>CM024169.1:11230106-14205397 GCA_013433145.1 Ascaris suum | reverse complement strand
TTTTATTTTGGTTTTATTTTCTTTTAGTTTTATTTTATTTTAGTTTTATTTTACATTAGTTTTATTTTATTTCAGTTCTATTTTATTTGGTTTTTTTTAATTTAGTTTTATTTTATTTTAGTTTTATTTTAATTAGTTTTATTTTATTTTAGTTTTATTTTAGTTTGGTTTTATTTTATTTTAGTTTTATTTTAATTTAGTTTTATTTTATTTTGGTTTTATTTTATTTTGGTTTTATTTTATTTTAGTTTTATTTTGGATTAGTTTTATTTTACATTAGTTTTATTTTTATTTTAGTTTTATTTTATTTTAGTTTTATTTTATTTAGTTTTATTTTATTTTAGTTTTATTTTCTTTTAGTTTTATTTTATTTTACTTTTGTTTTTATTTTTGTTTTATTTTAATTAGTTTTATTTTCTTTTAGTTTTATTTTGTACTAGTTTTATTTTACTTTGGTTTTATTTTATTTTAGCTTTATTTTATTTTAGTTTTGTTTTATTTTAATTTTATTTTAGTTTTATTTTATTTTGGTTTTATTTTATTTTAGTTTTATTTTATTTTGGTTTTATTTTATTTCAGTTTTATTTTATTTTAGATTTATTTTCTTTTAGTTTTATTTTATTTTAGTTTTATTTTATTTTGGTTTTATTTTAATTTAGTTTTATTTTATTTAGGTTTATTTTAATTAGTTTTTTTTTTTTTATTTTTATTTTATTTTCTTTTTGTTTTATTTTATTTTTAGTTGTATTTTATTTTAGTTTTATTTTATTTTAGTTTTATTTTTAGTTTTATTTTATTTTAGTTTTATTTCATTTTAGTTTTCTTTTTATTTTAGATTTATTTTCTTTTAGTTTTATTTTATTTTAGTTTTATTTTATTTTTGTTTGTTTTATTTTATTTTAGTTTTATTTATTTTAGTTTTATTTTATTTTAGTTTTATTTTATTTTAGTTTTTATTTTATTTTAGTTTTATTTTATTTTGGTTTTATTTAATTTAGTTTTATTTTATTTTAGTTTTATTTGATTTTGGTTTTATTTTATTTTATTTTAGTTTTATTTTATTTTAGTTTTATTTTATTTTAGTTTTATTTTATTTTAGTTTTATTTTATTTTAGTTTTATTTTATTTTGGTTTTATTTTATTTTAGTTTTATTTTATTTTAGATTTATTTTCTTTAAGTTTTATTTTAATTTAGTTTTATTTTATTTTAGTTTTTTTTTATTTTCGTTTTGTTTTATTTTATTTTAGTTGTATTTTATTTTAGTTTTATTTCATTTTAGTTTTATTTTATTTTAGATTTATTTTCTTTTAGTTTTATTTTATTTTAGTTTTATTTTATTTTGTTTTGTTTTATTTTATTTTAGTTTTATTTTATTTTAGTTTTATTTTATTTTAGTTTTATTTTCTTTTAGTTTTGTTTTATTTTGGTTTTATTTTATTTTGGTTTTATTTTAATTGAGTTTTATTTTATTTTAGTTTTGTTTTATTTTGGTTTTATTTTATTTTAGTTTTATTTTATTTTAGTTTTATTTGATTTTGGTTTTATTTTATTTTATTTTAGTTTTATTTTATTTTAGTTTTATTTTATTTTAGCTTTATTTTTTTTAGTTTTATTTTATTTTAGTTTTATTTTATTTTGGTTTTATTTTAATTTAGTTTTATTTTATTTTACTTTTATTTTGTACTAGTTTTATTTTATTTTGGTTTTATTTTATTTTAGCTTTATTTTATTTTAGTTTTATTTTATTTTAATTTTATTTTAGTTTTATTTTATTTTAGTTTTATTTTATTTTAGTTTTTTTTTATTTTGGTTTTATTTTATTTCAGTTTTATTTTATTTTAGTTTTATTTCATTTTGGTTTTATTTTATTTTAGTTTTATTTTATTTCAGTTTTTCTTTCTTTTAGTTTTATTTTACTTTAGTTTTATTTTAGTTTCATTTTATTTTATTTTAGTTTTATTTTATTTTGGTTTTATTTTAATTCAGTTTTATTTTATTTTTGTTTTATTTTACATTAGTTTTATTTTATTTTAGTTTTATTTTGTTTTAGTTTTATTTTGTTTTGGTTTTCTTTTGTTTTAGTTTTATTTTATTTAGTTCTATTTTAATTTGGTTTTATTTTATTTTAGTTTTATTTTGTACTAGTTTTATTTTATATTAATTTTATTTTATTTAGCTTTATTTTATTTTAGTTTTATTTTATTTAGGCTTTGTTTTATTCTATTTAAGTTTCATTATTGGTTTAGTTTTATTTTTGGTTGAGTTGAATTGGCAGCTTTTCTATTACTTTTATTATTTGCTTGTGTAGTAGTTAGTGATTTGTTTCATATTGGTTTTATTATCTGTTTCGCTTCATTATTAGTCTACTTTTATTATTTATTTGGTTTTATTGCGAGCATAGTTTCATCGTTACTTTAATATTATTCTATGTTGTTTTATTATTAGTTTAGTTGTGTGATTAGATAGGTTTTTGTTTGTGTGTATATGCGTGGACATATGCGGATATATATATATATATATATATATATATATATATATATATATATATATATATATATATATATATATATATATATATATATTCTTTGCTCGGTCGTTAAGGGAAGACAGCCTCTAAAAAGATGTGTTGTTTACGAGTGATGTTCCTTTGCAGGTGGTCTCCTGTGTTGAAGTCATTTTGGTGGCGGTAGCGACCGTCTTGATCCTCATTATGGTAACAACTTGTATGCCCACACTTTTTTGATCTTGATTCTCATCTCATCCGTATTGGTTGTGACCTACCTTGCCTTCGGCACTGTAGCCGTCGAAGTGAATAGCTTGCGGCCTCCCTTGCTGATCAATATATTTGGGTGATTCAGTACTTATCGTCGTTAGTCCTGCAACTCGTAGTAGACGAGTTTGGTTCGTCGTCGCCAGGCTTCAACAAACGTGGCCGTTTTCATGCACTTATTTTCTATTATTTTTTCTGTTGTTTGAATTATTCGTGCTATTATTCACCTATTTGTGTTATTCGTATTGTTTTCTTATTAGTTTTATTGTTTGCTTGTCAGCAGGTTCAGTTTTAGTTTAATATCAATTTTTTATCTCTTTATTATTAGTTTTATTGCCAGTTTATTCCAAATTTTATGTTAGTTTATTAATAGTTTGTTATTAGTTTATTCTTGGTTTTGTTATTAACCTTGATTAGTTTTCTTGTGAGTTTATAATTTGTTTTATTATTTTTGTTATTAGTTTTCTTTTTGTTCATTATTTGTCTTATAGTTTTTATTATTAGTTTTATTTGTAGTTAATTATTAGTTAAGCTTCTTATTGCCTTAATTTTTGTTGATTTTATTATTTGCCTATTATTATTTTTATTATTTTTGTTATTAGTTTTATTGTTACTTTTGTGCTGGTCTTATTGTTGGTTCTTTTAGCAATGCTTTTATAATGAGTTAATTATTAGTTTTGCGAATGCTTCATTATGTGCATTGATTGTTAGTTTATTATTAATTTTCTTATTGCTTTATTATTAGATTTGTTCTAAGTTTATTATTTGTGTTATCATTTGTTTATTATTAGTTTCGTTCCTTATTCTCTTTTTTATTAGTTTACTTTTGTTATCAATTATTTGAATTGTTGCTTTTGTTTTGTTCTAGATCAACTTTTACAATTGCCTCAAGTTTATTATTAATTTCGTTATGATACCAGATTTGTTTCACCATTTCTTTACTTTTATAATTAGCTCTATTTTATCATTCGTTTAGTTTTATTATTAGTTCACTTTTATTTTTAGGTTTGTTACTCGTTTCGTTATTACTTCTATTATTAATTTTGCTTTCTTATTAGTGTAGTTTTATTATTCGTCCGGTTTTATTATTGCATTAGTTTTATTATTATTACTTCAGTTGAAATATTAGTTTTACTCGTCATTTTAATATTGACTTAATTTAGGTTTGTTATTAGTTTTGTTGTTTGTTTTATTATTATTTATATTATTAGTTTTATTGTAAGCATTTTTATTAGATTTTTTATTAATTTAGTTGTATTGTTTGCTTTTGTTCTTTTTCTAGTTTAGTTTTATTATTTGTTTAGTTTTATGATTGGTTTAGTTTTATTATCGATTTAATTGAACTGTTAGTTTTGTTTTGTTATCAGTTTAGTTTTATCACAACTTTGAGTTTATTATTGCTTTAATTTTGTTATTAGTTTTGTTTTATTGTTAGTTTGGTTTTCTTGTTACTTATCTATAGTATTAGTTTATATGAATTATTTGTTTGGATCTACTGTTAGTTTTGTTTGATTTTGATTTAGTTTTATTATTAGTTTTTTGTTACTATCAGTTTAGCTTTCTGACTAGTTTTGTTTTATTATGAGTTTACTAAGACTATCAGTTTCAGTTTGTTATTAGTTTTGTCTTTTTATTCGATTAGTCTTATTATTCGTTTAGTTGAATCATTAGTTTTACTATTAGTTTTTTTACTAGGCTTAGTATTGGTTTTATTAGCTGTTTTGTTATCAGTTTTTTTATTAGTTTTCTCTTTACCTTCTGTATCGGTTTTATTGTTAGTTTCATTATTAATTTTTTATTTCTTTTATTTTTAGTTTTAACAGTGGTTTTACTATTAGTTTTTCTATCAGTTTTATTATTGGATTTATTATCAATTTTGCTGTTAGTTTTTCAGTAGTTTTATTGTTTTTGTTGCTAGTTTTATATTAGGCGCTTTTATTACCTTTCTTTTTAGTTATTTGTATTATTAGTTTACTTTTGTTATTAGCTTTATTACTAATTCGGTTGAATTGTCAGTTATCTTTTATTATCACTTCAGTTTTAACATTAGTTTAAGTTGATAATTAGTTTATTTTTGTAAAGAGTTTTGTTTTATTGTTACTTCAGTTTTATCATTAGCTTAGTTTTATTATTAGTTTACGGTTACTACTGGCTATTTTTAGTATTAGTTTAATTTTATTATTAATTTAGTTTCATGATTGGTTTAGTTTTATTATTATTTAATATTTTATAATAAAGATCACTATTAATTCTATTATTAGTTTTATCATTAGTTCGTTATTGGTTTTATTATTACCTTTATAATTATTTATACTATTAACTTTCTTATTAATATGATTTTTACATTTTTTCTTAGTTTTATTTTCTTATTTTTAGTTTGGTGTTGCTGTTAGTTCATAGTTTTATTATTAGTTTTTTTCCTTTATTATCGTAAGTTCGAAGAAGTCCTTTCATGAAACTTATGTATATTAGGCGGGTGATTTTTTGCAAGATTTGTGAAAAAAAACACCTCTCCTATACGAAAAAAACCTCTCGAATACTTCTTTTTAAGGTTGTCCTACAAATGTAGAGAATTTTAGCGGTAGTTTTATGATCGGATCTTTTCAATTGAGTAATTAGTAGTGGCAACCACAGCGAAGATTTTTGTTTCAATCTTAGACAGGATCACGCTCGATTGTTTTCGCAGACGACCGCGATCTCCAAACGAGCTTTCCGATTTCTAGTTTAGCATATGTGTAAATGCAGTGTTCGTAATGTATGAGCTACAGCTGTGCTTACTCAACATCATTTTTTCCTAAGGGTTTTCTTCTATAATTTCACATATCATGGGATCATTGGGCCAGTTCATATTTGAATTACTATTTTTGTCATTGCTCTTATTACTGTAACCATCAACACTGTCATTATTATGGTTAGGACAACTAATACCGTTACCATCATTGTTATTACTCTTACGTGCATGCGTATGCGGTGCAAACAGTAGTTAATTAATTTCTATTAGAAACTGATGACGCGCAATGTTGCAGTAGTTGGAGGTGAGCTGCTCGTGCTTCCTCGACCAGTTGAAGCTCGAGTGCTGCAGTTGAGAATCGAGCAGTTTTCATCGCATCCTTGTGTGAAACTCGAAGTGCTTGGTTGCCACAAGACCAGTTGTCTCGGTATGTGCACTTTGCCGTGTTTTGTTGAGATAGAACTTCCAGAGCTTCTTTGCTTTACGGGTGGAGAGGATTGGCGGGATGCATGTGTCTGAGATGTTCTTTGAAAATTCACTCATGTTTTTCAACGCGTCATTTTCCTCACTTACTTGCTCTTTTGATTGACATTACCTGCTAATAATGTAAATAATAGTGTGGTTGACTAAGATTAATGAATGTAACATGCTGCTATATAAGATTTTCATTTTTTTTTTTTGCTATATGAGATTTTCACGCTCTTCACAGCGTTGCAGCTAGTCATCTGCGGTGTACAGCAACAGATGACTCGAAGTCACTCGCCATCAGCGTCGAGCTTCAGTGACGTGAACCAATCGGTCGGTCATACAATTTTGAAAGGGAATCACGAAGGCTCTCGCTTATGACAGTAGCAAGGCCACTTCCTTCCTTGTCCTCGTTCTAGTAGTTTTGATTCATTTTCTTCACTTCTTAGCATTTCCACTCACTCGTAAAATAATATCGGATATTGGTTCATAAGCAAGATAATTTCTCACTCTTTATTCGCTCACATATAGAGAGCAATATCAATACACTGCCTGAAAAAATAACGATATACCTGTATTTAACAGCAATACCCATATCTAATATCATATAATTTGAAGGATATTCTTGTTGCATCTCATCGCATTTTCTGAGCAATATTCTAATTTTATTTCATTATGCTCAGCTGCTTTGTAATGCTTGACCACACGAGGTGGACGGTAAACCAATCAAAAAATAAATATTTCGTCAGCTCGGGCGCAATTTTCAAGTTCAATTTCCTGTTCAGAATCGGCAAATCTATTCGGTAATAGGTGTCAAAAAAGCGGTCCCGATGATTTACTTTGGTCCACTCTTTGGTTGAAAAAATAAAAGCAGAAATCTTGCTGGCAAGAAAAAAAGTAATGCGATTGGTTTATGCTATCTTAAGTCACCATTGATATTCAATTGATAGTTATGTGAAGTTCGTCAAAAGTGGAATGGTTGCGAAATGTGAATCCATCTGAGCTAACACCCACCTATGAAAAGCACATAGTCAAGTTGTTTATTAGGATTATTTTCCATTTCTAATGCTGCTAATCATAGGAGCTATTATCAGGAGGCATCATTTTTGATCAGTTCATGAATTCATTTACTTATACTTTGAATGATTTATTGCTATCATCAGCGGTTATTGAATTCAGATTTTTTGCACTCATCAAACATCGTTATGCAAATTGATCAGCTGGCAAGAGGGCATTCGCATCTCAGTGAGTTTGGCATTCCACTCAACGCAACAACAGATGACAACTTCTCCGGTGAAATGATCAAATTGACATTCAACGGTTGAAAAAAGCGAAACGAAAAACTGGCACTTTTGCGGCAAATTCAAGATCGAACGAAACGAGGGATGGACAGAAATCGAGAAATTGGTAAGGATTTTCTTCGAAAAGATTTTGCCATTTGCTTATTAAGAAGGTAGTATTATGAAAAATGACTTAATTCATAGGTAGTTTCTAACCTTGGAGTCAGCGAGTTGCAATGGGTAGGTCTTAGGTATACACTTGACGACAGTTGAAAACGTTGAATGTCGTTGCGTTTCCCTTCTGTTGCAGCGAAAAGTCTTTTGCTATATATACCTTTTCGATTTCACTCACTATTCCTTCTTCTGCATCGCTTCTTTCTTAAGAAAATCCCTTTAGCAATTCGTTTTTCCTTTTCCAGTCCTACCGTTGACCATAATATTCGAGCAAAGACTTGTCACAGTTGCTGCAGTTAAAAAAAAGCTTACACTCAGCATTCTCTGTCGTTATCGCCATTCATTTCCTCTGTTATAGAGAGAGGCCAGGTTTACTGAGGTCTCTTATCTTTCTTAAATTGTCAACGTCACATCACCTCAAAATCTATTTTCTTAAATTATCGAGTCACATCACCTACAGTATCATTTTGGAAAGCGTTTAGAGCGTTATGGAAGAAATCATTTGTGACCACTTTGAATAGATGCTACATTCGTGCATCGATGTGCAGAATTTGCATATATGTCTGTCAGCACAAAATCTAGAACATCTAAAGCAGTCAACTTCAATGAATTAATTATTGTTCAATTATGTTCAGATATTATGACATGCCAGTTTTGGGACTTCGTTTTGTACGTCTTTGCACAGTTGATTCCGTTAGACGCTTCACATTTTAACTCGCTATAGTTGTGCAATCGGATAGTTAAGCGGTGCGTTTAGGGCAAGGGGTGAAGGAGGGGGGAGGAGGGGTGGGGAGATGGACAGAGAAGATGAAAATGAATCTCTCCCTCAGCGAAGAAGAAAGTAGAAGAATTCGGAGAACCTCCATCCTGTGTGGATGGGGAATTCGAGGATTTCACTAGTTTTTGCGCTTTGTTACAAATAGAGTGCCTCAAAGATGGATGACATTGACCACAAAATTTTGGCGATCTCAAGTTTATACAGTTGTGCGTTGTTAAATTGTTTCAGGTGTCGTCTGCTGACTTTGTAGTGTGATGTTTTCACAAATGCATTCGGCTTATAGAGTTTTTTTTTTGCGATGGGAGGTGTCAGGTTATTGAGTAATTGTTGAATAAAGTGAATCTTTCTTGAGGGATTTTTTTAAATTGGGTTGCTTATTATTGCCTTAGATGGGACAGCTTGTCATTACCGGTTCATAAATCCCACCTTTCTCATTGGTCTTTTCCAAGTTTTTCCTTATTTCTGTTCGTTGAATTTCGAATCTGCTGTCTATTGTCTCTACTCCATGCCTTCTGTTGAAAAACCTTAATTTTTGTTTAAGTGAATCTAATCAAACCGTAAAATTACGACTTTTCTGTTTTTTCAGACGCGAACAAGTTTACGTTAGTTTAAAATCGTTCAAGCAGATTTAAATTGGAACGCTATCATTTGATTGTATTTTTTTCTATGTGACATTTCTTTCACCAGACATAGCAGTTTTATAGAAGCATCCTCAGACACTGGGAAGTCCAACTCAGGGCCATGAGCTTGACTGTCATTCGTCGGATGAGCGTGTTTATTTGCGTATCTAGATGCATGTGTTACCTGTGCTCAAAATTGACTGCAATAGCTGCATTAAACATCGCTTTCAACGTACTGGCTGCAACCTAGTAATGATTCTGCTAGAACGGCTATATCTGCGTTCCACTCGGAGTTCTTTGAGAGAAATGCCGATGCGACCACTATTATCCCTAATAAGCTGAGGTGAATATTTTCTTGAAAGATAAAAGTTTCGCAGTAAAATAAAAGCCGCCTATAGCAAGAAAGTTGCCTTCTTGTAGCGCAGTAGCGCTGTAACAATTTTTGCTTAGCATTTGTGGAATGCAATGCTTTCTAGCAGATTGGAGGTTCCCTCGAGACCTCTTCTAGGCGTTCTGCTGCAAGGTCTCCGTATGGCGACTACTGGCTTATGTAATGCAGAGTTTATTTAAGCAAAGCGAAATATTTGTCCGTATCGTTCGAGACCAGCAAAGGACGTGTCGTATTCCCGGAAGCTCGTATTGCATCTATCGATGGTCTTCACGCATTTCCTTCAAGTTTCTTAGGCTTGCACCCCTTCGTGCATTTTGCTTGTTGTGACATTCAACTCGACCTATAGAAAGGTTTTCGTTTCTATCGAATTATTCGCCGGTAGAATAAGGTAAGTAATTTTTTTTCCTTTTTCCATGGTATAAACTGGATAAGCGCCGATTGTATGCTCATCAGGGTTGATAACAAAAACTAAACCTAGGCAATATACTTCATTTTAATCCAACTCCTACTTATCGCTTCATTTTGTTTTGCAACCGAATACCATTATCACCCATGAGATGAAGTGCGAATTGAGGACTGTTAGGTGCATTGACATATCCGCCTTTGACAACTAGTGGCCACAAATTTGAGACTCAGATTTGGGTCTAGATCAGACTTAGGTCGTGATTTATTGTCATTACTCAGATTTAGGTGTGAAGTAAGATTTTAGCACATTTATACATTTCCACAAGTTTGCACTTCCGAACCACATTATGGCGAAGCCACGTAGGTGTACACTCGTATACTTGTCCGCCCGTCTGTCTGCTTATCCGTTTATCGTAGATTTTAAACTTTGAAACTGCTGATGCTAGAACTGCGTTTAGTGGATGTAATCGTCATAGAAGGATCTCTTGCGCTCTCCTTCAAGTTCACGCACGGTCATTCAAAAACTTAAGTGGACCAAAATTTTATCGAAGATTATCCACGGCGGATGTAATAAATCGATAAGAATTATTAAAATCATTTTGAATCTTTAGCGAATTGCAATTGCAGATATAGTTTCGGGTTCGGCTCTCGATTCGAATCGGTCATGTCGCGTGTATTACCTGCGAAGCAAACTCTCAGTGATATTCGATGGCATTCACTACTTATTTACCAGGTTTATTCGATCGTTTTAAATTCGCGCTGTAAATTTTTTTTTTCGTTTTGGAGTAGGAATATTGACATGTTGGTGAGGTAGAACTTAATAATCAAATTATAATTTAGAGTCGTTTTCTCGTCATTAATTAATTCATTAGTTGCAACAACTAGACCTTCAGTAAGGAAAACACAAAAGAGTGAGATAATCTGTGATTGATCTCTCTTTACTTTGATAACTTTATAATTAAAAGGAATTTCTCACTTTTTTTGAATAACCGCTCAGCCACGAGGCTTGTTCATACGGCAAAGTTACTTGTTGTTGATTGTTTATACTGGCTCAAAACAAGTTTCTTCATTGCATTTTCAAGCAAAAAACTTCATACAATTAATAAAACTGAAGCAATTATTCTTCACAATAATGGCATGCTATCAGTAAAAGTGACGAAGCTGTTCCTAGAAAATTGGATTAGTATTGAACCAGTGATAAGATATCATAAAATCTTTTATATAGCGATCGTGAAATTGATATTTTGATAACATCCTTGCGGAAAATTTTAAAACACCTACGCTTAATTTATCAGATTTTTTTTTTGAGGTCGCAGCGTCTTGTCGTCCATTATTGACCATGTTTGGTTATTTTATCTAGTCCCAGTTGCCTTTAAACGATTGCTAAATGAATTGATTAGTATGCCTCCTTCTTTAATTAATCGGATTTTGCAGAACACAGTAAATGGCGAACATCATATATTGATCGATAATACGAGCTCTATGATGGACAATGTTGGGGGACACGTGGCTAGACTAGAACGACACTTGTTCCTCGGCAGTCTCCCTCCCGGCATGCCGTTATCACCGAGGTAATCAGGCTATCCATAAAATTCTGTCATGCGGTCCAACACTTTTTATATGCGTTATTGGCATGCTTGTGTAATAAGTGGAATGTATGCGTAAAGTCTTTCGTATGGGCTTTCTCGCTATCTGGAAAAGAGGCTGTACGATGAATGGGAAAAATGGGCGTATGTGAAATTTTCATAAATTGCTCCCATGTTTAAAATTTGCATCTTGAAGTTTAAATTGCTCCCATAAATTGCAGTTTAAAATATTTGCATCTTGAAGCATCACAGACTGGAATTCTCTGAGGCACTCATTCTCTTTATGCGTTTCACAAATTTTGCCGAATGTAAGCAATCTTTTGTCGTTTAGTATTTGCTTGATATAGAAAGCGCGTGTTTCGCTCAGAGAGTGATATAAAATGAAGATTATTTAAAGAAAAATAAAGTTCCAAAGTTTGAAGTGGAGTTTGCATATTTTCGACAAAAATCGGTCAATAGCAGTGCAGCTATGAGTGTGGCGATCACTATTAGTTTAAAGGCAGTGAAAAGCTCGGTGGCCTTCTTTTCTATGCGTTAGTTTCATATTTCGATTTCAAGGCCATAATTTCTCTTTGATAATTTCTTATTCGGTGGCTGTTCTTTCAGTTATGCAGACTGACGGAATATAAGATGAAATCTTTTATTTGCGATACGAATACAAAAACTTTGAGGAAGAGTGGAACGAGGATGAGGAAATTCGCTGGTAAGGGTTAATCGAAATTTCGAGACACTTGTAAAACAATGTTTTTCGATAGTTTCTACTTGTGATCGATGTGTTATATGAAGATTTTTAGAAATAGCAACATTTATAACCTATGTTTTTGTAACTTCGGTGTAGTTTCGTAGAACGTTTTCTATTCCTAGTGATGTGAAATAGTTTGTAAATTCAACGTATTTCCAAACTAAAAGAAGTAATAGATTATTCGATTCTCTACGCTGATGACATCTTCCGCCGAAGCACAGAATGTCACTTCGTCATAAGTAGGCAGTTTGCTAATTTAGCCGAATAAATTTTCCCTTCCTTCGAGAAAGTTATCAAAATCATACGCATATAATTAGCAAATGTGATTGGAGAATTTTCCGTTATTTGTAGTTAAATATCGCCGATAATGAATTGATCGTGTATGGACGTCAAGCGAAATAACACGACAAGATCGTGTGGAATATCGATGTGCTATTGTCAGTGAGAATAGCAACCGTAGTGTGAGCATGTTTTTGGAAACTAGAGGTGGGCCGACTACATTCTGTGATATTTTAGTAATACCGACGTTCATAGTAGAAATTCTAAAATCTTTCATTGTCAACAATGGAAATTTGTCAATGAATGAAAACAGTGATTGCATCTATTTCCGTTTTTCTAGTTTCGGACTTGAAAGCACGTCATGTTGAAAGAACTTTGTATTTTCTCTGTAGGGAATCGCAATGCAGTTCCATTTTTTGGCGGTTGTATCTGACATCACTGGCTCGTAATTTTCGGTTTTTGTTAAATTTTAGCTCTATAGCATCTATTTCTTTATTATACTATTTTTCATGTTTCTGCTCATTATTGCTGACATTTTCTTATGTGATAGATTTGTTTAATACAAGCCATATTTCTGCTTGATTAGTATGCAATAGATCAGAAAAGGCTTCCACAGAAAAATTTTTGCGATTGCGAACTTCAAATGACAATCTTTCGATGCACAGTAGAGAGATGCTGAGTGTGGCTCCTATTCTATACGAAATTCTTTCCTGCTCAAAGTGACAGCATTTAAAAGAGGAGTTATTGCAACTATATCGTTATGCCAAGAAGCATTTTCTTAGGGCGCTGTTTCCGTTCGTTTGAAAATTGAAATGATCTTGCAGAGCCGACGCCGCAAATAACATCAATCAGGAATGAATCGGTGGCAGTGGGGATGGCAACATTTCTTCATTGCACAACACAACTGAAGATTCCTACCATTCAACGGACACGTGATGGCAACGTTATCATCAACTCCCATTGAGAGGTTCGTGCATAAATTTGCAATGCTTTAGTATTCGTTTGTGATGAAAAAACGCTACAGAAGGGAAGGTATAAATTTTAGCAAGTGCAAATAGCGGTATAGAGAAGTCTTATTGCAAGTGAAGTTTCGAATCATTGCAGAAAAATTACTTAGCTCTTATCAACACATAATCAGTTGTCGTTTTGAGCGCAAAAGTAAATGCTAGTCTGGGGATTTGCTCGTGAGGCGGTAACTGATTGCGAATTGCTTTAGAAAATTCACCTCCATGTTTAACAAGAGTTGATCTCGTTGGCCGCTCACTTCGTCGCAACAACCAAGTGCACATATTTCTGATCGTGTGCCCTTTCAAAGCGTCCTTCTTGCAACCTTTCCACTCAGTAGCTAGTGGAAAGTTTGCTGGAAATGATAGAATTTATTGCAGGAAATGGATTTGCATTGTTGAAATTTAATGCATTGACATAACGCGCTCAGTTCCATTCGTATATCTAGCTTTTCTGGTGTCACTTGCTAATTTTTACAGTTCGAAGCTATGTGACAAAGGGAGTGATAGCTATCGCGTTAAGAATGATGCTGGTGAGAGTCGCGTCGATTATAAACTGCTGCTTTTGCCACCTGCAGAAATAAGAATGCTCGACAAAGACAACAACGGGTGTGTGAAATTAATTCATTTTTCTGCTGGAAGAATTCCGGAAATAACAAGCAGTCACCCACTTGAAGTGATTCGTTTCATAAAGTAAAGCTTTCGTACCACGGAAAGCATAGAATAAAATTATGGGTCTTCTTAAGAAATTATGTACACGTTTTGGTGCAAAAAATTTCAGGTAGGTTATATGCGAAAAAATCTGATCAATTAAGTGAGTATGCAAACTTTAAGCAACCAAATGTCTTTTGAATTGCTTAGAACAGCTTC
Source organism: Ascaris suum (assembly GCA_013433145.1). Taxonomy (NCBI): domain Eukaryota; kingdom Metazoa; phylum Nematoda; class Chromadorea; order Rhabditida; family Ascarididae; genus Ascaris; species Ascaris suum. The sequence continues at coordinate 14,191,301 of CM024169.1, read as the reverse complement.
CGAGAGCACTCATCTATTCGAATTTCATACAAAGAGAAATGCACAGCTAATCTATGGTAAAAGTGACGCGAACTTCTCTAAACATTCCCTTCTATATGAAAGTTTTTTTTAAAACTTTTATACTGCATTTTAGGTTTAAATCGTGATCCCATAATGACGGCTGCTTCCTGCGGAAGACAATATAAAAGGGAATAAAATGACCGCTAATTAGGGAGAGCTAACGAGCACCGATAGTAATTCTTTAAAAAGTGCAGCACTAAATTTAAAAAATTCAATTAAATGAAGCATAAAAGTCGTATAAATTAGTCAGTAAATTAGTACCTTATAAAAATTTCAACTAATCAGCTAAAATTTGATGGATAAGTCACTTCATGAATCGAATAATTTTCAGTGAATGCGGAAGTGCGTCGCCAAGAAGAGGAATTGACGGATACAAAAGCAACCGTCGCATCTCTTGAAGGAGACCTCACGGATGCAAATCACCGCTTGAAAACAATCGAAGAGCAATATGCAACCTTGAAGCTCGATAACAGCAATTCTTGCCTAATCTGATGCCTTCAAAAGACAGTTTGATGTGCTCAACGTAAGTTTCCGTAGTTAATTTGCAATGAATATTATACGTCACGTGAATTATATCACAGATGAGGTTATGCATTCCTGAAAAGCATAGATAGCGCGTAAGTGCGCTTACTTTTTCAACAAGGGGATATAATTCTGAACAGTTAGATAAATTCCATCATTCCCTTTTCGGCAAGGCGGGAGTCGGAGGAAGTATAGATGACAAAACAAAAGAGATGAGTCGAAATTCCATTTGGTTATAAACCAGAGATCGAAGCAATTTTTGCCCATCTCATTAGCTTTCTGAAGACATGACGGAAATCACACTCATACGCCAAACGAACAACTCAAATCCTATTAGAATCCCATTAAAACAAAAATTGGTAACTGCGATTGGATGAGCTTCGATATCAGTACCTCGCCGACAGACGGTCCTTGAGCTCTCGATCTTCGATTCTACTGCTGCGCTCAGAGCTCTGAGCCCAGGCAATAAAACTGCGCTGTTAAATTTAATCTTTATTGTTAGCAAAGAAAGGTGAGCGGCCACAACTACAAATCCGACTCACGTTGCCTTGCCCACTGATTTGAATGGTGCGACGGAGTTTATTCTTAATCTCTAAACTTTCCAACTTTTGACTACATGCTTAGTTTATCAAATTAGGTGCTCAGGTAGGATTAGGTTCGAGCTTCCAACAGTCGAAATAGAGCCAAAAGAAGTCTTGATTGACCTCAGGTCTTTGAATCAGTGTGCTACCTTCGAGCGCTTCCTAACCTCGATAACAGCGTGGATTCTTCGGAAGATTCATCGAGCCTCTGAGTCCGCCGAAACTCAAGACTCATCGACATTAAGCCCGCTCATGGTTCTCCCCACGTGACCCTACCCATGACGAAATTTTGTCATATGAATGTTAAGAAATTTTTTCTTATAAGCATGAATGAATTTTCATTGCGCTGCGTAAAGTTGCGAGGGCAATACATTTGCAACATTCCGCCCACATATCATCGAATTTACGTTTTGATTTGTCTGATGTTCTTCAATCATATACTCACTCTTATTCCTTTTCATCGTCCATTCGCAGTGAATTCAGTTAGGTAGAATTGACCGATGCAGGTGGACGATGGTGCCGTTCATTTAGAGAGAAATGGATGATAGACTTTTGAGCACAGAAAGGGCAAAGGAATAAGAGGCAACACAACCTAACCCTGAGATGAGCTTAAACAGCGAATTGGATTCGATAACACTTCGTTTTTTCGGTTTGACGGCCGATAAAATATGCATTGAACGTACAATCACTTCCGTTGAACGTTCCATTCTAAATGTTCCCTCAACATTTCAATATTTAACTGATGAATGATATTCTCACAATCATAAGCTGGGTGTATGATATTCTCACTGAGTTGTTCATGTGCAAAGCTCAAAATAAATGAATAGCTATGAATGATATTCGATTTGTGCAACTGATTTCGTTATTTTTCGTTTGTTGATGCCGTAATATCGAACAAAATGTGCTCTACCTTAAATTTTATGTATTGGCCCATTTACCGTATCTTACCATATATCGTATTTAGAAGAGTCATTGTAGCGCGATGAACTGAAGAAGAATTGCCATGAGAAGGCGAAATTGGTGGATCAACTTAACGAAACGTAAAAAGATTAGAATCGAAAGCCAAGCGTTCACATCGAGAGCTTCAAAACTTTAATGATAAGGTTGGTGATGTACCAACGTTGAAATGCTGAACGGATGATGTTTTAGTCGTGGAATATCGCCCTATTACATATGTTCCACACTCCCTCAAATCCTTCAATTTAAATATTTCAAGTTTATCGGAAGCGTCCAATGGTCTTAAATACTGCTTTCTAGTACGTAATAAATATAGGTCTTCGATTTGTCTCAACTCTAGAAGAAGCACCTTTATATTCGAAATTCTTCTACCTTCACATATCTGCAAAAAGAAACCCTGTTGAAGAAGTTTTTATTCGAGGCAATATGGCAGGTGAAGTACACTGTTAGACTCAACGACGTCGGTATACTACATGAGATAAAATATAATTCGGCGCCGACACAATGGTTTAATCCATCGAATTTCTTTAATCCATTCGGAGCATTTCAAACTTTCTCCGAATTTACGGTTTTCTCTTTTATTTCTTCAAGTTCATTGTTTGTTGGCGATTTATGTGAGCGCTCAATTCTTGTCAACTAAATACGAGTACTTCAGCTATTATAGAAAAAATTGATCAACTGAATAACTGACCAAATGACTTAAATATAAATGGAGCGATACAGATAAGGGAAGATGTCCAACTGAATTTCTAGATAGAAGAAGACGAGTGACAAGGAATTGAGGAGGGGACAGTGGAAAATGAGAAGGAAGATAAAACAGTAAGAGGAACTCCGACAAACATCTCCACGTTTATTAATTCTATATTCACCAAGTTATTTCAGTGTAATCAGTTTCTTGTGTAGTTTTTCAACTGTTTGCAGTTTGGCTTCCAGTTTCCGGTCAATAACAGTTCAACATCTAACTTCAAACACATTGCAGTTTGTGGTTTCAGAATCGGAAAAGAATACCGCACGCACACAAGTGAACAAACTCGAACAAGAGCTGCAATTCGTGAAAAATTGCTCATTCGTAAGACCACCAACGAATTGCACACTGCGTTTGAGGATCTTGCTGGTGCAATCGTATCGCAGAGGATGGTCGTGTTGGTGCACTTCAAGGGCTTGAAACTAAAAAGTTTCAAACTGCAGATTTGCGTGTATTATTAATTTTTATTATTAGCTTTATCACTTTATTATTAGTTTTATTACTCGACTATTACTACAAGTGTTATTATTTCACTAGTAGTTTCATAATTGGTTCATCATTAGTTTTAGTATTTATGTACGATTAGGTTTGTTTTATAATCGTTTTTATTATTAGTTTGCTACTGATTATTTTTTAGTCTATTGTTTCTCTATTATTACTTTATTATATCTTTATTATTATTTTTTTATTAGTAGTTTTATTATTAGTTTATTATTAGTTTGCTATTAGTTTAGTTTACTATTAGCTTTGTTAGTTTATTATTAGTCTCTTTATTTTTATTATCGGTGTTATTATTAGTTTGCTATGAGATTGATGACTAGTTTACTGTTGGTTTCAGTACTAGTTTGTTATTGGTAATTTCAACTCGTTTGCCAATTCTTCCATAATAATATTTGTCTAGAAACCAATTTTTTGTGGTGATCCATTGTTTTCTGGCTTAGCTTCGCAGTGGAAAATTCGCGCATTCGCAAGGCGATCTAGAAATGCTGCTGTCTTTGAAATGAATCGTGTAAATTGAAAGTGCATACAACCAAACACTATTGTTGGCCTTTATATGTTCGTGATTACTTCCTCTTGGCTCTCATGCTTTCTAACTTCTGTGGCCTGTTTCGAGTTTAAGACATATAAATGATGTGCCATACTGAGGTGAATTCATAGCTTACTGTTAAGCTTCTCGTGTTTAACTATAATGTTTGATATACTATACGCGGCTTTTTTGTCAATTCATGTGCGATAATCAACGCACTAAGTGAACAATTACAAATTTATCTTCGATGAACGATCTGAGGAATATGCATCATGAGTTATTGAGGGAATACGATAAAAACGATTAGAGCGTCGTTTGCGAAATGTTTCCAGTAACGTAAGAAATGGCTACTGATCCCCATACTTAGCGGTCTGTTGACGTTTCTAAACAATCGGAGGTGTTCGTGGATTAAGAGAGTGAAGAAAAAAATAATGGGATTTATTTCAGTACGCACCTTCGTTACTCTAGCGTGATGTCGAACGCGGTGTCAAACGTGAAGGATGTGGGAATGGGATGACGTTGCTCAAACAATAACAATTGCAAACGTTTTCGCTTTAAGCAATACCCATGGAGGTCAGCAATTTTCAATCATAATTTCTTCCGGTTCTTCGAACGATGTCATATCATGTGATTTTGCATCAGGTGTTAATTAAAGGTACTTCGAAAATTCACACAAAAAATGCGCACTCTTTTCGCTATTCCATACGCCTTTTTATTATCTGCATCTTTGAAACGCGTATTTAGGTTTTTGCGTATATGCTTTTAAAGATCTGGCGTCTTTGCTGTCTTGTGTATCCCGGCTGGCTATTCCGTTTCTTGGCTTATGACGTTTGCTCTTTCGATTGGTCTTCTGTTTTAGAGCGTCATGATTTGTTGCAGCATTAAGGTCAGCTGACTACATGTTGAACTTTCTTTTCTTGCTCATTGTGCTCAAGAAATTCGGTGTGTTCTCGCGCTTTCTTGCCCCTTTTGAATGATCTATGTATTGCGGTCATCATCCGCCACCTCATTTAACTATACCCATCGTTACGATAGCTAGCTCTGTTGATTGATTTGCCTAGACCTCTGTTGAATGATATGCAAGTGTAGATACTGGTTTGTTATTTGCTTTACTGTTATTTTTATTATCCTTCTTATGATTAGTTTTATTATTAAATTTAGATTTATTATTAGTTTATATGTATCATCAGTTTTATTTTCTCATTAGTTTAATTTTATAATTTCGTTAGTTTTGTTATTGGTTTAATTTTATAATTAGTTAGTTTTATCATTCGTTTTGTTATCTTTTTTTATTAGCTTTATTGTTAGTTTTATTATTTGTTTTATTATTAGTTTTATTATAAGCTCTGTCATTAATTTTATTATTAGATTAGTTTAATTAACAGTGTGTCTGTACTTCTAGCTCAGTTCTATTGTTAGTTTTGTGTTATTATTAATTTAGTTGAATTGTTAGTTTGGCTTTATTCTCAGTTTGGTTTTATCAGTCGTTTAAATTTATTATTAGTTTGGCTTTTTACTAGCTTCGTTTTATTGTTAGCTCAGTTTCATTATTAGTTTAGTTTTATTATTTGTTCAGATTTATTATTAGTTTAGTTTTGCTGTTGGGTTAGTTTTGTTATTAGTTTAGTTCTGTTATTAGTTTAATTTTCTTATTGTTACTTCTATTATTATTTTTGCTGAATTTTTACATTGGTTTTATTATTGGTTTAATTTAATTATAATTTAGTTTTATTATTAGTTTAGTTTTATTACTAGTTCATTGTTTATCATTAGTTTATTTTTAGTGTTTGTTTAGTTTTATTATTTGTTTAGTTTTGTTATTAGTTTCATCTTAATATTATTTAGTTTTATCATTTGCTTTTTTAATTATTAGTTTGGTTCTTTCATTATTTTAGTTTTATTACTAATTTACTTTTACTACTTCTTTTAATGTTAGTTTTGTTCCATGCTTTATTTATTAATTTTGACTTAGTTTTAGTTTTGTTTTTTTATTAGTTTAGTATTTTATTGGTTTAGTTTTATTGCTAGTTTAGCTTTATTATTACTTTCTTTTTATTATTCGTTTGGTTTTTTTGTTAATGAAGTATTATTATTTCTTTAGATTTCTCATTAGTTTAGTTCTATGATTTGTTTAATTTTGTTATTAGTTGATTGTATTATTTGTTTAGACTTGTTATTACTTTAATTGAGTTATTAGTTTTGCTGTTAGTTTTAGTTTAGCTTTGTTATTAGCATTATCATTTGTTTTATTATTAGTTTTGTAATTAGTTTTATTATTAGTTCTATTGTTTGTTTTATTGTTAGTTTTATTATTTTTATTAGTTTCATTCTGTTACCAGTTTAGTTTTATTTTTAGTTTATTTTTATTACTAATTTGATTGAATTCTTAGTTTTGTTTTCTTATCAGTTTATTTTTATTATTAGTTTAGTTTTGTCACTAGCTTTTTTGATTGTTGCTTTAGTTTTATTATTAGTATACTTTTATTATCAGTTTAGTTTTATTATTAGTTTAATTTCTTCATTATTTGAAATTTATTACTAGTTTACTTTTATTATTAGTTTAGTTTTGTTCTTAGTTTAATTTTATTTTTAGTTTAGATTTATTATTGGTTTTATTGAATTATTGGTTTAGTTTTACTATTATTAGTTTATTATTTGTTTTATTTGTAGTTTTATTGTTAGTTTTATTATTATGGGTTAGGTTTTTTAAAATAATATTTGTAGGTAAATATCAATTACGAGAATAATGTAAATACCATTATATGTTATATCGCTTCTGAAACCTTCCAACGTTGTTTATTATAAATTAGACTCGTCCTTTCACCTGATGGGTGTGGATTACTCCGTCACTGCTGTTGTGTTTGAACAGACAGGCGTTCACACATGCCAGCATGCAAACTGTTGCTTTGAAATTAGCATGAGGTAAAATTGCGATCGAATTTCGTTGCAGCTATTCGCAACTGAAACGGGACGTAACAGATTCCATGGTGAAGTGGCAAAGTTGGAGAAGGAACTGCAATTGCTGCGCGAACAATTTAAACGTAAGAGTGATGATTTCAATGCGACACCTGAAGATCTCGCAAACGATCATCGCGTTTCCGAGGACGGTCGTGTGGAGGCGCTTCAAGAACTCGAGTCGAGAAAGTTTGAGATCAGTGACCTCAGGGTAATGCCGATTCCTTCAAGCTTTCGATTCAATCGATCCCTCTTCTGTCAGAAATATGGAAGACCTTCATTACGTGTTTATTTTCACAGATATTCTAGCTCAAGTCGGTCTTAAAATCGTTATTTTTTTGCACTTTCATAGAAAGCTAAATCTTTCGAAACCAAGTTTCCTTCAGATAGAGGCACAACTCCTTTACTGATGAATCGTTGTTTAGAGATACAGCTAAAAATTCCATGAAGTAAATAAAAACGCCCACATATGTGGTGGACCTTATATTGGCCGAAGTAACGTTTGAATGAATTTGAGATACTTAAGACCCAGTAATTCCACTACATCTTAATTTGAAGTGGGTTGATTTTTAGTCTCATCTCGAAACTGCTGAGCAGCGTTCAGCAACTCTACAACAAGAATATCTTAATATTGTTAAAGATCGTGAAACGAATCGTGATTCTCTCTCCTTTCAGTCGATTATCAGCCGTTCTCTTGTATCCGAAAGTGGTGAGTGGGCAACTTTGAGGAAAATTGTTTTCGCAGCCTTAAGTAACTTGCTTATAGCAAATAAACACTCTCACTTATTCAAAATTAATTGCGTGAAAAACTTTAATGTTTCCAGTGATTATTTGTTGTTTATTTTGTCGCCATATTCCAAGAAGGAAGACTTTTGAATATCCCAAGCGTCCACGGTAATTTTTCGAAAGGAATTGAGAGTATTCCAATCATAAATTCTGATTTATTTCCTTAGCAATACCAATATCGTCTAACTAAATACACAGCTTCTGAAGTACACCACACTGATGGTGACAGCGTATGACGTTCGTGCACTCCTCATCATCTGTTTGTGCACAAATATGTTCTGCGTAATCGAATTTTTAAACGTCCTACATGCAATCTCCATCAATAATCCTTCAGCATTGTTAAATCGAAAAATTTGTCCTCATTTTTGAGCTTCGTTAAAACGTTTGTGAAGGTCATGAATCTTTCACTTTCCTTCCATCGACATACGTGCTATGAGAAAACTTTTGAAAGCTATGTTCATTGCGACTTACTAACAGATCTCTACAACAAATAGGATTTGCTGTATCATTTGTTTCATCGGATGAGGCAGGATAACTTTAAACATTCATATATAATTTTGAAATTTCTGAAAAATTCAAAGAATTTTGTGAATTTTGTGAACTCAACTTTAAAAAATTCTGTTTTATAATATCCTATATTTATGCGTTTTAAAAATTGCCTTCAAATGAATATTGCAGGTGCAATTGATATCGCACTATCGACGTTCCTGTGCAAAAGCTTCTAAGTCGTATGCAGAAACTTGAAAAAAGAAAGGTTTGTGATATTCCTTTTGGATTTTAATATCAAAGGGGGCAGCCTTGCTAAAAGAAACCCTATTTGAAAACTCGAAACTATAGAGTTCGGTATACGTCGAATATTTTATTTCATCACAGTGGTATAACTTGTTGTTATACGTGTTAATTATTAAAATGGCTCAATGACCTATTACATTCAGGTGTATTGAAAAATTTCTCTCATTCGTCAAGAAGTTTGCAGTCGCCTCTTCAGTTTCCTTGTTCAACTTGACTGCTTTCCCTCTCTCACCCTTTTACCATTAGTTATATCTATGCGAGTTGTGACTTACCGCTTAATGCTGCCTGCTTAATTCCCTCATTAGTATATACACCGCTTATGTTTGAAAATGCCGTTTAACTGTCGCTTGCCAATGACTGAGTTTTTCCTTCAAATTTTTGTTGTGTAGAAGGTGAATGGAAAAAGATGATTACTCATAAAACCATTCATGAAAGTAAGCTAGAAAGGGTTTTCTATAGCTTACCTATATTCTTGTAACCGACCTTCGTAAGCCACTTCGATGTCATTTTTATAAGCATCAAGTGTTTCTGGAATAGATGTGCATTGTTGCGCCGTTTGTGGTGCATCATAACCTCATTTTTATTTGTTTATAGAACGATTATCGTGACTCATTCGGTCATCTACACCGAAATACTTGTGATAGCCATATTACAGTCACTAAACAGGAATCACTGATAAGTTTGTCGAAGAAAGAACTGCCGGTGCTGAAGAAGGTGATATAGATATGTTTAGTGTTGAATGTAACCCTATAAGAAACCTAAGGAAGCGAGAATTCGCAAATATAAAAACCAATTTTTGTTGACTTTGCTTACAGATAGCCCATGGGATGGGAAAAATGAACGACATACGCATATAGATTGAAACTGAGGCAGCGGTGATATAAACCGAATGCCCCTACGGCTATGTTCATTTTATACTGTTGCCTTGGAGGCTTTTGAAAGCGATCTTTGCGATCTGCTTCATACAACATTAGCGTTTTCTTGGTTCCCAACTATTTCATGTCTTACGTTCCGAGTATTGAGGTAGAAATTATTGCACCAAACTCCGGTTAATGCGAACAAAGTTACCACAAATATTCTAAGGTTTCGCGAGCTCCTAATTGTTCAATTTGTTCGATTTCACCGAAAGCAAGATTGAGTCTGTCTTTTTTCAATTTCAGCACTACATGCAGCAGAGGTGAAACTTGCGTCGGCTAAAGAGCTTCTCAAATCACAGGAAAAGGCGTTGAAGCGACGCGGTGAAGAGTGACGTAGCTTGAAATCAAAGATTTCAGCGTTCGATCTCGAGATCCGTGGAAAGGAGGCGCAAATCAGACTTCTGAATGTTCGTTTCATTACAGTTTTTGATATAATTCAAGCTTATTGTATCAACGGGCATGGTTTTGTTTCTCTTCGTTGTTGCCAATCTAGCATCATTCCTGTTTTGTTATGCACCTTGTTTCTGTCAGTAACGGATTTATTGGAAAGTTTTGGTAGAATTTGGGCTGAACTGGTTGGATGTTGGTAGGCTGCAGTGTTTGGATAGTCGATAAGGCATAAAACAGTGAAAAAGAGGAGGTTCAAGGAGAGTGCGCAAATGGTCAACGTAAAAGACCCACTCATTTACTTACTTTCACTCATTTTCTCTCTCAATTGCATATTTATTTTCCGATGTTATTGCTCCATCAGGGCTATTTTTGGTGCTTGTGTTATTGCATTCTTATCTCATATAACGAAATGGTGTTACTAGTTATTCATATGTATATTACGAAGACGGCAATGTGATGGCATATGGGCAGTCGGATCCTCATTTCCTACTGAAAAAATACGCACGCTATTTAATCTCGGGTTCAGGTTCCCGTTTTTCGACGAGAAAAGAGGGGAAATCGATGCAAATTTACGAGCAACTGAAAACGTTGAAAGTGGGATTGGAGAATTCATAAAATGATAACAGGGCACTTCGAGAACGTGAGAGTAAATAGAATATGGCAAGAATACATGCGCAAAGTAAGATGCATGAATGTAATGAAGGGGAACAGCGATTTAGTGCACTTATGGCATGTTTGGAAGCAGAACGTCAGGTAAGATTTTGCAACAATTTCGTCACAAACAAATTTTTCTTTATATTTGTTTTTATAAATAGATTTGCATTAATATTTTATATATCTTTATATTTATGTCTATGCTGATATTTATATTTATTTACGTTAATGTTCATGTTTATAATTTATGCTTCTAGTTGTATTCATTTATATTTATATTTATATTTATATATTTATATTTATATTTATTTATATTTATATTTATATTTATATTCATATTAAAAATTATATTTATTATTTATACTTATCTTTATATTCATCTCTATATGTGTTTGTTGTTTATTTATATTTATATTTATATTTATAAACTGTATTTACTATCATATTTAATTATATTTATTTTTAAAATATATATTATATCATATTAATATTAATTTTGATATTTATAATGCGTATTTATGTATCAATTTTATTTATATTTTAACTTTACATTAGTCCTTATATTATTATTAATATTTATATTTACATTTACAAAAACATTTGTAATTTGTGTTTCTCCTTTAGTTATATTTACATTCATATTTATGTTTGCGTTTATATTTATGCTTTTTTTCACATTTATATGTGTAGTTTATATTTATCTTTATCCTTTCATTCACCTTAATGTTTATTTTTGTGTTTCCATTTCAAACTTACACTTATCTTTGCCTTGATATTTTTATTAACATTTAAATTTTTATTTACACTCATGGCCAGAACATATCTTCATATTTATATTTGTATGTATATTTATATGCCTATGCATTTACTTTTATGTTTACATTTATGTTTATGTTAATTTTTATTTGCATTCGTTTTATTTATTTATATCTATTTCTGATTTCATATGTTTATTTCGTTTTACTTGTAAATTTTATACATATTTGATTTATTTGTTTATCTTATATTTCCATCTTTATTTTTATTTATATATCTATTTATTTTCATGTCTATATTTATACTGGTATTTGTATTCATATTTACATGCATATTTATGGCGGTATTTATATCTATATTGACCTCTGTGTTCATATTTTTATTAATGTTATTATTTATTTTTGTTTATCGCTTATATTTATCTTCCTATTCATATTTATATTAGTATTTACATTCATAATTATTTTTACATTGATACTTATATTTATATTATTAATAATATTTACATACAAATTTGTATTTATAATTTATATTGGACGTATTTTTCTAGTTGCTTTCGCACATTACCAGGCTGTGTGATTGAGGGTGTCGCGCTAGGGGCGATGGAGTTTTCACGCTCGCAGACCTCTGCGGGAGGGGTTTTTGCGTTTTGAAAGAGCCCCACGGCGACGAGAATAGTCGGAGCCCTCAAAGGTGCTCATGTGAACAGAACAGAGAGGTTAAAAGCGCCCAACTCCATTAGAACATCGTTTTCGTTCTTTCATTCGTACTAGTGTGGTAGGCAGCGCACTTTCAAAACTTTATATTTGAATTTATATTTCTGTTTATGTTATATTTAGATTTAAATTTATCTTTATTTCTAAATTTAAATTTCCTTTAACACTAATACTCGTATTTGTCTTTGTATTAAAAACTCGTATTTATGTTTATCTTTATTGTTATCTTAATCTCTATATTTATATTTTTCTTTACATTTGTATTTAAATTTACAATCATGGTTCTTATTTGTGCTTAACTTTATATTATATTAATATTTATATTTACATCTGTATTTATAATTTAAATTTTTCATTAGGTTTGTATTTATACTAATATTTATATTAATATTTGCATTCAAATTTGCCTTCCTGTTTGTTTTTGTTCTCAATTTTTCATTTGTATTCGAACTTTTTTGTGTTTATACTTATATTTGTATTTCTTTATATTTACATTCATGGTTACGTCTGTCTTCGAATTTACATTTAGTTTATGTTTTTTATATTTATGTTTATTTTTATATTCCTTCATGTTTGTATTTATATTTATATTCGTTTTTGTATTTCTAATTTGTATTTATCTTTGTGTTTTCTGTTCGTTTATATTCATTTTAAAGTGATTTTTGTGTCCATATTAATATTTTCATAGCATCTATATTTGTATTTTCATTGATATTTATGTTTATTCACAATATTTATAATTTATTCATAATATTTATAATTCATTCATATTTATAATTATATTTATTTTTATATTTATGCATACATTTATGTATGCATCAACGAATAATATTTGTTTTTATGTTTGTTTGCATTTATATTTATTCTTAGGTTTACGTCTATATTTATGTAAAAGGCTATATTTATATTTATAATTTGGTTTATATACATATTTATATGTACACTTACAATTAAAGTTTGCCTTCATCTCTGTGTTCATGTTTATATTTAGCTTTTTATTTATGCTGATACTGAACACTTTTTGCAACTTCTGTTTATTTTTTTTATATTTATATTTTTACATGTATTTATATTTAAGTTCAAAACTTATGTTTTTTATACTTATATTTACGTTTATAATTTATCTTCGTTTCTATTTATATTTTTACTTATGTCTAGGTTTACATTTGTGTCAGTGTTTATGCTTTTCTTCATCTTTATCTTTGTCTTTCTATTTAAAATGAAATTGAGGCTTTTTCTGAATTAATATAATGTTTTTGTCTATATCTGCATTTATATTTAATTTATGTTGATTTTTTTTATTCAGTTTACGTGCATCTTTTTGATTATGTCGATAATTTGTATTTATCTTCGTATTTTTACTTTTGTTTATGTTTGGAATTCATACTGCTCCTTTTATTTATATTTATATCTCTATTTAAAATTTATAACGTATTTTTGTCTTTATATTTATGTGCATTTATATTCGTATTTGTATTTATACTTATATTTGTAATTGCATTTATGCTTATACTAATATTTATATGTATATTTGCATTTACACTTATGCGTATTCCTATTTATTTCTATTTACTTATTTTTTTCCACGTTTCTATTTCTGTTTATATTCATATCTACGCTTATATTTATGCTTGTATTTAAATTTATATCTGTGTTTATAATTTTTTCTTTATGTTTATATTCATTTATGATTTCTATTATATTTACTATGAGATGTATAAGTTATATTTACTTTTATATTTCTAGTTCTCTATATACTTATATGATTTTTCATGTTTATGTTTATATTTATATTAATTTTTTAAATCAATATTTGTATTTATATTTATGTTTATATTCATAATTATATTTATATCTATATTTATACTTTCACTTATATTCACGTGCATACTTTTTTAGTTTTACGATTATGGTTATAGCTGACGTTGAAATCTATAATTGTAATTCTGTTTTTATCTACACCTGCATTCGTATTTGAATTTACATTTATGCTTCTATTTATACGTATATTTATGTTTATATTTCAAGTTTATATTATTCTTTGTATTTATACGGATATTTGTATTAGCTTCTATTTATATTAAATTCTCTATTTATATTTGCAATTGTATTCATATTTGGATTTATATTTACCGCTATGTTTTTATTTCTAACTTTTCTATTTACATTTATATTTATCTTTGAATTTATATATATCTTTGTATTTATATGTATGTTTATATTAACCTTTCTATTTATATTTACACTTACATTTATCTTCGTAATTTTTATTTCTTCTTCGTGCATATATTTTTATTCACGTTTACATCCACAATTTATAGTTATCTTTATCTTTATTTCTATAAATATTCTCATTTGTATTTGCGTTTTTGTTTTTAGTTTATATTTATCTCTGCACACATTTCTTTTTACTGTTATATTATTTTTAATCTTACATTTATATTTATATTTATATTTGTATTTAGATTTATATGTTTATTTCAAGAATGCGTCTATATTTGCATATTTATTTCTCTTTATACTTATTTGCATTTACATTTTTATTTTTATTAATGTTTAAATTGAAATTTACTTCTTTGCTTAAGTTTATTTTGATATCAATATTTATGTTTAAGTTTATGTTTATATTTATAATTTAAGTTTGCCCTTACCTTTATATTCATATTTATTATTAAACTTATCCTTACAATCCATGTTTATCCTTATCTTTATATGAGCACTATATTGCTGCTTATATTTAAATTTATGTGTATAAATTTAATTATATTTATCTTGGTATTTATATTCAGATATATTTATTATTATATTTCAATTTCTTTTGCACCTTGTATTAATATGTGTCTGTATACATGTATGATTTATGTTTATATTTATATCTTTTCTTATAGTTATATTTATATTTGTTTATGTTTAAATTTGCAATTTATTATCTTTACCTTTATATTTATATTTATTTTTATTTTTTTGTTTCTACTTATATTTATATTACATTCATGTTCAAAGTTACATTAATATTTACAATTATGATAGTCACTTAGTCATTGGGCCGCGCTTTTCGATTTATAATGCATAGTTTTAACTTTGCCTTGGCAAACTGCATCATGCTGAAGTCGTATCTATGGTGTATGTTTATCTGTTTATCTGTCCGTTTATCTGTCGACAAGTCTATTTCATTGAATATCGAAGCTTGATTCGTTGAAGCTATAGCATCAGTAAGTCTTCGTGCAAAACTTGAAATGTATGGAATCAGTGAGTTCGAACTTAAAAGTTTTGTAAATACCATATATTGAACAGGAAGAGTCCACCTTTTCTCATCTATTTCCTTGATACTTCTTTGCTCGATTATGTCTTATAGAAATTTAATGTAATGTGATGTACATGAATGAGCGGAGGTTAATGACCAATAGTTTGATCGCATTTTATAGGTCGTATTTAGCATGATTTTGCCGGAACGTTATTGGCCGTATGGACATTACACGTAATTAGCGATGCTCAAAAATGCTGCAAAATTTGCATACTTCATTGCGATTTCTGTGCACGTCAATTAATGCGGAAAGTTCAAAGCAAGGAAGGCATGTTTTGAGAAACACTTTTTCTTGTTAACTTTCTCGCTTAGTTTTCTATTGCATTCCCTTGCAGTACTACATCCTTCCATTCGAATTGTCAACACAATTCTTCGTTCACCAAGCACTTGGTTTCTTTTATTTGCAATTAAATTGATTCTTCTGTGTGTCATAGTTAAAGGAAGACTCTATAAGAATGCATAACATTTAATTATCTCAAAAATTCGCCTATAATAATTTGCAACATTCATTCAGTGCTTCGCTTTTTTACCATGCTTTAGGCCATTCCAGTGGCATTATTTTGATCCTCAACGTTATGCAGTATTGTGCTTAATCCTTGGCTCAAGCATTTCCAATAAAAGGCGTCTGCTGTCATAGCAATGTACAGAGGATTCATATTTACTGCTTATTTGTTTTTAAAACTGCCGACGTTTTGCATTAATAGTTTCTAGAAATGTTGTTTTCAATGTATTGCATTTTTTCAACCAAATTTTCAATTATACTTTTTTGATGATATTGTAGGTTG
Source organism: Ascaris suum (assembly GCA_013433145.1). Taxonomy (NCBI): domain Eukaryota; kingdom Metazoa; phylum Nematoda; class Chromadorea; order Rhabditida; family Ascarididae; genus Ascaris; species Ascaris suum. The sequence goes on along the minus strand of CM024169.1, from coordinate 14,175,354 downwards.
TGGTTTGTCAGCATTGATTGGAACACCGCCATTACGTTGGTCCTGATTGTTTAACAATGGAGGTTGGGGGAGTCGTCAAATACAATCACGTCGAATCGCTTCAACATCAAATGGTATGTGGTTTTTCTTCTCGTTATTCCACTGTTCTTAATTTGCACCAATTTCACTTGTATATCCCTTAATCCATCGCTTGTCTTTTATTCTGTTGTAATGAAAGTCTGGAAATGCATGTTCTTTCGAGGTATCCTTGATGGGCGTCTTATCTTTGTGAATCATTCCACAGACGAGTTGGGACATTAACGAACTTTATCAGAATCACTCTAATCGCAGTCTAATTTGAAATGGAATTTTAATATGTGGGCGAATTTTTACCATTGGGAGTAATTAGTGTGATGATAACTGGCAGCACCGCGCCGATGTTATTTGTACTCGTGGTGATGGTATAAGGGATGAAAATGGCCGAGTGCATCTTGCAATGCCACGAATGTAGGCGGAAATGTCGAGAATGAAGTCTTTGTATTTGTATCATCGAGCATTTCACGTTCAACATCAATGATACTATGAAACCATTATTCTGTAAATCGTTATATATATATATATATATATATATATATATATATATATATATATATATATATATATATATATATATATATATATATATATTAGCAGGATCCTATTATGTGCTATTGTCACTATTATTATTTACATTTCTAGGTTGTTAAGTGATTGACGAATCATCAATTATCTATGAAACATGCGATCAGGTGATTGCTAAGATGAATCATAATTTGCACTATGCGGAATGATTCTTTCCTTCGTGATGAGGCTTCCAAATATCCTTCCCAATGCCGCTATTTTTAGGTTGGCCCTTTTTATACGATGTTCATAGTGAGGAGGTTCATTCCCTTTTTGAGAGGAAAGATTATAGGAAGCAATTGGTATTATGTGCCAACTTTTGCTGAAGGCCGCATGCTTGTTTCAAAACGAGGTCGTTATTTCATTTCTTGTTATTGTAGGTCTCCATCCGATCTGGTTTTTATTGCATATGCTCATGCTGATTGCTCGCAAAAAAACTTCATAAGGAAACGGGTCATATAAACATCCTATGTTGTTTTGTTTTTATATATTTATGCATTAGTGTTTATAGAATTGCATTTTTTTTTGCAAATTTGCATCTGTATTTAAATGTTTTGAAGCATTTATGGCAGTGGCGCTATGGATAACTTTTTAGTGATGGTGCTTAAATCTTTCGTCGATAGATCAGAAATGAAAACTTGGAGAGATAAGAGAAAAAAGAAATCATTGAAGAAAAAAAATGCACGAAGCTGTTGAGAGTTATGCACGAACCATAGTTCGATTTAACAACAAAGCAATGCCATTCCTTAACCGATAACTTGCTTGCGAGTGATGGGCAACAGATGGATAGCGGGTACTGTGGGAACTGCCTAATGAATTTTCATTTCTAGTCGCATTTGGAAAACGTTGTGTTTTAAAGAAGTTCTTCTTTCAAACTATAATATTCCCGTTTATCTTCACTGCTCCAAATTCGCTGACTAATTTTTAGGTGATCCGAAACCCGAACCACGATGGTATTTCAAAGGGAATCTCATAAAACAGGATCATCACAAATATTACTTATAAATGTAAATCTTTTCAACGTTTTTTTTTGTTTACTTCGTTAAATTTAATGACGAAATGTTATCTTTATCATAGTTGTGCTTTATGAGGTACTAGATTTATAACGCGTTTATGTGCTAGTTCTTTTCTGAGAAAATTCATCCTCGATAACTATTGCATTGTTGTTTGACAACTGCCTTAGTTGTTTTGTTGATTAAATTTCTCTTACTGAAGTTGTGAAATTTACTTCAGTCCCTGCATCGCCACCAACGAGATGCACTTCGTTGTTTACATAATATTTTTTGATGCTTTCATTCGCTTCCCCTCAAAGATTGCATAAATTCTATGAGCCCTTTCGACCACGTTTGACCGCACTTCGAGGTGGCGCTCCAACACAAGTGACAACAAAGCTCTGAATTTTCGTTCGTATATAATTGACGACTCATGAAAATGTTGTCGTAAATTGCAAGGTTGCACATGGCTAGAGACTCGATCTTGTTTATGTGATTAAACGGGGAGAATTTTCTGCACGCTTCCTTTCTACCTGTGCTCTTGTAACCGCTCTGCATATAGAAGTCATAATTTAGATCACTTCGTTCTACGGAAAAGATGAGTGTCGTGCCATCAATCAAGCCGGCTGTCTGTTCAAATGGACAGTAAGCGCTTTTCTTTCAAGAACATTTCCCACACGAGTTGCTTGGAATTTTCATATTTCTGTGGCTTTCAAACGAAATAAGTTTGAGGAGGATATGAAGTTTGAGAAGCAATAAACCAACGTTTTTGGCATAAATAACAAAATCCTTTGGCAGTAATTCATTACCATTATTGAAACTACTCAACTTCATGACTGCCAACAAACAACGCCCAACTATTCCACTGTTAGCATTAAAAAATTTATTGCCAATTATTAAATCACTGCAAAAATTTTTCGGGAAATTGAAACGAAAATTTTTGCTTGCACTAAAAGTGAAGGTAACTCGTGATTGGCAAATGATCGGCAGAGGAGATCGCGTTGTGCTCGAATGCCAGGTGGCATATTTATTTATTTACATGTTTATTTATTTGCTCGCTTGTTAATTTGACTGCGCATTCATTTGTTTACCTGTTTCTGTAGTTACTAACCATCTATTCATACCACTGTTGTTTTCTGTAATTTAGCGCAGTAATGAACGATTTAATATGTGAGAATTGAAAACAAGGTGGATAGTTTTTATTGGAGAATTGTTTGCGAGTAGTTTTGCCCTTAGGAAACAACGCATCCGCTAAATAATTTCGCAGAAACCGCTATTATATATTCCGTTGAAAGAAATCGTAGTGAATCGTTGTTTTCTATTCGCAATTATAACATTTTGCAAAGATCGACACTTGATTCACATGTGTAACCATTGTGGCAGTTGTAATATTTGGCTAGTTGTTTGCTTATCAACTTCAACTCGATGCACTTTGCTAACTCGGCAATCATATAGTTAAAGGGCTGCTGATTGTCAAATGTCATCAAATAATACCTTGTTAATTTATAGGTGCTGGTTTGAAATCCGAAGCCGTAAGTAACTTGGTATCGTGGCGGCGCGATGTTCTATCTTATCGATACATTCAAATGAAGGAGGTCGTTTGACCATTCAGGTATAACTGAATTGTATTTTCCAGTGAGTATTTTGAATTACAGCGAATCACCTTTATACCCTAATTCACGTTGAGGAAACTCTCGTCGCTCCGAAGCGAGACGTCCCTAAGTTTGAGATCAGAGTGACCCGAAGCGTTGGATATAGCAAAGCTAGAACCCATGTGCTTCTGTTTGTTCTACATGGGATAACGGCCCAGCCTCGTGTTCCGCTATAGCTGTAGTCTTGTTGCCTGAGGCATTCTTTTAGGGGCAGCGAAATCAACGAATGGGGTATGTATATGCGGTGTGCGTATCTCTGTGTGACGAGCAGAGCGTCTTCACCAATCAGCCCTTTGGGGTTTGTATGGCGCCGCCGTTGTTTTACGAATCTTATGTAATTCATTGATATATCAGTGATTAGATACGCTAGGTATGGATCTTCGAATTTGTTCCACCATTCCCAGTACTCATTTGATGCTTGATATTAAATGCTTTTTTGGAAAAGTTTGAACTAGTTATTGGTGTTATTAACCCACTTTTGCTAGTGGATTTCACAGTCTTTCGCGGTTTGCTCATTGTTTTGCGAAAGTGTGGCCTTGACGAGTGAAGGTCAGTATCTATAATTTTTTATTCAAGACAACTTTTCCTCTCTGAAATTCAGCTTTCCCAGCGTTTAACGCTATCAGTTTGTAAGTTGGAGTTTGTGTTGAAATTTTCACTTAGATCCGAAGCAACCTTCGACTCCGAGCAACTTCACCTGTCTAAATTAAGCCTTGTTATCCCTTACAGTGTTATCAGTCAACAGACCGGAATTGTGTCCCGGAGATCTGAAGCCTCATATTTATGAACGTTATGAATTCAAATGAATTCAATCTTATCGGCACATATGGCTTAACTACCTATAATCTCTACATTTCTTTCCCGTTAATCGCTTTCAGCAAGGTTTGCTCCCTTAGTCGTTCACTTATGACTATCAAGCTCATTCATGGAGAACGGCATATATGGAGCTGTTGTTGCTTAATCATTTCCCGACATTTATAATGGCCATTTTGTTCAATATTTATCATTTTCCTGGGCGACAAATTGCTTTCAGCGGCTTGTTTCAGTATTCCTTCGCAGTGGGTTAAATCCATTAATTGGCCGTCTTGCAGCATAAAAAATATGTGCTCTTTTCTTGTTCATTCATCTTCACTTTCTAAATGTACCGCTTGTCTAATGCAACATATACCATTTGCTCCATATCTGCGCTAAGCAGCCATCCATTTACGTCATAAGTGATGAAATGGGAACGAAAAAGTTCGTAATTCGAAAATAAATCATATATTTGAGATGGAACGCTTGTAATCGAAAGTGTACAGAATGGTGATGGAGGCCACTATACGTGTAAGGCATCGAATGCGGCTGGTGACGTCGATAAAATCATCCGTCTCAGCGTTATTAATAAGTCAGTTTGGTGTTACATAGAATTTCAGTTTAAGAGATTCCAGTGGTTTATTGTTGTCCTTGCAAATTTCTGTTTATTTTAAAAGTCATTTTAACGTCAAAAATTTTTCAGTTAGAAGCAATTAATAACATTTCCATACTGTTCTATGAAACAGGAAGTTAAATGTTCAAAGTGATGGGCACATTATGTTTTTCTCCAGTAAAAATAAAATGTTTCATATTTTCCTGCCAGGTGATTCCTTATTGTTTCTCAAGTTTAATAGATAAGTGTTTGAAAGGGTGAGTGAAGTTTGAGTTGCAACAACAAGAACGCCATATATCGTCGATTAACATTTACATCAGCTTTGGTCTTCGATATACGGAATTTCAGTTTCACGAAGTTCAAACTGTTGATGCTTTTAGCGCCACCCTACATGCCCAATCAGCATACAATCGTCACGGAAACGGTTATCGCGGGGCAACCGTTCAGCGTTTACGATCCAGTATTTTCAGCTCCGCTGCCACAGGTAATGCACATGTTGAATTACTTTCTTTGGTGTTTATTGTAGCTGATATATTTGTTCTTTTTAAATCACTTGAACTTCAGCAAGTCCTTCTAAAGCAGCTGTATGAAAAGAAGAGAATTGCAAGATGACGTTTCCGGCGGTTATTGACAGCCGCAATAATGCTCGTCGCAGTCTTTATATTTATCTTCTGATTAGAAAAATTTGTTTAATGATTTTTAGTGTGTGCACTTAATGTTTCAGCCTTTCGAAACCGATTTTCAATCTCTGTACAAGCAACCGATTTTCACTCTCTCTTTGTTCATAACCTCCACTAGGCTCTCATACGTTGAAATAATTGACAGACTCAGATATTATTCTGCTGTAACCGGAAAGCATCTACCTTAATAGAAGCGGCTATAGAGCAATCGTTGAAACTTATGAAATTTTCACCTTCTAATCACATTTTAGAAATAATCCACAGCTGTTATTTCTTTTTCACATGCTTCCTCAAAAATTTGTTTACGTTTTAAATTAAATTATTTGATACATGAGATAGATTTTGAAGGCTGCCAATTGTTCATTTACTGATGTTGAAGGAGTGAATGCGTTAGTGAAAGAATGAGAGCTGGACAGATTGATATTCTCTTATTTCATTTGAGATAACACGGCATTTGAACGGTCGTCCGAATCGCCGACGGTGGTCCCAGTATTCACCTATCCGACGATGAAAACGTCGTTTGCTTATTCTGCAGTCGCGAACAACGGATGCAGGCGGTAATAAATGCGTCGCGGGGAACCAGCTGGAGAATCGTCAAAACCTTCCAAGTGTAAGTGTTAGTTATGTTAATTTTGAAAACAATGCACTGAAATTAAACTGCGTTGGAAATTCCTGGTTTTTCCGGGAATAAATTGACATAGGTGAAGCTTTTAAATCATGAAATCTACTCCATTTGATGTCTGTTTAGTCGACATAAAACCCATGGATATTTTCGATCGAACCTAATGAAAAACTCGGCTCTAGCTATTTTTATTGACTCTTTCTGCTTGCACACACCAAACTGTGCATATCTTTCAAACATGCTTTCTTTGTTGTGTGCCATTCGCACCGCACAACGCTTTCATTACTTCCTAATTTTGTTAAAATGCGCAACGTTGTAACCGCACCATCTTCGTCCTATTCACCTTAATAGACCAAAACAATTTTTTCCCCATTATTGGTAGCAGGGAGATGACGAGGAGAGGAGGGTAGGGAGCTGATGGGAACGTGGACTCAAATTCTTGTTTACTTTCAGGTGGAATTCATCCTTTCGTTGTTGTGCAGCTCTCTGTTCATTTCATCATCCTCAATATTGCAACTTTACAGTTCCACCAAATCTGGACGAACCTTCCCATAAATTGAAGCTGTCGGACGTTGCACCAGATATCTCATGGTCGGCCAATGGACAATTGCTAGAAGAGGGTCGCGCAAAACGCGGTATTATTCTGGCATCTGGTGGCAAATCGGTGAGTATGCAAACATCTCTTTGATTCATCCAGTACAAATATTTTTGTAGCCACATCATTAAGAATATCGATTCACCCGATTTGTTTACTACTAGAATCCTCTGTTAACCATATGGAGCCAAAATAGTGGAAAGGTGAAGACGAAACAATATCTTCAAACTGAATAAATCTTTGTCAATATAAAAACTGAAATATATGATGGGGGATGTTGAATTATTGCTTATGTGACATTGTATTGTTGATAACTCAATGATGAGCTGTTTTCACATGACTAATTGCCACCGAAATAGCAGTGGTTGTTTAGTGCGGGGAATGTGTTCCTTACGGGATTCACATCTGAAATTCAACTATTCTATTGTTTTTCTCGCCGACGTTTTTGTCGACATTATTTTTGCCTAAAAATATTTCGCTGCCTTTCACATCGACCGTTTTATGTAAAAATGCATCTTTTTCACTTCGCTCTACCTCAATGCACAGTTTTGTAGGTATCCATTATTTTATACGGATTCCCCTTAACCTCTAGGAAAATTAACTTTAGATTTCATTCAATCCTAGATTCTCGACTTTTATCATATATCAAATTTTTGTTTTATTCTCTGAAATTCATGCGGAATCTTTTATGATCCAAAATCATCCGAATATCGGCATTTTGAATTAGATCTCTTATTTTATCTTATAACCGTTAATATTTACTCTAATATTATATTTGATTTATAAGATTCTCTTGTTCAAATTGGCGTAATTTATCCCAACTCATAGGTTTTCAGTTGTTTATCCAGGTCTCAGTCTTAAATAAAGTCTATAATTTCTTTCATTTCCGGATCATCGGAGTGTTCAATACTCATGATATTGATGTCATCCTAGAGCCTAGTGCATTTGCCTACTCGAACTGCCGAAAGCATTTCGATCTCTGAAGGATTTGAGAATCTGTTTTTGTGCTTTCGATCATCTGATTGACGCCGGCTTTTTGATCGTCTTGGTCGCATGTACCTTATTCCTTTTTTATTTGATTTTATGATTTGAATGATTTTATTTTTTACTTTTTTTAGCGAGGAAACTGTGATTTTAATTGCTTGCTTTTGAAACAGTTATCCACCGCTTAGTGCAAACCGCAAAACTCGACCAATGTTATTTTTTATGCTTACTCAATTTGCGCAAATATTGGGCGGCCAGCGTCTTCTCGAGTTAGAGCGTAGTTGCAAAATAGGGAATATCGGTGTTAATATGCAAACTTTACGAGTATCGCTCAGCAATATTTACCCATTTATAGACCCTACAGCTTACATTGTTCGCAGCGTCTCGAAATCGCCATAAGTTTGGGAGGAACGATGAGGAGGAAAGGGTTAGCCCAGGGGGAAGGATGCGGCTTATAAATAGATTGACGTGGTTCACTGAGCCATGCATTGTGGCGGCTTCCGGACAGATGGCGATGGAAAAGCACGAGATTATGTTGATCAGGAAAGGCTCGGTGATGAGGGCAAGTTTTCTAACCGATGAAAGAAAATGGCTCTTCAGAAACAAGGGGTGGATGAGCATATTTTTGACGGCTTCTTTCGAAATTCAGTCGATCAGAGAACGGCACCTAACATTTCACGTACAGTATAGTTGACAGTTTGCCATTCGATAGCATGTTGAAGCATTTTCTATAGAATTGAGCCATTCCACCGGCCGGCTTCCGCTCAGTGATGCGTGGTGGTGCGTCAAAAGTGCATTCCACCTGAATGCAGCAAAAATTACATCCGTGATTACGCTGGTTGGTTTACGCGAAGAGTTCGTGCTGGGTGAGAGGAGGGTGGGAGGAGGGCTTGACAAATAAAGAACCGAATCTAGTGTGCGACTTCATTCATTCTCTGCCGTTTGTTTAGGTGGTTTTGGCTGTATTTTTCGAAGAACAAAAAGCTGGCAATTGGATCGGCACAAAATGCGCTCATTGATTTCGACTAATTTTTTTTTCCATTTCTTCTCACTAAACCAATCGGTTGCATATGTCGACAGGAAACATGCGCAATGCTGGTTTAATATTTTACTAGCTGACGCGGTCGTACCTATGAATCCTCTACAGCGAATTTCTTTTTATGCGTTTTTCCGAAGCTCCCATTTGCAATAGAGATTCTTTGGATATTGTCATGCGCATTTATGTGTCCATCCGCTTATGGTGGAATCGCCGAAATTAGAGCAACAAGTTCCAGTGTTTACAATGCTCTTTAATGAATGACTTTCTTTAGCAACATTGAAATTCGTCAAATTGTATCGAGAGGAGAGAGTTATGGTCACTTAAATGTGGCAAAAAATTTGCATAAATTTCGCAACTAATTGAATTTCCGTTTTGTTTCGGTTAACTTGCATAAAAGCAATCTTCACACTTTATTCCGAACATTTTTTTTTTTGCATTTCTTAGGATAGTTGTTCGGTGGGTACAATTCTAACAATAGCTGAATTGGTATACTTCAATTCTCCCATGACTTAACATCTTCTTGCCAATGCTGCTTAGTTTTGCAGAATACATGCAAATTTTTAAGGCAATTTTAGCTTCTTTAGCTTCTTTCGAAGTTGATCAATACATCTAAAAATTATTACAAGAGGTGCTCAAATGGCGCGCATTGTATTTTCCAAAATTCTCAATTTTGTCGTCAGTGATTTCTGAGTTGAAACTATTTGACAGATGTATTCAAACGTATAGCAACATGCATCATTTTGCCATATACGCATTATGAGTTTATTTTAGAACGATTCGAAATGCACTAGCAGATGAAGAGTGATTTTCTAAAAATGTTTTGATGGGATTACTACCGTTAAAATTGACAAATACCGTAAGCAATAGTAACATTTAAACAGAAATTCATGTCATGTTGTTACTACCATTACTGCCACATATTGTCCCTTCTCTCGTTCGTCTCTATCTGCCTTCCCGACCTTATTTTGAGCGTATAGATTTGTTTACTTACTCTTTTTTATTCTCATTACGGTGCTGTTTCGCTGTTTGCATGTTTCTCTTTCAAATCTCATTGATAAATATGTCATTAAAATATCCCCGTCCATGTACCTCCTCGCCTTCGAAGGTCTTCTTCGTTCCTTTATAAAACTCAAAAAAGTGATTAATTTAGCAGTCGGAAGTTTCATACGTTGTTGCTATGGCTGTCAGAATTTTGAGCGCAAGAGTGATTTGCGTCAGTTAGACCAGTTCGTCAGTAAAATCTCCTCATTATGTTCGGAAAATTTTTATAATCGGGGGGATTTTATTCCGGATATTATATATCAAGGCGAGGTGAAATTTGCATAATTTGAAGAATATTGAGTCAAAGTGAATGGTATCTGCTTGTTTAAAGTGACTTTTTTACTTGTGAATCACTTTTTTGCGCATATGACGAACCTTGCTGTTGTTACTTCTTTGTTTGTTCTGTTGCTTTTATTGTTTTCGTGAATATTGTTTGATGTGAGCATAATACTGTAAACACATTGTTTGCTGTGCTCATTTTATACTCACATGTTTTCTTCTTCTTGGTGCTAAATATCAGATCATCACTTTTCGCATCTTTTGGGGGATGGGGAGGGAGGGAGGGGGGGGGGGGGTGGAGTACATTTCCTTTCCTCGTCCCAAAGGTCATCTAAAATCACTTTCTGTAGATAAATTTATAGGAGTCGAGGCTCGTCAGGAAGAGGAATTGTGCAATCACTCACACACACAAGGGGCATTCCATAGCGGGTGAATGGACTGTTTATTTTGTGCAGCAAATAATGGGGTCTTATATGCATTCTAGGAAATTTCTCGTGCCATGGACAACTTGTCTGTTCGTCACTGAATGATCATTGATCTCACTTTGCACCTTCAATAAATGCACTAGATGATGTTCCCAAAACCTTCACCTACAGAAGTTTCAGCGTTGTCCAGCTAATGAGGCCTTTTCCTGAAAGCATTTAGAATGAATGCTGTGAGGTTCCAGGATGCAGAAGTAACGGGCGAGCACTGTTTCTGCCTCAGCAGGATTTGCAAAAATGGTGTTGCTTTTTGCAGATCAAAAAGAAATGTTTAGATTGGAAATTTAAAGGGCGTAAGTGAGATTAAAAGAATTCTAGTGGAGGGCAGCACCTTTTCCCCTCCGCCCTTCCCCCTACCTTTTCTGAGATTATTAATCTCTCCGACCTCAGGCACAAAGAACATGGAGGTTATTCGGTCCCCCAAAGAACAGATATATATATCATCAAAATATCAGCGAGAAGGAGAATATTGTTCCTCCTGCTGCAATTTTATTTCATTCCGCTATATCAGGCTACAATATTAAATCCATCTAGCCCCGTTTTGCCGCTTCCATTGACGCCCACTGCTTTTTAATTCTTCTTTTCATCTCTCTAGTCTAAGTAGAATTTCATGGTTAAGAAAATGGAATCTCCAATATTCAGTGACATGGATCTTGAGTTGTAGTTCTATTGTGCTTATGTTTACACAAGAATTTATTTATTTCCAAAATTTTCATGCTTCTTTTTGATGCAGATGCGGAAATGGCGTCGGTGTCGGAATTTTCAACTAGTAAAACTGCGAAATGGTACCAGAGTGACTCATAGCAAATTTGACGCAGATGTCTTTCTGTTTTAGGAAGTATCGTTTCTCCAATACAACGTTATCGTAGAGGATGGCAGTTGTGAGTGTGTAATGGAGTGGGATTGGCGTCTCAATGAAGCTGATAGGAAATTATTCGATGAGGAAAAGAAGCTGTTCGTCGTCGTATAGCGGCAGGGTTTTCATTGTGCGCCAGTTGCCAGCCGGCTCCAAATAAGCGCATGTCGCTAGCCGTAAACAGGTATCATCTATATTTGTCAACATTTTATTTACCGTTCTATAGCATTCCACGCTCATTGAATGTTCTCAGCGCGTTGGTGTTTCCGCTACTGCGCATCCGGTGAGTTATTTCGTTTTTTTTTTTGCAACATTTCTTTCAGTCGTGCCACTTTTTAAAGCGCTGTTAATGGGTGACTTTACATTCATTCCAGATTGGGTATTTTTTTGTTTGAGGGCGAATATTTACTGAGTAAGGCATAGTTTTTTGTATGTGACGAGAAATGTTGTCAAGTAATATGCGAGCTTATTACCAGCTAGCTGAAAGCGGTAATGTTGATCTGTCCGACTGCGCGCAATTGTTGAGCGAAAAATATTTTTCTCTTAGCTGAATATATCGCAAATTTCTCATGAGATTGTTTCATTTCCCCTATTGCTATCTTCTTATAGAATTTTTAACCTTAGCGACGTCCCCGTCGATATCGGGATTATCACATTGAAAATGACATTCTGATTTCTGCTGCCCTTGTTTAAATGTGGTTTTATTTTCGTACTGCATTTTCAAGATGACGATATCTAGTTTCATTGCATGATACCCGAATCTTTTGATTAGTTTGCTAATTTTCGATAAGTGTAATAACTCTTATCAGAATATTTCATACAAAAGGAAGTAAATGCTTTGGATAGTGAGTCATACAGTGTGCTGCATAGGGTTGCAATATATACACATATTGTTTTGATATGTTCATTTAGCGGCCGCTTTCGTCTAATTGACTAGTTCCCCTCAGAGACTGCTTCGTTTCATTTCTCAGGGTCGCGGTGAATCACGCTAGCCACATATAGAAAAATCTTTAAGCTAGAGATTTCCAATATATGATGTCCTCCTATTCCGCTTCGTAAATTTATGTTGCACTTTTTTGCAACTTAGTTGAAGAACGGTGGCACCCCGGTTGCGAACCCCGAACGCAGCTGAGCTCGTGCACAACACAGCGTACGCACGACTACCATACTCTGGATTCTGCAGGCCAATACTGAGCCCATCACAGGAATTCGAAAACCTGTAACCAGAATGTCAAATAATATCCCCGTTCAAATTCCCAGCTCAGTTGAGGCGGGGAAGTGGGTGCCTAACATTGCAGAGAGAGCGATCGGTCATCCAGCAAGTGCACTTTCCCCGCCTCAATTCAGCTGAAGTTTCCGCGGAGACATTTTCAGTATTCGATTCTATTACAGGTTTTCGAATTCCTCTGATGGGAGTTAGTATTCGCGTGCAGTGTAGGGTACGGTAGTCGTGTGTACGCAGTGTTGTGCACGAGCTCAGCTGCGTTCGAGGTTCGCAACCGGGGGTGCCATCGTTCTGTGCAAGAGTGCGCAAAATGTCACGTTCCGATTTCGTATGTGAAGAGCCCCTTGGTAGTGAAGAAATCTGCCCTGTCGTGTTTGCGTGCGTCTTTGTTGTGAAAGTCTACATAGTGAGCGGTGGTGGTGTGCCCCGTGTTGCTGCGTTCGCTATAAAAACGTAATCCTGTGCATTTCGTAGCTGACTGAGTTTTCTTGGTCGCATATCATTCTGTCGACATTTTCATATTATGTATGCTGCATTTTTAAGAGCTTGTTAACAAATCTCTTTTGCAAAGGCTTGGAGGTGGGAAAGGAGGTTATCTTCAAGTAATATGTTCAGTTTCTGCTTTTTTTTCGATTTCGGTTTCGAAGTGCCTCACGTGCTTCATCCATGATCATTAGACCTCTCCTTGTTAAGATTTTGAAACTCCGCACGTACGTGACGAAGCAAATTTGGTGCGCATACTCGTTGCTGTGCTATGCTGTCGGATAGGTATTTGTGTTGTCGGATAGGTAAACTCCGCACGTACAAATTTGGTACTTCGGAAACAACAGCATAGGTATTTGTGTTTTCGAGCGCCCACAAGAATGTATGACCTCAGCTGTCATCATGCAACTGTAATAGGCCTTCCGTTCTCCATCTAGTGCTGCCCTATGTTTTAACTGAATAATGAATGAATAGAATTTCTCATCTTCGTTCTTTACTTCATCCAGTTTACCTTGTTGTTATAATTTCAGTGGCAGAAGTGTGGATGCGGTCGAAGAAACTGATTGCTTTTAGGAGTGTGATAGGCTAGCTGTTATGTTGGAAATTGATGTGCAGAAATTGGATAAATTCCGCTCATACCCACCCTTCCGCAATGGGATTGTCATTAACTGAAGTTTTTTGGAAGCACTTGAACGGAGAAGTCTGTCATGCTGTGCTTGGCCCACTTTGCCAGCAAAAAAAGGCGCTTTTCAACGGAAGTAGAGCAAATCGCAGTGAAAGTAGGTGTGGAGGTAAATAAATTGCAGAATTCACAAGCGCATCACTTCTGTCTCATTGCAAATCTTCTAATAGGAAATGCCCTGAATGCAAAAAAAAAAATCAGTCGAAATCCGTAGAGAAAAAAAACATTGCACTCAAGTCATACCTTGAGAATGTGGGTCTTTAAAAAAGCTGTCACCTGCATAACTTTGCAATAGAGGCATTGATTGCTGATGCGGTCCATTTGATTGGCAGGCGATGCATGATTAGTATTGTAAAGCCGGCAGCAATTGGTAGTGGTCATATGCCACGATCGTTGTACTCTGAGTGGTGTCTGCAAGCGTTTGCATATCATTTTTTTCGAAAAATACATTTTCCACGGCTATAGCTGTTTATTTTTCGACACTTCGCAGCTCTCATTCTGAAATAAGATTTTCATGATAGGAACTCGATTCAGTTTTTTGGATTGGTATATCTCTGTTGTTAACAAACCGCTTGTACCGCATTTTTATATGACATGTACATTCAAATTTTCGGCCTTTCTAGATGAAATACTGCAACTGAGTATGCCATACCTACAGGGATGTTTTTATTTATTTTAGGACTTGAAGTCAGCATTTCAGGATGATGTACTGAATTTGGACTCCACCTCACTCCAGAAGAGCATGGCGCAAATGAAACCGCGCCACGAGTTATCTCATGGCTCAATACTCGGATTCGAAGTCGAGTACGCAAGGCGAACAAACAGCATCCTCACAGGAGGTCACCTTTTTCTGCGAAGTTCTACTTCTTATTTCCCCTGTTTGATGGTGGTCGGTGACATTTATGTTGAGATTTCCTACTGTCTTGTATGCAGATGGTCCGTTTAGGAAACTAAGGAATGTTTAAGAATTTGAGGAAGGAAATAAAGTGGAAGGAGGATGTAGACGGGCAAGAGGAGGGCGATTTTGGAGCGACGGAAGAGTGGAGAGAGAGAAGTTAAGGGAACACGGAAGAATTTCTGATCGTGGCATTTCTTGTGTTTTTTATTTCACACGGTTCACATAGTTTTCTCTTTGTTCATCCAGTAGCCTGATTACGGTCATTCCCGTGTTCCTTCGTCCGTTGAAATCCCTTTGTTCCGCAACGCTTTTTTTTCAATTTTTTTCAATTTTTCAATTTTTTTTTTTCAATTTTAGATGACACTTGCAAGAGCAGCGCAATACGAGGTGCATACGTTGCTGCGGGCACTGCATTGCTCGAGATGCAGCAAATGCAACGCGACGATCGGCCGTGTACGATTGGGGATGAACATGCAAGTGTGCGTTTATGGTCCTGTAAGTTGCATTCAACTCATGCGTTATGTTTTTCGCGTATCAAACCTCACTTCATAGGTGCAGCCATTTCGCGCTTCGAACAGCTAATGCTACGCTGCCGTTTCCATGTGTCATTGTTCAAAATAGGGGAATTAGGACTTAGGAGAAACGTTGGTTGTGGTCGCCGAATATGGCTCTAAAAAAGGCGCAGCTGTTATGAGCGCTTGACGACGAGGCGCATTATTAGAAGAAACATAGCGAAACAGTTGCTATCGTTTCAAGATATCAACGCCAATTAGGCAACTTCGTCCTACTCAGTTCTGCTAGCTAGATCAGGTTATACATGGCGTTCAGAAGAGCCGAAATGTGGCTTTCGAGTTTCGGACTACTCGGAACCCTCTGTTTTCTTTCGGTTGAGTTCTACTACCCCTAGTGAGAATCTCAAGCAATGTAGATGATCATTGTTATGCAGCTGAGATTTTACTGTCAATATAACTAACACAACAATGGTTTTGCTATGCGAATAGCAAACTAAAGAGGGTTCACCTGAGCGTTAGAGAGGCGCAACTAAACTTTTGCCAGACTCAAGATATTTTATGAAATCGATGTATGTCCCTTCCATAGGTCCATGTTTCTGGCGTAAGATTACTTAGTTTCTAAGCTAGGAATGCGATTATTTTAGAGTTATGAGGGTAAGCGATATGCATTGCATAGGTTGTGATCTATGCTGGTTAAACGTAGCAAAGATCAGCTATATGTTTTAGCAGCGAGAAGAGTGCGTTTTCGATCGCTTCTGTTTATTCATTTTTTAGATATTCTATATACGGTCGACTATGTGGTCGAGGAAGACGTTGTTTTACGGATTGCAACGGAAAGAGAACGAAATAAATGCGTCTTACAAGTGGTATCTTTTTCATTTCGCTGTTTTCCCTATTCATTTCTCATTCACATGATTTTACGCTAATTTTGAATCGTATGGTGGAATGACGCATTTATTGCTTAGCTTCAAAGCTTTATAAGGATAACGAAAAATTAAGTTAATGATGGCACAACAATAAAGTAGCAAACACACAATGGAGGCGTTTTCTGAAAACGAATCCTTGAATGTCGTTGTGCCTCGATGAGATCAAAATTTACGATCCGTTCGAAAGTTGCTTGAGCATCCATTGATCGAACAGTGTTGATGCATCACATCTCACTTATGATGTACACGATCAATTTCACGGCTTTTCACAACATTGCCTGTCACTCATTTCTGCAATATTCACCACTTTGAATTTTAATTCGTAGCACAAGCCACGCAGCCAAACAAATTGAACAGCACTTTTCGATGGTTGAGAAGATGACTCAGTTTTATCCTTAAGGTTACCAAGTATTGTCCAAATCGCATTCAATTTATTGATGCAACGGCGAATCTTTTCGGCAGTCACTTATCGTACAGATAGCCTAGAGGGGATAGTGTGTTATTAGTTAATCTTATTAGTAGTGGAACTCATTTTTGCTAGATTTATTTTAGATATGCTGCAAAATGTAGATGTATAGGATAGTAACAAATTTCTCGTTAGTGAAACTTCTATGGCAAACGTTTATAATGAAGAGCATTCCTTTCACTAGGCAGACATTTCTTTTTAATTGTTTTCCATGTAGATTTTACCTCTTATATACATACATGTATACCTATATAAAATAGATGTAAATATTTCAATGCACATAAGCAACTTGCCGATAAACTCTAAGAATGCATGTGCACTGGAGATTTTTCAAGGGAGCAACTTGATGTCTCGTATTTCACCTCCATTTCGATCACTGATTCAGGAATCGTTTAGAGCAGATTTCCACGAAATGTGCCTTGTAACACCAGGTAGTCCAGAGTGGAAGGTGTTAGGTGTTTTTTGAGTAGCCATTTGTACGTGTAGAATGTCCATCGTCAGGTTATACAATTCCTGTCGCTTTTCTTTTGTTCAGTAGATCATCAATGCAAAGAATATCGAATCTTTTTTTACCCTTTTCTTGATCCCTCGAAAAAAAATCAATTTTCTGATGCCGTGGCCAACGGGCGGGAAACCGTATGAAAGCATTTGCGACGAACGGCGCATACGAAAATGGATTTACGCCGTTGCTTTTGGAGCGGCAGTGCAATATTTCCGTTAGCTATCTACAGCTTTGAATGATGAGAAAGGAAGTCTTAAAGAACCGTTTCCAGGGAACAAACAATGGCGATAGAATCGCTGCTGTCGCCAAAAAAGTGTATGTTTGTTTTTTCCACATACGTGATTTTTATAACCAGATATGAGCAACTAGCAAAAACGTTGTTATATCAGGGCAGAAGATTGGATGCGTTCGGTTGAGAGCAGACACGCATTGCTCGTTTTCGGATTCTACATTCTCGGCCTTTGTTCTCCTGGAGTCATTTGGTTATCGAATTCCAGAGTCTTTCATTTAGATAAACTGTTTTTGACATGTATTTATGTAATTTAAGATTAAGAGGGCTTCCATTTTCGTAAGGAAAATGCTCCTTTCATTTTTAAAAAAATTCCTTTCATTTGCATACTCAAACAACAGTCAAACTGTGCATTTCGTTTGAAAATTGGATGTTTATTGATTTGTTGATTTTCTGCGGTAGATGAGGTGCGATCTGATTGAACTGCGTTGCTCGATGCAGTCAGAAATCGACTGAACAATCAGTTGTATTATAAATTACTTGTAGATAAGCCTTTGCTTCAGGGTTATTTTTTAGCAGCATTTCAGGCACGATGACATAGCAGCTATTGATGTGAATATGGGTTGTCCAAAGCTATTTTCTCTTACAGGAGGAATGGGAGCTGCGCTCCTCACGCAGCCCGACAAAATAAAAGAGGTATGACCAATATTGTACTTTCTTTTCGATGCTGTGCGCCACGTTTTGAATCCTGCTTTATTAAACCATCTTTTTTGACATTAAATCTCTATTCGTTAGTAATCAGGTGATCATTTTGATCGTGATTTCAGGTTTTGAACTGTATTCCTTCCAATTTTCCCTGTTGGCATTCCAGTCTTAGAAAATTTAATCCCCCGAAGGAAATTAGAAGCTAAGCAAGGTTTATTGCTTTCAGTGTGGCGGAGTCTTCCAGTTGCAGAGTTTCTCGAACAAAATTCACAGGTCATCATTAGTTGCGTTTCTGTACATCGCATATATATATATATATATATATATATATATATATATATATATATATATATATATATATATATATATGAATGCAAAATATGGAGACCCTATCTTCCATGTGTTCAGATCTTTTGATTTTGAAGTCCATTGCACTAGAAGGGGTGAAATTTGCAGGATAGGTTTTTGGGTCGACACCCCAAAAATGTTTCCCTCCCCCCTTCCCTCGCGTATTTTTCTTGTTGCCGTTTTGGAGCACATCAGAGTTGTTTTCCTGTCTTATATATATATATATATATATATATATATATATATATATATATATATATATATATATATAGTTTTCGAGTGCCATCAAAGAGCACTGTTCTTTCGGGATTTGTTTGCTGCAAAAAGCAAGCAGATTTTATTGCTTGGGAGCGCATCGTATTCTTTGCCCTCTAAGATGCTAGCCCATTGCGCTTGATCTCGCAGCAGTAAGACCAAATGCGTCATGTTTCTTGAGCGTTGCCAAAATTCTGATAACCTCGCAACTTTTATTTTCCATCTCTGTTCCTCACGTTCGGAACATTGCCAAAAGTTCCATAACCAAGGTCTATTTAGCAGATTTCACGAATCCTCTTACTGAAGATCAACCAGCATGGGCTTCTATTAGGGGGACAGACCACATTTTTTTTTTAGAAATGACCGAAAACATCTGTTCTTGTTTGCGCCACAACAACCGGTATTATGAGGGAATCGCTGTCTGCTTTGTGCCGTACATGGATGTGGTTTTTCTGTTGCCCGAAATATCTTGCGAAAAACATCGTCCTACCCTATGCAGCTTCATCAGATGCTTTGTCATTCACCTAAACAATTATCTGTTGGAGCTAATGACTTTTGAAGGTTAAATGTGAGCGATATCTAGATGCATCAGAGGTTTCGGAATCGGAAAAGAACACCGCACGCACACAAGTGAACAAACTGGCAAAGAGCTGCAACTCGTGAGGAACTGCTCATTCGTAAGTCCAACGAACTGCACACTGCGCTTGAGGATCTAGCTGGTGCACATCTTATCTCAGAGGATGGTCGTGTTGGTGCACTTCAAGCGCTTGAAACTAAAAAGTTTCAAACTGCGGATTTGCAGGTATTATTAGTTTTTATTATTAGCTTTATCACTTTATTATTAGTTTTGTTACTGGATTATTACTACATTTGTTATTATTTCATTAGTACTTTCATATTTGGTCCATTATGCACATAGCTGAAGTAAACTTTCATCGAGGGGATTTAGAACCCTTAAATTGCCGCAAAAAATAAGAATCTCAAGCAATGTAGATGATCATTGTTATGCAGCTGAGATTTTACTGTCAATATAACTAACACAACAATGGTTTTGCTATGCGAATAGCAAACTAAAGAGGGTTCACCTGAGCGTTAGAGAGGCGCAACTAAACTTTTGCCAGACTCAAGATATTTTATGAAATCGATGTATGTCCCTTCCATAGGTCCATGTTTCTGGCGTAAGATTACTTAGTTTCTAAGCTAGGAATGCGATTATTTTAGAGTTATGAGGGTAAGCGATATGCATTGCATAGGTTGTGATCTATGCTGGTTAAACGTAGCAAAGATCAGCTATATGTTTTAGCAGCGAGAAGAGTGCGTTTTCGATCGCTTCTGTTTATTCATTTTTTTAGATATTCTATATACGGTCGACTATGTGGTCGAGGAAGACGTTGTTTTACGGATTGCAACGGAAAGAGAACGAAATAAATGCGTCTTACAAGTGGTATCTTTTTCATTTCGCTGTTTTCCCTATTCATTTCTCATTCACATGATTTTACGCTAATTTTGAATCGTATGGTGGAATGACGCATTTATTGCTTAGCTTCAAAGCTTTATAAGGATAACGAAAAATTAAGTTAATGATGGCACAACAATAAAGTAGCAAACACACAATGGAGGCGTTTTCTGAAAACGAATCCTTGAATGTCGTTGTGCCTCGATGAGATCAAAATTTACGATCCGTTCGAAAGTTGCTTGAGCATCCATTGATCGAACAGTGTTGATGCATCACATCTCACTTATGATGTACACGATCAATTTCACGGCTTTTCACAACATTGCCTGTCACTCATTTCTGCAATATTCACCACTTTGAATTTTAATTCGTAGCACAAGCCACGCAGCCAAACAAATTGAACAACACTTTTCGATGGTTGAGAAGATGACTCAGTTTTATCCTTAAGGTTACCAAGTATTGTCCAAATCGCATTCAATTTATTGATGCAACGGCGAATCTTTTCGGCAGTCACTTATCGTACAGATAGCCTAGAGGGGATAGTGTGTTATTAGTTAATCTTATTAGTAGTGGAACTCATTTTTGCTAGATTTATTTTAGATATGCTGCAAAATGTAGATGTATAGGATAGTAACAAATTTCTCGTTAGTGAAACTTCTATGGCAAACGTTTATAATGAAGAGCATTCCTTTCACTAGGCAGACATTTCTTTTTAATTGTTTTCCATGTAGATTTTACCTCTTATATACATACATGTATACCTATATAAAATAGATGTAAATATTTCAATGCACATAAGCAACTTGCCGATAAACTCTAAGAATGCATGTGCACTGGAGATTTTTCAAGGGAGCAACTTGATGTCTCGTATTTCACCTCCATTTCGATCACTGATTCAGGAATCGTTTAGAGCAGATTTCCACGAAATGTGCCTTGTAACACCAGGTAGTCCAGAGTGGAAGGTGTTAGGTGTTTTTTGAGTAGCCATTTGTACGTGTAGAATGTCCATCGTCAGGTTATACAATTCCTGTCGCTTTTCTTTTGTTCAGTAGATCATCAATGCAAAGAATATCGAATCTTTTTTTATCCTTTTCTTGATCCCTCGAAAAAAAATCAATTTTCTGATGCCGTGGCCAACGGGCGGGAAACCGTATGAAAGCATTTGCGACGAACGGCGCATACGAAAATGGATTTACGCCGTTGCTTTTGGAGCGGCAGTGCAATATTTCCGTTAGCTATCTACAGCTTTGAATGATGAGAAAGGAAGTCTTAAAGAACCGTTTCCAGGGAACAAACAATGGCGATAGAATCGCTGCTGTCGCCAAAAAAGTGTATGTTTGTTTTTTCCACATACGTGATTTTTATAACCAGATATGAGCAACTAGCAAAAACGTTGTTATATCAGGGCAGAAGATTGGATGCGTTCGGTTGAGAGCAGACACGCATTGCTCGTTTTCGGATTCTACATTCTCGGCCTTTGTTCTCCTGGAGTCATTTGGTTATCGAATTCCAGAGTCTTTCATTTAGATAAACTGTTTTTGACATGTATTTATGTAATTTAAGATTAAGAGGGCTTCCATTTTCGTAAGGAAAATGCTCCTTTCATTTTTAAAAAAATTCCTTTCATTTGCATACTCAAACAACAGTCAAACTGTGCATTTCGTTTGAAAATTGGATGTTTATTGATTTGTTGATTTTCTGCGGTAGATGAGGTGCGATCTGATTGAACTGCGTTGCTCGATGCAGTCAGAAATCGACTGAACAATCAGTTGTATTATAAATTACTTGTAGATAAGCCTTTGCTTCAGGGTTATTTTTTAGCAGCATTTCAGGCACGATGACATAGCAGCTATTGATGTGAATATGGGTTGTCCAAAGCTATTTTCTCTTACAGGAGGAATGGGAGCTGCGCTCCTCACGCAGCCCGACAAAATAAAAGAGGTATGACCAATATTGTACTTTCTTTTCGATGCTGTGCGCCACGTTTTGAATCCTGCTTTATTAAACCATCTTTTTTGACATTAAATCTCTATTCGTTAGTAATCAGGTGATCATTTTGATCGTGATTTCAGGTTTTGAACTGTATTCCTTCCAATTTTCCCTGTTGGCATTCCAGTCTTAGAAAATTTAATCCCCCGAAGGAAATTAGAAGCTAAGCAAGGTTTATTGCTTTCAGTGTGGCGGAGTCTTCCAGTTGCAGAGTTTCTCGAACAAAATTCACAGGTCATCATTAGTTGCGTTTCTGTACATCGCATATATATATATATATATATATATATATATATATATATATATATATATATATATATATATATATATGAATGCAAAATATGGAGACCCTATCTTCCATGTGTTCAGATCTTTTGATTTTGAAGTCCATTGCACTAGAAGGGGTGAAATTTGCAGGATAGGTTTTTGGGTCGACACCCCAAAAATGTTTCCCTCCCCCCTTCCCTCGCGTATTTTTCTTGTTGCCGTTTTGGAGCACATCAGAGTTGTTTTCCTGTCTATATATATATATATATATATATATATATATATATATATATATATATATATATATAGTTTTCGAGTGCCATCAAAGAGCACTGTTCTTTCGGGATTTGTTTGCTGCAAAAAGCAAGCAGATTTTATTGCTTGGGAGCGCATCGTATTCTTTGCCCTCTAAGATGCTAGCCCATTGCGCTTGATCTCGCAGCAGTAAGACCAAATGCGTCATGTTTCTTGAGCGTTGCCAAAATTCTGATAACCTCGCAACTTTTATTTTCCATCTCTGTTCCTCACGTTCGGAACATTGCCAAAAGTTCCATAACCAAGGTCTATTTAGCAGATTTCACGAATCCTCTTACTGAAGATCAACCAGCATGGGCTTCTATTAGGGGGACAGACCACATTTTTTTTTTAGAAATGACCGAAAACATCTGTTCTTGTTTGCGCCACAACAACCGGTATTATGAGGGAATCGCTGTCTGCTTTGTGCCGTACATGGATGTGGTTTTTCTGTTGCCCGAAATATCTTGCGAAAAACATCGTCCTACCCTATGCAGCTTCATCAGATGCTTTGTCATTCACCTAAACAATTATCTGTTGGAGCTAATGACTTTTGAAGGTTAAATGTGAGCGATATCTAGATGCATCAGAGGTTTCGGAATCGGAAAAGAACACCGCACGCACACAAGTGAACAAACTGGCAAAGAGCTGCAACTCGTGAGGAACTGCTCATTCGTAAGTCCAACGAACTGCACACTGCGCTTGAGGATCTAGCTGGTGCACATCTTATCTCAGAGGATGGTCGTGTTGGTGCACTTCAAGCGCTTGAAACTAAAAAGTTTCAAACTGCGGATTTGCAGGTATTATTAGTTTTTATTATTAGCTTTATCACTTTATTATTAGTTTTGTTACTGGATTATTACTACATTTGTTATTATTTCATTAGTACTTTCATATTTGGTCCATTATGCACATAGCTGAAGTAAACTTTCATCGAGGGGATTTAGAACCCTTAAATTGCCGCAAAAAATAAGAATCTCAAGCAATGTAGATGATCATTGTTATGCAGCTGAGATTTTACTGTCAATATAACTAACACAACAATGGTTTTGCTATGCGAATAGCAAACTAAAGAGGGTTCACCTGAGCGTTAGAGAGGCGCAACTAAACTTTTGCCAGACTCAAGATATTTTATGAAATCGATGTATGTCCCTTCCATAGGTCCATGTTTCTGGCGTAAGATTACTTAGTTTCTAAGCTAGGAATGCGATTATTTTAGAGTTATGAGGGTAAGCGATATGCATTGCATAGGTTGTGATCTATGCTGGTTAAACGTAGCAAAGATCAGCTATATGTTTTAGCAGCGAGAAGAGTGCGTTTTCGATCGCTTCTGTTTATTCATTTTTTTAGATATTCTATATACGGTCGACTATGTGGTCGAGGAAGACGTTGTTTTACGGATTGCAACGGAAAGAGAACGAAATAAATGCGTCTTACAAGTGGTATCTTTTTCATTTCGCTGTTTTCCCTATTCATTTCTCATTCACATGATTTTACGCTAATTTTGAATCGTATGGTGGAATGACGCATTTATTGCTTAGCTTCAAAGCTTTATAAGGATAACGAAAAATTAAGTTAATGATGGCACAACAATAAAGTAGCAAACACACAATGGAGGCGTTTTCTGAAAACGAATCCTTGAATGTCGTTGTGCCTCGATGAGATCAAAATTTACGATCCGTTCGAAAGTTGCTTGAGCATCCATTGATCGAACAGTGTTGATGCATCACATCTCACTTATGATGTACACGATCAATTTCACGGCTTTTCACAACATTGCCTGTCACTCATTTCTGCAATATTCACCACTTTGAATTTTAATTCGTAGCACAAGCCACGCAGCCAAACAAATTGAACAACACTTTTCGATGGTTGAGAAGATGACTCAGTTTTATCCTTAAGGTTACCAAGTATTGTCCAAATCGCATTCAATTTATTGATGCAACGGCGAATCTTTTCGGCAGTCACTTATCGTACAGATAGCCTAGAGGGGATAGTGTGTTATTAGTTAATCTTATTAGTAGTGGAACTCATTTTTGCTAGATTTATTTTAGATATGCTGCAAAATGTAGATGTATAGGATAGTAACAAATTTCTCGTTAGTGAAACTTCTATGGCAAACGTTTATAATGAAGAGCATTCCTTTCACTAGGCAGACATTTCTTTTTAATTGTTTTCCATGTAGATTTTACCTCTTATATACATACATGTATACCTATATAAAATAGATGTAAATATTTCAATGCACATAAGCAACTTGCCGATAAACTCTAAGAATGCATGTGCACTGGAGATTTTTCAAGGGAGCAACTTGATGTCTCGTATTTCACCTCCATTTCGATCACTGATTCAGGAATCGTTTAGAGCAGATTTCCACGAAATGTGCCTTGTAACACCAGGTAGTCCAGAGTGGAAGGTGTTAGGTGTTTTTTGAGTAGCCATTTGTACGTGTAGAATGTCCATCGTCAGGTTATACAATTCCTGTCGCTTTTCTTTTGTTCAGTAGATCATCAATGCAAAGAATATCGAATCTTTTTTTATCCTTTTCTTGATCCCTCGAAAAAAAATCAATTTTCTGATGCCGTGGCCAACGGGCGGGAAACCGTATGAAAGCATTTGCGACGAACGGCGCATACGAAAATGGATTTACGCCGTTGCTTTTGGAGCGGCAGTGCAATATTTCCGTTAGCTATCTACAGCTTTGAATGATGAGAAAGGAAGTCTTAAAGAACCGTTTCCAGGGAACAAACAATGGCGATAGAATCGCTGCTGTCGCCAAAAAAGTGTATGTTTGTTTTTTCCACATACGTGATTTTTATAACCAGATATGAGCAACTAGCAAAAACGTTGTTATATCAGGGCAGAAGATTGGATGCGTTCGGTTGAGAGCAGACACGCATTGCTCGTTTTCGGATTCTACATTCTCGGCCTTTGTTCTCCTGGAGTCATTTGGTTATCGAATTCCAGAGTCTTTCATTTAGATAAACTGTTTTTGACATGTATTTATGTAATTTAAGATTAAGAGGGCTTCCATTTTCGTAAGGAAAATGCTCCTTTCATTTTTAAAAAAATTCCTTTCATTTGCATACTCAAACAACAGTCAAACTGTGCATTTCGTTTGAAAATTGGATGTTTATTGATTTGTTGATTTTCTGCGGTAGATGAGGTGCGATCTGATTGAACTGCGTTGCTCGATGCAGTCAGAAATCGACTGAACAATCAGTTGTATTATAAATTACTTGTAGATAAGCCTTTGCTTCAGGGTTATTTTTTAGCAGCATTTCAGGCACGATGACATAGCAGCTATTGATGTGAATATGGGTTGTCCAAAGCTATTTTCTCTTACAGGAGGAATGGGAGCTGCGCTCCTCACGCAGCCCGACAAAATAAAAGAGGTATGACCAATATTGTACTTTCTTTTCGATGCTGTGCGCCACGTTTTGAATCCTGCTTTATTAAACCATCTTTTTTGACATTAAATCTCTATTCGTTAGTAATCAGGTGATCATTTTGATCGTGATTTCAGGTTTTGAACTGTATTCCTTCCAATTTTCCCTGTTGGCATTCCAGTCTTAGAAAATTTAATCCCCCGAAGGAAATTAGAAGCTAAGCAAGGTTTATTGCTTTCAGTGTGGCGGAGTCTTCCAGTTGCAGAGTTTCTCGAACAAAATTCACAGGTCATCATTAGTTGCGTTTCTGTACATCGCATATATATATATATATATATATATATATATATATATATATATATATATATATATATATATATATATGAATGCAAAATATGGAGACCCTATCTTCCATGTGTTCAGATCTTTTGATTTTGAAGTCCATTGCACTAGAAGGGGTGAAATTTGCAGGATAGGTTTTTGGGTCGACACCCCAAAAATGTTTCCCTCCCCCCTTCCCTCGCGTATTTTTCTTGTTGCCGTTTTGGAGCACATCAGAGTTGTTTTCCTGTCTTATATATATATATATATATATATATATATATATATATATATATATATATATAGTTTTCGAGTGCCATCAAAGAGCACTGTTCTTTCGGGATTTGTTTGCTGCAAAAAGCAAGCAGATTTTATTGCTTGGGAGCGCATCGTATTCTTTGCCCTCTAAGATGCTAGCCCATTGCGCTTGATCTCGCAGCAGTAAGACCAAATGCGTCATGTTTCTTGAGCGTTGCCAAAATTCTGATAACCTCGCAACTTTTATTTTCCATCTCTGTTCCTCACGTTCGGAACATTGCCAAAAGTTCCATAACCAAGGTCTATTTAGCAGATTTCACGAATCCTCTTACTGAAGATCAACCAGCATGGGCTTCTATTAGGGGGACAGACCACATTTTTTTTTTAGAAATGACCGAAAACATCTGTTCTTGTTTGCGCCACAACAACCGGTATTATGAGGGAATCGCTGTCTGCTTTTTGCCGTACATGGATGTGGTTTTTCTGTTGCCCGAAATATCTTGCGAAAAACATCGTCCTACCCTATGCAGCTTCATCAGATGCTTTGTCATTCACCTAACACAATTATCTGTTGGAGCTAATGACTTTTGAAGGTTAAATGTGAGCGATATCTAGATGCATCAGAGGTTTCGGAATCGGAAAAGAACACCGCACGCACACAAGTGAACAAACTGGCAAAGAGCTGCAACTCGTGAGGAACTGCTCATTCGTAAGTCCAACGAACTGCACACTGCGCTTGAGGATCTAGCTGGTGCACATCTTATCTCAGAGGATGGTCGTGTTGGTGCACTTCAAGCGCTTGAAACTAAAAAGTTTCAAACTGCGGATTTGCAGGTATTATTAGTTTTTATTATTAGCTTTATCACTTTATTATTAGTTTTGTTACTGGATTATTACTACATTTGTTATTATTTCATTAGTACTTTCATATTTGGTCCATTATGCACATAGCTGAAGTAAACTTTCATCGAGGGGATTTAGAACCCTTAAATTGCCGCAAAAAATAAGAATCTCAAGCAATGTAGATGATCATTGTTATGCAGCTGAGATTTTACTGTCAATATAACTAACACAACAATGGTTTTGCTATGCGAATAGCAAACTAAAGAGGGTTCACCTGAGCGTTAGAGAGGCGCAACTAAACTTTTGCCAGACTCAAGATATTTTATGAAATCGATGTATGTCCCTTCCATAGGTCCATGTTTCTGGCGTAAGATTACTTAGTTTCTAAGCTAGGAATGCGATTATTTTAGAGTTATGAGGGTAAGCGATATGCATTGCATAGGTTGTGATCTATGCTGGTTAAACGTAGCAAAGATCAGCTATATGTTTTAGCAGCGAGAAGAGTGCGTTTTCGATCGCTTCTGTTTATTCATTTTTTTAGATATTCTATATACGGTCGACTATGTGGTCGAGGAAGACGTTGTTTTACGGATTGCAACGGAAAGAGAACGAAATAAATGCGTCTTACAAGTGGTATCTTTTTCATTTCGCTGTTTTCCCTATTCATTTCTCATTCACATGATTTTACGCTAATTTTGAATCGTATGGTGGAATGACGCATTTATTGCTTAGCTTCAAAGCTTTATAAGGATAACGAAAAATTAAGTTAATGATGGCACAACAATAAAGTAGCAAACACACAATGGAGGCGTTTTCTGAAAACGAATCCTTGAATGTCGTTGTGCCTCGATGAGATCAAAATTTACGATCCGTTCGAAAGTTGCTTGAGCATCCATTGATCGAACAGTGTTGATGCATCACATCTCACTTATGATGTACACGATCAATTTCACGGCTTTTCACAACATTGCCTGTCACTCATTTCTGCAATATTCACCACTTTGAATTTTAATTCGTAGCACAAGCCACGCAGCCAAACAAATTGAACAGCACTTTTCGATGGTTGAGAAGATGACTCAGTTTTATCCTTAAGGTTACCAAGTATTGTCCAAATCGCATTCAATTTATTGATGCAACGGCGAATCTTTTCGGCAGTCACTTATCGTACAGATAGCCTAGAGGGGATAGTGTGTTATTAGTTAATCTTATTAGTAGTGGAACTCATTTTTGCTAGATTTATTTTAGATATGCTGCAAAATGTAGATGTATAGGATAGTAACAAATTTCTCGTTAGTGAAACTTCTATGGCAAACGTTTATAATGAAGAGCATTCCTTTCACTAGGCAGACATTTCTTTTTAATTGTTTTCCATGTAGATTTTACCTCTTATATACATACATGTATACCTATATAAAATAGATGTAAATATTTCAATGCACATAAGCAACTTGCCGATAAACTCTAAGAATGCATGTGCACTGGAGATTTTTCAAGGGAGCAACTTGATGTCTCGTATTTCACCTCCATTTCGATCACTGATTCAGGAATCGTTTAGAGCAGATTTCCACGAAATGTGCCTTGTAACACCAGGTAGTCCAGAGTGGAAGGTGTTAGGTGTTTTTTGAGTAGCCATTTGTACGTGTAGAATGTCCATCGTCAGGTTATACAATTCCTGTCGCTTTTCTTTTGTTCAGTAGATCATCAATGCAAAGAATATCGAATCTTTTTTTATCCTTTTCTTGATCCCTCGAAAAAAAATCAATTTTCTGATGCCGTGGCCAACGGGCGGGAAACCGTATGAAAGCATTTGCGACGAACGGCGCATACGAAAATGGATTTACGCCGTTGCTTTTGGAGCGGCAGTGCAATATTTCCGTTAGCTATCTACAGCTTTGAATGATGAGAAAGGAAGTCTTAAAGAACCGTTTCCAGGGAACAAACAATGGCGATAGAATCGCTGCTGTCGCCAAAAAAGTGTATGTTTGTTTTTTCCACATACGTGATTTTTATAACCAGATATGAGCAACTAGCAAAAACGTTGTTATATCAGGGCAGAAGATTGGATGCGTTCGGTTGAGAGCAGACACGCATTGCTCGTTTTCGGATTCTACATTCTCGGCCTTTGTTCTCCTGGAGTCATTTGGTTATCGAATTCCAGAGTCTTTCATTTAGATAAACTGTTTTTGACATGTATTTATGTAATTTAAGATTAAGAGGGCTTCCATTTTCGTAAGGAAAATGCTCCTTTCATTTTTAAAAAAATTCCTTTCATTTGCATACTCAAACAACAGTCAAACTGTGCATTTCGTTTGAAAATTGGATGTTTATTGATTTGTTGATTTTCTGCGGTAGATGAGGTGCGATCTGATTGAACTGCGTTGCTCGATGCAGTCAGAAATCGACTGAACAATCAGTTGTATTATAAATTACTTGTAGATAAGCCTTTGCTTCAGGGTTATTTTTTAGCAGCATTTCAGGCACGATGACATAGCAGCTATTGATGTGAATATGGGTTGTCCAAAGCTATTTTCTCTTACAGGAGGAATGGGAGCTGCGCTCCTCACGCAGCCCGACAAAATAAAAGAGGTATGACCAATATTGTACTTTCTTTTCGATGCTGTGCGCCACGTTTTGAATCCTGCTTTATTAAACCATCTTTTTTGACATTAAATCTCTATTCGTTAGTAATCAGGTGATCATTTTGATCGTGATTTCAGGTTTTGAACTGTATTCCTTCCAATTTTCCCTGTTGGCATTCCAGTCTTAGAAAATTTAATCCCCCGAAGGAAATTAGAAGCTAAGCAAGGTTTATTGCTTTCAGTGTGGCGGAGTCTTCCAGTTGCAGAGTTTCTCGAACAAAATTCACAGGTCATCATTAGTTGCGTTTCTGTACATCGCATATATATATATATATATATATATATATATATATATATATATATATATATATATATATATATTATGAATGCAAAATATGGAGACCCTATCTTCCATGTGTTCAGATCTTTTGATTTTGAAGTCCATTGCACTAGAAGGGGTGAAATTTGCAGGATAGGTTTTTGGGTCGACACCCCAAAAATGTTTCCCTCCCCCCTTCCCTCGCGTATTTTTCTTGTTGCCGTTTTGGAGCACATCAGAGTTGTTTTCCTGTCTATATATATATATATATATATATATATATATATATATATATATATATATATATATATATTTTCGAGTGCCATCAAAGAGCACTGTTCTTTCGGGATTTGTTTGCTGCAAAAAGCAAGCAGATTTTATTGCTTGGGAGCGCATCGTATTCTTTGCCCTCTAAGATGCTAGCCCATTGCGCTTGATCTCGCAGCAGTAAGACCAAATGCGTCATGTTTCTTGAGCGTTGCCAAAATTCTGATAACCTCGCAACTTTTATTTTCCATCTCTGTTCCTCACGTTCGGAACATTGCCAAAAGTTCCATAACCAAGGTCTATTTAGCAGATTTCACGAATCCTCTTACTGAAGATCAACCAGCATGGGCTTCTATTAGGGGGACAGACCACATTTTTTTTTTAGAAATGACCGAAAACATCTGTTCTTGTTTGCGCCACAACAACCGGTATTATGAGGGAATCGCTGTCTGCTTTGTGCCGTACATGGATGTGGTTTTTCTGTTGCCCGAAATATCTTGCGAAAAACATCGTCCTACCCTATGCAGCTTCATCAGATGCTTTGTCATTCACCTAAACAATTATCTGTTGGAGCTAATGACTTTTGAAGGTTAAATGTGAGCGATATCTAGATGCATCAGAGGTTTCGGAATCGGAAAAGAACACCGCACGCACACAAGTGAACAAACTGGCAAAGAGCTGCAACTCGTGAGGAACTGCTCATTCGTAAGTCCAACGAACTGCACACTGCGCTTGAGGATCTAGCTG
Source organism: Ascaris suum (assembly GCA_013433145.1). Taxonomy (NCBI): domain Eukaryota; kingdom Metazoa; phylum Nematoda; class Chromadorea; order Rhabditida; family Ascarididae; genus Ascaris; species Ascaris suum. The sequence goes on along the minus strand of CM024169.1, from coordinate 14,144,128 downwards.
GTGCACATCTTATCTCAGAGGATGGTCGTGTTGGTGCACTTCAAGCGCTTGAAACTAAAAAGTTTCAAACTGCGGATTTGCAGGTATTATTAGTTTTTATTATTAGCTTTATCACTTTATTATTAGTTTTGTTACTGGATTATTACTACATTTGTTATTATTTCATTAGTACTTTCATATTTGGTCCATTATGCACATAGCTGAAGTAAACTTTCATCGAGGGGATTTAGAACCCTTAAATTGCCGCAAAAAATAAGAATCTCAAGCAATGTAGATGATCATTGTTATGCAGCTGAGATTTTACTGTCAATATAACTAACACAACAATGGTTTTGCTATGCGAATAGCAAACTAAAGAGGGTTCACCTGAGCGTTAGAGAGGCGCAACTAAACTTTTGCCAGACTCAAGATATTTTATGAAATCGATGTATGTCCCTTCCATAGGTCCATGTTTCTGGCGTAAGATTACTTAGTTTCTAAGCTAGGAATGCGATTATTTTAGAGTTATGAGGGTAAGCGATATGCATTGCATAGGTTGTGATCTATGCTGGTTAAACGTAGCAAAGATCAGCTATATGTTTTAGCAGCGAGAAGAGTGCGTTTTCGATCGCTTCTGTTTATTCATTTTTTAGATATTCTATATACGGTCGACTATGTGGTCGAGGAAGACGTTGTTTTACGGATTGCAACGGAAAGAGAACGAAATAAATGCGTCTTACAAGTGGTATCTTTTTCATTTCGCTGTTTTCCCTATTCATTTCTCATTCACATGATTTTACGCTAATTTTGAATCGTATGGTGGAATGACGCATTTATTGCTTAACTTCAAAGCTTTATAAGGATAACGAAAAATTAAGTTAATGATGGCACAACAATAAAGTAGCAAACACACAATGGAGGCGTTTTCTGAAAACGAATCCTTGAATGTCGTTGTGCCTCGATAGATGGATGATTTTCGTTTGTCGTTTCTTGAATAATTTGAACGAATAGATGATGAAGCTGTTACGAAATAGCTAGAATTCGAATTTCCACTTCGTTTGACGTCAGTCCTGTATTTCTGAGATATTCGTCGTAGACAAGCCCGCCGTTGTGCAACGTTGGTCAGTCCGTTGCGATGGCAGGGAAATTTTATTGATCAGTCACGAAGGATAGTAATTTGTGAACGCGCCAGGGCGAGCTTTCACATACGGCGACACATACGCCGCTCACTTATGCTCAGCGCACGAAACATGAAAGCAATTATATTGGTTGTCTGAAGCAAACCAAGCTCACTTATGCTGGTTAGCAGTCTCAGCGATTAGTCGACATGCGTTCCTTATCACGCATTCGCCTAGCTCGCTGTTTATTTGAAAATCGAAGACGAAAATAATTTGTGGGGATATTTGTGGCGGTATAGGTATTCAACTTGCAGATATTTGTTCGGCCATCTTCGTAGCAGTCAAAGTTATTGTTGAGGTGGATAGCGACTTTTAATTTAGTTATTGCTAGTGCTGTGTGGAAAATATCTCATATGATCCGTTCTTAGTTAATATTGGTGTGCTTGGTTGTCTCGCTTTTGAACTGAGAAGGATGCGAGAAAATGAGTTCCATAGGATTTGTTTTAACTTCTGCTCGACTCAGCAGAGGTGCTCTTTTCTTCAGTGAAGTTATGAGGAGCATTCTGTCTATTCTTGCTCCTCTCATATCTCAAAACTCTTATTATTTATCTTTCTGCTCTGTGAGATGTTTGTTCTACCTCCCGTCATTACTGCTTGTATCACTTTCATATACTTTCAGTTATGCAAAGTTGTACAAGTTTACAGATTGGGATGATTGAGCAGTTGTAGAGAAGAGAAGGGAACAGGTTACATGAAGGTCTTTTTAAAAAAGTGCTTTTTTGTTGCAATATAGATATATCTACGAAAACGGGTAATATGGACAAAGCCTGTGAATGAACAAGCATAAGACGTCTACGCTTTGATTTTAAGGTGATTACTTTTGAGGGAACCAACAAAAAGCAGTTTGAGGTGTGCTGTCAAAAAAAGTTGTACGATTGTTGGTAAACAGAAGCTGCAATTACGGCACACGGAGGGCGCTTTCACTAGGGAGCTACAGAAAGCCCTTCCTTGTGGTGCGTTGTGCGCCAAGCTGCAATCGACGCTCCGGAGGAGAATCACTTTGTTCGTGGTGCAATAGTTCTCGTGTTATCGTTATAAAGGAGCTTTCAACGAATGATTGTTTATACATAGTACTTTCTGGCAGAATAAACAGGACTTTCTGGGCTCCTTCCTGGCAGTTTCCCTCATTGTCCTTTCTAGCCAAATTTCAAACAACTTTCGTAGAGGGCTTTCGAAGTTTCTTGGGTGACCTAATCACTATCAGGATATTCTAGCAGTATCAGGAGTGGCAGAGATCATTGAACTGATCTACTTGGCGATGAGCAGGTTCTTTCTGGTATTTAAATATCCTGGAGCATGCGGATTTAACGTATTTATTGGCAGTCACTGATGGCAGCTTTAAGCTTTGTTCGCTGATATACCGCCGCTAATGCCTAGAGTTTTATCGCAATTTATGGTCGAAGTAAAGTGACTGTTATATAGTGACATGAGGTGGGATATGATGGGAGTATAAATTTGGTTACAGATTTCGTTGCACGTACAGAGCAAACGTTAAAATTTTTCTGATTTGACGCTTTTTTTTTGCTCGTTTCATAGTACACGATGAAATTTGGGAAACGTATTGAGAGGTTTGAGGCAGTATTGTGCACAAAGTGGTTTTCTTAAAACATTCGTTTTCGAGATTGCGAACATTGTATGCGAAAGTAATGCACTGTTTGACGTATAGTTTTATGTGACTTCGGTTTGTTAGGATTTATGGAGAGGTCCTCAGCATCCCTTCTTTATCTGCACCCCACTCCGCGTCTCTGATTTGTGGAAAATTCTCCACTTCGTAAGCCCATTGTGGAGTCGAAATTTGATTAATATTCTGCCGGAATTAGTGTGTTTTAGTATATTCCCAGTGATAAGCTTTGTTATCTCGCTTTTTTTCACTGAGAATGATGCACCGAACTTTTCATGTCGACAGTTGTTCTAGTCCGCATAAAATTTCCAATTCTTTCATTGAGTTATTTGCGTTCTTTGGATTCATATTTGGATGTCATGTAAGTCTCCCTATCTCTTTCGTTCAGCGGGAATAGCTTCTTTCCTTTTCGCTACCCTATTTCGATTACCTCATACAAAACGAAGTATTTTCTCTCTTTACTGTTTCTTTTCTTTCCATAGTAATTTCGAGTTATCAATTCGAGCTTGTGTTCATCTTTTTCTTTTGCAGTATGCAAAAGAATTTGCACCGTGGCTGTACATCGATTATCAAACGCAATGGAAGTGCGGTGCCACAAAAAACAACACAATACCTCATCGCCGGAAGCATTTTTCTTCATGTGAGTACTTTCTTTCTTATGTTATTTTTATTGCTGATGGCTGTTGTGCTTGAATAGAAGTGAATCTTGAATGTAGCATTTGCTTAGTGGCAGTGTTGGGCGGAGAACGTATGGACGAGGGGATTTCTTAGTAACGAATGTTTACGAGCGTTGTGCGAATGATACGCCTTGTTCAGAATACAGAATGCTCATTTTTGCTAAGTGCCTACGGCAGCGCAATTTAGTGCAGCTGATGGCGCTTCTAAAGAGAACTGACAGTGAGCATCTTATGATATGACGAGGATCTTGATCGTCGAATTCGCACAGCAGAATTCATTAATAAGTTCTGAATATGAAGGTGACATTTAAAAGTTTGCGGGTGTTGTAAAAATGGAGGAAGAATATGACTTTGAAGTTGATTAAAAATTTACATAACAACAAGAATCACGATGGGTTTTGCACTCCTTAATAATGTCTCTAAACTGGTTTAACATAGCGTTTTAATGCGATTTAACCATAAATACGTTGTGAGCAAATTTGCGCATGATTTTTCTTTCTTTCTTTTTTTTTGAATTTGTATCGGAAAAGTGGAAAACTGAAGTAGGTTGAGATCGATCGGGCTTCTGAAATCTATGCTCCATGGAAAACAGATAATATTGAAGGAAGCGAATAGCCAGAAGTGGACTGTGTTTCAGAGAGTCCAACCACATCATCCATCTGATATCTTTCTAGCCCGAAAAAAGTCAGAAATTTTCTTTTGCCTTTTCTTTCCCCAAAAAAGTCCACAGCGGACATTAGTTAATGTCGGCTAATATAATACCTCTGGTTCGACACCGATCCTTCACGTTTGTAGAAATCATCCGTAGAGCGTGCAGTCGTATTAGAAGCAATTTAATACTCTCAATAAAGGTTTTCTTATTTGAACGATGGAAGACGAATAGAAATCGACCTTTCATTCTCTTTGCATAAGATGAATCACTGATCACCGGAAGTGTTGGGTAGAGTGGTTCTGTTATGAGCGTACAATTTCTTTGTCTTGCAGTTTATTTCCTGTGAATGACCTAGAAACAAGCTGTCAGTGACTGCGACTGGCAGCCTGTGTTGATGTAAATATTTGCCTGCCTTGATGTAAATATTGTAAATATTTGCCTGCCTGTAGGTTTTCGTTCATCAAACTGTGACGGAAATCACCTACCATCTATTTTTTGTTCCATTTACTATTATTATTTTTTATAATCTCAGGTTTTATTTGTCATGCTCTATTAGTTGAAGCGATATAGACTGCTATCGGCTGCAATAAAATGCCATCACACCCTCCTATATAAATTGCATTCCTTTTATATAAATAATAATGGGATTGATAACCATACATATTGCTGATGCGATGAGCATATTTGGTGTTCTCCCATACAGTCAAACTAAGCTGTTTTATCTGAGATGAATACTTAGTGCATGAGGCATTCGGCTGCTTGTGCGACTGCATCTGCGTTAGTTTGGCGGTGTACGAGCCATTTGCAGTCGCCGATCACCGGCTAGTCCGTTTTGCAAGCCTGTCTGCATTTGCCTTTAGCTTTCTTCCTTCCGTTTTGCCTACTCTCCCCTCATCCTCCCTCCATTCCTTAATTTTTCGCCCTCATCTGCAGATTCACTCATGCGCATTTACTTTTTAATTTATGCACAGTTGTATGTACACTTTTGTGGCCCTATCACATACCGTAGTTGCTGTGCATTTCCCTTTCTCTTGCTAACATATTTTCACCCCCTCTCAGTTGTTCTCTGTCTTTCATTTTCGACATTTTTTAGCATTTGACTGCACTTTTATTTCTTTGTCGATGCATTTATCGGTCAGCTTTGAAAAAAAAGATGTTAGATGACGACTCGCGCGAGCATAGTTTCTTCGTTGCTTCTTTCGACTTTGCGAGAGAGGAAATTGCTTCCCCGTATAGCGATCCGTCTCTCGTGGACACTTGATAGCAATTAGTGAATGGGAAATCAATCGCTGTTTTCTATGTCGTCATATGACTTATAACGGTGTGTTATATAAATCGCTATGCATTAAGTATAGCACAGAGTGTGTTAATGCGTCCTGAAAATTGAATGAATAAGTTATGCTGTGTTAAGTGGCCGGATATGTGGTTACGGTTTTACAGGCCGATATGAGCGTACGATTTCGGAGTGGTTCATCACGAGGTGGCTCGAGTGGAGCTGCGGGAAGGGCAGGTAGCGGCAGTTCTTCTTTTCTCGCTGCTTCAACGTCCAGCTCCGCGCAAGGTATCCGTCTGTTGTTACTGTTCTCATTGAGTTTACAAATCAGGAAGAATGCTTGAGTAAAATATTGGGAAACGAGTTTGTTTATATGTGGGATTTCAGCACAATTTAGGATTTGTGAGAAGTGTTATCACTTTCTGTGGAATTCAGGATAATTTCTGGAGCTGATTTGAGCTCCTAAGAATTTGCCTAAGAAGTTGTATATCCTGATTGGCGTAAAAAGGCAATACTCAGTGCAATTATTGTATTTTTCTGATCAATCACCCAAGCAATTGAGCGCCTGAACAGCAGCTCTTCTGGTATTCTAGTCAAGCAAGCCATGGGCAAATTCGAGTGCTGATTATTTATTCAAATCGTAGGTATTGTATATTTAAATTCCTCAAAAATATTGTGATGTGGAATATGTCATCTTATAATTTACGTGGTGTTGTTTGTTTTGAAAACTCAGTTCCTTTATTTTATTTTCATACGTTTTCCAGTATTTCTGCCATTGCATGTTCTAATGTTTGATGAAAACTCCACTAATAGCCTGCCTTCAAAAGTCATTCGGTGGATTTGACTCATTTCTGTAGTCATTTTTCTCTTGTCTACTCTCATTTTTTTTTCGTGCACTTTCCTCGTTGTGGGTTGATTTATGCGAGAAATTGTCTGATTGCATTTTGATCGCTCTTTGCAAGTGAAATTATGCTGTAGATTAGTTGCATCGTTTTGCGTTGCATTAGCGCATCACGAATAGCTTTTCCTAGATGCGTACAAATGCATTCGAATTCACTCACAGCATGTGAACGGGAGTCGATTCTATTCGTATTGTAGAATAAAATCTTTTTTGCAATATTTTTTGCGAGTTTTGCATTACACTTTCTTCCATTCAGAAATGTTTTTCACTTGTACAATTTCAATTTTGTTTAGGTCGTCTGAAATTCGTTATTTGATTAGAAATTTAATGATTAGAAATAATTCCTCTTGTTCGATACCGGTTTTTCACGTTTATAGAAATCGTTCATCGTTAGAGCGTGCAGTCTTATCAGAAGCAAATTAATACTCTCCCCTTCTTTATTTTTTTCTTCCACTGCTTTGTTTGCACACTTCTTTAGCACCCTCCCTCCATAGCTTTATTTTTCGCCCTTATTTGCAGATTCACTCATGCGCATTTACTTTTTAATTTATGCACAGTGTATGTACACTTCTGTGGCCTTATCACACGCCGTCGTTGCTGTGCATTTCGCTCTTTCTTCCTAACATATTTTCGCCCCCTCTCAGTTGTTCTCTGTCTTTCCTCATCGATTTCCAGCTTATTTTCGACATTTTCCTCGCGTTCTTTTCCCCATTCCTTTCTCCTACGTTCGTACGCAGTTCGCATATCCGTACTCAGCTAATCCATCAGCACGGTCACAAGTGTTGCTGATGCAGCCCTATGAACTGTTCTTGTGTTGTTCTTGTGATGCTTGAAGATTTTGTTCAGGAGAGGGAGGGGTTGGAGGAGCTGCTGTTGGGAAACGATTTGTGGAGCGCGAACTCCGATGAAAAAGTGACGGGGAGGGGAATTTTTTGTGTGGGGGGGGGGGGGGGGGGAGGGGGGAGGGCGAATGGCGCACTCTCTATCACATCATGTATATGCGGTCCAGCTTTATTGATTTCGCGAATGACAAGGTTGTAGAATCAGAGATATGCATACGCACATAAAGGGCGCACATATTAATCTTTTGTGCCAAGTGCAACTTTTAAACTTCAAAAAGTAACAGATCAGATGGTTCGATTCACTTTCTTCTCTCCACACTAGAAAATTTCCGTTCTGTTTTTCAAATACAAAGGAAATAAAAGTGACGATAGCAATTCCACTATTATTCTTTGATAAATTTAGGCGATTTTCTCATCTCGCAGCATCCTTGCAGGGAGGTCTCATAAAAATATTTCTTCAGTGTTTTTTAAGAATATTTTAATTATTAGCCTTCAACATTATCTTTTATACCGTCAAAAAGAATCCCATTATGAACTGGGAAGCATATTTTATGTAATTATTGTGCTTCCACGGCTCTATTTTTAATAAATTAGGGAAAACTGAGGCATCCATAACCGTTTAATTTTTATTACCGCAGTCTGTAATTCAGATTTGCAGTTTGTTGATGTATACTTTATAAAGTAATGGATTTTGCAATATTGAAAGGATTAGCGTTAATTGACGCCAGAGATTTATTATAGAAGGCAACCCTGGTCTTTGGCCTTTTCCAGTACATTGAATTCAAAAAAGCGCACCGCTTCTTGGTTGTATTGTAGGCGCCGCACAAGTAACTTCGATTTTAATGTCACAGGTCTATTAACTGATGGCGGTCGTCAAATCGCATTGCTTTTGCGCAAAAAGCACGATGTTAAAAAATTGAATTAAGAAATGGATGATCTCGTTATCTCACACTTGTCTCACTTTGACATTTATTTATTTCAGCATCATATTTGAGTGAAAAGAAATAGCTTTGTGGAAATATTTCAGTATTTGAGTAAAAATAAAGTGTTAAAAGGAAAATGCTTTTTGAATTGAAGTTGATAGCAATTGAGGCTTTTTTAAATTTTGCATGTGTTTGTAGTTTTGGTTGGTTTTTGCTATAAATGATATAAACTTTTTTGATGTCAAATAAATAGTAGTATAAATAAACCTTATTATGTAGTTTTATTCGAAGTACCGTGCTAAGCTTGCTCTTATAGCAATTTTAGAGGTTAGCCAAGATTGTGGCTTTCTAGAAATAAATTTCCGAGAGTGAATGACAACTGTTTTGCATTTTTCTTGCAATATGTCGTCAACTTGAGCTAAAAGTAGCCTTAATCATTTATTTTGCGTTACCTTCAAATCAGATTAAGAGGAAATTCGTAGAGAAATTGGTAGTTGAAACAGAATTACTCTCCTACTGATTCTAGTTTGCCACTGCAATCTTTTATGCATCCTTAAATGTTATATGTATATATATATATATATATATATATATATATATATATATATATATATATATATATATATATATATATATATATATATATATATGTATTGTTATGTTTGTTGCTATGCACATGCTTGTTTGTTCCTTCGCTGTTCTGTGATTGCGGCTGTATATTTATTTCGCGATTTGAACACAAGTTGGAAAGCTTATCAGACGCAGATGCTCCTTCATGAACTTGAGCAACCGATAGCATTAATGTTTTCATTTAATAAGAAGGCGTCACATTGATCATAAAATGAGTGAGCGATGCTATGACGTGGGCCTCGTTACTTTCCTTTTGAACCTCATTGTTATCCGCGTCATTTTCTTTTTCTTTTTTTGACTGCAGTGACGTCCTTCTGTTCGAAGAGTGATGCAGAGGAGGGAATTTAAAAGTTTGTGAGGTGGGAGGAGAGGGAAGTTGGCGCTGATCGCGGAAGCAGACTGCAGGTCGCAGTTGTCGCCGTTCACCTCATCGCCCTGAAGTGGAAACAGAAAGCGATGTTGTTGCTGCGAATGTGAACTTTGCGCTAAGATTTTCCATTTGAATGCTTAGATGAAAAGAAATGTCGAAAACGTTCACTTAGAAGGATGATGCAGGAGTTTCATGCATAAGGTGACCTCATTTCACGTTTTAGGAGAATGCAGTCTGAGGAGAAATTTGTCACTGCATCAAAGATGCTCCTTTAACACATCATGACCATAAGCGCTCGTATGTCGTGTGTGCCACGTGACTGTTTCGGCCTAAGTTGCTTCCATGTTTGTGTTCATTGGACAGTGGCTTCGAGCGTGTGCACTTCCAGGCAACCAGTGGTACATCGGTGACATACGACGCCACGAAAGGATTAGGTCGTTATTCGCCTACGCTTTCTGTACATCGACATTCGACTGGTTAGTCTTTCGGTTTTGAAACAATCATGCTTTCAGTACGTACTATTTATGAGAGAGGAGGATGTTATAATCCAGAAATTTTTTCTGAAATGCTTTCAATTATGTGACAGCTTTGTCGGGACAGTTTCTAGCCGCTTTCTTTGACACATCGATCGCGAAGTGAGCAAGAGTTCACTTCATGCTGGTTTCTTCTTGAAGGCGGATGTAGTGGCAAGAATGATTTAGTCACTGGAATGGCATAGGCGATTGACAGTGTGATGCATCTTAAATCAGTGTTTTAATGTAATGTGTGGTTATTGTTCAAAGTGGTGCATAGCCATTTTTATGAGCTATTTCTGATTTGCTTCTAAGAGCAGTGTACATAACCCGAGATTCCTTCACAAGAGATTCATCGCTGATAGGGTACGTTGCAATTACTTTCATTCATTATACGTCCAGAGCTCCATTGTCTTGAGTGAAGCGGGCATTCGCGTTTGTGTGAATATTTGATTATGCGCATGGCATGTTTTGTTTTGTATACTTGTGATTTGTGTCTCGATTTCTTCTTTACACGCGTGATTCCAGTATTGTTAAGCCTATGCTCAGTGAATAAGTGAGTTGCCAACTCGTTATTTTTCGAAGTGACGGCTGCATGTTGGCATTTTTTGAAATGTTTCTACGAATAATTTCTTTGCTCTCATCTACGAAGTGTTACATTGAAGTATCCAGATAAGTAACAGCAAGTATGCAAACAAAACAGGAACAGCGGCGCACTACTCAATTGCACAGACCTCAATTGCTTCAGAACTTCTTGCTGCCGTTTCTTCGCATGTGCTTCTTCCTGCCATCAGTATTGTTGATGCAGCATGGAATGGATTTCCTCGACCTTATTTGTTTCGGATGGTAGCGTCGATTTCGATGTTGTTTTGTTTGCATTGGTGTAGTTATCAACTGCCTCGTTAGTGACTATGAAAAACTATTTGGAGGCGAAACTTGTGATTTCCAGTTGTTTTTTTTTCTTCAAAGACATCTGATTTTGCATTTGCTGCCCCTGTTGCATAATCGACCCGACAGTTATGGTTATGTTTATTTGGGACTGTTGGTGCTCCCTTCGCATCCGGCTAGCGTCTTGATTCTAAGCTGCTTGCTTTTTTGTATCATATGATCTTCATTTGTTAGCAACATTTCTGATTTGAACATCATAACGAGGATATTCGGTACAGGAGGTTCGTAAAAGGTTATACGCTTAAGCGTCTCTGGGTTTTGAAGAGGTTGTGTGAGAGGACAACGAGTGAACTGCATTCATAGCATTGATACTGTATTAGTTGAGTTATTGTTTCTTCTTTTCCAAAATAATAGTATTAATATTGTTTGATATTATTATTATACGCGCAGTCATAAAAGACTTCGCAGTATTGGTGAAGAGCTAAGCTACTAAAACGATTTGTTTTTTATTGAGCGTCGTGGGTTTGGCTGATTTTTGCTGTTGCAAATGTATTCTTTCGCTTGCAGTTTATAAGTGAAGTGTAGGATTTGAACGCGATCAACCGTTCATTTCTGTATGTGATGCTGAAATTTTGCGCTACAGAACAATCTGTTGACGTGTTCGCAAGCATTTGATTAAGCGTCTTTCATCAATAAAATGTGCATAGATTAACGCGCTAAAAGCTCTTTAAAACTGGTACTTACGAGGTTCGGCTGCTATTTTTTGCAGACCCTCTACGTCCTTCAATGGAGCCGTAATTTTTTTGTTCTTCTTTAGGGGGTATTGAAGTGAGATTTATCTCCGCTATTAGTTGATGCTTAGACTCTACTGTGACTGAGTCTTGTAAACGAAAGTTTCGATGATAGGTGATTGTTTTTTGGGTGCCACGAACCATAGGATATCTGGAATAGTTAAGAGGAGTTGGCATATGATGGCGGTGTTTCCTCGTTGATGGGACGTGTTGCTAACGTACAGTTGCACGTGAGTGCACAACGCATTGAGCGGCGCACTGCTTTGCTCGTTGTGAAAGCAATTAGCCCCCGATTGATTTATTTGCCGAACGACACACTAACACTCAGCACCCCCTTCACATAATACCTTTGCTTTACTGTGGCTTGACGCATTCGCCGCACGTTTTTCGCGTAATGCTTTTGCTGAAGTTCTGATCGAGCTTAACCCTTGAAGTTTAATGTTTGGCCAATTCACTGCTTCATTGTTAACTCAACGAATAGCGACCGCGAATATCACGGCCATTCTATGGACTATTCTGTGGTTACATTGTAGTTCGGTATGCAGCTAATTCGTGGTTACATCGTGATCAGGTTTTCTCAAACGAAATTCATTTCCTCAGGAATGATATAGTTTGCGCCGTAGCTTGCTTTATGTACTCTTTCTTTTTTCTCAGCGCCAGATCTAATTTCATTAATGAGCTTCGGACGATGCTGAACGTTATCGCAGTGCATCTTTGATTATTTCTACTTTTCTGAGGAAGTAAAGACGAGTAGAATAAGGAATCAGACAGGGAGGAAATCATCACTTTTTGCTGAAAGTTGATATCTCTATGCATAGCAGTTAGCAAAGAAATACTGTAGAAATCCACGCTCTAATTTTGTGTGGTTGAGGAAATGCTTTGTTTATGTCCTTCCCCTTAGAAGCTCTGACTTCGAGGCCTTTCGCCTATAGAACTGCATTTAGCCTATTTTAAGTAAATTTTCTTGCATTTTGTTTTCCGTCAAAGGTTTTTGTTTAAGGAAAAAACTGAGCCATTAGCGTAAGCCTATATCCTTTAATTTTTTTGTTTGCTGATGTAATGCCGTCTTATTTTTGGGCTAGCAGGCTGACATAGTGTAGCGGAAAGTTCAAAGTTGCTTGTGTTCAAATGCGTTCGTGAGTATAGTGAACTCTGAGAGCGCAATATGGGGGCTGCATGTGTTAGATGCTTGAAAGGGCTTCATGATCTTGGATAGGCAATTCTAGTGGTTGCGATAGTTTGAGTGGGTTAAGTGATGAAAATATCCTTTGTATATTTGATGTGTTATAGTGACTACGCTGGTGATGCTGATTTAAAGGGCTGTCATTATTTGGGTGGCATTTATTATTGACACTTTGTGCACTGCTTTGTGGTATTTGTGTGATTCAGTGATTCTTTTGTCGTAATGCTCGGTGATGTACGCTGTGAAGTTTTTGTGACAAAATTCGTTCGACGTATTTTATTACTTTGTGGCCGAGGGTCCAACGGTTCATTCGCTTTGATGTCACATCGATGCCAGCTAGCTGTCACCACTATCAATATTGCAATGCACCTTTCATTTCTTCTATCTTGCTTGCACTCACCTTCGATGAGAGCGAGTCCGAATCCGAACGTGCATCGATTATGAAAGATTGCAGCGTTATATGTCACCAAACCTATGTACTGTTATTTGCACCTATTATTTTCATTCACCAATGCAAGAAGCATATGTATTTGCCCAGGTCTTTTTGATCTCAGTTACAATATTTCTGAAGATAGCCAACCACCCGCTGTGCCTCAGGTAGTGCTGCTTTTTGGTCAGGATGTTATTGTTTTTCTTTCTATTATAAGTGCTTGGTTGGCGTTTGTGTGGGACTATATCTAGGCATTCCATTGGGAGGTTTGATATTCGGTGATCGGGTATTTGTGGGTGTGATATCCGACTAAAGGTGCGCAATCGTTTTTACAGTGTGCATTATGGTGCACCATTTCATTGCTATTATTGCGAGTGTGGGTAATGCGTCGAATGACGGCGTTTTATCTGCTTGTTGACGTCAGCTTGTCTGCTTTGTGTTATTACATTTATACATTAGCTCTGGATGACAATAGAAGCGGCTTATCTGCGTGTTTTGTGATTAACTCTGTCGTGAGTGGGTATGCTCGTGACTAAGCAGGTAAGATTGGAAGCACGCCAATTACTAAGTACACTTTCAGGGCTTCAGGTGATCATCACCTTATTTGCGCTGTCTATGTGGAAGGGTGACCACAGCGATGCATTCGGCGTGGAGAGCGAAGCGCGTTGACTCTGGTTTATTAAACAGAAGCTGCTTTTTCCAAGTGATTCTTGTCCTGGTCATTAGTGTTCATGGTTGGTCGTTCGTGCATCCTTCTCCACAAGGCATTTTTATAGTGCAAATTGCAACTCCTCTTTTCAATGCTTTCCTTCACTTTTGCAACTCACATAGGTTTTTATTAGTTGAGGTGGATTGAACACGCGAATGCAGCTGCTTTTTTCTTTTCTTTCTCTTCTTTTTAAGGTTTTTACTTCTCTGCTAGTTGTGTGATGTTTTACATCGATTTGCTCTGTTATGCAATTATGTGGTCCTTTATTTTTTTTTTTTAAATAAAGTATGGAAGAGATTGTTCAGAGTGTTTGCTTTCTCAAGCCTCTAAGTGCGAGTTGTCTCTCTAACAGTTGAAGTTTAATACAGTTGTATTATTGTGCATTAAAGAAATGCGTGGACTAATAAATAAGCTTATACTTTGGCTAATTCCTTGCACTTCATAGCCTCACCGTTACATTTACTATTTTGCTTGCAACGCGGTTGATATGAAGTAGACTTCGTGAATTGTTATTCGGCGTGTTTGCAGTTTTACGTGCAGAGGTCAAGGGTTTTGCATATGATTGAGAGCGCAAAAGAGGTGGATTTGCTGCGCCATCAAACCTTCATCAACTATCGCCGTCGAGGAGCTGTGCGAATTTCGAACTGTGTTGCCGAAGATTGTGCGCTTCGAATTGGTAAATACCTCACGATGGCGAAATCAGTACTTATTACAGTTTGATTCATTGTTACCGTGATTGATATTTGTGCGCCGGTGCGAACGGATTCATTAAATTACGGTTCTACAACAGTCGATAGGCTTCTTTGAATTCTTGCGATTATATGACAAACTCAAATGGAGTCACATTTGAACAACGCGAGATCTAGCCAACCTGCACAGTTCCCTTCTCTTTTCTGCTCTATCCTGAAGCACTATGACGATCGCAATCAATGTCTTTATGAAGTGGTGCCACCGCACTGCGCATGTTTCGAGCATCTTGGTGGATCTGAAAAGGTCAGTGGTTAGCCATGGCAGACAATGTCCGACAGTGACCCAAACTTGCTCCTCATATTCCATTCATCCGCTCAGCTTTAGGTGATCTGTAATTGCTTGGTGTGCTGGCGAGCACAGACTATTGAAAATTTAGAATATTGTCCATCGAAACAAAATCGATTATAGCGGGATGAACGAATAAAAGCTCTGATCTCGTGTAGATATGCTATAATTTTTCGAACGTTCGCTCTGCCATGGTACGGATGCCTCTTGTTGCAGAGCCGAGACTATTAATTCGGGGTTAAGTGTGCCGACTTCCACCTGAGTAAAGATATAACTGTTCGCTCATTGGACGTTCTTGGAGTCAACCGGCCAACCGGTCGATTATCTTAGTAAACGGCATGTTCAGCGTATTGTTGTTTCCTCTTTCAAGGCATAGGGCCACTGCGTTATAATCAGATTATCTTTCATTATATTATCAAATCATTGAAAGGATTGCAATCTTCTAGTTCATTGTTTTTGGATTTTCTGTGAATTTTTTGTCGTCTTTTCAGCGATTTCATTGATAGTTCTGTATACTGCAAAGTGCTTTATGGATAAAGAGTGAAATTAGCATAATTCCTGTAGTGAATAATGCCCCTTTAAAATTTATCCGGAGAGGTATTTATATGTGAAATGAATCGATAGTTGTTCCATATTCGTCTATGCAGTTCTTTTTCCTTCATGAATTCCATTTTCGACGTTCCTCGCTCTCTTCAGATTTTGGTTTCCTCATCGCTTATTCCTCTTACATCCGAGTAACTTTTCTCGAATGTAGATATCTTTGCATTTATAAGATCTAAAAATTGTTTCCATAAAACGTGAGGTAGTGACCTATGTACGGCGAGGCATATATGAAAAGAAACCTCTTTAGGGACTTGCTCACAAAGTTGAGGGAAACTGAAACTGACAGAAACCTCTCAAGAGGGTCTGTATCGATTCTCAGCTTTCCTCGTTTGATTTACTATATGCGGGATGCCTCCATATTCCGCTTAGACATCTGCTTCATATTTGGCAGTGCTGTTGAGCTGTAAACATATTGAAAATTTTGAGTGATTTTACGATATATGCAATACCTCAATTTTGTAAGAACATTCACTTGCTGCATCCCATGCGTCTCTTTTATCAGAGCTGACGAGCGTCCTCTTTTGAATCCTTTGTTTAAGAATTGACTATGTGTGGTATTTTTCTCAGCAGATGGCTGCCAACGCTTTTATCTACTTCCCCTTTCAGCCATCGTTACCGTGCGCTTCGCTAAGACTAGGAAGACGAACAATTGATTGTTGACGGCGCAAATATATTTGCACTATTTAGTGCGAATCGCGGCTTCCGTTAACACATCTGCCAAATGAGGCGAAAGCCGTCAAGTTGTAGCCAGCGTACGGACGAGCGCGTTTCGGCGGCTCAATATTTCGTTGCGAACATCAACGCCATAGCACCGGGTCCCCTTGATACCCCGCCATTTGAGGTATCGAACAGTCCCCAACCTATTCGCCATCTCCGAAATCCTCAGCTGCTATGTTCGACCACGCGATCGGTGACTGCGGTCAGCATCTGTTCCGCAAAACGAACGCTGTGCACGGTGCCCCCAAAGAGCACTAAGTGCTCGTTACTGATCGCGGTTTTGGCGAGGAGGCGCATCCGATAACTATCCTTTCACCTCATGGCTCTTCGATGCGTCACACAGGTGAGCGCAGCATGTGAACGAACGAATCATTGGAATCGAAAGATTCAGCGCTCACGCATAGATTGCTTTTTCTTCTTTCTTTAGGCTTATGCTGTAGAAACGATGACTTTTTGTTATTATTTCGAGTTTTCCCTCGAGTCGTTTCATAGATAACTTCCAAGGAAGTGTTATTCGAACGCTGAGGTTCTTCCTTAAATTCGCTGTTGTCACGTGCAATGTTCATGTCCTCGCACGCTCGCTTTGTTGAAGTAACCAAAGCATGTGTTATACAATGGATTCCACAGCGTTGGCCGTTCCAACTTTGTTGTACGTGTAATGCACGCTTGCAAATTAAAACATCTTTTAGGACTTGTAAGTGGGAATATGCATTGAACGCATTAAACGCCGAAACACCCTATCCTTCTAGGTTTGATTACTATCGCTGTTTTATTGTCAGCAACACTCAGAAACGTCGTAATTTGCTTCCACTATCTCTCTAATGATGCGTTCGTTATCAGCAAGTATTTAAACAGCTTGTTTATTCGACCAGTAAGTAAACGATTTCTATTCGATATTATAACATTTTATTTCCTCTAAGCGATATAGTAACTGCTGCCGATATTAATTAATATTTCTTTCATTTACCAGTTTAAATTTATCGTCTGGCACACTTGACACCATATTATATTCCTTCTCCTTGAGGATTGATCAAATTATCCATGAAACTTCAGAGATTTAAAGATTTGAAAATGTCATCATGTTTTATATCTCACTGAGCATTCTTTTACTACCTTTGTTCGTAAATGTTAACAATATATCTTTATATCTCATATAAAACCTCAATCACCTCGACGCTCTCATAATCTAGGAGGGCGAAAACATTACAGGCATTAGTGGAAACACTTTGCCTTAGCAAGCAGCAACTATGGGTTTTTCAAAGAACTTCCTTAAAAAATTTGAAAAAAGGTGAAATTTTTTCGGCGACTCATTGCGACGAGATTCGATGCTCGGAAGCGACGTCTGCAATTCAGCAAGTTTATCTTTTCAAATATCTCATCGGAACATCAAGTGATAAAAGCTCTGAGCGCCAATGCTTCCTTTTAATGCTATGAACTTCTCATTTTCACTCAGCAATGAACATATTGTGTTTGTTAGAAAGTTCTCCGCATATCATGTTGTTGTATTTCCCATTCAGTTCGTTCAGGCAGAATTGCTTGTTTTGTCTTCTTTGGCGAAGCCCACGTAAAGGCCTATAGAAATGAAAATTCAGCTTAACCGCCCTAAGCCTAAGAACTAAGCCCTAACTCTGGGCCTCGGCCTAGTCCCCAAGCTTCGGCCCACTAAGCCTAAACCTAAGCACTCAGTCTAAGCCTACGCAACCCTAAGCCTAACCTAAAGTCCTAGGCCTATGCCCCACCCCAAGCCTAAGCCTAGGACCTAACAATACGACCTAAGCCTAAGCAAAAAGGAAAAGCCTAGGATAATCCTACATGAATAATTTCTCGTTCAACGCTGTCGGTGTTGTTCCTAAGGACTGCATTCAGGAGGACCATATATCCTACTAGCCGTTGCATACGATTTATTAACGCACCTAGAAGATTCTGCCTTCCCTACGTATCCTGTGATTCGCCGCACTAAGCCTAAACCTAAGGCCAAGTCCAGCCCTGGGCCTCGGGCCAAGCTTAACCCTAAGGCCGAATCTAAGCCTAAGACAAGGCCAAGCCTAAGTTTAAAGCCAAGAATGAGCCTAAGCCTCGGGCCAAGCTCATCTTTAAGGCCAAAAACAAGCCCAAGGCCAAGTCTAGGCCTAGGTCTAGGGCCAAATCCTAGCCTAAGCCTATGGCCCCTCAGTTTGAGACCAATAATAGACCAAGGCTTAAGGCCCAGCCTAAACCTAAGGCCAAGCCCATGTTTAAGGCTAAGATTAAGCATAAGGCCAAATCTTAGCCTGAGCCTATCGCCAAATCCAGGCCTAGGCCTAAGGCCAGGCCCAAGTTTAAGGCCAAGAAAAAGCTTGAGCTTAAGTCCAACCTAAGCCTAAGCCTAGCACCAACACTAAGCCTAACGCCAAATCTAGGCGTAAGCCCGAGCCTAACGCCAAAGATAAACCTAAGAAAACTGACCCTAGGGTCAAATCTAAGCTTAAGTCTAAGGCCAAGCCTCAGTTCGAGGCCAAAAATAAGCCTAAGCTAAGGCCAAGTTTAAGCCTAAGCAAAGGCCAAGCCTCAGCATAAGGCCAAAAATGAGCCTAAGCTAAGGCCAACTTTAAGGCCAAAAATAAGAATTAGCTAAGGCCAAAAATAAGCGTAAGCTAAGGCCAAGCCTCAGTTTAAGGCCAAAAATAAGCCTAAGCCAAGGCCAAGAATAAGCCTAAGCTAAGGCCAAGTTTAAGGCCAAAAATAAGCCTAAGCTAAGGCCAAGGTTAAGGCCAAAAATAAGCCTAAGCTAAGGCCAAAAATAAGCCTAAGCTAAGGCCAAGTTCAAGGCCAAACATAAGAATTAGCTAAGACCAAGGTTAAGGCCAAAAATAAGCCTATGCTAAGGCCAAGTTTAAGGCAAAATAAGCCTAAGCTAAGGCCAAGCCTCAGTTTAAGGCCAAAAATAAGCCTAAGCTAAGGCCAAGTTTAAGGCCAAAAATAAGCCTAAGCTAAGGCCAAGTTTAAGGCCAAAAATAAGCCTAAGCTAAGGCCAAGTTCAAGGCCAAAAATAAGAATTAGCTAAGGCCAAAAATAAGCCTAAGCTAAGGCCAAGCCTCAGTTTAAGGCCAAAAATAAGAATAAGCTAAGGCCAAGTTTAAGGCCAAAAATAAGCCTAAGCTAAGGCCAAGCCTCAGCTTAAGGCCAAAAATGAGCCTAAGCTAAGGCCAAGTTTAAGGCCAAAAATAAGCCTAAGCTAAGGCCAAAAATAAGCCTAAGCTAAGGCCAAGCCTCAGTTTAAGGCCAAAAATAAGCCTAAGCTAAGGCCAAGTTTAAGGCCAAAAATAAGCCTAAGCTAAGGCCAAATTTAAGGCCAAAAATAAGCCTAAGCTAAGGCCAAAAATAAGCCTAAGCTTAGGCCAAGTTTAAGCCTAAGCGAAGGCCAAGGCTCAGTTTAAGGCCAAAAATAAGCCTAAGCTAAGGCCAAGCCTAAGCCCAGTTTAAGGCCAAAAAAATAAGCCTAAGCTAAGGCCAAAAATAAGCCTAAGCTAAGGCCAAGCCTCAGCTTAAGGCCAAAAATGAGCCTAAGCTAAGGCCAAGTTTAAGGCCAAACATAAGCCTAAGCTAAGGCCAAAAATAAGCCTAAGCTAAGGCCAAGCCTCAGCTTAAGGCCAAAAATGAGCCTAAGCTAAGGCCAAGTTTAAGGCCAAAAATAAGCCTAAGCTAAGGCCAAAAATAAGCCTAAGCTAAGGCCAAGCCTCAGTTTAAGGCCAAAAATAAGCCTAAGCTAAGGCCAAGTTTAAGCCAAAAATAAGCCTCAGCTAAGGCCAAAAATAAGCCTAAGCTAAGGCCAAAGTTTAAGGCCAAAAATAAGCCTAAGCTAAGGCCAAAAATAAGCCTAAGCTAAGGCCAAGCCTCAGCTTAAGGCCAAAAATGAGCCTAAGCTAAGGCCAAGTTAAAGCCTAAGCAAGGCCAAGCCTAAGCTTAAGGCCAAAAATAAGCCTAAGCTAAGGCCAAGTTTAAGGCCAAAAATAAGCCTAAGCTAAGGCCAAAGTTTAAGGCCAAAAATAAGCCTAAGCTAAGGCCAAGTTTAAGGCCAAAAATAAGCCTAAGCTAAGGCCAAAATAAGCCTAAGCTAAGGCCAAAGCTAAGGCCAAAAATAAGCCTAAGCTAAGCTAAGGCCAAGTTTAAGGCCAAAAATAAGCCTAAGCTAAGGCCAAATTTAAGGCCAAAAATAAGCCTAAGCTAAGGCCAAAAATAAGCCTAAGCTAAGGCCAAGCCTCAGTTTAAGGCCAAAAATAAGCCTAAGCTAAGGCCAAGTTTAAGGCCAAAAGTAAGCCTAAGCTAAGTTTAAGGCAAAAATAAGCCTAAGCTAAGGCCAAATTTAAGGCCAAAAAAGCCTAAGCTAAGGCCAAGTTTAAGGCCAAAAGTAAGCCTAAGGCCAAGTTTAAGGCCAATAAGCCTAAGCTAAGGCTTTAAAATAAGTTTAACTTTTATAAAAGATAAGCAAATTTAAGGCCAAAAAAGCAGAGAAAATCGCATCGTAAAATGACACTCGAGCAATCAAAGAGCCAAAAAGTTTAGGAAATTATACAGCAAGAAAAATACTTGAACTTGGCGGCTTGGCTTATTTTTGGCCTTAAACTTGGCCATAGCACACGCTTATTTTTGCCCTTAAACTGAGGCTTGGCATCAGACGATGGCAAGCAAAGAGAACCACTGAATGTTCACTAATCGTATTGATGCGATTAGTGAACATTCAGTGGTTCTCTTTTCTTTTCCTTTCATTGCCGTGTTGAACTTTGCTTCGCCATTTTGTTTGTGCATGCTTTCGTACTTTGTGCGTCTCCGTTCTGACGAAATGTGGGGTAGATGACTAATCTCTTTTCCATATACGGCAAAATATGCGGAGAAAGGGATGGGAGCATATTGCCATCGTCTGATGTCTGATTTTCTCAAAAAATTCCTTGTTCACTAATCGTATTGATGCGATGTCCCCCTGGCGTGTTCATGGTCACTTTGTGTTCAGTTGCATGTTTTGATTCTGCATTTGGTTCTATGGCTCAGGGTCCCTTGCTAGCTATTATTTGATTTGATTTGATTTTCGATTGCTGATTCCCCATATAAGAGGAAGCCATGTCATTCAAATGCTACGGGAAGGGTCCCCTGCTGGTTATGTTCACTCTGGAGTGTATGAGTCAGCCGAGTGCTGCAGATTTGCAGCGAGCACAAAAGTAGTGCTTCTATCCATGAGGCGGCTGCAGTTACAAGATGGTGCTCTTAACCTGGATTATAATTCGATTCGAAAATACGTTTTACAAATTCTTTCTTGTTTCTCCTGTGGTTACGCCTTCCTCTTGCACTTCTGAACTGCCTCTGCCTTTGTCCCATGTTATTATTCATTGTTTGCTAAAAATAAATGAACGTTTTCTTTCGCAGAGGAGAGGGAGGAACGAAGAGTGAAGGATATTGCTTCTTTTACGACTACTCGGACGGATTGCTGCTGGATGTTTTTCTAAACTGCATCATCTAACAGGTTTGTGAGTGACGCACATATGACTGTGAATTGCTCACTTCATGAAAGGTAGCATTGGCGTGCCGATCGGTGTCATCATTCATGAGGACGCCTTCTAAAAACATAGATCAAGTGCAATTCTACATTGAGGCGAATTAGCAAAATTCCCGGAGGTGATTACTGTAACGGCATAGTCAGATTTATTGTGTGCAATGTTGCATACTGAATGAGCTCTTGCGGTTTTGGAAGCTTGGACCCCCTGGTGTGGGGGATGGGAATATCTGTTTTATTTGAAGGCTGTAGTGGAATAAATAGTGTTTCTTTAGGTTTTGAAAGATTGGAACAAGTGGGCTGCGAATTTGAATTGCCCTATTGCGATGTTCGCTGATTGCAGCGTTATATTACTGCACCCCACATTCATGAAGTTCTAACTCGTTATGGCGAAATATCCAATTATCTCATGCGTTGCGGCTTAATTACATCGTGTGGGTTAATTCAAGAAAGAAGTGCATAAGCTGACTTGAGAATATTGATACGGAGAGTAAGGCAGCCGTAAGCAGCCAATTGAATCTGCGCAAGGGGCTCATCAATGTTCACAGAAATGCTGGGCTTCATGTTTTTGCGGTAAATTATTACAGGGAGCGACATAATTTACAGCATAGAAGGCACATTCCCGATAATACCGTTCTCCCGGACAGTATTCTCTTTTCTAATAACGTAGACAGCCATTTTGTATTGCATTCTCGAAGGATTGCTTTCAAACATAAATGACATGAAACTCGCAGAGTTCGCCTCTGTGAGTTTCGTGTCATTTATGTTTGACATGAACAGGTCATTTCTTTAGCCTAAGACCTGCGAAAATGGACTAATTGTGTATGGATACCAGACCGACTGCTAAATTCTGAAAATGGTTTGATTAAGGTGTATAGAAGGTCAACCGGGGTGAAAAATGCAGAATGTGGTGGAACAACCGTTCTTATGCACCACGTTTTCACGCCCTTTTTGGGAAAAACCTGCTTATCTGGGTCTCTTTTTCAACTACTCTCTGTGTAAGCAGTGGGAACATAAAACTGGAATTACCTTGCTGATCTCGCATACAGCTTTTTCGGTGAAATATATCCAGATGCAGGATAGTATGTTTGTACTATAACACTCATCAGTCATTTAATACAGAGCCACACGATAGGCAAACCGCATACAAACCAGAATAAGACGACAAAACTAAAAAATCGCTTCGCCGAAAATTCTTCAAAAGCCGAAGGGAATTTCGACGAACTCCATCAAGCTTACTATTCAACCAGGTCAGGGGAAGTTGTCCCTGCGGTTGTCTTAGTCACTACTCTTATACTTAACAAATAGGTGATATGTGACGTGGAGTCATGCGTTTATCTTTTAGCCAAACAGACCGCATCTACAAGTGCTTTACAAAAGGTTCATTTCTCAGGCGCGTTTTACAAGCACAGTCGTAGGACGGAAAGCCGCCGCCACTGGAGTCTGTGGTTTCGACTATCGTTGATTATTAAAATTTTTGAAGACAGCGGCCGTCGCCAATTTTAATCTTTTATAACAAATCTGCACAGTCGCGTTACTCCACACGTCTTCATCTGATCTAAGACGTCTAATCGCAGAACACACGGCAAAGGTTTGAATCAGGCATTGACAATCCGTGAGAAACAGTGGTCATTAACGGCTACAAACGGATGTTGTCAATACCGTAGTCCAGAACACGACGATCACTTCTGATGGTATTGATATTTCTGATTCTAACTTCACCGTTACAATTGTCCTTAGACCATTAACCTTCTATTCTAAAAAATGGCAAGCATTTCATAAATAACGGCAAAAATGCCACACTTACCATTTTTTCTAGTGAAGCCGTAAATGTCAATGACAACATGGTCTAAAAGTAAAAGTAGAATGAATTAGCACCTGCAGAGTTATTAAAAATCAGCGAGTAATATGAGTAGACGATTCTGAGCCTTATGCGGTCATCGCGATCGCTGTCAACATTTTGCCCGCCTAGTGTTAAAGCGTAGAGAAAAGCTCGCCCAATTTCGCAGCATCAGAGGGCAGGGTATAGCAATTTCATTTGGATATGCATCAAATTGGCTCACTTTTGGAAATGGTGATAATGTGAAGAGCTCATTTCCTTTAAAAAAACGTTCAAAGTCTTTAGTGAGTTCGAACAAGTTTTCGTTCCCATTACCTCTAGTCGCAGTCACACTGATAATAACAACCACAGAAGCCTGTCGTTCTGTTTATTTCGTATGAATGTTCGAGCATTCTTATCGTCTAGACACGAAAAAAAACCCGTTAAAAGTAAAGAATAGAGTGGCAAAACCGTGCAAGTTTGCATCAGACTGATGAAGTTCTTTCATTTCTAGACGATCATTGATCCAATTCATCTTCTCATTGAAGAGTTCTTCATTTCGAGATAACTTTCGATGTCACTTTTTCTATTTATACTTCTTTCACTTTTACTCGATTTTCGATAATGACACATATTTTAATGCAAAACCATACTTTTTTCTTTTATTTTGAAAAGAACGGCCGGAAGTTTGTCTGAAATAAGAACGTTACAATATTTCAGAATCATTGGCGAAGTCACGTTCAGGAACTCCTCCTTTTCAAAGGTTGTGCTTACATTTCTCGCCAAACAGCAAACTGACGGGCCTAGAAGCACTTTGTCCTTATCAGTTAAGGTCTTTTTACGTTGCGGCAGCTAGATGGAATTTCGTTAAAGAACAAGATGCCTTCTGGAAGACTGGACTTCAAAAGAGAATTGAAATCGTGCCAGACCAGCTTGCACTTAGAGCATTTTGCCAATTGCTAACCGGTTTCATAATTATTCAGCAAATCCTAAAATGTATTCAAATGCGCATTCATAATTCGACTGAACTGATCAGTCATATAGACTGTCAACGAAAATTTATCACCGGCATTTTGCCATTCAGCCAATGCGAGACAAGAAACAATGTGCATCATAATCTCTAGGCCGTTTACATGCAAGAGACAATCTATAGTGTGCCTATGCCAGTTTGCCCTAATAGAACAGTGTGTTAGAAAGAATATGTTCCAACTGAACTAACGTTCTCGATGCGGTTCATTTTCTAAACCAGCTATCTCTTTTTCGTACACAGAGCATGCAGTATCATATAAATCGGAATTAATTGTAGCTATTTTCGAATTTCGATGTCCAGAACACCTCTCCTTAAGTTTTTATGGAGTTTTTTCAGGTTCCTACAAGGAGCGCTGTCTTAAATTACTAGGAAGAAACATTCGTTGGCGTTGATCCAGATACTTCTAAGAAATCCTAGAAATGACTTAAATCTGAAAGTCTGCAGTTTTTTTAGTAAATGGATTTGAGCTATTGTAAATTTTCCTTCTAATATATAATATATCGCGACTAGTTTGAAACATTATACATCAATGAATAAAGCGTAGACGGTACGCCCAACAGAGCGCACATAACAGCCGGGCACATTTTACCAGGATAGTATTGTCTCCGTAGGTCTTTCAATAGGATGCTTCTCCACCGTCTTCTGATGGGCTGAATCCGACTCATAGGAGTCCAAAAGTAAAGCAGTGAGTTTGCCACTGACACATAGGTGTGTATTTTCTCACCAGATTATAGACAAGAAAATTAAAAACAGTCATAAGGAAGAAAACGCCTCTCACGCACAACCTTTTAGCGAAATATGAGCATGCTATGACATTTGAGTTGCCTCGAATAGAGCCTTGGTTTGGGAAGAAAAAACCTACACCAAATGATATCTTAAAGGACAGGTCGCGGTTTCGGTTCCCGTTTATTACTAGGAGTTATAATATAATCCAGTGAATGTTGTCCATCGGGAGAAGCAAACCAAGAGCTGGATTCCCGCTCGGCTTCAGCTCTACTTCACGACAGAAGTGAAATCCACAGAATGTTAGTTAAACATAATTTATTTGTTTGACTTCAACCTTTCTATTCACAAAAAAAAGGAAACTGCAATAAAACAGCGGGGAATCAGTGAAGAATAGAGATGAATACAAATGCATCAGCCGTGAAAGCAGAAGGAATGTTAAAGCACATTCATAAAATGTTTTGATCCAGTGATGCCAAAGATGCACACTGTTCAGTTAAATAAGCCGCAAGAGGAATGCAAGTCGTTTCATTAAAGTAAAGTAAACCGATCTTTACCTGAACGACTCGTTACGGTGGCTGATATAAAACTGGTGTAGCTCTGAAGTGAAGCCTGTTGCAAATTCTTCAGAGTGCAAGTTTTGCGTGCCACTACGAGAAAATCAGAGATGCTTAAGGTGCTCAATGGAATAGAAAAGAAAGAGCTCTCATGTCGAATAATTTTAGGCGACCTCCAAACATCGAAGCGTTTTGTGCTTCAACGACGCTTTGAGAAGGCCTGTTCCAAATACGAGAAACTGAAGTTAACTCCGTGTGGACACTGTTTGTGGGTAACGTTTTATGTTCATTTTTAAGCTATGAGATATTCATATCTGCGTTCACATTCTTCAACTCAATAGGAAAATGTTTTCAAAAGGTAAATCCGGAAGTCGGTTGACGATTTTATCATATAGAGTCGAATCGAATTCATCTCTGTGACAGTCTAAACTTTTTACAGAAGGAAAAGTTTAATCGACTCCGTTTGAGAACGGTCCGAGGAGTACTTTAAGGATCATTATGCACTCTTTAACCTTTTCAATAAGTCCCATTTCGGACTAAGGTACTATGCATTTGAAGCTCATCGAAATCGCTATCTTAATATACGTTCAGATCGAACAAAAGTGAATAACTTACAGGCACCTTGAACATGAAATAGAAATCTCTTTTAGGGACGAAATGGTACACGCCTGCAATAAAAAAATGCAGCTGATATATACGCTAGTATATTCAAGCAGAGCTTTACACAGACAGCTACGGCCATTTTACTCTTGTGAATAGTGAAGTTGTCTGCATATAAAACGAAACAAAAAGATATGCAGTGTTAGGGATTTACGGCGACATTCTAAAAAGCCGGTTTATAAAGCAACGAGGAACCCAGGATGTTCAGTTTAACCGCGGAAACTTATTCGGACATCCTGGAAGAGTCAGCACCTGGCGTGTTGACTTAGACACGATTGCAAGCTAGCACTTCGCCTGCAAACAGCAGGCCTGCCCGTTTGATTGGATTCTGGTCACCGTTGAAACAGCACGGTCGGGGTAAGGATAAGTTTGTTTTTATGACATGTAAGTGACTCTCGCATAACTTGGTGCTCTTCAAAAGTGCACAGTCCAAATTTTCTTTTTCATGCAATTCTAAATTGAGATATATCGATGACCATTCATGTCATTTGCCAGCTATATAAGAGGTTGGCGTTATTGGAAAGTTACAGCTTCCACCTGAGGTCACGAATGGTCCTCAAAGAGTTTTCAACACTCTTTAAATTTCGCCTAGTTTTCCACTTCGAAATTTCTCTTTTTCATGATATATTCGTTGATTTATTGTAACGTACTTATCAGTCAATAATAAGGATCCAACGCTCAGCGCGAACGCTCGCGCTCTCCTTGTCTCTCGCAAGCGCGTGCGGTTGCGGCTAATGGCTAATGCGTCGACCCCGTGTAAGAGATGAGCGGACACCCACACCTCATAAGTTGCAGCATTGCAAATAATGCAGCACACAGAAACTATAAATTCTTGAATGAAGACCAATTACTATGGCATAGAAGAATTGTTCATTAAGATACCACTGCGTCTTCTGGATAAAATCGGAAATCTCAACGAAAAGACAAATCTTCTTGCAGAACAAATTTGAAAAGATACGTGACATTGATCGTAAGTTCTCCCGACTTGGACTTAGTTTTGCTGTAACAAGTTTCTTCCAGTTTGGTGCTTTACTTAAAAGACCTCACCTTTCCTTTGCTTTTTGCATTCTTCTTTGTTGCCTACCTTCGAAATGACAACTACGCACAGTTTTCAATTGTATTTGATGAATAAAAATTTGCTGACTCTAATGAGCGCTGCGAACATTAAAGGTTAGATGGAAAGGAACGGATTCCAACTGAAGAAACTGACAGAGTTGCTGCAAAATAAACAAACGAAAATGAATAACGAAAGCGTGAACATGAAGACAATAAAATCACCAACTATTTATTGCACAGTTTGAATAAACCATTAAAATAAACTGAACGTAAGGATTATTGCAAATGCACAAGAAAACGTTTATATTACGAAACAACGAATTGATTTAAACGCTGATTAACAGCAAAAAGGAATCATGAATGCAACAAATTCCTCAAAACTTCTTTTAACAAGAGGAAAAGAATGCACAAAGGCTGCGCATCCACTATGACGGAAGAGGCAAATTTTTGGCAAAAGAATACAAGTGGAACGTAATATGCACACAAAATAACAAGGGAACATGTATATTAGCACTATGCTGTTAAAACACTAAAAACAGCATTCAGGCGACATAAAATTTTATATGGTCAAAAATACTCGCATAACATCTTTGAATGCACCTTAACCAACTCTGTAACAGACTGTAAGCAACAATAAACATAGAAAACGACTATGGATTGCAGTCCCAAATACAACAAAACAAACTTCACCCTGAAATTCGTTCACTCTGGAAGCTTTTCAGACCACAAACAAACTGCGTCAGAAAGCAGCACGTTTATAAATTAATATGAAGGTCTAACGGCTGTCACTCCACGTAAAAGCTTCCCCGACGTATCCCTTTCTACTGACAAGATCGGTAAAGACAATGCTTGGTGCTACAGAGATGAGGAGCATGACAAAACAAGTCTAGGTTGACCACGATGCGACCAAACAAACAATACATCACCAAACGTCGCAGCAATGCAATTCATGTTAGGACACTTCCACAAGCAATTAAAAATCATTACTGATGAAAATTATCATAAAAATGACACATAAGAGTAGGAATATCCCTGTCCAAAAGCTAAAGAATATGCTAAGGAAATGCGAGAGAATCTGAATGAAAGAAAGGAAGAATGAGAGAATGGTCTGAACCAGAGGAGTATTCATGCGGCAGATGCACATGCTGTCGCTCGCGATCACCACGATGGCCTGTTCTTGCTATTTCATATCCGATCTTTATGAAACCGCTGGCACTAATTCTGAAATGCAACAAAGAAACAATCAATACAATACTGCAAGAAATCCAAGTGCTGGTACGACAATCAGATGTGAACATTTCATGCACTACAATACCAAAAATGTTGCTTCTTCAAATTCCTCCTTACATAAACCTTATAAACGAAAATGACTCTCGAAAGATGCTCGCTCTCGCGGAGAAGAAAACAACGAGATTTCTGGCCGTGGGATAATCATTAAGAAAGTAGCTCTGTACTGAAATACTTCCTTCAAAAGAGAACAGACGAGTGGTTGGATGATCAACGCCCTTGAAATGACCAAGCCCGTATGCTAAAGCGAATCCTCCATAATGTTAAGTCAATCAGACAATAAGTATCCTCAATTCACCCATTTACAAAACCTTTGCATATACAATCATTTAGCCGTAGCGTCCTCGTCTAAACCTTGGTAAACACGAGAAAGTAAGCTGCACTCCTACTTTTCTGATTATTTTAAGAACATATAGAGGGGCTATGTTCCACTCAGATGTGTCAATCACAGCAGATGGTCGAAAAAAAAGGAGAGCAGACCACCATGGTACGAAAATTGTCGTAGCAAGACCTAATACTAAACGCTGCCAATTCCTTTCAACTGGTCGATTTTGCAGCCCTACTTGGTTCACTGGGATTCGTTCCCCTCATGCTTCTCACAAAGAATGCAAAAGCTAACCTAGAAAGCGACCGGCGGACTACGGTTCGACTTCTTTTCCTTCCCAGTTATAGGATCCTCACTCGGTTTCCTGGAAAACATTATTGAAATAATTTTTAAACCAATCCCATCGAAACGTAAAAACGACAACTTCTTACAAAAGGGATAAACGTTCCAACCTCTCAGCCGGCGCGTATTTCGATTTGGAGAGACGAAAGGATGAAATACGCAGAAAAAAGCATACATCTTTTTGCGAGCGCTCAACTCAAAGATATCTTTAACGCCTCGAATCCATGCTGAACAGGGCGGCAAACTGGACTTGCAAACCACCTGGATCCTTTAAATTCCAGTCCCACTAGCATAAAACTGGGATTGCGCTCCCAGCATACGGCAGAAAGAAAGATGAATGCTTCGCTTCGCGTAGCACTCGCCTTCATCCTCCTTCGTGTAGTACTCCTCCTGTCTTGTTTATTAATTAGAAATAGGCAGAGGCAATAATTTAGGTACCTCCCCTACCCTCACTACCCAAACATAGCATCTTTTGTCGAAACTGCAAGAGTTTCTGAATAACTAGGTGCCAAAGACTGTTGTAAGAGAAGTTATAGGCAGAAACCGCCTCAGAACAGACCCAACTCATTAGCAAGGCAATAAGCAAACAGTGCGGAGGTGACAGATCGGCGCCTCTCGTAAGACGGCCAGGCCGCACGTTAAAAGATATGTGTGCACTTAAATATGAACAAACTTTGAAAATTAAAAGCTAAGGACTTTCGAAAAACATGGCAAATATGAAAGTTTCCTACCTATACGATAGTGATTATCTCCACAACTAATAACTTTCATACAAAACACGAATAGTTAACATCACGAGCACACTAACATTTTTGTTCCTGGTTATCAGGATGTCATAAACCAACAATGTTAAGTCACAACCAGGATATTACACAACAAAATGCTGAAGAATGCAAGTTCATTCACATGACAGTAGTTTCAGGAAGGGTCTAACCTCAGCTCATCTGTATCCTTCAATGGCTGGTCGGCGCCCTCACCCATCGAACCATTCGAATCATGTCCGCCTATAATGCCAAGAAAATTAGATGAACAAAAAAGGCTACTGAAAATTTTGACAAATAAAAAACAACAGAAATGCAACAATTACCTCCAACCATTTCAATTTTATTGCTAAATGACTTGTCTCAGTGAGCGAGTACAGCACAAGATGAATAAAAATGATGGATTGAAATGATGTAGATGGATTAAAGAGAGAGCTAAACAAAACGACGCCACCATCTTTCGTCTCTAGAATCGGGTCACAGCAGCGCGTGTCAAGAAAACTTCACGTATTCTCCACTCACTACCACTTAAAAGAGAATTTATTAGGGCTGCTCGAAGTATAGTTAACCTCAATCAAGGTTTATTCAATTTTGAATGAGGTAAATACACCGAGATCATAGAAAAGCGACATCCGTCGAAAATATTTAAAGAGCAGCCGCTTCTCCCCATACTAGTTTCCACCTTCATACGTTCAAAATCATATGCGGCTCAAAACGTTTTAATATAATCTACAGATGGGCAAAAAAGATTTACTTTCAGCAGTAGTGACAGATGAATGGTCGATTTTGAACGTCTTGACCGCATTGCAGAATGAAGAGTTGACCGAAGTTGATCGTTGTCTCATTCGGCCAGCGACATTCTCGGAACGCTGACGGTAAAACAAAGAAGTGAATTTGTAAGAGCACATAAAATAACGAAGGCATCAAACAACAACGTTGCGAAATTCTATGAGTTACCTCACAAATGACGAACGTTGGCAGTGGGAAGCACTTCGTCATAACCAAATAATTCAAAGGTAGTGAGTTCAAAAGCCATCTGCGTCTTCTTTGGCAAATGTTCTCGCATTTGATGTTCTGAAGACCCTTTCGTGCAATGAAACTTTTTCTAAGGAACTGCCCCAGACCGAAAAATACTCATGTTTTTAGTCTACAATCGAAAGAAGTCCTTTTTAGACGCCTGAGCCTGGAATGGAGCCAACTTCGAAAATTGGACTTGAATTCTTTGGGACCAAAGCTAGAATTGTTCAGATGACTTAGCTGGTCTACCCCCAGACTTAGGATTTATTTCTACTTCACCTAAAAGCAAAACTGCATTGATTCGTAGCTTTATGTGAATGGCCGTAAATAATACAGCACTTGATGAACTGTCGTCAGCACGCATCCCCATAGAACAGTTGAACTATTTTGGAAAACATGCCTATTCGCAGGGTTCTAAAGGAAGTGTACGCAATCGTATGTGCGATTGACAAAATATACTTGAATCACAACGGTTCCTAGCAAGGCAAGCAGCTTTTGAACTTTCATTTGCTTCAATGACGCATAAGGCACTGTCCTTGCCTCAATATTGACCTGATTATACCACCTCCATTACCATTCAGCTCAATGCAAACGAAAAACAATAGGAATATGAGAATAATGAAAACAGCAGGAAGTGGAACTTAAATGAAAGAACCCCTTACCTGTGAAAACTCGTCGCCGCTATACTGAAGCGAAAACGAAAGGTAATAATTGTCGACCGCCCTACGCAAGGCCAATGAGTCCCCAACCAACACGGACTCTGCTGACACACGACATCTGCAAATGAAAATCTGACGTCCTCAGAAATACAGAAATATTAAGCAGAAGCGTTTTTCGCTTTCCAACAGAAGACCGCAGACGTCGGAATAAAAGCAAACAAGATAAAACATAACGTTACATTTTAGTGACGGAGGATTCCATGTCACTTTGTCGAGCTTTGGAACGCCGCTTAGCATGATCCTTCAAGGAAAAGATCTGTCTTCAAAGGACGGAAGGTTTTATTGAAGATGGAAATAGACCCCTGGAGGGAATTTCATTTGGAATACTGTAAAATCACATGCAAATATATTTTGCAGATAGATTAGAACTGGTAGAAAATTGAGACACCTTCAGAAGTGGGGAAAACTTAAGCAAGGAGAAGATTTCTGACCGGCTGTTTGCCAACAGTTATTTGTAACCTTTTTAATTTCTTTTACTTTGTTAGAAGCAGTAGTGCCTTGTTTAAATTCCAATAATGGAAAAATATCTCCCCTCCGTTAGGCTCATCTGAACGCTGCATCATATCTTTTCACTATGCAAAAAAGTATGGTAAAATAGTTGCCATCATATCGGCGCCTTACACTAGAGGAAACTTCTCGCCTTAAATTTCCAAAGAATCAAATATCAATCTGTGCCTAATAATCTTCCACTGACTAAGAGCTTCTTCAAGAAAAAAAAACACTTACGAGTGAAACTCACAATCGACTTTACCCAACACAACAAATCCGGCAGGTTTAACGAAGCGAAACAGCTTAGAATCAGCTGTGAATCCATTCGGCTGGTATTCGCTAGGCGTACCTATAATTATGTTTCATACGCCAATTCATCACCTATTAACGAGCATTTCTTCAGCAAGGCTTACTTATAGGTCACTTGGACGCTTATTAGTGGAAAAACTACGAAACCACATTCGTGTGAGAAAAATTCCAAAAGACAAAACAGAAAAAGTTGCGCGCCAAATAAATGCAGTTCAAGACTTATTTATATAAAAATTCCGCATCCTCTCTTTTCGCGAGTGAGTGAGAGTATTCTTAAATTGGTGATCACCTCAACAATGGAGTAGCTATACTAGCACAGACTGTCCCTTAACTAAAAAGTTTGCTGGAGCTGAAGAAGGTGAAAGAGATGATTTCTGCATTACACATGGGCGATCTCTATCCGGAAACTCTGAGGAACACTATTTGTTAGAATTTCAGATTGAAGTTGCCAAAAATTGGGATCACGAATTCCAAGAGAAAAAAGAGTGCCGAATTTAGCAGAGATGGATCTCCTTTTTTTAAATCGCATTAGATATTCTTTTTAATCTTTGATCAATCTCATAGCATTAAAATTTAGACCTTGCAAGTCACTAAACGAAGTGCACCAATGGTCATTAAATCCAAGAATTCCCGAAAATTCCCGAAAAACTAATGCTCCTTTTCTTGTTTTTAGTGACCCGCGAATCAGATTCTTTGGTGAGCCACAATGAACGATCTTTCTACGATCAGCGGGGTAAAAATTCTCACCTCTAATTTCGATGAGTTGAAAATTCTCACTCTAAGACGTCAAAAATTCTACATCCTCATTCGCCTGGATTTTATTCCAATTTCCACAGTCTCCTGCTATTTTTTGCGGGTTGTTCGAGATCATCAGATTGCGGGTTGTTCGTTTCAAAAGATTCGCAGACTGATAACAAGTGAAGTGAATACGTATGTGAAATACAAATACAACAATATAGAATGAGCATTCCTCATGGGAACAAAAAAAGGAAAATAATAGACGAATAAATAGAAACCAATGAAAGTATGCAAGACAATCAAATGGGTGGGACTAACAACCTTCGCAGTAGGTAACTTTGATAGTTGTGTAACAGCCATCAGGGAGCGGAGGTAGGCAGTCGGCGAGCGCATGGATACGTTGAGTTATGTAAGCGATCTGCTTGTGAACTGAATCTACGCCGCGATACGAAATACGCCACGTATGCCTTGCTTCCTCACTGCAAAATATGGTTTGTTTAGTTCATGAATGAACACAACGCTCTCCTTCCTTTCCCACCTATACCACCAATAATCAGCTAGCCCTTCAACGAATAAGTAAGAACGTAAGAACACACCACTTTTCAGTGCAGCGGATGACTTAGGAGATGGAATCGTTTTCTCTTAACTGCCAAGCAAAATGTCCACTGATCCATCAAATGCTTCGTTACCACTCCCAGCTACCGCTGACACTATTTAAAGAAAACCGTAAACACGGTTTCTGAATAGGTCAAAAGCATAAATCTCGCCCCCGGTTTCGAAAAGAGCAGTTTTCAGGACGTGAACGGTCTTTAGGGTGGTCTCTCACGTTATTTCTCAGACTGCTCCATACGTTAAAATGCAACCATCCCCAAATGGTACAGGTATCTTGAGGTGGGACCGAATCTGCTATAATAACATCTACGGTGCCGAAAGATCTTGAGGTGCCGAAAGAACATAGAGGATCCCTATGGTGCGTCCACCAGCACATCGCAAAGCTTCTTCGCTTTTGCACATATTATCAATGTGATCGGAAGTTTGATTACGCCTTGTCCATATTATCTCCAAAAAACCCGCATGAATAAGAATTAGCATCATCGCATCAAGCATGCTTCCAAATTTGTGAATAAGTGAGAAGCGATGGGGGAAAAACGAGAGAGGTAGAGGAGGAAAAAGCGAATGCAAAGCAAGTTAAAGTTCACAATGGCTTCAGTATGCTGATTATGACAAGAGAAAAGAAAGACAATCATCAACAACATCAACGTTAAAAGCACAAAGACCTGAGTAACGCGATCGCCCTTCAAAATGAAAATCTACATCACCATGACCGATGTCTGCAAGCCTCCAAACTTCAACAATTCACAGCACTCACCTGCTCCTCCCATGAATCTTTCTGCATCTATACTAATCACTTTATGCTAAATGATTGCAAATTTCCAATTCTGAATCAGTGAAAGGTCGTTTTATTAATTCAAATCTAAAGTTAGTTATATATATGTTGAATATCCCTTAGAATATATATTTCCATCCGTTTTACTTACCACCGGGAAATACTGATAAAATAATCAATAAATAAGAAAAGTGCGAAGAAACTGAGGGTTTGAGAGCGGAAAACGAGCAATGGAGATCATTTTGCCCGTTTAGTTCTTTTCAACAGTGTTACTTGGATCGCTCCAACTGCAATCAAACAGAAAGCATTGTTACACACATCGCAAATGATAGTCTAAAAATGTTACGTCTAATGAACATTATTCCTATCACCTATGATGAAGGTAATAAGTGGATATAAGAATGAAATAGCAACCAACCTTGCAGACGCTGATGCCACATTTTTCTGGCCATAAATAATAGAGAACTTATACACCTCTACAGCCCCATCGTCATCGTGATATGGCGATTGACATACGATAATGAGTATTTCTTTTAGCTGCAAAATTTCTCCCTACAAATATACAAGGCAAAATAGGTGTTTTTAATCCTTTCGATGAAAAGAAAAACGATGTGTGATTTAAATCAACGTTGTAAGGTAAGAAAACGAAAACACAATTACAAATAAATGACAAAAATGAATAATGAATACATCATTTTCAACCACTAACTCATATCTCACCTCATTCTTGCATAACTTGCAATCCTGTACTAAGTCATTAAACCTCTACCTTCTAAGAATTATTTACTTTTTGCTGTAGCAAGCGAACATTTAACAACCCTAATCTTCTCCACTCGCAAGGTCCTCAAATGCCCGTCGCTATCTTTAAACTTCCTTCTCCCCCCTCGCCCCTTCCCCCCACCAAAAAAAAACTCCAAAAATGTAAGAAAGTCGAATTTTCGAATTTCGGAAAGACCAAAAAAGCCACCGAAGGAACACGCAAGAAAAGTAGAATGCTCAATTCCATGCCGTGCAAAACATTGAATAACATTTTTTCTACCAATATGTCGGTGATTGGCAACATTTGACAAAAATCGAAGCCCACCTGATGCTGAATCTCTTCCAGTGCTAGTGGCCACAATTCCGCGGTGACAGAGGATTGATTTCATCTGGCTGGAGGCTTTGCTTAGGAAAAAGAGAGTGGGCTGGGCTGTTATTTTTTAAAAATTCGATCTCCTTCGCTAATAAAACGTGCATTGCATATGCACTAAGAAGTAAAGGGAAGAAATAGCTGCATATGTGTTCGCACAACAGAACAAACATGCCTATATTCTTTTCTTTATATGCAGGTGAATCAGTGGGAATCATTCAATAACCAGTGACCTCCGGGTGGATGAACACTTACAAGTAAGGACCTGCCACCTGATAGAATGCACCCCTGCCTCATTTCAAAGATCTTTTCGTTTCTAATCCTCCTTCTTTTGCGCTAGCCTCAAGATTGTAACCCATCTAGCTATCGATACCTTGTGTTCTTGTATAATTACTCAGGAACTCTTTATTCGTGCAGAACCTATTAGTTTCCATAAAAGTTGTCCTGTCCATTTTACGTCACGCGAAGATAGTGAGTATTGTCATCCTTCTGTTCGTTTATGGGTCGAAAGAGGAATTTATCAGTTGAAGATGCTAAGAAGGGGAAGCCTGATGCTTCATATATCGAAGCATTTGTCTGTATGCTTCTCCACGTTCGATTTGAAGTGTCCTCAAACCCACATCTGCGTTAGAGGGTGCAGAAGCTATCCATCGAATGGGAAACAGGTGAAGCTCATAAAACCTATCTGTCCCTTCTCCACTCTGCTTTGGCATGCATAGTCTCGTATGCTCTGCCCACCCCACTGTTGCGCCAGAATGGATCATCTCCCCTCAGAAGCACCCGTGCAGTGCGCTGCAGTTCATTTTCGCTATGCAGATTGTAGCGATTAATCAAAAGAAAATTTTAATCAACACATTCCGCAAATTCTGCTCGACGAGCCGACTTAATCCACTGATTTACTTTTTTCGAAGAAGATATTCGTGCATCACATACTACATTCATTTCAGAAATGAACCCACATATGTAAGATCGAGTGCATCAAGCGCTCCCTTCAGAATTTCTGATACTGTTGAACCTGTTGCAGACTTCTTATCGAGAATGTTAAAGCGTAGATCTGGAAAAAAATTTGGTCGAGAAATGTCTGACGGAAACAATCATGAAGCATTTTCACATGTGTAGAGCAAGATAACAAAATATCGTATCATCTGATGACAATATTAATCAATATAAGATCCATTTACCTATGCACTGAAGCCTTATAAATGTCGAGATAACACTGAAGAAAATACATGAATAACCGCTATCTCCACATAATTTTTGGCGATATCAAGTAGAAATATGTGTTAAGGTTACTTCAACAATCTTACAAATATCCTCACATTTTATTATTTACAAATACATTCAACTTCCAAAAATGTTTTCGCTGCGAATTCTTCAACGATCGGTTTAAGTTTTAACGAATGCATTTCAGGTCACTTTCAACGTTGCCGAATACAATCAAAGGTGAGACATTACGGCATAATGTGTAGCAGCTATAAAAGCGATCACGCTAAGTGCTGTAGTATAAATTCAGTAAAGAGCACCATGATTACTGAGGCTGCTATTATTGTTACTGTTACTATTACTATTACCACTATTATTTTTACTATAACTATATTTTCAGATCTTTGGCGATAAAGCGGAAACATTTATTGACCTATACGACGCACACTACATAATCGGAGAAAAGAAAATGAAAGAGAATGGATCTGAAGTGAGCGTTAACTTCAAAAAACTCCGTTCATGGCATCAGCATATAATCGAGCAGCATCAAAAAGATACTAACATTCTACTTGGCGTTTCCTGAATTCTGTAGCAGCGAGAAGACGTCGACGGCTCAAAAGATCCGATGCGAATGCGAAGATGACACGTTTCATGAAAACGGCCGAAAGCTCACCTTCGGGTGCTCCAGGAAATGTTGCCTCCCACTGAACTGCCGACAATATCAACAAATGCTCTATCCACTTCTGCATTTCTCATAATCATTCCCTTAATCCATAATTATTGCCCGCATTTTAAATAGAACGGCTAACCACCGTTCTTTTGACTAAAACTCAGTCTTACATATGGCTGGGCGTAAACAAAAGCGAAAATCTTCTAAGGAATGATCTAATGCTCTCATTTTGGTTTTAAAATATTTCCGATGTTTTTGAAGGGTTAAACTTTGCAACCTTTTTCACGAAATTTTACAAAAAGTACAAGCATAAATTAAAGTTTCAAGTCATCACTAGTACCCCTGCCTACATATTACAAGGTTGACTTCTACTGTTCTATCATATGATTCATTCTTCGATAAACTATACCCTTTCCTCGTTAGTCTGCATCGAACGGTCTCTACTGCCGAAGCAGTTCAGCAGCATCCGCTTCCGCAAGGAAATCAGAAACACCCTCGAATCTTTGGCGCTTCGAAAAACTGGGCAAAAAAACGAAAACCAACATTTTGCCTTCTATACTTTGAAACAGCAGCACGTGAAGAAATAGGACTGAGCAATTTTGAGAAATATGGGCAATGCATTCGTGATCTGATGATGAGAGGTGGAGATTCTTCAATCAGTAATGAATGAGTTGATAGAGGTTTTAATGGGCGAATTCATCAAAAAACTGTCCCCGCAATTTAGAGTAATTGTGGAGAAAAAAACCGGGACGTTTGTGCGTTAAATTGCAAGCCAAATGTATTAAAGAAACGAGCCGATTTGCGCCAGTAGAAAACCGAAAAAAAAATGTCCCTTAGAGTCGAAGATTTAAAAACGTTTCTCCATCTTATTACGTCTTAGAATGAAGTTTTTTAAAGAGCATCAATAGGCTTGCCTATAAGGAATGATTTTACACTAAAACTATAGCATTCATGGTTGATAAATACACAGTTTCCACCCCGTAGCAGTCTCCTTTACAAAAAATTCATCATTTGTCTACTCGATTTTGTAGATCTCAAAGTTCTTTTCGCTGATTTAATTCTACCTCTGCAAAATTTTTTTACTTCATTAGAAGAACACAAAATCACATGAGAAAAGCAATTTCAAGAGAGGAAAGATAAGGAAGGACTCACTCCGATGTTTTTCCTTATCGATGGACGCTTCCTCTCACAGGAACGATCATCGAGCTCAGGCCCCATCTATTTTGCGACCGATCACGATACCGGCTAAACCTAGATAACAAATTATGAAACCAACCTTACCATCGAACGAACAACAATCAATCCCTAACCACCGTAACGACTCCACATCCTTACTTTTCGATATCTTCAGCTATGATCAACAGGATGATGCAACGTTTCTGCAACAACGTTTTACAGAAAGCGCAAAGGTTTTTTACCGCGCTTGTGTTTTCGCTGTATGACTCAGCTTGCATTTTAAAGTCTATAAACGAACCTGCCAATAAAATTCGAGATGTGAGAGATCAATACTCATGCAGTTCCATAGCGAAGAAGAAAGGTGTCAACTACAGCAAGTCATCAACGGTGACTTCCAAAGACGAAGTGTATACCGCTTGAGGCAGCAATGCTCTCACACAGCGCATTGCTATCTTGCCGCGCACCATTGCTTGTTTTCCACCAAGACGGCTCCTGGATTTCCGCACAGCTGCGGTACATCGAAAGAAGACGCGTAAGAAAGATATACCCACCCGTTTCCCTAATGCTGTCTGCAGTCGCTGCACGTCGTTGCTTTCATGAAGTGTTGCATCATGTACAGTGGGTCATTTGCATAGCTAGCTTCCTTTCCCTTCTGATAAAGGGACTGCCACAGCGGATGGCGCAGAATGGGGCACACCATCGAGGGTCATGCAGGGAATGGATGTCACCGTTCAATTTTGCCTTTCGCGACCACAAGAAAAACGAGAGGAGGATACAACCCTTGCTACAGATTAGATATCAGTTTATGTTACTGTTTCGCTCGTGGAGAAGGGCAATGGAAAAAGAGTAATTCCGATCATCAATGAAACGACGATCGCCGAGATACAACATTAAAAAACGCCCTGAAACATGCAATGAAGGAGTTGGCGACAATTATCGTAGATGAAGGGTCATCCATCCGCTGGACACTCTTCTTCCAAACGCCACATTTTGCTAACCTGAACGGGTTTTCCCGTTTTTATTGACATTTTAACCTCCCCCCCCCCCCCAAAAAAAAACTGCAATGCTCTTTTGTTCTAATCTGTTCTAATCCATTTTTGAAAAACTGGTTTCAATTCCAATTTCACATCCGATTTTCACAGAGATTATCACGTTCTAACCGACAACTATCATTACGATACTGTTGTTTTTCTTCATCAAGCAACGCAACAAACGTGCGCAGTGCTTGCTGAACTCGGAACCAATTATAGGTAAAAAGTGACCATCTGCCAGTCCTCGATTGCAAAAACCCGTCCGTGCTCCTCGGAAGAAAGGGTGTACAGCTTTTTCGCTGCAGGAAACCGTCACCAGACCTTGACATCAGCGAACATACTGTGTTATTCAGGTCAGGCTGCCTTGCTCAACAGCAATCTGCGGTAGTTTCGTGCGATGCCTTAATATTTGCTGCTGGAGATCAGTGCAGGCATCTGCGCCAAACTGAATTAAATTCGTTTTGGGCACGAAGGGAGCGAAATGTTGCGAGGGTTCGCAAAGCTGAATGACATGAGGATACCTCCCTCATCTGACCCGAAGATGTTTTAATTA
Source organism: Ascaris suum (assembly GCA_013433145.1). Classification (NCBI taxonomy): domain Eukaryota; kingdom Metazoa; phylum Nematoda; class Chromadorea; order Rhabditida; family Ascarididae; genus Ascaris; species Ascaris suum. Next base: position 14,103,709 of record CM024169.1, on the reverse strand, counting down.
GTAAAGACATGTTCTTACCTTTTTGTCGAAGGCATGTAATACGATGGGTTTATATTTTTGCAAACTATATACTTCAACGAATTTACCTCCTTGAATGGATGAGGTTTTCAGGTTGCTACATTTTAGGCAATAAAAAATCAATTAATGTTTTGCTGTGCTGACTAAGAGTTGTTTATTGTGCGAGTCTCTTTGTTTTGCGAATAAGGTAAATAACCGAGGGAAGTTTTCTAATGAGCAATTCAGGTGCTCGAGCCGGAAGAGGTGGCGCAAGAAATGAACGTGATAACAGAGAATGTCGCTGGCATTGTGCACCTTCCTCCAACGATATGCAGATTGTTTACAATTGGAGCAAGGAGAACTTTCTCGAGAAGCTTGTTTTCTCTTCTTGGTTGTCATCTGCAGGTCGCGATGTGAAAAGGATAAAAGCAGCAAAGCATGCTAGTTTGCTGACAGAGTGGCATATTACGAATATTACGAATGTAATAACGCAGCCATATGACTATCTGTTTCGGTGAAACGATGCAACTGGTGCAGGCCATACGCATTTGGAAGTAGTCCTTCTCGACTGTCTTCAAATAATAGATATCACATCAACGCAACCCTCTGTTCTGTCCGCTGATCGTCACTGTTAAAAGCTGGACTCTGATCTTTTCAACAGCTCACAATGTTCTTGAAAATAATCATGTGAGACGTAAGAGAAGAAAGTGAAAGGGTGCTGAGCAGCATTAAAATTGACGACTCAAGGGTGAACACGGAAGTTATGGATGGGCTTTCCCATCCCGGGTCAAGGGTCCTGCGTGTTCATCGTTTTCCCTGTCACTTTTCTGCCCCGGCTACCTGTATAACTCTTTATGCAACTTTCTTCGAACATTTGTTTTATTAAACTTTCCTCGAATATTTGCCTTCTTGGAGAGCAAAAAAGGCTGTCGTAGAATAAATGACTCTTCGTCGGCACAACGGAAGTCTAATGCTCATTTGTTTATCTAAAAGGCGTTATTTGAATATCCCCGCAAGAAGTCAACTATGTGAACATCTCCGCTGAAATATTTTGTTTCCACAAATACAAACCGATGGGTATTATACGCCTGCGATCTCACCAATAGAGCATTTATACAGCGGAAAAGAACCCACTTCTGTGTCCAACTCTATGCGCAACCAAAACATCTCCCACACTTCCGAAAACTTTTACGGTTATAATTAAAAACATCCCCACTATGAAGTGTATAATGGAAGAGAAATTGGGAACAAAATGACTAAGCACATTTTAACATTAATTCATTTTCTTATATTATATCTTTTTTAGCCGTTTCAAAACAGAAAAAATTGCTCATGATGTAACCAGTCGAGAAGAACACTGGACTCAAAGAACGCGCTTCTTGCGTCCTTTTGAACGCTTAGATGCCTCAAAGGCTTCATTCAACAACGGTTTTCTCCATTTCTAAAATAGTCAAAAAATAACAGCAATGCATTATCCTGAACGCATCGTATTATGTTAACTATGGAAAAGCTAACTCCTCTTAAACAGTTCACTTGCTGAGACGAATGATGCAATAACGCTTTACTTAACATTCAATCAGTGGAAAAGTCGGTCATTGTACACCACTTGAATAGATATAGAGGGCAAATAATGCATTTTGAGTGTTAAATGACTGATATGGAAGCTTATACAACACTTTTATTGAACAGTTGAAACAATGGAAATACTGCTAATAGTTCACAGTCTTAAATAGGATATTGAATACGAAGAATGCACACTTTCGAACTTTTCAATGGTGTTTGGAAAGAAATACCTATAATGCACCACTTTGCAAAGATCACAGAGGACGAAGAATGCGTCATTACGCCCTTTTTAACGCTAAATGGCTGATGTGAAATCTCAGACAACCTTTTGTTGAACCGTTGAACAATGCCTAAATAGGTCATAATGCACCACGTTGAACAGATCATAGAACGCGAAAAATGTACAGATTTTATCCTTTGAAGTTAAGTAGATGAGATCGTTGATGAAGGAACGCTTTTCTTAACCGTTTTAACAACAGAGAATCTGCACACACTGCACAGTTTTGAACTTATTGGAGCATGCAGAGGGTACTAAACTATATCCCTGTTAGCAATTAAATGACAGAAATGATTCGTCAAACAGCGTTTTTTACCCCTTGAAACAGTTCAAACAAACACTGCTCATAACGTAAAATTTTAAATAGACCATAGAATTCAAACAATGCACAAATTCCATCCTCTTTTGCAACTACGTGGTTGAAAAGATTGCTTCAGTAACGCTATTTTTAGACGTTCAAACGATGAAAAGTTAGTCATAATGCATGTTTTCGAGCAGGTGATCGATCGAAAAATGTAGACAAATTACGATCTTGTTAACAGCTAAATGGCTAAACGATTGTTGAATGACGGTTCCTCAGCCGTTGAAGCAATGAATAGTTTACCCATAATGCAGCGTTTGAACTGACCATAGAACCCGACGAACATACAGGCTGTTGGCATTTCACTGATGAAGAACCCAAAGTCAGGGGCTCCTGCACTATAATTCTATGTCCCATGGCTTTAGGTCGGTGACCCCGTGCGATATCCCATACCTCATAGGTTTCAGACGTCAATGTAATAAAACCTTATGCAGCACCACCCCATAGTTCGAATGAAAAGAAGCTGGGTTATAGAAATTGCTTGAACCGCTTACATCGGGCCCAGTGAGGCTCGGTGTACACCTAGGTAGGATCCATTACATCGGACCTCTCCAGCTGCGGGATGCACCTGCCTTTATTTGTCTCGCCTCGAACCTCGAAGGCTCTTGCGCTTGGCGATCAGCGAACATAAATCCCCCTCCGATAAAAATTCTGTACAATTGAATATTGCGCTGCTGCCTCAATGCCCTCGAATACACACTCTTCACCAGTTGTGGCATTCGCCCAGTTTTCAGGTCCTTAACCTCGGAGCGCCACCCGCCTCTGCTTTTTCTTCGTGCTGAATTTAGAAAATCCATTGCATTCTTCAAAATCATTGATCCATTCAAAAATTTCCACTACACTTTTAAAAGTTACTAAGGATTTATCAGATGTTCACACCATGCCCCGTACTCTAGGGATTTTTGGAAATTCGTTTCATCCACAGATTCATCTTGTTTGTTAAATTTTCAGTCAAACTTTTGCTCAATGGTATCACTCATTAGTCATGTCCTGTAATTTTATTACATGCACTAATTCTGCAAGTAGTAACTGCCAAGTATAGTAATCTTATCAAAGCTTATTATTCATAACCTTCCTTTCTATGTTCACAGGGAACGGATCCTGTGATTAAGTGAAAATCTCATCGCCATTCGTGGCGTAAATATTGCGAGCGCTTAAATCGGATTAGGGCTACAGCTAATGTTATACAGTAAATCGAGAACCCTCAATGAAAGTAAAATGGTGCTTGGGCAGAGGTGTGTGCTCGAATGGCATCGAGCGCGACTTCTAATAAGACTGTCATAATGGTTGTAACCTCTAAATTTCAAGAGCAACATAATGAATACCACATTAGCCTCATTTAAAGATATCAAACATCCGGTTTAGTGCTGCCCGGCAACTGCACCAACGAAAATCTCCATAAGACATGGGAAGATGTTAAGCTGTTTCCCGACCTCCAGCCTAGGCTAACTCAAAGAATATGCCATAAACAGCTAATTGAAATAATAACTGCTCGAGGTCGTACTATGCATATCGTTCAGATTTTGACCACGTTCATGGTGGTAATGCGATAATAAAACCACTCAAAACCTGCCTCAGTTCAGTGGTTACAAACTTCACGCTTATCGCGTTAGCATCTTTCCGAAAGGCACGTATATTCGAGAAAGAAAGATTTTCACAACAGAACTGCTGCATGGGAAAGCGGAAGATGGCTGTGAATGTATATCCGAGGCTTCCTCCCAATTTTCCGAAGCTAGTTCTAGTACTGTTCCACATATTCACCTCTCCAATTTATTATTCATAGTACCACCATAATTGCTTAAGTCATTTTAATTGTACCGATGACCTCATATATTTTGCATATTTTTTACTGGGTATAAAATAAAGATTGATGGTGAAGAATAGGCTTTAAATTCTCAACGCTTGCCAACTAGAAGTGGGCACTTGCATTCGGGAGGGCTCAAAGGATTACCACTTGCAAAGGTAACATCTATCGAAGGGAGGGTGGGGAATGAGTGGTGTGATTAGGCTGCGGGTTACAAAATACTCTATAGAATTTTCAAATGAAAAGGTTTGTGAGGAAGACGTCCTTCGGCTTACAACAGACGATATTTACTGCATCGTATGCCATTGGACTATTTTACACTACTGTACGCTACGCTATGTTTGCGTTATTAAATGGAACAGCGCTTGTATGCGTTAAATGAGGCTAGAAAACAAAGTGTATGGCAAATACATGCGGAAACGCCGGGAAATGTCAATGACATCCAATCAGAGGGCGGAAAGTCAAAACATTAGTTGTAGAAAAAAACGCTATAAGTGAGCAGACAAAATCAGAATCAAATTTCAGATGCTCTGACGCTGCCGAGTTCAATGAAACAACCAAACAACATCGAAAATTTTGAAGAAACGGTTAACTGAAGGGAACTGTTTATTCGTAGATGCGGCGCCAACCGAATGCTGTTCAAATGTGAGGTGATGTGATTGAGAGCATAGCAAAGATGAACGTGAGGACTAGCGATCGAACTGCACCGAGGGCCACTTGCCGCGTGGGCGAACAAACACCGCCCACAAATGCGCTCATTGCCGAACACTGCTGCTGCAGCTGCGAGACACCATCAACACTGCTCACTCTCGTCCTCAATGTTCCCTCATATACCTTACATTTTGCACTTCGATCTAACTAATAAGACCAATCTGCTAACCGTTTTCTCCGCTTCGCATTGCTTCCATGGCTATACTGCCAATCAACTATCAAACGGTGCCATACATTATACATATATATACATATAGTTATACTTGCGTAGGTGAAGAGATACACAAATGCGTTTTCATGCATATGCAATATAAGAAACCCTGAAAAGATTACGCTGAAAAATAATAAGTCTCATAGTTTATTGAACCTCGTCGATTAGTTACTGAAGCATAAAATTAGCGATCAGTTTGCATACGCAGATCTTGCCTTATGATCGGCTTACAAGGGAAGAAATAAAATTTCCAGGACTATATCGATCGTCAAATAAAACTTGTTCAAAAGTTTGCAGGTTTCGTTGCGATGCTTTATTTCTCGCATATAGAAGCAATTTACTAGCCTTCTTCACCGTTTCATTCTGACGTCATAGGCTTGCTTCTATTGTTCGCGAAATTGCTGGAAGTTCAGTGCGCATTTGTCACGCTCTTTCCTCTGAGCTCGAACTAAGGCATCTTTGTGACCAATGCACATCGCATCGTTTCTCATGCTCAGGTAGGTTTACTTCCATTGAAACCATGTATTGACGCTGGTTTTCCGCTTCCGCTCCTGAAACCATGATTTTATCGATCAGCATGAATCAGAACAACTTTGAGAGATCAGCATCGACCACTTGTAAGACCTCGGACAGCAGGATTCGCGCGAGACCAATCATTCGTTGGCTAGCATAATCGGATGCTTCCAAACCTCCATCATGACCTCTTACAACATCGAAAGCATCTGAAAATGAAGTTGATGGGCACTGCTCAGATTGACTGAGGAGAATTATATTGATCGGCACGAGGCGTGCCATTTCCCGCAATCTTATACGACTAGTTGAAAGATATCTAGAATTAGAAGTGGTCTCTACGTGAACAATACCTCGAAGTATCAGTGGTAAATGCCGAGAACAGCTAAATGCCAAGGTAAAAAGTATCTGCACGTGTAAAAAAAGTGGTGCTCAGTACCTAATGGGATGGTCTTCGAAGTGACCACGATGAAATGCTTCTAAACGATGGTACTCCGAAGGCTGCAGTCTACAGTCGACAACTGTGGCATCTCATCCAGAAACTAGGAAAAGTGCATCCACAGCTGAGTGAAGTGTTGCTTCTGCAAGGCAACGCTAGAAAAGTGTAACGAAGAATACTCCACTCATCCTACCAAATATCGGCTCTATAATTTTTACTGTATCCGCCAAACAGCCTGAATGTTACCCCCTCAAGCTACTACACCTTCAGATCTCTTAGCAATTACTTGGCAAAAAGTGCGGAACTCGTCAAAACCTCACAAACGACCTGGACTTTTTCTCCTGTTGAACTCATGGAGATAAAGAATCAATTCACTTTCATAGCACTGGCAAAAAATGGTTAATAACGACAGACAACATATCTCGGAGTGAAACTCCATCTTTAAAACGAGGTTGTTCCAGCTTTTTTGGCGACGCTTCGTATGTCTCTTATAATTTAATAAAATCGATCGCTATTTTATTGAAATTGATTATTAGGAGCCTGAACGTCACTTTCAGATTTCGTACCATATGGCCGCGCCGGCTGGAATGGAGAAGCTCACGTCTTCTCAGCCTTCACCTCAAAATTACGTATTTAAACCAAGTTAGTAGCTTAGCGACTGCGCAACCTTCACTCCATTTTGTGTTTCTCATGTGCCAGATTATCTCTTCTTGAATCCTACATGAATTCCAAGCCGAATCCTAACTACATCCTTCGCCTCCACCCTCCATCCCCTCACGCCACCGAATTCAGTTCGGATGATGGGGAAGGAGGAGGAGGGCGACAGGATGGAACACTAGGAAAGCGAGACAGTCTCATAGCTTCTTTACCACGAGCTGCTCTATGCTTTCATACTCCCTATGAGCCATCACGAACTTCGAGTTCCGGAAGGCACTGGTCAACGCAGGTCCAAACATTCTCAAGCAAGGTGCATGATTCGCCAGCAGCGGATTGCTGCCCACTAGTGTTCCATAATATAAATTTGATTTTCTCGTGATCCTCAACGAAACTAATCTCACTTTAGATGATAACAAACACTTCCTCAGGATTTTTTTACTTCTCTAGAGAGCGCTAGAAAACTCGGACTTTAAAGAATCCTAGACGGATTTATTGAAAGTTGATATGATCAAGTCAACAGTGGAGTTACTTAATAATTTATTCTTCTTCTCTTCCCCTTCTAAATTTTCCTACCGATCGTGATATTAAAGCGTTCACTTCTACTGAATCCCCGATATACTTTTGTCCCCACTGAACCTGTAAATGGCCGTTACCTTTAGCCTCGGACAAGATAAACCTCATCCAACAATTCGGCTGAAACAAATCGAAAATTCCGTTCACGGTTTGCGATTCCTTGCCTGCAGCAATCCCACGCCCCCTCTCTCTTTCTCTCTCCCTCATTAAAGACTTGAGCGTTGCACTAACAATAATCTCAGCTCAGCGTGACCACACTGTGGATGATGTGAAAGTACAAATACAACAGCTCCCTTACATTGTCAGCATCTTTAATTTGCGGTGTATCCCTAGCTGCTAAATTTTTTGTAGTCTAAATCCAATTAGTTTTCGACTGTGCCTCTTGAATGTAATCCGTATCGGATCCTGGCAGCCGCGCTCATTGCTCAAATTTGATTCGGTAAGTTGGAAGATGATTCACCTTTCGTACAAATGAGAAGGTAGACAAATAAGCTATTGTTAAGAAGCACACCGAGCAAATCAATGTTTTAGCCCTCAGGATCCTTCCGCTGCGTAATCTCTGTTATAATCATCGCAAGATGTGCAGCACTATCGATGAAGGCGCTCGCCTTCCTTCTCACAAATTCTTCGCACCTTTCTAACAAATGCGTGCACTCGCTCATATGATTCCCACAAATTTGCAATTAAATGATACAAGCTCAGCAATATCAACACACATCTTTTCAAAACAGTGATAAATGATGGAATCCGGAAGGATAAAACACGGCAGATGGTCTCTACCTGAAGATGTCTCGAACGACGTTCACCTTGCTTTCACCAAAAGCACTCACTTTTAAATTCGACGTTTACGAGTATCGACCGCGTCCTCTACTATTACAGACATTGCTATCAGCGCACTGTAAACACCTACTTATTTTTTATTACATCTGACGCTGGTCTTTCACTGCGCACTTTTTGTGTTGTTCGTCTCACGTGCTGCCTCAAAATTTCTCGACTCCAATTTGATATTATGCGTGCATTCTCGTGTACAAAAGGACACCCCCACTGGAAGGGGCGCCGCGGGAGGATCCTCGCAGTCTCCTCTTTGAGGGGCAGTATAATGTGGTGAACCAAATTCCCGGGGGGTGGGGAGCTTTTCATGCCTGCGGTGTCCCCATATGGGCTTTCACATTCTAAAAGCCCTTAGCAGGAGGGAAGGTGGAGGGGAAATATTCGGAACCCCTGAAGACGACGAAGGGTTAGCAAACACTTGCTTTTATCTTTGAAAATTGCTTAAAAATACTGCCCACTCTGTGAGCATCCTGCACCTAAGAAACAGCCCTCCTTCTGAAGTCGAGAGGGGGGTGGGAGAGATGGAGGGAGTGGGAACGATAGAGTGGGCAGAACTGTTCTGCATCACCGAAGTCCACATTGGGCAACAGCCAAGCTTCACTGGTGGCGTACTGTGGCCTATCACGTAGTTTGGACTACGTTTTCGAAACGACATCCTTTCATTTTTTTAGCGATGGATCGAAAACAATTTTCTCTACACGTGTTTCATCCGAACCGCTACCATTTACCAACAAACTATTCCTTACATACAAGCAAAGGTTATTTGTGAACCAATTCTATCGAGATGAATTCGTTTGAAGCTTCAGTTTTGTGGGGCTCTCCCGGAAGGCTGGAAGGCTTGAAAAGGTTTTACGTGGCTCGTGTCACTGCGCTGTGTCAAGTTCACATAAAACTGTAATGGACTAGGAGATTTCGGATGCTGCGGTCTGGGGCACCATCACGTTCTAACCTAACTTGTTCAGGACACAACAGCTGTGGTTGAGGTCAAAAGATCTGTTTACGCCGGATACGTTCAGCCTTACTGCTATGGGATTTTTGAATAATCGATGATAATGAACTGTATTCAATTTGATAAGACGCGAGAAGTAGGTATGGCAATGTCCCACTGTTTTTTGAATAAGTACGCAGCACTGATGCGGACAGAGGTGCCGAGGATGCGGGGCATTGGGGAGCTCATTTTTTTTCGCCATGAAAATGGTAAAAAATAAAAAACGACAACGAATTCGAGACTGCATTACTCTCTGCAGATGACTGCTCGACGTATACTTCGCAATTTTAGCTATACTTTACCGCTGTGAAGGAAAGCACAGCTCATGAATTTTTCCAGGTAGCGAGACTTATACAGCACAATCTAAGGGATTCTCTGATGGCAAATTATAATATAATGCAACCCATGAAAGTTTAGATTCGATGAACAATATTACTGCACAACAATATTACTGCACAGCAGCTTCTCGCAGCGCGAAAGTTAAACAACTAGCCAGGCGAACAAGCACAGAGGCATAAAACCCGAATTTCACGCACCTCACAACCTCAAGTTGTTTTGAGCAGAGCACCATGATAAATCAACCCAACTGAGGTTCGTTAATACGATGGCGGTGAAGAGGAAACTTCTTAACGGAAATGCACCAGAAATCAACTGAAAGAAAAACTTTATCGTTAATCTCTATGTGATAATAAACTTATGGAAAAAATGGAAAAAAAGGAAACTAACGTTAAAAAAGCGCAAAAACCCACACTTTTATATAGTCGGCGAGCCGTAAACAGCTTCGCCTTGAAATTTTCATCTGCTTTCCGTAAAGGAAGGTCGGGATTGTGCCAAACACACCTGAACTTTAGGAGTTTAGCGATGTCCCAAATCGCAGTGGACATCCTACCTTTGAATTTTCGAAAAAAAAGGTAATATGAAACAGAAACAATCGAAGGTTGTTGCATTATCCCGCAAAATTCTAGCTGCGAGTAGAGAATCTCGAGAATAAAAAATCTGCGGAAGTCCACTGCTCCATCCCCGGTAAATAAAGAAAAAATGCTATAAGGATAGAATGGAATGACGATTCCGCGTTTACAATGCAAACAATCAAAACAACTGAACTCAACATAGAAGAAAGCAAGCAAGGATCACAGCCGGTCAGTAATGCCCTTTAGAATGGCGCGCAACAACTGCCTTCCAGTTATGCTTTCTGTCCATTCACCGGAAAAAAAAAACAAATTTGCAGCAATAATACTCAAAATTGTTGCAATCCTTACACATTGCTCCACTCTCGTCTGAACCAAACAGCGCAGATCTGCGGAGAAATGATGGCGCCACAAACTACATACATCATCGAACCACTGCGAATACAATATAAGGAGGCTGGCTTTAAACCCGGCTTAAAAAGATATTCTTCTTGAAGCATTCCTTTTATTTCGAATCAAATCGACTAAACATTACAATCAATGATTCAAACATAAAACATTCAAAACATGAGCGCACTGAAACATAGCAAGTGCATTTGTTATTGAGTTACGCAAAGTGCAATGATCATATTAATCGTTAGTTATGATAGTGCCGGATGCATGGAAACGTCTCGTCCCTCCTCCCTTCCCCCCCCCCCCCCCCACGATCTGCAGCTACACGTCGAATACGGAATAGCGTCTGATCGCAAGCATATGCAGAAACTACTGGCTGCTAGTTCACCGCTGAAAACGTAAATATATACGAATTTCGGTCCTCCTCTGCGAAGCTCTCTTCTCGAGTCATCACTAATTCCTTATCGCCGTTTCGAAACGGACATACCGCAACCATCATATTTCTTTTTCTTACGCTTGTTTCAGTTCTCAACTGAAAATCCTCGGCTGAAAAGGAGAAGATAGAAACCTATTCTATTCTATTGCTCTCATATACGGTTGGTATGTCAAATAATCTCAAATCATGCGCAGAAAACTTTACAACCTTCCCAGCTCGATGAAAATTGCGAAATTTCGTCAACTAGGCGTGTGACAAAACGGCTACTAACTTCCTCTCAATTAACTCCCCTAGAAACTTCAGTTAGCTATGCGCAATTTTCGGCTAATAAATCCTCTTAGAGTCGACCTCGAAAAACTATGCAAACCGTAGATGATAGAGGTTGTGCTATCATCTTACCGGTCGTTTAGGATTTCAACACAACAAGAAGAAGTAACCAAGTAAAATGGTGTCACATTGCAATGCTCTTCAATGGAAAAGAGAGTAGAAAATATAAACGATGAATGTTTGACACGATATCGGCAAAAACACTACACAGATGTGCAATTATATTTGCGTAATAAAAACTGAAAACGTCACATAGAAAAAACGATGAATTGTTTATGTGGAATTTAGGTAACTGAATAGTAGTTCTATATTTTCGAACAGAATCAAATGAATTGTTCATAGAGAGATAAGCGGTGAGAACTGCCAAAAAGGGAACAACGAAGCGGCGTTAATGGCGAAACCTTCGCAATTTCATCATCGCAATAATAATCCAACTGCGCAACGACGCCATTCCGCACAAACAATTCCATCATTTAATGCTACAAAGCACACATTCACTAATCATCTTCCAACTTGCAAGGAAACTAGTCACGAAACGTTTTCCCCTCTCCCTTAGAAAAAAACCACTTTCACAGATTGTCAACAAATGACAAAATGCGGTGAAATATTCAACTGAATTGATCCATCGTAAAGCTGGCACCTTCAAGTGTCATTAACGTCGCTCGAAGGTGGCGGGTTAAACTGCAGCTGAGCATATTAGTATATCCTATGATGTACACTATACAATCAGGTTCTGCGATTCTTACTTCATTAACTAATGACCTGTAAGAATCGAAAAGAGAGTCGAACAAGCATATATGTATGCAAGCACACAAACACACCACATCGATATAATACGCGATGCACATGCAAATTCACAAATATGCCTCTTCTTTCTTACTGAGTAAAGCAACGAATGATGCGCACTAAACGCCACTACACATTTTCCAATAACAGTTTCCCTTGCTTGGATATTTGCTTAAAAGTGAAACCTTTATGAATGTACTTTCTGTGAATTTTGCAGTCGCAAACTGAGCGCATTTTTTCGAGAGCTTTTTCCAAACAACGTGCCCACAAGTTTTTGTGCAGTTTCTAGCGCTCAAAAACGATGCTAGCCCTGCATTGGTGGGGCGCTCTTCTCCTCCATAAAAAATTACAAATAAGCCGTGAAATATTCTTCGGTGTCGAAAACGTAGCTTCCAAAAATTTATGAGCTAGTCGGGCGAATGCATGTGTTCAGAATGGAACAGTCAGCCTTCAGCTTGCACGTGGCCAGCTCATATATACCAAAAACAAACAGAGCACAAGCATAATGCAAATCCTTGCCACCAATTTACCCCGTTCCCCTCCCTCCCCCCCTCACTTCGTAGTAAAGCAAGGCTGCATGAGCTTTTTTCTATCAAGTCTCCAGACCCCATAGTAAAAATCTCAAAAACTTCGAAAAACGTTTTGCATAAAACGACTGCGAAAAAAGTCGACAAAACGAAAAAGGTGTAAAGGGTCGTCTAGCGAGTTCCTAGCCGACGGTATGTTCATATAACTATGTAAGTTAGCAACAAAGCAACAAGAAACAACAAGCTATAAATGAAAATATTTTCGAGAGACAACTAGCACTTCTCTGATGTTAAACAACGAGGCCCCTCTTTTTATTGGTAAATCCTGACGCACTATCACAAAACCGCTCCAATGAAAGCTCTTTCTGCGTTGTGCTCCATTCCTTTCAACTGCTTCAAGCCTCCAGAAAATAGAACACATTTATAAAACCCCAACATCAATTTCCTCGAGCAAATGGCTCCTCATTTTGGCCCACAAAAGTTTTCTTCCTATGCTCGACTCCTTTCACTGAAGTGGGCTCGACGATAACATTTCCACTTGTGCGCAAACATTACATTATTATAACTCCCCTCCCGCCGGAGGGTATACATCCTTTATTCAACCGTTCAAAGAGCCTATAATACTAGAAATGGCGAGATCATTCACCTGCAAACAATTTGCTGAGAGCGTCTGTGGCTCAGGTGCATCTTCATTACGCGAGAGCTGCTGATGTGCCCACACCATCACCCGAAACAGTGCTTCTATACGCGGTGCTGCTGGCTTGTGAAGCGCCTTCAATACCGCACTGTTCACCTCCGTTGCAACCTTCAATAATGTTTTCAGGTTCAATATGCATAAAAAAGATGCACTAATCCTTGAACGACTATTAAGACATGGCATCCAAGTATTATACACCACAGGAAAACATAAGAAAATCGAGCACCTGAATATCGGAATGAAACCGATCACTCTGTAGACAGTGAGTTTTAAAAACTGGTAAAGCGCGCGCAAGATAGGAAATGAGCTCATTCGTTACAAGTATGATTACTGTACATACCACGGCCTTCCTAGAAGAAGCGAGAAACCCACAAAAGTAATAAGGGGCACAGATCGAGAACGTACTGTGGGAAGAGCTGCCTTATCCTGCATGGCGCACATGACATTTAAGTACATGATGCAACGTAGATGCAGGCACTTACCTCTCGTCTAGGATCGACAACATGAATAAATAATTACATAAATGAATAAATAAACGGGCAAACAAATAAATAAATAAACACCAGAGAGCGAAAGATGTATTTTTTCAGAGGACGGAAAATACCGGGTAAATGCTCTTAAACATAAGATCTTAACAACTTCAGAAGGAGGTAGCAATGGGACCTTCTAAACTTCTAATGAGAGGACCGATTTCCAGAAAAGAAGTACTTTCTGCTCCCATAATATTCTGCTATCAAATATTTCAAACAAATGTTCAAGCAAGAAGGAATGTTTGCACTCTGCATTTGCGGAAGTAGAATCACGACCAATAAAGAGTTCAATATAATGATTCCAAATCCACTATACACATCAAATTATTATATCCTCTGCTTCAAGGTGCCACAAAAAAGGAGAGAGAAGGAGTAACGGAAAGCACTTTAGTAACTGCCTGAAGCCGCGTGTCTGAAACTCAATGATGATCATCAAAAAGCTAAAGAAGTGATGCAGTTGAAAAGAAATTGCTTTGAAAGGGTAGCGTAGCAGGAACATTGATGCTAGCCCTCACAATTTCGCCACTCACATCGATGCAACCGACATGCCCCCCCCCCCCCCCCACACACCGCGAAACCAATCAGAACAAGATCCGCATATGGGGCTCACCCGAGATCTAATAAAGCCCATTATATCTTAGCACTGCAGCTTCCTGTCGTGCGATTTGAAATTATCACACATCACAAATTATAAGTTACCTTTATGCGAGGCTGCCGTGAGACAGCACCCTCAGGAGGGGAGAGGGGGGCCGAGAAGGGGGTGTGTATGAAACCACCGTAATTTTGCGAGCTGCAAGAGAGGTAACCAACGCTGTTCCTACGAGGTTGATTGCACAAAACCTGCATTAACTCGCAGCGTTTGCAACAAATGAATATGCGACGAAACGTGCAAGGAACTGTGTATATGCCGTTCCGCACTTTAATCCATCCACTAATATCATTCAACTGCAACGCCCAAAAATAATAGTAGTTTAGTTAATATGTATTTTTTGCGAATCCAGTCAGTTGCATCACTGAAATGAAAAAATTCGCTACGACCTACGCACTACCCGTCGCATAACAATATCACTTATACCGTTTGCATTGAGCCTCAAGATTATCGTTCACCTGGTAATAACGCCAATTGCATTGAGCCTCAAGATTCATAGTCGATTAATCTCTACAAACTCCGAGACCTGTACAATGCGCTCTTGTTTAAATATTTTCATACACATCTCTAATTCTGCAACTTACAATGCTGTATCCGCCTTCTAAACGTCATATGTGGAGGATATCCAACCTTTTTCTCCACAAACAGCTAACAGTTTACTTCCTTCCGTGATATCCTGTACCTAGTGTCGCAAAATACATGAGCTATATGAGGTTAACGCGCTCTCTGCATGAACTGAGCTTCCCCCGATGCCTAAACCTATGTTTCAGTGTCCTCACTGAGCTCGCCACGTATATCCTTGATTTTTCAGCTGGACATTCTCCACATACAGCACATAAAGTAAGTATATATTCGTCGCCAGTTCAAATCCTCCTTCAAGTCCTCAACTACCTTAGCACATCTGATTCTTGAAAAGGCGCGAAAACCTTCGTACTTCAGTCCCACCTAGCCAACCGAATTTGGGTGAAGCCCATTCATGAGAAGATACATGAAAGGTCCCATCTTCAAACTTTGGGCTTTCATTTGCAGATGCGAAAAAAACGAAGATGCATTTTTGGCGAATAAGATGTTGCAGGAAGAAACAAAATGACATTTTTTGCACAAGCCGCATAAAGCAACCCTATGCTTCTACTAGAAGAATTAGGAGAATGCTACTGGTGACTGCATCCTCTCAACGTTTCACCTATCCATAAATGCTGAACGCAGACCTTCAATCGACGCAAAAAACCTACTCCGCACTTTTGCAACGTTGTGCTGTGATTATGTCATGTCTGTGCAGTATTTGAGTGTGTGCATACCTCTACAGCTAAAGCTTCTGCAAAAAAAAAGAAGAAAAGAAAACCGTTCGCTCCAACTGCCACATTCTATGAAATGTACGGATATGCATCAACAATCCCAAGAGTGGTACCGGTTAAACCGCAAAAAATTGCAACTGTCTGTGCTCGCCTTAACCTAAAGAACTTCAGTTCGCTTCTCTACAGTGAAACTCCGCTGGCATTCTCGAAAACCCACTGGATTCCTTACGTGCTGAAACACCGACGTATGCCACTTTTTCACTCCATCCCTTGTTTTGCCAGATACAAAGTTCTGCGATTTTACTTGATCTTAACGTAGTTGAATGTAATGAGCGAGGAAATGTCTACATGAGCCCTTATACTTTGCCGATGCACGCGGTTTAGATTTAGACGCCATTACTTTTGCTCCCATAGGAAGAGACATAGATGATAATGATCTCATCATGATCAGCTCACATCAAAAGCAGCAAAGCATATACGAAGAACGAAGAACGAACCATCTGTCGATGGCTTAGTTCCATCAGTGAAGCGAAAGGCGAGTTCTCGGGCTTTTCGAATGCCAGTAACGCGAATGTCTTCTCGAGCTTCTCCTGCATTTCGGGATGTTCCTCACACTTCTCTACAAGATATTCTTCGGCGAACTTCAACGACTCCTCCACCTAAATTTATTTCTTCCTTACCGATTCTGATTAAGCACTTTCGCTAGGAGAGTAAATATGCAACTTGGCCAGTGGTTGATATCTTTCCGTGAAAACACAAAGGCGGGTCGATTCGTTCCTGGATGCATACTGCACAGGTAATGCGGCCAGGGCCTATTATTACCGGAAATTCAACTTTAGCATGAAAATCAATTAAGCGCAGACGGTAGCAGAGAGAGGTAATTTCCACCTCGACAACATTCAGCTTTCATTGAATAAATTGATACAAATTGGAAGCATTCTCCATTCGACAATTCTCTTCACAAACAAAGCCAGTGAGTTTTTATATAAGGCTTACATCGAAATGAAACCATCTTTCGGGCTCTATAAACCAAAATCTATATATCAACCCTATATGAAAAGGCAAACTCTTGCTTGACCCATACTTCGACGATAACCCCGTTCGTTATTTCCACACCTACTTAGTGCAAAACCGGCCTGTTGGACGGATCATCATGTTGCCACGCCCACAAAATTGCACTAAGCTACCCGACTATATACGTTGAGTTAATTCTAAACTCACTTTTTTCGCCCTGATAAGCTCGATAAGATGCTGTTGAAGCAGCTGTAGGTGAAGAGAGAATTGTCGTCCAGCAAGTCCGGAACCAAATTGTTCACCTTCCTGATTGCATCCTCTATCTGAAGTGGTCCCTTTCACAGTTCTAGAACGAAACCGACGAATCGTAACAAGGCTATAAAAGCAAACGGCAAACGTCTCTGGAGAGTATCATGACCAGAAGAGAAACACAAAGTGTTCGTGCATAACCTACAAGAACTGAAGCGACGTCAACCGAAAACCCCTCAAGCCACAACAGTGTGCAATATACCTTCGGGTTATAGTACATATTATTTGAGAGTACAGCCTGGATGCTTCCACTTAAGAACTGTCACCTTTCTACGAAAACATTTGAAATACTACGCGTTTTCACTTTCCTCGAAAAAAGAACGTCTTCCTTGCGAAAATTTGCAGCATTACTATGCCTGTTCAGTACTAATAAATAAAAACACCAAAATAAGTTCCGCTTTTAAGTTATATGCAATCTAAACATGAATGCATAAAGGTATAGGTTAATATAATGAAAGGCGACGTTTCTAGACTAGCACTTGCAATATTGAGCGCTTGAATGAATGAATATAGGCTGAAAAAAATTCTAATCAGAAGCAACCGCATAAAACAACCAGCCACCAGGAGAACACGAGGGTAAATGAGCAAAAGCATGTAAGAGGAAGAGACAGCAAGGCTACGATGAAATGTGGCCTAAAAAATGCATAAATATTCAAATCAAGTCGCGCTTGTCGAAAATCATATTAAAAATAAACCAAAAACCACATTCAAATCAAGCCGTATCGTAAATATTCAAATTATATGATCAGCAACACATGAACTTTCATCAACCACAATATCCAAATGATTCCCATATAGCGAAACAAGCGATCAAGTTGAGTTTTGCAATTCAAATCGACCTACAAGGCTATTGGGAAAGAACATCGGGAAGGGTAGCACGACCTGCGCATTCTGCAAGTCTACGCGCAGGCCAAATGCTTCATTAAATGCATTAAACAGCAATGCATTGTTCCGTAGAAATGTTGCTTTTGCGCATTTTTAAGGGAAGCAGAGAGACAGAGGGAAGGAGACTGATGCTCTCTCAAAAACCTGCAGAGGCAATAGCTACAAGAAGCGTGATTACTTCCTGACGGCAAATTCCACCGAACTTTTTGAAAATGCCGCTATTTAGATCCTCGTCTCACGCTTTTTAACCAACCCTTCCGACTAATGCAAATTTTATCAGTTCAGTTCATCGCTGCAATGCTTTACTGCTGTCGCCCTCTCTTCGGATGCTTAGCCACATGAAGCACGCACACCTATCCTTTTATGGTATTCAAGGTGAATCTTCATTGCAAACTATCCCCCCCCCCCCTTCCAATGATGGCTGTTATATTCATTCACTCTACACCGATTCATTTATGGTAGCAGATTTGGAGACCAGTGCTTCTTGAATTTCAGCAATTTTCACATTTCGCTGAACCTCGCCAAACGAAGAAAACTTCAAAGCTAGCAAATCCGATGCGGCAAATAGCAAAACAATATCGCAGAAAGCTCATTTACATAATGCAAATGGTATAATTTGGTTTGGAAAGTTCCACAAAAGCAACGAAAACACCTAGTTTAGCAGTTAGGACTTGGAGGCGAAGACTTCTTTTAGAATGCCTTGCGCATGGAAGAAGAAAAAAAAACTAACGCACCTCTTGCTAAAGAAACAAAATGTTTGCAACAAACAGAAACGCCCAATCTCCTTTTTCACTCTCAATTTGTGCCAAAAGAACATCTGTAAAAAGCCGCAATTTGCGTGCATCAAGGTTCATGGATAGAGCTATATGCAAGGAATTTCAAAGATCATCGATGACTAAAAAGCAACGCAATACATCCCTCCTTAGGCAATGGCGTGCTTTTCCTAGTAAATGATAAGATTCAATAAAACTCATCGAGTAATAAATATACTACACGTTTCGTTAACAGCATGCCATGTAAAACGACAGCTGCAGTGTAGCGAATCGATGTGCGCTTTTTCATTATAACCACGGAAAGCGAGGCAAACACTCACCCGCCCTCCAATGATTGCGTCTCGGATAGCCATACGTGCGTCGAGATTTTCAACGGCATCCTTCGGGAACGGAATAGCGGCATCAGTGCAAAGCAGTTCTGCAGCCTCCCTATATCCTTCGCAGATCAAATAGTCCACTACCAGGTTTTTCATTTCAATCGCACTGAAAATAGTCTACCACAATCCACTAAACGACTCTGTCTAAAGGGGAAAGTGGACTCGGAATGATTGTACGAAATCATTTGCTTACAGCGGAACATCTAATAAAAACATGAGCGTATTTCTGAAACAACCATACCAACCCAGTACTACGTTTATGCGGTATACAACTTTAACTTGACAAGTTCCTTTATATTTTTTCGATATTCAGACATCGAACCTCTCGTTCATCGGCACTCATCTATCCAGTCTTGTTTCCCTTATTTTTGAGTTCCCTATTCCTCACGCCAACCATTGCGTTTGCATCTGACTGCATTCCTGCTCTTCACCTTTACAAGTGCATCCCAGATTTTGTGTGTCACTTCTCAGGCAACTTCCCGATTCAAGACTTCGGTTGCAGGCATCTTACTTCTTGAACTAAATAAATGTGAAACGCGTTAGTGATGGCAAGAGAGTAGTATCCTTACGTATTTGGTCGGCAGAAAGATTTTGGTAGCGTTGAAACCATCCTGTGCCAACATCTTCAGGCAGATCAAGAGAACGATTGGGAAGTGATGGCGTTGACGAGTCAGAAGAAAGGAAATCGCATAGACCTGACACCGATGCTCCCATCATATCGCTATCTCCCGACATCTTTTCTACAATCCAAACGGTAAACGGGGAATTAAGCACTTGCAACAAGAAACAACGCGGACGAATTCAATGCTGTACGTGCAATTAGCATTCACGGAAACATCGTCACCAAAACGCCCACACTAGACACACACCGATAATCAGCCTATCATAAGATAGATAACGAAGAACATCCAAGCATCAGAAAGACATTCAGGACTAGTGCACATCATACGGATGGCCGTGATTAGCCTGGCACTCGATGGATATTCATGACCAGCTGAGCATCAGACAGAAACACATGACCACTTCAGTATCAGATCGATGTCGACGATCAGCCCAACATAAAAGATATCCATGATCGGTCCCGTACCAGATGGATATCGACGATCAGTCCAGCGTCAGGCAGATATTCGTTACTGGCGATTATTAAACCAATAACATGCCATTACAACCCCCATATTAGCTCTGATGAGAATCCGTTTTTTGAGTATTCATGTTGGTGTGTCGAGGTAAAACAGTAATGGCAGCAACAGCACGTATGACTGTGTTGATTTACTATGATAAAATGACTGGTGAGCATTCCTGCAGGCTACTGCGCCGCATATCTGAAACGATAAAAGACTTGCTAAGCCGAGCAAAGGATGAATGTCGATCCTCTCAGCCACAGCATGACTGCCAGCGGCCGCACTACTCTCCTTTGACTTCAAAAACATCCTTATTCTTAAAACTGCAGCAATATCAATGCAACTTGGAAAGTAATTCAGTTCCACGATACGTGAACCGCGTATTGCTGCTATTCTGTGCGTTCCCTTTCCGTGTCATTTTTTCGATATAGGATCCCTCGAACTGCAGCACTTTCCTTGAACTTTGATCCGACTAAATTCAAACGATCTGGAGTGAACGTTATGTAAAAAAAAAAAAAAAAAAAAAAAAAAAACACGATAGGCGAATGTGCAAAAGAACAGTTCGGAAAGCACGCTAAACGGGTTGCGATGGTATATGCTAACACATATCAGCTCGATGCACCAACAGGCTGCCCACAAACATTAAAAAACGGGCGGCAAAAAGCACAATAATATATTTCCCTTACGAAGCACATATGTTACATAAATGCTCAACTAAACAAGCGTAAAATGGTGCCGAATAATATCGGTTTTGCCTTCCACCCGCTTAATTGAACAGTTTCGTAACTCACCTACAAATAATAGAACAAGTGAAATCATTAATCGTCAGCAAGTTTATCTACGACCGCACTGATCAAGGACATAAGGCTTCAGATGTGCTACCCACATACACTTCTTTTCAAACACAGTAATCAGATACCTTGAAGAATTGTAAGAAACCCTCAACAGCAGTTGCAAATCGCGAGTTCTTAGTAAACGCTACCGACCCATTGAGTTATCATTTCGACCCAATGAGTTATCATTCTTCATCTTTGTGTGTTTTCAAGTTTTTTGGTGACGTTGTTCGTATTTTTTTGGCTGGTGACGAACAAACCTTTTCCAATCCTTTAAATCAATTTTTACTCTTTAAACTCTACTGTTTAGATAATTTTAATTCATCCGATTATTCGAAGAAATTTCCGGCAAAAGGTTCATCTTTAATGATTCAATTCGTCGAAAACGAAAACCTTGTGAGTGCAAAGCAAGTGCAACTTTTTGGCTTCGTGTTTAAGCCAATCCACGAAAATGAAGCAAAGCGTAGCAAAATTAACTAACAGTGTATAACACACTGCGAGAATTTCATAGTTCTACCTCCAGTGGCTCTCGTGTTGAAACTGGTGAATAGGCGAACAAGCGTACGCTGACACATACACAGATAAGCACAACATGAAACTGTCATAACGAGCATGGAAAATGCAAATTCATAAAGCACATAAAACCCATTCCAATCGAAAAAATGTCGACTTGCTATTTGTTTGCGAGGAGTTCTTTTTTAATTGTTGTCAGAGCCGGATTTTTAGAGCGCCAAGGCACGCGACCTTTTTTCAGAGAAGGAGCTCTTCAGAAGACACCCTAAAGAACCCTCATTTTCAACAGGATGCACAACGTCTCTAGCCTCTCTTGTTTCAAAATGTGGGGAAGTTGACTTGGCGCCTCGGATGTCCTAAGCTAGTTCCATCAAACTTTGCTTTTAGAAATGACATTCTCCGGCCAAACGCAAATCGAATGCATGTTTAGTCATTGTAAGAAGCGAGCAATGAAAGGCGGGATATCCCTCCCCTATAAATACGCGGGCAAATATAGAGAACTTATAAATCTAACGCCTCTTTCTAACGGTAGGAAGAATCCGTTATACCTGCGAATTCACAGATTCCGAAGCAGTAGTATGAATGGCCGATGCTTCTGCAACACAGTTACTGCCTAAGGATTCGTGCATATGACTGAAGAAAAAGAAAAAACGAATGCACAAATCGTGCACTTTTTGAGCTCTGACATAAACAATCGGTCTCAGTGGAGAGAAAATGACCAAAACGACGTTTAAAAATTCTAAAAGGACGACCTTCGTGAGTACCTCATGCCTTCTTTACGTTGTGATGAATATACTGGATATACCACTTCAACCGTCTTTTCTCACAAATCAACCTTTCTACTTCTATCACCAAAACGACTCATCACCTACTGAGTTCACGCAAAAAAGAAATCCGCAAATTCTAATGGGAATAGAAATCTCCGCTTTACCTTCGGTGAAGCTAGTTTATCCTCCCCCCGGTTACTGAGATGGGATCTTATCGATCTAGGTGCCAGTATCTTACTGAAGCCAGAAAATGTCACCTTCTTCTCTTTGCTCGGCCAACTTCCCTTTCACAGGGCACCGATATCCCTTCCTTTATGCTCGCATGTAGCGTCATACATGGCTGTACTCATTGACGCAGTAAGGGAGAGATCTGGAGAAGTCACGTCCTCGCTCTTCCCAACACACGAACATTTAATGCATTTCTCGTAAATTTATCTTTCTCTCTGCTGATGAATTCCTAAAATCCCTGGTACAGTTCACAACTCAATGGTTGCTGTCGTATTCATGAACTTCAAACGGCCATTAGTTGCTTTAGCGAGCACATGTAACTTCTCTAGTCTTGGGCGGGACATGTAACTAATGCTCTGGGCACGGTGTTTCACTTTAATGTGATCTCCTATTTCCGCCTGAATGGTGGCAGTATTGAATATATATAAACAAGTTTAATTTAAACTTGCAGGGTTATCACATACGGAGGAAAAGCACTGGTGATAAAACATTTGCAGGAAGACGATTCATGCAATAAGAACAGCACGCTGCATCACATGCCTATCTTTGAACATCATGGCCATTTCGCACATATACGTGTTGACATCTAATTAAATTACCACCATCCCTCGTCAAAATATGAAACACTGAAACATTCCCTCACCTTGCGAGCAGATATCTAGTCTCCAGGCTTTGCCACCCTGGAATAGATATCCGGAATTCGATCGCCTAGATTCCCTTAACGGAAGAGAAAAGAAAGAAACACGAATGATTGCAAGCCTCACGCACAGCCTTTGTGCAAGCTATGAGTCATTTCAATGAAAAACCGCGAACCTGACTGAATCATAAACCGCCTTGCATGATGACGTGCATAGGACAAACGTTCGTTGCAGGAGCCAAATTCAAATGCGTGCAGTTTGCAGCTCGAAGACTACGCTTCAGGGAGCGAATAGAAACAAACCCTGTAAGTAGTGATGGCTATCAGTGCTGTTCAACAGTTCAGTAAGTTTAAACAGCAATTTTTATCAGAATCACGAGGCACACATCAATGATCGGAATCAAGGGGATGATCGATCGTTCAGCATTCATACTTGATATTCATGCACGCATCGAATTATATCCGAGGTAACGGGATGATCGGAAAGGATATGTGAGAGTATGGTTATAATCACAGTTGTATGATTAACGCCGAAGTGCGCGACACGCAGATTTTGAGAGGGAGAGGGTGAGACGTGGAGAGGAGCGTCGTCGTGGGAATTCCGATAAGACAAGCGTTCCACGGAAATTTGAAGAATAATAACTTTTGTGAATTCCATTTCTTATCTCTGAGACAGACGGGCCACAACACCTCTGAAAATGAACTGAATTCCTTCACCACTTTGAAGTACGAGAAACAAAAGAATGGTCAATTTTTGCTGCAGCTAACATGTTGCTTAGTGTTGTGTCCAATACTTAAACTCATAACGACGATTTATTGTGCAAATTAATAGGAATAATTAAACAGCATGGGGCCTTTCAGTATAAGCTTCGAGAAAATCTAATAAACTCAGCACAGCAAGGTTTCCTACCAAGACGGCCGATAGTGCCTCATTTAGTTGCATGCGTACGACTAGAAGACAGCATCAGGCAAAAGGATGTGTTTATGATGATAATGCTATGGCTCTCGATGTAAAGTTTTATAAACGCTCCAAGCTTGTGGTATATCCGGAGCACTTCTCAAATAGTTCAAGTCGTTTTTTCTCAAGACATCATTCAGAAATAAGGTGGGAGGTTTTTCTCTGAATGTTTGAATGCAATGAATGGAGTGCTTCAGCGAGTCTTTCTCGGACGTTTGATGGTCACATTTCGAGTCAGTGATCTCTCCGAGAAATTGTCCAACGAGTGCAAACTATTCACAAATGATCCGAAAATTTGGTGCCTTCTTCATTATACTGCGATCGATTTACATACGTGGATACGTGACATTGATGCGTTTAGTGAGTGATTACATACTTGACAGTTGGTGTAGAATGTGCAGATGGGACCACAAGCTGTCTTCGATATTTCAATTCCCCCCCCCCAACCCCTCCCCCCATCTCAGATTTGGAACGCTGTGAATTGCACTCTCTGGCACTGTATTCAATGCATCACAGTTATGATCACTCCGTGTTCGCTTGTGACATCAGCGGGCCATATAATTATTTTATATTAATGGCTGTTGACTGCTACACTTTCGCCTGACACTGCTCCTATGGGCAATAATTTTTCGCGCTCCCTCGCTACTCCCGAAAACTGTGTCTCTTCGCTCACTTGTGCCCGAAGATTGTCTATTGCTTTGCTGATCGCCTCATAAAAGATTGATATCACTCACCTCAGCATAATTGTAGCAGCTCACATCGGTTGCTAGGACTGCAAAATTGTTAGCTCGCTTTACTCTACCTAGTTACAAGTTTTCTCGCCTGCACTCACCCAATAAATTTTTGAGTCCGCATCAACCGCCCTAGAGTTTTTGTTTTGCGTGAGCGGCCCTGAAAAGTTTCACAAGCTCTACCATTACTCGTGCAGAAAAATTGTCGAAGCTTCGCCTCTTTTAGCAAAAAATTTTTGGCTATCTTTTGTCATCTTCGCCGGGAAATTGTCCACTAGCTTTCAAACCCTAAAGAAATGCTTCGTATTGAAAGCTCGAATTTTCGAGACTTGTTCAGAACATCCAAATTTTTTTGCGCCATTCATTAGTAAGAAAAAGTTTTTACCAGTATCATGCCATTCTTTCTCGACTATTTATCAACGTTTCGAAGTTCGCCCGATGTGCCGAGTACTACAGTTCAAAACGCACCATCCACATGCGCCTACCAATGAGCCCAACAAATTCTTCTGTCTTCCTAACCTATTTTCGCACCTTCAAGCAGTATATTCGCGAAAATGTGAACAGTCGGTCGGTGTCCTTCGCAACATAGCATAAAGTTGCCGGCTAGGAGATTTATCCCTCATGTAAGCCGACACTACGGCTTGGCCATCACATACAGACCTTTGCTATGAGCGATCTACCTCATATACGTGTCCTCATTTGCACATCGATCTCGACTTTCCTGGCAACGGCATTCAACACTTACAGGTACTCTGGCAAGGAGAGTACCTTAGATTTGTCCCGCTGCTATTTCGACATCCAACGCAACTGTCGCAAACGTCGCTTCATGGAGCTCTGGCAGCTCCTGCATTTGCCACGCGGCCGGCACATGAACCGGGTTCTCTTAAAAACTGACGTTCTGCAGAACAACTGTGGGAGGGTGATTTCGGGGTCACAGTATGTGTGAGCCTTATATTGTTTCTTATACTCAAAGAAATTGGCAGTCAGTGTGGCGAAGAACAAGGCGTTCGCAAATTCGGAAGAATTTCAATCACCCCATCTTCTTGTTTCATCACCAACATAACGGTATTACACCAAAACCTTACGTTTCATATATTAATCAAAAAAAGAAATTAGAAGTGCGTCTTTACGCGTCCAGGTGAACTAATTTTTCTCCATTCTAGTCGCTATTTTATTCGCATCGTTTTCTTTTGTAATAATTACGGCAAATACGAGAAAAGTAACTGCATCAGCAGTTCACCTCCTTAAGGCGTCCTATGACACTCATCTATCGTTCTTTATATATTGAAGAACGCAAACGAGTTCGGATCCCTTTGCCACCAGTCATAAAAGATGAAAGAGGATGCAATAATTACGCAACATCATCTTAACCAACACATTCAGTGGAGATCAAAGAAATATTTGCGAAACAAGTCGCTGCTGCATTCCACCGCTTGGAATACCGGAAAAGGACTCAGATCTGTTCCAAAATTACTAAAGCTCTTGATAATACGCTTTACTGGAGTAAATCGCGACTTGCAAGAAAACATAAAAATACACCATCCGCCCACTATGTCAACCAGTTAAATATCTTGTATGATATCAACCATCGCACCCTTTATATGCAGAGAGCTATAAACACGTGAGGGTGCTTGCCAAAGAGGCAAGTATAAGCCGTTTCCTCTTCTATGCGAGTAATCGGTCACACTCAATTTCAACTCAAAATCTCTTATCGCACTATGGCAGCGCACTGCAAATATCAACTGATTTTCAATTTTTGTGATATTTTCATCGTTTGCAAGTTCACCTATGATGTAAAGTGCATCCACCAGACCTGATCTTTTGAACTTCTGGTACCTACTAACTGGAAATAAAGGACGAAAAAGCAGATGAGCCCGGCGCCTTCATAGTGCACTTTTGCAAACATTAAGAGAATGCGCGTAGGTGTCAACAACACAGCAACTGAGAAACATCCTAGAGCAACAGCCATGTATAAACACCGTCCTCGCAACGTAACCAATGATATAATATAACATAATCGCTGGCACGTACGAGGCCTTGATTACATACATAAAAATTACACTCAAAAATGAACAACACCTGGCTGAAATGCATAGGGACCACAGAAGGTGATTCCTGTACGGCTGATTGGGAACCAGAGTGTTTAGGAAAGACGAGACAAAATAGAATGTCCAGAGAAAAATAACATCAAAGACTTATTTGTAGAATCAAAGAAGAAACGAATCGACTATTTGTCGCTTTTCAGTCTTAGCTTCAAAGTGATTCCCGCATAACACTTCTGCTAGAATACGTTATTGCCCCTTCTTAGCAAATGAAATCGTCCTTTGCAGACTTTCGCCTGAGCTGTTCAATGTGAACGATCAAAAGGGACACCTCAAAGGCGTTTCCCTCACATGGAGTGATGGACTAAATATGTCAATTATAAGAAATCATATATCCCAACAAACATCTCGTATGAAGCTGTAAGCTCTCAAATGATGAAAATGAACAACATACACTTCACTAAGATTAGGTTGAAAATCCAAAAGAAGGAACCGTTTGGGCCATTATTCACTTATTGGTCTCTCTTATATCAGAATTCACAGATGGGCAAGGAAGCCTGGGTCAGGGACTCGAAAAATTTCCTTTACAAGTCACCACTGAATCCAATTCCTGCTACTGAACTTCAAGACGCTTCGTAGAGGAGTCTGACAAAACTTCCAAAGCCTCAAGAATTCTTGCAAGGACTGGAATGAGCTTCGTATTAAAACAAGAACCTGTATGGAACCAAGGCATCCTTCTTTTATAGCAGTGAAATCAAAACCTACAAAGAAACTCGCTGCAATTCCACTCATGTTCACAAACAGCACTATACTCAACTCTCAATCATTCTCACCGAGGATGGGTCAGATATTAAAATGAACGACGACCCCTAATAAACGCTTGCGGTCGCAGCCTTGTGGACTTCGGATGCCACGCAATAAAAACTGGTCGCCTCGATACGCTACCAAGAAAGAAGGATGGCGGATAAGCTGTTTGGCCAAAGTGAGATCCCTCAAATGCCCAAATTCAGGAAACCGGTTGGAAGTAAAACTGTGCTCCCTCCTTATCCACTTTCTAAATGCCCTAATGCATGTCGAATACCACATAAATATCCACGAAAGGCAATAAACACAAACAAAACGACAACAGCAATAAATGTAAACAGCAAGAACCAACAGACGAAGAAAATAGCCGCGAAACAGCCAAGTACGCACAATTATCCAATGATAAGACCGATACCAAACTTGCCTTGAGCCTTGATGTGATTAAGCAAGCCAGAGATCGCCAATGTGAAGGGCAAGTTTACGCTAAGCTTCTTTTCGAAAACCCCTCCCACCGTCCAGTTTGTATCGATAGATGCACGCATCGTTACGCCTTCCTCTGGCAACTCTGCCTGAAAAGTACTTTTCCATTACCTCATAAAAACTGTCACTGATCCAGAACACGCTCCTTCCCTGACCCACTCCTTCCTGAACATATATGATGTGCGGAAGATAGTGAAGCTTTAAGTTCACTGTAAACAGTAACTCTTTACTGAACATAGGCTTGCCGCCTACGTTGGAGTCACGAGAGTTGTGAGTAAAGACTCTGAAGCGGCGTCTCCCCTCTTGAAGCTGAACTGCTAAATGTATACTTACTACATCTCAGCGGCTTCAAATAGATATAGAAGAAAAACTTGACTACAACGGCGAAACGAGGATCAAATGTCGATAGCACGGACTTCTTATGTCGAGTGTATATGTGGAGGAAAGGAATAATAAAAAAAGGAAAGGCTTCATTATTAGCTCAATGGTCCGTTTATAAAGATGCGAGGTAACTCCACAACCATCGTAATAAAGATGTAACTCCACTAAAACCTTGCAGCTGTTTAATTTTCAGGTCCTTCTCCATTTTTCATTTCTGCACATTTTTCATAGCTTTTGTCTGAATCCAGAGGTTTGTATGTGATGTGCAAAGAAGCGGATTAGGTCCACCTTCATATTCCATTACCTCACCTCATGCATTTCAAAATAAGAAAAAAACCTACATATAATAGCTTTGAGAGGTCATAATGGAGCATCTCGCATTACGAAATGATTAGCCGTTTATTCCAATGACTGTCAACGGCGGGACTGAAAGCATATCTTGTGCACCAAAGCAACCACATCAACCACTCTATCTAAGATTTGCGGTAAAAGCACCGACTGGGAACTTCTCAGCCCATGCTCAGCATTCCTTCACAACCATACCTGATAGGCGAACGTGGTGAGCGCCTCACGAGTACGGAAATTACTGGCGAATTCAATGCCAAATGAGAGGTTCTCAACCTGTTTATGGTGATAACACAGCTGCACACCGGTGTTCCCCATCGTCCCCGATGCAGTGAAGTTATCTCCGTTGTATCTTAAAGCATATCGTAGTATTCCATCGCAAGCAGGTTATAAAGGCATTCAATAGAGGCTTCTGCCAATATGTGCCTGCAGGCTTCGGTGTAGAAGAAGAACTCTGCGGATTGAGTCCAGTGTTAAGAACGAGGAGCGACTGGGAGCGGACCGTGGGACCGTGCAAGAGAAATGGCAGCCCATGAACTTTGCATTCATAGATCCATTTCCTTTCCTTACGGATGGGGAAGCAATTATACACGAGCCTGGTTATCAGCTTCATTCCTTCCTCCCCCTCCTTCCCAAGCAAGTGGAGTCGGCTGCGACTGCTACCCAGCTGACCATAGAAAAAGGATGAGAGAGGGACAGGAGGACGAGTCCCGAGACTTCAAGGAACCGTAGCTCGCCGTCCGCTCGTAGCAAAACAAAAAGAAATCCTCCCGGATTTTTAAAAGGGGCAGGCCAAGTAGGGGACTATTTTCGAGACGGGCAAAATAACCTTCAAATCCAACTTCCGAATCGAAATTGCTTTCCACTTTAGCCTTCAAATGGGAATCAACCACCAGCCTCAGTGTCTAAACAATTCTGTTTTTCTCTTCGATATTCCCAACTTTTCTTCCTGCCTTTTCACGTTTTTCAGCATCGCTTGTGAACTCGAGTAAAATCCAACTCCGAGGAGATAAGCTCATAAACTGGATCCTGCTATCTCAGGCAAGCTTGGCATCAATGACCGCAAGTGTTAACACTGATACGATATGCAATATGTAGTCCAGCTTTCCTGATCTCGATGCGAAGTGCACAGATCGACTATATCAACGCGTACAGAAACCGCGCCGCATACAACGCATATCATCTCCACAGGAATAAAATAACACTAATAACCGCTACTAAGTGCAGCGCGAAATCTAAACCTCGAGCAGGTAGCAATCCTCACTATTACGTGTGACTAAACCGACTGTTTCAAAAAAGGAAGTTGAGGATATTCCGTTGCACAAAGCAACCCTTCGTTCACTCGGTTATAAAAAGGTCGGAAACGTTATAAAATGAAAATTCTACAGAAATACGATATTACAGCGTTAAGCAACTATAAAACGAACATACCTGGCTGCATAACTGAGCACTGTAATCTGCGATCCCGGAATCTGCTTTCCGTACTGGCAGGCGAATTCGGCGCCAATATCCCACCGAGAAGTTAGGCGTCGTAGGAACTGGCCAACGATAACGCCGCTATCACCGATTATATCAGGATTAGCCAAAGTAAGACCCAGCGTCGCCAATCGACCACGGTACTCGAGTGTGCCTTGTGCCGCAGTCAAGCTGCCACCTGAAGTAGGCATAAGAGTTGCAAATAGAGATCACTAATTTCATCGAAAAAAGACAAACCGAGGCGATGGAGGCATGAGGGCTGGTAACCTGGACGTTACTACCCCAAACCTCAATCGCTAAGAAGTCCAGTAGAAATAAACAGAAGGATTTTTAGCTTTTGACTGTTGGACTGGATGTTAAACCAGTAACGGGTCACGATTTGGTTGCGGATATCTTCGTCGCTTCGCATAATAACAGAAGTCTGTCGAGTGATTTTTGAGTCGACGCGTAGCTTGAAATCACGTCAAAAAAACTGACGTTATTGGTTTCATCTGTGATACTTGACGGCGCGTATGGTGCAGGGCTCATAACGAGGTGGCAGAAAGGCGACCAAGCCTTCCCCGCTAAGGCTTTCCAGAACCGTTTAGGAACGAGAGGAGGTGGCCTTAAAGTATGCTGTGCATATGATTAGAAATTGGGATTTCATAATATTTTGAGTTACAGAGTTAGTACTACAGCCTGATAAGAGACGCACTTTGAAAATCGTTCAGGTATATGCGCAGCTGGAGAATGGAAAACTTTCCTTGGAAGCAGATAAGGCCAATATCGAAGAATTCTACCTACGAAGAGATGGAGAATGCTATGAGGTCCAGAACAACGTATTCGATTGTTCAAGGCGATTCTAATGCGAAGGTCGTTTCAGGGTTCACGCTGCTGACAGCTCTGTTGGAAACTACGGCATCGGAGTTCCGAAAATCACAGGACCCCAGTTAACGACATTCGCGATCAGTAACCGTTTCATACAATGAATGGTTGCTTCCAAATCACCATAAGAGGCAATGGACTAGCGGGGTCCGGATGATGTTACCTTGAACCATGCGCAAGTGAATAACAATGAAAAAGCGGTTGATCGCTCAAGCAATCTGATCCCTTAACACCGGCAGGGAGGACCCGAGAAGACGCAAAACGCTTGATGACTCTCTGAGCCTAAACGATAACGCAAGAAAAACATCTGGAGGCGATCATAAGACGCTAGGTGAGGAGATGCAGGGAAAACTGCAAGTGGAGTGTGACGAATACAAGGGACCGACGCTGAGAGAAATATAAAGAACCGCAGAAACTTGAAAAAGATGGAGAGAGAACTTCAGAATGAGAACAAGATTACAGTGTTCTCTGAAAGGTCGTAATGGGAGACTCACAACAGATCGAACAAGAATGAGAGAAATATGCGAAACCTATGCATGGATCTGTTTGCCCCCAAGACCTCCAGCATTATCTACAGCAACTGAGAAAGGTGTCCTAGGAAATCGGCCCGAAAATGAGTAAAGCGCATGCGCAGAAGGCTTGATAGGAATGGGTGATGCCGAAGTTAAAGAAGTAACGGGTTGCACCTATCTCGGACGTCAGCTAGAACCGAATAGTTATGCTGGGCGGGCAGTTCACAAGACGATGAAAATCGAGCTGGATCGCTTTCAACAACAACTGTGCTCTTTTAACAATCAAAGGTTGCCGATAAACATCTTTAAAACGACTTTGCTTCAAACAATGCTACCTGCCTGCGAAACATGGTCCACACGAGGCGTCATGAAGAGAAATTTGCAATGGCATACAGAGCAAAGGAAAAGGTGTGTGGCGTCACGAGGACAGAACGGTTAAGGAATGAAGAACCGCTGCATAAAATTGGAGTAAAGGACGTAGTATCCCAAATTTATGCAGCAAAATGAAAGTGAACAGAGACATGTTGCAGGAAATTTTGACAGCCGCTGAACATGTCGCCTAACAGACTGGATAACGCGCGATCGAAAGCGGCCATGCGAAAAACTGCAAAAGAGGTGGGATGAACCTCTAACACGGTTCGTTCCATGGTCAACACTGGAAGCAAAAGGCGCCGTTTAGGAGCGAATGAAACGCGACAGATCCTCTCTGCCCTTCGCGAATGGACGAATCGTCAGGTGATCAGGTGATGCCCAATTTATGGATGGTTAACCGATATCAGAAAAGCTTGGACCTAATTGTAGATGGTTCACGATATCATAACACCAGCCAGCAAGCAAAGAATGGATTAAAAGGTATGCACAACATTTTATTTACCCACATGAATCCAAATAATCACGGTCACTTCCACCTGTGCACAAACCTGCTGGCTCGAAAAAGTACTGCTTTCAATGTTTGCTTGCTTCTTGCAGTCATTTAAAATAGAGAAATTGAAAAGTAGACTATATTTTTTAGTAAACCCCTGAAGCTTGCTCTAACATGATAGGTCCATGCAAATGCCGTATTACCTATAAAAGACTTTTAAACAAAGCAGAAAAACTTTCGGGGTCGCCAGTAGTTACAATTTATTTCGCATGTAAATATACCCTCTTAGCTAATTTTCATTCCAATCTGCACACGAACATACAAAACTACTGGCCGGCAAATCACTAACTTCTTCATAGAAAAACAGATCGGAACAAGACTTTCAATACGGCTTTCATAGTCAGTACCCCGCAAGGGAGTCTTAAGTTTGGCTTCGCCTGCCTAACATTTCCAATGCATGGCAGGGGATCACGGACCAGCGTAGCTCTCCTCTTCTTCCTCTCTTCCCAAAGTTTCCGAGGTCTCCGTGATCTTCTATTCACAGACCAAGGAAAGGAAAGGAGGACGAGAGGATCAAAACTCAAAACCATCGAAGCTTGCGTTTTGGAGGTGGTAAAGAAACAGCATGCCAATTTCTCAAGTCTTCAGCTCAAGCGTAACTGAACGAGCATATTTCAGCCAAGGATTCTCAAAAACAAAAGCAAACTGCTCCTTAACCGTCGTCAAGCAAACAGACCCGCGTCGTTTTTATGAAGGAATGAGCATGCCGCAGCCCCACTGTTATAGCTGAGGGCACGTGTGCCTTAATTACCGTCACACAACCTCTCTCTTTATCAATGAATAAAGCTGCACTTTCCTTGTTAAATACACCTTCCCTTCCCACATCACTAGGACACGAACGCTCCTAGCGCATCAGGCCTGAAGAGGACGGAGTTGGTTTCATCAAATTCTGTAAGCAGCTGTTTCTTATCTTTAATCCAGTAAGGTGGAAAAATGTGATGAAAGAGACAGAGCAAAAGCAACTCCTGTCGTCGGCCTTTCTTTTGCGCGAAGATCTCTCTGATGAGTTCCCCTCCCCCCCCCCCCCCCCCAACCTCCCTTTGCTGATAGCAAAAGCTCTGTTCTATGCGTGACCAAATCTGATACTTTGCAAGCAACAGGGGCTGCATAATAACTGCATTATGCATACAATTCAGAAGCTCTTTCGAAGAGCTGGAGAAGGAACAGAATGAGAAATAAAAACACTTCTCCTAATTCATTTCCGCTTTTTTTAAATCCTTTTATCTGTTTTATGTCTCTCAGGAATATGGGCTCATGTGCTTTGTGCGAACTAATCTCATCCAGAAACTATTGCGCGGCAATAGTGATTTGTGGAAAATGAAGTTTCGGAATTCAACTACTTCAAACTATGAAGTAGCAGAAATAAGAAAAATAGCCGAGGGATATTAATTTTCTCCGGCTTCTATACAAACCAGAGCAACATTTCCTGGTCACCGGATGAATGTGACGCTGGCTTATGACCTTGCGATAGAATGATCGAGAACTAGACTTGCACAAAAATTTGAAGCACCAATCATTCAGCAAGGCTCAAAGCACCAGTCATCTATAGTTTTGAGGAGGCAGCATTCTTCCGGCAGTCTGTAAATTTCAGGTTTAACGTCTCTAGGACTCTGTCAACTAAGGCGATCCTCAATCAGTTCTGTCAGCCATTCTTCCTACACCCAATTTCAACACTAGCCCATCAACCAAACCACTGCCACCTACAAAATAGAACGAATATAACTGAGATCAATCTCACCTTGAACTTGACTCTGCAGCTTTAACATCCACCTGTCAGCGAAGTGATGAAGGAACGTAGCGGATGTGTTGCCCGTTACGTCAGTGTCACCGAGGAGTACGGGGAAGACGTCTCCGGGAGCCACCTCCTTATTGCCCACGTATGTTGCACCGAATCGGTAACCGGTATTTGCGGGTGAAATGCTCAGCACGTGCGTCACCTGAAATTGAGCAAAAAAATTCAAAATTCATTCCCTAGCAAATATTTCGAAAATAAGAAATTCGATAACGGCCGCATCACTGCCTATCAAGTACATAATAGAAACGTGGACAAGAAGCGGGGAAGGAGGATAGGGCAAAGAAATTGACTGCTATGAAAGGAGCCAGCCGTCTCGAGAAATGAATGGGAGGAATTAGTTCTAGAACCGTTTGTGAGCCATTACCACGCAAGAAATAAGGACTAACTATAATTAAAAGTTTGGCAACATCGGAAAAAACCTGGTGACCTAGAGATCTTTGACTGTGGGCAAAATAAAATTTGGATGTAACGGAATTGAATTCAGTGCCGCCACCTACGGGCTGAAGATGCCTCCCCGCTACCGTGCTGCCAGACGCACAATCACTTTCCTTTGACAGCACTTGCGTAATTTCGTACAGCTAGATGCTAAAATAAGACGCTCATCAGAGGGAGATAAAACGGGTTCCTATCTTTTGATGAGTTGCCCTACTGGTTCCTCAATCTTCCTTCGGAAGTAACTCCATACCGAAAGCGTCGTACCTACCATTAATGTTTTATCTTCCTCCTTCCATGTGTCAAAAGCTGAGCTCCCTCATTTCCCATCTGTGAGCTAATGGAACAAGAGCCTAAGTGGAGGGAGCTTACCAAACCAGTAGCAGTCTATTGTTTCCATAAAATTTGCTTTTGTACCTTAAACTACCACAACTGTGATATTTCACAAAACTCTCAAAAGCGAAACTCTTCTTTCTACCCATCCGTGAAAAAGTTACGTGCCGTCTTCGAATATACTCCGTTCCTCTGCAGCATGCATAAGGAATTCCATGGGAAAGCAGCATGCTCGAGATAATCCTGCTAAATATGAGACAACTCAGGTGGACAACAACATCTCGTCGAAGCATATTCTGGTAGCCAGTCATGTCACACCGAGGAAAACTGCTGATTACAAACTCTGTGTATTCCCCTTTCATCGTATGTTCTTCAGTACCCCTTTTATCAATGACGTCTCGAGATACCAAATCCTCGATCAGAAATGCCAAAAAAAGTGTGGTGAGATTATCTGATCGCGAGTTTTAGGTGCTAAGCTTCGATGCCAGTACCATAAAAATGGAAAAAATTTCTCACAAATTGAAGCATCATAAGAAATCTGGTAAGTGATAAGTCCTCGTTACAGTGTGGTTACGGGATGCTATCTTCTAGGACGACCTTTGCTCCGATTGTCCCCTTTCTAGAAAATAATTTGACCTTTAAAAAATGCGACACTATGTAGCGCTGTTCCAACAACCTATTGGAAAGGCTGACCACAGCAGGACCGGAGAGCTCTGAGTACCAAAGAAACAGTTCATCAAATCTGTAATTGACTTTTTAAATCATTACGTGTATTCGGACTGGAAAGGATACACCGGACAATTGCGGCGATGTGCTGCTGCGTTCGGGCAAATAGGCTGTGGGTGCGGAACATTTGGGTGGTGCATAGCATACCTCATGCAAATCGTAACTGGCAGTTAGCAGTGCTGAAAAAGGAAGAGAAGAAGTGAATGAATGCCTCAACCTTGCGAAGGCAACTAGAAAACAGTGAGCCACGAAAACATAGAAAAAAAAAGAGACAGAAAAGAAGTACAGCAGCCATAGTAAGCCATAATATTGCCAAATTTCTGTTGCATTTGTTCACGCTGTTCAATCAACTAAAAATTAGACGTTTCCACCTACCTCGCCTCACGTACACAGAAATAGATGTTCCCACCCTCCTATTGCTAAGTGATGAAACAAACTGCGACTTGGAGGTAATGTAACATACTGCAGTCGGCTACAGATCGAGCGGGAATAGTGCGCCTTACAAGGTAAGTGAAAGAAGGACAAGAGCATACAGGCAGGTCAAAGACTAGCCAGCATGGGTCAGGAGGCTAGTCTGAGGCAGAATCGGAGAACGGGCTGATGTGCTCATGTATTCGCCCCTTACACCCGTGATGTCTCGCAATTCACTCGACCGCAGCTCGATAGAGAGTGCACATCCTCAAGTAGACCTTGATGACCAGACGAAAAAACGGCAGCTGACCTTAAACTAATCCTTGTTCCTGGTCTTCATAGTTTAAATACCTTAGTCTACTCTGTTTCCGCAGTGGCTAAGGGTAAGCGACTGCGTAAGTAAAGTGCGGAAATGAAGAAACTACGTGCGCCCCACTTAACGGTTATAATGCAACACCACTATACATAATGTGAGGTTGGAGGGGGAGGGAGGAATTGGCAGAGGGAGGCTTCTGCCTATTGCAGTGAATACAACTGCCTAGCAGTTCACTGGTTAATAAATGCTGCAGTGAAAGAATGCACGACGTTTCCTGCCCCCCTCCCCCCCCCCCCTCTTCTCTTTCAACCATTTATATCCTTATAATCGTATACGCTCCGTCACAATTAGGAACTACGGTAACCGAGGACGACCAGGGGGGGGGGGGCAAAACCTGTAATGTGATACATTAAAAGGAGATGGAATGAACAGAAAAAAATTTAAGGATGATAAGTGCGAGCACGACACAACATTATGTTACAAAAGCTCTTTGGCTCCGAACACGATCCGAAACCTCACGTCGGAACAAAACTCGATGAAGAGTAACCTCGCAATTTCCACCATATTTTTCCACTGAATCAAAAACATGAAATCCTCAAACCGGCTTCTTTTGCTGTGTCCATGTAGCACTACACAAGAGACTAAAAGTGCACTCGGCAGGAAATGCAAATCCAGGGAACCACTTTTGTTAATTGAGCTCATGGTTCTGAATTTTACCTTTTCGAAAAACGGCCAATTCGCTGTATGAGTTTTTCGCTCTTAGCTTTCTCTTTAGTTGAGAGGCAGCCCTGCTTCCATGGCTGCTTGGTCTAATTTACTCTGCCCATTCGCGGTCCTTTCTACCATGTCCTGCCTTTATTCGCAACTTTCACCGAACAAACCCAAAGTGCAAAAGTATCAAACCTGAAAATGAGAGGAGAGTCCCTTTTGAACCATACATCTGGCTCCCTCGAAACACATGGGAAAAACATCCCGACACTTCCTATGTATGTCGCTGTACGTGCCTGGATTGTTACTCGGATTTGCGCCAAATAGTGCCTTCTCTCCGCTGGTGCACTCAAACTTTGGTGTTGCCTCGTGTGAGCTCATCCGTGCTTCTGAAATGATATGTTTTTATGCGGCAGAACTGAAAAAGGTCAAGCTAAACGGATAGGTTTCATCGCAGCATCACATGGAAGGGGAAAGTGCACGACGCAGTTGCCTTTTGAGCTCTTATCTTTCGCTCTTCTGGCAGCGGCACTTATGCGTAATGCTTTGATCGTGATCTTTCGCCTCTAGTCTCGCCTTACAGCAGTAAGATCCCTACATTCATCGTTCCTTATTTCTAAACGGGCGATCCATTTAAGTGAGCTTCGACCGGACTCCGGCTCCGTCCTGCAGAGTCATTCTGATCAGCCTATCATAGGGGCCAGGGCTGTGCAGCAAGTCTCGACCCTCCTTCTAAGCGGAACAACTGCGAATCGATTCGTTAACATAAGATTAGCAGCAGATTACCGGAAGCTCTTGCCTTCATGCGACCTGCAACTTGTCTTTCTAGTCTAAAGTGGAAGCGAATAAAGAGGCATTTATCTGTGATCACTGACATAAGCAAATTTGTCGATTATTGCCACTCAAATTAAACGTTGTGAACGCACAATATCCAAACAAATGAGTCTGTTCGTTAGGACCTCATTTTACCCATTCAGAACGCTATTGGCGACTATGAACGTAAGTTAGAAAACCATAAATGATCCATAACTTGGTCACTGATAACTCGCCAAGGACTCCTACAAAGCTTCTCCTCTCCCCTTTGAAGAGCACGCACTGTCTTTGCACATCACCTTATTAACACAATCACAAAGGCTAGCAACTCACTACAAGAATAGGCTCCAATCAATCAGTAACAATTTGGGCGCTTGCGAAACGAAGCGCACCCTAACGGAAATTACAACCCCCCAGTTCGGACGATCGGAACAAGACTGATCGAAAACATAAACGTACAACATTTTCAGACTAGAGACTTGCATCAATTTGCATTTTCGTACGAAAAAGATGGCGCAAGGAACACGAAGAATAGCGATGAATGGAACAAATAATGGAGCATACATAAAAACAGATAAAAGATAATAAAGAACGACAACGAACACATAAATCATAGGAGCTGGCATGACGCACGCTTTTGCGTCATCCTCAACAGAACAACCAAATTTTAACTACTGAAAGTAAAATGGGTGAAATAATGCCCTTTCAATTCAGTGAACCTCACTCGCCTGCACTTATCTTCGATAAACATTCGATTGTTCGTGAGGTGCACGCCGATCGGCATGAAATCCGCGCAAAACTTTGCCACACTCGTCGATCGCTCAACGCTAATAGGGTAGAGGACATATCCTATGATGTGCATCCCATCAGCAATCTATGTGGCTAACCACACTGAACTTTTATAACAGACACAACATACACATGGATATATGCAAGAACAACGCTGCCATAATGCGCCTTCGTTAGGACATTTGCGATGGAGTGATGAAACACACAATCAAGTTCGTCGGTTGATTTTACGCAGTTGCAAACATTTAAGGACTATCGTTCAATGATTGACGGTCGACGTTATGGGCTTTCTCCATGGGCCTATCATTCAGTGAATTTGAACTGCAACAACCTTCAACTACAGATCTCTGCGAACAGAACACGCTGGCCATCCATGCGAACTTGATTTTGAATCTTCAACATCTATTCGAAATCGATGCAAATATGTGAACCGATTAGCAATGTCGTTAGTCATTCGATGCATATAAATATTCTGTCGCTTAAGGGTTCGACGCAGTCGACGTATAATTGAGATAAAAAAGAACAAGAAAAAGCCGTCTATGTTTTTGATAACTTAGGTAATAACGCAGTTTTCAAGGTAACAAAATACGGCGTTCAAAAAATTACAAATTTTTTTGTATCGCTTTATCCTTCCTAGCAATCTGAACCGGATAGAAATTAAAATGTAAATCATATCGGTAAGACCTCCCAAATTAGCACTCTCGATAATTTCGTTAAGAAGCTCATTTTGGGTGCGAAATACAGTAGAGCTAGGCACATCAATTTTCAGCACATATTCGGTAGCGAAGGATTTAAATGCGATGGTCGACAGACTCATCAGCTCAATCTTACGACTATATCGACGTATCAACAAGAATGTCATTAGTGAATGACATGGGCAACTTTCAATCATCAGCGAACACTATAATAGAATAATATCCGACACTACTCACAATACCTTCTCCAAAGAGGTTAAAAGCAGCAGCCCCATGACATACTCCTACGGCATTGTATAAATAACAATATTTATTGTTATTAACCGTTATAAATTCAAGAGATTGGCCGGTCATCTTCGAACTTCGAGAGTAAAGATATTCAAAAGTGATCAGAAATTTGCGTGCATCGGTTGGCTCATAGAACAGCTAAAGAAGCATATCAATGGAGTTGTCACAATCTGCACGTTACATTCCATTCAAACGAATTTCTTTAAAGTTGGAAAATGCCGTAAAATTTATCGTTATAACCGTTGCAATAATAGAGACGTTGTACTCTTCAAAAAAAAAGCGCATTTTAAATTAGTCGCATTCATACATCCATCAGTGCAAAATCTTTCCGAAGAATTCAATATTCTCGTAAACCTGAACGTTGCAAAATGAAAATCCGATCGTCTCGAAATGCATTCAGTCTTTCCAATTTATTGAAATATCAACGATTCACCTAATATTTCTATAGTATGTGAGATTGATGAGCCTTCATTAAATAACACTGTTGTTGATGCGTTTGTTTCGGTTGCAGCTAAACACTGTAACGAAATTCAGATTATTTCTATCGAGAATAATAGAATCGCATCACTGAATCATACTTCGTGGTAGCGTTCGCTTAGCATTTTTACGTTCGCCCGAAGCTAAGTGATGAAGAACCAGAAATCTGTCACGACTGCGTCTACGCTGTGAAAGACAATGAGTTAAGGCTTTATCAAGTAGCGCGATGGGAAAGTCATGCAAGAATTAAGTGGGAAACTCTTTTCTCTGTTTTTGATTTATATCTAGATAAGAGTCATTCAAGAGATGTAAATTTCTACACGGTGAGAGCTAGACTGCATAGATACGGCAAATTCAGCACTCAACATCACGTGAACTCTACATTGGGAAGGTGATCACTGACGCTGACTTGCAGCACTCATTGAAAGGTGCTACCAGCTTAGTACGACAAAGCTCTTTTATTATTTGTATAAGCAACACATTCACTTCAGATGAGAAATTTCGATTAAGTGAGCCCACATTCGTAGGATATTTTCTGCAAATACTTCCACGATTTATGGCGGTCTGCCTTCAATCGAATTGATCAGCTTCAGCAATTCGAAACTAAACGATTATGCAAATGCGCACCAAAGACGTTTCTTGCTATTATTTATTGAAGAGGAACCATGCTGAAGGAAATACCTTCTTCACGTGATACTGCAACATATTTATAAACATCTCATACCAAAGCGTAAAAGACCAAATACAGAAGATGCGCCGCAAATCGCGAACAATAATCAACAAAATCAAAAATAATACTGCACCTCATCTATCACAGCAGATGTCCTCACCGATGAATATAAATTGATCTGAACCCCCTAACAAATACTTCAAGTGTTTCGAGTCTTAAACGGTAACCAACGTCCTGAGGTGTTCATGAAGAGCGACAAGCTGTCACTCCTGAACTGTTCTTTAGTTTCCGTACGGGGTCCATCTAATTCCAGTCTTAGGATCTTCCAACATTCAACAAATGTTGCAACGAAAACGTCATAGAAGTTTATCTGCAGTGTATAGATAACTCGTTAACAACGTCATAATATCAGTGACTTCTTGATAACACACATCCCGGTTAATTTATTAACAAGTTTATCAAACACCATTTATCGAATCATTCAATGCCTTCTCAAAAAACTTCAACCTTACATCCGCAAGGATTTTTAAGCTCTCATAAAAGAGAAGAACAAATGCATATGTAGACTCTTATATTTAAAATTTCTCTAATAGAAAAACAAATGAAGTTATTCGATTCTTTCAAGGTTTTATAAATGAAAAAAACGGCAAGGAAAACCGACAGAAATTGACAAGGACCTCGCAGCAGGCATGTTCATGGTCAACGATTAGACATTTCGCCATGGTTCTGCTTTCAGCACGCTCAGGTCGAAACGACGTCACTTCTAATTTGACTGCTGGTATTCCACGCCCATCAGCTTTGATCCATTATTTGTACAGTACAGCTGACGGCAATTGAGCAAGAAATGATGCAAGGTCTCTGACACGCGGGATCGGGCGGTCTTCAAACGATCACTTTCAAGTGCCTCACGGCCACTACGTGACGAATAACCACAGTTGTTATGTGGCAAAACCACCTTCGATACAATATGCGATCAACAAAATTGACGCAGTTTAAATAGCAGTGGTAATCAGAAATGCAGACGGGAGCTTCCAAGTTCTCTCGAGGCATTCTTCCGCACTCGGCAAGATCGCATCAAAGAAGTTCCCCCGTCATAACACCTATGTTAGCTCAACAATTTACTACAGCACTAATAATGTGCACTTAGCAGATCGATCGCAATTTATAGAAACTTAGCAGTAATTTTTGTTATATTACCATAGCAAGGCGGCGCTCGTGTTAGCGCGATATCATCGGTCGCCTTTATTGCAATTACAACAAAGAAAGAAGAAAACAACACCCGGTGCTATCATTACTGCTAACACTAATATTGGCGACTTGCGTTATTATCACTACCGCCAGTAGTAATACTACTGCTATCGCCACTATCCCACCACTGGGGCCAAGAAGACACCGAGAACCTGAGCAGTGTAGGGCCTCCGACTTTGAGCTGCTTGCTAGTGCACTTGACATCAGCAATCGGAGATGTGCCCTGAAAGCTATCTGCATCCTTGCACCGCAAGCACCTAAACCGAAACCAGCGCATGAGCAAAAAGGGAAACCACGAGAGGAAACAAGAAAAAATTCCCGACTCCGATTGCTTAAATGATTATGAAGAGGAGTTATCAAGCCTTCATCTTCGGGCTTCTCCCACAGCAAAAAGTAGACTCTTGGAAGCCACTTTTCAGAATCGGCCACCGCGTAAATGGACAATCGTGAAATATCCTACGATGCTTTCTCATTCTTACAGTCGAGCAGTTGAAACGACATCGCATAAGAGAACCTTAGATGATCTAATGTTGTTGCGCAAGTTTGTATTTTAGAGTCGTTGAGGATTCATAACACGATTATACCAAGCAATTTTTTGAAAGCCGAGTATCCATCCAAACAACTTCCACGAAAACATCGTCACATATTCATTCTTCCACTTCCGACGATCACTTCTCCGAGTTTGTTGCATTCCCCCTACGAAGTCCTCGTGACAGTGCCACCTCCTGATAGTAATGGAATTGACGATTGCGATGTGTCCGTCATATCTCCTGTGTGACTATCCGCTGTGTCGCTGCTATCGCTCGACAACATAACAGGTGATGACTCCGGCGTAACGCTCGATGTTTCTTTTGTTATTTGGGTGACGCTTTGGTGTCGTGTCTAAAACGGTGCAAACATGTTTACTGATTTGTTCTTTCAAATTCATTCACAACTGAAAGTGGGCTAGATTTATCGATAAAACTTTCTGGTACGTATGAAAAAGCTTTATCTTAAACGATTTTTGCTTCACCGGCCTTCTTATTCTTTTCAAGGGATGCTCATCACAAACATATTTTCGCTTTTAGAGTTCATAATTTTTTGAGAAAAAATGACGAAACTTTTTCGAGGAATGATAAAATTTGAAAGGCTCTCATTTCGCACAACAAACACATACGCAATATTAACAACGGGTAGAACTGATATGACCCGATAGTGCGCCGATATTTTGGGGTCAGTATGATCGATGGCAAAAATAGCTGTGGTGCTGATTTTGGGAATTTCCAAACGAGCGGCAAGCGTTGCGTCTTATGACAATGAATGAGGCTCGATGAGAATTTTATTTAATTTGAAAGCGTGGATCACGCGTAGAAATAAATCGACAAGCTCATTTGCCAGAATTTTTGCGGCTTTTATTTCGTAAAACTGTCCCACGCAAATGAGCGAATTGGGTGACCTGCGCAGTATAGGCGATCACGTCACTAAATGCCTCA
Source organism: Ascaris suum (assembly GCA_013433145.1). Lineage (NCBI taxonomy): Eukaryota > Metazoa > Nematoda > Chromadorea > Rhabditida > Ascarididae > Ascaris > Ascaris suum. Next base: position 14,060,094 of record CM024169.1, on the reverse strand, counting down.
TTGAGCTGCGTTTTTTTAAAGATCATCTTCCTGATGCTTTTTCAATAATGATTTTGAAGCATCAATGCTAGTAGAACAGAAGCTTCCTGTAAAGAGCAATCATAAAGCATTCGATTATGTTCTCAGGTTTAAGTTGAGCCGTTTAAGACCCGGCTTGGAGTAGTCTCAACGTCTAGTTGACGGACGCACCACGGAAGGGAATTGGGAGAGGCAGGAAGGTGGGGAAGTGGAAGGGGCGCGAGGAATTAACGAGAACTGAGATCAAAAAGCAATTGTTCGAACTCTTGCGTAATCTCTTCTATTTCCTTCTTTTTATATAGAATTCAGGATTGGCGCCGCCTCCACACTTTCCCTCGTACACTAAAGACGGAATTGTAAACTTTCAACGAATCGCTAGATCGAGGAAGGAACAAAATTTGAGTTCAAATAAACACGACTTTATTCACTTCTCCTATCCTCTCTTAATTTATTGTGCTGTCCGAAAATAAAATGAATCCACTTTCAAATCTTTCCATAACGAAAGCGGTTTCTAATCAAATGGGTTCATTTGAGGCTGTTCCATCCTCATGGAAAAGTGTTCAGCTTTTGCAACGCAAAGAAACGTAATTTTTTGTTGTTTTTAAGCAGAACTACATAACTATGCTGATAAGAAAATAAAAACGATCTGTGCACTCTAGATCGAGGAAAGTTCATTGCCGAAGCTTATGGTAACGATCTTACAAAGAAAATATCGTGGGTCTATTTCGAAAACTGCTTTCATGGGAAAGAAAACTTTTGTTTATTCAAAGTTATCGACAATACCCAAAATTTTTTATTCCGATATACTGTATCTGCCCCTCACAGGCTGTGATGATGTCCTTCGTTCAACTGTTTTTTATTCGTTATTTTCTAATGGTGCATGTTCAGAAGAGTGCTAAAGGAGGTGGAAGAGCTTAAAGCAGGTTCTTCAACCTTCCTCCTCTGCTCCTCTGAACACAAGAATCCATAATAACAAATGAAGCAACAACTGGAAGACTGCTATCGAAAATTACGCCACTATGGCCTATCCTTTGCGCTATATTACACAATCCCTCAGCTGGAATTTCTCGTAGACTTTGGGTCCTTAAAAAACAATTCCCTCAAAGACTGAGGCCAACTAATTGAAGAGGAGATCGTATTAAATGGAGCCGAAAATGTTTCACACGCAGATCTGATCCAATTTTACCATCGCCCACTCATTTTCCCACCCGTTCCTGTAGATCGTAAAGCGTCCCCTTACCGTAAAAAATACATTCTTGAGGGAATTTAGGTAGGCTATTGAGAAAGGCTCTCTAAAGCCATCCTTAATCCGTTTTATACCCACTGCATTAATTCTTAAAGGTGTCAGAAGCGAATGGCAATTTGGAATGTGGTTAATGAAGTCAAACGATGAAATTCAAGCCGAATGCTGCTCTTTGCTTATAGTTTTTTTTTTTTTTGTAGGAAAGCTATGGTTTGCAAAAATATGTCGTGAGGTTGCAACATTTAATCAATTCGGCTAGCCATCTTGACTATCCATCTACGACCATGTTTATTTATACGCACTTCTGCCGCCAATCCACCGATGAAGCCATAAGCTATTTTGCATCTACAGGAAACACTTACACTAATCCTCGAAGGGAGAACAAAATGGCTGACTGGTCCGAATCATGCAGATTTCCAAATTTGTATTATGGATTCTGCATATTTCTAAGGTTTCTTTGAAAAACCAACACTACAACACAGGTGACAAATCTTGCGATTGAATGTAGCAACTATTCAGACGTCCTTTTTGAAGTTTCTGGGAAGTTCTCCTTGTTTTAAGACTGAAACGTTCAACTAACCTTTATTAAGTAGTAACAATAAAACAGGAATCCAGAGAGAACGAACAAGACCGAAACAATTATGAGAGCACCAAATGTTCTCGGATCGGGTAAAATTATCACCATCACATCCTGAAAGCAGGCAACTTGCGAGTGAAATACAAACAAGAATACGAAATTGCACTCAAAATTTTTTGTGTTTTCAAAATTTGACAAAAGTCGGCCGCTTTCGAATATCACATACTTTTTTCCTCAAAGAAAAGCACCAGTCATCACCGCAATTTTTTCTTCGTGCCGTCTCCCTTCCCCTTCCCACCTCCTCCCAAAAAACCGATCGGTTCAGCTGATTCGACCGCTCCATTTTGGACATCGACCTGGGCTTACTTTACCACCGCTTAGGTTAGTCAACGAAGAGAAAATGAATCGAGTTGCAAGATTTATGGAAGATGCGAGATTCTTTCTGCAACATTTTGCGGATCTTCACACTTTAAGTTCGAATGATTACCTTCAACACACTGAAAAACTGACATGCGGAATCCTGTACCCCAAAGACGGTTCCACGCTGATTTTCAGGAACCGTCTCTTGCATTATCTGAGTTATCGACAAATCCGCCATATATAGACCTGTAAACGTGAATTTTAATTCAAGCTTTCAAACTCGGATTTTGAAAAGAAAATCTGATTCCTCTGTCATCTTTAATAACCTATTTTAAACGTTTATGCTTATGCCATCCTCGAAACTGAGGCGTGGATTCGATCAAATTTTGAGCTATTAGCTAAGAAGAACGATAAGAACTTTGCACGAGATCATTTTTGATAAAGAATATTTTAGAACCCTAATCGTTCATACATCATCCACGCAAATATTGTCCAATAATGTCGTCCATCGAAAAGCCCTCAATGTGTTCACAAACAGCCTCCTCAGTAAATGACAAAGCAACGGGCATGAATGTTATTATAGTTTTATTCAAATGCTGCCTTTGCATCATAGTGGAACGGCTGCAAAATGTACAACTTCAAATATTAGAAGTCATAGAAAGAGATGAATCTGCTAGCACAACAGATTTTCCCTTAGAGCGATAATACCGAAAACAGTCGAAAACAACCCCTCCAATAGGATGGAAATGATAAAAATGTGCTACTTTCATAAAGCTTTTGTGCTCACGAAATGCATTTTCGTCAAACCGTCGAAAAAGAGGAGCGCGAAAAATGGGTGATTCAGCGTAACCAGCACCTATTTGGATCACGAAGTCCACCTCAGTTGGAAATCCTCGCTATCATCAGCCGACGACGGCCCTTTTTCGAATTCTTCAACCGACTCTGTTCGTGATCGAGATTTTGTTCGATAGCGCAGTATGTCGAAATGAAGGAAGGGCCTTCGCAATTAGGCCCTTCTTTCATTTCGACATACCGTACTATCGAACGAAACCATTTGCTTTTGAACTCAACTACCAGCAATTATGAGTTGTCCGAGATATCCAAAACTATACTACCCATACCCCTCAACTTCTACACATCACGCGTTGCTTTTGCTTATAAAGGCTTGAATGGGTTCATACCAAATCTGGCGACCGCAATTCCCATAAGGAGTGTGAAAACGCTAATAATCGAATGTCCATTTGATGTCCACCTTGACCAGTTGATGGTGACGACTTCCGTACGATTCATCGGTGCAAACCTGAACGCATCTTTGAATTGATCCAACCATATCTGAAGTTCACGTTCAAATCAAATAAGAAGCTATAAAAAATATCTGCAGATAACAAGAAAACATTTCAAATTCCACGCCTACGCAATCAGGTGGTTTGCCGGTGCTAAGCAGCTGACGAATTTCGAAACTGCTCGCTAAACATAACGCCGGATTACTGAGATTATCATAGCCACAATGGATCACTCATTATAATATCACCTGAAGCCTTGAAAATTTTATTTTCTATTGCATAATTCTGCATGCAGTGTCGCATACTTTTCCAAACATCAATCTTACAATACTGCAAGAAGCATGAGTAGCAATTTTACCATGTGCATTCAGACGTTAGAAGGAGAAATGCTGCGAAACAAAACAAGACAGTAATAAATTGATGGAACGCAGTATGTGGACTGCGACGAATAAAAGAGGGGTTGGAATGAGAAGAAAAATATTGAAATGCAAAAAGAAAGGCGAATGAAGAACAACAACGAGCAACTGGAATTGAATCAGAAAGAATGAGCATGTAGAAGGCATTTGAGCTTGGAATGTTGACGCTTTTGATTGCACTAGAAGTGCAGATTCGTGAAATCGTCACTAGCTAAAAATGGCCTGATTCAGTTTCCTGTTCTTGAGATCACGCCACTTATTTCTGGGAAGGCGACGAGGAGGAGGGAAAAGAGATTCGAAGCTCTGGACATAAAGAAGTTGAAAGTATCAAACATTTCCATTGAAAATGTGATCATGTTATTCCTAACATCAAACAACTAGAAATAGTGCACAACTTACAGGCAGTGTGAGCTCACTGAAATAATTGTAAGGATCGAAAGGAGAACCAGGAAGCCATATTGACGCAATACAAACATAGAGAGCCAGTTGCTGCGTCTGAAATTGGAACGGTTCGAAGCAAAAATTGCAGCGAAGCGGAAAGATGAATTGCAATTAGAAAATTGAATATCCATTTAAAAAATTGACCTTTGAATCAGTAGAGAATTTGTTTTCAAGATCTTTTCAAGCTTTATTCTCAGCCTACAGGCAATTTAAAAAATGTCCCTCCTTAGGAACTTTGGATGGAGGAACATACAACGAAAGGGTTGTAAAGATACCCAAGGAAGGAAATGAAAATCCCTAAAACTAGACAACATGTGCTTAACGAGAATGTGTTCAAAATAAAAAAGCTGCAATGACTGGCAGGTATATCTTTTTCATAGCAATTGGCTAAAGAAGAATGAATATATGGGGGGGGGGGGGGCTAGAGATCCAATCGGCAATATACCGATACAGTAAATTCGAAAAAAAAAACTTGAGAAGAGAACAAGCGAATGCAGAAAAAGAAATGAACGACGCTCGCTGAAGATCGACGCGAGTGTCTTCTACGACTATCCATGAGCAAAGATGTTTTCAGGTCAAACAGCATAACTAATAATTATTGAGATATAGTTTTGCAGTTCGATACTGAGAATGCGGAAGGAATTTGCAAATGTAGCTCTTACAAACAGGGGAAGTCATAAATTTTGCTAGAAATGAGTGAAGAAGAGCCTATCGTTGATTCCAAGACATTATTCAATTATGCAAAAAAATACTAAGACAAAACTTTTCGAACATTCGAACTTTTCTTTGAATGGCATAATTATATGTTCTCAGGTTAGATGCATATGGTAAGGTTCTTACAGTGAAACCAATCAACCCAGTTCTCCTCACTCCAATATTTGTCTCAAAAGCGGTGTAGCTAAGAACGCCAGCGATTCCGCAAGCTGAGCCGATGCTTCGAAGAATGCCCAACCATGTTGCCGAAAGGCCTTGTGATCTGCCGTAGCCTATCGCAATCTGAATTAGTTACTCATTGAAGCTTAAACTTAACTATTTCAGTGTTCTAGCTCTACTCAAAACAGTTTCTTACGATTTTCTGGAGCGACTGCGATCATGCTGATGTTTCCTGAAACGTTTCGGAATTGCAGATAAGCACATGCTTCCAACAGGTTCAATTACGCTTGAAACAAGTACGATTTGAGAACACTTTGCCAATCCACCTCAGAATCTTCTAAGCGAGGAGGGATTGCTTTTATTACTACCAAAGTGCGAATCGCTGAAGTGGATAGAAGGAGCCCTGACTGCCTATGTTGACAAGGATGTCTTTAATGCATTAAATTCTGCGCGACTAAATTCATATCCGATTTTAATTTCACTCAGATAAGGCAACACCTTAGATCGAATGCAATGTCCTTCGACATAAACAATTGAAAATTTTTTGTAAAATGGTGGAAAAGTTACCCCGTCGAATCCGAGAACAGTCATGTAAAGTAAGGCAAGGCCAAACGCTGCTGTGAATATCGTTTGACTCCAGTAAACGTGGAAAACATAGAACAAACTACTCCAACAGTTTCCAATTTCGTCGCTTTGTTCACTCGTTTTGCTGCTTCTTTTCTTCCTCTTATCGTCTATAACATAAGTTCGTTCAATGAGACACACTACCCGGCAAGGCTATCAAGTTATGATCCGCCGAGCATTTACAACAATAAAAAACATGTGGAAAGTGATCTAAGGAGAGAAGAGAAAGATGTTTTCTATCACGATAAGAATATGTTGCACTCTAATCGTCGATCCCAATCTATATTTGAAAAAGTGCTCTCAAGTAATAAAGTTCACTCTCTTTCTAATGTCATCGATTAGCTTTGCAAGCACTTACGTAGAAATATTTGCCTCTTTTGTTGTAGCAACGATTCTCATACCACAATTTACTTGCGAATTTCGTGGAAGCTGGATTTAGTTTTGAGATATGGACTGATGTAAAATATACGTATAAGATTTCACTAATACAACTCATGCGTAGTGGATGTTCATAACGGAGGACAGTCAGATGCAGACGACGTATCACACACTTATACGTATACCCATGATTCCCTTTCTTTATAGCTCATCGTTTCCTCGAAAAGAATTCTGCGGATCATGACCAATTATGCTGTTCGATTCGCGAAACTCCTAAACACCCTTCGTTGTACAACTAATTAATGGGCGTCGAATTCGAAGTTTTAGTAGGAGATGAGGTGCACTTATCCTATAACAGCACTAAAATAGTCAGTAGTCACCAATAATGTCACACAAATAAACGATTAGCATATTATATTTGCATTTGGTATGCACATTTGTAACTTAATACATTTCATTGTGAAATCAAATATCACGCGTTGCGATCATTTCTCAAAGCATCAAATTATAAGAATGTCAGACGAATATCTACAGGAGTAAATTCTATAGAAAATTTCCTATGCTATATGGATGTCTACACTGCAATTCTGACGCATATTTTATCGGTTGTTGAACTCAAATATTGAATGCAAAATATACCTCGCCGAGAGGAACCCAGCATATACTCTTCTATTTCCGCTAAAGAAAAAGGTATCAAAAAGAGAGCAAGCGGTGGGAGGGTGGATACGATTACGGCGACCTGTTGCTCAAACATAGACTACCTGCATTCGTGCTCAAAACATAAAGCGTATTGCAATATAGAGTGAGTATCGAGAAAGATACAAACATTCCATAAGTTATAAGGCTCAGAGAATCTCATCTTTAAAAAGAAAGAAAGAAACTAAGAACAAAAAATTGTGGTATTCTTTCGAAATTACGTGCGATATCGTGGTGTCTCCTTTGGCTCTACACATGCACCTGTGTTATTTTGCCACCAACATTCATATGGGCATGCTTTCTTTACCCCTATTAGAGTTCAGCTCTAGCTGTCTGCCTACATGGAGAGAAACTGCGTGGAATTCTTCCCGTTCACTCTACCTGTTTCATCTTTAAGTGGTGTTCTTGTGGCAAGTTCCGGTACAGAATAATATATATTACGCAATAGAAGTCCCTCGACCACCCATGAAACAAGGTTCCATACAACAAAAAGAATGCAAGCAATTTCATATCCTAGTTGATCAATAAGAATACCGGATAGCGATGGTGAGATAATGGCAGAAGACAGATCAATCGTTTTCATCACTGCATTAGATACTGAAAGTAAGAAGTTATGAAAAGACGCCGATTATATGCAATTCACAAGAAACGATGTGATGTTGAGTGTTGCCACAGTGAGACTCGCCATATTGCAGAACCTTATGCCCTAGGGCGTAGCCCCAACGGAAGTATTGCAATTGCCCTCCCCCTTCCCCAGCAAGTAACCAGCAGCTTTAGGCCGCCTTTTGACACCATACGTAACGCTGCAACAACAAATAACATTTTAACGCTCCTCCCCTGTTATATTCTAGGATCACCTTCAAGGTGCATAACTATTGCTTAACCGAGCGCAGTATGTCATCTACTTGAACGACTGTGTCCCTATAGGCCAGAACTTTGGAAACAAATCCTCCATGAAGTGCATCAGAACGATTTAGCAGTCATAAAGTGTAGTGGTTTAGCCTATCAATTACTAATGCTGTTGAAGTTTGTTGGAACATGAAATAACCGTTTATGCCCAGGGAAATAAGGAAATGAACTGAGATGTCCCGGAAACGACAGCGAGAAAATTGAATGGGTAAGTTCGAGATATTTTTAGCGATGCCAACCGTAAACTGCATCATTATGAACCCTAATCAATTGCTCGTTAGCTTGTCAATAGTATTTTCAATTGTTAGCGGTCATTCGTTCTTCTTTTTACTTGAATCAAAATTCTGTCGACTTTTAATGTGATCGCTTGCAGCGGATGTTGTTAAGTAGGTATCAGGCATTTTTGTCGAGATGCTACAAGTGATCTTGCGATAGCGATATACTGCGGGGAATCGTGATGACCTTACACCATATGATTAAATGAAGATCGTGACCTGATAGTGTTTTATGTTCTTTTGCCGTCATTACCACAATCCAGTCTTTTGTAAATGCTAGCTTTTCGGCTTCACTCGCCAAGCATCCAAGTGAGCAGCACAAAATCGCTAGAACGAGACAAGTTATCGATATACCGTGCCGTACGCCGTTAGATGAGTCATCCACCTGTGAATTCACCGCGCCTAATTAACTTTTTGTGGCGATGTTAATTAAGAGTGCTGAAGTAAAAACCATAATTTTCACATATTCCGTTGTGGCCTTGTCAACAGAATAGTTTGGCTCAAATGTCCTCGCCTGATGTATGTTTTATGAGATCTGCTCGTAACTGATAATATAGAACCGAGAACCGCCTGTTGCAATCAGTTGCCGAATTTCTATTACTCAATGAATCTAAACTATTACCACAGGCATTATCAGTCAAGATCATCAACAGTAATCTTTGCCGCGTCGTTTGCAGTTTTCTGGGTACAGGTTTCTTCAGATTGGAGTATGCACTAGGCAAATGTTACCGCAGGTAAGTCAATGGTCTATGGGCTCATTGGCAATACTGGCCAAAGAGGGGAAGGAGTTTATGTAACTGACACCTTAGCCAGTACACAAGCCAACATCACGCTGAAGTCCGCAGACGTTCCATATTTCCTAGTCCAAGCCACATAAATGGTTTTTCGCTCAGCGGTTGCCATTAAATTGTTCACTATGCTTGAATCGCAGATGTTCACTGAAATGTACGTTGCATCATCGTTTAGAGGTACTTCTATACTGGAAATGATCAGAATTTACTGGAAGCAGAGAATAGCGGATAGAACACGCGAGGATAAAGCGGCAGAGCATACGCTGATCTGTGTTCTATCGCAACGATAAGATTAGCTATGGAGTGCTGATGAATGCCGCATGGAAAATTATCTGATATTTTGTTGGTAGATGCTCTTTCAGCTCGAAAAGAAAGATAAGATTTTCATTGCGAATATAATTCAATGTGCCTTTTTTACCGCGCACTGCTCTAAGCTATCTACAGTTACTTCAGCTACAACAAGCGCGGTTGGAATGATGAGAGAAGCTCATGAAACAACATTTACCTACGCATTCCGCAGTACTATGCTCTTTGTGCAGCCCTTAGCGTTTCTAACGGCGGGTCTTTTCTTTCAAAACATGATAAGGCGCACTCGCTAACCGTAAGCATCTCCGTGAATACCATTCATAAGCGAAACACTTACAGCTTTCCTACAGTTCATTCTTATACTTGCAGCTAAAAGTGCCGCTGACAACGCAACGTTCACGTTGTTAACTGCGAGCACGGTGAGAGTCCCTGAAAGTAACGTTGCTTGCAACTAATAACGTTCTCTTTCTTCACCTGCCCCATTGTAATGAAGAATCAAACCGCCTTCAATCGATCATTGTTGTGCTCAAATATACTTCGCAGCAATCTATGTGATGCAAGATGACGAGAATGAAGATGAGCGAGGATGCTGTTCTTTGGTTTTATATCTCTGCTACACACACAGCGGAGTACTTTTAGCCTCACTCGGTGCTAGAGGGCTCACACATCTCAACCGCTGGTACTGGTCAAGCGAGCAAATGAAACCAACGCTTCTGCAATTTCCAAATTAAGTTCTCCCAAAAAATTGTCTTCCTTTGCGTTTCACATTGGCGCATCCTATCCACTTGCACATTCTAATGGTATATTGGGATGCGTCGAAACAGCGAGTAGTTTATGGCATACACGAGAGTGGCGAATGGTTTATGGGCTATTTCTGCATTCCAACATTGACAGGCCCATGTTGAGCTCACAAGAAGTAATGGGGACACCATAAATCCAATGCTAACCTCTCTTTCTGGTTTGCCGATCCAACCAGTTGCCAACAAAGGAACTCAAAACCATTATGATGATCTCCTCGATGAGCTGATCCAGGCACAAAAGACGGATACCTCCTATGTATTCTAGAATTAATGTGATTGCAAACGTCCATAATCGATCTCCCTGCAATATTCACCATGGGAACTTTTCAAACACGGTAGTGTCCTTCGACAGTTTACGTTTTAAGAAGCTTAGCATGGCGTATTGCATGCGTGGGTCGATTGAAATGAAGTTCACAAAAGAAACAAGCGCAGCAACTTCAGCATCGAAGCATGCTGCTGCTGCTGTTGTTGCAGAATTTTGGTTCGAACGGATGCATAGATAGAAGATACGTAATAATATTTGGCTGAGGAATTTATTTGAAACGACGGCACTTTTTACAGCAATGAGTGCTAGCTTTGACACCTCTATCGATGTGACAACACTATCAGCAACGACCAATAACACACACCAGCATTGGCAGTAAAATTGTGCTAAGTGCAGCCGTATTCTCGATGCATGTGAAATGGTGCTCTTTCCTATATGGGACTCCGTGACTGAAAGCGGTCCCCCTTGTTTTTTGTTTGCGGCTTGAAGTTTCATTTCTCCTTCGCTAACGATCAAAAGTTCTGCGCACACTCATACCAGCCGGATAATGTAACACTCATTCCGGTTGAGGACAACATCCAAAGTGTAGTTACTAAATTCCACGAATGGCTGTATCGCAAGTTGGCCACGAGGAGGGCTGCGCTCAGGTCACCGTTTCCTTCAAATGACCTTTACTTCCGTTACAGGATCGACGTCGCATATGTGCCTCTGCCGATCAGCGTGAACTCTGACGGATCATAAAGATATATCAGAATTGCCTAGGTTTACATAGGTTTCTCTTCCCAAATAAATGAAACAGCCTCAGTAAATAGAAGACCTGATACCGTGGTATTAGTTATCTAATATTTAGCAGCAGCCATGCGCCGCACTATCCATTTCCGTTTTTTTCATTTTCTCACCAATATCTTTTCGGGTAAGGCTAATCCCCGGTGGCACGATAACTCTTCATTCAGCGACAACCGCAGCTATATGCATTTAAAGCTAATATATTTGACTGTTATAATTTAGGCCATTTAGGTTGTGCTATTTTGTGACGTTTTATTGAAATGCTATTTTTGAGATCCCGGTGATATGTTCTTTCTGAGATGCCAAAAGACATTTTAAGGTGTATCTTCCATATTCGTCTGTTCATTTTTTTTCAATTCAACCGCCATTCTAATGATTTCATGAAATTTATGCGATGAGTTGCAACTCTGTCAATTATGTATACGCCACTTTTTCCATCACATCTGCACGACAACACTCGTTGTGAATAAAACACAAAATAATCATAAACGCGCATTCCATATTTCCGTTAGCACGAGGTGAAACGAAGTCGCCAACTTATAACTGTTCAATCTCATGGGAGGGATGACAGTGGGATCCCTCCAAACTTATCTCATAGTTGAAACTAACCCATAATTTGAGGCTCATAAGCAGCATAGCGGATGCCTACGCTACTTTTCGGTACTATTCAAACATAGCGCTTGTTTAAATGGTAGGTAGTATTTATGTATGTTTAGCAACCTTCTGTTCGAAAATTCAATTCAAACTAGAAATTTTAAATCAGACTGAGGAAAAAAAGAATGTCTCCTGGTATTTCCAGTTTCACGGCACTGCGCAGTTTGCTCATTAGAACATGTGCGGCGGTTACGCGAGTGCGATGCATCGCCTACGCATTGCCCCGATTCCGAACTTTCGATTAGCTTTATGCCATTCTAAGCTCGTACTCGCCAACTCTAAGCGGTGCGGTCGTTCTCGGCTGTTCCATCCAATCATTCATGCATACTGGAAACCGCCTGCACGATGTTCGAATTCACATTTTAATTACATCTTCAAACTACAATTTTGCTTCTTTGAAAACCGAAAAACTTACAATGCACGAAATCGTATAAGCCGTGTACAGTTTCACAAAGGAAAATGTTGGAAATAAGTGTAGAAAGCGTTCCCTAAAACTTCCGGGCTTCACGTCATATGGTATTCGATCAAACAAAAAAAAATCGTTCTTCACAAAACGTTCCTTCTTGAGCTCCAGTTTTTTGACCTTTTTAGCATATATACGATTGTTCATCAAACGAAATCTAAGACATCCATAAATCTACGCACAAATCCAAGCAATCTATCGTTATCTCAAGCAAGTCGGAAAACATAAAATTCATTTATCAAATTTCTGCGCTAAATCAAATATGTCCGTTACCGCATCAAAGTACTCTAAAGGACTTAAGGTACTGAATAAATTATTCGAAACAGTCTGCTCCCAATATCCAAAAGATTGCAAGATATCAGCGCTCAGCAGTGAGCATGGTGTTCATACACGGCTCAAGAGCAGAATATTATTACAAAGTTACTGGTACACATCAGAGATATTTGAAGTAGTGAGTACACCTCTTAGGGAGGAAACGTAGATACGTAAGCTATGAGCCAAAAAAATGGTGTTTAATTAAAAAAATCACTCATATAGATTGAGAAAATTAAAAGCGCTGAGTGTGGATCCTCTATGTTCACCAGGTCCCAAGATGTCAAAATTTACTTGCTTTACCGTAGCGTTTCTAATCATAACCCAAGCTGCTGATTTCGAATGTTCCTTTCTGAATAGATCCCTGAATGCATAAGACATCCTCACGCAAGAAATCATAAGTGCACTCCTCTTTTAGCGCATTTAAAAGGAGATTTACATTGTGTCGATCCCCGTGGACTGGGTTCCATTCAAAAATTAGCCACAGAAGACACAAAAGGCTTGAATATCTTATTCACTTATACTCACCCTTTTCAGGATACCCTGCACACCTGCGTATATTTTTCATTTTTCAAACTCATCCATCTCTTTTCCATGCAACTCAATTCTAAATAGTTCGGACATCTGGCATATTTTTATCATTGTTTGCTCGTTTATTTCTTTCATATTGTTACTTTATCTCTTGCTCCCCTATTAGCACTCGTAATGAATCTTTTATCCACGACTTCTATTCGAATTGATTATTTTCTTATTAATTCGATGCCATAAACTTGCGACTAACTCATACATTCAAAGACAAAGAGGCCTTAATTCTCCCAAGGACTTCCGCGTTAGATATTGGAAAGCATACATCTTCGACCATAAACGATTCCATCTCACCCTAGTTAGCCTTGGAATCTCTGACACCTAAGATCTTCTTTCAACGCACATATTATTTTTATTCCCACCTCCTATCCTGTCATACGGAATCTAACATTTCAAGAACTCGAGTTGACGACGCGACTGAAACAGTTATTTAAGCACATTAGTTTCTATCGAACTGATAGCATCTCCAGAACCCACCAATACTTTCCCATGGCGTTTCGATTCCTCTGATGGTGCTCACCCGATCGTTTACGCAGCGGTAAGTGGGATAATCTAAAGAACAGAAAGCACCAATTGCACCTTCGTTTCTAAGCAACCTTGTATCGTATTGCAATTGAACTACGGAACTTTTCAGCAGTTCATTAGCATGTTGATTCTAACGATTAACGGGCTCAATGAAACATTTCTTTACTTTTATAGGCCTCTTTTTGAGGGGATGATAGCAGTGTGCCCTTGCAACCATGTTGTTGACTTGGGTGTGTTAATTGAGGGCATGCACTCAACTTTTTACAGCATGTTGATTTGAACTGGTATCTAGTAGGCCTTCGTGAGAGTGATTTTTGCACTTCAAGGCAGGTAACGTACTGTTACACATTCTCTCACCGACTCCCAATAACTCCTCCGCACTGCCCCCCCCCCTCCCCATCCCCGCTACTCTCTCTCTCTCGTTCTCCACCTATCCAAAAAAGCACAAAGTGCGAATATTAGAAAATTGTTGGCGACATTTCTTTCCGCTCTTAGCGCGTATTTCATGTTCTTCGCACCACAGGACTGTTGAGACTGATGAGCAACTCTTCATTAAGCAAAAAACGAAGGAAATTTTAAGCCTACTGCGGGGTGGTGATTCAAATGCATGAAGATTTATGTTTCGTTGGCATAGCTGCATGCACGCTTGTATTTAACCCACAGTTGTGAAGGCTCATTCACCACGTCCAAGGGCATCGACTACGACCTGCACATTGTCAGTGACGAGGATTATAGCCAAGAAGGCCCCAATGATGCTTCCTCATGTCTGATTGCTGATAAGGAAATCATGACGTATACTTGTGCTTCAACGCTGTTCCACTTCATGGAGTCTGCCACAATTGCAATCTCTCCCATGAAACTAATGAAAGCTCGCACTGACTGAATAAAAAAAAAACAGTACATGGTGTCCGAAAATACCGCGGGCTATTTGCACAACAAAATACAACTTACAACTTCTATAGCCTCTTCACATGCTCATAAACAATTCGGTCTATGAATGGGAATCAAACTTGCCTTGAGAAAACTATTCATCCATTAGAAGCCATCGCAACAAGTTTGGTGGTTTGTGAATGGAATCCGAGAGCCACATTTACATACACATATGTGCGACATACCCGTCATTAAATTTCAAGGTAATTTGCAAAAAAAAGGAGAAGAAATGCAACAGGACGGGTAAGGCGATATGTGCTTCCACATTCGGTTCATCCGATTATACTTCCCGCAATTTATCAACAAAGAATAACATAGAGAAATTATTTTTTAATGTCTCAATTGATTTAAATATCTATACCCCCGTGTAAAATTGATGGACCGATGTTAGTGATGAGATACGACGGCAATCTATAGTACTCGTCATACCCCACCAAATTCCGTAAATCTAGCTTTAGCGATGCGTGCCGAAAGTGCCGAGGAGACAGGCAAACATCTTCATGGAATACCTGCACGTAGACACAAGAGTACATCAACTCTGGCCGAGAACAGCAAAGAGCAAGGAAAAGACAGAATGCAAACCTTCGCCGTCCAATAATGCCGGCGAAGGTTAAATAGTGAAAGCGCCACCGACCGCGCTCTGCCAAGTGAAATAGCAAACTAAACTCTCATGGAACGTTCGCATCTTCTGAATGTTGTTTTTTTGGGGATCATAAATTTGACAACCATGTGCTAATCATTCACACTTGTGTAAATATGCTCTCTCTCTGATCTCCACTGGAGTGATGCACGACATCACAAGCAAATCATTTAAGGCACCCATATTCTACTGCTTATTACAACCTTCTCTGTTCTTGAACTTGAATAAAGACAATCCCTCTTTTTCTATGCGTTCGAAGAAGCTGCTCAACAAATGCCAAAGGACCAGCTGGAAGGCGTTCTTCATTGAGGAGCTTCTTTGGAATTCTGGGGCAGTGACCGAACAAAGCCGCATGCCAGGCATTCTACCCTTCCAGTAGTGTCGCCCCCCATCTCAACGAAAATAAATACTGAAATTAGTTTTTAATGAAATAATAAAAAAGAATCTTCCAAAATTCCTATCGAAATGCATTTGGCATTCACTGAATTTCTTTTCACATTAGCGCTTTTGGCTAGTCACCAAAGTTTCGTCGGCTGGCAACTGATCAAATCTGCAGCCGAAATTCGATGAACACCAAATGCATATTAAAACGCAAGCCGACAGAGCGCAAGCGGTTAAAATCGAATGTTATTTGCACTGAAATGCATTCCATCAATGTTGGTCGGCTATATTCGTTAAAAAGTGAATTTTAGTTGCATTAGAAAAACAGGGGGAAGTGACATTCAAACTTCGATAGTTGGACGACTGAAATCTGCTTACCAATCAAAGTCCCATTAAGAAATGTTTATTCTAATCATAACCCGCAGACTTCTTTGGTGAATACAGTTACACTTAATGTTGCGTCTAGCAATGTTGTATTCGATAGAAGAAGATTAGAGGATAGATTAGAGGATAACTTTATTAGCAAGCTCAGGCAAATGATGACGAAGTGAGAAAAAGTACGCCTCATAAAGCAATATGATAAATCAACACCATACATATCATATTCATCCTTACAATATGGTGAAATTATCATCACCATATGATGAATGATCACCATACGTCCAACACTTCATATAGTATTGTTTTGTCTGTACTTGATGCGTTACATGGTCATTACCATATCTATTGATCATGCGTCTGCGAAATAATAGTGTTATTACGCAACTTCACTTAACTTCTCTTAAATAATAACAACAAACAGAAAAGGTAATAATGAGTGGATGTCACAAAAAATAAAAGAACAACTTAGGAGATGCTGCTGAAAATCGATGGAATTTCCTTCGGCTCAAAAGCGTTAGTTCGCAAATTTCAAAGAAGCCTTTCGGTCATCTTACAGAAGGCATTCGGTGGAGAAAAACATCAGCTGCGAATGAAAAAAGGACGACCGCCACTTTTTGTCGGTAAGGACCGAATGAAATTCAAGTTTTCAGCAAAGCTCTATTAACAGAAGATGTGTTCTATAAGCACACGTTTATCAAGAGAAAAATGAACTCTCTCTTTGCTCATTATGGTCAGTACCAGGTAACCTTATTTTGAAAATAACAGAGAACGGATAGCCTGTTCAGGACATCCAGCGTGGATACAGCCAAGATAAAAACGGACAGCTCAAGCCCAACTTCCCGGCTGAGTGCTTTCCAGTGGGTTACCGGAGATGCTTTCATTGATCATTGTCTTGCACTTGAATTCTTGGTTGTAGTACGCCCCCATATAATGCAATAGTGGTTCGTCATTTGATAGAACACGGGTCTTGGTCTCCCCCTGCGGACAAAATTTTCATTGGTCGTCATAAAACGATTTCGATATAATGTAAATTACCCGAATGCAAATTCATTTTCCCTATAACCACCAACGCGTTAGCGGCTCCCGAGCAAATATTCTCCCATTATCAGCTCTAAACCTCATTACTATTGCTGTTGTAGTTGACTTGAAATGGCCGAATGGATAGGGACGCACACATGTAGGTATGGACATTCGGTGATTATAATGCAACCTTTTTAAAAATGCGCAAGGTGATTATAAAGTTGCACTGTGACAAAGAATTAGTAAAAGTGATAGGTTTCGCAGCAAAGCCCACTGATGGACCTTATGCTACTGGCTTCATGATGACTTGTTGAACGGTTGGAGGAGTGGAGTACAAAAAGCACATATCTGTTCATTGCAAATGCGCTTTTCCGTTTTCTCTTCCTAGTGTTGCCTCTTATAAGTTAGATTAGTGCGTATTCGACGTTGCTGAATTTAATTTAAACGCATGAGTACACAGATTCACGTCACATTATCCAACTAAGCTTAATAAGTGGGGCTCCATGAGCTAAGAAACCGTCAAAGGAAGAGCGCGAAGGAAAATTCAGGTGAGGTTTGCGGCTTTTCTACGACGAGAAGAAAGTAACATTCTTTTCTAGCAAAGCGCAACTCAGTTAAGGATCACAGAATACGACAGCACTTATGATCAGGTGGGCGGTAGCATAAGATCTTCCCGCATGCACTCATAATGATTCCTGGGGTAAAATTATTCGGATTCGGCAGAAAACGCATTTGGCCCATGTAATATCTAGTGCCGCATTCGGTCGTAATCATGAACAAGTTAAAAGTTTACACCATCAGCTGCTACAGAGAAGAAAACAGTAGAAAGCGTCCACGCGCCGATGATGTCACGTTTACGCATCGCAACTCTCAACTATTCGTCGAATGAAAACAGGCAATGCGGCCGATACCTCACCAGCAGTTCATCGCTGTGAGCGCGTTCGAGCGCCTATGAGTTTCCAAGTTGACCTTAACTACTTCAGCAAAAGTTCCTCGTATCATTTATCCAATTCTGTCGATGAATGTTGCGGGAACTAGCAATTCTGAAATAATTTTCTCAAATTTTACGAAGCAAGATGCACGCCCTGCGCCTAATTTCCGACTTGCTGATTGTTATCTGTGAGCGACTTTTTGGTCGATCACCGCTTAATCGGCCAGTTTCGCCGGAAAATGTTTTTTCCAGAGGTTTTCCAGAGGGTTTTCATTTTTCTTAGACATATCAGCAACTGCTCTAACCGCTTCCTCGAAGGTGAACAGGAGCCGGAAGTATTTAGAGCATTATTATCGCCCATTAAAAATTTTATTCTCTAGAAATCCGTCGAAATTGGCCGCTTACCTAATAGCGCAAGGCGAGCAAAGCGAAATGGAAAGTCTTATGAAATGTTCCATGCATTCAACCAAACTCAAACTTCATCGTTTTCACTGGCTTGAAAGCACTCATTTGATCGTGCTCTAAGCCATACAAAAGACTCGACTTAAAACTCAAAACAGCCGTATTCCGCTTAAACGTTCGCAATAGAAACCATTTAGCCAAATATGTAAACAAAAAAAGTTCTCTCGGTATGTCAGCGAAGAGTCTGACCTAGGCGGTGAGATCGAACCTCTTATCGATACTTCCAAAGGCGTCATTACCGACGACAAATTTCGCGTTCGATTTTTCTGGCGGCTTTTCGCGTGCATTTGCAATTCCAGTTGAATATATGCTCGGCAATGCCTCTTTTCAGTTGCGAGAACAGAAATGATTAAAGGATAAATTCTTGAAAGCCTTCTTGTGATCTTCTTATGTGAAAAGCCGTTTTCACGTTATTTTCACAGAGAAGTTGTATCTCTGGAAGAAAATGCTCGTAAAATAAAGTAAGCATGTATGTTTGCTTTCTCCCTATTGTTGAAAATTTGCTTTTTTTCCTAAATTGGCCCGGGCCACTCGCAGCCGCCGGCCGTCTTATTAGCAAAGTGCAGCTGTCTTATTAGCACAGATTTCCGGAATAGCAAAAAATCAACGTTGAGGGGAAACTTTTCGACGATTGCGTTTATCCATTAGCTTGAGTTTTGCTCTAACCAGGTGATGGTCGCTTCCTGTTTGGGGGTGGTTCAATACTTCAACGTCTTTGACAATTATTGGCTTTTTCACTAGGATATAGTCTATTTCGTTTTTTTTTTTGCGTCTCCACTAGGGCTTCTCCATGTCCATTTTTTGTCACGTCTTTTCTTCAAAAAAAACGTGTTCATAACTACTATCCCGTTATTTTCGCAAAATCAAGCAGTTATTGTCCACCTAAATCCCGTGTTCTCAGCCCAAAATCCCCGAATGACTGATGTAAATATTGCGCTAAAACCTCCTATTTTATCGGTGAACGTAGATCGTTCTTCATCAATTACAGCAGTCAGATCGTCCAAAAATCGCATATATTGTTCATTGGTTTGGCAACCGTATGGGGCATATGTTTGGATTAGCCGCATTTTTGTTTTCCTATTGATCATAACCTCGATTTGTGCAATTCCACGAGAGTGAGAAGAAAATGAATTATCTTGGCCTTCTATCCTTTCAAAAAATAAAAATCGACTCACCCCCTGATGTCCGATCCCTCCCCGGTAATGTAAGCAGTTACCGCTTAGCCGTTCGGCGCTCATTACTGTGCGGTCGACTAGAAGTTCTGACCTGACTTGTTGGCACCGCTCAACCGACCCACCTCGTCCAGCGTACTCATCGGGACGAGGGCGGCGAAGTCCTGACCGTAAAAGAGGAACGACGTGAATGGACTCATCAAAATGCAGGAGGCAGGACACGAGCCTAAACCCTAAGCTTCACGCGATCATGTTTAAGTTGTTTACATTTAATACGAAGACGCTGCTATCGAGTGATCGGCTGGAGGGATCGGAAGACGCCTCAAAAATCAAATTCGACATAATCAGCCTAACAGAAGTTAAGGGAAAGAGATCGTCGACCCGAAGGGTTTTAGTCCCTTGAGACTGTCTACCACATCACGAATTACAGTTCGAGCCGATTCTTTGAAACGATTTTCCCACTCACGCAGCTTTCATTGCTTTCACGACAAAACACTCCTTAATTTGACGGGCATGTGGATGCACGAAATGACATTTCAAACTCATTTGTCTATTTAATTGCCCGAATGGGAATAATTCGTTGAATTGTATGGCCAAGGTGAGAGCTTCTTGTCCTGCGTCTGTTGCGCGCCTCTCATTTCGAAGTCGTAACCTCTCATTTCGAAATCGTATTTGATGACCTCCTGTGGTTACGAAATTGACGCTTCATCATCATTTTTATGATAACTTTGTCATGTTTTACGACGGATAATCTCACGCACTGCTTCCATGTTTTCTCTATCAAAAAAAAACCCAGCATATAAATAGGCAATACAATGCATTTGTTTATTGTATTACGCAATAAAGACAAAAATTGGTGAATAATTTCCTTCGACGGATAGCTTCCTTTATGCACAAGAGAACGCTATCCAAGGAAAACACTACCTTAACGATTTATTGCTGCATCTCAGCACCAGCCAAATGGCCCAGGGAGCAAGATTACTATTTTTCTGCTTACGGCAACTTCCGACAGGATTGAAACTTTTAGATATGCTCTTTTCATCTGTTTTTTAGCTGTTTCAGGAATCAAAAGTTTGGGAATACCCAAGTCTCTTAGGCGGCTGGTTGCTGCCTGATCACGAATCACTTCCTGAACATGCCGAACTTGTTAGCCAACCAATACACATTGGTCTACGAAGGACGGTGAAGTGGCATGGAAGAGAGGATTGGTCAACAACTCCTCCATCAAGGAAAAAACCCGACCGTGTTTATTTTCCAATAAAGAAGCGCCCAAAGTGAGACAAATTACCTAATGCTTCTTCAGAAGAGTGTTCATTTTGGAAGGCACTCGTATGCTGACGTGAGCATTTCTCGCCTTTATGGCACCTTCGATCGACTTCAGGTGTCTAACGGTTAGGTCGGAAGATATTCCTCCAAAAACACACATCACATTACTACGAAAAATTCCTTGTCCTTAAAAGAAAGAAACATGGAACACGCGAGTGATTCCATAAGTGATCTGCATCCGGCCACTTCTTAGCGACTCGCCCCTCAACTCGGAAAGCGGCTCCTCTGTCCCTTGCTGAAATCAATAATTTTCTTAGTCTTAATTCGTAATCAAGGCACACTTTAACCTCTGAGATGTTAAGCGGCTTGAAAAAACAGATGCATCCAACTACTGCTAGGTTATGGATGCTCGTTCGAGAGGATGGGACAAACAGCTGACTCACCCTTTGCTTAGGATGTAACTACTACATTACATTACTTTTACACAACGTTTATGTACACTAAATCACACTATATCGACCATGAAGCATTTGGAAGGCAATATGCAGAATTCAAAAGAAAAGCGTTATGTTTTTTATTCCAGAGAAACAGGCGTTCTTTTCCCCGGTTTTATGGTCTTCTACTCGTCGTCCTCACTTCATGTTTTTGAACTGAGTCATAGCAGTTGTTTGTTCCAGCTGGAAGTTTCACTTTCTATCTAACTACTTGCATAAGTTGGAATATTATGCTCCATTTTCCCATCCTTAGGGCCCATAGGCCGGTACTTTGGGTAGTAGAATTGGGCACCCAGCGGATAAGCTATAAAGTGATGAAGTTTAGTGACAGTTTCTGCCAAGTTTTTGATAACTGCTGTTTTTTGGTGGAAATCCCAAAAGCGACAAAAACTAGTCAACGATAAATGCCGACCGACTCTACCATGAAAACTGACCGAGGGTAACTTTCCACTGACTTCTAGCAACCAAATATTATACCAAATCTCAGCACACATCCATCCCTTTTTGAATTTTTGTTTCAAACACAAATGAATGCGCGGTCATCGTCGTGCACGAATTGTTGCATATGGACAGGTAACGAATCTGAGAGTAGCTGTGTTCAAAGGGTCGCTGATTGTTAAACGCATCTGTGGGTTGACGAAATAGGACACCAGTCACCGCACGATGCAAGTATCTCTCAAAACGGTCAACAGAGCAACATATGTTCGGCGAAGATTAGTGCACATTTTAATCACTACTAAGTTCGCTGCCGTACAGCAGATTCCTTGAATAAGATGATCCCTTAAAATCAACGTGCATAACTGTCAGCCAGAAGTAGAGGTCATAGGGTAGAGAAACATGTATGATAAATAAACTTGGCTAGTCAGAAGGACTGTTTTGGATGAGAAAGCGCATTACTCATGTTTATCAAAGGTTTACTTACAATTACCTGTCGATGTAAGCGTAGGTGGTGGAGTAGTGCCAAACGAGATCATGAAGTCCCCAGAACAGAGGAGGGTTGCGATCACCGCACTCCACGTAGATTCTTCTTGCCTTATGCAATACTGAAGGTACTTCTTTCACGCGAAAATGCCTGAAACTCCAAAAGAGATGCATGGGCGGCAATGCAAAAGAGCAGTGTAACTGTCTGCTTGTTAGTCGTTGGCAGCACAGCGCTGTTCATACATAACAATTCGTGCAAGTGGATTAGAATGGGGCAGTGGAATGGCGGGAGGAGGGGGGGGGGGGGGAGGAGACGGTTAGAGATAAGTTCCATTAGCGTCAAGCTTACATCATATAGCTCTGTGCGAGAAAGATGCCCTTGTCCAAATCCTTTGTAGCGTGCTTTTCAATACACCTATCCGTTACAACCAAATCTAACATTTTACGCAGTAGCGAAAGAAGACATTAGTATGGGATCTGACTTTGAGAAATTATTGCGTTCATGCTGTGGAATGGACGAACGAATTAAATATAAATATTAGAAATTTGAAATTCTAAAAGAGGGAACTGACCGCAAAGAAAGGCTGTTGGTGACGAATACCACATAGAGATCGAGAAAGAGCTTGAGATTGTCTAGAGTGTTCAGGCTCTCCGGAATCTAAAACTATAACAGCATGAAATTCGCCGAATCCATACCTTTCTGAATCATCTGTTTGTGAAAATAAATTTAACGCCAACCAGCTCAAACAACCACTGCATTTTTTGCAACTGAGGCGGTCGTTACGAAAGAAAAGTGATGAAAAATACTTTTTAGAAAATATGTACCAACCCAACATATTCAACAAATGTGGTCGTATGGTTGCAAGATGAGAAATCACTCTGCAGATGCGATTAGTAGCGATCTAAAGTGATGCTTTTGGCGGCTACAAAAGTAACGAAGTAAAAAGCAAACCTCATGGTAAAGACGAAATGTTTGAGCGATGCGAGGTCTCGGCAATGCTCTTTTTCTCGTCTTTCGACCAATGTAATACCTAAAACGCTGCGACCAATTGCTCAGTTTCTTCAAGCACATCATTTTGAGGAGGTTCATTAAAGAGCCAGGACCTCGCCTACTGCCGTGGGAAAAAAGCCATTCTCGTGAATAAAATGTAGCGCAGCCGACCCAAATGCATAATGTTAGCTAAAATTATTCATGAAAACAGTAAGAAATCGGAGAAAGGGACGCCGTTATTTCTGCAGGCGAAGAAATGCACTCAAAATGGCCCATCGTTCAAATGGATTCAATAACTCACTTCGCATTGATTATGAGCACCTCACTGTACAAAAAAAACTCGTGGTTGAATTCTGCTGCGCAGCAGCCAAATTTTCTATCATATGCCACCATTACGGACCCGATTTCGGCCCCTGTTTCCAAGCATCCGCGCCTCGCTTGAATATAAACGGTCTTATCTGCAACATGTCAGATTCTGCAGAAGCGAGAGAGCGCGTGAGCTGCAACGGAGGCACGTCTAAAGATGTACGAAAATAGCTTGCAATTTGACTGAAGAGGTACAGGAAGACGGGATCTTACGAATGAAAAAACTCTTCATTAATCCATTAATCCACGTGTGTTTCGAAGGTTCCCCTTCTCTCGATTTTTAAAGCAAATCCGTGCTTTTTTTGGCCCTTTCGACACGTTTAATGCTGTCCGACCGTACTGATGATCGCTGAGATCTAAGCGAAATCTCAGAAATTTTTCGCCTGTATTAAGAAACGTTCAAACGAAATAAGTACCTGTATAATATTCCCATCTGTGAAACACCTGCACCTTTGAGGGTTTCTAGCGACGATTGAGCCTGTAACAATTATCGTTATCTGTGAACCATTCTGTATTCAACATTGAAGAAACCGAAGGAGCCAGAATACAAGCTCCGCGATCGAAGAAACTACTGTTTTCGAATATCGATGTGTTGTGTCCTTCCTTTGCAATAAGGAAATAAAATGTTCTTTAAGCGTTCGATGTCAGCTGTCGTTTTTTCAAGTGAAACACAGTAATTAGAAAGGTTCATGATAATACAGCTGTCCCACTTTTTTATTATCGTCACGCCCGCAGTGCTTTCAGTGTCGTCCTGCCCATTGTGCTTCTTATTACCCGCAGTGCTTTTTCTCCAACCGCATAGCTCTATTTTCGCCTCAGTACTAAATTCTCATTTTGTGTTTCGTATCGTACAAGTGCGAGTATCTTCATCGGTATATAAAAGCCTTAATTTTCAGTCCCGCCCATCCAAGTCAGCAGACATTATTGCTACGAAAGGTCAGAATCACTGTGTTTAGAGACGAAAGAAAATGACGAATATAAATGAAAGCAACATCGAATATCAGCCATTAGACGCATTGGATAAAGGTTTTTGCGCGGACCATAGTTCAAAGATACAGTTCAAATTCAGAACGCAGTGACTGAGTATTCAAAAAATAATTATTAAGGGGATTCTATACCAAACACTAGAAAGTGGTGAACACAGTACTGATTCGGTTTGCAGATTTTCATGAGTAGCTCACTACGACGTTACCAGATTCCTTTTATATGCAGGTTCTTTTTATGTGGGAGGCAGAAATTTACAAAAGCGGATCAAGATGCCTTTGCCTTCGAAGAAGAACAGCTCGATACATTTTGAACACGTAAAAACGACTTCAAATAATGGTGAACCATATTATCAAACCCACGAGATGGCATTTCTTGAAGTGTCATACGGAAACAACACACCAAAACCTGATAAATCCTTTGCTCATATTTCCCACCGCTCAAGGCTAAATACCTGTACGTCGATGGGTGTGCTTGCAACAGAGATGAATTGTGACGTTGGCCACAGCGATGGAAGTCGATTGCTCATCTGTAAATTGTTTACAACCTCTGATACTGAGAAGTCGGCGACGAAGTATACTTGACCCTTAGATTCAAGCTCTAAAGAACGTTGTCACTAAAAGACCTAATTATCTTTTACGACTAGTGCTTCTACCTTCAAGCCTCTCTCGACAAAAGGTTAAACTTGGTGAATGGCTGCAAGCATCTCACCATACCTCAATGCAGTCATTACAAGGTCCGATATAAAAAGCTGCGAACTCAAAGGAAGTTTCCTTTCTACAGAAAACGACGTCGAAGAAGCCTTAGAGGGCCATGTTCAGGTCGAGACGGCGGCAAGTACGGCAACAGACGAAAGAAAGATGCGAAGTGGTGACCATCAAATGAAAGATGAAATACCTAAGCGGACGAAAGAGAGAAAGGAATAGTATTTTTACTACTACGGTCAAGAAATGCTGGTAATGACTTTATTTCTTACCTCTTCAAAGTACTCAGTGCACTTGCGACCGTGTTTGCAGCATACAACCGCAGTCTCGTTCAGCAGGCCTCCTAAGCGAAATGACATTGACAGTCCGTTTATGCTTCCAAATTTGCCACAACTGAGGGGGAGATGGAGTTTAGATAAGAAGTGATGAATCACTTGTGAGGTGACGTGCTGATACGGTTTTCAACGACTGTCAAGAGCTGATACATGAGTTTGACAACGACCTCCACTTTTCTGCTCTCCCTTTTTGTGATGCAACCTGCCATATTACGATGTATCTTGCAAACTGCTCTCATAAGCAAACACTGTACTTCCTGAATAGAGCTCAACTGCTGAATGAAAGCTCACTCAACAACTCTCCTTTGCTGCTACCGAACGAACCAAATTCAGACGACAGAGCACGAACGTCCATCTACTACCATAGCGGCTATGTGCTATTATGGAAGCAAAGGTCCGTGGAAGGCTTCGGTTCTTTCAGGAGCACTTTGTGTCAGCTGTGGATGGAGTGACAAGAACCGCAGCCATACACAAACCGTGATGAAAAAACACCCTATGGAATCAGTCGAAGATCACCTACGCCCGATACATGAAAATTGATGACTTGTACGGAGAACACCAACAGGAAATATAGACAATGTACTCATGATGGTCTATGTTTAAGTTGAAAGCGCTTCGTCTTCCGTTAGAACCGATTTTCAGTGACTGTCTCACCCAATATGGGACATCACCAGCAAAAGGCAAAAGAAAAAACCGAAAAACCGACTTGGATAGGCGAACGGGAAGACACGTGCATATCATGTCCATATGTACACAAATATACTGTTATTACGCTAGCGTCTTTTGCTTCTCTCCGCAGACAATTCTCCAATTTTCGCATCCCCTCTACGTTTACCAACAACTAATGCCATCTGCTGCAGTTGAGATTTGCAATTGCTCCGAATATTTCAAATATTGCAACTGGCTATGTAAATTTTCATAACAATAACACCTATATTTGCATGCAGCGCTATTTCTCTTCTCATCTTTGGCATAAGCCTCACAGTAGTTGTATTTCAGCTGATGGTGGTACATTGGAAGTCAGTTGAAAGAAAACATACTGCTGGACCACCACGAGTCGTGCTTCAAAGGACGCTCCCCTCGATCACTATCTCCTGCTAGTGCCCGGCGCCATTTCCGCCATTCGCGCATGTAACTCGGTTGCTTCGGAAACAATGTTGTTCGCTCCCTTGATGGGTTTCTGAAATAAAAGCAACCAACGTTCGAACGGAGAGACAACAGAAACCAACGGTATAGCACAGCTTATAATTGTGAGAATGAAAGAAGCCTTTGCAACAAAGCGCACACAGCTGTTTCCATAATCCTCAGCAACAAATACTTCTGCTTCAAACATAAAAAATGGCGATAGGAAGTGTGGGAGAAGCATGAAAAATCCAGAACTCAAAAGGTTGCGGATAAACACGAAATAAATATCCGGCAAGCAGAAGATCCGACGTTGTATTCAGGAAACCAGTCATACAAGCAATCTTCCAAACAAACATATTCTGGCACCTTATTTTTTCGTTGAGCAGTCGTTATGGTGAGATTGTGCTCATATTACTACTTACATTCATCAGTGGCACAAGGTTTAAATCTGCTGTGCATAACGCAGCACACTCCATAGCCCGTTCAAATATTAAATTTCATCGAATCTACTCGCAGGTGCTCTTGATATGAAGTTCTGTAAATTCTTGCAGCATGGCACTCAGCTCTTTGCAGATGTGTTTACTACACATAATTTTGTATCGGTTCATATTATAAGGCATATGGCGTCGATGCAATAAGTGTTTACTAAAAACCACCCCATGCCTTATTAAGTACTTTTATCGAAACATTTAAGCGTTTGTTAGTTGTGACTAAAAGGCTCACGAGTCATATCCCACGTTAATCTATTTAATGTGCTTCTCTATGTTTTCCAAAGGATTCGGAATATGCATAAACTGGATTTCTGTTGCCTCTCGGTGGCACCAAGCCTGGCGCCTATAAATTCTCACGGCAAGTCGAAGAAAAGAATTGATCACGACATGAATGGCAACTACCTTCTTGTACGGTTACTGGTAACTGGTCAATGGTGTGGTAATAACGAAAAATATGCAATATTGTCAGTTCCATAAAGAATAGTCATCGTTTTGTCTGTATGGATTACGATTGCGGTTACCTTACGTTAGTCGATACGGAATCACTGCGCACTGATGGAAAAAGCGGACCCGACGTGTCGCGATCATAAGAAGACGCTGAAAATTTGTAATTAAATATTCGGCGATGAACTGAAACAATAGAAAGAAGCTTGTCTGATTCCAGACTCGTTTCTAGACTTGTTACCTGGAACACATAGTCAACAAAACGGTAGTGGCCACTTAAAATCTGTTATCATCAAACAATTATAACGATGCGTTTCCGCTTGCTCAACGAGAGTACTTCTGTAGAACTTAAAAGTAAAACCTTGAACTTTGATTTAATTTATCCCCATTACGATCACTTTCAAGAAAACAGTTTTTTTTTATTATTGCGTCTCTTAGAATGCTTACATTTGGCTATGGCACATTACTTTGTAGATTTGCGCTTGATGTAAATTTTTATTAGTTTCCTATTCACTGAGGGTCAAACGCCAGCCAAATAATCAAAATCATGTGACATAAGTAGAACAAGACTCTTAACTGCAATTATGTTGTGAAGAGGCGATTTTTATAGAATGTAAACATTAGGAAGCGATCTAGTAACAGTGACCCAGATGAAGAAATACTTTGATGAGGGAAGGACCTCGTTTAGCAACGATTCTCTCAGGGACCATGGAAGAAAAATACCAGCAAATATCGACTGAGCAGGTGATAGCATCGTGACAAAAAAGGCTGAGAGCGAGCTGGGGAAGAGGAGCCTTTTCAAGTTGTGCTAATAAATTGTGGAAGAAATCAGAAACTTTTCAAATCGTCTACGACCACTTAATACCGAATAAGACTATTGCAGAAGGGTACCATGATTAGGCTACCGATAAGCGCTCTTTTGCTACTTATGAAATACATCTCTTTTAGATTTCCAATAATAAAAGATAGTTTTAAAAATTTGAGGATAGAAGGGGAACGAAGGACTAAATATCCCGGTTGCTTCGTGAAATCGTCGTTTCTAGTTCCCTTTAGGAATCTTCTCTCCGAAGAAAAAGGTAACTTTCACCGAAAAAACTCCTCGCTTCTTCAATTGCCGTTGCGCAGTGCTTTTGACAAAAAAGCTAAGCTGCCATTTGGACTAATTCACAAATATAAAACTCTCGATTTTAGTCACATCGGCAATTTCCTATGACTAGTTCAAGGGAAACCCCAAATGTACCCAAATTGCAGCAAATCCCGCGTTCTCCTCATCGATGATTTTGCCTAAAAGGAATCAAAACATGGGAATGACGGAGCGCCAAAATGCGGCTGGGTTAAGGGTAGTACTTCTAATCGTGCAGCTATAAAAATATCCTATATCAGCGGTTTCTTTTTCTTGGATGTTTTTAAGCATCACGATGGGTAATGAGGGTGGGAGAGGGGGAAAAGCAGGAGTGGAAGGAGGATGGCACAAATCGGTTCTATGCAACCATGCAGTCGTTGAAAACACTTGAGTGAAAGAAAGCATTCCGCTCATACAGTGAGCTGATAGCGGATTTCTTTTTGTTCGACGATTTCGTTGGAAAACCATTTTTCAATGTTTGCTGATTTTCTTTCACGACTTCCATGTTCGATTCAGCGTGTGAGTTACCTCAAGAGTACTAGAACGTGGTTTTGCGAAGGTTATTGATGAAGTCAGTAAACTTTTAGATCATGTATGGGCGCACCTATCCCCTCCCGTATCATTGTTCAGAAATTTTGCCATTTATAATTATGGCAGTAATTTGTCCACGCCCACTATTTCAGGGATTCAGCAGTTGGCTTGCAATCTGATTTTTCAGATACGCTGCCTTCGTTGAATATGTGGATTCGTCTCTTGAACCCACTTGAATAAACGTAGAAAGCCTAGTCTACTGGAGTTACGTGCAAGTTCCAACTAGGCCCAAGTCTTCTGTTTTCTTCGTTTTTTTCTGGTTAGTATCGTAGAAGGTCAAGGTTTAGATTCTGCCATAGGTAATGGTTTTTACTTGCCAGCAGCTTACTCTGTTATTCAAAATGGTTCAAATAAATGGGAAGAGGAGAGAAAGCGGGAAACAATGGGCTGCTTCGAAACCATCCCACTCTCTTACTTGCTGGTTTCGAAAAGCTTTCCATTGTATCATTCACCATTCATCGACTACATGATGAACTAAACAGGAGAAAAGGAAGATTGCAGTGCCTTTCTTCCCTTACTCGGATCCAAATTTCAAAGCGTAGCAAGAACTTTATGCCAAGTCGAGCCACGGAACTATAACGCTTGTAAGGGGAAGGGGAAGAAGGAGGGTAGTCATATGAGCCGAAATTTTCGAAGATAGCGGAGCCCAGGTGACCAAAGTTTCTGAACATAAGACAAGCCGAAACGATCTCAGATCAAAGTACTTAAAGAGTTTTCACAAAATACACAACGCTGAACCGCTTCATATTGCATTCGTGAATTGCACTTAATTAGCGCAATCTGCTGAGCGGCATTTCATTAAAAGAAATACGGTATCCACGTCTCAGTGCATAAGAAACTTTGGCGGCGAGTGCCATCAACTCGAGGCCCGCAAATTTCTCACTGAACTGAAAACTGTTGTCAGCGCTGAGCGACTCCAGAGCAGAGATGCCGACTTCCAAACCGATTCGATTTAAGAATTCATTTTATTAGTTGACAAGTACGTTTTACAACTGACTCAGCAAACTGTGGGAGTGAGTCCGGAATCACCACTCACTACCCCGGGGTCAGATTTCGTAATGGACCATTTCCATGTTTGCCCAGTCGTCAAATGTGCTCTATTTCGGATTTCTTGTGAGCGACTGATCGGCTTACTTCCACCTGGTCATGCAAGCAAATTTCCAGAATAGCTGATCCGGAATCGCTGTTGCTGCTGATGATTTAGTTCCAGCTCTCTCATCACTACCGCTATCTACCCGAACCGCGTCATTCTCGCTCATTCTACATCATCCAAATTCATGTCTACGATTCCGTATTCAGTCACCACCGGAAGTCTAAACGCAAGAGAACCAACGAACAACATAATCTACATCGATCCATACTTGATGGTAATTGAGAAGACGATCCCAGAGAAGTACCAGTTGAAGTTATGTCCGATTGATTATGGTCGGCCATGATGCAACAATGAATCGTATGTAGGTGAGCGCAAACTGAATACACTGACTGCTGATGTAAAATTTAGGCTCTTTGCATATTTAGATAAAATGAACTATGCAATTTCATTAAACTACAGCTCAGAGATGCATATTTCATTACTTTTTGCATATTTTTTTCAACATAATTCAGTGATCCTATTTTATACGCGTATTATTACTCGAATCTATCTGTTTAATACAGCACATCGTTTCATCATAAGAATTTACGCATACTATTAAACATCAATTTCTAGGATCTTTGACGCAAATACAACAGCGTTCGGCACTCTTTATGATGAGAAAGTTTGAAGAAAAAGAAACAGAAAATTCAGGGAGTAATTATAGTGTCTTTCACGAAAGCACGAAACAACATTTAATACTCGACAACATCTCCTAGTGGTAGAAAATCAACACCGACCGTCCCACAACACTGAAACTCACAAGAGTGAAATGGAAGACGCAGTGACCTCATGCACATGAAGACATTTCTTCGCGCGCGGCAAGGAATGGCGCCACTTTTCTTCACGTGCGCCCTTTGAAGAAATCATAGGGATTGCGCGGCACTTGCTCTGTTGGTCCAGAAGTTCCTAAACTGGAGTCGACTGTGTTGATTGCACTTCGGCGAAAGATCCCGTAATTGTGCATGTTTGGTTTCACGGGTTTAGAAATGCCAGCTACGGTTTTCATGGGATTTTCCTTCTTTGCAGCCGTCTTGAGGAAGTGAGGGTACCACAAACAGCACTGGAAGCAAGCATGGGATAGCTCGACTACGTGTTGTTGGAGATAGCCCTTCAAATTGTGAAGACAGAAAATGAGGCGAAAGGGGCACAAATCCACCTTTCGTCGCTAAGCTTGCATCATTGACGGTCGCTATGGCAATCTCCTGACGAACCGATAGGTCGGCGACAAATGTTTTTAAAACACGCACATCGATGACGAGTTATTGGTTCTATGATTATTCGATCGTATTATGAAGAAGCAGATCAAAAACAAGCGACCCGTAGACGAACTCTCCCAAAGATGATTACGAACCATGCAACACTGTAACAGCCAGTGCAGTTCAAGCACAGCGCAAAAGCGAAAGTGATGCGAACTTTCTGCTATACAGTCAAAATGAGAAGAGGCGAGAAAATAATCGAACTGTAAGAAAACTATGAGACAGAAGGAAAGCGATTAACGAAGTTTTCTGTAGCAAATAAATCCGAATGTTCGCTTCAATTGCTGATGAATGTTTCAAGCAACATTCAGCTTCATTTTTTACGCAATAATCGAAATAGTACGTTCAGGAGTAGTGGATGAATCAGACGTTTACTGCGCTTCGTTTTTGGTTCGATTTTTTTAATTTCAGAAGTTCCGAATGCAGGACATCTCCCTTGGTGGCACCGATTGCATAAGGTGGCTACTGCTGGGTGGAAAATGTGTTTCTTCTGTCGGTTGAGCTGTCGATGAAGATGTCGTGGTTTTCGTATCCGGTTAATCTTAACAGAAAAAACTCATTTCGCTCTCATGTGTCCAGTCACCCAAGTAACTAAGGAATATTGACTTCTCGCGAACCATCTACAGATGCAAAAAAAATGCGACAAAAAAGTCGCCAGATCGAATATTGGCGGTACTATGATGCCAGTTTTCCGTTGCAATGCAATTCAACCTGAATCAGATAAAGGAAGTTATGCCTCTACTTCCACTCTAATCAATGTATTTTGGCTGGAATTTTTTCCTAAGTAAGCATTGCTCACTTGAACCTTACTTGCCTAAACAATTTCGTTCGCTTGAAACCTATCGACCCACTTGACGGATCACGCTCATCCAAGCATACTGAAGCGGTTTAAAAAACTTAGTGAAAGAGAACCCGACATTCTCAAGCGTGCCACAATTGCGAAGCAAATGCCTGAATGCTCGAATGATTCTTGACGGAAATATTGCTGCTTCGCATGTGTAATATCAATCAAAACGCCGATCCTCTTTCTATCTAAACATTGTAACTGTGCTGCACATTCTAATGTTAACCACAGTGATGTTATTTCAACAACGTGCATCGTTATTGCTATAAAAGGAACGGTTTGGTTTCAATTAATATCTTCCTTAGTCTCATCTTCAGTGCTATGCGTTCTACTCCGACATCGCCAAAAGGGGACAGAGAGTAGACATGAAATGATGCAAAGGTTTCCAGCCAGATTTTTAAAGGATAAACTAGAATGTGCGACGGAAACTCCTCCTTTCTTTATTTAAATAAAATTACGACGTAACTTGCAATGCGATTCAAATTTGGTGTCCAGTGCTCCCTCACTTCTATTTTCACCCCTCTCCTCATCGGCCCCAAGCAACCCCTTCGAAAGAGCTGTAGGGAAGGCACCAGAGCGCATATCTAACCAACCAACCACCTCTACAGGTAAAAATATGCTGAGTAGCATCTGCATACTTCACCGATCGGTATAGAATTGTACCTGCACAGATGTAAGAAAAAATTGTACCTGCACAGATGTAATAAGTGTAAAATAAGAACCTGATTGATGTTAAATCGAGGTGTCTCGGGCATGTATCAATGCCTGTAACTTCTGGGAGATGATAAATAAAAGTCAAAAATGTCTTGCAAACTTTCTTTTCTAGAACAAATTTCCAAAAGCGTAGAAGAATAAAGCATATTGAGAGAAATACTGCTCACTGCTTCTGGTCGGCTATAGAGCCATTCACTTACTGCTGGAACTATTATTGTTTGCTTACATGAAGCTTGCGATGCAGAGCAGAGTAATTTTAGCACAAAACAACACATTAAGTGTAGTTTGCTGACCACTCATGATAGTGAATAGATACGGTCCATGCAAACATAGACGACTCAAGTACAATGTGCTGCTGTGCTATCAGTGTCCTATCTATGAATTGATGAATGTTTGTTTAAGAAAAAGTTCGGGATGATGAATGTGGAAATCATGTCACATCTCATTGCGGTTACGCTAAATTTGGTGAACGCGTCGTATGGCTACAGTGGAAAGAGATTATGCTACTGTTCGCTTCGCATGTTTATTCACTTTCCTGGTCATACAACGATGACGAACGTAGCGCAACGAAAAGAGTATCAGGGAGACCGACGCGACATGAACAATGATGACAGCAAGCACATTCTTTTGCGTCTACGACGTTAGCCGAAAGAGTTCGGAATTTTGTTCTTCTTGGAGGTTGAAGTGAAAAATGCTTAAAGCCGACGGAGACATAAGCGATCGAGCAAAACCACCATGCATTTGTTCGGAAATGCTGGTAAAAGTTCGCTGTACACCCGGTCCTACAAGAAACTATGCGCGTCCCTCGTTCATGCCGCCCTTCCCACGAGAAATTGAATAATATATATGGCCCAAATTTTATGCTCGGGGTTGTACGAAAGGGCAATTTTTTGAAGGTAATAAACGCTTCTGTTTTTCATAAGAAAGGTGGATTTATATGTGTTAGTGAATATGAAAAAACTTTGAAGTTCAGCATGACAGAATTAACAGGGCGATGTTGTCCGCTCCTTGGTTATTAGTGGTACTCAAGTCAATCTGTGCTATCACTTGGATCTCAAAGTATCTGATAAAGCTTTTCAGATAGAAGCAGTAGGTGAATTATCAGTGAATGAAAGGCTTAAAAAAGTGTTCTTAAAGAGCTATAGGTTAGGAGAGAGGATAAGATTTTGTGTTCATATAAATAGCCTTCTTATAACGCTTTTATTGACTGCACACAATACAT
The DNA here is from genome assembly GCA_013433145.1 of Ascaris suum. Lineage (NCBI taxonomy): Eukaryota > Metazoa > Nematoda > Chromadorea > Rhabditida > Ascarididae > Ascaris > Ascaris suum. The sequence goes on along the minus strand of CM024169.1, from coordinate 14,025,591 downwards.
GTTCATCGAGGTGCATTGAAAATTTTCGGTAATGGCTGCCAACGTGTTGTTAATTAAACATAGAATAATTGTGCGAACGCTGACGAAAAGTTTTTCATGAGAAATGCTCGTCGTGTAATAGTTATACATACGCATAAGAAATTACATGAGAGGAACTGTGGACTTAATCAAACGATGGATTTGGAATAAATTTTAAAAAGCGTGGCTGCACTTAGAGTTCATTTGCATACTCACCCTGCATTCCTTTAACTAACAATAACTCCGAATATCAATACAACAAAACGTAACCTCGAAAAGAGGGATCCATAAAATTACCTCATCGTGAATTTAAACCTCATTACCGTGCAGCCAGTGATAATACCATAGTCAAAGAAGCGGGGTAGAAGAACTGAAAGCAAGCAGAAATAGTCCACGGCGCAGGGAGCAGAAGAGGGGAGGGTGCAGTTAGAAGGTATTCAAAAAAAAGAAGACCGAGGAGGTGGACGCAGCCATCATAATGTGGGCTTAAGTACGCTGATGACTCATAAGCTCGTGTTTTATGGCTTTCTCGTCAATATCGGATAGATCACTGGCCTGCACTTGCATCAAACTTTCGAGGCCAAGCGTTGCCTTCAAAGCGCGTACCGAAGACGCATAAAGCATGCGTCTACGAACAGGTGCCTCATCCGGACAGCTGAAAAAAAAACGTAAATGAAAACAGTGATACCTATTTTGTTCAGGTGCTAAATTAACTGCAAACGAGAGGGCGATTCCATCTCCAAGAAGTGCAAAAGCTCTTCAGAGGAATTATGTGGGCATTCACATTCTGCTCGACTAAATGCAACGTATCAACGAATAATGAGCCTTGCCAAGTAATGCCTTAATATTTTAATTAAAGCAGCCACTGTAAAAGAAGAGCTTCGAGCAAAGAGGGTAAAAAATGAAAGCCGCCAACGTACAAAATACAGGAACCTTCACGATTTTTAATTATGTCTCTAACTTCTGTCGAACTTGACAGATCAGCGCGATGGATAGTATAGAAAGAAAGTGTTATTTACAACATCCGTCAAATTTCACACCTATAGCCTCTGCAGAAGATGAAACCTACTACAGAAAGTAATGCGTTAGTGCATTTGAATGGAAACGTTTAAAACTGTGGAGACAAAAGTGCAGATCTTGTTCACTAGAGTCAGAGAAATATGCATACTCATCTTCAGAGACATATCCCTTGATCGTAGAGACTAGTGCCAAATCCACTTACACACGTGTGAGGGGAATTCGTGGATTCCGTGGAGCCATGTGCGCAGGCGTCTGTATTTGCACGTCTGTACTTATCTGCTGCGTGCATGTGTCTATATGATGGCTGTCGTGTTTTTGTCTGCCAGCCCTAACAACATGAGCACGGACGCATTGCATTTGTTTCGAGCAAATCATGTGCCTTCCCATATGCAAATTTTGCAGGATTACCTAAAACGCCAAGAGGAGTCAAAAACCGCCCAATACAATAAAGTGGAAAGGTATAATAGCGGAGCTGATGCGATATTTGCTCTTTATTCCTGCTCCTCTCGTCAATCACTTCAACAAATACCCAACAAAAGTGGAACGCATAACAATGCCTTCATGTTTGCCTGATTCAATCGCTGATGCAAATCCTTACCAAAAAAAAAAAAAATAAAATAGTTTCTTAGTAATCCGAAAGAAGTAGAGCAAAAATTTGGCACGTATGAGATTTTGGGTAAGTCCGTTCACCTTAAAAAGCTTATAGGCTCTTTGGAAATTGTTGGAACAATATGGAATTTGGTATTTGAGGTCATCACGTAACATGCCTTGTGTCTGTCAGTTCATATAATTGTAACTCTAATGTTCCTGAGTTGAAACAACCCAAAACGACGAAGCGAAGAAGTGAGGCCGCCGCGGTGCACATTTGGAAAGCCAATTTGTGAAAACTCATAAAAATGAGTCCTTTAACCTCATGGCATATTGCTGATAGTAGGTAGTTTCCTCACGACGCCGTATTCGGCTTCTTAAATGGCTTTAAAATGTGAGAGTGGCCACTTTCTTATTTACTTATAAACGAATAGCAGCCAATAAGAATGAAGTTTTGCGTCTCGAGCGAGCCGCTCGTTCACTTAAATTCTATAGAACCGAACGACATCGACTGCGTTGGCATTCTAGGAAAATAATTATATTTGATTTCTTGTGTCTATAATTTTTAAAGCTTATATAAATGATCTTCTTAAGGGCGTTTCAGATGTGACCTCATCTTTAACCTTTTCTCTGACTAATAGAGAAAGATGGAGATTTTCAGCAGCATCAGTTAAATCGAAACAAGAAATCATGCGAGGAAGATGAAGAATCTCTTTCATATAAATAGAAATTGCCTCAAACGAAGATAAGACTGGAAAAAATTACAGTGAACTTTCTCCTCGCAACCGGACGAAAAATTTTCTTCGCCCAAAAATCCTCGACTTCGAGAGTAGCGCGTAACTGTTTGCCTACCATCCTACAAGGACATTTCCTTCTGGAGCCAGCTGTATTCGCTATTCCTTTTGAAGAAATTTTACAGGATTGTTTGCTGTAGAGGCTATAAGAGGTCGCTGGACGGTAAGCTAAAAATGCTCATGCGATTTAATACAACCACTTACTACTGAACAAAGACCACTTTTGACAGCCGCGACGCCGCATCTGTCCCTTGTCGTTGTACCTGAACTTCAACGTCGACCGCTGCATAGCGGCATTCTTTGCCGTTGCCAACACTCTTTCGAATTTCCTGAAAAACTGCTCATCTAAACACTGCTCTTCGTTAGCATATGCATTTAATTTAAGCAGTATATACTTTAGGTTTCGATTAGAACAGATCTCGGTCACAACCGGAAATGGAGCTAGGGCTTGTTGAAAGCCGTTATCACACAGGGAGATAGGCTAAATTCGTTCCACATGGAGGTCGGATGTAACTAGACCCAAGTTCTTTTATTTGAAGGAATTACATTCAACTAGGTCCGTTTGTGTTTTTTGTTTGAAGAGCATTCATATTGAAAAATGAATAAATAATTGAAATTCACAGAAATCGTGCCAATTACGAGTGCTAAAGTGTAACAGCCCATTGAATGAAGTATGCTGAAGTTCGCAGGTTCTCTCTGAACCAATTGTAAGGAAACTTTTATAAGGTTTTAGTGAAATTTTGCAGAAATCAGTTTTCAACGAGAATTTGCAGAAAAACATATGCGTGTCCACCTCATGGACGTCTTAATAATTGTGAAAAAGCGTTTAAAAGTCTGAGGCGGTGAAGTTCGAGGAATAGTTTCTTCGAACATGCTACGATTGAGCGTACGGCAAACACGCTGCAATATGCTACACTCTCCTTATGTTATGCGTTTTCAAAATCTTCAAGAGCAAAGTACATATTTTAATGATTTTATTTCCATCCTGCATTGATATCCATATTTAGAACGATTGATAAGTATGCTTATTAGAAAAATTGTCATTCAGTTTCTCGGAAATAATATCCTAATATCGCCTTATCAATTCAACAATATTTGCTAATCTTTTCGTAATCAACGACAGATTTAGAAACTTTGGCTGTTTTCATGCACTTTTTATTTCGATTCTGCCTTTCATAAGTCTTTTCATGCAAGAAGTAACGTTTATATGTCAATTGTGAGATAAATTGCAATCTAATTCTCAAGAAATGGTGAAATAAATTTGCTCCAATATAAGCATCTCCTGCAACGGTAACACAAAGAGGTCGTCATACGATGAAATTGACACAAAGGAATCTCTTTTATCGCAAATGCGCAATGGAACTAATAAATCCGTTTTTTTTTCTGTGAAAATTGAGATAATATTTTTCGAGGAATCCGAATATAAAATCGGATTGCTAACATCGAAGGAGTCTGCACAAAAAACGTCCGCCATTTCCGGCATGCTAAAGGAAATTTCCGCCGGTTTACGCATCAAATTTACCTGTCATTTTAAATGAACGTTTTCAGTCCAGTGTGATGATCACTGATCTTTACTACGGTTGCCTTTAATCACCTGGAAATTGTATTAGTAATCCTACCCGATATTCACTCTCTATCTATATCAGTGTTATCTCTTCCTTCGCTATCAATAACAAAATCGGAAATTTTGCCCGTATTTTTCTATTTGATAGATTCAATTGCTTTCATTAATGTGTGCAAAGGTGGCAGCACCCGCTTTTGATTAAATAAGAAATTCTGGAACGCTTCCCAGCTTTTCAGCTGAGTTCATGCCCTAGTGCTCAGTTTATTTCACTTTTTTTAACTGAACGTTTCGTTCGTTTTGTTTTTCTGGGCAGTTCTCTTTTTTGAATTCATTTTTCCTTTAATTATGGCTCAGTTCCCTTAAGTTTTCAGTAACTCAAGCATCGCTTTAGGCGAAACATTAACTCAAAGATCGCTACACGGAAAATTCTTCTAAGCTTTCGTTCAAAGCCACTACTAAAGCCACTGAAATGCACTTTGGAGCTTTATTCCATATGTTTTTAAGAAGCCCAAAATAGCCCCTGTTCGGTTAACGAAAAGTCACTGAATAAAATGGCGACCATTTCAAGTTCCAGCGCATGCTTGCTAAGATTCACAACTTGCCCTTCATCAACATGGAAACTGTTTTATTATAATTCAATGGAAATTGTCATCGGTCTCCACGAATCTTTGCCGAATGATTCGTCCCTAATTCGCACTGAATATTTCGAATTATAGTTTCAAAACGACACCACGAAATCAGTTATCTAATATAGCGTCAGCGTTTGAGGAAAACACCGTCACTGGATTGTCTCATCTAATCTTTCAACCCTCATCATTAGAATTTGACAAACACAACGTTCCTAGAAAAGCCAGAAGCGCCTCATTCATACAATATTCCCCGTCGGTGTTTCACATGTCATGCTTTTCCACAGCTATTGGCATTGCATTGACTGCTTATACAACATTTGATTTTCCTTAATAACATTTGATTCTGCTAACTGTTCCAAGCAACCGCTTTTTTCGTGTGATTGAGAATGAATGAAAAGAATTGACAAATTTCATAAGAAAGTCTCGTGTTTTATTGTCCTCTAACCAATTTTTTGTGTCTCAGTGGCCATCTTGCACTCACAGCAAGATGATCTGCCTCTTTTCAATACCCTAATCACTGGGTTGAGTTGTATTACGTTTGTCTGTGAAAACGACTGCATGAACGAGATTTCACACTCGCTGCAACCTTTTCCACGGTTTGTCCTGAGAGTTGCTGTCTTCTCCGCTATTCATCCCCACCCTTGTGTCTCCAGAATAAATAATTCCTGTCGAATGAATACTCCCGCCATCTATGTGTTGCACCATATATCATAATTCTCCCCCTGTTTATACCATTGTTTAGTACAACTATCGAGCATACCAGAAATTTGTTGAGCTCTATTATTATCCACTCGGTGACCGTTAATTAACAAATGTGACACGATCCCTCAGTAAATTAATGCTAGTTTTTCACTGTCAGCGACTATTCTTTCGTTAAGATATTGAGATCTCAAATTCGACACTGCAAGGTTACGGTGCAGTGTGGAGTACTTTTGTGCATAGAAATATAAGTTATGCATTAAATGGTCCTAGAATCACCATCAAAGCAAACATCCGTCGCCACGTTCTTACTGAAGCGATCATGACATTTCAGTTAAACAACAAGCCATTACTTTCAATCCGTCGGCGGAATATGTCTACCCTTCAGCCAGCCAAAAAACATCCCTCACAACTCAAGCAAATGTCTTTCTCAGAACTGGGCACGATATACTTTATAATAATTTTCAGGAGAAGAGATGACGCCCGTGTTCTTAAAACAAGAATCACGCCACCCTGATTTTGTATATAATGTCTCAGCCCAGAAAATCATTTTTCACTGGCTGACTTTCGCTAGCGAGCCAACTGGTTGGGAAATAATATGCGCCAGTGGGATCCATTTTATATCGGAGCATCCGATCACCGAAATGAAAAGTAAAAAAGCCTGAGCGAACAAGCAAGAAATGAAGGAACTATCAACCGCAGTAACACTCAAGATTAAATGAAGGCAGATGAAATCGGTGCTTTTCATGAATCGCTGCATCATTAGAAGTGAATGGTGCAGAACGAATGTTGTCGTCAACGTTTACAGACTATCAGTGCTTCGTCTGTTGTCGGGGAGGAAACTTAACTTCAACTCGCGCACGATAAGCAACTTTTGAAATAATGACTTGGCATTAAGGGAAATAAGGGCAGACCTCCACGAAGTCAGAGTAGGGCGCTCCTTTTTCCCCAATTTTGTCGACAATGATTGTTGTATCGTCGTCCGAGATTCTGAAGATGATATAAGAGTGGAGATGTTTGTTGTGCAGATCGTCGTAGGCCTTCTTGCATGATGCGTCAATCTTCACTCCAGATGCCTGAAAATTTCGTTGGCTAGGCTGGCGGATAAATAGCAAGTGCAAAACGTGCTTGTTCAAAGAACGGTGGGTTTGTTTTCTGTGGGTTGCTAGGCATATCACAAAACCGAAAACACAATCATTTCGTCGCCTGCTTAGCTTCGAGGATGTGGAGTTGGTACGTTTAACTAGCAAGTAAAGCGATTTAGATCATTATTCCCTGATCGTTAAATGCCAAGACTTCCTCAAAGATGAGGATATCCCTCTCTAGAAAAGTTCCTCGGCAAAACTTACTGGTAATTATTCGTTTGAACAAATTTAGAATGCTTTCAAAGGAGCTAAATCACAAAAATGGCGATTTTTTTTCAGCCCGACTCAGATGAAATGGTCATATTGGCGTTAAACTAGAACTGAAAGTGCACTAATGCATATTTTCCTTTGTCGATGAAACAAATGAAATGAAAATTGAACTTCAAGAAATTAAACGTTTCACAAACAATTGGAATACAGCCATTTCCGTTTTCGTAGCGGCAACGAAAGTCCTCAACAAAAGGGTCTGACCGTTTCAACGGAATAAGATGCAGTATCGCGAAGGGGGAGAAGACCGGTCGAGGAAGCACCAAAATTTTAAAATGCAAGTTTGAGGAGGTTTCATATATTTGCGGGTAGAAGCGTACGTGATTATTCACAGTCTCCAATAATTCTTAAACATAGATGTCAATATGCGAAGCAATACACCACAAAATGCACTGAATACCCGTTCCTAAAGATAGACCTGGGCGCCCTTATAGCACATTAACTTTGGATGTTTAATTTGAAGCCAATCGGCTGTAATTGATAAACATCTGGTAAATAAAAAGTAAACGATAGCTCTAATCCTTATTAAAATTGTGAACGGATCTGTAGTATTAATTGATTTCCGAGCGATAAATTAGCATTTAAAGTCATGATGTGGCATAAAATGATAATGAAAACAATTATAGCAATTTTGGCTCCGTATCGCATTTTTAAGTTCATGTTTCTAAGTAGCAATTGGCGATGCTATTTCAGTTAAATGTTCAACTAGTTATTCGGCGAGTGCGGAATTTCGTTAAACGTCACGATGTTTCTGTCGGAGAGAATGGTTAATGCATTTTCATAGTGATATCAACAGTGAGAAGAAGCCGCATTGATGATGCGCTATCATTGTATGAATCAAGGGAAATTTATCGCCGAAATGACTCGAAAGGTCCTATTTTAAGCTTCTACATTCACTTGCCATGATGAACTATGTTGGCGCTTCTTATTCTACTATTAACTCATATTTTTCTATCAATGAAAAAAAAATGATTTAAAATGTTACAATGGGTGTACTTTCTCCCGTCAGGTTCTTTTTATTCAGGAACCACTAGGAGAAACGATGTCAAGTTTAGCGAGCGCAATGTATCCGTAAATATAAACCGTCCTATACTATTTTCTTTATTTGTCCACCAAACCCAAACGTGGTAAAAACACTTGAAATGCCGAAAAACTTGTATAGACTCTGCACCGGCTGTGTTACGACGCAAGTGGAGAAGCGTCCCAGTGCAGTCAACGCGATGTGCCTTTCGGCGTCCTGCTTACCTCACCCATCAACTTCAAAGATCGCGATCAAAAATAGGATGTACGGACGATGCGATGCTCTACTTTTTTCACCCAGCCCTCTAACTCACACAAATTTGTGGCTAAAGATTCGATTTTGCATGACCTGACCAGCATGAAATGAAAACCTTCTGCAGTACAATCGGTTGGTTTTCTTTCTCCATCAAACACTTTTAGCACCTCAAGTTGGCCTTATTCCTCGGGGGAAGCCATAACGACAAAAGTTGTTTGCTTGTTTGTTTGCCACCAAAGGTGATAGAGCACCAACTTCCCATTATACGACGATCGCATCCACGAGGCGCATCTCAACGACTGACAGTAAATGGAGAAGACAAGTTTGGACTTAGTTCTTGAAACCGTAACCATGCCAGATGAGGTGACGGAGTTGGGCGATTGAAGCGAGCTAAATTCGCCACCGTATTGGAGCCGCGGTTTTATGCAGCTTACCCACTCTGAACCCCGTGCAATCCGCCAGCTAAATCCGCCACTCTTTGAGTGTGTCCGAGTTTGGATCGAGGGTAAACATGCAAACTCCTCCGCATCGCTGGCTCCACAGCGCCTTTTGTTTTTTAGCCGTTTCCAAGTATCGACACCGAATCTCCCTTTTTGGCCTATTCCAATCTATTACCCTCAAAGTCACAACTTTATTAATTGTGGGTGCCACTGCACAGTGAAATCACACACTGGCATACGTCTACTCCACCTCCAGCTCACAAAACATCTTCCGACTCACTGCCTTCGAATTTATGGCCTAGTGGTTTGAACAAAACTGGCATGCTGCAGAAGTGGGTATTTCCAAGAGCAGTTTCATTTCATAATTTTACATTCACATACTGGAACATATTTCCACAACCGCTCGCTGAATTTTTAATGATAGTGAAAAATTACAGTTGTTAAGGTCCTTAACAAATGAAAGTCGGAATTTCCCGTATTTTGCTCGTCTGTGCCGCGATGTGGACGATATCACATTCCATCGTGCGTTTGCTTCTTTTTTAGGGTGAGGAAGCGAGGTAGAAGGTTTGAGGTATGTTTCTTTGACATATTCACATGTCCCAGCAAACGCCCGCAATTTATCCAGAAAGCTATCGCCGAGAAAAACCCAGTCACATCCTACTACCAAAACATGCGGTTCAATAATTATCCAGGTTCGAAGGGATCTTCTCATTCGTTCTCACCAAAGGCGGAATAAAGTAAGAAAACGACAGCAACTTGTACCTAAGCTGATTAGCATATTAAAAGAGTTCCTGGATGTTGATGAAAGGCATCGATGCAAACTGCCGTAAAACGAAATGATTGGGAAAGCTTCCTAGCGGGCTGACAGCATATGCCCCTTGAATCCTGCTGAATCACGATTAACCGCTTTCAACAGCTGCCAACAACGTCAAAATATGCAAGATCACGCCCCATATTTCAATTGAAACGTTGGAATCTTAGGCGAAACGTTTCTCCGCAAACTGACCAGTGCGAGAAGCGTGCAAATTTTTTGCTACCCTTAAATGCTCACAAAATTCTTTCGAAGTTACAGAAGCGTTGGGAAATAACTTACAAGAGATCATCGTAGAACACACACTACACCCACCAGTCGAGCTTCGATGGTTCTCCACTTGGGCGTACCGAACAGACATTCATCAACGACATGAACGCGCATACTTATGTGAACACTTCGAAAATCTATGGTGGCACAGTGCAAACTAAATTGCATGAGAAAGAAACAAATACCTCTTCGTCTGCTTATAAAAAAACCTCGACAAACTGAAACCTGAGTGCCGTTGACATTGGTATTTATGAGCTTTTGGATGAACTTCCTTCAGTATTGCTGAGATTTCCAATTATATTTGCGCCTCCTTCTCCCTTGCAGGTGGCCAGCAGATGGATGGAGGCTTAAGCATGTGCATTCCAGACACGTCTTTCTCCAAAGAGAAACAATACGTTCAAGAAAACATTGCTATGGCACAACCCTTCTGGACAAGTGAGACCATAGAATGTGTATCTAGACATTTCCTAGGGGAACCTGAAAGTGGGTGCCACCGGCACCAGAGAGGTGCACACCCTTCTGGAACAAAGCGAAGAAAGCGGAGTCACCTAGTTGCTTTCGCATAAACGCCAGCCCATTCAAGAACAAAATAGCACGTCTCACAGCTTAAGGAACGGAGACTCCAAAGGATGCTCTGCTTTGTTTCTGAAAGCTAGAAGGGAGGAACCACTATAAGTTAGCACTACCGCTCTCCAAGAGCAGCGATAAGCCATCAACACAACCCATGTGGTACATCCTGCAGTAGTCCGGATGCGATGGTATATATATCCCTCACACGCTCACAATCAAGTGAAATATTTAAAGTGATCTAGTTCAGTTATATTTCTGAAAAACAATGATAGAGTCAGTTCTAGATCAATTATTCAAGCCACCAACTTACCTGCAACTACTGTATTCAGCCAGAAAAAAATCTCGTTAAGAGAAACTGTGAAAAGGCAATGAACGAGCTGTCAATTTTAGCCGCTCATGAAAATTTTACCTAAGCGGAATCAATTCAGCGAACATCTTGGCAGCGTCAAATTAAGTGACTTCAAGCTCAGCAAACCGAAGTTCATTGATAATGCTTCATGGACAAACCAAAGTTGCTTTCAATGGGTCGCTCCAGCAGATATTTGCTTTATTCAAATACACAAACCACCTTCTTTGCGCAAATCGAAACCGACGAATTCTACACCATTCTGTCACTCTGCAGCGCTATAAACCAGACAGAACTCTACAACGAAGAGACATGGGATTCATCATATTGAACACAATATAAGTGAAATGTGGCCAGAATACTGCACCATCCAGCAGGTCTAGCTGCGCACCTATCCTTTCCTCTACCACCTCCGACCCATCCCCTCTCTCCCATTACACAGTCTCTCCTAGGAAAGTGCACAAGCACGACAAGCTGCGCTAATACTTGTAAAGTTCTAGCTTTACCCTGAACGAAACGACAAGCTCAAATAGCAATCTTATCAGTGGGACAACACATCGGTGCTGAATAAGATTTTTAAGAATATCGTCAGACCCCAATCGACTAAACCTATACCATCAAGGTAACTACTGGACGCTACGAAAAACTGTCTGATTAGAAAACATAAAGTAACAATCCTTATCGCATCAACACCCGCTGAAAAGAAATACAAAGCTTTCCACCCGCCACTGCACAATCGTTCTCAAACAAATTACCGTTCAGGTTTTCTCAGCCTCGTTGTTTCCATGTCATATATAACGACTGGCCCTCTAATTTCGGAAAATTTTCTGCAGAAACCAAGCTGTTAGATGTTTGCATACAACAGCATACTCCAGAATTTCTCCTTAAAAAACTCAAAAAGAAAAAGAATTGAGATAAAGAAATTACACAAGAGCAAATCAAACGGGCATAAAGGATCGTTAAAATAGAGGGCAACAAACAAGCAAGCATCTCAGTTACTCACAAAACACAGCGTTACAAATTCGACCACCTCCAACAAGCAACTCCAATCCGAAGTTATCGAACAACAAAAGAAACGACGGGCCATTCACGCCTTCGAAACAAGGCCAAACATTTGGTTAGTAGAAGATAAAACGTCCGGTTAAGTATTGCCACAAAACCGTTCGTTAACGCTGCTTTCTTTTTACCCAACATTCAGTGATCGCCGTATTTGTCGGTTAGCTTCATCAGCAACTCCTTGTGCGACATCTCCGACTCATCGGACACCTGAAGACAGTGAGCGTACAATTTCCTTACCTAAGACCAATAGAAATATCTGATTCGTCCTTACGTTCAATGTAAATCAATCAACATGATATAGGTGCTAAGACATTCTACTGATAATGCAGCAAACTGCCCGTTATTCAATAACTACCAACGCTGCGCTTCGAGCAGTGAATTGTTATTGAGTTCCAGTATTTTAATGATTTACAATAAATCGACAACAGACTAATAAAAACGATCCTTCTAGATGCAGGAGGCGTCGCTTCCTAACGGCAAGGGATCATTTGCATGGCCGATTCGAAAATGAACAACCGCCTCCTACCGTCACTTTCGAACAGCGAAATGACTGCTTAACAGCGATATGCAAATCAGCTTAAACTATAGCCATTATTTTTATTGACTTTGGGATATCCTCCCCACGACTTGATCGATGACCATTTTAAAGGCAATAACATGATCTAATTCCAGTATTCCATCGAGAAATATTCCAAAGACCACGACGCAATGGACACCTTTCGCAAAGTGAAGAAACCATGTGAGCGTTGCTCAATTTGTTGGGAAACCCACGCAGAAAAGATCGTAAAGCAAATATCCTTTTCCGCAGTTATCATCGGAATGAAAACATCCTATCCAGTCATCGAAAACGAAAAATTGATGTCGAACGACTGGCCATTCACTAGCAAGAATTAATATAAGAGACATTATGCACTAGGTCTCAGCTGTTTCGAAAAAACTGAAACTTGAGCAAATAAAAAAAGGCTGCAAACTAAAGTGAATTCTCGAGATGGGAACAAAATGAAGGAAAATAAAAGAAAGAGAAACCTGGAACTGAAGAATTCTCTCAGTGCCAAGGGAAGCCTTAATGGCGGACGCCGATGATGCATAAACCATCTTCTTTTTAATTGAGGCACCATCAGGACATCTGAAAACAACTCATTACCAAGCGAATATACAAGCAACAACCACATGCCTCTGATTCGACAAAAACCGCTGAACATTTCACTTCCAGCGTGATGTGAAGAACTCATAAAAATTCATCACATAGTTTCGAAGTGCACAACAGGAATAAGATTCAAAACAAATGCTGCTTCACTGCTTGCTTTTCACAATGCAAGAACACCTCAAAGGTGTGGATTGACACAAGCAAGAAGACTTCTCATCGGGATTATCGGTCGCTGCAGAACTGGGTGGAGGAATAATCACCTACGAAGCTTTTTCCTGGCCAAACAACGCTATCTATTCCCCCCATCCCCTTCCAATCGCCAATTTCTTATCGCTAGAAGAATCACACTTCTATTTCCGAACGCGAAAACTCCCTTCCTAACTGGATGACCTCAAGGTCGAAACTAGCAAAAGCGAAAACATTTCCGAACAGCCGGAATGTGAAGTTTTACTGTTTAAGTTTCCTGTCAACAAGCTTCCGTCCGAACAGTTCCGCACACCACCCTCCCCCCCCCCTCCTCGTCGCCACCTGGATTGAAAATAGTGGTGCGAGAAGTCTTCAGCTGAACAGTGTTTGAATAACTGCCGAACTGGGAGATTTCTATACATATTAGAAAACAAAAAGTTTCCACTAAGTCCTATAAAACCCGGTCTTATAAAATCTCACCACTGTCAGGTGCATTTTGCTTCTATGCGTTAGAATGCTCAAAGAGCCTAAAGATTCAACTTCAGCTTCGCGGTAACTCTCTCCGCAGAAGTAAACTCTGTAAGCATATTTCGTCGCACTATGCGAACCCTGATTAAACGCAGTTGAAAACCGTAAGATATGTCGAGTGAATAAGTTGTGAAGGTTCCTCTATGCTTAGTTGGCTATCCAAATGAAAATCATAGCAGATTGGCCTCTCCTGACTAGATACACCCCCAGTTTAATTGCTAAAATCAGAAACCGTGTTGCAACGAGCATGACTTCATTCTTGAATGTGCTATGGCTCTTAAATCTACGAATGAAAACTTGCATGGGAATATCTGTCAGCGCAACAACTATCACCAATAATGTCAAACATGCGAATCCACAGACCGCGGAATGGTTTTATACATGAACAACCATAGAAAATTTGAAGTAGCGACAAACTATTCACCACTTCACATCTACGTCATGATTAGCCGACGGCGCACAACCTCATACAAAGTAGTCAACCATTCCACTTGTTTTCTCAAACGCAAGGAAGGCAAGGAAAGCGCTTCTAGAGAACGTTTACGTTCGTATCAACGACCTCCAATCAGTTCAGAGCACGGAATGAAGGTTTATGAATCCAGCCTCCCCCCTTTTCGAAAGTTTCTCTTCAATTAACAGCTGTTAGAAAAAGACCGCCAATAAAAAAGCTGACAGGGAAGTTAACCAAGACAGCCACATGCAACACTGTGATGAGTAGGAGTGAGTTCTCAATTTCGGTTCGAAGCATTTTGGATCATTCACTGATGTCTCATAGATGCAGCTGGAAGCTATTTGAACTGCTGCGACCATTTAAGTATGAAACGTAGGTGATCTTAGGTCAAAGCACATCAAAAAGTGCCATGCAAAGACATTCTGATAAGCTTGCCCATCACCACTGGATACCCTTCCACCGTTCGTCTGAAGCATCGAAATTCTCCTAATCACAAATTCAGGACAACCAGTAAAATGTAGAAGGATTACACGGACGTGCACATCTCAACGGCATTACCTTTCAAGTAGATGGGAAGGGGGAAGAGGCAGTAAATTAATAACTCAGTGAAGCAAATCCGGAAATATAAGAGGCAAGGATGGAAAATAAGGTGGCAAAAGCAACTAGGAAAGCGATGAAAAGAGTGCAGCCATATTATGTTGAATAAAGACGGAAACAATACACCGGATGTGCCCACCTGTAGCGAATAGATCAGATACATACTTATCGAATGACAGTAAGCAATAGTATTTCCTGAGACATGCAAAAGGCACCTATTGGTTGAGTCTGAAATGGTTCACATGCGCGGACCTTTCACTTTTCCTGGAGCCAGATTAGTTCGATGGAAAGAAATAAAAGCACTCACATCTGTAAGAAAACAATTTTATCCATTTTCGAGTTTCCAGCGCCGACACGGGAACAAATAAATTTGAAGTCGAAAACCGCGTATCTGCAGTCTTTGAACCCATCGGTGCGTTGCCTAAGATCGTCAACGAATCGAGAGAACGCCTGCTTCGAATTGTCCTCATAGTCATCCACAGTAAGAGCCAACTGCTCTTGCGTCACTGCCGCCTCTACTACCACTTCGCGATCCTATAACATAAATATGCAAATCAACGATGTAATGTTCTGAAAATGGGCATTGATCACTCCCCTATTTGGAAGCCAAACGGCTTCAGCAAGGCTGCAAATCGTGTGCGCAGATCATTTATGGCAACAGTCTCTTCATCGTATTTTTCACCTCGACGCATGCATGGGTGTTTTGAAAAAAAGAATGCAAGAAAAATCTATAACAAGTAAAAAAAACCTCTACCTCTTCTAAACATCAGACTTTTTGCATCGTTGCCGCACAAATATAATTCCTTTACATCTAGAACGACCTTTTATGCCAGTGCTAATAAGCGGCTCTGACACATACGTAGCTCTTGTAAATGCACGGAGTTGTATTACCCTAGACATCCAATACTTCCTTTGCATCTTTCACATTTACTGAAGCCTAGCGTTATTTGCACGAAGACTTTATAGGAAACACGCTAGAAATTCGTACCTCCAATCCTCCTATTCAATTATTCCATTGCAAGTTACCTCACAGATCTCATCGAAGCTGACTGCCGTCAAAAAATTTGGACGTTAAATCCAACTTTGCTCTCAAAATGGCTTCACCGATAAACACGTGACATGAAAAAACGACCCCGAAAATAAGTGCGTTATAACGTCACCGTTTATGGCACAACAACAATACAGTGCTACGCCATGACGATCGTGGACAATCGCATGCAAGCATGGTGAGTGAAAGGCCATGAAGGGTGGGCCAAACGGCGTAAATTCAAGCCAAGGAACAGCTCCAACTTAATACACGTGGTTTTTTTGTCGTAATGCCTCATATATTTGCGCGATCGCAGTTTTCACTACTACTCTTTCGCATTGCACCGTAGTGTATAGGCCATGTCATTCAAACTTATTTTAAAATTAGCTACTAGCAAACGGAGTGATTACGATACATCGAAGCATAAGAAATATGTAACACGGATCAACTTCAGCCTGTAAACGTGAAACGGCAAGCTTCAGGCTTAGCCAGCTGGACAAGCCATTACAAGATTTTTTGCCCGGCAACGATTTTCGCAATTTCAGACTCCACAGAACAACAGCAAAGTCAGCAACCTTTTTAATGGTCTATAACCTCATTAATCAGTCATATTTATCCCAAGCTCATTCCTAAATCTAAGAATTGTCACAATATGCTTTCGTTTTAAGTGTTCCACACGAAATGCTTCTCTGTTTAACGCCTGTTCAATTTCTACATGAAACAAGTGCCACATTGCTTATCATATAACACTACACAAAATGAAATCTGGATGAAAAATTGTGTAGTAATGTTATAGAAGAACTCAATACTGGGTCTTTTTGAATGTATTTCTAGAACGATACGGTTAGAATTACCTCAATCTTGAAGACGATATAGCGAAGTTCCTTGCCCTCGGAGAGTCGCTGGAAGGTACGCTGCACCTCGGGGTTAACACTAACGCCGGATGTGGACTGAAAAATAAACATTTCACTAATGATGAGCGTAGATGAGCATTTTACATAACATGCAACAGGTCATTCCGTATTAGTTAACACAGCACAAATTTAACACATTCCTAGACTATTCACCGCACACGAATGCTTTACTCGACATTAGAGAATTGCGAATCACACAGTGAATTGAATATACATCGAAGTTTGTTCTCTTGAAAACGATTCCATAACAACTGATGCCAACAGCAAAAAACATTTTAATAAAGCGACATTTGTACGAACTTAACGAAAGATTACGCAAACTACTGCAAATAAAAGAAAGGAAAAGTTATATGTGCAAAGAACCTTCCTAAGCAATTGCAAATCATTAAAACCAATGTTTCCATGAGGTCAATGCATCATAAAAACACAATCTGTCTATGACCGCCATTCTAGTGAAATTATGTTCTAATTATTCCATCTTTTTATTCTCTAAAGAATATCGCCCACAGCGATCAGAAAAAATGAGGACTACAAAAAAGGTGTACAAAATGAGTATAGAGAAATGAAGGAACTTGTGGCATCTTAGGGCGAAAGGAAATACTCTTTCGGGCAATTCGGCTGCACTTCTATGGCCATGAGCGCGACATTTGAGTGGTCAAATCAAACAATTAAAAACTAAGCGCAGTTCTGAGTTAATGCCCAGTTTTTCTTCTTTCGGCTCAAAATTATTCTTTCAACAATTTCATTTAAAGTGGAACATCTGTGACTCTTATCCCGCAACCGAGGCGTATGACCCACACATAAGCCCATATATGGCGTTACTTTTGAAAGTGCGTTTAAAAATTGAACGGATTCTCTTTGAAACTGCTAAGACTAAAAATTAAGACGGAAGAGAGAAATTCTACGGAGCTTTCTTTTGTCAAAAATGAGGCGCAAAAGAAAAAGAGTCGAAATTATAATTTCAATGGCGGATAAGTGAAATTAGATAGTTTGCATTAGGCTTCAATAGCTCTTTCTATTGTTGCATTTGTTTGCACGCATAAAATGCACTTAGAACCAATCTGCTTATTAGAGCGGAAAAAGCCAAATGGTGCCATTCTATGAAATTTCTTTTCACTTCATAGTCATAACTTCGAACTCTACTTTTCTTGTCATAATAACTCCGATGCAAAGCCTCAAGAACATCTTAATATCAAAACAAATCTGGTAACAGTGAAAGGCTGAAATATGTTGGAGCAATCAGATATCATGTTTGCTTTTCA
Source organism: Ascaris suum (assembly GCA_013433145.1). Classification (NCBI taxonomy): domain Eukaryota; kingdom Metazoa; phylum Nematoda; class Chromadorea; order Rhabditida; family Ascarididae; genus Ascaris; species Ascaris suum. Next base: position 14,007,983 of record CM024169.1, on the reverse strand, counting down.
GAATGTCCAGGTGAAAGCCGTCATCGAATGGAATATCGTTGCCAAGCGAAAATAAATAAGGAAACAATACGATTTGTTAAGCACCCAAAAATAGTGCATCTCACATTAAATCATCAATTTCCTATAATATAAAAAACACAGGTAATGTCGTTCGCGCAAATTTGCACACGATATTTTCCAATTAAAGCTGCGTGACTAATCTTCACATTCAACAACTCGACATATGCGGTTATGGCAAATGGAACAAATGCGAACGATATTTCGCCGTTCTTTTCAAAGCAATATTTCGCATATTGTTTGCTAAAGGTGAAAAACATTCGCTGTCGACTGATTCTTGAAGATATTCGCTATATAAATCGAACATTCTTCAGCGCATAACTCACACCACCGCCGCTCATTTATAACGAATTTTGCATAGTCAACGAGAAAACACCTCTATATGAGAAAATCGATCTACTAATACTACTAGAAACGATACATAAGCTAGCATAATAATATATACTTCAAAGATGATGCCCAACTGCATTCTTTTTCCCAGAATAAATACATTAACGCATTAAATGAGGAAAAATATTCACATTCGAATGTAACACGGTGGTAGAGTGTTTAAAATGATAACCGAGAAAATATGATCTTCCGAACATAAACACTGGCTAATTCATTCTAAAGCCCAACTTACCTTTTTGAAGTTCGCTTAGTATTGCAGTTTTCGTTGATCGGCACAAAATATTCCATACTCATTTCCAAAGATCACAGCCTAGATAAGCAGATTAGCTCGGTTCATCCTATCCACTAATTTCAATTATCGTATATATCTGGAAAGAGAAGTAGGAAGCAATAAAGTTTTACTAACCATAACGAATTATCGCTGATCTAATTGAAGAGAAGAGTCTGCCTGATTGTCACTCTTCCAGCGACTTGTAACCCAACTTTAGACGGCCTGAAATGTGTAAACAGTGATCATCAAATTAGTCCATGTTCTGGCGATAGCGGACGTCAATTTTACAAATATATTTTCATCAATTTCCAAAACATGCAGAAATCAATAAAATAACTGGAATAATAATGACAACCGTATTAATCAATAATTAGTTATTAATTATTATAACAATGTTAGTAACAATAAATAACACTAATAATATTTATATATTTTCAATAATGATTGATAATTAAATAGTCAATAAGAAAGAAAGAAAGAAAGAAATAACTAATGATAACAATAATATAATAATAACATGATGGCAAATAGAAGTAAAAATATCATCAATAATAATAATGGCATCAGCATCACAGAGGTGACAAAAATGAAATGACGATAGCAAAAATAGGGTAGTAATTATTGCCAGCGGCAATAACAAAGGTACGTCAATACTTCAGAAAACAATAGTACTAATGCAGCAAACACTAACATTAAGTACAACAATAATACCAACGGTAATAACAACTGAATCATAAACCACAATAACAAAAATAAAATGATAAATAAAATAACAACAATAAGAATAGTGATAATAATATTAAAAAATAGCAACGCAATAACGGTATAAGAAACGTCAACAACGATGACATTACAATAAATAATAACGATAGTAACAATTATATAATAAATCGTAGAGCGATGATAACGATACAAACGACCGTAACAAAAACAATGAAAAATGAATGATAATGTTAAAATTACAGCGATAATGATAACTCAATGCAGGAGAGATGCGACGATTGGCATTTATCCGCGACAACGTAGATGGAATTTCAACTCATCGACGTTCCATAATTAGATTAGCGCTGCATTCGATTGAACTAGGATGTTTCTCGAGAGCCGAAATTCTCGAACCCTGGACTTAATACTCTCGAAACAACCTGGGAGTTCTGAGATTGCGAATTTTGTAGTGGAAGTTTTGCTTTGATTTGTGATGATGGTGAGAAACAATGTGTGCTCCCTTCGAATGCAAACACGCAAAAGCAAACGCAATGAGCAAATGAATGAAAAGAATGCAAAACGCTGGAAGCCGCACTCAGGATACACTCTACTAACATCTACCTACCAGTCTACTTCTTGGATGATTTCATATTCAATGTCCCCTCTATTCTCGAGATCTATGAAAGCGTTGTGACCGCAGCACCGCTTTTATTAAGATTGGCCTGACTTTGCTCTCATTTTGGTGCCATATTCCACATCGGACTAAGCAAAGTGCCGACCTTGGCAATATACTACTTTCAAGGTTGCCTTTCGAGACACATAAAGGATTAAAGGATAGATCAAATGAAATGGATACTGAGGAACACACATGGGCAACCTCTCGCCCACTTTCCTTCATCCTCCCTGCCGTCATTTGGTTGGATCAAGCTCCCTCGCAGTTTTTGCAAGTTGAGCAGTTCTAGGATGCACCGCTTGCGCCCCTCCTTCCAGCTCGGGGCAGCACATTTTCTTTTTCAATTTGCTGCATTTTCGAAAGTGAAGACATTGTCTTCCTTGCCGTTTATCAATGCCTCATCTGGCTGCATCAACTGTACCAAAGCATGTTTAGTGGTCGTTATCGGCTAACTTCGAGATAATTCAGCACAGAGTATCAGCCGAGTCCGACCGAACCTTGCCCAGTCTTCAAGATCCTCCTGAGTTTATCATTTTGAGAATACATTGCCTGTACTAGGGCAAAAAAATAAAGCCTCATTTTATGTGAATACAAAGACGTATGTGTGTGATGCTCTCTATGAAAATAGCGCAATGGGAAAAAAATTGTACTTACATGCAAAATAGTACAGCAATAAAATGCGATTCACAATAAAATTTGCAAACGAGGAACGCAAAGATGGGGAAGAAATTCCAAGATGAGGAATTATTTGCAAGGATGAAGAAACCTGAATAATATCTTCTCACGTGGTGAAAAAATTCAATTGATATTCGCAACGTGCAAAATAAATTAGGTTTGGGTTTATATGAGAATCACATAAGGTAATACGTCCGTACATCCGGAAGAGAAGATTTATCGCCCTAATCTCAGGTGGAGGGAAAATGTAACAGATCGTGGTATCCCTTACCATTGGTATATATTAACACATTTATGCGAAATCACTTCCTCTAGTCACCTCTTCTCTTCCCAGTTTCAGCCATTTAGCTGCAGGCTGACGGTTATCAATTGCAGATTGCAATCCAGCCCCTAACTTCTGAGAAGTTCGAGAGGTGCTCCTGTCTGTATGGAACCTGCCCTTCATCAAAGAGAACGATGAAAACTACAGTTTTATAGACTAGTTTGAGACAACTCAAACTGCCCAAAATGTTAGGTGGGCCAGTGCACTCTAAAGACACCATTCTCGCGAACCGCACTAAGAACACAACAAGAGCATTGCATAAGCTAGAGTGAAACAACGATACGACCGAGGAAGAGAAGCAATGAAAAATAGGTGGCAGAGAAAGCAGTTGATGAGGGAAAAGAAGTTGCATTACTGCGATGTGGAGCAGCTGGTGTCGGCCAAGAAACGGTCAATATCATAAACAATGAACGGGATACGCGCTGTAAAATAGCGCTCCACAATCCGTACCACCTTTGATGACTGTATCATCCCCACAACATCGACACCACTTGTCCAAGCAACATTCGAAGCACTTGTCAGGAAGGGTCGACAAATTGTTCAGGAATGCAGAGGGTTGGGGAAGCAAGAAACAACCAGCATTGTGCAAGGATTACTCATCCTAAATCTTTATATCGCACCCTGAACATCAATCAGCGGTGCAAATAGCTTCCAATTACCTTTCTGCGCATGCATACAACGGATGAGGGAATATTTTCTTGACAAAATCACGGGAACAGACTGAGGGACACAGGTATGTACCTGACCCCTCCAACTGATAAAAATGGCATGTGCCGTTTGTTGAATAATTTCTTTCCACAGCTTTTAATTTTACGCACCGAGGGAAAAAAACAGTGATTTTTGGTTATTTATACCACCTTCGACGCATTTGCCTAATTAGCATTTTACAGCCTCTCGATCAACCTTCCACCCCGGTTTTGCACAAGGATCCATGCAATGATGGCACCACCTAGCAGCGTTAGATGGATGTATTGCAACTAAATAATTAGATGCTGTACACATTATGGTGAGATTTAAGCTAACAGGGAATATTCGGCATTTATTTTTAGTAACTTCCCTATGGCTATGTTAAGCATATTCTCACTTGACCAGTTGTCACACTAGAAGGTGGGAATTAGAGTTGTTTCGTTCTCTAGCCCAATTGCAGAACGTTGCAAACATTGAAGACCTTAGTCGTTCTCTAGAACGATTCCCCTGTATCGTATTCTTCTTCGAAGCATTTCGGATCGTCTCGATAAGAAACGTTACGATGTGCTAAGGGAATAAAGGATAGCGAGCAGAAACGATAAGCGCCCACTGAGCGATCTCGATGGACGAAATGTGGAACTGCAATAGCCGATGGGTGGAAGCGAACGCCAAACCCACAGCCGCACTCGATCGATTCCACAAAAACAACTCCGTTCAATGAGTCAGAGAAAAGATGCTCGAAAAGCAAACACATTCGCCTGCTAATAATAGAATAGCAGCTAAGAAAATTTCATCCCACAAACTAATTTGAAACAAATTCTATACAGAATTTGCCACAAATATTGCTGATAATTGCATATCGAGATTGTATAACATAATGTTCAATGAAACGATATGATGTTATGACAGAAATTCTCCCCACCAGTATATGAGTCCAGTAAATGATGTATCAACTAAAATGCAAATCACCATACCCTTCTATAAGACTGAGAGCTCTAGAACACTTCCCAGACTGGCGACGAGAAACAGTGTATTTTTTCGATAGCACATCATACAGCCACTTCTTAAGTGCCTCAAACAGTTGAAGGTAATGAATAAATATGAGCGTTTGAAAGACGTTTAGAAAATACAACTGATTTAATCTTCTGATATCTAAATGATCGAAAATATACGGTCGAAGAAACGATAAGCATCAACTACTGTCACAAGCAAAACTGATAATGAATGACTATAATAAAAGAAATTCACTAATAGTTTTACGAATAATAAAACAGAAAATAAATAAATAGCTCATTTCGAGACGGGAAGAAAGTGGGCAAAGGATTTTGCCTGCTGCATCCGCGTATTTCTCATACTGGAAAGTCTAGGATGAGCAAGCTTCAACGCCCACAATGGGAATATGTCCATAAGACAAGAGAGCCTTTCTTTTCTGCACTATTTACCAGAAAATCTGCATTTATTCCTTCTTCAAATATAGAGATAACGAGTGAAAACGATAAGCGAATATCGTATGTTTACATGTGAATTCGCAAAGCGTTTGACAAACGACACAGCAGATGCGTGTAAAAAGGGAGAATCAATAGGCGTCGAAAGCGTCCACCGCCCATTATAGCAATGCAATGAACAAAAACGACATCGAGGCAAACCCGTCTTTTTTGGTTCCAATCGTATAAAATGACACTTATTTATCGGGCATTTAAATATTACAAGCCGAATTCATTCATTTACAGATTAATTCCTTGCATATTTTAGCATATCTATTCAGCCACGTAAAACACTATAATTCACCAGGAAATTCCTGAAACTCATTAAATATGCAACAATTATAACATGAAATCGATACAGGTGTCAATGACAATTTCCAGCTGAATAAAGAGGTGAAGCAAAGATTCCGCTGATGAGAAAGAGGAAAGCGAAATGAGAAACGATCAAAAATTGGAAAAACCGCTAATGCTCCGAACGTAGTTCTACCTATCACTTCAGAGAACGTGTGATCCGATACAACTGAGAAACGCATTAAATCATTGAACCGGGCTACGACGACAGGCAGCAGTAAAACACATGCAAACGTTAAGCGCAAAGAATCAAGGAGGCTAGGTGAGACGGAAGAATGGGTAGAACAAATATATCTGCTCCCTTTTACTCTAGGTGCGAATGCCTTTCCGCCTCATCAGCGGTCAGTTATGAAGAGAAATGAAAACTCGAATGTTCTGAACCGACGCCCAAAACTCGAATTTTTCGCTCAAGTCTTTGAGCCTTCCCTTCGAAAAACTTCATTTCAGCGGACCGCCATAGTTGCACACGCATTATTATAATCAGTATCCATCATATCACCTCGCAGAAACTAAATAAGTCCATTTTTAGCCACATGAATTGAAGGGAAAAAATTTTGCAATACATGAAACTGCAACACTCAGATACCCGAACCGATGGTATTCTCTTTGCTTTTCAACATTGTTAATAGCAAATAAAAGAAAATTTTTTTTCAATCTAAACTAAAATCAACCCAACTATTATAGCGATGTTTATAAAATGCTTCGAAGCTAAAAGAACAAGACAAGGATTCAATCGGACAAAACATAATGAGTTCTTCAAGCAAGATCAGTTTCAAGTACACTTCCAGCTGGTACACTTACTACAAAACTGAGGCACCAGTTTGAGCAGGTTTCCTTACCGAGAAAGAGGGCTAACGTCCTGCACAAACTCAAATAGAACAAGTGGGAGTAAGGAACGAAAAGAATGAACAAAAATAAAAGAAAAAAATCAGTAGAAAAATGTACACCTACTTAGTTTTCTCAATCAAAAGAAAATAAATTCAATGAAAAACCTGTAAACACTTAGAAGAAAAACCTCTTTCTGGTCATCTCAAACGAGTCGGAATTGCATTTTCTATAACCAATCATCCGCCATTATTCACATGCCTCTTCAAAACTTAATGAACATCAATGGCATTATGTGATGAGGACATCGTGAATGTGAATGCTAGTTTATATATAGAAGTAAACTGTGGATATCTCTCCCTTTCCCTTCATAGTAGACAAGGATGGCTTCCCAATCATCGAATCCATTCTTGCGTTGCGATGCAAAATGCACTATATTTTCGAATTATCAGCATTTGCCTCACCGCGCCATTTCCCCAGAAGCTTCCAGGACATAGTTGACAGGGCTCTTGACTCAAGAAAGTCAGCCTTAATATGCTAGCACCTAAGAAATTACACCATCCTGCCAAGTGATTAGTCAAGCAAGTGCAACCAACGCCAATGCAAAGGCTGCTATCTTTAATCTTACGATCTGAAATAACTTTTGCTGTGAAGAAAATGTCAATTATTCCTAGGCTGCTGTCTGATACTCTGTAATCTATAGAAGAGAAACCTGCTATTTATGGCCTATGGCCCAAAACTACTCTTTCCATATAGAAATTCAGTTATTCTACCCTACTAATTAATAAATAAATCGCTGTTGACATCAAACTGTTTTTCATTTCACCCGACTGGGCAGACGAAAACTGCTCCAACATTTATGAGCGCAAAAAACGCGCACACCATCAACATTTCCAGCCTCTCTGTCTATAATTGTATGATATTTCTAAATGCTCTTCAATCAGTGATAACGAAGCTATAAGCTAACGCAATTATACTATTTTAGAGAAAGAATGCGCAAAACACGTATGAACGGTGAATTAAAATGAATAGGATATGCAAAAATAAGTGAGAGTCAATCCGTTCCCGTACAAAGATGCCGTGTACCTTTAGACAGCGTTTCTGCAACAAGGAGCCACCTGCATTAACGCTATAAAATGTCGGTTTGGTGACAGACGAAGCACAGCTAATGCCATATGCTTATATCCACTCATATTCCGGTCTAAAATCTCACCTAATAAAGCGTCAAGTAATTCATATTCAAATGATCCGAAATGGTTAATAAAACGTATTTGATCGATTAAGTCATATTTTATGGCTGCTGATTGAATAAAGTGAGATTCTAGATTTTGAAAAACTGATTTCAAATATTATTACCATCTAATAGGTATTGAATGCATGACGGCAAACAACGTTTCAACTGCGAAGTATGACATTACACGTAATCTGATATAGTGTTAAAACCCTCAAACGTGGAGATTATGATATGAAGGAAAGAATATAATAAAGTAATGGTAAGAATAAATGATTATGACAAGCTCTCATTGACAATAATATGACAAGCATAAGCAAAAATTTGCATTGGAATTATCCGATTAAGAGAAAAAAAAAAGAAAATTTCATCCCCAGAGTCACTATACGAAAAGAGTTTCGGTTAAGGAAAAGTGGCACATACATTCGCCGTTCTTCCTCAGCTTAACGGTTCTCTCGATCGACCAGTGGAGACTAAACAACAACGACAATCTACTCATTTAATAATCATGTTCTTAATAAGACTGAGCAAACCGCTATTGTGCTATCATGTTTCACTGAATTGATGCGAACAACATATGACTGAACATTATTTCACTTATTTCAAATCCCCCATTGGGAACATCCAGCTATACAGTGCAAACAAGGTCACACCCCATTGGAACTTTCATTCGTTGTACCCCGGAAAGAGACCTCCTATTCATAAAGCTACCTTAACAATCAAAAAGTTCCATCATCTACTCACTGCCCAAAGCTCCGGGCAACGTCTAAAAACGCATACATGCCTCGAATGTAGTAATTTACAATGGTTGTTATACAACTTCAAAAGATAAGAAGAAAGGTCGGATCGGGTGTCTCTGAGAGATTGACGAGATGAACGTGTTAATCAACGGTAAAGGTGAACTCATTAATCTATAAGTATTAACTATCGCTTGACGGAAATGCAACACAAAACGGAAGCAAACACTTGCTGAGTACCTATATATGAAACAGCTATAAAATACTTCCTCAACGAAGCATCATACCACTGATCAGACTAAACGACTCTTTTGAGAAGCATAAATTCTCACTTAAATAAAATATAAAGGACAGAGGTTTGAAATATGCTGGGGATTTAGTTCCATACTCTATTTTTTGAAAAAAGTTGACCTCTCCGAATAGATCTCCTCTCAAGATATGAGAAAATGGTCAGCCCTCAGCCCCTTTCTCGAGATTTTGGGAAGTCGATATTCCACTTCAGCGAAGTCGCACTCTCAAGAACTAGGAAAAACAGTAAATCGAGAATCCTCAATGAAAGTAAAATGGTGCTTGGGCAGAGGTGTGTGCTCGAATGGCGTCGAGCGCGACTTCTAATAAGACTGTCATAATGGTTGTAACCTCTAAATTTCAAGAGCAACATAATGAATACCACATTAGCCTCACTTAAAGATATCAAACATCCGGTTTAGTGCTGCCCGGCAACTCCACCAATGGAAATCTCCATAAGACATGGAAAGATGTTAAGCTGTTTTCCGACCTCCAGCCTAGGCTAACTCAAAGAATATGCCATAAACAGCTAATTGAAACAATAACTGCTCGAGGTCGTACTATGCACATCGTTCAGATTTTGACCACGTTCATGGTGGTAATGCGATAATAAAACCACTCAAAACCTACCTCAGTTCAGTGGTTACAAACTTCACGCTTGTCACGTTAGCATCTTTCCGAAAGGCACGTATATTCGAGAAAGAGAGATTTTCACAACAGAATTGCTGCATGGGAAAGCGGAAGATGGCTGTGAATGTACATCCGAGGCTTCCTCCCAATTTTCCGAAGCTAGTTCTAGTACTGTTCCACATATTCACCTCTCCAATTTATTATTCATAGTACCACCATAATTGCTTAAGTCATTTTAATTGTACCGATGACCTCATATATTTTGCATATTTTTAACTGGGTATAAAATAAAGATTTGATGGTGAAGAATAGGCTTTAAATTCTCAACGCTTGCCAACTAGAAGTGGGCACTTGCATTCGGGATGGCTCAAAGGATTACCACTTGCAAAGGTAACATCTATCGAAGGGAGGGTGGGGAATGAGTGGTGTGATTAGGCTGCGGGTTACAAAATACTCTATAGAATTTTCAAATGAAAAGGTTTGTGAGGCAGACGTCCTTCGGCTTACAACAGACGATATTTACTGCATCGTATGCCATTGGACTATTTTACACTACTGTACGCTACGCTATGTTTGCGTTATTAAATGGAACAGCGCTTGTATGAGTTAAATGAGGCTAGAAAACAAAGTGTATGGCAAATACATGCGGAAACACCGGGAAATGTCAATGACATCCAATCAGAGGGCGGAAAGTCAAAACATTAGTTGTAGAAAAAAACGCTATAAGTGAGCAGACAAAATCAGAATCAAATTTCAGATGCTCTGACGCTGCCGAGTTCAATAAAACAACCAAACAACATCGAAAACTTTGAAGAAACGGTTAACTGAAGGGAACTGTTTATTCGTAGATGCGGCGCCAACCGAATGCTGTTCAAATGTGAGGTGATGTGATTGAGAGCATAGCAAAGATGAACGTGAGGACTAGCGATCGAACTGCACCGAGGGCCACTTGCCGCGTGGGCGAACAAACACCGCCCACAAATGCGCTCATTGCCGAACACTGCTGCTGCAGCTGCGAGACACCATCAACACTGCTCACTCTCGTCCTCAATGTTCCCTCATATACCTTACATTTTGCACTTCGATCTAACTAATAAGACCAATCTGCTAACCGTTTTCTCCGCTTCGCATTGCTTCCATGGCTATACTGCCAATCAACTATCAAACGGTGCCATACATTATACATATATATACATATAATTATACTTGCGTAGGTGAAGAGATACACAAATGCGTTTTCATGCATATGCAATATAAGAAACCCTGAAAAGATTACGCTGAAAAATAATAAGTCTCATAGTTTATTGAACCTCGTCGATTAGTTACTGAAGCATAAAATTAGCGATCAGTTTGCATACGCAGATCTTGCCTTATGATCGGCTTACAAGGGAAGAAATAAAATTTCCAGGACTATATCGATCGTCAAATAAAACTTGTTCAAAAGTTTGCAGGTTTCGTTGCGATGCTTTATTTCTCGCATATAGAAGCAATTTACTAGCCTTCTTCACCGTTTCATTCTGACGTCATGAGCTTGCTTCTATTGTTCGCGAAATTGCTGGAAGTTCAGTGCGCATTTGTCACGCTCTTTCCCCTGAGCTCGAACTAAGGCATCTTTGTGACCAATGCACATCGCATCGTTTCTCATGCTCAGGTAGGTTTACTTCCAGTGAAACCATGTATTGACGCTGGTTTTCCGCTTCCGCTCCTGAAACCATGATTTTATCGATCAGCATGGATCAGAACAACTTTGAGAGATCAGCATCGACCACTTGTAAGACCTCGGACAGCACGATTCGCGCGAGACCAATCATTCGTTGGCTAGCATAACCGGATGCTTCCAAACCTCCATCATGACCTCTTACAACATCGAAAGCATCTGAAAATGAAGTTGATGGGCACTGCTCAGATTGACTGAGGAGAATTATATTGATCGGCACGAGGCGTGCCATTTCCCGCAATCTTATACGACTAGTTGAAAGATATCTAGAATTAGAAGTGGTCTCTACGTGAACAATACCTCGAAGTATCAGTGGTAAATGCCGAGAACAGCTAAATGCCAAGGTAAAAAGTATCTGCACGTGTAAAAAAAGTGGTGCTCAGTACCTAATGGGATGGTCTTCGAAGTGACCATGATGAAATGCTTCTAAACGATGGTACTCCGAAGGCTGCAGTCTACAGTCGACAACTGTGGCATCTCATCCAGAAACTAGGAAAAGTGCATCCACAGCTGCGTGAAGTGTTGCTTCTGCAAGGCAACGCTAGAAAAGTGTAACGAAGAATACTCCACTCATCCTACCAAATATCGGCTCTATAATTTTTACTGTATCCGCCAAACAGCCTGAATGTTACCCCCTCAAGCTACTACACCTTCAGATCTCTTAGCAATTACTTGGCAAAAAGTGCGGAACTCGTCAAAACCTCACAAACGACCTGGACTTTTTCTCCTGTTGAACTCATGGAGATAAAGAATCAATTCACTTTCATAGCACTGGCAAAAAATGGTTAATAACGACAGACAATATATCTCGGAGTGAAACTCCATCTTTAAAACGAGGTTGTTCCAGCTTTTTTGGCGACGCTTCGTATGTCTCTTATAATTTAATAAAATCGATCGCTATTTTATTGAAATTGATTATTAGGAGCCTGAACGTCACTTTCAGATTTCGTACCATATGGCCGGGCCGGCTGGAATGTAGAAGCTCACGTCTTCTCAGCCTTCACCTCAAAATTACGTATTTAAACCAAGTTAGTAGCTTAGCGACTGCGCAACCTTCACTCCATTTTGTGTTTCTCATGTGCCAGATTATCTCTTCTTGAATCCTACATGAATTCCAAGCCGAATCCTAACTACATCCTTCGCCTCCACCCTCCATCCCCTCACGCCACCGAATTCAGTTCGGATGATGGGGAAGGAGGAGGAGGGCGACAGGATGGAACACTAGGAAAGCGAGACAGTCTCATAGCTTCTTTACCACGAGCTGCTCTATGCTTTCATACTCCCTATGAGCCATCACGAACTTCGAGTTCCGGAAGGCACTGGTCAACGCAGGTCCAAACATTCTCAAGCAAGGTGCATGATTCGCCAGCAGCGGATTGCTGCCCACTAGTGTTCCATAATATAAATTTGATTTTCTCGTGATCCTCAACGAAACTAATCTCACTTTAGATGATAACAAACACTTCCTCAGGATTTTTTTACTTCTCTAGAGAGCGCTAGAAAACTCGGACTTTAAAGAATCCTAGACGGATTTATTGAAAGTTGATATGAACAAGTCAACAGTGGAGTTACTTAATAATTTATTCTTCTTCTCTTCCCCTTCTAAATTTTCCTACCGATCGTGATATTAAAGCGTTCACTTCTACTGAATCCCCGATATACTTTTGACCCCACTGAACCTGTAAATGGCCGTTACCTTTAGCCTCGGACAAGATAAACCTCATCCAACAATTCGGCTGAAACAAATCGAAAATTCCGTTCACGGTTTGCGATTCCTTGCCTGCAGCAATCCCACGCCCCTCTCTCTTTCTCTCTCCCTCATTAAAGACTTGAGCGTTGCACTAACAATAATCTCAGCTCGGCGTGACCACACTGTGGATGATGTGAAAGTACAAATACAACAGCTCCCTTACATTGTCAGCATCTTTAATTTGCGGTGTATCCCTAGCTGCTAAATTGTTTGTAGTCTAAATCCAATTAGTTTTCGACTGTGCCTCTTGAATGTAATCCGTATCGGATCCTGGCAGCCGCGCTCATTGCTCAAATTTGATTCGGTAAGTTGGAAGATGATTCACCTTTCGTACAAATGAGAAGGTAGACAAATAAGCTATTGTTAAGAAGCACACCGAGCAAATCAATGTTTTAGCCCTCAGGATCCTTCCGCTGCGTAATCTCTGTTATAATCATTGCAAGATGTGCAGCACTATCGATGAAGGCGCTCGCCTTCCTTCTCACAAATTCTTCGCACCTTTCTAACAAATGCGTGCACTCGCTCATATGATTCCCACAAATTTGCAATTAAATGATACAAGCTCAGCAATATCAACACACATCTTTTCAAAACAGTGATAAATGATGGAATCCGGAAGGATAAAACACGGCAGATGGTCTCTACCTGACGATGTCTCGAACGACGTTCATCTTGCTTTCACCAAAAGCACTCACTTTTAAATTCGACGTTTACGAGTATCGACCGCGTCCTCTACTATTACAGACATTCGCTATCAGCGCACTGTAAACACCTACTTATTTTTTATTACATCTGACGCTGGTCTTTCACTGCGCACTTTTTGTGTTGTTCGTCTCACGTGCTGCCTCAAAATTTCTCGACTCCAATTTGATATTATGCGTGCATTCTGGTGTACAAAAGGACACCCCCACTGGAAGGGGCGCCGCGGGAGGATCCTCGCAGTCTCCTCTGTGAGGGGCAGTATAATGTGGTGAACCAAATTCCCGGGGGTGAGGAGCTTTTCATGCCTGCGGTGTCCCCATATGGGCTTTCACATTCTAAAAGCCCTTAGCAGGAGGGAAGGTGGAGGGGAAATATTCGGAACCCCTGAAGACGACGAAGGGTTAGCAAACGCTTGCTTTTATCTTTGAAAATTGCTTAAAAATACTGCCCACTCTGTGAGCATCCTGCACCTAAGAAACAGCCCTCCTTCTGAAGTCGAGAGGGGGGTGGGAGAGATGGAGGGAGTGGGAACGATAGAGTGGGCAGAACTGTTCTGTATCACCGAAGTCCACATTGGGCAACAGCCAAGCTTCACTGGTGGCGTACTGTGGCCTATCACGTAGTTTGGACTACGTTTTCGAAACGACATCCTTTCATTTTTTAGCTATGGATCGAAAACAATTTTCTCTACACGTGTTTCATCCGAACCGCTACCATTTACTAACAAACTATTCCTGTACATACAAGCAAAGGTTATTTGTGAACCAATTCTATCGAGATGAATTCGTTTGAAGCTTCAGTTTTGTGGGGGTCTCCGGGAAGGCTGGAAGGCTTGAAAAGGTTTTACGTGACTCGTGTCACTGCGCTGTGTCAAGTTCACATAAAACTGTAATGGACTAGGAGGTTTCAGATGCTGCGGTCTGGGGCACCATCACGTTCTAACCTAACTTGTTCAGGACACAGCAGCTGTGGTTGAGGTCAAAAGATCTGTTTACGCCGGATACGTTCAGCCTTACTGCTATGGGATTTTTGAATAATCGATGATAATGAACTGTATTCAATTTGATAAGACGCGAGAAGTAGGTATGGCAATGTCCCACTGTTTTTTGAATAAGTACGCAGCACTGATGCGGACAGAGGTGCCGAGGATGCGGGGCATTGGGGAGCTCATTTTTTTCGCCATGAAAATGATAAAAAATAAAAAACGACAACGAATTCGAGACTGCATTACTCTCTGCAGATGACTGCTCGACGTATACTTCGCAATCTTAGCTATACTTTACCGCTGTGAAGGAAAGCACAGCTCATGAATTTTTCCAGGTAGCGGGACTTATACAGCACAATCTAAGGGATTCTCTGATGGCAAATTATAATATAATGCAACCCATGAAAGTTTAGATTCGATGAACAATATTACTGCACAATTTATCAGCAGCTTCTCGCAGCGCGAAAGTTAAACAACTAGCCAGGCGAACAAGCACAGAGGCATAAAACCCGAATTTTACGCACCTCACAACCTCAAGTTGTTTTGAGCAGAGCACCATGATAAATCAACCCAACTGAGGTTCGTTAATACGATGGCGGTGAAGAGGAAACTTCTTAACGGAAATGCACCAGAAATCAACTGAAAGAAAAACTTTATCGTTAATCTCTATGTGATAATAAACTTATGGAAAAAATGGAAAAAAAGGAAACTAACGTTAAAAAAGCGCAAAAACCCACACTTTTATATAGTCGGCGAGCCGTAAACAGCTTCGGCTTGAAATTTTCACCTGCTTTCCGTAAAGGAAGGTCGGGATTGTGCCAAACACACCTGAACTTTAGGAGTTTAGCGATGTCCCAAATCGCAGTGGACATCCTACCTTTGAATTTTCGAAAAAAAAGGTAATATGAAACAGAAACAATCGAAGGTTGTTGCATTATCCCGCAAAATTCTAGCTGCGAGTAGAGAATCTCGAGAATAAAAAATCTGCGGAAGTCCACTGCTCCATCCCCGGTAAATAAAGAAAAAATGCTATAAGGATAGAATGGAATGACGATTCCGCGTTTACAATGCACCCAATCAAAACAACTGAACTCAACATAGAAGAAAGCAAGCAAGGATCACAGCCGGTCAGTAAAGGCATTCTAGTGTACTGCCCTTTAGAATGGCGCGCAACAACTGCCTTCCAGTTATGCTTTCTGTCCATTCACCGGAAAAAAAAAAACAAATTTGCAGCAATAATACTCAAAATTGTTGCAATCCTTACACATTGCTCCACTCTCGTCTGAACCAAACAGCGAAGATCAGCAGAGAAATGATGGCGCCACAAACTACATACATCATCGAACCACTGCGAATGCAATATAAGGAGGCTGGCTTTAAACCCGGCTTAAAAAGATATTCTTCTTGAAGCATTCCTTTTATTTCGAATCAAATCGATTAACCATTACAATCAATGATTCAAACATAAAACATTCAAAACATGAGCGCACTGAAACATAGCAAGTGCATTTGTTATTGAGTTACGCAAAGTGCAATGATCATATTAATCGTTAGTTATGATAGTGCCGGATGCATGGAAACATCTCGTCCCTCCTCCCTTCCCCCCCCCCCCCCCCCCCACGATCTGCAGGTACACGTCGAATACGGAATAGCGTCTGATCGCAAGCATATGCAGAAACTACTGGCTGCTAGTTCACCGCTGAAAAAGTAAATATATACGAATTTCGGTCCTCCTCTGCGGAGCTCTCTTCTCGAGTCATCACTAATTCCTTATCGCCGTTTCGAAACGGACATACCGCAACCATCATATTTCTTTTTCTTACGCTTGTTTCAGTTCTCAACTGAAAGTCCTCGGCTGAAAAGGAGAAGATAGAAACCTATTCTATTCTATTGCTCTCATATACGGTTGGTATATCAAATAATCTCAAATCATGCGCAGAAAACTTTACAACCTTCCCAGCTCGATGAAAATTGCGAAATTTCGTCAACTAGGCGTGTGACAAAACGGCTACTAACTTCCTCTCAATTAACTCCCCTAGAAACTTCAGTTAGCTATGCGCAATTTTCGGCTAATAAATCCTCTTAGAGTCGACCTCGAAAAACCATGCAAACCGTAGATGATAGAGGTTGTGCTATCATCTTACCGGTCGTTTAGGATTTCAACACAACAAGAAGAAGTAACCAAGTAAAATGGTGTCACATTGCAATGCTCTTCAATGGAAAAGAGAGTAGAAAATATAAACGATGAATGTTTGACACGATATCGGCAAAAACACTACACAGATGTGCAATTATATTTGCGTAATAAAAATTGAAAACGTCACATAGAAAAAACGATGAATTGTTTATGTGGAATTTAATGGTAACTGAATAGTAGTTCTATATTTTCAAACAGAATCAAATGAATTGTTCATAGAGAGATAAGCGGTGAGAACTGCCAAAAAGGGAACAACGAAGCGGCGTTAATGGCGAAACCTTCGCAATTTCATCACCGCAATAATAATCCAACTGCGCAACGACACCATTCCGCACAAACAATTCCGTCATTTAATGTTACAAAGCACACATTCACTAATCATCTTCCAACTTGCAAGGAAACTAGTCACGAAACGTTTTCCCCTCTCCCTTAGAAAAAAACCACTTTCACAGATTGTCAACAAATGACAAAATGCGGTGAAATATTCAACTGAATTGATCCATCGTAAAGCTGGCACCTTCAAGTGTCATTAATGTCGCTCGAAGGTGGCGGGTTAAACTGCAGCTGAGCATATTAGTATATCCTATGATGTACACTACACAATCAGGTTCTGCGATTCTTACTTCATTAACTAATGACCTGTAAGAATCGAAAAGAGAGTCGAACAAGCATATATGTATGCAAGCACACAAACACACCACATCGATATAATACGCGATGCACACGCAAATTCACAAATATGCCTCTTCTTTCTTAATGAGTAAAGCAACGAATGATGCGCGCTAAACGCCACTACACATTTTCCAATAACAGTTTCCCTTGCTTGGATATTTGCTTAAAAGTGAAACCTTTATGAATGTACTTTCTGTGAATTTTGCAGTCGCAAACTGAGCGCATTTTTTCGAGAGCTTTTTCCAAACAACGTGCCCACAAGTTTTTGTGCAGTTTCTAGCGCTCAAAAACGATGCTAGCCCTGCATTGGTGGGGCGCTCTTCTCCTCCACAAAAAATTACAAATAAGCCGTGAAATATTCTTTGGTGTCGAAAACGTAGCTTCCAAAAATTTATGAGCTAGTCGGGCGAATGCATGTGTTCAGAATGGAACAGTCAGCCTTCAGCTTGCATGTGGCCAGCTCATAGATACCAAAAACAAACAGAGCACAAGTATACTGCAAATCCTTGCCACGAATTTACCCCGTTCCCCTCCCTCCCCCCCTCACTTCGTAGTAAAGCAAGGCTGCATGAGCTTTTTTCTATCAAGTCTCCAGATCCCATAGTAAAAATCTCAAAAACTTCGAAAAACGAGCTTCTGTTTGATTTTTCCCACACTGGTTCACAACTGCAATATACAGCCCTTCATTTGTACCATGAAAGACCTACATGTGCACAAATTAGCCCTTTTCACAGTTTTGCATAAAACGACTGCGAAAAAAGTCGACAAAACGAAAAAGGTGTAAAGGGTCGTCTAGCGAGTTCTTAGCCGACGGTATGTTCATATAACTATGTAAGTTAGCAACAAAGCAACAAGAAACAACAAGCTATAAATGAAAATATTTTCGAGAGCCAACTAGCACTTCTCTGATGTTAAACAACGAGGCCCCTCTTTTTATTGGTAAATCCTGACGCACTATCACAAAACCGCTCCAATGAAAGCTCTTTCTGCGTTGTGCTCCATTCCTTTCAACTGCTTCAAGCCTCCAGAAAATAGAACACATTTATAAAACCCCAACATCAATTTCCTCGAGCAAATGGCTCCTCATTTTGGCCCACAAAAGTTTTCTTCCTATGCTCGACTCCTTTCACTGAAGTGGGCTCGATGATAACATTTCCACTTGTGCGCAAACATTACATTATTATTACCTCCCCTCCCGCCGGAGGGTATACATCCTTTATTCAACCGTTCAAAGAGCCTATAATACTAGAAATGGCGAGATCATTCACCTGCAAACAATTTGCTGAGAGCGTCTGGTGGCTCAGGTGCATCTTCATTACGCGAGAGCTGCTGATGTGCCCACACCATCACCCGAAACAGTGCTTCTATACGCGGTGCTGCTGGCTTGTGAAGCGCCTTCAATACCGCACTGTTCACCTCCGTTGCAACCTTCAATAATGTTTTCAGGTTCAATATGCATAAAAAAGATGCACTAATCCTTGAACGACTATTAAGACATGGCATCCAAGTATTATACACCACAGGAAAACATAAGAAAATCGAGCACCTGAATATCGGAATGAAACCGATCACTCTGTAGACAGTGAGTTTTAAAAACTGGTAAAGCGCGCGCAAGATAGGAAATGAGCTCATTCGTTACAAGTATGATTACTGTACATACCACGGCCTTCCTAGAAGAAGCGAGAAACCCACAAAAGTAATAAGGGGCAGAGATCGAGAACGTACTGTGGGATAGAGCTGCTTTATCCTGCATGGCGCACATGACATTTAAGTACATGATGCAACGTAGATGCAGGCACTTACCTCTCGTCTAGGATCGACAACATGAATAAATAATTACATAAATGAATAAATAAACGGACAAACAAATAAATAAATAAACACCAGAGAGCGAAAGATGTATTTTTTCAGAGGACGGAAAATACCGAGTAAATGCTCTTAAACGTATGATCTTAACAACTTCAGAAGGAGGTAGCAATGGGACCTTCTAAACTTCTAATGAGAGGACCGATTTCCAGAAAAGAAGTACTTTCTGCTCCCATAATATTCTGCTATCAAATATTTCAAACAAATGTTCAAGCAAGAAGGAATGTTTGCACTCTGCATTTGCGGAAGTAGAATCACGACCAATAAAGAGTTCAATATAATGACTCCAAATCCACTACACACATCAAATTATTATATCCTCTGCTTCAAGGTGCCACAAAAAAGGAGAGAGAAGGAGTAACGGAAAGCACTTTAGTAACTGCCTGAAGCCGCGTGTCTGAAACCCAATGATGATCATCAAAAAGCTAAAGAAGTGATGCAGTTGAAAAGAAATTGCTTTGAAAGGGTAGCGTAGCAGGAACATTGATGCTAGCCCTCACAATTTCGCCACTCACATCGATGCAACCGACATGCCCCCCCCCCCCCCCACACCGCGAAACCAATCAGAACAAGATCCGCATATGGGGCTCACCCGAGATCTAATAAAGCCCATTATATCTTAGCACTGCAGCTTCCTGTCGTGCAATTTGAAATTATCACACATCACAAATTATAAGTTACCTTTATGCGAGGCTGCCGTGAGACAGCACCCTCAGGAGGGGGAGGGGGGCCGAGAAGGGGGTGTGTATGAAACCACCGTAATTTTGCGAGCTGCAAGAGAGGTAACCAACACTGTTCCTACGAGGTTGATTGCACAAAACCTGCATTAACTCGCAGCATTTGCAACAAATGAATATGCGGCGAAACGTGCAAGGAACTGTGTATATGCCGTTCCGCACTTTAATCCATCCACTAATATCATTCAGCTGCAACGCCCAAAAATAATAGTAGTTTAGTTAATATGTATTTTTTGCGAATCCAGTCAGTTGCATCACTGAAATGAAAAAATTCGCTACGACCTACGCACTACCCGTCGCATAACAATATCAACATCTACTAATCACTTATACCGTTCACCTGGTAATAACGCCAATTGCATTGAGCCTCAAGATTCATAGTCGATTAATCTCTACAAACTCCGAGACCTGTACAATGCGCTCTTGTTTAAGTATTTTCATACACATCTCTAATTCTGCAACTTACAATGCTGTATCCGCCTTCTAAACGTCATATGTGGAGGATATCCAACCTTCTTCTCCACAAACAGCTAACAGTTTACTTCCTTCCGTGATATCCTGTACCTAGTGTCGCAAAATACATGAGCTATATGAGGTTAACGCGCTCTCTGCATGAACTGAGCTTCCCCCGATGCCTAAACCTATGTTTCAGTGTCCTCACTGAGCTCGCCACGTATATCCTTGATTTTTCAGCTGGACATTCTCCACATACAGCACATAAAGTAAGTATATATTCGTCGCCAGTTCAAATCCTCCTTCAAGTCCTCAACTACCTTAGCACATCTGATTCTTGAAAAGGCGCGAAAACCTTCGTACTTCAGTCCCACCTAGCCAACCGAATTTGGGTGAAGCCCATTCATGAGAAGATACATGAAAGGTCCCATCTTCAAACTTTGGGCTTTCATTTGCAGATGCGAAAAAAACGAAGATGCATTTTTGGCGAATAAGATGTTGCAGGAAGAAACAAAATGACATTTTTTGCACAAGCCGCATAAAGCAACCCTATGCTTCTACTAGAAGAATTAGGAGAATGCTACTGGTGACTGCATCCTCTCAACGTTTCACCTATCCATAAATGCTGAACGCAGACCTTCAATCGACGCAAAAAACCTACTCCGCACTTTTGCAACGTTGTGCTGTGATTATGTCATGTCTGTGTAGTATTTGAGTGTGTGCATACCTCTACAGCTAAAGCTTCTGCAAAAAAAGAAGAAAAGAAAACCGTTCGCTCCAACTGCCACATTCTATGAAATGTACGGATATGCATCAACAATCCCAAGAGTGGTACCGGTTAAACCGCAAAAAATTGCAACTGTCTGTGCTCGCCTTAATCTAAAGAACTTCAGTTCGCTTCTCTACAGTGAAACTCCGCTGGCATTCTCGAAAACCCACTGGATTCCTTACGCGCTGAAACACCGACGTATGCCACTTTTTCACTCCATCCTTTGTTTTGCCAGATACAAAGTTCTGCGGTTTTACTTGATCTTAACGTAGTTGAATGTAATGAGCGAGGAAATGTCTACATGAGCCCTTATACTTTGCCGATGCACGCGGTTTAGATTTAGACGCCATTACTTTTGCTCCCATAGGAAGAGACATAGATGATAATGATCTCATCATGATCAGCTCACATCAAAAGCAGCAAAGCATATACGAAGAACGAAGAACGAACCATCTGTCGATGGCTTAGTTCCATCAGTGAAGCGAAAGGCGAGTTCTCGGGCTTTTCGAATGCCAGTAACGCGAATGTCTTCTCGAGCTTCTCCTGCATTTCGGGATGTTCCTCACACTTCTCTACAAGATATTCTTCGGCGAACTTCAACGACTCCTCCACCTAAATTTATTTCTTCCTTACCGATTCTGAATTAAGCACTTTCGCTAGGAGAGTAAATATGCAACTTGGCCAGTGGTTGATATCTTTTCGTGAAAACACAAAGGCGGGTCGATTCGTTCCTGGATGCATACTGCACAGGTAATGCGGCCAGGGCCTATTATTACCGGAAATTCAACTTTAGCATGAAAATCAATTAAGCGCAGACGGTTGCAGAGAGAGGTAATTTCCACCTCGACAACATTCAGCTTTCGTTGAATAAATTGATACAAATTGGAAGCATTCTCCATTTGACAATTCTCTTCACAAACAAAGCCAGTGAGTTTTTATATAAGGCTTACAGCGAAATGAAACCATTTTTCGGGCTCTATAAACCAAAATCTATATATCAACCCTATATGAAAAGGCAAACTCTTGTTTGACCCATACTTCGACGATAACCCCGTTCGTTATTTCCACACCTACTCAGTGCAAAACCGGCCTGTTGGACGGATCATCGTGTTGCCACGCCCACAAAATTGCACTAAGCTACCCGACTATATACGTTGAGTTAATTCTAAACTCACTTTTTTCGCCCTGATAAGCTCGATAAGATGCTGTTGAAGCAGCTGTAGGTGAAGGAGGGAATTGTCGTCCAGCAAGTCCGGAACCAAATTGTTCACCTTCCTGATTGCGTCCTCTATCTGAAGTAGTCCCTTTCACAGTTCTAGAACGAAACCGACGAATCGTAAGAAGGCTATAAATGCAAACGGCAAACGTCTCTGGACAATATCATGACCAGAAGAGAAACACAAAGTGTTCGTGCATAACCTACAAGAACTGAAGCGACGTCAACCGAAAACCCCTCAAGCCACAACAGTGTGCAATATACCTTCGAGTTATAGTTGGATGCTTCCACTTAAGAATTGTCACCTTTCTACGAAAACATTTGAAATACTACGCGTTTTCACTTTCCTCGAAAAAAGAACGTCTTCCTTGCGAAAATTTGCAGCATTACTATGCCTGTTCAGTACTAATAAATAAAAACACCAAAATAAGTTCCGCTTTTAAGTTACATGCAATCTAAACATGAATGCATAAAGGTATAGGTTAATATAATGAAAGGCGACGTTTCTAGACTAGCACTTGTAATATTGAGCGCTTGAATGAATGAATATAGGCTGAAAAAAATTCTAATCAGAAGCAACCGCATAAAACAACCAGCCACCAGGAGAACACGAGGGTAAATGAGCAAAAGCATGTAAGAGGAAGAGACAGCAAGGCTACGATGAAATGTGGCCTAAAAAATGCATAAATATTCAAATCAAGTCGCGCTTGTCGAAAACCATATTAAAAATAAACCAAAAACCACATTCAAATCAAGCCGTATCGTATATATTCAAATTATATGATCAGCAACACATGAACTTTCATCAACCACAATATCCAAATGATTCCCATATAGCGAAACAAGCGATCAAGTTGAGTTTTGCAATTCAAATCGACCTACAAGGCTATTGGGAAAGAACATCGGGAAGGGTAGCACGACCTGCGCATTCTGCAAGTCTACGCGCAGGCCAAATGCTTCATTAAACGCATTAAACAGCAATGCATTGTTCCGTAGAAATGTTGCTTTTGCGCATTTTTAAGGGAAGCAGAGAGACAGAGGGAAGGAGACTGATGCTCTCTCAAAAACCTGCAGAGGCAATAGCTACAAGAAGCGTGATTACTTCCTGACGGCAAATTCCACCGAACTTTTTGAAAATGCCGCTATTTAGATCCTCGTCTCACGCTTTTTAACCAACCCTTCCGACTAATGCAAATTTTATCAGTTCAGTTCATCGCTGCAATGCTTTACTGCTGTCGCCCTCTCTTCGGATGCTTAGCCACATGAAGCACGCACACCTATCCTTTTATGGTATTCAAGGTGAATCTTCATTGCAAACTATCCCCCCCCCCCTCCAATGATGGCTGTTATATTCATTCACTCTACACCGATTCATTTATGGTAGCAGATTTGGAGACCAGTGCTTCTTGAATTTCAGCAATTTTCACATTTCGCTGAACCTCGCCAAACGAAGAAAACTTCAAAGCTAGCAAATCCGATGCGGCAAATAGCAAAACAATATCGCAGAAAGCTCATTTACATAATGCAAATGGTATAATTTGGTTTGGAAAGTTCCACAAAAGCAATGAAAACACCTAGTTTAGCAGTTGGGACTTGAAGGCGAAGACTTCTTTTAGAATGCCTTGCGCATGGAAGAAGAAAAAAAAACTAACGCACCTCTTGCTAAAGAAACAAAATGTTTGCAACAAACAGAAACGCCCAATCTCCTTTTTCACTCTCAATTTGTGCCAAAAGAACATCTGTAAAAAGCCGCAATTTGCGTGCATCAAGGTTCATGGATAGAGCTATATGCAAGGAATTTCAAAGATCATCGATGACTAAAAAGCAACGCAATACATCCCTCCTTAGGCAATGGCGTGCTTTTCCTAGTAAATGATAAGATTCAATAAAACTCATCGAGTAATAAATATACTACACGTTTCGTTAACAGCATGCCATGTAAAACGACAGCTGCAAAGTAGCGAATCGATGTGCGCTTTTTCATTATAACCACGGAAAGCGAGGCAAACACTCACCCGCCCTCCAATGATTGCGTCTCGGATAGCCATACGTGCGTCGAGATTTTCAACGGCATCCTTCGGGAACGGAATAGCGGCATCAGTGCAAAGCAGTTCGGCAGCCTCCCTATATCCTTCGCAGATCAGATAGTCCACTACCAGGTTTTTCATTTCAATCGCACTGAAAATAGTCTACCACAATCCACTAGACGACTCTGTCTAAAGGGGAAAGTGGACTCGGAATGATTGTACGAAATCATTTGCTTACAGCGGAACATCTAATAAAAACATGAGCGTATTTCTGAAACAACCATACCAACCCAGTACTACGTTTATGCGGTATACAACTTTAACTTGACAAGTTCCTTTATATTTTTTCGATATTCAGACATCGAACCTCTCGTTCATCGGCACTCACCTATCCAGTCTTGTTTCCCTTATTTTCGAGTTCCCTATTCCTCACGCCAACCATTGCGTTTGCATCTGACTACATTCCTGCTCTTCATCTTTACAAGTGCATCCCAGATTTTGTGTGTCACTTCTCAGGCAACTTCCCGATTCAAGACTTCGGTTGCAGGCATCTTACTTTCGGTTTCAGGCATCTTACTTCTTGAACTAAATAAATGTGAAACGCATTAATGATGGCAAGAGAGTAGTATCCTTACGGTATTTGGTCGGCAGAAAGATTTTGGTAGCGTTGAAACCATCCTGTGCCAACATCTTCAGACAGATCAACAGAACGATTGGGAAGTGATGGCGTTGACGAGTCAGAAGAAAGGAAATCGCATAGACCTGACACCGATGCTCCCATCATATCGCTATCTCCCGACATCTTTTCTACAATCCAAACGGTAAACGGGGAATTAAGCATTTGCAACAAGAAACAACGCGGACGAATTCAATGCTGTACGTGCAATTAGCATTCACGGAAACATCGTCACCAAAACGCCCACACTAGACACACACCGATAATCAGCCTATCATAAGATAGATAACGAAGAACATTCAAGCATCAGAAAGACATTCAGGACTAGTGCACATCATACGGATGGCCGTGATCAGCCCGGCACTCGATGGATATTCATGACCAGCTGAGCATCAGACAGAAACACATGACCACTTCAGTATCAGATCGATGTCGACGATCAGCCCAACATAAAACAGATACCCATGATCGGTCCCGTACCAGATGGATATCGACGATCAGTCCAGCGTCAGGCAGATATTCGTTACTGGCGATTATTAACCCAATAACATGCCATTACAACCCCCATATTAGCTCTGATGAGAATCCGTTTTTTGAGTATTCATGTTGGTGTGTCGAGGTAAAACAGTAATGGCAGCAACAGCACGTATGACTGTGTTGATTTACTATGATAAAATGACTGGTGAGCATTCCTGCAGGCTACTGCGCCGCATATCTGAAACGATAAAAGACTTGCTAAGCCGAGCAAAGGATGAATGTCGATCCTCTCAGCCACAGCATGACTGCCAGCGGCCGCACTATTCTCCTTTGACTTCAAAAACATCCTTATTCTTAAAACTGCAGCAATATCAATGCAACTTGGAAAGTAATTCAGTTCCACGATACGTGAACCGCGTATTGCTGCTATTCTATGCGTTCCCTTTCCGTGTCATTTTTTCGATATAGGATCCCTCGAACTGCAGCACTTTCCTTGAACTTTGATCCGACTAAATTCAAACGATCTGGAGTGAACGTTATGTAAAAAAAAAAAAAAAAAAAAAAAAACACGATAGGCGAATGTGCAAAAGAACAGTTCGGAAAGCACGCTAAACGGGTTGCGATGGTATATGCTAACACATATCAGCTCGATGCACCAACAGGCTGCCCACAAACATTAAAAAACGGGCGGCAAAAAGCACAATAATGTATTTCCCTTACGAAGCACATATGTTACATAAATGCTCAACTAAACAAGCGTAAAATGGTGCCGAATAATATCGGTTTTGCCTTCCACCCGCTTAATTGAACAGTTTCGTAACTCACCTACAAATAATAGAACAAGTGAAATCATTAATCGTCAGCAAGTTTATCTACGACCGCACTGATCAAGGACATAAGGCTTCAGATGTGCTACCCACATACACTTCTTTTCAAACACAGTAATCAGATACCTTGAAGAATTGTAAGAAACCCTCAACAGCAGTTGCAAATCGCGAGTTCTTAGTAAACGCTATCGACCCATTGAGTTATCATTTCGACCCAATGAGTTATCATTCTTCATCTTTGTGTGTTTTCAAGTTTTTTGGTGACGTTGTTCGTATTTTTTGGCTGGTGACGAACAAATCTTTTCCAATCTTTTAAATCAATTTTTACTCTTTAAACTCCACTGTTTAGATAATTTTAATTCATCCGATTATTCGAAGAAATTTCCGGCAAAAGGTTCATCTTTAATGATTCAATTCGTCGAAAACGAAAACCTTGTGAGTGCAAAGCAAGTGCAACTTTTTGGCTTCGTGTTTAAGCCAATCCACGAAAATGAAGCAAAGCGTAGCAAAATTAACTAACAGTGTATAACACACTGCGAGAATTTCATAGTTCTACCTCCAGTGGCTCTCGTGTTGAAACTGGTGAATAGGCGAACAAGCGTACGCTGACACATACACAGATAAGCACAACATGAAGCTGTCATAACGAGCATGGAAAATGCAAATTCATAAAGCACATAAAACCCATTCCAATCGAAAAAATGTCGACTTGCTATTTGTTTGCGAGGAGTTCTTTTTTAATTGTTGTCAGAGCCGGATTTTTAGAGCGCCAAGGCACGCGACCTTTTTTCAGAGAAGGAGCTCTTCAGAAGACACCCTAAAGAACCCTCATTTTCAACAGGATGCACAACGTCTCTAGCCTCTCTTGTTTCAAAATGTGGGGAAGTTGACTTGGCGCCTCGGATGTCCTAAGCTAGTTCCATCAAACTTTGCTTTTAGAAATGACATTCTCCGGCCAAACGCAAATCGAATGCATGTTTAGTCATTGTAAGAAGCGAGCAATGAAAGGCGGGATATCCCTCCCCTATAAATACGCGGGCAAATATAGAGAACTTATAAATCTAACGCCTCTTTCTAACGGTAGGAAGAATCCGTTATACCTGCGAATTCACAGATTCCGAAGCAGTAGTATGAATGGCCGATGCTTCTGCAACACAGTTACTGCCTAAGGATTCGTGCATATGACTGAAGAAAAAGAAAAAACGAATGCACAAATCGTGCACTTTTTGAGCTCTGACATAAACAATCGGTCTCAGTGGAGAGAAAATGACCAAAACGACCTCTAAAAATTCTAAAAGGACGACCTTCGTGAGTACCTCATGCCTTCTTTACGTTGTGATGAATATACTGAATATACCACTTCAACCGTCTTTTCTCACAAATCAACCTTTCTACTTCTATCACCAAAACGACTCATCACCTACTGAGTTCACGCAAAAAAAAAAAAATCCGCAAATTCTAATGGGAATAGAAATCTCCGCTTTACCTTCGGTGAAGCTAGTTTATCCTCCCCCCGGGTTACTGAGATGGGATCTTATCGATCTAGGTGCCAGTATCTTACTGAAGCCAGAAAATGTCACCTTCTTCTCTTTGCTCGGCCAACTTCCCTTTCACAGGGCACCGATATCCCTTCCTTTATGCTCGCATGTAGCGTCATACATGGCTGTACTCATTGACGCAGTAAGGGAGAGATCTGGAGAAGTCACGTCCTCCCTCTTCCCAACACACGAACATTTAATGCATTTCTCGTAAATTTATCTTTCTCTCTGCTGATGAATCCCTAAAATCCCTGGACAGTTCACAACTCAATGGTTGCTGTCGTATTCATGAACTTCAAACGGTCATTAGTTGCTTTAGCGAGCACATGTAACTTCTCTAGTCTTGGGCGGGACATGTAACTAATGCTCTGGGCACGGTGTTTCACTTTAATGTGATCTCCTATTTCCGCCTGAATGGTGGCAGTATTGAATATATATAAAGAAGTTTAATTTAAACTTGCAGGGTTATCACATACGGAGGAAAAGCACTGGTGATAAAACATTTGCAGGAAGACGATTCATGCAATAAGAACAGGACGCTGCATCACATGCCTATCTTTGAACATCATGGCCATTTCGCATATATACGTGTTGACATCTAATTAAATTACACCATCCCTCGTCAAAATATGAAACACTGAAACATTCCCTCACCTTGCGAGCAGATATCTAGTCTCCAGGCTTTGCCACCCTGGAATAGATATCCGGAACTCGATCGCCTAGATTCCCTTAACGGAAGAGAAAAGAAAGAAACACGAATGATTGCAAGCCTCACGCACAGCCTTTGTGCAAGCTATGAGTCATTTCAATGAAAAACCGCGAACCTGACTGAATTATAAACCGCCTTGCATGATGACGTGCATAGGACAAACGTTCGTTGCAGGAGCCAAATTCAAATGCGTGCAGTTTGCAGCTCGAAGAGTACGCTTCAGGGAGCGCATAGAAACAAACCCTGTAAGTAGTGATGGCTATCAGTGCTGTTCAACAGTTCAGTAAGTTTAAACAGCAATTTTTATCAGAATCACGAGGCACACATCAATGATCGGAATCAAGGGGATGATCGATCGTTCAGCATTCATACATGATATTCATGCACGCATCGAATTATACCCGAGGTAACGGGATGATCGGAAAGGATATGTGAGAGTATGATTATAATCACAGTTGTATGATTAACGCCGAAGTGCGCGACACACAGATTTTGAGAGGGAGAGGGTGAGACGTGGAGAGGAGCGTCGTCGTGGGAATTCCGATAAGACAAGCGTTCCACGGAAATTTGAAGAATAGTAACTTTTGTGAATTCCATTTCTTATCTCTGAGACAGACGGGCCACAACACCTCTGAAAATGAACTGAATTCCTTCACCACTTTGAAGTACGAGAAACAAAAGAATGGTCAATTTATTGCTGCAGCTAACATGTTGCTTAGTGTTGTGTCCAATACTTAAACTCATAACGACGATTCCTTGTGCAAATTAATAGGAATAATTAAACAGCATGGGGCCTCTCAGTATAAGCTTCGAGAAAATCTAATAAACTCAGCACAGCAAGGTTTCCTACCAAGACGGCCGATAGTGCCTCATTTAGTTGCATGCGTACAACTAGAAGACAGCATCAGGCAAAAGGATGTGTTTATGATGATAATGCTATGGCTCTCGATGTAAAGTTTTATAAACGCTCCAATTGTGGTATATCCGGAGCACTTCTCAAATAGTTCAAGTCGTTTTTTCTCAAGACATCATTCAGAAATAAGGTGGGAGGTTTTTCTCTGAATGTTTGAATGCAATGAATGGAGTGCTTCAGCGAGTCTTTCTCGGACGTTTGATGGTCACATTTCGAGTCAGTGATCTTCCGAGAAATTGTCCAACGAGTGCAAACTATTCACAAATGATCCGAAAATTTGGTGCCTTCTTCATTATACTGCGATCGATTTACATACGTGGATACGTGACATTGATGCGTTTAGTGAGTGATTACATACTTGACAGTTGGTGTAGAATGTGCAGATGGGACCACAAGCTGTCTTCGATATTTCAATTCCCCCTCCCCCCCCAACCCCCCCCCATCTCAGATTTGGAAAGCTGTGAATTGCACTCTCTGGCACTGTATTCAATGCATCACAGTTATGATCACTCCGTGTTCGCTTGTGACATCAGCGGGCCATATAATTATTTTATATTAATGGCTGTTGACTGCTACACTTTCGCCTGACACTGCTCCTGTGGGCAATAATTTTTCGCGCTCCCTCGCTACTCCCGAAAATTGTGTCTCTTCGCTCACTTGTGCCCGAAGATTGTCTATTGCTTTGCTGATCGCCTCATAAAAGATTGATATCACTCACCTCAGCATAATTGTAGCAGCTCACATCGGTTGCTAGGACTGCAAAATTGTTAGCTCGCTTTACTCTACCTAGTTACAAGTTTTCTCGCCTGCACTCACCCAATAAATTTTTGAGTCCGCATCAACCGCCCTAGAGTTTTTGTTTTGCGTGAGCGGCCCTGAAAAGTTTCACAAGCTCTACCATTACTCGTGCAGAAAAATTGTCGAAGCTTCGCCTTTTTAGCAAAAAATTTTTGGCTATCTTTTGTCATCTTCGCCGGGAAATTGTCCACTAGCTTTCAAACCCGTAAAGAATTTTCGAGACTTGTTCAAAACATCCAAATTTTTTTGCGCCATTCATTAGTAAGAAAAAGTTTTTACCAGTATCATGCCATTCTTTCTCGACTATTTATCAACGTTTCGAAGTTCGCCCGATGTCCAAATAAGGCAAATTGATAATGTTCTTCTGGCAAATATAAATCTTTTCCATTGTGAGTATCGGATTATATTTTTCTAGACAATCTCATAAGCTGGAAAATAAAATCATATTATGACTTTTTATTGGAGTGGGGGTTTTGCTAAAAACTTTGAAGAAATGTTTGAAAATATGCGGACTCAAAATACTGATAAGCTCACAAACACTCGTTGATCTTATATGTTGATATTATTTGTGTAACATTTAGAATACTGCCATAGCAGTTAAGTCGGGAATCACTACTGACGAGCAGTTTTCCCCATATACGGAGGTGCCGTTTGGAATGTTGATTGAAAAACTCTACCTTCCTATAGAAACACGGCGTGAATACGGCTCAAAATTCATAAGCGATGCTTTTTCCCACAAATTTATTGCACATATTTTCGGAAATGCTGTCCACACTTTTTTTTAAAAACATAACCGTTGGATTTCAACATAAGCTTAATGCAGTGATAATCTTCCTAATGCAAACTCGATGGGACTCCTTCCGGACTGGAGGAAATTTTCTGGATTAGGAACTTCACGAACTCGCCTATTCAACACGCCAGTGACGATGACTGCGTGCTTGTAAACAAGGAATTTAGATGAGTAACGTCGGATTCGATGTAGGAACATCCCCTCAGCGCTCAACTTCTCAAATTCATAGCGACCAACATTTTGAATCGATCTGGAGAAACAATGCTCTACTTCACGTGGTTACATCGTAAAGGTGCACAATTAATCGTAATTTTAGGGAAGATATTCCTATCTGTATGCTTTTCTACCACAGTAACGAAATATTTGTGGATTTTGTTAATTCGACTCATATTTACCGGCGGGGAGGGGGAGGATAAAATGATTATAACAGATGGCAAATATTTTACCCATCACTTCAAATCTCATTAAGACCTGGCAAAAAATCCAAATGCATAAAAATCATCGTTCAGAAACGACAGCTTCAGAAACAAAAAAAATATCCCAGTTAACCAGTCAAATGCGTGCATCCAGCTCATTTATGTTATGCACTTTATTCAAACCTAACCTTCGCGCGACCGACTGCAGGAAGCAGAAGCCGACCTAAAGACCATAGAAGCCAGCTGGATCAGAGAGACATTTGGTCAGGACAGGGGGAAGCGATATGAAGAGACAACGCGCTGTTGGTTGAAATAAATAAATAAACCTTATTCAAAGCGATGATTTGACCTTTGCGTGGAGAGGTTATGAGGAAAGGTCTCATCGTTTCGCAAATAAGAGGATCGCATGGTAATCCCTAAATGCTTTGTTAGTAAAAAAATTTAAGTCTGCTCTTCAACTATCTCAGACAGGATCGTTCAGCTGTTCCAGCCTCTTCTCATAGAGGAAGATCGGATGATCTGATGCGAACTTTTGCATAACATCTCTTCAACAAGTGACAATAATTGCTTTAATATCTATACGTAGTGAATTCTTAAACCAAAATACCACAGTATGTAGCTAAAATCAGTTTATCACATCTAAATCCCCCCCCCCCACCCAAAAAAAACGATATCATTTTGCCGTTTTCAAACTAGTCAACATCCTCATTTGAATACCGTCGCTGTATACACACTTTTTTCAATGATTGACATATTTCGCTGTCTGTTTCAAAAATATCGCGTGCTAAATAAATCAACGAACATATTCGTACATTTTCTCGACTTTTGCGCTTTAATCTTGAAGTAGTTCATCCATACGACTAATAGGATAATTCATCCCATTTTCGTCTAATTCGTACACCCGACTGTTCTTTCCTTTCATTTATAATCAAAGTACGCCGTTCCAAGAAAGCAAACACACCCGACGCTGTTATGTGAGTGACGATTTCTCTCAAATAATCTTACAAAAGCTTTCGATAATCAGTACTGATCATGAGCTGAGATAGCAATCGCGCATTATTGAGCTCCTGATAAGGCGTAGTCATCGACATCCTAACCGTTATAAAGTTAAAGTGGTCATTTTCATTAATCCACAAAGAAATTGATTTATCAAAAAGTCACTCGAGTGGCCTTTCCAAATATAGGAAAAGATTTTATTATCAGCCACAATTTCGGTATAACAATTTCCTCCTAATTAGGAAATTTCCATCGAAATCCTATTGCATGCAGAAAAAAATTGGCGATGTGGGTCAATAAATCCTCCCGAAAATTTTCATCAATTTTTATCATAAATAAATTCTCTCTATAGAAAGTTTCAATATGATTTTCATATTTCATTTTAGAAACAAATGAGAAATTATTGACTCGGCGACTATAACATTTGCAGTCCTATAGAAGCGTAGACTATTTCTTCTCCCCCGTAATAGAAACTTTCAAGTATTTCGAAACCGAACACTTTTCGGCAGCACGCCAACTTCAAATCTGTTGCCCTAAATCCCTCAGACATCTTGGCACCTTCCCACTTTGGTACATTACGAGATGTTGACAAGTTGCAAATTTTCTAATTTGGCGCTTTTAGACAATGCAAACTTTAGGAGAATGGACTGTCCTATGCGCAATGTCCATTGTCCAAGAATGTCCATTGAAGTTCTATGCGCATGCTGCCATATCAGATTGCATCATTTTTTGCACGCACAACACAAATACAGCGAGGCAATAACTGCACTAAGAGCACATTGTGCGTTTAGTGTCTTCGATTGCGCGCTTTCAAACCAACACATTAGAAAGAATGTCTTCGATACGACTCGTCCTTGCACCGAATTATCTATTGCGCAGCTATCACTGCGACCGAACACCACAGCTTTCTACGACAATTGCAAAGCGCACTATCGCGATGCATATGTGTTTCCCTATGTGTACATGTTAGCGTTTTCCTACATGTCAATCTCGTCAGAATTTTTTGAGAATTGTCCCTCCCTATTGGTCGAAATCCACCAAAAAGATAGAGTTACTTGGACACTTTTTGGATTATTTAGTGGCCAGCACCAGTGAGCAGCTGAAAACAGGAATAGCATAGCCAGGTGATAGGCAGTATCTTTGCTTTTGGGAGCATGCGGTGATGGACAAAGGAGAAATGCTCTGCTTACTTTTATTTCCCTTCACCGTATCTTTCATCGGTGGCAACTGTGAAGTGATAAACCTTGATTTTGTGTGCTTTTCGTGCGAAGAATTTTGCGCGTCCTTTTGCTTCTGGTAGCAATGAAATGTACGGGGCATTTTTTCGTTTCTAAAACAATCACGGAGTCCTTTCAAACTCTATACAGTTCCTTCTGAAGATGGAGAAATATTTTTTAAAGACAACTTTCTGTCATTTATCCATCACTGAATCATGAAGTCAAAGCAAGAAAGGTAAAGGAGAAAGACAGGAGGATGTTGCAGCAAGGAGATCGCTATGGCAATAAGAAACAGAACGTGTCTGGTGCTGGGACAGCGATAGGTGTGGAAAGGACTTCTACTCTAATATGCATACAAGTGCCTGCCCAGTAAAACAGCTACCATTTCCATATTTACTACCCATCTCTGTTTTCATTCCAGTTCCGCTGTTGTACTTTACTGAGCTATTCGTGTTTTCGTCGTGACCAAAATGTGAATTAGTTGAGCACGCTTGCGTCTCAATATTGATTACGCTTCCTTGTGTCGCCTGATGCTGTTTGTTGCACCATCTAGTCGTCCACTTCCCGTTCACGTTAGCTGGTATAAACGAAGTTCTACTTTTGGAGTGAGCCTCTCTTACTTCAACAGTCCCAGTGACGAGACGCCGACAAATATTACAGAAATAGCCTATCTCCTCCATTGAGAAAAGGAAGAGACGCACCACCCCGAAGTGGGAGTGGTCCCCTAAATATGCATTACAACTGCAGGTAAGCAAGTGGAAGCTCATGGCATTGCTAACTTCTTACAGTGCTCAATTACTACGTGTATTCATAGTTCACGCAATGGAATTGGTGCAGCTCTTCTACAAATGGGATTTATTGGATTAGGTGTTGTGTTGTATCGAACTGAAATGAGCCTACCTAAAGAAGAGGATTCTATGAGATACAAAATGAACGCCTGACCCGAGACATGTGGAAGACACGCCTATTTTAGTACGTTATACTGTTGCATGGGAATGTCGCTTCCCCGGTTGTTTTATTCACAATCTTATCAATGTCACAAGGGTTAAATATCCAAGTCAGTCGTGCGTATGTGTGTGCAGCATTTCGACAGTGAAGAGAAATGAAAGATGCCTTTATTTCGATGTTTATTCGTTTTCAGTGCGTATTTTATGAATCAACCAGCATGAGACGAACAACAATTGGAAAACATTCAAAAAAAAAAAAAAGATTTTCAAAGGCCACCAACAATAACGATAATTCCTGAAGAACAAATCTATGAACATTTCCTCGGGATGGAGAGGGCCATCACATTCCACGAGGAAGAGATGCCAAATGAGCGAATCAGTTATATGCAATACAATTAACGACGAAACTAGAACAGAAACGAAGGACTTCAACAAGACAAATCGTTGTCGTCTCGAAAAGAAACTGAGATTTCAAGGTCACGCAACTGAAGGCACATGGTTATAGAATTGGAAGGTTTTTCTGACTGCCCGGCAGAAGAAATGCCAGTCATCAGCACAGATGCTGTCATATGAGAAAAAAGCTATGCTATGTCATGAACAACAACGGTGCGAGACTCACACGTTGACCTGGCATACGTTTAATGGCAAAAGAGCGGGCCCTGTAAGAACTAAGTCATCTGATCTACAGTAATGCAGTACAGAAACTGACAATAAAAAAGAGTCCCAGGTTGCAATAATTCTCCAAACTTGATATGGTGGGGAATTCAATGTCACTTAAAAAATCATGTCCACAGATGCGATCTTTTGCCATCATACAGCGCAGGCCGGGTCGAAAATAAATAAATCACTGCAAACAGATGTTGTCTGCCTGGACAATTGCGTTCAAGGGATGTTTAAAAAACAAGCCGTTGTGCAGCGCCCGAGTTATAATTCTAGCCAAGCGGAGACCACAAACGGACAGCATATGACTAATGGACTGCTGCTGCGTCGTCTTGTGTGTGCCGACATTGTAGTGTACACCTCTGATGGAATGGGGCGAATTGTTGGTACGGTTCCAAAGTTGTTACAATCGTTGGATTAGTAGAAGGTTATCGTGGAACGGCGAATAGCCAAGTCAGTGCTCAATGCTTCGCCGTTGAGGTAACGCTGCCGATGAACCTGCAAGCCTCATGTTCAGCGTTATTTCAGTGATGGTCCCTCTGTGAGAATGCAGCTGTCGGAAACCAGCTGCACATGCAAATTCCATGCCCAACGTTTGTGTGAGAAAATGCGCCTGAATAGCGGCACAATATGTGCATTTGCAACCGTTGATAGATATTGCATTGTGCGCAAATTACTGGAAACAATGAAGCGGACGCAAAAATGCACTTTTTATACTGTAAATGAGCCAAAAACGTACTCGATTTTACGCCATACAAATCGTGCAATATAACTGCCAAGCCGGCATAACGCCACCTTCTTCAAATTGGTTATAACCACATGAATATCAATTTGCAAGGCGCATTATGGTAGCGTCATACGGGCGCATACCTATTCTTCCTATCTAGTTGTGACAACTCGTAACGACTGGTGTGTGTGACATCTTACGCAATCCTCCAATTTAATCAATCCCGGAAGTAGTAAGCAGCCAAACGTGATCAGATCGTTATAATTTTACGGACACTCAGGTGACATAATGCGGTAGGCGGTGCCGCAGAAACAAATATGACATGTGGATTCCTGTGAATGGTCGCTTAGGTTAAATTTTTTCCTCGTTCAGCGGCTGCCGTTTAACGTGTGCTGGGAATCGGATTCGAGGTAAAACCTAGTTGTGGTATTAAAATATGTCGAGCGATCGCTAAAGCAGATCCTGTTATTAATAAAGCGTAACGACATATTAAAAACACATACGAAGACAGATGCAACGAAAAATATGGCAAACGAACGATGTTACCAACGAGTGTTATGCAGGATGGCGTTACGAACTGTTAGCATCGGAGTGCCAGCAACAATAAGCTTCGCTAAAAACAAATGGAGTTAGGGACTGGGAAGAAGAAAGCAACGCAAAAAATACAGCAAACATAAGAAGAGAAAACGTAATAAAACAAAAATAAAAGCACTGGAGTTGATATATAGAATCACAACGAGTGTATCAGTCTGTTATTCGACGAAGCTTTCGGCCTTGCATTGAAGGAAAAGAAGCCTCATAAACTTTGACGACTGTTGTAAATTCAGCCGGTAGAACCTCGTTCGACAGGAGGATTTTCGATGATCAGTTGGTGGAGTTTTTGAGCGTCATGGAGCATAACCCACTCACGAACGGAAATAGACCAGGATGAAATCGGTTTGAATTTGAAGAGTCCAGTTTTAAAGCGAATTTGTCTCGAAGAATTTAGTTGTTTCTTCAGAATAGGGGGTTTTGACGAGATTTTGTATTTAAGATTTAAAAATATTAAAATGTTTCGCAGTTGTTCAATTACAGTTGGTACGGAATATATAAAGCTAGCAAAAAAATTAACGAATTTGAAGAATGTCTGCGGAAGCGACTCCTTTCAACAGTACCCAGAAGATGTATTCAGCATTCATCGGTCAAATGGTTAGCTGTTAGAACGTCACGGTAAACAAACAATTGGATGGAACAGTTATACAAGGAAACCGCATGAGATGCAACGTATAACATGAACTTTAGCCAGGCTCATTGCAGAAGTCGAATAGATGGAGACTGTGTAAGAAATGATGGAGAGTAGAAGCATCCCTGTTAGCTCGGGCAGTTAGAGCATCTTCCGGAAAATAAACGATGATTGAAAACATCGTCGACCACGCCTACACACAACGGTTTCACTCATCATTAAAAACAAAAGTGAAACGATTTTGAAAAACCAATAAAAGCAACTACACTGCAGTGGAAATGAACCAACCTTCAAGTAGAATCCTCGCTCTGGCGAGATCTTCTCCATACGCGTTTCTGACTGCGCATAAATACTCTCCAATATGTACCTCGCTCAGGCGCAATATTGACAGTTCGGATGTTGTCGATGTCGACGTTATCTGGATTCCTCCGCGTCCCGGCGTCAGCTTCTGCTCACCACGGAACCACGACACAGTTGGATGTGGGGAACCCTAAAGCGAACAACGAAAATGTTTTATTCAACATGGGGTCGTCATAGTAATTTTATCTAACAAGCAAGATTCCCATGGTCGTGTTGCAAACGGAGAAGGTACTAAGTGAAGGAAACGCTGCGCGTCCATTATATCAGGCGGTTTTCGTCCAAGAAAGCAAAATTTTGTAGAAACCTTCCGCACCAATGAGCTCGCGAAAGGAAAAACCTTAAGCTTTTTGGGTCAACATACGCTAAGGTTTGCGCAAAACAAGAACACTCGCAAATTCAAGAATGCTAAAGAACGGTGCGAGTCAGTGTGATATGCCACATAAACTATCACTTAATGTTCCAACCATTCATTCACCCTGATAAACTTGAAAAGTTGCCAGTGCTGGAGTCCGAATGCTTGACGGGGTTCCCATTTACTGCGGATTTCCGCACCTCATTTGAGGCACGTCAAATTGAAGAACAAACCTTGAAAGCACACTTAAGGACAGCCTTCTGCCCTATAGCACACTGAATCGACATCGGCAGCATCGTGAACGCGGGAAGAACAGAATCGGAGCTAAAAATTATCTTTGATGAGGTGCGGTTGTGTCAACAGACGGTGCTTGCAAAAATGCCAGAGCTTATTTTACGATTTGCATATTTCAACCTTCAAAATGCATGTGCGCGTCTGTTATCTCTCCGTCTGTCTGTTTGTCTGGCATTTTTTGGCAGGTAATCTGTTATACGGCGACCTTCCGTAACAAATCCGAGCTAATTCGTGGACACGTAAATAGATTCTAGGCACGTAAACATGTCGAAAAATTTGCATAGGTTTTATACTGTTTCAGCTGCAATTTCGCAACCGCAGGGTGAGAAAAATGAATGTTTTGTAGTCTTGTGCAAGCGGTCATTTCGGGTATAACACAAGTTCTTCGCTGAACGTCTTTTACGGTTTTCGGCGATTTCTCAAACTGAGTGATGTGATGCATAAGACTGTTAAAGTGCGTGAAGTGCCAACTCATATAACACGCTTTCCCGCTCTTGCATTCAGAGTTCCTCATCTGACAGGTCTTCTCATCCATCTTATCACAATGGAATATTCGTTTGTGATGTTTCCAGCGCGCTGATTCAGAAACATTCTCTATGCACTTTGCTGATTCGGCAAAAGAGAGGCGCACGACAACTCTTCATTTATAATGAAGAATGAAGGAAATGCTTTAAAACTCAATGTATTCATAGGAAATATTTCAGAAGCACTTAAGAAAGCCGCACACAATTCACAACCAATCCAAAAAATCGTCATACCGGAAACATGCTAGACTACTAAATGGAAAGATTTGAACAATAAAAATACAGCTAGCACATACTCGGTAATTTCGACGACTTCAAGTGAGATCGTAGCGGTGGCTGTGCCAGCACAATTCACCGCCTTCAGGACATATTTCCCGGCGTCTTCACGGCTTGCATCCCTTATAGTCAAAGTTGTGATTTCACCAGAATGGCTCAACTGAAATGACATCATTTCTCATCGAATCTCCTGCAGTGCACCCAGAGTACCGCCTTAGGCCGCAAAAACGACCGACAAATGGTAAGTGACCTTCCCGATAACGACCTAGGTGGGTACAACTCCCATGCAGAAAGTGAGGAAGTGTGCATTCCAACGTTGCATTCAGACGGTTTCCGCAGGTAAGCTGACTTCTTACGGCCTAAGCTCATCCACTGCGATGCTCTCCCTTTCTATCAATAGGTACTTCACGTGAAAGTATTGACAAACAAGCATTGTTGACGAAAGTTTTGAACTAAATTCATTTTTTAGCACTTGAACCTTTATAAATGCCCATAGGAAGGTCAGTGATTCAAAAAAAAAAAAAAAAAAAAACGGGCGCGCTGCAGAGAACTTTCTTGCAAACGATTCCAACATTCTCAAAACAAATGTCAGAACTTTGAACAGACTCCAAAACTATTCCACCACCACAGAGTTCATCAACACTCGGAATAAATTCTGCCTATCAATGATTCTAGCAGTTGAACAAAACCTGATGCATTTTTTCCAAAAGTACGTATGAAGATCTTCCGGGAAGGGACACTTTTCCTGAACAAAAATCGACGAAAGTTTTCAGGAAAGATGTCTACAATTAAGTCCACTTATCAGACAATTTTCAGGAAAATCGTCTGGTAAATGACCTCGCCGATAATCGTCTAGCTGGGAACGCTTCCCATGCAGAAAGCGGGTTGCTGGTTCCGATGCCGTGTTCAGACATAGCTACAGTATTGCTGATAAAGGAAACGACCAAGCGACATCCTGGGCTATCACGCGACATCCGTCACGCTAAACGAACAAAGCTGTTTCTGTTCCACAGAGGAAGAATGAAAAGTTTAAAAAAAGCAGTGCGGTTCGCTGAAGTGGGTACCTGACACTTATCACCCGAGACGATCGATTCATCGTCTTTACTCCATGCGATTGCCGGCTCAGGAAATCCGCGCACGGTAGCCGAAATAATGGCCTCGTGCCCCGGGTCAACTGTTATTCTCTTTGGCGCTTCAGCGATCACTGGGGCGACCTCATAAATGCTCTTCTCCTGACGCCCTAGAAATGTGAATATTGCACGCCAAAGATCTTTTAAGGGGTATATCGCCATTGAATCCGTTTGGAAGGTTAAGCCAATACTCCTTTTTTGTCTCACGTGTATAGAAACGACGAAGAGGCGAACCATTAGGCAACACAAATAGGTTTGCATGACTACGAAACATGTGCATATAAAAGAGGCGATGAGAAGGCGAATAAAAAATAAAATTGCTCTCGGCTTCTCGGCTCCAGCAATGGAGAAGGCATTGGAGCGAAGGACAAAAATGCCGAATTAAACCTAACTACATATGCGAGCTTATTAGGAAAAGAAACCAATAAAGCAGAGGCTAAATTGTTTGGGCATTGTCATATGTGACACTTATTATGGGGTGCTCAATAAGCACTCCGAAATTCAATGAAGGCACAAACGTGGCTAGTAAGGGCGCAACACCATGAATTTCGTTGGCACGTTGTAACGGTCAATGCAAAACCAGTCAGCAAAATCACGTTTCCTTGGCACGTCCCTTTAGCACGATCATGAACTTATTGTGCTAGGCCACAATATCAACAAGTTGGCTCTATTCTGATGACCTCCGAAGAAATTTTTTTAGCGCTGACTTACTTGTTATTGATACTCGCATAGCACACTCGGCGGCACCAAACGAATTTGTCGCCACACAGACGTAATCGCCCGCGTCTTCAGGGAAGGCATCGGCAATAGTCAACGAGACGTTCCCACCGTCGCGTGCATATTTGAAACCGCTTGAATCAGCAATTTCAACCTTATTTCGCAGCCATGTGATCGTTATTGGCTCCGAACCTGCAAAGCCTTTTATGGCTCCTATTGTGCGGCACCTCGTGAAACATCTTATGATGCTGCAGGAAGGGAAGGAATGTCTTATGGCGCTAATATTCTGCAAGTTCATATCACCTTCAAAGAGGAGGGGATGTGACTGAAAGGCACTCAAGGTGTGCAATTCAAGGCACGTTTCCTTGCCAAAATCACTGCTTCAGAAGGGAGCTTCTCGACGATAATAGCAGCAATTTTAAGAGATATGCGTGTGAAGAGAAATGAGCTGACCTTCAACAATTTCAGCTAGCAAAACGATTTGATCCCCATCCGTCGCCTTGATTGTATGTTTAATTTTTTCGACGCGAAATATTGGTGGGCCTCCTTCAACCGGTGTTGTTGCTGCACTTGAATCAACGTCCAATTGCATCTGAAATTTTTAGAAGTTCATTATATCGCAACAGAGGAAGTCAATTGTTAGGCTGCCCACCTTTTTTATTCTCTCAGGTGAACGCCTCGTCAGAAGAGAACGTCGCTAATTCGATAAAATCACATCTTCTAAAAGTGTTGACCTAGCCGAGATGAATTCATGGTGCTTATAATGGAAAAGCGAACCGATGTTTTCGTTTCGCCAAGTTGATTTTCGGCGACGCATGTATATTTTCCGGCATCAGCAACCGTTAGGCATGCAAACTTGAGTGTTGAGCTTTCCCCATCGTACAACATCGTATAACGATCGTGTTGAGGAATCAGAACGGCGCCGTTACGATACCATCGAATCGATGGTGCCGGACTGGCCGATACGCTGCACTCGACGCTTAACGCCTCACCTAGCACGCCCTGAAACTCGGTCGCTCGTCACATATCACTACCTCAATAGCCAATGAGTATGCTCCTAGCATTGCGCTATAAAATTGTGGAAAAATAGTGAAAAGTCGTGGCAGAACACAGTTTCTATGTGCAAACCAGTATTCCCCCTTCCGACCATTCTATCTCCAACAAACGAAGCTTGCACGAAAAAGCGCAAGTTGGAATATCCATCAAGTTGGTGGTTTATGTTTAAGAACTGAAAGATATGGAAATACAGCAAAACAATCTCACAGGCATAACGCAACGCTGGAGGATGCGATGTAGAAGCGGCCGCTGCATTTCGCTCTTACGTTTTAATATCTCAGCATCAGAAGGCTTCAAGTAACCTAAAGCGCAAATTAAGCGCAAAACTTCGCTATCCGAAATGAAATAGCAGCTACTAATGAAGTAATGGACTAAATGAGAAATCAATTGAAAATGCTTAATAGTAGCAATTGATGACTGAAAGATATTAAGCTTAGGCGAATCAAGCTAGCTGGCGAGAAAAATTCTTGAGGAGAAAGGAGGAGATATGATATTCTGACGCGTATGACTAATAAATTCTGACTTATCAAATAATACAACAGTTAATTTTGCTAGTGAATTAATCCGGGTTGGATACGGCTTTCCATGTTTACACGATCCAAAACTTTTCGGTTCTAAAGAAAGAAAAAGGAGCCAGTGATTGGCACTCAACAATAATATAGGATTCTAAACGATTTTACCTTAATCCTCCCAGGTAACACTTCGATGAACGTTGGTGCTTTCGGCACTTTTCTTGATCGCCTTCTACCTTCTCCTGCAGGTGCTACATCAACCTCGGAGGTGCACGTCGCAATGCCTTCGTCATTTGATGCTGTGCAATTGTAGAAGCCTTCATCGAATTTCGAAACATGATGCACCTAAATAATCACTGCAATCGATTGAGCCGGTATTAGTGAGTGCAAATTCAGAATTATTGAATGATGGCATCTCTGAGCTCAAAGATGACTGGAAATTTTAGAGCACGTCTATGATACCCGCTGAAAAGTGTTAACAACGAGAAATTCAAACATACTGCCATAAAGGAAATAAATGACTCAAGCGATGTCAACTACAACAGTTCCAACTTACTGAAAATGAAGGCAACGAACAAGTATGTCATCGCTCCTTCGTGCTTCCCTACTTTCAATAGAGTTATATTATGTCCTCAACAAACCACTGATAGCAGCTTTCAGTACAGAACTAATACGCCAGGCTTGGAAAGCTGAAACCTTTTTCTGAGTGCGAACACTCGCAAATATAATAATCGACTTCTTATGCCATCAATACCCCTTGACTACGACTATAAGAGAGAACATAATATTTGACCCACTCCATTAAACCGTAACGTCTTTAGTTTACTGAACACAACACATCTCTGGTTATATTTATTATTATACTAATT
Source organism: Ascaris suum (assembly GCA_013433145.1). Lineage (NCBI taxonomy): Eukaryota > Metazoa > Nematoda > Chromadorea > Rhabditida > Ascarididae > Ascaris > Ascaris suum. Next base: position 13,964,566 of record CM024169.1, on the reverse strand, counting down.
ACCGACTGCGATGGGCACGATCTTACGGGTCAATCAGCCGGGTTATATTTTGCTGATTCCAGGCAAAAAAACTGAATTTCTTAAATAATAGATCAACACAGCCGTATAAAACCACCTAAATTGAACAGAATAAGTGAATGTGAGGATTCCATTCGAAATATTACAAGCTGCGGCGAAGTTTCAGATGCCTTTGGCGTTCGAGCTCGAGTTGTTCACCCAAAAATGGAAGGTCATTCGCAAAGCAATAACCGCCCCCTCCTCTGATAAAACTCTTGACTTGCTGACATAATGCTACACCCTAGAAACGTTCCCTTTATTTCCTTACAAAGGTAGTGGGGGGGGGGGGGGAGGGGGCGGGGGCAAAACATCACTGGCGAGGAAGCACATTAGAAGACGAGGGTCGACTTTAATAAGCACCAGCAAAACATAAATATCCCCACTTGGGCTTATCTATCCACGATCTCTTTTCCATTTTTGCCCTTCACCAGCAACTCTGATTTACCACGAGCGGAATCAGCAATCATTTCATGGAAACACTAACATAAACATTCTAAATCAGCAACCTCGAGGCTGGAAATATTCTGGTAATTTGATATCAGTGAAAAATAGAAACGCTATCACATACCTCAAGATAGTAAAAGTCTCCGTCGTTGTAGATCGAATATTTGTTTCCTGTCTCGAGGATGACGCCCGATTTATCCCAATGCACAATAGGTGTTGGATTCGCCGAAATCGCAGTTTTTAGCCGAAGCGATTTAAATTCTTCGATTGATTTCTTCGCTTTTGGTTTCACCATGAACTTCGGCCGACATGCCTTCTTATTACGAGACGCGATTGCAGCTCGAATTTCTTCCAATGCTGAAATAGAACACTTGTGGCAATTTTTCCCACTCTATTTGCAAAGGAAAATCTCAAAAATGCACTTCTTATCTCAGAGGAAAAATACCTCTAAACTGCACCAGATCCCATACAAACTGATTTTGTTTGCCTCGGTACAAGTACGTGGTCGAACTAGAATAATGCGCAGTACGGTTGCAACAAAATTCCGTTTGCCCAATGTTGCCACGTTTTTGGAACTATAGTTGCTTCTATCTATCCTTAAAAACTTCTATCCATCCTTCTCATAAATTCAAAATCTCTTGTTGAGAAATGCAATTCTGCACAAATTTTCGCAGCACCCAATTACCAGAACACAACAATCAACACTGCAAATTAGTTGCAATGATATCTTTGAAAGCTCGAAATAATTTATTCCACACTATCAATGCAATGCCTCAAATGCCTCGAAATAATTGACAAAATAATTTATCGCAAACACTTTCGCAATATTTCCTATTTGTGAGATAATTATAAACCACTCCTTACAGTTTACTTTCAAAATGTCTAATCAGTATGCAATAAACAATCACACAATCATTTATGTATCCCCGCCTGAAGCTCGAAGGCCGTCTCATTTGTTACACGGAACAATTAAGCCAGATACCATAAGAAAAAGTGAATAAAAGCGAAAGTAGTTCAAAAATAAGTTTGCTTACTCGTTACTTCAACAGATTGTTTTGATGTTTCCGGTGCTTGCTCATCAATTCCTTCGGCAAGTTTGATGGATTCTTTCAGTCCTCTTGCGTCGCTCAGTCTACCGTGAATCCGATGGTGTCTCTCTGGCAAATTAGAAACGTCATTTCAGCATTTCCACTAATATGAAACAATGAAAGGTGATATCGTAAAAATTGCAAGAAGCGTTGAATAGGTCCACACATGGATTAGTTTCGGAAGACTCGTAACTAATGGCTGTTTGAGTAAACGCTATCAAACCGCTAGCATTGATTTCCGAGTGTTTGGGAACTCGTCGTTACTCATCCCCCAAGATTCTCATTTCATTATCTTCGTTTGAAATAATCGCACAAAAATCATTAAAATAAACGGCAGCAAAAAATGATCGATAATAAGATGGCGTCACTGCGATCATGCTAGTATAGAAAATATGAAGACGATGTGTCTAAATATTTTAGCGTCGGTAATTTCACGAGAAAGTGACCACTGATCTCAATAAAGAAAAGCAGTCTATTGGTTATGCGACATTCCGAAGACCGAAAGAATGATAAGCGAAATGTGGCAACATATCAAAAGCAACGTACTAAATAAAAAGCCACTAAGACCTTGCACCTATTGTTGAGAAATCAAGCACATTGATTGCTCCGCTACAACGATTCCATCAACTTTAGAATAGCTTCGTTAATCGCCAACTCTATGACTAAGAGTAACCGCCCCACCCTATACCGAAGAAAAAAGGAGACGAGACCTTCAACCATGCGGATTCCAAGGTAGTGGAAACAACAACTCCCGGTGCTCCATTACATTTTTGTTATTGAATTCTGCCTTGGATTACTTACTTCCATAGTATATAATAGAGGCTTCGGCGAGCTCGACAAAATGCGATACAAGCTTACTTTGGGCAAGTTTTCCAGCCAGCGCGGCCGAATCGCCCTCACGTAGTTCGAGATCATGTAAACCTTGAACAAATTTTGGAGCAGCGCCTTTCCTTTTGCCTTCTGCTTTAAGTCGGTGCCTCTGGGTCTCAACCTGAATGAAACATATTTTGTGTTTAATGGGGATGAAACATCATTCATGTTTAATGGACTCAAAGACCTGAATGCAGCAGAAACTAAGATTTTATGCGACCACCTATTTTTCACATACCACTATAGATTAATTTCCATGAGAACTGTCGATCTCAAATACAATTTCTGACTCTCCTTCGATCACTTTCATCTGCGTCATTTCATTGACGGCACCAAGAATGAAGCACTTCAAAAGCGGAATAAAGCTATCCGAAATAAAGGAGAATCAGCGACGGCCATCAAAGACAACACGCATCAGCTATAAAATATCGTTGAAAGTGGCGCGAGAACAGTGGCCAAAGTTAAGCGATCGGTCATAACTGCAAGTATTATAGCATTTTCGATAGATTAAAAAGCAACAGATGACGCTTTCAAGAGCAATTAAAAATTCCACCCGAGGTCTTGCAAACATGAGTTTTTGGGAATCGGCATTGAAGGAAAAATTCTTTGGGAGCAAAACTTGATGAGGGGAATCCCGCCAACATAAACTGTATCAGAAGCCAAACAAAGAAGCATCAAGGAAGTCTTACAGTCTCCATCTTGGTCAGCACCAAACCCGTTTCCTCCATCATTAGACGGCTCGGCATTTCAATTGTTATGGCACGCTCCTCGAAATCTAAAACGTTTTCGATTGTCCTAATAACATCAGTGCTTCAAAGACCTTGAAACGCCTCATAAGAAGCACACTGAATAAAAGGAAGAGACTCCGATGAGTGAACTCAGATTCTTACGCAGTATTAGGCAATCGACATGAAAGTTTTAAAAGGAAACAGCGCTAGCTCTAAGCTTCAAGGCTATCAATCAAAGGCAACGTCATATTTATGGTCTTGGAGATGTTGCTGTGCCCATCCGATGCAGGATTACTCGTATCTTGACCAACATTACCAACACTTGCCAATTATATTCTTAACCAGTACTCCACTAATGGCGGGATTATTTCACCGTTGATCTAAACGTTAATGTCTATTCACGACATGCGCAGCAATGGTTTCTCGATCACGATACATGTCCGTTTTGGGACATGAACATCTAGACTATGGTAAAATAAAAAACGGAAGTCTATAAGCGCATGATGCAACAAATGGCACATCGTCCCAAGAATTAATTTTTGAAAAAAGTGCTAGTTCCGGAAAACATAGAAAAAGCAAGGAAGGATGAAAAAAAGTAGAGCGGATACCTTGAAGGAACACCGGTGGCACACTATCCTCTCGGCGTTGGCCCACGTTCAACGCGGCTGTTGTACGCAGAACGCCGTGCACGTTCGATGCTTCAACGGAGTATGTCCCCAAATGACGAAGACCGATATTCGATATTTTTAGCTCGCATCGCGTCTGCGATGTGTAGCTGATCTGAAATGAAGTAGTCGGGTACTCACCTCTAAATCAGCTCTCTTCAGCAACAAAAATCAATGCAACTATCATTTTCAGCTTAGTGGAAAATGCTTTATTCGTGACTGTTTCTGTTTCAATCCATGTGGAGCAGATTACACTGCACATCCATTTTATATGCATGCATAGAACAACTTACTTGAACACTCTTATCTTCAACGACTTTCTCGTCGAAATGGAACCACGTTAATTCAGGTAGAGGACATCCTCCCACTTCAACTTCAAATGTCACGTCCTTTCCAAGTGGACTCCATATGTCACGAAGGCACCGCAGAAAATGCGGCGGTCCTGCCGGCTCATCGGTTGGTTCTGAAGTTTACCCTGATTTGGTAAGAGGTGGAAGACAGAAAAGTAAACCTTATGAAACACTCGGTGCTACATCTAAGATGCAGTTTTGGCTCGGACCCACCTTTCCAGAACTTTTAGAATAAATTATTTGCGTAATTTACTTTCTATCAGTAGTTGCATTACTACTGAATGCGCACTCTACGCTCCTGATCATGCTGATGAATTGGAATCATTAGGGAAGTGGAGAGGGATGAAAGAAAAACCAAAATAACAAGCTAAAAGGAGAGGTGATATCGTGTTTTTCATTGAAAGACCCAACATTAACAGCCAAACGAAGGTCCAATATCTACAGACAAAGAAAGGTCTAACGTTAACAGACGGTTAAAAGAGCTTGAGACATAACAAATGCAATAGTTAACAATTAAGATAGTGCCAAAAATATTGGCACATTGGATGGGAATGAGTGAAGAGCTGTAACGACGCTATAATATTTGAGTGAGAAAACGTTTGCACAGTTTATTGTTATCCGCATCAATATGCAAACCAAGGAATGCTTCCTTGGCTGAACGTTGTTCTCCTTCCAAACAGCTCAACTTTGATGGCTAGCTATGTATAGTCGATATCGATGATAGCCATCAAGATTTTATATTGTGATCTTCCATGGCCTCCAATTAGAAATTGGTGTTATCACTAATAACTGACGATCGTCAAGACAACTGCCCAGCGAGGACGAATCTAATGCGAATTCAAACCCTTGTTTTTAAGCCACCCTCTGATGCATTCAAGCACATTTTCAAGCAATTACAAAAATGCTCAAAGCGCACCATTCTGCAAAAGTGAGAAAACCCCCCTTGCTTGCGCATTTTGGTACGAAGTCGATGCCTGGCGAAAACAAGGGTACTAGTGAAGTAAATATTTTTGAAGAAAACAGGTGGCCCACGAGCTACTCATTTCAAAGGCGGAGAAGGAGAATATTCATATTCAGTACCTCCGACAAGAAGATAGCACTGCGAGATTGCTTTGCCATGTTCGTTGACAGCTACGCACTGATAGGTGCCTTGCTGTGTGCTGACAATAGTATCAGCTCTCAGCTCCGACACCTGTCCTCGTCGACATTCAATCCACGCGGACCCAGCCGTCGTTTTGAGTTGTGTCATTTTCCGTGAATCGTCGATAAAGAACCACTAGATAAATTTTTAGTTAGCGTGAAAGATGATACGTTCAACAATTACTACAAATGTAGAAATGATCAAAAGAACTTCATCTACACTAAGATATCCACCTCCAATCATATCTCAACAGAGAATCAAACTGCAAACACGAGGAATCTCATGAGACAGACTGCAATGAGGCTGCAAACAAGCATTGGGAGAATAGGTTAAAGTTGCCGCGACTTCGGAAAAAAATCTCCTTTTAAGGCGACATCTGCGGCGTTTTCTTTCGTCAAACTAGGGCCGATCATTTGCTTACTATCCGAACGGGATGACTTCCAGCAATTTTACTGCTCTGAGTTGCGCAAAAAATATCCTCTAGCAGCTTGGCAACTTGTCAGGGGGAAACTCTGGCCAAAATAGTGAGCTATATTTGAATTGAAAGCCTTAAGTCTTGGCTAAAACTGATGGAATGAAAAATCCTTTAGAAATGGAGGGGGAGAGAATGGCAGTGCATCAAATGCATGCGCAAATAACACGAGGCCACAGTCAGTTGAGAAAAGAATTTTGTATGAAGCAATTATTGAACAAAACGTGGACCTTTCTACAAGAATTTGCTCGCTCCGACAACGCATTTACCGACGTCATTGCAAGCAACCGGTACGCCATGAATGCTCATACCAAACATGGGTGCTCTTAAACAGTGAACATGGCGAAATGCATGCATCGTTGATAACAAATTCATAGTGTTCCGTACTTAATATGAATTATTTTACTATGAACTACGCACTTCTGAGCAGAAGACTACGCCAATGGAGCTTTGATGGCAAGAAATAAACTGGCCAACCTTCAATTGGGGCTCGGGTATTCCGCGCACCTCACACTTCAAAGTGACAGGGTGTCCAATTGCCACACCTTTGTCAAGAAGATCTACTGTGAAACTTGGAGCTTCTCCCTGAGGTTGCTTGTGGAGGTGAGCTGCAACAGCAAACAAAACAAAGTTACGGATGACAACAACTATGAAAATTTATTTCCTTGCAAGTGCAGCAATAATACTGTTACACTGCCACCCAAATCGCTGACAGCGCTCCAAGTGGAAGCTTTTCAGTACTTCTACTCTAATACGGCAACAGCTTTTCGCACTGCCAGGACCGATTTTCCCGAGTTCTGCAGAGCTAACGCTACTAAACACAGTGCAATTCTATGGTTTCTAAATTTCCAACAAAAGCCACAACAACTCGGCAGGACGATACTCTCATTCTTCTTACAGTACGAATTCTCGTAACCATTCAAACGCTTAGGAAACCTATTCTTGAAGTACGGTAGAGGAGCAAAAGCGCTTGACAGGCGGAATAAAAACTTACTATGTACGATGAGTTGTGTTTCAACGGATTCGGTACCTTCCGAGTTCTGTGCGACACAAGTAAATATGCCGGCCGATTTCGCAACTACACATTCAATTGTCAGCACTGATTCACCCTCTCCGGTTAAGCGAATTTCATAATTTCGACTTGTCTTCGAAATCTGAAATCAACTTTTTAAGTCACAGTGCACTAAATAAAAAGATGAATATAATTTCCCATAAAAATAAGCAAAAAGCCTTGCAAAGAACCGACCTCTTTTCCATCTTTCTTCCAAACGACACTTGCAGCTGGTTCACCAACAGCTCGACTGACAAGTTTGACCTGAAATAATACAACTTCTTTGAAGCACTCAATAAAAACTTTACGCATAGGAAGATGGTTTTGTGGTGCTGATTCTAGTACAACTCTGTCGTATATCTAACCACGTTTTTCTAAACTCCATTACATAAAAAATCTGAGCAATATGCAGTTGTTTTTATTCAGCTTTCATAAATTGTGACTAGTTTTTAGCTTAAAGGTTGATGAATTCACCATATCGGCTGATTTGTGAAATATCTCGAAAAATTTCGTGCACAGGCTAGCTTGATTAAATTTTTCATAGAAAGTGAAACTGAGAAATAAAAAAATTCAACTACATAACAAACACCTTTTAGGTGCATAACAATGGACTTAAATGATTCGCCGGTCTTCCCGCATTGGTCATCCTTTCTGCTATCTTTTCGAATGCCAGTCCTTCATAAGGAACTGCTTCTCAATCCAAGAAACATGATTCGAGAGGACTCTAAGAAAAACCTCATACCATTGATCCTTCGACCGTCTCGACGACCGGAGCAGGAGCACGAGTAAAATATGGCTTGCGATATTGTTTTTCTCGTTCTTCCGCCGTAACCAAATGGGCATCAGGACCCGCCGGATGAACGATTGTTACCATTGCTTGTGTGCATTCAACGCCAAGTGAGTTATGAGCAGAGCACTAAAATAATCACGTATTTCGAGTGATTCATGAGAAGATTAATTCCAACGCAAAATCCGAATTGCATGAATATTGACGAATAAATCGGAAGCAAGAAAAAAATATTCCGATTAAAGAAGGCGAGCAACTGCATCACTTATACTGCAAGACAGCACCCTCATTAAAAAAATTTGTGAACGACCTTCATCTGGCATATGTAAGGTTTTCATTCTTTTCCGGTTGTCTAACTCGATGATCACTAGTTTCCAGCAAAATGAGCCACAAGACAGTTACCACAAGATAAACTCTAATTCTACACAATGAATACATGTGCGTGCATACGCAAAAAATTATAAAAAAAAATTCGCCGTAAACATACAAGTCCATGAAAAAGATTCGCCCTTCTCCTCGTGTTCCACCAAAACGTATGCATTCGTTTTCCCCTGTGGATAAGGCAGTTGAGAAAGGCAATCAAGGATAACCTCAACAAAAGGAAATAGTAAACGTTGAATTACCAAGTAAAGTCCTGTATCAGCGCTATCGCAATTGGCCACTGTAAGTGAGCACCAGCCGTTTTCCGTGAAGCTGAGTTTAATCCTCCTACTTGTGCTCAGTCGTTCGCCATCTTTCATCCAAATCGCCTGAAGGAGAAAGCATTGATGATTCTGGAGAAATTAGAGCACAAAAAACTCTGATGTGAACGGAAAGAAGTATGAGACGAAAAGTGACAAGCCGCAATAACCAACATTAATCTTTTTTCTAAAGTCATCAACAAAAAAGCGGAAATGCTGTATATAACAAAAAACGTTGTATATTACTATAACCTATTTTATATTCTGACATAAAACTTGAAGTTGTAAACGGAAACTTATAATACATTTCAGGAATCAGATCACTTGGATTAAATCTTTCTCACTACCGACATTTTTTGATGCTGACGAAATGTGGCTCATATCAACGGAAATACAGCAGACAAACTTCCGAGAGAGTCTCTTATCAAGTTCCACATACGACACGCAGCAGGCATGTAAGTATCGTCATCTATCATTTCAATAAAGTGAAGGATGGAAAGACCCTGTCGCAACATTAAACCTTATAAATGCGTTCGTGCAGTCAGTAATTCAGCAGGAAAAAAATTCAACGAACGATAAGAATTCCTCACCTGCGGCTCCGGACTACCAACAACACGACACTTCAATACGACGTCGGCACCGGATAATGCCGTTTGATCCTTGAGCGGCTCTTCAAAGACAGGAGCCGATTGCAGAGCACGATCTAATACGGATACCTGAACGAGAAAAGGTGCAAACAGGGCAATAAAATCCTTAACTATAAAACCAGAAGGCGCAGCAAACTACATTTAAAAGAACGCGTGATACACACATGAGTTGAGGTGAAGGGGATAAATAATTTATGTGCAAAGAAGGTGAGAGACAATCCGTGTGCGGTAAACACATTATAAGTCTTGAGGTCGAATGCATAAGACTATGAATCCCTTCTTACCTTATAATGGCATTAATATGGGAACAAAAGGATGTCGCCGTATACGTCCGTCTTAAAAACAGAATGAAACAGCAGTTAAATTTGCGAATTTAGCAAAACTTTATCTCGCTGCAAAAATTTCCCTTTTCCATAGTACTACTATATCCCCGCACTACAACTGAATTATGCAAAATGTAAAACATAGTGCGAAAAACCATCTGAACTGATCCTACAAAAACCGATACATTAGCCCAACGCTTTAGTATTCTGCATCCTCTTCTAAACAATCCTCATAGTTAACGCAACGGTAAAAAGTCCGGAAGGCTTATCGGAATGTTTTCAACTTTCTTTTCCTGCACCACACTGCTAAATCTGCGCAAGCGAATCTATTTTCCTTCCATCGGTAAGAAAAAAGTCGCAGATGACCAACTTAGACATTAAGGAAATCGGACGGTAGGAGGGAAGACATAAAATGGTCAACAAAAAAAAACTATTCCTCCTCAACCATTTCTTCAGAGAAATGAATTTCCATAAAAGCATTTATTCGCTATAGATAAGAACAATTGGCATCGATGTTGCCCTAGTCCGCTCTTTTCTGTGATTTCTCCTCGATTGTACTAGTCAAGCAACGTTTACCGCTTCATCGGTTTTAAAAGAGTTTGTGATGACAGCCTCATAATGTAAGATACATTAAACTGGACTAATGAACAAACTTGAAACACCAAGAAAGTTTCCAACATTGCCAAGCTACTTCCGTGTCATGGAAGAAGTTTTCAACGGATGACTTACAGGCTGCATGTTTTGTGCTTAAAGACGCTCCATTCATATTGGTTGCCCTTGACTGCTCCAGAATTGAGCATAATGGAAGGAAGAGCTCGTTAATGACTACAGCACCCCCCCCCGCCCTTCCTGCATAGGGCCTAAGGTTCTTAAAGAGGATATTAGGTGTATCAAATGTTTTGCACACCATTAGCTTCCCTACGATTATACACTCCACTTCCGCTAAAGAACTTCGAATAAATAACAGGGGGAATAGAATAAAATCTCTGAATTCGAAAGGAATATTAATAAATACCTCGCATGAGGATTGCACAATGCCGATCGTATTCGAGACAACACAACGATAGGTGCCTGAATCGTTGGCGTTCGCGTTATGACAAACGAGCCGGAAGATTCCCGCATCTTGTGTTTGTATCTCAAAACGACCAGATCCACTGCAATATAACACTTCCGATAGCGCCGGAGAAAGCCTCAACTTTTATAAGCAGCTTCTACGTACTACCAATGGATATTTTCCTTCAGTGTCAGCTAGCCAAAACGACACTCAAAGAACGTTTTCTGTTTAAAAGAACATAACATATAAATATTGGTGAACAAATGACATAGAAGCCTGAATGAGAATGGGTTCACGCCTATTTCCTTGCTCCAAATGAAACCCATCCTTGTAATGCTTGTGAAGCAATTTATTAGTCCTATCGTATCAAAGAGACGCTGTTGTTAGCAATTCTGAATTCCAATTCATTCGTCTAACTGCTTTTCTATCCAAGAACGTTTTCCAATCAACTCGACAGATTGTATAAATCTCTCGTCGAAAATCATTGCTATAAGCTTTTGTAAATTTGCCTCGTAAAAGCGCGTTTTGGTCACGTCCATTGCATACGTGCCCATATGTTTGGTTTTCTGCCCGTCAGTCCAACCCTTTTCAGATTCGAACCAAAGAAAATACGATTGCGAAACTTGAGAGGTGTTCAGTTCACCATATGTTGGCATCCTCCATCATCCACACTGAGCCAATCCATTTCAAAACGATCCGAAAGTGAGAAAATTTTGCACCGACTGAATCTGCATGTTACACTGATGCGATCGCCAGGTGAAATTAGCGAACATATGCATATACATACATACATGCAAAGACACACTACATACACACACATACACAGAGCAGATATGATGTTTATATAAGGCACGTTTGCAAGCATAATTATGCAGAAGAAAAATTTTATGCACACCACGATCATCTGCGGTGACAAAAATGCATAAAACGAGAAAAACTTCCCGTTCTTTTGCAATTATATATTGCTTCATATCGTAGAATTTGAAAATTCGTTTTTTGAAATGATGAGCAAATTTTATACAACTATTTACCATCCGAAAATTTTTAGAGACTGATTTTCTAACTCATTTTGTAATGAATGCACTCTGATGAACCACTCGAAAATTTTTATAAATATTCTAGTACGAACACGCCTGAATCTCACTGGACAGCAACTCGAAAATGTAGAAAGAGGAAGAGGTGCTAATTCTCGCAAGTTAAATAAGACGCATCTTAAACTGCTAATAATCTGTTGAATGCGGATCAACGACGCTCAACGAACAAATTTCCTTCACTAATCCGAATAAGCCAAGATTTGACGCATGAAAATGTATATTTATTATGTAGTCATGATACAGCAGTGTTAACGACGAAAACTTACACGATTCGTTCGTCATCTTTGAACCATGCGGCTTGCCCTTTCGGATTTGCTGCCACTCTACAAGCGAGAACGAACTGCTGCCCGGCACAAGTACTCTCGTTGACCAGGTGCTTTAAGATCTCAGGTGCACCAACAGCTTCTTTCTTTATTACAGTTACTTCTTCAACTTCCTCGACGACCTAAATAATAAACAATTTACTCGCAAACTCGCGAATATCAACCAAGACTGGAATAATGAATAGTATTTAACAACACATGTCAACAACAAGGAGTATTTTTTTCATCCAGCGCATCAAGTTTCAACTGAAAAAACAAGGCTGGATGTGATTGCAAATGAAATTTCCGGTTGCCCTAATCGACTGATCAATGCGGAGAGGGATATGATGCGTTTCCCTGTGACCGTCGGAAAATATGTTTCGAGCAAAACTTCTATTATAATCTTTTCATATGAATTGCGGTCGATCCAGCAAATTCTAGACAGGACTCGGATTTGAAGTGAACTACAATCAGGAATGAAAAAGTTCTCAAATTAAAGATTAGTCCTGGTTATGCAGTTACCGAACGCATTTGCTTCCCATAGAAAATTACTGTGGAATTACAGTTACAGAGATTTCATGCTACAAAGAATTTTTTGCACTCGCTCCACATATGACAATAAGATAAGACAGTTACGCCTAGTTAAGCTGTAGACGCATATCGCCAATAACTCTAACGAAACATATAGCGTGTAGCGGAACTAAAACCATGATCATTCACTTTCAACAAAGGCCTGAATCCAACTCAGGAATATATCACCTTCAATTCCCCCACAGCCCATGTGAATGCATTGCAGCGCGATAAGCACGATCCTCGGATTAAACCAATGGTTCTTTATGGAAACATATTCCCTTTACCAAAGTTTTCCTCACTTCACAGTGACTGAAAACTTCAATTTTTGCACCTCAACTTCCGAGATATGGTCGCTTCATAGGAACAAGCAATTTTTGCACCTCAACTTCCGAGAAATCTTCTCGATCACGACAAGCCTAATCTGTATTCGTGAAACGATCAACATTAAACAGGAGAACTGCATATAGTATCTTCAAACGCAAATGAACTTCACAACTTTCATACCTTCTTCTTGGACGAAACTTTTACAGCGGTTTCTTCTACGGCATGACCCGTCTCGTTTTCAATATGGCACGAATAAATCCCGTCGTGAACTCCGGCCTTGCACTTCGATACCACTAGTGTTGAGTCGCCACCTCCCTCGCCGAATGTAACTGCCACGTTGTTAGCCTCGATGATTTCTGCGCCGTTGTGATACCACTTCACACTTGGTTCCGGTCTACCCTCATAAACGGCGTGAATTTCGAAGGTTTCTGATTCGTCAACGAACATCACGGGTTCGAAGGACGTCTTAAAGAGCGGCTTGCTACCCGCTGCAAGCGTTTTGACCGGTGAGGACATCGTTGAATACGCGCCGTAATCGACCTGAAAAGAGCAAAACTTTATTACAACCTTAGAGACATAAAGCAATTCGACGACCTATCAATGAATGGTTCTCAGCACGTCGCTGGATGTCCTATGATGAACGGGAATGCAAACTAATTTATGAGGCGTTCTTTACCGTAAAATGTATCCAGTACCATAAACCGAGGATGGCTGCTTTTTTTGGATTACTTCATGTAGTTGCTGCAAGATCGATAGACGGATCTACGTCTCGGTGCTTAAGGATACTACCCGTTGAAAGGATGGAAACACAACAGATAAAAAAGTAACCTTATTTCTAGCTGTCACTCTGTAGAGATATTCGGTATTTGGTTGCAAATTGCGAACGCTATATTCAGTTGTTGGACTGAGTCCAACCTCCGTCCACTCTCGCTCGTCCGGTCTGTAAACGGGCCAATTTGAGAAATCAGGCTCTAATGCTGGCGTTTACAGTAAATAATTTATTGCAGGAGAACTAAGATCCTAAAACTCGGAAACCTTGGCACAGGAATCGTCAAAGAAAAATAAAATAGCAATAAAACTTCCTGTGGTTGTAGATACAAGATTAGCTGCCCAGAAGGAGTCCAGAACACGAGCCAGATACTAATATAAGTTTTTGCGTCTTGAAAGAAAGTGAACTCTCTGATAAACATTTCAATGAATACAACAATGATATGAGGTTCAAAAAACGACCGCAACCAATAATTCCGCATAGTAACAGATCGTATTGTGAAAAGCTTTGGACAGTAAAATACCTTCGCTGTTCGATTTTGTATTCATCAACCGATGCTCCTCCATCATCAGCTGGTTTGCCCCAGCGTAGAGTGAGGGTGTTCGCACCAATCTGCGCGCAGATGGGTTCCCCGGTCGGAGCGCTTGGAGAGGATATCTTCTTCTTCGATGGTTTTGCTGCGTCCTCCTTTCTAGAAGCAACGGATATGTACTTCCTAGACAACTTTGTTCAAGCAAGATTCTTGGTTGATTCACTAATAAGTCAGGCATATCTGAGGAACCCATTGCGCAAATTTCCTTATGGCAGGAAGTAGGCTAAGAGATCGTAAACGGCTCACAACTTTAGAACAACCAAAATAAAATAATCACTCTTGCAAAAACTTAACTTTTTGACCAATATGAGTGAATTCAACATCAGCTAAAGCACAGCTACTGAAATTAAACCTGCCGGGAAAGGAATGGGGACATTTATGTGGTAAATGATTCGAGGAATATACCCTTTGCAGCGCATGCATTTACATGACTAAACTCCGGAAATCTTCACCAAAGCCAGAGAATGCAGCTATGGCATTCCAGCTGCGTACTAGATTTTCATATAACGCATGCCAAGCTTATGGATTTAAATCTGCTGAAAAGGCTTCTCAAGCTGGAAGTCACAAATTATTGATCCATTGTTTTCAAAGTCTACGCTTTGGCACCATACGCCGAAAGTCATTTACCTTTTGTCGGTGACGCTAACATTCACACTCGTTTCAGCGTTCCCCTCCTCATTTTCAGCGATCACTTTGTAGACGCCTTCGTCTTTAGCAGTAACGTTTGCAATTACCATTTGATGACTTATACCATCTTTCTTCATTGTTGCATGCGGTTCGGTTATTTCTTTACCGTCCTTCAACCATTTCACTGCAATTAAAAACGCATTTAAACTCCGCTTAATGTTACAGGGTTGACACTCAATTTTGTTCAAGTATGACATCTGCATTTGAAGGGTATCATTATAGAATCCACTTTGTAGAAACGCATACTCATTTCTCGTGCTTATCTCTGAGGATGACAGCATAACGGTTGCTTAAACGATATATTCCTTTTGATTGTATGCTTTTGCGCAACTAAAAAATTTGTCTAAGATAGATGCGTGCATATTATATTTTGGACAAATTCGCATTAGCTATTGAGCAAAACCTGATAATTGTATCAACCTCGTTTCCCCACCAATTCTTTGTCAAGTTCCTAATAAAGCCAAGATTTCTTGCTCCAGATAAATCTTTCTTTGCACAGCCTTCAAAAGATATAGAAACTTATAAGTCACGACTTTTACCTTGTGGCTCCGGTTGACCGCTAATGTCGCAGACGATGCATAAAACGCAATTCTTTTCCACTGTCATCTCAGCGTTGGGTTCGACAACAAAGTGCGGCGCTGCGGTAGTCGAAAGTACTAAATCTAAAGAAAAAAATGTTTAAACACGTTGAAGCATAGATTGCTTCAATCTTCAAGTTATAAGCCTCATAAAATGTTCCTAGATGAGAGAAGGAACACACGAATAAGTGTTGAATAAGTATTAAAAACTTCCAGTCTAAGAATTCGCTCAGAAAGTGCAGATTTTTTCATAATACGCCGACAAATGAATATAGCAAGGTCGAATTTAAACGAGGAAACTCTGACAGAGGACAGGTCCCAGAAATAGTATTAGAGGCACTTAATTTAATCGGTCAGAGCGTTTACCTTGAAAAGGGCTGCCAACTTCGGAAAAGTTCGTGCTTTTGGCACAGAAGCTAAAAAGCAACATGCCGTTTAAAGCTTCGGACAAATTCATCAAGTCATGAAAACGCTAAAGATGACTTTGATAGACTAGCCTCTGGTAGCAAGCGATACTTCTGCACTTGAATGCGCATCACCATATATATTGTGCGCGACTGCCGTGTAGGTACCAGCGGTTTCGGGAGTGACCTCAAAGATCTCGAGTGCACAGACATTGTCGTCAAATGCTCTTGCACGAGTGCTCTTATCCTGATGGATGGCACGACCGTTGAAGAGCCACTGCACATCAGGTCGTGGATTGCCGTGAACCTGAGAAAATCACATAAATTCATGCAACTCAATGAAAGCCTTACTCTACAGCCGCCACCTAATTCAGTGTTTTCAAAAAGAATGTACAATAAGGTGTATTTCATATCAGCGTACCTTATTCACTCATTTCGACCGTTACGAAGTAAGACATACCAGAAAAAATTAATCATCTTCTGCATACATTTTTTGCTCGCTTTTTCCCCTCAGAGACGGAAGGTCGAGACCACCCCAATCAACGCGATAGAGACATCGTTAGGAAATTGTTCACAAACTCATCTTAAAGGAAAGAAGATGCCCACTGCCGCATCCAACAACGAATAGCTACGAAAAAGAGACATGCCTACCTGGCATGTAAGTGTCACGGAATCGCCCACGTTCTTCACTTTCACATTCTCCAGCTTCCTTACAAACTTCGGCATATTTGGAACGCGATCTTCGGCTCCCAATTCAGCTAAAAATTTAAAAAATTACTAAAAATTACCTCAACTGGGAAAATACAGCAGAACATTTACACCGATGACTTATCTACCGCACAAGTGAGAAACTCAGCATAAATTCGTGGAACGGCACTTTCGGGCTAAAATTTCGCCCCTAATTGCAATATTTTTGCAAAGACCTCGGAAAAAACCGGTGCAATATTGTTAGAAAGCAAAACTTCGGAAAACGACATTATGAAAAACTCTGTCTGCCAAATGGATCGTAATTCTAGTGCATTAATGATTCCGACGACCGAATGTCGAGCACGCGGGAATAAGCCAGTTGGGGGGAGGGGTTGCATAAGCCGGCATGAATTACCTGTGTGGTTACCAACATTTTTTCCTCAAGCACATCCCGCACCCAGCAACACTGGTTTCAGTCGCACGACAATCCTTTACAGCACGTTTTCCACTACCCTATATTCATTTAATCGTTAAATACTTACGCTGAACGATGACAGTGCATCTAGTTTCGACTGTTCCAAGTTTGTTGGAAGCACGGCAAAGATACTGTCCTTGATGTTCCTCACATGCCTCATAAATCTTCAAGAAGGCGACGCGACCGTCGAAGTAGGTTCTGAGAGTACGGCTTTCAGCAACCAATTTCCCATTCAAGTACCATTCGACAAACGGTTTCGGATTGCCATCAACTTCCGCTTCCAACAGCTCGCGATTCCCTGTAACAGTTCTGTTCAGTATGAAGTAGATGATGACCATTCCCGTGTTGAAACAACAACGACGCTCACATGAACGTCAAAAAAGGGGAAGAGCGTGCCGAAGATCTTCAAACGAACATATTCACAAATTTCATCAAAACGCAACATATGGTGATCAAACAAGCGCAATTAACCGGTTATACTTCATCCCAACCCGTGCTTCATAACAATTTATAGAGGATCTGCTTTCCCGAACTGATCGGCTGCAAAATGCAATTCGACGGGTTATAGAAACCGGTCAATTCTAACGTCTTAAAAAATTGATCGCCCATTTCAACATTAATCGATGAATCTATAGGCTGGTAAGGAAGGGAACCGTTGGTTTATGCCATTAATGAGAAAAACAGCGACCCTAAATCCAATATTCTCAAAATATGCAAGCAAAAGCATACGCAGAGACGCGAGCTCCACCCTATCCAATATTTCTAGACGCCATCTCAAAACGCATGTGCCCTGAAGGACTCAACAGCCTCTTAGTGAACCACTACCTCAAGGCAACAAATCAAGAAACTGGGGAAATGTTGGAACGTTGAGTAGCACTACTTCCGAATACTGATTTCATTTTCATAATATTACCTTCAAAGACAGTGGCATCGTTAAGTGGCCTCGTTATCACTGGTGGTCTGAGTTCCTCTTGAACTGCTGTAACGGAAGGCGAACGCCTGTTAGTGACGGATTTTGTTGGCGAACGCCGACTTTCATCCATACCTGGAACATTCACCAACGAAATTAAAAAACTTTCCTTTATTGTCAAAATTGAAAATACTTGTCGTCCCACGAGATGACTTTTTGCTGCTAAATCAAGACAGCAACTACGTAATCCAGGAGCGAGTGATGAAGATCTCAAAAAACGGAGGAATGGGGCATTAAGAAGGAACAGTTTTTAACGCTGGAGTTTCTAAATTTACACTTCCTGCAACGCCCCCATCACGCTCTTTCCCGCCATGAGGAGAACAGTCCCGATGGTTAAGTACCATTACAAGAAATTAACTACCACATAATAAAAATAATAAAAGAGGGAATCTTTGTTATAATACGGCAGCGAAGTACGCCATTAAATCTAGCCATTGCTATCATTCATTCTAGGGGATGGGCGAGTATTCAACGTTAATCAAACTCAGACTGTCGTAAAATGAAGAACGCACCGATAATTTTAACGATGCAATGTGTAAAGTCCTTTCCAGAGGGATTGATCGCTTCACATGAATATTCTCCGGCATCTTCGGGCACAACGTTCATTATATTCAATCTTGACACTCCTGAAATTTAGCAATACGCTGAGATCATGCGACTAGACACAATTGCGCAGCTGATCTGCCGCGTGCGAGACAACTATCTCGATAACGCCCCTCAAGATTCATCTCCGCTCATGTCCTCATCTCTCCCCCATCCCCTCTATCGCTTCATTACTTCAATGCCGCATAATGCATCAGAAAGACTCAGAGTGAGGAAAACGGCGTTCAAGACCATAGACGAGCATCATTTGACGATGTGTCATTTAAAAGCATTGAACTGGACATTCATGCATACCTTTTCTATCAGTGTATTGTAGCATTCTGTTTTCGAGAATCAACTTCAAGCCGTCCTTGTACCAGGTAAGAATGGGCGCCGGCGTTCCGATAACCCTGCATTCAAGGACAATTTCAGATCCTTCGATTGCCGCAACGTCCATCAGCTGTTCTTTAAATGCCGGCTTAACGTTTGACGACTCGAACGCTGCAAACAGCTCTCTTTGATTCCCATATTTCTGTACAATATCGAATTCCCATAATTTAGATCCCTCATTAATTCCTAGGAACGCTGCTTCAAATCATAAGTGCTAAAACTATTTGTACTTCTACTGGATCCTGAAGATTCAAAAAGCAAAACTAAAAAAACTTTGAAATACCACATCTAGAAAAAAAGCAACCGAAACAACTACATCATTATATGATTGCTTTTGACTGCTCTAATTCGTCACGTTCTGTGATTCTGTTGTTTAAAGCGGTACATAGAATCCCACTACTAAATAAATACTGTACTATACTGAAAACTATCAAAGCTTGCAACTCCTTCCAGTTCTCTTTGACTCGTAAGTGGAACGAACGTATTTGTTCTAGCAAGGAAGGAAGGAACAAAATGCACGCGAACTGCTTCGTTCTCCCTACTGCACATTAATTATCCACTCATTTCACTCAATGGCTCAACTTTTGTAAGTCACAACCTTTCAACTGGCTGTACAGTGCAGCGCACTAGAAAATATTTTTTCGTATATGATCCTTTCACGAGAAGAAAAGCATAAAGAGAACTGTTTTACAAATGTTGCAGGTTTGGGACGGTCATTCGGGTGCAACAAACCAAAACAGCGCCTACGGGATAACCCAGGGAGGCAGTAAATAAACTGTTTACGAATGAAGTGAGAAATGACAATGTGAGCGCTATACATAAAGCACTCATTCTATCATTTCATCGAGGTCCGAGGCGTACGTAGCAACCTTTTTCTTCCATTCCTTCTTTCAAAATTATACCATGAAATTTAGGAAACTTCTTCACCAGCGATATCGAGAAACCACCGCACTTTCAATGAAAAGTGGTGGGACTCCAGTTTTTGAGCTAACTCCAACTAATTCCAACCGGCGTAAAAACAAAAGCGCGCTGATGCACGGGGATGAGCCGGTGATATAGAAAAAGAACACGAGTTTTTGAAAGACAGAGATAATTCATAACGTATAACTCCTTCCATGCATAAACTCATCCTCTATATTATATTCATCCCAGAAAATCCGCGTTGAAATCAGTGTTGTCCCTTTCATGTTTCAGCCGGAAAATACGCGAAATAATCAATCAAGGAGCATAAAATACTATGACCAGGAATTTTTCAAATGCACTTTACATAGTCATTGCAAGATTCGAATCACCTGAAATAATCATCATCGACGTGAGAGGAATCAATACTACTTTTCATCTGACACTGAAATTCCTGCAATTTCAGTAGCTGATGAAATGAGGCAATCGTTTTCAAGCACTTTGCCAATAGGTGATCGTAGTACTTACGTTCAATTTGAACTGTGCTGGAGGACTTCGCAGAACCGTGACAATTTTCTGCAGAACATGTGTAAACACCCGCATCCTTCAGTGTTGTCGTGGGAAGCGTGAGTGTGCAGACACCATTCTCGCACTGAAAGTTCATAGTGAACAAACAATAATTTATCGCAAAACACCACAGAAAGGAGTTCATATCGGCGAAGATATTAGCAGCAACATGAAAAGACAATCAGATGTGAAAGTTTGTGCGAAACGGAGATATGTGGGAACACTTTCTGAATATTTTGCTGATTAGCGACGAGTTATTCCAACTGCCTCATTTGCAACTGCACAACCAGAAGAGGTATTTCTTTTGCTACCTTGATGTCGCAGTCGTCACGTTTGATCGATTTGCCATCTTTAGTCCAAACTATTGCCGGACGGGGTGTTCCTGAAAATGTAAATGTATGGCCATTAATATGCTAAACAATCGTTTACAGAGACCAAAGAAGAATCGTGAACTTCAACTGCATTTCTTTTGAACAATTAAGTGAACCACCAAATCCAATATTCAGACAGCAACAATTAAATTCGTACAAGATAAATTTTACGGCTAAGGCAGTTATTGAGACGGAATTTTTGAAGGAACGCCTACCTGTCACTGCGCATACAAGTGTCAGTTCGAATCCTTCAGGAACGTCGCGGTTTGTCAATGGCATTCGAAAATGAGGTGCTTTGTTTTCATCGACCTCTTGTCGCACAGACGGTACTTCAGATTCTTCAAAATTGCCAAGTTAAACTATCAACGACATATTCCATTAGAGTAGTTAACAAACAAAACAACCGTCAGAAAGCATCAGCTAGCATCAAAGTTTTTTTGAATTAAATGAAAATCGATGACTGCCGGTTTACAACTTCGTTAACTACCGAAATTAATGAGGTAAGAACGGAAACATATGTTCTAAAGAACTGAACTTTACAAAGAATTTATTCTTTTGCTTCACAGCGAGTGCTTCCCACTCATTCTGGAATATATTCGCCTTTTAGAATCATTCGCAAAGAGCTGCACGACCGCGACACGACAACAAAATGCTTACATGCATGCCTATTTGCGTATGCCTGTTTGAAAGCTTGAACCCATAGGAAGCCGCAAGTATTATGGCGATGAAATTTGGCTGATATAATCCAACCATAGATAAATCCCTCACAGTGAATTTCACAATTACTCACTGGATTCTGCGCGAGCCGTTCACATTTAAAGCAGCTATCAATATAAAATGACAGTCGCGTCCTAAGAGGTTGAAGGCAAATTGAAAGTTTTTTAATTCACGATTTGCACGTTCGTCGGACCCACAAGTCAGCGCACAAACAGGCCTTTCACTAGCACTCTGTTTTCGCTAGGAATTAGGAAGGACAACATCGATGAAAATAAAAAGGTGCCTATCTTCACCTTTCAGGACACACGTATGAAAAAAGAAAAGCGCTCATTATATCTCACTTTCGTTAAATGTTTCGTAGAGAAATAACAGACAGTGGAAGCAGGTTAGTTCCATTAATTTATTTGACCACAAGCAAATAGCACGTAATTTCGAATGATCCTCTCCTTCCCCTAACAAATCGAAAGATTCTGGTACAACAAATCATCGAAATCGGAAACTTGCTTGATAGTTTCACTACTGAAATAGCTGAAATGAGTTAACTCGACAGATTCGCTGAATTTAACCGATTCGCTCACACTGACTCGTGCTTCCGCTCATTTTATTTTTGCATCACTTACATAATCTTGCAACAGCTGAGAAGACTTTCGAGAAACGCAATCACCATCCTCAGCAAAATAGCCAAAAACTTAACGAATTTACAACACAGGATAACATCCAGCATTTTGCGGCAGACTGAATAGTCACCAGACTCCTTGCCTACAAAAACAAACTTAACTGACCTTCTACCAGAACGCTGCAAGCAGATTCGGCCGATCCAGCAATGTTCTTCGCAACGCAGCGATACTTTCCACTGTCTTCCGCATAGGCATTTACAATTGTAAGCGCATACTTTTGTTGCTGTAAACGACAAACCTTGATATTTCACTTTCTAAACACATGAAGCAGAAATGATTACTGAGGATAGCATCTGTGGCACCATTTTTCCGACTGTATATTTCGCCTTCAGCATCCAATTGCTTCAAAAATAATCTCCATTAAATTGCATCATTAACACCACTAGAAATAGATAGAAAAAATGTCACATTAAATTGCATCATAAAAAATGTCATAATTCTCCATTCCTCATCAAGATACAACCTGAAAGTTCTACATCATATTCACAGTACGACATCAGCTAAAGCTGAAAGCTGTTGTACGCTTGCAAATTCGTTTCTATTCAGAAAGCTCGTTCCTGTTTACATGCTTCACACAATTTTCTTTCCTGCAGTATACGAAAGACGACACTAAGAAAGAAATTGTTGTTATTATTGCCTGTAATCAAATCACATTCCCCACTGAAATGATTACGGGCCGTAACAAATATAGTGGCTATACAATTAGAGTAAGACTTTCGAAAGTAAGAAGTTAGAGTAAGAAAATACGACTTTCGTTTATTTACCACAAACGAAATCTTTCACCTGATGAGTTTTCAAACTTTTCAAATTGCATGACAACGGAAATCGTTAAGAGCGATACAAGCGAGAAGGAAAGTATGAGCTTACCCTGTCGTCGAAGAATAATTTATAGCGAGCACATTCGTACAATTCTTTATCCCCATGATACCAAATGATTTCTGGTGTTGGCTTAGCAGCAACCTTCGTCTCTAGCTTCAGCATTTGCTTCTCTTGGCAAATTACGTCCTCCAACGATTTCTAAAAAATGACGCCAACTACGACCTGTCGAAAAGGTATACTCTAAACAGAGGTAGGAACTAAACTTATGAACGGACATCGTGAGGAGAATGGAATTGGGGCGAAGGATGAGCGTTCCCACTGCTCTTGAAATCCTGTCGTGTTCCCTTGGTAACCAAAGTTCATTTTCATGTGCTACACTACTTCACAAAGGTTTACTTAAAGGTTTGTCAAAATCCTTCTGCGGAGGCATGTGAATAAAAAAAAACCACTTTTGAAAAAACCCGGCAGCAATGATAAATAGTGATGCATAAAGCCCAGTAAATAAAGAAGTCCTTAGATGCAAAAGTTCAAATATCTTTATTATATGTAACTGTTAGGAAGCCTTCCCTATGCGTTCATAAGAAAAATGCATGTTTCAATCAGAATTCGATCAAGCCTAGTTAAAAGAAGTTGTGTGCTACAAACAACTTCATTTGCTGACAATTTTGAAAGCCAATAGCGATAGCTCAACACGGAGAAAAGCAAAATTCACGGACCACAAAATCAGGAGCAGTCATATCCTTGGGTACCTCGACGGTCAATTTACAACTGCTTTCGCAACGGCCAAACGCATTTTTGCCAACCACTTTCCAAATAGCGTCGTCAGCTGCCTCACAGTAGAGAATTTCCAGTTCATAACGACCTTAAAGTCCACAGATTACCATTCTATACGAGGGAGAATTTTGGCATTCCCTAATCGTCTCTTTTCTCCAGAACAACCATTCAAACAAACCATATCAACGATTTAGTTAACTCAGCGGCTAGCTCGCTCACTAGGTAACTCAATTTCTAACTGATGGCTAAAACTTTCCTTCTTCTATATCAAAAAGCTCGGAAGAATTCATTCTTTCAGTTAGCTGAACAAACGATCAGTTCAGCAGTGAACTGTGAAGGTCTGAGAAAATCTATTTCCATGAGTAACTAGCGTTCCAGAGAAAAAAACGGTAAGCAATCGAATATATTTGTTTTCAATACAAGCATACTAATACTACTGAATTGAGGTGGCAAATAAGCAAACTGGGCTCAAAAGCACGTTTAAAAGATTATGGGAAAGACGAGCTTCATGACGTTGCTTCTGTAACAAAAATCACTGAACTACCTCAGTGACTGCAGTGGTCGAGAAATCAATTAACCGTAGAAAGCACAAGAGGGATGCAAACAGATACCCTTGTCTTGTTTGAAAGCGTATTTCGGATTGTCGATATCAACGGGAAGCGAATCGCGGAACCACTCCACTTCAGGTTCAGGTTTAGTTGTGCTCGTCACAGTGAAGATAGCCGGATTACCCAACATCACACTTTGGTCGACCAGTTTGTAATGGAAATTCGGTGGGCTGCCAATAGTTTCTTGTGGTTCACCTTCCTCCTTTTTGCTCCTCTTTTTCGTCTCCTACAAGAAAACTTCGACCATATTGTAAGAAGGAGGAACGTAACGATATGAGAAAATCTAAGACATGGTTGCCGCCGCATGTAAACTCGTTTGAAACCACAGAGCTGTATTGAAAAGCCAAATCAGTGCGGTGATTTCTTCGACGAGTTGAGCTTATCTAAACGCTGAAATGCGTACTCTTGACCCGCCATTTATGACACTCTCAAGAAAAGCTTTTCAGTCAAGAAACTCGTCATGCCGGCAAACATAACCTTGTCTTATAGAGTTTTTCTAACTGATTATTCAAGAAAAGTTGGGCAAACTCTACAAGTGTACTTCAAGGAAAAAACCTCATAAAGAAATCGGCTAACTGAATGCATCCCAGCGGCCAGTTAGTTATCTTTCAAATTTCGCAGCCACCATTAACGCCGAATCCTCTGCTATGTTACTAATTACCCTAATCCTCTCCCTCGAACATGTTCAGTTCTTGAAACCAGTGAAGACTGTTAATCCGGAGCTTGAAGTTCATTAGATGAACGGATAAACATTCCATGTTTTCCTTTGTACCTTATCACTGACCCTCCTGATAAATTTATTGGATATCCCATGCTCAGAGAACGATTAAATTACTGACCATCGAATCAGCTATCATCTGTTGGTGCATTGTTTCGACTTAAACGAACAAGCCTTAATTTACTACAAGGATCTTGATTGAACATTTCAATTCCAGCCGGTAAATCAGCGTTTTTATGATCGAAAGAAGCGGAAGAGAGTTACAACCATGCGCCTTACCTCAACGATGATCTTCGCTTTGCATTCCACCGACCCGAGCTCATTTGTAGCACGCATCAAGTAGACGCCAGCGTCTAACTTTTCAACGTTCCTCACTCCCAGCTCCACCTTTCCGTCAGCGTACTTCGCTATGTGTTTCTGCGGGGTTGCTCTCAGTTCTTTATCATCTTTGAACCTAAATGCAGAGCCAATCATAATCAATTACGATTAGAAAAAGCGCCAACGACTCTAAATTTGCATCGCAGCTTCGCAATGCACTTTCAAGACTTACCTTGAGCCTGCTGCTTCCCGATAACGGCAACAAATCGTTAACCTTCATAAAAGAAAACGGCCTCATATTTCTATATGATGTCACTTGCTTATTTTTTTTAGACTATCATCAGGTGAAAGAAGACATTTCTAATCGACACCCACAGAATTACTTATTCTCTATAGCAATCAACATCATGCAAGAATTTCTTTTAGCGTCAGCGGAAATAATTGTACAAAGTGATTAAGAAACCATTTTATCTTTGGCGTTGGTGAACCGTCCACTTCACATGAAAGCGTTGCAATTAAGTCGCCCACATTCGCTACGATATCCTCCAAACGACTGCGTATTGTTGGCGCATAGTCGGTGTCTAAAAATGCCTCCTTATAATATTTCATTTTCTTTTCAAAAAACAACTGTGACTGTCCACAGACAGCAACTTTTGAAAAGGCAAAAATTGCTGTTGCATTCAATCACCAACATTATGTGATATCCTCTTCGTTCCTCTCAATTTTCTTCACTGTGGATTTTTGTCAACTTTTTGCTATGAATGTGCCCAAAAGTTCCTCTCATTGCGAAAATGCGTCATTCGTTTTTGCAGAATATAACATGGATCTCTGCTACTTACTTCAACCGCTATTAGTTGCGGATAAAATCATCTCTGTGCGATACTGACGGTTAACAATTTTTAATAACTTCCACTTATGGGGACGGGCTGCAGTCAGCATCGATCGCTTCCTATTAAAATGATTGCAAGAGGAACGTCAACAAATTTTTATCAGAATTATGTAAGAAAATGCTTTTCAGAAGCGGATTTATTTAGCGATATTGACGCAGTCAGTCATGAAATCCACAAACATCCTTAAATCATTCTAAATGACGAAATAACTCTCTGATTGCCCTATCCTCTTGCACTTTTCCTGAGAGAAAAAACAGACATTGATTGCGAAATATATGACAGTCAACGCAGTGACATATATTGAGAGTTAGTAACTTCCGATAATCTCACCTCAGGAAAAGACCGTCAATATATGTGATTGTGCTGAGTATTAACGGTTTACATTTTCTGAGACCTCCCCTCAGAGAAAAACTCTCAGTCGAAGTGACTGTACTGACCATCACATATTTCGCAACAAACATTTTTCTCCCCTAAAGCTCAGAATAAAAAACAAAAAAAAAGAACATTTAGTGACGCCCATTTTCTAAGAAAAAAACCAATGTTAGCTAGTGAATCGTTAGAAACAATTAAATAAGTAGGCAATGTGGGAACATTAGCAAAGATGGCCAAATTTCAGCTTTAAAGCGCTAAACGACTTGCGCGGAACGTGGAAAATATTCAGATTTGAATGCAGAAAAACCCACTTTCAAGCAACAGAAAATAATAAAAAGAGCGCAAATCATTTACCTTCCGTATATCGGTCACTAGTAGCACATTGGCAATTTCTAAATGCTACCTATTATCCACTTCAACTGAAATATTGTTCTCAACCATCATCAGAACTTCTTTAAAGCACAGCAATAAAATGGAACTCTCGGCAACGCGTGGGAATGATTGTAGCCTATTTGTTGCATTTTCTTTTCTGCGTTGAATAAGAACACAAAATGTAGATGATTTCTCTACGGGCTTCTCTATCTAAGTCTATCCAGAATGCGTTTTTTACAGAAGCAAAAACAGTGCGATACCCTTTCCAGACGTCTGTTTCCTCTTTGTATAGTAAAAAGAGTGCACTTCAAGGTTAATAAGAAGTGGAAGGTGGTCGCCCTGGTAAAGCTCGAAGGTCGTATTGCAGCAGAAATCGACTTAATCATACCGAATTTGACGCTTCTCTCAAAGACGCCATCCATTGAAAGTCTTCGGAAGATAGCGCCACGTTTTACTAATCTTCCAATGGGCAATAGATCATCGCTCCAGCGTTTCTTCAACAAAAAGTCGCGTTTCTGTCGCAATGGCATTCGTGAACGACCCATTTCCTGTCGAGTTTCCTAAACCTTTTGCTCATTAACGACTTTGTTGATGTAATGATTGTTGTCAATCACTGGTAACAGTTTACGGTTGTTTATTGTTTATAAAATGTTGTCCAAATAACAACCAACAACAAAAAAACACTTTTTAGCGATGCTTACCCAATAGTTCCTATCCAATTCCCAATCAGATTTGTTTATTACACTATCACGAATTATGATAAGAGATTGCATTGCTTAGCGCTGAAGAAAAAAGAAGAAAAAGAAAACGAAGCGGTAATCAGAGATCTTTAAAGAAATCTTCAGCGTACAAACAAAAGCTCAAACCGAACCTTATAACCAAATCGCTCGCATACGTTAGGACAACAAAAAATTAATACACACGGGAAAAAATAAAAAATACATGAATCGCCTCTCAAATATTTGTTTCTTTCATAATCTATATTACAGAAGTCTCATCAAAGGCAATTCATCGACGCCAACATAAACAACGCTCATGCTGACAGCACACGCAAACTCAACGGATGATATATATATATATATATATATATATATATATATATATATATATATATATTGTTGCAACCTTATCCATATCCACACCACTTCAGAGAGCAGTAACCATCATGCTGACATCTACTGCATGACGTCATCATTGCAGCATCAATAGATATTACTGTTCAATCAATTCAAGTTGCTCTTATAAGACGCGCCTTGAAATTGCAAATACTCAGTGTTCTTGACAAGGATCTTTGATATGACGGCCACAATAAAACATCCCTGAAATCCGAATATGTGCGGAATTTTCCCTTCTGAGATTTGCATGTTATACATCATACATGACAATTGTTTTAGTACTTTGATGCATTAGCACAAATAAAAACAGTGAAAAAATAAAAAATTGCATCGTTGTGTGCATTAGAATGAGTCCAGTAAGTGAAATAATATATATAGGAAATTCCGGAATCCACTCTACAACTGACCACAAAAAACAGTGAAGGTCACAAACTAAAAAAATCGCGGGCGGTAAATTAAATCACTGAAAATCTGAAGCACCCGAATTCAGTGTGACATCAATTTAGGTTGCTGGCAATAGTCAAAGTGAAAGTTCGCTGCTTGAACCACACTCTTGAAAGCACAGATATTCACTCCGCCACTCTCCCCCCCTCTTCAGTTAATGAGCGGAAGGTACATATATATATATATATATATATATATATATATATATATATATATATATATATATATATATATATATATATAGCTCAATTTTAGAACCTTCAAAAGGTTCAATAAGCTAACAACGAACCTTCATAAGTGCGTTGAGATCGACAAACGCCGACTGCAGCGGTTCCTTCAAACCAATCGTTAGTGCACAGACGCAATAAATTGTTAACGAACAAAAAGAATTCTACAAACACAATGAGCAAGAAAACATTTTGTGATCGAGAGTTCCACAGAAGCAAATGTTACTAATCCCATACACTCCACTACCAATTTCATCAATGTGGGCGATTCAACGTTTTCCGCTTCTCCAACTTATAAAGGATGTTAATTCAATAACCCGATCTCTCAAAGCGCGAATGTCGGGAAAACTTATGATAAACATTGATGATTAAAAAGAGACATGGTCATCACGCAGACGGACTACTTCCCACATTCACGTTCTCTATCTTCTTATGACTAATTCTGCCCCACCCCTCATCGTTCCCCCTCTCTCTTCTTTGCTGCATTCATGCTTCCATTTCTACTTTGTTTTCTCAACTACAGTGGAATTACTTTCGTATTGACTGAATAACTGATTCGAAACTTCTTTTTTAGAAATTCGATTTATCGGTGTTTCCGTGTTTTAATGAGCTCTTGTTTTTGCGCCAGCCTTCAAACCGTTCCCTCTGAAACCTTTATGTGTGAGTGGGTATTTTTTTTTCATGCGTAAAAACAAAAAACGGACATGAGTTAACATGAAGACGCGCCATAGGTATGAGTATACAACGATACAAAAGAACGTAACTAAATGCTTGGACAGCAAGCATAACATTACAACTTTCGTACGAAACGATGAAATACTTTTAGCTGCGAATATAAACGGATGAAATTCGAAACTCACAGCTATCCATGGATGGTTTAGCGCTTCGGAAACAGTGAGTCGTTTTCTGAAAGGAAAATGACATAGCAATGAGTGGGATAATGAATGAAAAGAACTCTCAAGAAGAATTCAATTCCCAAGAATAAAGGAATACACAAATGCAGTTGATAAAAATTACCGTAAATCTGTGGTTAAGAAACACAGTAAGGGTGGAACGTACGAATTGGATAAAAAATTTTTCAATGTGGAGAAACCTATTTTGCGTGGATATTGTCTAAAAGCATTAAACATCATCGATGTAATTTAACAACTGCAAATCCATTATTGGACTTTCAACGAAAGGCTTCTGATGAAAACGTAAAAAATTTCTGAAGTAACAAAAAAACCATTCCTAAGGAGCAGTTGGGTGGTAATGTGAATCTAGTTAGTTGCCCAGCTAACACATCACCGTTGATTTCAGATTCGTTCTTTTGCTGCACAGAATAGGTGAGCCTTTGATAAGTTGGGAATGCTATAATGCTTAACAAATTAGCTGATGAACTTTTTTTGTATTACAGAGAGCAATCCCAAGTGATCTTAACAGTAAAGTTACCTTCTATCTTTGACCAATAGACGGCATATGAAGTCCTTGGCCATTGGTGAAACGTCTTCCCATGAAGGATCGTCGAAGTCCCAATCGCCAGCTGATACGTTTGCAAGCGTTTCTTCATCGCTATTGCCCAAGAACGGAGATAGTCCAGATAATCTAAATTGCACTACTTGTTGTAACCCAAATCCTGCTCCAATATGCTTCCAACTCAGCATTTGGTGAAAAGCAGCGGTCAATAAGAAATACCTCAGTACTTTACTACTACTTGGTTCACTAGGAAGCCTAAGGCCCATGTACAATGAGTGACGAATTCGACTGATATGTATCATATCCAAACATTTGCGCTAGCCGTTAACGCTTAGTGAATGCGGGAGAAGCGAATACTGTGGCTGGGTGCCTCTTTGGCGTGCTGCCAGCCGCCATCGCATTCCGCTCGTTTATCTACCCGAAAAGTAATTATCGGGCCAGTGAGCTAAGTGTTCTTTCGGATAGCGATAAAAATTTCACCACAATAACATAAACGGTCGTCAATAAAAGAGGCCACTAGAGGTAGTCACTAGTGGAATACTGATGCAGAGCTAGTTGTTCTTATTGATGTACTCGGTAGCATATTGAAGCAAGATCGCTTTTGTCATGCAACGCTTAAACTAAGCGCTAGTGCATTTTCACACACTAAATCTCCGCTTCAATATAGATAGTAGTTGTGTGAGGCGAGCATTCATCCTCCAAATGAAGCATGAATAACTGTCAACAAAACAATACATGTGCAGAAATATTGAGAGGCAAATCTGTTGTTAAACAATTACCACTTAAAACACGCCACCAAATATACAATAGCAAACAGTATTATAATTATTTTTGTTCATTCTATGCAATGAGCATCATCTATCATCACATTTCCTCCATCTTTGCGCCCCTTCCCTGCGTCTCCGAAGCTTAAAAATCGCACATGACTGGAGATATGCTGCACTTGTTTGCATTCTTTTCAAAGTTCCACATGGGGAGCTCGGAAAATTGCCGAATAGAGGCACACCAAAACACATACTAACAGGCATTATGCTGCCAAAATGCGTTTCGCAAAAGCATATAATAAGTAATATCTAGCATGTGGCACATTCTTAAATGCACGACTTTGTATATCAGTTTAATCGATTAAAAGAGAGCGGTGAGAAACTGCGGTGGAGTCAGCGAAAACCTTTGATTTCGACACAATGTGAATCCGACACGTTGAAGGCGTAATTAAAGCGACTTGTTGCGCATGTACTCTGGCTAATAAACTATAACGCTTTCGAACAAGCATTCAAAATATTGGTTTTGCTGCTGTCCGATTCCCCCTCACTCTGGGTGATCCACTGATGCTAATTATATGTACTTCCGACCTTGCGTATCGTGTGTTGATGTCTACCTTTCGGCTGTTCCATCTTCCAAGCTAATTAAGTTAGAGATAAAAACTCCATAGGATAGCTTCCTGAAAGTGAATGAACTTCTCTGGTCATATCGATAGAGACAAGTCAGCTTTGAAATGATCTATTGGATACCAGAGGCGACTAAAAATTTCAACATTTCGATCAAATAAATTTTCACTTCATGCTTGTCAGTTAGCAAGAGAATCGATCGTCAGAAGGCCTATACGATGGGTTGAATTCGATAAAATAAAGGTATACTATGGCGAATGACTTATTCGTTGTCTATGGCTCATGTAGTTGACTGGCACGATGGTAATCGCAAAAGCGAATACTGTGCCAACTCATCTGGCAAAGAATGGAAGGAAGCCGCGCTTTGACTGCTGCCTTAAATTCATCGCGTTCATCATTTAATGCCGCCTAGCTTGGAACGCATCACAAACATTTTTCAGTTTTTAGCAAGCAAATGCATTCATGTAACCGCAGTGCATTTTTTCAAGAAAGCTTCATCACAAAATGCCACAAAATCGAGATCCTGGTGGGGAAATGACTTCACAAATATTTGTTGGCGGAATCTTTTTTGCCAGCATTATTTATTTTTAGCCATTTACTTAATGGCCTTCCAACTACTTACTAAATAAACAGGCCATTGCTGAAATGGCGCCAAAGAATGCTGAATACTTACAGGAGGTAAGCAATGACTCCTATAGCCCACATATCGGTGCTGAGTCCCACTGGTTCGAAGTTGACTACTTCGGGTGCACAGAACTCCGGCGTTCCAAATAGTAACTTGACAGTCTTCTTAGGGTCCAACTTCCTTGCAAGGCCGAAGTCAATTATTTTAACGTCAGTACTCTCCTTCGACCTCAGCAGTATATTTTCAGGCTGAAAGCTACTGATCTCAACGTGCATCAACAACAATGCTTAGAGAGAAGAAAACGAAATGTTCGCATTTCTGCTTGAAAATTCATCTTTGCGACCAAACTGCAGATAATATGCGGCTGTGGCGCAATATTTTACAATGAGATTCTCATTGTTGCGCGTAGCGTCTCAGAATTACACAACAATATCATCATAGCCGCTGTCTAAAATTATCGAGATAAAGAAGCACCTCTTTTCTTCAGTTGTGAAGCTTCTTAGATCATACTGAAAATGCTCATAGCAAGTGCATAAAAATTCAGTGGACATCACAATCTGCAACTATTTTGGCGAAGGCCATCGGCTCCCATTTTGAAGTATCCTCCAAAAACTGCATTATAATGACTTAAGAATGTATTTAACCATAACTATTCCACACTTTACCCATATTCTCTCCCGGTGATGTGCTGCGCTGCGCCAGCACAGATAGTCACATTTGCCTTGCGTATATGTGCACTAAGAAGGCTTATTATGACCATGTTATGTCTGTAGCAGTGCGGTGCGTGGGTGTTTGTCTGCCTAGAAGTTACGACTTAGAAAGAACGGAAACCAGAGCGTCGAAATCCGGTGGGCAAAATGTACACATTAAAACCTCTTATATCAGCACCCAAGTTGACCTCGAAGGAAATTACAACTATTTAAATACGATCAAAAAATTGCATGCATTTAGCAGCCGACTGAATTTCCGCTTATCATCAGTTGGATGATGGAAATAATAGTATTTTGCAGATGATTTGCGGCAGGCAGCTGGGTCACTCATAACAGTGCATAAGTTTTATCATTTACTGGTGATTTATGGATATGACTATTATGATGAGCGAAACTACAAAAACCATATTGGGCCTGCTCCTCTGCTATGAACCTCCCCTCACTTTCTTCATACTCAAATGTTTCTACTCCTCCGAATTTTAATTAGGAACTTTGGTGCTTATGCGTGATGACAGCAGTGCGGGGAAAGCGGTGAGAGTAGACGTTGTTTGCCTGCTCATGCTGCTGAGGAATGCGAGATTCCGACAGTAATGTTCATAGAAGTAGCAGCTATCAAATATAACGCCAACAAGATATTAAACGCAATATCGAACCACATTTCAATTAGAATTCTTTCTGAGACTTGCACTTCCAAAGCCTTTACAAACTGCAAACAATGGCACCTCTGAGAACACTCAGCGATGCCCCTTTTTAATGATGATTGTGGAGGTCAACTAAAAAGCCATCGAATAAGAAGGGCCGCAAGGACAATGGGTATCTCTTGCTACGAATGCTCAAGAATCAAGATTCCAAAACCTTGTGCGTAGAAGGTTAGTTAGTAAAACGTAATCAACATTACCTTCAAGTCCAGATGAACAATGTTGTTTTTGTGCATGTGTTGTACACCGTGAAGGATCTGGCGGATATAATCACGAACTTCTTCTTCCGACATCAACGCATCGTCTTCAAGGATCCTATCGAGCAGCTCACCACCCGACACTCTAAATTACAACGTTTCGTTTGCACGATACATGGAAGAGAGGCGGTCATATGAATAAAGAAGAGGAAGTGGAGGCTTTCAAAGAAACGCAACACCTCATCAGTACTTCTTTTTCCCTTTTCTGTTGCCTAGCAGTACACTTTCTTCAGCTTTCGTTCTAACCGCGTGTGACATCGCAACCTTCCATAGAGAGCATCCAGATCTGCCGAAGAACAATAGATCATTTGCCAACAAACTTGCTCTGCACTAATTGTTTGACGACAAGACACACTGGAATACTTGCCACTTGGTCTTGCAGCCTCATCTCTGTCACCAGATCACTGATCTACTGACCGCTCAATAGCAACTATCCCCAATGATGAAATCCTCAAGAGTGAGAAGTGATGTTCTGTCGCAGCGGGCGTTCACTTTAGCAGAGGGACAAACTGCTGCAGCTATGGGTCGCAACCAGGCTGCATTCACAGCATCACCAGACTGTTTCGTGAGAATTAATTATAGTCCAAAACCTTCGGTGTATAATATAGAGCAGATATGTTATTGAACGGGATGAATAAAAAAAACACAAGGAGGGAGAAACAACATCTTCGAAGTCAATGTGATTACCTCAAACATATTCGTTTATTCCCGCTAGTCTACCGTCTATTCACAAAGGAAGGAATTTTCATTTCCAATATTCGTATCTTCAAATCTTTATATCACTAAAAAGTGGAAAAAAAGGAGTACTTATTCGTTCGCGCACGGAAATACGCATCAGCGAACACAAATCGCTCTCAATGTTGGCAATTTCGCATCTCTTCGCAAACAATAAAAGCTGCTGGCAGCAAGCGCTCTTCCGTTTTTGCTTCTGTTCTGTTCTCACGAATTTATATGCGGTCTCATATCTACCATCTACCTACGAGGACTTATTGCTGCTCTATCGTGATTATTAATACAACGTTACTTTTCCTTTCGATCCATTCAGTATAAACTTCGTCGCATCAACGGAGCACTTTTTAGCTCATAAACTTCGCAATTCAGGTCAGTGCCCCTTCTTCATCTTTTGAGCGCTTTCACAACAAAGCACATAAAAAACTCTTCCCACAAAATGCTGTCGCGAATTAAACTCGCTTTATCTGACCACAACTTCTTATGAATGTGCACCTTCACTATTTGTGTCGTCAAGATAAAGAAAAAAGTTCGACGTAAAAACTAACATTTCTTCGATTAGACACATCTGGCTGCCCAAATCGAATGCCTCATGTAAAGCGAGCAGCTTTTCATGATGCAATTGGTTCATGATGTTGATCTCATGAACAACGACCTCTTTCTTGACACCCGGTCGCACTTGCACCATCTTGGCGGCCCATGTTTTGCCTGTTGCTTTCTCTATTGCACGGTACACTGTGCCGTATGCTCCTCGTCCAAGCTCCTCGCAAATTACATACTGCAAAGGAAAATTTCTCTATTACACCTGTCTGTGCAAAGCAGTCCATGGGGAATGAAATCTTTCAGTTTGGCAGCTGCTTTCAAGTTCGTTCTAATCAAATCCTATCGCAACTGTAAAAAGACTCGAAGCAGACTAACGTTAACGAATCATCACCAGTAACAGCGTGCTTCTGTAAGCGCTCAATTCTTCCCATAGCAAAGTTCGGACGAAAAGATACAAAAACTGAAGCCTGTGTCGCTCAGAGGCAAGAACTTCCTTTTTAAATTCCTCATTTTAGGCAGTGAGGAGAGAAAGTGAAAGGAGATTGGGAGAATGGATCATGCAATTGGTAGTTAAAAACAGCTGAATGCATTGAAGAATTCACCGGTATCAGTAATAAAATGCTGTTATTAGAAGAAAAAAAAATGTGACTCCAGTTCTGTTCGAAGTCATCAAGTGAAAGAACTTAGTGACAAATGAATTGACTATCATTCGAACTAAACCAAACCGATATTCCAACATTACAAATGGGGAAAAAGTGTGCGCACTTCAGCCATTATAACAAGAGTATTAATCAATAACCTCGTTTCATTCAAACAACTTTTAATGACCTCTTCACAGGCGGTGAGAATATAATTTTGCACTTTGCGTCTCTCCACTTACAAATACGTTGCATATTGCATCCCCTTACGCGCATTCCTCCTCAAACTTACACATAAGGATTAGCCTGAAGTGCGGCGAGATTGAACATGCATTCATAAACTTTTGTAAAAAGGACTTTTGTTTAAGGGTTTTTTTAAAACAAAGTTTCGAAGCCTTGGAGTCTAGACCATTGAAGCGGATACCACTGTCGAAATATCGACTAGGCTGTGGAAGTATTACCACTTGAAAATATACAACGATTGTGACGTTAGCTCCTAGGCAGAAGGGATTCCCCATGTCTCTTCTCCTGCGCACATCTTATAAACTCCTCATCGTAAGACATCAAATGCACCTCCCTCAAGTATCCCCTCTCGCTCTACATCTTTACAAGCGTTTCTCAAAGCTAACCTTCGCTTCAAGATCGCTCGGCAACCTGTTGACATCGATAGTTCTGTATTCTGAGGGCTTTATGTCGGTCGCAAGACGATCATAGTCAATGCGGCAGGGTACCTCCTCGGCGGAAGCCTTGTCTTCTGGTGGAGGTTCGGCGACCGACCTTTTCGTATCGGGCACAAATACCTGCAAATAGTTAACCATTAAAAGATAACTTACACGGGACTGAAAACCACAGGCTCTGCATGAGGTTTTCGTTTTCCCTGCGCCTTGTGACTATAAAAACTGTCATGTTGCAATAAACGCCTTTGATTGATTCCCTGCACAGATTCCAGTTACGTCATTGTATACAGAAAAAAAGTCCAATAATATAAACATATTTTTGGAGCGCAGATTTGTGCTCTAGAAGTACTGATTCAAAACGAGAATCGAAAAAGGGCTCACTGCGCATATGAATAGATCAATATTGTGACAATGTAAATCCAATGCATTCGTTCGTATGTTTGCAACATTGCAACATGGTGCATATGACTGTCACCAATTTTCAATTTACCTCAGAGTGCACATTCACAAGAGTTTAGGACTGCCTACGATATGCTCATATATGCATCTTCACTGCTTTCACACTACATTAAATGAGATCTGAGTAGGCTGCCTACTCCAACGCATAACAAAAGTCCATGTGTCTTTGACTGAGAGCACATATTCACGCAAAACGAAACGACATATTGCAACATATAAGCAATTACCGATTCAGACTCTTCCGATGGTTCGCTCGTTCCATAGGCATTATCTGCGCGCACTCGGAATCTATAGGTTTGTCCAGGTTGTAAATTGAACAACGTTGTAAATGGTTGCTTTGTGACTTCGGCGCTCGACCACACGTCTTCGGACTCCTGAAAAACTCGAGCGCTTACCTTCATGATTGAACCTACTTCCTGACCACGGTGGATCAAAATCGTGAGCTCTCATGCGGAATGTACACATTTCTAAACAGATAATGTGAAAGATCTTTTAAGGTTGTAGGTAGTGCCTTAGCATACTTCACAACGTTCAAATGAAGCCCGTCCGTAAATAAACTGATTGTCTCATACTCGAAAAGTCCTTTAAGCCGCTCTTCAATAGAAGTTCCGTTTCCTTCTTGTACAACCTCGCGTATGGATCGAGTGATAATTCTATACTTCTTAGAATCTATTGCGATTCGAAACAAAGCATCTTACTGGATCGAAAAATTACCCCTACTATCATCTCTGTGAAGCTTATTTATATCTGTTGCGCGTACGAGCTATTTCTGCGCATTTCGACGCATCTATTCCCTCCGTGTAGCTCGAATGAAATTATTCATCTCGATATTATTTAAGTTCTTCCTCAGTAGAAGCCTCTCTTCAGATGGAAGCTGCGCTTCTTTCGCTGGGAGGGCGTCGTAAGTTTTGAGCATACCGTTGAAGGAATCCGATATAAACATATATGGTTCAATTATTTATGTTGAGAACGAAATAAGCTGTAGATGAAATGGACACAGAATGACACTGTAGGCTATGGCGCTGTTGTAGCAATGATTTCAGTGGCATCACACTACACGTTTTTGTTTCACTACCAACTATGAAAATAACAGAAGTGACACAAAAATAAAAGTACTGCAAACTAATGAAGAACAAAAAATTTCTTTAACGATATTATCTTTTTCGTTAACGGTACCCAAACAGGCTTCCATCAACGAAGACGTTCTCCAACGTGAAATTTTATTTCAAAAAAGAAATCGCATTGAGTGCAATGTTATTGCAATGGGAAATTTTTTTCTCATGCAATGCGAATGAAGTAGTTTGTGAACTATGAAATAATGAGGTCATCTATCAGATGCAATGCCTTCGCTTATGCATCACTTAGAGAATCCTTTTTTCTTCAATCAACGCAATGCGGAAAGAAAAAGTTTCACAGCGTTTTGACGAG
The DNA here is from genome assembly GCA_013433145.1 of Ascaris suum. Taxonomy (NCBI): domain Eukaryota; kingdom Metazoa; phylum Nematoda; class Chromadorea; order Rhabditida; family Ascarididae; genus Ascaris; species Ascaris suum. Next base: position 13,926,286 of record CM024169.1, on the reverse strand, counting down.
TTGAAATTTTACGCCCTTTTCTATTTAGTGAACGTTCTTCACTCAAGTAGCATCCCTTTCGTAAATTCTCAGAGAATTTCATCTTGGCATTGGCATCTACCGGCAAAATACCTCATTCAAGTGATCGCTTCAAACGGTTACGGGCGAAGCGGTTGCCTTACATAGGTTTGCCGACATTTGGTACAAAAAACTGACGACGTATTTACGGCTGCATTCGAGTGAAGATTTGTTTTTTTTTACAGTCATAGCGGTATTAAGGAGCTTCCGATGAGGATATGGTCAAGCAAAAATTATTCTCCCAAAAATCGTTTAGCCTTATCTGTCTGCATTGTACGGTCAAATCGCCGTCGTCTAGAAACGATAACTCGATCCCATTTCGCCTCTTTAATGAGCAAGATGAAACATGGCGTATGGCCACGTTATGCTATGCGCATTGAAGCAAAAGGTCTAATACCTCTCCATACATTTCTGGTGATGCTAAAAGAGCGCGTCGATTTATCCGCATTTTCAACCAAGCTAACAGCGAGCACCAACAAAGTAGCTGATACTATCGCCATTTCTTCGTGCTATTATGATCCTCGCTGTTTGCACTTACGAAGCCTTCCACTGATTAACGAAATGCTCACAGTCTTGTCAACGCAATATTCACTCTCACTTCTTATGCATCTCTAAACATCTAAAACGACGCAATCGTGTTCGCGCCTGTCGCTCCGAAAGGATGCTGCGATTCGTTGCGCTACGTATTCGTTTGTGCTTAAGCTTTGAGTGATTCTTAATACCTTCCCCTTAGAGCAGAAGAAAGTGGCTGTGTGCATTAGCAGGATTAAATCTAAAGACAACTGTTTTCGCTTCCGGAGCAAATAATAAAACATGTGGTCAAGCTGTCTGAATAGTCCCCTTTAGCATCTCTCCAGCTGATTTGAATTCTGGTGGCGTTTCTGAGTTGATGAGAGATAAAGGACAAATTGTTTAAGGTGGATTAAATCAGCACATTGGCCCCTAGCCTATGACTACTGTTCCTTTTGCTTAGAAATAGCGTCGAGGAAAGCAGTGCATGTGGTCTAATCAAGGAACCTGCGCCGATCTGTTCCAAAAGAGGTCAATAGGGCCATAACGACTGTTCAGTGTGGAAATGATTCGTCAAATCAAAGCAAAAAATACGTTCTTTTCTTGACTCTGCCTTTGAAAAAAACAACAACGCCAAAACTGAAATTAAACTAGAATTAAAAACTGTAGAGCAACTTTCTCACTACCAAGTAGCCACTAAGCCTAGTAATCGAGATTTTTGTATTCGCTCGTCAAATGACTTTTTCCTTCTTCTTTCGGTTCCCTCGGCAACTGATGATATAGGACCCGAAGATTAATCGGACACAGATTCCAGAGGAGAATGCGGTATTCCCATACACACCTATCATTTTCCCCTCGATATATAAAAATTCTTTTCAGCAGCATGAAAGTCTTGCAGGCCACAACCTCCTCTTCTCATTCATGAAATATCTTGTTTGAGGGCATCACGGAAGCTCAAACAGAGACCTTAAATGAATTTAAATGTTTACAACTAACCGATTCTTTACTACGCCAATTCCATGTGTATTCTATTCAGAGCAACAGCAGAAATGCATGTGTATTTGCGGTGTTTCTTTTTTTCTTGAGCCGCCTGCATAAAGTGGGGAATGGCTTGGAAGACATGTTAAGATTATGAAATGCATTAATATATGACGTTGGAAGCATGCCGGTCGTCGCACCCAAGAGCCATATAATTTCCGATTGTTCAATATTGACGTGAATATTGGCATCATTGAAGAATGGAAACTGGAAAAGTGACATTCCTAGAACGCGTGCTATCTGAACGAATGCCTGTAATGTCTCGTGTTTTCTGGATTTCAGGTAAAATTTCGCCCCAAAATGCTGTGTATACAGCAATAGGAAGACTCATATGGCCTATTTTTCGTAGTTGTTGTAATGCTTTCATAAAAAACATTTCCGCTGACTCAACACATAATAAACACTGTTATGTAAATTCTGATGAGGGCCAGATTTTATGCCTGAAGTATCGTTATATTTGAAACGATCAATTGGAACATAGATGCGCTTGGTGATCCGTAGGATCGCCGAAGTTAACTGTCTGTTGCTCTTGTGAGCACAGACGCACTGTCCCTTCGTTAGCGACGTAATTTTACGATTCAGTGATGGTAAAATGATAATTTCAGGAACGGTACCAACCTTACGCATCTCAACTGTGTAGTTTCGGACAGCACTCCCGCCATCTTGCATTGAGGTCGCCCATAGAAGACGCACCGAGTCGACGTTCTGATCCTGCACAACTGGACGACCAGGCGGAACGGGACGGTCGGTGACCTATTGTTATGATCAAGTAAGTTATTCAGTTCATACATCACAAAATCTACAATTTTTGAGTGCATCAGTTTCTGATCGTCTTAATCCCTCCCGATCCCTATAGGTCTCGCACTCAACTTGCAGTTTTTGAAACTTCTGAGAATTCGGGCCGCTGCAATTAGAAAAAAAAAACCTCGGTTCCTCTCACGGAAGAAACAAGTTTTAATAGCAAAAAAGGAATCAAAGCAGTGATAGAACTCATAATACGGCGGTGCATTTTCTACCACTCATATTTCATATTTGCCATGTGCCGCTTAGCATTGATGAACTGCATTTAGAGAGGATTCAAATTTGTTTTTTTTTTTCTAAATACGCATACAGCATGCGTGAGTAAAAGCTATCTCTTGATTCACAAATAGGATTTTTTCATTAACCATTTTGTTTAGTGCTGTTTATTCGTATCTTTTCTTATGAGCAGCATTTTCCGCTTTATTTACATTAATATCCTCGAAGGGACAGAAAATTTGATAACACTACGCCTAATTATGCAATATACTAGCGAATAATGTGTGCGCGCAAATGCTTATCAAATTTTTTTTGCGCAATAGCAAAAACAAAAACCATGACGCTATGCGTTCGAGAATCAATATTCTACTGAAAGATGACGGATATTCTATCAAAACCTAAGCCGGAAAATTAAAATAGTAATTGTTTACTATTGACTATCGGCAATTGTGTTGTAATTCAATGATATACGCATCAATGAATTCTTTTAAATACTCAAGAGACATCTCGACACATACGTTTCTTTCCTTCCGTCTTCATAATGTCGTTCGTTTTTGGAAAAAGAAAATCGTGAAATGAATGACTTCTTTCAAAGTCAATGTAAACAAATGTATCGGCGATCATACTGGACCAACACTGCAAAAAAACAATTAAATATGTCACCGGTTTACCTGTATTGGAATATCGCATCTATCCTCGCCAGCTCTATTCCTCACACGTAACGAATAGCTGCCCTTATCGTCCGCCTTTATGTCATAAATTGTTAATGTCGACTGATTCCCTGAGGTGGTCACCTATAAGAATGTTGATATGACCAGGAATAACTCTGAGGTGGAGTGCACCTTCACCTTTTCTCTTGCCACCACTTGCAAACAGAGTAGTCAAACTTTGGAACTTCCTTTCATCGGAGGTGAGATATTAACTGCTTTGCTACGTTCAACGGAGACTGATCCGTACTCCCGTCCATCACCAAGGATGATTTTGCGCGTAGTTTCGTAATCCTCGTCGCTTTTATTTTATGCGTTCAATTTGTATTGCTTTTTGTATGTATTTATACATTCAGATCACGATTTGGAAGTATTACTCTTAATATTTCATTCACAAATGCATGTTAGTATTTAACTGCAAAACTTTATGTTTTATTCATGCCTCTCTCTTCAACAAGGTGCTCCTTGCACTCCTCAGAGAAATGGTGGAATTCTATTGAGATTATACTGTGTCGCTAATTTACTATGCGACACTCCCTCCTCAAGGTCAAATCACTGTGCCAATACAGGTTTCCAATAACGTAGGAAACACCGTAATTGCATAGAGAGCGTAAATACGATTAGAATAGACAAGCTAACTGCTGAAACAAAATATCGCCATATACTTTCGCCTCAATCAAAATGAACGATAGAAAATCTTCGAATTAAAAGTGAAAGCGCGAAGGTGACACGGATATGCAAAGAGATATTACCAATAAATGGTAGCCACATTAAAAACAAATAAACGAACAAAAAAAAACTCCATTCCGCCAAGTAGGACTGGGAAAAAAAATTTGATCTTATTCTCTAAGCATGAACTATCATGCATTCACCTGATGTCCTTAAAGAATTAAGCAAAACAGCGCGAAATGAGAACAATCGGAAGGTGCTTAAAAAGTTCTAATGCCTCAATGGCAGCGTTATGAGTGCATGAGCGATGCACTACTGGACAAAGAAGGATCCGAAATTAGAACACTGCCGAAAATGTATTACCATACGCATATCGAGATGTATATTCCTCTTGGTTCAACTTTCTAATACCGATCGTGCACGTTTACGGCTATTATTGCTACACATAGAACATTTCATTTGTAGATGGCGGTAGGGGCAGAAAACTCGAACATGCGTGGGAGCCGTTTCGTTCACTGCTATTGATAATGACCTATAATACCTGCGGGGAACTGCACAATTGATGCATTCAACCGAGATTGTTGGCGTCCACGTTGCGAAAGGCTCTAATGTAAGGAACAACTTTTTCCACAACTTTTATTTTCTCCATGAGAATGATGAGGATGAGAAGCATGGTCAGAAGGGAAGGGAATCGCTAAAAGCGAATTTCAATACTTCCAAATTTACCGTGCGTCGACATGCTCTCACGGCGAAAGCATGCTATTAATGAAACATTTTGGGTGAGATTCGTTCGCACCAATGCGAACGAAGATTAGTCCAAAGGGAAATCTTTTTCCCCTGAAGTATAATAAAAGTGATCGTAGACGATTCTGATGCTCAATTCAATGGGCATCTAAGAGCGTCTATGAGCTAATAAAATTTTCTATCGCAAATGTTACAAGGAGTTGTTGTTAGCAAAGTGCTTGGCTATTGAAAGCCACCATTTGATACAATTTGAGACCCCTAAAAGCAAAACGAATGTTGTGGAATATATTCTTTCAAAGGAAGCAAGCAAAGAATATACTCAACTGTCCCTTAACGAAGAGAATGCAATTGCACTCCTATCTTCGAACATTTCAGACTATGCTAAATTTTATAGACAGAGGGCGAGCATCAATACATTGACGAACATCACTGATCATCCATCCTCCAGGAAGATTACTTGCGCTAATAAACTTATTTAATGTTTTGTCGATGAAGCAGTTTGTATTGAAGATTTGTTCACGCAGTTATTTTGGACGTCCTAAGCAGTTTAGATACGCAACATTTTACTTAATGGAAAGTTTTATGCAAATGTTCGAAAAAGTGATGCTATCTGCTGAGCGCAAACCTTTATGTAGATTTGTTTGTGCACTTGTCTGGAGTTGCTGTCATCCCTCGTCGAGAATAATGCTTAGTGCACCAACTTGAAGCATTTAGGTTCAAGCCTTCACGCTAGTGTTAAATACAGCTTATAAATAGATTTGTGTTCTGGCGTCTTAGGGTTCGTCACGACAAATTCTTAGAACGTCAATCCATGAAGGTTGCCCATAGCAGCAGAGACAGCTCACGAAGAGGATAGCTCGATAAAAATATACAAAATTCTCCAGTCATGGGGAGAGGCGGGGGGGGGGGGGGGGGGAGAGAGGGAGTGGTAGGATGTTCACCTGGTTCAAAAGCAGTTTAAAATTGTTGATAGTAGCGCAAATGAAAATCCCTTGATGAAAAACTATTTTGTTCGCTAAAAAGATGTGGCTGCCGGAATCGATTGTGGAATAAAAAGTCCCCACCTCTATTCACTTCCACAAAAGTGCCACAAGCGCTGAAAATTTCCTCGCTATGTTCATCACTGAAATGAAGCGCACTCCCATCAACCGACTTAACGAAAGAGTTCATGCACTAATCATTGCGGTTGTGCTTATATGTGTCTGAAGTGCTACCTAAACGAACGCAGACTGTGAAAGACGCTTGACAAAACAGGGAGGAAAGGTACAGTACAGGTAAGGACTTAGACTTCTAGGTGTCGTTGCACTTTGTGGCGTTAGTTTTTGCACGACAGAACGTTTGCAATTCGCGGTTTCGTTACGTCGTGCTACGATTCGAGAATAAAGCAATGACCATATGTGAAATTTGGTGCCACCTAGAAAAATTTGCCACTGTCGCCAGGCAGAGAAATAAAACGATGACGTGCTAGAGCAGCAAATGGATGCCAACAATACGTCTTGCGAGTTGTTCTTGAACATACCTTGTAGCGGGCGGATTTCGTGCTGATCACACCACCTCGGCTGTCTATCCATTCGGCAGTCGGTGTTGGCCGACCTGCAAGAGCAATGTCTCTTACATATAAAACATCACCAATTCTTTAAGCTTATGAGTTAAAGCAATTTTCATTAAAATCCACATACGTTGGTGAAATTTTGCACATGGCTTACATGGTGGAATATCTTGGATCATTTCGTTAGCGAGCTAATATACCCAAAATTATATACTAGCCACGAAAGAGACAGCTAAAATATCCTTAGAGCAAGTTCTAACTCCCTAATTCAGTTCCAGTTTTGAGCAGATTCAATATCTGACGAATAAAAGCAGATAAGCCTGAAGCGAAGCACTGAGACCATGCACGTAGTTTGAGCAACAGTTCAGAATTTGATTGACTCTAGAAATGACAGAATATTCTAATCAAATTGGAACTATTCGCGAGTTGTCTCGTTATTGTGAATGTGTATGCTCTCTTCGTAGAAAAGAAATTTTCATGGATTGTTAATCGAGCCAAGTACAATTGCATAATTTTAATCATTTGCTATTTCCGTCGCAAATTTGTTTTATCGGCTAAATTGCCTTCGTTTTTTTTTTCTCGAAAAATCTGGTTTTGTTTGGGTAATATCACAAGGAATTGCAAATTTCCGCATTATAGACCTTTTGAATTATTTCATGCATAACTCCATTCGACATTCAGTCGCAAAAGACGTTAGTTTCAAATGATTGAGAATCATTCTTTCACAATAATTTGCAAATATCTCATGTATCAATCGAAATTTAAAAAAAAAATCGAACTCCAACGATGCACTCTGCCTATCATTTGTATACGAAATAAATCGATGCTAAAAGTTTAACACAGACAATAAATGGCCTATTCGGATGTATTAGAATAGGGCAGTAAAAAAAGCTCCTTTTTTTATTCTCCCGAAGACGATGGCTATCAGAGAAACTAATTTCCGTAAAGAAGTGTCTCTTCTTTTCCTTCTTTTTTTTCATTTGTGCAAAAAATTCCGCTAAGCGAAATATTTTTGCTCTCCTCCATCGTGCTCAAAAAGCCTTTTGAATGAAATGCAATATAAGTTTTAGCACAAAAAAAGTCGCAAGCGATATTTATGTCGCGCTTTGAGTATATAAAATCTCTGATGTCATTGAACTGATACGCCAGTGCTAACCAAAAATTAATGAAGTTACAAAAGAACGGTGACTACCTCAACACATATTCGAGCGAGTAGATTATAGCTGGCACCAAACGTGATTACCACTTTTGAAAGGTTTCTCTGTAGGTGGGATCCTATTTGTACGATGTCTTTCGTCTTTCTATATTGCATTCCAACAGTATGCTCTCAACCTATCCGTTTGGCTTTATCTGACTAATGGATTTCACCATGACCTATACCCGCCTGTATTTCTCTATACGTCCGTCGCAACAACTTTTGTTGAAAAGCTTTACGTTCATATCATATTACTATCGTTTTTTTTGCGGCATTATTAACTGTCAATCATGGTCTGCTCATTGTTTCACTTAATAAATTTTAATGGTAGATAGCTAACCTCATTGAGGTTCCAATGAAATGGCTTAGAAAATGCAAACGTCAATATTAGCAGAATGGTGACGAAGCAACGCTTTCTTAGGGTGCGCACATGATAGGCATTTGGCTCAATTGCTCCCCAACGGCTACTCTGTGGATTTATTTCTCCGTTTCGCATGCTCACATGTCTCGCTAAATGTTTGTATGTGACACATTCAAATGCATGTACTATAGCGATGCCTTTTGTTGACTTCAAATTGTTGGAGCTTAAAGAAACAATGGCTAAACTAATTGCCACATGGTGTGTTTAGTATGCTCTTGAAGGACTGGCAATAATGCTTTGCACTTTGGAAAATTACAACTTACGGATTATGGGGAAGTTTTCTTTCCCGTAATTTGAAAAGGGATTATGGCGCACTTTTCTTCCCGATTATTTGAACCCCAAATCGAACACAGCTCTTTCATGCAAAATATCTCGCTTGTGAAAGTTTGCTGAGTGAAAATTTTGCATGGAAATTGTCGTCGTTTTTTTTTCGAATTGAGGCGGAATCAAAATGACAGCAGTCATAAAGTGCAGTTTTCAACGTGTGGTGTAAACGACAGGGATTTGGCGTTAACTGACATATGGAAATGAGTGCGAACTGTCTTGCAGATATGTTCGGCAATCGGTGATGAGCTTTCAAACTATGCGCTAGTTAGAACGACATCGTTCGAGACACAACATTTAGGACAAAAATAAACTGGGAAGCTCGTTCATTTTGCATAGAGAAAAATGCCTTTCTGGTTGAAGTGGCGAACAGAAATACACTTAACGAGCAGCCTTAACGCACACATACAGCGCAATTGATTGGTGAAGTTTGGCAATGCATTTAAGAGAATCCTGCATTGACATAAGGAGCCGCTGTGGGATATTTGCATTTGGGTGGAATGCTTCGTCATTCTTCAGCTCACTTTCAAAAATTTTTATCTATTCAGTGAAAGTTCGTTTCTCTTCAAATATGCTCAGAGTCTACCTAGAACGCTTTCATATTTCTGTTGAGTTATTTTGTGCACATCTAATATCGCTTCGTTGTCATGATGTGCAAGCAGAAGTCGGAAGGAAGCGAACGACGATCACATGAACACATTTTCCTGAGGAATTTCCGGTTTCTTTTTCTTAAATTTTCTATGATGACCGTTAATCTCTCTCAAGCCGCCATAACAATTAGAGCGAATAAGCTACATTCTTGTGCAATTACATCTCCTTCACATACTCCTTTCTGCTAATGCAAAACAGGACAATAACATCCTCTTTCCTTCTTCAAGAAAATTCTTCATGTACCTTACAACTCCTTCTGTATCTACGTCTTCCACTTGTGACCCTATTAAACGTTTCATTCGCGCACGATTGCCGATTACTAACCAATAGATATGTAGTCATCGGACTCAGTGTGCTAACATGCAACAGGTGTGGATTCTTTAACGATCAACTCGATTTAAAGGCCGAGTTAGTCGAATCTGAAACGCACTGATGTATAGTGCATAACAGACAACGTCAGACTAATAATAGGCGATTTGATTAGCAAAGCCAGATAAGCCTGAATATCTCAGCGATCGAAACGTTGTTCCATTAAGTTTGTCGATTTCACTAACCGATATTTCCCTAGAGAGTGAAAACGGAAACGAGATAGAGCTTACTAGCTGGAAAAGATTTCAAGGTTCTAGGCACGCATTCCACCACAAATTCAGCTCTATCGGATTATGGATAACTATTATAAGAAGAAACGTGACTCTTAGAAGGGCGATCTTAAGAACTTGGACGCTGAGAGGTTAAGAACTTGCAATCGTGAACTGAAGGCTTTTTCAACTGGGAGGTGGGTCTTTCTAGAAAGATGGTCACACACCCAGTCAGCTGCCTCTCTCTTCTATGCATAAGAAGGAATTCGGTCGCCAAGTCAGCCGTCATATTAGTTGCCTGTTTTCTGCTATTTTTATTGATTATTGCCTGCTTTCAACTTCTACAACAGCGGACCGTTTCTCGGCTTTCTATTCCCGACACACAAAAACTTAAAGCCATTCGTACATCAAAGCAGCGCTGGGTAATGCGCGATTGTCAATCGCCTTTAACGGTCAACCGGCATGCTGCCGTCAGTTCTGCTTCACTCAGATTGGTATAAATGAAAAATGCATTCTGCGGGTTCTCTATTTCCGACTACAATGCTACGATAAGCGTTTGTTTTACTTTCTTCGAGGACTCTAACTTCCGAGCATGATGTTACTGCATAGACACAATGCGATTCACAATCGCCAAGAACGCGAAAATGATTAGAACAAGCATCTCAAAGCATGAGAAATTTTATGGAGAAAATTCAGCTAAATGCTTCTGTGATACAAATGGCTCTAACCTATTAGCAGAGATCACGCCCCGAACGATTGGCGATAGTCTTTTTTAAAGAAAAATGCAAGGCGCTGTTGCATCGAAGAACAGACCTAGACAAATTCCAACTTCTTTAGCGCTATCCCACCATCATTCCACCTCCCTCTCCTCCCTCCCTCCAATCCTTCGTTTGCAAATAACAAAGTAGACAGCGACAACTGTCTCTGAGCGGTTCTCTGCTCGCAGCATATAAAATTAGCAGTTCAAAAACGTCAACATACTCCAAAGTTTGGAACTGACCAAAGAAATGCCGCAAAAAATTTAAAAACCTTCAGTTTACAAGGAACTTTCCTGTTGCTACCACAGCGTTTTTTTCTACTTTCAAGGTGCGACTACCAATTTCGTGCTGCTAGGCAGTTGGTGTTCAATATGGACGCTGTAACTAAACTACGCTTGCATTATACTGCACATTTTAACTAAACAAATGTAGCTGTCCGCAATTTCTAAGCCTATCATATATAAACGATATGGTGTTGACTATGAGGATTTGCTGTGACTTTGCTTTGTGCGGCGTGGTCAATTTGGATGCGACGAATGTTTTTTTCTATAAGAAATGCCGTTGAAGATAGCATCGTCCACATAGCGCTCTTTTAGTCAATTCGGATCGTGGCAATTACAACTTATATTCATGGGCAATGTTCCCGGTGGTAATAGGCCGCGATTTACTCTGAACAAGTTTATCAGTACAGATGTTCCCTTGAAAATGCATCTAGCTATAGTCATAGAGATAAGATGAAATAATCTAACCCGAACGAGATGCGTTCATAATTTGCCCTAACTCTCTCCACAAATCCGACTTAATCATCGCAATGTAATGTTTCGTAAGAACTTACGCAGTTCTTATGTTTCAAACAGTGGCTCTGTTTCACATCTCGTAACGATGCACTTTCAAATATTTATATACTAACGAATTGACGACACCATTCGTCGAGCTCTTTACTCGCCTAGAACATTTTAATTCGCTGCCTCGTACGATGCAATAAGCTGAATGCATTTACTTACTCGATAGTGGGCGGTAGGCAGGCGTTGCAGTCAACGTGAACGATGCCTCACTATAGGGGTGTTATTTTCAGCAAACTCCTTCAAGTCCTCTTCAATTAAAATACAATTTTTCTCAAACATTAGCGTCCTATGGCGATGCGATGCACTGCAAAACAATAAGAGAATGGCAAGATCAGTTAGATACTTCGACCTTTCAGTAGAGTAATCGCGTCTACGACCAAAGTGGAGGAATGACTATAAATCGCGCATCACACAGCGAAAAGGAAATTTTTGCCTCGTTCACATAAAACAAAGTAAATGCCTAACGTTAAATTTAAATTTAGAAAATCGGCTCTGCACCTATAAACCAAATATGATTTAAAAGTTTGGCATTTTGACTAGGAGAACTACCTCTAAACTTTCGCATAAGAGATGTAAATTAGCCCATCCCCATCCCCCCCCCCCCCCACCTTGTCCTAACCACTGTTCTCCATATTTCTGTACATACGTTTCTGCGAATATCGTCGGCACTTGCGGGCTACTAATTACATTGTTCAGGAAATACATTTCTTCGTTCTCAATCAACGACACACTGCTAAGGATGCACTAAAATAAAGTTGCTATCCATTGGGGGAATTATCTGCACGAATGTCTTTCCTTCCTTATAACTTCTATTGCCTGCCGTTCAGTAGAATTCTATGAAGCTTTAAATGATAATACTGAACTGCAACTCGTTTTCGCTTGCAAAACAGGCAAAGGTAAGTTGCTAGGCCTACAAAGGCAACCGTGCGTCACATTCTCAGTAGCGCAGAACACAGCCACGTAAAAAACTAAACATTTGAACATCAACGACCGGTCTTTGCGTAGGCAATACCACATCAATTTTTAGGATCTTTGGCGCAAGTACAATAGCGTTCGGCACTCTTTATGATGAGAAAGTTTGAAGAAAAAGAAATACAAAATTCAGGGAGTAATTATAGCGTCTTTCACGAAAGCACGAAACAACATTTAATACTCGACAACATCTCGCAGTGGTAGAAAATCAACACCGACCGTCCCACAACACTGCAACTCACAAGAGTGAAATGGAAGACGCAGTGACCTCATGCACACGAAGACTTTTCTTGCACACAAACCACATTTCTTCGCGCGCGGAAGGAATGGCGCCAGTTTTCTTCGCGCGCGCCCCCTCTTTGTTGATCGTACTTCGGCGAAAGATTTTGTAGCTTTGCATGTTCGATTTCACGAGTTTAGAAATGCGAGCAACGGTTTTCTAGGGATTTTCCTTGCTTGCAGCCGTCTTGAGGAAGTGACGGTACCACAAACAGCACTGGAAGCAAGCATGGGATAGCTCGACTACGTGTTGTTGGAGAGAGCCCTTCAAATTGTGAAGACAGAAAATGAGGCGAAAGGGGCACAAACGCATGGGAAACCTCCCATTCTCAAATTTTTTTGTTCTAATAGTTCTCGTTATTCTCAGTACTTGAAGGCAACGCCAAAATTTTCTATTCCCTATAAGGCATTAGGGCATTAGATAAGAACGTTGATTCTTTCCAGAACTTTTCAGTGCTGCTCAGTGAGGCGAGAGATGGTAGGAAGTGTGGAACGAGAGGTGCTAAGAAGAGTGGAGTGAAAGGGGATGAAGATATGGGAGGAAAAGATAGGTGGTTTAGGGATTATCTATGCGCATTTTTAAGGAGATTCCTTGCTTCCTGCTAGGAGGAGACAGTCGAGCCAATTATCTGTCGGAACTTCCATTAGATGAATGAGCAAATTCCCACCGCCGTTTTTTAGCCTTTTAATTCCCTCCTATGTCCGCAAATCGACAAACTGGCCTCCAAGAATGCTTTCCTCTTGGAATTTCTATGCCCTTTTCCAGGCCTTTGTTTCTAATGCAACAGTTATGTTGGCGCGTCCATTGGGAGCTGTCTATGTGCAAAGCTTTGTACACAATCGACAGTTGATCTGCTAATCCTAAATGCGTTGAGAAATTCCCAGTGCAAAAAGTGTCGTGTATTGCTGAGGCATTCTTCCTCTTTCCCGCATTCAATTTTTGTTTTGAATGAGCATCAAATCTAGTGCTTCACAACATATCAGCTATCACTAAATTTAAATGAAGCGGCGAAAAATGAATTCGAAAGCAAAAAAAAGGATGACAACAGCTATTAGTAGTTAGTATCAATGGCAGATTTAAATATCAGATGTGTTGAATGCATTAGATAAGGTGACACGATTGACTGATTGCCTCAGAGAATCTCACTTTGAAATATGCCTAATGACGCACGTTATATGTTCACAGTGTTGCTAATCCCTCACCGGAATACAAATGCCTTGTCAGCGGCAATGAACTACGGCCCAATCGTAGAAGAAAGCAAGTGACCATTCGCCGAGTGTTGAAATCGGTTGATTAGCTCAGCTCGTTCAGAAAGGAGCATTTGATCACTTTCAACAGTTTATATAATGTAGGTCATTGTCATTTCATATAAATACATAAAGAAGACTTCGCACTCATTTTTTGGAACTTATGTACTCGCTGATTTAAATAATCTATTTTGGAGTGTTTTTATAGAAGCAATAAGAGCTGAGCGTGGAATTTTATTAACCGATCACTCGAGTTCTCGTTGGCCATTTATCACTAATCAAGAATAATCACAACAGTTTAGTGATCAAAACCTTAGCCACTAATTACGAAATAAACGCGAGGTTGCTCATCGTTCGCAGATTTTATTTGACGACGTTTCTTAAATTTCGCATTGCGCTGCAAGCATCATAGACGAGAAATGCAACAACATCGAAAAAAGAGGTATTTTAGATTATAGATGCATTAATGCTGCATGAAAGCATAAAAGATTGCTTTGCACAAGCTAACATCGAATGGTCCTTGTCATAAATATTGCGGAAATATTTAACGGATAACGCATTTTTCAAATATTAACGGGAAGTGTAAGCGCAAAAGAATAATGGAGCGCACAGCTAGCTTGCTTGCAAACGCCAGCCAACAATGCTAACGAGAACAACGTCTACCGGGTGAGTGTCTCTTAGAACGATCTCAAATGTTCACGTTCACCAGCTTGTCCTCTATCTTTGCGATTTGCTATCGCCATCTAGTATAGCAAAAAACTGTTTCTAGCTCTCAATGTATAGGAAACAACAGTCTCAAACCCGAGTACCGAAATATCAACGCACTTTGAAAATGCAACCAAATAACTGCTTTCAGACAGGCAGTCTCGGGCATATACAGCACTTACATGTGTCATAATGTGCTTCCAGGTATTTCAATAATACACAACGCTGCAATTGGGAGCAGGTAAATCCAAGTTCGCGCCGTGAGGTAAAACGTACGATAAGTCATCTGAAGCGTTTATGATGCTATGCAGTAAAACTTTGGTTCGAGAAAACTTTTTGAGTATAATTCATTGGGTAAAATCGCCCTAAATAGAAAGTCATATGCTATTTTTTTAGTCACTATAATATTTTTCACAATTAACACCTAAGCATCGTCAACTTCCTTTGTTAATATTTTCGAGTTCGTCTGTCAGCCCTCGAAGTAATCAGAGAGATTTCAGTGTGCCTAAAAAACGCAATGTGGTTCTGCATTCCACTAAGGTCGCTCTATTTTACGTCAACTAAGGCATTTTAAACTGTCCAAGTGGCAACAGCGAGAAAAGCAAATCTTCTATGAACATCTATACTGGCGGTTAAAAACGAATGCAGTGCTAATAATTACTAATGCTGCTAGGCTTAGTGATCGGGATTGCAAAAGCGCATATCGTGGCAGCACCTCATGCACCCGTCACCTATTGCAACATGATCAATTGTGAACAGCACGCCCACTTTCGTATTGGACCAATGTTTTTGAAGTTTGTTGGATTAATTTAAAAGGATGTACGGCGGGCTACTATGTGGTGGAGATTACGCGCATTAAACTTCACAATTCTTTCTTTGGTAGCTGCATTGCTGCAATTGCGAAAGAGATTCATTTACACATATACATACGCGAAGACATTGATTAGCCGTAACGGGTGCTGCGAGTATTTATTTGCACAAAAACAAATTCAGTGACTCCTCAATTATTCGCCGATTACCGAAAGAAATTTTTTTCTTGAGACCATGTAAAATCAAAAGCGTGCCAAGTGCTGACAAATGTACTTTTTTGCAATTTTCTTTAGGCGAAAAATAACAAAAAACAGCAATCCAAATAACGAGGAAAAGTGATGTGCTATTTAATAATGCGTTTTTTTTTGCGCCATCGAGCAATTGTATGAATTCTTATCCGGAATTAGTCATTTACTTGCACCTACTGCTGTGGGACCAAAGCTTTACGACATTGCCGAGCTCCACCAAAAGGATCGGATCAATCTGCTGAAAATTGATTACGAATGTTCTGCTGTCGGTTTTACACGCCAAATTTCACAAATTCATAGCTTCAGTGCCTTGCGACTTTAAAACACCAGATAGACAGATATGCGAGTGTACTAATATGAAAACGCTGCGGTGCCCTAGTGCGTATTTGCGGAAATTTTTAGAAACTGAGAAAGATGCGTCTGGAAATCTAGGATCATTTTAAATTGGTTACTTTTCTAATTACTAGTTCCTTGTGGCGATTCCTTTGTGGATTTCAATATGCCTGCCATAAAGAAGGACACTGAGGCGTGAATAGTGCAAGGACAAGTGCTATAAAATTGTTAGAGCGGAAAATATGGTACCGATCATACGAATGTAATACGTGATTGCGGTAAAACGTTCACTTCCTCGCAAAACATTGCTTGCCTCATAACTCACCGGCTACACAGCTCCAACATGAGATCTGTCAGGCACGGGTAAACAATTTTCTCTTCGTTTTTTTTTTGTTCTCTCCATCATTTTTGGTATTCGCTCGCAAATAATATGAGCCAAAAGGCTATGGAATTAAAATGTAACATTATTTGAATAAGCGTAAATATAAATTAGCTGCTGAGAAGCACTCGTTTGCTTGATGAATGCTTCGAGAACTCTTCACCTAAAGTTTCATTGATAAGTGAAAAATATTTCCTACTGAGTCATTTATCATTTGCATCGCTTGCCCTTCGATAGAAACGAAACATTTTCGTCAACTAATACCGTCAATAAAGTAAACTGCTGGTTCGCTTAAAATAATGGGAAATGCGTCTGATAACAAAGTTTGCAAAAAAAAAAATGCGTGGAAAATGGCGCAACTGACAAGAAATTCTATATTTTCGCTCATTTTCACAATTTAACGCTGAACGCTTCAACCTACTTACACTCCATTAAACCTCGCAGTGTCCTCCATTCACTCCATTTGCTTCTACACTATTTACTCGTAATCCCACAAAATAAGGAATATGCATATGAAAAACAAAAAGTTATGGGTGTTGAATGTTATTTTGAAAAAAAGTTGTTTTATCAGCGATAGAGAGTTAGTCATCGATTAAGTGAACTTTATTTGCGATTCCTAGCTTGGTTTTGCATTCTTGAACGGCGCACTACCAATATGCTCAGAAATCTTCGTTCGCTAGCCGCAGATGATTATTCAACTAATATTCCATTTCGAGAATAACTCCTATTGCAGCGCAGCCTATTTCCAAAAATTTTCTTGTTGCAGCAGCAAGAGAACGCCATATTGGAAACACTTTCGAAATAGATTATGGTTAGATGCATGCTGAGGTGAGCGAAAGATGCCAAACTTTATTCCATCATTTTGCTCACTTCGCAGCCTCTACTGGAAAGTTAATCGAGTGTTCCCTATTTTCGTCCCTTATCCTTTTTAGGCAATATCTTGGTTCATTCACATGTCTACGATTTCGACTTCGAGCAACATAAGTGTTTTCCAGTGAAAGACTTAAATGAGCAAATAACGACACCATAAGCGTCCTATATCGAGGAGAAGAGAAGCTTCGCCCTGCATTCAACGTTAAAATTTTTTGCTCTCGAGGGATCCGCACCTACCAGAATCTGTCATTTTCAACGGGAGTGGGTCCAAGTCCTGCTGATTTTACCCTTCAGTCCACATACTTGAATTAATAGGTCGTTTAGCTCACGACATACCTCCGGACCACTTAGGCTACTTAGGCTATTGTCAACATTCATTGACAACATTCCCTTCCTCTTTATCAATGGCAAATAAGTTCAGCTTTTATCCTCGTTCGAGGTTTCCACGTAGCCTAAGTAAAGTGTCCCGGAGGCAAATGCTCTTGATACAACCTAACTGCAAACAAATTAGCTCCTTACCTGAATTTTTTTCCCTTGATACCCTATTAAGTATGGAGGGAGAAAGATTGCCCGACTACCTTCGTTCTAGCATTTCTGCCTCGGTCATCACAGCCTGATCCTGGTGCTTTAGTTACATAAATCTTTGCATGAATTTCTAAATACTTCTAACTAAATGCCTCGGTTGCCAGTAAAATAGAAAAGAAGAACTATGGTGAGATCTGGAATTTTTCATAAACAAGTGGAAGCGGATGGATTCGATTTTTTGGTTCCGTTCTCATAGTCCTATATGCGAGTGCGCTGCTTTAAGAGTACTGAGTTTGTGTCGGACATAAGGTGTGCACTCCCAATTACAGCGCTGTTGTGCACTACATAGGGCACCATCCTAAGCGTTATTTATTTAGGGGGTATTGTAATCTTCTCGTGAAAAATTCAGCTGCTGCCAGTCGGCATCAGTTCGGCTAAGAAAACAAAATGGTTGCAGCAATATATTTTCAAAGTCATATTCTAGGCTCATATTTTTGAAGCCAAACAGCTAACCTCAATAGGTGAATTTATTAATAATCTACCGTATCATGTAGAGAGATTTCTTCAACTTAGTTGTCAGTAAATCAAGTTTAGCTCCTATAGTGAAAATTAAATTCCGTTCTGCTAACTTGGCATGCCGCATTCATATCAGTGAAAAGTGAAAAAAACATCTAATGAGAAAAGGAAAGCACAAGTTACCAGAAGAGCTGCAACGACAAATGCCATTGCAATTCCGCTCATCAAATATCGACCGGTCTCCCGGAAGCCCTAACAAAAAACGAAACATCCGCTAATTAACTTCATGCTTCAAACGAATCGCCCGCTGATACGAATTTTCTAAACAAGTGATGAACAGCATCGGACCAGCTGGCACAGCGTGCGCCTTTGCATGAGGCTCACCTGATCAGCCAGTCCCACAAGTTACTTAGGACAAAGTTATATGTGTAGTAGGATGGCATCATATTTCAACTGCCGCATGCGTCCACACGAATCACTTGCAAAATGCTTGTTTTTGTGGGACCATACCAATGTAAAATGGAAGTCCAACCAATGTGAAACGCCACTAATTTTCTTATTAACTTAAATGTCTATAGCTGCTTTCGAAATTATTGGAATAGCTTGAATAAATGGTACGGGAGGTCGCCCTATAGTGTGCATTATATCCATCAATTTTTGCAATTCCAGCTTCAGTGGGTTCTCATTTGAAACTATCAGACAGAACGACGGTCATAAGCAGATGTTGTCACAGCACACCTTCACAGAGTAGAATCTCAAAAGCGCACAAAGCAACCAAATTGGCCTTTAAATATAATTCGATAATCTCTGAAATACCATCAACTTGTTATTAAATTTCATTTTTTGTGACCCGCAGAGGAACTGCCGTATCAATGCGATGCTGCTTGATGAACGGGATTGTCTTAGTGTCTGCTCCTATTGTTATATCAGCGCCAAAATGAAGCAACTGTCGACTCGATTTTTGGTTTTCTATTTGAATTTAGTACGTACCAGAATGCATGCAAATAGATAGAAGTATTCCTATACATGTATATACATGAGAAGACAATGTTATCATATAACCTTTGTGAACACAGAATTGCAATAGATACATGAAACAGCGAGCAATATCGAACCTATACGTGCCTCACGGTAGAGGCAGCAAAATTGAAATATTCTAGCGAGCTGCATTGTATACGTTGATTATTTTTATAATGGAGTCGTCCATTTTAAAGGATGCCTCATTAAACACCGATTACTCTATAAATTTTGCGCCACGAAATATTCCATTCAGTTTCTGCCGAAACAATTTTGCCATCTTCTTGCTTGCTCATTGGTGGCAAGTGAATGGTTGCCTGAGCAACGCAACGATATATTTTCACATTCATGTGCTCGAATTTAAGGGCACCGCCTCATAGGTTGAAACATTTTACATGCTGCTCATTTTCTGTATATAGGAGCACCAAATATTCACATTTTCCTGGCCGCTATTCTAAATTAAATTCCATGAGAACACTTCTCAATTATCCGTCGGCGTCATGTGAAATGGCCAAAGTTTCATTTATTCATTCCATAAACAATGTATTGAACTTGCGATTTCAATGGTTCGGCTTTTTGAACGCAATCCGCAAATCTTTCTATGATCTTGCTGCAATGAAGCAGTCATATTTGTTGATTTCTGATAAAGCGATCTGCTATCCTTTCGTAAAACCCTTGATAAGTTGTTGTGCATGTCAGTCATCATCCTCCTCTAAGACATCTTAACTAATTGAATGCTCACATCATGTTGCTGGCAAATATTTTGAGGTATCTATCGATGAAAAATTCGGGTTAGTGACTTAACAAAGTGAAACGTAAAATTCGCTTCGAGTAGTACCCCGTTATTCAGTGGAAGTACTAAACGCGTGAAATTTGATGGAATCGGTGAATTTCTTCAGTTATGACAGAGACGAAACATATTACGCAAACGTACTAGTGCAACGACCTCATTCATGAGGCACTTTTTTGAAAAATAGGTTGATCTATTCACCCACATTTCTTGTGATATTCCAGTGCTCCCATCAAGTTAGTCGTATGTCTCGCTCTTCCTATATTGTCAACCCGTCGTTAGTATTTTATGCAACACATCAATATATCGCTCCATGTCATTTCACTCAACCATTAATTATTAGCAATCATTGACTACATTCGTATAAAAGCTTATAAAGCAAAGCCATAGTGGATATGTGGCTATCGTTTTCTTGTATGAAATGCTTGTGACGCATCCATAAAGTTTTTTTCTCTATAACGCTCTAAACTGCTAACAGCTAATATTAGGAGACTATCCTATGATAGCAGTCATGACTATACTCGTTAAATGACGCTTAAAATCAACCATTTTTCCATCGTGATGGGAAACGTGCTTCATCGATTCAGAAAGTAGGACTTTTAGTCGGTCGCGGGTAGCACGTTTCGGTTGACTTGTGATCTCAAAAGGCGCATATGTTAGAAGTATCAGAGCGCTCTACCAGAAACTTACGGAATTCGACTGCTCTCCTATGGCCGTTCTTAGTGACTCATCGACTTCGTGAGTAAGGATTACTCTTCCTAATTTAGTTACAATCTATCATAAACGCGGTCACTACCGGAAATTTATGCATAGAATGACGTTGGAAAGCGGACGGTAAATCGGTAGAATAGTTCCACTTTTTGAAAATTCTATAGGCATTTTCGGGGATATCTGGAGTTTGCATTAATTTCCTTCTTTGTGTCTTTGCCTAACTAAAAATCCGAGCACTTCCCTCGAAAATCGTTTGTCATTGCAAAATTTATTCATTATTAGCAATTATTAGCCAACTATAGGGCGGCTATTTAAAGTAGTTTCTGTATTGCTGCTTGTCTGTAAATTGAAAGCCGATGGTGGCCCTCGAGCGCAGAAACCATGCTACACCGCACTTCGCATAGCAACGGCCACTCATAAAAACACCTTGCTTAATTCGCTTGAAGATCTCCTCAGATCGAGTTTTAAATTCACTCGAATCTTAAAGAAAGAGTCTCTCTGTCTTTCGAACCAAAAATTTACTCGTTATTTCATTTGCAACCATTTTATCAAGTAAACAGCTCTCCTCTGAATTTATCATTCGAAATAATTTCAACGCATTTCACAAAACCATCTTTAAGAAGCCGCCTGACAAATGAATCTAAAACCTATTGCTATTTTATTATTTGGACCTTCTTGTTGAAGCAGTTGGTGGTGTGAATTCAGCTTGTCCCCAAGTGGAGATTAATTTAAGCCTTAGTTTAGCTCCTCGAGGACTGCTCTCGAGATTATTTGATAAGTCGGTGATTTCACTACTGCTAAGATGTGAAAGAAATGAGAACTGATTCTGTACCACTGGGCTTCTTATTGTAACTCCGCACGACACTTTTTCTTTGAAGGGAACTGACTAATGGCAAACAATTGAACCCCAAAGACAGACTGCATCACGAAATCGTTCAACGGAAGTCACATTTAAGAATGTCGTAACACTGAAGAAAAGCCCAGAAGTGAGTTTCACGATATAAATTGGCGGTACTATCTCACAGATTTCCCAACAGTAATTATGCATTCGTGAAAAACATCGATTTCCTACTCACTCTCTATGCAGGCATAAAGTAAGCGTTTCAACGGAGGGGAGTGACCGCGCAACACCGCCTAACAAATTTCGCTCGTTGCCTCTGCGGAAAGTTGCAGCTGCTTCTAAATTATCGCAATTTTACCATAACAGCCACATAGCCTCGGCTGCTTTTCGTTACGTAGCTTAACAAAGGCATGTGTTATGGTGATACTTTGCTTTGTCTAATACAAAACGCTGCGAGAACTGATCCATAAAAATTAGTATGGCTACATTTAATCATTGCCTATGCGCATTTTGCATCGGTAAAGAAGGTCAAACTTTTGTCGTGTAACTATCGCCTCGTGGATTGTTTAGTAGTTGCATAATATGCCCAAGTTGCGCCGAAAATTTCTCTCAATGCCATTATCGCGAAACCCGCCCCCTTGGGCGCTCTTTTGTGCTTGTGTTACTCAGCTAATCTATTGAATATTCCATCGATACAACAACAAGCCATAAACAATAACCTCCAAGTGTGAAAAAGAGAGGGAATATGGGGATGATGGAGAAAGCGGCGCATTCTTTTTATGCCATTAGCATTAGTAGCATTTCGAACGAAGTGACATATTTTAAAGCACATTACGTTCATCTCGTTTGCTGACATTAGTTGGAATTCCCTCATTGAGCGTGAAATAGAAATCAATATTTTACATCTATGAATTCAAGCCTTAATAAGCCATAAAGAAGAGATCAGCCTAGAAAACCATAGAGAAATGCAAAATTTAATGCTATGATCACATATTCCTTAAAACCCTTACAAAGTATCACTTGGTTTTGCTCGATATTTTCTTATGTAGTTGTATTTGTTCTCTAATATTCTGTAGTCGAAAGCAAGCATCATAGCGACAAAATTCCGTCACAATAATATACTGAAAAGGCAACACGAAGAAAAAACAGTGCGGGCTCATGAATTACAGAGACAGACATCAACCGTTGCAAGGCGATATTCATCAATTCTTTATAGGCTTTGAGTCAGAGGCTTCCGTGATTAACTCGGTGTGAGAAAGTGGAAACTGCTGGGATTGTCCACTATTCAGGCTGTGGACAGTATGTGCTATTTTTTCTAGTTCAGCAGAGAACGCAGCAAATATAGGCCACTGGTCAAGCGTTGAGAGAATACTTTTTTTTGCATGTGGATAGGTTTTTATGGTGAATTGAAGGACAAGTGAATCTAACCGTTCATTATATTTTCCATACGGTGATTTTAGGCAAATGAAAATGTAGAGTTGCATAAAAGCTGCGCAGTTACGATAAACAAATTTGGCTACACTTGTAAACGAATTAAAATGAAATTTGATCATTCGCAAAGCCACTGAGCAAGTAGCACCTAATTTTAAATGTGATAGCGCCGAAATTTGCAAACTGCACTAAGTAACATCAGATCACGAGCAAAGATGCAATAGCGCATTATTAGAATGCAAGTCGCAGCATCGGTGCACTTCGAAAGTGTACCTCTGAAACAAGGGCCGACAATTCTTTCATAATCATTGCCGAAATCGAGATTATGGCAAAATTTTCGTCATAGGAATTCATTGTGCTCGCATTCTTCTTAGTATGTTGTTGAAAAAAAAAGAGTTAAGTTTCGCTCGAATTTTTTGTGATTTCTGCTGCTCAGCTGAGCAAAATTTTTTCTGCAATTGAACGAAGCTTGCCTACTGCTCTGATGAATGCATGTTTGCACTCTGTACACGAACAACATATGATATATATTTGCCTGGGTGCAACAGAATTTTCTCAATCAGCGAAAAAAGAACATTACTACTCTAGAAAAAGAGAAACAAAACAATGCAATAATAGTCAACGAGTGAATAAGCCTATCGGAAAAGCTGTCACGATATACGCTTTTGCATCCCACTCATTTCGCAACTTCTCAACAATCAAATAAAGAATAAATTACGGAATAGTAAATCTGGATTTTAAGCAAAGACTGATCGCATAACGCTCCTACAAAATTCATTTCGTGATTCCCAATTTGATGCCACGGGCAACCAGAAAGACAAGCATACAAGTACATACACAAGGACACGAAACCGCCTTACTGCACTTTTACGAAGAAATTTCCATAGCGCACGAAAATCATTAGAATAGCAGCCTCACGAAGCTCTTCCTCTGTGACCGAATTGCTCTAGCAATCGTTAAGGGAGAAATTGTTTTTTGAGATCGCTACGATTGTTTAAAGAATCCAAAGTTTATGGCTGATTCAGGCATCACACTCGTAGAAAGACTGATCGATTGGGAAGAAATGACTACGGACGAATCCGTATGACCTATAGTTTGTACTAGCCAATTTCATCGTGTTTTCTTTTTGGGTTCTAATATAGAAATGGCAAGCGAAATAAACATAAATAGGTGCACGCGTTAACATAAACGCATAGGCATACAACGGTTGGAACTGTGTTATGGGACAATTGTAAATAACTGCAAGTGTTGCTGCTTGCAAGAATTTACAAACGATGCATCAAATTGTAAAGCATATGGAAGAACCTAAAACTAGGTCTCTATTATGCGTTTAATGCAGTAGGGTATTTGTTAATTTACTGTATCTGATTAAGTCAAATGTGATGCGTTGTTACTTCCATAGAGAGCCGTGGATAAGGGACCCAACGTTCTATCGTAGTCCCTCCTACACTCTAACTTCAATATTCATCAAGTTACCGGCTTGTTCCGTCAAATCAGTGAGAAAATCTTTCAAAACGAAGTTTTGCTAATAGAGAAACAGTCACACCGTTGCAGGCAATAAAGAAGGCTTCTGAGGAAGGAGAAATGAATGAGCTTGTTGTAACTTCGATCCGACTTATAGTCGGGAAATTGCCGGCAACTGTAGTTTTCGTTTCCCACAAATCAGTGGCATTTCCGTCTTCTAAATTTATTTCAGGGTGCTTGTCGCATCACATCGACATCATAATTTCCTCACAATTTTCGCCACTTACATAGTGCACGAGAATTCTTGGAGAAATTTCCGGATTATTCGGCAAACTACATCCAGAACAGTCACGTTTCTTTCACGAAGTTCTTTGAGATAGCAAAAAAAAAGACCTAACTACATTCTCCACTCTAGCGAACATTTACGCAAAATGCATTCATCCACTTTTATGTATCGCTACAGCCGAAATTCTTCACAAACTGCCATGCAAAATATATTATCCCTAATTCATTTTGCAGGTGTTTTTCTTCCTACAGACAAACTTAAAAACTTTGAATTAGCTCTATAATGGTTTTTTTTCGCTAAAATATGATTAACTTCACCGCTGACTTTTTGAACGGATCGGATGTGTTATTTGAGAGTGTGTCGAGTCTAACAAGTAAGCAGCACTCCACGTCACAATAAAACTTTCAGTTCGTGCAAGAAAAGAAAAATTTTAAATTGGAATTTCGGTCGCATAATAATAAAAAGATAAGCAAGCAGCTCAGTCTATGCTTGTCAACTCATCCCTTCTTTTTATTCGTCCATCGAACGTAAGATTATGCTAAGTCAACGCAAGCAGAAATATGTCTAAATAAGCGGATGAGTCTGATCAAAATCTAGAAAGCAGAGCTTAAAAAAATTAAAAGAATCCATGAGCATGGCAAATATAGCAAATATAGGACCGACAACATCATATACAAGTGAAGATGGGAAATGCGATCGCATGGCATTCGAAAGAGGCATGAGATAGCCACATGAATGCATCGAAGAGAAAATTTTTCTCTCGAACATTTTGACTTGCCATATGTCACTTTCAAAAATGAGAGCCAAACTCCAGTTAAAAAACAAATCGAAGCCCTTCAGTTAAAGTGCCGATGTCAGTCAATGTGCTGGTGTCAGCTTATGCCTTTCTTACGAAAGATGGAAAACAGTTATCCGCATACAGATATGGCGATTCACGCATGCCTCTCTGCCCTGCCCACCCTGCCACTATGCCCTGCCCACCAATTCACGCAAGCCTCTATGCCCTGCCCACCCTCACATCTTGCGTTCTGACTTTCCTTCTCTAGCACTATGACCGTATTATGTTGGACTTCGGTTTTCGACCGCCTGAGAGACTGATTTCTCGATTTCTGCATTTTCGCTGCAACTTGGAAGCGTTTTCAGTTGTGCTATTTGCGAAATTGGACATCGTTTGAAAATATGATTGGTGAATAGATGCGTGAATGATTTACGGCATTAGCAATGCATGATGGTGGACATTTTTTTGCAGCGGGCAATCATCACGTGCTCCGATCCTGTGGATGGCCGACCTAAATGTTCTGCAACTAGCGGCGCCTTTGAATTACTCATAATATGATAAGAAGTCATGTTGTAAGTTCAGTGTACCAACCACGCGAATATCTTGCCTATGAATATGAGACATGGCAGACAAGTAGCAACAGTTCCCTAAACGACGACCGGTGAGTGCTACTGCCTGTGTTCATGGCGATCCTATAAAACTGTCTAATTCATGCCACTAAGTGTTTTTTTTGGCTTTTTTTGAGAGAGTATCGACAGCGAAAGATGTAAATTGAAGCGAGCATAACCTCTGTTTTGTATATGAATACACCATGCAAAAATTCAAACGATTTCCAGGATACATTATGATGGCTTTCAGCAATATTCTGTCTATCTTCCCCTGTTTTTGTTCTGTCTCGAACGCACGCCCATCCAACCGTCTGTATAGTCCATCGAGATTTTTCTTACGATGAGCTTTTTTGTTACGATCAAGTTCTATGTTATAAATTCGCACAAGAAAATATTTCATGCAGAAAAGTCTCACATCAGCTTATTCT
Source organism: Ascaris suum (assembly GCA_013433145.1). Taxonomy (NCBI): domain Eukaryota; kingdom Metazoa; phylum Nematoda; class Chromadorea; order Rhabditida; family Ascarididae; genus Ascaris; species Ascaris suum. Next base: position 13,899,981 of record CM024169.1, on the reverse strand, counting down.
ATTCCGTGCGCCTTTCTAGCAAAAATCAAATGAAGACAGCTGTTGCACTGCCCGCCACCAAACATATAGCACTGCGGCATCAGTAAGCGAAGCCCCATTTCCCGTTGTAGGTCTCAACGAGAAGCGTTCCATATTTGCATTTGGAGTCATTTTCGAGCCAGAAGTTCCTCACGGAAACAGGATCGAATATACGAGACCGGTATGATGCAAGCCAATCTTCTTCGAAAGCACAACTGCTGGCAACCTCTCTCTCCCCTTTCCCCCCTCGGAAGTGTCCTGTTAGAAAAGAAGTGGCTTGAGCAGGACGAGGAAAGAAAGCGCGCTCGGCAAATATCTTCACTATGGGGATATCGCTAGATAGTGGCTATTTCATTTGATACTAGCGTTGATACATTAACAGCGTCTTGCTAAGCCTTTTTAGTATAACAGTTTGTGGTCGCACATAAAATAGATAATAGTCACCGAGTTTACCCTATTGGTTTTGCATGCTAATTTCATGCAGATAGTGACTTCCACATTTTTTAAAGGCTAATAATCAGATCGCATTCGAGGAAAAAGCCCCACGTTCATCGTGCCTTACGCAACGGCTCATTACCGGGAATATTCTCAAGGTTACGACAATGACTAATCAATGAGTACATTTTTGACCAGAATTTTGTGTGGCTATCTAGCCGATAAGTGAAATGCATTATCACGATTTTTGCAGTCATGAAACGCATGTCGAGACTTCGCGAATAGTGCCGCTGAGATGATTCTAATGCTTTGCTGAAACGCATCTGTGAAGGATTCTGAATCTAGGCTCATCATTAATTGCTTGTCAGTTCCAACACATTAAATCGACTTGTTTAGTGCACAAGTGGTAGTAAGTGTTCGCATTTTAAAATCTATAAAGTTCTATAAGTCAAGATATATTATGAACAAAACTAAGGTCCATTCTGATCTTCCTTCTTAATAAATTCATAAAGTCAATTAGAATATGAGCAGGTTGAGCTTGTGCTACGGTAACGCATGGGGGGTGGGGGAGTGAGGGGCGAACAGCAAGGATGCGCGATGAAATCAGATGAATACTTTAGAGCGTTTTCAAATCGGAAATGCTTCTCTCGGCAGTTCGTAATTGGTAGACGCAAAGTGTGAGGCATTAGCACCATCTAAATGGTATTGGCCTCGTTATGCACACCACACGTTGCTACGCGCCACTCTGGCTACTTGTTGCGCTTCCTCATCCCCTTTATATTCGGAACCCGTTACATATATATTTTTTCACTGATTCGTTGTACAAGTTCCCTTATCGATGTTAGCAGATGAACTTCAACCTTATATATGAATTTTGAGTTGTTCAAAGAAGAATGAGCTACTGACGAATGAGTTGTTCAAAGACGCATTTCACAAAGGCAACAGCGTGCATAATTTCAATGCCTATCGGTCGAGTGTTTAGTTGTTCTCAATTGTGACTTAAAAATTCTAGGATTTAGATTAATTTGCCTCATCTTATGATCTCGTTGACAATACATATAACCGATCGTTCCGTGCGAACTGCATTCATATCACTTACGGAGTTGGAAAGAATGCTGACAAAGGCATTAGCAGGAGAAAAACGATGGGGCAATTAGTTTAGCAAGTAGGAAGAGAAAAGTTCCACAATATCTCTCAAGGGATTTTAGTATGCCCCGAACCAAAAATCGCAAATATTTTCAAACAGATGTAGAAGCAATAAACCAGAAGCTTTTATTATTTACTTTCGGTGCTTCTTGCAGTTCCCAATCTTGCCTTCTCGATTTCACGTCCCGAACATAAACTCTTTCACCCACCACTGCACATGACTAGTTTTGCCTCATACTTCAATTCAGATTTTGATCTTCGGTGTTCACTTCTTTCCCGTTATCTGGAATGTTGATATCACTTCACAATTGGGTCACTGTAATCCTTTAGCTATCCAACAAGGACGGTTCTTTCATAAGACCACTCCTAATATTAGCAATGGGAGACGACAATGCACCATAGTTGTTGTGAGACTCCTTGCTTAGTGACCACGTGATCGGGAAGTAGCAGCAACTGCCTGTAGCATCAGTTTTTGTGTTGTGTAGGGAAAATCTTTGGCTTTATTTCATTTTCCTAAGTCTTTCACCCAAAGCAACCGATTCGCAGCTCTCATGAACTGGAGATGCGTTCGAAGAACTTGTAAGCTATAGCTGTTCTTCAAAATGCGCTTGCCGAATTTCGGCAGTGGCAATGATAACTTGTCGGGAATTTTCTACACTTATAAAGGGAAGGGTCAGAGTGTCATTTTGTTCCACTTAAGGCCTCCCGTCAAACTTTATGGTTTCGAAGACATTTCAACTATTGTTATTAAAGCAAAAGTTGCTAATAGAAGGCCGTAAAGCCTATGAGCTTTGATTTTACAATCTCCGTCATGCTTGAACCGCCAAATATTGGCTACCGCTTATCGGTTCTCCTTACTTTTTACATAATCTTTACCTACAAGTAATCTTTCTTCCATTTGAAGGGTCGTTGGCAGAAAATCCATGTTACGCATTCACACTTCGACGAGCAATAGTAATTTATGTTATGTGACGTAGATAGCGGAATCAAACAGTGCACTTACTTTCATAAGTTTAGATGCAACAAAGCGACTTCAAATCAACGGATGCCGAATTAAGCGCAGTAAATGTGCTGTGCTTTGCATTGCTGAAGACCTTGGATGAAGTTGGCCCAATATGAGAATAGCGAAAGTATGCCTGCTAAGCTTGGATTTTGCGTAAATGCAGCGGCTTTCTGATCGCATCAAAGACTTTGCATGATTTTTCTCGAACTCAGATTTGCAAAGACTTTCGAAAGAAGAACAGGCGAGAAAATCTAACACGAGTGCAGAACGTTGAAGCAGAATTTTTAAAACGCAAAAGAAAAGTGGTCGAAGACTGACATCAAAGTGCATTTTGGGAAACAGTGATCAAACACTGGAACTTTCTTTTTTAAACTCTGCTAAACAGGTTAACAAGCGTTTACATGAATGACTTGACAACTCACAAGCGGAATAGAGAATCACTTTTTCCAGTGTTTATTCTCAATCAACATCACAAATGCCACAAATATTTAGACCTATCTAATCGAATAGGTACTACAAGTAATACGATCAAGAAACAGTCATTGACTCATATCAGTGCGATTCATTCTTATACTTGTTATAAAGAATAATTAAGAATAGTGCAGAATGACAGAGGAAACGAAATGATAGTGCGTCGTTTAAAGTCGGAATATTCAAGCAAGTTTTATTGAGTGGAAACGTTAACTGAAAGTAAGAATTGAGGTGGAAAATATACATCAGTTGCGCGTAAAAATACGATTTACACCTTAACAACATACTGAGATATGCGCTCGCTAAATTTTGCAAGCGAAATATGCATCCAAGATGATCTAACTAAGTTCTAGATGCAGAAATATGAACAACATACGATAGAGTTCGTTCGTGAAAGCTTTTTGCACTTGCTCAAGTGTTGAGTCATCGATTTCTGCATTTCTTTAACCACTTGCAAAATTGTACACCGCTAATCTTGTTTGCATTTCTTTCTCAAATCGTTATCGCAATTTTTCTGAGCAAAATAAAAGTAAATCAAAGCCTTCAAAAGGCTCTTAAGAGCCATTTTTGTGTTTCAATTTTTCTACGCATTCAATAGCATTGTTTGAAAGAATCTAAACATTGAAAGTACCTCGTTAATCCATTTCGGATTGTCTTGGCATGATCGGCTGTAAAGAATTAATGCTTCGGAAAAGTGGCATCCATATTAAAATAATACAAAAGTGAATAGCGATGATATTTAGAGCAAACGTAATTGGAATTTACGTTTACTTCGCAAAATGCAATATGATCAAGGGCATCACATATAAAAGCAATGTTTGCCAAAAAGGACATATAGATTTTTCTGCCTTTGAAAAGGCACATTTTCGCAAGCTGAATCTAATAAGACATATCTGGTGCTTTTTTTGTTTCTGCTAGAACCGTCTAATGGTTCAGAGAAGCGATGGTGGCGTTCACAGTTTAATCTGTCGCATTACTAACATCTACGCTGTACCTTTCCCTCTTTGTAAAATCATACACCAACTTTCGAAAGACGCATTTTGTGGCGCAACGAATTTTTTCGACCGGATATTCCAAAGAAACTTGGAGAGATCATATGCTGAAGGTGAATGGATGAAAAGACATGTATTTGGGATTTTATTGCTCAGCTATGAAAACGTTCCTGATTTGCTCAAATTAGCGGGATTTTTTTAAAATTTAGGGCTTGATTATGCCGGAGAACGGACTCAATGCAAGCCAATTCGGCATTGGCGTACAGCGTGTGCAAGTTTTCAAAGTAATCGAATATTTCAAAGTACGCACAGTAGAGCTTATGAACAGCCAAATACAGCAATTTATTGCGGGAAAAAAATTTCCACTCTCTTTTCCCCCTTCTCCCTATCCTATCCTACCGCGGAAACGAGCTCCTTGCTCGCTGCCAGGCTCTTATTCACCCTGCTGGGTACATCACAAGTTGTAGAGAAAATAGTATCGGTTTCAGTCCAAATGAAAGCACGCGTCTTAATTATAAAAAAGATAAATTGAGACTGGAAATGTCCTCTTGAACGTCAGCACTTGAAAGTAACCAGGAATTTTTTTTCGGTAAGTTTGCATTGACTTCTCCAAGTTGAGAGCATTACTGGTGTGCCTTTATGCGAAACATTGGTTGAAACGTGTGAAAGTTATGACGTTAGCTTACTACCTCAGAAAAAAAACGCCAACAAATCTGCCTTAAACAACCTCACACACTCCACAACCGCCTACTTCACTAAAAGACACAGACATCTACTGCAATCATACCTAGCAAATACTCTGTAAATGCATAACTGTGCCACTGACCTATCCAATCTACCTGGACCTACACGCATAATCTCTAGAAGCAGATGGATCTCTACTGTCTACATGAAGCAGCATAGGTACACACGTGCACGTAGGCGCGCTCATGCGCATGCACATATATGCACTACGCGCAGACATTCACAGCGCATTCATGTGCACAGATACGCAGCGCGTTAGGACGCAACTCGCCAACTCGCACAACATAATACACATACGTATCTGCGTGTGGGCATTCCCTCCATGACTTTCGCCTCTCGTTTGCAAAATGACGCAATATTTTGTCTGTGACAACATCAAATTGCAACACTCATCCATACTCACTTCAGAGAAAACATCAAAAAACAAAGTATGGAAAGAAGCGCTGACTTATTTGGTGCATTAGGGAAAAATAAGAGTACGAAACAACCTGCGTGACAGCGAGCCCCTTGTTCAGAATCTCCAGTTCGTGCTGCAGCTCTTCCACCATCTCATTCTTCGCATTCAGTTCACTTTGAAAATGTTTCAGGTTTTCGGCCAAATTGTATAACCTTGTCTTCTCCATCTCGAGATTCGGTTCCATCATTTGTGCCCTTTGCAACTGTTTCTTCTTTTCGACAAGGAACGCACGTCGTTCCCTCAACTTCCTAAAGCAGCAAAACATTCATCAACTTACCTAGCTTCCTCAAGCAAAATACACAGAAGCTATTATCCCTTCCTATTTATTAGAAAGCTACTGAAACTGCAAATACATGCTAATGGAGCCTTCAACATTCCTGATCGAGAGGACGAGTTCGGGAGGGGGGGGGGGTGGGTGAGGGAGGCCAAGGGGCAAGAGGCGAATTCTGAAATCCGTGTGGATACAGTCACACGTTTTCTGTATGTCCATTCTGGTAAATATACGTTTCAAAAACGCTTTCAAGAAACTATTCAAACTATAGGACCACTAGCATCTGAAAACAAATTCGTAACGTGCATGAGTGCCGCTAATCTGAGATGCATCTCTCGTTGGGAACTGCGAACTGAACTCAGTTCCCTTCTCGTGACGTTCTATAACGTTCATGTGGAATAACTCCAACCTTTCCATATGACACCTCTCTTTCAAATTCATATTTCAAAAAGCGCAAGTACTTCAACAAAACAATCATTGAGAAGAGAAAAAAAAACTGAAAATTTTGATTCCGACAACCCCTCAGGACAAGCGCACGTCCAAACATTCGGTAGTAATCATAGTGCCAGTGAGTCATCTCCCACGAAACGTAAACGAGATCAAACCACGAACGAGACATTTCCTTCTTATCAAACATTAAACCGATTACCTAACGACACCTATTCCCAAATTTTGCAGCAGTTTCAAACAGAGGATGGTTAAGTAGAGATGGCTGAAAGGAAAATCCAGCATATTTCATCACGACACCTTTCGTGATTTGCGAACTGAAACAACGGATCAGATGGGCAGACACAAAGATGTAAGGAAGAAACGTAGCGTTACGAAATGTTGCGAAAGTACGTAAAAAGCGACCTCAGATCACTTTCATCCCATTTCTTTGCACGCGATCTCAAGTGCAGACCACCGCCCGAGATAACGCCACTCCTCTCAAAAAGCGTCCCATCGACAGCAACGACCCTTTGCCGATCCTCACCGTCACCATTACCGAATGCCAATTTTCTGGAAGCGTCACTTCGCAAACCCTACTAGCATGAAATGGTAGCGTGGAAATCCATTCCGAATGTGCGACTACAATCCCAAGGCTCACTCATTTTACAATTTCCGGAAAGGATACACAACCGACAGACTTATGACTGCGACTTTCACATCACATATTTGTCTTGGTCGAGGAGCCTAAAAATCAATTGTCAAAATAGTGCGGTATATTTAAACCGCTGTTTTAAAACGACGCCACGCGCTTACTGACACCAAATCATTGCACAACATCTAAACTCGGTGCAAAATGAAATCGGTACAGAAACAACTCCATAAAAATCTTCCATAACTATAACTCAAACATCGCACCTATAGGTGAACCTATATCACCTGAAGGAAAAACCTGGAAATACACCAGGCAGGATACGATAAACGAGATGTAATCATAAATCGATGAATGAGTGACCTTAGTGCGTCTTGAATGACCTCAGATTCACTTCGGACAATGCGGCTCAAACATTCTTCATTATAGTGCATTCTTCGAAGCAACAAACGAGCAATACCTCGCATCATCGGCTGACTCGCAAAGTAACGTATTACCGCAAGCGAACTGAACTGCCTTGCGTGCGTCAGGGTTGAGACATTGAACGACGTCGAAAACTACCTTCACACCTTGCGGCTCTGTCAACTGCCTTAAAGCAGCTGCGTTCTATCACAACGACATCTCAACACCATATTTACCTAGGTAGGAGAAAATTCCGCTCCGCTATGTTATCAAATAACTGCTCGCATCTTCCCTCTCCCTTCATGAACAGGAGAGAACCCCTCACATCCTTCCCTTCAGGAAGGGAGCGGACCACTCACCCTCCCTCCCTTTATGAAGGGAAGGGAATCATCACCTCTCCCCTTCTCCCATCAAGGCCAAATCAGTTCGCCTCTCTTTACAACAAACAACGACATCCTTTCCTCCACCGCTTCCCTTCCCGTTTCTACCTCAGCGCTCGGCACCGGAGAAGCATTGAACACTGCCGATCTACATCACTTACTACCACCTTCTGCATTGCCATCTTATCTGGTTTCTGATACCGGATCGTTAGATAATGTTCAAAAACATTTCATCCGTATTGCTTTTTGCAAATTTTCCCATGGCGAACACCCACCAGATCCCACTAATATGTTAGAAATGTTCAACCTGGAAGCATTTGAATACAACATGCTCAACTCTAACTTTATTCCAAGTTATAAAATAACTCGCTCCCAGAAATATTTCAGTTTGCTCTCCCGTAGTCGACAGTGGTTTCACTTGCAGTGCCCTAACAGTCTTGCAGGAAAAATTGCGCAGAAAGCCTTCTGAACTGCTTCCAATTTGTGTCGTACGAGTCTGGAGTCGACTTTCTGCCAATATCGTTAATACACCCATTCTTTTGGTCTTAACTGCAGCAGTCGTTACAATCTACGTCCTAGCGTTGCTCTAATGCATCGAACGTTCATTCCCCTATATTTGCAGATATCCTGCTCTTCCTTGCTGTTCGTGCACACGTACTTCTGCTACGTATTCCCCCTTCGATACTTCGAATTAAATAAGCACACTGGCAAAAGTGCTCTGAAATGGGTCCACTCCACGATTGATCGGCTCTACAAAAAGTGTACGCGCCTTTCTAGCTCCCCAACCAAAACAACTAATTCCATGAATTACGTGAAAATATTAGGCAATAAAAAAGATGCTTTCATGTTTTAAACTACTCGAACGCTTTCAAAAGCCTATAAAAATCGGTCTTTCTACAACCCAGTCGGTGTTGAATGAAGAATCGGACAGTGCAAATGTGACTAGATTTCTTTTAACTTTAAACCTCGCCCTTGAGGCAGATGAATTAATGTGAAAGATTGCGCAAGATGCGGCCAAGGTATGGTCCATGTCAAAGCCACTCTATCTCTCCGTAATCGTTGCTTCAGAAGCTCCTCGACCGCCCAGGCAGACGGACACGCATGCAAACGCAGAGACATGACATTGCCAGCTTGCCAAAATGAACAGCAAGAACAAACAAAACGTTCGCAAAGCTACAGTTTAGGAGAACAAATATTTAATATGTAAGAGGTCCACGTACTTTCAACTTTGTTCGTTTCTTTCGTTTGTCGTGGGTTCCTTAAAAACCCAACCTATGATGTGGTCTCTATATGTGACGGGACTCTGATGCGATCGATTCAATATCACAATAAACCTCGGCAATTTAGTCATCAAAATGGGTGCAACGTGACAAAAACTGCGAATAACTGCCTTGATTCGAATGAACTCATCGCAAGGGTTCTTCTGCAACTGTACTTAAACCTCGCGTCGAGCAAGTGAACCAGTCTTTGCTACACGGTGATATCAACCTTCAAAGCATCGCCACTTGTGGGCATCCCTTCCCCTCTCCCGCTCTCACCAAAGATTTATAAAAGCATACCGAAACCTTTCGCTGATCTTGGGTGTGGAAAGGATTGAAAGAGGAAGGAAACTTTCCGGTGCAAAGCGCTGCTGCTTGAGGTAAGCAATGCTTGCACGAGCCGTTTCATCGGTGTCGCATACGATCGCCATCATATTAGGTGCCAGCACCTAAAACATCGCAATACTCATTTTACTGATCTTTGCTTGATTATTACGAGTATTTTTCCGCTCGCTCACAAATCTCTGTAAAACAGAACCCTCGCATTTCTATTTTCTCACCTATTAATGACGATAGCCGACCCATGTGATCAACATATCGGACCCATGGAAAGACAGCAGTGGGTTTTAGACCTTGTTGTTGCCCACCAAAGTGATTAGCGCTTAATGAGTTGAACGTTTTGATTTTTTTTTTTTGCACGAGTCAGCTACGAATGCCACAGAATGAGGAACAACTAGCAAGTAATTCATAATTAAGTTTATGAACGAGTCCACATGCAAGTTTCCATCCCACCCACCAATTTGTCCTCGAACATACACTTTCATTTCATTATGCAATAAATTAGAGGACTGTTCGACTAAAAACTTTATAAATGCGAAAATGTGGCCACTGATCGGGCAAATAAATGAATGACGCTTATGTGGAATACTGTAAAACTTGCTACTTTCGAGTCAGAATAATCGGGTATTGAATGCACATATACATCTCACAATTATTTATGATATAGCACAGCAGCAGGCCATTACAGCACCGAAGGCAAAACTTGAAAAGATGAAGGGATCACAAAGCAAAGTGAGTGAAAAACACGTTGGTGAGGTAAAATGTTCATACAAAAATCACAACTGAAAAGAGACTTTTACGTTCAGATAAATTTCAAATAATCGAGGACCTCCGAAGTATTACAGCCGAATTACTTGTGAGCAACACTTCCCAAATCAACTTTAATGAGCAAGAAAGAAGCGATTCTTGAAACGGTCTTGAAAAAATCCATGCAAAAATGTGAATGAAACCTTGGTAACAGCGAGGCGATAGCGTTGATGCGAAGGCCGGCAAAGGTCGACAAGTCGACCGTAAATACGGCCTGCAAAAATCCTTTTAAGGCTGTCCATGGCATCATTGCGTCTTCTCTCACGTTCCGACTCCTCATGATCCCCTCCAATATCAGCCAACTGTTCCACCACCACACTCAACGCCGCTTCTATATTCTCAACGCTTTCTTTCGATTCGGCCACCTAAAGGAGACAAAAGTCATTATCCGAGCGTTATCGGGTAATGCTGGTCAAAAACTATGTTCAAAAATATAACAAAATAAACAAATCCAAGTAAATACCAGCCTCCTTATATAGTCAGGAACTTTCTAAAGTGCTACATTCGACGGACAGCCAGTCAGAGAGTCCGATGTCATCAGCACGCTTGCTTTTCCAGCAATCGCCGCTGAAGCTGAAACACATTAGAGTCTCCACTTTGGTATATACTGATATACACAACAGCCATCCTCAACATCCACTTTAATATCACCTGATCACTTTGTGATATTATAACGGATGGTGCAGATGGCTTCCGTGTTTGTGTCTATTGTAATATACAGTTTCCCACAAATTAGCAGGCTCGCACTCATATTCATTAAAACCTTAACGGATACCTCACTATTCCAAGGGACATCATCGCAGCGATTTATCAGACTCGTTCAATTTAAAGCCTTTAAAACTGGCAGAATTATTCTCACTTACCGCTTTCCACTAAATGTATTCCTCGGTTCAGATACTTCTGGTTGTTTAGAAACCAAGTGCACAATTGTCTACTATCAATAGTCACCTCAGTACTTTGCACATGAACTTTCAGGATTTCCATTAAATAGCCTTCTACTCGCCCCAGAACGTTATTCCTTCCTGAACGTCCCAGAACCAATCCAACATATTCCCTTCAGCTCTTAAAGGAACGAGTGAAATGTATCTTCACGAAATCTGAACGGGAATAACCTCATATCAAGTGACCCATTACGTGAAGCTCCCGTTACTCGCCTGCTAATGCGTAAAACAGAAAAAGGGAGAACACTTCAATTTCATCGGTTGAAGGTGACGCAACATCTGTGCCATCGGCAGAAAACGATGCAAGACGAAATCATTATCAGGGACAGTCCCAACGTTTTACGTGCTCTTGCAAATCTGGATTCACAGGACGCACCAAAAGGAACATCATGAATATCTTCATGTCTGCGCCGTAGTTGCAAGCACGCAAAAGTGAACACCGCAATCATATAAATGATGAGTATAACATAAGACGCAGCTTACTTCCTACACATATTCCAAGTTTACATGTCAACCTCTTGGGCAAGTGAGCGTTCTTAAATTTGCATATGGAGAAGGCTGGGAGGGGAAGAGCATTTAAAGCAATTGAGCTATAAAATACTGAAGATCGGATCTCTTATAAGAGTGTAGTAAAAATGAACAGACGATGCAGCGAGAATTCATCACTGCAGTAAAAAAGCAATGAGTAAAAGAGTAGCGAATGCTTTGATACATATGCACCATTATTTGCTGAGGATCTATAAAAAGGGCTTTCTTGACTGGCGGAATTGCAGAAACATGCTCCGCGCTTTTCTAATTATATTTGGGAATAATTGTGAAAAAGCTCTGACGGCTATGAGCATAAATAAAAAAATTGCGCAGATATTCCAACACTCGCGGCACCATTTCCACACTTCTGTCCATTGGCGATGTGAAGGCCAGTATTAGCATCTTCGCTGCCATGGTCCGAGAAAAGACGGACATTATTCGCGCTCAAACCACTACATCTCAAGTAACGCAAAAGACATCCCCATATAAAACTTCCTAAGCGGATTCTTCACATACACAGAATTTCAGAAACTGTGAATATTTCCCGAAAGACGATCCAAACCAAGGTGCACATCTACAAACATTTAATCCGGCAAGCTATTCTAACATTCAATGCTGTAAGTTATTCTAATGAAACCAAGCCGGAATTATTCTAAATATGCAATTTATCAAGAGCTTTGGAATCCTCAAGCAAGAGCAACTTCATTCGATGGACTGGAAACGGGGTTGCCGGGATTCTACTTTTGAAGTGCCTAAAAATTTTCATGTCATCACCTTTTAAACATGGGGAAACAGACGTGCTTATCTCCCCTCACCCTGTTTCCCCTTCGGCCAATCAGTGAAGGTAGCATGCAGCACATAGTTGGCTTTCTAAAGCAAAAGGCATCCCCTTGAGGAAAACTGAATGGAAGAGATGTTAGGCGGAAGAGTTAAGAAGAGACGAAAAACAGGAAAGAACGTGCACACGAATTCGATTTTTAAACGCGAAGCCATTTGCGTGTCCAAAACCAACTGTCCAAGCCTCTGTTCCTAAGACTGGAAACAAGATAATCGACCGAATGACTTCATTTGAGAATGATAAAAAAGGCGATAGGAGTGAGATTTGATGACTGCATTCCACCAAAAAAAACCCGACGATCACAAGCATTCACTCATTACCAGTTTTGATATTCGAATCACCAACTTTTACGGCTTCCGAAAAGAAAGGGTCAATAATTTCATAAAAGCTGAAGCTTCTTTGTAAAAGTCCTGTATATGATATCAAGTATTTCAACACATCTTTAAGTCAATTACGTTCTACAGTGGGCTGCGTACAGTTTTAAAAAACTCTATCAAGCATCTGTAGGAGCGGTTCGTTTTTTATGCAAAACGAATATCTGTAAGACAAATAAAATCACTTTTCAAAACAAGTTTAACAGGCGATTAGCCAAGCAAGCTAGAATGCAGAAATACCTATCGTAGCACCTCTGCCACTCCTTTTTATCTAATATAAAAACGAAAGGGTGAAAGTGCCCAAGCAGCAATGCCAGAACGAAAGAGTTTAGCTAATGAAACCTGTTGTTCGATATGTCCTAGTTTGTCACGTTCCTTTTCAAGCGAAGCCTTCTTTGAGTCGATAATTTCAACAAGATGCATCGCGTCGCATGTGCTGCGCTCGATGGCCGCTTTCTTCTAGAAAATATCGCCTCAATGTCGCTATGAACCATGTTACGCAGATTATTTCCCAAACTTTTTTTGTTCATTATTTGTTTTTCCACAATTTTATACATTTACCATTATTCACAGAGTAATTAAATATCAAAAGTTATCAAAACGTGAGCAAAAAAGGCATTTAGCTCCTTAGTCCATCAAGTGCAAGCAGTTTTCAAGAACTGGTTCGGGTTTAGTTTATAAAAAACGAAGAAAATGGACAACGCATAAAAACGATAAATTAAATGCCCTATAAAATTCAATCGCACCATCACCGCATGCTACCGATCCCCAGCATATCAAGTCGAGACTTTTAATACAAACGAATCTCAAGCAATTCTCTAACCGACTCTTATAAATACAACAGATCCGTTATCATACCGATTCAGCAATCACTTATTTTAAATGAGCACTGAACTTTCAAAAAGTTAACTATGGGAAGGTGATTAAGAAATGAATAAAATTCAAGCTGCAGATTTATCTCCACAAAATGCACATAAAATAAGGTCAGTAAACATCTGTGTCAAGAACGAGGATAAATGGGGACGTTTATGAGCATGCAAATTGATCGTAATTTGACGGCTAAATCGGCATTTCTGCATTAATATACAAAAGAAATGAGCCAACTTTTACAAGCCCATTTTAATGCCAAGAAAATCGTATGAAAAATATAAATTTCATTAAATCATGCAGCAATTATGGCAGCTAAACTGTCTTTTAATGATGCAATATTCGTTGGATTGGCAAAAGAGGTGGAAATCCCTTCGTTGGTTGAATTAAGCAAAAAATAAGACCCTAGACGAAATTAAATAAGAACGTTAAAGGAGATACGTTATTGATGCGCTCCATTTGTTCGTCGAATAATCTCTGCTGGAATCGCAGATCGATCTGATGCGCATCCCTCTGTTCCGTGATCGAATGGAGCTCACGATTCAACGCTCCGCATCTCTTGATCGACTCCCCTTTCAGGACATTGTATTCATTCATCTGAATTGTCCTCTCTCCAAAGCAATCTTATTGATTGACACAACACATATATCGCATCAAACTTATTAAATCATTAAAGCCCATTGTTTTAAAAATCCACTTCAGGTCGATAAAAAAAGAGATGGAAAATAATTACATGGTCTGCTTTAATTGAGGATAATTAAGGACAATAATTCGTCTATTTCCTCGCCATACGGGATCAGTGAGTGCAAACTCTATGAGGGCAAGTAGTCACCAGCAATTACTCCAATCTTCGACGGCAATGAGATGTATTATCTTCAAGCTATGCGTATGACAATGTCATTTATTGTTTGGACAATCTCTTTACCACATTCCTCATCTTTCAAATCAAACGCGCTATCGAAACACGCAAAGCATTCCTAAACTTGCGGCTGTAAACCTTCTACCTCCTTTTTTAGGTTGATACAGTCATCAATTTGTCCAATTCCCCAGAGACTGTTAACAGTCTGTATCTGCTCACCTCTACAGCTCTTAAAAAACCGAGCAAAAATGCATATCATAAAAGTCAGTTTGCAAGCCATCATACCTAAGCAGTTAACGATATAATGCTACAAACATCGATTATTTAAATCTTTTACTTGCCACCTTCTAATTCCCAAATAGTTTTACTAACAGATTTTATTAATAAAAACTTCAGTGCACAACGGCACACCTTAAAATATTGACCGCCATTCCCCTTGATTATACAAATTTTCTGCAAAGTTGCGAACTACAAGAGGCCCTTCCTCAATTACGTATCTTTCAAACTATGAGCAGCGCTGCCTACGAGGAAGTATTCGTGGTTTGTTACGAGGAAGGATACTATAAACCTGATTATATAAAAGTGTATGTTGTAGACAGGAATAACGTAAGCGTAGGGAAAGAAATCCATATCTCGATTGTAATTCTGAATGACACTTCTACTTTCTCTTTGGTGAATGAATTCTTGATGTCACGTTTGCATTAAGCAAAGGTCGCGAACCCATTTAGTAATGATATAAAGACAGTTTAACATGAATTCATCTACCCCTGCCGCGGAAAACCTCTACGACATTTCATCATGCAACGAGCGTTCCTATAACGTTATACCATCACTGCTTACAACACATAACGCATTTCATTTAACACCATAGTAAAGAATGCATGCTCGCAATTATATTTCATTTAGGACTGAGTAGTTCCCTCATTCAAATTTCGTTCTTAAACCGCTTAAACATTTTATGAGTAACTCTACTCATCTGGGAACAACGAGGGAAGAACCTCGTCACTATTGCTTTAGACCTCCCTCCACGAATTCAGATGTAATCTAGCTTTACTTACTTCAATCATAAAGAAATTTTCGGTAACCTTATGGTCATGCGGGTGGGAAAGCGCATAGGGGTAATACGCATTCGCCACGTAACGCCGCAGCATGGCTCCGAACAATAAGAACCATCGCAGTACGCTCGCTGAGAAAATAAGCTGTTGCCTTCAAAACACTAAGGATACCGTAAAGTAGTTGATTGTTGAAACATTTAATAAAAATTCACGTTACAAAATTTTGTACAAATTTATGATTGGCAACAGATGAACGGATAAGGCTGAAGAAATAGACAGTTGCTCTGGACCAGAAGTTCATACGCGGCACACTGGCAAAGCCTTGAACCACCAACTGGAAAACTGACAGGTAATGATAAGGATGAGTTCGTTATATAGCGTAATCTAACAATAACTAATATGACCGAATTAAGTGCAGAGTCGCCCTGCCACCAGGTATTGTACGCACGAAGTTTTGTGAATTATAGCCTCGACCTATATCAGAGGTGGGGGTAGGACTTAGTTTGTGCAGGATCAAGCGCAATGCTTGCACTGAATCACGCGTACAACATGCTAACTGTGGATGCTCCTAATACTTCTTTAGTCTTCCGGACACCACTGAACTGTGCCGAAAGATCCGTAAGGTTTGGCAGGGAAGCATTATATAAGTGAAATTTTTAAATGCAAATCTATTATTTTCGCAATAATGAGAAATAATAGATACATCAATGTCGGGTTGATAAAAATTTGCAGCTATCGCAAGTAATCAAAAATGGATAGGTTGGAGGATATGAAGAGTAAACTCGAATTTAACTGCAGCACTTCATTGCACAAATACCAAACGTTCACTCGACATGACATCTACCAGCAGAAAGGCAATATTATCTAAAACGTTCAGCATTCAGGCGAAAGAAAAAAATAAATAGAATAAACAAGGCAACGGATGCGACGTTACTATACCATAACTATTCTCCCACTTTCAATGCACTTCTGCTAATTAGATGCAAACTATCCACTCTTTGATACAAAGACATAAGAAAGAGTGGATACAATGTATCCTCTCTTTGAATGATATAACAAAGAGTAGATACAATGCATATACTCTTTGTTTGAAAGAGTCAATAATAAGGACCGCCTCGGAAAATTCTTCCATTAAACAATGCGCTCCCTATCGAAATCACATTCCACTGATTAACGACACCTGTTCCAGTTGTTCACAGACTATACCGATAATCAGATAACACAAAAACACAAACCTGTGAGTCGCTCAGCTGCAGTTCAAGAGATTGTGACTTGGCGTCAACGCAAGCTTTGTACTTCGCTTTCTCCTTCTCGACTTCTCTGAATCGCGTTAAACGAAAAGAAATTAAGCACTTGAGGGAAATCGTATTTCTCATTGGCCAAATGTAACATCCGTATCGATCACAAAATGTCGCCGGTCTTGAATGAGTTTAGAAGTGGTGTTTATAAATTGGCGAAAGCTTTCTAACTTGAACGATTGAGTATATGTCTAAACAAAAAACACCTCTCCTCCCCGCAGATAAACCGTCAACTTTATTCTCCCTCTGCAAGAACCATTTATATGTCACCATACTTCAACAACTGAAAACTTTCAGGAGAAGAACTAAATACATCCGCCAAATGACACACAAAGATTTGCCCTCATCTTACTGTCGATGCTATAACCATCTGCTCACCACGAACGTTACTGCGGTTTCCGCAGCAAAGACGAAATTTTGTTTACAACATCACAAGCGAGCAACGAGCATGTCCGTTTTTAATGACATCGGTAAAGGAAGAAGGAGCTCTAACAGATGCAAGTGTCTCGAGGTATAATTAGACAAGCAAGAGAATGGATAATGAGACATTGGAACACTTTGCTGATTTAAACTCCCTCTCTAATATCCTACCGTCCGGTCGAATACAGCAGACAAACAATTTTTTTCCTGCCTGCAGAATTAAAGAAGAAGGCAAGGATTCTGTAAGGAAACACACTCATAAATGTTTAATCTGATGGATGTAAACAAAAAAGCACCTCGTACCACGTTAACCTTCTTAGAACGCTTACAACCTGTTAACATGAAAGTTCAGATGCTGTCACACAATTTCGAGAAGGATACCGAATCGATGTTAAAGGGAAAGTTCATCTCTGCCACCGTCGATGCAACAGGTAAAGAAAGATATTTTAGGCAAGCAAAGTTGAAAAACCCTAGCAAAGCAAAAACGTTACAATGAAATATGTCGCAATTAAAAGATGCACGAACCGATATCCAAGAAAAAGGCTCTTAGTGATAAACTAGCGACGCTATTTACAGATTACAAAAATAAATTCACTCTGCCATCAGCAATTTAAGAAAAATAAAAATTGGAAGAAGGTTCATAAAATAATCTGCTTACTGCTAAAGCTTCCTGCCACTAATGAACTCACAGATAGCAGGGGAACCCATCAAGATGCCTGCGTATAGCTAGAAGAAGATGTAAAATAAAGCATTACAATTTTTTGATACACGCATGCTTTATGCTAAACTGCCATTCTACCGCTCACCTACCCTGCAAAAATCCTGGAAGACATTCGCTGAGCAAGTACCCTAATTTATGATAGTTCACTTTTCACGGTGGACAAAGTTCAGCCTTGAACTATCAATTTCGCCACTATCAAGGTGCAATGGTCCCAATAACAATCCCTTAGCTACCTCTCTTGAGAAGTAATGAGAGAAACGCATACGATAATTTCGTCTTTAGATCGTCGATCTTCTCCTTATGGGCATCGGCGACCTTCTGTAGCGTGTTGCGCATCTCCATAGCAGTGCCAAGTTTATCGCTGATATGTCGCACCTTTTGTTTCGCACCAACGTAGCAAACCTTTTGTTTGTTCACTTCATTGGCCTAAAATTCAACGAATGAATAACTTTGTGAAGCAAAGAAGGAAGTAAGGATGAAATACTAAATGATCGGTTTTTCTACTGACTTTAGCTGATCCGAATATTCAGCTGCTCAAAGCCTTTAGACTGAAAAAAACAAGGAAAAGGGGCATGGTGTACCACCTGAGAGGGAAATTTTTATAACTCTTCATCATACATGATTGCATCTTACATTCACTGATGCGCTATAAACATATATATATATATATATATATATATATATATATATATATATATATATATATATATATATAAAGAATGTGTAGCCACATGAAACCCGCAAGCTCTACTCCACCGCCCCTTCGCTGCGCAGGACGGGCAACGGGTTTCGTTGGGCTATACCAGCAGAGTGTTATGGTCTGTCTGGTCCTACCACGCTGAAAAGGTTCCCAGTAGGTCACTGGGTTACAAATGCGTGTATGATCCTTGGGGATCATCCAGGCTAAATGCGGAACGGCAAATCGCGGCTATAGGGGCGCGAGGACCAGCAACCCGACATTACCGCCGCAAACCCTAATCGAAAAATGGAGTACGAAACTCGACAGTATGCCCCGACCTTTGGTGAATGGATGGACCGCCAGGTAATCAGGTGATATATATATATATATATATATATATAATGTTGACGCTAATACTTGCGCATATCTATGTACACATGCATTCACCTACACACACCAAATTACTTCAGATAAAGCCATCGACTCAATTTTTGACATGCTGCCCAAGATAGAAGCTGCCGTTTTTCTAAAACATTGAGCTGTGTTTCTGAGACACACCCAAACAAAACAAGTTGCAATCAACAAGCAAATTGCAGCAACAGAAATAGTGGTTAGTGAAAACCTTGTTGACAGCTCGAATTTGCACTGCGTGTAGCTCGCGCTGCAACTTCTTATGCTCCGACGTCATACCGATCAGTGCTTGGTCACAGCTCTTCTTCTCTTCCGTAAGCTGCTGCATCTCACGCTTCTTCTCGTTGGCTGCCTCAACGGCACCCGATATTTCGTTCTCCAGGTGGTGCAGCTTCAGCAGGTGCAGGTCGCGTTCCTTTGATTTCTGAAGCTCATGGCATTGAACAATTCAGTGACTAAATTTCAACGCTCAAGGTAGTCATCTCCCATTAGTTTTTGTCAAGACCTTCTTCACCTATGCAAATCGTCAGATGCTACTGCCAATGGTATGGTCTGGAAGGCGCGGACTTCGAATCCAATTGGATCGAGTGGCGTCGATGTGTAGCAAGAAGTACTTTGGACACGTGGCTTCACCTACCACAATCTAACAGCTCTGCGTCGTTGTTACGTGAGCAATCTTCCTGACCGGTGCCATTCATCATCAATATCATCTAAAAGTACCATCAACGCACAGGTAATAAGTACCTCAGGTACAACGAGCTGGAATACGCACAGGTATGTGTGTATTCCTGCTCATTTTCGAACAATCATCTTCATGGTTGCCATGATTATCCACTTTGCCTCTATCTGTGCGTGTCTGCCGGCCAATCAGTAAATAAGCGCTTAACCGCAAGTTGTTTTCGAATATCTCATCGGTTGAATTTGCGAATTAATAAGAAAAAAGTCCACACATTTAGATAGAAGCCACTTGAAACGCCGTCTGGCATCCAAAGCCTCAACGTATTTCATGACAAATACAGCGCCACAAGTGACAATGATGGCAACGCGAGAACTGAATGAAATCGGTGCGTGAATTTTTCCATACCCACCCATTGCACATAAAAGTGCCCATTTTTGCAGTAGTTTTAGCTGATGCTCCGACAAGAGCAATCTTCACTAACAGAGCTATTCGAACCGTTTCCTAGAGTTCATTGCGCTATCAACCCAAGATTTTATCAGAATGAAACAAATTCACAGGAGTCATGCTCACCGCATTTTCTGAAACAAAAACGTCGTTTCTAACCCAAGTTACGCACCTTTCCACAGTGGATTCATTATGGCCGATGCGACGAGGAATACCTATAAGGTATCATTAGAGCGAGTTGCTCATAATGGCTATCATCATGTTGTCACTCGTGAAAATTCTTATCTCATACTCTTACCGATAGGCTGCTGTCTATGCAGTGAATCAACGTGCCTCCGCCTTCCTGAGCAGTCGGTCGATGGATCTAGAAGCCAAAGTGTTGCACAAATAAACGACCTTCACTCACTGTTCCGTGATCTAGAAACGACCTCATATATACAGCCAACCCCAAGCTACTAATGTATTACGTAAATCGCGTTTGCGCAACACTCAACCTATTCTATGCAGTTCTGCTCGCTAAGGTGAAGAATGGATAATGCAAGAAGAGAGACGTACCAATTGACGCCTCATCATCTCATATCGTTCAGCTTCCTCCTTCTCCATCATTGCTTGCCGCTTCTCACGAACGATATCTCGTCGTTTTGAGAATATCACAACCAAGGATTCCTCTTGCTTAATTAGTTCCTCCTTCTTTTGTTCATATTCGGCTTTGTACTCGCACGACCTAAATAAATATCCAATGTCGCAAAAAAGTAAGACAGTGAGATTGACTGTTTCTCTACAAGACATTGCACGGAATTTCAAGAAAAACCATGTGATCAGCAGCACAGCACAAATGCCGGTAGAAACTCATGAGACATGACTTCGAACGCATATCTCACATTGCCCGCGTGGCATGCCACAAATCGCACCCGATCGCATATTCCACCTTTTATCCTCACAAACATCGCCGAAATATTATTTTCACTGCGTAGTGAAAATGAACGCGTCATCTAATAACAAGAGTTGTTAATAATAATCACTGTAATAGTAATGACTACGCCAATAATAAACATAGTA
The DNA here is from genome assembly GCA_013433145.1 of Ascaris suum. Lineage (NCBI taxonomy): Eukaryota > Metazoa > Nematoda > Chromadorea > Rhabditida > Ascarididae > Ascaris > Ascaris suum. Next base: position 13,879,006 of record CM024169.1, on the reverse strand, counting down.
TTAATAATAACAATAATTATAGCAAAACAACTCATATCACGTATTCATCTCCCCCTTCCCCCCTCAAACGCTTACGGCCAGCCTCAGACAAAGTTCTCCTGCCAAGTGCGCCGGATATCCGTAGGAAGAAACAGTAGGATCTCATACCTGCGAGATCAAGCGATACGCAATCCACCCCAGCCCGAGCCGCCGAAGACCGCGATCAGCTCTCTATTTCATACTGCGACATTTTCGTTAAAAAAAACTGAAGTTTTTTGACAACTTTGAAGAAAGAGAACCCGAAGAAATACCGAGATATCTCTTCAAAAAGCTGCATGCGTTCCTCGGGAGTGTGCCTGGCGAGCTGCTCAACTTGACCCTGATAGACGAGAAAGTTTTTCGCCTCTATGAAAATGCCAAGATGTTGTAGCACACTTGAATACTCTTGCGCCGTCACCACCTATAAATATTGCATTTGGATAATGGTGATATTTCTCTATGATGATTACTTCCAACATCAGCCAACTAATTGTTCCATGTTCGTTCATAATGAACTGCAAGCCCTCGTCCACAAGACTTTAGGCAGACAAAACAACTGTAAACAGTAGTCATACGTATAAAATAAATGCACTGCGAAAGAACAAAAGCAATACTTAAACTTTTTTGGTTGATACTAAAAACGTTCAATTTCTTTTCAAGACTAAAAATACATGTGTTGTGAATTGTTACCTGCTCAATTATGACTCTTATTCACGTTTAATGTCAGTGACTACAACTAAAAGAAGAAATGCTGCTGAAACGACAAACCTATAGAGGATATGATAAGCATTAAACGAATCTCCTAAAAGCAGCAATTACTCCGAAGAAATGCGTGCACTTTTAACGCTGATATTTAATCTATCTTCTATCAACATCGAGCCACTCTTCCGAACTCATAAAACTTTCTCTATTCCACCTAAACATATATGCCACAAAAATATTGATACATTAGTCAACAAACCACTAAAATAAAAAATATAACAAACAACTCGCCTTCGAGTCAATGCAAAACTCGGAGCCATTCGCTGAGATCGTCCTCATAAACGAACGCATTTGACTGTTGCTTTCGCAATTCATCGTTACGGAACAGCTGTTAGCTACCGGTTTCCCAAAGGATGCACCATGGATAAGATCCTGAAAAACGCATGTTGATCGTCAATTTCTAGCCACACATCAAACTGAATGATCGATCAAAATATACATCATGCCCGGTGAATTCGAGCGTTTAAGCTAAGGCCATACATCAATTTTTCACCATTTCTGTGAATTCTTCATACTGCGGTAGATCAGTACCATACAAAGTTTCCCGGGACGAAAGCCTCCCGCAAAGCGTATCATAACATGGCTTCATCAGAACTAGCTCAAATCATGCGATTATTCGACTGCATTAATCAGAAGAAAAAAACAAGAGAATCCAGCTTTACCGTGAAAGCATTCCGATCGCCCTTCATTTAACAATGGTCAGGTGATTTCTGATAAATGAAGCCAGCAACCTACCTGGAGTTTCTTGACTCGAAGATTCTTCTTGTCTTCTCCTAACACGAAAGACACTGCATCCATAAGGTTCGACTTTCCTATAACAAGTTCTCCAGTTATACTTATCAACAATACAAGGCAAATTTCAGATTTCAGTGAAAGTCATTTCGGTATATAGAAACTGGAATTTTCTAACAGTATTACAACGACAGGCATTACTATTAAAGTAATATGTGCTAAACTATTGAAGTGGCACATTAATGGGTTCGATAGGAAATTAAAATTCGGCCTCTACTTCTAGTGAATTAAAGGTGGACAGGTATCAAAGCAATGTTCAACTTTAATGGCTATTAAAGTAGAACGTAATACGCGTGCTAACGCTGTTGAAGCTGAAAAGGCGCGCATATGCGAAAAGTTTACTCTATCACTGTAGAGATATCGATTAATCTATCAATGCCAAACTTCTTTCTATATTCGATTCAGCTTTTTAACTACAGAAGAATTTCAACATTAGTAAAACGTGTGAGGAATCATCCATTTCGAAATGACATTCCCACCTATAACTGTGCCCCTTCCCCCCTTTTAACCTAATTTTTGAGGTAAGGGACAACCTCAGATAGGCTGTTGCCAAAGTTTAGTAACTATCAAACGATGTCTCTTTGGTGAATATCTTTTCATCTGTCGTTGTCACAGATATAACTTGTCTAGCGGAAGACACGACTTTTGAAGTTACTCTAATAAGTCTAACGTCCAATGGAAGTGAACCTCAACGATGCATAAGAACGAAAAATTGGCGATGGTTGCTATTAGCAAATACGAATGCTGCAACATAATTCAGGTAAAGCTTTGATAATGACATCTTTCGTAGAACGTGCAGCATAATTCTTTTGAATCAGTGTAAGTCCTGATCACTATAAACTAGAATCACTGCAAACCTGAACCATTGGGGCCGACGATCGCCGTGAAATCGGCAAACGGTCCAATGACGTGCTTCCCTTTATAAGATTTGAAATTCTCCACTTCCAACGACAACAGGCGTTGCATGTTCACTGCAATTTCTGCATTTTAATTCTCTCCCGATGATGAAACGGTCTGATAACATTCGTTCAAATTAATAGAAGCAAAATCAGTAGACCGAATGGGACGGTAGGATAAGGATGTTGACAGTTGCGAGTTCGAAAGGGTGAAGATAGAAAGAATTTTAGAACTTTAGATTTAAAGCAATAAAGTAAAAACCGAAAGGGTGAAGAAAAAACAAGAAAATAAAACTCGTATTTTAATTTTAACGGCACATCGACCAAATTACTCAATTCAGTACATGTCAAGCACCTCTAAATTCTCCGGAAAATTTGTCTGTGCGGAAAACTGTGTACGATTAAAAAAGTTTAGGCGTCATTATGATTTCGATAAGATGTAAGTAAAGGCGGAAACAATAGCAAACAAATAAGTTCTCCATAGGTGTGAGCATTGCTCTTTCCTGAGAGCAGTTTGAAAAGATGAGATTTCAGCACATACTCCAACGCACATAGTTTAACCGGGAATACCTGCACAATCTGGGTGAGACACACTGACGAATGTGAAAGCGTTTTTTAGCGATCAGGGAACCTTTTCACTCCTTTACTTGACGAAATCTTAGTTTTTACTGAAGATGTAAATTCCTGATAGTTGATATATCCTCACATAATTCCCAGGAACAAATTGAATGAAAAACCACCACAAAACATGCTGAAATAAGATGCGCAAGAAACAACAACCCCATTAACGCATACCCTTCACATAATAACTGAAATACAGTAACACGACCCCACTTCGCTTCCACGCTTTTCAGCATTATTTCATCACCCACAAAGATTTGATGAAATCGTTCACCCATCTCAATCAATGGGAACGCATGCGACAATAAAACCGCTCAACTAGGTATAAAAGTCCACCACACGTTTTTGAGTGTTACATCAACCGTTGCAATAAAAAAATGGCTTGTTTAATTGTGAAAAATAATAAAAACAAAAAAGTCGACCTTTACATATGTATGCATCTACTTTCATACACATTACACAAACAGAAGCAATACTAAAGAATCTACAAAACCTCGAAAAAGCGTATAATGAGGTGCAAACCGAGAAATACTATCACAAACCTGCAGAGAAAGCGTGAATCTCTGAGGTGCAAACGATCTGAAAGTTGATGTAGATACGAATCATACAGTATCACAATAGTACATATTTGTGGAAATCATATCACAGCTACAAACTCGTGAACAGAAGTTATATCGCATACCTCAAGGCAGCTCAAAAATAGAAAGTGCAGATATTTAGTCAAATTAAACCATCAAAACATTCATAGAAAATTCAAGATATTTTAAAGCCTGCTTTATCAACAAAATGGACTATCAATTACATTCATTGGCGAGTAAATGAGTGTTTAGCCTAAACAAAGTTTGCAAAAATCGATAAAGATAAAAAGGATTTAACGAAATCATTAACAGACAGCGACAATCCGCTGAAAAGAACTTTTCTGCATCAAGCACTCAATTGAGCCAGTAATAGGTAGTACAAGGGTCTTTGTGCAGAATTGCCCACATATAGTAATTACGAAGTTTTGAGGGTTGATTTTGAATCAAAATCTTCGGCAAAACTCCAACTTTAACCAACAGTTTTTAACTTATCTCGGTACTTATCTTTACCTTTTTTTTGTAGCTTTCTACCATATTTTTACTATACAAAATGTGGAAGTTCTTTCTCATGTCTGGGCTCATTATCACAGTTTCTAGCTTTGCTTCTTCCGTTTTCCTTGCCCAGTGGTGAATTTAGAGAGCTCGAACTCGTGAACAGAAAATTCGTATGTTATTCCGTATGTTTCGCATACGTCGTTCAGAGTTTTTCTCAGCTCAGGAGATAATCAGCTCACCCGGTCACGTCCGAATCGGTTCTGAGCTCTTTTGTAGAACTAGTGCATGATATTTAGTCAAGCGCCTATTAGTTCGTCTAACCTTTTGAAGGTAATCAAAACATGGGAACCGTCATAGAAAATCGCATAATCAAGATATTTTAAAGCCTCGAAGGCTTTAATCAACAAAATGGACTATCAATTACATTCATTGGCGAGTAAGTGTCATGAGTGTTTAGCCTAAACAACAGTTTGCAAGAAGCCATCGATAAGAGATAAAAAGGATTTAACGAAATCATTAACAGACAGCGACAATCCGCTATTGAAAAGAACTTTTCTAGAGCATCACAGCACTCATTGATTGAGTCAGTACCGCCAAAGGTATGTGTACAAGTGGTACCGGTCTTGAAACCGAAAGGATGTAAACACAGTTTCAAATTTCAGAATTGCCTGATAATATCACATCAGAGAATAAGGAAAGTAATGGCCGAAATACGAAGTTTTGAGGGACCATCATAATGGGATATGATTTCCCATCAGCTAAATGTTCATAATGGGATATGATTTCCCATCAGCTAAATGTTCATTAGCCAACCTAAATAAATTCACTTCAACAGAGGGCCGACCGTTGTGAACGATTGATGCACTATTATCGCCTAGAACCTATACTGCTTAGTGGATAACGAATGCAGAAAGCACAAGACAAACGGAGGTACAGCTTCATGCACTGAGGTCATGGAAGACAGTGCGGGGTGGAGAGTCGGATAAATTCATGTTGAACTCACTTGGGGCAGCGATGGCTGCTAAAGTATCCTTTACAGGTAGCACCTGCAGAGTAGTACAATATCTGCAGGGTTGCATCTTTAATGGCCAAATGGCGACTCCCATAACTTGAATGAAATTAAACTGAAACTCCACAACAGTTTGCCACATTTCCCCGGCGAGCAATACTGTCGCCAACCATCTTAAAATGTCGCATCCACTCCTTCCTCCCTCTGCACATGAAAACAACTGACAGATGCGCCATCAACTCAGTTCTTCCAATTAACTCCTTCCAATTCTCTTCGCTTCTGCAGCAACAGGAAAACAAAATCCCATTAGAGCAAGCTCCTGGCCTATAATCTGCAACACTGTGCAGAATGAACTCAACAATAAAACATGACGAGCTACTGGTATCATTTTGACTTTGTCTTTCTTCTGCTTGATTATGAACATCTCGGTAAGGTGAACGAGCGAAGAATCCACAACTCATCAAAAGTTCATTACAGCAACGTACAAGGAACTATATTAAAAATGCCGATACAAAAATCAACAGGAAATAGTAAGAATATGCAAAAAAAGGCCAGGAGAAAGAACTCAAAAGATGGAAACTCGCCCCAAGGACAACATCAGCGTCAAAATGCTCACCTGGATATGAATCGTAAACATCGCAATTATGTGATGCGTACGTAGGTCGAAATATGCAATCATTTCTCACAAATGATTGCGTCTAACTTGAATTGACAAGAAACAATCATATAACCTTCCGCAAGTGGCCGAATCGATGTAGGATCAGATAACGCAGAAAGTACTATGGGAGATGATCAGATAACGCATAAGAACAGACCAAATTGAAAAGATTAAAGAAGCATACGTAATAATACATGCAGAGGTTGGAAATTTACAGTGTATGCAGAAACGGAGGATACCATGTACAGCAAAAGTATAAAGGTATATCTAATATTAAAACGCAACATGGCAACCTCACTTAATGGGCAATCTTTACGGTCCGATCGTCGAGCATGTTTCACCTCCAGCTTCCAACTGGATGCGCCGAACAAATTATCCTAAATTTCCCGGTCTTCCTCGTTTGATTTGTTGATTTGGAATGTATCCACCTGGTTTTGCGAGCTGGGGCTATGCAGCAGAACAAGGAAGATAGGAAAACTCCCTACGACGCCAAAAGAAACCGGTGGGAATACTCGCCTCCGCGCTGGCAGCAGCAGGCATGCGACCTTAACAGTGGTCTCAAATTTCTGTGATGCTCTATGAAATGGGTTTCCCCATGCCTTCTATAATTTGACGGCATTGAATTAGCACGGATGCCATATGCCGAAAATGATGTTTTGACTTGGCTGCTTTGGACTGAATGAAGTATTAAGCATGCTCGAACTTCGAGAATCCTGGCCGTCTCACCGGCTACTTTTAGGCCCTCTTGCCCTCATTCTCTGCCGCTCTCTTTCGCCGACCTTGATGGCACTATCCATTGCTAACAACATCTATCTTTTTCTGCCGAAAAATTTACTTAATATTTGTTTAAGCAAACAACACTTAGACGCGAAGGCCAAGCACGATAAGCCCCTTCACTGAGATCTTTAAAGCACACTTTTAACAAGCTTTAAAAGCGATATGGCTCATTATATTCCGCATGCCCATGCTTTTTTCCCCTTCGCGACACCTCCTTATAAAAAAATGCCACTTTAAAAGCACAATCATCCTGCCACCGGGAAATTGCGGGTATTCACCCTGGCTGCGATACAAGAACTGAAAAATTTACAAGGTTTTGCAAGGGGCGCATGGTGTTTGATGCGGGGGTGGAACGTGCTAGACCTGCTGAACAGCATAGATCGACCTTCACACTACCGTTCGCAACGTTTTCCGTCGGAACATGAAACATCTGTTCGCAGAATGTGGCGAACGAACGACGAATAGCCAAACTCAGGTGACCAACAACACTGTAAAGGAGGATGGGTAAGCATGAACGAGCGACAATAAACGACTGGTGTCATAACAACGGAACGACAGGAAATGAAAAGATTTACTACAGAAAGGCAGGCCGTAGAAAACCGGTTAAAGTCTGGTGATATTACTTTGCTTTTCACTACAACACTTTTCGACAAAAAAACAATCACAACAGTTCACAGAGCAAATTGCATGCGGACAGCTGCGTCTCTTCGCCTCTCAACTGAGCAGAGACGGCAGAAGGCGCAAAGACACTTCGAGAGACTGACCTGCACAGGGAGCAAAATAAAGACATTTGAGGAAAGATGTCTTTATTTTGAGGAAAAAAGATAGATGAAGCATGGAAAAGTGGCAAAAAATATGCTCAAAATTGCCAAAACGACAAAAAAAGTCCAATGCTAAAATCAGGTTAGTCTCCTGAGCAAACATAAACGAAAATATATCACCGACTTAGCGGTCACAAGAGTAACAAATCGATGTTCAAAAAACAATGTCGCCAGATATTTAGAAACGCTTTAAGTCGAAAGACAGCACTGCCGATTCACCACCCGAAGCAGGATGAACACCGAGGATTATGTCAGCCTCCTTGTATAATACCTCTTTCAATGAAACCATGATTACCTGCCCATCCTTCTGCGCGTACTCCTTTAGAAAGGTTTCTACCTTAAAATAACCAGTTTATAAATGCGCATAGATGCAAACAAACAACACTGCTCATCCATTTAAATACGATTCCCTCAACGTGATGCCACAACAAAAATACTGGTGGGAATCCGTTGTAAATGACGGCAACCGACGGAGATTAGTGCTGAGAGTTTTATGTGCTTTCTCAAATCTGCGCTTGCAAAGCACGTTATGACAACTCTACTAGTAACTACATCCACCGAATCATGAATAAACGAATTATCTGTAGAAAATTTGAGCTTCCAGCAATTCTGGCACACTTATCCATTGTTTATATCAACCGGTAAGGCGTGCAACAAGGTGAGGGATTATCAATGCGAATTCTACCCTGACGCGCAAACCAACCTACACAGAAATTGGCATTCACCTGCCGATCACATCGAGACATGAAACGATATTATTCCCTCGGCTTGCCGGTCAATCATTCGTACAACCTTACATTTGCCAACTTCCTATCAAATGTGCACAAATTTATCTAGCGTGGCACACGTGTGGATAGACCCATTGTAAACGATTAGTCATGCAAGTGAGTGACCTACTGATGCGCATCTAGGTACACATAAGGAAAACGGCAGTCTACAGCAGGCAGCCTATTAACAGAAACAATGATTAATTTGGAAACGCAGATTCCATCCGACAGTATCGGCGATTTTTGTCCGACATCCCACTATTTCTGCCAATAAATCCATCCGTCCAACATATGCCAATCCAAGATGTATTCCAGCTGTCAACTGATAAGTCATTAAGGATTGATAAGGACGAATTCAATTATGCGAAGTCCCCCAAGGCCCAAAGTCAATGCATGAACTTTGTGATCTCGAAGAAGCATCAGACATTCAGGACACCAATCCATACTTATCGGCTCATAATCCGATTATGAACTGAGAGCGCCAAATTTAATCAGCGAGACCGCTCTCGATTAGTTAGCGATTGCATGAAGAGACTTGGGTGTGTGAGGTTCGACGGACATCTGTGCCGATTAAGGCATGCAACAGTCCACTGAAGATGCTCTGAACTTTTTGTTTCTTTGAGCGCTTTATCCACCCGTATTAAAAACACTTCCATTTCACAACGGAACTAGGCAAGTTAGCTGCACTTTTATCAAACTTTTAAGGAATTACGAAGAAACAATACACAGAAGCGATATACAGAAAACTGGGAGTTGTCTGTTGAAAACCTTTACGACCCTGAGAAATAAAGAGCCCTATTCCGCTACGAACAGAGCAATAAAAAGAGAACGATGAAGAGGCGACCAATCTGTTTCACTTACTGGTTATGCTTATGTTATTTTAGGGCTTAGAGAAAATCATTTTGCCGAATGGTTTGTTTTCAAAAAAAAAAAGCATTCTTTTCCAAATACCTGCACGCTTGGTCGAAAATGGAAAAATATGCAGCATTATGCTGAGAACGAAAAATATGGAAAAGCACTGCAAGTTCTTTTCTCGGCAACAATCTTCCCAGTTATTTGCCAGTTTTGCCTTTCCTATACATAAATCGACCTCGAATGTTAAACAATTTCTGGAAATGTTGCTTTTGGTCCCCCAAATTCTATACAGAATAGTAGAGAAGGATATAATTTTCGCCTCGACGCACTGAGGCATGCTCACGTACGCCGCACTGTCGCTCTCTGCCTCGGCATGCCATACCAAAGGCGACAAGCTGTCATGATTACCTTTGAATCAACTCCTTTAATGTTAGCAAAGGCTCAACACATAGTCTTCGGCGGTTAAAATAATATTTTGGCTTCGAAGATGATGCTGTCAGTACCTTTTCAATATTGGTGCCGTCAAGCGCCGCATCTGCCTCGTCCAAAATGAGGAACGGTGATGGGATACGAGAGTGAATAGCGAGCAGCAGTGCCAAAGAAGCAAGCGTCTTTTCACCACCGCTAAGATTGTCCATTGGACGGAAGCGCTTCCCCGGTACCACACAGCTATACGAGATTCCGTCTAGGTAAGGCTCTTCGCAGTTATCGGCTGTCAGAATCGCTTGAGCGCTCTGACTATGATTCAAACGCTGAAAATGAGCATAATCGACATTCGCCTCACTTATTCAAGGTTCACCTCTCCAAAAGTGAGGAACATCATCAAATCGGTGGCATCTTTTCTGATGACCCTAGATCAAGTAAAAACCACTAGACGCCACAAAACATTCGTAGACTAATTTACATACGAGCTATCCAAAGATGGAGAAGAAAAGGTAAAAAAGGAAAAGAGGGAGGGAGGGAGTGTGTGCAATGATCAAAACTTGACGCCACAGTTACGACGAAAGACTACCTAAATGCGGCAAACAGCAGAGGGAAGAGACGTCAGTGGACCAAAGTGACGTTTGGCGACTTTAGCATGACATCAAATCCACTCTTGAAGCGCTGCCACAACAAATCTCTCTGTAAAAGATACCTTATAGAGGTCGTCGATATTATTCGCGACCGCTTCGAAACACTCGTTGAATCGCGCGCATCTCGCCATTTTCACCTGTTCGAACTGCTCACGGGCTGTCATGACACGTCTGCGAGCTGTTTCGCATTCTTCAGCTATTCCAGCCTCCTTCGCTCGCAACGCCTCCAACCTACGATTCAATGCAATCCACCACACTCGTTCTTCAATCACGACAATCAACTCCTCCCTCCCCTCACTCCATTCGGCATCTTTTCAGGTTAAACCAGCAGACCGAAAAATTGTAAAATTTACAAAAACTGATACACGATCATCGAACAACAAAGCTTAGTTAACTATGAAAGAACTTGAGTATTGAAAAAAACGTCCGCTAACGCAAAACTCCCGGGATCTCAGACGTCTTAATTACGATGTTCCGGGTGCTGAAATTAGAAAAACGCAAGCTAAGTTACCACCATAAAAATTTACTGGTTGTTATTCTTCCCTCTACGATTCAACCTTCATCGTTGCAAAACAAAGAGTTATGAGCGTTGTATGGCAGATCAGAATCACTCTTAGAGCCTTTCTTTGTTCAAAAGCCTATTGATAAAATTATTCCCGATAAAAATCAACAACCGATTGCTGAAAAGCACACTCTGCACGTAGCCAGCATCTTCAACATGCACAACCAATCCCGCTTTGGCGACCCTTATGTTAGTATTCATAGGGAAGCTTTTTGATTCGAATCACTTCAGAGCATGCTGCACAAAGATCGTGCAGGAAAACAACCACCAAACACCATTTACAGCGTTACAACAATTTTTTGCGGCTCAAGATTCAACTTCATATGCTAAGCAGATCATCGAACTTCATACCTCAAATCCTATCAATTCATCTAATTCGGGTGATAAATTTCTGCAGATTTTCCTCTTAAAAATAAAACAAAAATTTGCAAGAATCGAATTTCAACAGAATTAACGACGAAGATCATTCCTCGAAAATTTAAGGTTCAGTTACTTCCATACGAGATTTCATTATTATTTCACTGCCCCCCCCCCCCGTCAATACTTGCACACACTACAGCTTCATCAGAAAGGCCACATTAAAAGAAACTGCTTGCACTCACATAACCTGATGCGCACTTCACTGCTTTCAAGGCATTAATGATGTTTCCATCTAAAATGACCTGATGCCCACAGCCTATGCAGACTCTCAATCGGAAGTGTCAAACACTTGTTAATATAAGCAACCAGACGGCACAGGAAAACAACACCGTTCAGCAACATTGACGCGAGGCACTGAGAGACGTAAAATCGCCGCTCTCGTACCATCCACTTCTTCCGATAATTTCTTTACTTCTTCCTTCACTTGTCCTTCGTCAGTCAGCTGCAATAGCAATCTAATGATCTACAAAAATAAGTGCTCATCTTTTCAGGAAAACAAGGAAAATAGCCTCTGTTCGTCAATGGACCTCAGACAGTCACCATAAATAAGCACCATGAGTCACATATCACCTATTTTAGTTACTACATTTAGCAACTACATTGTTACATATGACTACTCCATAGACGGCCCGTATCTCGCACAGGTCGTGGTTTAGATGCCACAGTCCTCTGAGGAAGCAAGGGTAACATGAATCTGGTGAAGGGGTGCACAACTTCCAGCAAGGTTCCAATAACAGGAGTCGAAAGCATGCATCAAGTTGGCTTCATTGATGGAACATTTTTGCCGTTACCAAACAATGCGAAAATAGCAACGCTAGTAGGGAATGAGTAAAAACTACGAAGAATGTGCATAGGGAATTTAGATGCAAGGGGATACTAAATGATACTGCCTAGCTTTATTTATGGATGTAATTAAAAAAAAAAAAAGAAACCGAATGAAAGAAAAGGGGACGTAATTAAGGCTTTAGGAACCGAGCATTCTCCAAAGACCGCGTACTTCAGTTACTGATAAAGGAAGGAAGGATATTCACGGCCATGCCTAAAACAGCTGGTCATAGAAATGTTAGAAATCATCTCGCGACAAGTCGGTTTACGACTGCGGGTACTTATGAGGTCTGTATTTTCAACATCAAGAAGGCTCGAATGGATAGGAGGCGAATGTCGTTTGCCCACACAACCGATTACCCGTTCAATAACTATTTCAAAAATCCCTACAATTCTGCAAAGTTCGCTAATGATGCGTAAGCTGCCGGAGGGGTCACACCATTCAGTGTCACCAAAGGATGCAAAACTCATTTCATTATCAGTGCTCGCGCGAGACCCGTCGTAAAGTGCGCTGTCTGCCGGCTGGAAATCCTTCTTTCATTCCTGAGCTTGCCGCATCTCATATCTTTACCGTTTAGGAGTGTCGGAACAATCGCAAAAAGCACTCAGAGTCATCGAGAGGTGATGCAAGGCAATGGCATACCAAGCTTGGATCTACGAGCGTCCCGCACCATCGTGGACAATGCTAACGCAGTTTGTGCCTTCCGAGAGTTTTTGGCGAAACGTGAGAGAGAAACCACACTGTCTAGGCTCACAACATCGGCCATCATAAGTTCGACTGAAGCTTTTTCACTTGCTAAAGCTGGTCAAGCACCTACTACCAGAATCCGCGATTTGTGGACAAAAACTCGTAGTCTGACAATAGTATTTATGAACCAAATTGCTACAAGGTACAGGAAGCGAAATCTTGCAGTACTACGAGTGCATGAACGGCGGGCACAAACTCAATTGCCTAACCTCTGATACACCAATAAAGAACAGACTGCCTTTTCCGGATTGCATCATTTCCATCAACGCAGACACAATCGAAACCAGCTGCTTTCAAAGGCCACTGAGGAAAACATTACAGATCGAAAATCAGCTCAGCCAGTTATAATGACGATGAACATTCCTAGCAATATGAATATGAAGAGGCTCAAACAGAGAAGCACATATAGACGCTGAACAATCCCTCGAGAGAATCTCACATCCAATATCCAATATTGACGACGCATATCTAAGAATCCCCGTCAAAATTATAGACGTTGTCAGAGACATAACAATACGCAAAGTGTTTGAAGCGAAACGGATAAAACTCAACGGCGGCTTAACCTCCTTCACTTAATCTCTAAGCTCCGTACCTCCCTCACTGAATGTACAGTAAAACAGAGGGTCCGATTATGGTCGTACTGTCCCTGACTATGAGAAATTCAAGACTAATCGCGTTATATTTCCACGTATGTAGGTTTCGACAGGAATGAAAAGGAAAGCACCTTCTTAAGCCTTTCAGGAAGAAATGCGAAATTGATTTTTATTTCATCCTCGTGATGCGCTTGATTCTCTGTCGATTGGCTCGGCTGTGACGACGACTCATCGTTAGCTAAATGAACAAAAAATGATGACCGGCAGAACCACTTACTGCTCACAATGAACGAAATCCATTATACCAGGTAATCTATTTTTAGAGCGCAAAACAAAAGGAATGAAATGGAAAAAAAACCTCGATGAACCAGATTAAAGAACTGCAGTTAATAAGGAATGTTTTTCGGCATGCATCTCCAGTAAATAAACTACTTTATCGTAATATAACAAATAGGAGAGACATTTTAAATCTGCAAACCAAAAATGCATCCCTCACAGCAACACACAATATCATCAGTGATGTTTTCTGTGCCTCGCCAACCTTATCGAATTATGCTGTCGAATTCTGTATCATCGCACAATATGGAACATCCTGCACTTTTGCATTGAAAGCAAAGGACAGAATAGGATAGTTGAAAACAATGTCTGAAGATACAAATTACTGTAGGATAATTTGTGCACTGAAAGAGTAAATACATGTTGTAATGCTGTTTTGAACTCGAAAATTGCGTTCGAACAAGTGCGTGAATTTCTAAAAGCATATAGTCTTAGACTTCATCACTGCTTAGTATTGTCCAGTGACTGACTCTTTCTCGTCGGTGAACTCGTGGAACAGTATCACAACGCCTTGCATAAGATAATTTTTAAAACTACTACTGCGACGATCAGCGATACTCTGCCTAATGGCGTTCAGTTTAACGGATTTCTACTCGTTCTCGTTAAAGGAAAGTGATTTAAGGGCTCTTCTTACAGTGTGACGAGCAGCAGCGCATACAATTATTGGGCAGGGAGAAGCGCTTTATGCAGCAGTGTTTCCTCGACTTTAGAAGATAAAATATTCTGTTTCGAGCATTTCGAAAGCAAACTTCAGTTTCTCAGAGTAGAAGGGATGGGAAGCTTGCAAATCGATGGAAATGCGGAGGTCGATAAATTAACACGGGTTACCGAGAAACGGCGCAACCTCAGTTACACTCGGCTCATTTACCTAGGCAAAGTTTCTAACATGTTAATTCGACTTCGAACTGTTCATCACATGGACTCACTCTTGTTAGTATATGATTTATACATTGACTTTTTACTTTGTTTTATGTGTCATGCACTTGTTTACAACATGTTCATCATTTATGTCCTTTATGTTTGTCAGCGCACATTTTATCATTTTTGCGTAATAATGCAAATTCATTTTATGTGTTATTCATTTATGTTATTCGTTCTATACAACAAAGGCTTTATATGAGAAACGTATGCTCACATGCACAACGTGAGAACTCTGAGTTAAAATTAACAGCTTTGGCGTAGATTTCGTCCACCTTTATAAATAACAGCGCCTTTCCACGTATGCATGCTTGCCGTTGACAGGCGGAGCTCACGAGCAGTAAATTTTGCTACGGGAAAATTCGTGGGTGTTATATCTTCGTGGAGTGAGTTCCATCTCAGCGCTGCCACGAGTGCTAAGATTCAAAGCACTTTTCCGTCAAACAGTGGATCACAGCATAAAAAACCTTTCCAGCCTCCCTGGCAACCTGCCATTCGACTTAAAAACTGAGCTAGCGCTATTTCAAAAGCGCCGTGGTGCGGTGCCTGGAGAGGTGCACGCGGGATTGAGTATGTGCAGGTGCACACATGAGATAGCAGGGATTGATAAAGAACTGTGTGAACTGTTGTCCCATCCCACATTGCTCCGAAGCAGCGACTACACTGCGGTGACAACAGTTCTTTAAAAGCTTCTGGAAGTGGACTTTCCGGCAGCGGCTTGCGTTCCAGACGTCAGTGAATGCATGTGCCCATGTAATGCGAACTGCGTATATAGAGCTCCTATATCTATTAGCCCTTTAGAGGGGCTGAACGTTGTTTGTCCGCTCTTTGTTCTGATACTTAGCGAACTTGAAAAAACGCTTTCAAGGAGAATGAGTGTTACAGAGGACGAAAGCTCATATACACATTTTGGCAGTATGTAGGGAGTTTTCGGCGAGGATGAAAGTACGCAGGCGAATTAAATTGATGGTGATCAGCGTGAGGAAAGAAAATAAGTGTCGTGGAGTACTCGACGAAAACGAAGAGTATGACTACGAGAAGAAAAGAACGGGGCACTCTCACCACATTTTATAACTGTTCGGCTACGAGTTCGACAGGCGTTCTTTGACATGAGCAGTGCAGTGAAGCACTCACTAAAAACCTTTACATACATCATAGGTGCAACTGCGAAGAAATGCTGGGAGAAATAAATATATCGACATCGTGGGAGAAAAAACGAGTTGTGCGAACATAGCCAATGATGTTTGCAGCTTATTGAAGTGGTAAAATACGAAACACCAGCCAAACTCACAGACAGCGCATGAGTTCGTCCGCTTGAAGTTTCATCGGCATCCCTTACGTATCATCAGAGTTCCTACTGTCAGCTGCGTTTGATGGATTATGAGGCGCGCTAATTCTTTCTACAAACACCCTCACCTCACACAAAACTGTACTCCTGAAACCAGCTGTTTGAAATGAAAGAATATGAATGACTAAGATATCGGTACGGATAGTGCCGTTGCTCCATTGACTACGGTCAGTGAAGAGCATGAAAGGGGCTGCACTGCTATAACTGTCCAATGCAACATCGACGTTGAGTTTTCGAACAGAACGTTACTCGAGTTGAGAATCTCGATGAGATCATGTACGGCAGCAGCCGTGAAAATGGTGGCACACAATGAAAATCTTCATTAAAAAGACTTGCGAGGAGGCAACCATACTGGAGCAGCAAGTGATAATGGCCCGTGAAACTCCTGATGGAGATGGTCCCATTAACTAGGAAGAATCATTTCCTGACTCTTGGTGTTATGGTGAAGAATCTACAGCATCGACTGTCACAGTATGAAGTTCTCGAGAGAACTCTCTCACGTTGCACATGACCTCGGAACTTCTACGGTGTTCGGCGGCAGACAGGGCTTACGATAAGAACCGACGACTGCTCATAAAGAGCACCACATATTTCACGGGTTTAAACAGTCACATATGCAAATTGTCGCCACATGACAAACTGTGGGAAATGTCGCTTCCCAGCAACGTCAACCGACACAGTCCATATTTGGCATCTATTTCAGGTGGATATGGGAAACTGACGAACACTTCGACATTTCGTGCGATTCTGTACCAAACGCATTCCCCTACTACTTTGCCACGATCACCATTAGAAACATTTGCTGTTCATTTCAAATGCTGCATAAAACTGATATTCTTGCGTTAAGAATACCCGAATCTATGAAGACCAGCGACATAGGCACTGTGCATCGCCTTCCTCTGCGCGTCAATTAACCCCGAACATTCGTCAACGGAGAAGGTGATGGAAGAAAAAGGAAATCGAGGAGGACCAAACCTTCAGAAACGAACGTATTTATGCGCCTAAATCCATGTTTGATTTCTGATTAGTTTCTTCAACTACTTTTTTACTTTCCTTTTTACATGCTTCCGCAGCTGAGCCAAACGCTTTATTTATTCTTCACTACAACTCTGTCACGCAGACGCGCTCTCAATGTCGATTTCGCCCACGATCAGATGGAATGCAGCGAGCAAAATTGCTAGAAACAAAGCCATCATGGAACTTAAAAGCAAGTCGTGCATACAGCACCTGCAAAATCGAAAAAAGAAACTATGTTCTGAGGGTCTTATAAACTTCGGCACCATTCAAGAAGAGCGCATTTCTGAGGTGTTCTCAGCAGTTTTGTCTTTAAGAGAGGCTTATATTCGAGAAAGTATGCCTGTTTTTAAGAACTCCATTTTCTAACCGATTTTATTATACTTTTATTACCTGTTCAAGTATTTCATTCACTCCTTGCTCTAACTTCGTTATTTTATGGCGATATATTAACGACCCCGACTTTGACCACCTCACGGTTAGCATGCTAACGTCATTTCAACCACTTGAATATGAAATCTAAGTGAGCAACGCAACCGGTGCTTCAGCTACATCAGTCAGGTCGGATTAACGCCGCGCACACCTATCTGTGTTAAAATTCGATCCCTAAAAAAGTAGAGAATTACCCTGCAAGCGCACTGCAGAGAGATAGCAGGAACGAACAGCTGAAACGTTTTGGACGTGAAGAGAACAGAATGAGAGGCACATTCGTGATAATGCTTTGATGCGCATATCTCGCTGATGAGGGCAGTGATGGGGATTTATATAAACAGCCCTCCTGCTTCCTACCTTCCAATTTTAAACAGTCATGTTGCTTTTGCGAGAACTTTCTGAGTGGAAAACGTCGCGAAATATAGAATAAAGCGACAGAGAAGCGCAATGCTTTATAAAGACGATGGAATGGTGTCGAATAAAACAGCACAATTTGACTCTCCTGCCTCCAGGAAAGTAATAGCGTAGCAAAGCCACAGTAAGTAATATATAAAATAATGTTTTCAAAAGGAGGGCACAGAAATACTATCGAATGTTACCTCCCTAACATCTAGCACCCCTTCTCCTTCCTCCTATTCCACACATAGCCCCTTCAATGTTCTGGTAAACAAACTGTGAATGAAAACTAACGACCGTTCAGAGATGGCGTCAGTTCCGCAACATCAACATCGGCGAGACATCCGTTGATCAGAGGCAGTTCCACGCCGCTAACTTTGCAGTAATGCAGAAGTGAGCGACGCTCGTGACGACGACGCGCTATCATCTCCTCCACAGCGACCAGGTGCTTCTCGTTCTCCTTTACCTAAACTACCTCCAGCAAAACATCACTGTTTCCTCAGGGCTGACAATGGATTTTCCTTTCCGTCTCCTCAAAATAGCGCTACCAGCTGGAGCTTTGCCACAGGAAAACAAGAGACTGTTCGAAAATCCCTGATTAAGATTACAATATTCCGTCCAATCTGCCTTTCTTATCCTTCTGATAAGAGTTGGCTTCTCCAGAAACTTCATTCGGAAGCTTGGAACTTCTCGAATCTTTGAAATTCTAGAGTCCCAGAACCAAAGATTCTAAAAATTCCGGGACCCGAATACAGCACTAAAATACTTATATTCCAAATATGAACGCACACTGACCCAGCAAATTTCTTCAGCTGAATGCGTTTTCACAGGCGTCATCATTGCAGCTCGGCATCGAACTGCTTGGGGAAGAAACCACTGAATCCCTTCTCCTCTAAGAAAGACGCCTCCAGTTACGGCGATGCGGTATTTATGTATCGACATAGCAATATACAACAAAAGTGTGTGTCACACACTATTAACATGAGCAAGTTCAATGCAATAGACATGCTACTTACTTATTAAATTATTCTCAGTACACATATGCGCATAAAGTTTAGTGCACATGAATACAAACGAGATTAATGGATGCCACCAAAGGGAACCAGTCGTCCCCATTTAATCTAGGAATTCAATGAAGAGGATTTAGGGAATTCGATTCGTTAAAACTATTTGCAAAAGCGGAGGCCCTAAACTTGAAAATGCACCTGATTTCACTCGGGAATTCCCGAACGTCAAAGCAAACTCCGACTTCCATTACGAACCTCTAAAATTCGCGACTTCCAACTTCAAGGCTCCAATGACAGTCTGAGAGAACGAAAGGCACCATTCTGATTACCTAACACTTTGATCAGTTCAACCTCTCGCAAAAACGAATGACGGCCAGTGAAAACGTCCGCGGTAGCCTTTTGTTACAGCATTTTCCGGCAAGCTAGATATCATGAAGTTTGTCCCATCTTCAGACAGTAGTCATCAAAAGCTCGTAACTACCACAGTACGAGATGACCTATAGTTAGCTTCAATGCATGCACGTTCACAAATTTAAATACATCTGATGTGCACAGTATAGACTTAATAGCTGCATGTGAAGGCTACTTCTTCGCTATAGAAAGGCATCTCAACCTATTTGCCTTCTGCTGGTGACGAATGTTTTCAGCGAAAACCTGGTGTATGAAAGGTACTCTCATGCCCGCTTCGAATCCAAGGCATCAGTGCTCTCCTGACAGGCAAGAAATAAGATCAGGAATCTAGCCAAGTACGCCTACGCACACTTCTACGAGCGAAGGGAGGGAACTAAGAAGCCTAGGAGGCTTCGTTTTCTCTCCAAGCTCTAGAGAAGATTGCGTTCATCAGCCATTGACTTAATGGCGCTACTGGCAATATTTGAAAAGAGGATTTCAAGAAGCAAATTTCATGACGGCTTTTCAGGGTAGTTTAGCTATACGCAAAAGTCCGCATTGCGTGAGTTACCTCGAGAAGAAAGAAATATGATTCGTCCGGCCAACAAATGCGATTTCTGTCAAAATATGAATTTCCACTATCGGATTTCCAACAGCAGTATTCAGCGTAAAAAGTGCTTTCTGAATTACAATGAAAACTAATGATAAAAACCAGGCAACTGGGTATGAGATATCCGCAAACGTTACGTACACAAAAAGCTGACTTAATCCAAAAAATGAGTTGTCAGTAACCACATCACAAAAAAATCTCGCAGGAAATTTCAGATCTTATATACTTAGATAGCAGCATATATATCGCCCAACGCTTCATTACATAAAGATAAAATGTCGTGAACAGCCTTGCCGAGTGCCACCTTTACCCACTAGCGACTCGCTATTCAGGAAAGCGAAATACCTTGTGAGCAATTTGTTGTGCTCCCTTCCGAAGTGCACTCATTCTCACTGTACTTTCTTCAAAGGCTGTCTTCTTCGAATCAAATTCAGCTTTCAACGTCCCATGTTCCCGCTCCAGCTCCTTTAGCTTCTGAAATTATAACGAACCACACACTATGCTCACTTTTCAGTTAACAGATGGTCTACCCACTTAAAGAATTTAGTTAATCTTGTTTATTCCATTGGCTGAAAAACGGTAAAGGGATGGATTTAATTCTACATCAGATATGACTTCCAAAGAATGCACTGACATCGCGTTCATGGGCAATGTGCGACTCTCATATATAGTTCGTATTTATGAAAGAGAAGCGCTTTGGTCAGATAAGACTTGGATGATTACCATATGCAGCTGTGAGTGAAAAATTAGTGGTACAGGACAAACGAAAACTGGTTAGCGATGAAGCTATCAATAGTTCAGCCATCACAAGAAAGCTCTGAGTTCGGCTTCAGGCTTGCGGACTAACTTTTCACTCGTAGCACATATATGAGCTCTATTATTCTAACTCGAATAAAAAAATAAACGACTCAACTACAGAAACAATAAGCGGGCCATTTGAAACGCCAAAAAGGCAGGCACCAGTGCAATTGTTCACTCATTCAGTTGACCCATTTCGCCTCGCTGGGAGCTGATCTATACTTCGACTAACAAAATAAATTTGATTTTTTAAGAAAAATGAGTGTGGCGTTGTGATTCGCCTCAACACTCTGAGGCCACTCAACCGTACGAATGAGAACGCGTTCAGTTGGCAAAAACCTCTCATATGTGATCAAGTACTGGAGAATATTCTTCGCAACCCCTTCCCATTTGTCGTCTCTTGTTTCATGATTCATACACTTGCGCTTTCCATAATACACGCCAACGCATATTTCAGCCCTTCACCTAAACGCACAAAACGAATAAAAAGAGATACGGCTGGCTTCCGGCCTTTCCAAAAATATTTAAAAACGACGAGCTTTCGCATATCTCCTGAAGGTCGATATGGAAGTCTTCTTCTAGAGACAACGAAGTCAAACATACCTGCTCCTCTACATCCTCGCTAGCTTTTAGATCTTCTAATTGATTTGTTAGCTGCTTGACGTTCTCTGCTTCCTGTTCCTCTCTCACTGCAATCAATAAGCTTGAATCAGGCTAATGCTTAACCCTTTATCTAAGTGCAATACATACCTCCACCAATTACCTTCCAAAGCATGCCATATCTATTCAACAGAAATTGCAAAGCATTCTCACCACACTTGATTAAAAATTTATGCTCAAGACGCTAAGCCAAATAATCTGTTGAACTACATACTACTCGGCTTACAAGAAAAAACCCACAGAACTAGCTCCTAAATTTCCATACGCATGCTAAACAAGGAAAACTGGCTACCTTGCACTAGCCTCCTGAGAAGCTCGCGCAAAGAAAGGATTGCCTGCACCACCGTTGTTAAAACGAGGAAAAAGAGTCGGTAGAAAAATGTTCTAAACATCACTGACAAATGTGCAACATCCTAGCCAAGATCGCCAACATCTACTTAGGATGCCTTTGATCTTCGCAACCCTTCGCTCGCTCATCTAGCCTTGACGCTGATAATTTACAACTTGCATTATCAACCCCAATCTCAAAAGCTAAAGTTTGTCTGCAACACAACTTTCAGCCCGACTCATTCGTTCCAGTACAAAAACTTGTGCCTCGCTTTGCTTCCTTATCCAGGAAAGCTGATGTATGAAGAGAGGAAATCACAATTTTGGAAGACTTTGAATGTTCTAAGCAAATTAAGTCCTATTCCACCAAAATACCTATATATGATTTCACTCACCCTTCCCCCCTCCTTCCCCTTGAAGAAAATTCCAGAAATAATCTCACCCTCACCTTCAAAAAGCAATCCCCACATCTATTTGTATCTGCTGAAGACGCTTCTTGCAACGTTTTATTACGTGAGTAACTACTATACTCTTACTGTACACTGCCGACGTTTCTGATGCTTTTCTAAAAGATTCATCGAAAGTATGTGGAATACTTAAGAGATGTGCTCATCCTCACGATGCGATGCACCGAAATAAGATGTAGCTAGTTGAAATGTTATTAATTTCCTCATAGAACAAAATATTCAAAATTGAACTGTTTTATACTATCCTTGTCTTTGCACCTTCCGCAGGTTTTGCAATGGATGCGCTATGGGGTTGCAAGAGATTGGCTTCTAATCACGTGGGGGGATAGCGTGCGGATAAACATTCTGTTTTCGTACGGTACATTGAGAAGTTCCATACACATTTCTCTTGCAGTAAGAAGTGAACTTTATCAGAAGTTTTTAGCAGGAGAAAAAAGACCTGTTTCACGAACTAAAAGCTTTATTTTTAGTCGATATTTTCACTTACACGTTGAAATTATGGAAGGACCCGTAGGATTATTGCACTGTAGAAATTTTGCGAGTGAGAAGCCAGGACTAACGCAGAAACGGATAGTCCCTTCTGCAAAGACCTGCGGAGATGGAGGGGTGGAGTGTCAACTCTAGTTACTTCCATAAACATGGACCGGCTATAGCAGCAACCACAGTTTGAAAGTTAGCATCTGTCACATGGTTGTTGCTAAACATCTGTCGAAAAAAAACACCAAAGATCATTCTATTTGCTATCGCCAGGTAAAAAACTAGGTGCTATATGGGTTGTGAAACTCTTCAATACCTGCTCGAAAGAAACACCAAACTTGCAAATCCGTCATGAGTTTCTGATGAGGAAGTAAACTCTTCAAAACGAAATAGAAATTAGCCGCCTCCGAAGCTTCAGCGAAAGATGCAATGAGCAAGGTCATTAAAAGTTGCGTGCTCTGCTTCGACGTTACGTCTGAAGTTCGCGCTTTAACGGTTTATGAATTTAAATATCTTCAAAATGGGTACTCATATTCAAGACGGTTTTACTCTGAAACCGACTCTACCAATAACAGCTTAGCACTGTGCTTCTGTCCGAGGTAACCAGATTCAAATAAATATGGCAATGTAACTCGCCTATATCAAAATCCATCCTATAATGCCTGCGATTCATTGCGCTCATCGCTACGGTACTCCCTATGATACTTGTATGCTATTTATTGCTTAAAAAATGCATCCCAAAATGACGACGAGTCGAACGACAGGAAGGAGGATGGGGAACGGAGCAGAAAAACAATACAGGCGCGACAGGTGCTGCACTCAACGCACCACATCAAAGGAAACTCGGAAAACTTAAAGGCAGATCTTAATCAACAAAGACCCTTCACAAGTACACTGCTCCGCCCGCATCAAAGCACCATAATACATTCTAATATGATACAACATTTAGTTCATCACGACCAATAAAATGATACGCTTACAGTTCCTGTCTTCTGAGTTGAGGAAGTCAATTTCGTTCTGCAGTCTACTGAGCTCTGCCTCAAACTTGCGAAACTGTTCCTGCACCTCGGCGATGATATGTATCTCTCGCTGCTCGTACTGCCTGAAGCACACCTTTCGGCTTTTCTGAAGCTATCCATAATTGAGCAAATGCATAACCACCGCCAAGAGCGGAAATGTGCATCGGAACTTTCCGGTGTTAATGCAGTCATCGAATGGAGCCAATATCCAATAGTCAAAGTCAGCCATGGTTTCGATCAGATTTATGAGTAAATGCAAAACCCTTCTCATCTTCATCAAAGAAGTAGTGACGATTTATCAGGAAGTCTGCCGCAAATGGATTCTGCTGAAGGCCATGCCATCTCGAGACGATTAACACGAGCAGCATGAACGTTGCAGCAGAATTCTATATAAACGCACAAGTCAAGTGGGTCTGAAGACTGACATCAAGTTCATTTTTCTGGTTTCATCTCAACACAGAGATGTTCCGATCTTAACACTCTTGACTATTATGTTAGCTGTAGGTTAAAGATAAACCCTAGCAAACTCACAAGTGGCACTAAGCAATCACTGAAGCAAGCTCGGAATCAATTTTCAATTAAAAAGCCAAAAATAATGGAAAACTTGAGTAGACTACAAGTCTACATCAATAAATGTGAACACCACTTCCTTTAATCTTTACTGTTTAATGACGAAATAAACCTTAAGCAAGAGATTTTTAGCTAATTTTTTGGCAATTCCATCGAAATTTGACTCCAGGCCTTCTTCAGTGATCGTTTCTTGCTGCTGAGGAGTCGTGCATCTCTGAAAAGCTCCCATCTTACAAAAAAAAAATCATAACAGAAACAAGCATACTGAGATCTGATGAATGCTGGGATCACTACACCTCGCTAATATTTAAAATGAAGTGGTGCGAAGGAAAATAACTGAAGCATTTTAGAAATCTGAGCAAAACTTTTGTGCACTTGCGCCATTTCAGATACATATTTTGTGGTAAACCCGCTGAAAACCGACGCATGTGATTAAGTTCGAACTCAAATATTCCCGCAATAATTCTGAGCGAAAATGTAGAATGCCAGTACATCATACGCCTTCAAAAGGCTCATAAGACCTGTCAGTGTAAAAATTCAGGGACGTAATTAAGAGTAATGGTGACCCTCTCAGTTCTTTTGGCTACCAAAGCAATGCGTTTCATATTCGGGCTGATTTCTCCAAAAAAGAAGACAAAAACTACAAAAAAAAACAAAACAAAACAAAAAACAAATGCAATCGAACATTAAATGCGCAGACAGTAATACTTCGCAACAGCAGTAGATGAAACGCTCTAAATAGCAAACCTGCACAACAAGCACACATGTTGGCATCTTTTATATAGCTGATCTATATTCGCTGTGCTCGCTACCCAAATCATGCACGACCTTTAATCATCGCA
Organism: Ascaris suum; assembly: GCA_013433145.1. NCBI lineage: Eukaryota > Metazoa > Nematoda > Chromadorea > Rhabditida > Ascarididae > Ascaris > Ascaris suum. The sequence goes on along the minus strand of CM024169.1, from coordinate 13,854,125 downwards.
TATCACTTTAATCATCAACATGCACTTGACCACCTTTAATCGTCAGATTTCTAGCACACGTTTATTGCACCCTTCTTTTAAATAACACAATGAACAGTCGCATTTAATGGGCAACGAATTCTTTACACCTGGTGCACATCCACTACCGCAAGCTTTGCGCCGAGTCAACATAGGGGAAACAAGAAGACACGAAAACCACTCTCATCCCAATCCTTCACTCTCAATGATAAAACAAACCGAATGTCTCTGATGTGCAATCGCTCGCAGAAGTCGTGGAATACTTCGTCTACAATGCCGTTTCTCGTGACTTCTAATTCGGCGATCCGTCTGTTGTTCTCCTCGATGATTTTTTGGATGCCATCGATCTTCGACTGAAAATAACTACCTCTAAAAGGGCCGCAACAGCTATCGGTCGCATAGATGGGTCGACTGATTTCTGATCATGAGTTGCAGCACTCCCTCCAACTTATCACTGGAAATGATAACTTACCAAGATGCAATGATCCCATCGAGCAAGCTACACGCAGCAAACAAATATGAGTTCGCGTGCGCTACACTTTGCTCAGCTTTATTCATATGCAAATTTATGGACATTTTAGGCGTTACCTATTTCAAGAGCGTTCCTAATAACAAAGCAGAAGTCTAAGCTGCTAAGGAATGAGGAGTTCTTGGGAATTTAAGTCAAAACCACGATGTACCAACGAAACGATTCCATAAAACATAATTTTGAGTGATCAAACCTCGGAAAAAAAACGCCAACAAATCTGCCTTAAACAACCTCACACACTCCACAACCGCCTACTTCACTAAAAGACACAGACATCTACTGCAATCATACCTAGCAAATACTCTGTAAATGCATAACTGTGCCACTGACCTATCCAATCTACCTGGACCTACACGCATAATCTCTAGAAGCAGATGGATCTCTACTGTCTACATGAAGCAGCATAGGTACACACGTGCACGTAGGCGCGCTCATGCGCATGCACATATATGCACTACGCGCAGACATTCACAGCGCATTCATGTGCACAGATACGCAGCGCGTTAGGACGCAACTCGCCAACTCGCACAACATAATACACATACGTATCTGCGTGTGGGCATTCCCTCCATGACTTTCGCCTCTCGTTTGCAAAATGACGCAATATTTTGTCTGTGACAACATCAAATTGCAACACTCATCCATACTCACTTCAGAGAAAACATCAAAAAACAAAGTATGGAAAGAAGCGCTGACTTATTTGGTGCATTAGGGAAAAATAAGAGTACGAAACAACCTGCGTGACAGCGAGCCCCTTGTTCAGAATCTCCAGTTCGTGCTGCAGCTCTTCCACCATCTCATTCTTCGCATTCAGTTCACTTTGAAAATGTTTCAGGTTTTCGGCCAAATTGTATAACCTTGTCTTCTCCATCTCGAGATTCGGTTCCATCATTTGTGCCCTTTGCAACTGTTTCTTCTTTTCGACAAGGAACGCACGTCGTTCCCTCAACTTCCTAAAGCAGCAAAACATTCATCAACTTACCTAGCTTCCTCAAGCAAAATACACAGAAGCTATTATCCCTTCCTATTTATTAGAAAGCTACTGAAACTGCAAATACATGCTAATGGAGCCTTCAACATTCCTGATCGAGAGGACGAGTTCGGGAGGGGGGGGGGGTGGGTGAGGGAGGCAAAGGGGCAAGAGGCGAATTCTGAAATCCGTGTGGATACAGTCACACGTTTTCTGTATGTCCATTCTGGTAAATATACGTTTCAAAAACGCTTTCAAGAAACTATTCAAACTATAGGACCACTAGCATCTGAAAACAAATTCGTAACGTGCATGAGTGCCGCTAATCTGAGATGCATCTCTCGTTGGGAACTGCGAACTGAACTCAGTTCCCTTCTCGTGACGTTCTATAACGTTCATGTGGAATAACTCCAACCTTTCCATATGACACCTCTCTTTCAAATTCATATTTCAAAAAGCGCAAGTACTTCAACAAAACAATCATTGAGAAGAGAAAAAAAACTGAAAATTTTGATTCCGACAACCCCTCAGGACAAGCGCACGTCCAAACATTCGGTAGTAATCATAGTGCCAGTGAGTCATCTCCCACGAAACGTAAACGAGATCAAACCACGAACGAGACATTTCCTTCTTATCAAACATTAAACCGATTACCTAACGACACCTATTCCCAAATTTTGCAGCAGTTTCAAACAGAGGATGGTTAAGTAGAGATGGCTGAAAGGAAAATCCAGCATATTTCATCACGACACCTTTCGTGATTTGCGAACTGAAACAACGGATCAGATGGGCAGACACAAAGATGTAAGGAAGAAACGTAGCGTTACGAAATGTTGCGAAAGTACGTAAAAAGCGACCTCAGATCACTTTCATCCCATTTCTTTGCACGCGATCTCAAGTGCAGACCACCGCCCGAGATAACGCCACTCCTCTCAAAAAGCGTCCCATCGACAGCAACGACCCTTTGCCGATCCTCACCGTCACCATTACCGAATGCCAATTTTCTGGAAGCGTCACTTCGCAAACCCTACTAGCATGAAATGGTAGCGTGGAAATCCATTCCGAATGTGCGACTACAATCCCAAGGCTCACTCATTTTACAATTTCCGGAAAGGATACACAACCGACAGACTTATGACTGCGACTTTCACATCACATATTTGTCTTGGTCGAGGAGCCTAAAAATCAATTGTCAAAATAGTGCGGTATATTTAAACCGCTGTTTTAAAACGACGCCACGCGCTTACTGACACCAAATCATTGCACAACATCTAAACTCGGTGCAAAATGAAATCGGTACAGAAACAACTCCATAAAAATCTTCCATAACTATAACTCAAACATCGCACCTATAGGTGAACCTATATCACCTGAAGGAAAAACCTGGAAATACACCAGGCAGGATACGATAAACGAGATGTAATCATAAATCGATGAATGAGTGACCTTAGTGCGTCTTGAATGACCTCAGATTCACTTCGGACAATGCGGCTCAAACATTCTTCATTATAGTGCATTCTTCGAAGCAACAAACGAGCAATACCTCGCATCATCGGCTGACTCGCAAAGTAACGTATTACCGCAAGCGAACTGAACTGCCTTGCGTGCGTCAGGGTTGAGACATTGAACGACGTCGAAAACTACCTTCACACCTTGCGGCTCTGTCAACTGCCTTAAAGCAGCTGCGTTCTATCACAACGACATCTCAACACCATATTTACCTAGGTAGGAGAAAATTCCGCTCCGCTATGTTATCAAATAACTGCTCGCATCTTCCCTCTCCCTTCATGAACAGGAGAGAACCCCTCACATCCTTCCCTTCAGGAAGGGAGCGGACCACTCACCCTCCCTCCCTTTATGAAGGGAAGGGAATCATCACCTCTCCCCTTCTCCCATCAAGGCCAAATCAGTTCGCCTCTCTTTACAACAAACAACGACATCCTTTCCTCCACCGCTTCCCTTCCCGTTTCTACCTCAGCGCTCGGCACCGGAGAAGCATTGAACACTGCCGATCTACATCACTTACTACCACCTTCTGCATTGCCATCTTATCTGGTTTCTGATACCGGATCGTTAGATAATGTTCAAAAACATTTCATCCGTATTGCTTTTTGCAAATTTTCCCATGGCGAACACCCACCAGATCCCACTAATATGTTAGAAATGTTCAACCTGGAAGCATTTGAATACAACATGCTCAACTCTAACTTTATTCCAAGTTATAAAATAACTCGCTCCCAGAAATATTTCAGTTTGCTCTCCCGTAGTCGACAGTGGTTTCACTTGCAGTGCCCTAACAGTCTTGCAGGAAAAATTGCGCAGAAAGCCTTCTGAACTGCTTCCAATTTGTGTCGTACGAGTCTGGAGTCGACTTTCTGCCAATATCGTTAATACACCCATTCTTTTGGTCTTAACTGCAGCAGTCGTTACAATCTACGTCCTAGCGTTGCTCTAATGCATCGAACGTTCATTCCCCTATATTTGCAGATATCCTGCTCTTCCTTGCTGTTCGTGCACACGTACTTCTGCTACGTATTCCCCCTTCGATACTTCGAATTAAATAAGCACACTGGCAAAAGTGCTCTGAAATGGGTCCACTCCACGATTGATCGGCTCTACAAAAAGTGTACGCGCCTTTCTAGCTCCCCAACCAAAACAACTAATTCCATGAATTACGTGAAAATATTAGGCAATAAAAAAGATGCTTTCATGTTTTAAACTACTCGAACGCTTTCAAAAGCCTATAAAAATCGGTCTTTCTACAACCCAGTCGGTGTTGAATGAAGAATCGGACAGTGCAAATGTGACTAGATTTCTTTTAACTTTAAACCTCGCCCTTGAGGCAGATGAATTAATGTGAAAGATTGCGCAAGATGCGGCCAAGGTATGGTCCATGTCAAAGCCACTCTATCTCTCCGTAATCGTTGCTTCAGAAGCTCCTCGACCGCCCAGGCAGACGGACACGCATGCAAACGCAGAGACATGACATTGCCAGCTTGCCAAAATGAACAGCAAGAACAAACAAAACGTTCGCAAAGCTACAGTTTAGGAGAACAAATATTTAATATGTAAGAGGTCCACGTACTTTCAACTTTGTTCGTTTCTTTCGTTTGTCGTGGGTTCCTTAAAAACCCAACCTATGATGTGGTCTCTATATGTGACGGGACTCTGATGCGATCGATTCAATATCACAATAAACCTCGGCAATTTAGTCATCAAAATGGGTGCAACGTGACAAAAACTGCGAATAACTGCCTTGATTCGAATGAACTCATCGCAAGGGTTCTTCTGCAACTGTACTTAAACCTCGCGTCGAGCAAGTGAACCAGTCTTTGCTACACGGTGATATCAACCTTCAAAGCATCGCCACTTGTGGGCATCCCTTCCCCTCTCCCGCTCTCACCAAAGATTTATAAAAGCATACCGAAACCTTTCGCTGATCTTGGGTGTGGAAAGGATTGAAAGAGGAAGGAAACTTTCCGGTGCAAAGCGCTGCTGCTTGAGGTAAGCAATGCTTGCACGAGCCGTTTCATCGGTGTCGCATACGATCGCCATCATATTAGGTGCCAGCACCTAAAACATCGCAATACTCATTTTACTGATCTTTGCTTGATTATTACGAGTATTTTTCCGCTCGCTCACAAATCTCTGTAAAACAGAACCCTCGCATTTCTATTTTCTCACCTATTAATGACGATAGCCGACCCATGTGATCAACATATCGGACCCATGGAAAGACAGCAGTGGGTTTTAGACCTTGTTGTTGCCCACCAAAGTGATTAGCGCTTAATGAGTTGAACGTTTTGATTTTTTTTTTTTGCACGAGTCAGCTACGAATGCCACAGAATGAGGAACAACTAGCAAGTAATTCATAATTAAGTTTATGAACGAGTCCACATGCAAGTTTCCATCCCACCCACCAATTTGTCCTCGAACATACACTTTCATTTCATTATGCAATAAATTAGAGGACTGTTCGACTAAAAACTTTATAAATGCGAAAATGTGGCCACTGATCGGGCAAATAAATGAATGACGCTTATGTGGAATACTGTAAAACTTGCTACTTTCGAGTCAGAATAATCGGGTATTGAATGCACATATACATCTCACAATTATTTATGATATAGCACAGCAGCAGGCCATTACAGCACCGAAGGCAAAACTTGAAAAGATGAAGGGATCACAAAGCAAAGTGAGTGAAAAACACGTTGGTGAGGTAAAATGTTCATACAAAAATCACAACTGAAAAGAGACTTTTACGTTCAGATAAATTTCAAATAATCGAGGACCTCCGAAGTATTACAGCCGAATTACTTGTGAGCAACACTTCCCAAATCAACTTTAATGAGCAAGAAAGAAGCGATTCTTGAAACGGTCTTGAAAAAATCCATGCAAAAATGTGAATGAAACCTTGGTAACAGCGAGGCGATAGCGTTGATGCGAAGGCCGGCAAAGGTCGACAAGTCGACCGTAAATACGGCCTGCAAAAATCCTTTTAAGGCTGTCCATGGCATCATTGCGTCTTCTCTCACGTTCCGACTCCTCATGATCCCCTCCAATATCAGCCAACTGTTCCACCACCACACTCAACGCCGCTTCTATATTCTCAACGCTTTCTTTCGATTCGGCCACCTAAAGGAGACAAAAGTCATTATCCGAGCGTTATCGGGTAATGCTGGTCAAAAACTATGTTCAAAAATATAACAAAATAAACAAATCCAAGTAAATACCAGCCTCCTTATATAGTCAGGAACTTTCTAAAGTGCTACATTCGACGGACAGCCAGTCAGAGAGTCCGATGTCATCAGCACGCTTGCTTTTCCAGCAATCGCCGCTGAAGCTGAAACACATTAGAGTCTCCACTTTGGTATATACTGATATACACAACAGCCATCCTCAACATCCACTTTAATATCACCTGATCACTTTGTGATATTATAACGGATGGTGCAGATGGCTTCCGTGTTTGTGTCTATTGTAATATACAGTTTCCCACAAATTAGCAGGCTCGCACTCATATTCATTAAAACCTTAACGGATACCTCACTATTCCAAGGGACATCATCGCAGCGATTTATCAGACTCGTTCAATTTAAAGCCTTTAAAACTGGCAGAATTATTCTCACTTACCGCTTTCCACTAAATGTATTCCTCGGTTCAGATACTTCTGGTTGTTTAGAAACCAAGTGCACAATTGTCTACTATCAATAGTCACCTCAGTACTTTGCACATGAACTTTCAGGATTTCCATTAAATAGCCCTCTACTCGCCCCAGAACGTTATTCCTTCCTGAACGTCCCAGAACCAATCCAACATATTCCCTTCAGCTCTTAAAGGAACGAGTGAAATGTATCTTCACGAAATCTGAACGGGAATAACCTCATATCAAGTGACCCATTACGTGAAGCTCCCGTTACTCGCCTGCTAATGCGTAAAACAGAAAAAGGGAGAACACTTCAATTTCATCGGTTGAAGGTGACGCAACATCTGTGCCATCGGCAGAAAACGATGCAAGACGAAATCATTATCAGGGACAGTCCCAACGTTTTACGTGCTCTTGCAAATCTGGATTCACAGGACGCACCAAAAGGAACATCATGAATATCTTCATGTCTGCGCCGTAGTTGCAAGCACGCAAAAGTGAACACCGCAATCATATAAATGATGAGTATAACATAAGACGCAGCTTACTTCCTACACATATTCCAAGTTTACATGTCAACCTCTTGGGCAAGTGAGCGTTCTTAAATTTGCATATGGAGAAGGCTGGGAGGGGAAGAGCATTTAAAGCAATTGAGCTATAAAATACTGAAGATCGGATCTCTTATAAGAGTGTAGTAAAAATGAACAGACGATGCAGCGAGAATTCATCACTGCAGTAAAAAAGCAATGAGTAAAAGAGTAGCGAATGCTTTGATACATATGCACCATTATTTGTTGAGGATCTATAAAAAGGGCTTTCTTGACTGGCGGAATTGCAGAAACATGCTCCGCGCTTTTCTAATTATATTTGGGAATAATTGTGAAAAAGCTCTGACGGCTATGAGCATAAATAAAAAAATTGCGCAGATATTCCAACACTCGCGGCACCATTTCCACACTTCTGTCCATTGGCGATGTGAAGGCCAGTATTAGCATCTTCGCTGCCATGGTCCGAGAAAAGACGGACATTATTCGCGCTCAAACCACTACATCTCAAGTAACGCAAAAGACATCCCCATATAAAACTTCCTAAGCGGATTCTTCACATACACAGAATTTCAGAAACTGTGAATATTTCCCGAAAGACGATCCAAACCAAGGTGCACATCTACAAACATTTAATCCGGCAAGCTATTCTAACATTCAATGCTGTAAGTTATTCTAATGAAACCAAGCCGGAATTATTCTAAATATGCAATTTATCAAGAGCTTTGGAATCCTCAAGCAAGAGCAACTTCATTCGATGGACTGGAAACGGGGTTGCCGGGATTCTACTTTTGAAGTGCCTAAAAATTTTCATGTCATCACCTTTTAAACATGGGGAAACAGACGTGCTTATCTCCCCTCACCCTGTTTCCCCTTCGGCCAATCAGTGAAGGTAGCATGCAGCACATAGTTGGCTTTCTAAAGCAAAAGGCATCCCCTTGAGGAAAACTGAATGGAAGAGATGTTAGGCGGAAGAGTTAAGAAGAGACGAAAAACAGGAAAGAACGTGCACACGAATTCGATTTTTAAACGCGAAGCCATTTGCGTGTCCAAAACCAACTGTCCAAGCCTCTGTTCCTAAGACTGGAAACAAGATAATCGACCGAATGACTTCATTTGAGAATGATAAAAAAGGCGATAGGAGTGAGATTTGATGACTGCATTCCACCAAAAAAAACCCGACGATCACAAGCATTCACTCATTACCAGTTTTGATATTCGAATCACCAACTTTTACGGCTTCCGAAAAGAAAGGGTCAATAATTTCATAAAAGCTGAAGCTTCTTTGTAAAAGTCCTGTATATGATATCAAGTATTTCAACACATCTTTAAGTCAATTACGTTCTACAGTGGGCTGCGTACAGTTTTAAAAAACTCTATCAAGCATCTGTAGGAGCGGTTCGTTTTTTATGCAAAACGAATATCTGTAAGACAAATAAAATCACTTTTCAAAACAAGTTTAACAGGCGATTAGCCAAGCAAGCTAGAATGCAGAAATACCTATCGTAGCACCTCTGCCACTCCTTTTTATCTAATATAAAAACGAAAGGGTGAAAGTGCCCAAGCAGCAATGCCAGAACGAAAGAGTTTAGCTAATGAAACCTGTTGTTCGATATGTCCTAGTTTGTCACGTTCCTTTTCAAGCGAAGCCTTCTTTGAGTCGATAATTTCAACAAGATGCATCGCGTCGCATGTGCTGCGCTCGATGGCCGCTTTCTTCTAGAAAATATCGCCTCAATGTCGCTATGAACCATGTTACGCAGATTATTTCCCAAACTTTTTTTGTTCATTATTTGTTTTTCCACAATTTTATACATTTACCATTATTCACAGAGTAATTAAATATCAAAAGTTATCAAAACGTGAGCAAAAAAGGCATTTAGCTCCTTAGTCCATCAAGTGCAAGCAGTTTTCAAGAACTGGTTCGGGTTTAGTTTATAAAAAACGAAGAAAATGGACAACGCATAAAAACGATAAATTAAATGCCCTATAAAATTCAATCGCACCATCACCGCATGCTACCGATCCCCAGCATATCAAGTCGAGACTTTTAATACAAACGAATCTCAAGCAATTCTCTAACCGACTCTTATAAATACAACAGATCCGTTATCATACCGATTCAGCAATCACTTATTTTAAATGAGCACTGAACTTTCAAAAAGTTAACTATGGGAAGGTGATTAAGAAATGAATAAAATTCAAGCTGCAGATTTATCTCCACAAAATGCACATAAAATAAGGTCAGTAAACATCTGTGTCAAGAACGAGGATAAATGGGGACGTTTATGAGCATGCAAATTGATCGTAATTTGACGGCTAAATCGGCATTTCTGCATTAATATACAAAAGAAATGAGCCAACTTTTACAAGCCCATTTTAATGCCAAGAAAATCGTATGAAAAATATAAATTTCATTAAATCATGCAGCAATTATGGCAGCTAAACTGTCTTTTAATGATGCAATATTCGTTGGATTGGCAAAAGAGGTGGAAATCCCTTCGTTGGTTGAATTAAGCAAAAAATAAGACCCTAGACGAAATTAAATAAGAACGTTAAAGGAGATACGTTATTGATGCGCTCCATTTGTTCGTCGAATAATCTCTGCTGGAATCGCAGATCGATCTGATGCGCATCCCTCTGTTCCGTGATCGAATGGAGCTCACGATTCAACGCTCCGCATCTCTTGATCGACTCCCCTTTCAGGACATTGTATTCATTCATCTGAATTGTCCTCTCTCCAAAGCAATCTTATTGATTGACACAACACATATATCGCATCAAACTTATTAAATCATTAAAGCCCATTGTTTTAAAAATCCACTTCAGGTCGATAAAAAAAGAGATGGAAAATAATTACATGGTCTGCTTTAATTGAGGATAATTAAGGACAATAATTCGTCTATTTCCTCGCCATACGGGATCAGTGAGTGCAAACTCTATGAGGGCAAGTAGTCACCAGCAATTACTCCAATCTTCGACGGCAATGAGATGTATTATCTTCAAGCTATGCGTATGACAATGTCATTTATTGTTTGGACAATCTCTTTACCACATTCCTCATCTTTCAAATCAAACGCGCTATCGAAACACGCAAAGCATTCCTAAACTTGCGGCTGTAAACCTTCTACCTCCTTTTTTAGGTTGATACAGTCATCAATTTGTCCAATTCCCCAGAGACTGTTAACAGTCTGTATCTGCTCACCTCTACAGCTCTTAAAAAACCGAGCAAAAATGCATATCATAAAAGTCAGTTTGCAAGCCATCATACCTAAGCAGTTAACGATATAATGCTACAAACATCGATTATTTAAATCTTTTACTTGCCACCTTCTAATTCCCAAATAGTTTTACTAACAGATTTTATTAATAAAAACTTCAGTGCACAACGGCACACCTTAAAATATTGACCGCCATTCCCCTTGATTATACAAATTTTCTGCAAAGTTGCGAACTACAAGAGGCCCTTCCTCAATTACGTATCTTTCAAACTATGAGCAGCGCTGCCTACGAGGAAGTATTCGTGGTTTGTTACGAGGAAGGATACTATAAACCTGATTATATAAAAGTGTATGTTGTAGACAGGAATAACGTAAGCGTAGGGAAAGAAATCCATATCTCGATTGTAATTCTGAATGACACTTCTACTTTCTCTTTGGTGAATGAATTCTTGATGTCACGTTTGCATTAAGCAAAGGTCGCGAACCCATTTAGTAATGATATAAAGACAGTTTAACATGAATTCATCTACCCCTGCCGCGGAAAACCTCTACGACATTTCATCATGCAACGAGCGTTCCTATAACGTTATACCATCACTGCTTACAACACATAACGCATTTCATTTAACACCATAGTAAAGAATGCATGCTCGCAATTATATTTCATTTAGGACTGAGTAGTTCCCTCATTCAAATTTCGTTCTTAAACCGCTTAAACATTTTATGAGTAACTCTACTCATCTGGGAACAACGAGGGAAGAACCTCGTCACTATTGCTTTAGACCTCCCTCCACGAATTCAGATGTAATCTAGCTTTACTTACTTCAATCATAAAGAAATTTTCGGTAACCTTATGGTCATGCGGGTGGGAAAGCGCATAGGGGTAATACGCATTCGCCACGTAACGCCGCAGCATGGCTCCGAACAATAAGAACCATCGCAGTACGCTCGCTGAGAAAATAAGCTGTTGCCTTCAAAACACTAAGGATACCGTAAAGTAGTTGATTGTTGAAACATTTAATAAAAATTCACGTTACAAAATTTTGTACAAATTTATGATTGGCAACAGATGAACGGATAAGGCTGAAGAAATAGACAGTTGCTCTGGACCAGAAGTTCATACGCGGCACACTGGCAAAGCCTTGAACCACCAACTGGAAAACTGACAGGTAATGATAAGGATGAGTTCGTTATATAGCGTAATCTAACAATAACTAATATGACCGAATTAAGTGCAGAGTCGCCCTGCCACCAGGTATTGTACGCACGAAGTTTTGTGAATTATAGCCTCGACCTATATCAGAGGTGGGGGTAGGACTTAGTTTGTGCAGGATCAAGCGCAATGCTTGCACTGAATCACGCGTACAACATGCTAACTGTGGATGCTCCTAATACTTCTTTAGTCTTCTGGACACCACTGAACTGTGCCGAAAGATCCGTAAGGTTTGGCAGGGAAGCATTATATAAGTGAAATTTTTAAATGCAAATCTATTATTTTCGCAATAATGAGAAATAATAGATACATCAATGTCGGGTTGATAAAAATTTGCAGCTATCGCAAGTAATCAAAAATGGATAGGTTGGAGGATATGAAGAGTAAACTCGAATTTAACTGCAGCACTTCATTGCACAAATACCAAACGTTCACTCGACATGACATCTACCAGCAGAAAGGCAATATTATCTAAAACGTTCAGCATTCAGGCGAAAGAAAAAAATAAATAGAATAAACAAGGCAACGGATGCGACGTTACTATACCATAACTATTCTCCCACTTTCAATGCACTTCTGCTAATTAGATGCAAACTATCCACTCTTTGATACAAAGACATAAGAAAGAGTGGATACAATGTATCCTCTCTTTGAATGATATAACAAAGAGTAGATACAATGCATATACTCTTTGTTTGAAAGAGTCAATAATAAGGACCGCCTCGGAAAATTCTTCCATTAAACAATGCGCTCCCTATCGAAATCACATTCCACTGATTAACGACACCTGTTCCAGTTGTTCACAGACTATACCGATAATCAGATAACACAAAAACACAAACCTGTGAGTCGCTCAGCTGCAGTTCAAGAGATTGTGACTTGGCGTCAACGCAAGCTTTGTACTTCGCTTTCTCCTTCTCGACTTCTCTGAATCGCGTTAAACGAAAAGAAATTAAGCACTTGAGGGAAATCGTATTTCTCATTGGCCAAATGTAACATCCGTATCGATCACAAAATGTCGCCGGTCTTGAATGAGTTTAGAAGTGGTGTTTATAAATTGGCGAAAGCTTTCTAACTTGAACGATTGAGTATATGTCTAAACAAAAAACACCTCTCCTCCCCGCAGATAAACCGTCAACTTTATTCTCCCTCTGCAAGAACCATTTATATGTCACCATACTTCAACAACTGAAAACTTTCAGGAGAAGAACTAAATACATCCGCCAAATGACACACAAAGATTTGCCCTCATCTTACTGTCGATGCTATAACCATCTGCTCACCACGAACGTTACTGCGGTTTCCGCAGCAAAGACGAAATTTTGTTTACAACATCACAAGCGAGCAACGAGCATGTCCGTTTTTAATGACATCGGTAAAGGAAGAAGGAGCTCTAACAGATGCAAGTGTCTCGAGGTATAATTAGACAAGCAAGAGAATGGATAATGAGACATTGGAACACTTTGCTGATTTAAACTCCCTCTCTAATATCCTACCGTCCGGTCGAATACAGCAGACAAACAATTTTTTTCCTGCCTGCAGAATTAAAGAAGAAGGCAAGGATTCTGTAAGGAAACACACTCATAAATGTTTAATCTGATGGATGTAAACAAAAAAGCACCTCGTACCACGTTAACCTTCTTAGAACGCTTACAACCTGTTAACATGAAAGTTCAGATGCTGTCACACAATTTCGAGAAGGATACCGAATCGATGTTAAAGGGAAAGTTCATCTCTGCCACCGTCGATGCAACAGGTAAAGAAAGATATTTTAGGCAAGCAAAGTTGAAAAACCCTAGCAAAGCAAAAACGTTACAATGAAATATGTCGCAATTAAAAGATGCACGAACCGATATCCAAGAAAAAGGCTCTTAGTGATAAACTAGCGACGCTATTTACAGATTACAAAAATAAATTCACTCTGCCATCAGCAATTTAAGAAAAATAAAAATTGGAAGAAGGTTCATAAAATAATCTGCTTACTGCTAAAGCTTCCTGCCACTAATGAACTCACAGATAGCAGGGGAACCCATCAAGATGCCTGCGTATAGCTAGAAGAAGATGTAAAATAAAGCATTACAATTTTTTGATACACGCATGCTTTATGCTAAACTGCCATTCTACCGCTCACCTACCCTGCAAAAATCCTGGAAGACATTCGCTGAGCAAGTACCCTAATTTATGATAGTTCACTTTTCACGGTGGACAAAGTTCAGCCTTGAACTATCAATTTCGCCACTATCAAGGTGCAATGGTCCCAATAACAATCCCTTAGCTACCTCTCTTGAGAAGTAATGAGAGAAACGCATACGATAATTTCGTCTTTAGATCGTCGATCTTCTCCTTATGGGCATCGGCGACCTTCTGTAGCGTGTTGCGCATCTCCATAGCAGTGCCAAGTTTATCGCTGATATGTCGCACCTTTTGTTTCGCACCAACGTAGCAAACCTTTTGTTTGTTCACTTCATTGGCCTAAAATTCAACGAATGAATAACTTTGTGAAGCAAAGAAGGAAGTAAGGATGAAATACTAAATGATCGGTTTTTCTACTGACTTTAGCTGATCCGAATATTCAGCTGCTCAAAGCCTTTAGACTGAAAAAAACAAGGAAAAGGGGCATGGTGTACCACCTGAGAGGGAAATTTTTATAACTCTTCATCATACATGATTGCATCTTACATTCACTGATGCGCTATAAACATTATATATATATATATATATATATATATATATATATATATATATATATATATATATATATATATATATATAAAGAATGTGTAGCCACATGAAACCCGCAAGCTCTACTCCACCGCCCCTTCGCTGCGCAGGACGGGCAACGGGTTTCGTTGGGCTATACCAGCAGAGTGTTATGGTCTGTCTGGTCCTACCACGCTGAAAAGGTTCCCAGTAGGTCACTGGGTTACAAATGCGTGTATGATCCTTGGGGATCATCCAGGCTAAATGCGGAACGGCAAATCGCGGCTATAGGGGCGCGAGGACCAGCAACCCGACATTACCGCCGCAAACCCTAATCGAAAAATGGAGTACGAAACTCGACAGTATGCCCCGACCTTTGGTGAATGGATGGACCGCCAGGTAATCAGGTGATATATATATATATATATATATATAATGTTGACGCTAATACTTGCGCATATCTATGTACACATGCATTCACCTACACACACCAAATTACTTCAGATAAAGCCATCGACTCAATTTTTGACATGCTGCCCAAGATAGAAGCTGCCGTTTTTCTAAAACATTGAGCTGTGTTTCTGAGACACACCCAAACAAAACAAGTTGCAATCAACAAGCAAATTGCAGCAACAGAAATAGTGGTTAGTGAAAACCTTGTTGACAGCTCGAATTTGCACTGCGTGTAGCTCGCGCTGCAACTTCTTATGCTCCGACGTCATACCGATCAGTGCTTGGTCACAGCTCTTCTTCTCTTCCGTAAGCTGCTGCATCTCACGCTTCTTCTCGTTGGCTGCCTCAACGGCACCCGATATTTCGTTCTCCAGGTGGTGCAGCTTCAGCAGGTGCAGGTCGCGTTCCTTTGATTTCTGAAGCTCATGGCATTGAACAATTCAGTGACTAAATTTCAACGCTCAAGGTAGTCATCTCCCATTAGTTTTTGTCAAGACCTTCTTCACCTATGCAAATCGTCAGATGCTACTGCCAATGGTATGGTCTGGAAGGCGCGGACTTCGAATCCAATTGGATCGAGTGGCGTCGATGTGTAGCAAGAAGTACTTTGGACACGTGGCTTGGCTTCACCTACCACAATCTAACAGCTCTGCGTCGTTGTTACGTGAGCAATCTTCCTGACCGGTGCCATTCATCATCAATATCATCTAAAAGTACCATCAACGCACAGGTAATAAGTACCTCAGGTACAACGAGCTGGAATACGCACAGGTATGTGTGTATTCCTGCTCATTTTCGAACAATCATCTTCATGGTTGCCATGATTATCCACTTTGCCTCTATCTGTGCGTGTCTGCCGGCCAATCAGTAAATAAGCGCTTAACCGCAAGTTGTTTTCGAATATCTCATCGGTTGAATTTGCGAATTAATAAGAAAAAAGTCCACACATTTAGATAGAAGCCACTTGAAACGCCGTCTGGCATCCAAAGCCTCAACGTATTTCATGACAAATACAGCGCCACAAGTGACAATGATGGCAACGCGAGAACTGAATGAAATCGGTGCGTGAATTTTTCCATACCCACCCATTGCACATAAAAGTGCCCATTTTTGCAATAGTTTTAGCTGATGCTCCGACAAGAGCAATCTTCACTAACAGAGCTATTCGAACCGTTTCCTAGAGTTCATTGCGCTATCAACCCAAGATTTTATCAGAATGAAACAAATTCACAGGAGTCATGCTCACCGCATTTTCTGAAACAAAAACGTCGTTTCTAACCCAAGTTACGCACCTTTCCACAGTGGATTCATTATGGCCGATGCGACGAGGAATACCTATAAGGTATCATTAGAGCGAGTTGCTCATAATGGCTATCATCATGTTGTCACTCGTGAAAATTCTTATCTCATACTCTTACCGATAGGCTGCTGTCTATGCAGTGAATCAACGTGCCTCCGCCTTCCTGAGCAGTCGGTCGATGGATCTAGAAGCCAAAGTGTTGCACAAATAAACGACCTTCACTCACTGTTCCGTGATCTAGAAACGACCTCATATATACAGCCAACCCCAAGCTACTAATGTATTACGTAAATCGCGTTTGCGCAACACTCAACCTATTCTATGCAGTTCTGCTCGCTAAGGTGAAGAATGGATAATGCAAGAAGAGAGACGTACCAATTGACGCCTCATCATCTCATATCGTTCAGCTTCCTCCTTCTCCATCATTGCTTGCCGCTTCTCACGAACGATATCTCGTCGTTTTGAGAATATCACAACCAAGGATTCCTCTTGCTTAATTAGTTCCTCCTTCTTTTGTTCATATTCGGCTTTGTACTCGCACGACCTAAATAAATATCCAATGTCGCAAAAAAGTAAGACAGTGAGATTGACTGTTTCTCTACAAGACATTGCACGGAATTTCAAGAAAAACCATGTGATCAGCAGCACAGCACAAATGCCGGTAGAAACTCATGAGACATGACTTCGAACGCATATCTCACATTGCCCGCGTGGCATGCCACAAATCGCACCCGATCGCATATTCCACCTTTTATCCTCACAAACATCGCCGAAATATTATTTTCACTGCGTAGTGAAAATGAACGCGTCATCTAATAACAAGAGTTGTTAATAATAATCACTGTAATAGTAATGACTACGCCAATAATAAACATAGTATTAATAATAACAATAATTATAGCAAAACAACTCATATCACGTATTCATCTCCCCCTTCCCCCCTCAAACGCTTACGGCCAGCCTCAGACAAAGTTCTCCTGCCAAGTGCGCCGGATATCCGTAGGAAGAAACAGTAGGATCTCATACCTGCGAGATCAAGCGATACGCAATCCACCCCAGCCCGAGCCGCCGAAGACCGCGATCAGCTCTCTATTTCATACTGCGACATTTTCGTTAAAAAAAACTGAAGTTTTTTGACAACTTTGAAGAAAGAGAACCCGAAGAAATACCGAGATATCTCTTCAAAAAGCTGCATGCGTTCCTCGGGAGTGTGCCTGGCGAGCTGCTCAACTTGACCCTGATAGACGAGAAAGTTTTTCGCCTCTATGAAAATGCCAAGATGTTGTAGCACACTTGAATACTCTTGCGCCGTCACCACCTATAAATATTGCATTTGGATAATGGTGATATTTCTCTATGACGATTACTTCCAACATCAGCCAACTAATTGTTCCATGTTCGTTCATAATGAACTGCAAGCCCTCGTCCACAAGACTTTAGGCAGACAAAACAACTGTAAACAGTAGTCATACGTATAAAATAAATGCACTGCGAAAGAACAAAAGCAATACTTAAACTTTTTTGGTTGATACTAAAAACGTTCAATTTCTTTTCAAGACTAAAAATACATGTGTTGTGAATTGTTACCTGCTCAATTATGACTCTTATTCACGTTTAATGTCAGTGACTACAACTAAAAGAAGAAATGCTGCTGAAACGACAAACCTATAGAGGATATGATAAGCATTAAACGAATCTCCTAAAAGCAGCAATTACTCCGAAGAAATGCGTGCACTTTTAACGCTGATATTTAATCTATCTTCTATCAACATCGAGCCACTCTTCCGAACTCACAAAACTTTCTCTATTCCACCTAAACATATATGCCACAAAAATATTGATACATTAGTCAACAAACCACTAAAATAAAAAATATAACAAACAACTCGCCTTCGAGTCAATGCAAAACTCGGAGCCATTCGCTGAGATCGTCCTCATAAACGAACGCATTTGACTGTTGCTTTCGCAATTCATCGTTACGGAACAGCTGTTAGCTACCGGTTTCCCAAAGGATGCACCATGGATAAGATCCTGAAAAACGCATGTTGATCGTCAATTTCTAGCCACACATCAAACTGAATGATCGATCAAAATATACATCATGCCCGGTGAATTCGAGCGTTTAAGCTAAGGCCATACATCAATTTTTCACCATTTCTGTGAATTCTTCATACTGCGGTAGATCAGTACCATACAAAGTTTCCCGGGACGAAAGCCTCCCGCAAAGCGTATCATAACATGGCTTCATCAGAACTAGCTCAAATCATGCGATTATTCGACTGCATTAATCAGAAGAAAAAAACAAGAGAATCCAGCTTTACCGTGAAAGCATTCCGATCGCCCTTCATTTAACAATGGTCAGGTGATTTCTGATAAATGAAGCCAGCAACCTACCTGGAGTTTCTTGACTCGAAGATTCTTCTTGTCTTCTCCTAACACGAAAGACACTGCATCCATGAGGTTCGACTTTCCTATAACAAGTTCTCCAGTTATACTTATCAACAATACAAAGCAAATTTCAGATTTCAGTGAAAGTCATTTCGGTATATAGAAACTGGAATTTTCTAACAGTATTACAACGACAGGCATTACTATTAAAGTAATATGTGCTAAACTATTGAAGTGGCACATTAATGGGTTCGATAGGAAATTAAAATTCGGCCTCTACTTCTAGTGAATTAAAGGTGGACAGGTATCAAAGCAATGTTCAACTTTAATGGCTATTAAAGTAGAACGTAATACGCGTGCTAACGCTGTTGAAGCTGAAAAGGCGCGCATATGCGAAAAGTTTACTCTATCACTGTAGAGATATCGATTAATCTATCAATGCCAAACTTCTTTCTATATTCGATTCAGCTTTTTAACTACAGAAGAATTTCAACATTAGTAAAACGTGTGAGGAATCATCCATTTCGAAATGACATTCCCACCTATAACTGTGCCCCTTCCCCCCTTTTAACCTAATTTTTGAGGTAAGGGACAACCTCAGATAGGCTGTTGCCAAAGTTTAGTAACTATCAAACGATGTCTCTTTGGTGAATATCTTTTCATCTGTCGTTGTCACAGATATAACTTGTCTAGCGGAAGACACGACTTTTGAAGTTACTCTAATAAGTCTAACGTCCAATGGAAGTGAACCTCAACGATGCATAAGAACGAAAAATTGGCGATGGTTGCTATTAGCAAATACGAATGCTGCAACATAATTCAGGTAAAGCTTTGATAATGACATATTTCGTAGAACGTGCAGCATAATTCTTTTGAATCAGTGTAAGTCCTGATCACTATAAACTAGAATCACTGCAAACCTGAACCATTGGGGCCGACGATCGCCGTGAAATCGGCAAACGGTCCAATGACGTGCTTCCCTTTATAAGATTTGAAATTCTCCACTTCCAACGACAACAGGCGTTGCATGTTCACTGCAATTTCTGCATTTTAATTCTCTCCCGATGATGAAACGGTCTGATAACATTCGTTCAAATTAATAGAAGCAAAATCAGTAGACCGAATGGGACGGTAGGATAAGGATGTTGACAGTTGCGAGTTCGAAAGGGTGAAGATAGAAAGAATTTTAGAACTTTAGATTTAAAGCAATAAAGTAAAAACCGAAAGGGTGAAGAAAAAACAAGAAAATAAAACTCGTATTTTAATTTTAACGGCACATCGACCAAATTACTCAATTCAGTACATGTCAAGCACCTCTAAATTCTCCGGAAAATTTGTCTGTGCGGAAAACTGTGTACGATTAAAAAAGTTTAGGCGTCATTATGATTTCGATAAGATGTAAGTAAAGGCGGAAACAATAGCAAACAAATAAGTTCTCCATAGGTGTGAGCATTGCTCTTTCCTGAGAGCAGTTTGAAAAGATGAGATTTCAGCACATACTCCAACGCACATAGTTTAACCGGGAATACCTGCACAATCTGGGTGAGACACACTGACGAATGTGAAAGCGTTTTTTAGCGATCAGGGAACCTTTTCACTCCTTTACTTGACGAAATCTTAGTTTTTACTGAAGATGTAAATTCCTGATAGTTGATATATCCTCACATAATTCCCAGGAACAAATTGAATGAAAAACCACCACAAAACATGCTGAAATAAGATGCGCAAGAAACAACAACCCCATTAACGCATACCCTTCACATAATAACTGAAATACAGTAACACGACCCCACTTCGCTTCCACGCTTTTCAGCATTATTTCATCACCCACAAAGATTTGATGAAATCGTTCACCCATCTCAATCAATGGGAACGCATGCGACAATAAAACCGCTCAACTAGGTATAAAAGTCCACCACACGTTTTTGAGTGTTACATCAACCGTTGCAATAAAAAAATGGCTTGTTTAATTGTGAAAAATAATAAAAACAAAAAAGTCGACCTTTACATATGTATGCATCTACTTTCATACACATTACACAAACAGAAGCAATACTAAAGAATCTACAAAACCTCGAAAAAGCGTATAATGAGGTGCAAACGATCGAAAGTTGATGAGATGACGTGGAACATACAGTATCACAATGTACAATTTTGAAATATTGCAGCTAAATATTTATATGCACCCAAGCAAAAAATAAAAGAAAATTTATTGAATGCTTCAAAAAATAGTTTCTGCATTGAAAATTAGCAAATTAAAAAAAAAAAAAATAAAGAAGGACTAAAAATGCAAAGCTAAAAACTATCTGATGAAGAATTGCCAATATAGTAGGGTTTTGTGCTAGCTTTACGGGTTATTTTGAATGTTTTGAATCAAAACTCGGTACCAACGTTTCTTGCAGTAGCTTTACCTTTCTCGGTACCTTTCTTTTGAAGTAGCTTTCTACCATATTTTTACTATACAAAATGTGGAAGTTCTTTCTCATGTCTGGGCTCATTATCACAGTTTCTAGCTTTGCTTCTTCCGTTTTCCTTGCCCAGTGGTGAATTTAGAGAGCTCGAACTCGTGAACAGAAAATTCGTATGTTATTCCGTATGTTTCGCATACGTCGTTCAGAGTTTTTCTCAGCTCAGGAGATAATCAGCTCACCCGGTCACGTCCGAATCGGTTCTGAGTCTTTTGTAGAACTAGTGCAGATATTTAGTCAAGCGCCTATTAGTTGTCTAACCTTTTGAGGTAATCAAAACATGGGAACCGTCATAGAAAATCGCACAATCAAGATATTTTAAAGCCTCGAAGGCTTTATCAACAAAATGGACTATCAATTACATTCATTGGCGAGTAAGTGTCATGAGTGTTTAGCCTAAACAACAGTTTGCAAGAAGCCATCGATAAGAGATAAAAAGGATTTAACGAAATCATTAACAGACAGCGACAATCCGCTATTGAAAAGAACTTTTCTAGAGCATCACAGCACTCATTGATTGAGCCAGTACCGCCATAGGTATGTGTACAATGGTCCGGTCTTGAAACCGAAAGGATGTAAACACAGTTTCAAATTTCAGAATTGCCTGATAATATCACATCAGAGAATAAGGAAAGTAATGGCCGAAATACGAAGTTTTGAGGGACCCATTGAAGTCACCGCTGAACTTGAAGAGAGGCGAGAATTCACGGATATTCGCTGACGACGATTGGCTAAAAATCTTCGCAATAATTTCAATATTTTGCATCGAAACTCCTTTTTTAAGAACTAGCATTAACTGACGATGTGAGATAATTTCAAAGAAACCTCACTCATTAAAATGCACAATCAATGCACCTAAGTCTAACGTTGTATTATGCGCACAAATAGTCCGGGTACTTATCTGAGTGGGCAAAAAAAAGAGGAATAAAGTCGTACAAAAATAGAACTACCCACTCTTCCCATCCTCTCCCCCTAAAAAAAGAGATGCCCGAGAGTATTAGAAAAAGTTAACGTCTCGAAACTTCTTCTTCATTAGGTAAAATTTTTAGTCACATTGCTATCTCATACTTAACAATGCAGAGATGCACTACTAAGACTGTATTCGTTTTCTTTGCGCATTTAAAGATAAATATTATAGGTCCATAAACTGCAAAAAATACAATGCTGAATTCATTACTTATCACAGCGTCTAACTTCCATTATTTCAGTTTTTCCCCACAGCCTGAATGATATAAGCAATTCGATCCATTTTTACAAAAATCCGGAAAACAACGATGCGATTTGCTCCTTAGAAAACCAGCAAATAATTTAAATTGTACTCTTCTAAACCAAAAATCTCTCATCGCCGAGATTCGAACGTTTTAATGATTTGAAAAAACCTTGCGTCATTAGTAACTGATTATTGTCAAGGGCTGAAGACTACAACCATTTAGGTCTTTTCATTCTTGGCCATTTCTGTTTTCCGTCTCGTTAACAACCATCATTAATATTGCCTCCTTTCCGATGCTCTAAATATGAACAATACGCAGATCGATATAGCAATAAACATCTAGCCTATTTCATTTGTTGTTTCACTTGCACAGAATCGGTCGTGTCCTTATCATTGAAGATGTCCACTTCTGATCCATCGTCTGTTGAAGGCGGCTTATTCTGGAACTTTGCAACCGATATTGTCGATGACATATCAGTGAAACGTCCGATATGAATTTTTCATATCTTTATTGGTGAAGGAAGGTGGAGGGGGGAGGGAAGGAGTGGGAGGAGGAGCAGGAGGGAGACGGCGAAGACTAATTGGTAGAGCACAGGTTTGAAAAAAAAAAAGAATTTTATTTTGAGGAAATAATAGGTATGCTGCATTTTTTGATAATAAGAATTTAGTTTTTCACTCGTTGCTTCCTCAGTTGTCTATTGAACACTGTTCGCACCTAATGCGAACAGCCAAATCAACTCAAGCAGAATTGATCAACAAACCACTTCTCAAGAAATGATCAGTACATGTCCTTTGTCTATCCCTCCCTCTATTCCTCTTTTTCCTCCCTTTCATATCATCCTCCATTTCGTACTGTTGAGAAAACATCGGATATAATGTGCCTACCTGAATGTTGACTCGTTCGTTGAGGTGATCTGCGCGTCCTGCAAATGATGCTTCTACCTCTTGGCATTTCTTTTCACGAGCTTCGACGAACTTCTCAACGACATAGAACATATTCGCGTTTGCAGTCGCGAGATGCTGGCTGAACTAGAACAAATTGTCGTCAGGCAGCATCCAATGTAGGCAGCAGCTGTCATCAGACGCTAGCATAACTCCAGTGTAAAATTAGGCCATACACTCTCGAATATTCGTTTGTAAAAGGAGTTAGTTAATTCGTGACGGGGATAAGCCCACGATGTCCTCAATTCAAGCGAGATCTGGCAGAGTCTTCAAAAGAGTGATATTAATTCAAAAGTGTGTCATTGATGTCATTTAAGGTTTTCTCCATACTATATTCCTGTGCTGTGAAGTGATGCTATTACTATGCCGCATCAGACGGTGTTACATATTCGATTTTATGTCTTATCGGCTATTGCTAAATCCGCTTAACTTGGTCGATTTGATTTTCGATATGTTGCATTTTCTGCTTTCGTTTCCCTATCGTAAATTCAACTGGCTCCGATACCTAGCATTTGCATTGTATGCGTACTCGAAGGGCTTATTTCGTCGGAAATTGCCTACTTCGCCTCGCATCTACACCTTCATTCTGCATTTAACTTGCTCTTTATCCGTCTTCACAGTTTGCCTGCAATTTCGCCAATCATGGCTACAGCCAGTATATTGCAAGAATCGAATGCGAATAGGCACGCATGTTGCATAGGTTTCGACGCTGTAGCTATGAGTGCAATCTATGTGAATAACAGTGCTTGCACAATCAGATTTTCACTACAATGTGACCATTCTGTTTTGTTTTCCTGCAAATGTTTTCGTTGCATTGCAATGTTATTTGTCGTTGCCACTTTATGTTCTTTTCAAGCGTGTTGCTTTTCACAAAAACCTTGAAATTCTGAAGATGATATGAGGTACATAAATGGGACATTTTGAATAAGTGGTGACAAAACAACGTATACGTCCACCATACATTAACGTAAAGCTTGGAAGGTTTGAGCATCAGAATTTGAAATAAAAAACTTCAGCGGGATTATGAAAGAATAGAGTTTAAGAGCGAGTAAGCAACAGCAAGTATAGAATGACGAAAAAAGAGGAGATGAGCGTTTTAAACGTTTGTTTTGGTTTTAAGCAATGATGCAATGTCGCCGACTTACTTTGAAAATATCTCTGCTCCAGGTTCTTTCTATTTTGGCAACGGCACTATCCATGGCATCGAGCGTTTTCAGCAGATCCCTTGATTTACGCTTTGTGGCTTTTGCTGGTCGAGGCTTTTGTCCGGTATTCATGGGGCACTGAGTTTGTTGTTAGTTGACGCGTAATGGATTGCTAGCAATCTTCCCTATAGAATCCCTTATATCGAAAAGAAACCTAAATGAAATTAGGCATCCGCATGATTCTTTCACGGCTCTATCGTATTTTGCCGTCTTTTTTTTCCGAACTAATGAAGCTATGGCTGAAATTATGATTGCGAAAATCTGCGAAGTGGTGTGTGGATGGCAGACGGTGGAGGATGAGGAGTGCAGGAGGGGAAGCTCATATGCAAGCAGAATGTGGCCACTGAAAACTGCTTCGCGAGCGAACAAACAGTGTCAATAGCGCACGTCGATGAAATGATATCTTTGGAATGATGCGGCTATTCTCAAAAATTCAAAAGAAAATTTCTGAAGAGGAATATTGAGGACGCATTTGGCAGAAGTCTGTCCGATAATCTTCTTATAAGAAAGGCAATTTTTTTCGTATTGAAACAATCTCATGACCATCTGCCAATTGTTTTCCAGCTGAAAACTGTGCTTTATAGGAAACGCCGCTGTAAAACCTTGTTTCTGAATCTCGCAATTAAGGATCTTTTACAAAAACATTCAGCAGAAGATTTGCGCAGAACAATTTTTGCGCTGCAGTTTTTTGTCATAATACAGCCGCACTCTCGCCATCTTAATCGCTTTTCACGCCTTGTTACCTTCCGAATAGTCAGGCGCCCTCAATAAAACCGAAAATCTATGAATGTTTTAGGCCAAACTATTTCAGGATGTTCATGCAACAAAGGCCCTATTGACCTGAGTGAGTACCGCTTGCCAATGACTTCGTCGTCGCGGGCACGGCTTTCGGGCATACAAGTGCTCTCTTTAAAGCTGACCTCGTTAAGAGACTAAAAGAACACTTGTCCGCAACCTACTCTCCGAGGAAATCACCTCGGTGAATTTCCTCGTCTAGTACGCTAGACGTTTCTCTTCCCCACTGAGTGAACCTCATCTGAAGAGATTCAGTTTAATGTTATAGAGATAATGTCTGGGTCTGTTTGACCGACTTATTGAAAGGGAACATAATTAGTGCTCCTAGCCAGGATGGATGTAAAGGATACACCTTAAATGTTATCAAAGTATAAGCTCAGATGCTGAAAGGACTGTCTTATACCGACTAGAGAAAAACGTTTCTCTCTACGTTCCGTTTTCTTTAGATCTTGCCGCTGTGCTGTTTGTTGCTCGTCTCGACATGCAAGCCTGATCAATCATACTTTATGCACTACGCCACGAGGAGATAAGCACATGTCAGCCGCAACAGGTATCGCCGTTCTAAATAAACAATTACATCTGCACATATAACTCAGCAGGTTTTCAAACACCATAATCATTAAAGACAAGAACCTGAAAAGTCTCTCAGCCGCATTCAATCGATGTGTTGTTCGCACTAATAACTAAAAGAAAGTTGCACGACGAATTTAATAGGAAAGGATATTTGCATACTTAGAACTTAGATAGGCATGAGTGCTGTGCAAATAGCTTAATCGTTCCCATCGGTAGCGTTCTCCCGTCCGCCCTATCATTTCCTTCTCTCAATAAATGAATTCACAAATTTTTTGCACTTTTTATTTTGGTGTCAAATTTATTCCTCACTGAAATAACAAGCATAATAAAGTCGAAGAAGCAGAAGTGGCAAATATGCAGTCGACAATAATGCAACCGACAAAAAAAAACGCAAGAGGATGAAAGTAAAAGAAAACGAGATAAAAGCACTAATACGAGAAAATAATTATTTAGGCCAGAAACGTCAGACTCCCATTAAGTAAACGAAGCGATGCAGTGAAATTATTACAAAATGCCTATGATGATTGTTACGGCTTAGGAAGAAAACAACGAAAACAAATTGGAAAAGCATCCCACAAGTGCGATATTCTCTCCTGCATTTCCTTCACCTAATCTTTCGACTTTTCAAATTGTCACAAATCTGCGAGATAACATGTTTCGAAAAGGCTTGTTCATTACGAAAATCTTTAAAAGATTTGTTCCAGTTTTTCAAACTTGCTTTGCAAAATCGCATCATCGCAACACAATGCCTATGTTTGTGCGTATTTATTCGCACATTGCTTTCGTGTATGCAAATTTTTGCCTCTGCGCTCGAAATTATGCAGGGTTTCGATTATTTCGTATTAGACATGCCAGATGGCAACTGAAGTGAATCAGTGGCGATTTTGATTTAAAATGAGCGAAAAAGATTATGCAGGTATCACCTCGCTTGTGATATGAGTCTATCAATATTTATTTTTCGATTGATCGATCGCGATCTACGACTGTCGAGGATGCGGAACGCTTGAACCATTGAATTTTTTAACTGTCTAGGTGAGTTTGAATTTTTGGAACCAATTATCTATAGAGTATTATCTTGTAAACGAATAGAGATGTAGTCGAATGCAAAATATGAGATGAATGGGTGGTGGAAAAGAGGGGGTAGGAGAAGGGGAGTGGAGAATGAAGGAAACTTAGAGTTTCCGCAAAACCGTCGCTCAACACCGCGTTTCATAACTCTGACCAAGAGCAGATTCGCTAATTAGAGGTTACTCATAGTTTACATCCAGAAGTCGAGCAAATCCTTATTCATTATAGAGATCCTTAAAATTAGAAATTCCAGTATTTACAGTCGGAGTTTGGCAGCAATTCGAAAAAATACTGAAGATTAGAAGGTAGCACTCATCGAAACTTACTCCCTCAGTGAAAATTACAATTGATTGCAGTAGAAAAAACACCATATTCATGAAGCCTGGCGACAGTGAAGTAGCAGTGCATGTGCACTTTGTAAACGCAATCTTTAAATCTTTGATATCACATTCTAGCATCAATATATTTTCAGTTCTCTAAATTTCGTTTAAAAAACTGCTCGTAATCGAATTTCTCTCAGCAGTTGTCAACTTCTATTAGTTGGCAATTTACAACGTCAACTGTGCTATAAGAATACACTTCTTTTATAATGCGTTCACTTTTATATTTTAGAGAAAATATTCCAGAGGAAAGTCTCTTGTTTTATAGAGGCAAACCGTCGAATGCGTATGACTGCTATAGCTAGCCTTTCCTTCCTTCTTTCTTCTGCTTGAACGGTGCGACTTATGACTGCATGACTCATTTCTTCCCTTATCGTCACGACTGAATATGGTATTGTTGAGGTCAGATAGGTGGAAAATATTACTAACAGCAAAATTAGCTAGCCAGACATGCAAAACAAGTTCTCCAAACGATAGACGTGAAAGGGTTGGCAAAATTTATCTAATAACGTCGTTGATCAATTGCTATATTATGTATGTGCGAACAATTTCTTCCATGCTATAAAACCGTGCACTTCAGGAATGCGAGCGAAATTACTAACAAAACTACTCCCGAGCAGTGACTACCCCTAATACGACTCTCAAATTTATTTAATGCTCATGCCGGTGGAGTCATACATCATCATTTGTGTTAAATAAATTGTAAAATTTTGCGAAAGAGTTTTAAAAAAGCATCCTGTTTCCTGCGAAAATTCGCAGATCTCTGCGTCCGTCAGGATATTTAAAATCGTGAAGCAGAAGGGTACTTTGATAGAGGCCTTAACAAACAATTAGTTCTTCAGTTATAAGCGCTTGGCGACGTCGAAAAGTCATCAGTCATCAACTATGATGAGTTTTGAACTAAGATTATTGACGACGCAAGCGAGCACATTAAAGTGAAGTTCTCCCGAAACCCAAGCAGCAAATAAAAGATATCAGTCTTTTGGCTGAAAAGATCGAAAAAAAGATTGTATTCGCATATGATAACATGAACGCCGCTAACCATTTCGAGAAGGCCAGCATTCTTATAAAAGGTCCTTTAGCACCTCTTCTCGCATTCAAATTTCAAACTCTGCTTTCTCTTACGTGAAGGAAGGGGTAAGAAGAGGAGGAAGGCTGACCACCACCATGACGCCATAGGGAGGTGAGCGGGGATCAGATGCTCATTCTCACCCTTTTCCTTTGGCTCCTCACTCCATTTCCAGCTAAAGTTCACAAACCATAAAAAGTACACAAACTTGGAAGGTTTACGAATTTTTCCTCACATACTCATGGAATCCAGGATATACTGAAAACAGGAAAATTTCTTTTAATGCGCCATTTCCAAACACAATCCAACAACTAACTCGTTACTTTAAAGAAAGACCTGTAGGAAGGAATTCCTGTAATACCTTCTTTTATCCGCAGCCTTGAGTGCGTTTGTATTCCATTTACGATTTGGAAGTTTTAACCCGATTGTTGCGCATAGATGTTAAACAGCAGGCAAGATCTTACAGTCATCCTTCACGGATATTTTGTGTATATCCCTTAGCATCCTTCTAGCCAATGGGATGGTTCCGTGGTAGTTTAGCATTGCCTGAAGAAATACGCCTCCTGCGAGTGCTTTCGACAATGTTTTTCATGGCTAGTTGCTCATATTTTTGTAACACGATGGTCCTAATAAGTGGGTGCCCCATGAACATCCTTCCCACGCATGATTGTACTCAACATTTAAGGGGCCACTCCGCACTGGCGCAATTCGAGATAGCGCGGTGGTTCTCTGCTTGTATGTTTCAAGTCTGTTAAATATTACTTCGTTATAGTTCACTTCCTGATGTTCGTTGCTTTTGGGGCATCACTTTCGCCCTTTCATTAATCTTGTTTACACATTATGACCACCAGATATAACGCTTAGGAGAGAGGCAGGCGCGTAAGCAGAAATGAATAAATATTGGTCGAGATAAAAACTCACATCTCACTTGCTTTATTGGAACGTCCACGCCTGTTCCTTCGTTGATGACCGCGGTGACGTCTCGGTGTTACTTTCTCACCGCGTTTGACCGCCTTAGTAAAAGAAAACGCAATTTATTCTAGAAGTATAAATGTGAATCCGAAAGATTTTAGAGTTACGCTCTAGCTATGCTGCAAACAGTGGTACGTTGTTCAGCATTCGTGGAATACAGGGCTAAGATCAAGCCGCCCACTCAATCACAACCTAGCTTTCAAGATCCGCTAGATGAGGTGTCACCCACTGGAGCTGAGACAGTTTCGCCGACACTCAGATATTTCCACAAAATCTCTAATTTTAACATGGATATTTTCGTTTGAAAACACTAAATGCGTAGTTTCTCACTTGACCTTGCTGATTGTATTGCACCCAGATAACGTGTTCAGCTCATTGTGGGAATGTGCTTCAGCGAACATCGCTGTGAAGAAAACGAATCATTCGTACGACTCTCGAATAAACATGAGGAAATCCTCGAACGGTCGTCCTTACGTGCAACACGGAAGCAAACGGTGCATTCCTCAGACGAATAGACTCGGACAGAAGTGTATTTCATCGGTGATGAGCAAGCTTCTGATCAACTATAGCCAATCTTCGAGCCTAATTCTGAGAATGAGCCCAATTCGGGAGGAGTCCAATGTAGTTCCGGTCTCTGCATCCTCGAAATCGAACCAATGAATCGACTTTGGATTTGAATTTGAATCATCAGCTTGAAGGCGATAAAGCCCGAGTACAAAGTCAAGAAACTACATTCCCTTCCTGCCATCTCCAGATAATTGTCACTTGTTCTGAAGGTTTTCAAGGAGTAACTTACTGCTATAGTGCCCCACTTTGTAGTGTCCGGCTTGTTTCTTTTTGGGTCAAGCTAGTAATTATGATATGAAAGGCTTGCGACTTTTGAGAGAACTATTTTATTGATTGCAACCAATAGCTGTTCATTTGTTTCCCATAAATTGTTTAGTGTCACTGCTTGGCGTTAGGTAACTCAAAACGTCGCGCAGAAATTGCCGTAAGGCCGTTTGTTGGCGTAGAAGAATGTCTTTCAACCAGTGACGAACATTTTCGAGAGTTGACTATGGGGAGCTGACTCCAGCATCGGAATAGGGAGTCGACTCCTTGTTCAAGGTAGAGCAGGGTCAAGTTGACTCCTATCACGGCTGAAGTCAAAAGGAGAGCCGCGAACTTCATTCTTTGGATCTTTGGCTCTTCTTTAATTTTCCCACGTTAGGTAGAAAAATACGGACACGAACTAGATGCGTTGGTACTGACAGAATGCGCGTGACTTGGGGGCCTCCGTGGAACCTTCATAACACGTCTTTCTGCTTGTTTCTTGATACTTTTATCGTTATTGTGCTACTGCCAGTATACGGTATACCGCTTCTCGGCCTGCTTCTCCATCGGTTTTTGTGTGTTTATCTGAGGCACTATGCTTGTCTTTTATACACTGTTTCCAAAGTTCTAATGTCTGAGGCCATCTGATGGCAAAAGCCAAAGCCGACATAGTACTTTCGGCCTCTACATTACTGTGTACTTCGTGTTCTTAATGTCCTCATCGCTCACATTCTTGTGTTGGTCGTTTCGCGCCATCTTTCATTCTTTTTTTTTGAAGTATCTTGGAGCATTTCGAACACTGGCATTGAGGTTTGCGTCTAAGTTTTTTCTTGTCCGCTATTTGCCTCTCTGTGATCGAATCGCGCTTATCCCTATGCGTTTCATATGAATGCGGAGATTTACTTGCTTGTTTAGACAAGGTCCTAGCGAGTTTGGGGTCATGGCGCGTCAAGGAGCCTAGTGAGTTTAATGCTATAGCGAAAGATCCACTTTATAAGAGGTTCCTTTTATAGAGTAGAGGGAGATTGTGTGGGTTCTACTCCTGCACCTTCAAAGAGAGATAGCATGAGCACATCTACTCCGAGCAGTGGAACAATGCAGTCTCAAGATTCCTGCAAGAATGAATGAGTCGCTTCAATGGTCCTTCCACAGTTGCCCAGTACAGCGCTCCTTAATACTATTATGATGAACACATTAGGCAGTTCTCATATCGGTGTCAAATCTGGCCAGTGTGGGTTGTAAAATACAGAAAGTGGGAAATGTTTTCTTGGAAAAACAAGAATAGAATTGTGATCCTCTGATCAACAGTTTTCGACACACTCAGGATGACCATTTCAAAGGCGAGCATACAAATTAAAAATTAAAAGGTTCCTTACTGCCGCTTCTTGCATCCGAGCTGAGAGTCAGTTGTGCTTTGTCAACACACTTTTTTTGCACTGTGCTTTAGTTAACGCCATTAAACACTACCAACTCTTAAGGATGAGGGAAAAGGACTCAGATTTGAAGTTTTTGTTCTTCTAAGAGCAAGATTTCCGGATTCACGTTTCTTTAAAGTTTGAAGCATGGTTTTTGGAACTCGCATCCTTAAAGGTATGGCATGGTGAATTCTGTCAAAAACATTTTTTGTACGGTGCTGGGGGAGAGAAGGAGAGTGCGGATGGTCACGGCCATCTAAGCTTTTTTAAAAAACAATCTGCAAATCCTAAGCTAGCGAAATTTGGCCCCGATTTTACAACTTCTTGTTGTGGGCACAATGATGTTCATGAGGCACTTCACAGCATTAGGTGTGACGTCAAGTTCTGAAGGATGTGTTCCGCCCGTCCCTTCACATCGAAGAGTTACATTTTTCCATATGCCCCATGCTCACCTCATAAGCATCGAGTGAATATCGCCCATAACTAGGGCGCTCGGGCCATTCCACACCAAAACTGTCGTTCACCTGCAACTGGATCAGGTTACTGCAGCTTTAGAACGAGTGCTCAATACTCTTCAAAAATTTTCCTGCCGCCGTGCGAGCTAACAATTACTTGGGTTAACAAGCAGTTCCCAGTGCATGGCTTGTATGGCGAATTTCCATCATACAGTCACGGAGCTTATCTAAATCGACAGCCAGAAAACTTCGAGTCTTTATAAACCCAGGGGAATCGGCGACTGATAAACTGTACTATAAATCTGACGCTTACTATTTCGTATGCAGTCTGTGACAAAAGTTTCAATAATATCTATTAGCAGTGGCTGATGAAGGGAGATGCACAATAAGGTACTGAGTCGCTTAGACATGAGACCTCCTGTAGAAGGAACCCAGCATCTCAAGAAATTACGAGTGCTTACGGTGATGGCTATTTTCGGTCCCTTGTTGAGCGGAAAAGGATTTTTTCCGCTCTTACATGTTGCGATACGATAGTGACAGCGTAGCAGAACGAACAGCACCTGAACTACTAGGCAAGCGGTGCGATAGGACTGGGATCTTTTCCATCGCTGCCCCTCCTCATGGCCCATCATCGCTCCCAATTACCAAACTTGCTCGCTTCCCCATGTCTCTTTCTAATCTTCCAACCATCATCCCGTGTTGCTCCGATAGTAACTAACAACATGGGCGAATCGTAAGAAGCTTCCTTTAAACCACATCGCTGAATGCTTCTTTCACAGTTTCGAATGCTCTAAGCACATCCCGCATATAAAAATTTTTTACGCCAAACCGAAGCTCACCTTAGGCCTACCTCGACAAGTAGAAAAGTGAAGATGGCAATTACTGCAACACCACCTGTGAGCACATAATACGATTTGGGAAGGGGGGATCGGATGCTCCTTCTCACTGAAGTCTCCTGGAGTCCCTTGATAATTTTTTATAGTTAATAAAATCTCAGGTTTCGTAAAATGTTACAGCAAGTGCAACATTAACCTGTGGACTAGGCGCGGTATTTGCAAAAACCTTTGTCATCACTAACCAATCTTCCATCGCTCGTCTCACGAACAACGTATGTTGGAGGAGTTACCATTAATTCCGCTGGTGTGATTGACTCGTAACCGCTGAAAAAAAAAATGTCGTAGATTGAATCGAATAGCAGCCACACGCGCTAATCCCTATGACCGTTTATCTGATGCCTATGTTGCTCTATGCGAGGTCTGTCATCTCTTTACCCATGGCTGAACTCCTGCAAACCTTAGAAGGCTAGTTCCGACCTCCTCCTCTCCTTCCATTCGCCCTCTCGATCTACTCCCATCTGTCAACAAACTAATACTTTCCATCATTTTTCCCTTGTCGCTAGTGCTTTCCTCTACAATTTTCACACCAAATATAGAACAAGAGCAGACGACATGTTAGCATAAATGAACATCGCATTTGCATGCTTGGTCTAATGCTGCTTTGAAGGTTGAATGTACTTCTGATAGAGTCAAGCACACAGCAACGCAAGAAATGCACGCAAAATTTGGTGCTCATAGCTGAAGTTTTCGATACATTTAGACGGAATTTTGTCGCACTCGTTTCGTTCACTTATAGGCGTAGCCAGAGAAGGCTTAACAATGCTGCTACTTCCACGTTTTGAGCGGAATTAGCACCCACCTTCTTCTCGATGCATCTGAATCATCCAAGCTACCATCGGGAGGCGACATACTTCTTTAATGAGTGTTAACTGCAATTTAAAAAAAAATCCACAAATCTGTGAGCGAACTATTACGTATGCGTGACTGTTGCTATGATCATTTTTGTCGAAAGAAAGGCGAATCAAATATGCTTCCTTAGGCCCTTATCGTATTAGCGTTCCTATTTGTGTTCTGGCTCTTTTTTTAAAATTTTTATTTAGCTGGCGTGTTTGCGCTTAGCCGAAATCTTTATCTATACAGGTAAGCCAATTTAATGGACAGCTATAACTTCCCAAGTTTGCAGATGAAATTTTTGATCGACGAGAACTGTTCTTCCTATCATTTCGCTTATCAATGTCTAAAGTGCTTTCCGTGAAATGTTTTCAAGGCTAATGTGCACTGTCGAAAACACTTCTAAATGATGTATTTTTCCGTGCATTCGCATGCAAGAGTGTTTATAAATGTGTGGATTCTTTATAAATGTATGCGGACTTAAATGGAATGCATTTGCTATGTGGCGTCTAGTTAAATCCCACCTCGCTGTCGCTCGCAACCTCGAAAGGGGATCAGAGTCGAATTTAACACATGACTATGCGAACTTAGGTTCAACCTGTCTTGATTGGGCAGGAATTGGTGGCTACGGTCGAGACCGGGATCTGGCTGAATCTGGAGCCACTGTTGATTGCTATGACTGTGTTCACAAACATCTTTTTATCTGTTACTTGGCCATTTCATCTCTTGTCCCTTTTACCTTGGCAAGTCCCTTTTATCCCTTATTCGTTAGAGGTAAGCGTGAGGGGTGTGCTACTTTGACCCGCGAACTTTCAAAGAATTTGCAGAGCTTAACTTTAGTGGAATTTAGATATTGCTAAAATCGAAGCCGTATGCTGCTCACTTTGTGCTGATCAAAGTAACACTGCTATAGACGACAATTCTTGGCAGATTCAAGGAAACTGTTTTTATAGCGTAGCCTTGAGCACGAGTTGTTGGTGTGGAGCGATGCTACAGCAACAGCATGTCTCAAAAAAAGACGAGAATAATCTCAAAGTCATCTCAAGATCTCAGGATGGAATCTCCCTTGAATACCCCTTCATATGATCACAACTAAAGCGTCGCTCTGTAACGATTTGTGACCCCTTCCAGGATTCCATCCTGAAGTCGGTATCGAGTCCTTTATTTGTGGTGGAATGCGAAGGCCATTTTTCAGTAGCGACTTCTGATGCACAAATCCTCGACTAAGCATTTTACGAAAAGTTTTTTTTGGAAAAGGTGTCCCCTCCCATTTCAAGTTTTCTCAAATTTTTCTATTCTGCTCAACCAAACGGCTTGTTAACTGGTCTACCATAGGAAATCGTCTTCGACCGAAATTATGCCATGCTATTTCATGAAATAAAGACAAAATAAAAAGAGGACGGCATTTGTTGAAGAGGAACATTACCAATGCTCATTCACTCGCTAGTGAGGAGCATCTGCAGTTTTTTCGACTTCTTCTCTGCGCACGGTAAAAATGTTCTCGCCAGGTCTATTTTATTCACTTTGTGTATAGGTAAAAATGACCTTCAAAATATTGAATCGATGCCCGTAATCAAATTGAAACACGGTGTTTCAAATCATTCGACAAAATTATTTTTTGATTGTCACAGAGGGGATGTGATGCAATAGTTTTTTTCCGCTATGTTACCAGTAATATGCATATACTTTGAAGTGAACAGACCAACAAAGTAAAGGTGCCATTATTTCATTCGTTCTTATGCAGATAATCTTACGCCTCTGCTGTGAAATATCTGTATCTCTAAACTAAAGCCCTTTTCTAAATGTCTTTATTTTTGATCGTACAGGCTGCTAAAGCGTTTATTTCCTGATGTACGCATTGCTTCGGCCTCCATAGTGAATCAAGGTGGATCAAGCGCCTTGGCGAACCTCGTGGACAGGACATTCAGAAATGAAACATCAGGAAATTGTTGAAGCTTTGTGTCGCGACTGCGCGCGAAAAATGGTACAAAGATGAGGGTCAAGGATTTGTCTTCAAACTGTATGAAGGCACAAAGCTAAAAGAGGTTGAGGTTGTTGACTGGCCATCAGATAGTGTTATCCGCAAGAAAAGGGGATCCATGTACGAGCAACACGAACGGGCACAAAGACGCCATGTTAGGGCTTTGCCTTTAAACTCCTTAAAGGCAAAAAGGTGCCATAAACGCGTCAGAAAAGTTATGCGCGAATGAGTAAACAAAATGGAAGTTGATTTAATGCCGCAGAAGTTTGCCGGAGCGGGTAATGATGGGTCAAAGCAAATAAAGATTGGGGATTTTGACGGTTAATCACATATGTTATGATGAGCGTCAAATTAGCAAAACAACCTTTGGGGCCAGCACATAGAAAGGGGCGGGCCAAAAGCATCAGAAGGTGATAACAAAAAAGGCTATATAAGCAAACCCAAAGTTTCGGCGATTGTTAAATGCTAAAGTTCGATCGGTATTGCGACTCCACTGGATTTCACTTATGTTTTTCTGATGTGTTCCCTGTCATATTGTAGTGTTGTGCTATGACCGTGTCCGATAATATATGCGTGTGATGTGTTCCCTGTCATACTGCAGTGTTGTGCTATGAAAGTGTCTGATAAATATGCGAGTTTATTCGGGTTAGTATGTATTAGAATAATCGCTGACATCCCTGATGATTGTGTGTAGGCTTTCTTTGTCACGTTTTGGTCTAAGCATAGGTTGGGCTATGTACATATCGGACATGTATGCGAATTGTTTAATCGAGCTATAATCTATTAGAATATCACGCACGTCTCCAATAATTACACGTGAGTTTTCTTAGCCATGCTTTAATCTATCATCATCATATACTTCGCTGATGATTAATTGTTCTTCGTCACGTTTTTTATTGTCTACATATGATAATAAAGGTTTAATTACCCAAGTTTGAGGTGGGCTCACAAAGCAGTGGGAAGGTGCACCACGTCGTTGCACAGCAGAATCTGATATTTGTATTGTAAGACGAACCACCTCAACGTCAAGAGGATATTCTTGGGTAACTGGCAGAGGAAAGAAAGGTGAACATTGACGAGTGGAAATCGTCAATATTTGGAGCAGCGCGACAACTAGGCCGGTCGCAGCAGACGGGAGCTCAGTGATTGGGATCGTCGACTCCAACGGTGGTCGCGGTTGGATCGACATCAGTGGATAAAGAGACAGATCGACGGTGGATCAGGAACGCCACGCGTCAATTCACCTCAACGTCAAGAGGATATTCTTGGGTAACTGGCAGAGGAAAGAAAGGTGATCATTGACGAGTGGAAATCGTCAATATTTGGAGCAGCGCGACAACTAGGCCGGTCGCAGCAGACGGGAGCTCAGTGATTGGGATCGTCGACTCCAACGGTGGTCGCGGTTGGATCGACATCAGTGGATAAAGAGACAGATCGACGGTGGATCAGGAACGCCACGCGTCAATTCAGAGAGCTGACTACGGCAGACAGCGGACAACGAACGGCGACTCAATCGACAACGAGCAACAACAGGGACGTAGGCCTAATTTTTAATAATGATATTTCCTTTCCTCTTGTTTTTTCTTTCTTCTTCTTTGCTTATATTGTTTGTTCACGAACCTTTGGGAACAAACTATTATATAGTCAAAAATATTGACCAACTTCACACCTTCACTAACACAGCAATCAACCCACAAGGGGAGGAAAGTGTGAGTGGTCAATACACTTGGAGAGTTTTCGCGACATGTCCTGAACATTCTTTATTCCTATTAATCAGTTTCGGAGGTGCAGGTCGTTGAAAACGTTTTTCAGCACAGCCGTAGCAAAATAAAATGTAGGATTTATGCAGCGTAGGTTGAAGTAGTTCTCACCTGCAAGCTGACAAAACCGTACGCAAAAAAGCGAAACTCATAAATGAACATCAAAAACAACGAGCTTTCTTATCAACTCATGCATTTGAATTTCCTCAGCAACTCAAAACGAATTCTACCATGGGGCTCTTGCTCGCCCCCCACTTTTTGAATCCCTGACGGCGTAATTTCCTTTTGAAAACATCTTTACTGTTTACTGTTTACTGAAAACATCTTTCGCAAAAACTGAAAACAAGGTAAGTGTAGTTTTTACGCATTTATTGCAAATTATTGCAATAAGGCGTCGTCGAATCGTTGTGTGTACAGATACCCACTTATAT
The DNA here is from genome assembly GCA_013433145.1 of Ascaris suum. Classification (NCBI taxonomy): domain Eukaryota; kingdom Metazoa; phylum Nematoda; class Chromadorea; order Rhabditida; family Ascarididae; genus Ascaris; species Ascaris suum. Next base: position 13,816,378 of record CM024169.1, on the reverse strand, counting down.
GTTCATATGTCCAGCGGTTTCATCTCTTGAACCTCTGCCACATGACATGCAGCATCCGCTGATATACTTCAAAAACATTTCCACAGTTTTCAGCTTTTCAAATAACTTTCTTCCAGAGAAGCGATGAACGACAAGAAATTTGCATACGCAAATTTTTTTCACAACCTTTTAGACGCAGCAAAATCCAGTTGGATGTTCCCTCAGTTGGAGAGCACTGTGAATGCATGTTTCTTTCAGATTAGTACAGTGCGTGGAAAAAAAATCACTTCGTACAGCCCAATACTCAATCAAATCATACATTTTTGATCCAAATGTCCTTAGTACAAATGTCTAATGTGAAATACCTAATGGCCTTTTGAAAGTACACGAAGTCTTGTTATGATTCAAACCTAGAAGTAAGTCAGTTCCAGAAAGTAAATATGAGAGCTAACTTGATAGGTCCGGAATAGAGAAAAAGGCTTCGTTGCAATCAGAAATTCATCGCAATTTATCAAAATCCAAATTTCAACTGGAAATCATGCATGCAATCTGTGGATTTCTCCAGAATGGTTCACAGTGCGGCGCTTGAAAATTAAAAGAAGGGCACGAAAGTCTAAATCCTAGCTCTTGATCATGGTCATATTGGAAATTTATAAAATATATTTGCCATAACATTGCCGAGGAATTCGATTGAGGAATCTTTTATTTCATCAGAATTCCTCGCATTCTAATTCATTTCAAATTTCTGTATGTCTGCCGATTAAAAGTTGCCGTTTAAACGTGTGATTAGAATGCAATGAGCAATGTGACTGTTGGAAGCACAGTAGAAGGTTCTCTCTATAAAGGTTAGCCAAACTAGAAAATTATGATCATGAAGGCATTTTTTTGTGCCTTTAAGGTACATAACTTTGGGCCTTTGGTTTTTGACTGAAGAGTCACGAATGGTGCTGGCATTTAGGAACGCAAAATTTAGATCCCCCGAACGAAAACTTGTTTAGCCAATTTTTGTCAAGAGTGAATGGTATCATCTGCTGATTGAGGCTTCAGTCGGTTAAATTCAGTGACATCGCCTCACTGTGAGCTTGGAGTTATGAGGAAGGTAAGTGGAATTTCTTATGCAATTGTGCCCACCTTTCAAATGATTATGAACTGACACTCAGACATCTCATAAAAGGATAAAATGATATTTGAGCTTTTCTCGACGTTTCAAGGGTCCGAGTAAAACCTCCCGGTTTCAACTGCAGGTGATCGGAGCCGAGATCAGGTTCAAACGCATCATTCCCCGGAACTCGGTCGAACTGGGCGAATCAAGGTTAAAACCAGGTCTGGACTGACGTGGAGCTTGATGCTTCTTCACACCGTTACCTGTCAAAACTTGCTATCAATTTCGGTCTCAGTAGAGATACGGCCTTTGAGCCAAATTGGCGACCAATAGCGGAATGACTTCATCTAATAAATTTCCATGTGTTGTTATCCAGCACCGTACGTTGCATTCTGCATCGCTAGATGCTTAAGCTGCGAGCAATGCACCTCCGCTGTGTACACAGCACCCTTGATCGTAGCTTGGAAGTGCCGATGCTACCTCACCGTTTTGTGGGCCATATTACTTTATTAAAAATTTGAGTTGCAGATTTCTTTTAGCAGCAGTACACCTCAACAAATTTCTTTCTGTTGCTCAATACAAACAAGCAAGGAAAAGCACTCAATTTCATAACTGCTGATGAGTGAAGCATCAAAGAGAAAATGCAACGGGGGGGGGGGGGGGGGAATAATTGTTGCAAACTCAGCAACAACATCCTCTTGTAGAAGAACACAGCAGCGATCATGCGCTGTAATGAGGCATTGTCGTGGGAAGTTCTGGAGTGAGAGCGCCGTACTTCGAAGGGACACCCGGAACATTCACTTTCGAAAGGAAATGAACTGATATGATTAGAAGAAGCTAGATGAAAAGTATGATCACAAGTATGACCGCCGATGTTCATCGACTTCAGACACGCATATGTGACTCCGAAGAAGAATGAGATGAAGGCTCCGCTTCATCTCCAGTTTTCGAAGCGCCTTTCCGCCTCAATGTTGGATAGACCATTTGTACCGATGATGCGGTTTGTTTTCCTGTACTCGACTCGGAAGATCTTAACTTAAATGAATCGTGAAAGCATGAGAAAACCTTCACGATGTTACGATTGCAATACCGCCGAATATAGAATATATATAAGGGTTACATTCGAAATTTCAAGCAATTACTTGTCACTTTCGTATCTGTGGCACTTCCGCACAAAGGGGGGGGGGGGGGAGCAAATATCACGGCTCTAATAATGCACTCTGGATACTGCTGGTCACCTCATTTACGCTCTTTAAAGTTTTCAAGGCTGGGAATTTCGGATCTGCGAACGTCAATTTTTTCTATGCTATTCACCTTAGTTACCGCTCCGATAGCTCCATTTAACTCTTCGCAATCACAAGCGAATAAAAGTAAATCCTAAAAGAACAGCAGATGCCAGTGCCTATATAAACCACCTCCCTAATTTTCGTTGTCTTCTAATTACGGTTAAGTTCGAATATCCTTCAAACTGAAGACCAGATGTTCAGCGTCCTGTGGAAAAGTACGCGAGTACAAAAAAGGATGTCCGACGAGCAGATGGGTCTTACAAGTTTTGGCAGCGTTTAAAATGTATTGCACTTTATCGTGGATTAACAGTTTCGATTTCTGCTAATTTGTTATTTTACAATCACATCCGTCATACAGTGGCATCGGCTAGCATGGGAGCAGTTTTATTTTGTTTATCTTTGCAAATGACAATCTCTGCGCCTTCACGCATGAATTCACCCTTTACGTCCGTTCGTTTGTTCTAATATCGAATTCAGACATTCTCTCCGCATCAGTGTGAATTTGACAAAGCATGTTGAAAACCTTTCCCTTGAAAACCACCTTCTTTGCTATATGTTAGCCTATAGCTGTGCCTAACGGCAGTCGACATTCCCGCTGTGCATATTAGGCCTTCGCCATTCGCAGTTTCGTCTTATTTATGTGTACAGGCTTGTCTTGTCTCCTGATGTCCTGCAGAGTAGGCTTTTTGAAATTTGCATGACAAAAGTAGTTAATGTGCTCCTTCATTCATCACGTGTCGCCGAATGATGTTGTTGAAGCGTAGAGTACAAGCCTTATCAACTTGCGGTTTCACTCGCTGCCGTATTCTATCTTTCTTTCATATAAGAGAGTGGTTCTGGTTGCTTTTTTTGTTGACATTACTTTAATTTTGTCCCATCGCTGTTCATGTTTTTTTCCTTTTTCATGTTCCGTCATAAGTGAGTGCGCTATCTGATCCAGAAGCTGGAGGAATGTCTACTTGGTTCTCTTCGTTACCTTCGTTCTTTTTCATGCTTTGAAGTAAAAAATGAATGGCATGGGTCTTTACTGTACCTCCTGTGAGCCTGTACTCATTAACTGTATCAGTAACGACGAGAATGATAAGGGAGATGGACTATCCATTGTACCTTTCGCAGCGCAGTTCGCAGAGAATGCCGTTCATATATATATTTACTCAGGGAAAAGTCATGCATTGCAGGAATTCACTTACATTTTTGTATCGTATTGCCGTGTAGGGCGATTATTTCTACGAAAATAAAAATCGGTCGATGCAATTTTTGTAATAAAAATCTCGAAAGGCAGGAATTTAGAGTAAGCACTCATGCTACCAGCTTTCTTACGGCGATATTCTAATCAATCTTGCTTTTTCGTGAAAAATAACTGGTCGATTATGGTTACCGATGGATCCTCAACGACTGGCGGATTATGGGAATGGGCAGTGTTGCATGTATGTTGCAACCATTGTTACCATTTTTGCTTGGCTTTAGACTGCTCGCTGCATCCATCAAGCCGTCAGTGCAGCGAAGTGTACGTAGAAGGGAAATCATCATCTTGATGCTGGTCATTATGCGTAGGAGGATACCGGCATCTAAATGCTGGCCTCTCTGTTACATTAGAACATCGAGAATTGTTACTCTGCTTGTAATAACATCTTCGGCTCAACGCTCCTTATGTGAGCATTATCGGGTTAATAATGGTCAATTTGATATCCTGTTGGATGCCATGAAGCGTATTCCAATCTATTAAACCTGCACTGAAACGGTGCATCAAATGTTGATTTGTTCAAGAAGAATAAAAATCCTTTAAAGGAAACCTACTGGGGCGACTCACTCATGATCGAATCGACGGGCATATCGCGCGGGCAATTCTTCATTGCCAGTGAAATCTTCTTGGCGAGTTCCAGTGCTGCAAACAACCAATGTGACAATCTACTAAGTTTCACTTCTTGCAAGGTGTTATCTTCATTATCTCGCCGCATTCAGTCTGATTACCGTGATCTGCATTTTTTTTTTGCAAAATTGGGAATAGGCACTGTCAACAATGCAACCGCTAACCTCCCGAGCGCTTTACTGAAATGGATGCTTAAAATATAACTCAGCTACAAAACGCTAAACATCTCTTAATAAATCACAAGAACATTCGTCAGTTATGCGCTGATGCCGTCTAAACCAAAATGAATAAGCTGCATTGCGATCATTACGGTTTGGGCGTAAATCTGACGAATGCACGAATGTGACCTTCAAGGATTTGAGAGACGCTTGCAGCAAGCAAAAATGTTGCATAAAATCTCCGGTCAAGATTTCCTACGGCTGGTCGTATGTAATTCTGAAGGCGAATTCAAATTAACAGTATTACGCACGCGATTGATCGCAGCAGAAAATTTTCTGCGAGAGAGTATTTCACTCATCTTTTCAATATACGTCGATTAGCCAACGTCAAAAAGTGCACATCATGTATGTCTCCATGCGCTTATTCCTAGTAGTTTATCATTAGCACTTTAGCCGATAAAATATCTTCAACAAGAAGCTAAGGTATTTACTGTGTTTCGTAATGGAAAGGAGACTTAGATGAATATATCAAAAAAAAAATGCTGTAGTTGTAGAAGGCTACTTATATTAGGTTGCAGTCGTATATCAAAAAAGAGTGTTGCGCAGTCGCATCAATGATAACTTCCTGACTGCTGGAAAACTGGAAGCTGCTATACCGTGGACCCTCTGAAGAGCCTAATAAAGTAACTCTCACCTGTCCCAACGGATGTATGCGATGTCTTGCTGCTTGGGACTTTCGTCGCACGGCTTAGTTTCAGTTCTGAAGAAGTTACATGCGTCTTGTGTGGAAAGCCACTGAAAATTAGTATCGTCAAGTAGATAGAATGACTAGTGCACGAGCATCTGCCGAATACTGTCCAATTGTGCGGAAACTCGTGACTTGCAAAAGTGTGGATGTACCAACTGCCTCGGTATCTTTCAATTTCCTCGCTGTTCTGCTAATCGGCAAAAAATGACCATTCTCTGGATTTACCGAAAGCGAAAAAATACGCCTCAAAAATTGCGTTATCAGGTGAAGAAGGGAGAAGAAGAAACCTCAAACAATACAGAAATTGAGCATTAATTGCATCCTGGATAAACGGGCCTTTCGGCAAAGCTCTGGCTTCATACTGTCATTCCTCTGTTCGTCAATTGTACGCCAGAAAGTGTTGCAGCTTGGGAATATGTAAAATGTTTTTAAAGCCTGTTAAGGGATCCCTGGGAGCACTTTGTTGGTCACTCCACCAGTTCAATTGATTGAACGATGAGAAAGCCATCTGGTAAATCAGCCACAGGTCAAAAATGTAAAGGATGTATTCAAAATGTGGCATCGTGCAACTGTGCGCTATGAGCGCTCAATACCGTCTGAAGTACATTTTGCCCCCTGCGTTGACATCAGTGGATATACATGGGGAAAAATTTTTCATTTCTGACCTCTCTGAGCCATTTCGCAAAAATCGAACGAATTGCTTAGCCTCTTTGCAAGCTTACTACTTCTGATGCATTTGCGTCTTCTTCAAAAACTATCCACTAAAACTGTAAATTGCCCGCGAACATATCAACAGCATGAAGGCAACGCAGAACAATGAATTAGCAGCAGCAGAGGTTAAAGTTTAAAGTGGATGACATTAAAGCTGCTTGACCCACGTACAGTACATTAATGATTCAAGAGATTAACATGACTATATTTGAATGCTAGAAATCAGCAAGAAGTATACGCAGAAAACAGTGAATGTTTCGAAGTGACACTTCCAGATCGCAAAGGTAGTTTCTGACATCTGCAGGGCCATTTTATTGACAAAGATGAACACTCAGCATGGCAACTGCTAATGCGATCATTTTTACCGACTTTCTTGCATATGACTAGATTAAACAACGAATAACAACGTATAGATGAGATAAAGGACGTATGGTTTCTTCGTGCCATATTGCATGCTTCATTCAAATTCATAAAATCAGCTCAACGGTCTTCTATTCTCTCTTGTCACATAAAAAGGCAATTATTTAGCTGCAGCAAGAACACGACCTTAGTTCACAGCAAATTAAGCGCACTAAGTGTTTTGGAAAACGTCCATCTTCTGAAATGCCACTGAGGGTTTTGTGTCCACTCTTAATTCAACTCGATGACTCAGAAAATGCATAGACTCGTTGGAGTAGTTTCGAATTCACCCACTGGAACAGGTGAAAGAAGAGAAATAGGAAGGCGACCGATATTCAAATCTATGGCGTGATAAGGAAAGCGACGTTAAGTTTCCGATGGGATTTTCTCGAAAGTGGTAGGGAGGTTGGTCCATTATCCTTGAACATTGAAAGAAAAGTTATTGCTTCGTGTTTTGAAATGAGACATGGCCAAAGCCCAAGGAAAATCGGCATAAAAAAGAATTTTCCGAGTGCCATATTAGCCATTCGTCGGACAACTATTCTAAACAGGTCAGGATCAAAGGCGAAGTTTTTTCGTTTGATTTCCGGTTTCTCTTTCGAATTGTTTATGCACAGAATTCTCTATCGGAACTCTTAATCATATTCTATGATTCGCTAACCTCGGAAAGTGTTTTACTGTCGTGCGACCCCTTTTGCTCGATATCATTGAATCACCGAAACATATCGCCTTTGCACCCTTCCAGTCTGCAGGTATCCTTTCCGATGTAACCTCATTGTACTGCAGAATTCGTAATGTTCACTTCTTCTGATGCGTACACACCATTGAGCATGCAATAGCTGACAAAATAGCGAATGCCTATGTTAAACCTAAATTTCTCGACAGGTACACTCATAAAATTTCATTCCAGCGTTCACGTGTCACCCAATGCCATTCAGAGCACGCGACTTTTTGCGCCCTAAATTATGCCCTCAAACTATAAAAGATTAAAGTTTCTGCAGATATAACGAGATCAATCTCCCTGTTAAAAACATTGTTCCATATTACTTTCTTATGTATCAACTCTATGGCTGCGCATTCCAGGAAACGATATCTTTTTGTGCCCGTCTTGTATCCGCTTCATAATAATAGTTACTTCGTATATCACAGCTTTTTCCCATGCTTAGGTACTGATCAAAGGGTAAACAAGGCATAAGCAAAAGAAGGCCGTCGCACACTCGCAATGAACAGAACCATGTTACTCTAAACAAAGTGCCAAAAAATGGACAAAATTGTTGCAACATTCGCGCCTGACCTCCATGCAATCTGTTGAAACTGTGAGTGGTGCCTAGCAATATAACACTTCGGAAGCTGTTGACGCAGAGATTCCATGTGTTAAGATACTCCCCTAATCACTGTCAGTTCCTTCATAAAGCATAATCACCTCGCAGCCAGATTAAACTCTATGAACACCCTGCATAGATGCAGCACTGTGCTAAAATTGATACGACTCACGCCACCTTTAACATGCCAGGGGCAGAAGCAATGCCCGATATTTCTTGGTTTAACGAATTTGGCAAGTATATCAAGAATACTCTCCATTATGATGTAGCCGGTAACAATAAAGAAATTTCCCAACATTCATCTAAAAAATCATTTAAGGTGCTCTTTCGAAATGTACTAACGTCAAGAAGAGTATATTTGAAATTGTCCGCAGCATCATTTTCAATCGTCGATCGTTTATAAATGTAAAAGATATAGAACGGTAGTACAACAATCAATAGGCCACACGTCGTGAAAAACCAGATTGCGTAGAAAGAGAACTGATGGATTCCCGCTTCCTTATCGATATCGTAAACTGCAAACAGAGTTGTGTTACCACAGTTACTAAATGTTTTAAGATGACATGGCGAGAACGAACACAATCTTTGAGAGAAAGCTAGATTACGGCCTGATCATGGAGGATCTCTCAGTCTAAAGACACAGACATGAGCACATTCGAAATCAGCGGGTGAGAATTTGCTACTGGGAAGGAGATTTTTCTGGAATATATTTTGGTAAACAGCATCACAGACATGAAACAAATACAGACTTCAATGTTATGGTCTGCATAAAAAAGTGGTTCCTCACACGTAACTTACCCATCAGATTGGCAGTGTTCTGGAATTGAAAGTGCAGTCAGCTAAGGACCTGAGAGCATTTCAAATGGGCGAAGAAGAGATTTTTTCAAATCGTGAGTTTAACAAAGAATTTCCCATGTGCCTACAGTCACGTGTTTCACTACACCGTTCACCGTCATCCCTAAAGCGAGAAGGGTGAGCTGCAAGAAGGCCAAATTTCGACTTCGAAAACATTCCCAACTGTAAATAAGCTCAAAGACTTGACCCTTCCAAACCCTGCTACTTTTTGCTACATTTTAGGCATCCTTAGATTCTTACGCTACTAGAAACTCCACTCAACAGTGTTGCAGTACGTCTTATCTAATGGAAAAGCTATTCCATGTGGGCCAACAGATTTCCTTAAGTTATTGATGCCGGTCATTTCGCAGTTAATGAAAGAAATGCCTAGGTAGATTGGTACAAACACACATATTTCCTTTGATTTCGGCAAGTGAATTTTATGCATTGTTAGGTATATCCTGACCAGTAGTGCTGCAAATTTGGCTCTCCAGGTTGCGGTCATGAAGCATACTTGATGATGTCGCTGTTTCAAGCATAGCCACGAAGATTGCTTCTTCATGGAAAACTTCAAATTCATCAAAGAATGTGATGGCTTCCAGCGAATGAAAATTAAAAAACCGCTTTCCCCTTAAGGCGGCACTTCCACCCCACCTAGATGTCCACATGTCCATCTCCTTGCTCGCAACACGTTGCTACTTACTGATTGCTCATAACAAACACGAAGCATGAAAGATCAACTGCATTTGTCGCGACATAACTATCGTTGCACCGGTCGAACGGATGCGACACTATTAGACACTATTTGTGTGCATATGCAAAATTACAGCAATAATAAAGAGCCTATCTACAGTTTTCAGAATTCTGAAGAAATAAGTTATTGAATAGTACAGTTTGCAAAAGCATTAGGAATTCGCTATTGGCATCTTCCGATTAGAGTATATCATACACGAACGAACAGAATAATGCGACAAGATTGGACCACTTGTCTAGTTAAACATGGACGGTGGAGATGGATTACTCTGGTTTTATATTGGATTCGTCTTCTTCTTTAGTCTCGAAAACAAGCCAATCCTCTGTTCAGAGGGTACATATGTGAAGCAAAGATCATTTTCAAAGACCTCAGTGTCGGAATATTTAAATGCAAAGACCTGCTGGCGCATGAGCATTCTTGATAATTTTGGAATGTGTCCTCGCCGACCGGACCTGACCTTGAGGAAATGGTAAATTGCAGTTCCCCTGTAAAGCAGAAAAACCACAGACGACAAATGCATACTCACGAGAAAACTCGTCTATCAAAGACATTCCGCCTGATTATCGGTCTTTTGAGTCGACAACCGCTTGTCCTAGATGACAGTTATTCGATATTCACACACTTCTGAAATACTGTCTGATTAAATAAACATAGGATCGCACGATTCATGCTCCCGCTGCGTGTGTTCTCTCGGACATTCTCACAGAGTTCTGCAAAAGGGTGCAAACATGAGGAGTGAGCTAAGTCAGCTCATAGTCAAAAAAGGCAAATGAAGTACCCAAGGAACACTCTTTCAGAAATTAATACTCGAATAATGACGTAGAATTTGGAACGCACATGAAGACCGCATCTAATTCTCCTGATTTGTTTTTCCAATTACGAAATGTTGGCACCAAAATGGAAACCACGCAGTTGCTTACAGGCAGGCTGAAGTTGCTCCATAATGTACCTGCAGAAATGCTAATGCTAAAAATATAAGGCACGGGATGCAACAATGGCCATGCACGAGTAGGCTTGGCTAAAGGAATGTTTTCCTACTTCTGCATTCATAACGACAAAATTCAAGCGCTGAAATTGCGTACGGTGATGTAACACATGCATGCATTGCCACAAAAATTCTTACTGCTGAAGCATAATTGTTGTTCATATGTGCATTAAAGAACTACGTTCGTCGTTAAAATATCACAGATCTTCTTGCAATAATTGACCTCAGATAAAGCGCTCCGATATATCAACAACCTGCACCGACAACTTCTTGCACAGAATCTTGATACAAATGCCTCTTCCATTTCCTTTTTATGAATAAAACGTCGACAGTGAATGCATTTCTCAAAGGGATACTGAGATAAACGTCCTTTCACAAACGCCATTTGCAGGACAAATCCTTTACAAGCACCCTGAGATGAACAACGAAGTGCGGGGGCAAGTACGCCATGAAAAATTCTGCGTTGAGATGTTTTAGCTACTAGTATTGGCGGTTCTTATGGGTATGTACAACTGCACAAAGAGACTTGCGTCAAACGCAGTTACGCTGAGCGATTTTGCACTGCAAATATTTCTGGCCCTAACTACTACGCTGCAGACACCCGTATCATTTGCCGTTCAAGTCAGTGCAGATGAGAAGTCGTCAGAAATGACTCAGTTAAGTTTCAAACGCATTGCAACAGAAAACTTCGCATAGAATTGTATAATGCATGTCTGTGGATAAACAAATGAATGATTAAATGAATAAGAAAATAAATGAGCAAACAAATAAACAGCAAATGGAAATTAAAGATGGGAAGAATGATGCTTCAGAATAGAACAATTTTTTAGATTAAGAGACAGAGAGAAGTGAAATGTAAGAGGACGGATTCCCAGCGTGGCAAGAATCAAGCGCTAGAAAAAAAAATGAAGAAATTACTGCTGAGAAGAGAGTTATGAACAAGCAGTGATCGTGTTTCAGCCCTTATCTGCTGACGCCCATAACTGCGTTAAGAGCTAACCACTGACGAAGCGCATAATTTTCGTGACTTAGCTATGACTATAACTGTAGTGGAGGTTCTATGATAGAGTACGACAAGATATGCAGGACAGTAGAGGAGAGAAGGTGTAGTGAAGATAACGAATTCATGGAATAATAGTGTGAATAACCAACGGAGTATTGGGCTGCGAAAGTGAGCGTTTACCTATGACTATGCTACAATTTTTTTCCTATTCTCTGGTAAGGCACCCAGTTTTAGAATAAGCTTAAATATAAAATAAAATAAATGAAATAAAAAGGTGGAAAGCACCAAGACAACAGCAAAACTTAGTGCAGCTATAGTATCTTGCTATAAGCGTGCGCGCTTAACCATGTCTTTGCTGCACAAACTTCCTCACTTTACAAATTTCCCGTCGTACGGTTCTATATGGCATGAATATGAAACGATGCAACTGTCTGTTCCGAGAATGTTTGCGTTGAAGCGCTTTTTCCGGAACGCTTAATCTGAAGAGGTTTTTGAATAAGGCGTGTCGATATGGCAGTCTCAGCGTTAATTTCCATAACATGCGTAACCTCAGTCGAAATTATCATACGTTTTTAGAAGTTGGCCGCACTAGCGCACTCCGCCGTCTATCTTCACGTCACAAAAGAACAGTGGGATGGGATGGTAAGACGCTGCGAAATTTGCAAGCTAGGATTTGCACGAATTGGAAACAGTGAAGAAACCGGTTTTAGAACACTGCAAGCCTAATGAAACTTTTTTTTTGTTGGGAGAATCATGGGATAGTAATCGAGCGCGATACAGAGCGATGAATACGACACCTTCATTAGTCTCCATTAAAGGCCGAGATTATGGCATTTTCATGAGCCGGATTTACTCAGGGACTGCCGGATATTGATAGATGTTTTGGCATCTTAAATAAACCCCTTGGAGGAATCTATCTTTCAAAGTAAAGTTAAGGACTCAGCAATGTCGCCCGTCCAGACAAAAAACCATCCTTTTTTCGCCATTTCAAAATTCTGTCATATTCTCTTTAGAATTGTGCCATGAGGCCTCAGTCATCTCCTGAGTTGCTCAGTGTCGTTGTCTGCAAATGAACTTCGAATTGTTTATGCATCATGACGTTTGAATATAAAATTTATGGCTTGAAGTGTTTGGGTGGCATGACTCGGCCAGTAACTGCAATCCATAACTTGATATTTAACAACACTGACAGTTTCTTTGTAACAACTGAATTTACAAGTGATGCTTGTCGCAGCAATAAGCTGCAAGAAAAATTAAATATATGTCTCAGAAATGCACACTCTTTCTGCCAGGATATGGTAACTGGGACCTTCTCATTGCGAACCTCTGTCGATGCTTTGTGGCAACGTTTTGTGGCTATGTGATCCAGCCGTAGCGCTTATGATCCTAAATATGCGTAATTCTTTCTGTAGCCACGATACTTAGAGCCTGACGCGATATCTGCTTTTTTTCATTCCACTCGTTTGACCATTCCACTCCTTGCAATTCTTAAATACCTTCTGCACTTATACTTTCGGTAATTTGCGTAAACTGTAGCGTTTGCATCACTCTTCGAAGCTTTTAATCAGCTGACAAATCATAACGGAAACTTTCGGCAAAAGCTGTCATGCACTTTTTGAGTGCTTCGCATTCTCATCCACTTGTTTCGCTGTCAATAAAACGACCGGTTGCTCTCGAGTGGTGAGTGTATTCATGGAAAATATTCCAGCAGGGTAATTATGTAGGCCATGGACCGATTATGACAGAGTAACAGATCGATTTTGTTTCTGTCATCGAGCATGCGCTATCTCATGTTGTCGTCCAAAATTCAACGTACACCAACTGCTGCTGTAATAACTGGTATATCCGCAGAACAAAAAAAGCGATCTGCTTTCATAAAATTGTGATTTTCTTGCTGCAGCCATCCCATCAAATTTGGAACTGCTGCCGATATTTGTACCAGCAAATGTGAGCAACGATATGGCCGAATCATTGGACGAAAAAGTGACCCTCTATGCGAGCTATCGAGTAGACAGTGGACATCTCTATCATATGGCCAAGGTTAAGTATTTTATGTAGCAATAAAGAGCAGTACAGATAACAAAGAAGTAATGAGCAAAAACAAGAAGTATTACGCAATGACTGTGCATTTTACAGCGAAGAAATCATGGTGTTGAGGATTCTACGGGAAAAAGCCATCAGTTTCTGCGATATAATGTACTGATAACAGCCAAATTACCGCCAAAACGACTTATAACCACTGCCACAAATGGCGAAAATCTTCACTGCAAATCTTTTCACAGGAATAAAAGTATCACTCTTAGGTGGGGGCCGATTTGCAAAATGCAACCGAACGAATGTTCCAGTGTGCCGATGTCACATTCTTCAGGTTCGCCTGTCCTTTTTTCTTCAGTATGCTTCGGTTTAGATTGGTTGTATGAGCTGTCATATAATTTCGAATAGTACGGCATGCCCTAACTTCCGCCATCCGTTCTAGTAGTAAATTACAAGCTTTTTTTCGAACCTGCAGTTCCGAACAAGACTCGCTTCAAGACAGCTCCTCTATCAATAAATCTCTTATATCTCAGTCTTTTGCTTTCGTTTCTAGGTTGTTTGCTTCATCTTGATGAATGCAGGTCCATATATAGTATAGGAAATGTTCCCACTTTTAACAACTCTATTCCTTGTGAACATTAAGAAAAGCGGGTTCTGAAGGAGAGATGCTGCGGGAAAACGTGAAAAGTGCAGTAGCTGCCGCCCATTCGCAAGCTATCAGGAATGCTATTTCTCGAACGCATAACAAATATTTGATTGTTGATGTTACAGGTTTGTCTGTCACATTCGTTAGTCATTTCTTGCATTTTGCTGGCTTATTAGAAAGGAAGAGTCTGAGGGAGAGTCCCTACGAACTGAACGAATGCTTCAGAACAATGTTTGCTGAAACACGACTGCAGGAGGTCGCACGAAAATGCGGTTAAATCAGATTGAGTTTCGGATTGCCATGATCCGATTCATGTGCACAGCATTTCAGCCTTAAAAGCGAAAGAAAATTTGCCTCATTTCTGCTTTGGTGAAAGCTTAAAAGGAACGTTGCACAACACCTCTAAGAGGAGGAAAAGGGCATTCGAAAATGGCGGCCCCGCCTTAAAAAATCACTTCGAGAAACCCTTATACATACACTAGGTGCCGTGATCAGAAATTCCCTATGTGGTCACGCCACATAGAGAAGATAAGATCAGATAGTAACTTTCACTGTTCGTGCTCTTGCCTATTGAGTTTTCCCTATCCGCGGTCCTAATGCGTTTCCCCCGTATAAGTGTTCCACATCTGCGCTCTCCTAACCTGCCCGGTTTATTTCCAATCTCGAAAACCCGTAATAGCGTGTGCTCTCCCTGAGATATTTGGTGGGATTGGGCGAGGGGAGGGTGAGAGGGGTTGGATTCTGCTAATAACAATTCAAAGTCGATGTGAACTGCCACATTTTCAATGTTACAAAGCACCAGAATTATTAAAGCCTGTGAATAGGAGAAAGTTACGCGAAGCAATTATTTCACAAAACAATATTTGTTAAATCTTTGAATACGCTCATCTTCAGATGTACCAATCTCATGGCATTCGCTCTACACAGCAGTGAATTTCATGCGAACAGGTCAATTATGTTTTCCATTCAGCGAGATCTCCGATATGCTGAAGGTTTTGGTTGCATTCCCATTCTCTTCGCGTTTTCGTGATTTACGTCCCTACATGCATCACCTATAATGCAGCTACTAGAATGTCAGCGCCAGCACAATTAGTGCATTACAATCACTGGTGCAAAGTAACATCAGCACTGCACAGACTAAAACAGAACAAATCAAGCGTGCTTATCGCTTTATACATACAATTAGCTTCACGAGCTCGTTTCTGAGGCACCAGGCCTTTTTGACCTCTCACGCAAATGAATGCTGAAATGTGGAGCCTGGCATTGAGATTCGAAATTGTTCTAAAAGGTCAAGAAGTCATAATTTTTACGGTTCCGGCTATACTCTTTAAGTCGTTTCCCTTCGAAGTTTTCGCAATCCTATCTCCATAAGTATACGCAATATCGCCGATATGTTTCAGGTGGCTGCTTTATTGAAGATGCCGGATATGTCACGCTTGGTGGAATCCTATTTACGGCACATGAGCATGTCAAAAGAAACAGCATTACAATGCTTGGAAATCGCTTTCGCAGTATCTGTCTACTCTTCTGGAAAAATTTAGGTTTCAATGTATAGCTCCCCCCCCCCAAAAAAAAAGCAAAAAAATAATGTGTACATGTAAAGTGGGAATTAAACTGCAAGTCATATTCTTACAATATGAGGACAGCATACAAAATTGAGCCCGAAAGAAATTCCATTCGAAAGGGTTTCAATGTTAAATATTAGGTTTCAAAATGGTGACAAAGGATGATCAGGTGCGCCATGTTTAATTAAACAAAAAGTTTGACGAACAACAGAATCAATGAAAGACTTTTAGATTGAACAGCTCGTTCAGCAGTTTTGGGCACGATTTTGAAGAGTTTTGGGCCAATATGCACTCATGCTTTATTCCTGAAGCTTTGCAGCTTCAACCGTGCTTCTTTAGAAACATAGGAAATTGGGAATTCATCTTGCATTTCTAAGGCGCTGAAGCTGATCTCATGACTGTAAATATGATGCTTGTCGATGCTAGATAATGGCTTTTGCAGGATCAGCGAAATGCGCTAGTCTCACCGGAGACGCAAGAATTCATAGCAGACGCGTTCGCCGATCAATTCGCCGAGTGCATCAGCTCTTTCACTCCGTCAAATATACAGGTCATATCGCTTGTCCTTTCGCATTCTTTCGACCTTCAATTGTATGTACGCACTTTCCACTTCACTCTTTTCCGCCCCTTTAATGACTATGCATAGGATTTCCCACATAAAATTTCGCCTGAATATTAGCCGCGACGCCATATAAAGTGATGACAGACAAAGATTTGCACTGGTTTATGCGTGAAGCTCACTGAACCTGGTGAGTCTGGAAAAACAGATTTGGGAAGTGAGATGCCAATAAGTCTCTTTCATATGTCATTTTACTTGATTATGCCTTACTTTGGGGCCAAAGAGAGCATCAGAGCGACAACGTTAGCTTTTAGGGGAGAATACAACAGTCACCATTTGCAGAAGGTAAAAGCCCTAAGTGTGAACACGCTGGCTGCGCTTCTTATGCGTAACTCGAAAAGGACTATTTCGCGTGAGGAAAGCTCGAAGATGTCGTTGATGCGTTGTCAAGCAGTAGTTTTTTGGTTACGTGCGAATCCTGCATACATCATGCATGCACAACGTCTCTTCCGTACCGTCCACTTTGAACAAATGAGCGACAATGAACGGCATTCTGTGGTCACTTGGCTACGTAAGGTGAGCAATCTGTTTCTTTCAATACCCTCATTACACCTGCACTTTTCATTTGAAGTGCATATACATGTGATTTCAACACTGTACGTCATATTCTTATTCTCCCTAACTCCTCTCATAGTGGACCACCTGCACAATATGAAGAAGTGTGACATCGACATCGAGTGCTTACAGTAATTTCTTGTGTGCCTAATTTTCCTTACAAAGTGCTTTTCCTGATTCCTACTTCGCAAACATCAGAAATTAGGAGTCGCGACGCCTGTTCGATCGCTTCATTACTTCGGTACACGAGTGAATTCTATGATTTTTTTAAAACACTGGCTGATTTCGGGTTGCTCCGGTACATCTGGTGCAAGATCTTCATGATTACAGTTTGGTTATGCGATCTTTGCGGCAGCTGAAAACTTCCTCGTCGATGCCGAATTTGAAGGACTCAAGATTCAACAACAAACCATGCAAGCGTCTATCCCACAAGCAACTGTATGAGAACATCACGTGAACAAATAAAGGCTATCATGAAGCATTCCTAAAGTGAAGCGAGACAGAAAACGAAAGAACAAATCGCATCTATGGCCAATCTTTTAAATATTTTGCGCTGTGTTTGTGCAAAAATATCAAGCATGCAGTGGAAGAAAAGAGTTAAAAAAGATAGTAAAAATGGAACAAATCGGCTACAAAGTCTACCATTTTCTCCATGATTGCCAATACAATTCATTTCTCTTTTTTAACGTTCCAGTAGCATATTAAGAGATTGCTGCTTGCTTTTGTGAAAGATTTAATCTTACAGAGGTTTGTGTTTACCTCTTCTCTTACCTCAGAAATATTCAATTAATCGCATATATAAAACAAATGGTTACAATCGCAATGGGCGTTTTTAACTCAGCACATGCAGGAAAGACCCACGCGTCCACTCACTCAACTGTTACTTGGAGGAATCATAGCAGAACTTTAACTGCATGCCACATTTGAACCCAGCGAACGTTTTCTACGCTTTCTCACTAAGTACAAAATCACAATTCGGAAAACATATCAGGGATGCTGGCAGGATATGCACTTATTGCTGTGTAATCTGCCTGACTGTTCTTTTGAATACAAAATCATAAAAAGTCAACAGTCCGGTATGGTGATGGATACTTTGTCTCACACTCACCGAAGCGTAAAAGAATAAGACGCAAGTAGGGAAGTGAGAGAGGCAGGGATGAATAGTGTAGGTTTTCTTTCTTTAGGCCAGAACGCGCGATACCTAGTTACTGCCGGTTGTTCGCCTTCACTGGTGTCTTCAATTCTTGAGAAACCTGATGATGACAAATTGGACTGTTGAACTAGAGAAATGCCTCCTCGTAACCGACCTCCAGCCTCATCTATAGTAGATGCATTTCTCGACACTGCCAAGGATGAAGCACTCTCGCAGCCACACTTCATAAAAACAGCTTCATTGAGTGATTTTGTTGCGGAGTACAGGTCAAATGCAGCAAGTTCCCACTTACTTATGCTATTTTCCGTTCCGCGAACGAATCACCTGCCTGAAAACGGCGCGCCGCGGCTGTACCGTTCAACATCACTAATGGCGGGACCTGCCAGATGAGCTGGCACAATATGTGTATTACCTAGCCCCTCATCTCACTAAACTGCTGTGAACAAAACGGAACTGCGCATCATATGTAGAGGACAAAAAAGAAAGCAACGAGATCGCTGCTTTATTAAAGAAAGCAACAAACAGGGTTAAGCGTCACGATTTATGTGGAATAAAAGTTATAAGCAGAACAGGCCTGCCACACTATCAACAATATCAAAGCAACAGATTACAATAAAAGACAATGATTGGGGGCCAAATTATGAAGCGCGAACGATACACAATACGACCGCTATGAAAGTGCCTTATAAATGCACCACCTGTTTCTATAATGGCAAAGCAAGACATATGTAAAAGACCAACGAAAAGCCTTTGTTTTTTGCCGTGTATGTAACGAACAAGTATTGATGTAACGAAGACCAACACAAGTAGTATCAAGAGAAACGAGGTGTCGGACGATTGCGACATGACGTGCCGATAACCAGGTTATTTGTTAAATATCACACCACCACTGCCTAACACGTCCCAGTTTACAGGTGTTCAGCGCGAATTGTTTTTTTCAGCCATCGATACTTCTTTATTTATGTTCTTAAACTTCTCTGCTGCACTCGCAAGAACTGCTCGAGATCTTCAGTAAATGATATATGTAAATGCGCTTAATAAGTAAACTGGCCTGATCTGAAGAGCGTTCGTCCACCTGCGTCCTCCTTTCCTCAGCTAATCTGTACCAAACTCCTGGTCGTTTCGTCCCAAGTTGATTCTCAAGCCTTGAGGAACACTTCTCAGCCCTCCGATCACCCATCACCTCAAACTGGGGTAATTAAACCCTAATGTACTTTCAAACAACAGTAAAAAGCCACATAACCGAAAAGCGAACAAAAAAAACCATAAAACATGACCTGAGGTGGCTAAGGCAGCTAAGTATCTTTTTGCTGATGCGTTAGCGAACAAGACATATTTTAAAAAGTTGCTGCGCGTCAACGCTATTGACGAACAACGATGATAGGCAAGTTGAGATAAGAAATTCAAGCACAAAACAACAAAGGCGGAGTAACGCTGA
Source organism: Ascaris suum (assembly GCA_013433145.1). NCBI lineage: Eukaryota > Metazoa > Nematoda > Chromadorea > Rhabditida > Ascarididae > Ascaris > Ascaris suum. The sequence goes on along the minus strand of CM024169.1, from coordinate 13,797,217 downwards.
GAAAACATAAAGTGATTGCGCCTCCATAATAACCGCACCCAGCAATTTACTGAAACGATATTGTCGCTATGACCAGACGTCGAATCTGACATTTTCGTGAGTTGCCGCGGGTCACCGCATTTCAAATCGTTGCTTCTAGCAGCTCAATAACTCATTCATGTGTCTTTGTAACATAACTTCACAAATTACCAATTAGAGTGCAGTATGCACAGTAGTGCCTCACTATTTTAATCAGCCTAATTAGTCGCAGGGGCTCCCACAATGCAATGAAATCGTTGTTTGTGAACTGATTAATGCGAAACAAAAACCGACAAGTATAAAATGTATGTGATTTTGTTTTTTTTTTTCGTTTATTTATTTCATTCAACAAAGCATTCATTACGAATAAATGTTTCTTCATATTCCCTCCACTAGGCCTGTTTCAATGCTTCTCTGACAAGGTTGGCTCCTGCGGTTCTTTTCAAAGAATCCTCCACCTCATCGCAGGTCGGCCTCTACTTCTTTTGCCGACACATGGTGTCCACTCTGTTATTCTTTTCACCCAATCGTCATTTTTCAGTGCGGATATCTTCGCCGCCCATTTAAATTTCCTCATTCTGGCCTCGGTCACCCAATCCTTTGTCTTTTTTATACCTCGGACCCATCCGTTTGCTTTCCTCTCCACCAATTTGATTCCTGTCATGATTCTTTCCATTCTTCTTTCTGCCACTGCCAGTATCATGCGCACTTTCTTAGTTGTTACCCACGTCTCACAGCCGTAGAGAACTGTCAGCATCACGCTTTTTTCAGAGAGTTTCTGCTTGAGACTCATCGGTACTTTTTTTCTCATGAGGAAAGCTTTCATTAAAAAAAAATGCTTTTCAGCCTTGTTTGATCCTGCGTCGTAATCTGCTTCTGTCCCTTCGCTCATTTTTACACATCTGCTCAAATAAATAAATTCATTTGCACTTTCAGTCTTCTCGCGTCTTACCACATCGTTGACTTCAGCTGTCGGTTATTCATCAGCTTCGTTTTGAAGGTATTTAAACGAAAACCAACTCCTGCACTTCTTACTCCCGTTTTTTTATGATGTCCTTTTTCCACATTGCGTATGCTATTGTGTTGTATTATTCCCACGGAGACATTCGGTGTCCTAAAATGTAATATAATGCAGCTTAGGAAATTTTCACGGTGGTAAAGCACAGTACAATATAGCTTCGAGATTTCCGCCAAATTGAGCTGTCCTATTCATTTCCGCCAAATTCATAAAAATTTAGCACAAGAATTCATTCTTAGCGTGTATTGCGATCGAACCATTCGCACACTCAGTATCTTCACCTAACACTCAGTATCTTTCAAGCACGTTTAAGTTCTACAGCTCCTCTCAAAGTTAGCCGATTGACCTGGACGTTGGCGTGGTGCCACTAAATGACGTGCAAAATAGCCACCAGCTTCCACTAACTCGATAACTCTACCTTTTAAAAGATAGTTGATACCACATCATTTTGAATAGTAACAAAATTTTTTCCCTAATTTTCTTTCTTCTACCTCGATCCCGTCAATCGCATTATTTCCAAAACCTCGGTTCCGAGGGTTCTTCATTTCGATCTTCGGTGGAGATGGCGGCTTGTGGTCTCAGAAAATGCCCAGAAAGCTTGCAAGTTCTCATTAACGTTGCTTCAAATGCGGTAACCGGGAGCCGAGATTGTCAGATTGGATCACGTTCGGGCGCTTGCTATTTTATAGTTTTTTCTGCTTTAGAAGGCATAAAACTAAAATATCGAATGAACGATATTGTATAACACAATTAGAGTAAATCCCAGTTTCGCATGCGCAACTGTGGTGTTATGATCGCGAACGCAGACAGGAGGCTTTTTAATGCAATTCATATCGCGTTCTAAAATACCGTCATACTGACGCATAGATTAAGGAATACATCGTAGTGTGTCATAATGTGTAATGTTGATCCGCCATATTCATCAATAACAACGTCACTGTTGTAGTTTGCGTTCAATGTATTATAAAGCTGTTTGTTTCTCAACCCAGCTTTTTATCCGCATATAACTAAAAGTTTGTCGCGTTCCTTCTTCAAATTCTTCCCAATCCATTTTCTACTAGCGATTTAAAAGTCGGGGCCAGTTTGTGGTGCTTTCGTATTGCGCTGAGGTAGTCTACGTCAACGCAGAGCAACTCGAAGAATGCGTTCACAACACAAACAATTCTGTAAAGCTCCATGTTTTCGTAGCATTTCGATTTCAGTGGAATTGTTTTCGCCTGAAATCTTACAAATATATATATCAGCGCTATGTTTTTTACTATATTTAAATTCCTATCGTTTGTAGCGCAAACAAGTACCTCTTCCACCACCCTCATCCCCGTACTTCCTATGAGGGCGTTTGGAAAAAAGAAAGTTTTGCTTGATTTTTGAAGTATGCGCATAATGACTGTTTCCACTGAGTTAGACCAGAGTGTTTCAAAACGATGCGATCAGAAAATAAAATTTTAATCTACTTGGAAAGGAAAGTTTTTTCTCTTTCTTGCTTCCAGTCACTGGGTGACGAAAATTTCATTGGCAGCAGATGGCTTTTCCCGAGACGTTTTTCAAGGACTTTTTTCTTGAATTTATTTCGAAATCCGATCGAATGCTTGTCTATTATAATTCCTTGTCGAATAACACGCTAATTGATATCAATTTTGATGCGTATTCCATTTTCATGTCAATAAGGTGAGGGAACTGTCGGCTTTTTGAGAACATGTCACTAGCTGGATCAGTCTAAAGGAATATATCCCCGGACCCATGATCGCATTTTTCTTATGTCACTGCTGTGTCTTTCAACTTTCGTCACGATCAAATATCCTCTTTGTTGTTGTTTTTTAACATATACACTTGCATTAAACCTTATATGTTCTCTTCTCGTTTTCTTTTTTGGCTACGGTTATGTACATCTTTGCACTGAAAAATATTGCCGCTGATTAAGCGATCGCATCGCTAGAAAGCGATACAACGCATTTTTCTTCTCATGAAAAATTAACTATGCTAATAACTGATTTAAAAAATATATATATAAAATATGCAGAATAATGGCTTCATATTATTTTAGCTGATCCAAGTTCTTATGTAATTTTGAATTCAAAAGTCAATTTTGTTTTTTCGCAGAATCGATCACTATAAAATGAGAAATTTTTCATTGTGAAATGCATTCAAATTTTTTAACATATTTAAACGTCTATACTTCCTCAAAAGTAGCATATCAGTGGCAACATCGATTAGATAGCACGAAATATATCATCTATAATATGCAAGAAAGAAACTAATCTAAAATATGCTAAAAAGCTCTTACATATATACAATACATATATTATTCCTCATGATGCAAAAAAAAAGACGTGCAATTACAGCGAATACACATAACGATAATCGCCAATTTGTACCTCAATGAACGCATTTGCATAAATGTTGCCTCTTCACTTACAGTGCACATAATCGTGAGTTTTCAACTGTCCATTAAACGTATAGAAATGTCTATAAAACAAATAAACTGAAAAAAAAATATTAAATGTTATCAACTGATCAGTCGATAACTACATGCAACGGAAGGTCATTCGAAACTGCTATCGATCTCATACAATCATGTCACTCCTTCTTCAGAGGAACAACTTTAAATTCAAACAATCTTAGCACTTTTCCGGCAGTAAACTACCGTTTAATCCGAACGATCTCGAGTTAGAATATGACCAACACCTTAAGCAGCAAAGGAACCAAAAAATAAAACCTAACTTCAGCCCAAACCAATCCAAATAAGCTGAACCTTAACCCCGAGCTTAAGCCAGGAACTAACACTAAGCTTGAACTGGGGCTTGAGCCCACGCTTCAGCCCAAGCCTGAGCTTAAGCCTGAGCCTACGCCTACGTCTACGTTAAACCTATGCCTAAACCACGGCCTGATCTTAAAGTTCAGACCTAGGTCTGAAATCTGAACATAAGCCCAAGCCTGCCAAGTCCGCCCAAAATGTGGAGCCTGACTCTTAATCTCAAACCTGATGAATAAGCTTAAAGCAAAATTCTAGCCCAAACCTCCTTAACGAACCCTAAGCCTATTCCCCAGCCAAAGCTGAGGCTGACCTTTTGTCTAAGAACAAGCTCGAAGCTAAGCCTAATTCCAAATTCTGAGCCCAAGTCTTAGTCTAAACCAAAGCCAAGCCTAGACCTCAGTACAATTCCTCATTTAAGCCTGAGTCAAGGATTTGGCTGAAAGGCCAGGTCGACACCTGAGCCCTAAGCTGGAAGCCTAAGCAAGGACTGAGCTGAAAGCTTCTCCTCGAGCTAATTTAAAGAAGCCAGACCATAAAGTTATGCCTGAAAAAACCTAAACCTAAGCAGCAGCTTATATCCGGTCCTAAGTTTAGTCAGACCCGAAGAAGCAAAAGACTGAATTTAAACTTCCAGCCTGAGCCTGTTGCCTCAACGTAAGCCCAGACTTAAGCCTGAGCAGCATAAACTTAGGCAGCTCAAACACGACAGCCTCGACTTAGACCGAGGTCGGACCTGGGAAGCCTAAGCCTAAACAGCGAGCTCGAAACCCTAGCCAAGACTTTTGCTGGAAGCCTAAGCGTAATAGAAGCCTAAGATCAGACAAAATCAGGCATTCTAAACTTATGCGTCAGTTTAAAATTTATTGCCATGTAAGCAAAAAAACTGGAGATGATGATCATACATGGTACTTAAGTACAATCTCTTCTCAAGCATAGATGAGCGTACTCCTAAATCGAGCTTTGTGTTCACAGCGCTTTTTAAAAAAAAATGTTACATTAACTCGTTTCTTAACGTTTTTATGAATGATTGTTTCATTGGAAGCTCTCTTCAAGAATTCAAAATTAAAAATCGACAAACATCCGACAATGTGGCAATATGTTATAATTAATCAGCTCAAATATTCTGCAATTTGGAGTATATTCCTCATCGTCGATAAATCCAAATTTGAATTTTTACACTCTGCCAGCCGTTTCTATTTGCATTTTTTATTGTATTAAAATTCTCTCCGTTTAATGAGTATAGAATTAATAATTGAGGAATTTCAACTTTTTTTTTTCAAAAAAATCCCTTCACAATACGTCGTTATGAAAGTTATAAATCCTCACGTTCATCTTGCTGCAAGTATTAATCCTGTTATTGTATTCCAAACGTTTATTTCATGCGTAATATTTCTGCCTCACCTTTTTGCTCCCTAAATGATTTCTCGATATCTCCGGATTGTATGCAAATCATAGAAAAAATTCGAAACTGTTCCATGTTTTGTTCCATTCCGAATGAAGATGCATAAAATAAATGAGCAAAGTAAAGTCAATTAAAATTGGAAGCATCCACAAGATTGCAGCATGACGCAAGATGCGCCACGCAACGAACGCTACCTTTTGATGTGAGAAAGTGTGCATTAAACAAACTTGTGATGCCTTTAAGATATGGAAACTGCATGTGGAATAGCAGAGAACAAGATGATTGCGGTTTTATCCGTATATATGCAGATTGCAACAGCCCACTGTGTTATAAGCGATGTGGCAACACCACGCCCTGTAGGGCGACCGTCTTGTTGCCACCGGAGTGTTTCCACCGGAAGATGGTCGTGAAAGGTATCGCCTAACGGAGCGGGCTATTGATGCCGATGAAGATTTTCAGAGATACGCCCTCGTCATTGTTGAACTAAATTGCGGCTAACGTGCTGTGCTTCAAATATTTCCAAAATATTGATGGCTAATCTTTGATTTTATCCATCGAACATATGTTTCTCATATGACGTTGAAGATCGTGCCAATAAACTTTTTAATAAAATCTTATAATATTTGTACGAATGCAAAGGGGGGATAATGAGGAAAAGCAAACATCATTGGCTCAATTTAGGAGACAGTTATAATTAAAAATAAGCATTAGCTAAGATGATAATCTGCTTTATTATAGTACGTACTTAGTTGTTCTGTCGAATGCTCTCAAAGTAAGCGCATCTCCGATGTTGAAGCGCAAATACTTTCGCATTCTCGATAGGTAAAGATTTTTTGCGCCCTCAGAATGGAGCTTTATGGGCTTTTTTTTTACTTTGATCGGTTCTTTCAGAAGTGTTTTAACAAAGCATTTCTAAATTTTTCACCCATCTTCGCCAAACATTCAGCCTATCGAAATCTGAAAGCTTCCCTTCCACTCCAAACCAGCCCACCTACTTTTAAATAAGTGTTTTCTACGTACAAAAAAAAAACTAGGACTGACCATTTTCTAGAAACTGGTAGATCAGACTTCAAGTAGAAAGAAGACAAACCTCATGAAAAAGCAAATCTTAGATGACTTGGCATGATCAATTCACCCAGTGGTAACATCGAACACAAGGAAGATATATGATTGCAGTATATGCACTGATGTTTCATCGTTTATCACGTAGTTGAACACAAGCGTTTTCGATAGAAAAGTGGATGACATCAACAAAACCTTCTCCAAAAATAGACCAAACCTTTCTCTCGTAAAGCTTCGGCCTTGTGCTACCTAAATGCCGGGTGTGTTTAATCTGTTTAATCTACCTATTTCAGCTGTGCGCGATATTTTGAGCTGGATGTGTCAACCTTTCAAAGAATGGCTTAAGTTCCCAAAGTGTGTGAATTCCACAATACAAATACAAAACTTTATTACAAATTTGCATTAAAAACTCGTTTGATTGAGAATGATTAAAATTAAAACAAATAAGATATTTCGGGAAATGGTGATTGAGAGTGATTAAAGAATAATAAGTACTGTAAAACGTGAAAACATTCCCATGAATGCGAACGCGAAGCCGATTGCTCAGAGCAGTGATCCTGACGATTGCAATAATGATTACTTTTCGTTCAATTTATGACGCCTAATCCAACCAGGTTACAACCTGCTACTATTATGGTTAGCTGAATCTTGAGCTAACGTGTTTCGAGTGTCTGTACAGAGCGCTGAAATCACTGCAACAAGTTCCATCACAGTGATAATTTAAGACTGCCGTTGTGAGACCTTGAATTGGTGGGCTCGTGAAATTTTTTTGGAGACTAAATGCAGCACCCGAATTTTAAAAGAGTTCAGATAGTAGAATAATTAACAAATGTAAGAGATTTATAGTAGATATTTTGTGATTTGCTTGTCTGATTCCGAAATGAAGTGTTTTCAATGGACCACCAGGTTCAAATAATAGGATGCTCGATGTTTTATGACTTTTCGTGCTCTTCTCTTTCTTCATCGATTTCGATGCTTAAGTCATAACCTGAGGGGTATAAAATGTCGCCGAAAAAGAAAAAAGTTGAGTTTCGAATAAAAATTCTCGAAGTACACCGAGAGGGGGAAAGGAAGATAAATCGGTTCTTTGAACGAACTGCTGTCAGAGGTCATTAGGAACACGAGATGTAAAAAAATGCCTTCGCACAATACCCAAAACGCAAAGAGTAGCAATGACAACTGCAATAGCGGCAAATGTTGCGATCACAATCACAGGTAATCCCAGTGAAGCGTCCTCGAACGGATGCCATGGCTCCGGCTCGCTTTCCTCCTCCTGCTATAAAGCATCCATTACATCAACGCTCCAGTTACTATTAAAGTATACTGCTTCGCATTTTACTATTATTTCAAACGCTGAATAGAAGCTCGTCTCTATCTATTTACTTGAATGGAGATCTTGAAGCCTGAAACTTTCTTTCAAGTAGCATGAAAAGTATTGGCCCATGGGGTCAATCAAAAACCTCTCTCAAATATAAGATACCATGCTCGATGCCATGAAAAGTTGAGTGCTGGGGGTCTATATATGGCATATTACGAAGAGAACATGAGGCTATGAAGTCGCTGTTGTGAGCGAATTGAGGTTTCAGACGAAGCCATTTCTTTCATAGTGTCGATGAGGAACTAATTGCAGAATTTAGACGCCATTCATTTTTTCTTCCGCAGCGCAGTACTGCCAGAATCAATTCATTTTTATGTATTTGCGCACATTCTTGAAAAAAAAAATGTTGTACCGAAGTTATATGAACGCATACGTATGTCTTTGCGTCGACCTATCCGGCAATTCCAACTTGAGGACCATAAAATATATGGCAATAAATTTTACTGAGCAACTTCAGTATAAGATAGTCTCCTATCTCCTTATCCCTTTTAGAATAATCAAGTTCTGAAGGAGCTATTTCGACTTTAAGAGGCTACACGAATTGCCATTTAGTTTTGTAACAAGTCGGTGGGGTATGAACTAACGACAGTTTCAATCCACTGATAGTTTGTCAAATCAGTCGATTCGTGTATGCAAAAGCGTTATTAGGCGTTTTTCGTTGTTTTCGGATACTTGAGGTAGCGATTTTTGCTCCCCTGGGTTATGAACGCGCAGAACAATTCTATCTCCGTCTACACCTCATTCCGGTCCAGCCGATTCTTTTGTCCGTTTAACCTTTGTTGGATGAGCAAACAAAAAGAAGCAAGCATGAATATGCGGCAAAAATTCGACAACTTAAGCAGCGCTCACCTTGAGAGGACAGAGCCACCTCTGCATCATAAGATCATCGATGTGGTGCATAAAGCATTCCACCTGACATTGTGCTCGACATAGCTGCTCTGTGTCGAATGTGTGTACATAGATGGGATACTCGTTGGTGAGCAGACCTACACTGGTTCGACCTTCCACACACTCTATGGCAACCACCAATAACATCTGTAGAAATACAGCGCGCATAGCATCCTCAAAAATATTACCCTCAGCGTCGACCACTTAATCGATGAATTATACCTTAAAAAGTTGCTTCTTAAAAGTGCTGTCATGTTAATGGGCTAGTATATCTGGCAGAAGCAACATCCAAGCATTGTGAGGACACGCCGCCAACAAAGGACGGATATTCGAGATTTATTCCACTCAACGCTCAACCAGCCATTACTGTGGTGTCGATCGACATATGCCTATTTCTTTACACATCATACTTCCTAGTTATGTTCATAAATATGCACTCGTAAATGGCACTATTGCCATGAACGAAGTGATCAAAAACCTACGATTAGAATATGAATTCATAAACAAACAAATAACTAAGAATCTGCAACGTTTGAATACTTTTAAATCAGCTCAATGAATTTATTATCTATTACCGCTAAAAGGTAATCGATTTTTCGCTCATTTATAAAAAATCATTCGTGTGAGTAGCTACGATGTTTGCTATCTTGCAGAGAATCTCAATCGAAACTCTATGTATGATAGAAGATATCCCATTGAAGCAAAATTATTATCAAAGTGTACAATGGTGAATGGCTTACTGCATGATACTATCATTTGAACATTTCGAGATGCGAACTTCCTCAAACGCATAAAAATAGGATCAACGTTCCTATCTGATCAACACTGATCCCAGTTTGCTTATGTCACTCCCCTACACAACGTAAAATTTCTAAAGCACGAAATAATGATAATATTTGAGGCAATCTCTTTCTAAACATGTATCAATTGATGGAGAAATTCAAATTTTTTAAAGCCAATTCAATGAAAAAAAGTATTTGCAAGCGTTTGTCGAGAAAAGGAGCATTTACGTTAAAGTCGCTTCTGAACTCTATTCGGTCAGCAAAAAAAATTTCCGTGATTTTCAATCACCGATATTAAAGAACTGTTACTCAGCTCAAAGCTAGCAATTTTTGTTAGAGATAAGCAACACTGTGATCAATAAATGCGTCGAAACGAGTTTATTCTATTAACAAAATGTTTGCACGTGAAAATCGGAGAACTACTGCAGAGCACTTTCTACACCAATGTATTTTCGGAAATGTTTTTTGTCTCAGGAATTTATCCAAAGAACAAAGGTAGCCTCTAAGCGAAAGGCCTGGAGAATGTAGCACGTGAGGAAGGACTTCGATCTGCAGGTTGTTCACTCCCTCTGGGTCACCACTGAAATATGTGTTCTGAGTGCTGATGGATAAAAACGGAGCTCCTTTTTGTTAATGAAGGCGCGATGCAAATTTGCAGTTTCTGGAAAAGTGTTCTTAACTGATCACAGCGCGATTGTCTTATAATTGTCTAATTCAATCTCAAAAAGCTACATTGAACTACGCAAAAGACAGACCACCAAACAGATGAGAATATTGAGGTGATGGGTAGGTTTCGGTGCATGTCGGAGAGCTTAATCCCCTTTCAGAAACTATCTCGCCCTCTACATCTTACCATTGTGAAACCAGTTTTCGTCATATATAACAATCTAGTCTAAAAACTTAGTCTTGTTTTGCAGAAACAATCAAGAGCAACATTAACACGTGAAGTCACTTGATTGCTGGTCTATTCGCTGGGTGCAGAAATATCCTGACTTTTCTTCTTGTCCATCGCCGGCTTCCGCTGCCAAGGTTTACTACGGGCTATCCTATGCTCTTGCGCTAATCCTCATAGGTAATTTTCAGTTTTTTTCAACGGGCTCCTCTAGCAGAGTGTCAACATCCAGTGACAGTCGATTGCTACAGGCAGAATCTTCAATAACATCGTCGCAAAAAACCATGTGCAGATTTCTAGTTGTCATCCCCGTCGAACGTTAAGTTTCAAATCATAGAGTGCGATAATGGAAAAATGCACTTCTGCATCTTCACAAAAAGGGAGTTGGAAAGGGACTAGGATCAAACAGCAAGATATCGAGCAATTAACGGATCTAACTGCTTCCAACGACGATGCAACTGTCTTCATTATTGCAGTTTGTCGTATTATAGCAGACAGGTATTCTGTCCCTTCAACTTGGTGAATTAATTCAAATTAGTATTCGAAGCTTTCAAAAGAACCCAAACACGTTCCTCTATTATAACTACTCTTGAACGAAATAGCAGCGGTGGGATAGGAACGAAAAGGAATGTGAGGCCTAAATATACAACTACTTTAAAGTTGTACCCCTTGCTAAGTATAATTTTAAACTATGCAATTCATTAAATAAGTGTTTGAACTGTCTACGTAAAAACAAAACTAAATTAAACAGGCCATGTATAAATAAAGTTTACACTAACTGCTCGCATATGAAGCAACCAGAAATTCATTAAAAAAGAGGAGAGCTGTTGAAATCTTATACAACTGCGGCCTCCTTTAAAAAGTCCTCCATTTATATTCATTCTTTATCGCACTTCATTCGTTCCTTGGTAGAATTCATCGGTTTTCTCTGTTCTAAGTTCACTCTATACCTTTTCGTAACAGTTGCGCACATATTGCAGTTTTTTTTATTTTTTGAAGAGAAAGGAAGTCGTTCATATCGCTCTTCGTCAGTTATATACCATTGATTGCTTGAAATTCACATTTTTCGAGAAATTGCACCGGATATCCTCTCGACTGCCTCGAGATAATTTTCGAAAATATTTTTGTTTTCGAAAAAAAGATAATTTCCGACAATATTCTCAGGCCGAGTCTGGAGAGCAGGGTGGCTGAGAAACGGCCGAATCCCACTGTTTCACCGGTAAAAGATAATGAGTAACGGTCTGCGCTTGTGCGCTGTCCCGCCCACTTGCTTGTTCTGACGAGTGCAGATGTGTACTGCTGCGGGAATAGCTCGGTGACTTATAGATATAGCTTGAGGCTGAAAGGGAGATGTGTTGATCAAACTCGCCGACAAGTCTATCACCAACAGGTCTTCAAGCTAGTCGGTCAGGTATTTGAAAATATGGGCCTTCAACGCAACAGCTCATATTTGCAATGAATCGATGATGTAAATACGGTTAACAAAAAGTAACGCTTCGGCATTTGCGACCACCTTTTTTTTCGAGGCTGAAACGACAATGATACGTGTAACCAATTCGGATGAATTTACGACGTTGGGGTGGGTTGGGCGAGCCGATACGTTGCGAGCACCGCAATGCTGGCTCATTTGAATGGAAGCCTAGAAAAAAAGTAGACGTGAAAAAAAAAGAAGGAAATCCCTCTCGAGTACAAGCCGTCCTCCTGAATAGGAACCCTATTTTAGAGAAGCCTTGCGGTGAAAAGGTCATTTTAAATGCCAGCTTAAATCATCAAAACTTTAAGCACCATAAGGCAACGTCAGTTATTCTCGTCATAAATTAATGCATTTTTCTACTCTCTTTATATTTTTGCATTTGCGTCGAATAACAATTTTTTGATATGTGTTTATGCAATAAATCCACACATGAGAAATTTACTTGAATAGCTAAGAAAGAGATGAATACGCTGAAAATTGTTTCAGATGAGACGAGTGAAATAGTCTTATTTATTTTAAATGTTCAAATTCATCTATGTATCTAAAGAAAGACGGAGCCATTCACAAGACTTGATTGAGGCTTGCATTAAAAATTCGAATTTTACTTTGGCAACTTTGTTTGTAAGTTTTTGTTTGCGCTTCACAGCTTCTGAATAGTGGGAAAGAAACAGCAACTTTGACAGCATTCATCCTTGAGATACTTCTATTTCTGTATTCATTTCAGCACTATATTCGAGCCTGGAGGCTTTCATATTCTTGAGAACGAAATTGGCTTAACTTCTGCTTTATTAAAATAATGATTTTATTCTCGTTCTATTTGAGTTGCTATCTATGCGATGAAGATGACTCATACCGGTGATGTTTCGCATCTTCCTTAATATGCTTGCAACGGCATGCGCATGATGCTAATATTTCTGCAATTATATAAATTTTTTGCGAGCAGAAATTCGTAGTTGAGTGGAGAAGGGAAGAATGTGTGACATCGATGACAAATCGTAGAGATAAACGAGTGCTCAAATCCAATTTAATATCTTTGCACTGGCTAGCAAAAGTGTCAAGCAGACCATTTTCGACATCCCTTCTTTGTGTCGTGGGAGGGTTGCCCATTTATTATCAAACCACCCTCTTGTCGGTGTTATTTTCTAAATTTGTTGAACATCTGGGATTTTCGACTCGCATCTAGCGGAACACTTTGGTCTAGCTCCATGGATAGCTCGATGACTCAGAGTGAAATTGGGACAACCAGCCACTCTCTTGATCGACAACATCTTCATTACGGTAATGTTAAGTGCACCTCCGTCAGAATTCATGTCCACCCTTAGAATGCGCCAAAAATTATTTTTCATCCACTCTATGATGAAAGTCGATATTTCAAAAAATTCACTCACCCTTCGCATGTGATGTTTTTTTATTGTTAGCCGAAGTTCCCATTTTGCAATAAGAAGAAAGAAAAAAAGCTTTTCTACGAAGGGTGGCGCAAAAAGGCTCATTTTCAAATATGGATGTAAGTGGAAATATCAATGCAAGCGTCTTTCGAAAATCAGCTGTCATAGTAAATGCCGGATTATTTGTTTGCGTTGTATACGTTTGCTCAAATCAAATGTTGCCTAAAGTAAGCGAGTAGGTTGGCAAGTTCGCATAAATTAAGCCTCTGCCATACTCTGATTGCGACTTTTGCATGAATTCTATCTGCATTACTGCTTCGCCCCTCCCTCCCTCCCTCCCTCCCCCATCTCAAGACTCCCGTTCAGTCGTTGCAGAAATTTCGAAGCAAATGTTTCAGGGAAGCAAGCATTCTGAGTTTTAAGCGTAGGCAATAAACGAGTAGGCGGTGACCGATATTGACCAATCGACGACTCGTTCTCAGTGACCGCCACTTCATTAGGAAATTAATGTTAGAGGGAATGTGTCAATTCGGTTAGAGCCTTGGAATGGCTGAAAGGGTGTTGGAGTGCTAGGCACGCCGAACAAAGCGGTGCGCATCATGAAGTTTTTATTGCGAGTGGAGCTTTGTGCCCAAATTTAACCCCCCAGTGGCGCTTTCTCATCGTCACATCCATTTACGCTCAATCGTCTTCTTTGCACACTCCTATATCCCCCATTCACTCTTAAGCCACATCTCGTCGAGTCATTAATTCACTCCGTCGAAACTTTTTCTATATTTTCAACGACGAGAATAAATGGAAGTGCTAAGGAGACGAGATATTCCTGAATTAAGCCTCTCAGATTTCCATCCAAATAATGTCCCCCCCATAAATATATTTGCATTATTTCATACCACTTGCAGAAATTTGAAGATTAACAAGGATAAAAAGCAACACATCGATGATTCATTGAAGGTCCGCATCGATGACTCTCTTGAATAAACTGTAACCACAAGTAGAGATTAAATTCACATAGACAGTTCGTATGTGGATCATAGCATATTGGGTAGAGCCGTCGTCTGAACGTTGAATTATATGGATTCACATTTTAAGGTAACGATTGTTGAAAAAGCCCACGAAAGTTTTGATAACTTTCGATCTCTAAACATTGCAAAATTACTTTCGTTAAGATATTTTCAAAAGCATTTTAACCAGCTCTGTGTAAGTAATAAAATATCATAGCAAGTGATAGTGAATGCTTCGAGAAAATTTTAAATTATATAAAATAAAATGAAATCTTCCTCTTCAACAATGAATTCACTTTATCTAATGCAAAAACAGAAAGATTTTTTTTGATGGCAATTTCTTCAAATAATTTAAATGAAGAGGAAAGTAATCATTTAATATGCAATTTTTGCGTAAAAGTTCGGAAAGGGAATTTAGACGAAATTTGAAGACTTTAGTGTGTTGTACATATCTGGATTGGAACAGCAAATATGCCAATATGACTTCAAAAGAATCGTTGATGGCATCAGGAAACACAAAAAGCAAATAGATATTCGACGAGAGTTGAAGCATGTAGTAGTTTAATTAATTGAGATACATGGCTAGGAAGCAGCATGCAAGGTTCGTTGCCTATTATGGTATCTATTGCGTTGCCTCGTGTGGTTATAATGCAAGTGCCATATAAGTATACATAAGCATTCTTTAGTATTTCGGCATAGACGGCATAATTGCATCGAATTTTCCGAAATTGTTCCGATAAGTAGCACCGAAATTCTCCATAAATCTTCTCTCAGTTTTCCGTTAAGCTAAATTTTGTGAGTGAGCTATCCAATAGTGCAGTTGTTTCATTCATCCATGCTAATATTGTCATTTAATTTTCAAAGATTAACGAGTAATAAAAAAGTTTCTTCAAAAAAAAAAAACTAGTAGTATGCTGATTTCATTCTTTCCATTTTGAATTATATTAAGAAAAATAGCGTAAAAAGAAAAATCTAACTCAACGATTTTTTATCTGTTTTTTTTTTTGAAACATGCCTGTGCACGCTATTAACGGATGATTGACCTACTGTAATATCACTGAGAGGCGGTTAATCAGAGTGCAATTGGTTTAATGAAATGCTGAGTGTCCATTAGATAAAGGAGACTAAGCTCCGAATGCTGTCATACTCAATCATCGTTCAAGTCGTTTCCGCTCTCTGTGATGCAGCTTGTTTCCGGTTGTATTCTATCAAATTCTCCCGCAGCAGCCAAATACGCACCATTAATTCGAATGCGTTGTACAGCCAACCGAGTACAACTACTGCATCCCACCTGGAAAAATTTGGTGGAAATCTCTTCGCCTTTCGTTCTCCCCGAATATGACGACTATCATTTCCAGCTATAATCCTAGATCCGTATCGCAATATGAATAAAGTTATTCAGCTGTACTACTTACCTAATGAACGCCGCTGACGCACACATATTAATGTGTGGTAAACCTCATCATTAAATATCTCTGTAAATAGTTTTCTTTTATTATTTTGAGTTGAACAAACGATCAGAATGACGTTCTAAAATGTAGAGAGTTCGATGTGACTACTGAAAAGTCTTTAGAAAAATGGTAAATTGCCAAATATGGAAATGAAAAAAAAACAGAGAATGAAGGCTGTTATAAATAAACACTGGCCATCGTTAATGTTGAAAAAAGAAGAGAAGAGAGATAAAAATTCACGAGGATGCAGTCATATTCATTGCGATCAGATAGGTGCTTGTACCTTACTGAGAAAAAATTGCGATGGTAAAAATTGTTTGAGCTTATTTTTGATTTTTCTTCCAAGTGGAAAAAATATCACAGACCCTCATCAGATCCATGACGTTCTTATCTCTAACATATTTACTTTATTTATTCAATCGCCATACGAAAAATATGAAAAAGTGGCGACATTTTTGTTAGTATGTAATAAACGCAAATAGAATAGCCTCTCGTTACAATGTACACTCTATAAAGCTAAGAGATGATTCCGCATCAACAGCGTTATGAGTATTTGATTTAATGTAGCTCATAGGTGTCACTACAAATGAGAACTACAAACGAATAAGCGGATCGGGTTTCTATCAGCAGTATATTCAAAACGATGCTAAGATGGAAAAATGTTGCCGAAGAGCTGGCGTGATATATGCATTTGTGTTCCGCTCTCTTGAGCAACCCATTTCTATGTGTCAACAATGAGCAAGTAAAGCATGCGAAATGAGGAGGCGTTCGTTGTTGAAATTATTGCGACTGCTCGTATGAACCTTCGATAAATGAATGATTTCTGTTGTCACCAATTCGGTGAAGAAGGTGAACAATAGATGCAAAATATCTGACAATGCATTTAACTAACTGTAAGTGCTCTCGAATTTGTCGGATCAGTTTGAAGCTTTAGAAAGCTTTATATAACAAGCAAGACAAAATAATGGTTGTAAATTTATCCACTCCATGCATTGTGATTTTCGAGTTGAAACTATTGCAAAGATAGGTGTAACACATGTAAGCATAGATCCAACGTTCTCAATAATATATCATGTAAATGAAATCTATTATATTGTTGGAAAATGGAATGCATTGAAAATCTTAGAAAAATTGTTTCTGAAACTTCGAAACGTTTGAAAAAGTGAGTAAAACTTTTTTTTTTCTTAGAAAAAAAGGATAACGATAATGAAGCAAATTAAATAAAGATGAAGTTTTTATCATAAAGAGGCACAACATTCATTCATTGCAATGTCCCTATTGACACATTAAATGGAGTTTTGATGAAAAGCTTAGCGCAAATATGAAGTGAACCCCCTCGCTCCTTCTAAAGACATCAAATGTACCCCGCCTGAAGTGGACGGATTTGCTCATGCGGAAACGCGAAAAACATATTCGCTGAAAAATTAATGACTTCTCACTTGGTGAACTTCGCAAGAAGATTGTGGAGCATGACGAGTGGCGACTATGAAAAGAGGAGGGCACGAGGATTAGGAATGAACAAGAAAAAGTAGCAATAAGGACCGGAGTGGTACTAATATCGTCGTTAACACAACTATATCATAAATTGTTAAAAATTAAGGTCATGCAAAATATATTCCTTGTGCAAAAAAAAAAAATCGCAGTTTTATGAGAGATCAAAATAGAATAGAGAATTAAATGCAAATCCAACGAAGTCATAAGCTTCTTCGATGATATTTGTTAGAAATTCCGAAGGAAAACTTCGTAATATTTGTGCGGAACAATTCATGATAAAAATGGGTGCTTTTTTTTGAAATGGACATTCGTTAACGAGGAACTATCTATTTACAGAAAAATTCAATCAAAACACCTTTAACTAACAAAATTTTATGCTCTCCGCATAATTACGGTAACTCTGCATTCAGATTGAACAACTCCACCTATACAATACGCTTAATCAAGACATTGCTTACAACAGAAAGCTTTTGCAATGGTTTATCATTTGCTAGAATTATTATGCTCTCTAACAGCTTTTTATCTGCCATCAAAAAAGATACATTTGTATGTTCGTGGTGCAAGTAGCACTGTTGGCGATGTTTGCTTTCGTAGACATGAAAGATTAGAAATTTCACAAACATTAATAAATTTATTCCGAACAAGTTGAACTATCGAAAGCTCAATTCATTTTCTATAAGAAATGAACCAATATTGCATCTAGCGAAAAATAATCACAGAGATAAAAGGAAATCTCATATATGGAGAAATTTTTGATGCAGAGAAAAGCATTTTGGGAGAACGTCACAAGAGAGAATGCGGCGAAGACCTCAAGGGCGAAAGCGTTAAAAACATTTCCATCATTTCGTTATTAAAGACAGCCTCGCGCTTTGACAACGAACGGCGGCTATTGCCGCAACTAGCTGCAATGCAGTGAGGCGTGTCAAGATGCTGCAACAACCAAAGCTAACTGATGGCACCCATCATATGGCAGCATGTTTAGCTGAGAGTCACCCCCTCTGAGAGTAAGTGTCTACGCAGCAATGTTCATTCAGCTCAGTCTATGCTCATATATCGCTAATGAGAGCTGCCCTTCAAAGGTATTCGATGAATCTCTGAATCGTTTACCTCCTCGAAAGTTTCTGAAAGTGGAAGTCTTGACTGGGAATATTTCCGCTTCAAAACTTTATCCTAGAAAAGAAGAACATTCTAGTCTTTTCAATATTTGGCAGCCTTCGGCGCTATTTCTCATCCAGTCGTTTGTCCCATCTCGATTTATCTCTAATCCACACCTGAGCCTCGAAATGTTGTAGAACTAGGCTTCTCTTCGAATGTGTATATTAGTGATTAGAAAAACCACGCATGTGTGCATCACATCACGCCTTCTGGACTATTATATTCCTAGCGTATACGTACATTTATCTGTGGACTTTAATTTAGACACGAATAGCGTTTACTCTACGTTGCACTCTTAGGCTAGGATATCTGATTACTGCAGAATGAAAGTAATAACGCAAAGGCAGCACCTCTGTTTATTCGGTTATTGGAAAGCACTAGTCCTTAGGTGATAAAGAGCATAGCCTTTCATGCAGCTTTTCGAAACGTTTTAGAAACGCTTCCTAAAGGGCAGATGCTCTTTTAATTCCTAAGTGCTTTCGTTTAGGTATTTCTACTTGGGTGTCCACCGTTTTGAACATCTCAGTCGGTGACGCAGATGATATTAATCTTTTATTGTCATACCTGCTTAGCACCGCTTTGGGAGTGTTTATTACCGTGCGTAGATCCTTCAGAATGTTATTCTTGTACTCTCCGCCCATTTTTGTTGGCAGCATGTTGACTTCTGGAGATATTTCCGTTTAAATTATTTGCACTCATCGGTCACGGGATAGGTCAGCTTGTTGTCGTCTAATTTCAAGTTTTCAGTTAACGACGGTAAAAGGCAAGTAACACGGAAAGTAATACAACACCTTGTTAGACTTACATATCCACTAACTTTTTGCTGGAGGTGCAAGGGTTAATATTGATTATCACTTTTCTATGAATGAAAGTAAGTTATATAAGAGCTGAAGTTTTAGACTGAGATAATTTAGAAGGCTTTCGAGCAATGGACGTGCGTTAACCAAGTCACATGCATTTGCTATGTCTAACCGTGATATGTACACTTCCAGGTTGCATTATCGGTTGTAAAGGAGAACGACGACCTTACGAATTCGCTTCTATATTATATTCTTTTTTTATATACCTTGATATACTTCATTGAAAAAAATTGTTACACTTCATTCAGAAACTGAACGCATAGGATCCCCGCCCCCCCCCCCCCCCCCCCCCAACTTGAGGAACTAGGCGTTTATGTGTTGCTGCATGAAAGGTTTGCTATAACCTTAAAAACTATACGTCCACTAATAATTAAAAAGTTCTTTTTATGATTAGTGAAATAATTATGCTATCAAAAGTTCTGTTTTTCTTAATCAATGCTTCATCGATAAAGACAAATGCATCCTCTAAAAATTAGTGAGCATTCGAGTAAATTCGATTATTTTCAATAATTTTATGAATTGGTTAATATTAACAGGCTAATTGGATACGAATATTCCAAAATAATGAAAAGATAGGAAATAAGCACGCGAGTGAATATCTAAAAGCGCGACCACATAGGTTAGCAAGGAGTACAACAAGATATGATATCGAGTGGAACAAAACTAACGCTGGAAGAAAAGAGGCTCACGCAGAAAGTAAAACGGCCGTCAAGCCTACAGATGAACAAGGCGTATATCGACCGTTGCAGGTGCATTTTACAAATTATCGCTTTAATGACAAAGTGCTCACATGTCGTGTATCTTTATGTCTAATAACGTTAAAGATCTATCAGTCAAACATATGTGATTCGGTTCAAATTCATATAAGTTTGCGCTTCAAAACCAACATGTCACAAATTACAGCAGCCTATATTAACATTTACTTTACCTGTCACTTACTACACCTGCATCATATAAAGCTAGCTGGATAGATTCAAAATGCGCCACAATCAAACAAATTCAGCTGCGGAATTTCCGAATTCATAGTAAACTTCGGTGAGCAAATGTGCGCTGATTGTGCGCTAGTTGGAAGTGGAAAGAGAGATTGTTGCTGAGGCTGAAAACAATTTTCTACGGATTAGCTCGACGTTTACGAAAGTGGACATATTGAATAGCAATTATCATTTCTTCCAAATTATGTTCCACTCGAGAGCGCTAAACGGTCTGGCTCTTATTTGAAAAGGAAATTGCGCTGAAAGAGCATAGGCCGGTGCACGCATAACGCTATGAATAGAAAATTTTTCATACTTAATTCAAAGCCGACTCATAGAATCTGACGTTTTTTTCGGTTCAGTAATGCGTGAGACCGAGATTAAATTCCTTTGCTATTAAACGGTTTCGTAACGCTGATGGATTCTGAACGAAAGAAGTAATTTTTCATTTTCATTACAAGGGAACCAACTCTCAAAAGGTCACCATTGTTAGAAATTTTTTTCCTTTCTAAGTTCTATTAGTTTCTCAGGTCGTTTTTCTTTTGAAATAGGCATATCTTTTCCAATAATAAAAAATCATTTAGAATTGTTGAATGCTATTTTGGCTTTCAAGTGATTAATCCGCGGACATTCATGCACACATATATGTGAGTGCAATTATCAACAGGTGGACCCTCTGTAAATGTATTAAACCCAGGTGAGGAAATTGGTGCAGAATAAGTAGATGGTATATTAGAGCAGCGGTTGATTTACATGAATAATTACTCACAGCCTACTGTTTTCACTTTTATCTTTGTTGGTTTTCGACTTCTACAATTATCGAATTGCATCATCGCCACTTGGTTAACAGCATCTCACTCATTTATTTTCATGTGGATAAACGAATGCAACAAACAACTATTAACCGTTTGTGGCACTGGCTATATATATATATATATATATATATATATATATATATATATATATATATATATATATATATATATATATATATACAAAGTGACATGTTTCATTCACAGATGATATCCGAGCAAAATTTTCAATGCTTTTGTGTAGCAGGTTCATTTTATTTACTCTAGAAGTTGACGTAGTGCGAAATAATAGATTGCAATTAATGCAGCAAAATCACATTTAAAGTTAAAATGCAATGCAAGACGCAATGCCAGCTGTTTTAGGACAGGAGCAATGAGAAAGGCTGTGAATGAGGACATAAGAGAATGCTTGAGAAATAAAGAATTCATGCAAGTAAGTGTCAACAGGTGAGAAGGGGTAGAGCATAAACGAATTACTCCTGAAACCATTCAGTAAGAAGATATACGCACAGAAAATGAATAAAACGTGCTGCGATGAAACATGTGCAATGATTTGTTGGCTTGGTAACTTCAGAGTATGGAGAAAGAATAAGGGCCAAGGAAAGTATGCCCGCCCTAAAGGAGTGAATTATGTTTCGCGTGAGTCAGAGGATTCTCTTTGCAAGTGGAGATTCCTGAGTGACGCAAGTGGGATGATGCAGCTCGAAACTCCAACGCGACGAAGAGAGGTTTTAAGGGTGCAAGATGATGTGGTCACGGAAACTTACCTCGTATATAGTCGATTAATAAATTAAACGCAACACGTGTAAGTGAATGTTTCACCATTTTGTGAGCTTTGCTTTCTTGGCACACACTAGCCTAATGTGAAATAAGTGGGAGCGGAAGTAGGTAAGAAGAAGGCGGAGGGAAAAGGAGAGGGATAATACCAATTTGTTGCGATGAGCAACTTTCATCTGCCATCGAGGAGTATCGCGAAGTGATTCCGTGGCCTTAAGGTCCGAAATTAAAGGCTCATCCTAATGAGACCACATGCAAGAGTCGTCGAGGAGAACTGGCGTCAATTTAGATTTTTTTAGTCACTAAGCACAGCTTACTACCAACCATCAAACAATCCGTATGATCAGGTGAGATTTAATTTACAGCATAAAGTTGGGATATCTCTAAAAACTCATAATCGATGTCAAACTACCGACAAATTCACCTGCATAATTATTTTCTGTTCACTTAGTTGTGAGAAACACTTCAATGTCTAATAAAATAATCAAGTGATCAAATGAAATAACCAAGTGATCAATATTTAATGTGGACAGCATTGGCTGTAACTAAGTTGTCATGCAGTGCACAAATCAGTAGTTCATATGTTTATTTCTGTTGACTTCTATCAAAATAATACATAATAAACGCATATAATATTTGCCACGTTTATATACAACTCTGAGTAGATCCCAATCACTGATGGACAACTCAGAAATTAGGCCCACCGAAATTCTTTTTATCATAATAAATCGCACGCAGGTGATCGGTCAAACACTTTTCAATGAATACTGAGATGCGTTTTATGACAGAATGAATCCCATTTGAGCAGTGCAAAAGAACCTTCGGCAGCCTTACTCTGAGGATTTTTAACTTTTACTTTACTTTATTCAACGAATCATTCACTACAAACAAATATCTCTTTATACTGCTCCACTTCCGCTCAGATAAAGCTGTACGGTCGCGTGAAGGTTAGCGATCAGGCTCGTTTCTTGCTTATCCGATGCTGACGAGTGGATTCACCTTGTTCCGCTCAATAAAAGAGAGTCCGAACTCGCTCCACCGCCCTCGTCCCGATGAAGCTGCTGATAGGAGTAACTTGGTAGGAAGGAGCAATGAGCCTGGTCGAAGATCTCTAACAACCGACCTCGGAGAAAGCAACAAACGACGAATCGACTGTGGGATCGCCGTCAGTCACAAAATCAAGCCTAAATCTCACTTCCGCTGAGTGCACGTTTTGGATTTACTTTAACCTGACAAAATCGTTGCAGTCATATTCATTGTAATCTCTTTTTGCGGGACGAAAAGGAAATACCTAGCGATCAGTCTCAAAGGAAATATACATATATATATATATATATATATATATATATATATATATATATATATATATATATATATATATATATATATATATATATATATATATATATATATATACAAACGATGATTTCACGTTTGAAATGACTCGACCACTCGTAGAAACCTTCGATAAAAATTCTTTTTGTCTGTGATTCATCTGGTGCAAATGAAAAGTGGATCACTGCAGAAAGCACGCAGATGTTTATACTACTTGAAAATGCTCATAACATTTTACAATTGATCGATCAGGACAACTCAAACCATAAAGGATTATACCTGTCAAAACACATAACTCTAGGTGCAATGATTCTCAAGCAAATCAATTAGGCAGATAAACACATACAAGCACACGCATATAAACGACATATAAGGGAATTCGCAAGAGCGCATAATAGGAGAGAAAGTCTTCTCAGTCATGGCAATCTAATAAAATTGTGTTTAGTGAAGAAATTTATAGTTGCGAAGGATGGTCTTATGGTCGATGGCAAAATTTTTGAGTAATTGCCATTCGCTTAGAAAATTCGTTCATTTTGTCGGTGAGAAAGAAAAAACAATTTCCTCGAGAAGATCGAAGATTTCCTTGCCAACTAGATCCACAGCCGGAAACTTGTAACATCCTTCACCACGACTCAGCTATCCCCCCTCTCATACTTCCGGTAACGCAATGCACGCAAACACTTTAGGATTTAGCGGGCGATACTTTTTAGCATTATAGATAGCGCGATAATGCCAAAAAGTGCGCCAAATATAAAGTTGCGCCAAATACCAAAAAGTGCGCCAAATGTAAAGTTATAACGCGATCGTGTTGCTCGCTTGCGTGCGTATATGTGACTGATTTCTTAACGCATGGTGACGCTTACGCGGGGGTTGATGGCATTTTTCTCCACTTCCCTTGGTTATTGTTTCATTTTTACTTATAGAGTTTCCCATTCTTTGTTCCTTTAGAAGAAAATTTGAAAACTATTTGAATAGGAGTTTATTATTTGTTTTGATAGATTTAAACGCCATAACGGAGAGTTTTTCTAAACGTTCTTTCTGCTTTTTCCACTTCCGTCTTCAAATATTCTAAAACGTCTTAAAAGGTCGATTGCTATATTTTCTTTCAAACTACGTGATTGTGCGTTCTATTTCGCGTGTCCGTTCTTACACGAACAATCCGATTGTATAAGCCCTCAACCGGAAATTGTCGTGAAACCTAATATACTGCAAAGCGGAATTGAGTGGCAAATTGTGCCACTTTCATATGAATCATTTCGACTAAGCTTGGCCATTTCGAAATATGCAAAAGTGCATACCCTCGTAGTGTTTGATTGTCAACATTGGAAGTCTTTTCTTATGTTTCATTACAAATTTTCAGTTGCGTTTCACGCTGTGGTACGGCAGAGCTCGTGTGCAGTGTCAGTATCTATATGCCTATATGTCCGACTGCAGCAGATCGAGAATCGTTGAGACTAGGGTCACAAGAACTCGTTTGATCATAACGGATCACTCGTTAGCAGTTAGTTGTTGAGAAGATCAAGCCTCTTACTTCCATCCGTCTTCTAGTTCAATATAGGATAGTCAAAATACTTCGCTCTCAAGTCGCAGTAAAAACACCGCCCTCTTGTCTGTTACTTGGTATATAAGTTGCAGATGTTGGACAGAAACCTCATTTACCTCCTTGCCGTGCTTGGTGTGAGTCGGTTTTTGGCTGACTTATGAACTGCGAGCCAACGTTAACGGATTTTCAATCGTCTTCTTTTTGATTTTTACTGCTCGTGTCGTTGTGATTTCATTCGCATAAAGCTGCAGTAAGAGGAAGGTGCACACTGATGACACTAGAGGACAATGGTGTGCCTCAGTCACGCAAGCTCGAAGGATGGCGCCTACGTCTGCTGGGGTGTCTCGCCTTGCAACTCTCGCACAGTGACCCGAGCAGTTACCGCACTTCTTTGTTGCTCTCACTCGTCGCCCGACTTCATCTTAACCCCACTCATGGTAATTCCTGTTCTTAGTCTTTTCAAAGAGGGCCATGTGGGACAAAAGAACGACAGAGAATGATGGCGCAGAGGAAGTCAACAACAGCTAACTGAAAACTTTTTGCAGTCACTGTTGTTTTATTTAAAATCAGTCTTTGCACTATTTATAACAGAGGGCTGGACTAACTTAATCACCGTATGCAATGGTAAACCGATGCTGCGTTAAGGTTTATGAACATAATGAACAAGTTATTCTTGTGCTGACATACGTCCTCGTTATCATTTAATGCCAACGAGTGGTTTATGATAAGTGGAATATTTGTAACGAATGAAATATTTTCAGGGAATAGTTCACATCTGCGAATAATTTGCGACTCACTAAATGAATTTTTGCGTTCAGCAACGCTCTCAGAATTCATTTGTGAGACCCATAAACCGGCGTTGCTGCATTCGCTCTCACGTCTCGAGTGTACGCCTTTCACTGCTCTCAACTGCAAAGATGAGGAGGACGACTCTGAAAGCGACGCAAGAGTATCGACGACTCATCGAAAAGACACCTGTGTTAGTCTTTTATTGAGCTCTACACTCATAGTGATGGTTTTTCTGATATAGTTGTGCTTAGGGGTACCTATTAATGAATTATACCCCTAAGCATAAATGATCGTTTATAGGCATTCCGATAACGTTTACAATATTCGAGTTTATGCAGAAGTTTGCCGTTGTCGTTTTGGAAGGAAAGGGGCACACTGGAATCGAGAACTGACATCTCGAATGATAGTAGAAGTTGCAGACGTTCACATGCTTTAACATAGTGATTACCTACTTATCATCGTTATTGCAAACAGCAGTCTTCATTTTAAATAATAATATCCTTTGTGCAGTTTCACCACAGTTGTTAGTTTGGTGACTCGTGTTGATGTTCGGGACGGTAGAACCAGACTCTTTCCGTGGTCTCACTGATATGACCATTAGATGCCTCGGATTTTAAATGCCTCCAAACAAGATTTTTCAAGAACCAATACTAATAGTGATAGGTGAAGGGATTAATAGCCCATGCTGTGTATGATGCAGCTTCTGCTTCTTCCTCTGTTTGAAAGCCTTGCCTGTGCTCATTTATGCGGTGGGTGTTTCACGGAAGAAATGCTGAAGGGTAATGTGGACCATAAGCAGTGTGGAGCCATATGCGACGTCTGATGACCGAAAAAAGAAGCGGATCCTTTAAAGTCCAAGTGCGATCAAAACATGCCGTTCCTCATCCCTAGGCATTCACTCTCCATCTCGGGGCTTTGTGACTAGAGAGGGGATCGTAGTTTTATTTGAAAGCTTAGCGCAGTTGGATCCGACTTTCATATATGGACCATCCACAGTTCACGTTGCAACCTCGTTTATGTTGTACCGGTGTACATTTCCTTTCGTTTTCCATGTTCAGTAGACCTCTATTATATTCCTTTTTTCGCATTCTTTTTTTTGGCTATTCAGGTGAAAAAACTTGAAAAAGATAAATTTTCCTGAAAGTTGATGCGTTTTTAGGTTTTTTTCTCCGAGTACCTCCTTCATGAGGATTCTGATGGCCTTTCAGTGAGCCTAAAGGAGCACGCCCCTACGCCGTCGGGTAATTATTTTCTTCTGATTATAGTTCCAACATTGAACATTGTCTGATCAATCAAATAGTCGTATATGGTCACCATAAGATACATACAAAACATCCATGTAAAGCGCTAATGTTATACACACCATTGTAACTTACACTTTAGGAGACGTTGGCTGGTTTCTCGAATGTGTCTAAAAGAACGTTTATAAAAGAATGGCTAGGTGTGACCTAAGCGGAAACGTTTACGCAAGCTTGTTTGCTATAATATCAAGAATTTGTATTGATCTTCACCATACAAGCGCGTATCAAACACTACAAATGCAAATTCATTGGACATTCAAGTGGAAAATTTGAATAGATGAACATCGAAAACAACACATTGCCCAATTTCAAAAGTCTATCGTTTTGGACTTCTAACGAGGGTATGCTTGTGACTGTATATAATTGTCCGGTTTATTATCAGTCTGAGTTGAATCAGTCATTTGTATTTCATTCTTTGCAAGATTGCTTTAAACGTTTCTTATTCTTATGAAAATATGGAGTTGTTCTCGGTGCTTCGCTGCTCTATATACGCAGCTTCATTTATACTCTCTCAAGTTTTAATCAAATTTCAGGCGATTGCTATGACCTGGATGATGCGACTTTGTATATACTACATGACATATGCATTGATCATGTACCCGAAACACATTCGCTTTTCGAATCAGCGGCCTATTCACTCTCAATTTTGCCGAGGATCTCAAATTTTGCCGTTAATAATCGATTTCCCGACATTATAAGGAATTTCCTCCAAACTTCGATACCGGGTTAGCACCGTAGTGCTTAAGCTTTGTTGCACTTTTCCATATTACGTTGTTAATAGCACAAAACGGAGTGTTATAAGCAGTTCTGTGTATGCACAGTGGTGAAGTATTTGCGATATTTTGATGGTTTTATGCGATGCATTCAGTGTGGCCACCGGTGATCTCAAGCACAGTTCTTTCATCTAATATACAAAGAAATCATCGAATAGAGCAGCATTGCGGATCGTGCTTTCAAGCAGTTGCGCTTCCAAATGGCTCCGAAATGCGTACGGGTGATTCAAGAAAGCATCATTTAGTAATCTCTCTATTGAAAAATATTTGTAAACTGCTCAGAAATTATTCAATTACTTGGTGAAAACAATTCATGCTGAAATGAGCTCTGATAGAATTAAGGGTCTCATTAGATTAGGAACAGATGGGAGTACTTGTGATGCTCGCACGAGAATGTTTTTCGGGAGAGAAGAGGGAGAAAATTTTAATGATCATCGCAATTTGTGCATTTGAGCACTTCGGTCGTCTCAAATGCTTATGATAATAGCAGTGAAGTTGCTGTACTTGTCAACATTGTTGCACATAAAGTCTAAATGGGGTTTAGATTCATGGTAATGAAGGCGTTTTTTGTTTGCTGAAAAAGAATTTTACTGCATATGTTATTTAGGCAAGGGTATATTAGGTGTTGTTCAGGTAAGTGGTGTTTCAGATGTTCCTCACACCATCATTAAAGTGTCTTTGTTCAAGAAAACAGATGGGAAATAAAGTTCAGAAGCAGCTAGAAGCCCGGCCTCTTTTATTTATCATTTGTTTCTACAATTATCATAAAGTATTGCTAACATTTTTTTGTTGTTGTCTGTTCGGCAGACACAAAGCTAAAGAGGCGACCCAAAGTTTGGTAATGGTTTACTGACATTTTTGTTTCGCTTTTTACATCTCATGTAAATAGCCATTATTAATATTCCTCATTGCGATATCGTAGGGATGCAATGTTCAATAAATTTATTTTGCTAGTTTCATATTTAATTTCATCAAAAGTCTTATCAGATTTTAATATATTCAAAAGTCTTTATTTTAATACCATTTATATGTTGAGTCGACCTTTTCATCCATAAGTTGATAGTATGTCCATTGTGCAGTGGGATCATTCATCTAGTGCTGGTGATTATTATAGAAATATCCTTTTAATCAACATGTAACGTCTGTTATAGATATAAATGATGTGAATGAATTCGCTAATTGGACGGTATTAGCGTCGTTGGTTGTGAGGGGTGCATTCGTTTCGGCTGAAAGTGAGATTCACATCGAGAGGCATCCCAAGTCTTTACCACTTCTTATCGAATTCACAATTACCTTCGCTAAACACGTAAATTTTTGTTTCTCTTTGAGCGATAATTTCGACTTTTTGAGAAATGATTATAATTGCCAATGATCGATCAGTGGTTATGAAATAATAACGCACTCTCAATTATTCTGATCCGTAAAAGTGGATTAATACCACCTGTTACAAAATACAAGGAAGCAAAGATTTGTATCCGGCTTTCAGAAAATTCGTCTTGGGCTTTATGCGGAGGGCAGGCTCCGTGCTCAATTCGCCTCACTGGGATTCGAAGAAATGCTGTTAGGCGCTTAGAAAGCCTTTGGAACTTGAATGTGACATTTTTCATAGATGTAGGCCCAAAAGCTCTTCACTTCTGGAACCTTTATATGATTGCTATCATCTCAGCATGTATCGCCAATTAAAGTTCTTTTTTTCTTTAACGAAAAGGACTTTGTGAAATGACATCGACGCCCGTTCTTTATTGCTGTTCAAATGCGGATGTGACAAACATGTGGCCTATCTAAGATGGGGTTTGGCACATGTCGGGGCAGGAAGTGCTATTTTGCAAGATCTTTAAAGGAAACTATCAGATACATAGATACGACTGCAGTTTCAGTGTCGAACATTGAAAATATTTGTCGCAGATATTACAGAGTCATTTACTCACAAAATGTGGAAAATCCGATTTGTGGGGTTCTATATCCAGAATTAGAAAGCTCCTCCAGAGAAGACTGCTTCTAACTTCAGCTAGAAAAATTTGATTCTCCTCCAGGGTCATCTCTTCCTTCCATACGCTGACCCCAAGTCCAGGTAATTGAAAACATTTGCCGACTATTTTGATCCCAAAAATAATTGGCTGCAGCTTTGGTCGATGAATACCCTTGGCCTCTCTTTAGGTTCTGCCTTCTAGAATGGGAAGGAGGCAGTTAAAAATACTTCTTGGCCTCAGCTGCAGAAAAAATTTGCTTTCGATCCGTCCTAGGTCTTTGTCCTCAAAAAACTGCTCCAGCTTCCGTCTATAGAGAAATTTCGTGCTGGCTGTGGCCATCCGGGGTCCAAAAAACACCATGAGTCCAGCATCGGAATCCCTCAGCAACTTCAATGTGGCACTTTTCAAAACATGCGAAAGTCTTTACATCTTTGGCTCCGAGGTCTTTAAATAACTGATGAGCTGGCTGGTGTAGGAGCTTAAATAGTGATGCGATAATTTTGAGATGCAATTTTCATTCACATTAAGGCACGGGGAGGGATTGTTCGTGACTTCATCTAAGAAACGGGTTCACAGAAGCCATGCTCGCTTTGGCCGATATGTCTCCTTCCCATGAGAGGGGGTCGCTTGCTTCCAGAAAGTAGTGTTTCTGCAAGCAGGAACGTTCAACGACTGCCTTTCTGCTCAGAGCACAAAACTTTTGTACAGAGATCACCGATAATTATTGCACTCACAAATATCACTTCCTGTTATTCTCCGTGCGCGCACCTTTCGAATCCTTTTATAATTTACAGATTTTCCAATTAAAATCTCCAAGACCTTACTTCCTCACGGCATGTTCAGGAGCGTTATCATTGATAATTTTCATTGCGCAGGTGACCCGTGTTGCCAACGAACTGATGTGAGGTAGAATGAGGTAAAAGTGGTGAATCTCATCTATCCTGCTATCTCAGGTGGAATATTATTTCAGATCGCAGATGGCATCAATTACGGCCTGAAGGGAAGTATGCAAACAGTGAACGTCGATTCGGGCATTGCTAATCTCTTCTGTGCACACGTCGAACTTCTTTTGAGGTTTTCTGATTCGTGACCACTTCATGCCCCATATAGTTCGTGAAAAATCGGTTACAGTTTGTTTAACCGTAGTTCCCACTTGAGATGGTTTATCCAAATCCTGTCGACTTTTCATGTTTCCTTTCAGTGAAATTCTAAACGATAGCTGTCTACCTGTTAAGTTTCATTTGCTTATATAATGCATTCATTTGTTTCATTTGGCATTTAGTGTGACGTTTTTTGAGTGATTTCTATGAAAATTTCAATAGAAATCCTTTAAGGTTATTGAAAAATAAAACACTGAATTCCTCTTTACTAATAAAATGAGAAATAAAGTCAAGATAACGATTTATATTTGAAAATCATCATCATCCAGATAATATTACTTCTGAGATTGTGTATTGTATTTGTTTTCATTTATTATAAACTACATTCGAAAGTGCATCAAACTAGCATCTCATAATAGCATTTTATTTCTTTATTATTATTTCGATGTCAGTTCTTTCTATCTCCCTTAGTCGAATCCTCTCTTTGAGTTTTTTAATTATTGGAGGTGCACAGCTAAAAAGCGCAGCGCTCTCAATGGAGGGGAAATCTTCGCTTTATTTGTTCTGTTCATATTAGTGCGAAAATGGTCGAGAGTTTTTAAATAGTAACGCATAATTTTAGTGTATATCTGCAATTCGTTGATTAGATGTGAATGAATTAATTTATATTATATAAAAAGGTGACAAAAATTGTACATTAAAATTCGTGAAGTATAAATTGTTGCTGAGATGGGATTAGCATCATCTAGGCAGTAATTAATAAAAATATGAGCTCATTGGATGTTGTTTGATATCGCGTGATTGGTGTTATGTTCCCGAATTTTCGTTTTCTTCCTGTTGGCTAGTGAACGATTGATATCGTTCACCACTATCGTGAAAAATCATCATAGAGTGCGGTTCAACACGTCACCTTTCTTCCTCACTAATAAAATAGATTGAAGGTGTCTGACGTGGGTGTTGGATGCGACATCACTGTCTTTGTCATTGTCGGTGGATTTGGAGAGAAAATTGCTGGTTTGTTTGGATGCACTATCGTCACTTGTTCAATATCAATTCGTCGATACGCTAAGGGATGCTTGTGCAATCGCCGATGAAATTTTTGCGAATAATGACAGCTATCGTTCAACATTTGGGAGCTTTCTCGACTCATTCGCGAAACTCCCTCGGATGCTTTTCGAAACGACAATTGAAGCACAGACGACCAAAAGTCGCGACGAAAACATGAAGAAGGTAGTATATGTAAAAATTTATAGGGCATAACTTGTTAACTGTTGAGGTTTTTGGAAAGATGATATCCGCTGGGTGCAGATGGCGCTTCCTTCGTCTTAGTTTACCGTACATTAATTCTCTTACAGACAAGAGCACTTCTAATTGTATTTTGTGATCTTCGATACCGTTGTCTTTTGTTGCTCAGTAAATGAGGCTTGATTGGTAATCGATAGTATCATCTTCAGCCCCAGATATGGCATTGCTCAGATCATTTGAGTTTTTAAGTTCATTCTGCATATCCATGACCTCAAGTGGAAGTGATATACGCAATGAATTCCTTCATAGCAGTGATCATGATCGACTATAATCACAGCATGCAGAGAAGAGGAAAGGAACTATTCCTCGTTTGCTAGGTAATCAATCTCACCCGTTCAGATATTGCTAAAGTCGTGCTCGAAGCAAGGCTACGGTTGGAAACCTTGTAGTTATCCTACCGTTCCAACCTAATGAATTCACAGTGCTTTTAAGCAAACAATGGTATATTTGAATTTGATTTCTCTTTAGGCTTTGACTGCTTTTACTTGGCCATAATGGCTGTTGTTTTTTGATGCGCTGACCCTTATTCAGATTCCTCACTCTCCCTCACCCCCTACCTCCACGTCTCACCGTCATTAATCTTCACGTTCAGTTACAGGTGGTTAAGTGTTATAGAAGTTTTGCTATAGCAGAAATTTTATTTCTGTGACGTGCTCACGTAAATACTCTCAGGTTGAGCACACTTCGCATTCGTTGATCGCCAAGCTCGACTCTGGCATATGTCCATTCGCCTATTTATATCAGTTGGCTTCCGAAATGGTCGCCAATTGTTCGAGCACGTACGGTCCTTTAATCATTGAAAGTAGTTATCTGATTCTAATGTATTTGCGTTGGTGGCAAATAGAAGAGGATGTCTGATCGCATAGAGGGTAAAACAACGATTCGCCACCGGCTATCAAAAGCCGACGTAGGTGTAAATTTGTCGAGTTGAAACTTGAACTTGGCTCACTAAAGATGCTACCGACTGCGTATTTTAAACGGCATTCAGCAACATCCTAATAGTATTGGAACTACGTTTAATATTATAGTTCCTCAAAAAAAAACCACAAGTTGAGATCATGTTAAGGGTCAACGAAGTCACATCATATGTTGTTTTCATTGAAGCGATTCCTGAGATGCAATTTACAGGAATATGTTGGAGATGATAATGCAAAGGATTGCGGAATTCCCGAGTGGATTCTGTACGTGTGTTAGTGCCATCTCCATACTCTCGTCTTTGATCGTTGATCCTTGCATTGATCAGTGTTCGGAATCCATTCTCGATGCTCTCATCGCCCATCTCATCCAGTCAGAATCAAAGTAAGTCAGAATATATTAATTATCATTGTTAACATAGTGCTTCTTTGATGTCCACTTTCCTTGACACGAATGTGATATTATGACACATGATTGAAAAGTGATCGTATATCAGAGTTACTATATCTTTCAAATTCGATTTCCCAACTTGCTTATTATTGTCGAAGACGATGCCATTACGGTCGTTAGTATAATTAGTTATATCCGCTGCTATTTTTGCATTGATTTTCGGCTGCGTAACGGTGTGGCTTTCGCGAGTTTCGCTGACACTTGGCAAAGGCGACATTCCGAATTGATTTGACTGTAACTAAAGAGTTTTCTGGTGGGAATAGTTCTGGTCACTGCCACAAGCATCTAGCTATGGAAACTTTTGTAATATTTCGTAGTGCACTTAATCGAATTATAACCTTGATTGTTCAGAATTTGAGCTAGCCCTCGTGCCCCTATTGACTCTTCAAACATTGCTGGGACGATCACCAAGGATTAGACGCGCAGTCATCATCCCCTGATCTGCTGGGAGCTTTCCATCATGGTAGGATTTGACAGAGCATAGCGCTGCACTGATATGGCCATCCAGAAACCGTTGCTTGTGCTGCACCGCGAAGAGGTGGTGGAGTATGGCTTGCGGGATATTCGGGATATTATATATATATATATATATATATATATATATATATATATATATATATATATATATATATATATATATATATATATATATATATATATATATATAGTTCTTACGATGGATTTTCCCCTCATCCATCGTTATCCTTCTCATTCTCCCAGGCATTCCAGGCATTAACGAATTTCTTTTGTTGTTATCGTCTGCCATGCATTTCAGGTATGCAGCTAATACAAGCTCACCACAGCTTATTGACTTATTTGTGAAAAGGTTCCGCAATACGAACTTATTGAACGTGAATTATATTCTTCGTGTTTTATCAATAGCGTATCCATGTTAGTTCTCCTTTACTTCTCGTTCTTTTAAGTTTTATTTCTAATGTATTGTTTGATGTCGGTGAAAACTGATTGATTTCTCAGCTTATTTATTTCATTAAGATAAATTCGACAATGTTTGATTGATTCGTGCAATCATGGATTCATTTTGGTGGTGACCCAGATCTGTGCACCTTTAAAGTGGTCGACGCATATCGCTCATTCATTCACGTTAATCGACCGAAGCATAATTTCAGATTTGTCGAATGTCGATGCGGAAACGTTATACGAAGCACTTATATCACGCTATTTACTACTAAAAGATAACAATGCATGCAAAGGGATCCTTTCTGAAAATTCGGCTCTTGCTAATCAAATTCTTCTTTTTTTATCGGCAAACATCGTGGGACAACGAACGGCCACTTCTATAACTGAGTAAGTTTTAATCCCCATTGATTGTTGGATAAAGGGCATGAGGTTCGCATCTTTTTTCGGGAGTGGGGTTTGGGGGGGGGGGGGTAAGCGATATTTGAAAAATTTTTTTGCTGGCGCTTTGTAGTCTGGATTATTTTGTTATATTGGCGGTGCCATTTCAATAACATTTCCGGCAAGAGAAGGAGGTCAGGCACACTAGCACTTGCTCCTGATCTGTTTTCCTTAGTCTTCTCCTACTTAAACGTTATTGAGAGAGTTTACCAGTGTTTTAGCTATATTGAGTGCCTGTTGGTGACCTAGAAATTACTGCACGCAGCGAGGAGTTCTTAACCGTTTTGTCGCCGCTTTTCTTAATTGTCTTTAAAAAGACCGGATGAAATGTTTGTTGTATCACATCTGCCGATCGGTTGAATGATAAATCACTAGTCACTTCTTTTGGCTCATCTAATCAAGCTTGATGTGCATTACTTGTTTGCTAGAAAAGAGATTTTTTTCGTTGCATTATCTGTGTGCACTGGTATTCCGTCGTGGTCACTGCATGTGTTGAGACGCAGTCGTTTTTTTTTTTTGAAAGAGGGACCTTTTTTTGAAGAAATCCGAGAGAGTTTTTTCGTTACATATTCTTAATTGCTTAACGCAGCAGATATATATATTTTTATTTTTCAGTTTGCCTGAATCTCTTTTATAGTTGTTGAGAAAAGCATTTTGGTTGAACGAAGAAAATATTAAGCTGCGAAGAGGGCATTTGTTAGTGCTGATCTCCAATGTTATTAATTTTTTTTTAAAATGATCCGATGTCTTACCATCTTCTCATCCTCTTTTCTCCGGGTAGACTTCCGATAGATATATTTTCAGGAAAATTTTGATTCCATTTATTAAACGAATGGACGATTGCACTGACGATTTTTCACATTTATTCCCCTTATTTAACACGGTGTTAATTTCCAGTTCAAGCTTCACTTCATATGTTGGTTCTGATTTCTTAAATTCTTTATTGTTTATATCATTTTTGTGGTTGATTCATAATATTGCCACACGTAAAATGAAAAACGACCATATTTTAGCGTCATACCGAATGATTTATGAGGATGAAGTATACGGACTCTGGTTAAGATAAATGTACTGTTTGCTTAACCTTTGGTAGACCTGTTGATTTCGGGTATTTTTCGGCTGCCGAAAGAATGTCGTTGTTTTCTTTTTCTTGTGAGTCACCAATCTAGGGCATTTTTTAAAATATCATTGAAACGACTAGAGTGCGCTCGGTTGAGACTAGATCATTTGGGATTCGTTAACTTTTTTGACTTTCAATGTTTTCTTCGTTATGGAAATGGATAAAAGAATATAGATTGCTTGCGCATTCAGGCTTCAACTGAGTCGCAGTGACCGCTTTTTATTCACTTACTGGCAATAAAGTGAAATTTTATTTCATTCATTGCATCAGATTCATTCTTAGTGATTATTGAGATCATATTTTAGTTATTTTTCATATGTGCGCTCCCCTCCCATTTGTGTCACCTACACAAAGTGTTGCCATTCTTCAACGCAATCTACAGTGATCACTTGCTGAAGTGGCGTTTACCATGCTTTTACGGAAAAAGAGGAAAACAAAGTGTCAATTATTTTATTGGTGAAGCCTTCATATACTTCCTCATTAATTGTGAATGGTATTACATGTGTGCCCATGATTTTGTCATGAAGCAATCCGACTGGAGAACCGAAAGGACTGCTCCAGGTATAATTTTGTCTCAGTTCACCTGCCTTTCGGCGAGGTATAAAGGCTGAAAAGGTCCTGAAATCCGCGGATCCAAATTTTGCCCGTTCGTCGACATAACAGCTTGGTCGATAAGAAAAACGAATGTATGTCTTAAGCTTTTTGAGGTATTTACAAAGTCATTTTGACGTATGGGTGAATTTACAAAGGGTGTATCGTACTAGCCTGCATATCAGGCCATATAAGTTAGTTTTATTTAAGACAGAGCAGCTGTTATTAGCGCTGTGTTCACGAATGGAGCGTGACCTGAGTGTAGCGCGATCGGATATCTGGACATTGATATCCGCTAGCGAATTTTCGATGCCATTGCTTTCGATCGTTGATTTGATTAATGCATTCTTATCACGTTATGAACTTTCAGGTAGGCTATTTCTCATTTAATATTCTAATATTCTTTTAACTACGTGGTCGGGAATATTCTTGAAAGGTTTGGCTCGTTCCATAAGAAGGATGCTTTGTATTTCTTCAGTCCGGTTGACTAAGAAGGATACATCAAAAATGAAGCGGCAGATTTTAAAAAATACGATAGCATTATCGAAATTCTTGGGAAAGATGCCAATATGTGTTGTGGTGCATGATGAGTCGGTGCAAAGAACGGTTTACCGATTGCATCATGGTGAAACGAAATTTGCTATATTCTGAAACTTTTCGGTTGCTTGCATTCAGTTTTGTTGAATGCTTTCTCTAGCGTACAGAGAATCCTGTGAACTCCAGTTGAGTTTTCCACATGCGCAATATTTGAGGCCATATCGATGACGAGGCATTTGACTTTGCTGTATACATTTATAGGTAAGCTGTACATGATAGTGAATAGCAGTAGAATGAGCGCTTCCAATATAGCTAGAGGCGAAATAGAGTAAGAGGATTGATGAGGAAGAATTGTTGCTATAAGATAGTTTCTTATTCAGTGTTGCCCGAGGCATTGGTAAGGCGTCTGCGTGGATGCAGCGGCGTTTTCTTAGATGTTTGCCTGGATTGGATTCAAGCACCAAGCGGTGACTTCTCTCATATGCACCGTATCGGAGAGTTGTTGGCATTGTCGCTTGCTGTGGTACTTTCATGCGAGAAAAAATCACCAATGGTTTGTTGAGAAATCATTCGTTTTTAGGCCCTATTTTGTTTGTTATCTTGGGTTGTTAAACTAGAGCAGCAATCCAAGAAGATGGCAATGCCAGATTCATGTTCTCTTAAGTTATTTCAACATAAGTCTTCGTTTCATCACGAAAACGCTGCTGTGGTATTGCCCTCTTGTCATTTTCGGGACCCATTTTGCCATCACGAAAATACCTGATACATATGGATACTTCATAAGTTATCTTGGAGGTTTATTAGGGCAACATCATGTATTGTTTGCCTTTTTCACTTGCTAATCATATCGCTAAGCGAATCGGGAAGGCCATTACATTGAGGGGGTTTATCGACACCACAAGATAGCATTTCCTTATTCCACTCGACCTGATCATTTTTATAAGTTATTGGCACTTAAACATACATCGAATTTCCACATTGGTGTTGTTATATATTTGTTTGGATTTAGCCGAAATAGTTTAATGTTTGGGATTTATGTAAGCTATCGGCACATCAGCTATCCACGTATCGGCCGTTTTAGGTTTCGCATATTTGTTCCAGCAATTGACCTGTTGAATTGAAACCGATATCATGTCGGCCTCCTTGGGACGCTTTTCTGTGAGAATAAAGTTATACTCCTGTTCATTACGATTCAGGTGAACATTTATAATGCTTTTATTTTAGCATAGCTTATGGGCATTGCTTTATAGGCACAATTCATGGAGCAACTGGAAAAAGATACAATGAGTAGTATGCAGAATCCGATTTCCTTCCGATTACTCTATTGTCTCGTCTCGGCGCTTTTCGATTCATCGATGATGCCCGTAGTGATACGTCAGTATGATCGGGACTGCTCTCAGTGCCAACGTCTTTTCAGTGGTTAGTTCACATATTAAGAGATGTGCCATTTTCAAATGAGAATGCCTAAGAGACCGTATTTACCGAATTCCTTATAATTCCATAGTTATGACTTTAGTTTTGTTCGGTTGAGGTAGAGAAATTCTAGATGATTATAACCGATATTTTTGATGCTATCTTTAGCAAACCGAATTGAGTGGCTCCGATAGCCTTTGAAATTTCTTCACTTATTACGTTTGTCAAATATTTAAGATCATTTATTCTATGACTGAATGATGTTCGATGAAAAACTTAACGACGTTAGGATATGATTGTTTTACTGCATGCAGAATTGTTGTAGTTGAATTTAATGGTGGAAAAGGTTTTCAGTGAATGGCTATCATTTGAAGCAATCCTATTGAATTGAAGAGTTCTTCTAAGTGGCGAGGCAGTTTCTTTCTTCGAAAACCAAAATAGAAACGCAGTTGTCAGATTTCGTTAGAGGTGGGAGAAAAGTCCGGCGCCGGACGTCTTATGCAGCTGAATTATAAGAATAAAGAAGGTCATTGGATTGAACTGCTTTGCTTCAGTGGCAGAACATGAATCAGCCGAATGTCGAGCAGTGTCGCGTCCGGCGATGTGTCTTATGGGTATAAGGCTACTTGCGGATGGCGTAAAGAGATGCCCTCAGCTGAAGGAATACGACGAATATTATGTGAAGCGTCTGTGTGGGAGAATCAGAACGATATGTCTTATGTCACGTGCTAATTTGGAAGCTCTGTTGGCTGCTAAGGTGAAGAGGTTTTTGCCAGCCATTTCGCTGTTTCTTATTCTGTTTCACTTCAGTTTTTAGCTTCTGTTTTTCTGTTCTAATATTCACCCTGCCTATAATAAATGCCGTTTTTCCCACGCAATTAGGAAAAGCAGACGTAGTGTAGAAAATATATCTTTTATCCCCCCCCCCCTCTCTCTAATCTAGATTTTATATCGGTGATCTTAGTGATTTTGCCACTTCACTTGTTCATATTTTTAGGGAACGCTTTCTGTCATAAGTGGCTCAGCTGGGACTTATCTTTAAGTACTGCACAATCCTCGGAGGTTATAAAATAAGACCATCGTCGTGCTGGGTCATGCACGCGTTTAGGCAGAGTTCACTTCTAACTTACAATATCGAAATATTCGCTTTTCTCTCTCGTGTCACTTTTAGCTGCAGTCGCAGAAAATTAAGAGACAGAGCGGGCCGTCATTGTGTTACATCGGATTAAGACGAAAACAAAAAGGGTATAAGAGTAAAATAAGTGCCTTCATTTCCAGCGCGGCAAGAAAAGATCACCACAGAGGAAAGAACCAAAAGGCATTCTTAGGTATATTGCTTTCTCTCGTCTATGCGATGTATCTGCCCACTATTGCATTGGAATCTTGTTGCCTCTTGTCGCGTTTTGATACGGCAGTCCAAATACTGCAGTTGCTGGCAAGCTGCCGTTCTGAAACGTTTTTTTATTTTTTTCACTACATCAATATTTTCTTTATATGGATGGAATACAGAGAAATTTAGAGCGAAATAGCGGAAAGATAAGATTTCTCGAAGAGATTTGGTCGATCATGATCTTTTAATGTCCGAGCCGTATTGTGTCAGCACCTTAGAAAGGTGGTAATATTTAATGCGGTGCGCAGTCATATTCAGTTTGATGTTCTTTCTTGTAAAGTGCATCAGTAGCTCCTTTCCAGAGTTCCTTCTATGTAAATCTAGACGCTTTGCAACTGTGACGTACTGAGACGGGGTTGCCATAGGAGTAAATTTAAAGGAACGTGCTTCTCCTAGTTCGTGGAAGTATTCTGCATCAGATCCTCATCCCCCTGAGTACTGCTTTCTATAGGTTGTAATTACTTCATTTTTTGCCCGATGATTTTCTAGTCGCAGAGATGTTGTACTGTTTTAGCAACAAGGTTTATTTACGCGTTTTATTTGAAAACTTTTTGCAGGTCATACCACCTTGGTTATTATTGATAGAAAATCTAATCACGTCGTCAGTATCAGTAGGATGTTTCGCCGCAGTTCTCGGCATCTATTCGGAATTCATATCACTCGATGCACAGCCATCTCAGCTAAAACCATTGATCAAGCTCATACGTAAAGCACCTCACTTACAGGTCGATCCTTGTACATCATGTTTTTGCTTTCTTTAATATTGCTACTGTGTTATCTGCTTTATTTTCTTTTTCCATTGTCATATTTCCCTTATAGGGCTGAGAATTTAGGCAGAAATAGTGAGGAGGTAAAATTTCCGGATGAAGAAAGTGGTCATTTAAGATCTCTTAATACCCTAGCGATTTTGAGTCAAATTTTAGAAAGGTGATGGTGTTTAATGCGATGTACGGTCATATTTGATTTGATCTTTTTTGTCCGATAGGCCCTCAATATTTTCCTGTGCTTAATAATAAAACCACGTACACGGGAACGAACTACCTAATTTACCATCTTATCTGAATATTTTTCTCATAGAAGGTCACCGCATACCTTTGCTTGTAGCATGCATCACATTGGGTGATGACACTATGGCTT
The DNA here is from genome assembly GCA_013433145.1 of Ascaris suum. Taxonomy (NCBI): domain Eukaryota; kingdom Metazoa; phylum Nematoda; class Chromadorea; order Rhabditida; family Ascarididae; genus Ascaris; species Ascaris suum. Next base: position 13,756,614 of record CM024169.1, on the reverse strand, counting down.
TGGGACGATATGTAAGCTTGTCTTTCGTTCAAAACAAGCTTTTTAAGAAGCTGTCACCTTCTTTCTTAATTTATTGCCTTATAAATGATTGCAAGTTTTTTTTTTTTTTTTTTTGATGGGATTGCTAAAAAGCTGCTGCAGTTTTAGTTATCCGTTTTGGAGACACTACTCAATGTGCTACGAACAAATGTGGTCGAGCCAACCGAATGTCTCGCTTTTCCCCAAAATGCTCTCGGGGAGATTCCTTTCGATGTCGGAGATAGCAAGATAATGACGGCAAATTCTGAGAAGGAGACGTCCAGATCCTCGAGAAGTTTCGAGTTGGTGCCAACTGTAGGCATTCTATTTGTTTCAAGCGTTATATAATTTCGATTTTTTACATCATTCATTGCTATGTTTAAGTGGTTAGAAGGGCCCATCAGACAGGCACTGTGATTTGAGTTTCTTGAAAGACGATAAGAGCATTTGGAGCACAAGATTCGCTGCACCGTTCGCTTTTTGGGCTGACTGTTTGGATTTTATCCAACGGCTACCGAAATGATTTACTGATCATACTGATGCATGGAGCAGCCTACCACCCCTATTCCATACTAGCCATTTCTCCACCTGTGGAGGTCAATTTCAAGCATTCGACTGTGGAAATTATTACATTTCGGTGGCGGTGACATCCTTCGAAGAATGCCTAGGAATGTTTGCATATTTCCTGCCGTTTAGTTGTTTATTTGAAGGCCTGCCCACATGGTGGCCACTTTTTTTACGTGAAAAGATTGCTATGGTCTTTGAGGGGGGGGGGGGATATAGCCAAATAAAGAGCATAAGTGATGATCGGTGCCGATAAAAGTGTTTGGAACGCTTGTGTTCAATAAACCTATTCTCATAGACATTGGCGTTGCACATAGTGACAATTAGGGTGCCTTCTTTCGTTGACTATTCGACGTTTTGTGAGAACCTATATATTCGTTGCACTTTACCGAAGCAGTTTTAGTTTATGACCTTTCAAATTGCAGCTGTGGAAGAACCAGTAGTCCGGAGAGCGCCATACCTCTGTATTTACTCTATACTCTACTTAAGCTTCTAATGAGATATACGGTCATATATGCCGCTCCCTCCCCTCCCCCCCCAAATCGGAGCTGCATTTTTAGAGATCTCGTTTTTTTCTAAAAGTTTATGCTTTGAAAATGCAGCTCCTTTCCTCTCTACCTTCTACCTTCATTCGGCATCAGCAGCATTATGTCTTTAAAGGATGTAATGCCTGCATAACCTGCCTTCTACCCTCCCCCTATTATGTGACTTCTGTTCTGGTGTTTTACGCTTGCGAACCGTTTTTTAAAGAAGTTGACGTCCTCACTGCCGAGCACGTCTTCATTACTCTCGACATTGGAACGCTTCTTTTCGCCGAGCAAGGATGAGTCGAAGAATGCTGCTCAGAAACCTACTAACGAAGGGAACCAGAAGGAGACAAACAAACCCGTCGAGGTTTTGGATCAGCAGGTTGTTGGGCGTGTAGTGGAAGGTGCGTTTGCCGCAGAGTTATCATTGGGGTCACCGCTCAATGTGTTTCTCTCAGACGGGATTGGTGTGTCGTTCTGGTTGCGTGTCGACCATCTCAGAAATACGACGGTATATTCAAATTTATTTATCTACAACGAGTTTCAGTTTTTGATGTCTTGTGATGAAAGAGTCGATTGATACCTACATTTCGTCTAGAAATGTTCAGCGACGAAGCTAAATTCGGATGGAGTGGCGCACGTATTAAAGACAAAGCTATTCGAATGGCTCCATTAGGACTCCCAGATGTCACTCTTTATTCTAAATTAGTCGCGTTGAAAATTTTTCTCGCAGCGGAAAATGGGATCGGTTTTGTTGCTGTTCCTGGTCAGTGGTATTAATGAATGGCACAGCAGCATTCACTATCTAGTTCCTCACCAGCATTTTTATTATTTTACTATTCTTAGTAGAGTAATTAATTATTAAACTTCCTATATCTGAAGAACGTTTCGTAAAATGCCTTGCGAGTCATTTGATTCATCTGTGTGCATCGTAGTGGCGTATAGGGAGAGGGAAAGCAAGGGTTGGCAATTAGATAAATTGGCAATGTCTAATATCTGTCGTTGTAAATGTGATAGTTAAACAGGAGGTTCTTTTAGCATCCTACTCTTTATCGTGTTTTTGCCGTACGCTTGTGGATGTCCTTGCAGGTTAGTTTTCAGCGAATGTAGCGGTGATGAATACAGATTCGATAACGGCGTTTTGTTGGAAGGATTTGATTGCGATGAAAGGGAAAGCTTGTGAAAACGATGAAGAAAAACCGACATCATCGATAGATGTTAACGTTGAAATTCCATTATTTCCGGTTATCGTACACCTTTACTTTTAATCATCGCTTATTTGATGTCATATAGGTGAAGAGAAGTTGAAAAGAGTTGTTGAATCTGTGCTGATTGCAGAAAGTGGCGGACGATTGTCAGCACATGCCGGTGTGCTCGCTTGGTTCTGCCGATTATTCCTTTTCGCTGATGTTATCATCGAATGGAGAAAACGCTCATGTTGTGTAGGTTCATTCCTGTTTTGTATTATGACCGTATAATGCGCTAAATAAAAATCGAATAATACTTAATGCTGACGTTTCGGCTTGCATAGCTCGAAGCATAGCAAATCAAACTGAAAATCTCTGCGTAAAACGTGTTGTCATGCGTCATAGAATTGTGTATAATTGTTACGTTTGTAAAATTGAAAAATCTGCGTCTGAAAATTTGGGTGCGCATATCGTACAGCCGAAATAAATCAAAGGTTGTTGGAGGAAAAGGTAGCAAGGGAGGATAATTCGACATAGCCGTTAATCCCTTATGTTGTGTCATTACTTTGAGCGGGGGTCTTCACGATGATTGTGGTATTGCTTTTTATGGTATTTTGGTGCCGTAACTTCGCCAAAGTTACTTCATTATGGCAGTGGCATACTACGTACGATTGCCGTAGTGAGGATATGTTTAAGAGGCGCTCTCCAGTTCGCTTTTGCATAAACGACCCATTTCACTAGCATAGATGGTATAGAATAAACTGGAGAGAATCAGATGGAATTGTATCGTAGACGTTCATAAATCAGCTGTCAGTAAGGATAAGGATTTATTAGAGTAGCGTTTAGTTTAAGAAGAGGGTAATGCTTCTTGCGGATGGAAAGTTCACCCGTGGAACTATCGCCGATGTAGGATATGCAGGGCGAGGCTAGTTCATCCTATTGGTATTTCATACGACGTGTTTGGCGGAGATTGACGACCTGTTCTCGATTGTAGCCAGGTGAATAGTCAAGGTGTTAGCGACTGCTGGCAAGAATAGAATAGACTGGGTAGACGAAACGAGGCTTCCAAGCCGTTTTGATTTAAGTTGAGGTCGGCATTGTGGACGGTTTTTACGAACTGACTTACAGCGTAATTTTTTAATGTTGCGGTCGAGAAAGGCGTGCTTTAACAAAGATGACTGAAGAAAAAGGTTCTGTACAGGGAACAGAGAAGTTATCGTTAGAAGGGAAAATGCAAGGATTAGGACAGAGCAGGGATTACGACTTCCGCTCCGTTGTAGAACCGGTGGATTGGGGCATGACATTGATTTTCAGCGGTGAATAGCTACTACGGCTCGGTTCCTTGTCCCAGCATCTCTTTACTTACCTCAACCATCGGTCATCTCCTATCGTTCCATGTACCGATTGCCTCCCTTCTCTCGTTACTGCTTTACTCACTCACGTGAATGTGACCGTCATTTATCCTTCTCGTATTTTAGCAACACCCTACATGGTCGTCAAATAATGCGCAAACGTTTGCGTCATTCGATTGCACTGCGTCAGTGGACTCATGTGGTAATGTCGCTGATCATGGAACACAGCACATTCTCCTTGAACGTTTGTTTTCGATTCTTTACGTTCTTAACTGTAATTTGACGAAGTGAATAATGCAAGGCTGGTTATTGCATTCCATGTTCGAACCGAATGCAAAGGTTAATTTGTTATACCTGTGAGCGCGAGAGAGGGACTTTTTCGACGTAATCAAAAAGACGTCTCCATTACTCTTCTACAGGTCACCACAGAAGTGTGGACTAGAAAAGCCTAAGAAATCACATACTGGCATAAGCTCATTCGTTCCTTTACATTTTGGCAAGTTTAGAGAACCCTTATTATGTGATGGGTGTCCCTAAAATTTAATATGTGCTCGCATTCCTTTCAATGCCACTTTGAAGTGCTGCTAATCTGCTTAACAGTGAGAACTAGGTGACATATTGTCATACGCATGATAACATTCAATGATCCCAAACTCATTTCCTGCTGGATTCGACAGCCATTGTCGAAACGTCTCAGAGATATCTTCGTTAAAACTTCTGTTGTTATTGTATCGCTAGTAATTCCGACGTTGACCTGAATGAAAAAAGTCCGTAGGCAGTTTGAGTTAGCGATTGTTGATTTTCATTTCGTCGCGTAATGCTAGAAGAACCTAAACGGGAGCCGAAATTTGGATGACCATTCTCCCGGCTTCTGAAATGTTTTTGATGAGGAATCTCGTTTTTGGCATGGGGCGCCATCACGTATAAATTTGTTTCGCGATATATCTTCTATCAGCATAAAGATTTTATTGCAGTCCGCAACGTTATTATGCTCATTTCGTGAAGAAGTGCCACATTTATAAGGAAACTTGCTTCCAGCTGACTGCTCCCTAGGCTTTTGTTTTTTATGACACTGTTCCTGAGATGGGACAAAAAAAGGGTACGATCAGAACCAAATGATGTAAACGGGACAACATGAGGTTGCTAAAATAGATGAAATAGTTGACGCCGATTATGAGATTTTATGTAAAAATCTTTCGACATTGACAGGAAATGCTTGTGAAAATTGCAATTAGAACGACGATGTTGCAAATCAAAATGCTGCAATAGTGGAACCAGTAATGAATTTGACGAGTGAGCCTGTGTTGCATGCAATCATATATCGAAGAAGCGATTGCCAGCTAGATTTTACCCAGCCACAGTAATGAGAGAGACCAATGAGAGCTGTATGAATTTGACAGATAACATTTGCGATGTGTTGTTTCGAAGAAGTTTTATTCCTATCTCACAGAAAAAAATATGCAACAAATGGAAATATAGCCAATATATCGTTTCATTTAAGTAGTGTTACGGTATTATGGGGATGGCAGTTGTGCGAAGGTTGTATGCTTGACACGGCTGACAGTGTGTGTAAATAAAAAACTGCAGGAACAGTCGTTAGGAATTAAACGAGACCACCAGATATGTTCGCTTAGATGGCAGCTTTGCTAGGTGTTGCTCATTTTTCGGGGTGCTATGCAGTTGTATTGAGCGTGTTGAGGGGTTGCAGGCAGTTGCAAAATGTTCTACTGTTCTACTCTTGACTAGATCCGATTGTTGTTCTATGCTGAGTTTAGTTGCATCGTGGTTCTCAGCGGCAAGTTCGCGAATATCCTCTCTGAGCTTTACTATCTTATTCAGTTCCATTAGCGTGATGTTTGTTTGAGCGGGAGGGGGGAGTTGGTGGGGGAAGAGGGAAATAGAGGAATATGGTGCGTCTATTTTCAAGTGTTTCATATTTAATAACTATAGTAGGAGTGGTGTTTGAATCCTCACTATCTGAGTTGTAGTAATTGGAGTTTAGTGTATTTGCTGCAAAAAGACTGCGCTTTCTAGAGTTTCTTTTTGTTCCCATATATCATTGATGATTTCTTGCTGGATTCACATGAATTCTCTGCTCTAATTTCCGGGCAGGCACTAAACTTGCATAATGAATTTCACTGAACCCTTGCAAAAGATTGAATGAAAATGAGGGATGTTTGAAGGTGACATTGAACGGCCATTCGACGAATTTGTCTGGCGAATGTCGATGCCCTTCCGATATATCGTCGACACCATTGTTGTTCTCGTTCGGTGCACTCAAGATTCCGCCGAAGCAGACAACCCTTTTCTTCGAAATGTCTACTATTTTTGCCTTCAAAGGTAATGGACGTCATCTTCCTTTGAGCCATTGAAAACATGTAATTATTTTTCTTTCCGATTTTTTGAATTCATATAGCAACTTTTATTCAGCTGCTGACTTGAATGATGTTGTTATTATTATGATATAAAGCAAAATTCCAACGAATTTTATAGTATTCTATCTTCTGTTTGAAGGAAATGAAGGAGACTAGTCGTTTCGCAGTTTTTGAGGAGCTGATTAATAGAACGCTAGTGCAGGAGTTGATTACGGTTGCGATTTCCTACTTTCCTGCCCTCCTGTCTTGCCTGACATTGCTAATGTTGTTCTGGCATCAGTGCAACGAGATATTTTCAGAAGTGGTGCCTGACGGCACGGTCATTTGAAACTGTTATTCGACTTGTGTCTGCAGAATATGAGCTTTTTGTGTTGAGGGGTGCCCTAACCAATTTTGAACTGCTTATGGAGTGCTTAAGAGCAACGTCAAGTTGCACCAACCATATCTACCCAGTTGGGGGATGGGAATAGGGTGGAGGAAGGACGTCGTGGAAATCAGGTTTTACAAATATAGTCGGACAATTCGAATTTATTAGCTAAAACTGAAAATTTTGAAGCTTTCATCCGTCAGAAGTGGTAGTGGGGGATGCCATTTTACCATTCCTTCTCTTCAAAAGCTTCTGTTTTGAAATCTGCATAGTTTCTTGAAATCAACCCTTATTACTTGTTTCCACTTTTCCGTTCTGTGCTAGTTAATACGATGAAAGTCGATTTCTTCGAAGCGAATTGTATGAACATAATAAATTTTAGGAGATTGCTTTAAAATTATGTCGTTGACATGCGTTTTCATTTATGTGATAGTGATTGAAGGACCGATATCGGAGCAATACGCACTTGTATTGCGTGCATTGGGTTGCGGATGTTGTTCTCTCGCTGAAACACCGAGTAGCAATTTGTATGTGTCGTTGATCGATTTGATAACTGCCTCGACAGCGCAAACTGCAGCATTCTCTCTTCTCGCTCTTCTAACCGACACGAAAAAAGACATGGCTCGTCTTCAGAGGGCATTTCTCTTCGTTATTAGGTTTCTTTACCTCTTCTTCATTTCCCATCGTACTTCAGCTGCTTGTGCACTTCTCCGGAAGTCAGGCTACGCATTGCCCACATTACCCATTTACAGGTGGGAAATGACGGGTTGGAGAATGAGCTCACTTACGGTGTTAAAAGTCGTAAGTCGCTCGGATTTTCCCAATATCATGCTGTCATTTTGGACGAGGCTGCTGACTTATAAGATAATTTTACCTTTTAAATCGAGTTGGTTTTTTTGCTCTTTGGTGTCCTCTATGTGTTGGTATGAAGGGATTAACTCAGGTGATCGAACATTGGGATAATATGGTAAAGGGGTACGTGCCATTGTCCTAACAGTGCAAAATGACTTCTGGTCCTTGTTAATTTCCATATTACTTCTGTCTATCTCGTCTTTAATTGTCCAATTTGAGGTTGATGAACGTAGCGATCTTTTTAATTTCAGGTTCCGAAACCGTTTAGAATTATTTGTTTTTTTGGACCTTTTTCTGCTACCAGAAAATATTTTTTGGATATTTAAGGAGCTCGTCAGCACATTCATTCGGAGTTAGTGTGCTACAGCCAGGAGTAGATGCACAAGCGGCGGTGATCGAAGGTGGAGGTAGTGTGCTGGGTCTGACGATGCTCAAAGATTACCCGATCTATTGGCGTTGTCGAATCGCACAAAGGCAGATTTCTTCTATAGAGCATTCGCTTATTCCACTTGGATCAGTGCAACTTGTTTTGCTGCTATTTGCACAGGTATAGTGTCGAATAAAATTGAAGCTGCTCACTTCATTGTTTAATGCTTCTCGATTGTGCAAATATTTGAAGTATAAGAATGCTTCGAAAGGAATTCCACTGCTTCTTTTTTGAGTCATGGGGATTCATTGAGAGAATAATTGTGCAAATATTTTTTAAAGGTTTTTTTTGAGTATCCTGAGAGTGTATATTTATGGATGTCGGTCTGCACATATGTGCATATATTTATTCGGCGGTGCTTTTGGATAATATGGGAGCGCTTCCGCATTGAAATATGACATAGCCGATATGTAAGGTCGATGCGATCTGAAAACTGGTGATCTTACTTTGCATTACTGAGTTACTGAGTCGTTGTAGTTTTATCTTAAAAAATTGCTTTACTGAGGTTAATAAGTGCTTAAGTCTATTTTTACAGCTTTCTTGTTGCAGCATATTACGATATCTCCTTTTTATTGTTTTAGGGCTTCATTTCGTGATGTCTACAAGTATATCATAAACTCTATGTGAACTTCGTTGAGGCCTTGATGCAGCGTTTGATTAGAGGCTCCCTATTTTTTCACCTTTGGCTCTCCTTGCCTTCCTTTCCCTTCATCGATTTATATGTTGTTATGATGTTTTGCAGACGGTAGATATGCATAGCGAGTGTATTGTTCAATCAGCTGCGTTCCGTCTTCTGATGACATTTGCTCGTCGCACGTCGACTTCGATGGGCGAATTTGTAAGGTCTTCCGGATATGCAGTTGTGGCTAGATGCCTCTCATCGCCACTTGCTTCCATTGATACGCCTATCGTCAACGTTAGTTTTGTTCTCCTGATTCAGTTTCTTAACCTAAGCTCGACTTCTTCCATTACCGTACCCATCCATAACGGTGCTCGATTTCAATTTTTTTCATCATTTTATCGCGGCTGCTGATGGAAATAGCGGATGGTGTGCGGCGCTAGATGATGAAACTAATGAGCAAAATTACCACACAGCAGTGCATCGTTGGGGTTTTTTCAGCAGTGGTCCACACAAGCGGTGTTTTCATTGTGACAGGGAGCATAACTAAAACCCCTATTGAATTCGGATTCGGATTCTTTTTTGCAAAAACACTTTTTGCAGTCTATTTACTCAGATGTTAGACGTTTCAACCCATAGGTGAGCTTATCAACCTCTGCTACTTCCGAAGTAGAGGCTACTAGTCTTTGTTTGAGCTCTAGATTTACAGCTGAGAACGAAGCTTGCTCGATATAAATATTATCTGATCTGAGCGAAAGAGAGAAGAAAATAAGTCGATGATAAACAGTTGTTCTTCCGACTTTTTCGTTATTCATTCAGCAGCGGTCACAGCCCAGTCGGAATACTAGGAGAGGCAAAGGATGTTTCAATCTCGCACACTTTTGAAGGTTGTATAGTCATAATTTTGCCTACAGGAGATTCTACGATGGAGTATCTCAGAGTTGGAGGAGCAAGAAAGTGATGTGGCAAAGCCGACACCGTCCTCCATCATTATCGATCCAGACTTAATTTGCTCACTAGTTTGTTGCGCCGATATATGGTTAGATTTATTTCCTATATTTCGGTGCAGCTCTTTTCTTTCAAGCGAATGAGCAGAGTCTAAGGGTCTCGTCTCAAATTTTTTTCGGGGATGGAAGGGGAGCGAAGATGTTTCAAGAGTGACACTGTATACTTTTCGCTTCTTCTTGTTTTTTTTTTCCTTTTCAACCATGTGCGTTGTGCATTGCGTCCTTCCTGAATTTCTCGGGCGAGGTTGGAGTAACGAGCCAGGTGGGAAGAAGTTTTTTGTCCAATTCAATTCTTATTTTATGAAGCAAAAGCTTCCGGGATTTAGTGCTTGTGGTAATATTTGGAATGAATTGAGCTCTCATTTTGTTTTGAGGGTCACCAGTGGACCGGTTTAGCATTATGTTATCATATAATTCAAAAACTTCCTTGGTGCGTCGTCTAAATATGGGAATTTTCGCGTATTGTGCGCACTTAAAGTTTGCCCTGTGTGATGTTTAATAGTGAACATGTACAATTTTTGGGCTGTTTTGTCAGAGATCGCTCTCTTTTCCCCCTGAAAAACGATTTACACAAATAAGCATCTTCAGCATTCAAATGTAACAAGATTTTGAGTCCCCAATTTTTATTTCATTAATATTATAGCAGTTTTTTTGCCATCTTGTAGATATTGCCACAAAATTGTTGTTTTAATATCTATTTCGGCTGTGTATGCGTCACTACCCTTTGGAATGGATTGTGCCGTTAATGAAGGTGCCAGTGTTTATTATGTGCTGATTTTTTTATTTCATGATTTGGGAGTGTCGCTCCATATGGGATTTAAAAATTGTACACTGTTGATGGAAATTTTCAACTCACTTACTTAGGTTATACTTAGGTTATGTTCATTTAAAGTCTTATTGAAGGATTGTGCGTTGCATTGTTATATCGCCTAGGTATGCTGCTAGAGGCCGAGATTTTATGTGTAGGCTGAAATCCGTTTACAAGGGAAGGTTTTTCATCGCCAACTTACCTTCGCTATCTTATAAAACAATTAAGACCACTACCACAAATAGAAATCGAAATATGTATATAAAGAACACGTGTTATTTGTCATCATCCTCCCCTATTCACGAAGGCGATAGATGGAAATGGCTTTATTCGTAACTATTTCGTTCCGCAATTGTAGATTGAAAATGAGCATTCGCAGTTAAATGTTCGAAATTAGCGTTGAAGGCCTGAAATAAATAAACGCTTGAAATTATGGGATAACATGGAGTTCAGCCAATGCGCAGATCAGGTCTGTGATATTTAAATTCTCAGAAGCAGTAACTCTGAACTATATTTCGCTGTTTAAGGAGAGGTGAAGGTCGTTTTATTCATTGGCTTCATCTCGCAGAAGCACTTGCCGTATGTCTGTCTGATACATTCGCGCGTTGTTTTGCCTTCAACCGAGGACAGCTGATTCGAGTCGGCTTTCTCACTGAACTGTTCAATGTGAGTCAATCGTCCTTTATTAGTGTTGTTTTTTTCAGTACTTAGTTTTTTTTAGTTTTCAGTGTTCTCTTTTTTTGTCTCAAATGGGATCTCTAATTTATCAGACAAGTGTGCAATTTCCAATATTCTTTACACTCCTCTTTTTTATTTTGGTTTTTGGAAATGATTAAAACATTTTGGATCAAGCAGTGTTTAATTTTTCAACTGGGAGCTTGTATTCAAAATATAATGAACGTTACAGACATGTAATGAGATGCTACAAAATGCGAACGATTTTCGAATGGAGCATAATAATGCAGTACGTCTTGTAAAATCGTTGAGTATAGCGATCTCTTGTCTTCTTGGCTCTCCGGAGAGTACAGAGGCAGTCACATTCCTCTGGCATTTCATCCTCCTCTCACATCCAGCCGCCGATGCTTTCCTTCAATATCAAGTTCATGGACACAATGACTGGATCAAGAACGGTATCGTTGCTTTAAGTCTATTGATCATTCGTGATTTATGGTGGAGTTAAAGACAGATGCCATATTGGAAAAGCATTGAAGTAGTGCCACTTTGACGTTTATTTAGAACTTCATGTTGAATATTTTCGTTGATGCTCGGGGAATTCATCGGATTTCGTCACTTCGATTATAAACTTTTTGGGAAATTGTCATAGAGTACGGTCATCGGTCTAGTTAAACTGTCATAAGTAGATATCGTTACAGAATCACTGAAAGAGTTGCGTATCGACGTTATCGGTGGACACTCAGCGTTGGCTATGCGCCTGGACGATTATGCTCGTGTCCTCGGAGCAGGTTTCAATCTTAGCCTCTAACTTCTCTTCTCAATGATTTTCATCGTGGCAGAGTTTTTGACATAATACTGCACTCACGCTTCTACGTCAAGAATGCACCTATGCCACTTTATGAAATCCGAGTGATGCGTATTTAAAGTGTACTTGCGGTTCTAGATTTATTGCAGTTCTTTATTAAAGTGGGTAGAATTACAGCATTGCACCAAATATTTTGGTCCAGAATATTACATAACTCTTATACTTTTCACTCCATGGATTTTTTGACGTGCATAAATAAGATCGTAGAGATTAATTTGTCTAGGGTCTTTTATGGAGAAGGCCCCTTCAAGACTTCCGTGTCTCCTTTTAACCCAAATTTTGAGGAAAAATTAGTTCGGCAACGTCCTACTTAACGCGAAGGTGCCGTTCCATCGCACAGCAAACAAAGTTCCAAGGAGTATTGCTGGGCATTACTAAATTCACGCTAAGCTTTGTATAGACGTTCCACGCCTAGCTGAGTTTTGAGCTTCCGTGTAACTCTCACCAGTATGTCGACTTCTGCGCGACATTCGGCTGCCTTCTGATTATCTGCCAGCGCCAACTGCAGTGTGTGATTTATGAGGCCTAATCATTTTGGAGGTCGTATACCAAGCTACATTATTTCATGTCTGTCTTTGAAAAAATCTGATTTATCCGCGTCTGTCTCAACACTATCACCATATGAGCTGGTAGACTGCTGTCATCTGAGTTTGTTACGTCGCCGCAGTTTGTCTCCTTTCGGGGAAGATGCAGCGCTTCATAAGCTCTCTTATTTGCGCTTAAGCCAGCTACCACTGTGTATAAAAATTCATCAGTGCCCGTGCTATTCAAGATTTTTGAATAGACAGTATCAAGTGATGCATAGTAATTTCGTTAGACTCAATAATGTTTTTCTCTAATATAATGGATCGCTGTCGCAATAAGCGATTTCTTGACACACCTTCCACTCCAAAAGTCAACAGTGAACGATGGCTCGGCCGATGCTTTCACGTCTGCTGCAATCTTCTCTCGCATCGTTTACGCTACAGTCTCTCCCCGTCACATTTCAGCGAGCCTACTAAAACAAGGCGGGGACGTTCTCGGGCGGATTCAGCACACCTAAATACTCGCAAAACTCGTAGCTAGAAAGTGAGTTCGGAAATGCATTGGGTAGTGCTAGCAGCTTTTAGAAAGCTTTCATGCAGCGTTTCTTTTTTGCACAATCTCGGGCCCCCTTACTCGGCTTCCTCATGAGTTCTTATACGTTATTGGCTTCGCATATTGCTTTATCGGAGCTCTCCGACAGACTGAGAGCTTTCGCCAACTCTTCATCTTTTATATCACAATTTCGGGTTTTCGACACCATTTATCAAGTTCAGGCCCACTAGTTCACGCCCATCAAGGATACCCATAGCTTCCCTGTATATTTCGTGAAACTGTCATGCTAGGTGTGATAGGCTGCGATTTCTACTCTGTTGCTGCATAGTTTGAGGATCACTCATTTCGGAGAAGTGTGAAGACAGCGGTCCTACAGCATTGGCAGCAAGAAAATACATTAAGAGATAAAAAGGCAGTGCAAATGTCATTTGCCATACTTTGTCCAGTACGGTCACTTCCGTTTGTTTTTCAGATATGCGCAGCTTTAGAAGGTCTGATTTTCCAGATGTTTCTGATTAAGAGCCAACTTTCGAAGCCGAACCTATTTGAACCAAGCAAATAAATTTCTATCTTATTTGACATTAGTAGGAAATATGCACAACGCGTCAAAATTATCGTTGCATAATGCGTAGTGATCAATTAAATCAGAAAAACCACGAGTAATTCAAAATTTTTTATGAATTTCGGTGATTCTGTCTTCACTTAGTTAGCTCAGTTAAAAGGACGGAAGCAAATAGAAAAAGGCCAACGAATTGAACCATTTAAAGCAGAAAACAAAACAGCTGCTGATTTTATTGAAAGTTTAAAATGCAAGATTCATGCTCTCATTTTCGATGAATATTTTATCCACCTTAGGGAATGGATGGGAGACGCGTCGGGACACAAGGCTTAAATTTGAAGTTGAAGTGCAATAATACCACCAGTTTGTTGGACATCGAGAAAAAAACTAAAGCATATTTTAGGTATAAATATAGTTGGGAATGGCTCAGTGGAGTTCGAAGGAATGTTCTTCAGCAGTCGGAAGAAAACGAGATTCAATGTTTTTTGTGTAATTGCCCATCAACTTTGCTTGAGGTTGTGTGTTTTCTTGAAGTTTCCTATCCGCAGAAGTTTTAAACAAATGTTCTGTTTAGGGCATATAGCTGATGCGTGGACGAGGCAGCGCTCTCTGATGGCTTTGCGGCATGCCTACGAGGCTGCTGTGGGAATGGATCCCTCAAAAACGCAGGATGCTCAGCTGAGTTCCGGACATCCAGATTCAGATCCACAGTCTTGCTCAGTGCTACCTGACTTGGTTAGTGAGCAGCTGCTATTATGATCCACCACTTGTAGGCTCATGGAAAAATTAGGTAATTCAGCTCACTCATTCTTGGTCTCCATGCATCTTTTTGAGCGGGACAGACGGCTGGCAGGAGGTGCAGTTTGCTATTATTTCTGCAGCAATGATTTTAAAACATCTTTTTATTTCATCATCGTTTAAAAGGGTTATGCGGATTCTGCTCGGAGGAGCTGATGTATTATGAGCACAGCGCATACTGGTTAAAGTGAATTCATATTGAAAAATTATGTGAGAACAATACAGTCCCTTCTCCTGCAGTTCCATTCTCCCCATCCACCTCGATTCCGTATTTTGCCATCGATTTTGCTTTTTGCTGTTGAATATTATTCGCATTGTATCAGTCAAACTACTCATCCTTTGTTGTCGAAGACAAAATACTTTTAGGTGAAAGGAATCGAAACGAGAGCAACCGCAGAAGAAGAGAATGTCACAGTCGAAGAATCTGATGACGAACGCTCACAGTCAAGCGTTAAGTTTTTCGGCGATCCACAAACAGAATGGATTAGTGCACTTCGTTGCGGTAATGCGATTTTCTGCCGATTATAAGATCAATGAATAAAATTACCCCGCGCAGCCAATTCTAAATGCTCCTGTCTGCTTTCTTGCGCAGTAGAAAGAAACGAATTTTCAAATCGCTATAATATGTAATTTTTTTAGTGTCCTGCAATAGAAATGAGTCAGTTTTGTCAAGCATCCGAATCTTATCGATTAAGTTTAGTGTCACTCTCGCAAAATTGAATTCCATGAAATGAGACCCATCTCAACTTCATAGGTAGCTAGCCACTCTGTCCATCTGACGATTCATAGAAAATCTAGAACTTCTTAGCTGCGAAAGAACGAAGGTTGAGGAAGTGAATGACACATGCGATGTGGACAGAAAATTGCGCGAGCGAAAACTTCTGCGGTTGAATGAGTGGAGTAAAAGAAAAGTGTTGGTGGATGTGTTTCTGGTGGCTAAAGGAACGTAGCTATTGGTATCCACTTTTGACAGGCCAGCGTATGGTTTCTTTTTTCGAATTGATGTGAACTATTATTCGCAGGCATCATGTTTCCTCTGAGCAGACAGGGAGCGGTGTTTATTCATCCTTAAGGTGCAGTATGCTTCTTTCATAAAATGCGAGAGGCGCTGGCTGTTTCTTTGAATACGCCTATTCGTTTGTAGCACTGATTTTGCATTTGCTTTCGGGGAAAGCCTTGTAGCTGTATCCATCCTTTCGGACCACTTGCTGCCTGGAATCCTCGTAATACTTTATAACGTCCCGGAAAGCCACTTTTTTAAATTTGGCAGGTCTCACCTCCATCTGTTTGTTGTTTTTCATAAATTTCCCGACTAGGACTTGCCCCGACCAACTTCGGAGCGCTAAAAAATATAAATGAAGCAAGGTGGATGAGGGATTTCCCGAACGTTTCATTCCAACACGCTCTTCGTGCAGTGGATTGTTTTTGACTAGAGAAACCAGTATTGTATTCCTTTTGCAGAAACAGATGTGCTTCCTGAGTGAAGAGGATCACTGTGCCAGTCTTTTTGGGGCGAATTTCTGTTTTATGATTTAACCTGCTATGAAATCCTATCTTTCTCTTATTCCACTGTTGTTTTCGACAGCTTGTCTATTCATTCTCTTATTCGATTGCATATAGCGTGCTCATTAGTTATTTGTCCGGGTTAGGTGGCCATTTCTATGTGTGATTAGAATTCAAAGGCGACATTTAGAAAGGTGCTTACGTACGTATCCTTTTTGAAGAATTTTGCGCTGATACGTTTTCCCGTTGCTTCTTAGTTTATGAGGTGTGCAGCTGAGAATCGAAGTATCTTATGAACAGACATGTCAGTTTGCACAACATCGAATTAAGTTGTTTTATATTGTTGCATTTGTTGTTAAATCTCAGAGGTTTTTGCATTGAAACCGATTTGCTATTACGTTTTCTTCACAGCGAAATTGCTTAAATAAAATGCTATATAATATTTAATAAGCATTTAGTTCTACATGATTGAAAAATTGGTGCAGTAGAACGACTAATTGAAGGTGCAATCGAGTTGTTATCGGTGGTAATCCAGAATGGACCCGATTCGCTGATACTCGCCCTCCTCCATGATGCGATCAGCTGGCAGTCGATAATCGTTCTACTTTCCAATCAAGACGATATCAGTTTTCGCAATTCAGTCTTCATTCTTCTCGAGAACGTTCTGGTTGGCTGTTTGGCTGTTATCTGGTTGAAAAGTTTTGAAGGGAGAAATTTTCCTTCCGTAAGCAACGAATGAAAATCTAATTACCACTTTGTTTGCTTACTTGATGAAACACTGGATTCGAAAAGAGTCGATTGCATACCGTCGTACATTTGCTGTAATGAAAAGATTTCTCTATGCGGCAGTCGTTATAGCGTTCTATGTACTAATGTGGTTCCTAATGCAAGCAGATTACAAGTGAAATCATTCGTTACCTTCTCTAAAAGCGCGAATACTTAATAGAGACGGTTTGCATTCTGACATAAGTGATCATAAAGGGGCATTTCAGTTGCGCTCTCCGTCAAGTGTGCGTGCATCTTTCGTCAAGAACCATGGTTTTGCTATTCTAGCCAATCATATTCGAGGACATACTATCACATCGTCAATAGCGAACGCATTATTCGCTTTGCTATGTGGTGAAACGGTACGATTGGACGAAGGGTAAGTTGCTTATTAGTATTCGCCTTCGCGTTATAATAGGCTTGTTTGGGTTCTAAATATTTTTCGATTTTGATGACAATTGAGGTGAATGAGTTTCGATGTAATTTATTGAATTTATTTGTGATGTCGTTCACAGGCGCATGAATGCGATTCGTTGGAGTTGTAATATTTACATATCTTCGTGCACCACCCTTTCGATTGTGTTTTTAATCAGCTTAACTGTTTTCTAACATCCCATTTCTTGCTAAGCCAGGGGGACATTCTGATTGCATGCATATGTTGTCTCTTTTATAGTTTTTATTAGGTATATCGGATCATTGTTGGACGAAAAACCTGAATCGCAATGCAGAGCCACTCCATTCGGGAAGATACTGTACTCACTTGTCTGTGGTCGGATATTTCCTTCGATTATTGGTGGGGTAACGAGTTTGAGAAAATAGCAGAATATATTCATTGTCACATATGGCGCCTAATCTTTATCGCATACTGACGGCACCATGATTGGCGAGGTCTCACGAGCTTCTTCTCTGGATTCTTTCTAGTCACTCTTCTTAGGCTCTAATGAGCTCTTAAATTAGAGCTAGAAATTTCTTTCATGTCCGATATATGGTAAATTAATAACGAGAAATAATTGGGCCAGAAATCGCATCCCATCCTCGCTTTAATAATCTTTACGAAGTGATTTTCTTTATTGAATGTCTGTTCATGTTGGTGAGATAAAATGAAAGTTCCCCGCTTTTATAGTTGAGCTAGAGCCAGGAACAGTTGCGCTCATTCGGAATCGCTCATTCCAGCATTAGGAGGGCGATGTTGACTGATTTTTGCTTCTATTCGATTCTTTTTAGGAACTTCGCAGTTTTATCGGTAGTAAAGTAATATGTGCAGAGCTTTGTTATTATCTGTATGCCAAAAAGTTTCTTTAAGCGTTCTTACCGGCCGCTAGTTTAGAAATATTTTCGCTGAAAACCTATCATGACTTCATGAATCATGACTCCTTCAATGTTTTCTTGCTTATTGTGGGCGGCTTATTTTTCATTGATGCTTTTGTGAGAATTTGATTGTTTTCGATGAAATGAGCTAACGAAAGTCGTTATAGGCAACACGCCTAGTTGATGTATGTATCGGAGATTTCAGTTTGGATTCCGATCATCTTCAGTCGGCATATGTTGACAATTTTACGTGTTCATCATTCGAGGCAATACTGGCGATGTGGGAAGAATGTGTCACTGCTGCAGATCTATCGTTGTTTTGGAACGTTACTTCCGCGTTGTTGAAGGCTCGTTCAACCGTCGTTTTGTCGTTTTGTTTGTGCCATATTTTAAAGAACAACAGTGCGTAATTTATGTTGGCGAACACTACAGATAAGTGTAAAGATTTTCATTGTGGGGTTTTGATGAATGCCTTTGTGTCTTTGCAGTTGGGAAATCGGTTTCTTTTTTGAGGGGGGCGGGGTGAATATTTGCCCTGATGTTCTAGAGGAAGAGCATTCAGTTCTTGTCCTGTTAATATGGATGCGTGAAAGGGGTTAGAAACTAATTTAGCAAATTTAGCACTAGCACAGCAGCAACTACTTTTTTTGTTTGGAAAGTGAGAGTCCATTGTTTGAATTCTCCTTTTTTCTGATGTTTTTTCGATCTGATATTGTTGCCAGCATCAAATTAACGTATCGTTCGCTTCGTTGTACTTCACTGAGCGGTTTAATAAGATATCATGGCAAGTGAAATAAAGTGGGATCGAGCGCTTGCATACCTCATCAAAGCTTTCAGGTAACGGCCCAGTAGAGATATGGCGATAGGCCTCACTTATTTGCCCATTATGATTTCGTTAATAAAAATCACCTATATAATTTCGTGCAGAGTGCTACTGGCTAAAGTGTTACGCTTATGTGCTTACTTTATTAATAAACCTCCGAACGTAATTATGGCTATGGACTTGTGCAAAAAAATAAAAAAACAGCCCACTCTGAGTTCGTTCTGTTTGTTTTATTTGAATACAGCTTTAGCGACGTTTTTTCTTCAGGTGTATGAAGCGAACTCTCTTCTCATGCAGGCGATGATGGACGCACACCTGTGTGATGCACTTGCCAACGTATTGCGTCGGATCGCTTTATTGCCGCCATTGTAAGCTACTCTTATGTTTTGCTTCACTTCCTAATTGTGCGTTTTGCGTGGGTTTTACCGATATCATTGATAACAATTGCTAGAAAATGAAATCAAATATTATTGCTGATGGAGTTGCTTGAAGTGGTTTTTAGTGGATCTTCCTATCGGCTTTTGATTCCTTTCCGTTTTTGCGAATGCTTCCGTCCCTTCATGCACGCCAATTTTCTCTCTTTCTTCACTGCCTTCTTTATGCCATTAGGTTTTTAAGTTGCTCGATTTTGGCGAGAAAGTTTTTGCTTTGAAATTTCTCTTTCCCATTGCCCAAGGTTGTATTTTGATTGTCCTCACTTTTTATTTCAATCTCGACGAGAAAAAGGAAACGTCAAAAAAAGTGCGTTGGATTCGTCACCAACATCAAGTTTTTTAGAGCCGACCTGAGATTTCTTGGAGAATTAAAACATCTCCCTCTCCCCTTTCTCCATTCGTAGCATCAGAAACCTTGATGTGTTGAAGGAGGGCATGGGTTCCCTAATAGTTTCAAGAGTAACTGTTGACTTGCAGTCTGAGCGCGTCAAAATATGTCTATATATTATTGGATTTAGAAGAGGGATTTGTTTCGACTCTGTCAAAGGAAATCTGTAGGTTGAGAACTTACTGTTTCAAAGAAATGTTTTTTCAGAGAGACGGATATAGAAAGCGTGTCGGCATGGTCTCCTCTACTCGAGTGTTGGTCTTCATTAGCGAAGCGCGTTATCATCACATGTGTCCCTTACAAGTACGAGCTCATCTCTTTTTATTATTACGCACAACGCTCGAACATTAGTCCTGAATGTGGGATAATATGCGTCGTACTGGAAACGGATCAGCAACGAATGATCCTTTCAGGTGGTCGTGTTCGCAACTCGGAAAATATTTGTCAGCGTTTTGTGCATATGCAAGGAATTCTTATGGAATTGGGCGGGGAAAATATTGCTGTTGGGTGTTTAGTCTATTACTCTTTTCTTCATTCTCTTTATCTTCCTCTTCTCTGCCAGTCGGTTGGTGGAATCTCAACGGCAGTAGGTGTGCAATGTCATCAGTACACATATAGAGATAGATGTAGTGCATTTTGATGGAAGGAGATATGTAGAGTAATTAGGCGTTTATTTTAGTGATGCGCATCATTACGAGATGTGTCAACGGTTAATTTGGCTTTTGGAATATGAGCTATTGGCGTTTTCGAGCAACAGCGTGAATGAAGGATATGCTGGGGACGTGGTCAGAAAGGAATTATGCTCTCTACTGTCTTGCTGGCTGCTCACTTTGCAAAACGTTTATGTTGATGAGGGACTATCGGCAAGCGCTGCACCAAGCACCGAATCAATCAGTATTGTTCACAGCAAATTCTTCAGTTGATTGAGAAGAAGGATATGAAATGTTCACCTGACAAATGAAGTTGAGATGAATGGTTGAAGTAATGGCATAGATTATAATGCATTGCTATGTCTTTTGTACTAAAAAGAAATGGAAATAGTATCTTTTGATTAGGCGTTGTGCTGATGCTATCTGGTTGGCAAGGCATTAGAAATGATGAGACAACCGAGCAGATAAAGGGTTGGGCTTATTTTTAGTGGACTTATTTAGTGATCTTTCATTTGAGTACATACGGTTCTATGTAACGTTTATCAAATTTTGTGAAGGGACATTGCTTTGTTGCAAATTTTAAACTCTAAACAGTTTAGGAGAAAATTTTGAATGGCTTCTTAGTAAAGAATAAATTGTATTTATGTTCCAATTGGTCTATCATGTAGTTCTTAAAGGCTCACAATCGCCCGCATTCGCTTTTCGAGATGAGCACATCGAGGATATTGAGTCGGAAGGAATCCCATCATCGCTTGCCTCATCGTTACAGGGCGTATCACCGATGGCATCTTTCTTCACCGAATCGTTCACAAATCTTCGTGAAAGAATTTCCTCGATTGGCGATCGTAGGTTAATTTAAAGTCCATTTAAAATGTTATCAGTAATGGAAGCGTAATGCACGCATACATTTCTACGTCTTTCTGGCAGTTTCGACTCAAAAAAAACTACGCTTCGTTACCTTTCAGATTGATCCATCCAATTCTGACGGGCTTGTAGTTTGAATATGTCAAAAAATCGATATATATATATATATATATATATATATATATATATATATATATATTCTTGATTTATTGATTGACAACTGAATTTTTTGTAAAAGTATGTGCGAATGATCGAATGAGTTAAACTCTGCATGCTTATTACTTATGGTTCATTATTTGTTGGCGAATGTGTTGAGTTCCATTGTAAAAAAATGCACATTGTGCCAGTTTCGTTAATGCAATTTCAATTTCTGTTCAGTTGCGTTTGCCGAAGTAAACCATTTACTGTAGCTTGAAATTGGAACGCCAAAAAACTTCACGTTGAATCTTCGAGATTATGAGTACAGGCTCTTGAATAATTGTTCACTCGTTTCAAAGGAATACGCAGGTGTCCCGGAAAAGAGCATGTACCTATGCTTATTCATTTCACTGTTTTTATGTATTTCTTTATTGATGTCAGTATGTCATTACCTTTCTTATTCAGCTCATGTTCAACATTTGGATGTTTTATATCGTGATGAGACTACCTGCCTACTTTCTCCTCTTGAAATGATGCTAAAGAGTGCGCTGATCGCCGAGTCACCTGCATTCACTAAGTTCTAGGTTGCCGAGTTTTGCTGTTGTGTGCAGAAATCAGTCGTGACCATAGTAAGAGGGCACGGAAAGGACAAAGAGGTGGCAGAGACTGAACCTTTTTCATATTTAAGTTAATTGCTTCGTCCATTAAGCCGTGCAGAAATGAATTACTTTACCGAGTTTGCTGCTAGTTTTCAAGTTCAGCAGTGAAAAGTTTCAGAGATGAAATGCCGATATAGATGGCGCCATCGAATGCAACTGCCGTCACCAAGCGAAAGCACAAATCGTGTGCTCTTCTGTATCGAAGCGTGCTCGAATCTCTTCACCGCTATACCGAGCTCATCTGCTGAAATTATTTCAGAACCCGAGGAAGCTCTCTTTCAGTACTTTATTTCGTTCCTCCTTTCCACTTGGAAAAAAGATCAGGATGTAAGTCATCTCAGCACTTTTTTAAATGTTTCACTTTTTTGTCTTGCAGAAGGCTGTTCTTCAGTTTTTCATGGTGGCCGTATTGCCCTTTTCATATTCCGTTCTCGTCATGAAGAAAGCATCTAATAAACTTGTTGAAAGGATGACTCAGTACTTCAATTTTTATTTCGCAAAAAATTGAATAATTGAGGAGTAAAGATCCATAATGACTAAAGATTCACTTACGATATCTATAAGGATTCTTAACACTCAGTGACTAGCTGATATAGTAAGAACAAATCTATGCAAAATTTTTTGCGTAGAAAAGCTTTCGGCGGTGGAGGGCACAAGTCCAACCCGCGGCAACAGATGCGATATTCGTAGCTATTTAGAGGAGTTGAAACAGAATTTTAGATGTCTGCATTTTCGACTAGCGAAGATGGAAAACTAAATCGAGGTAAGTGAAAATGCCCTGAAGAAGGGAGAGTGATGAAGGAATGTGGATTTATATTTTCTTGTCGCGGCAGTTTAACATATTACTTTAATTTGGCGCAGTATTTGTTTGGAATGTTTATAGCTTTTAGGTAATAGCAATGCGTTGCGGTGCTTCGAGTCGTGCACAGGCATGGGCACATCTTCTTTCGGCATGTCGGATCGAGCTCGTCTTTTACTTGGGCAGCTTATTGCGTTCGTGCTCTTCCCGGCTGAACATAAAATCGGTGCTAGAATGAGTTCAACTTGCTCAACACCCGCATTTGAGGTTTTTCGAAATTCCTCTCTCTGTTTCTTTGTTTGTTTGTCTATCTTCGACTGTTTTGTTCAGTAGCGCTCATTTTGCGTTTAATTCGTACTTGCATTTTGTCTTCCATTTTATTTTTCCGGAATGGAGTAGTGAACGCCAATGTCTCTTTCAATAGAGAGTAAGAACCTGCGATTCGTATTTTGCATCTTCCATTGTTTCTTCTGTCGTCTGTTTCATGCGTATCCTTGGCTAGGTTGTACTTTGCTTTAGCTTAGATAACTATATGCTGAATTCTTGCAGAATAATAGAGATGCGAAAGTGTTTTTCAGAAAATTCTGTTGACGTGGGAAACGAATGTCAGTTTGTGGCTGGTAACGTGAGTGCGGATATTGTGCAAGTATAGTTAAGTGGAGTATTTTCCAGAAAATTGGTGTCATGAAGTCCGATTTGATCCCGGGAAATCCGAAGTTACATGTTCTTTCGAAAACTGATTTCCATTCATCAATCCGTTTGATTTGCTCTTTCAAGGCACTGTCGATTTAATCTATATATGTGGAAGGTAGCTGTGGATGCGGTCCTATCGTCTCCCATTTTTCAGCCATCGGCATGAGCTACAAAATCGATCATGTTTCGCTCTGAAGTGCATTTATTTTTCAGCGTAATAGGTGGTCGATTAGGAAACGCCTCGCATTGGTACATTCCCTTGCCAATGATCTCCCTTACAAGAATACGCTGAAGACACTGCTCGATATTAATTTGGTATAATGTTTTGTAGATCATTGCTTAATGTGCTAATGTTTACTTCATGCGATTTCGAGAATTGGGACAACTGATTGCCACAGTGGTGAGGAACATCATGCTAGAGAGTTGAATTTCGCTGCACTCCAAACTCATAGGTTTCTATCACTAAGGACGATTTTTGTTTGGTCGTTTGTCTATTGTCTTGATAAAAGACGGCGATACACATATGGTGTGTGCTGAAAATGAATTAAAATTGTTATGTGCTAATAGTTCTTAAAAGAATTGAGCGTTATTTCTTTCTTATTTATTATCTATGTTGGAATCGCTATAACTATGATATGTATATGACATGACGAGTGTTACGAGGTGATTTATCGATTTTCAGGATTACCAATATGCAATGAATCTAACGCTACATGAGTTGGCGCTTGTTGACGATTGCCTTGATGCGGATAGTGCACGAGATGTTGAGAAGCTTGTTCGATTTCTGCGAAATTTGCAAATCGAATCACCGCTTGCCAACTTAACGCCAGGTAACGTCTCTTGATGCTTTTACAACTTGTGTTCTTACTATATATTCTTGGAATTTTGAGAATAAGCTGTGTTCAAATGTTGTGGTAATTCTTTCGCTGGTTTGTTTTCATCCTTGCAGTTATGCTCATGCATCACGGGACGGCAGAAAAGTGATAGTGCGGGAAAGTTGAACAGGTGGTGTGAAGATTTCACGAAAATGGCTTGGTTTCCGTGGAGGTGGGTGAAATTGAGGCATTATACAGGAAGGATGTGGAGTTGCATATGATTTTGCAAGTAAAAATCGAGTGAGTTGTGACAGAAGTTGTTTTATTGTCACAGTGTGTCGCAATTCAACTCGTCTTCAGCTGGTATACTCCCTACCCTTCCGCATATGACCTCAGCATTTGCCCCTTCGAAGTTCACTGCTCTCATAGTGCTTTTTGCTTTCTCTCGTTGCATATGCTGAAGTCCTTTGTTTGGTGATAAATGGGTGCAAGCGTATTCCTATGGGCGCAATCTGTATTAGCATATGTAGACTGCTCAACTAGGAGTTTGTGACCGGTTTGTGCTTTCCTTTTTATCTTCATATCTGTCTGTTTAATTTGGGTCACTAATTAATTTCGTTAACCATTACTGGAGGTAGATTTTTACTTCGAGGTACTCAGTCAACTGAAATTCCCACCTCCTCCCCATCGCTACCTTCTCATCAAGAATGCTCTTATTTTTAGATGGCTAGCAATAATCTTTTTAACTCAAAGTCGGCGTTTATATATTTAACTCGTTTCAGAACGCATAATGTCGTTGACAACCGATGAGACGCTTGCACTGCATGAATATGTCGATCATAGAAACGGCTTTATGCTAGCGCTGTGTGAGCGTGTGACTGCGTTATATGAAGAAGAAAGAAGGGCTTCAGAACCCGTTTCTAACGTTTGCTATTCTGGCTGTTTAAATTTGTGAAAAACTTTATTTATTTCGAGTTATGAGATGAGAGCTACATTCCTATTTGCAGAAAATGGGGAATGCTGACTATCGCTGGATTTTATATTTAAATGAATAAACTAAGTGAAGTTTTTGACTTATTTAAATAGGCGAAATTCAAATTGGATGCTGTCTTCCGTATGGCACATCTTTTGGATACGAATTATAGTCTCAAAGGTTGCGCTGGGTGTGCAGTGCCTATCATTGTGAGCAATTCAGTCATAGAATGGACATTAAATGCTTTTGAGAGGAAGTTTTGAAGAGTAGAAAGGTAGTTAACTGAATAGCTGCAATCTTATAAAAGCAACGATTAGTATGAGAAAAGGAGGAGGATGGATTTTCGCCTTTCTTTGAATTTCAATGAAAAATTTTTCGTTTGTCAAATATTTTGAAGAGTTTGGAAGGCCGAGTTTTTCAGACGGCAATGTCGTTGACATGTGAAGTGGTGGAGGAGCAGAATTTAAGTCGGAAGCTTTTTCTTCGTTCGTGTCATCGCGCCGAAACGAGCAACATTTACGCCGAAAGAATCATCTCCTCACTATCGGTTCATGCTTTTCATTGTTCTTGATGGATGAAACCATATATGGGATTAAGGGTTTTAAGAAAGCCTTAGGCATTTTTCTGTTCACTACTTAGCTGTTGATGTTTTATTACTGCTGTCTACTCACTCTTTAGTATTGAAACTCTAGTATGTTTCACTAAAATTGCTAGTAACCTAAGGGGCGGATGATGGTTCATTTGTTTTGCTAATGGCAGGTTGTAACAGAGTTCTTTGCTGCAAGAGGATTCCAGTTTGCTTTGATAACAGTATTAGGTTAGTGGTGTTTTTGTGACCAATTTGTTTTTGGCGATGGCATCGATGATTGAATAATCAAATGGAACCTCTGTTGCTAAGAACATACCTCCGATATCCTTCAGCAGTGATAAACTTTTAGTTGAAGATATAATGTATTAGTGGAATAAAGTATTGTTGAGCTTCTAGATGAACACACCTGCATAAATGATGCAATTTGCAGGCACAGTTATGCCATCCTGAAGCAGTCTGCTTTGATGAAAGTTCATGGCCCTTGAGTTGGGCACTTGATCCAACCGAAGGGCCGAACAGAGAACGCAGACGATTGAAAGCTGATCACTTAAACTTTGACAAACGCTTCGTACTGCCCGAATTTGCCAAGAATTTGGACAATCGTGAAAGGCCATTCCCACTCGCTAATCTGCTGGCAAGTGATTTTCGATCATACAACTTTTTTCTTTCCTCATTAGTACGTTACAGTGGCTTGAGAGGCGTTTTGTAATCAAACAGAGATAAAAGATTTCAAATCATGCTTTGCACTGATATGTTGGGGGTGTCTTGGCTTCCTGTCACATTTATGAGCATGAACAGAGATAGAATTTGTGCATTTCCTCCTTGAGGGAAGTACAGAATTTACGAAAGTTGCTTCTGGAGAATGAGATATCCATAAGACGTGATGGTAGGACTTCCGGCACAAACCCATCTGAAAGCATGGCCATACCGACGACCTAAGCAGTGAGAAGCATGTCGAAGAAGGTGGCATGATAGGCGCTTTCTTAATTTCACTTACCGCACCAACAAATTTCATTAATTAGCAGCAAGTAAAGCCTGCGCTGTGCATAGTTTAACAAACCCGATCACCCGTATAAACCAACAAGTGGTTCTTTGACCGGCCTGGTTGTAACCTATATGCAGTTCGCAGACACACTTGAATGCTTAAAATTTCTTTCACAGTTGATAGCTCATTTTATATGTGAGCATGAAGAACCACTGTAGACCACCTCACCAGCTTTTCCTTTCTTGCTTCTCCAGTTCGCGACATGGCATCACCAGAAGGATGGAACCACGCACCTCTAAAGACAAAACGTCGCTGTAATGAGCTTTGCGAGTGCTAATCTCCAAAGACGCATAAGAGCGGGAAAATATGTCCTTTGCGTTTCAAAGTGTGTTGGCTGCGTAGCATACTGCTGTATTTTCTTTACAAGCCTATGACCTAATGAAGGTCTTGTTACATCAAGCGAATTAAGTGTTGTTTAGAGTGGAAGACGAACAAGCCCAAAGGGATGGAGCATGATGGAGACACTTGCCGACGACGAAAGGATACGAGTCTCGCTACCTGCAAAGGTGGTTAGGTCAACGGTTGAGAGCAGTGGTGAGGTTCTACTAGGCGACGTTAAGTTCTACTTCTTCGGCGACAACACGCGCTCAACTCAGGTACCAGCGTTTCAGATCCAAAGCGAGAATTCGCTTCCGGCCCACTTCGATCCAGCTATCCTCATTTGCGGCGCTGGTAGAAAGTTTTGCGCTTGCGGCGACATGATATCGAACACGGTTATTTAATAGATCATATTTAAAAAGGCGGGATGTTATCAACATATATGAGTCTGAAAGAAGCTTGCGTATCTTGCTGTTATTATTTTGATCACCTTTAAAGTATGTTGTTTGAAGATTAAAGGGAAATAATAAACGTCATTAGTTTTGCTGAGTGGCATTTACTTGTGATAAGCAGTGTTCGCGCATTATTTTGATTAAAAAACGAGGAAGTGAGGAAAAGGTTGAAAATTTTGATCTCCAACTTTTTGCAGATTGTACGTTACGCAATATCGACTTTTCATTGAGGGATTTCCTCATAATTTTTGGTATTTTTGTGTTGTTTTTAGAGGAAATCTTCGTCTGCACTCTCTAGTGTGTGAACGGTGATCGTTATCCGTTAGAAAACTAATATGTGAAAATAGTTGCAAAGGTTCGTTCATTTTAATGCTTAAGTTGCTTTAAATTTTTCTTCAGAAAGGCGTATCGCAAGCGACAGTGATGATAGTCGTCTGGGAATATTCGGCTGTTGTTGAAGTTTATAAGCGTCACCATCTTCTAAAAGATGTTGCTATTGAAATTTTTCTATCCGATGGCCAAACTTATTTGATCGTTTTCGAAGAGCAGGCGGTAATTTGTTTCGCTGGAAATTCTCTGTTCATTTTACAAAACAAAGCTGTTTTTTTAATTTGCTAACTTTTGAGGTATTAATTGGGTAATTTAATGATTGAACTGTTGCTTTTTATTATTGGGCTTTTAGAAAATTCTTCTTTTTTTGCGTTCTATTAGTAATTAGAATGCTCCGACAGGTTCCGCTCTCTTTCAGACCTTTGTGCATTACCCTCAGTCTTAAATACTGTTTTGCTTTAATACCGTACCGATAACTAAACCTCTCTTATTCTGTAATATTTATAAACGGTCTTTTACTACTACTGTATTTGGGGAGGTCTGATTTATTTATGCAGAACAATTGCATTTTGCATTGCGGAAACGAACCATTAATGAAAATGGTTCTGTTTTGCAGAATCGTGATCATTTTATGTCGCAGTTGCTTTCGATGGATCTTTGCAATCTCATCAGCTCACCGCAGAACCTTCAGTCGATCACTCAGATATGGCGTGAAGGTGGAATGTCGAATTTTGAGTGAGTGTCTTTGTCTTCTGCATGCCACTAAAGTTGCAATGTGGAATGGACATTCGTTCTCTCCAAAGGGGTTTGCTTCCATTTATCAACAACACATCATGTGAAGGTTTTTGTTTGTCGTGAATGTTTAGATTCGTCTGCATTGTAATTCTTAGAATTTTCAAAAGTGTTTCCAGTGCAAAGTAAAGAAAAAAAATTAGTATCTGACTGTCCTTCCTTGTGGTTGGATATTGTCTTCGTCGATGGGTTTCATTGCAATTGTGTTTTTACTACATGTAGTGCCAGTTGCATATTTTATAAATGTCACTGTCACAACGATTGCCGCATTTCTCTTAGTCGTTTGATAATGCATTCAACCATTTCCTGAAGTCGTGCGCTCATTTTGTTTAATTTTCCTCCAAACGATGAGAGAAGACTATGCTGTGATGGTACTCAAGCAAAGCCATGTGAAAGATGCAGTCTTCTTACATTTGTCCGGTGTAGATTGTTCACCTAGGCTGAAATCCTGCCCACCTCTTTTCAGGTACCTAATGCAATTAAACAAATTGGCAGGACGTTCTTTCAACGATCTCATGCAATATCCAGTTTTTCCATTCGTTCTTTCCAATTATTCATCGAGCGTCATCGACTTGGCTGATGCATCTTCCTATCGGTACAGATATTTTGATCATTCGAAGATTCACTTGATTGACGATGAAGTGGCCAGCCAGACGAGAACTACCTTTAAAAAAGAACAAGCGTTCATAACGCTTTTTGTTTTCCAGAAAATGGTCGAAGTCATCGCACGACAAAATTACCTCTTGACAGTTTTTAGCAAGTGAGAGAGCTTCGTGAGAATGTGGACGTTATTAATTGGTAGCGGAATTAGTTGTCCCATATTTGCCTGTCATTTCTCCTGGTGGCTAAATGACACGTTTTGACGGCAAATCCGTGTCTTCTCTTCCTCATAGCTCCCCGATCTTTATTTCGCCTTGGTTATTTGTATTGTTTGAATGGTTAAGGAAGCAGTCGTTTGAGTGCAGTTTCGAGTTTCGCTTGATTTGCTTGAGTTACTCATCGTTTTCAGCAACTTAAGTAAACCAATGGCAATACAGAACAAACGCATGGAGGGGCATTACCTTGGCGTTTATGCGTGTCTAGCGGCCGAGACGAAGAGATTAAGCCGTGCACAAAATTCACCGGTAAATTTCGGACCATATCACTATGGTAGTCATTACTCGAATAGTGGCATCGTAGTGCACTATTTGGTGCGTTTACCGCCTTTCACCGATATCGCATTAGAATATCAAGGCAAGTTTTGATGCATCAAATGATATAGCTGTCTATAATAAAATTCAGAAGTTACTTACAATTTTACTAGTTTGCTATCGAGTTGTTCAGTCGAGTGCATTCTGTTTCATATAATTACGAGAATGTCACATCGAGACACTTTTTGCTGGATTTTCGAAAACATTCTTTTAAGTAAAACTTCTAACATTCAAAACAATTTTTTAAAATATATATGTTCCAGTTGGTTTGATTTTTTTTAGTGAACCAATAGTGTTACGGCTGTCCATAAACCTTATGGCTGTCCAAAATTTATATTTTAAGGAAATCTTTTTGGTAGAAAGCTGTGAAATTTCAGACGTTTTTTCAGTGAAATATTCTGTGATGAGTAGTTTCTGTCTTTTTAAATTTATTATCATGTAATTTTAGAGTTAAGCGCTCGAGGTCGGCAAATTTAAGCAATGCAAACATTTGTGGATATTTTCATTTTCTTTCTTGAAGTTGCTGCTGTAAGACAGAAAATGATGCTTTTTATTTACGCTTAGTATATTTTGAGTGTCGCATATATTGCTTACCTGTCGATCATTTGGTTGTTTCATTGCGATGTAAATGCAAAAAAATGTTGGAGAGTAGAAGATAAAATCGAAATCAACTCGGTTGCTACGAAAACAATGTGCGGCTATGCACTAGAGGGCCTTATTTTGAAGAGCGATGCTTGCAGACAACAATTTTGATATAGCGGATCGGTTGTTCAATTCAATGGAAACGACGTGGCGATTATCGAGTTCTGAATCGACAACCGATTTCAAAGAACTTATTCCTGAATTCTACTGTTTACCTGAATTTCTTCTCAACAAAGAGCATCTGAATATGGGCGTTCGTCAGAACGGAGATGTAGTCAACGACGTTATATTACCGAAATGGTACGGATCTGTAATGATGTGCTCTGTTGTTTCATTTCTCCTCTTTTTTCATAATGGGGGTCCACGGGTGAGAAAACTTCGTATTGTTGAGAACAGTTGGATCATCTCTAATTTATGTTCTCTAAATATGGGGTCTTTTTCTGTTTTTGGGAAGGGGTGGTGCTCTTTACACAGCTGCGGAACTTATGCGCACATCTCTAGCGGCATCATTATCAACTAGCTAGCGAATAAAGTTGTGGGGAATGCTCTAGGAAGCATACCGCTGGAATTTTTATTTTTGATGCTGTACAACCCTGTTTGCTTTAATGCTGTTTTTTAAATAGAAGCATGATGTTTGATCGTCATCAGATATAAACGATTGATATTTATCTTCAAGTAATCACGCTTTTTTATGTCATCCAACTTCCTTTTACTTTTTAAGGTGTGCTGGATCGGCGCGGCTATTTATTTTGATACATAGGCAAGCACTCGAATCGCCTATTGTGACGGCGAGTTTGCATTCGTGGATCGACTTGATCTTCGGTTATAAGCAAACCGGACAAGCGGCAGTTCAGGCAATCAACGTTTTCCATCCAGCGGTATTGTTTTCGTGTTTCGAATTTATCCTTCACCTATAGCAACAGATTGTTCCGTTCCTTTATACATGCTTTTTTATAACATTTGAGTTGTTTAGGGCGAATGCTAGAGAGGAAGCAAGTGGGAGATATGAACCGAACGTGAGGATATTTAAGTAATTAGTAGACTTGAGATGCTTGATTGGGTAGAATTGATATGTAGTTGAGGGCAATCGCATTTCAACGTTAGTGATAAATGATTACAGACTTATCGTGGCGGAATACAAGAAGACACATCGGCGAAACATGACCCGCTGTCGTTGTCTGCATTGCGAACGATGGTGCGAACATATGGACAAATGCCAACGCAGCTCTTTCTTTCACCCCATCTTCCCCATCTCACAGCCAAAGCGAATCACTTGTCGAGACGTAAATCTCCAGTGAGTGATTTTATTCTCTGTCACGGTCTCTTGTTTAAAGCTCCTGGGACATGGAATGTGAAACAAAACCTATCTCACTCTTCAAAGGAGATGCTTCTTATGCCGTTAGTTTATTGGTCATTGTCCATCGTTTATTGCTCAGAGGTCTAATTAAAGTACTGTTGAAGCGCCCTTTGCAAATATTTTATTAACTCGAGTTGCGTACAGGTAATACATTATATCGTAAGCAGAGGAATATTCTGCGTGAAAAGAGACGTCTATATATAGACGATCGCTGTAAGCCTAGAGGAAGGGACGTTCATGGTTATTTATTTATCTTTGTCTCACTTTGTTCATTTTATCTTTGATACCTCCTAAAACTTCAGCTTAGCAAGGTTTAAGGGAATTTATGAATATAATTTCATCAGCGGAAACGTCCACAGGTGAATATCGATAGGGTGTTTCGTTTTTTCGTCTGTAGTGCTCACGACCTTACTCCTGCATTATTCTCTTGATAGTCATAATGGTCTGTTAGACTTGAGTATTATCAAGTAAGTTTCTCTTTATGCAGGTCTTCATGTGTAGAGGGGAGTACATTATTTGTATTTCTTATTTTGAATAGAGAAATAAAAGATTTGGAAGAAAATATGAGTAGAAGGAAGCTCTGTCGTTTTATGAAAATGTGCAGAATGTTTATAAAATTAAATTATCTATCGAGAAATTTTCGCATCTCAGCACTAATGAAATTGATTACTTAGTGGTATACCTATGAAACCGTCTGTGAATCTTATTGATTGGCGATCTGACTCGATGGCTGTTCATTTTTCAGTTGGTAATACTGTAGTAGCCGTTAATACAAAATGTGCACTCGATCAGTCATTCAGATGCGTTTTTCGATAGATTCTTTACGGTTGTTATGTCTCTATTCGCTATAGTATGGGGACCAAAAAAAATGCAAGCAACAGTACTTTGTTTACGCAGAATAATGAATAACTAGTGAGAAAGAGCCATTGAAGAATGAGAATATCGTTTGGGAATATTTTTGCTTGAGCGTCGTGGCAAATTCATCAATTTTTTTTTGATATTTTTTAAACAAATGTTGGAGGTAGTAGCGTTCTAATTTCCTCGACACATTCTTATTTTCTAGGAATTTCTATAAAGTAGTTCCCATCGATACCACTGAACGAGGAATAAAATTTCCCTCTCATCTGCGATCCCTTTAAAGTATCACTTTGAAATAGCAATATGCAGCTTTTGAAGAGAATAAATTTAAGAACCTCTTGGATTCTGTAGTCGGCGTTCGATGGGGTGAGTTTGTTGGCAGTCCAGAATCGGAGAGCGGTACGCCGACCGTTGTGCTTAAGCAACGTGGTCCTCGTGAGATGGGTCATATTAGTCACTTGCTGGTCACCCCTGATGGGTGCTGCTATGCATTTCCCGACAAGACTCTATTCCTCCCAAATGTTCGTCTATTTTAAATCATTATTTGTATTGCTTATTTGTAGATGTTAATGAGAGTTTTTGATCGCGATGGTATTTCCACCCACTTCTTTGGTTATTGAAATGCATCAGTTTTGTCTAAGAGGGATAACGTTTTGTGTTATTGGAGAAAATATAAATTTCGGCATGGTGCACGGAAATAAGATGTTTGCTTTTATAACTTCAGTCACCACAAACTAAGCTTGCGTTGGTAAGCAGTTGCATTCGGATTGACGGATATGGCATATTAGACGAATAAATTCTATCGGAAGGTGCTGCAGCATAGCACTGCAAAATACTGCAGTAACCGTATTAGCGTTATATTGATTGTGTTATAACAGTAACAGAATGATAGCTGTTTTAGCAAATGCACTCGAAATAGGTTTGAGCCTCGAGGTTTTAGGCGCCTGATTGTGGTTTCAAGTTGGTGCCTTATGAAAAATACCCTTTTCTTGTTCTATAAAAATAAATGGCTTTTTTATTTTCCTCTGAAATTTACGAGCGTTCAATCTTCTGCATTTTCCCACTAAGAAACTCATGAAATTTAGAGTATTTGACGTGATTGTCGTTATATTTAATGAAAAGGTTTGCTTGCAAGCATGCAGCGCAGCATTTGCCTTCCTTAAACTTTGGCTTGTCATTTCCGTGTTCGTTTTATTAGTGGGTCTTAGCTTTTATCAGTGGGTTTTTTAGCTTTACACACAGTTCCACGATGTTCTCTTCCACAAATCTTCTCTCCTCATTTTTTTTTCATCTGAATATCATGTGCTATTCGCAGATTCCTTTGAAGGCAGCGAACACACTATTGGTTTTAGTACAAAGTGGGTTTCCGATCACGAGAAATGGAATGTGCCGCATTGCTTTCTTGGCGTTTTACCGACACTGTGCTACGTTTTCGTCCTCTTGGTACTTCTTCTTTATTTTGGACCAATCTAATCGATCTACAATCGTTTTCGGTTCGTTCCTTGTTTTTTTTTGAATTGATTTTTCTCGAAACATTTCGATATAATTTTAGAGTGCGCGTCGAAATTATAGTAGACCACTTGTCGAGCTTCTAGGTAGTTCGCCGTTCCCCCTTTCTATTGCCATCGGCCGTAGGACGATTTCCAGCGAGATGCATTTTGTCTGCGCGTTGCTCCCGTCACGCATGTTGCTCGTGGCTCAAAGGCTCCCATCATGGGGTGTGTAACAACTGAAGTCCTTTGGAGTGCTTATTCTTTAAGAAGTCACTCCTGGCCGTCTTTTTACAGTATTCATTGTCTTAATTTAGTGCAACGAATATCTTCCTCTCCGCTCCAGGTATACAAAAGTATCCGGAAACGTTTTTTATAAGGAGCTTATCAATCACGCGTTGCATTCAGAGTTTAGTTATGTTGAGGAGTTGTGTTTATTCTTATGGGCATTTGTTGGTTGAATAATAACCGAACTCATGTGATTATGAGTGAGTAAAGGGGAGTTGATTATTGTTGCCAATACGCAATGACCGTTGATGTCATAAATAGCCAAAACAGATCGCTTCTTTCCTTAGTAGACACTGCTTTTCACTCACGTTGTCCCAGTTTTCCTGGCTGCGTTTTCTACTTTTTAAATTATTTTTTATAAGAATTTCCTTTTAGAAGCGCTCGCTTCGTGCTCCACAATGTTTCGCATTATTAGATCCTTTAATAACACCGAGCTGATTTCCATTATTCGTCCAACTAGATAAACTTGCCGTATTGTGCAGTGGTCGTAGGAAGAGTGAAGTTTTATAGGTTATAGGTTAGTGCGATCGCCTATTCGCCATCAAATGGGCTGCTTTTTTTGGCTCTTTCGTCAGCTGTTCTGCGTGTCTATCGTATTTCGTTCACCTCTCAGGTAAATTATTTCTCGTTCCATTCTTTGTACCGATTACGGCGTCCTCCTGTACTTTTGAGACATGAGATGTCGTTAGTTATAGTCATTTGCTGCTGCTGTTTTCATGTGACGATAGGATCGGTTACTTCGATGGAACCTTTCTTGTACATTACCAGTCATTCAGTTCCCCTATAAATGCAAGAGTTTCGATGCGCTAGGTAAAAGTGCTTTTATGTGTATATGTGTGCGGGCATCACGCCTCCATGTGGCAGATATTGCTCGTTCCATTAAATGAAGTAAAACTGTTATGCAAAAACACATCCAGCGCATTATTTCAAAGCTTATTATAACTTGTCAAGTAGTTTTATATCTACATTTACCCCTCTTAAACGGCCTAACTTTGCCTGGCAAAGTTTTTACGACTTTTTTTAAAGAAAAGAGTGCATATTCCAAGGGCGAACACCGAAGCAAATAATAGAGATAGCGTGTTCAGGGATTACAGCAATGCAAATTCGAGACGACACTCTATGGGCATGATAATGCGTTATGTACGATCTCAGTGTGCAGTGAGTATGCGGTTGCGGTGAGCGGTTGTTCAGAGGGTAAAGTGTGTGTCTGGGATACGAATCGCCTATCATTTGTGCGTACCCTTGTCACTTCTGGATCAGACGCTGCCAAACTGACGTGCATTAGCACCATTACATGCGATATCGCAGTTGTCTTCCAGTCTGGTTGGTCTTGTTTTCGATGTTTGGATGTCTATCTCATTTACGGTCACTGATTTGATTTTAGTAAATTTCTCTGTGATTCTTTTTACGAGAAGGGCAGCACTGTTTATTCCAGATTTCAGGTGAACTTAACTCATTGATAAAACTATCTATTTAATTCAATCTTTGCAGGATATGGCAGCCGCGTCTGTCTTTATACTGTAAATGGTGACCTGGTTGGTCGCTTGGAGACCGACATTACAGTAACTGCTTTGGGAATGACGTCACTTCCTGAGGGGACAGCTGTTAATTGTCTCGCTTTGGGCATGCAAAATGGAATTGTCAGGCAAGTTATTGGATCTTAAGAGTTGCTACAGTGCTTAATTCGTATAAAGTCTAGATCTAGAGTGCTGTTTTACCGGTTATCCTTCAACAGTCGAATCGTTGCCTAGTAATTTGTTTGGGTAGGAATTGTTGATTCAAAATGATGGATCGTGAATACTTTTCCATAGCAATTATTTCTAGAGAAGTCGCTTATAATTAAGGGGAGGTTCTGTGCTCTTCCAATTGTTCCGTCACACTTTTTGTCTCATTATGACTACTCAGAGAAATAGCTTACGGCAGCGAACAAAATTCTTACCGCTGCAGTTATTACAGTAAGCGGATAAAGAAGCGCAGATATTACAGTATTGGAATATCACTTATTGCAGTTTGTATTACAGTAATGAACCGATAAGTTAGTAAAGAAGCCAAAAGCCACTCCATTGCATCGCTGAACTATGAAATCCGTAGTAGGAGCTCCTTCTGCAATGCATTTGCTTCGTTTGTCGCAGCTGTATAGGTTATCGTTTACCGCTGCACATGTATTATGCTGCGGTTTTGAAACTTTTAATGATTGGTTGGAGATGTGTTTACTCGAAGTAATTTTAGCACAGCTTAGAATTGGTTCACTCGTGTTTTTTAGGTTGCTAGATATGTGGACGCTGAATCCTGTCCGAGATATTTTCAACTACAGCTGTCTCGAGCCAGTTGTCAGGTAATTGCGCCTTCCAACTTTTTCTTATGATATCCCACAGGTAGTATAGGTGAGAGTCGTCCCTTATTGCGATATACTGTTGCTACCTCCGATTCAGTTAATAGCTATGTGATAGTATACTTTCTTCATAGCTTACTGCATAATGATAGAAATACGTAAGCGGTATCCGGCGGTGCATCACAAATGGTGTCTTCGGCTTTTATACTTTTGATCTTTATTAAAATATTCCAAAATGTACTTGCATTGCGATGGCATCTCCTGCTCTTTAGTTACTACGTTAAGCCAAGGAACAACCGTCTACAGCAACAACTTTTGCATTAAGACGACGGTCTAAAATTTTTGCCCCTTTTTCAGTTACTTTCAAATTTACTGGTTTTATAAGGATACCTTAGACTTATTTGCCACCCATTATTTCGCATATTTTTTTGAATTAATTAGTATGCAAGTAGCTATACTTCCACATATTGAAATAATCACAGGAGCCATTGACACATTTCATCAGCGCAATTGCATCATTTGCATTTTTAGTGCTCTATGAGAAGGTCATTCATTAAATTGGCTGTTGACCAGTTCCGTTGTGAAAATTTTTGGGAATTCGTTTTTGCTGATCTAATTGCAGCTTCATCGAAAATTAACTGAATGAAGATTATAGGCTAACTAGGGAACTGAAGATTCTTGTAAGAGTTCATCCTCTACTAGCTCATTGAAATTGCTGCGTCTTTTCGTTTCCAGCCTTCATTTCATTCCTAATATCAGGTGAACGCTGTGAATGTGACCAGTATTCATTTGTGCTTTTTAATTAAAGGAGTGAGCAAAAGTTGAGTAGCGCTTCCGATATCGTATGTTATACATTTCCCGTTCTTTAAAGAACAGATGAATGAGTAACCCCGATAGCCGACTAGCAGTGTGCTTTATATTATAAGTGCACGTAGAATGAAGCTTCAGATCGGGAATCACTCTTGGGGTTTGTGTTGCGCGTTGCACTTTTATTTGGGATTGTTGCTCAACGAAGCATTATTTTTTGGAGGGAAGAGGAAGGGGAGGAGAGGAAGCCAATGCTTCCAGATCTTTTGGGAGGTTCCCAGTATACACCTTATAACAATTTTTTCATACTCAACCCCATGAATTTTTGCAGCACGCTTTCTGCTATCAGTTTCGTATCACTTTGTTTGATCGATCTTCTCGCTCATTCTCGTTTTCGATTGCGTACTGTAGCTGAACGTCGTCAGCGTGTATCAAAATGTAATCGTGTAGTATTAGGTAGAACAGTTCGGAAATGAAGTAGGCGAAATACTCTTATTAAGTTACTGCCTGATCATAAGCTTTGGTTACTAAGGAAGAGG
Source organism: Ascaris suum (assembly GCA_013433145.1). Classification (NCBI taxonomy): domain Eukaryota; kingdom Metazoa; phylum Nematoda; class Chromadorea; order Rhabditida; family Ascarididae; genus Ascaris; species Ascaris suum. The sequence continues at coordinate 13,718,696 of CM024169.1, read as the reverse complement.
CATAAAGAGACGCAAGTCTATAGCTACCGACTTAGATTTACTTTTTAACTTCACACAAGATTTAAGTAACCATTACGAAAAATCACTGCAGGATCGGCTTATTCATTCGACAATTAATTTTAATCTTGCGCAGTAAATAACGGAAAGAGCGTAGTTACAAAGCTGCTAGCTGGAAGTAACTTTCACTACTGAAAAGAACTTTCGATTGTAATTCTAAGTAAAAGTTCAAGAAGCAATTTTCTGTATGCAAACAAACGCTGCCAAATTTCAAGCACAATAGTTTATCCGTTTAGGTTGCATGAAAAATGCTCTTCTACAGCGAGATATGTTGTGCTGTATAATAGTCTCGATTACCGTTAGCATTCGGGGTCCGAATAGAGTTTTTTCAGGGCTGCATTGCTTATGAGGTGTTAAAGTGTTGGAACTAATTTGCATATTCTGATTTTAGTATTAGCATTGAGTTGTTATTACAACAGCATAAATTTGCTTTAAACATTTTGCGAGACCTTCATTTGTTCATAATGGTTGTTGGGACGTGGCAGCTGTGGCTCATATTGTCGTTAAAACGGCACTGTGAACCTTCAAAGTTTATCCTCCTGGTGTATTTTGGATTGTTGTTTGAGATTTGCTCTATGCTTCGACGGACTGAAAAATAGCAAATGATCGCGAATGTGTTGATGGCGATATTGGTTATTTTGTTCGATATTGGGAAATTCTTCGAACTATTTCAGCATGAGTTTTGCGTCGAGGTGCACGAGGCTTTTCGTATGTCTGGCATCAGGTCGAGTTCTATGTTGGCAAGGGGAGAATGGTCAGTCGAAACGACCGCCCTCCTTGACATTCGTCAACGTCAACGCCAACGCATGATGCGTTCGAAGGTATTCCTTAGAAGAGTTCATGAAACCTTTGTATTTGTATGGATGTTATATTATTGTTTCTATGCATATGTTAAGATCAAATCTGCGATATGAACTTTCATTATAATCAGCCGTATGTCGTGCCTTTATGGAATGTTTCGAAATTTTTAGCACTTTGCTGTTGTATTGTTCTTAGGGGTATACAAAATCTTTTAAGTCTCTTCTCGTCTGAAGTAGTTGGTTGTTGCAGCTGAGAGTCGTTGATATTTTAAGTGGATTAAATTAGACCAGGTGAGGAAATTTCATGAATTGTTGATGATCTTCTCAAAGAAGGGGTCTTAAAAGGCTGCAGCTAATTTAGTGGAGTATTCGTTCAAAGGGTGTAAAATGTTGGATGAAAATATATTGCACATCGGGTACTGTTGCTAGTGGCGTGGTGTAATTGTAGAGCTAATATTGCGTTAATGAAGACTTCAAATGCGAAACGCGATAAAGGGGATCTTGTAAATTATGAAAGCAATGAAGCGTATACTAATTCGGTGGCTGACAAGAAAAACTGCTTGGTTAGAGTTGATTTAAGTAGTAGATTCTTTGCTATTGCGATGTTTTTGACATATTTTCTAATGTTCATTCCATATAAAATACGGCTATTGCAATTGTATCGATTACTGGGTGGTTGAGATGCTCTTGATGATTAGTTGCCTTTATGCTTTACATTCCATTATATCTTTTTTTCTACTTTTTTAAAATGCTGAATGCCGATTGATACATTACTCGTAGTATTTACTGGAAATTCTACAGAACCATCCCATTTTAAATTATTCTCATTGAAAAGTTTTCATCTTTTTTTTTTTTCTGTGGCGTTATCCATCAGTGAAATGCGGCTAGTCAACACGTAGCGCGCCTTTTCACGATCTAAATTTCTGGAAAATGCTGCACTCGTTGTTTCAGCCAAGAGATAACGTTGCAACTTAGCTCTGCTGCCTTCTTCTTTTGAAGTATATTGTGGGGTGGTTGATTGATGGTGTTTGAATCTTAAAGGTCGTTGTAATGTATAACGTCATTTTGCTTGTTAGCTGTCTACCTCTAAAATGTATGCTTTTATGATAACGCGCCACGTTGCTGGATGCTAGTTTTTATCGCTAGAAAATGTCTACTTTTCCATTAGAATGTTTTTTTAAAGAATTGCTTAGAGGTTGCTACAGTTAGCTCAATTCTAGTTCGAGGAACATCCTGTATGCGTTTTTTCTCTCTCTCTCTCAAAAAAAAAATTCATTGAGGTAGGCATTCATTTTTAACGAATTGGTCGTCGGTTTTTCTCATTCCTTTCACCGCCACATGTTTCAAAGCGCTTTCTTAGTGTTTCGTTCGATCGCAATATTACCTTCACGGATTGAAAACAAGCAAATTAGAATCTGAAATTAGAATTTAGAGGCGTTTCCCTTTCATTCGACATAACTTCCGGTTTACTGTATGAATCTTCACAATCTTCGCTGATCTTCATGAATCATTCACAGTTCTCAGAATATATTCAGCTATATTGCCTTCATATTTTGAAATGTTTTCAATATTTCCATGTTATTTAGATCAAAACAGAAATCAAATCTGCAAGAGATTTATAAGAACTAAAATTATGGAATTATGGGTTGTCTTTTTTCTCTAATATAAGTATGCGGCCTCGATCACATTTCATTTTTAAACTTATGAAAGAAGAATTAACTCTTATTTCGATAAGAGTCACCCCGTCACAAAATTTCAAGGGTAATTTGTTTGTCTGGAGCTGTTTTGTATTACCTTTATTTGTACGTGGATAGGAATTAGGAAAAAATAAATGCCAGTGAGTTCTTCCTTCTCAGGAAGTTGTGATTTTTGGAAACGAGCAGTCGAGTTTTTTCATAGGTTATCGAATATTCTTCTCTGTTATGTTAATCAGTTCCAGTAGATGTTGCTCAAATTATATGGAAAGATTCGGCTGGTTTTTTTTTTTTTTTGTTTGTGGTTGCTTCATTGAAGGTATTGTTTTTGAAGAAAAGTATACTGCTTTGCGATTATATACGTTTTTCATTTTTGATTTCTCTTTAAAGGGATATGTTTTTAATTGTAATTTGTCGAGGAATGTCGCATCTTATTCACATTTGTTTTTATGCATTCGACAGCAGCTCGTTAATATCGGTAGTACATAGTTGATTTTCTAATTTCTTTATCGTAGCACATGCTCCTATAAACGGCCGTTTTACGCCTTGCACATAATACTTGCATTGAGAGAATGGTGAAAGATATGCTTGCTGATTGATTGACGCTAGGAAGGTGCACATCAATGTGGACTGTGGAAGTGGTGCAACATATTAACCTGGATGTCGACAAAAATCGCTTCTCTTTGGGTCGAAAGCAATAAGAGTGCATGTAGAGAAGGAGGGAAAAGGAAATTTGTGAATGTGAATGTTGAAATTTCGCCTTTCAATATGGCTAGAAAGGTGTATACTAGTCTTGGAAGGTCTTATCGCAAGGTTGTATATTTCCATAAGGAGTAGGCAAAGGTTAATTTCTGTTGGTAAAACATGCACATCTTAAAGTTTTGCTTTATTCAGCTTTTTCTCAATTTTCCAGATTTCCACTCAATATTTGTCTTGAATCATTGAGGCGTTTATATTGGGCACATTTACGCATTGAAACTGTTTGGTGTCATGTGCTAATTAAAATGTCTGTAGTCAGAATCAAATGCCATCGGTCAGGAGCTCGAGGTTGATTTTTTGCTTGAATAAAGGAGCTCTACTCATCTTGAATAAAAATGTTTTGAAATTTATGGCTCTAAAAATGCGCTTTTCGAAAATTAAAGTTGTGGACCTTAACGATCTGAAGATAGGTGTTCGGTGGCTCCGTAAATGGTCATTTGCGATGAGGGAGCTCCAGAGCATGCCGTCATGGGATTTGGGAACATCTTGTTTGACAGCTTTGAGCCTAGATACTGGCCATATAAAAGAAGGCCTTCGACTAGCACCATATGAATAGCTGAAAACATTTGAATCAAAAAATTTTAAACGCGTTTCGGAAGGAAGAACTGGTGAAGTGTGCAAAGATTCTGATGGATTTTATCGTGTGGAGTGTTAGGCATGCCTGCTTTTCAACACTGGAGGAAGCAGATAGTGTTAACTGCTTGTTGCCAGGCAGATTGGGTTGATGTTCGCAGCAGAAAGGTAGAGCAATCTTTGTGCGCTGTCATCAACAGGTTACGGTTATTTCATTTCTAAAAATCTTTCATATTCGCCGTACCTGAATGCGAATCCGATCCCGATATATCTCGTATTAGCCGTCTTACATTGTCGGAAGATTCGACCCAACCGTGCGAGGTAAGATATAGATCAAGGTAAGTTGTGAACTTATACATCAAGGTTTGATGAAGTAGTTGTGCAAAAATGCTCCTTAATTAAAAAAGTCGTTCGTAGTGATAGAATGTATCCGGGATATGGCGCTAAAAGTGGTGCGTTGTATTTACTGCATTGCGCCTTCGGGCAGTTTTGTTTATAGTAAGAGTTGGTCGCTGAGATTTTCACATTGAAAGGTGTTTGTACATCATTCGTTTAGCTTTTTTTTGGAGTCATAAACTTTCGTTCAGAAATTTTCATTTATTTAGAGGTTGTTTTGTTCGTGCATATGCTTGTCAAGATTCCACAACGAGGATTCCTTTTTCAGCAAGTCAAGCTATTCCGAGTGGCTGCACTCCTGCCACGATGCGGATTGTAGGTAGAGAACGCATGGAGGGAAAGGAATTAGAGAAGACAACGACAACTGGACGCCAGTTCGCCGTGCTCGGCAGAGCAGCCCGATTGCCCACAAATGTGCTGGATTGATGAGTATTCAGAGGACCAGATTTGGTCGAGCTAGCCAGTAAATTTCTGTGTTGTTGCGACAAAGTCCCATTTTTTATTCGCCATGCTTTAAGTTCATTTCTTAACATTTTTGTACTTAACATTGAAGCTTTTAAAAGTCATAAGAGTGCTATGGATGTGAGGGGCTATTAACTAATGGCACAGATATAAATCCAACTGGGCAATAGTAGGCTATTTCATCAGCGGCGAACTACCTCATTCCACCTGCTTGTCCCAGGGAACAGGCAGGTGTAAGATGTGATGAAGCGAGGAACGTTTTATGAAGGTTCCCTTTGCTTCCTTAAATCCCGTTTCTTAGCGAACTCAGTCTATTCTGCTCTTTGTAAGTTTTCAATTTTCGAATTTGAAGTTTTTCTCATTGGAAGAATGCAGCGACCTGCTATTTATTAAGTGCAACGCATAAATATTTCCTTGGATACGTTCATGGCGTCATGATTTAGCAAAATGAACACTTTTTGCCCTCAGTGACTGTTTAAATCTTGGCTCTGAGGAGAGCGATGATCCGCTGTGACTCTCGCTGAAGATCTCCACAATCCCATGCCTATGGCTTCGGAGAGTTCGTAATGTCATCGGATGCAGTCACATTGAGTGGCAAAGGTAACTGAGTAGAATGTTGCTGTTTATGACACTGGATTCCTGAAATCCTTTCTCTCCCAAAGGTTTTTGCAGAATTCCTGATGTCGTCGGGTCCTCCTCTCGGCATTGTATCACTTGCAGAGGTGTGTGCACGCACCGTTGGAGGCTTTTGAGCTTCAGCTTCCCAGTGGAATGAACTCAACTAAATGGAAAATGATAAATGAAATGCTCAGCTTGTAACTGATGCAAAAAAACGAGGTTTCCATGATGAATAAATATGGAACAAGCGTACGACGAGGATATGATCACTGTAAATGGGTTCATTTGTTTGAATGAAGCCTCGAAGTACTTGTATTTCGTAACTGAACTGCATCGGATCTAGCGTTCTTTCACTAGCCAAATAAACAGATGCATCTCTTCCTGCAGAATATTTGCTACAAAACAGCTGTGCACAATGGACATTCAAAAAACTGCACACAGAAAGAATCCGCCGATTATGCGTGGTCATTCTTCATACAACTGATAAAGACAATAGCAGACATTGTGGTCATTTAGCACCTGTTCAGAGCTTCAACTTTATGCATCTTTGGTGGCACATCTGGACAAATGCATCTCCATGCTGCTATCCTTTATACATTTTGCATATCATTTTTTCAATTGACATATTGCCAAAAGTCGCTTCGAAGAACATCTTTTCGATCTTATCGGCCCCTACCGTTCGCAGTAATGGCAGCAGTAGCAATAGACGACCGAATCTGCAAATGATTAGGATTCGGAAACGTTTTCCAGCAAAGGAATTCGAAGGCATTTAGTATCATAAAAATTTCCGCTAGGTGACCATGATCACTGACTTTCAACAAAATTCAAAATTCACATGAGTCCACTGTTGAAAACAGATTATGGCAAACTATACATTCAAATGTTTTTGAAAGTTTGAGATTTAGGGATTCTTTGCCAACAAGCATCTCCCTCAACATCGCAAATGCAAAGGGGGTAGAAAAAAAATTAATTGACAGCGGTGGAGCCCTTTTTATCACCTGGGGGATGTAGAAATAACGATTTAAAGTAGACGGTCGAGTAGAAAATATTCATGGTGGCAGTTCGATGCAACAACCGTTCGCTTGCTAAATCGTGACCACAGATAGTTAAATAATCTGTCACCTTCAATTATCTTTATGTGGCAAAAGAATAATATCCTCTCGAGTGACTATTTTAGTCGTCATTTTTATAGCTATGGTCTTCTTACTTAAAGTCATGTAAGTCTTTTGTTGTTGACATTTTGACATCTTAGTCAACGTTGTTGTTGACCACGTTTTAGTCGACAAAGAATAACAAACGACCAGAAACATGAGGAGTCATGGATTGTATCAATTATTGCTCATTAGTCAGATTTGAGCTAGGATCATTTAAGCTTCAAAACAATTATCTCACAATGATAATATCAGGAAGTGCTATAAGACAAGTGGATGAGGCAGCCAACCTTGTAGGACCAGAGGCCATTGAATGACGAGCAAGCATTTGTTGTGCCTGATCTTGCAGCTCTTCCACATGCGCGAAGTCCTTTAACCCTCGAGTTTCTGCAATATAGTCTTGTACATTTCTAGTATAACGCGTTACGTGTTTTTTCCTCAGATTCGTTGGGGTTTATACTCATTGCTTTTGACCTATGGTATGAATCCGTCGTCCAAAAATTTTCGATTCACCGTGACAGGCAGACGGTATTGTCAAAAAATATCAGCAATACAATGTAAACACATTTGAGAAGCAAATTACACATTCAACAAAAAAAAAATGCGCGAAACGCAGATGAAAGGAAATTACATGGAAAATGACCGGAAAGATACCATGTATGCAAAATGATAGTCTCCGTTTTACACTCTAGTTTTGTAGGAGAAAAACAGATGTGTATGTAAACTTTTTTTAAAAAAATTAGCCGTTTAAAGTATGCCTATCAGCTCATTTACATTCATGTCTATGCGCATGTCTAGTGCTAAGGCGTTCATCTATCTGTAACTTAGTTTCATTTCAGAAATTTCAGTTGCGTTTTAAACGCATCACTGCGTAACTTATTTATGGTTACAGACGTCCGTGTTGTTTTTTGCATATTTATTTTATCGGATGGATGTTCTATGCTTCCTTTATTGTAAAATAAAAATGTTGTTGCGAATTTTGTGGTTACTAACTGCGCTATACAGTTACTCTCTACACCAACTTGCAAGATGATCCCTAATTTCGAAGAAAACTACAGTTGCACACACTTAGATATGGCTACAAATTGCATGCATTTGCATATCGATTAAGTTAGATCCTACGCCACTAGAATCGCGTTTCACCACCAATCGAATGCGAAAAAAAAGGGGTCTTCTTATTGTATTCATATGAGCGCTCAGTTCGCTCAACATTTGCACGTTACCACTGTTTTATTTTGTGGTAGCCAATTCATAAAAGTAGTCGAAAGAGGAGCTGCGGGCGCTTACAGTGCCAGTAGTGCCGATATGATATATCGTGGCGCTTTGTTCGGCGCGCGTCCAATATCTTTTTTTTTCTAAAATACGTTGCTGGGCATTAATGCATTCGCTTTGCTTTATATGTGTATAATAAAATGATCTGTAAATTCGTCAATGAAGCCATACAATTGCATATGCTGTTGGTCAGTGTTATTTGCGTGGTTTGCTCAGAACGCTGCGTCCGCTTCTCACCGACCCGTTCATCTTTGTTGCGGTCAAGAAATCCAATGGAGCAAAAATGTGTTATTGAGGATGATGGAGAGCAATACAGTACAGCGCTATTTGAATTCAACGCGAAGTTTGACTTGATGTGCAACAATGCACACAATAATCGTGCAATGCATGATTTCAGGAAGCATCCCTCATGTCTCATTCAATATGTGGCCGCGCTCCACTTCAAAAAGCTCTATCACTTAGTTTTCAGACGTAATTTCTAAAGTAAATGAAACACTTCTTAATAGAACAAGGTGAAAACGTGCCTCTCTTTACTGGTTAATATTGATGTTACGAGAGCAGAGCTCATGAAGGATTCCTGACCTTCTCTCAGCCAGCCTTCAACCACATGTGAGGTTTGAGTGGGTGCGCCCAAACTTCCAGTGAATCGGGAAATCAGTCAAGATTGCTATCAAGCAGCGGGTTGAGAGGGGCCCATCGCATTAAGAATTTTCCCGCTAACTTTTGCTCTGGAGTCAGCATCACTGTATTGCATACAATGAGAAATCTAATGATCATGAAATTGTGTTATATTTCTGTTGAACTTTCGCACGAAAATATTCGGAAATGTAATAGAATTTCTATAGATGGAGCTAAAGATTTGCTTTGATGTCTATTCGAGCTGTTCATTGCAACCAGTGAGTTGCACCAGAGAAAATGCAGCATCAGTTTCAAAATGCACAAGCTCAGAATTCACTCGCAGATTTCCTGACTGCAATGAAAATTTCCTTGTGGAATCACTACGATCACATCTATGAACATCACTGCCCTTCGCGATTAGTTTAGCCTACTGGGCGCACAGGTGAACAGGAATGTGCGATCTGCGGCCGAGTTCGTAGAGCTCATCAAAAATTGTTGAAAAGGTAAACGGATTAGAAATTGAGAGGAAAGGGAGATTTTAGGAAGTCAGCTGTTTCATTTTTTTTTCTGCTTTCGAGGATGGTTTTGTCATTTCGATGATACATGTGCTGTGGTCGTTGTGTCACTTGAAAGTGGCCAAGTGTCTCTGAGTGCAGCAGCACCGATGTAACCATGCGCGAAATAATGAACTAAATGACCCTTCATAATGTATCCTCAAGAAAGCTCATAAAGGTCGCGTCGTTTCGTGCAATTATTTTAGCAAAAGACGTGCCATATGTCTGAACACCAATATTGGTCATTGTCTCTAAGCAGTAACTCAGTAAACAAGACCATATATTACCTATCTTGTTAAGTTGAAAGATTCATGATGTCCTGTTTCAATTTCGCAGAAACTTTGCCTTGAAAATTCATTAAATTGTGCTACTGAGAAAGACGTCGATGAGAATAAATGCATTAAAACTGCATTAAAACTACATAGTAAGATTACTCGTTGGCGCAGTATACGCTTTCGCAATTCCGCTCGCTGGACCAACCGGGTGCATTAATTGCAAATTGATGATACGACTATTAGAGGCTATCCTACAGTGTAAACAAACTAAACCAATAAAATTTTATAGGTTGCTGAGTCGCGATTATGTTTGACGAAGAAACAGACATGCTTACATTCGCATAGATAAGTCGCTGCCATAATGGACCTTGCAAATACAAATCTATAAAAGCAGTAAATCAGAGATGAAACGCCCACAGAGAGAAATACTAGCAAACGACCGACCAGTCGAATAGAAGGCACTTGTTGGTTTAATTGTACTAATACTAAAAAATTGTGTAAGTGCTAAATGCAAGAATAACATGAAAATGACCACTTCAACTTGAGCATCACACGCAGTTATTGCAGGAAGATGTTCGAATTAAACTAGCTTACCAGGCCGAAACAGGACGAGTGCTTTGAGGCAAGCAAACTCTCCTTGATCGATATTATGGTTTCGAATTCTGAGGAAAAGGTCTTGAAGATATCTGAGACCGTTGGTGGACAAAGGCAACGTACTGGTCAGCAGTGGGCACTTCTCCATGGGTAGAGACCATTGGAAGACGCTCAGCAAGAAAAGGTCACACCAACCTTCTTCCAGCAATATCACCTTAAAATTCCAACATATTTCCGTTGAAACGCATTTCCACGTAATGGGATCAAAATTTTAATCTGCAGTAATGCGTTTCTTTCTCTTTCTTTCTCTTTCTCTCTCTCTCTCTCTCTCTCAAAAAAAAACCCAGAAGATCATGTGAACAATTTGGGGATTTGGAAATTGAGATGTCGAGCGCATTCGAATTAAAAATTTTTGGAGAGAAGTAATGATGAGCTTCTTCAGCCATCATACAAGATTTTTACTGAATCATTGTTTGCAGTGAATTCAAAATGGTGAATGGATATGATGATTGTGGGAAGAGGTTTAGCTGTTCATACTCATGATTTTATCTGTGAGTGAAAAATGTTATGAATACCTGATCCCTGAACGACAGCAATGTAAATGAAGGCAAATTTTTGGCCCATTTAATGGCCATAAACAGAAGACGAGCTGCCGTTTCATGCACCGATTCACTATTGATACTTCTTTCAACGTGCTCATTGTCCTGCTCTCCCCTTACCTGCAAATGAACCTCTTATACATTATATAAGCGCATTTTTTTATATGAAGTGATAATAATTATTACAAATATTGCGATAATGAAATATAACAAATAACAAATACAAATACAAATGATTATTTTACATGAAGTAATGATTGCGAAACTGAACATATTTCATATATTAGGTAAACGCAGGTATATAGGAGAATGAGGTTAATGTTTTTTCGACTGGATACAGCGGGAATAATTTTTATTTGTTTTATATTACAACACATAACGCCTTATGGTTTACTCTGTCTATATGAGTACGTTTGTGTATGCATTTCTAGCTTTGCTGTAATCCGCTCATAGTAGATGCAAAAAAAATTCATTCTTGCCAGTTGATGAGTTGCATAAATTTTAAAGCTGAATTCAGCACTTTAGGTTTGGAGTGGCATAATGAGGGATAATGGAAATAGAGTGGAAAATTTATTGATCTCAGCAGCCAGAGGCATGGATAATTATAGTTGAGCGGACTTAACGTGTTTGCTTGGTTGTAACAGGTCATGCTAAAAATGACTTAGCAGTATTAACGTGCCTTATCTATTACCTAGGCACAAACCGAATCTATGTTTTTTGCTGAAAATCATTTGAAAACAATGTTGCACTTACTCCTTGCCTCAAAGGTAACTCATTTTCCTTGTAGTAATTAATGTCTCACTATTTGTGAACGCCAAAACAGATTTTTTAATAGTTAAACGATGGACGAGTAAAATAGTAGCCGAATGCCCAGTTCGCATCTTCACTCGTAGATTTTAGAAAGAGACTTCAAAGTAGATTTCGCTCCCTCGTAGACGTCGAAAATATTCATCGACGCAGTCTTTGGAAATAAAAACAAATAAGAGCGTGGTATCGACATCATCACTATCTGATAGTTCACCGTTAAGTATATTTGACGAATCTAAACTGCATCAAAAACACAACAGTTCTTAATTAAGTCAATATCTGGCCGATGAGACCCTTAAAGCTTTTTCATTACATGGAACTTTGCATTATAAAGCCATTCGACGAGCACAACCTCGCTCTCATTGTTGGCATTATCGACCGGCGAACTGCTCTTCGTGGTACCAGAAGTTGAATCGGGTGTTTGTCCACTCATACTAACTGCTGTTGTTATTGCACCACCATAATCACTGAAAGTCTATTTTAAGCTGGCTTATCGACTTTTAGCTAAAACATTCATTCATTCTATACGTTTAACTCTTGGATCCCAGACCGACGCACAAAGTTTTACCTTCTTAGTTCCTTATGAAGATTCGTATTTTTCAACTCACAGTGGAAATTTTTGCAGGGAGAATAAAGCTACGACATTGCCTTTGGACTTATACGTGTATGTTCGTCACCTCTGTAATTGTAGCCCCAAAAGCACCGAAGTCACATTCATAAAGTTTGGCGGTTATAATCCACATTCCAGAACCACCTCCTACCACTACGCGATTCGTATGTAGTATTTCCCCGAATATAAGCGCTCACTTCTAATCCCGTCGACTTCTAAGGAATCTGTACATTTACGCTAAATTTGAGGAGACCGCATAAAAATTAAACAGTATCCTCTGAAATAATGTTGGGCACGGAGTGGCTTTTAAGCCTTAAATGAAGACGAATTATGGTCAACATAAATTCTCATTGATATCACAATTCGAGAAGAGATTGGCGCTTCCGATTCATACATAAACGCTATTCTCAGCTATATATTTCTTATAGACTACTTGAAAAAAAAAATGCATATTAAAAAGCAGTTGTTCCCCGCACAAATGAACGCTATATTGTGGCAATCACTTCAAAGAGTTTGCATGAAATGGGGCTATTCGAAATATGTGAACAGATGACGTGACAGGTGAGACCAAGTGAAAGTAAAGCAATGTGCTGCATCTCGTGAGTTAGACAACTATGCTGCATTGTTGAGTTAGAGCCCTAATTAAATTTTTTCAATAGGTCAAAACTATGGAGCCAGATCGACGTATGCAGCGAAAATCATAATGGTCCACAATCCTGGTACTTAACAGATCATGACAAGTTGCGTGTTAACAAAGAGGATAAGTTTGCGTGTCTCTGACATGCTTGAGCAATCTATTTCAATCTCGCTTAATCGAGAAAAATACTAAAGACAATGCGCCCCGAATGAGTAAAACTCATGCAGAATTATAACGCCAATACATCACGAAGTAAGGCATTATTTTCCAAAAATATGGTATACTTTAAACAGCGCTTATGTTTATTGCATTGACTATTTGAATTAAGAGAACACTTTATAAATGATAGAAGTGATAAAGAACATATTTGTGCACTTTTGCATTAGCATACTGCAGTAAGGTAACACGTGCCTCTACGCACGGATGTTTCTATCTATCTCTACACTAATTTAAAATCGGGGCTCAATGAAGCTGCAGTGAGGAAACTTGATAATGAATTATATCAAGGAGTTATCTTCTGCATAAACCTAAAAATTCATCAACAGACTGCAGATATTTAAAGGTGCAAACAGTTGGCATTAATTTACATCAATCAGTGTGCACCTTTTTAGGACATTTGTACGAGCGGTTGGATCGGTTAAAACAATAATGCATTTCTCCATAAATTTAATCTTTTGGTGGCTAGTGAAAACAGTGTGTGCGCAGAAGAATGCGGACACTAGTTTTTCCACCTACCGGGTGAATGCTGTAGAAATGATCCACAATATGCGTCTTCAAGTTTTCTTTGATCCGCCGACCAATTTCGTAAGTAACCAGCAAAAGATAAAACGTGCGTAAAGATAACAAATAATGTTTTCACATTTTAATCGCTTGCCTAAGTTTTCCACTACAGATATGTTTTGATACAATTTGCAAATGAGCTCTGCATAAATGCGTTATGGTTTTACCTATCAACTCAGAGACAAATGAAACTAGAGTTGTGAGTTTTGTTGGATACAACGTTTCATTTTATACCTTGTTTTTCCGGAGTCTCAATAACTTTTTTCAGCTCAGTGGCAAAGGAGAACTATTGGAATCTCACATTTTATTGTAATAATAATTTCATTTTAATCCATCAGCTTCGAAGGAACAGACAGACGTTTGAAGACTCTGAAAAAATTCGCGTGCATTCCACATCAGTTAGATTCCTGTCTCACATCTCTTGACTCACAAAAAAAAAAATTGGCGACAAGTCTTCCACAGGAAGTCAGAAAAACTCCTCTGGAAGATTTGTATGAGCGGCCGGATCAATTAAAATATGAACGCCTTGCTCCGCATTTTTATGTTTCGCTGATAAATAGTTCGACTCATAGATCGAGTAAAGAGAATACAAAAAACATATCGTGCCAACTGGATTGATGGGTTTCTCCACTAGTTCTTGACCCGATCAGTTTAAGATTTAAAAAAATCAACCGCTGTAAAACAGCTGCAAAGTTTTTCAATTTCTCAACTTTTATAAAATTATTTAAGTTAACGTATCAATATGCACTAAAAGGGATTATCTCATGGAATACATTATGTCCACAAAATTTCGTTAGCAGTTTCACAGATTCCTTCGGACTTTAGATTGCCGGATGAACAGACACACAGGCACACGCGCAAATACGGAGACGCCGTGATGTGTTTGCGTAAAGTGAAGCTGCAAGAGTTTGTAAAAATGAATATGAGCTGTGCCAACCTGAAAAAGACAGCTGAATTAGAGAAGTCTATTTCAGCCGGTGGACGGATAGTGGCCGTATTACGCGGTTGACGCTCGTTTTGAACGGCTGAAAGAAAACTTTGCACATTGACATTGGCATATTTGTTTCCATTTTATAATTTATAATGCATGAATTTAAACCTTTCGTAATCCCCTCACATATGTATCTATTTATATCCGCTTACTGTTTTAATTCAAAAATATCAAACATACACTTATTGCATGTCATGAAAGAATCTCTTTGTTAAGTATGATTCTATTCAACACAGTGATATATGCATAATAGAGGTGAAGTTAAATCCTCTAAAAATTCTCCTGATTGTTATGCTGTACAATACTTCTCAGGGAATTTCATAAAAACGTATATTTCAAAATGAATTTGCTATATGTTTCATTTTTTGGAAGTTTCTTAAACAAATATAAATTCTTTTAGTCATATTCGATTGAAATACTTTTATAAGTGGTTATAGAGACATCAGAGTTAAGTAAATGAAAAAATGTACGCCTGCTTAATTGCGAAATTATATTTTTGAAAGATCTCAGTATCATCTCAGAGTTTCATGCAAAGGCATAGATTACAGGTGAGAAATTTTAATAATAAATCTGCTGCAAAAGAAGCAGTCCGACTTGCTTACAAATTAATGATAAAAGTAAGAGTAATAAAATGTGGTCAATTGCTCCGCAGCAAGATCTAGAATTTCAATGGTGAGCGTAAGTGAACTTCCTCTATCAAATTGCCTTTAAGCGATAAGTGGATGAGAGCGAAAAATAAAAGGAATGAAATCGTCGAAAATATTAATAAAGAAAGAAAGGTGCCGAGAAAAATTTTTTCATTCGACGCTCTTCTCTCTCCATTCGTCAGCTGGGGTCACAGCTTTATCTCGATATTGACAATGATGCACTGATTTATGACTCGAATGCTACACTTTTGAAGGAACTATTTTGACAGATATATTGTGGCGATATCTGATTTAGCAAATGGTATACTGTAGTTGTGAAGTTTGCTGCAATAGAAGAGAAAATTTGGGGAGTTGAGAACGCAGATAGCTTGAAAGGCAAAAAGCGCCTAGCCTTCGATCAGGCGTTTAAATAGCATGGCCGATATTGGCAGTACGGCAAGAACGAATTAGCAAAACCCATTTCGGACATAGCATACGATTCGATACTGGACAATTGCGTTAGGGCATCGGCGAAAGCGATGCGCACTGGTGAACGTTAACCATCAAATGAGCATTTCTCGCAATGCAAAGATGCAAAGAATGTGGCCAATCAAATCTATCCACGACAATATTTTATCATTTCTAGACGCGTAATATTGCATTTTCATAGTTTTGAAGAGATCAACTGAAGAAGGTTAATGCAGACGTCCAAGGCTTGTTTGAATGCTCTCGTCGAACATCTTGCTTCAGCTTTACATAATAACGCGCTTATAAATGTTCCTGCCTAGCCAAGAATTCTCCCATTCTGCTACGATCTCGCTGGCGTATTTGACGAGCGCAGAAAAAAGGAAAGCTCTTTTAAAATTTAGATGCCTATGATTCGTCACCACTAAACTCTACCAGCTATATCAAATCTATTATTATTCTTTGAATAAGACTTTCTCGAACTAAGGGAAATTGTCGGCGTCCCTTTAAATGTAGGGCAAGTATGCATCGCTGCATGATACCGTCCCACCTAAACGGCAACGTTTCAGACATGATTCTAGAATAGGAATAGCTAAATAGTCAAATTCCTAAAAATTTCATAGTAAATTTGCTCATATCTTTTGATGAAAAGAGATGTATTTATTAAATTATAGTGAAAGAACAACTAACTATTCACTGAGCTAAAACGCTGTCACTCTATCACGTCATTTTGCAAGAGTACTATAAGAGACGAGTGTTCAGATAATAAAATCACTGAACTCTCTACAACAATGCTAGAAAATTACAAACGCTTTTAATTCGTTGAAACTCATCGATTGTTGTTAGGAAATTTCAACACTAAACAATGCCAGAAACAGAATAAGTAAATTCTATTACGCAGCTCAATGGAGTACTTTAGAAGTAAGCGATATATAAATCACAACGCGAATTTAGAATGCATAAAATTACAATAACTGAAAAAATAGTTCTGAAACAATAAAAAAAATAGCAGACCTCCCGATTGAAGCACGTAATCGAGCAGGTTCAATGCCAAGGAAATACTTTTCATAATTTTTTATAGGTATTGGACGAATGTTAATATTTTAATACGTCTTAAAACCCCAATATTAAACCCTTCTGTATCATACAACCCATTTGATAGAAGAAAGGTATTTCAAAGTGACAGATCTTATTCCCTTTTAATCTTTACGTAAAAGTTATAAATTGCCCTGGAAGTCAAGAGGGCTTATACATATGGCTTCAATCCATATCTTCTTTTCTTCACAAGGCGGCTTGAAAGAAACCGTCCTTAATTAAATATCTATCGCCTAAAAGCGGCAAAATTTATGTCTCCCTCGATTCTACCTATACGCACTTCTAAGGGACTGGAATACCTACGTGGCGAAACTTACAACAGAGGTCTTACAGCTTTTCGTGGAGTTGTATAAATTTTGAGGATGTCTGCACCCACATGGCAATTCGCCATAGAGTTTACTCAACTTCCAAGCGTTATGCAGCATTCTAGTTAAATAATCCAAACAAAAATGATGAACTTGTACTTTGAAAATGGGCGAACAAAATGTTAATGAGATGAGGAAACAAATGTCCAACCGTCTTTATTCATTCCCTTATTTAGGCACTTCTTGAGCCGGCACGCCTGACACTGATTCCGGTGTGCCTTGTCGACAACGCACGAACCTGTCCCAGCCTGACATCTGTAGATGAGGCGCCTTCGAACACTTCTTTTGAAGAAACCACTACAGCCGTTGCATGCGAGAATACCTTAAACAAATATAGGTTATGACCAGGTCAGGCACTCTCCTGATTAGGAACACCGTACAATCCCGAACAGATGGTCTGAAACACTAAGAGATGAGCCTAAATGAGAAGACTATCTAGAGAACATGCAGTGTCATAAGTTTCATTTGAGATCAGCTTCTCTGATAAAATTTAATATACCGAGTTCCTCTAAGAAAAACCTGCACTCTTCACAAACATCATGACGAAACCTATAATAGGTGCTATTTGGTACGTCAGAAATTAAAGTCGGTGAGGAGCTCCAGTTGTCGGTAGAGAATTGGTTTCATTCGGTCCTGCACAACTGCATTTGCACTTCAACTAGTAACTCCTACTTAAGGCGTCAAGTAGATGTTCCAAACAATGGTAGGTACGTCATCAAAGAGATGTAACACACATTCATTGATGCTTGAAGAGCATTTGTCAATTAAATACGTAACTGCTAAGGGGAATTTTGGCACTTTATCAATATGTTTAGTTCTGTGAGTAGAAAGGAACCTCTAGAGGTATCCTTTCTGCACAACGGAACTTCTCGAGCCAGCAATTCACTTTCGCAGAGAACTTGCCACTGTTAATGTCATCGCCATTTCAAGATTAACAAAAGTGGTCGACTCATAATTCGAAAGTGCTTCTTTCCATTTACGCAAATCACGTTCTACTAGATTTCAAAGGTGTTTATCCTGACCGGTTTCGAAAAATACGTGATGTTAGAGAACCAAAGTCAGGTCTTGGCCATCTTCCTTATCCTATCATGAATTAAGCTGCTTAAGTTTATTGCATTTAAAAAAAAGGATATAAATATTCCATTAAAATTCATCAAACATCGCATTCGAACAGTTTACAGCAAGCGTCCGGCCCTCTAAACAGTTCTGTACGTAGTCTGTGTTTATCATTATGGCGCAAAATGAACTCAAAAGTCTTGTGATGAAGATGACTACTAATCGGTTGAGTCACTTCCTGAGCAATTCCTCGTCTGCCTCGTCCATATCCAAACAGGAAGAAGGTTCATCATTGCTTAGTTTACAGAAGTGAAACTGGCAGGAAGACGATGATGCTTGGTGCCACCTCTTTACTAAACAATGGCAAGCAAGCGTGATTTGGTTGTATCACCGCAGCCATCAACGACTGAAATGCAGAGGTGCCTTATGCGGTACCACAAGCTAAGCAAGCGCCCTTATGTGAGCTGTATAAATTCCTCGAAAGTATATGCTGCCTAAGAAGGATAATAACAGAAAGAATATAAAATAAATGCTCGAAAATACTGAATGGAATTCCGCTATGTAGAATATCATAGCAAAAGGGCCCAAAAAATTAATTCGTACTTCCCAGTCAGTTATGTCACGCTCACATGAAGAAGTGATATAATTAACGTAAATTGCTTTCACCTGAATTCATGTTCACTCTTTATACCGGGCCTTCCAATCAGTGCAAAAAAAGAACCTTAGGCGTCAATGAGCGTTAAACTATAACTCGCCGAGAAATGTCCATTGCAGCGTCCGAATTCAACGATTATTCGATACTCTTCTGGCCGCATTCCTCAGGACATCGCACATTTACATCAAGCTTATCTCTTGGGTGCCTCTATTATCGGTCCCATCGACTCAGTCTAACGCCTCGTATCATGAAGCCCATTTCTAAAGTCTATCGACCTAACCGAAAGTCGAGACAGAGCTCAATAAAGTTAATTCCAAGCTCAGACCTATGAAGACAAATCTAGCATCAAGCAAATTTCAAGTTTCGAGTCCGTCCGATACGTTTGTTATTTGCTCTAAGAAAATGCGAAATGTCTCTTTCAAATCTACCCGACAAATGCATGAGACAAGTACGTATGATGATCACCTGTCTCTTTCGTGCTTCATTCTTTCACTTTTCATAAAAACCTAAAAACAATGCAAGGAAAACTGTTTCCAAAAATTCGCCATTTATTTTGTAACGCAAATTCTGAGTAACTCAATCAGGCACCATTCTACGAGTTCAGAAGTGTTTCAAGCGTCTATATTTTGTTTGTTTTAGCATTCGTCAGCTGCGTTGAAGAACATTTTCGAGAAGATAAAAATTTAATGGCAAATAACAATTTTAATAATAAATGCAAAATTCTAGAACTTTTTTCCAACTTTATTTAAGAATTCTCTACGTAATATATTTTCATTTAATGATCAGCTCATAAGTGAAATTAATATTCTGCAATCATTAAAATCTATTTCACAACAAAAGTTCTTGTTATCAGTAATAAAGAAGTGATGATTAATATAGAAGTAATGGTCATCCAACGTTATGGTCAATTAATGAGCGTGAATGAATACTTGTCGACTAAATGACCCGAAAGCCTTATCGTTTTTCAAGTATGAATGAACATACGCTGTTAGGCTTGATTGTTGAGTGCCTAAGCCACTCTTCCCCCCAACTCTTTCCAACTGTGTTTTCTCAGGCGTCTGCAAAATATTATGTGACAATCTATAAATCTCTTTATTTTGCCGGAACACTTGCATTTTTTTAAATTTATTTGGAGCAAGTATAGTATACTTGAGCTCAATTTTGGAAAAAAAATCTGTGATTTTGTGCTTTAAACAAAATCTACAACTCACGGATTCGGCTGAAGTGCGAGACCTATTCGAGAGACTATGTGGCAAATCCGAGATCGGTGATTGCCCAATATGAAGAGACTAGATAATTTGCAACCGTAGTTGTGAAAGTGGTTTACAAAAGATTATTGGAACAATTTGAGTGGTACCGTAATGCTTTCCACTGGATACATCACCACAAACGGCACACGATAGAGCTGGCGAACCAGAAGGAGGACTCTGAGGCTCTGACATCGAGCAAAATGAATTCACAGAAACGGTCGTTGGGTCGGGATCTGTAGACGTCATTGGTGAGCTGAAAATATTGCGAAATTTTACAGTTCATACATTTTTCAGTTAGGTGAACGAAGAAAGGTAATTGTTCTTTCATATTTTATTTGACGGAAATTGCCACTGTGGTTTTGATTAACTCATGTTTCTAGCAAGCAATTTGCCACAATATTCCTGACAGAAATGCGGTCAGGAAATACGGACAAATTCACGACGATCACATACTTCTCTCTGACATCTTCAGACTTGCTCTTTGCTGACTACTTATACAAACATAGTTACAACTAGCGTTTATAGCGCATTTTAGTATCAGTCGTTTGTCAATGGCAACACATAAAGAGCTTTACACTGTGGAAGGTATGTGACGATGAGCAACAGCGTTGATTGCAGCCGACATCGCAGCTGCAGCGGCCAATGAGGACATGTATGACGACGGTATCAGACCGGGTGGCATGAATATCGATGGAGGATATGCGAGAAGTGTGCTTCCTGGCAGCGATCCATTTCGAATACATTCTAAGCGACTCTCCTCATCTGTAATGATTACATTGTTATAGTAATGCTCAACTAGTCATATTTATAATATGTTATAAAGTAGAGATCACAGTAATTTGATATCGCAGTAATCTATATATATATATATATATATATATATATATATATATATATATATATATATATATATATATATATATATATATATATATATATATATATATATATATATATATATATATATATATATATATATCAGTCATAAACCAGTTAATTCTCCTCATTTTCAAATAAAGAAAATTGATGATGCGAATGCATCATCAATTTTCTTTATTTCTCATCCGTTTCGTCGGTTGCAATGTTGAGAATTTCTTCCCTAGATATTCACCGCATATGCGCGCAAAAAGAAGTTGGCGATCCTCGTTCATAGTAGTTCCACAATGGTGAGCATGTGCTAAGGCATGGGAATTGAAGGAATGCCTTACCGACTCGTGTGGTATCCGTGTAAATTGTCGTTGCAAAATGTTCGAACTCGTAAACTTTTTAAAACACTGAATTCACTTACAACTGTTATTACTCCTAGAGAAAATTCAGCACATTGCTGTGGAAAATTTGCTTCAAAAAGAGTGCACTGTGTAATGCAATCCTATTCTTATGTCAATATCTATCTCTCCATTCGTTACTTTCAAATTGAGACCATTAAAGCTAGACCTACGAAATATGATAGGCAAAGTGCACATAGGACCACCTGTTATACCGTACTTCACGTTAATCGAACAACTTTGCATGAAACTGCAGACAATTGCAAATGGGAAAAAAAGTCTATGAATTTTTTATGGATTTAGTCAGAGAAAATTCAAACATTTTAAAATTTTATGCGAGCCGTAGAATCAGTTGAAACATTGCAGCATTATTCTGCACGCTTTTTTTTTGGTGACTTAAAACCGGCTGGTCGGATCAGCCGGATGGTTAAGCTTTTCACTCAAGTGCTTGCTTTTCAAGCCGTTGAATCTTACTCAAATGGAAGTTTTTTTTTTGGGACATCATCTTAGTTTTTGTATACAGGACATAACTTCCATATATGCATCAGCACAGATATCACGATGTAATTTTCAAAATCTAGAACCCTCATAGGCGTATTAACGTGGTTTAGCACCGAAGAAGTGGTTAATAACAATGATAATAATGAAGACAACCCTACTTAAAAATGATACATATAAAGCAAAAGATTACGCAAAAGAGTTGTTGAAAACAATAAAATGTTTTGCACTTAAGGAATTTTCAGATTTTTGTATGTCAACAATTCATATTAATTATGCGAACGTTTATTTCATAAAAACCTATAAAAACGTTTATAAACTTCATTTGATTTTATCATCAAATGTTTTGAATTGCAACGTTAAAAAAAAATATTCCCCTTAGTTGTTATTAGGTAAAACGAATTTGTTGAAATTTATAAAATTATTATAGCCGAAGAGAATAAGAAATCAAACATATATTATTGGCAATATGGCAAACCTTTTGATGAGATATATGAGCTGCAATCATAATAAAGCGAATTGCATTGAAATATTTGTAATTTAAGTGCGTAGGCAAAGAGAATGGGGTAACACTGGAGTCTACTTCCTATAAAATTGCACTCACAAGTAAACGGATTATTTATACCGGTCTAATTTACCTCTTATTAACTATGGCACTAACCTATAAAGAATGCAGTAACGAATTTATTGATAAAATTTAACATATATCTTAGCACTACTTGCTAGCTAGAAGAGAAGCGTTAGTTACTGTAAAACATTTAATCGAAGACATGCGCCGCGAAAACAATTAGCGCCAAGCTAGAGAGTGAGTGAAAGAAATAGCGTTGCAAGAGGCGAGTCCTCGACGCCCTCATTTAACGCTTCGATTGCGCACTCAACTAATCATTGCAGATGCACCTGCATTCCGATTACGTGCTGCATACAAATCATCGAGCTGTCACCGCCCTCGACCATCATCCTAATTCCATACGCAATTTACTCATTACTCGCTAGTCATTAGTTTCAACTCGGTCGGTTTTCGCATGCCATTCGCTCGATCCGGAACCAATTATTTGCGCTATCGTTGTTGATTTCATTTGCTTCCATGAAATGTAAGCGGATTAGTCGAAGAATGGAATATGCTTCTCGATTCTTTACCTTTTTCGTTGTTTGTTGACGCGCCCTGCGATCTGGAGAAGTTCAGCGGTTGCTCTTGTTCGTCTTGTGGAATTTTTTCTCGAGCTGCTAGGATACGAGCTGTTTCCCCAGCTGGCTCCATAATAAATGGTACGAAGGTGAATGAAGCTTCAAACAAGAGTTAGAGCCTGGGGCTACGGTAGTGATGATGAGCAGAAAGGGAAGCAAGAGGGCAAAGAGGAGACTGGCGTGAGATGAAATGATAGCCGGGGGATCATAGCAGAGGTGAAGCATGCTTGCTGTCATCGCGGCATGCGCGCATCCGCTGATTGGCTAAATTATGCCTTGAGGCCACGCCCTGAGCATGCCACGCCTTGAACTCTCGACCCGTCACGGGCATCACTCACGCCGCTTGACATCTCTATTAGCTTTGTCTGCCAGAGAAACACTCGGAAGCATGACATTCTGACTTTGTAGCATTATAAACCTACTAATCGAATATCAGCCGAACATTCTGTGTTTTCTACTGAGCTTTACAGATTCCATCTCACCTCGACGAGTCGAATGATTCATACAGTGCCATGTCATCTCCAGGTGTTGACTGGGATTTAGTGTCGTACGTTGATAGCAGCCCCGTAAGCAACCGCTGTCCGATTACAAGAAATTATTCAGATGAGTGAATAAAGGGTTTATTTGTCTTATGTGAGAAGATTTTGATTCGGCCAGTTGTGCTATCCGTCTAAATTAGCCTGTGGAATGTCCACATTGAAAATAATCGGGTTAGCCAACGCACTCCATAAACTACGCTATGAATAGAAATTTTTCATCGATAACACAAACATATTCAAGCATATATCAAAAATGAAAGAAGCACCAAAAGAGTGACACCATTATTTTGAATCTTGATCTATAATGTTTACCCAGAGAGTTATTTGCTTTTACACAGCATCGATTTTGAACAGAATAACTCTCTTAGCGTTATGATTAGCGCTGTTAACAAATTAGTCTTTCCGAGTCGTCCATTACGCAGCTACAAAATGGTACCGCGTTTAGCTCAGTCGCATATTTCTTCACTGAAAGATAGCATGAAATATTTTCTATCAATATCTCTACGAACGTTCGATTTTCTTTATTACATATTGTCGCATATGAGAAATACGTTTCTCCTTCCATAGTTGTGCTTTCTGAGATATATGTGCTTAGTATATTAATGTAATGGGTTTAAGGAAATGGTCTACTCTAATATTTCCATCAAATCTCTCCTTCTGGTGTTAATAAGTTTTTTTTTATTTCAGCATATTCGATGCGGCTTTCGAAATGACTGCAAAAGTCAATGAATTTTTGTTGTATTGAATTGCACGGAATAAATCGTTTAAATTCATTGCTGTGCCACTAAATCAGTGATGAATTTAGCGACGTATACATTTTATCGCACTATGCGCTCAGTGATTGCATATCACCACTGTATGTGACACATATAACGTATCACTTCATTTCATGTAACAGTTAGTATTGATATGCATCATTTCATCTAACATCGCGCAATTTCAAGCTAAATGCTGCGTTGTGAATAATGCGCAAGTTTGTTTGTATTGGTGAGTGCTGTGTGCGCATTTGGAAGCGATCATTTCTCGTCGACACGAGCTTCACATAGCAAATCACATTAGTATTTTATTGCCTTTGCGGCACAATAATCGTCGCACACATCCCTAATCTCATCACCGCAACGTGTCCCCCTTACCGTATCACCCGCACTCAAATGGCATTCTCGATGCAGCCACCCAAAAATGTTGTTATTGGTGGCGTTATCCGATCGCACAACTCGTCCACTTCCTTCCCATCAAAAAGCTGCACCGCCTCCTATTACTTCGTGCCACACGACGCACAAACTGCTAATGCGTTGCATCACGACGACATATTCAATACTCGATTACAGTGGCACTCACCGCTAACAAGAATACTTTCTTTTTCCGCAGTGGTTCTTATTTTTCTAGTTGCGAACCACGCTAAAGGAACTTACCCACTTCACATTTCCGTTACGTCGAGAGTACTCATCTATTTGAAAGGGGATTAATTTCTTTATAACTCTTTCCCCTTATAGAAGTTTTTCGGTAGCCAAAATTGCCATGTTCTCGAAAGCACATACTTTGTTTCTGCTTGAAGCAGATGTGAATATGTTTGCGATCAACTGCATAGGGGAAGTGCAAATCGAGATAACTTTCAAACATTACAGTATCCATTAGAACCCCAAGTGACACAATGGTTAACAAGCACTAAAAAGTTGAAGGAACTCTTTGTAGTCATCAATACGCATATATAGGCAACGCAAAAGTGCGACTAAAATTCAATATCGGTGTGAGTTACCCCATAGTTCCACTCCTTACTTAGGAAACCCCTATTACCAAGAGCAGATGAAGTTTTTGCAATTTCTTACAGTGCATCAAAAAGGATCCTTTCTAAACATTTTCTTTTTGCTTTGCTCGGCTTTAACTGTTACATCTATTCCGAGCATTTCCGACATAGGTGTCCAATAGAGTGCCTGTTGTAGTGAATTAATGCGCTTACACAAATCTCTCGTTGCAAAAAAATCGCAATTCACACTAAATAGAAACTTTTGTTTATCCTAGGATTATACTGTATATACAAATCTTTTTACAAATACTGAGCAAAATTGCGTGGAGATAGGAGATTAGGTTTGCAATGAAAAAGATAGTTTTGGATTATTGGACCGTGAAATGAGCATAAAGCAGTTGTCGGCTTTACGAAGAATCGTTCGATTTCTTGGCTGAGAAATGTTTTACTGGAGGAAACACGATAGACTGAATTTTAGATATTGTTTGATGTGAGTTAGGTGAGTTTCAAAGGAACAACTGTCGAATTATTATCGGGTAAATGAAGATGGAAGATGGGTAAATGGCGACCGCAGATGGTGTCAGACGCCGAAATGAACGTCTAAACGGATAATTGGCACAATCGCGCCGCTCACTCTAATAACATTCACTTTCGCTTTTTAACTTACCCGCGGCCATTTTGTTTACGTCGTTAGCAAGTGTGTTAGGCGACAGTCACTGAGAGATACACATGCAAACATGCACAAAGCTAATGCTAAAACAAAGAAAATAAAAACGGGACATACATATATTATATATATATATATATATATATATATATATATATATATATATATATATATATATATATATATATATATATATATATATATATATACGGATGCGACCGTATGAAGGCAATAGTTGAAGTAAATCCTCGAAGCCTTTATGTCTTCACGAAATAGCTAAGAAAAAGGAAGCTGGACCAGAACGCCACAAGCAGGACAAACGTCAAATGCTCGTGGATGTGAAGATGACTATTTGTTTGTCCGAATCCAGAATTCTTCACTATGGTTCCTTCCACCATTGAAAAATAAGAGCAAAGTCCTACAGCCGTGAAATGGAGTCTGTCATCAGAAGCTGCCAAATAAACTGTCAATTTTGTTTCACGACAATTTCAAACTGCATGTGACAAAAGATGACCAGAAAGCAAGCGAATGGACTGGATAGAAAGGTTTTTTTCTTATACATCTTACTCTCCGAATCGTTATAGATTTTTACCAATTCTGCATTCTCGAAGCCAGCAACGGGCACAATGAAATCATCTTTGAGAGATTCATCGCCTTTAGTGAACTAACAACACAACTAGACGAGATGAGGGCATCAATACCCATCGATTATGGTCGCATGAATGAAAATGTTTAACCTAGCTTGAATAATATTTGTTTTTTTAACATTTTGTAAAAGTATATCTTGTGGGCGACCTAACAAGTATACAAATTGACACTTGCGCTCACGTTTGTATTTGCACTTGCATGTATGCTATTGTTAGTAATTATATATTTAGGAATATCTATATACGTCAAGGTATTTACGTCTATGTATATATTCACACATGTATTATTTTTTATATAACGCGATATTTTATATATAACGCAATATTTTATATATAACGCGATATTTATCCTCGCCCTTTGTTAGTTCGCTTTTTTTCAGATCAGTTGGGCCGATGCTGCCTGAAGGCAGCACCGGCCAGTGGTACCTCTAACGTAGTGCCATATCATTCTATCCATTTCAGCATATAATCGCCCATCTTCTTGTACGGATATCTGCCCAGTGCACGCTTTGCCCAGCTCTAATCTTCGTTGCATGTGAAATGTCCCGCCGATGTTACATACGAGAATTCGCTCCGTCTTTTTTCTTCTTTGTTGCAATCAGCTATGCAGCATGAGGCTATCCATTCAGCGACCTCAGATTCCGTTTTGATATAACAACGCTGAATGCACACTGCCACTCCAGAAGTTTGCTCGACTCTTCGCCAGTGCGCTTCATCGAAGACATCTTTCACTGTTTCGTACGTACACCACCCGAGCGCTTGCTTTCCGATTATGTCTCTCTCATTTCATTGCGCGTATTTAATTGTTTAGCATATTTAAACAAAACTTTCGACTTCGCCAATCGTATAATCGAGGGTGACAAGAGGTTATAGACGTCCACCTGATTGTATGCCTTTAGTCTTCGTGACGCTGATCTCCATGCCAACTTCCTTGCTTTGTGTGCCTAATTCGATGGGCATATTAAATGCCTCCGCTGCGGTCGATAAAATCAAGACCATTTCGTTCGCAAGCTCAAGTGGATTAATTCTTCCCATTGATGCTAATACCATTGACCATTTTTCCTCTTTGGGCATTCTTCCTTGATAAGTATTGAACATCTTCAGTAATATTTCATCCACTTGCCATACGCTGATTTTGATGGATCTTTGGGCTAAATTGCCGAAAGCAAAGATGTCAGTCGTGCATCTGCTATTCATTTTTTGTGTAAACCTGGTTTCGTGAATTCTTTACTCCAGCATAGCACTAATATTGCATTGAATTCGATATTTTCGAAGGTCTTCTTCTGGTCGATAATGAGCAAATAGAACAGAAATCTATACTTCCTCAACATCCTAGCAACCAGTCAATGATAAAATTTGGATCATTTTTGTTGTATCACTCATGAAAACGTGTATGTTGAACATGCATATAAACATAGCGATACTATCATATTATAGAAATGAGCACAACTGAATACATGCATAGAGTTGGTCTCGTTTTCACCGCTTCAAGGAACTTTTGAAATGACAGCTGTTTGTCTTCATTGTGCTAGTATTTTTGCTACTGCTTCTATAGATGAACGAAAAGACTTTCGCTTAATTACATAGTTGTGCAATTTAACTTATCAGCTGCTGTTTCAAACCTTAAAAACATCAACCGTGAGGGGCGCTAAGCTTACCCACTCATTGCACGCATCTATCCACTGCGCTATTCCGATGCAACTTTGCGTTTCATAAACTGTAATATGCGTACAAAGTGATACTCACTAGGAAGGATTTACTGTTAACAGATATGCCAACAGATTGTTTTGATTGCTTTAATTATCGTTGATATCAAACGACATGAAAAGCAAAAGAATTGAGCACCTCAGTTCGATTCGTTGGTTTCCTTTCAGTTTGAAGAGGGTGAAGGGTCGATTCGCAGTACAAACTCTGCAAAGAGAAAAATATTCCATGTTTAGTTACAACTTTTGCAATTTAATAATTGCTAAATAATTTCCAAGAACATTTGCTTTACTTCTATTTCTTTATTCCTCTACACTCATTTTTCTAACCATCTTTTCCTTGACTTTCTTATAACCTAGACTCTTTCTACTCTTGACTTATATATTCTTTATCCTCATATTCATTTGATTCATTTCTAAACTGGCAACACAATTACTCGTTATGTCCTGATAGTGGCGCGAGCACACCTCTACCACACTAAGAGATAACGATCAAAACTGCCCATTTTTTAATCCATAAATCTAACCCTTCTAACTTTATTCTAATATTTCCAAAATTTTGATTTTTTTAAAATCTTGGTTGCTCTTTTTCAACGTTAACAGATTACGTTTTATTTTCAAATCTCTTCCCAAATTTATTTATCCATTCTCGCCATTTCCTATCGTAAAATGTTTGCACGTTGTATGTTTTCAATTTTATTGAAAAATATGTTCTAGGTGTGTTGTAGCTATCTTGTGTTATAGCTAATTTTTTTATTCTATCTCAGACTCAGATGATAGTCATCATTTTTGACGATTAATGCGAAATTGTCTGCAGACTCAAATGTTTAACTAAAGTTGCGCAACTCTTTAACTAACAAAATCGTCAAGCAAAAGATCGTCGATTCGTATACATCTGCGGACAATTTTTCATCGCTCATAAAAAGTGATTTTTGTTTTCATATTTAATTCATTAGTTTTTTATAACCCACAACTTATCTACCTTCAGCATTTGTAGTCGCTTTTCCACTTTAAGACCTTTCATTTTTATTGGGGTTCCAAATGTTCCACTAAATATTTATTCAGCTCTGATTTAGTGCAGAGATGCTCGTCATTTAAGAAAACGTTTCCAAGATTGCAACTTCAGAAATTAAAATATTCATGCACAAAATTTATAAGCTATTAAATTTTAACTTCAACTTACAATATGGAAATAAGTTTCGAGCAGAAATCTTGGCAAGAGCATTTTCAAGCGAAACTGCTGCATTTATTTAAGGCATTTTGCCTATATCAACGCTGACGAATATGACAAGGCGTTTTTCGCCGTAAAACGTAAATAAATGCGATCTCACAGCAATTCGATGTTTCATTCGATTAAGAATAAACGATCCTAATAAGTAAGATTGTGCAATTAAGCAGCTAGTCAGTTTTATTCGAAGACGTTATAACGGAGCTTTTTGTTCGATATATCATCGAGAATCTAGCGCTAATAAACGAAATTTTACGGATGACATCCGAAAAAATTACTAATTTATTTTACGAGCGATCACTCTTGACGGACTTTTTTTTTGCTCAATTTATTCATTCCTCTCTAATTTATGTATGTGCAGAGTGCTTCATTTCTTTTTTCAGCATACAGCGAGTACTATTTCGTAGTTGCTGGAAGTTTTATCCAAATGTTTATTATAAATGCGGAAGAATTTTTCAAATCAGTTGCCCCCACTTTGGTAGCTGGCCAAGTGATGAATACATGAAAATATTGTTTAATACTCAACTTGATTTATGTTCTCGAGTCGTATTTTTAAATAGTCGTCACTGTCAGTGTATTTTATCCTTACTCGTTGCATTATTTACTCTCTAGTTTATTCCCTTTTTTCTTTTTGCTTAGTTAAGATAAAAATTCTCTATAAGTTTGGGTTTTGCGTCGAATTAAACTACATTGGGAGAGCGCATTGCAGTTGTCTTACGCTTGAATGAAATGAATTTGGGGAGCATAAGAAGCTAAGGCCGTTGAGGTTTATTTATTATAAAGTAATTAGAAGTTTTAGAAAATAGTAAAATACTCCGTTGTTATTGGAGCGCATGAGTGCGATGAAAGTTCACCTTTTGAATACGCCGATGACCTTGCTTTTTCTAACCTCCTTTCATTTCTGAATCATTATTGAAAACATTTCAACCGATAGAATCGTCATTTTTCGCCACACATTTCAGATGGTTTATTGATATGTCCTATGCAAAACACTTTAAAGTGACGTGAAAGTGTTACATTCAAACCAACTTTATGCATAGTGCATTGCAGTCCTATATTGGCATCAAATTGTGCTCTAATGGAAACAAGAGGGATAGATAGAACTTATAGAAGCAAATGAACGTCCTTGTCAAGGCGAAAGATCACCAATCTTTTTCAATCTGAGGGAGAAGAATATAAAGATTTTATCTCTGTCATTTCAATCCATAATAAAGGAGATTTCTTCAAAAAAAGACTTCACAGTATTAGAAAGTATAGCAAGTGAAGGGGATAGAAAAGAATATTTTGCCTATTAGTGAGATGGCACAATCGTCTAGTTTAGTTTGAAGTATTAAATTATCGCACCACATCGAGGCAAATATATAGAGGTCAAGTTTGCTCTGAGATGGCACAATCTTTTCAAGTATTATATAGACATTATATTATATGATATTAATTTGTAAATTAGTGGCAAATGTTTAAATTTTAAAATCACATAAAACGATTGCTTAATATCACTAACTTTGCAAAACTTTGTCGGAAACAGCATCGAAAGAGGTGATGTCCGCATATAGAGCGTCGAAAATTTTATAAGATGCTTTATATTGATTAAAGTTGCAGTTGAAAATTTTGCTGCGGCGAGATTTAAACAAGAGAAGAACGATGTCATGGAAGCGGGGTGGATATGCACTTTGGCATTTGTTTGCCTGACAAGCAATTTTCATAAGTTGCTAATAAAAAGCTAAAATGTTTTTCCTCGCATTGCAGCTATTCGCTCAATCTTCCCCCACAAAAAAAAAAATTCTTTTTTCTTGTCACCCGATGGTATAAAATATAAATCTATCGGTGCAACATGCAAATAAATTGCTTACTGCATTTGGAAATCGGGCTTGACGATGAATACAGTAATACAGTATACTCTCGTTTATAGTATTTTCTTCATATTTTGTCACTCTAAACTTTGCAAGTTAAGTCTCTATTGATTAGGCAAACGCACGCACGCATTTACACTAACATGGCATTGCACTAATATGACATGACGGTGAGTCCTTTGCAATATTGCAAAGCGCATTTGAAAAATCGCGTTTAAAAATTGTTGTGAGTTGCTTTCAATCCTTTTCGTCTCTGAACTAGAAGTTTTCTAAATCAAAATCTCCGATTTTACTTGGTGAAAGCTTCACTTCATAGCAAGATCGATTGCGTATCCTTGAACGTATTAAATGCGTAGCTTTGTGATTAATAAAACAACGTTGAGCATTTAGAGAAGTGAATGAGATTGGAATTCATTTCGACAACCGCACTCTTAATCGTGCATCAAATTATGGGTAACTAACCATTTGAAGGTCGTTTGTGGGGTTCGTTTAAAGAAAACTAAATCAATTACGAACCTATTAACCTCACAAAATTCTTGACGAAAAAAATCGTTTGCCTAACGACCTTGTCCTCTTTTCTATCTATTTAAGAGCTTTCCCTACGTTTAACGTCAAAAACACTTCCCTTTCGTCTAGTGTTTTTGATTTCAACACTTTTCTGCTCTATGCTATCTCATTTGTGTGCTTCTCGCAAGTTCGCTTCTTCAGAAAGTTTGTTCTCTTGTTTTGTCTTCCAGTGATGTGTTAATATAGCACTCGATATAGACAAATGCTTGCATCAAGCCCACTAATGTAACATCTTGCTATACATTCAATTGCCCAGTACGTAAATAAGAAAATCCCGCACACGTTTTTGGTCTTCTAATCTCACCTGATCGGATTCTTTGCTCAGCCCACAGGTATGAACTACCTTTATGACAAACGAAGAGAAAACGTACCTCTTTATGTGTTTGTACGTATGCATGTACACTTATTCCATTCAGCTCTTCGAGTGGTGAAGCAAAATTGTTTAGCTTTCCGGCCATCAGAATGACATAACAAGTTCTTCACCTCGCAGTTTTTGCAACTTCCGTCGACAAGTTTCTTAGTTTATGCTGCTTTATTTACGCAGAGTTACTCCTTTATCTTCCTAACGTATCGTTTCTCACTTTGAAATTTTCCGAACGTCATGATCTTTCCTTCCTTCTTCTCCATAAGACTCGTTTCCGATATTCCTCGAATTTAAAAAGCTGCGACTGCCGTAAGGCCCGCATTTGTAAGCGAGAGTTCATTAATGGCCCACTGACCAACTCATGCGCATGCTGTATGCTCGCTTATTCGTGGGCTGTTGAGAAAAGATAGTTCGCCACGACTTTCGTAATATTTTCATGTGAAACTTTTTTCATTCGAAGAGAGATAAAAATTTTAAAGCGCTTTTGCAAGTTGTTTTTTTTTTTGCGGAGTCACACAAAAATACGAACTCACAATTCACAACGGTCACAGTGATGAAATTTACGATGAACTATCGCATCGAGCAAGTTCTTTCCCTCAATTTCATTGCATTCACTATATCTGAATAATTATTCCTTATAAAGGTGCTATGATTTGGCAAACTTATATTGCTAGCGGTCAAATATGTTGCAAAGTAAATTTTTTCTTCAACTGCAAATTCAATTTGCTTCAACTTAAAAACATATTATCAGCAATTAAATTCACACTTATCCATTTTTTAAATTGCTTAAAATGAATTTCTATATTATTTTTGTTGCTTTAGTATAACTTTAAGGCTAATCTCGTGTTGAATTTTTTTAGTGATGAGTAGTAATGACTTCTACTATCGGATAGCGATCAGCGGCGTTCTTGTAAGCACATTAAGTGTGATAATTGTTCTCGTTGCAATTCCATCGTTATTTTCGAGAATCGATAACGAACGATCGAGCACTGAGGCAATTTCGCGTGTCTTTAAGGTTTGCACTTATAATACAAAGCTGCAAATTTTTGTTGTTTGACCCATCATATCTCATAAAGGTTGCACCCATCTCAAGCATTAACTTCTCTTTGGTAAAGCGTTGTTTTCAAATTCACGATTAAGAATTGCACCCATCAGTTGCAATGAGGAAATTCATTGTCTCTAGAGTAATGATGTGCGGTTTGCATTGTTGCAATAGCATGTTTTGCATACGATTGTGATAATCAAGTTGAAAAATATAGAAGCAAAAACACACTGCAATATTGACGTTGAAACTATGTAACTGTTGCATAGTATTGCAAAACAAAAAAAAAAACACCAAAGAATATTGAAAGACCTAAATTATATGTGGAATATTTTTTCTTGGTGAAGGATATTTGAGCCATAATAGCATCAGTTTTACTCTTTAATCTGTCGAAATTTCCAATGAATATTCCAAATGTTTATTATTGCATTTCTTTAAAATACTGATTTTTGATTTTTTTCAATTAAAACGCAAATTGCTTTCAACGACAAAAACATTGGTGAAAAATGGTAACGCAATGCGAAACGTTCCCAGTCCTACTTATTTGATTTTGTCATATATAACCCGTCAAACATAACAGAACATTTTCTAGGTTAGTAGCTTAGAGGACACTTACTAAATAAGAATTTCGTTTCCAAGAAGTTGCCTTATATGTTTTCAAAAAATATTCTTTGGAAAGCGAAAATTCCGTAAGGAATATCACAATGAAGCAGTTTTGTGGATATTGAATACAATATGGGTTTTAGTCTATTCAATCTCTCATTTAACTACAGCGCACTTGTTTTTCTTCTGTAAAGGAAAAACGATTCCGTTTCTATTCCTCCGCATTGATAAGCGGATGACAAGGGCAGAGCAATATCGCTCCTTCCGAGGTTTTTCATAGACGAGTCACGTATATTGCGATTACAGGATCGTTCTAATTATATCTGGATGCAATTCAAATCATTCGGCGTTCTCAATAAGCCAATCTTTTTTTCACGCTCATTCGCTCGCCATGGAATCAAAACATTTGTCGCGGTAATCTTTCAAAAATTGTTTCGAAAATCCAACGTTGATTGCGTTCTTTTTTTTTGAAATATTGTGAAGTGAAATTTCGAAAAATTCATTTATGAATTACTTTTAGGAAAACATAATCAGACAAAATTGTTGAATCATAATTAATATTTTGTTGAAATGTTCCCATTTCTTTTTTTTTTTCGTCTGTGAAAAACAGAACTTTTTTCCCCTTATTGTAGATTGAAATGAGTTTAACGCAATGAGGCTATATATTTTTCAATAAATAACTTAATGAATACCAAATTTTGATAACGTTTATTATTTGCAAACGATTATTATGGTTCAATTCAAATATCGACGTTCTATTTAATCGCCAACTGTATTCAATTTGTTAGCAGGTTATTTTAATGCATATTTTAATGCATTTTTCAATAAATAACTTAATGAATACCAAAGTGATAATGTTTACGAGTTTTGTATTTTAAACAAAAATTCGGATTGTCTGGCTTGTTCAAAATCCAGGTTGTTATCTTCTTGCTTGTCCGATGGGTCCGACGGGTCCACCGGGAGCGCCTGGAGCAGATGGCAATCCTGGAGATGCAGGTAACCAAGGACCTCCTGGAGAAGATGGATTCGATGTTCAGCTGGAGCCTGAACCGGATCTGCCGTGCGTTGTCTGTCCAGCCGGTCCCCCCGGAATGAGGTAAGATGAGTGTCAATAATAATGCAGAATGATGCAGGTTAAACGTCCTAGTTTGACTGCCAAGTCCCTTTCTTCCTCTGACCGGTTGTCTGACCGTAGTACATTTCACATAAAGTTTTTGTCACAGATATGCGAATTTTTGCAAGAAATGCATCAAGGGATTCATAGCTTACATGTGTGTGTCTGTTCAGGTGGATGCTAATGTGTCTATATTCTTTCGTTTGGCTGTCTCTTGATTTATCTCGCAAAAATAACGACAATATTTCTTATGACTTTCATCCAGGACAGCCTTCTAAACCAAATTTCTTTCTTCTTATTTCACTCATTCCCAACATGAATTACTCCAAAATGTGCTTCCGCAATTCCGCTCGCAAGACCAATGACCCAATCGGCGCAAAGTGCAGCCCGATCGATTGCAAGGTATATGAAAATCTTTAAATGGCTTCAAGCGGCTATAAAATTTTTTTTAGATTTGATGAAGCAACTTGAAAAATTAAGCTGAAGATCGCTCGGTATAGTTTACATTTGTTACTTTCTTATTCCTAACTTCAGTGATTTCCAAGTTGAAATCACCGGGCAGGAGGGTACGCGCACTTTTGCGCGCATAGACACGACATCGGCGTAAGCGCTTTGCAGAGGTGAATTTACACGGTCACATAAACATAACTCTATTTATGAAACTGTACCTCCGATCGGTCGCATAGGGCGACGTATATGAATTCTAGATTTGTGTGCACAATATGGATGCATATGCGTACGTATACGTGTTTCTGGTACCATCGTACGTGCTCTCCAACTCGAGTACCAACCAATAAAGACAAAAATATGAAATTAGGCAATTATAACGAAACATTCGCTATCAATTTGGAGTTAATCCGTGGATTTCTAAAGTGTATTATATGCTACTATTTAGAGATGCCAGTTTTTTGCGGTCATTACGGTTAACTCCTAAATCGCATAGAAGTAGAATCATTTCCAGAAGATTTATGCGCGCAGTTGAGTTAATTCGACTACGAATATTTCTTATGTTTCATGACTCGCATAACCAATGAAAATAGGTAATTATATGAGCGCAATGCAAAAATGCTTATCATACCTGCTCATGCAGCGTACTTCCCTGTTTTTTGTATCAGTATGATTACGGAATTGATTCGAATGGTTTCGCAGAAGTGCACATGTCATATTGCCTTTTCGGCACACATTCTATGAATTCGCATATCAGTTATTTTTATTCTTTTGTAAGCAAAATTCGTCGATCATATTATGCCATTAATTAAATGTACAATTACCTTAATTTGTAGAAAGTTGTTCATTTAGGGGTGCCCAAGGAGAACGTGGCCGGACTGGCGATATTGGGGTACGGGGGATACAAGGTCCGCATGGTTTACCCGGTCCAGATGGACCCCCTGGACACCCTGGAAGCCCCGGCTCAGCGGGCCCGAAGGGTCCTATGGGGCCAAAAGGACCACAAGGCGATACCGCTGTTGCAGGTAATTTATTGCGACGAATTGAATTAATCAGTTGAATATTACCGCAGCAGCCGGGTTAATGAAAGGATAGTGCATAAAATTCGGTGGGTTGAGAAACTTCACTTGTTACGTTTTTAGACCATTAACTTTTAGTCTGGGTTAGATCTGCTCTATTTCAATCGATGGGGGGTGATACTGGACCATCCACGAAGTGCCGATCAGATCAGCCGGAGCACAGTATGCATAACCGCTAAACTGGCTTGACGAGCAAGGTTTTCAAGGATTCTGGATAGAAGACGGTTTCTAAGAGAAAAGCTACATCCGAGAATTTCATATTTTAATTTGCTAAATATTTGAAGGAATATATAACTTCCAAAATATTTTTTTGAATTGTTACCATTACAGCATGTCAGTTTAAACGTATAAGGTTTAAAAAAAAACGCTGCTTACAACAGAATAACGAAAATGGTGAACATTGGTGATGAACTTACTCAATCGATAATTCTTATTTCATTGTGGTTGTTAAAAAAAGTGATTGAAAGGACAGCAGAGATCACTATGTGGTCTTTTAACCTCTCATCATTGCGGACACTGGCAACACCTTTTTCCGGAAACAACAAACCATGTCCTAAGCACTTTAACGTTCTCCGAAGGCATGTTTCCAAGATTATCAGCACACATTTTGGTATGACATTCATGAAACGTGTGAATGCTTGAAAAACAAAAAAAAAGCTGTGTACTTCTCGTTCGAATTTCATCCTAAACTTAAAATAGTCGTTTACCTTCGAAGTTAGTGCTAAGAAATGCCAAAATACAAGTGCCTAAGTGAAGCTAGTGTTGGCTGAATGATTTCGTACGCTGCATCCGCTTTGCGCCATTGCTTAAGAACAGGTGAATAGCAGACGTTTCGATGTTAATTTTTAGCGTTTAAGCATATTTCTTAGATTTCTTCTTCATTGTGCCACTTGTCTCATCCTATAAATGAAAGTTTTTAATTACCTAAGACGGTATTTTTGATCATTTAAAAGGATGCATGCAATAGAAAGAAGAGGTTAGCATGCGAATCGGCAGCATAACTTTAACAAATATTGTTGCGTATATCAATTTGTATGAAATAAGTAGATAAAGTGATAAAAGAGTTGCTATAATATGCGTTTTTTTTGCATTACTTTCACTTGATCAACCGGTTTGTCAAAAAATAATAAATGAAAAATAATTTTTTCTTGTTTTAAACGTATCAATATTAAGGAAATTTGTATGTTTGTTTTTTTTTTTTTTTTTGCGAAGTGACCGACCGATGCAAAATGCACATAATTTTTTAGCACATTCAAATATGTATAAATTGATTCAGGTTGGCAGGATTACTGTAGTCACCAACCGTATTGTGTATACTGTAGTCGTTACTAAACTTTGTAACTCCTACTCCTACAGTCGCCGAACTGAAACAGCCTAACGGACAAGCATATGCGCACAAATATGCGCAGATATAATATCACCACAATGTTCTTGCAAACTGGATCTAGAAAACGCGCAGTAATAGGTTGCAGTCATATGTTGCGAGGATTTTGGATGGCCACTTTTATCAATTATTTATTTAGGTGTAGGCATCAAGGGCCCACAGGGACCACCGGGACCTCCAGGACCGAAAGGGCCGACTGGACCGGCCGGAAAACCATCGAAGAGCCCTGGTGGACCCGGAAAACCGGGCAGCGTAGGACCTGTGGGACCACCTGGACGACCAGGTAGACGGGGCGACGAAGGCCCATGGGGACCGCCGGGTGAAGCAGGTTAATTCTGCAAATTACCTTTATGCCTTATAACTCAAATGAAGGCTACTTTCTTCTTATCATGAAACGCCTCAAATTCTCCATTAGTGCTAGAAATACCAAAAATTCTGCAATAATTTTATGCGGCAATCTTCATTATGTAAGGAGATAGAAACGTTACGACATAATTTTAAGGGGTAAAAATGACTGAAAGAATTACAATTTTGAGAAAAGGCGAAAATTTCTCCGTTGCCATAGTTCATACGTCAGCGAGCGATTATGGCAGCATAGAGAGTTGATATTTGGATGTTTCACCGAGTTAGGTGCAGGTGGTTTTTGTTTGATCCATTACGAGTCAGGTACAGATTGTTGTTTGATCTTTTACCCGGTAGGTACAGATTGTCATTTTCAATCGAAATCACGGCCAAAATTTATGCGTATAAAGCGGTCAGAAAGTGTACCATATGAGTGAAATATCCATTTATTCGTTGGTACAAAACATTCAACCGTTAACACAAAACTTTGCTCTTTCAACTGCTGTTTAGCGCTGATTTGCACCATCGTTCATAATGCTTTTCAGGACAACCAGCTGCATATTGTCCTTCGGACTGCGGTGTGTCGCAAATTCTCGCACCAGCCTATTTTGGATCTCCACGTTCGAAAACTGAGCAATATGGAGCTCCTCTGGACATCTCATTGATGAGGGCGTCTGACGAAGGACGACCTGAATACAATTGGTTTGAACGATTATAGCATCAGATGTCTATCTCTGAAGGCCGCGGACGATTTACGCACAAATTTTGTCCAAGCACTTGAAGAAACTGTTTTTCCTTCCATATGTCGAGTATTTATAGCATATATGCAAAGACGTCTTCTGCAGATGATGTTCACAACTATCATGATCAACTACTTGCGACTGTCATGACAACACATGATTAGCGTTTCGTTTTGCCGGATCGTTCACTTTGCAGTGGAGATCTGGCAATGCGACTAT
Organism: Ascaris suum; assembly: GCA_013433145.1. Classification (NCBI taxonomy): domain Eukaryota; kingdom Metazoa; phylum Nematoda; class Chromadorea; order Rhabditida; family Ascarididae; genus Ascaris; species Ascaris suum. The sequence goes on along the minus strand of CM024169.1, from coordinate 13,679,710 downwards.
TTTCTATTTTGTAATCTGAAGCGGGATCGCCGAGAGAATCACTTCAACGTCGGAAGCTACTTTGAGTCGCATGATTAAAACTTTAGAAATCTGAAACCTTCTTATGAGCAGTGTGTCGAGATTGGAGGATACTATATCCGACTCTGATATGACGTCAACGTTTCAAGTTCTATGGCAGTCAAGGTGGAAAACCCATCTATACGACGCCAACTCAACGCTGAAAGTCTCCTCTGTTGCCTCCTCCCACATTTGGCCTTCACTGATGTCTTTTCGAAATTTCATTGCAAACCGAAGCACTCGGCCGTTGCCACTGGGATCACAGACCTCGTTTACGCCTCAAAATTGAACGACAGTTTTATCAGCGTGGTGCCGACATAATGAGCCTTCTGGACTCGCGCTAACGTTGCCTATGTTATAATATTTTAGCCTTAAACGCTAAAAAAACTCGACTTCTTAACTTTCCAGCCATCAAAAAATTAAATTTCCAATCTTAAACCGTTCTCGAACATTTTCGACTTCTGATCTTCATAGAAATGAAAAGACTGTCCCAGTATTTATGCCATTTTTAACGAACATAATACAACCATATTTCTTAATTTTCCAGCGGATTTAACTCTACAAAGTTGGAAAATCAAAATGCTCAAACGTTTGTTTAATCAAAGATTCATAATCAGAAAGGTTTATAAAGTAATTAAGTGAGCATGTATGGGGTCTCTGCGACAAAACCACGTTTACACAACACTCCAGTGTTGAAATCTGTCTCACGCTTAATTAATCTCACAAGTTTTCGCATCGTTTCTTTCTTTGTTACTCGTAGTAGGCCCACGAAATCGTTTTATGCATTTGATTACCGTTGTCATTATGCTTCATATTTTTACAATTTCGAACACTGTGCTCGAATATTGACTCACCCCTTACTCATGATATGCTTGACTGCATAAACATTGTGAATATTGTGGTGAATTTCTGTTAAAGCAATGAACTGAATCGATCTCCTCCCTCCCCCCTCCCCCCCCCCCCCCCCCCACTCCAAGCTTTATGTAAATACTAGCGAAATCCATAAAAGCTAAACATATTCAGCACCAAAGGCATTTGTAAACCAACTTTTTAACGACATTATGGCAATTTATTCGTTAAGCGGCGAGGAATAAATTAAGGCTAGAACAAGAAGGAAGTGAGGAGCACCTTTTGCATTCATCCTCACAAAAAGAATCATAATTTAAGGATGAAATCTGTTAATGGGTAAAGTTTGTTTCCAAACAGATATAATAGTATTTATCACGAAAAGAAATACCAAAACCACAGATAATAATATGCGAATTGTACACGTAGTTAGTTGTAACTGCCAGAAAAAAAACCATGATAAGGCACGGCGGAGCTTCAAAAATCTTGCCTACCAGTTTTTTCACTTGATAGGCAAAATATCTTCACTTTGCATTTAATATGCGAATATGACTTTCAGTAGGATCACATATAAAACATATATGTGTAGCTGAGAAGCTAACGGAAAAAAATAGCGAGAAATTAATATAACATCGAATTAATAAATAATTAATTCACTGCATAACGCTACAAGAGTAAGAAGAACAAGTAGTGAACCATTAAAGAAAAATTCGTCTGATGGTAACCTTCGAGAGAAATCTTATTATAAAGTAATCTCATATAATAATCTCCTAGAATTAAGAAAAAAGCTTGCTATATTTGTTCATTGTCTTCAATGAAAACGCTGACAACTGAAACCAAAAATAAGCAGAAAAAGCAATGAGCACATAGGGGAAGGAGCAAAACGAGCATTACAAAGTTCACTTCGTTGATTCGACCTTCACGATGAAGTAATTTCGATACTAGATGAACGAACATGCCCTAAAGGAAGAGACGGTCAATTCCGTTGCTTATCCAACATTTCTTTGCAACGATGTCTGAAATGTTTGAATATCTGGACTTAAAAAATGCATGAAATGAATATAGATGTTTGAAATACTGAGGTTTCGCTGCGACTTCCTCAACTTCCACAGCTTCTTTGCCTCAGTCAATGATAAAATTCAATGCTAAAGAACAGAATCTCTAATTACAGTCCATCAAAACTGAAACGAGAGTGGGTTATTATATCATTGCAGAGTTAATGCATGCCCATTCAGAAGTTTGTTCCAGTATGCAAAGGCCATGAATATTTCCATACTAACTAATAAATTCACTCCTAAGCAGCTTATTACCTTCATATACGGCCTACCGTTCCGCATTTTCCCCCCTCTCCACAATCGTAATAGAAAGTATCAATACTCTCAATGTTTCAAGTATGCGCGCGACGACACAGCAAACCAACAACCATGCCATACGATAAACTGGATTCGTATCAGAAGTGAGCCGCAGCTTTCGCCTTTTTGTTTTCAATTGCGTCCAAAATGGGTTGCCGTTTTGTTTGATATCGTACTTGTAACTCGCGTAGCTCTATATCCATTTCTGCCTCAAGACCAGCTTTCCTTCTTATAAGCTCCTCCAGTGGCAACTCGGTCAGCTGCAAACTCAGATGCATATTGCTGAAGCAACCGTGCATACTTGTGTGCATATTCAAAGAAATTTATAATACTCCAACACTGCAATGTACTTATCTTTGCCTTAACACCGACTGACCTTTCGGGGTCGATATTGTTTATTGCGAATAAATTCAGGGGAAAAGCGAAAGAAGCTATATTCTTGATAATGGATATGGGCAGACTGTTAGAGGCTTTACATAGAATCCAAAAAGTCTAGGCACCCATTCAGTGCTGGAATCTCATTTATTACACAACATTAAAAGTGGAATAGAATAAATATGCAAATACTGCCCTATTAAAAGTGCAGATTACGCCTTCGCACTCGGAAAGAAAGAGGGCCACGTCTGGAATAGAATCCGAAAAGGTTTGGATGCAAGCTGTGCGAAGGTCGATCAATCCTTGCCAGCAGCAAAACATATGAGGCAAATCTGTACTCCGACCCAATGGAAACTTAACAATAACTAACGAATCTGTATGAAAGAATTAACTTACATGCTTACTGCAATTAGCAGCCGACTGTCAGTTAGTATAAATGAACCGAAGAGGTTACAGTTATATAACCCATCTCAACAGCGATGCAAAATAAAAGAAACGTACAAAGCTGTAATCACCATCGGTACACGCTTTGTTGAAATGCAAATCGATGAGAGAGGGGTTGGGGAATGAAGAATCCTCTGTAGACGACAGCGTCCCCGATGCACCAACAGGGCCTGTGCCCGCGTTCATTTTCTGCAATGCCACGTTTTCGGCTGCAAGTCCACGTTGGTCAACCACCTTGTTGTTCACATAATGCGCCCGGTTATCTTTTGCTGGTGCCACCTGCGCACTCGTCCCTGCAAGTCATTAAAATGAAGCAAAGCAATCACCATCATTCATCACTAGCAAAAATTCAGGAGTCATCCAGCGTCGTGAAACCGCTCATAAGTCTTACTAAAGTGAATATCACCTATTCATAAAATCCGGTTTAGGATGAAAACTTTATAACAGCGTCGGAGCACCAAATACCCAATATTAGGTTTTGCTTTGATTTTGCGTTATTACAGGGTGAGCTGGTTAACTGGACTGGTATTCATTAACCGATGACACTGCCTCAATGGGGCACTATCTAGGTACATCAATTTTATTGAAAGGATTTACAATGTCGTCAAGGCAGACGCCACTTACAAGCCTTCTACGTTGTAGAATAATCGTCAAATATGAGAGCCATTCTGTTGCCAATCGTTGGCAACAAATTTAGACAGCCGGAAGGACTTCGCGAGGAACAAAAAATTTCCAAAATATGCTAAAACTGCACCATGAAATTCAAGAGAAGAGCTCAAGAACACTCTTTGACGAGATTTCGCGAGAGGCTTCCCCTCTTTATCGAGGCTTGGGCTTTGGAGAAGAGATCGCTATCCCCTTCCTCGGCCACGGGCCTAATTCATCATTGCTATGATACGAATGACGTCCACCTATCAAGGCAATTTTACGCGCAGATCGGCGAAAATGAAAGACCTCTCCTCCTTCCAGATTTCATTAGCGTGCCGTGAGTTGATGGTTTGCTTTTTAAAAATTTGTGCAATGCTACCACATCACGGGAGCATTTTCAAACAGCGTAAAGCGGAAACTTTTCAGAGGCGCACCACTGTCAATGAAGACACTCGACTGTTTCAGCGATCCAAGAAACCGAGGTTGGGTTTTCGCCGGGAATCTTTGTTGCTGTCCCTGCTTCAATGCAATATCATACTAAACAAGGTCTGCAATCAATGGCTTACCTTCGTTGTCGAAAGCGCGTTGTTGAAAGCCGAGTATATGGGTAGTGCCGCCAGGTGGGGGAACATCATAGAGACGTACTGAACGCAGCTGTGCTGATATCGAATCGCCAGCTGCGGTCACAAAACGGTCTGCTGAATTCGCAACATTTTTGCCACTCTACATACTGAGCTTAGTTTCTTGAATCTATAGTCCAATTTTTCAGCTATCTGTTCAACATACGAATCACTAAACGGCCAAACATTTCTTCTTAAAGAAGCTAAAATGAAAGATAGCCAATTGCTTATTTTTATCTTCCGCGTTGAAGTCGACATGACATATTAATAAACCCCTGAGAAGAAGGGCTCTATGCAGTTATGTAGGCTGTTATTATGCTACCGAACGATCGTTTTGAAAAGCGCCACTTATGAATTGTCACATGGATCCTATCACCGAACTGTTTACCTTACTATAAACCGACCAGTACGGCTTGACATGAGCAGTGTTTAATTTGATGCACATGAATGTACTGCCATGCACTCTGTTCTAGACATTCGGTCAACATGCTACTTGTCACTCATTCACATAGCATCTGCAATTTCAGTCTACAGCCCCGTCGTACCTGTTCTAATCTATATAGTACAGATCACATAATGCCACAAAATGTCTATGTTTTGATTTTATTCTCTTTCTAACTTTGTTTTTTGTTATCCTTAACACAGCATCCATAGCTAAAGAACCTTTTGAGGAAAAAAAAGCTCAATTATGCGCAAAGCAAAACAAACCTTTTTTCTTTTTTTTCACAAGTGTACATTCACAAGAGTTCAAATTTACCATTAGTTTTAGGATCTTTAAGCCTATATATTATACAGATTGAGCCGGCATTATCGATGGTTTACTACTGAATCGAAACGAGGAAAAAATAAATCATACCTCATACGTAAAGAAATAACGAATAAATAAAGAAAACAAATATGCAAGAAAATGTATACCGTGGGCGGACGGGACGTCATGCTGTATAAGCGTAGCATCATCTGTGCCACCTATTTCTTCACCGTTCATTAAACCGCGTACCATCGTCGCGTCCCCTGTGTCTTCATACTGCGTCTGAACAAAAGATGCTCAAATGCAAGCAGACTATAATGAAGACAAAATCTTGGTAGAACGCAAGGTTATACGTAAAGAAGCGAAGTACTATCTCATGGCATTCGATATCCTTAACGCCCACTATAAAATAAGCCGAAAATATTTCCACCTGCAGTAAATCTACAGGGAAAATAATAAAAACGTATTTATAAATAAAAAGCAGTCCCGTAAACAGAAAATGAGGGAGAAAAACGAACGTTTTCGTTGGCATATGCTGCGGCAATGGAACGCGCATCTTCGATCATCTCTTGCAGTACACCTGCTGAGGGAGCATTCACTATAAACGCATGCTGAAACAAACTCCATACATATATATATCTTATCGATAGCCCAATAACAGACCACCCGACACGCTGATTGGACAACAGCCTAAGTTTATAAGCTCTAATGCTTAAACTTCTTTAGAGCATCAAAACCTACATCATGTACCACATCGAGGTTTCCTCAGTGACCACGAAAACGCAAAAACATACGTGATGCCTCATCACGTCATTTACGACTGGATATTTCTTAACACAAATGAATTAAATGGAACGAGCAAACCTCGAGAAGTTGTTTGGCAAGCTTCCGATCTTCGGGATTTTTGACGAGACATTGTGCAATGAAATCTATGAATTCCACTGACCACTCATCACTGTTCTTCAGCGTTGGTGGCGGTTTCGTCGGGATCATAAAGATCGCCTATAAATTATTTCTCCTTTAATTAATCTCAACTTTTTCTTCTTCCATATTCAAATATCAATCCACACTAGCAACAAACCAATGCAACATTCACATATTCGCTGATGAATTGAACAGATATGGAATGTTCGATTACCTCAACCCCTTTTCACTACTAAACTGTCCAGTGATCTATTTTTGAGAACTAGAGCTGCGTCGGGTCTCCACTAACAAAGGGCAACCAATGACCTTTCACCCCACTTGGAACCATAAATAAACAATGCAGCCGGATTTGGGTATTGAGAAATGGGAAGACAATTATTTGCTCATAAAAGAAAATTATACTCGCAAACTGCGGCGAACCTGCAATCCTTTGCTTGCCTGGCGAATCCTCTACAAATAAGCTACCGCCGACGCTTTTATCATCGATAATTTTTTCTTTAGGTCTTGTCAGCTGTAGTGCGCACATGATACAAACAACATTTCTGATGAGTGTATGACTCCAACAATCAGGGTATACCTGGCATTTAGAAGGATAAAGCGCTTCTGCAGATAAGACAGCTGACTGCTTATGACATCAATCATTACTCGATAACAAACTCTTTAAACTTCTGTGCAGCCGGGTGCCAAAGTGGCTGGATGTGTGCCAAAAGCTGGATGCATGCCATACAAATTGTTGCCCTCTAAAAAAATGCTTTTTTCTCGATTGCGCGCTATTATTTAAATTCATCAATTAAAATTCCTCATGCTTCCCCCCAACTCAAATTCCACTGAGTGTAAATCAGAAGCGGTGCGGTATTAATCGAGGCTCGGCCTCAATACTCATTTGCGTTTTTTAATATTCATGAGCTGATCAAGCAAACTTAACGAAATATTAGACATGAGATACATACACGCTTCACATATGAAATGATATATGCCCCTATATGAAATGAAATTCTTATATGTAGCCGAAAATAATATCCAGTGATCCATATTCACTTAAAGACCAGCATGTGGATCTTTTCCTTAGCAACCCAAAGCGCCAAATCGAGCATAGAATTTTCGTTTTCCTTGAACGCTAACAGTTGTAAAATAACTTTCACATACGGGAATCTAGTTCAGCCTTGTTGCAGTCAACTTCATAACATCATATAGCCTAACGCTGATATGATGGCAACAGTTATGTTGAAATCCACTCATTACATGATTATTACTGACGTGGGATCTTTAAATGAAACACTAATACTAACTGCAAGTATTGAAGTCGTTTACGACTTCAACCGGACGAAGCGAGAGGGATAAAGGAGGTATACAAGCTATAGATGTTGGGCAATCTAACAATATATATCGATCTAGAAGCCCAATGGATGGACAACAGAAGAAATTATGCGAAGATGAGAAATTCCCTCAAAACGAATGTATTTCTGATTAAAATAAAAATTCAATTCAGGCAAGATATCGGAAGCAATCACAGTCAACGCATTAGAATAATATTTACAAAGTCTAAAGTGAGACAGAAAAAAGAATGGTGAAAGAAACTGCCAACACCATGAGAAAAAGCTGCTCACCTCAATTATACAACTGAAAGAAAGGAGAAACAAGTGAAAAGCGCCAATGAGAAAGGTGCATTTATGGAACAATTCCTGCGGAAAATATTACCCCTTAAAAACCAATAGAAAACTGGAACGGTAAACCTCTAAACACAGTCGTGGGTCAACTTGATCTTCTCTCGAAGTTTTATTTTCATCCTCTTACTTTGAAGTTTTTCTGTGAATCTTAACACCAGCTAATGAGCGATAAAAGAAAATAAAATTGTGATTTTCCATATAATCAATGAAAGATATTCGCAGATCATATCTCTCGAAGCAATCTTCGGTCGACAAATTCATGACAGTCGCAAAGTCAAAACAATACGAGTAAGGCTTCGAATGTTCCCACAACACACTCCGACGACCGTTCACCAACAACATCCCCATGAAAATAACCAACGGATGTGGATGGGAACAACGGATCTGAACGACAATTCAACGCCACTCCCCGCGAAGCTTCCACACTCTTACGGCATGACAATATCCTAGGAGCACAGAAGAATCGGCAGCCTCTGCAAAAAAATATTTCTTCCGGGTTAAGGCAATAAGAAAAACCAACCCGCATAGGATGGATATCTGCATGTGGCGGTCTTCCTTCAGCCATCTCCATACACGTTATTCCTAGTGACCATATGTCAGCTTTAGTGTCGTATCCGATCTCTTGTATCACTTCCGGTGCCATCCAAAATGGAGTTCCAATCACTGTATTCCGTTTTGCCATTGTATCCTCAAGTGAATCACATTACTTCCTCTGCCCAGATACACGGGCACAATCAATTTCATAGTCGGAATTTCAGTTTGGGAACCGGGACGGAGACGCTAGGCAACGATATCTTGAAAGCAGAGAACCATAGGAGACAAATTAGTCGTTTATTTTTAAGCTCCTTAAAAGAAGCCTAAGCGAAATGCTCAAGACAATTACAAATTCTGTCACATTTGACAGTAAAACCAACTCCATTTGATCCGTGACCTCCTAATTAAGAGAGAGGAAGGAGGGAGGGAGGGAGGGAGGGGGGGGGTGAGGATCTTGTAATGGTGATAGTCGTAGACATGTCACCCTGCTGCATCTAATCTGCATTTTGTGCAATAAATAATTTCTGCATTAATAAGATTACGGTGAGTTGGCCTGCCACTCCGAAATCGGCGAGTTTTGCATGTCCTTCGGTATTCAAGAGAATATTGCCCGCTTTAATATCGCGGTGTATCTTCTTAAGGTCGTGCAAGTATCGAAGACCCTTCAGAACATCTCTGAAATATACATAATTGAACAAACAATAAAGCCACAAATATTTTCGATTAGTAATAACTTCTCTTTTTTATTAATTGACACATTCAAAAGTTCTTCATTTCGTTTTTTGAAACGCAGTGAACAAATTATCGAAAGTCAATACTTTCCAATGCTCCTCATAAATAGGGCTCTACCATGACTTTCAGTCCAGGATTTGGCTGCGATCGATGTGCTCATTGCTCAAACTGATAGGAATAGTTTGAGGATTTTTTTTTTCATATGAATAGGCGTAAACCGGAAAAAACTAATTAATACGAAGTGTGTTTTCCGAGCGCTCTAACCTTTTTACGTCGACGAATTAAGGTTAAACATACTAGATTTTAGAGCGTGGATGAGGGTATGGTAACTGCATGCATGCAATTTTTCGGAACATGAAGAACGAATTGAGACCAACGCTACACCGCCATCGGTAACACTAACCCGACTTAATAGATACTCTTATATCTCGGCTAGACGCGTCAAATCCGACTGTAGATAGCATTTGTTTGTACAATCATTTTGTTCTCTCACAATGATTCATTTTTAGCCAAACTATAAGGATTTCCTCTTGTATGCCATAATATAGGTGCTTTCAATGCAGTGGCTAAGCAGTTACCGACTGCAGTTCGGTTGCGGGAGGACACGAAACTCTCACCTTGGGATAGTTATACCAAGGAATACCCCGGAATGGAAGAGGCGCAAACGCGAGTATGTGGCGATTGCGAGGATGTCGATCAGAAAGATATGAGGTTTTCGCTTTCTGACGAAAGAACATTTTTGCCTCCAAATAAAACAATTATTCATAGCACAGTGATTAGGAGGTAGGCTGACGGTGGCTCAATTCGAGGCAGTGATGATTACGTTCAGAGTCGACTGAATGGATCGTGGTGGAAGTCGACGAGAGTATGTGTGCGGATCAGGTGGGCACTAATTTGCGTATGGGAATTTTCGTCACAGTGTCCTCATTTAGGAATAATTTCCCGATACTGCAACGAATTTCCATCTTAAATTATACAACGATGAAAGCAGGAGGTTCAAGAAGAATGGCAATTCCCCTTATGGGAAGATACAGGAGATTAGAGTGAAAGGGGGGGGGGGGTGGAGCGAAGGATGCAAAGCTCCCTCGACACTAAAACTAAGACTAAAATACATTCATATTACTCGGCACGTCCAATTCCCCATTACAGCAATTCTGATATTGTTCACCCCTCCCAGAACGATAACGTCTTTCCTTTCTTCTTTTACGAACTGATTCGTTTCTTCTTCACATCGATTTCCCTCTGCTGGAGAATTAAATGGTAACGCGGCTATGCAACCATTTTGTGGCCTAGAGTCTGCTTTCATGAAAACAGCAGCTGATGCTCAATCCTATGGTATATGAACAGCTCAAATTTCTTCACTGATACAATCCTCGATTTTTTGGCCACATTTTTGGAGCATCGATTCTTGTGAAATGAAGGGTTCTCCATTCCCGCTCTTGTTCGAAACGGGGGATTCGTTCTACCAGCGACTTCGATAGATCTCGGTGAGACCTGCCCAATCATGCCGTGGATTAGGCCTGCGGTGGAGCGCTCATAAAGCGCGATCCCTTTTGCGCCTTCTTCGGCTTTTTTCATTCTGAAGCACTGAAGGCGCAAGACTGCTTTGCGTTTCTTCACCTGCTGTTATTACGAAGCAGTGAAGACAGGATGCTGTTGGATAGTTCCACCTGGGCCCGCCTCAGCCGCAGCCCATAACTGCTCGGTCCCAGATGGACGGTTTCGGTCATATTTGAAGCAAATATAGAGCGTAGGATACGAGAGAAGGTGTAACTGGCAAAGATCTAATCGTGTAATACGCAGGAAAATGCTACTTAAGGAAAAGAATATTGAACATAAATTACAAAAAGCGCATGCTTAAATAAATCTCGGTGGTTACCGACCGTCGCTGATGCCTCTCGACCAGTGATCATAGATTATCGGATTTTGTTAACTAATGAATTGTCACGCAAATTTGCTCTCTTATAATAGTGCGCAAGAGTTCCCAGATAAGCGTTAGACGTCGAAATGTGATCCCCCTTCATCAATTTATCGACCTTTCAATCGCAAATATTGCGGGACAAATCCAGTCACAGCACTCATGAATTTAGACAGAAATCGAGACCGTCTAGAATTGGTTCCCAATTCAACCTTTTTCACGCAACGCTTCTTGCTAAAAGTAAATCTGCAAGCAGAAATGGCTGATTCTCTAATGTTTTGGATGTGCCACGCATTCTGACAGTTTTGGTGCATTGCTATCGACGTTAGGTATACACTGAAGAGACCGTATCACCATCATTTTTTGCTTAAGATGGGATAAACACTGCACCGATTAACTCTCAGTTCAACATACCGAAATAAGGAGCCCCCTTGTACCAATTTCTATGCATCTGGTATTTGTTCAGCTCGGGCTTCCTAATAAAATAATTGATAACCTTGTTACAGCCGCAATTTCCGATTCGCTGAGTGTTTTTCTTCGCAATCGCATTATATCGGAGACAGAGCCCGCACCACAATACTCCATTACTATCTGAAATACCTGTCAAACTTTGCCTTATTTATAGGCATAACAAGCTTATAGATTCCTTTCAGTCGTATAGCACACTAAATTAATTCGGATGAAATAAAACCTCTGAGGGAAGGATATATATGAGGTATCTAATAATGACGAGTTGCAATGCGATATGCAGAACATGCTGCCACTACTATTCATCATTTCCCTCATTACAGTATTTTCTGTGAACACCGTAATCATTCATGTACTCACCCAGAGGTCGGAATTTTTGAAATATGAGCCATAATATTTGACCACATATTTACTGTCACATTGTTGCATAATGCTGATTTCTTTGATAATCTCTTGGAGATCCGTATCAACGGGAACCTTCTTCACGGCCAATATGTGACCTGACTCGCGATGCACCGCCTTATGCACCGAACCATATGACCTAAAAGGTATCACTACGCTGCTATTCAACCAACAGTCTATACTGAAATATTTAGAGCCGACTGCCACATTTCATTGCATGCAGCTTCTTGTCTCGAATATCCTCGTCTGCGGTTTCCCTGGAGAGGGAGACGCTCTAGACCTTTCGCAGTCTTTGCGACACATTAATTTTTGAAGCAACTTCCTTTTATCATATTGCATGTATGCTTTAAATATCAGGCCGCTGCTGCCTTACTGACAAAAGAATTTCATCGCCGTTTGCATTAAAGAATCATATGGCACGGATAACCGATCTGATCGACGGAACTAGTTCTTCCCATAAAAAGCCCTCACTTTCCTCTAAAGAACACCCCAGATGATGCAGATAAACGCTAGTTGAAAACCAATCCCCCCCCCCCCCCACAATAACTAAATACCTCGAAAATATTTGTAAAAATAAACGTGACATTAATAGAAAATAATTTTTCTCGAACCAATTGAAATTCATAGAGCAATGCTCAATCTTCGCACAAAGATTTATGATTTGAAGTTCAATTTCGAACTTGAGATGACATCACGGTTTTTCAATGATGGCTGCCTCTCAAGAATGCAACATAATTGAGACGCCAATAAAATTCGGCAAAAAAAGGTGCTAAAAGTCCTTACAAACACCGAGAAAAGTGGATATGCTTATTTTTTGATCAAACTCAAAGAACCGCTTGCCATTTATGAGCTTTTGCATTCCACACACTAACACGCACAATGCATATGTTGCCCGCGACTTGAGTTTGTGAATACTTCCCCATCTTGCCCACTTGACGAAGTAAAGACCACTCTAACTCCCCCTTCCCCCCCCCCCCCCCCACCCCGCTATGAAGCCTCTCTAGTCCCTTATCGCCAAAACGATCACCCTCAAAATACAGGTTGGAGAGGATAAAGAGCATGAAACAAGCACTCCTCTTCCTTTCTTGTATAATAAACCCTATGTGAAGCCCAACCCATAACAGTTTTCAAGCCCGCATTGCATTTAAAACAGAAAAAGTAATAAAATGAACCCTTCGCCGAGCTTTCCAACAATATCGAAAACGTCTTCAGGTGGCTTGTTGAGTGCTGTCGCATCCAACTTGAAATGATCACTGCAATTAAAAATAGATCATTTCTTTCTAGAATCAATAACGTCCACATCTAAAAACTTAAGAATGGAGCGCTGGCTCTTATAAGAAAAACTTAGAGGTGGTCGATTACTGAGCATGCCATGAGATATGATTAGTGCGTTCGACAGATCAGCGAATATGTCATTCAACAAGGTCTCTTATGTAGACCCGTCAGCATTAATAAGTCAATTGTTTGTTCCGGAAGGACATTACACCCGAACAGCTCAAAAAAAAAAACGATCGATTTATAGAATTCTAAACGAACTGAGCTTCGTGCTCACGTTTCGTTGGTCGCGAGGATAAATATGGCGCTAGTTGGTGCTCTCCTTTCACTTTTCAAAGACCCTTCAGAAACTCGTCAGGTTGTGTAAAAACTCGATTCTCACTAGAAATCTGCCATGATCGGGACTTTCGGATGTCCGAGAGAACATTTAAACCATCCGGTGTTTTTTTTTCGGCAACTTGCCGATTTCGAAAATTTTTGTATAAGTTTTGACGGACCGCTAAGTTTCAAAATTGTGCTCTTCGTGCTCCGTCAACCTCCTATTAGCCAACCAAACGTCCCTCCTGCCCCCCCCCCCCCCGTCTTCTTGAAGAGAAATATTTGTGCATCTGAAATGACTAGCCAAATATCATATGCATTTAGTATGGCTCTTAGGTGGATAATTTCCGGTAATGAAATCGAATTACCTGGAGGCCTCAGAATCGCGACGGACGCGTTCTTCGGTCATACCTTCCAGAAAGCTGAAATTTTCATTGCATTAAAGGTTAATGAGAAAAGTCGAGTAGAAATAAAGATACCGAATGTACATCATTACCAATAAATGAGCCCTCAAAGAGACATAAAATAGACAATTATTCAAAAACATTTGAAATTGTGAAGAGAAAAAAATATTGAAAATTATGTCTCTTATTGAATTATGAACAAATTCATTCTAAAATATAATGAAACGCTTATTAAAATTAAAGATTAAGCATTATTTTCGAAGCACAAATAATTTGTCATTTGTATGTATTTTAATTTTTAAAAAAAAAAACTTTTTTCTTCTAGCAAAATCGACCTAACAAATAGCTCTTAAATGTTGATGTCTGCGAAAATACTTCTCGAATTTTGCTATATATATATATATATATATATATATATATATATATATATATATATATATATATATATATATATATATATATATATATATATATATATATATATATATATATATATATATATATATTCAACAAATAATTCAAATATTAGTGTCATTATCTATTTACACAACAAAGAACATTTCTTGAGTTTATTATGTGCTTTTTAAACGAATGTTTAATCGAGACACAACATTCAAATATATTCAACTGTTTGGCTATTGACTGTTTAGCTATATGTGCAAAATCAAGATAACCAGAACGAAATATGCGATTCATTAGACGATCGCTCATTGCGTTTGAATTTCAACGTGAATACATATAGATGTGATTCGTTCAGCTATTCGGAAATAATTTCCACATTTACATAAATAAACAATAAATCAACAAATTTAGTCATTTGACAACAACACAACAACAACGCCACGAATTATTCAAGGATGAGAGAGGCGTGCAACCATAGCGGAAACTTCCTCCCACCTCCATTTATTTACTGCACTTCACGGCTGATGTGCTATGGAGTGTGAATGTCAGTGTTTCCGAAATGCAAATACTTCTATAATGCATTTCTGCATAAGTTATCAACTAAAATCCACCGTTTCCCACAATTTGCGCCTCGCCACCATATAACTGATCATGCCTTACCGACGCTAAGAGCTTCTAATACCTCACAAGAAAGGGGATCACATAGAAGTCACGACGAATGTGTTTGAGTTGTTTTTGTACTTGCCGACGAAGAATGGGAGGGGGAGGGAGATAAACAGTGAAAGAGATAGAGTTGAGTATACCTCTAATATTCGTTGGAATGTAGACCCCTTAATTTCCCGAATAATTGTTTTTTCGACGGTGTTCGCCATATAGTTGCACAAATTTAAAGCTTATGATGTTTGCGATTTGCTGTTGAACATGCTTCCTTGTGAATCAATGTTTCACCGCTAAAAGAGACACTTCTACCTTATATTTTCCAACTGCCATCATATAATCAGCGATGTTCCTCGAGGAACAATGCTCTTTTGACTCATTACTTTTTATAATTTCAGTAAATGATTTCTTCAATAATCTATGGAATATTCGGAAATTACTAGAAGATGACCTAAAAATATTTCGCCTTTTGTGTGACCTCCACTATCGGTTTTGATAATTTGCATAAAGGAATCTCAATGCTCTCGATCACTTAAAATATATTACCTTTTGAAGTACGCCTTCGCTGCCTAATGTTGTCCCGTTTGGAAATGTTGTACTCAAGTTTGACCGCCGTCTATGAAAAAAAGATAAGGAGATAATTGAGAAAATTCAGTGGCGCTTCACTAAGGTGTCTCTTATGAAAGCATTCCTTGGACCATTCCAGCGTAATTATGGAATTAAAAAAAAAGCTTAAGGAGAAAAAGAGTAGCAAAGATCATGAGAAATCGAGATATGCGGGAATATATGAAAAATAAGATAAATTATGGTTAAAATCACGAAATAGCAGATATCGCCGATAGACAGCATTGCTTCAAGCGCCGCTTCAAATACGATAAATTGCCGACCATAACCACATGATATAACAAAGAAATCGAAATGGGGAGAACAAGGAAAGCAAATGAATCGAGCATATCAGTTCAATTCGCTAATATCCTTTCAATTTAAGGGGGTTGCAACCTCGAACATAGTGCAACCTTTCGAAAGGAGAAAATATGCTCGAAAGGAAAACTATGAAATATCTTGCACAAATTCAATGATATCCTCTTCCTTTTCCTTGTCCCTCCTCATCTATTCAGTGAAATAGAAATTGCTGAAATGTGCAAGAGTTTTACATACGTTTCGTTCTTCGCGAAATGTTTTTTGAGCTGCAAACATCTGCTTATGAGCCTAGGTTTGGGGTTTTTGACATTAAACCCCTTGGAGTACCATTGATGCAAGCTCTAACTGATCCTCCGCTTCAAAATTTTCAAGCTTTTTTTTTGTTATACTCCAAGAGAACCCTGCTCATACCTATTGATTAACGTGAGCGTCGATAAAGTTGTTAATTATCGCGCAAAATATGCTCCATGAGAAGCGTCTTTTATGGGTTCCGGTTATGTGTTGTTCGTATCTGAAATGAGCTCCTTCGCCGAAGTCACTGAAGCATGGAACTCTTCGGCGTTCACAAAATCCCTCGAATTACTTCACCTCACCACCGTCAATGATTTAGTTTAGTGAATATATGATGCCTCTATGTTGACCTCGTTCTTCCTTTCCATTCATTTCCCATCCTCCAGACTTCCGTCCGTGGCGTTTCCTTACCGGTATTCTCTTTACTTGCAAATACCGAATATATGTCACCTTCGCATGTGTTTCTTCATTAAACTGTACTTACTGCTACAACCGTAAATTTCATGTCTACTCTTGCTGCTTTGTTACGGTATAATCTCATTGGTTCTTGCAGCTTCCTTCATTTTTAAAATTATACGCTTCGTTCGTCATATAGATCCATTTAGAAATCGAGAACACCACTTCATTATACAATTTATTTTTTTAAAAGTTCCTCCCTGAAAATGTTTGTACCGTGAAGATGAACCAGTCTAAATCCTGCACACATATATTCGAAAGGCAACCAAACTTGAATGCTATAAAGCATTAGCTGCATGAATACACACCTTCACTAATTTTCCCTCAGTACGAACGCTCATATTCTCTCTCGAATGTACATCCGTTCTGAAATCTGACGGCAACATAAGTTGCTCTCGAATAAATATGCACCTTGGAATATTGCAAAAGGTAACGGATCCAGATCAACTCGAAGTAAACGAGTTTATTGTTCGCGGGCACGCCTCCACACCCCACACCCGGTCGCAATTTTTTTATCACTTTTATTATTACTGCTATTATTATCATTACTATTGCTACTAATACTGTTATTATTACTACTACTATTATAATTGTCATTACTACCATTATTATTACAATTGTTACTATTATTGCTATTATTATTACTATTACTGTCATTTTTTGCCATTATTTAAATTTTAAAAAGAAATATAAGCCATGAGATGCGTATGAATGCAGAGACCAGCAAAAAAGAAGCACCTGTAGCTGTGTACACGAGGTATAGAATATGAAGAGAATAAAATATTCTTTAAGTCGAACCTCAAAATGTTCCTCACTGAAACGCTTATAGACAATTATGCTTAACGCTTCACTTACGGACTATGAGCTCAACGCTTAAGTTCCTCAACGAAACAAAGAAAAAAAAAACGTTCTCATATAACGAACACACGCCGCAATTTCTCCACGAATTTATCACAAACGGTCAAAGCAAACACCTATTTTAGAGGAAAACCACAAAATACTGCAGAATACAAATATGCCATCATCAAATAAAATCAGCATTACGAGAAGCTTTACGTGTTTCTAACCTAGAAACGATGGATCATTTGTGCTGGGCGGACATTTTCACTCATTTTGCGTTTCTGCCTTCTTCTCTCTCTCTCCATCCTTGTGCTTTCTAATAACTTCCGCTGTAAAATTACTCAAAAAACCGCCCCATTGTTTTGCATTAATAAATCTTCAATTATTATCGAAAATTTCTCTGCTATGCTCTCACTTCTCGAACTTCATTCGAATCCTCGCACTAATCGTCATCTCTCATTCCATCTTTACTCCTTTCGATCAAGATGAATGAATAAAAAAAAATGCTCTCGGATTATGGCATCTTGCCATTTATTGCAGTAAATCGTTATAAGACAAGTAATGAAAACAAATTTTCGGTAGCACGCGGTTGCCTCTGAATTTCATTGGGAGGTATTGGCGGGTGCTCCTCTGCGTGTCTGACGCGTAAATGGCAGGTTTGTAATCAGGTTGTATATACGCGGTGTGTTGTTAAGCGTTATCTTTCGTTTTATTGATATCGTCCATGAGGGTAGGTGATGCATCTCAGTTAGCGCTGATTGCGTTCGTTTACCGAGCAAAAATTTACTTCTCATCATCCACTTTCGGTTTTTACTTAGTAAACGCATACCTATTTTTACCTGTTACAGGTGATTTCTCGTTGTAGTCTCATCCATGTTTTGCTTGCTATTCTCATCTACTCTTATTCCTTTCCGTTGAATGCTAATATCAGCGTGTAAATAAATGGATCGACAGTGGACATTCTTGCATATGACGCTAGCAAAAGGGTCATTGCAATTTCGAATTCGTTAGCATCATAGATGGTTATAGTTTTAAGGGATTCAAAAATCTAGTTTAAAAAATACTCTGTACCTTCGGTAGGAGATCCGATCCAACATGGATGTCCATTATGCCAAGCAGGCGGCCATCCCAATCTATGACTTGGGGACTTTCGATGGCATTTAATGTCTTCTTTCCTTTTTTCGTGCATTCATCCCGCCCATATAAACGATATGCGCTTTTGTATTCGACTCGCTTCGATAGCTAGTTTCATATGTTGCTAATAAGTATTAAATATGCTGGCGTTAAATGTTTTTAAAGACCAAATATTAAATATTTTGACTATCCTCTCATAAATCTCCCAAGAAGGATCCATTGAGCAGTTTGGAATGTGCATAGCTAAATATTTTTAACTTTCTGGAGGGGGCGATAGGTCGGCTTAAAAAACTGTACAAGAAGCCATCTGCTTGCATACCGCCTTGGCTGATATGGCTACAGGGTTGAAATTATCGGATATGCAAATATACATATATAAAGGCATAATGCTCATAAGAATATATTCCCATATCGGGTATGAATTATTGATGTTTCGTTGCATTGGAGAACTTTATTGAGATTCCGTGAATACTACTATTCTGGGCATTCCTTTCAGTTACTGGAAAGTAATATCAAATATAAGAAATACCTTTAATGCAAACGTTTTAGCCGTAGGTTTGGGGTGTATAACACACTGCTTGAAATATCATTGATACGTTAGAATATAGAACAATAAAAAGTAGATTGAAAAGAAGCGAAATTAGATAAGAAGAAGTAATTAGCTCGAAAAGATGCAAAAATTATACAAAGCGGCAAATGAAATAGAGAAAAATAGTACAATTAAATGAAGGGGAAAATATTTGTGAGGAAAGTTCAATGAAATGAAAGAAAAAAAGAGGATTGGATAGAAAGAAACAGAAGTATTTTCCAACAAAGATTTAATGGCATATTTATGATGACAGGTCTTGAAGTTGAACGTATACGGAGAATAACTGCAGTCAATGAAGCGCACCTATGCATTGACCAAATTGTGATAAGCATATCTTAAGGATATTGAATGCCACTTTACCTGTAATGAATATTGCTTTACCTGTCACCTTTAATCAACTTTTTTTTGCCTGTAATCCTTGTCTCATTTTTTCTCTGCTGCTTTCTCATAATTTTACTCGTATTTTCTATGATTTTTTTTTTCATTTATTTATTTCTTAGTCGAAAGGCACTTTATGAGTTGAGATGATTTTTGCATCTCTATTCAACATTGCATTCATTATTTTATACAAAGAAAATGTAAATTTTGGGATCATAATGACGCATTCCTATCCTAAAAGATGCGACGATTGATTAGTCTCATTTTATGGATTATTTTCAATTCATTTTTATTTATTTTCAAATTAGTCGAACGTTAATTAAAGGTTGTTGACTGATTAAATTGCTTCATGAAGTTCTAACATTTTTACATGCTGAGAAGGACTCCATTATGTTTTTTTTTCTTGCTGCATTGAGCTAGCCCAAATTCAATACGGCTCATATTTTTATATCCATCCAGCTAAAGGTTTCTAATTAGAATAGCTTAGTTATGTTGAAAGATTACTACTCTATAAGCTTCAAACACGATGGTTCAATTAACCAAGTTTGACGCTGCTGATGGTTCTTTGAGCAGAAGCGGTATTGCATAAATATACGCGCCTTATGCGTTTACACTGTCGGATCCGGATTTTCCATCGATCTGTGCAATAAAACGCATCGCAAATCATTAGTCGTGTTAAACACGAAATGCATTCGAATCGGTTATGAAATCCTCCATCTTCAAGGGAATTTATTGCAATGCGATATTGGGACTCATCATGGGTGTTTCTTTGCTGCAGGTCATTGAAGAGCGATATATCGTTTTGCCAAAATTTATGCGTAAATGAGTTTTTTTTTTTCCTATAGGAATTGAAATCAACTTATAATGAATTCATTTGAAGTTCAATTTATTATTTCGGGCTGTAATTGTTATTCTATAAGTATTTTCAAGTATTACGCAAAGAGATGATAAGTAATGCTGTTGAATCGATTTTTAATAGACTTTTTTATGCGATAAGCTTGAAACTATGAACGAATTATCAAAATAAAAGCATGTGGAGATTATTTTCTCCTTCATTCATTATCAACGTCCTCCTTACCAATTCCCTATTAAATATTTTAAAAAAAAATAAAAGTTTCATTTATAATTTTTTGTGATTTCGACTTTTTTTAAAGCAGTCGTTAGTTTTCTTTCCGGAATTACAAATTTAGGAAACTTCATATTATTAGTGTAATATTTAAATAAGTTTGAATTCACTGCTTTCATTTGAAAGAATATCGACTGCCATTGTGGACGCACATTTCGTGGCTTTGATAGGCGGTCGTGCAACGTTCACAGCAATATACCATTATGTTGAAAATAATGCATGTAAATGTGTAGTATGCTGTTTTGTATATCGTTTAGCAGCGCATTTGGCTGATACAAGTTGGGAACACAGGTGACAGTCGGATGAAAGCGCAAGAGTTCCTCTGGTACAACGGAATTTAGTAGTATTGAGTTTTTTCCGGAATGCTGAATTCAGATTAAACTGAATTTTTGCAGGTCGATATTTCACCCTATTTTTTTTCACTTTCTACGGTTATCTATGTACGGTCCAAGCATAACGAAGGTTGGCTGACGTAGATTGTTGGAGTTGTTAAGTTCAAATGTTGCAAAAATCTTCCCAATGAGCATTTAATTGCGTTTGTTATCACATTTCAGCAAGTTTCGTTTTGGAAGTAGGGTGATCCTTTTTTTTTCTTCGATTTTATTCACGTTTTTAGCCCCACCTTAGAATTTTTCCACTCATGTGAAATGCTGCCAGCCATTCGAAGGAATATGAGGTAGATAGAGGGAGGAGAGAGTGAGCAATATTAGAAGGAGACGGAATTTCCGTCTGAAATATCTGACCTGATTTCTATTCAGTATCTTCGAAATCTATCTGCCAATGTGTTCCATTTGTTGCGCTCTTAGTTCTCCCATTCGGTGGTCTCGTCTCGTCGAAAGCAGCACCGTGCCGCTTCATTCCATATTTCTTCAATTTTTGTCGACCTCGCAATAATTAGAGTGCTTTAAATTGTTTTAATTATAAGAGAATTATCGTAGAGATGCCTATATAGGGATAGCTGAACTACGCTTGAATTTTATTTTGCATTTACATTTTCGTATTTTTTCTGGAGGGAGGGCGGAAGCAAAATGGAGGAGGCATCGGAATCTTGACATCCCTTAATAGCTTGTCATTTCCTCCATCTGTAAGTGTCAAGTATGATTTTATTATTCGGAGGATAATGTTGCTAAAGAACTGAACCTTGAGAAAGGAAAACTAAACTTCAAGGTGAGGAAATGTCGTACAGCTACGCCTTCACGAAGTATAGCGTCATCTCTACTGATATTTGAAGTGAACATTAGCATGAAAGAAATAATTCCACTGACATTCACCATATCCGTTACAATATCTACTATACTAAGCAGTATATGAGCGAATTAATTGAAATGTGACTAGGAAGCAGCATTCTTTTTATTAGCGAGAACTTTGTCTAGAGAAGAAATTGATGGTAATCGTGGTAAATGGAACATCTTGATAATGAATGAAACATTATAAATGGAACTATAAGGTGAGAAATCAGGTAGAAGGTGAAGTTATTTGAGAAATCAGGTAGGTTATCAAGTTCGTTAGCAAGAGAACGAAACCTCTCGTGATCGAGAGTAATCAACACTATTGCTCCGCATTGATATAAATGAAATGATAATGAGGCAATTTTTGGTTGAGCTATAATATTTTGCATAAAAGCACTCGATCTTGCAGTGCTTCATGTATCTAAATTTGATTGACGAGATTGAACGAAATTAACTTTTGGATTGAGAATTCGTTTAGTGATTTGTTGTTCAATGTGTTATCCAAAAAAAAATAAAGTGCTGTTGCAGTCGTTTTTTTTTAAATGTTCATCTAATTTAGCTGGACAAAGTTTAACTGATTTCATTTGATAAAGTAACTAATCACGATAGTTGTAACTGATGCATTTGTGGAAGAGGGCTAATCGATGAGTGCAAATATATTTTCAAGTTCCTATCCACATTTCATTATTATCTTTGCGTTCCTAATCGTGAACATAGAATACCTCTTCAAATATTTACTATAACGTTCATCAGCGTAATTATCATTTTTGAGTGCTTACGAGAGGTATATGATCATCCCATTTTAATGTATATTCTTCTATGATGAATCGTTATGTAAGTTTTTAATGTCTTATTGAAAACGTTTCATTAAATGTATATTTGTTACTTATAGGTATGAAACTAATTATTTGAGTATATTGCCGTTATAATTTTTTATGCATTGCAATTCGGCAAAGTATATTGTGAGGGCACGCAGCGTGCTTTGTAGAGAGTTGCAAAGACGCATATTGACCAATAGAGGGAGGCTTTCTATCGGTATTTAATAGGTCTTTGAATGTGAAATCGATGGAATTGCATCAGCAAAATTCAGGTTACCAGATTTTCTATATACAATTCATGCTAGTGATCGGTAGAAATATTAGCGTTTACTTTGTTCTAGCAATTCCGATCGGAAATTGCACTCTATTTTATGAATATATTTTTAAAAAAAAGTGATTTGAGTTATGTGGGAGATCGATTTGATGAAAATATGAATGTATTGTTTTGCATAGTTTATAATTTGTGGGCAAAAGTCAAGGCTGATCGTTGAGGTGAGCGTTGTTGAACAAACGAGTACGACTTTAGCGGATATGGAATGCTTCATCAACTCTTATTCATTCAATGTTTCTGTTAATAGAAAAGCTTTATATCGCTACAAGTAGAGATACGTTAGTTTTGCAGCAATTATTTGTTTCACTAATCAATGCTGTTGCACTTTTTTGTTTTATTATATTTCAGCTTTTTCTTATAATCGACATTATTCTTCTCGAGAAGCGATTTGATTCATCAGAAAGTTGTATGACATTTTCACACGAAAATTCCCCTTGAGAAGATATTATTTCCGAATCAAGGCAGAGAAAAAAAAAAGATTATATATAAAATAAAATAGAAAATTAAATCCCACGGTATATTGGTTTCGATTTGCATTTGTTCGTATAGAGTTGATTGTTTTGCAGTGCACTTCATCTCATCTATTCGTTCACCTGAGCAAAAAAATTATTGCTGAATATTGAGAGCATCATATACCTTTCAGGTACGTTTTCATCATATTATCATTTTTGATGTGCTGTTTACAAATTCTTAACCTTTTATCAATTCATCTTTAATACGTTCACGTTCGCTTCTTTTTTTTTTTTTTTTTTTTGGCTTTTTGTTTTCCTTTTTCTTTGTGAATTCCACTTGACCGCTATTATACTTTCATAATGCCTGTACTCGGGTATTGCATCCTCCTCCTTCCCTGTTTAATATTATACGATGGCAGAAGGTATTATATCTATCGTCCTGATTTCTGTTAAGCAATGATTTCCAAGCCTTATTATGTTTCACGGTTTATTTGTGTCATATAAAGCTGTGTTCTGTGGGCGTTGTCGGTTGAAAGGTAGCTCGATGCAAGTTTCATTTATATGGTGTGTTGCTTTGTTGAGTGCACTTTTGTTTGGCAAATATTGCAATCTTTTATATATTGTAACTGAGGATTTCTTTGCGCTCCCTTTTTGTATTCTAGAGCGTCGTTTATAGTGAATTTTGTGAGGGGAACGCCACTGCATATTACATTCACAAGGATATCTTTTTCTGTATTCTACAACCTGACAAGGATACCTTCCTGACAATATTAATAATGCTGGGAACATCCATGCAGTACTTTCGTAAGGTTGGAACTCGGGTGGCGGTGATGGGACAATAAGTCCAGGTTGAAGTGGTGTTTTTATCCCCTTGAGGGAATATAAACCGATCTGGCGTTGTACGACTTGTCATTGTCATAATCTGATTTGTTGCTCGTTGAACTATTAAGCTGTAAAAGCAACAGTTTTACCGGTCTTATTCCCTTCCATCATTGTAATTAGAGCAATCGTATGTGCATTATGCAGCCTTGCAATTCTACCATGTAACAGTGTACAGCTTCCCATCGGTGTTACAAGCGAGGTGGATTATATATATGAGTAGGCTTTCTGCTTGCTTTCGTCTAATAGGTGGAGTTCGCGCAGATAGGAAGGATTTCTTGCCTACTGAAGGTAAGGTGAAATTGGCTTAGTGGACATCGCTGGGTGATATGGAGAGAAGTATGACTTTTGCGTTCCCGTCTTGCCAGTGCTATTCCAATAAGGCGACTTCGGTGATACAGAACGATATACAGCGCACCAGCGGGACGGGATCACTTCGTGCGTTAGATGTCTTTTATGCTCTGTTCATAATAAAATGTGATTACCTGTTTCGTTCCATAGAAATTGAACTGCTTTCTACACATTTCTGTATGGTAGAATTATCTAGCGAGGTATACGTGCTGATGTGTATTGCCTCGGAGGTCGAATTCAACTCTACAGGAAAGTGTCCTCTTCCAGGTACGATGAAAGAAGGAATTGAAAATTAGAGAACCACCAAGGTGGAAGGTGCTGCTATATACGTTCGAAGCTCACAAGGCGGCATTAGTATGTTTTCATATTGTTGCCGTCCATAAGCAGCAACGATAACGCGAAACTGGTTGAAGTGATGTGGAGAAATGGTCTGATTGTGCGGAAATTGTTTTGTGATGTTTTTTGCGTCTAGTAAGGTCGTCTTTTCACTATTTTCAGTAGTTTACGCACATCTGAGCGGGGCAAAGATTGTGACCAACCGGAAGATGTCATCGTCGCATCCACCACCCGACTGCGCATTGCAGTTGCCCTCATGGGACGAGTTCGACCAAACCGAAGAACTCGACAACAGTGAATCGGACCACGAGCCGGATGAACGTGGATCGCAGCGACCGACAGCTATTGGACCGACATTACCGCCTGGTGCGTACGAGAGGTCCTTAGTCGTGCAATTTCAGGAATGCTTCGAAGCACATGCTGGTTGCTCGTAATTCCAGTTCACTCGTTTATTTATCGCTACCTAGACCCGATAGGATGAAGTTTGGTAAAAGAATAAATTTATCGGCAAGTAAATATGACTGTAATAAATTATGCATTATTTATTAATTATTACTGATAGTGCAAGTATTACGTTTTGTATTTAACGCTTATTTGTAATTTACAGATGGGAAGTAGTGTTGAACAAAGTGCACTTGCCCAATCATGGAAAGAAAATAATATTGACCGGATCGTACCTCGAAGCATTTAGAAAACATTTTAGTGGAAAGGGATGCTTATGAACAAGAGTACACATTTCTATATATATAGCACGAGCAGTCCACCCCACCACAGCAGAAATCGGTAAGTGATGGCAGTGCCTGATCGGCGTAAATGAAAAGCGTTTTCTGTGGTGGCGAAAATGCTGGAAGATGGTGGATAAGGGATAGTTTTCAAAATCGAAGCGTGAATTTGGAGTCAGCCAGACGTATCATGCAGCTGTCACTAGTTTTGATGCAAAATACATTGAAGATTATTTGTATGAATGAATGTCATATGCTGATCTAAAGTTGATGTTTTTTGTGAGATGAAAGACATGCTGTAAGCCACACGTTAAGGAAGAGTTTCTGAGCAGCTTTGAACGCTCCAAGGTGTCTCTGGCATCTTAATTTCTCATCGTCAAAGCGTATCGGCGTCAGCACGTACTTCTCCTCCCCCCCCCCCCCCCTCCTCATCCTCCAAAACATCATGAATCATTTGGCAACGATCATATATTTTTTCAACATTGTCTATTTCGTGCTGATTCAAATCCTAGCCTGAAATCGGGGCAGATATGCGACAGTATTGGCTTCGGAAAATTGCTTGAGAGGGAAGAGGAGTGGGATAGGTCCTAAAAACTCGAAATCCCTCCGAGGGGTCTCGAATTTTGGACCCGACCGCATTGCTGATTGAAAGCTTTTTCGCAATCCCTTTGCGTTGACCAGTGCTTACAGGCTTTGATGGCGGGTCGTCGAGAGTGCGAGATGTTGAAGAGCTTTCTTCAATTCCACCGGATGTGCAACATGGCCATGGAAGGCCGTCGTCATCTTTCTGCGATCAGTTACCGAGCAGCATCGCAGAACACCCTCATGAACAAACCTCATCTTCCGCGTCTGAATCCATCGGTTAGTCTCTACGTGTATGGAAGTTGCTGTAGCATAATATGTCATATATATATATATATATATATATATATATATATATATATATATATATATATATATATATATATATAAATTTTGTTTATTCTTTATATAGCAATGTAAAGGCATTATAATGCACCCATTTCTCTCCGTTGTTTTTAATTGTGAATGAAAAACCCGATTGACAAAATGTAAGCAGCGTAGAGGAGGAGCATATGATGCATTAAAAAAGCATCTCACATCAACTCTTCACATCTCACAAGCGGTCGCCTCGATGGTAATACAAATATAATCAGTTATTACCCACATGAACAGCGAATGCATTGCAGAAGGGGGGGGGGGGGGTAATTAGCCACGCAGTCTCATGCCGAGTAAGAGCAAGTGGAGTGTTCCTCAGAAACAAACGAAAAGCATCAGCGAAGAAAATCGCCTCATTTCAGCACTGACAGTGATTGTCATTCACTCATTCGGTCGATGAGTTCAGATGCAGGTATGCGCAAAATTATACGGAGGTATTCGAAGTTTAGAACGTCATCAGTGGATGAACAAGCTTTGAAGTCATATATCGGCACTCTTGCATTTAACGATGGCACCCATTTGCGAACCGCGTGAATTTTCATCTCTTTACCTCGATGGATACGATTAGCTTACCTTCAGAAGGTGGCCGAGGAACAACCGCCTCCCTGGCAAATTTCGTCCCCTTCGGGATTCTTGCAGTGTTTTTTTTTGTGGCTGAGTTGGGATGCAGCTATTTCCAGCATTATTTGGAATTCTAGTCAACTGTTAGGCACCGCAAGTTTGTTCAGTTGTCTTTGAAGCTTCAGGGCCGGCGTTGCCACCGGGTTTTACCTTAAATGGCAGTAATGAAGAGGAGGAGGATCCAGAGGATCCAGGCGACCCTGACGATCCAGATGAGAGTGACTCTCGTTCCAAAGTGCCTACATTGCACTGTGGAGGTATGGATTTGCTTGCATGGGCGTATTTGTTATTGCCACTTATTAAGAGATAAAGCGTTGTTTTCTTTGAAAAAAAAAAAAAAAAAAAAAAAACAGAGGACAGGGTTGACTTGATTTCCACCAAATGTGTTAGGAATTGCTTTAATATTACAATTCGTCAATCACGTTAAATGTAATCCTCAGCGAATTGTCTTCTTTGACGTGCCGAAGTTTCTTTATGTGATTACATATGAAATATACGGACATGCAATCTCAATTGTTTTACTAAATATAATGAAATCAGTTTGGCTCATCGGTGATGTTTCTTCGTTGAGCTTTATTGATTCGTCTATAACAATACCACTATGAATCATATCGTATTAGCTATTGCCATTGCTATATCATTTTTCATTAGTGCTCACTGTTAGCATTGATTTAATCCTCAAAGTTGGAGGAATAGGTTGGGATGGTTTATCTCTATCACTACCGCTTTATAGTCCGTTTTTCAACAGGAATAAATGGTCTTTTGTTTGATTCGTTAGGAGGAATCATCTCTGTTGCGATGGCGCTGCAGGTACCTTATATAAGGTCATTCTTGCCTTTTCTCATTTATCGCCTTGCTCCAGCTCTCCTCCTCCTAGTGATATATGTTGGGTGTCGTAAACAGAAAAATTATACCATCAAGGAAGCAACTCTGTCTTTTAGAGCGTGATTTTTTTGTTTTGTTTTTTACAGGTGGTGAGGCATCATCGCTGCTGCCAGGGTTTTCAATGAGCGGGTCGTCTTCTGGACGCGTCGGTCTGATAGGACCTGCCGTACCTCCTGGATTTAGTGACTTTTCGCCATCCCTTCCTGATGAGGAGATCAGGCCACGTTCTCAAGGCATTAAGCTTCACTTTTTTTTCACCCTTTGTTTTTCGTTTTAGCACTCTCGACTGCAGCAGACTTTGTCCTGGGATGGTGAAAAATAAGGGGATATATAAATATATCATGCAGCAAGTATGCTTTCCACTGTCGCACTTTTTGCTAAGTTTTAGCCTTTCTTTAGCCTTAAAGGACCTGTTTACTCACTAGTAATAATCGATCTGGGACAGAAGCTGATTTTTATGCCTAACGTTTCCTCATAAATCAAAATGAATAAAAAGCAGGAGGCGAATCGTTATGTTGTGGCAAGCTTTCCTTCCTAATCTTTTCTGATGTTTTCCATTCTCTGTTCCATGCGTTTACAACTCAAAAAGGGTCATTAGAAATGGATTGGTGTTGTATATTCAGCGCAAC
This sequence comes from Ascaris suum, assembly GCA_013433145.1. NCBI lineage: Eukaryota > Metazoa > Nematoda > Chromadorea > Rhabditida > Ascarididae > Ascaris > Ascaris suum. The sequence continues at coordinate 13,650,974 of CM024169.1, read as the reverse complement.
CTACGCTTCTTCATAAATCATGAGGCTATTTGTGTTCTGTAGAGTTTCGTTAATCTGTTGCTTTTAACCATTATTTTTGTCGAGTTAATTAAGATGTTGAAATGATAGCTGGTTGATTTAAGGGACAGCTTCATCATTGACGATGCCACCACCGGAGCCCGAGGAAACGAGAGTGCCCACTTGGTCATCGAAGGCAGATATGCCGGTCGCGAGTAACTCAAGAAGACTAATCGGACCTGCAGTGCCCGATCTGCTTCCAACTGTTTCGCACTTTGAGGTTAGATTAATGTTTTTATGTTACAGTGAGATAGCAATGATGTTTATAGGCGCGAATCAAGTGGTAATAGTGATGTCAAGTGCAATTAAGTGATAAGCTAAAGAAGCTGAAAAAAAAAATTACGAGAATAAGCCAAATGTTGCTCATTGCAATGCCACTCTTTTCCCGATTCAGGATGGGAGCGTCGTCGAGGAGCAGTTCCCTGATCATTCCATCCTGGAAGTCGCTCTCCATGGAAACTACCCTCAAATGAAAATGCTCACCCTCCATTACACTGTTTACAAATGCTTGTGCAAAGTTGTGAGGCATAGCGAAGACCAGTTCCTACCAACGACGATTTAACCATATATGGGTGATTCTCATCATTCTCCTATATCTCTCTTTGCGATAATAGTAGTAATGCTGATAGCCTTCCTGTCCTATATATTTGGAGTGAGCAAGCTTGCTGCATATACCCCCCCCCCCCCCACCACCACCGAAAAAGTTTTAGACGGGGTTTTATCCAGCATGTTGCCAGTTGTCATCAGCTTCCACCTTCACTAGACTAGGTGCGAAAATGTTTCGAATCAGTGTTGCAAATTTCGAGACTCTTGAGGTCTTTCTGCAATCTGGAGCCGAAAAGCGCGCGAAACTTAAAAGTTAAGGCGGAAAAAAGTTGTCTTTTTGGAAAATGGATGAAAGCGCAAATGTTGCGGAAAAATGGGAAGAAATCATTGAAAAATAAAACATTTCTGGCAAAATTGGCGCTGATTCTGTTCAGTTTTTGGCAGAAAATTGTTATTTGTAGAATTTTTCGAAATACGATGAACCATAAAGCCGAATCTTACTGAGACATTTCGACGCTAAAATTGCAAAAAACAGTGGAGTAGATTGCAATTGCGGTAATGATATGTTATTGAGAGGTCATTTTTGAAGAATTCTCGAACAGTTTCACTCAGTCGAAAAAAAAGAGACAAATTTTGGCCGTGAGCAAAATGACCAATCAGAAATTCTAGCTTAAAGCTTCCAGTATTTTTCTTCTGGAAATTTGTTTTGACGGTTAGAAATATTTTTACACTCCTATCGCTCGTTTTTTTCATCTCTCTCACTGAAAAGTGCATTCAAATTAATCGACCATGGCCCACTTTACAACGATATTTTTCATCATTATCTTAAGCGTTAAGTAAGTGTTCATTGTAAAAAGCAATTGTTGAGTTTTTTATTTCTTGTTTATGAAATATATAAAGGACATATTGGCAGAGTTTATCTGTCGCATCGCTCTAGATTGCCCACAGAATGTTTCCTCAGTTTATTTGCAGGCCTCTATAACAAAAGAGTTCCTTATAACATGGTTGTGTTAGAAAGCGAATATTTTTAACTTCGTGCATGTTATCTATCATTTATGCACGCAGAGGTAGTGCGGAATACAAAGAATATAAAGTACAATTGTTTACCTGGTTGAGTGTTATTGAATTTGATGTATCTGTAGTATAAAAGGTGTCTACGGGAAACGTATCTCATAGCTGCTTTAAGGGGGCGCTTATTGTGTAGTGCATATGACAGCTGCAATATGAGGGACATCATCGTCTGTTGAAGTAATTTAACAACTTTCAGAACGCTATATATTATTTCTTTATAATTATTTTAGAATAGCTTGTTAGAGAATAAACTCTAATTCGAAATGCTTCACGTCCAGTTCATTGAGTTGTAGTATTTAACTTTCCTCCGTACTAAGTAATCCAAATTTAATTAACGTCAAAGAGAGTGGATTCAATTAGAAGTCGAAATTTAAGAGCATTACAATAATTCAGGTGTCTTTTTCTGTCTCAATTCTCCTCCCCCCCCCCCCCCCCCCCTGTCGCCTTCTCCCCCTCTCCCCCATTCTTCTCAGTTAAAAAAAAAGATTATCCTCTTGGATGAGATATTGAATCGTTATTTCTTTGGAAGATGTGCAGATCAGTGAAATTTTTGCCAAGAATTCATAGTGGGAATATAAAGCGAAAATTGTGAGGTTGGCAAAAATGAGTTGTTGTATGAATGGAAACTCGGATGGTAAAATTGTTGTAAACAGTACTCGCCAAGTGTTTGTTTAGTAGCGGAAAAGTACAGCAGCTTTGTACTTTCGGGAAGCTTTTCAGCAATTTTTTCTTTTTCACGACCTCCGATATCCAATTGCTAAGCGATAAAATTATCGATTCTTTCTTGTACTCTTTCACAAAAGTTCGTTTATTTGTTTATGTGTCGTTTGATTACGGTTAAAATCTTTCAAATATTTCAGTTGCTTCAATATTTGTTTCTGTTCTTTCATTTACTTGTTCCTAAGAGGTAGGAAAAGTAACCATTTGCTGCTTAATGGGTTTAAGCAAGTAATGGAAGGGCTAAAGAGAACATCAAGGAATGCCGCAGACAGCTTGAACTTGTAATGGAAGGGGTGTGTGCTGTTCATGCCTGGATCGGATAGTCGGAGCAAATGTGATAGGAGTTAGTGAGATGTCGATGTGTGGTAGTTCAGAGGAACTGGCTTCAGGTAACTGACATGCTCTTGTGCTCTAGCGATGAAAAATTAACGACTGGAATCGCTTCGAATACATTTGTCACTGATTTTTTAAGGGTTTGACAAACTAAAAATTGCAACAATAGCTGTCATGTGCGTAAACAGTGAAGTCCACAATAACCGTCCAACTTCCAAAGTATTCTTTGGATTTTTGCAGTATTCAAGAGGGTTTTCGAGGGAAGGAGCTTCTAAATTTGTACTGTCCTTGAAGGTCGTGTCATCGATGTTGTTTGAGTGGATGTTCTAGTGCTTGAGGAGTGGCTGCATTTTTATTTCTGGTCGAGCGAGGGCTTGTAGCCTTCAGCATCTTCCAGGAAGGATGTGCTATCAACAAGAGCTGCTTAGTGGTGGGATTTAATGCCGTTTTGATGAGGTCTTCGGTCTTCTTGACATGATATCAACAGTGCTGGTTTATCAGTTACCTGAGGAGTATGGCAGTTTTAATGTTTTTCAATAGAAAGCGAGCTTAAAAACACTTTGCAAACGTTAATCTATATTAAGCCACTATTTTTATATATGGTAATGTCCGGTGGCAGTTATCTTCTACCAGTTCGGCTTTCAGAATGCTGACGATGATGAAGAAGAGGAAGCGTATGGACCGGCAGTACCTCCCGATCTCAATCCAGGTCCTTCAACTTCGAACAGTCGCGATACCGATTTGGAGATGCCCGTTGAGGGTGATGAGCACTGTGTGCATGACGATGACAGTGCTGACGATGTCATCGGTCAGTGGTGTTGTCTTCGTAGTAGGAAAAGGATATGGGAGGATAGTGGAGAAATTAAATGACTGTATCCCTTCATTGCTGCACAGGTGTGTGGAGAGCGGGAAAGGGTTCTCAAAGCGATCTCTTAATTAAGTATTCATTAATACTCTTGGCTACTGCCAAATGTTTTTTTTTTTGCCATATAAGGACTTTACAGCTCAAACATAACATTAAGCATGGTGACACGAATTACATTGGCTGCTATCATAGGACATTAAACCAAAAATATGCTATTGTAATTTCAAGCAAACAGTTGAAGGAAGACTTTTCATTGGTTTATTCTCTTGCATTTTCTGCATTTTTTTCAGGACCTATGCCGCCTTGCGAGAGTGGTGAAGCCGTTCAAAGGGAATATAAGCAACGGCTCTCAGCCTATGAGGCACAACGCGCCTGCAGAGTCAGCGTTTCTTACTTGCTTCATTTAAAGTTTCTTCTGCTTAATATCGAATTGTATGAACTGGGAAGGTTTATATGAACTGGGAAGGTTTATGGACTGTACGGTACGGTTTATATGAATTGGGAAGGAGAGAACTGACTACATTGCAATAGAGGTGTTTTGTTTCATTTTGATGTGGTCTCCTACACATGTTGGTTATAAACCACGAAAAGATTTGCCCTGAAGTACGCCAGGTATCGTTTACATCCAGTGTTGATGGACGTTTTTGTTCTAAGGGATCGGTTAATAAACGTGAGGAGTGGATGGTCAAGTTGCCGAAGAAGTTGCACACCTTTGGCTTGGGTGCCAGAACGTTCTCAAAGAGTGGTAACGGCACGGTAGCCGACGAGGAAGGTGCACGTCAATGGACTGAAACTCCTTACGAGAGATCACAACGATTAGCGGTTCGTTCGCTTACATTTGTCATTGTTCTTTCTAAAGCGCATGTATTAACTGCGTCGGTGGCGGAAGGGTGGATGGGAATTCGCGGATTCTGAGAAGTAATTTCGTATCCAATCTCTTCTTCTGATTCGTTCCTCTGGCGAATGCATTTTGAGGAACTAATTGGACATTTAGATGAATGTTTCTGCTTTTAGCGGCAGTAAGTGAATAAAGCCTTCGAAGCTAAAGATTTCCAAAAAAGTTTACACTTTGTGCTTTCCGAGGAATAATGTGGCGTTATGTATTGTTTTGTGGCACCTTTCGACTTACTATTTTTCTGTCTTTAAAAGTATAGTGCTTAGCAGAGCCGTTGCACTTATTTCGCTCATTATCTAGGAGCTGAGCGGGTTGACCGGCTAGCCGATGAAATGTCCGAGTGGCAACTAAACCTAGAATAGAAACCAGACCAGGCCCCAATTTATCCAGATAATAAAAAAGAATTAATGTGGAAACAGTATTTTGATCGTGCTTAATGGAATCAGTTATATTCACTATGATTCAGGGTCAGCCGGTCGCAGGTCCAAGCAGTGATTCGTCGCTTCGCCATGCGCACAATCCCCAGAAAGATGCCGTGCAAGAACAACGAGCCGCACAACTCAATGTATGCATTTTGTTTTGTTCCGTTGTATGCAAATTTACCAATATAATAAAAGTTCAATTTGGGCTTCATTAAACGGACCGACGGATGTTCTCATTCGCTTTGAACAAAAAAAGAGATTGTTGTCTCATGTGATAATAAATTATTGCTGCGTTATTGAGATTAAAGTTTTATTCTCATCGTGAAAGCATTGACATGATATTTTCACCTGTATTATTGGATGCCGTTCGGCAATTTGATGTGAAAATCGAAACTGTTGCTGCTGAATCTGCTCTAGTGAGAAGATATTTTGATATTTTCGAGATGCGAAATGCGCCTGAAAAGTACGGATTCTTATTGGGTGTACGATATGCACTAAGATGTTTTTTAGAAGGACAGGAATATATCGATGCTCGAAATACATCAAAGAAAGCGGAAATTGGAATCGGCTACAAAAGAGTTGGTAAGTGGCAGTGTTGTTTCTTATAGTATTATCGATGGGAAGAGTTTTATTGGAGCTGAGGTGACTTTCGAATTTAATAATTAATAAATTCACTCGTAAAGCAGTTGCAATAGGTTTCAATTAGATGAGCCTAAACTAAACGTAGCCGTTAGGATCTGAAAAGAGAGACCTCGTGGGATGACGAAAAAAGGAATCTGTTATTAGCCACGTGTTTTTTCATGACATGAATACTGCCGAGTTGTGCTGGACGTAATAGTGCAGGTAGAAACTATTTCTGCGGCTTGCTTCATTAATCGGTGAACTGGCTGAGGTATATAGGTTACATTCAGCGAATTCTTAAGGCAACCTTTTCTTTCTAGATAGTCGATCGAAGGCATCCCATTTCCGCCTCAAAAAGCGGGTACAAAAACCTCCGTAGTTGAGAGTTCCATGTGGAATCTCATCTTCTTTGGAGAACGAACATGCCTCCATTCTCTTCTGGTTTTTTTGTTGCGCGGATTGGGGTGAATAATAAATAGCTTACCATTCTCAAACTTATCAAAGAAGTTGTTGAAAAAGCTGTAGTATTGCTTGGCAGTGGGGCACCCGATCTTGCTTCTAAGGTGAGGAACACTCTCTTGGCACTCACTGTCCAGATACAGGAAATAAAGATGGCGCCTCTGATAGCCATCTTTCTTCTGTCATTACTCGACAAAAATTTCCTGGTTGCGGTTCAAAATTCCTCCCACACAACTGATCTTCTCAGCAACCTTTCCTGGGTGCGATTGATTTTAATTTCTTTCCCAACAAAAGTTTTTTTTTTTTTTTGCAAAAGTGGATTCGGTAATGAGCGAGCGAGGATATTTTCGTCATAAAACTGTGCAGTCGATTGCGGATTTCTGTTGGCTGAATTCCTTCGCTGATCAAGAATTCAGTGACATTGCGAGATTTGAATCGAACTTCTTGCTTTGCCTGTGTTTATCCTGCATAATTTTTATTCTGCAAATTCCAAGAGTTTGATGATTTCTTGTTACATGAATTAAAAGCAAGACTTTATGTGCACGACGTAGCTGCAGGCAAATACACTATTGCGGAAGTTTTTGAGAGCACTTTACATATTTGCTTATATAGCATGTGCAAATATAGGTACATTTATATTTATACTTATATTTATATCTGTATATCCGTTTTGTGGACGGTTTCAGAGCGATGAATCCAGCTCACGTCGCCCGTTCGATAGAGAAAGGGATATGCAGGTAACTTCTTTTATTTCTTGGTGTTCTTGCTTCTGTTTATTGGCTATATTCGAGGAAAGAATAGGCTTTGGAGAGAAGGGATTTGTGGCAGCGGCCAGGATTGTACGCGACTCATGTCTGTGTCCTCAAGAACTCTTGCCAATCGATATTTCTGCAGTCCTCATCCGCGTAACTAGTTCGACCTGGATTGCTTTAATTAGAGGCTTCTGGGACGCATGTGACTGGAAATAAGACGAATGTGAGGAGGATTAGAAAGAAAGTTTTGCAAAAGAGGAGTCCTCTCGATTTTCCTGTCAACTTTCCATACTATGATATTCTCATGGGGCTCGCAAAGACCACAGTATTCTCAAGCAATAATCGCTGGTTTTATCTTTCTCATCTATGTCTTCCTCAAAATCAACCCTTTCGTTTCTATTTAACGTCATGCCGAAGTCCCATGCCACGTCTTGACGTTGTCGCATGTGAATGGCGGAGGGGAGGGTGATGTACTTTCAATCAGCATATCTAGGTTGTCATTAGAAAGTAGCGTTGATTGCATTTAACTAAGTTACTTCTATATTTTCTCATCCCAGGTTGCATATATTTGTCTGGAAATGCTGCCATAAGATATGTGTTCTATATTGTTTTATGTTGCCAAAAATATAGAGGTATGTGTTTTACGCCATACGGCGTATAAAAGCCATTGATATATTCTTAACGAATTTTAGGTGCAGGGGATACGGGGTGGACTTGGCGTGGCAGAGTTGAAAGAACGCTGCGGCCAATTGAGCTCTCGGTTCGGGCACTCTTCCTCGCAGAAATTTCTCTGAGGGTATTCTTCTTTATTCCTCTTTTCATTTGTCTTATAATCCTCGTTTCTAAATTGTATATCTCGTCAAGTTTCTCGAGAAGAGATTGCCCTGAAAAATTGGAGCCATATGGCTGGAGAGCGATGAGAAATGAGTCATTAAAAGGCGGTTTCATTATGAGTTCTCGAATTAAACGATCGCAGAGAAACATGTTTCTCCTTTCTTCATGTGAAAGTGCATTTTTGAAATGAATATTTACTGGCAATAAGCTCATAGTTATGGTCATTAGAGACCGCTGAGAATGTTCATCTTTGGTTTACGGAGGGATGTGAAATGAAGCTTTGGCTTTTTGGCTAGAACAATTATGGAGCGGAATTATTTATTTACGGAAATAATTGCAGTCATTTTGGGAAATATTTTAGTTGAAAAAAATTGTTTTTTTATATTTTTTTATTGAGTTCCTTTATTCGATTTCGATTAGCCGCTAGTGTCGCTAGATGAACTGATTACGTTATTAGATTATTTACTTCGATACTTTGTTGGAGGCTGTGCCCAAATTGTTTTTTTTTGTTGCTATTCAGGTCATGTTTGCGTTATGTTCAAAGTATGCACGGTGTGGAGGGGGGGGGGGGGGGCTTAGAGAGAAGTCGAGGTGAATAAAAGAGATTTCTGAGTTCTTCAGTTCTCTAAGGAGATATCTGGGCTTCTGACTGTGATATCCTATTACCGTCTAAATTTGATATCCTATTAGCATTTTGGATAGTTGAGATTGGAAATTAGCATATATAACATCAATAATTTTGCATGCGGATGGCTTATATGCCGATCAATATCTTCATTAAATTTCTCTCATTTTCCGCCATAAATTTTTTGAAGCGAAATTGATTGTAGATGGTAGGTGATATTGCAATCTAGTATTATTGCTTTAAAATATCGTTAAAACTGTTTAAACGGGAAATATAATATCGGCATGTGTAATGTGGCTTGTGCATACGAAATTTTTTCTCATCAGTGGTTACCTCTTTTTTTTTCAATTTGTGTTTGTCGGTGTGTTGTTTTGTATAATTGAATTCATTAAACGTTTTTTTTTTTGTGTTATATTATGAATTTTTGCTAAAGTTTCTTTATTAATGCAACGATTGCGTGGAAAATTTTTTCGAAATTGGCAGTTCCTTTTTTTTAGCGACACATAGATAGTCAAATTCATTATTTTAATTATATAGGTAACCTCATTCTCTTAGTTCTTAACAATTTTCATAGCTCACTAGCGGAAAATATATCGTTTCAATGCGCTAAATTGCTATTCGGGAATGTCGTCTGAAATTCCAAAGAAAAAAGGAGGAAAGGAGGTCTACCATTTTTTTTTTTTTTTTTTGAAATAGATTCATGCAAAGCGCTAAGGAATCGAACGCGGATTCTGTTTTTATTGAATGATTGAATATGCGACACGGAGAGTTTTGATGCTATTTTTGGGAGATATTTCGTTAGATTTGATAGAAGCAGAGATTGAGGTGAGTTTGTAATAATATGTTGGGGGGTTGTTTTTTCCCCCGAAACATTTTGCTGGCAATTTTGCTATATAATGTGGCGATCAAAGTTTTAATTATTCAAGCAAAATAGGTCCTTTGTCGTTTTTGTTGTATTCGCCATTGTTTTATTTAATGCTATCTTATCGCGACGTTTGATCATTTTAATTGTATCTTTGGAGGTATTTTATTCGGTGTTTTTTTTTCAAGTTGCACTTTCAAAGTTTGTTGGGGTGGTTTGAGGTTCCGCACGATATTTTTTGTCATTTTATTTGTGATTATTTCGCCATTTCCATTGCGGAAATTATTTTTTGATGTCTCTAAGGTTCATACGAATATAGAATTCATGCCAGTTTCTTGAGGAACAGTCTTAAGCCCCATTTGGTATTATATTTACCGGCGGTCGTCGAGGTTTTGTTACTCATTTTCGTAATTTTGCAAACGCGTTTTAATGTTTTATGGTGTTTGTTTATCAATCTCCGTGTCCGTCTATTCATGAGGGTATTTTCAATTTACGCACCAAAAATATAGCAATATAACTTGCTGGGCGCAGTCTGTGTAATCTTATGATTTGTTTCGTTAGGATTGATCGTCCTTTGAATTATTACACATGTACTAAATTTTATGGGCATTCTTCTACGGTAGAAAGGATAAATAATTAGGATACATAAATAAGAGGTGTTTCGATATCCGGTGGGCACCGTTATCGTTATCGCATTGTGAGCCAGAGTAGTGGTCTTTTGATTCATCCGTATGCAAATTTTGAGCAGAAAGTAGTGTGACGCCGGCATATCTTTTAAATCGCGAGGTTTCACTGCAATAGAGACTTAGCTGGTTTTTTTTTTGTTTGTTTGTTTAGGCATTTGTCTTTTTATTACGGCTTAATGGTTCTAGACTCGTTAGCAGTTTAAGCATATGCGCGATTTCGTTCTGATCACTCGTGTGTTCTTTGCATTTGCTATCACTCAGACTTGAAATAATCTCTATATTCACTTTTTTTTTTCTACGGTAGATGAAATGCAGATAATTCAAAGCCGACCAAGTGCAGACTTGAATTTTCCATGAGAGAATTTTGCAGCCACTTTTTTCGCATAGAAAACGGCGTGTAGGACATAACTTCATTGTTTTACGTGTGATTGATTAAAATGAGCGCTTATTAAAAGGAGAAGTGGAGATTTTTTGCTTCTCTTTCTTTCTGATCGTTCTTTATATGAGGGCCAAGTAACACATCCACGTTCGAGGTTTCTTCATTTTCCGAATCGGTTGAAATAAACTCTTGTGATGTGTCAGGCATGGGGAATGTTTCGAACTATGAAAGTGCTGCTGTTATATACGAAATAGATTTATGTGTTTATATGTGTATGGCAGTGCGCAAAATGATAACAATAATTGTTATGCGAATCGTTTGATTTGTATGACAACTAAATTATACTACAAAAAATGAGGCGGCCAATAAAAAACAAACTCAGAATCTATTCGTGCTCAATTTTCATCACCATTTATTTTTTATTTCAATAACAGCTGAGGGTTTGTCATTACTATTCGTTATAGCAATCAACGATGCATTGTTCTGTTTACGTCCTATCCAATTATTGTATGTTCCAATAAGACAAAATAATTGACATTTGATTAACGAGCGGCACTAGATTGCTGTTTAAGAGGTCGTCTTTGACCTCAAAAATTGATATATGCCGCCTAAGTTTTTGAAGATATAGCTTTATTGAAGGATTTTGAAGAAATTATCAAAAGACGACGGTAATCGATGCATTGAGTTACGTTTAGCATATTTTCCCTTTTAGTATTGTACTATCCACTATAGCGCGGCTATTTTATGCGCAGCAAATATTGGTATTTAAAGCACTCTCACTAAGTTTTGCGGTTGTAGGTCATCAGCAGGTGATAAATGCGGAACGAAGAAGAAAAGCAATATGGGGGATGTGAGAAAGAGGAGAGGAAGAATCAAATTAGGTTAACTTGAATAGGGAAGGACTAGGGAAGAACAGGAAGAGCAGGTGACGCTAAGCAGGTTGGCAACTCGGTGGAAGACGGCAGTGCAGTAAGCATGCGAAGCGACTCCAACACTTCCGCATAAAAGAGTCACTGCCATTATTGATTGCATAAAACAAAAAGGAATAATTTAATTCAATTATTCAATTAGCTCGGTTAATTTCCCTTAAATTCCTCCAAAGATTTTAGAATTTGATTCAATAAGTTCACATTCTTGGCTCGTTGGCGATTATACCTTTATCAGAAATTGACTGAGGGATGTCCATTGGCTTGCTTTCTCGCTTTTTCTTTCAGAAGTTTCTGCTGGCATCTCCACCGCTTTCACGCTTCCTCCATAGCTGAGCTCTTCAGTGCAATAATCGGAGCTTAAGGGTGCCTTGTATTCAGTTGTTGCCTTATATTCAATTACGTGACACTTAAGTACAATGATCTTCTCCTTCGTAGCAAGACAAATAACTTTTCTTAAAACCGATTTTCGGTGCTAACTCTAGTTTCAGTTTCATTCAACATCATCTTGGTACCTAGGTCAACATTTAAATGTGAACTATAGAGTAATTAATGCTTGCAACACTGATGGCATCTTCAGTTGAATTAAGACGTTTTTCGCATTCGATTTCCACATTTTCTCTGAATGAAATTGCTGAACTTAGTGATTTGCACTGCCGATAAGAAATATCAGTAGAGTCTATCTCAAAACCATATTGAGATATGTTCAGCTGGAAGTGATTTTTTTTCACGGCCAAAATGAATGAGATTGTGGTTGAAGGAAGGGGTGTTCGAGTTGGAGAGAAATCTATTCAACTGGCTGCGTTCATTTCATTTTCAAAATACTAAAACGTCGTAGTGAAAAACGAATGAAAAGGGTAATGATCCTCAACGGGGGATAAGTTAATCTCCGGATCGATTAGTGCAGTACGTATTTAAGTATTTATACTAGATAGTAAGTTATCATATCCTATAAAGTAATGGAAATATTGTTTGAATTCTTTATGTTTATTTATTAGATAATACAATATATAGCAATTAATATTCGATATGAATTGGCCACTTTTTTTAAAATTAAGGTCACCAGCTCGTTGAGATGGGCGCCCTTATTTAAATCCATATGGAAATTTGTTGCCAAGAGAAAATTTCCTAATTTAATTCGTCTAAAGTCTATAGTTTGTGTTCGTTTATGTGAATGCATTTGATCGAAAAATTAATCAGAAAATAAACTGGAAAGTATTAGCCCATTATTATCTTGAAACGATCAACAACAACAAAAAACTGAAACGACAAAATCTTTCACTTGCTTTTTCATATTCATCTCGATTCATTTCAATAATTAAAAGCAAAATTGTTTTCATTTTATGGAAGTCTTAAATGTTCGAGTGTATGAAATATGTTGCTTGTGAAACTTTTATGAATAAAAGAACATAAATTCTTTCGTATTGCGAGCCTATGAATGAAACAATAATTCTAAGAAAACTAGAGCATTAGTGAGCAGTTAAATTTCTATTGAAATTTCTTCTTAGAAAATTGATTGATGCCAGGAATGGTGATGAAGTGACTATCGGTTACGAAAATTGCAGCAATCGATATGATTCTTCTGCCATCTAAACGTCGGAAATGCATCTAAATTCTACCTATGAAGTAGTAAGCATAAGTGATACGTTATGCTGTTTCCTTTATTGTTCACTGCAATAAAGTAGGTGATTAGGGCACTAAACTCGAATTCCAGTTAACATCAGACCGCATAATTGGCGATTCTTCAAATGTCGTTCAGCAATGAAGAAATATCCGATTATCGGTATCAGTAAAAATGCTCACCATTTCAGGTTATAAGCGAGTCAGTGGTGCCTTAAATACTTTTCCCATCTAGTCGTCAGATTTGAAAGAAAAGTTCGAGAAGCAATAGAGGTAATACCGAAAACATAACACTTTCTATTGTGATGATAACCTAATCATACGATGATATGATTTCTTTTTTTTTTTTGCATTAATCGCATCTAACAGCGCATTGCAACGTGATCTGAACTTTATCACACGTATGTAACATCGTTGAAAGTAAAGGAAGGATATTATAAACTTCAGACGGTTAAATTGCGACTTGAATATGAGCAAATTTCCTCTGCCTGAAGTTTACAACATATCGAGAGCAAAAGCTATGCCCAACAACAGTGATTAATTTTTTGAGATTTATTATTTTAGATCAGCCATAAATATGCGTTTACGTAATATTTGTTTCAGGATAATATACCATTTTATGAGATATTTATTGGAAATCGAATTTAACAAAAATATTATAAATTGCCAAAATAAGATAAGAAAATGGTCGTCGATTTGTTTTTTAAAAAAGCATATTAATTGGCACGGCAAACAAATACAAAAAATTTCTCGAAAAATGCGTTGAAACATTTGACGCATTCACTAAGTTACTGCGATAGTTGAAGAGGAAGCATAACGAATGACAAGTATTTGTCGTGATGAATGAAACATCGGTGGAAATCATTTGAAGAAATGTAGAAAGAATGAAAAGCGAAAAAAAAAAGAGAAGCATGATATGGGTATGCGAATGGAGTTGAGTCTACGTTCGTTTTTTTTTTTCGTAAGGAATAATAAAAGAACTTTCATTTCAACGTGAGGACACATTGAGAACTCTGAGGTGTTGAGATCTATCCAGCTCATCGCAAGCACGCAAACCCATCTCATAACATTCTTCAGCAATTTCCAAATATATGTATTTTATCTTTCATAGAATTAACTGGCCACGCAAGGGGGTTATCAAATGCAGTATAACGCCAGGCACCATTACTGGTAACGGTGCTTGATGTTGTACTGCATCCGATAAAGCAGGACCAAGATTTTTCGCTTCACGGTTCGGGATAGTTACTTTCGTCTAGCAAAAAAAGAATATGAGGAGGTGTGACTGCTGTAGAGAGAAGCAGAAGGAAGAGAAAGGATGGATGAAATCAACACCGGGATCCTCAATTCGAAGCCTCAGAATGCCTGATGTCTTTGTCGTAAGGAGTGGGGAAAGAGTAAGTGGGGGATGAATAAGCTCTTGCTTTATTGGAACGTCTTTCGCAGTATCTGTACGCTGCGTACGCTGGATCGTGACTCTGACTTGGCGGCTTCACCTCCACCATTCTGTTGCGTGCTTGTTGATGGAGAGTCAACACGATATCGATGACGATCCAGAGAGCCATCCTGGCGATAGTCATCACGATGTGAATCACGCGACTCACTGCGGTACTCGTTTCTTGTTTCAGAGCGATATTCGCGTTCACGCTTTTCACGGGTGTCGAAGCCACCTAAACAACTCAACGATGAGTTTGTCGGAAAATTTATTGTCCCAAACAACGACCGCTGACCTCTGTGATTTAATCTTTGAACCACAACGACAGACTTCGAATTTATATGACCTCTGCCTGCAAAATATGACCTCTGATTTGTCCTCTTTAATTCAACAAACTTATGGAGCAAGCCGGAAGTTCAGAATGGGGTGCGAAACATTCAATTTTAAGCTATAATCTCTCCGTATTTGAAGGTTCGGACAGGATTCGATTATCTTCTCGAGGTTGCAATCTACAGCGTAAATCAAAAAAGACATATCCACACTGGGGTTCGAAAATTTTGAATCTCCGATAATTGGAGATTAGCTGTCGCTCTGTGGAACAATAAACGATCCTTTATGGGTGCGCAGTCTAATTTTTTGAATGCGTTCATAATCGGGTGGCATTCACAAAAGAAGATAAAGTAAAACTCTTCATTATGTTGCGGCTCATATTCTCTTGGAATAAGGAGTTTAAAATTCGTATCGAGGAGGTTAGTACGACACACATCTTTGTTCAACCTCCCAGTGAAATCAACCAACCGATGCAATATTCCACTGAACTATGACACAACGTCAGAGATGTTTTTTCTCACGTCAACAGCCAAATGGTTGCAAAAATTTCTCTGGTGAATGTCGTTCTTGACTTGCACATGACCGATTTTAGAAAAAAAAAACTTGTAGGCAAATTCAAAGTGAATTTTGACTATTTTTCATGTTCGTATATCTATGGTGTACAAGTTAAAAGAACTTGACAGGCAGATAAACACGGAAACACGCACTCAAGGACACCAACTGATGCGCTTTTGCATGATTGGAAAAGTGTAGAAAACCGAATAATTCGTGCATAGAAATCATTCGATTGTACTGCCTAACAAATTTATTCATCAAAATAACAAGGCAAAACTACTAAATTAGTAATCTCGAAACATCTAACCTTCTCATTGGACCTATTTCACCTCTGTGAAATGAGATTTACTTGAAAACAGTAAGGTAGAACAACGATTATAAAAGCATACTTCGTTCTTCACCCCTATATTGAGTTCGTTCTTGCGATTGATTAGCTCCTTGACCGCCACCTGTTCTCGAACTCTCATGATAGTACGTGTGCGACGAGTGAGTTGTCTGTGGTGAGCGGCGCTCTATAAGCTTCGTATTTACACTTTGCAGTTTGCGGAGTAAAGAGTATTCTATAAATCTTTTCAAAGACCAAGCGCAGGCATTTACTACATTTGGCTAGAAATGTTTGTCAAGAAATGTGATTCACTCCTTCATCATTTCAAACTTCTAAGGGATGCCGTATACGCAAAACAGTCATCGTACTCATATACTAACTGATCAGCTAATATCCTGGACAGTTTAGCGAGTGTTACTGGGTATAAGAACGTGCCTTGTGTATCACTATGGCGTGTTTCAGATTCGCTGCGACCTCTTTCTCGAAGGCTGCTGTTGCTATCGCTTCGTTGCTGACCACGATTATCGCCTCGTCGTGATGGGCCTTCTATCGGTATGACACGTTCACGACCTGACGCTAAACGTTGACGCTTCGTTGCTTCAACCGTAAGACGACCCTAAACAAACAAATTTTATGATTTCCTTCAAAATGTTCTTCTCTCTGATATTTTCATCGCCACTGAAAAATATGAGTTCAATCTTTTAAATCACATATTAGTAGTGGATATGAAATTGGTTATCTAATTATATGCCGCCAATCACATATCTGCTCTCTGTCGATTATTTCGTGCGTTTGGGACAATTGTTGGATGAAAAAAACGCTTGAAAACAAAATCGGATGTCAAATAATAGAGATGTAATAAAATAAATATTTAAACAGCTGAATGCAGCAGTATGATAACGGAGACAATCGATAGTTGGGCGATTGTGATGTGCCCATAAGCATCCACATATAGTGGATAACCGCTCCGCTATCTTTACATAGAAACTCACTTTTGGGATAGAGCATCGGTTTCTTTTGAGCGATCGACACCACCGGCAATGTACCGATGGAAAATATGGAAGCTAACGAGCATAAATTCGATCTACTTCTTTAATCTCAAATTCTTTTTCAAAGTAAATTGAAAATTACAAACGTTAGAAGTGCAGATCTAACACAGCGATTATTGTAATTAGGCAAAGAAACGCTTTCTTAGGTACTCAACTTGTATAAAAAAATAACTTACTGTACTATCAATTGAACTACACACATCAGCCGGATCAACATCGGATGGCAGCTGATATTTACGCACGAAATACATCTTCGTGAAATTGTCGCGATCACGTACATCCTCGTGGCGACCTTCTATTAGAAGTGTATCATCGACAGTTTTCACCTAGAAAAATAAACCTCCTGCTATTTCAGTATTTTTGATGCAATTTTCATTAAACATTTTTATAAAGCACTCTTGAAGCATTCTAATGCTACTAGCAATTTTAGTTATTTGAATTTATCTTCTTATGATGAGCATATGTTTGCTTTCTTCACGGGATTGATGCCTTGAAATAAGCATTTTCTTCAACTTTTATATTCAATTTCTGGATGAACCATCATTATCTATCAGAGGGTTCGTCGTTGATTTCTTTTTTTTTCTCACACGAACATTATATTAACCTGTAACCAGTTCCCCCACCACACAAAATAGAATAGATAAATAAATGCATTTCCCTCCGTGCGTGTACGTATCTCCATTCTCATATCAACCTATAAAAACGCTTTAATAATCTTCGCTTTTCAATAAGTACATCTATTAGAACGAAGCGATTGACAATGGTAAATTTCATAGAGGTAATGCTTATAGCGGACATTAATGAATCATGCTGCTTGCCTGTATTTCTTCGGGACGAAATTGATAGGCATCCACATCGACGGCGAAACGATGTGAATCATTGGTGATTTTTGTTTTAATATCGATACCCTCTTTGAAGATCGGTTCCGCCCATCGTGGATATAGATCTCGCCAAAAAGGATCAGAACGCCAATTTCTATCCATACGATCCAAATGAGATGAGAACTAAAAATTGAAAATTATCTAGCCTCAATAGTTTAAGTCACTGAAATAGGCTAATTTAAAGCGGCAAAAAAAGCTGTGACATAAAGCAGCTTGCAATTCGTTAAAATACATATAAAATAGTTTCTATACCTTCATTCGATCATTTCAAATATTAACATATATACTATTATTGTTGGAAATATCTCCACTATCATTGAGTTTATTCGTCGAAAATTTCTCTTCAATTACCTCTATAAGAAGATTAAATGCGAGAATTTGGGAACTTCTGCGAATGCAGTTTACTCATACTAAAGAACTATGAGAATTGATGAAGACTAGAAGTAAACCGAATTGTTTCTCAACCACTTACATACTTTCGATAGCCCAGTTAGCAAAATTATCAAAACGGAGTGTAATCGCTAAGCAAAACTAAGCAATCATAAAGTTATCTGCGGGAGATAAGTTCGCCAAAGAGATAAAATAAGTATGGTAAAGTACGTGGATGTGCGTCGAGGTTGGTGAAAAAAAAAAGAAGCAATAATGCCAAACCACACTTTCCCTATGCATCTTTAATGCCACTTCTCTGAGTTTAGAGCAGATTTTTCTTAGAGTACCTGAATATGCCGAGAGAGTGAGTCGAAGCCGCATTTCTATACAAATTTCCCATCCAAAAGAGGTGTGTCAACGGAAAGCGTAAATTCAAGGATGCAGAAAATCCGATGATTCCGTTAAATTTCCTCTTGGAATAAGACGATCCTATTCACAGCTTTTAGTTCAATATATTTATCTTCAGATCATAAAACTGGGAGCTCAAAGTCGTGGGATCCAATCGTACTAATTGCATCCCGTAGATGTGGGGATCCATTCGGTGATAAAAGCACGCTAAACAATGAGTGAATCGTGCTATATAAGATTGCTGAAGTCATATTGTCTAACTGAAAGATCGAGAAGGAAATTACCACAAAAGATTATTCATAATAAATTCGAGACAGTGGAATATCCTCGCGTATCACTTAGCCTTCCCATAAAATATTTTACCATATAGTTTTAAGGATGAACTAACATAATTTTATGCCTGATAACTAATGAAAACATTCGTAAGTGAGGATAAATCCACGTGGCAAGAAGCACCCAGCATATAGTAACTCTCATTTTATTAGACGAACAAGCATTAGTCATGTTGTCGGACACATGCGTTACCGAACAACTGCGAGTGGTAATGAAATTAAAAAGTCTACAGTTGTTTCAATTTTCACTTCCCTTTCAATTACCATATTAATTCCACTGCGATATTCTATGACTGCTGCGTATGGTGAATACAAGCGCTATCATAGACGAACAAAGAAAAAAAACAGCCATCAGTACTTGGTCTGAGTGGTTGCAAGCGACAGATTAACTTGCCTTTATTTGACACCAGATTTCATGTTTTTGGTGATTTTTTTTCTGATGTGATATATCTGCTATCAAGATGAGTTTTCAGCTAAGCCTTCAAAAATCTCATCAATTCACTTACTTAAAAAAGATAACCTGCAAAGCGGATTTCTATACAAGAATGATATGCACAAGATGGGCCAAAGAAAATAAATAAAATGGCACAAAACTCGACCATGAAGGCCATATTTTAAACTTTCAATAAGTCTGATACGTAGATTTGTTCAAAAATTGTTGAAAAATAGAGCCGGATGCTGTATCATTTACACTGAAATACACTAAAAAGAATTCGTTGTTCCCTCTAAGCCTATAGCTACAATCACAAACAAAATTAGTCTCCGAGTAAATATTGGCATTTAAAGAAAACAGCATCAATGCACCAAGTATTCGCCCAATATCATTCAGTCATCACTGAGTCATAAAGTAAACTCACTGAAAGCCAATCGTTCCTTTTCTTTCTTTCAACAAGAGCATATTTTGCAATAGCATTTGTTTTGTTTGTGGAGGATATTGAATCGACACAGAACTTTTCATCCACTTTGTTATATATTATTAATATCATTCGCATGAAAATTATTCTTCGATACATTGCTTGTTCAATTTGTGTTTGTTTGTTTAAAATTATTAGACCACGATTTCAATTATATCTTTCAATGGTAAGAAGAGCAGAATTGGATCTAAACGGAGATTCTCCTCGGAATTAGAATATCTTTCTATAATTTAGTGGAGATTTGACAATCTGCAGCATCAGCCATCTTTAATTTTCATTTCAAAAACTTTTTACCATTATTGTTTATCAGCTCCTTTTGTCAGTTTTAAATTAATCTTGTCGATTATTCCAATCGTTATTTGTGTTACAGAGAATCTCAAAGAATATGAGCAGAACGGGTGTAACTAGATTTAAGAAAGCGAGTTAAACGAACTCGTGGAACAACCGCGTCCATCGTTGGCCAATCAGATGGCCAATCCAGAAAACTGCGACGACGATCGAAAGCCGAACGAAACTGAAAATGAAAATTCCTTACTCCCAGAATCGAAATATCTAAAAGTTTAGTCTAGAAATGGATGCTCACGTTCAACATAATAAATTAGTCGCACAAATAGCTCGAAAAACAACACGAAACATACCATGAAATGTATTTATGACAGACAGCTACATGAAGAACAAATATTTGCTTATCGAGCGCAAAGTATTTCATAGTTTGTTATGTTCCATTGTGCCACCTCACAAATTCGAATTGCATGAACAAAAACATCATATTTGCATATAATCAAACGGTTTTTATTGAAGTATACTTCCACGATTTTGAGGACATTATAGAAAAGAGTTTTCTGCTTAATTCATAGTAATATTCATTTAATTTAGTTTCTTGAAGAGAAACGCCACAAGATTATGAGTGAAAAGTTCTCCTGAGACGAATTCATCAGCAATGATAGCTGGATCAATTTCAATCTAATCTAGTCCTCAATGCTATTAGTGATAACTACATATTTACCCACCATCGCTAATATGTAACTGCTCAAGCGGAAAAAAAATTCGACGCTTATAAAACATAAGAGAATTTGAATCAACAAGACAATGGAATTTTTTTTAACTACTCAATTTCCTACAGATATATGCAACCAAGTCGTGATTCTATCATTTCTTTGCTCTATAATGTCTGTAACGCCTTCCTGAAAAAAAAACAGTTCATTTACGCAATCAATCGAATATACACCTATAGAATATTTATTATTTTATACACAGTTTATGATATAAAATATCGCTTAAATTTAATTCAGAGATGTTCTTATATTTCGCTCAACTTTATACAAAAATCCATGACTCGAAATTCCATTGTTTTCTCTTTATTTCATATTAAAATAAGCTAAATCCGAATTATTCGAGAGCTTATTGATTGAAATTTATCTTTAAAATGCTTCAAAGGATTTTCATGAAATTTACATAATTCCATTTGCGTCGAAAAATGCACAAAGTCGACTTTGATTTTTTTTTTTTAATGAGCGTAAAAAAATTTTAGACGCATTCCATTTATAATTCGTTTAGAAATGATACTCTAGCCATAATTAGTCACATATGGGATATTCTTATATATTTTAGAATGGAGAACGTAAAAAAAAAAAGAGTGACAAAATGTTAAAATCATTTATACAATGATAATGATGCTAAAAAAATAATTTTTTTTTTTATTACACGAAATTTTAGCATTTTAGCGTATTTTTTGCTCATCATATAATTGTATTACATTCACTATTATCATCGAGAAATGAAAGAACTTTTAATGAAGTAATATTATTTCCAAATAAAATATCATAGACAAAATAAAGATATCGATAATCGAAAAACTATACTCTTATAATATTATTTTAATTCAAAAATTACTTCTTTGATAATACAACGTAAATATAAAATAGTTTTAAAAAATTTGAAGAATAAAGGAGAGAAAATTTTTCATTCCAGCTGTTGACAACAATTTGCACAAGTGGATTCACTAACGATGCACTCAAATGCATCAATAGTCATGCGGCTAAAAATCGCTCTCTTAATAGCGCTTCAGAAAATCATGAAAGCTTTTAACACTTCAACAAGCCATACAAAAAACCTCGAGCCTTACCTTCCCCGTCTTCGACTCCCTAAATAGAATTTTAGAAATTCCAATATTACTTCTTTCGTTCCATATAACAACGAAATGCCTTTGAAATTACAACTAAGCAAAGAGAACGTAGCAGGTTGGAAGGTATATAACAGCGAATGAGGTGGTGTGTATGTGTCTGTGGTGTCTGCCTGTTCAGAGTGGGCATGCGCAGCAACGTTCGCAAGCGTAATTATTGTTGAGTGCGCAAAACTCACGAATACACAGCAGCATTCAGTATCCGCCTCGAAAGAGGATTATTTTTTGCACTACCTCTATGCCATTTTCACATCGTTTCCATCAATCATTCCGCATAAACACATTTTCTATGCACCCAAAATCAACGTTCTCAAATATTTTCATGCAATCATGCTTGTTGCATCTTAGAAGGATCGCCCTATCAAGTTATGAAGAAGGGAAAGGTATTAGGTATACTTCGGCTAACTTCTATTTGAATAGATGTGTTACTGTCTCATATTTCTTGGTTGCCTCTGATATGTCACTTGACAGACAGCGAGGAAAAATCACTAATGGAAATTGATTAACCCATTCGCTTACGTGTCGATGAAACTAAATTAGAACTAAGCAACTGAAACAAATTAAGGAAATAAAAGCTTTGCCGATTAGTTTAATGCGGAAACGAAAAATGATATGTGTCGAAAAAACTACAGTAAAATGTCTCATTCGTTCGAGTCTAATAAGGGATGAAAAGGGAATTCGCCAAAAACGAGCCAACGAACCAACTTGCTGCAACCTAGTTATCTCAAACCATCAATATAAGGCAAGTTGTCACAGAAATAAGTCTCTAGGTTGAGAAACGCATAATATGTTGTGCGTCGGAGAGGCGCGAGGTACTCGTGTGGCATTACAGAAATTGATAAACTCACAACTATAATTATTAATCAGAAATTATAGGAATATATAAATTAAAGTGCTTCAATATTTTATAATGGAACCACATAATGAGGTTTTCCATGTCATCACATAATTCCATTATGACGCATGAGATTCTTCGCTGTCAATAGATCTGGCACAACCTTCCAGTTTATAATTTAGTGCACATGCGACCATTTCGCGTCACTTTCGCGCACAAAACAGTTTGCAGTTTTATGCACTAAGCCGCATTTACACAACATGACTCACATAATACTTTCATAGATTTTTTTTTTCCAGGAAATTAAATAAAATTGAATAAGCACTAAAAATCAAGATATAAATATTTCCGTGTAACTATTCTGTTCAAGACAATTTAAGCCTAAGATAGCGGCGCATTGCTGATGTTAAAGAAGGAATTGCCAGGCAACGGCTAAATGGAACACATTTCTTCCATAGCTCTCTTTTACGATTTCAATAAGAAATTTGCACAACAACAGAAAAATGGAACGAAATTATTTGTTCGATTTAAGCTCAAACTGCGCTACACGAAGAATCGATGAGTATCGATCATGCTATATTTTGACGATAAGCTTTCAGCTATGAATAAATTGGCGATGATGAGCAAGTATATAGGCTCTCCGATAGTTATCAAGGTAGGCTCGAAGGATTTTCTATTAGAAAGTGAGAAACTTCCACCTTCAAGTGCTCTCTAATCTTTAGGATGTGATGCGACATAGTACGAATCTTTTTATGTGAGCACAAACAAGTGCATAAAGCAATTTTTTCCTCTTTGACTTTATAGCTAAACGAAATTTCGTTGCACATTTCAAGGCAGCCTCTAGTCATCTGCATCTTTCGAAAACGATGCGAATATTTCACTGCCTCGCTAAAACCTTTGTAATATGACTCAGCGATTGCTTCGAAAAAAAAATCCTTCAATCAGAAGTGGGTTTTTTTAATTCTGCGCATACATTTTTGAAAGCCACTTTAAATGTGGGCATCGACCAACTAGACCTACACAATGAAAATGCTAGAAAAGCAAATGCAATGAAAATAAACCTAGTTGACATTTCATGCCTTCGAACGTAAATATATGCAAGCATTAGGAGTTCCACTTGTTAGCGGCTGCCTTTGCGAGGAACATTTTTTGAAGGTGCCTATCATTTATTAGGAATTATCTTTCATGAGTGTCTATGTATCAGCCTATGCTCGCAAAACTTACTTTTTAAGTTGAATGCGCCCAACATTTGAAATTTTTTCTAGAAGAATATGATGTAAACTTTCTACAATATGCGCAAGTTCTATAACCGTCTGAAAGAAACACGAGAAAAGATGGTAGAAAGTTTGATTTTACAGAGGATCTAGCTGTTTTCAGGCTGAGCAAAAAAAACTTGCATTTGTAATGCTTTTTGAATGTAATAGCAATAAATCTTTGGTTTCCTCGTATTTAGGTGATTAAGATCAAGTATCGTTGAAATGAAATGGCATCAAAATAGGTAACAAGATGATTTGAGGCCGCAAAAAATTCCATGAAAAACTAAAGTCGATTATTGTCGTAAGCGATGAGAGTTTTTGCCGTTGATCTGCTAAATGACCGAAAAAGCGAACATGTATTATGCCTATTTAACTCTCTTAAAATAAGGGAAACCTTAAATACGATAATAAGGCATAGCCTGTCTGAAAATAAAATAACGATAAATGGGGATCAATATTCAAAAAAAAGAATGCTATCGACAAAACAACCAGCTATAAATATGTTCGTAAATAATGCCCAAAACAGAAATGATTTCTCAGTTATAACGAATAATTTTGCGCACGAAAAAAAAATCTTAGAATCGAAACTACACCTGTAATGAACAGTTATATTTTAATCAAAAACAAATGAACTTCACAAAATAATTTCCTAAACGATTTGTTAGCAACAGTGATATGAAAGATCACACAAAAAAAAGATAATTTATTTGAAGTGAACATTACGAGCATCTCTTACAAATGGATCATTATTGCAATATTTATTAAAAGTAATTTCGTGGAATCATTTTGAGCTAATAAAGCTTTCTAGTAACACAATTCTTTACAACTAAATCATCACAACTGTTTAGTGTGCGCTATTTTCTAAGTTGAACTGCCTTTTTCCGCTTAAAAGAAGCATGCAAAGTATGACGAGAGTGAAGACCGACCCTTCGTACAAGTTCGCGAGGTTGAGGCCAATCGATCGGCCAATCGTCCCAATCGCGCATCCAACGATCGTCATCCCAAAACGAACGACGCATTTCCTCGTCTCGCCAGCGGCTCTCAACAAGCGCCATTCTACTATTTGCAGATGATATGCTTGAGTCCCGCAAACGACGTCACTGCAATGGGTATCTCTACAGAAAAAAAAAACCACTGAAAACGGCCGATGCTCAATCCGGAGCTCACGCAGTAAACTTTTCTCGTTGTTATAAGTGAAGTCATGCTGAAGCGGCTTTCAAGTTTATGAAGAACAGTTTATTCGATACCGATGATCGCTTGAGAAAAACAGCTCTAGGATGCTTTCAATACTTATTCAAAGAATCGAAGCACCGCTTGGTGTCAAAGATCTTTCCGCGACCTAGCTTTGTTCATTCATGATTGTTCCATGAGTTGGCACTCATTCGTCTGCAGCCATCTACAAACAAAAAATTCGGGTGAAGGAGGACTTACGGTCTGTACTAGAGTAGATGAGACGGGACTAAACACAAATCCTATACGTGATAGTCAAACGCATTAGTTATTTGGCCATAATCTTCTAGGATAGTTCATGTGGGTACTGTTGAATTTCTTTAGCCGTAAGCTTTAAAAGCCATTAGAAGATTAAAAGAAAGCTCTATGGCACAACTGCGCCACAATGAGACACAATATGTGTGTGAGGGAAGCTGTAAAGCAGCGTTCTAGGCTGACACAATGAGTGGGAAATAAGCGCCGCCTACCATGAGGAAACCATTCACACATGGAAAACCCATTCCGCAAGCATTCCACCCATGTCTCCTTAAAAAATCTCTGCAACTGTTTCCTATCATCCGTATTATTCGGTGATTCTTCGAAAATAAAGTTGCATGTTCGCTTTAAAATTTGCCGAAAATTTTGGAAACGCTGCAATTTCGTCATGCAATTTGTGATACTAAACCTTGCATTTGTTAATTGAACTCATAGATGATTTTTTTAAACAAAATGAATGAAATGCTATTTTTGAAACACGGAATATTGGAATATGCAAAACTAAAAATAAATAGAGAAACGTGTTAGAAGAGATGACACGATATGAACCATTGTATTCCTCTCATTTTGCCACAAAAAGTTTCTCAACTTATCAACAACAAATAAAACTTGCTAGAACAATGCGTTCATATCTCAGCTGTTCAAATCATTCATAAAAATCTTCTATAAAAAAAGGCATTTTCATGATCCGCCCGATGTAAAATAAAAATATAAGCAGTGCAAAATATACGCAAATTTTTCTACCATTTTTATAAGTATATATCCTCTATTGATATTAATGAATTAAATCGGAAACGAGTTTTTTTACGTTCGACAAATTCAAAAAATTCGGCTTAAAGGTTCATAGGTTACAGTTAAAGAAAAGGGGGACGTATAGAATGAATACATAGACTCGGCATTGCATGCGTTTAAGAATAATAGAAGCATGCAAATGCGAGATTACATTGGAAAAAGTTTTTTGTAAGCCAACGATTTTTAAGTATAGCAGTGATATTCCTTTCCCGTAATTGATATTTCTTTCCTGTAATATATACCACTGAATTTTACACATGATGTTGAAGCTATGATGCTACTCTTTCCACTCGTAAATACTTCAAATATTGCAGAACCTAGAGAGAATTCAAAACAGTATTTATAATTCTGCATTATTTTTATGAAAGAAAAGATTTTACTATATCAGTATGTGAGTGCCAATGAACGAGTAATATTATATTGAAGTGTAGGCAAATTGCATTCTGAGACATGCAAATCGATCGGTGTTCAATTAGCGCAGCACAATGATGTTTGATCAGTGTTAGTGAACTTATGTAAATCAATAAAGGTGAACAAATGCAGTGGTGATGCAGATGAACCGGAGGAATTGTCATATTATGTGGTCTTATTTCCCGCTTGCTTTACCATCTAGTTCCACACGTTACCTACAAAAACTTGAATATGAAGACTTTCATCTTTTAGATGACCTAACCGCCCACGCAAACTTTCCTTTAAAAACGAGTTTTTCTGTGACTCATCCAGCATGGGTGAACTTCTCACCGGCGCGAACAGAAATTTTTGAATGATGTAAAACAAAACAAGTTTTTTTTAATCTCAAAGTGCCTACAAATTATCGAAATTTGTGGGCTGATGTAGAATATGACATCGAAGTATATCCTATGGTTCACATCATGCTCATTATATATATATATATATATATATATATATATATATATATATATATATATATATATATATATATATATATATATATATATATATATATATATATATATATATATATATATATATATATATATATATATATATATATATATATATATATCGACTCGAAATGGTTCTAGCATGACATCTGAGAATATCTGTGCTATGTTTGTTTGAATTTTCAAATAATAGCTTACATCAGTTATTGAGCACAAACCAATTATGGATTGCAAACTCGGCTCCTCTTTCATAAATTCAAATAAAATAGAATTTAAACATCAAAACCGATGTCTAGGATAGTCAAATCAACAAATCGTTCTCAAAAATCGAGTAAATGGCTGCAATAAAAAAAGTTTAGACGTCAGCATGGCTAGAGAAATTAGCTTCAGCACTGTTAAAGCAAAAAACACCACTAATCGACGTAATTCAACATTTTATATGCTCTTATGGGCAATGAATGCACATTTGAAGACACACATCACGAAGGAAATTTGACGCCCAGCAACCTCTTCTAGCGAGTAAACCGGTTCCACTTGAATATCAGGTAATGTCGCTGCTGGCTTGATACATACATTTATTAGACTTCAATAACAACAAGATAGAAGTTGAAGTTAAATATACGCTTATAATATGCGCTAATACGTATGTTTACATACACAAGCATTTATACTTTCACCACACGAACAGCACTTTATGTAGAGCAACCGTTTACTGGTGATGGGCGGAATTGTGTTGGTTAGTGATGCTTTAGAAGAGAGTGGGTGGAAGAAACAACCATGTAAATATGTCTGCAGACACTCAATCCAATTTATTGGATAGGCGAATAATAAAAACAAAGAAAGAGAGAAGTTAATGAAATATTACTGCATCCCTTGTTCCAACGGCCCACGGATGGCAGTATATTTACCAAAAAATATCCGGTTTTTATGTGCGTAGCGTTCAACGTATTCGTTTGCCAATTTCACCATCATATGATGTTTATGCGCGCCTGCGCGCTGAAAATATATGGAAAAAAAAAACACCGAGAATATTCGCGAAACATTTCATTTCCTATTCGAAACAAATCGACTTTTCAAAAGGAAATGTCTGATTTGGGCGTTATTTGAATGATTCATCGGCGAGAACTGGTTACACGTTGAAATCTTTTGAACTTCGCAAATGCTGAATCATATCAGCACTCAACAGTGGCCGCTATTGCAATTCTTAGAGCATTTTTTTTTTCGTAAACAATTCGATGAGAGAAATTCCACATTGATTTGCATTTTGAAATGCTTTTTTTTAAAAATTATTTTATGAATTGAGGCAACGAAGAGAATGCCGAACATTTTGGTGATTTGTTGATGAAATTAAAAATTTATGCAATCGTAACGCATGTTAACTCTAGTATCAATGGTTGCTTCCTCTACAATGAAGAATATCTTTTCTTTTTATGCGAATAGAAACTTGGTTTAATCATGAAAGTCATATCTCTGCTTTAAACAATTCATAGAAATTATCCTTCCTTCTCCCTTCTTCCTTCTAACCAACTATTAGCATGATTATTTACTACTATTTCATGAAAATTGAGAAGAAATGATTTTGGTGCTTCTTGGAATTTTTTTTTTTTTGCATTTTATAAGCATTTTTTCTTCAGAAATATTTAGTGGAGAGGTAATACATTTTAAAACATACCTCTTCGCCGAAATATTCATGTTTGAAGAGAAGATTGTAAAGTTATAAGGTTCGAAAAACATTTCAACCGCTATACATAAAGACAAACGAAAGTCAGCAGTTATAACACGAATTTCAATTTTGCATTGTTTAGCATGCATTAATTAGATTCTAACTATATACTAGAAAACTAACTAATAGAACTTATTCAAAATATCGGTGGATTGTGTTTTAATTGCTGATATAGATGTAATTTCAATAGCAGTTCATTTATTAATCCATATCTAATATGCAAACAATGTAATTTCCATAAAAGTTCGATATTGCCGTTATATAAATAAAAGAATAAAAATGGAATCGCTGCTTTGTTAATTTGTTTTATCATATATCGATATGAATGCCTATAGCTGTCTTCCTGCAGGATATCCATGCGGACAGCAATTCGTGTTACACCAGTCATATTCAGGAATTTCGAACACAGAAAGGGAAGAGGATGAGGGGAGAGACGAGATGCAATCTAGCCCGGCCACTTTTTTTGTTGAGAGAAAAGCTTGGCTGATACTCATAAAATTTCTCCCTTGTAAGACTTGTCGATGGTGTGCGGAATATGGAATATTTATTTCAATAGAACTTGCAGAGTGTGAAGCTTCGTGCAAGGCTTTGTGTTGCAAGAGCAAATATGTCTAGCGTGAGTGAGAATGTGGCATTTTAAGCACTTAGGGTTCGAATATTGTCCTCTTACATCAACTTCCTTCCCCCTCCCCGCTCACTCTTGAACAGTCGAATCAACGCCTTCCCTCCCCCTCACTTTCAAACACTCCAGTCAACATCACCTCTCGCACATCTTTTGAAACCTTTCAGCACCGACGACTATGCCCTTCTCCGTTGCACCTGAATTCGGCTACAAGATCGATCCTCAAATCCTGTGGGCGATATTGCGGCCTTTGTCATGAGGTCGGACAATATCAAGAAGAGAAAGCTATCGAGTAGCATGATGCAAAAAAAAGCAGCTAATTCTTTTTCATTGGGGTTTTAAAGCAATGCACCAAAACGAGTTGTTATGCGTCGTGAGCGTTTTGAAACGTTGATTTATTGCACCTTACCTAATTCAATTAAGAGGGCGCTCCTCGTTATCATATCTTTTTTCTATCCTCTCATTATTGTGCTTCTAATTCAGAAAAGTCATAGATGATGAGTGAATATTTATCTAATTTACAAAATGAAACGCATATCGCTTTCTTATAATCTCTTCGAAGCTATATGTGAGTCCATCTATTCAAGAGAATAAAATCTTGAAACGAAATCATTTCCGCTTTACAACAATAAAATCATGTGAACGATATAATAGCCCGACTAGATGAGCAATGATTAGTCGGCAGTTTGCGAAACAAAAATAAGGTGTAATCGATTGAAATTCACATTCCATTGTTTTGTTTACATCTTAAACCATCGCATATCTCACAGCAATAATCTCAACAAATAATTAGCTGTTTCGATAACTATTATTTAATTCATATATAAGTTTGTAATTATAAATTAAAAAAAAAAAAATAACGGTTATTGAAATATCGCCTAGACGCATTGAAACATATGAGTCTTGCGGATGTGATTACGTGTCCGACGATACGTTTTCATTTCTATTCTCGAGGTTTGCATTGTTTAGTTATTGGTTGCGAATTGCCAATATGATCATTTAAAATGAATGCGAAATGACACATACGAGCAA
Source organism: Ascaris suum (assembly GCA_013433145.1). Classification (NCBI taxonomy): domain Eukaryota; kingdom Metazoa; phylum Nematoda; class Chromadorea; order Rhabditida; family Ascarididae; genus Ascaris; species Ascaris suum. The sequence continues at coordinate 13,620,874 of CM024169.1, read as the reverse complement.
TTCATTTCAAATAACCACTGATAGAGCATTATTATTGCAAGTGGGTGCATAAAATGCGTTGCACCTAACAAAATTATTTTACCACATGATTGTGTTATCTAACATTCGCCGTATGCTACCTTCCATTGATCACTTAATTTCAAATATATTTATTATCAACTTTACTGTGGATTCGCTTTTTTGCATGTTTAAAAACCAGACTTCGTTATATTGGAATGTTGGGAATTTTGAAATCGTATAAAAATACAGCATTTTTATCAACAACTTTATTATATGTTCTTGATATATATTAGAAAAACAATAAATGAAAGCAAATGCGGATATTTGCAATGTGATGGTGGCGAATGCATTGACGTGTAAAGAAAGAATTTTTCTTTTTCGCTTAAGTGAACGAATATTTTTCGAAGATTCGAATGGCAAGCAGACACGTTATTCGTTGTGGGGAATAGTTTTGATGGAATATGAGTCAGCATACGGGGCGCATTCAGGTGCTCGTTTCGTCAACAAATAAGTCTTTTTATTACACGCTTCTTTGCGAACATTTCGGCAACCTGAGAAGCTCAATGAGGGACTTATAGGCATCATAAAACAATACGAATAGATTAGACATATTGAACGTAGGCCTTAATTCGGTTATCAAGATTAATTCGATTAATTTAAAACTATTCAAATTATTAAGACACCGAAAAAGAATCTGGTTCCATATTTTTTAAACCTACAATTACATTTCATTTGTCGAAATTTTTGCATCACACTATACGAGAAGTTGAGAGGACATCAAAAAACGTTCAATTCCATTAAAAAAAGATCCATCAACAATGTTGCAACTAGCAAAATGATCAAAGATATTTCATAAAAGGACGATCTAGCTTACAAATATATCATTGAAATGCTGCAACAACGATAAATTTCTAACGTTTTTTAAAGAAAATATTGGAGAAAATGATGAAATCTCTAAAAATGATGAATGCATAACTTTTAATTTGCTTCTATGAAAGAGTTTTGTAATGTTTTAAACAAGAAAACTGCCCGAGTATACTGCTTTAAAGCCATTTCTGTTCTCTCGTAGATGTGCGCCTTGTTCAAAATAGTTGGAGTCTTTTTCTGAAAGAAAAAAGAAAAAACTTTTAAGGGTTTATCAACAACTTGTGCATTGTCTCTTTCGACGTTCTTTTCTTCTTGGCTCGATGCACATTTTCGTACGACCCTTCCACTTCTGAAATCAATTCTGGAATGCTGCTTTGCAAGTCGAGCGTACTTTGTTGAGCTAATTTTCCCCTTCATCTTCTCCACCGTCACGACTTTTCGTCCTTTCACAACGGGGCTTTCTCAGTTAAAAGTAAAAAAGTGGGTGTGGTGGAGGTGGATGAGTAAGCACATTCATGTTATTTTTCATGCAAAAGTCGCAAAACAAGAGCGATATGTGTATACCTGCGCAGTGTTGTGACGCTAGACTCAAGTGTTGTTTCGTTATACTTCAGGCGTCCTCCTAAAATTTGGAGGCTTCGAGCAGAAATTCGTGACAAATAACCCATTAGTCTCTTCGATAAAAATTACCAATACACTGACCTTTAACCTGACCCGGTTAAGTTTTTTCTCTCAGTGAAGAGCTACCGACTCGGTGCGATGGCTGGACTTTGGTCTTAACATCATAGCCGTATACTCATAGCTTGCCAACCGCTGTGGTTCGGCGGATCAATGTTTCATACTTATTCGAGAGATCCATCAGCTCCTGACGGATTGTGTAGCAATTACCCTTCTCCTCCTATGCGATGAACTTGGCTTGCAGCTCAACATATTCCAAGTTTTTCTGCTGTAATATATGAAACAGCCGAAATGTTGCAGTCTATTGTCGTTTCTCGAAGTGTCAGTCGTCGACTGGAATGCACGATTTCGACACATTCTGTTACATGGGCGACATAACTTTACGTCGACGGGCACCTTGAGTAAATCACCTTCAAGTGATTCAGGTTAATTTAGGGCGCTTAAACTAGTCATAGCATAAGGTTTGCTTTGAGCACTGACCATTAAAAACTCGTTGCAAAATTTGACGCGATTGCGTAATACTTTTACTAAGTTTAACGCAAAATCAAAGTAACATGCTCAGACGGCACAAAGCGACGAATCAAATCGGCAAGCTTATACGGCAAACAGGAGGTCCTCAACAGGTCATAGCTATAGAAGTTTAACTCTGGAACGTCCAGTCAAGAAACGCACGCCTTTTACCGAGAAAAAAATCGAGTGAATGATCGAAAAATATTTACAGTACCTGCACCTCATATATTAAGTAGAAGACAACAAATCGTTGAGTCGAGCAATTTTATAAATCTTTACAGCACTCAAATTGATTACTTCATTTTGTTAGGAATGAAGACCCCTTCTTAGTTTATTTCATGTTCGATAATAAGAATAGAGCTTTTTGATTCGTTATTGTGCTCTTCAATAGGAAACTGATTTTTAGAATTACACTTTCATATCGTTTCCCGAAAATATATTTTAGAGTTGAAGGTAATGCATAACTTGAGATCGAAAAAATGATCTCAATTGCTCTAGGCCACCAAGTCCCTCGACTTAATTGTGTGGCATTTCAGGCCTCTAAAGGGGAGGAGAATGAGGAGGTTGAGGAGGAGGAGGAGGAGGAGGAGGAGGAGGAGGAGGAATCAAGTACTTTTAATGCCACTCTTTATTTTGACTTAAAAAAAAGAAGAAAGTTTCATCTATATATTTCAATATTTTCCAAAAAGGTGAAAAGCAACGTCAACTTTTTTCTCCTATACAACACAACGAAAATTGCATAAAAATATTCATTAAATGAAGTTTTTTCTAGGAAGTTCACCGTTTCACTTTAATAACGATTTCATTTGCTATATCGTTTCATGCTTTCAGCTTATGCAAAAAAAAAACTTTATTCAACGTTAAGTTTGCCAATTAAACAACTTGTTTGTTTCATTTAGTAATATACACTAAAAACTCTCAAATAGTAATAATTCCTCAGAAACGAATTTTTTTTTCTTCCTCCAAAAATCTTCAAAAACTTTGAAGAATTTAGTGAAACAATCGTCGAAAATATGTACAGATTAATAATATCTCTTTTAAGTACCCACCAGAATTAAGTTTATGCAAAATAAGTGGCAGGTAAATTTGCGATGAAATGCAGCTAGAGAAAGGCTGTAATGATGCGTTATTGGCGAATTTCCAAATTTCGTTCGATTGAGATTAATACGAGCGAATTTGCATCGATATGGCGCTACTATAGGAAGCATTTTTTGAATTCAACTAAAGCCATTCTTAACGTTTATCGGCTGAGGTCCTAAAACGATATGTTTCAATTTTTGGTGACTCTAGTTTCGGTCTTTCGCCATTTTCAGTTGCACTCGTTGCAAACGTCGGGTCCTTTTTCCTTCTTTGTGCAGATCGCTGTGCTTGTGGTATTCGATTTGTGTGGTAGGCGTGGTTATTGATGGTAGGAGGCGGAGGTGTTTAAGATCGAATTAACAGCGGAGACCGGAATTTTTTCTGCGGACATCGCCCTATGACCAGGATGTCCACAATGTATTCACGCTTGCAGCATCCGTAACTTCGCCTAGCTTAAATTTACGAAGCCTTCCCTCGCCAGTCATCCCTCCGCCCTATCTCTCCGCCTCCTTCCACTTCCCCCCCCCCCCCCCCCCCCGCCTACCTCACGCCCTTTCTGGAAAATTCGCCTCTTCTTTCCATCGCAATTTTCGTAGAAAAAGGTGTAGGTCTAGCTAAGGTAATTTGTATGCTGTGATATTAAAGGTGGCTTTCCTCGACAGTTGGGAAATTCCTAGCTCGTTACGATTTGTTGATTACGGTGAGTATAAAACCGTAAGTATTGAGCTAAAGTAGTGGTATTATTAGGAGAAAATGCATTGTTTATATCGTCCTGCAGTTCTTCTGACTCTGGTTGTTGCGAAGATTGAGCTTAGACTCCCACCATAATGCACATATTCTGAAAAACACTTATGAGGAAAACAATAAACATGAGTTGCATCCCCGATCTATTTCGTCGTGTATTTCTCAGGTGTTTCTGTCATGACGACAGGTAGATTGCGGTCTAGGTTACCGCGTTAATGGTAATTGGATAGTTTACCTCAGCCGGTGCAACAGTTCACATAAGGCAGTTGAGCGTTTAACAACTTCAAATGTGTCCACTAAGGATGGGAAGTCCATGTCTAGACATTTCACCTCATACTTCTTTTTGCAATGGGATTTTGTTCTGGCAACCGTAGCTGCACTTTTGGGCATTAGGCTTTACATGAGGTTGCTGCCAGCTTCTTTCTCGTTAAACAATTGATTGCATCTTCTCATGTAGATGTGATGACCTCAGCATCCCCAACCGCGGTCTTATTGTATCCGTTGCATCACTTGCGGTAGCTTAATCTTTTGTCCGAATTCACGCACTCAGTTTTCAAAAAAAGGCATTTCTGGAGAATTGACGAGTATTGAGTCGTCGATTTCGTGCATTTCTATAGATTGGAAGTTGATGGGGAGGAACGGTTGTGAAAATCTTGCATTCGAACGCATCCAAGCCATCAAAATGTGTTATTGATGTTCGCTCCCATAGACCACTACCGTGAACCAAGGGACGTGGGGTGAGAGTTGCGAATGGAGACGAATATATCTGTGGACAGCGTTACCGCATTTCGATCAAGTTGTACGATATTCATGACTGTTTAAAAAGGTCCGGGGTTCCTAAAGAATTCTGTGCTCACACTTTCTGGCATCGATTCAGAGTCGTCCATACTCGCTTTTAGAAGCACTGAGAAGATAGGAGTTTACTTCCTTAGTCCTTATTACGGAAACGACCGGCGAAGTATTGCCATACAGTGTCCACTTTTACTTTGCACGCGACTTGCTAGCGAGCATCTCGACAATAGTGCCCACTTCTAAATACATCATTACGTACACTCGGACATCGGCACCCCACTGAAATACTTCGTTTGTTTTTTGAAGGGTCACTCAACGGGGAACGAACGGTACAATACTTGGATTGGGATGAGCTTCGCCGGAGTCGGGACAAGAGGTTAGCCATGAATTTTTTTATAATTTCGCTCTTATGTCGTAGTTTGGTCAGTAGTTTGCGATGTACCGTGTACTACACAGCTAACGGAGGGTGATAAGGATTTGGCAAGAATAATCACATAGAAGGCCTGGAATGTGCGCTAAAACTTTCATTTCCCCTACCACGGTGAATGAACGGGTTGCGGGTTAGCGAATGCACTAGAAAAGGGCTCCATCGTTTTTAAATTTGCAGTTGATCAATTGACCATGGAGTCTCATCTTGAGTTCACTTATCGGTGTGATTTGTGATTTAACGGAATAACTTTGAGAAGTGCACACATTTCTTTGGAAACGAATTGACATGATTTATGTTCATTAATATGCCGCGTAATTTGCTGGACTTTAGAGAATAGAGGCGATGGGGGGGGGGGGGCTGGAAGGAGGAGCGTATTGAGCTGGTAGTGCGCGGCATTTGTCAAGCCCAAGTTTCGTTGTCATGTGATCGTTCATCAAGAATGCCATCCTTTATAGACGCGATGTTGAGCAGTTCATGCACTATTCTAAAAGAATCATGACAAAACAGCTGAGCCCTATAAGATGTGGGTGTTAAGGGTTTCGGTTGTGAAGATTTGATGTTGGCAAGAGGCATTACCCCTGTCTCACTTATGCTTTTTACTTTTCTTATAGCGTTTGCTTCAAAGTGCAATTATTGATTTAGCAGGTTGAAGCATTGAATGTACAGTTATATTAATGCAGTTTAAGGCAGTGAAAAAAATGGATCCAGGAGTTTTATAGGATACGGAGATTTCACTGGATTAGGGAATTTCAACAACTTCGAGAGCTCAGTAGATCAGGCACATATTGCCATGGATGAGGGAGCCACTCCGCAGCCACTATCCGGCAATGGACGTCGTCAGGGCAACAGCAATTTCAATCTGCAACAGGTGCTTGTTGAATTGCTTTGCGATACCAGAGAATTTAGACGTCCACTTCACCAAAAGCTTTTGAACTTCATCTACTTGACTCGCTGAAAAGTTTCCCTGTAATTGTTGATTTTTTTTTTGCTAACCTCAGTGCAAAGGTCCTGGTTTTGGATGCCGCAATACAGATACGTCCGAAATCTTTATAACGAGTGCATCTTTCTGTCAAGGTCTTTGCTTCGGAAAAGATCCGTTTTCGAGTCCTCTTAGGAGATTATTAGTAGAACCCTTCATGAGCGCCTTCTTTTCAGCTGCATTGGTTTTCCCGTCGAGGTTGTCGACTTGGTTAAACCGTTAAGGGGAGTATTTTGATGGAATCTTCACAAAGATATTCATCGGCTTCATCCATTCTTATCTTAGCTGCGATATATGTGGTGTATGGTGTTTTTTTTCTGGTTTATTAAGGTTTTTAGGAAATAATCTGGATCAAGCAAGACTCAGCGCAGATTCGAAACGCTGTTGTACTGCTGGAGAAGGAGAAGGACAATTTGCGTCAGGCGGTGCGCAAGCTCAAGCTGGAAAATGCGCGTGTCAAGCAAAAGATGAAGCGCATGCAGGAGACAATCAATGGACTTAGTGGCGCATCGGCCGAAGCAGATAACATCAAGGTGGGCGCCGCCGAGGTTGATCTCGACTACGACGACATTGGGCGCGACTTCATTCTCGTTGGAGGTGAACTGTTTGATCTCTTGCACTTTTTAATAAACGAAGCATGAGATGTCTTGATTGCTGGGTGTGGTGGAACGAATGGGGACAAGGAGTAGGTGCGTGTTTGATGTTGCGACCTATTAAAATTACTAGAAGATGCCGGAGAAGTTAAGTAGGTTTCAGTTATGTTCTGATTACGCACAAAATGCAGTGCTTATCATTCGCCAGTATATTCGACGTAACGAATAAGTCGGCTCAGAGTGCTGCAGACGACGGAAGATTCATTTTTAGGCACCCAGGATCCGCTGAGTCTTCGCTTTGAAGTAGCAATTCGTGATGAGCGAGGCATCGAACACAAGTCGGCCGAGCGCTACTACTGGTGAGCCTCATTTCCAGCGTTTCTTATACAAATGAAGTGATGCTTGCCCGCACCGTCTGGTGCAGCCACCGTGTTCTCAGGTTCCACGTTGAATCTTGGCAGAAGATCGGAAAGATAACGAAAATTTTGAGAAGCATTTAAAATGCAAATTCTTAATCATCCATATGCGCTATGCGCTTATTTTTTGAGGGAGTTGAATGCTCGAAACAGATTAAGGCTATAATGCAAATCTTGAAAAAAGAGCAGTGGAGAGTTGTGCACAAAGTGTGCTCACTGATCCTGTTTGGGATGGTAATGCGGTTATTGTAAGATGGGCGTAGCCACTGGGATTCCTATGCAGATCATCGTGAGCTACAGAATTTTATAGGATGCTAGAGCAGCTCAGCTCTTGCAATATCAGAATAACTGAAGACCCGAGCTAGCTGCACAGAGACCGGCACCAAGTGGGGACGGCGAGGAAAGTGTGCATGTCTTCTGTTCATGTACTAGAAGTAATATAGCTTTTTGTATTTTGCTGTGTTAGATTTCGTATGGTATAGTGGAATGAGGGGACGAGCAAAGGGGCTGCCGTGAGGTTTGGCTAGGTGTGAACAGGCGTGATGCATCGAGCTCGGTTCATTGCAGGTACAAAATGGCGGAGCACTTCGGCGACACGGAGACAATGGCAAAGATTCTTGATGCACCCACCACGATTAAAGCGGAAGAGGCGATGAAGGAAATCAAAGATTTTGATGAGGCCAAGTGGAACGAGGCTAGTCTGATTTTCATAGAAGAACGTATATACTTTTCTCGCAGTGATATACCAGTTGTTGAATGAGTTTCTAGTCAAGGGATGGGTGAGGGAATGATGGAATTTTTTTGGCGGCGAGCGCTTTGATAGTTGTTAATGTTGTTCCGCGTTTGCCTTCACAGGGTTCGGTGTTTTTTGCAAAGCAATTTTCGTTCTCTTTTAAGGTGAAGATGTCGGTATGGGAAGCTGGGCAGCGTCTCAAGCTTGAGCAGACTCGTTGGATCTCGAATCTTCTAGTTTACACGGGCAAGACGTACATCGCGGTTGCTTCACAAGATAAGGTTTGCTTTTTGGTTGTACTTTCATGCTTCGTTCGTTGTTGGTGAATGATGTTCCTGGTACTAGTGTATGTGAAGAGGATCAATGTTGGGCGCCATGTTATAAAGCTGCGTTCCGAAGATCTCATTGGCTTCTAACGTGGAGCCGATGTCGTATTAGGGATGCTATATTAGTCCGATGTCTTCTTCGAATTGCGACATTCTTGACGCTTGACGAAGTTGTAGCAACCGGGGACAGATGCGTACCTTGAAACACAATACTTTTTTTTCATAGCAACGAAGTGTTGATGGAAGTGGCGAATCGCATACATTCCAGCTATAAACGGCGTTCGAATGTTTGTTTGCTGCTACTTGAAAAAAAATGTCGGATGTCTCATAGCTTGTTTATCCGAGTCTGCAGCTTCACCTGTTCTGATTTATAATTAGTTTTCTTGAAAGTAGGAGAGATTATCACCTTCCTGGTCTTGAGCAGTCGACAGCAGGAATGTCAGTACGGGCGGGAATGTTTTTAAAGTTTTATTGGCTTTAGTGGAAGTCGAAATGAGAGGGACGTCGAGGAGGGAATGGTGTGTTGAGTGGTGCTGCCATTATTTTTCGGCCAGTTCCATCGAAAAGACTGTTTTAAATGGAGATGCGCATTTCAGGTTTTCGGAACGGGATGGCGCAAGAATAGAGATGAGGCTAACAAGCCCATCTTTTGGGATGGTGAGAACCAAGGTGGTAAGGCTCTTATGAGACTTCGCCAGCAGATCAAGGAAACACACTCGTGGTCGGGACCGTACGAAGAGCAGGTTAGCCATCTAAATTTTTTGTCAGATGTAAATGGCTCATTCCCTGTCGTTCGAAAATAAGCGTGAGGATTGTTCATCTCATGCCCATCGATTTTTTGGTTTATGCTGTTGCAGTGATGTGGCTGCATCTAGTAGTAACAGAAACGCTCACTCAGAGTCGTCGCAGATGACGGGAGATGATGTATTCTGCTGCAGGAAATTGAGAAGCGCTACAATGAGCTGAAGAAGTATGTGTGGCGTCGTATCGACCCAGCGCGTCGTCTAGGCATTCTGCGTGGTCGCGGTCGCGGTTTCGGTCGTCGTGGTGGTTTTGGTGGGCGTGGTTATGGAGCGCCAAGTGCGTTCGCGCAGTCGGTGCGTCACTAGGTCGGCTCGCTGTGTGCGCTTTTTTGGTCCCCGTTGACAATCGGAACCGCTATGTCGGTATTATTCATCATTTATTCCGCCATTTCATTGGACCGCGCACACTATTTCCTCTTTTGTTTTCCCCACTGTGTTCTACCCAAATGATCTTTTGTTTAAGCTATCTCTGAGTATTGATCTATGATGGCATATTGCGAGTGGTTAGGTGCTGTACTGAGTGCGTCGCTCACATTCCCTCTTGTAGCTTATCCCAGCAGTTGCACTTTTAAAATGCTGCATTTTATTTATAGGCACATCAAAATTTCAATGATATTTAAATGCGACGAAAGATTCATCCCTCTGTCCCAGTGCGCAAAAGAAATTCAACCACCGAGAGGCGTCGCCAAGTTGTATGCGTGGCCTCTCGTTATGCCATCATATGTTGTTCTCTTAGCACGCGTATTCCATTAATAAAATTGTTTTTATCGAAATTGTCCCCCGACGCCGAAGCATAGTTGTTATCTGTTGTGTTTGATTGTTGAGCAGAGACTGTGTTGGCGCTGATGATGAACGCTTTTATGCTTCGGAGCCCTCGTGTCTATGTATTCTTTCCTGTTTTGCCCTCCCCACCTCTATCGCAAATCCTTGCGGTTGATTTGTTATTGTTTTGTTTTGCAGCGATCACACTGACAAATCGCCGGCCGCGTGTTGTTTTTTAATCAATAAATTTAACCTTCAAGCTTTCACAACGCATCTTTTGTTACGTATTTGTTCGGTTTAAGTAAATGGGCGGACAGCGGTCTCCAGACCAGTTTTTAATAACTTGGAGCTGGAGAGGATATGAGGGGGGGGGGTATAAAAGTGTTGAAAGAAAAGCCATTGTTTTTGGAGTGGCAGTTGGAAGTAAAAGAGAATTCGCGGCGATATGTCGGCGCTCATGGCTAGGCACAGGTATTCGGCGGACAATCTTGGCGTGTTCGTGGAACTCGGCACATATTAAATGGTCGATGCAATTATGAGGCGGGAGGTGGTGATATATGGGTACGCAGCTGTTCAGCATCCCCCCCTCTTACCCTCCGAAGCGCACGTTGCACAAAACACCATGGGCAGTATGGTGGCTTTCTGGTAAAGCATCGCATTTATTTGCACTCATCGGTGTCATGGGAGCCGCGCCTTTGGAGCGCCTCACTTGGGAAAGAAGTGGGTTTGGGCTCGTGAAGGCAGATGTACAGGTTGTGAGCCTTCAGCTCGTTCTAGAATACAGATTTTCAGCAGATGTTGGAATCACCAACATTCTGCGTCATTTCTACCAACATTCGTTTCCTTTTCATTCTATATATTCCGTCCGGAGCAGTGGTCACACTAGCATTAATTCCACGGGGATCTGGCATTTGCGCTTTTCTTGAAGATGGCTAAACCTGTGGAGAGTGGGTGGAGGGGAGGTGGTGGCAACAGATACTTCTTTTCTACAGGAAGAAAGTGGGGAAAGGAGTACGCTCATAAACGATTTCTTCAGGAGTGTATGACGTTGGACAGTTATGGCCGGGAACTTGTTTTTGGGCGATCAGATTGAAGTTTTAGAGGGCGGTCATTGTGTTTCCGGCCCATCTTTTTTTATCATCGGTGGTTAACTGAAATCTCAGTGGAAACCCCCCGTCAAAGAGGTTTTGAGGGGCAGCAGTAGTGGGGAGAGGGGTGGGGGGGGGGGGGAGGGGGAATTCTTGCTTGGTTTTGATTGTCCTAGTGGTCATGAAATTCACTTGGTCAGGGTCTTCAGGGGATGTGGCATTGCACCAAAAAATTTTCAGATGGCCTTTCGTGTCCAGCTCACCACATGACTGTTGTCTGCTAGCCTTCAGTTTTCGTCAATGAGGTTACGGGCATGTACAGTTCAGGCTTTACCGTGGGGGTAAAGCCGCCTCCCTCCATGTGCGACCTCAGTTGCGCTTGCTGCTTCTACCAAGGTAGGTTCAATATAAAATGGGATTTCCCCTTTTCAGAAACAGGGGGTGCGATTGAGTTTTCTAATGCTCGAAGAAGATGGAGGAGGGGGGGGGGAGTGTGATGATACCCAATGTTGAGGAGTAATCTCACACTTTCATAAGCGCTGTTACGTCTCATCGTATGGTGCATGCACTCCCACAAGTTTATTTCGAATTATAGCGCATCAGATCTGGTTGTTAATAAAAAAAATTACGGAGGCTTTCAAGATGATGATTTTTGCCAGAAAAAAAAGCGACCCGGTCATATTGGGATTTCTGATTCTTTACTGAGGTAACATTTCTTCCGCTATAAAAGACTAAAATACCATTGCAAGTTGCATGAAAACTTCCTTCGGGAGGATATTCATTAACAGCCTTTCTCACATCGATCTGTATGCGTAACAAAAGAGATCGAGGATATGCGCGTAAGTGTTACCGTAGGGCGAAGTCATTGAATGGACCATAGTCATGTAATTTTAGAGTGTTTAATGAGGCACATCACATCATGTCCTTAAATAGGGTTCTCTTCCGCGAGGGACTTCACTTTCGATTGCTATATGTGGATGTGCATTTCTCTTCTTTTGGTACATCACGGGAAGCGACTTAGACAAACCATTAGTTGCAAGCACGAGCAGCACGCAAAAAATAAAAACGAACGCGGTATATGCCATATTTCGTTGGTTGAATAGAGGGTCCTAATCTTGCACTTTATTCTAAGTTTTGAAGGAGTGCTCTATCAGAAGGAAGACACCCTTTAAATACTTTATATTGGAGGGAGGAGGGGGAGGGCTGAAAATCTTTAGCTTTCCCTAAGTTACAGCAAGATGTCTTTTATTCAAGGCGGACCTTCTCTTCGAAAGAAACAGCATTTACGAGAGACCATTACACTGTTCTAGCTGTTCTTCGGAGGGCTTCAAAAAATTTGATGGCTACTTCCAAAATTGTCGGGCTGTTTCTCCCCATGATTTCAGCGGTCTCGGATGACCTTTTCGACGTCATAGATGGCATCGCTTATGTGCTAATCCCTTTTAAAAGGCCGCTGCTGTTCACAGAGAGTGCTGCTACGGCAACCCAATAATGAAGGCCAACCGATAAAGCTGCACAATTCAAGCATAAAGAAACAACTAGAACTCCACAAGAGAATAAATTGACAGGTGACGAGGAAAAGGATAATAAAATGTCGTCAACTGAGCAAAATCGACTCAATAAACGTCCTTCACGTCCTAGACCGATCTTAAAAACAGCTTTCCGTTGGCATGACGTCCTCTTGGACAAGTTTTACCTCATGTAAGCCTTGCACTGTTGTCGAGGTATATATTGCCCAACGGTTACTAATAAACACAGTTTAGTGCCTCTTTGTACGCTGCGATTGCAAGCAGAATAATCCTATCGGGTTTTTTTTGGTTTCCTTCGTGTTTAATGGTTTCATCTTCGAAGCACATCTCTCACAGAAAACATCTCGTCTCAAAAGACGATGTCTAATATTCGCAAATCACAGCCACTCTAGAATCCTTTGTTTGTGTATGAACGAATGTGACGTTTTCGCTCATCACTCACGTCTTTATTGCTCAAAGTTTTCTAAACAGTATAAAATAATCTAATAAACATATCGATGATAACGTAAAGGAAATAAGAGCATCGATGTAAGATAGAGACGCTGAGCAGCGGTATATTGCAACTTTTATGTTCGAAGTATTGATAACGATAGTTGTAACAACAAAAAATTCAAAATTAAATGTAACAGAGCACATTTTTTTGCAATGCTCAGAGTTACGTTAATGTCTTTCATTCATGGCAAAGAGCCCCACACCGTATGTGAAGGAGTGTTGTTTTCCAACGATAAGCTTGTGACACTGATAAGCTTAAACCAAGCTTGATAAACTAAGTTCCAATTTAGATGTGCCAGCAAAAGTTAGCCGATTACTAGGCAATGGTCGAGGCTCGCAAAATACAAGATTTACGAACTAGCATAAGATAGAAGATATGCACAAAAATTCATCAAGAAAAGTTGATCATCGAATATTAGGCAATAAAATTTTCATTGAGAGATAAATAATGAGAATATATAAAATTGATATTTGATTGTAAATGTTCCCTTTTTAATATGTATAATGATATTATATCATTCGCTTTTTCGCAATAAAGCAATCCGCTAAAAGAAATAACTTTACTACTGATAACGATTCATACATATTTGCTCATCAATTCTACAACCGGAAAAAAAAAACGTCGAAAGAATAAGGTGATTTCTCAGCACGTTTTTGCGTTCAAATATTTCCGATTAGAATAATTCCATCCGCATCCGCATCATCATAAGTAAGCCTTATTTCTCCAACCATCTATGCACAATATCTTTCAATATTTGATCGCAGTATTAAATAAAACTGCTTTTTCATTCCATCGAAAAATCCCATTCATTCCTATGTCTTTCATCGTTGATCATTATCGCATTCCACATAGAATTTTAAGTAACCCTTCATTCATTCAAAAATTCAATTGTTGATGTCATTTCGCAAAAAAAAAGATACCGTAAGATGCCGTTGCATATGTGCCAAATTTCTCATGGCACAATGATGACAGCACGAGGATTAAAGTACCAACGCCAATATGATCAATTTACCATTTGGCGAACTTCTAATATAAAATGTCGTAGTTCTATTGAAAAGTTTTACACCTCTCTCTCTCTCACCACAGACAAACAATAACGCTGTAATTTTACACGTATGAAATATATGATGTCTAACATCCGATTTGAAAAATAAAAGATATGATTTGAGAACAGAGGAAAGATGGAACAAGTGAAGCGACCCGTTGTAATCATTTAATAAATTACATCGAATGGCGATGCATGCAAGTGCTTTCTAGTAAGCATTAAGCTAAAGTAGTTTGGTAGATGATCAAATAAGCCAACGAAAAACATACCGGAAAAATTTGCGAATAACGAGCGAATATTATTAGCTTTGTGGAGAATGTGCCTGCCATTTAAAATGTTTTTTTTTTTGCTCATCACATCCAGCAAAAAATTCGCCAGCAGTTACGCTTTCCCAATTAAGAGAGCACTTACATAAATCATTGTACAAATAACACAAATACATTTACATGATTATTAGTGAAGGTTTCAGATGAGACAGTTTTTCGTCACAGTTTGTGCTCTTTTCTTTTGTTCTTAAGGAGAGGAAGAGGAGAGCTTAAATCATCGAACACTTACAGATGTCTATGTATAACTGCATCGATATGCTATCGCCAACATAATTCCAAAATCTCGCTATAGATAGTTTAATCTCCGTAATATATAGGTAGTGTGGTAATGATGATTGAATACGGCTTTGCGTATTACTTCAACAACGTTTTGATAGGGGTCGATAGGTGAAAACGGGTGAAAACTTCGTGAAGAGTGACTAGAGGAGTGTTCGAGGTCGTTACGCTGTTCGCTCTTCTTCATCACAGCCTCTGTTCTGATTGCAACTACCAACTCCTTGTATTTTATCGATTCCGCCATAATTAGGGCACTTTTACAAAGGTGATCGTTTACTGATTTACCGTCTCAATAAGTCGTCGGTAACTTTCCTCAGCCCGATCTAAATCTAAAACAATATTCGAGTGCAAGCATAACTCATAGGTATACCTAAGCTTCACCGGCTGAATTCACAATTTAAGAAAATTTTATGTTCGAGTTCATTCAGTCGAACAGTTTAAAAGTTACCCGTTTATTTTATGTCGAATTTAAAAAGCGATATACAGTTGTGAGTATCAAATTCAAAGAAATTTGATCAGCTTATACTTGCTTGATTTTCTATGACTTAGAATAGACACAAACATCGATAAATATGAAAGACTGTTGGTAAATATCTGTAAATTCAACGCATTAGGCATGATCATTTCGGAAGAGTATTGCATAGCGTGCGATAAACTCAAATGTGCACTGCGATGCTTTCGAAAAAAAAGATAATTATTTCGAAGTTCGAAGCTTCTCTGCAATCCTCTCAGCGAGCAGCCAGAAACATCACATTCAGAGTCACCCCTTTGGCCGCTTCATTGCTAGACGCATTCTTCCAGTACAGACGTTCATTTTCCACAGCTGATGGTCCGTAGTAACGATTGCCTCAAATGCTTGCCCTTGCCAACCAAACGGCTCAAGGTTCGTTTTGCTTATTCGTTCATGTTTACCCGATGTACTCAATCCACTTGCTCCTTGGAGACGGAGCTCGCATATCCATACTCCCTCAAATTAATAAAGAACCGTTTTATTAACTAAACTGTAAGCGATTTACTATATACTGCTACCATTATATTTTAATATTCCTCATGAGACAAATTTTGCAAGCCTAGTCAAAGTGCCTTGATCGATTCTTACATCGATACAATAGCGAATAGCAATTAATTCATTCTATAGTAACAGAAAAGATGCTGCCTCTGAAATAATTGCAACTGGTAGCATGAAAATCGACCTTCACTTCATAGTGTTTCAATGTGCATTCTGTGGGGACTCTTCAAGAAGTTCCTTTTGCTTTATTTAGTAAACAATTCATCAGCTTCGAAATAGCTTTCGAGTAACCACTGCATCACACCTCATATATATCTTCGAAAAACATGCTCGTTGCTCTTTCGTCGGCTGAACGGGTGATGTGATTATTGAAGTTAAAGAAAGTTAATTGAGTGAAATATCTAGCATCGTCACGCAAGCAGTAGCCACTGTTACGGCATGATACTTGCATAACATGATAATCGGAACTGATAACATAACTAGTAAATATTATGGTATCGTATGGTGATAAACCTTATTTCATTTTAAGTGAGTACAAAAATTAAACGATTGGAACATGAGGGGGATATAAAAATGACGCAACTTTTATAAGCAAGCCGAGCAATCAAAATCTTTTAGAAGTTTATAGAGGGAAAATCGAGTTCGCTGGGTGAATAAACATTCAGTTAAAAAATGAATATAATCGCCTTCTATCGTAATCTGTGAAGCATTCAATGAATGCAGACATCGATGTGTGGATAATAAAAAAGCTATGCATATTTGAGGTAGAGGCGAGGATACGATGCGATAAATACTTTATTGCCAACGGAAATAATTTTTAACGTGAGCGCACGCACATCAAAGCTTGTATGATACACACCTCAGCACTGAACAAATTAGAAAGTTTTAATGTTTATCGCATCGCATCCTTGAAACACTTGGAATGCATCCTTGCAAATTTTTATTGGCTTTGACTCATTTCTGATAGACATTTTGCATATGCATTAGTGTTTTAGCTGCTTTCATAAATTTGTGTTTGCAAGCGTATTGCAAATGCGTTC
Organism: Ascaris suum; assembly: GCA_013433145.1. Classification (NCBI taxonomy): domain Eukaryota; kingdom Metazoa; phylum Nematoda; class Chromadorea; order Rhabditida; family Ascarididae; genus Ascaris; species Ascaris suum. The sequence goes on along the minus strand of CM024169.1, from coordinate 13,604,355 downwards.
ACAATCTCGAGTTCACAATCTCGAGCATGCAAGCAACACAAGAGCATGCGCGCAGATGTGATTGTAAGGCATTCTTACAAAAACTTTATATGATGCATTTATCGTGCCACACCACTCGTCCAAGCATCGATTCCCTTTTTTGTTAAATTGAGAAATGGCATGCATAGACTTGCTAACATAGGCTTGCCTCCTCACAGAAACACATTCGATGGCTAGTTTGGTTGCATTTTATTTCTTCTTTTTTTTGCAAATTTTTATTGGCTTTGACTCATTTCTGATAGACATTTTGCATATGCATTAGTGTTTTAGCTGCTTTCATAAATTTGCATTTGCAAATGTATTATGGTGACGTTGCGTGTGCACGTATGTGCATCTATGAGTGTCTATTTTATCGGGAAACAATAAAGATATATTATTGAATTTAAGGAATATAAAACGCGTTGCATATGATATTACTTTTATATCAAGCACTAAAGTTGATTCGTCAAGCTTGAAAGCAGCTATAACCAATTCACCGTTTACAAAAAATTTTCTCGTATTTGATATCAACCAGGCGTTCAAAAAGCGCATCTTTGAAAGATTCCCATAAATACTAATATTGGTGAAAATGCAAAAAAAAGGTCATGTTTTCATTCTATTATCTACTGATAGTTTATAAAAGCGATTGGTGTGGTGATAAGAAATATAAGCGCATAATATCCGCCCCCCCCCCCCCCTCCTGCAATCGTTTTGCATATTGGCTTGTCTGCGCTCAATATCAAACGAAAGCCTATCGTGATCACATAGTATCGATCTGTTCATATATGGAATTATACCATGCTCAGGCATATCTGCTTATTTAATCAAATAAGCAGAGAAAAGGCAGAATTTGGCTGTTGTTACGACATGACGATTTGCCTTTGTAGGTGTTCGAAGTAGGTTTGCCAACCTAATGGATGTTTGGGAGATCTTCTAATTAAAAATAACTTATAAAAGAATTTCTTCTGAGCAACCATGTATAATTAGAGCACGGTTAAATTTTTTAATTAGTTTTCAAACATTCATGTAGTAGACGGTCTCCTTATAAGCGAAGAACTTCTGCGAAAAAAAAGGTGCAGGTTGGGAATCAAATCTAGAAGTGGCCACTGACTAAGCCAATCAACCGAATTGACGAGCGCATTCAAGCGTTTAATGATTGCGACTCAAGTACGGCAGATAATAACTATCTCTCTAGTTTTTGCTTTGCACTTATCTTTTCCTTTCTAAATTCCTCGAAACCGGCCTAAATCAGTAGCACAGGCGATATATGATTCAACGATTTATTGCAACATCATATAGTTTTATGATAATTAAACGGGGCGAAATGTCGTTATCAGCTTGGACGTAATTTTCGAGGCTTGTAGGCATTTTCATATCAGAAGCACTATCTGAAATTCAGCCTGTATGATGCCTCATTTCTGATCATCATCTATATGATGCATCATCACCAAACGGTTCAGATTTCGACCTAGCGCTGCGTTGGTCTAGCGATGTAGTTTTGAGCTATGCACCATTCGCATCCACTTCATAAATGTACCGACTGCTGAAAATACAGCGACTCTCACCGATCATGTCGGTATTCCTAGAAATGATCCTATGATTATTGCACAGATATGACTTTCACTGCGGAGCTTTTCCGCAAAAAGAACCTCCTGATTTTTAATCCTTTAAACATATTCAATTAGATTTCAATTTTCTCCTTCTAAAATGCAATTTTTTTTTCATGCATTCTTTCAGTGAGAGTACAATTTTTATATAAGCAGACTAAAAGAATTTTTTTTTGAGCAAGCTCAGTACTTTATATCGTAGATGTTGGTAAGTGTTTAAAAATTATATTTGTGCACTAATCTCTTCAATAATTGTCGTTTAGTATTTCGAAAGTACTAAATAATTTGAGAGTATTTCATTTCTCATCTCAGCAATCTATAAGTGAAAAATATTCGCTTTCAATTCCACATCACCAATTGATAACGAATAAATTTCATTAAATTTGGAAAGAATTTAAAATTCGTATGATAGATAGCATATTAGTTATGAGAGATTATTAATAAGTTTCAAATTTTCTATCTTTGCTGTTAAGTTGAAACACTTCAATCGTTCAAGTTGAAGTAAATGGAGCGTTAAATAATGCACCAACTAGAGGCAATCGGTACCTTTGCGTATAACATTTATGATGATGGCGCAAACGAAAACACATCATTTCCTTAAAATAATGGGCATGTTGGCCATGACCAAAATCATCGCTCAAAACAAGCCATCCTATTGACTGCATATATATAAAAGCGTATAATGCGTACTTGGTGAACGATTTTGGTGGAATTTCAAACAATATAAATAATTAATAAATAAGTAAGGCCGAATAAAGATTCGGCATATCGCGAGAAATTTTGTTTGATCTTACAATTAATTAATGAGTGACTGATCGCATGAATGTGAATAACATGTGAATGAACGAATCTCGGTTAGACGAAAATATGCATGTACGCAAAGACAATCACTTATATGTATATTCGACTTCTGTGCGAATTCCATGACTTTCATTTTCCAGTGCTTTTCCCATAATTCTTCCCAAAAATTGATAACGTTTATGATCTTCAAAAAAATAAATAGATAAATAAATAAAGCAGTGGGAGCGCAAAAATTTAAGCGAATTATTCGAAATTTTCTTATATCCGGTCTAAATTTCTCGTTGAATTTCTTGAATAAATGCCAGCGATAATGCTCACCGTGCCAACTACGAAACTGAATGAAAAATTCGTTCAAGTGACGACACTTTTGAAGTGTTTTCTCGAAGCAATATATATTCATCGTTAGCGTATTAATCATATTGATCATAGTGATCATATTCCATTAAAGAGTTTGCACTTATCGCCACTTACAAATTTATATTCGCAAAACGCATTATGCTAATAATTTGTTGATGTACAAGTATGTGCATATTTCTACCGATTCGATATTTCCAACTTGGGAAGTATGGAATTTTGCATTCACAATATGCGCCATAGTGCAATTTCAAAAAACAATGTTCCTCTCGATTCATTGAAATAAAATTGAATTACAAATGTTTGAGGATCATTTGTATGAGCGGCCGGATTAATCGAAAACTTGCTATATTGTAGATTTCATAGATAATTATTAACTTCTGAGACTGATAAATGAAATAGGTTGAATAAAAAGAGCGCAAATTCTGCATGCTTGGATGGGAGATTTTTTTTTCATCTTTTTTAAAGACTCAATCGTTGAATTCATCAAATTGTATATGATTTTTATATTGCAAACCTTTAAGTGCATTGAACTATTGCATTATTTATAATGCTTTCAAATTTAAGTGCCTTAAAAATATTTGACAAACGATTTGAGCTGTTTTTAATAATCGATCGGGTTAGAAAAAACGGCATTCTTTATTAATGGGACTTAAAGCGGTCCCTTGCGTTAAAACACTAATAAATGATAGCGCGTTTTTTATTAATTCATAGCAAATGATGAAATTTTTTCAAGGTTGTAATGGTGCATTTGATGACATTAATCTTAGCACTCTTTTCTATTTATTCTTTTTTGAAATAAATTTGAGCGCTAATTACAATTGCTTTCGATGATTCCTCAACAATGTTTTTATTCCTTTAGTTTTATTCCTCGAAATTGCAAGGAACAGTTCCTATTTGATTCCTTAAATTAAAATCAGTCAAAGTATTACTAAGTAATCAAATACAGAATGATAAGCATAGAAATAACGAATTATTTGTGTGTTTTTTTTTTGGAATGATGGAAAATCTGCATAGGTGGTTGTACCAGCACATAGAAGTGATAAGTTAGGATAATTGAATATGCTCAGAGGAAAGTGCTTGTGGGACCTGACAGTGACTTCCTCTTTAATTTCATCTGTTTTTTTTCAAGCAAAAAAGGATATTGATTTTGTATGGATGCTCTATTAATACTTCAAATACGTAACTACAGCTTCCAAATAATAGTGAAGCATAGCTATATGAAGTTATAGGCAAGCTTTAAAGCTGAAATGAGTATGCGAATATATGAAGTTAGAGGCAGATAAATATTTATTCGATATAAATATGCGATTAGGAGAAAATCCGAAGTTATTGCGATCTCGTTCTCTACCACATGGTACTGCCTAAGGGGTGGGGGGGGGTGAGGGGGGGGGGGAAATTTTATGGTACGTGTATAAGCAAACGAACAAATTAGTCATTGTCATCGATTATTTTTTCCAGTCAGTGGATTGCTTCTAGCCATTGGTTTTGGACTGATGAATTATGTATAGATTTCTACCTATCTGATGTTTCCAAACTGAAAACCTCAGGATACTTAAAAAAACGTTTCTTTCAATTCAGTGAGAATATTTCAGACGATTAGTTTGCAAAATTCATCTAGCTGAAAGATTTTTATGAAAGGCGACCACAATATTGAAAGATATTTGCTTAGAGGATCAATTCGATGACAACACTTCATGAACATGCTTAATTCGTCACAACGACCTTTTTCTTCATACCTGTTAAGTATCCCTGTGCATTTGTAGATTGATGTAAATGGATCAATGCACAAACGTCCACTCTTTCATTCAATTTTATAACTTTTGACAATGTACACTGCTGTTTGTTGTGAACTATGAATATAGAATATATATATATATATATATATATATATATATATATATATATATATATATATAAACCATCTCGAACGATCTCAGTGGACCTATTCTACATTGTCTGCTCTCTTTTTTCGCGGTATTATCACTGATCGCTTTTGAGTCAGTGAGCTAAAGACACGTTGTTTCCTAGAACAATAGAAGACTAGTGTTTGCTAAACGCTTCACTCCAATTGTTATAATCCTTCGCTCAGTTAAGCACGCAAATATCGTCATGACGTTTTGTGAGCGACTTTATTCTTGACATTTATGCAATTGTATGCAATTCAGCTATTCCACGCAATTGCCTCACACAATTGAGCTTTGCGTGAAACTTTGCAAAGGTCATGACGTTGAGAGTGACCTTTGCAAAAATTCCACGCAATTCAGCTGTTTTGAATGAAAGATTTTACGGCGAATTTAATAAAGTGCTATCGACCAACCGATTGTTTGAGGTATGTTTGCAAGATCAGCACTCCTCTATCGAACAATTTAATAGATGCAATAAACTATGATCTCTCCCTTTACATAGTGTATGCATTTTAAACGATTCTACCTGCTTGAACGTTTTAATATGCGCCCACAAATTTCCTATCGTGGCTGCATATCTATACGCACGCAGGCATGTCTGTCTCTGCCTGTCTGCGTGTCCGACAACAACCAACGACACTGACATGAATTTTCACGAGCATAATGTTCATCAGATGACGATCTGTGTGCCGCCTTTGAAATTGATCCAAAATTCTGAAAATGCAGACATCTAAACTCATCAAAAAGGAACTTTGTGCATTTTGCAAGTAGTCGGATTTTCATTCCACAGCTCATTTTTTTGGGTATTTAAATGAATCTTTTGAATATAAGCGAGCATTAATCTGCATATTTTACTACTTGATTACTGTATATCGTTTGGTTGGTGTCACGCGAGAAGAAATTAAAAGCGTCCGTTTATCGTGCTAGATACTTTTGAATACTTCTCCAATACAATTTCTCGCATAATTGGAAGCACGTTTAGAACGGCAATTCTCTTTTTCATACGCAATCACAGCCGAACGAATGTCCTTGATATCCATTTCAACCATTATTTATAAAACATGAGAGGTATTCATTTGATCGAAAGCAATGATATCCATTTCAATTTAGTATGGTGAAAAATAAGGTCTTTATGGGAATCGTTGATTTGGGTTGGTTGCGGTGGGTTCGTCTAGATTGATCAGTGGACAACATCGAAAAGTGCATATCGTTTTTTTTTTCATACTCAGTATTTCTTAGAACATGTCACGAAAAACTAATTACGGAGTGAAATTTGTCGAATTAAAAACGATTCGATTCTTGAATTTCCAATAGAGTTAAAAACTCTCGATTTTTGATTTCCGGAAAATCCCTTATAAATTGAAAAATTCAATTCTTCAAAGTGTAAACCCTTGAATGAAAAATAATTAGGACACATTTTTTTTCCTCAAAATTTCCTAAGCAGTTTGTATGATTATGACTTTTATTGAGAGAATTCATCAGCGCATTAAACGACCAATGTTAACAAATAGTATAATGCGTTCAAGCAATCTAAACCTTCAAATGTTTTGCGCCATCTATAGTTCTTTATATACGAAACGAATAAATCCTATATCATTTTTCAGGAGAGTATGATAGCGCCTTTATTTGATTAACTTTGATAAGATAATTCAACAAATAATCACATATCATCTATCAATAATTTTTCTTTACTGTAAATTTTGCATTTTGTCGTAATTTTTGCTGTTCAGTTTTTTTTTTAAAGCGTAAGTTTCGAGTGATTTTCTTGATTGAAACTCGACGAGAAATTGAATAAGAAATGTGCATGCATATTTAAAAAAAAAGAAACTTGTGTGCCTAATTTAGTTGCCCCAATTTGGAGGGAATCTTGTTGTTGCATTTCACATTTCTGCACTCTCTTGTCCGATTAGACGCTATTCACTTTGGAATATTTCAGAAAAAAGTACTGTGAAACAAAAAAAAAAGTTATTCCAGCAGAAATAAAATTTTTTATATAAAGCATCAACATATAATACAACAAATATAAAGTGTCAAATGCTTATATGTACTTGATACTTCTTTAGAGTTGAAAGTTGTTATTATATTCGTTGCTCGATTGAGGATCGCTATCCATTCTATATGCCCTATTATTCATTCAGCAATCTCCTATCTCAAAGATTTCTAGAATGTTTTCTCAATTCTCGAATTATATGATGATGAATAATTTTTGACGAAATATTTTAAAATTTAACAGCGCCTATTTTATGTGTCGTAATCATTTCTGATTTCCGTTCTTATAAAATCACTATTGAATGTATGAGCATAAAATCAAAGAATTTTGCAAATATGTACGATGAAACGTAGGCTTCTCATTCTTCGATACACTTTTAAACGCTTTGATATGCAGAAATTGAAATTAAACAAAAAATTTGCGCAAAAAATCGATGCATTTAGTAACGGCGAGAAAAATTTCGAATTCGATCGACAAAATGCAAGAACTTATGTTTTGCAATGCGTTGTGCAGCTCAATTATAATGAAAACATGACAATAATAAGTAAAAACTATATAAAATGACTTTATTTAGAGTTTTATTTCGAACGACGCCAATTGTGAAAAAGTTTCGCTGTTCTTTTTTTTTTTTTTGGAGCGAAGCACAAATTTTCAAAACGGTCATCAACAAAGGAATCTAGTCAACTTTGCAGACAGAAAGAAACGTCTGCACTAAAAGCAATGGGACCATTTTGTTTCTTTGTCCTGTAAACATCAGCTTGCTATGAACGCTATGGCTAGAGCAATTTTTAACGAGTAGGTTGTTGAGGGAAATTCCCCAAGCTTATTTTTCCAAATCTATACTCCCCTCCTTCCCCCCCCCCCCACCCCTCCGCCTCATCCCCTGCCATACGATCAGATTTTCCATATCTTCCGCCGTTGGCTGTGGGTCTTTCTACCTTCCCATACCTCGTTCTTATGCAAGTCCATATGATCATTGGCCCGTAGGTATTCAGAAATTAGGACCTCAAGTGAATAACTATACATATGTTACATGAACTCAAAATAGCTCAACTGACAATAGTTGAAAATAGTTTATAACTTCGAAAAACTGCTGCAGCAATAAACCATTCACGTTGATTTATATTAAACAAAAAATTCCTATTAATTTTTTTTTCTCGAGGAGATAAATTTCACCGAAATTTTGCACGAATGTTTAAACTCGAAATTATGATTAAAATATCAACTTTAATTGAATTAATTGACGATTACGAGAATGATTCAAATAAAAGATGAGAGTGGAAATACTTCAAAAGAAAAATTGTTTTTTCGCACAAAAATATATCGACTTTTATCGGTGCAAAGGCGGAGATCATGTAATGAAGATAAGAGTTCTTTTGAATGCGTGAATGATCTTTGATAATAAATTTTGCTGATGAGAGTATGTAATGCAAGAAACCTTGAGGAACAAACAATTATCCATAACTCAGCTATTTCTTAGAAAACAAACAAAAAAAAAGACTCATCGAGATATCCACAGCTTAAAATTGAAGCTTAAGTTCGGGCATCAGACGCTTTTCGAATTGAATCGTACTTAAATTTTGCAACGCATCGGCAAGATTGCTGTGATGTGAATTTCGCAAATCGTTTGACCATTCATCTTTCATTCCTATTTATTTCCATTTCCATTCCGACAAAGTGCATTATCGTAATTCGCGTTTGCGCATTTGTATGTGTCCGTCCATCGATTTGTTGTAAATTCACGAACACATACAAATGAAGCTACAAATTTGATGGATATGATGTATGTTTTAAAGAAATAAAAAATTTCCAAGCAGTTTGCATCGTTTCAATTCTCAAAACACATCCGACGGATTGGACAAAAACGAACTTTTTGACGAACATTTATGTCAATACAAGGATGTATAAAAATATTCTAACGCTATTCTACACATTTTTTTCTTTTCTTTATTTCTTCTTAAAATGATCAGTGAGGTGATTGAGGTGAAAAAGCGTATATTCTGGCCAATTCAGCTGGTACGATTTTTCATTTATTTTAGAGGATGTCATTGATTCATAGAGCGTTTTGAAATCCGGAAATACTCTCATAATTTCCCATCATTTGAAGTGGTTGTTAGCGCTCAATTTCCGCATTTCTTATTATTCTATGGATTTTATCTCTATTTCATGTATTATAATTAAATTCAAGAGCATTTCTGAGCGCAACAAATTATTATTTTTTTATCTTTTGCGAAAATGCATCGAAAAAGACAATACGGAAACGATATGCAAATATGCGTTCACTCTATTAAAATGGCAACATTTAAATAGAAATTAAAATATAATATGCAATAAATATTTGCATATAAAGCTATTTTATAACATTTTCTATTAGTAATGACCGCTTAAAAATTTCAACGCTTTATATATCCTTAACGGGGATGATGCAATCCACCTGCTTTCGATGCTCTCATTTCGGGTGAGCATTACTCTTCAACCGAACAAGTGTGTTCGAAATTTGCACTTGAGATATCGATATTTTCTCCAACAAAAGAGCCTAAATTGTCGATTTCCGCAAAGAAATTAGAGCAATAATAAAATTAATACGAAATTAATGTACACTTTCTGACAGCTTCACATTATTTGATTATTCGCACTCGTCTCAAAAAAGATAGCACTCGATAGACAAATTTTTCTGATAGTCTCATCGACCTGAATTCTTATGGCTGCTTGGTACATGCTTCATTAGGGTTTTGTTGACGTATGCAATCGTAAATTCCGATAGGGTGGCGTGGGGAGGGGGTGGGAGAGTTGCTTAATAGAGTAGCGTGGGAAGGGAGAGGGGGTGGGGGAGTTGCTGGAGTTGTTTTTTCAATAATGATTTTGTCATATCACTCTCGCAATCGATGTAACTTCTAGCATTGCCTATTTGCAATCTTCGATAAGCTTTCCTTAATTTTTTGTTCGTGTTCTTGAAATAGCGAAACACACGAAACGCATTTGAGATGAATGCAGATAAATAGACTAATAGCCGAACAGAGAGAGCGGAAGCAATAATAAGAGGGGAAAAAAGTGCAAACTATCTCAGCTTTTGAAATTGGCCAAGTTTCATAATGCAATCATTTCTATGCTGCCTCACATTTATTAATCCATGGACTGGAGAGGCATATGCAATAACCACAATTGCCTACGAAGTCGCACTTCTAGCTGCAACCGATGAAGCAATTACTATTAGGTGAATTCGCTTATCGCACAAAATACTTGCACAAGGAATTATGTAAATGCGCAAGTCTCTTCGCATTGATCAATGAAATGTCTCCAGCACACATATTAACGCATTTCACGATCAATATGCACGAAAAAACTTTATGACATCATTGGCCAATAATATTCGATGCACTTTATGCACGCTGAATGTTGGAAGGACATCCACTAGACAATACCTTCGTTGTTCATTTATCTGTATATTGGATTAGCATCCAGCTGGCTGACTTTTTTAGCCGCCTTGTTAACTGAACGTACGCATTTCATGAGAATTCACCTAGCGGTCGCTGACTTGATGTCGAAGCCAATAGACAAATCTACAATTTTGGTCAGGTGCCAGCCGAACGGCCATTAGCTAGTAGAGATGTCATCTTTAGCTGGTTCCCACCAATTAGGAAGTAATTGTTTGTACGCGTATGCACAAATATAGTATAATTGCTGGTATTCGTCGGTACGCCCATCCACGTAACCATTCGTTTATCCACTTATACGCCTTTTTAATTAACGCTTAGTCTCACAGCTAGCTGCCAGCCAGTTGAGTTTAACGGAAGTTGATCGCAGCTGCACAAGGAAGGATGGAAAGAGTTGTGGAAAGGACAACGCGGGAAGACAGCAAAATAAACAGATGTCTCTGTGGGTTGCCTGAAGTGAAAGATTCTGTGGAGTGCACAACAAGAAAGGAACTCTGCTGGGCAAAGGAAATAGCATTTGCATTTGGTGAAAATTGTGCTAGAAGATGCATAGAACGGCAGCCAAGAATGGGGAAAAGACAGAGATGAAGGCAGAAAATTCGATAACGCGTCTAATTCTGCCAAATATTGATATGAGCAACAACGAACAATGATCGTTATGATGGTCTCGAAGAGACTTTTCTCGAGATGAGCCGATGCGTAAAAACCCATCATTTGTTCATTCAGTTTCTAGTGAAAGAAAATTTGCATCTTCCTCTGAAAATTTACATCTTCATTGGCAGCTTATCTACCTTATCAAATCACTGAAGAAAAGCAGCGCTCATTTGCGTGTGCGTGCAAATATATATGAAATATTCACGGAAAACTTTGCATATAGTGAGTACTGCAATAAGTGATAAATAGTGATATCCGAATTGAGCTTTCAAGTGGACATTCCACATACCGGTCAATCAATTTTGACGAATATTCATGTTCGCGGAGTTCAGCTAGCTCAGCAACTCCTTGAACTTTGCGGGTAACTCCGGAGTTCGACTCCTCCAAAAATCAATTTGCACTGCTTATTGGGGATAAAATCGGTTGATGCTTATTGCTTATCAAATGCCGAACCATATTTTACGATCGGATCAACACCACTCAAATATTTTAATGTCCTTAAGTACCGATTTTGACTCCCGAGTTGCCAATTACAGCTCTAAACTTTCGTTTACTATGTTAAAAAAAACAACAGAATATTTATAATGATCAAATATGCCTAAATTTTTACAGGGTTATGATAGGCTGTAAGATGGTGATGGCATTACTGTACTATATTTTTGCTTGTAGTAAAGTTTCATTGAATATACCCGAGGGATTTCAAAGTGTTGGTGAGAAAGTGCAAGAAGCATTGTGTTCGATGAGGGCATCGATTTGCCGTAAATAAAGGAAATTGAGTCACAATTTCGTATAGAGTGCGAATGATGACTTGTGACTTGCTCTAGGCAGTAAACCTCACTAACTTCGGGATGCACGTACTCGAAGCCGGCTCTGTTGAACATTCATTCCCTATTGGATGTCCATTTGACAGCGATGTTGAACTTTGGCGGCTCCCAAATTGCGAAGGCTTCCTTCCCAAAGGCATGCTGATAGATTGCAATCGGTAAAAGATATGCTTAAAGATAAGAATTTTATCCACGCAAATTATACTGCTTACATTTTCATAAAGTTCTAGCTTTTATTGATGAGGGAGGATTGCTTTTCCGAGACTTTCGGACCACCCCGACTTCAAGTTTGTGTGCTCTGAAGGCAAAAAATGGGCGGAGGTATCGCACTTCTTTCGAGCGCTTAGCACAACGCATTCGGGACCGCCCTCTCGCACCACCAGCTCCTGCTTTTATTGGCAGCTACTATTTCAGTAGTTCTCGACGACCCTTTGACACTCAGGACGTTCTCTTCGTTTGAGCCACTCAGCTGTCATCTGTCGTTTTTTTTTTTCAGTGAATTTCGCAAAAAGTTAACTGTGTTGTGTTTTTTCTCTTAAACTGTTATCAGTTACTAACTGCTTCACTTAGGATTCACATCAGTATGTGCATTACTTAGGCGAGAAGGATGAGCGGATGTCGAGGTCTCGAACTTTAACTTTCGGCGTTATTTAACTCCTCCTGCCTCCTCACCACAAGACCCATGAATAGACGGAGGTTGTGAGACCCCAACACCAAAATTGAAACCTCACACCGCTGATTCGTACATCCGAGTTGTTCGTTCATCGAATAACCGTTGCAACCTCTGCATAATATATACGGTTCATTTAAATTCCCATGGAGCTTTGCTTGTCATTATATAAACCGTTCATTTTGAGGTATGAAACAATTTGATCAACAATTTTTTGCTGTAAAGGACGAAGGGAGGGGGGGGGGGGAAGGTGGGAGAAGGCATTGAGGACATAAATTTCGATGGAAGATGCAACAAACTTTATTATCTTTGAAAACATGAAATAACTTCGCGTTTTTTTTTTCGAATGGAACAAAAAAAAAACATATTTTCGAAGAAATCACAACGAATTTTGCAATTACTCTTCATAGCTATATGTCTAAGCGTATTTCTGACCCATTGAGCCCTCGTGTTTATTAAATAGTACGCCATTGCTGTTTCCCATTCATTGAGAAATTGATTGCTTAAATGGAAAACTGTTATTGCAAGGATATTAGCAATTCGAGTTCCTTGAATTGAGTTGCTTTATCTAGTTGCTATATTATTGAGTGTTGTAACTTCTTCAACTAATCATATAGAGTGCATCGAAATATAAAGTTCAGCATGAATGCACGGTTTTCGATGCAAAATGCTCGATGAAAATTAAATACGCATCAATAAATACAACATAATGGTATTTCTATTTGCAATATTTTTTGAGGCGATTGTATTTTTCGTTGAAAGAGTGTACACTTTGCGATGAATGGAAATATATGAAACGTTCATAGTTTGTCTTCCAATTTTTTGTTCGATTGCTGGTATTTATTTTTTTTTAATGAACGAATTCGAGTGTTCCGATAATAATGAGACGATAATTGTGATAGAGATCCCCCATCATATTCGATTGTTTTGGTGATAAATCACTTACTATCTTTCAAGCAAATGAAATGCCTGCGCATTGTTCACGTTGGCTAATACGTTCGTTCTTTTTAATTGTTCATTCTACTCGAAGGTGGTCATATTAACTCGTTTTTTTTTTTTGCAAAGGTTTGCTGATCGCTGTTCATTACAGGTAATAAATTCATCCCCACGAAATCGGAAGCTTATCAACAACTAGTTGGTCAAGAGCTCATAGTATCATTACAAAGTAAGTGATACATGCTAGTAGTCCTAAAGCCATCATCATAATAGAAGATTTAGAAGAAACTATCCTTTATCCGTGAAAAGTCGAGTGGGTTCAATATTTCAACTCGAGTCAAGAATATCAAGTAGTATGTCACCGAGTTACTTATGCGCTTTAACAGCATCTACGGTAATGACTAAAATTTGCTAATTAATTAACCGTCCATCTTCAGTCATGAGATATTAGATCACACTTTTCAATTTTAAACAGTAAATCAACGGTATAGGGCACTAGTACAACGTTGCTCACAGTGCTGAAAACATCTGAGGCATTGATTAAAGCTTTAGAAAAAAACCTGTCACTTTCTTCAAGAAATCATGATATATGAAGGTTTACACATTCTCGTTATAAGGAAGGAAAGACATTAAACCTCATTCAGGAATCCCTTGTTGGTTTCACAGAATTTGATATTAGAAAGGCCACTTCATTGGCTAGACCACACGAAATCGAAATGCTGACAGTGTCGAAAAGAAATGTCGTTTAGTTGGCGATAAAGTAAGGAACATACAAACTTATTATACGAATGATTATTCGAAATGATTATCCGTATTATCCGTATGATTATACGAATAACTCAATGCTCGAAATGGAAGGCCCCAAGGAAAACACTAGGCAAAAGTAACAAACATGTAATAAAAGGGGTGTAGCAGTTTTCATAACATAGGAAATGCTAGCATAATGGAATATAACCAGAAATGCTCTCTGCGGTGATGTTTATTCGAACAAGACTAATTCACAACATAGCCGTTTATCTTGTTGCGCTTTTTAACGTCTTTCCTCAATTGCCGTTGGCTAATTGTTTTGATCAGAGAGCGGCACCTTAGAGTCTATTCATACGTTGTGTGAGCAAACATATTCCCAGTTTTGACTCTTATTCCTCTTGCATCTAAGCAGTGGTGTTCATTTCATTTTCGCAGATAATATCGAAATCTTTGCAAAGCATCACATGAATCAATTATAAATGCTAAACATAATTTAAAAAAAAAAGCTCTGTTTTGTTAAATAAACGAAAAATGCCTTATATGTTATCTTAGTATCTCAATATCAAATGTGATGCCTCTTCAACGTTTACATTCTTTTATTTTCTATTTAATACTAATATGTTTGCGAATATGTTAATGCAAAACTATTTGCGCAATAATTTTCATGCAAAATGAAAAAGAAATAAGAGATTATCAATCGATAGCATCTAATATGAGTATATATAATGCGATTTATTGATTTTCAATTATTTCTTCTTTTTTTTTTTCGTATTTTTCTAAATTTCAAAGTGCACATTGTAATAATCAATTCATCATTTTACGATATATCTATTATTTCATTTAAATCTGAAATAATCGAATTTAAATTCATCAACTTCGATAAGTCTTTACTATTTACAACGAAAATTGAAAACAATTATCAATATATCTATTGGTTTTTTTTTCCATAATATATCTTCAATATTTTATGATATATCATTTTTTATGATATACTATTTACATCGGAAGTATATCTTTCATGATCAATATATCTATAGTTTCATTTATTAAAATTATACATCACGAAAAATTTTCATGGCAATGATTTATGAGAATAAAACAAATCAAAGTAGTTTTTTTTTTTTTTTGCGTTTATTGAAAAAAAAATTGATGAATGAAAGTGAAGCCATCCGAATTGTAATATTTCTCAGTCCTCATTTTCTATCTTATGACATATTTGTTTTTTTTTTTTGAAGAGGAATCCTAAGCATCACATAGAATTTGTTTAGTCGAACTAGTTCGCCAGTTTCATTTATGACCATCGACTTTCGATTGTAATCATCGATTACCATCCATCTTCGAATCATCGTCCATCGTTATTTCCCAGAATCAACAATTAGAGCATAGAAAACAGATAAGTGTGGTTGGTGTAACCGGTTGAATTTCAAAGGATGCTGGAATTCGAGTTGATAAGAATTGGAAATTGAAAATAAACTGGAAAAAGCTACTGAAGAGTATAAGCAACTCTCTTTCGTTAGTTTTCAAATCCGAATTTCTTTAAAGGAAAAACGTCGAACGAGTCGTCCACTCATGTTGAGCTTTGCTATTTATAGCTAAACTTCTAAAACATGAAAATGAATGTAATAAAAGTTGCTGACAAGAAAGTCGAGTTGGATGCTGACAATATGGACGCTTTGAGGTTGTCGAAAGAAGTGAATTTGAGCATGGAAAATTGTGCGCAAGGAAAGGCAAATGCAAATGAGCGATCGGATGCACAAAAAATGCGACAATTTTGAGATGAATTCGGTCGAAATGTTGCATTTCTCGATTTCAATTAAGTGCCTTTGCACCTCAAAGCGCTTCCTATTTCTGTTGATTTGAAGTCGACGTTAGTGCGAAAATTGCGGATCCGTTCATTGCTTTTTTTTTTGTTTCTGGATGAGATAATGAAAAAGCGCAAATGCTGACGTGGAAAAAAATCAAAAGAATACGAAGCTATGGATATTGTCTCGCAGAGGATAAATTCGAAAAATGTGGCCAATATTACTAGAGATTTCCTCATGCAATTCATTAACCATTATAGAAACTCTTCCTGGAATAAGAATAGAGCAAAATTAAAGCCATTAAAAAAATTAGTAGACCTAAAAATAAAATCAATAATTTCCGTGGATTTATTTATTATTTGCCAGGCAGAATATAGAAAAATATATGGCAATAGCGAATATTAGATGCTGTTAGCTCAGAGCATCTCAGCACTCGGATAGGAAACTTTTGTTTTGGTTTAGTTGATTTACTGATTTAATAGCCATTGAAAATAATCACTGAAAAGCAAAATTTTCAATTATTTTGACTCCAATAAATTGCACTACCATGCAAATGATCGCAATTGAATGGGAACGTTAATTTTCGAAAATAATCCTCATATGGGCAATCGTTGCAACTGGATCTTCTTTAGAAGATGTCCGAGAATACATGCACCGACACAACAGGATCTTCACATCGTGGATTCAGCCATAAAGCGAGGGGTGTTCTGCTCGAATCAGTACCTCTTATGCCCGACAAGGTGAGTCACCATTTGCTTGCGAATATTTAGACGAGGATATGTTTAGAGGTAGATGGAACCATCTCGATGATAACCCAATGAATGAATCTCGTTGCGTCGTTCGGGGAGATGATCTTAGATGAAGATATACCCCACTTTCGAATGCTGCCGAAGAACGGCGGTAGTCTTCCTCAGTTCGATCGCTTCATCAACCCTCATTTCCTAATGATCGCAAGAGCTCCGTTAACCTTGCCTCATTTTAAAGTTTTTTTTTGGTTTATAATTTTTTTGCGGAATGCTTTTTCAATGATGTTAGCTAAAATAAATGTAGTGTTGTGAAGAGGAAGTAATTATGCAAATGACCATAGTTTTGCTTTATAAGACAACGCGGAAGTTGCAGTTACAATCTATGCAAGAAGCACATTTAATTGCAGCGTTCGCTTTCAGCAGCAATTAAAGCAATCTCTAAGCATCTGCAGTGTTCATAGTTTAGTTTTACGATCAAATAACAGTGTGTCATAAGGTGTTAAACACGTCAACAAAGTCATGTCGTCTGATACTCAAGGTCATATAATTGATCGGTGACGAACCCTTTAAATAAGTATCACCCCACCCCCCCCCCCCCCCTCCCCCATCCTCTCTGTTCCATTTCACTCTGAGCAGAATGAGCATCACGTGAATGATTCCATTATATCTGAGGAGATGTATGAGTGTAAAGACAGTCTTCGATAGAGCAGAGCAGTGGGTCTATGAAATGTGGTGACATTGTGGGTTCAAATGTGGGATGGAGGGAGGGAGGGGGGGGGGGAAAGACCTGTGCAAACCCGGGAATTATTTCTTCGGGCTTCTCTATGAAACAAGTTTGACAACGATGAATACTTTTAAGTGGTCTATAGCTCGAACTCAAGTACAGCTATGATAAATGCCTATTGAACGCCCTTCCAATGCGCTAAAATATGTGAAAAGCGATCAAGGATGGGTGGAACAAAATAGTTTTCCATTAAGATGACGACATCAAAATGCAAACACTGAATATTTTACGCGACATCCTCACATAGTGCATTCATTGGTGAAGCAATACGTGTACCGAATTTGCATCCTCAATAAGATTTCAATCCGAGGGTCGCTGCTTTAGTTGCTTTACCAATCATACGAATAAAATTTGCGAATTTGAAGATTAAGCTGAAAATTTTTTTAGTGTTCGCCATTTTCAATGAATTCTCTCATTCGTATGGTTGAAAATTTTGAGTTTTGAGATAGATTTTCGAGGAACAACTTCCAACAATCTTTGATTACAAATTCGTATGACGACGGAAAATAAGTAGATTGTTTTGTAGCTCAATTATGCATATGCTCCCATTAATAGTTCTCAGATCTTTTTTTCCCCACTTTTGCAAAAAAAAAAAGAAAAAAATCTAAATAGAGCGTTGGCCTATGCTACCCGAGAGAATAAACTGTGCAAAAAGAAGGAGGTATGCATTGCATATATATGGTACGCAAATTGCAACGGTGATTTTCACATATATGGAAGGCAAGAAAGGAAAAACTTCATTGCTCAATATTCTCTTAACAAACCAGCATTTACTCGACATTATGCTGCCTGCATTTGTTTCTATATATAGGATTACATCCACTCCGTTTACACCTTTTCCCACCACACCTACGACCCTATGCAGCGCTCCTTACAAATCAAAGTTAATCAGAACCCGGCCATCTGGGTTGGACCGGGGAAGAGGCGAGCACGGCGATGACTAGGCGAAACCATGTAACACGCTGCCTCATACAACAGGCAAAGAAACCGACAAGGTTGTACTATAGTCGGGATAGGACCCTATTCTGTAATGCGAGGAAATCGGGTTTCCGATGGTGGAAGAGAAAGATGAACAGAGAGGAAAAACAGAGAAAAGGAAAAAGTATTCTGAGAAAAGGAGAAGAAAAGAAATATGCAGCAGTATTGAAAAACGTTCGAGTGGTATGGATTTCTCTCAGTCCAAACGTTGCCATGATGGGAGGGCTTACTTCCCGTGTCCTCTCTTCCTCACAAAGGCCGAGGATCTCTTTGGAACTCCTGCTTTTATCGTCATACACTTGCAGATGGGGATTATTTAGCACAGCGGCTAATCCTTCCTGTGCAAGGACAGTGCAGGAAAAATCAGTGTATGTTAAATGTCCTATCAGTGGGTGAACAGACACGTCGAATGAATATTTGCTAAGAAATAATGCATGTTTGTTGGCGAAAAAGGTAGAGAATATGCATTTTTGTTTCCGCCACCGTGCACATGTTCAACAAGCCCTCAAAGGTTAGCCTGTTGGGGCCTATGACTCCAAGAGAACAGACTTCTCTAAAAATCGTACATATTGGTGAGATTGTGGAATAGCCAGCGGTTCAACGAGATCCTAATGAACTTGAAAACAAAGAGGAATAGTCCACGAAGGTCCACTGCATTAATCCATATCGATATTGTTTCCGTTTTGAACCAGATGTCCAACTATCGAAGAACTAACTAAAACTACACATAACGATAAATATGCAGACCGAAATAATTCATTTTGTAAGGAGATAAAAGAAAAACCTAGCTGAACGTAATAGGGACGCGTCCTTCGATGTATAATGCATCAGCGCATCGATGTAAATGAATAAAATCCAATTCGAGCACAGTCACCATCAGCTGTAGTACCTTAATTCCAAAGTGATAAAGATCTAGTGCTAAGGTTTTCATCGAATCGACGCACATTTTGATATGACTCAATATAATCGAATTACTAAGGTGATATGAGGTTCCATCGTAACAACGTAAATAAAATCCATTACAATAACGATAAAAGCTTCTTTCTTTTTGAGAAGGTAATGGAAAAGCATCGCAACAATATAACCAGTCCAGCAGCACCGCATAGAGGTTTCAATGGTAAAGCACGTGAAGTGCTTCTGGATAGAAAAAAATCTCAACAGAGACCAGGTAAGCATTGATCACATATCTATTATTTATACCCTGATAGTTTTCTTTCTCTTTTCTTCTCTATTCTTTCATCTCATTTCATTTTTTTTTTTGTTAATCTATCTCATATCGTTATTATGATGAAATTTTCACGTATTTCATTTCCATGATAGTATTTATAGCAATAAAACATTTCAGAGAAAAATAAATATATTTTCAAACGAATAATTGAAATTTTAATCGAAGAGAAAGAAAATATTATAATATCGATAGTTTTGAAAGAAATGAAAAGTATGAAAATTATAAATCAATCATAAACGGATAATAAAAAAAAATAAATAAAACGAAATTTTTTGTATGCAAAATAATAGTATCGATTTTTATTGATAGTAGAATAATGAGAAAAAAAATTTACTAACGTTATACGATAAAAGAGCAACAACATAAAATATAGAAAATAAGATCGGCATAATTTGATCGAACCGTTTCGAAGCAGCCAATGGAAATAACGATGTATCGTAACATCAGATATCCAAGGGAGAAAAAGTGATAATATGCGAAATTGGAAACGAATTTTCTAATGCGTCAAAGCAAACGAGGTCTGATATCTCATTGAGGTCGAACCTATCTAATCCACTTATGAAGACGGAACCGTTATGCGTATTTACGATATTTGAAGGGAAATTGGTTTCAAAGATGCATAAATCCACTTTTAGAACTGTTTAAAATAAAACTAGATAAATATAATTTTCTTCCTGATTGATGATAGATGTGGGTATAAGAAAGTTTGAAGCGTAAAATATGAAAATCCTTCGAAAAAAAAACAAGATATTTGCATTTAATATTGTTGTTATGGATCATGATATGTGGGGGGGGGGGGGGGGGAAAGGTATATTGTTATGGAAAAAAGATATTTATTTCATAAGCAGAGTAAAGAACACTTCAAACGAAAGAGGAGAAAATAAAACGCCGTAATTGCAACAATCAAAACACGTGAGCGTTAATTAAATATAAACTCTCATAGATTCTCCTAAAGTTGGGAATAATTTAGACAATTAATGAACGTAAAAATACAAAATACTGAAATAATATTAACAAGAAGTTTATTCCACATTCCAATTAGCTAATGAGTGAAAGAATTGGAAAGTGAAAATAGCGTTGAAATTCAAATAAATAAATGAAGATAATGAGATCGTGAGAAATCTCATTGATTGAAATATGAGAATATTGAGTCGAATTCAATAACAAAGAAATTATCAATTAATTTTAAAACAATATAAGATTTTATTTAATGCGATAATATTTAGGCGATTTTAGAGACGAAAATCCCTAGACGAACCTCATAGTTTAGAAGAGATTTTTCGAAGAGATGATCTTATGGAGAGTTAAATTTTAGATCAAAGCATAAAATTCAATCATTCTTCAATCGATGATATTCTCATAATTTATGAACGAAAATGTTTTAGTTGTATTTGAGGATTAAATTGGCGTAACGTAGGGAAAACTTTTGCGCAATCTGAGATGAATGAAATCTTTTGAATACTTTCGATAAACTTATATCGACTAATCGATGTTCAATACGTTTAATGTTGAGACGCTATGCAATTGCAGCTTAAAATTCAGAAATTTTTTGTTAGCAATTTCTGCACAATGCATATACCTCTAAAAAGCGTCACAATTCACACTACGCTATGGTAAACTTCATCAAGTGCTGTGCTGTTTAGCAATTGAAAGACGTCAATTCACAAAGGACATTCATGTCGATAGCCTATATGGTTAGATAGGGCACTTTTTATGCGTAATGCTTAGCTGTTGCGAGTTAGACCATTTGGCGAAGATATTCAGATCGATAGAAATAGATGAAAGATTGAGCGAAAAGACGGTGGATTTTTGAATCATAAGAAAAAAGTAACACTGGAGAGCTCTTTCTCTAAGATCGTTTATGTAAGTTTTGAAAATTAAACGAGCCTGAAACAACACTTAAAATATTGTTGCGTCAATCACATAACACCATTAAAAATCCCCACTCAATTTGAGGCATATAAACGTTTATATATAAATAAGCCTATTCATTTTGTCCTCATCGTTGCAATTTCCGCATATCTGTTCATGATTGCAAAGAATTTTGCAAACTATACAAGAACACCTCCTGCTTGAGGATCGCTTCATTCGATGCGAACGTAAGTAAGCGATGATATTGCACCTCTATTATAGTAAAACTTTCCTTGTCTAGGTTGAGATAATTCAGCGTAAAAGACGTTCTATGATGGACTCTCATCTCTCCTAAAGCCTTATTTAGAGTCGGATTGAATTCGTGTTGTTTATCGAAATTCAAATACATTCATTTGTCCTTTTTTTTTTTTTTGATTGACGCAAACGCTTTTGGCAAATGACATTGGCTTAGGCTCTTATCGAAGAATTGTTGATCAGTGCATTTGTACTCTACTTTCATGAAACGTTCAACATTTCACGTGACAAGCCATTTTCGTTTTCGTTCATTTCTAATGCCTACCAGATGTCAATATCATTTCTCATCTCAATTACTCGCGTAAAAATTTTTCCACAATTCGAGACTTATACTCAATTGTAGAGTGAGAACCAAGTACGAATTGTCGGTTGGGCTATAATCTCGAGATGGGATCTATATATGTGGGAGAGGAGCGTTAATGGCATTATGTATCTCATTTTTTAAAAATATGGGGGAATGATTTCCAATAATAATTTTCATTGAGGGTACTTTATTGGAGGTTTTATAGCATTTAACGTTATTATTTCTTTGGCAAATGGGCAGGCATTATGGCCACATAAGTGAACGCCAAAAGTTCAGTCATACTTCTTTTACGAACTTATATTTTTTGATGCTATAGATAAGCAAAAAATTAGTAAGTACGAGTACCAATATTCTTTATAGTCATATATTTATACATACAAAGGAGAATATTCTTATCTCATATTATCGGCAATTGAACTAATATGGTTAAACCCGAGCAAAAGTATGCTATTAATAGAATCAGCCCCGTTTTGGCAGCTAAACCTGGCATATTTATGAGCAGTACCCTCATCTATCAGGGTATTTCATTCTCTTTCAGGACAACGAAATACTAGCAACAGCAATAAAACAAACGCTACCAACAATGGTAAACTTTATCACTCGTCGTCGATTTTTTTATCTGATCGCATAAATGTTTTATTTTTCGTGTACTATTTATTAGCAATTTTAAGTCAATAATTTATGTTAAGTCAAATTTTAAGTTCCGATATTAGCATTATGCGTTTAAAAACTCTCTCGTAATACGTCGACGTTAGCCGTCTGCAATATTCGTTTACTTCTTGCATGCCAATATATTGCATTTGAGTTTTGCTGTATTAACTCATTCGGTTTTCATTTCTGAATTTCTGCAAGATATTTTTTCCTATTTTTATTATTAATTCACTTTTTTTTAAAAATATTTTCATCAAATAATTCATCTTTCATTACAGCATTTTTCCCTCTTCGACCATTTTATTCGTAACGTTCAATAAAAACGTATTTCTAAAGTTTTGAATAAACAACAGTGCAAAATAGTCCCTCAGTGCCCATTTTTATACACATCATCTCTCTTTGAACTCATTCATCAAATAGCACAAGGACATATCAACAACTGCTTTAGGTTCAATTGATTGTATTTAAGAAATATGAGCTTTTTTTTTCTTTATATTTTATGAAGTGATCTTCGAAGAGAATTTTTTCGGTGATTCTTTCAATTCCGTTCTCTCTATCAGTGCTATTTTCCGCATGCGTATTCAACCATAATTATGCCAAGCTATTTCTTAATATTCTTATGTTTGACATTTGTTTGACGATTTAGTATTTCATCGGTTTATTCCTTCCCACATATGTTGTGCAATATTTTAAGAAACATCTATTATTCATACGTCGAGGAAAATTTTTGACTTTTTAACTTACAGATATGAGATTGTTGCTGTTTTTTGAAATCTATTTTATCACTTGAAGTCTATTTTTGAAGTCAATTGAAGTCTGTTTTGTGCTGTTTTTTTTTTAATATTCAGATGATGTTTGTTTGGCAGCCGTTTGTCAATAGAGTTAACATCATATTAGAGTCTAGTATCTAAGGTAGAAGAAATTTTCGTGAGGCGTTTAAAATTTTGCCGCAGTAAAAAATTTCGGTTTGCTAAATCTATAAAGCATATGAGAGAAACGCTTTTACATTGATATTGCAAATTCGATCACTTATTGACTCGTTGTTGAGAAAACAAAACAAAAAAACTTCTTTTTTTTTGAGATAAGTGCAAAAAAATATGTGTAAAAATATCGATGGTAACTTTCGAAGTAATATTTTCGAGGTGAAAATATCCTCTAATATCGTCACTTCGAAATCTACAACTTAAAATGGGGCAAAACTTTTTTACTCGACAAAATTCTAATCTTTTTTTTTTGTTTTTCCGATCATAAAATTTTCAGCACTTACATAAATATTTGAAATTATGTACTACTCTATGTGCAACTTACTATTGAGTGCATCATGTTTGGCACCATTTGATCGTATAAGTTGCATTGAGCAATGTGCATATGAACGAAAAGCACACCCATTGGAATGCCTCAAGCATTGCACTTATTTCCTTATTCCCCCCCCCCCCCCTCCCCTTCTCCCAATATAGAATAAATATTTGAATGTGAGAAAGGCAATCTAAGCATCAATATATCCACTCGTTCGTTCAGTGCCCCTTCGTGGTACCTATATCAGGCTTCTCTTTTATGAGACCTTCATTGAACCAGATTAATTAAATTTTCAGATTCCTCGTCATCCGTGCGTATTAAAGGAGGTGAGAAAATCAACAGTATCGCATGATGCAATTTCTGCGTATTATGGGCATAAATGGCAGTGTGTGTATTTTTGTGGAGTGGCGACACTTTGTGAGCGACGCTTCAGAGTACTATCGCATTGGAATGCATCTCATATTCATTACACCCCCCTCCACCCCTGAGGCATTACAGCTTCGATTATAACTTATTCCCATTTCTCTTGGTTTATCTTGATGATCAATATTTCATTTGAAGGAAAATACGAGTTCTAATGACGACATAGAGAGAGAACATCAGGATATATCCTTATGTTGTAGACTTAAATAACGATCTCTTGAAAGGAAATTACACTTCCTCACTAGTTTGCATTCATTTGACTCAGATGAGCGTACTGAAATTGCAAAGAGAAAGCAAAAAAAGCACTTGTTATGGCGTTGTAGATCGATCACTTTGTGTTCCAATCAGATCGATATGGTGGCGAGCAATGATCTTATTCGC
Organism: Ascaris suum; assembly: GCA_013433145.1. Taxonomy (NCBI): domain Eukaryota; kingdom Metazoa; phylum Nematoda; class Chromadorea; order Rhabditida; family Ascarididae; genus Ascaris; species Ascaris suum. Next base: position 13,579,654 of record CM024169.1, on the reverse strand, counting down.
AAAAAGCACTCGATACTTTTGTTACAACGTATCATCAACGATGCAGACAGCCTATTCGTATATGTGAATGTTTTAATAGAGCTTTCTTACTATTGAACATATGTGAGCGAATTACTGCTCACTGCAAAACGCCTATGTCTTAGAAAGAAGGCGGTATGGAAAATGTGCTCCAAGCGGCTCGAATTGAAGAAAAGATACCCGCTCATCCGCTCTACGATCAGTTGCGTCACCGTTTTTTCTACCCTGATATCATACGTTGTAGAGCGTGATTTGACACTTGATCGATATTGAACGATGGAGATGGGGTGGGGGGGGGGGGGGAAGGAGGTAATGATGAGCTGGTATGTATTTCTCGGCGTTTTATTAACCAGTGGGGTGACACTTACTTCAGAGCAAGTTGTCGAAGAGCCAAAATCCATGGCTTAGTTGATTGATCATAGCCGGAAGTTGTGGATCGCTGTAGTTTCATTTCTTGATTACTAAACTGTACTTTACTTTAAAGCAATGTAAATCTTATGGAAAAAATTTTTTTTGTTCAAATATTGAACTGCGGAAACGCGCTTTTTTTTGAATGGATAATTATCTAAGAGAAAAATATTTGATGGATTCGAATTCACTGTTCGGCATTTGTTGAATAAAAAAAAGATCTTTTGATGATCATTCTATCGCTAATAATATCACCAACGAAATGTTGATATTCGAATAGAAAACTTAAATGATTTCACTAGTCGGTTATGAATATTTGTCATTGTTTTCTTTGACATAACAATTTCGAGAGTATATCTTTATTGTCGGCCGCTTTTTTCTCCTTTTTTTTTTTCTCATATTTCCGTCATCACCTAAAATAATCCTCCTCCTCATTTTTTTTCCTTACCTTTATTATATATGTTTTTTTTATTGCATTCTTTCAAATAGTCTTCCAATAATACGCTCTCAATTGTAAATAAATAACCGGCGATAAGTTTTTCTTCGAAGCACACATATTCAATATTATATTCTGAAGGAACCGTTAGCAATACAAAAAAAAGAAAAAAAAACTTGTGCATTCACTTTAATATAGGTAATCAATGATATATGAATATTTGCATAGCAATAATTGATATGCAAATAATTTCTGGGCGATAGAGCTGTTCGAAGTGCAAAATAAGAGACAGAACATGAGATGAATTGAGGGGATTGTTCACTGGTAACACAGAGAATTTGAATATGTCAGCATAATTATCGTGTATAATAGAGATCGCAAGTCGACACGGTATCACAAAAAACATAATTACACCGGAAATAAGCACATGACAGCCATTACTCTATAATGAATATCAGTAAGCGACGTCAATATCAATCGTTGTTGTGATTATTAAAGACTGCTTGCGTTAGATATTTGCTCGACTAGTCTATTATCTCAAATAAGGACTACGGCAACCTCATGATAATACGACCTACTAGTACCGAATTGGTGGCTTTCACATATATATTCTCGACTCAACTTTTATATCATCAAATGCGACACTAGAAATCTCTAACTAATTTTCCACTATAGAAAGCCTAGTCTGCGGTCCGGTCTATGATCCTGTAATTTCTTGACAAGAACGGAAATGTTAGCTTTGAATAACGCTCAACCTAATATCATTCATTAACACAACATTGAATTAAAAAAAAAAAAAAAACAACAACAACAACAGTCGATGTATTCATCTAGCACGTTTTTTTTTTTTGCTAGACATAAATTAAACGGTTGTTGAAGTAGTGATCTATTTTCAAAGAAGCACTTTCAGATTCTTTTCAGCAATCTTCCATTTTATTAGCGACAATATTTAAGAGTATGGGAGGAATAGAGTCAATTCCTAAACGAACTATCGATAGAAGAAATTTTCACACGGATAACTAAATGATTAAGCGAGAAAGCCGTCGATACCAAAACTTAGAAATGTCTATCGAAGCCAATCTTGTTATAAAAGGAAGTCCCAAGAAGATACCTCTACTGTGTAGCTGCTAACTGTCGGTGGGCCTCTAGTCAAACATCCTTGCGCAAGCACTAAAAGTGTCACCGACATAAGAGATTTCGCTTCACTGAGCACCTTCTAGTTCTGCTGTTTCAATCATCTCACATCATCGTTAATACGCTCTACTGACCTGTCGAAAAAAACCAGTCGGTTGTCTCCTCAACGCGGTCTTGAAACAGCTATATTGCTCACTCTTTAGGGACATAGTTACCACATTCGTATATACATGAAAGTGAAGCGCCACTTTCCGCGTATCATGCAACTCTTTTCGATCCACTGTAAATATATTAAGTCAATTAGAATGAGTTTTTCCGTGTTTTACTACGGGATTTCAAGGCAATGATGGTGGTAAAATATCCGATGTGGCAGCATCTTCGTCGTTCGTTGGTATTACAAACGCAACTGCTTCCATTTAGTACGCTTGCTGAAACATTCGGCAAGAAAATTAACCATTAGAGCAAACAGCCAAATTAACGCAACCATCCCTTGCAAATACGCTTCGCCGCACTCGTAAGCTACTTCGAAACTTGAATGCCATCGTCACATCCTCAGCCTTCTCGCCACTAAAATTCCAAGGTGTCATACATTATGATCGGAGAGGAGCTATATGCAAAACCCGCTCTGCTCATGAATATCCTCATATCTGGAACGTTTCTACCTAAAGAAACTTCCCCATACCAGGAAAAAAAAACCCGAAATTCTGGTAAATTTTTAAATTTTTGATAATTTCAGCGAAATAATGCTCAAAAATGCGCAAAAAAATTTCACATCATGAAGAAATTAAATCTTGGATGCTTCTCACGTTTACCGCAATGCGATTAAATTCTAGTAGGTATTGGCTATTGCACAGAGCTCGGCTAAATTAGATATCATTGAGCGTAAAACACAAACCACACCAATCCTTATCTCATCGTTTAACGAAGATGATGAATCCATAAACGATACAAAACATGTTTTTCACTGCCTACTGTTTCTTTTTATCGGTATTAATAAGGTACGATCGACGTTATATATTCGATGATAAATGTCGGGCAGCTCCCGATGCCTCATTGAGAATACGTTGAAGTTTTATGAGTACAACAACAACTAAATAACAGCAACGATAACAATAACAGCGAAGGCATAAAATTAGCCCACTTCCTCCTTTTTTTCTCCGCACAATTGAGTCCAAAATTCGACTATATGCTTGAAACCTTGCCAGTAACAACGAAAGAATGGGCGGCGAAATACTGAGATTCTAAAGATCATCACTATCAAATTTCGTGGTTGTAACTTTTTTCGAGAGGAGGCTTCAAACTGATGAAAGCACACATACCAACTCTAGAAAATGGCATTAATTTTAGAGAATGACAAAAAAAACGACATCTCTAAGAGACTGAGATTTCCTGACTGACAAAGATGGCTCTCTTCTGTCCATAATGGTTCTCACCACTCGTTTCTACCATAACTGTGTGGCACACATTACACGAAGCAAACATCCCAAAATTCACACGCAAATACACAGTATCACTGTCAACTGTATTAAACCAATAACCAATAATCTCTTTATATTTTGGAACTAAGTAAGAAGACAGTTTTTATTTAATTTTTTTTGCCGGAAATAAGAAGGAATGTTGGCAAATTCCCCGCCCAACAAACATGCCATAGGAAGAACAAATGCTCACTGGCAAATGTGATATGCACCCCTCCTTATAAAGTGCAACAAAGGGCGCGTAATCACCTCAAGTCGTAATTTATAAACTCTTGCATTGATACGATACTGATTCAATTACGTAGTCAGAGTACTGCAAATGGCTTCTTGGATCCTGGTGGGGAACGTCGCCGCGTAAGTGGTAACCAAACGTCGAGATAGTATCCGCTAGTTGAACCTGAAGTCATCAACATTACTTTAGCGCATACCTTCGTTGTTCTTAAGGCCATCGGCGAAAAAAAAAAACGTCGGATTATTCAATTCGCATCAGTGGAGTACAACAACTGCGAGACAGAAATGGATCATGAGAAGAACGCTGAATCAAAAAAAGAAAAGACCTTATCAATGGGTGTTGTATTCTACTCGCTGAATGAAGAGATGCTCAATTATGCCCCGCTTTTATCCTTATTATAATTATTATGCATGTGTGCACGCAATAAAAGTTACGAATAAAACAATAAATTCATTTAAATATGAAAGCAACCAAAGAACGCAAAAAGAAAGAACATTCTCTAAGAACCCGAGTATCTACAACGCAACAAACAGAACTTACTGTTGTACACAAAGAAGCTATTAAATTCCCTTCGAAACAATACTCACTTTCAGGAACGAATTGCATGGGAAGTATAGCATGGAGTTGGGCGCTATTTTTTCTCTTCCCCTTCCGGTGGTTGGGAAAATCTAAGGGCAAAACATTCGGACATCTTCGAGAAGAAATATCCCACAAATCTTGAAGCACATTCACAACCGCCTTTCCGCCTTACTTACTCTTAAGTTTCCCTTCAATTCAACGGACCTTCACCTGCTTCACTGAAGACTCTTATCGCCATCTCACTCTTCTTAGCCTTTTATCAATCCTCTCGCTCCCCCACCCCCCCCCCCCCTCCTCCTCTCCTCAAATCGAACACTCTGCTTTATTTGTGTGATAGGAAATGAACTACTAATAACAAACAATGCACACCTCCTCGGTAATACAATTAGCTGCTCTCCGTATTGCGTCGTGGCATTTGCCATCCCAAAGCATCCGCTGTGCACAGCCGTCCACCAATACTGCCAACAGTTCCACCATCTAAAACAAATTCATCGCTGAATTAATGACATCCATGGGAAATTCTATACAATTTATACTTTTTTTATTCTTTGCGAGCAGACGATGTTCTCGTTTACTCTTCAAACACCCTTGCGAGCAAATATCGTTATGCTGCAGTAAAGATCAGTTCTGTCAATCGATCGGAAATAAACTAATTGGGCTGGATGAAATCTTTCACCAATTCAACTCGAAATGCCATATACTGTAAAGACTAGTATGCAACTCCTCCTTCAATAAAAATCAGCTTTTCCGTCGTACTAACCGACTAGACGACTGAAACAATCAGCCCGTAAGGATCATTTGTCGACTGAAATGAGCCTGCCAATACTCATAAAAAAAGTCGTTAACGGATCGAAATATACTAACATTTCTATATCGATCAACGTCCAATTCCTGCATATCGATCAATGCGACGAGACGATCGATTAGTGCAGCTGCTTCGCGACCCGATAGCTTATCCGCTACTTGCTCAACTAAATTCCGGTGCGTTATCGTGTGGTTGAGTAAAGCCGAGAGTAACTCAGTTCCACTGCCCTCTATGCTAAAAACATTCAAAATCAAATAAACTCAGCGTATCGTTTCTTTCACTCGCCTTAGTCGAAACGCTGAAATATTCTGAAAAGTGCCATCAAAACTATCTCTTGTCCATATATAATACTTGACTATCCTACTGAAAATATTCTCAAAATTACAGAATATCGACCATCTTCTGAAAATGTTCACTTTTGCCTCGTAGCAATACAAAAATGTGCCGGAGACGTAGAAGGACAATGCACATTGCACAGTGATACAGACGGAAACCTGCATATCGTTCAGTGCTTAAGGCTATACAGGCAATAATCATTTCAAATGCTGTTTAATAGCGGCCGCGTTTTTCATTCTCTATAAGCAAAGAAAAAATATACATGAAATCCACTTCCCGTCGAGTGAGAAAGCCCTTGTTTTTCAATTTACTACACGACAACAAACAAATGAAAAATCGTTAATAGCGAAAACATGAAATGAAGTTTTACTAACTCAGAATGATGCCTTCCCTGAATACATGAGTGAATTTAGTTGGTGGCAACTTTCGGGGATTCCCAGCACTGCATTGGGAGAACGAATGCTAGGATCTTCGACCCATCTCCCCTTCATTTAAACATTCATGCCACTTAGCTAGAGTTACGACTATATAAATAACCAGAATATCCACATATAAAGCAAAAAAAGAAGAAGAAGAAGAACGAATACGAAACATGAAGTTATATTGATAAAACCGATGGGATGTCGTAACATTACAGAAATCAAAAAAAAAAAAAACCATTAAAGAAAAGCATTGAATCAACTAACCTATCATGAGCCATTTTGAGGTAAACAGCATAGACCGCCTCATCGATGCTAAGTGCACAGCGAATAAAATCGAGCGCTATATCAAACCAACCTTCAGATTGCACCAATTTTGCTATCCTCATTGAAACGCTGCAAATGAAATATTTCTTCAATAAATCAACATTCTATTCTATTCGATTCGAATGCTTAATTTCCATTTTTTTACTGTACGTAAGCATTCCAACGTTATACCAGAAAACACAATTATCCTATCTGATCCATCCTCAACACTAACGTTTGAGAACTAATTACTGCTTGTTTAATTTCTTCAGAAAGTAATATTTACTAGGATTCTCTAAATCAATGTGCGAAATGAGTAGAAAATTAGTTACTTCTAGCATTTATTCAATAACCTAAATGGTTGAAGATCGATAAAAAGAGAGTGATGAATGATATCAAACACTAGATCACAATATGATCACAATATAGAAGCGCTAAAAATCTATTGACAGTGCTCTCTTTAACATCGGTACATAATGCCATAATACAACCGATAACTACGTTCTTTCATAGACCCTCAAAACAAATAAATCATCCATGAATCCATATTTTCTAAGAAAATTGCTGAATTTCGATAAAAATAAGTAAACTTGTCTCCACTAACACTGCTTTTCCCAAGATAAAATCCACGTTGTCAGTGCGTATCAACAGCCGCTCACCTCAAACACGTAGGTAGAAATGCCTCATTTGCTGTTATTCTGACTTAAAAGGTAAGAAATGGGAGTATGTATAAACGACTTCAAGAAGTCAGTCAAACCGACTGTGTACAAATTGATTTGCATGTTAGTCCAAATTCTAGAGGCTATGAGAAGCAATTGAAATATTTCGCAAACAATTGCCACCAACAACTTTGACTTAGTCAACTATAATAATTAAATTTCAAGAATAATCTCACATCGGAGTTGTTCCTAATTGAAGAAATATGAGAAATTGCAATGAATAAGATTTTATCTGGAATGCTCGAACCTTAATGATTCTTAAACAAATGATGTTGTGAAGCAAAGATCGAGACGAGCAACCCTTCTAAATGGCATCCAAATATCGCGAAACCCTTCAGAAAAGATATCACACCTAGGATGCATAAAACAATTTCCACTTTAGTATTAATCTCGTTTACATTCCAAAAAAAAAACTACTCTTACAGGATGGCATCTAATAACATCCTGGTTTTATGCCTGCCAAAAACAATAAACACAACGGCTTCACTAACAACTAAACTTTTTTCACTCTTACGTCAAAATTTCTATGGAATGAAACGATCTCAATAAGGGGGGGCAAACAAAAACAAAATTACAAAGTACTGACTCCGTAGCCCTGAAAACGCGTTGTTGGACGAATCCTGTGAGAACCGCTTTGCCCGAGCCATCTTTGCCTAGATGGGAGCTAATGCAATCTAATAATGCTTTCTGTCGCCATGGCGCGAAAGTCGAATACAACAGCTCCGCCGGGATTTTGGTATTCTGTGACGGAGACATCAATTCCACCAGCTCCGACCATGAACGCTCCAAATCCTTAAACAGAAAAAGTCTGTCAACCGGCGCTTCGAGCAGCACGACACTTCACAGCAATGTTTCCAAAAATGGTGGACCGCGTCCTCTTCCTACTGCCTCGGATTCCTTTTCCATCTACACCTTTGTGCCAGAACTGCCATATTCCTTCATGTAAGATATATCACCACGTCAACGATCTAGTTTATACTTTCATTTCTCCTAAACGAATCGTAAATATTAGCTGCAAAAGATTTTAATTATAATAAACACCAAAAATTCTGAAACTCAGAGAATTTTTCCGGACACCGTTTAAAAAATTTCCGGACAACAATCGTATATTTCCATATAATTAATGCAATAACGCATTCAATACTGCAATCAAAAAGCGCGCAATCAACAATAATTTGAAAACTACCTGAGTAGGTCACAAAGAAGCATTTAAATGCAAAAAAGAAGTTAACTAAGAACTATATTCGTTCCATCGCTTGCAGTGCCAAATTAACACCACAAAGCAATGAAAGATGGAGAACAATGAGAGAGGAGTTGTCCCTCTCTTCCTTCTCCCCCTACCCCACCCCCCCCCCCCCACCTCTCTATCGAGCAATCGTATGCCCTGTATCACCTTCTAAAATGTAAAACAAAAATGGCTCAACAACTCACCTTTCCATTTATAATATTTACAACGGCGACAGTAATCGGCTCATTGGGTAGCAATTGTCGATTTTTCATTAACGATGTGTATACAGGACAAGCTTCTGCTCGTAGTTTTGTGCTGTTCAATCGTGCTAACAACATCCTATCCATACTGCAATCATCTCAGTGGTTATCAAGAAGAAAAAAAAAAGTAATTTCATTTCCCCATTTTTTCTACACATTGAAAAACTACTTCTAAACTTTTGTTCTCTTTTTTCGAATACTTGAGTAATAGAATAATCTTGCGGCTGTATTTTCAAAAAACCCCCCCCGGAAAAATAAATAACCATAAAACCAACTTTAGAGCAATTTTTGCGATATTATCCTCGCCAGTCAGTTTGAGAAGACCATCCTCTTCCAAATATTTTGCCTGCAGATAACAAAAAACATTAGAAAGTTATTATGGCAGATAAAGATGTCATTTACAATAGAAAATATTTGGACAAAAATGATACAATTGTGGTAAAGAGTAGATGCTGGGAATGCCCACCTTTTCCTAGCCCCCCCCCCCCCACTCCCCCCACACACGACTATCATCTCATTGCCACTTGAAAAGTTTCTGCAAACAAAATCTGCAGTCTCCTCATTCTTTCGATCGAGGGACAATATTTACAGCATGGGTTTCTTGTGCACTTATTAAAGGACTGACTGGAAGAAATAGACGGCTTAAATTATGGACTTATTAGAGTCAGAGAAGGAGTTCTACTTGGGGGATTGCATATTAAAATAGCTGAAATATGAAGACCGATAACGTAAACAAAGACCATCAACAAATGCAATGAATAATCGCAACACATTTCAAGCATTTCATATTTTTCAATGATTGGTTGATAATGTGCCCATTTAAATAAAAACATTGCATAGTGCTCTAAAATGAGTGAAAAAAAAATGAAAAATCTAAAAATTGAAAGGTTTGGAGAGTAATGACGAGTGAATGCTTACTTCGAGTGGTAATTTCGTCTCTGGCCATAAGAATTTCTTCTCGGCAAGAATATCCTCCTCATGTTCAGAACATTGCAATTTCACACATATTCGATGACGACCCTCTGAAATGTCTCAATCAATTCACATCCAACCAACTCAGAGAGTTGTATTTTTATGTACGATTAATGATCCCATTACTAGCGGCTATTTCAACATAGCGCAACGATATAAATCATGCAAAATTCGGGTCGCTTATAATGAACATGGAATCTTTTTCGCTTACTCTAATTTTCATTGCAAAGGAGTACCCTATGAAAAGTCACTTCCAACGAGTTGCAACTGGGAAAATGAAGATATTAAAGCAACTGAAGATGCATTAAAAATTGGCAAACCCCCTTCCCATACGTTTAATGGAATAATGGGGAATTCATGAGAAACTAATGGAGGTCGGTGCAGAAATTAAAGAAAAAATACAGCGAGGAGGAGAAGATTATTATTGAAAGTAAAGATGGTCGAAATGGCACTGTGAAAATAGAAATTATTATAGCAATTTACTTCAAGAATAATTTGGCGAATAATTTTGTTGGCAATTTTTCGAAATAACCAACTTACTTCAGGAAATAATAGCGTGCGCGAGTTTGAAGAAGGGAGGGGGGGGGGGGGGTGGGGAGGGGAGGGCTACAGCATAAATTTGAGGCCTAAATTCACCCATCCCTTTTGATTCAACCAAAATGAGGCCGGAAACAGACCGGGGAAGATCGTTCATTTTCCGTCTGAGTTAAACGACGCAATATTTGACGCCTGTTTTCTACTCTTTCAACAAAATACGAGCCTTAAACATGCTGGAATTTAATACGGTCTATAAAAATTGCGCCGTAAAAGAACCAAAATAGATGCAAAATATAGGCAAAAAAAAATGTTCCTCACCTTTTTTTCGTTCTAAAATCAGTTGAGAATAGCAAAAGAACTAAATACTGCAAAAATAGCAACGGAGAGAGATTACATGTTTCACATGCAATTTTAGAGGATAATTGAGAGAAACCCTCATTGGTAACGTAATCACAACGTCTTTAAGCAAGAGTTTTCGGCGATTTAATAGACATTTTAAAGTCATATAACATATTTTCTATCAATGGCAGTGGTTGTTGAACTTGTCAAGTGGCGCTTTTGTCCGGATAGCGCTTTTGCACACTATTTTCAAAACTTGATTGCAAATAATCCAGTTAAATGCCGAGTATCCGTATAATCTAACAAGAAGTAAGGTGTATTTTCGTGGGTAAGGAAACAGACCTTGATCAGCATGTTTATCGTCGAATTCGATCGTTATGAAGAAGCGTTCATCTAATGCACACCGCAATACGTCACCCATTGCTCGTCCGGTAATGATATAATAACTGCAAAATTCAGTGAAACTTGAAAATAGACGTATATTCAAAAAGTGCTCATATTATGAAAGTCCAACACATAAATCAACCATCAACGTGCGAATAATGCAACATGAGTAGATCTGTGGCTGTGAATGTCGGACAGTAGGACTGTCTGTAACGCAGATGTGTCGGTGTGTATCTATGTGGTGCAGATATCTTCCATCTCTCGCAAATCGATCACTGAGGACACTGTTGTTGAGAGATGTAAACCGACGAGACGGATTTACGATGGCGAGACCTAGAGGGAAGGACAGGTAAGGTTGATTCATGTGCTGTTGTCCTTGTCGGACTCTTTAGCTTAGCATGGAGGCGTGGTGTGGACGTTTATGAAGGGTTTCTAAGATACTGATTAAAAAAGTGTTGATGATTTCACTTCAAGCGGCAAAGAAGAGCGCTCTTCGACAGCTCGTTTTTCTATAACGCAAAAAAAAAATCCAAAGATAGCAGGCATCTTCCACTGGTGGCACAATTTAGAGTCGGCTCCAGTACACCTTATTCCTGTGGGCTCTTCACCGCAAAAATCTTGATATAACGATCCGTGGTTTACTCTAGGCGGCGAGGAACGTGCAGCTTGAAAATATGCCAGAGGAACTAAGGAAGGGTAAGAGGTCCTCCCTTCTCCAAGAAAAAAATTTCCCCACCCCCCTCCCCCCTCCAATCCGCTGTTGCTGTAATTAAGTTAAAGCTGTATTCGGGATTATGCGGAATAAGAATCTGCTGTCCACTAGGAACAGTACGTACCTGCAACATGCCTGCTCCTTTAAAACATCTCAAAATTAAAAATAGGTTTCTTAACCGATTTCAAGAGTTTTTAGCGGGCTATTCGCTTCCCGCATTCGCTTTTTTCCTTCTGTGGCTTTTGCAAATTTTCATTTACACGAGGCAGATGACGATGGCGTCGTGTCCGTGTGTACGCAGACATCAGATGTGTCTCTGTGTGACGTAGTTTAAGCTCGGGAACCATTGAAGATAGAGCCACGAAAGTTGGCCGATATGATACAAATATAACGCGAATTAAAAAACCTATTTATGCTCAGGGTCATCGAGTACCACCAAAACGGGTTTAAACACATAAAGGTGCAAAAAATTTGCATACACTGCTAGTGAAATTTTCTCGGTAAAGAAAATTAGTCACATTACTAAATTTTATAAGTCTAGTTTCTACGGCCTTTAAGCTAAAAGTAACGTGCAGATAAACAAATACATATCCACGGACACAATGTTGCAATACACTATGCAAATGCAATTGCAAATTTGTAAATTTGCAAATTTGCAAATTTGCACCCCCCCCCTCCCCCCAACTTTCCGGTCTGAAAACTTGTATTATGGGTGAATGAACTCACGACCTGGCATTGGTCACCGTTCATCGCTTGCACTTGAAGCGCTTCCACCACGGAAATTCTGGCGATGATGAGTCTTTTGATACATACCTACTAGACACAACTTAACGCTTCAATGACCATTTTCCCCACTTTTCAATAACGTCGGTAGAATTTTCCGATGCAAAAAAAGTGCTTATATCCTCACTTATAGGCAAGCACAATCTTCGGCTAATAGGATTGTTCCTTTCAGGATAAGGGGTTTAGTTTGTTACAGCGTCAACGCTTCTATCAATCGACATTAAACAAATATCATACAAACAAATGAAATGCCTTAAAAAGAAATCACTCGTCTTTAACGAAGAAGCGATCGCGTTTCTTGGCTAAGGCATCATCTCTGTCATCCGACTGCATTTGTTTTCGCAGTAGCTATACCTTCTGAGAAAGTGACTCAAATGGGCATCAATATTACTTCCGAAAATATTTTAGTTCTCTGATGCAGCAGCTTGCAAGAAAACGTCTCCCACAAACTGCTTTGGTCTGTCACGATAGATTAATCTCTAGTGAATCCTTCCTTTCCTTCTTGAAAACTGTCTTAAGTTTTGCCTGCCCTCATAAAACGATGGCCGGAATGAATAAGTCGGTAATCAAGCCTTGCTTGTCTTTAAGGTTTAGGTCAATTTCGCTGTGGATTGTATCGTTGAGAGTCCGCCAATTCCAACGTCTTCCGGTTTGCTTACTAAGGAAGGAGTTCATTACGTAGAGTCTGCAATGTTCAACAAAATCATGGAGTTTCTAGCCTCTTTCGTTCTTCGCTGCATCATCGTAACGCCCGATATATTTCTATTTTCTCTCCTTTCCTGGCTTTCCTCTGAATTCTCAAAGGACAGTCCTGTATGCGGCTCTTTTTTTTTGCATTTCTGCTTTAAACCCTCCGCAAAACCATTCAATGCCGTCATCTTTTGTTGCTGAAGTGGTTACGTACTGCAATCATTTTCATAGTGGACTTATTAATTCGGACAGCGAGTACGCCAAAACGCTTAGATATCATCTCATCGGAGAGCATTCTACTCATTGTCTGCTGGTGCATAATGAATTCCACGTCTCCAACATCTCTTTAGCCGCACCAAGCAGAATTTCAGTGTCGTCTCTGCTTTTCGCGTCATTTCCGTTGCGTGCCTGGTCCCATTGATAGCAAGGATGTCGACCCGATTGTTGCAGATTTCATGCAGCAAAAAATGCATTGCTTGTTCAGTGGTGAGCATTCGAACGCTGAACATGCACATGTCTAGATAAGGGCATGATGACGATCTCAATACTGTGAAATTCATAGTCCTCTACCCTCTCATCGATTCCCTCACTACCGTCAGCGTGAAGGTGATGGGAGATTCCGCAGGTCTGAGGCCCCTTCTTTTTCTCTTCCTTTCCTTGATCGCCATGACCACTGTCGTATCATCTCATGGTCAGTTCGATAGTGACCCTGATGTTCGCTTCTCTGCTTTCTTTTCCATTGTTCCAAAGTAAACTAAAAGATGAACAACATTTTCTCCTGCGCTTATAGGGTTTTCCAACTCACCTGTTCGCGAACCTTCCCACACCTTTCCAGGTGACCGGAACTACTCCAGAAGGTGACCGCGTGACCCTCCGGCTCGTTAGCAGTAAAAATTCATACTGTATATGATAGGTTGTAAGGAAATGGGAAGCGGGATGAAATCGGGACAAGGTTAATGCCGCGCGCAGGGACGATTTTCACCGAATGGTGAAATGAATAGAATCTCAATGAAAAAGACGGGAGGAAGATCGCGGATGTGCGCTTTGCAGATGCTATTGATGTGAGCCAGATAAGGGTGGGGGGGGGGGGGGGAATGTAGTGCTCAGCATATTGGATAAGGCAATCATCATTTGATGAAAAATTATGTCTATCAGATTTCATCTCCGTTCCTTTTGCATTTTGCAAAGTGGAATTTCCTTTAGCGCATTTTTGCAAACGTACATTTTTTTTTTTTTGCAAAAAACCACTTAAAAGACACTGAGGAGATTCAAGAATGGGACGATATGACATCTGTAGAGAATGGGGAATTGAATACAAATATATTGCTTCTTTGCATTAGTGCATAGATATGGCTTTTTCAGTTTTACAGACATTTATTCGTAAATGCCATTTAACGACGTCGTATGTCTCTATTTCTTCGAGGCTCTCAGCTCTAGAGCAAATGGAGCTAGAACCTGAGAATTTAATGACTATAATCGATACTCTATTATCTTTAAAAAGTGACCGACGGCCTTTCGGATGGGACAGGACTGCAAATAAATTGTAGACAATTTGAGATGCTTGAATTTCACGTATAGAAGGATTAATTCACAATATTCTAGGCTGTTTTTTTTTTCTAGCTGCTTGATTGGGAAACGCGAAATTTTTCGGGAAGTTTTTCATGAACGACCGATTTCCCCCCCGGAAAGTGAACTCGTTATTGCAAAAATGTTTTATTATTTAACGGCAATTAACGGAAGTAATAAATTACTTGCGATGAGCGGTTTTGCAAGGGAACACTTAAGAAACAAAAATCGAAGACGTCGATGAATATTGAAGATGAATTAAAAACGCCACAAAAGTCACTGTTCAGCTGGTCGATTCTCAAATCGGCTTTTAGTACCCATTTTTTCCGCCACAACAAACGCTCTAAAAGCCCGACGTGAGCATTGAATGAGTGGTCACTTTTTTTGGTGATGATGTCGATAAATCCTCATCATGATATATAGTTTTCCACGCCAACAGTGATATTTTCTGATGGAATGAAATTTCAGTGAACGTTCGGAATGCTTAAAAAATTTGACCATTCTGTCCATCTCCACTTTTGACCGTCAGCTGTCATTTAGCTTGAACTTAGTATCACACCAATCTGCGGATGCAGTTTGAGGTCATGAACCAACGAACGATTCAATGAGCGGCAAATCATTTTGGACACAAAGTGCCATATATGTCCACTATGCTTCAGGCCGATATGCGTTAGACGTCCCGTCGTGATTGTCAAATAAAGACAAATTTTAAGCGTGACGGCAGTATGTACGACATTTTTTTTTTGCCCACTTAATCGAATTCTATCGCAAATTGTGATACAGTTATTTCTAATTTCTAAGAAAAACCCCTCTTAATCCACCATATTCACCACGACACTCTATTCGGAACGATGAAGGCTTAGAGAATATTCTGGGGCGGGCTGAGTGTGCGGCTTCGATCTCAGAAAGAGATTTTCAATTCAGATGCGCCCGCATTGACCTAAATGGCCAAGTGGAACACGATATTCGGCTATTATTTTCGACTGCCCTGAATATATAATCGACGCTGTTTCGCTTCACTTCTCTTATCTTCTTCACTTTATTTTCCTCGTATTTTGTATTATGTCGTGTTTACGCATAAATAAATGTGTGCGTCTATTTGCTCGTTTCTTAGTCTATCCGATGGCTTCAATTGAGGAATCATTGCGGTTGCAGTTATGAAGTTTGTCGAATATAATATATATCGGAGGGTTTCATCAATTTTTAAGTTGTTGCAACAATTTGGAAAAAACTTTTGAGTCCAGTTTGGATTTACTTTAAATTAATCGATCTTTGTTTGTATAACGATCGGAGCACAAAAATGAAACTTTTATAGGAGAATCGAACAAGCGATCTGATCACTTAAATATATGAAGATATTATTCGTTAGCTATCTCTGAGAGTGATTGGTCGAATCAGCCGGATGTAAAACCACCTGTGGGGTTCAGCTCGATTGTTATACTTCCGAGTTTGAGGGTCTAGCAGTATCAGTGCGCATTTCATATAAATCTAACTCTTATTCGTCCGATTTCTTCTTATCGTTTATGAAAGTCGCAATTAGAATATGAGAGATATTTTATTTATCTTTCGTTGTGCACAAATTTAATAGTTAGTGATAATATTCAAATATATTTATTGAAATTTATATCATCTGTGCGTGATTACAATCGCTAAGATGATAATCTCTCTTTGATGGATCACAGGTTGTTTCACAAAACCTCCTGACTAATACAGGTGAATTTTATAGCCTTTATAGTCAAATCACCTAATCCAGGTGAATTATTACAGCCTTTATAGTCAAATCACCTAATCCAGGTGAATTATTACAGCCTTTATAGTTAAATCATCTAATCCAGGTGAATTACTACAGCCTTTATAGTGATAAATTACCTAATCCAGGTGAATTATTACAGATTTATAGTTAAATCACCTAATCCAAGTGAATTATTACAACTTTTACATTTGGATCATCATTTTTTTTTTAACTCGTTGATTTTTTGTTGTAGAGTGAACAAAATTTCAGAATTAACTTCATGCGAATCATCAAAAATCATTTCGCTTTCTTTATGATTTTGAGGAAATATTTATTTATTTCAGATGAGTAACGATTATGATCGATTTCGTTCACGTATTCGTTCATTTTCTCCACTTTTGCATTTGTGTATATCATCTAAACGAGGTTCCTCTTTTTTTAAATAAATACATCATTGCATAGAATTCAAAGTGAAGCTTGTCTATACAATCATTTTTTTTTTAATTTAAGGTCATAATATTATCATTCATTTTCGGCTTCATTTTATTTAATTGCAATCAGCGCTATTTTATAAATTAGTTTAGTGATAAATACGAAAAAAAAATGTACAATTGATTCGAAATTTCTAAATTTAATTGCAAACCCGCATTTTCTTTAGGGTTTCAAATCAAAAAATAAACTTTCGAATTAAAATATAAGAGGTTTTTTTTTTTGTTGTGAATCATTTCAGTATCCGATGGCCAACTCGTCGGTATTATGGCAATATCA
Source organism: Ascaris suum (assembly GCA_013433145.1). Taxonomy (NCBI): domain Eukaryota; kingdom Metazoa; phylum Nematoda; class Chromadorea; order Rhabditida; family Ascarididae; genus Ascaris; species Ascaris suum. The sequence goes on along the minus strand of CM024169.1, from coordinate 13,562,816 downwards.
TTGAGTGCATTCGCTATTATTTTCATATTTATTTCTGTTCCTATATTAATCGGCCGATTGAACGAGATGCAATTGAGAGCAGCAAAACGATTTGCAAGGATTTAAGGTTGTTTTTTCCCCCCCCCCCCCCCCCCCCCTAATAAAAGGAGAGTAGATTGGCGATGAAATAATTCTCTCCTTCATAGAAATTTTCAAATTCCATTAAATTTTTACCGTTATATGGAAAGACTCCGATAAAAATAGCGCCGGTATCGTCACCTATGTGGATCTTTGTTAAAAACAATTGAATCAAGCGAGATATAGTACGGCTTTTACTTGAATATTTCGCTTCGTTTTTATTTAATCAAACTAAATCGAATTTCCTTGCTTATAAAGTCGAGCCGTTCATTTGTTACGTTGAAGATGGATTTGTAGTGGGTATCTCTCCTAGAATCCGTCCACCCCCCCCCCCCTCCCATTCCCCCTTCCAGAGAAAAGTACATAAAGGCCAAAGGTATATTGTCTAAAGAAAATAAAAAGAGCTTTTGAGCAGACAAATAAGCATATTTATTAGGCTGAAATATGCCACCACATAAAAATATTCTCGTGTTTTATACAACCTATTTTTGACCGATATGTAGAGTAGGTCTGTGGGAACTCCCCACCCCCCCCCCCCCCAAAAAAAAAAATCTCTCTTTGTGGCCGATATATACATTAAAAAGATCAATCTCCGTTCGGGCTTACTATTATCCAATTCAACGGCTGCGTTAGTGCTGAATTCCTGCTTATATTATATTTTTATCGATTAGTTCCTCTTGTACAACAATTCCGCTACCCCGTTCCCCTCCCTCCTCCGTTCATTGGTGTTCTGGAATTTCTTATTACAGCCTCGCTAGTGTTATGAATGGTTCAGTTACCTAGTCAACCTACCCAATTAATAAGGATAAAATTAGGAACTATCAATTTGTTTCCTTTTCTTTTATTATCATATTAACAGGTCTGAGAAAATTATGACGTTTAAAAAAAATGGAATATCAATATTTTGCAGAGAAGATCTAATCAACTATGGGATGATATTCAACAGATACACAATTTCTTTCGACCTAAACGTCAAAGCTCTGCTTTAACTGCGGGTTTGTTTTTGCTTTTTTTTTGCCGCATTGATTCCGCTTTTTTTTTTTTTTTCATCCACTTTCATGCAATTATTCAACAAATGTTGCTTCGTCAAAGAAAATTCGTTTTTTTTTTTCAGGAGAACAACATATTGGCCGAAAGGATTTATTCCGTTTCCCTTTCAAAGCGCTAATGTGCCAATAAATTGAAGCACCATAGACAGAAAATATTTGAAACCGATAGCAGTAAGTCGTTCTTCTATTCAACCGATTTGTGCCGTCGATGATATTTTAGATGGCGGAAAATTTTGCAAAGTGGAAACAGTGGCAGCGATGGCAATAATTTCTTTCCACAGACATTCCATTAATTAAAAAGGAATGCTTCATTTATAGTTTTTATTTTATAGTTTAGGGTTTTATAGTTTCTATTTACAGTTTATTTATTCGTAGTTTTTATTTATAGTCAAAGAAAAAAGAAGTTGTGTTGATGAGCAAACACAGCAATCATCGTCGAACAAAACAACAAACGAGAGATCTTGAACTGCCTTTATTGCAGATACGTTGTTTGCAACGAATAGGCCGTCTCATGCAACGCTAATTAACGGCTTCAACGAAAATTTCTGGATTCCGCGTGTGAGAAGACCAAAGACCAAATTGTTTTCGATGAGAAAACCTGATGGTCCGACCGAACAGCTTGTTGAGGGTGAACGTCACCACCGAAAAAATAAAATAAGTGGAAGAACTGGTGATGAATTTAAGACTACGAAGAATGTTGAATCTGCGACTTACGGCATTCCGCCAATGAGCATCATAGAAACCGAATATTATAACAAGCAACAGATAGACGTTACTAATTGTGCTGGGCTACCAGGTCTTCCAGGTATGCGAACTTTTTTATCGGTAATTGTCTAGTCTACTATTGGGAAATATTGAAAATGTTCGCAGATTTCAACTGTTTTATGCAATATTTTTTCATTAATTCTTTTCTATTTTTCAATGAAAAAAGCGGTTATAACTCGATTGCGCTCATGAGAGAAACAGATATGCCATCCATTCATTTAAAAAAATGTGGAACAAGGTTTTTCTCCCGATAATTCTCAGAGCCGTTTTTTTTTCAAGTCGTAAATTTCTCGAACCTATTTTTTCGCGTAAATCAAACTTTATCGACCATTCTTTGTTTGTTCAGTAAGTTTATGGCGAAGATTCTCTTAATGAAAAGCATTAGACTCAACGATCAAAGCTAAACGAGCGGGAGGACGTACCACATGAGGTGGCATGATTTGCTTGATTAAGCTTCGTTCACCTCAGCAAAAGTTGAAGAGGAAATGATGTTGAAACATTCTTAGAAGATAAGATCATATTCACAAATATGCAATGCGTTTTGTTAGTGCAAATACGCAAAAGTAATGACGTCACGTTTGTTTGAAGATATTATTCAACTGAACGCAGTCGACGTGGATGAGAGAACAAATAGACCTATAGGATATTTCTTGAAGAGTTTTAAAGCTATATGCCTTGCTTCGCTTAGGTGAAAGTGGTCTTGATGGCGTCGACGGAGAGCCAGGAAAAGATGGTTTGCCTGGACAGGACGGAGATGCACTATATCCGAATGAAGAGCCTTGCTATATCTGCCCTCAGGGGAAACCAGGATCGCCTGGATTTCCAGGTCCTTCAGGAGCACCGGTGAGCAAAAAGACGCGATATTTCCTTTGTAGAAGTACGCGACAAAAAGGCGAATAATCATTTTCTTTGCTTTATTGCTATGAGTTGGTTTTTAAGGGAACTTTTGCCATGAAGTCAGTTTCTTAGTCGTGTTAAGGAGTTGAGTAATGAATGTTTCATTAATTCGTAATTTGAAAGCAGTAATAGCAATAATGATGCTAGAAATATGCATACTTAGTGACAGAATAGTGCACTACACAAGACCGATCAGCAAGTTTGAGGCAATGCATTTTTTGCTTGCATTACGCTTCGAAAAAAAAATCCACGGTGCCTTGACAGCAACAATTCATCGACATCAATCGAAATTAAAAGAACATTAGTTAATCGGATGCAAATCTACCCTCAAGTTGTCTAAGTTTTTGAAAAAGAACACAGAGACTTTGTGCATGGTCGACGGACGGTATTTTGCGAGCACTGCATAAAGAACAACTGTAACGACTATCTTGCTGTTTTTCATTTTTAGCCATCAATTGTTGCTCATGCGTAGGCTTAATAATAAACTTGTCCATAGATGCGATTTTTGACCACAAACTATTCTTTGGATGAATCAAACGTGAACAGCAAATGGAACATCCTGTTGGACAATCGATTAATAGAGAATGCCAGAACTTTGTGAATATGACGAAGCCTTAGCGTGATGTCAATGATGCCAATTTTAGAAATTGAATCTGATCAGCGAAGTTATTTGTGATTGGCGAAGTAGTTCCAAAATTGAATAGGTAGTAACATGTTAATTCAAATTATATGGTTCATTAAACGAACAACCAAAGGGATCAATTTAGTTATAAAGGGCGCTTGTGGGTAAACGATGGCATTCGCATAGATAAAAAGGTACACTGACGGACATCACAGTGTTTTTTCCATTGTGATGGAAAAATACATAAAAGCACAAAAAGCGAAAAAATGTGATCGGCGTCCAGAAAAAATTATGAGTGGTGAAGATGGGAAGGGAGGGAAAAACTTTTGAGAAAACTTGCAATGTTCTTAACAGAAATGGCGATTGAAGGGTGAAAAAGGAGAACCTGGCTTCCCAGGCGTGGACGGCGACCCAGGGAGTGACAATCATATTCGAGGACCACCTGGTGATGTCGGTTTGCCAGGTGCAAAAGGAACGAAAGGAACAAGAGGCCTTTCCGGTGGCACTGTTGTCAGCGGACCCTGCTTAAAAGGTAGGCAAGGAATTTTAATTGTTAATTACAAATCAGCTAAAATACTCCATGCAAAATTTCTGGAAAGAGTGATTTGTGTAATTGTTTATATCTGCGAGGTCTCTTGATTCAAAGGTATATGAGGACACTTGGATATAGAGTTGTTCCGGGAAAAAGCCATTGTAAAAGTGATGCCGAGTTTGCGTTGTATAATGTTGTAGTAGATTCCTTTTTGGAGAGATTTGCGCCATTGATTCAATCTTATCGTTAAAGATCACCCCATGTGATATCAAGAGTATCGAGAAATTCACTGGCTGTTTTAAAATTCCTGACGTTCGAAATTGGAATGTTATAGCAGTTTCAGGTCCACCAGGGCCACCAGGTGCGCCAGGTCCACGTGGAAGAACAGGTCTCCCTGGATTGATGGTATTTCCGAATCAGGACCTGATGGACCTAGCGGTCCTAATGGAATACCAGGATCGGATGGTGCAACCGGACCTAAAGGTCCGCCCGGTGAAATGGGCTTTCCGGGGGATGACGCTGGGTATGATGACCATTAAGAACAACTTTTCTAACTGCCAACTTTATTTGTACACCGTCTCTTTCTTCGTTTCGCACAAAATGTTCGAAGGCAATAGACAAAACATAATGACCCAAATCTGAAACATAACGTAATTGCATTTTTTAATAGCATTATTTCAAAGGTCATAAGAAGGTTAAGGAAGAATGCTTGCAATACACCTTAGAAAGTTTCTTTCCCTTCAAACTCATCGCAATCTGCTGAATTAGAATCCAATCATGGAGGCAATCGAAGAAATCCAAAAATACGGCAATACTGCAGTCTGCAAAGTTTTTTTTATCAAGCGAGATAAATACGACATTAGAGTTTTTCTCGTCAAAAATAATCTTGAGCAGCGCTTATAGGCGATAAAATTGCTTGAAATTATAGCTTGATAATATGAGAATCAGACGTTTAAATATGAGATGCGGCGATGATTGCAGACTTATATATGCTGAAAAATACTTTATTCTATTGCATTCTCTAGGCAATAAGCGATTATTATAAAATAGTCGAAAAGTTTGGAATGTGCTTTCTTCCTCTCTGAAAAATATTTCATCATTTTAGTAATTTTTCATTCTTTTATTTTCAAGAATTTGCAGTTATTGTTCATGCGGAAGGCGAAGAAATTTCTCTATCGTCAATAAATTTGGACGTGATTCTGTCTTTCAGGTTGGTTTTATGTAAGAATAATTTCATGCAGATCAAAATTTTTTTTTCGTCTGTCGATTTTTTTTTTGATGCACTCATGATCCGTATATATATATATATATATATATATATATATATATATATATATATATATATATATATATATATATATATATATATATATATATATATATATATATATATATATATATATATATATAGCCTATTTGTTTTTTCATTCTTAATAGAAATAGCATAAAGTTTGTTGTTGAAAGATAAGAAATTCTTAGTGCTGTCGCAATTTTTTTGTGTCCCACTTCCTTTTTCTTAATCAAAGATCCGAAAAATCCGCCATTCGTTGGTGTGTGCGCTCGTCTATCTCTCAGATTATTTTAGTGGTGAACTTATTTCTATCAGATTGGGTGATCCATAATAGCGTTGTCGACTAAATTTGCTTATTTTAATGGAGTTCATCAAAATGATCTTAACTTGATCGCCTTATCAACTAACAGTTATCAAATTTTCCGAGGCAGCTGATCGAGCAGCCTCTCATTCAGTCGCTGGTCATTTTTCGTCTTTCCACTAGTATTAAATATTACAGGAAGCAGATGATAACAGGACCCCGATTGTGCAGCAAGTTGAACATAAAGCGCTGCCTTCTAAGAAACCTGTTCCATCCGTCCCAAGTAGAATCACTCAAACACTACCAAAGGTATATTTTTAATGAATTGTTAGCAACTATTCACTGCATCAGAGGATTGTATATATCCTTAGAGGTATATATCCTATGAAGAAAAGTAGAGGTGAAGCAAATGTTTTGCAACAGTTCATTTCCTGCGCGAGGTAAACGAAGTGAGAGGTGGTGTTGCGCTAGGGAGGGGGGGGGGGGGAATGGCTAGGAATATTGATAGTTGGAATTTTTTTTGATACAAAGGACAGTTGTAATTCCGCCTCGACATTTTCTATTGGCTCATTTTTGCATTTGGTATGGCAATATAATGCTATGATCAGAATTAATTCACTTCAACAGCTCCGCTTGGGCACATATGTCATTTCGAAACGGCGAGAAAAGGGTAAGCGGGGAAGAAATGATGGCCTCTTCGGTCTCATTTTCAATAACGTCGAATACAAGTGGGGAGAATGTCGGATGCGTTCTTGCATCCTGTTTACCTGAGGAGCAAGCACTCTCTTAAACTTTTCATCGCGTTTAGACTCAGTTGACAGCCACTGCTTGAATGATCAATGAAAGCGCAGTCTGCATATAGACATGAAATCTAATGGAATATAAGCAAAAAATAATAGTCAATGGAAATGCCAATGGTGTCTCGTTAAAAGAGCTTCCCTTTGTCGAGCGGAAGAGAAAATCTTTGCATACATCTATGGATGAGGTTTTCGTTGGCGATCAAGCAATACTTTTACAAGTTACATCAACAGGTAAAATATGCAGGATGATGTCTTCAGGTAACAACTGCTCAATCCGTTTGTAGAAATCATCAAGAAGATTGTTTTTAATGGCTTAGCTGATGCCACATTAAAAACCGATCGATACAAAATGGATGCAAATTTTTTGTCTCATTCAAACATGTATAACGTTGATGGATTAAGCCGGAAATTAGTGCAAGAGAGCATCCTATGGGTATATATGCGTATATATGGCCATCAAATTTTGCAGCTCTAGTTTCGATCATTTCTATGTTGATGTAGATACGCACAAATATGATATCGTTATAAGGCGTTTTTGTGAAGTAAATTTAAAAAGCGCCTAAAAAAAGGAAATAATATTGATTGAATTTTTAGAAACGTGAGCAAACGCTTGTCTCATTTACGATGCGAAATCTTGGTCAAAACGCTATAAACGGACCACCAGCAATGAAGAAGTTCTTTGGTTGATAATTGCATTTTCAATAAACTATTATCTCTTAATAGTTACTCCCATTATTATGTACTCTCATTATTATGTATATGTGTAAATTTTTTGTCATTTATGAATGAAATATGAAAGCTTATTCGTGCTTATATTTTCCAATAAATAAATGAACGAAGGAGCCAGCAACTATAAGCGTTCAAAAACTGGCAGCAATTAACGAAAACGTTCAGCAGTGATGGTGCAACATATACACTCTAACCTTGGTTGTTGAGGTTGAAGCTTCCCTTAATTAAAATATCTTTAACTCACCCGCCCCCCCCCCCCTCCCCTCCTCCCAACATCTATCTTCCCTCTCCCTTACCTCTTCTCTTTTGCCCCCCTTCATGACAAACGAAACTTTCCAATCAGAAAGTATGATTAAAAAAAAAGAACTCACTTTCCTCTCGGATGCATTGAAAGTATCTATAAAAAACTTAATGCATTACAATATGTTTTCGAATAGATCACTCAAAAATAGTGGTAAAGTCGAAGACAATTACGATTTTTATTATTTAATTGTTAGTATTGACTATTAAATGCCAATATGCTTTCCCATTTATTTAATTAAAAAACAAATCATTAATTTAAAAGAAAGATCGCTACTAATTAACCCATTTCTAAGCTTATTTATAAAGTGATTCATGAAAAGCTTTTCTTTATCTATTGCAGAAATTCAATATTTCTTGAGGTGGAAAATTTATTAACGAAATAAATCACAAACGATACTCAATCGAGAAAAATAATCTGCAGGACTTTCTATTTGATATTAAATCGTAATTCGTCGAGCGTTGTTCATCCAACAGATTATTGGTGATATGAGGCTGCAACACTTCACAGGATGCAAATCCTGAAGGGCTAAAATTGATGAGATGAATTCTGCGTCCGAGTAAGCATATTGGAATCTTCGTTGTTCACGCTTCATAATTAGGATTTCTATAAGTTTTATTTAATAGCTGCTAAATAGGTGTAAAAAAAAATATGTCAAATTATCTAATTTTTTATCAGCGAATAAAAAAAAATAATTGTTATTTCGAGATTGTTCGTGATAATAATGCGGTTGGATTCTACCAATCGAAATCATTTTAATCGTTTCGTCGCATTTCAAGGTCTATCAACTCAACAATCATTGTAATGAATCGTTTCTCATCTTGCATCTTAGAAATGAAATCTTTTTTTTTTTATTGTTAATTAAAGAATCTTCTAATAAATTTTCGTTTATTTTAAAGTATTTCATTGTCTAATCATGCATCCGAATAATTTGTGTTAGTGATTTATTTTTGTGGATATTGGATAGTGGTGGTTTAAGCGATTCAGATAGAATAAGGGGAACGGTGTGAAGAAGGAGAGCTGATGACATGAAGCAAATTACCGAACGCGAAATCTTTATTAACTTCGTGTCATTTACATTGAAAAGACGGCGCTTTGTTCCTAGCTCATCCACGGCTGCATCGAAATATTTTCGGGGCAGTTGAGGTGTTTGGTCCAGTAAGTAAGTATATTGTCAGCTAGCAACTATACTCATTGCATCGCCAACTTTGTATTGTTTTGCAATGATAAGCGGCTTTATATCGGCGTTTTCGTTTCACTGTTGTTTGTTGTTTTTGTTTTGGCGATCGGAATTCCTTTACGACATTGGGGATCCATCATTCAAAAAAAAAAACTTAAACGAATCCTTTACTTCACACCAAATATTTCCATATTGGGCCATTTTCTCTCCTTCAACCTGTTTGGATAGAAATGAAAAAAAAAACCTATCGACATCCCTGAGAGGTTTAGAAATTGCAGCGCGTTTCGAGGCGCGCAAAATGGACTACTTAAATCGGCTACGATCAACGGTCACTTCAGTGGCTGCACAAGTGAGTAACGCTTTACCGGGTAATCCCGTAACAAGGGATTACGAGATTCATTCACAGATCGCATCTGCTGGACCAGGTTTGAGCTGGAAAATTCATGCGGGCACGAAATATTCCACTAAACAGGTAATTGACGTCACTTTCTTAACGCTTATTTGATTAGATTGATTCACTTTCATTCATCTCAACTTACAGTTAATGTTCATCCGTGTAATTATAAATCTTCTTTCATTTGAAAGACTCAGTTCTTGCAGTTCGGTTTTAGTGGCTCTTCATTAATGACGAATAGACCCCCCTTCCTGTTTGTATCCTCGGATATTTTTGCTTCTTCCATCCTTTTTTTCTCTCATCTCACCTGTAATAAATAACAATTCATCGTCTTCATAAAACAGATCTATAAGAAGAGCATTTGGTTCCGTGTAATCTTCTGCTGTTCTATCACCTCTGCTTTCAAGGTACTGTTAATTAGTTGGCGTAAAGTGAGCCAAATTTCTATTCATAGTGCGACCTATTACTTCATGTATTTTCTTGTTAAAGTAAGGCATAGAGTCGAATAATTTGCCATAGTGTAGCTCTAGTAGTATTGACAGAATAAGTGACACAACGTCGACGTTGGAGAGTGGAACGTTTTATTTGCGAACAGATAGTGAAATAAAACAGAGACCTTTGGATGAACGTTATGACCATCGTGTAATGCAAAATAAACTCGACAACATTCACCACCGCAGGTTTTTTCTTTGAAAGTTGAGATTGTGGATGAAGGGACAGATAAGTACGCATTTACACATAAGTACGTCCAACATGGCATCGCAGGATGCTGATTTAACTGATATCTCGAAGGTGTAGAAAAATATTTGAAATAATGGCAAATCAGTACGAATTGTTAACTAAGGCTGAGTTGTCAGAGCTGTCAGAGCAGGTGCGATCGGCGACCGTCAACGTATCAGCACCTTGTGCTCTACGGTCTTACGGCGCGACGCGTTACACAAACTGATGCATACTGCGAGTCGTGGCATTTTCTTTATTATTTTAAAATGGTGGTGTTTTATATGAAGAAATTTTTAGATGCAACGTATACACTACCAAGAAGTAGTATTCTTCTGGTAGATCAAACTCACTTATGTACTTACTCTTTTATTTACTGTTCGAACGATTTAATAAGTAATATGTGAATTTATAGCCGCATTTTTCCTTACCAATCAATGACTTTCTTCGTTCACAGTAACCGTAGACTTTCTCTAGGTGGCGATCAAAATTTGCTCACCTTGCTGATTGTTGCGAATTCTTTTGATTGGATATTCAAACGATAGCGTTTAAAAAAGGCTGTAAGCTACAAAGCTGTAAAAATCTATTTAAAGACATAGAAGTAGTCGAGGATCTCAGTTGATGCCCTTTATTGAATGCAAGCGTTCTGCTCAAACAATGAACCGAATATTTCTAATGAATCAGAAATGCAAGTCAAAGCGACATCATATTCGAAAATTGCATTGGAAAGATTAGGTTCATTTCTTTTAACGAGAAACGAGGGTATTGCTGTTGTTGTTGTTGTTGTTGTTGTTTTTCCGCAGCAAGTTTTCAGCAAGAGGAAGAAATGAACTTAGCATCAAATTCTTCCTTAGTCTTTTTTTCTTTTTTAGCTTTTATAACCCTCGAAGTTTATTGTTCAGAAGTTGTACTCGGAGTTGGTTGATGCCTCATATATGACCATAGGTAAGCAATCCTTTCGGAGCTAAACAATGAAATCGGATTTTACTAGCAGCATTATTTAGTTGGTACCTTCACGGAGCAAAATTCGAGTTATCCTTCTGCGATTCCATTTGATTCCTTTCTCAGTGCTTTTATAATGTTAGTACGCACTGAAGCAATTGTCGAAAACATCTATAAAAATCGACCGACAAAGGTGCACAATTTGATTTAAGTAGGTAGGCGTAATTCGTTTTGCGGCTTGAAGGCGGTAGCCGTGTGGCTTTTCGATAAGAAAGATTTGGAAAGGTGGCCAAAACACGAGAGAGACTTATTCATGGACGTTCTGAGAAGAGGTGTTTCACAGCTTACCAGACTGCGACATCCTCGAATATTGGTCATCGAGCATCCGCTTGAGGAGTCGAGGTGAGCACGTGTTGTTTTGTTGATCTCAACGCTATGATACGATGAGTGTTGATTCTGCATTGGCAAAAGCGAATGCTTTGTCACAGAGAGTTGTGCACAGCAAATCCGCATGTGATAATACAAATTGCTTTGCTGTTTTGCTTTACCAATTTCTCGTTTTCGTTTATTCAGAGCATGTGTATTTCTTCTTGTTTGCTCAGCTTTACTGGCAATACCACAGGTAATTAGTAGCTTTAGGAGAGCTAAAGTGAAGCACTGATGTTTCTTAAATGAGATAATATGCACTCTTCGATCAACGACGACACGCATGTTTAGAGGTTTCTGTTTGTGTTTCGGCTTTAGTTTTTTTTTTTATAACAAGCATGCCTACTGGCAGTTCATAGCGCGAATGCAATTTCGACGGAATTCAGAAGGACGTTAACATATTGTTTAGATTCTGTTCTGTGTTTTATTATTGGCGTTTAGAATTCAATGTTAGCTGGCCCGTTACGGATACTCGACGGCATCTTTATCATTTGGTATTTGTTTGTTGTAATTCGGCAGCAAAACTTTTCATAATCGTTGCGTACGCGTTGAAGCATGACAGTTTTTACAGAAATACGCCGAAATTTTGTGGGTTTTATTGAATGAGATGGAGTAGTGAGGAGTATTACAAGGAACCGGCTGATACGGTTTGCAGACCCGTCGCAACGAGATACAACTTCATCGTACCTTAGATCTGCTGACTCCTTCGTTTCGAAGGGCAATTCCTCGATTCTGTGCTTTCTTTTTTCAATAACCGGGCAGTGTCTGCCATTTGCATGCAAAAATTTCAGTGAGATTGTGGGTGATGCGAATGCACTCGCAGTGCCCCTTAAATTCATTACGCTTGTTTTAAATTTTCGCAGTTTGAAGGCGAAAATTTCTCCATAGTTAAACAGCTGCAATATGTCGTTAAATGGAGTTGGCATTTCGCCGTTCTTTACGTCTGCTTCAAATTCAGATAGTGCATATATATATATATATATATATATATATATATATATATATATATATATATATATATATATATATATATATATATATATATATATATATATATATATATATATATATATATATATATATGCACGTGTGCTTTAAATCGCGCTTCTCCACAGTTAATGGGAGTGAAGTTACAGGGATTCATTTGCGTTCTGTACGGAGCCGGTGTTTGCAAGTTTGGCAAATTGCTTAGGACGGCATGACAATCTGACCCCTTCAATTCCCAGACATCTTGTCGACTTCGAGCTGCTCGACGTGGAAATCCGACACGGTCTTTTCCAGGTAAAATATTGCCGTTTAAAGCCTACAGCCAGTTTGCACAGTAAATATCGCGGAAACCCTGCCTTCCCCTTTTTTACGTCTTCGAGTTCGGCTTCCCAAAGCAAATGTGGTTTATGGGTGTGGCACCTAGACCATCTGTATGTTTCGATATCCAGCAGGAGCATGGGTTGCATTTCTCGCCGTGTTATACTTCTTGAAGTCTTCGTATGCCATATTTTATTGAATAGGAGGATTATGGTTCTTTACTTTTTCTGGGTTTCAACAACAGTGAAGCAAATCTCAAGAAAAGTCTTCTATTCTAGAGAAATCTCCTCAATAAAAATTTACGCGCAAATGTTCTCGTAACCAATTTTGGCCACTACTTCAGAAAGTCAATCCGGCAGTCTCTGGTCTTCCTAGTTGAGTTTGCTCTCTCTCATTTAGCCCCTTTTCTCTCTCAGTGTGGTTTTTTAATCGAGAATGTTGTTTCTGTTGAGAGAGGCATCATGCTTTTGGCGCTCTATATCCAATATACTAATTGGAATCATTGCTTAATAAGTACATCTCCATCCAGATGCATAATGAGCATCGGCTCGAAAGGAGCATTGAGTCTGCATCACTGATGAGGTGAAATAGTTGTGGTGACTGCAACTGCAAGAATGTTCGGTCGCTCAACAAAGATTGGGGAGCAGGCTAAAAAGATTTCAGCATGGCGATGCAGAAAATGATGTTGAGTTGGTTCATTTGACTTGAATTAAGAATTTCATGGTGCTGCCGTTAATGAGTGTGCTTGAAAAGAGGTATTTAATTCCCTTTCACATATAACTTTTTACGCGAATCCGTTTATTCCGTCAAGCAATATTAGAGACCGTTATAAGCTGATTTCATTGCTTGTCCCCACAACGTGTGCCATTTGACTTGTCGCTTATTGTTGAGGATGTCAATTGCGTAGCCTATTGTGCTAATCAAATTTTGCAGGTGAAACACTTCTTACTCACCTTTACAAGATTTAAACCCTATTTTGATGCAAAAGATACACGGGAACTGCACATATTCGTTTGTTGCGATTTTATACGTTAATTTCTGTATTAGATGACCGTTATCTTTTGCAAGATCACGGCAACTTTCGACCAGAAACGTCATGGATTTTTGTGATTTGGTTGCGTTCTTGTGGTCTGATCGTAAGTCATAAACCATTAGAGATCCCAGCCAAGTACAGTCTACTGCAAATACATCGATTGGCCTAGATAGATGCGGAAAGTGAACCGAATATATTAATGAGGCAAAATATCACTTGGAATTTTACCTCATTATCCCAAGTGAACCAAATATCAGTGCTTAGTTCGTAATTTTTTTATTCAGAGTTTGATCTCGCCTGGATAGGGTAGATAGAAAAGATGATCTTGTTTAGTAGGACTTGGATCTCGTTGGGGAAATCGATTTGCATTTATTTTCAGCTAGCCGAAGCGCTCTCATTTCTTCACATCGATGCTCGTATGCTTCATCGAAACATCTGTCCAGAAAGTGTTATTATAAACGAGAAGGGAGCCTGGAAATTGGCCGGTTTCGATTTTGCAATCCAGGCAACTCCTTCATCAAGTGGACAGGTAGCTAGATTTGCACTTTCTCGATCTCGCACATAGAAAAAGTGAATACATAATAGCAGTTGTTAGTGAGTAGATGTTGAGGCACATCTTTCACTTTATTGGTAGGTTACTTGTGGCCAAGGATTTCGAAGTGAAGGTTAAAGCAGGCGCTTAACTGGCGAGAGTAAGGCCTGGGGTCAGCTTTTTCAAATTTCCCGACTTGCATTTGATCGAAGTTAGCGAGTTACCTCCTTCATCCAGTTTCTTGAGACAGGTGACTGCTTATAAGAGGTTGATCTTCTCGCTTACAGCTATTACAGGTATATTTTGCTTAACCTTTATGAAAATATATATTTTGGATTGTTGGATTTGCTTAAATGTTTAACCATCGTTACACTAATACCTCAAAATTGGCTGACCGAAAATGTGTAGTGGAAGCGTTGTGCTCATTTTTTACTATGGTACCGGCATTTATCTTAAGCGTGTGCAGTGATGGGAAGAGCCTAGGGTCATATGCTAGAAATGTATTTTCTAATTTTCTTATGTATTAGGCTGTCGGAGCTCGATCTGCTGAATCACTTTCTGGCATTAACTGCAGCGTTCGCTCGAACATAATTAAATTGGCCTGGATTATTTAGCTTGTTGTTGCAGTTGACGTTCGAGATGATTGAATGGGATCAGCGAACTATGTCGGTAGTGCAACCGTCGTTGGATTATCTAGCTCCAGAGTACGTGGTCGGTGGTCGATGCGACGCGTATGCGGATATTTTCTCGTTGGGTGTGCTATCGGTGGCTATCTTCAATAAATGCAGACCTCCATTTGATCATCGCAATACGCTCGAAACATTCAGAAAGAACGCCGAAAAGGCAAACGTTTTTATGTCGTTCGTTAAGTAATGAATGATCATTCTAATATCGATGCATTTGTTTTTAGGCCTGAACCGTTCATTTTCCCGTTGATGATATTGGCAAACTCTGCGGTGTCGGTATCGCATTCTGAAGTTGGATAGAGTTTGGGAATTATTTCAGCAGTATGGATTTCTCGGCAGTTCATATCTACGAAAATTTTTTTCACATAAGATGAATATGAGTTGATGTGCATATATCCATTCTTATATTCTCAATATTTGAAGGCAGTTTTGAAGCGTAAGATGAGCGTAGTTTAGATGATTTCATTGAAGATCATCGTTTATTATTTGAGAGTATTGCTTATTAGCGAATCGCCTTTGAATTGTTACCTATAGGAATATTGCTAATTGAGGAAATATCGGCGATTTCTTTCTCAGAACTCATTCCCACGCCAGCAATTTGATAAGGCTTGGGATCTCTCATAATTCCGTCCGTAAGTACAGAATATTAATGTGAGTAATTTCAGTTGAAAGCATTGCCAAATTCAGTTCTCGTTAATTTACCGGCAGATTTCCGTGATGACGTAAAGATGTGTCTGAATTTTACTCCCGATCTCCGTCCTGATGCTACTCAATTTTCTAAGGTGAGTTGAAGGACGTTTCGTTTTTACGAATATTTAAGGTGGCCGGTTTTATATTTATGGAATGACACTAAGAGGTGACATATCAAATGAGGATAGCGGAAAGAAAGTTATAAATTTAGCATCTTTTTATCCGTTTATTGCTTTCATTCACGGGTTGTTTATTAAAGAAGCAGCGGCTCACTGCTTGTACAGATATTGCCCGTTCGATATTCAATAGAATTGTTTATTTTTTTAATCAGTTTAGTGCAGATCCGGTCTAACAAGTTCTCAGATAATGCGGCTAATGTTTGTCAGCATAATTGCTGAAGTTTGGGGCAGGGCGATTGTCGATGCTTCATCCACATACTAAAAAGTGAATGTAGTACCGGATGCGCTTGCATTGATTGTATATAAAGCATTATGGCTTCAGATAATTTACTTTGATGACCCGCTTACGAAGGCACTAAATTATTTTGATTCACTCTGCCAAATGGACAACGCTCAAAAGATGCACTTCTTCAAGACTTTGCCCCAAGTGCTAACGAAATTCCCAAAGGTAACGAGTCTCTTCTCTCTCATTTGCATAATTTAAGCTAACGGAGTAGTGAAGATTGGCGCGAACATAGGGACAGTTTGCGTTCCCGTTTCCTCCTTTCATCCACCCCCCCCCTTCCCCTTAGTACTGAGTTCCTGGCAGGCATTTCTCCCATTCTGGAGTAGAACGGTATTCTTTAAAAGTCCTGCACAATTTGGGCTGGGCGAGTTTGTGCCTCAAAACTTAGAAGGAGTATTGGATATCTTAACAGTGTGTGGATGAGGGGAGAACGGGAGAGGTACGTCTTTCTTTGCACTTCAATGTGAATCAATAGACGAGCTGGTGATCTTGCAGCATCGGGCGATTCGGATATCAAAATACATTTTTAGGAGATAAAGGGAAGTGATGACAGAGAGCGAAAGATAGATTTCGTTTGCGGAGAGCAAAGGGAAATAGATATAATGCTTCATGGATAACGATATGTTATGGAGGACACATTGTCTCGAAACATAGAGGTTCTAAAAGAAGCATTCCAGAGAACAAAGGTGGTTTTCGACTAAAATACTTTCTGCTGCGTTGGCAGATCTTCATTCTGCGATCCCATTCACTAGCAGTTTTGCTTTCTTCTCGTACTTTCATCCCGAATGATGCCGTTGAAGTGAACTATCCGTTTTTTTTTTGAAATCGAGAAATATCAGTGCATATATTGTTGATTCAGTCGTATCTGGAAGTGCTGCATAGGACTGAGGATGGGCTTCGTATATGGTGATCCACTGCACACTGTATACCTTAGGCCTATAATCGATATTTAATTGTTTCAGCGACCACTCTTGCAAAAAGTCTTGCCGTATTTATGTGGTGAATTTGGCACACCCGATTTAATTCCATTCATCTTGCCGAGTGTTTTTTTAATTGCGGAGCAATCGAGCGATTCGGAGTTCTCGGCCATTATTCTGCCACATTTAATCCCAGTTTTTGCGATCGATAAACCGTACCAGGCAAGTTTAATTTATTTACTACTTAACCAGGTTCGGCATTTGCTGTCATTGTGGTCAACCTGGACTAACAGAATGTTCAAGGAGCGGGAAGTATAATAAATTCGCGGATGTATCTAGGTTATGCTTGAAGAACATCGAATGAATGGAACGTTGTTTGGCTTGTGCCAGAGGAACATTTCGTGGCGATGGCAATAAACCGCTTCATACAAATCGCCGGAAATATAGGCGGCCTAATTCAGCAGAGTGTTTGAAATTTGGTATTTTGAGTTGAATTGTTTAAAATGCAGTGGATTGACGGTTCTTACAGATAGTACTGATGTTACTGCAAAAGATGGAATTGCTGTTGCAAAAAACTCCCGATGAGGATATTCGAAAGCACGTATTGCCACTTATTTATAGTGCCATATCGAATGAAACGACCAAAATTCAGGTAAATTGATTTTTTTCAGGGTAAGGTCTTTGATTTTAGGCCTGGATATACCATTATATTGCAAGGTCATTACCGCCACTTCATTTTTAGGTTGTCCAGAGCATAGACATGAGAACGACAGAGATGGTGACACATGGAAATTAGAGGGAGAATTATGAAAATAAACTGAGAACAGTGAAATCGGCATGAGTGAAAGCCATCCGTCACAGGATGGCGCATTCTTGCTTTTTACCAGCTCATTCAAAATCAGTGTTGACAAGTTGAAATCCGCTGGAAAGAAACGTTCGTTTCCAGCAAAGTGCAACCGTACCAGATTTTGTTTTTTTTTTATTTTTTAAATTTTGGCCAAATATCGTGCCTAGTTCTTGTTAAATTCATTGATTTAAAAGAAAGCAGCAACGGCTTCCGAGAAAAAGGATTGTTATCGAGAGGCTGGACCATAATACGTATAGGCTAAAAATTTCTGAGCTCTTATTTGTTAGCAGGTTCGATGTTGCAATGAAAAAAGTCGTTTGCAGTACTCACGTTTATTTTAGTTCGATGAATTTACCATGAAACTCAAACGGGAATAGTGCAGTGTGCTAGCAGATTAGGTCAGTAAACACTCCCATTCCTATAGAAATATGGGAAACGCAAATCTGGGGAGATGGATGTACCTGGAGTTTAAAAGGGTTGTAGTTTTGTTTAGCTGGTATCAGTGAATATTGTTCAGGAACTTTGTCTCTCGATCATCCCAAATGTGGGAAAATTGGTGGATCGTGACTCCATGAAGATTCATTTGCTTCCGAAACTTTTACGCTTAGCGACTGAGGGAGGCGTATTGTCGGTTCGTTTTCAATTTTTTCATCAGCGATTTTTTAACTATCGTTGTAAGAACGTGTTTATATTTGTACACGTCTAGGGGGATGTGATAGAATTTCAGTAAAAGCTGATAAAGTTGCTGAGAACAAATCGGTATGCCTGGAAGGAAGTGGCATCGAAATTGGAACGAATGGAAAGGAGAGGGAGTGGGAGGAGGGGATTTCGCTCATATTATACCTTTCTAAGTATATGGACTGATGGAGATACGTGATTTTCTTCGTATATAAGAGTGAGTCCACTTAATTTGGAATAACAGATGATATACAAAAATTTATGGGCATTGTGTCAACAAATCGTTGAAATATTTGAGAATGTCTTGGAAAATCTACTGCCTTCCTTTGCATTGCTCTCGTTCACCTTCCCGCCCTCCTCCTTTCCTAACCTTGCGTCCACCTCCTGTTTTTATTCTGTTTTCGATTACTTCCTCCTTCCAGCTACCCTTTATCTGCCGCACTTTGTCCGAAAGACTCTAGTCTGATTCTCTGAAGTCGGCTGGGTTCAGTGGGTTTATTCTCAGTAACCTAATTATAATTATAATTTTAATGAATTGTTTTAACCATTTTAACCAAAACAGGTTGAAACCGCTCAGAAGTCAAACCCTAAGTATTAAGCAAGCATTCACTGATATGAAGTGTGGCAAGTTTTCTGCAATAAGTCTTCGGGCATTTTTACTGTGGTGCCAAATCATGTTCAGCATATTTCATTCCTTATGAATCGCCAGCGATCGTTTTGTCATTCTCGCTAAAGGCCTTAAGTTTTAAGTGAATTTCATCTTCGAATCATCGTGTCTGCTTAACCCTGATCTATAATTTCTTCATTCCATTGCCATTTCAGAAAATATCCTTGCATAAACTTCTTCAGCGATCTTTTTCCGGTTAATTCGCAACTGAATATACGTTTTAAGAAGTTTGTCTGTTTTAGAGGGTGTATGGAGAGCGCTCATTCTAGTGTGATTTCTTATGCTCACTTCAGTGCGTTGGAGGTATTTCATAGACAGAAGCGTGTCTGTATTGCTTTTGGGTTAATGTTTGTCGATGAAAATAGTAATCGAAGCAATAGCTTGTTCACATATGTATGCATATTCGAGAGCAACCTAACATATTTCTATTATACGAAGCTGGAAAAACTCCGAGAATCCTCGAACTGGGGTCTATGTCCTTCGACGGGTATGCAATTGCCACATCATCGGACACCTCATCCCTCCTCCTTCCTTCGGTCCGGCGCTTTCTTCTCGCCCATTCCATTCCCCGACTTTTTCAGCGAAGTCTTCATGTTTCTCGAGGATTTTTGAATCTTCTACTCTCTCCTCTCTCTCCTCGGTCTCTCTCCTTCTCTTTCTCTCCCCCCATCCCCTCTCCCCCCTCTCGATATTTCTGAAATCGTCTGTTTGGATTGCGTCTTGTACAGTACTATGCCTCATACAGCTTCCAGTTCCTGTTGTAGATTGGCTCCCACATGCCATTAGAAAATGGGTGTTTTTATGAATGGGTGAAGAGTACTGCTAAGTGCTGTTCAGTAATTGACTGCACGTGGTAGCCATCAGCTTCCTCTCTTTAATAACAATGTTCTTTCAGCTATCCTTCAGTTTTGCCTGGTTATCTATCCTCAGCCACGTTTTAGTCTTGCTTGTTAGCGATCTTCGTGTATCCTTTGCTAGTGCCTGTTCATTCTCGAAGGATGGCCTGCTCCTACCTACCTATCCACCTCTTCCTTTTAATTTGTAAGCTTCTTTGTATAGTTTTTGTGTCTCCTTTGATTACGTCTTCACCTCGTTGTGTAGTTTCAAAACGCTCTATTCGAGCGCTATTGAAACATTTTATTTGCTTTGTAGATAGCCAAGAACATTAAAGTCATGATTTTCGGCTTTTGTTCGAGAACACGTCCTAGAAACTGAGAGAGTTGTTTATGAACGAATATCCCCGTTTGGTTTATTCGAAGAATAAACTTAGACAGTAGATACCACATAAAGTAAACGCTATTGTGGAGGAATTGAGTAGTTATTAGAGTGCTGGAGTTAAGTTTTGTAGAAGTGTTCGGTTCGATTCAGGGCACATTCTGTAACCCCTTTGCGTCTATGAGCCAGCTGCCTGATTCTTTGTTGACAGTCAGGCGACCACAGAAAACAGTCGAAAATTTTCAAATTCGAATATAGGTCTGTAGCAGAGGTGTTCGTTCGTTCCCGATCACCTCTCACTCCTATCTTTCATAATAATTCCTGCCCATCTAGAATTCCGATTTGCCTACATATTTGGTGGCGTTATATCCCAGATTGCTTTTTGACAACCGTATATCCCGCTTATATCAAAGTTGTTCAGCATTTACCATCATAGATGTCGTCGAAGGTGCTATCCTATCAAGCGGCTTGTTGAATGGATTAATGATTAGGAATTTTTATGTAATCGCGCAAGGTATTGATGGATGAGATTCGATAAGAGTTACGATGCTTTTCATATTCGCTATCGATTTTGCTGTTGAATGCATATTTTCAAAGATCTTGCAGATACTGATGACAATATATATTGTTATTCGGTTGTTTAGGTCCGTGTGCAAGCATTGATTTGCCTTGGCAAACTATTACCTACGTTAGAGCCATGGATGGTTTCCGATCAGATATTACCTGCATTACCGAAGGTGAATAGCAAAGAGCCAGGTGTTCTCATGGCAATCCTTGGTGAGTTGCTTTAACGTGTTTCTTGCTTCTGAGATTGAGCCGCATGCATTGATTGCATCGCTAGAATATCCGGCGTAAGTCTCACTAATGATATGTGATACCATGATCTCTTCGGATCGGTTGTTGAGCTGGCTATTTGTCTCTGAGCGTGTTAAGTGAGACTGTTGGGGGGGGGGGGGGGAGGGAGAATGGAAAGGGAAGGAGGGCAGTTCTGCATAAACTTTATAACAGCACTTTACAAACCGAATAAGAAGGATTGATGCGAAACATTTCATTATTATTTAGGCGGTGTGGAATCTTTCTTCACGTTGTGCTCCAAGAAATTTAAGAATTCGTTACTCCTTATGTTTTTTACGCGAGTATTTATGATACATTTGTGCGTAATTGTTTTACAGGAATCTACAAGTTGGCCTATGAGAATGCACATTTCGGCATAAGTCGTGAGCAGTGTGCAAAGAGCGTTTTACCGTTCCTCATTGCAACTTCCGTTGAGAATACGCTAAATTTGTCGCAATTCGAGCAATTCTTTGCAATGATACATGTTATGTTGCAAAAGGTTAATTTGCATTTTAATTCATTTTAATTTACATAAAGCTATGCTGATGCATAGTGCATACCGTTGTATGAGAATCTTTCCGTTCGATAATAATTCCAGGTTTTTTTTTTGTTTCATCGTAATGTTCCATCTACCTAAAAGTCTATTTAAGAGTAGTAGTTTTTTTGTAAGTGGGGAATATGTTGCAAATAGTAAGGATATTGATAGTATTGGTTGTTCTGAGAATTATGGACGTTGCGAAATGTGAAATCCGAATGCGTCTGATACGACTGAAGTGGAGAACTTTTTTAAAAGTAAACAGCAGTCGAATCAATATTTATCGCCATTGTGAAAGGAACGAATTTTTTTCATTTCTGCTATCGAAGAAAACAGCAAAGGCTGAGGATTAAATGTAAATCGGCTGGCAAAATTGAAGTGGATAAGGAGGTTTCCATCGCCAACTTGTTTAATTACTGGAATGCGAACTTGTGACATGTTGGTGGTCGTTGGTTTCAGAACTTCCAGTTCATTGTTGTGGGTTTTAATATTATAGTCTTGCTGCGGACAACGAAGCAAGCAATTTTGATTGGTTTGACAGACAAACAGTTTCACTTTCCCTTTCCGCCGAGTGGAGAGATCAGCTTTTTGCATCTTTATTGAGCTAATATCCTCTTGTTTCGTCGTAGAGGTGGTATTTCTATTAAGAAAAGGGCCTTCTGCTTGTGAACTTCAATAAGAGCGAAGAGCAAGTCTTCGTTCGAGAGGAGCGACTCCAAGTTTATTATAAAAACATTGAATTCGCTTATTTCGCTTAGTTAAAAATGTGTTGATTCGAATGGCTGTTGTTTCGGATGAAAATTATACGTTTTGAGCAGACTTGTGCGTGTTCAAGTTTCTCCCACTGGAATACTTACCCATCGTTGTTTGGCCACTCAGTGCTTAATCATTATGCATCATTGGAGGATTCTTTCCACATGGGGTCATATTTCTTTCGCTAAAGAGAAGAGATCATGTTCAAGCTTTCATGAATAGAATATTTTTTTTTGTTTCATATTTTTTAGACACGCTTTCTGAACATGCTCATTTGTGCTACAGAAAGGCGGAGTAAGAGCTGAGCGTACTGTTCATGTTAAACGATTATCTGCCACTGATACATTGGTACTAGGTTTTGTTGATGCGCATTGCCACAAGTAGAAGTTGTGGAATTAAGGAAAATCTCCCCTTTGAGGTGCATCTATTTGAATGGGCGGAAGTTAGAATTTCGACAGCTTTCCTATCGAAAGTTTAACGATGATTCAGAGGGTTGAGTAGTTTCGAAAATGATGCTAATAGAACTAACTCTGTTTCCACTAGTAATCGGGCCATCGAGGCATGGTAATGGGGGGGGGGGAATTGTGATCTTTAGTGGGATTGAAGGAGAGGGCTTTGCCGAGATGGGAAAGCTTCTGTTGATATGGATGATTTATTTATGACAGGTCTCGATCTACGTCAAAACGACCTGCATTAGAGAGGAATTCCCCAGCTCTTCAATTATTGAGATTTGAGTTTTGCAGTGGGTCATCAGTTGTTAAGCGGGAACTTTTAAGGTCGAGACAGAGCAACGACAACGTCTTCAGCAATTAAGTGCCAGTCAGGAAGAACAAAGGAACATGCCGGACTTCAACGAGGTGCTTGCGCAAGCTGAAGCAAAGAAAAGCATTGTATGCCTCATTTGGAAGAGTTGATTTTTCATGGGGAGTAGCGGGGAATATAAGTTTCCGTTGTTTAATTCATTTGTAGTTTTTGAGGATGACTGATTTTTGATATATCGCATATCAACTAAAAGATAAGCAGATAACGTCGGAGACTTAAACTCACGTGTTTCGTTTTTCCAACGAAGATTCTTGACCATTGAGCAACACATTTTGCACTTCGCATTATTATGTCGTTATGTTATCGGCAAGTACCGAACACAGAATCAGAGAGATTTCTTTTAAGAGGCGATTTTTTAAATCTTTATCTAAGTGGCTTAAAAAACGCATAAATTAGATATCATCTGCGAACATCATAAATTCAAGAACGAGATGACCAGTAGGACGGGATTTTGTTTGGGAAGTCACGTAAGGTGTTGAGGTACGCCCGGCAGAATTTTATCACCATAGGTTTCTAAGTTCGCGAGTTAAAACTCCCATTTAGATAGAACCACGCATGCTCATTTATATGTTTAATTTCAGGTGACCAAAAATTTTGACGGTCTGTCGGATTTAGTGAACGGAAGTGGTGGGTCATCGCACAGAACTGCATCTATACCCATGAGACCAAACACTGTAAGTACGCAGGTGCAACAGGCTGCATTTATCGCATGTTTGTTGTTGTCTTCATATTTGCTAGAATACAATATGATTTAGGCACCCACCAATAATTCCGAGTTCTTAGGGACGGTGACGTTTCGAAGATATTGTTTTATTTCCGTCTATCTTTTATTCGGATCCAGTTGGTTACTTGGTGCTTTGTTTATTATCGATATTGTTTTCCCGCAGATTTGATGAACTTTCACAGATTTGCCGAATGGGAAAGGAAAATTCATTTTTTATCGCAGAGAATCCTCGAAAATCGCAACTGTGAATTGTTTTTACTGTGGTGATGTTTAATATGGACGTTGGCAAAGGAATTAGACAAGTAAGACGGAAGAAGGGAGAGGGAGGGTCGAATCAGTAAAACGAGCAGGTATGAATATATCCAGCTGTGTATTTCGAGGGACCGTTGAGTTTGGAGGAGAAGAAACGTTTGGCCGCCGAACAGGAGCAGAACATTCGGATGCGTACGCAGCCGAGCATTTTGCAACCAGCTTCCGAGATGGCTATGCTCGATCCCTTTCAAAAGCCGCCACCAGTGGCAGAACGACCAATATCGCCTCTCGACTCGTTGTTGGATGCACCAGTTACAGATTCGATTCTCAGGCCGTCCACTTCTGTGGCTCAGTCGTCTATAAAATCGGCTGCCATCGACCTGTCGGAATTTTTGCCCCCATCGTTAAATCAGCCTACGACGACTAAGGTGAGCTTGCTTTTAGCAGAAATTGTTTCATTCCAAGTAAAATAGGCTTTTTTAAGTGTGCATTAAGGAAGTTTCATTGATGAGGTGATATCCTGAGTGAAAGGTCGTTTAAAGCTGAATGGCTCTGCATTATGTCTCTTTCCTCCCTACTCAGGTTTGCATTTAAATGTTGCTTGTATTCTTCATTAAACGTTGCTTATATTGCTTGTATTCTTCATTTCTTAAATAGCTTGCCATTTTATTGTTGTTTAATGAAGTCAATTTAGTGAATAGTTGAAGTGCTTGGTTATGGTGGTGGTATGGAATGTTTTGGCGAAGACAATAACTAGTCTTTACCGGCATATCAGCTTTATTTTCTGGTGTTTTTTCTTTTGCAATTTGGGGTACAATTGAATGATTCGGCCTGCATAAAGTCGCTGATAAATGTTCGTTAAACAATAGCTTTAGCGCGCTTTATGGGATTAAAAAAGATGCGATGAATTCAGTGATGTTTTCTACATCACCTTTCTTTCTTTCTTGATGATGTTGGATACGCTAGTGGGATGCATTCAATTTTGACATGATGTAAGTCATGCTGTGAATTATGTTGAACTTTGAACCTTTTATAAGTGTTGAAATAGGATGGATTTTGAAGTGGCTGCGGTATCGGATTATCACGATCTAATGAGGTTCGCCGCTTTGCTGAGACATAGTCTACTGTAGTTTGAGTAAATAAAGTTGTCTTTTAACATTCATATGCTTCGAACATGCTGTTCACTCACTATTGTTGTGGTATTGAGCACTGTAGTGTTTCGAAGGCGTTAGAAAACTAGAATCAGTATCAACTATTCCTACCTGTTAGGCGTTATATCAGGATGCGCCGAGAATATTTGGAAATTTTTGTTCAATGATTAATTTCGCCGCTTTTTTAGGGTTCAGTGCAGATGCCATACACGGGCACGGCGTTAAATTTTCCGGCTACATCGACATTTAGAGCAACGTCAAGCATACAACAGCAGTTCGGCAACAACTTGAACTTCAGTTCCAGCCCGACGATTATAGGTCTTCCTCAACCTCCGGAATCGCAGAATCCTGTTCATAGGAATGCGATCAGTGGATTTGCAGCGGGACCATTCATGTCAGCTAATAGCAGGCACAACACTTCGTCGAGCGGAAGGCCCGATTTGTCCGCCTTTGATAATCTGCTATCGTTCCCAAAACCCGCTAATGCATCACTGAATAGCATGTCAAAACCTTCTACCACTGCGGCAGTAAGCAATATGATGTTGAGGAGTTCTAACTCTAACCTTGTCCAGAAACCAAAACAAGTCTCAAATGGGAAGGATCCGTTTGCAGACTTATTGGGTTAAATAAACGTTCTTGAAGGAAAAAAAAAAGCTCTAATTCAGAATTCAAGATTGCTTAGAAATTTATTTCAACTAATGCATGAATAATTCATTATTGCCTTAAAATTTCTTTCTATCTTAAGAGGCATTCATTTAATATTATCTATTTCTATTGTCACTTTATCGCATAGAAAATTATTATCCGCTTAATCACTTTCATAATTGATACACTTTTATTAATTTTCATTTATTTTTAGAGAATGCTTTGTGAAATATCAATGATAAATGTTTTAATTTATTCTCATTATTTTGAAATTTTTGTTTATAAACTAGGTTTTATATATATATATATATATAATGTACAATCAGATTGCATCTCTATATGATTCGTTAATTTGGAGTGCTGTTCACTTTTGATCATCGCTGATATCGAATAATGTCTCTGTAATTCGACTAATTGATCTTATCAAATAGTGATCATTTTATTGATTGTTTGATTTTGTAGCCATTATGCGATAGAGAATAAAGTTGACTTAGTTTAACTAAATAAACGAGAATGCACGCATCTTCTGCATAATCAAGTTTATTGAGGTCGAAGTTGTTGGGTATATCTATGTATGATCGTTGGTTAAGAATGAAGTTTTTCGTTGTTGTTTGTACAGATGTTTCCTCTATTAGTATATTAAAATTGCTAAGTGCTATCATTGTCTACGGTAACCACAAGGGAATTATGGACTAGGGAGTGACCATTGGCTATTGTGCTATTTTATTTCATCTCGTTTTGATTGCTGTTAGCATCGTTATGCGTTCTTTAAGCAGAATACATTATCGATTGGGTATGTATAGTTATATTGTACTTTTCGCGAAGGTTTTGAGGCTGTGATTCATTCTTTTTTTGCGATATTGAATAAGCTTCCATGTTTGAAGGATGTCGTTTTATTATTTTTATAATTTGCTTCATATCTTTGCTGAGAGTAGTGAATTTTTTATTACAAGCTAAGCTTTAGGAGCTATACTCAAGGCGATCAATGCTATTTGAATGAGGATTAATTTAGTGATCGATCCAAAATGAGTTACTTTTTAACTTAGCTAAGTATAAAATGGAGTAGAAATTTTCGCCTACTAGTTTTGACGCATTACTTTGTCGCTTGCTAGAAGCGCTTTATTAAAGAATGTGTAAAAGCGATTCGAAATTCAAAAATTCAAAAATTTAAATTAAAGAATGACATGGGTTACTCAGGAAATATGCGGGAAAAAAAACGAGAAAAGGGGAAGCTGACGGATTGATACGAGATGAAAGATATCATGCATCCAAAAAAAGTCGGCTATACTATGGCCATAGTCATTTTGTTTGCTCGTTATTATTTTAAGGCCTAGCCGAGTATTAAATTAAATATGTTCGATATGGTGTCAGCGTTTAGTGCTAAATTCTTAAAAAATTCCTATGTGGATATGTTTGTGGTTTTTGCACGTTGTTCAGTCGGCTGAATTTGAAAGCGATTTTTCTTTGTGAGCAGGAAAGATATTTGTCTTCAGATCTGTGCCGTCCAATTCAACATACCGAATAAAGCGGTCAATCCAGCTTTTCCTGTTCAAGTTATTTGGTTTGATGGACGCATACAGAATTTATAGGCCGTAGTGGGGATGCAGAGGGGAGGGGGTGGGATTGTTGAGTCGTTTTGTCGGAAACACTGGCTTCTAATGCAAAGGGCAATGCGTCCTTCTAACGAGAGGTTTTTGTTGTGGATTCTCGACTGCAACCCCATTAACGTCTTCTCGACGAAGGGGATTGGCGTTTTCACCTTAGCTGGGCGTTGTAACGTCACTTATTACAAGGCTTTCATATCCGTTGCAGGTATGTGTTGGATGATTTTCCAAAGAATTTCTGATTTCACTAGGCCTTCGCCATCGTTTTCCATATAGATCGGAGGTGAGTAAATTAGGCGAATCACTAGTGTGTCTGTTCGGAAAAGTTATCCGGTGGGGAGGGGGCGGGTCTTGAGGGTCCTATATGTCCAGAATGAGTCGGCGGATTTTCGCATACGTGTACTCATTCAGTAGACAATCGAATATTAGCAACAAACGAAATTTAGTTTATCCGATTCGGGGTGATTCACCGCGTTATGGTACCTGCAGTATGCAATTACTACTCTTGACTATGGGAGGAAAAACTGCGAGGCCCATATCTCGGCATTCGTTAACCATAGAGAGTTGAAAACAACTTCATTGACCTTCGAATGGGGACTAGTACCCTGAGATATATCACATGACCCAAAATGCTACTAACCCCCTACTCGAATCATTAGGCCAGAATTCCCAAAATCACGATTTTGCCGTTTTCGACGACCCCGTATCTCAGGGGGGGGGGGTTCATCAAAAACACATGGGATCTCTTGATGTTTGGGGAGAAGTTGGGGAGCTTACTTGAACAGAAGTTGAACATTTCAAATTTATTCAAAATTCACCGACTTCTGGAACTCGCAAAATCACGTTTTTCCGATCGTAAGGGACCCCTCAGCATATTTTTAGGAAAGCTTTTTTGCTTCGATTTTCTTCATTCTTATATCAAATGAAGGAACTTGAAGAGTACATTTCAATGACATGAAAAATTTTACAACTTTTTCAAAATTTAACAAAGTTAGGGGTATTAAAAGTTCAAAAAACGTGGAAATTAAGTGAGCTGTAAGTGAATACGGAGTCAATTTGGTTGCATATTAACTTATTGGATTCAGAATCAACTTCTCTTTTAAGTGATGCTGAAAATTTCTTGAAATTTTCCATACTAAAATTTTTTGAAATTTCATTTTTCAATATCAACCGATTTTTTCACCATTTTCTTGCAAAAAGTGATTACGCTTTTAAAGGTGACCTATATAACACTTGGTACTATCTTCACACTTACTTACTTATAGCCTTTCAAATTTCTAAGAGCAAAATTTTTTGTTATAAATAGTTTTTCAATTTCTTTTCTTCGATATATATTAAATATCATCAAAACACACGATTTCAGAGAAGCATTTTTACTTCCTCCAGCGAGTTACGTTCTTGATTGCTGCGCTCTTCTACTTCGCTCAATCGAGACGAGAATACATCCATATGAAAGGCTTGCAACGACAGCATTACAATGTGATGTTTTCATCTTTGCGAATTCCCCACAATGAGCAGCGAAATAGAAGCGTTTAAATTTTTTCAACTCACTCGATTTTGATTTTGTATTAAGTGTAAGCAAATATCAGTGATCATTACTGGCTTGCGGTTGCCGCTAATTTGCCACAGGACAATTTCTGCATCGCCTGACGACAATATTGCGGTAGTTTATGGTGCCACGCGATAGATGCCAACTGCACGGATCATGTCGTTTGCTCGCTCATTTTTTTATTCACAGCTCTCCTTCTAGAGCAATCTGTTCCATCTAACGGTTGCATTGATGACTTTGTGATTTCAATTTCGATGTCAGAGATCGCTTTTGTTTGCGGGAAAACTAAAGCGATATTTCAAATCGTTTGGTGTAAATGATGAATTCAATAAACAGTGTTTGCGGTTGTTCGGGAGCGAACTCCCGCGCTTCCATTATGCGCTTTACGATCCCCTCCAGCTGTTTATGGCCTCTTGCGATGGATTGAAGGAGCAAAGTTTACGCCCCCCTTCTTTCGTTTATCCATTCGTCATTGTTGTGCCTACTTACGCCCCATAGATGGTTGCTGTTTTGCGTGTGTTTTATTAAACAATTTATTTGCATGTAGTGCTTTTAAGTTCCGTTCGATTTTGTTTGTTAAATTCGCGTGATGATTTTCGTTGAAGCCACGATAGCCTTGAAAGTTGCTTCCATGTTTTTCTTTAGACAATTCTGCAAAGCAGCCGAGCTGTTGGAGCTGCGATGCTGCTTCCGGTATTTGTTCGACCTGAGAAGTTTATTCGTTTCTCATCTCTGTGGAGTATTCTACGAATGAGTTGAGGTGGTGGAGCAGCGAAGCCGCGATGTGGCGCTTTCGATAATCCGCCTACGTTAAAACGTTCAATCCTGATGTCACCATTTCCGGAGTGTTTATTGTTATCATTTCCACGCAAGAGAAAGCTCGTAAGTGTTTAAATTTCTTTTCTGTTATGTTCTTTCCTATTCTCTTATATGTGTATCGTATGAGAGAGCCGCGAAGAGAGAGTGTCAGAAAGAGGGAGTGTTCCCTCGTCATCCTTATTCATAATGAGTGAATTTCCATAATGGAAATTGAATTAAAGAAGTTATCAGGTATGAAGTGATTGAAACTAAAGTTAAAGTAATATATAAAGGAAAGTGTAATATGCTAGTCAAAGAATTGAATAAAGCAGAAGTTGCTTGTCACAATGAGTGATATTTTTATGAACACTCATCGAAAAGGAGCAGCGAGCAAATAGGAACGCCCATTTGGCAGGTCTCTTTTCTTTGCTGCATTGCTCCAACTAAACGTCCGTTTGCTCGTACTTGCCAAATACTTCTATCCCTCATCGGGTTGGTGCAACCCATGCAACTAGTTAATCGTCAAATGATTTCATGCAGACACCCCACCAATGTTGATGTGCTCAATGCCATGCGATTATAGTTTAACGATACGTCAGCAAAAAGTATTGTAAGGCCTCCATTCGACGCATTAGATAGTCACAACTTTAAACGTTGTCCTTAAAAGATGTTGTCCTCTCATCCTTTATTGTCGAGTAAGGCGTCCAAAATCTTGACGAGAATGTTCCGCTGAGTACTTAATAATTCGCTAGTTTGCACTTTCATCGTTTAACCTATACTTCATGTTAAATCATCTCAATTCCGGTAGCTTGTGCTCCTTGACCAAGCACCTGCCATCTCCTCTCACTACTGCTCCCTTCCTCATCGGCAAAATCATATAGCTACAACTGAGATGAGATACTGCTGACCAGTAGAACGGTTAACATGTCTTTGGCAGGTGACTTAGGTCTCTAATATTTTATACGCTCTTATGCCTAGTGCGCCATTATACATGGCCACTAGTCGCTTCTATTTTGTATTTTGCCTACTCCATTACACGAATTGCTGCTTCCATGAGTCAAAACAAAAACACCCAAGTTTTTCCGTGAAATGTTTTCTTCACCATCTATCTTCAAGAAGTCTGTTCCAAATTTAGAGCTATTATAAACCTTAGTTTAAAGCAAGTTTCGCATCTCAGATTGTGCTGTTAAGATGCAAGAGAAAATTCAATGACTCCAGTTATAAACTTTCAACTTGAAGTCTCGTGAAATGCGACCTTAAAGTCACACGGGTTCTAGCATAGACAGTGGTCTAAAACACTGCAACTAGCCCGCTCATGACCTGACTCATGGCTCTAAGTCTAGAACGAATTCAGATTTGTCTCAAAGCCTAGGACAATCTCGCCACTCAAACTGTGACATTAAATTTTGTGACAACTTCAGCATTTGATCAGCCACAGCTCTGAGTGTATATAGCATAAGCCCAGTGAATTCCGCACCCTGCTTAAGTGCAAACAGGCACTGAAGACTCCATGATTGCAAGTCAGTGTTCCATTGAGCTATGATGACATGAACCTTTGTTTATGCGACCATAAATAATAAATGATCGTTGGGGAAGTATACCTCACAAAACCATCTCAAAGGAAGCGATTTTGTGGGACATACACCCCGAACTCATTCCCATTACACTCATGCATTCCCATCAATAAGTCGGCCTATTCATTTCCTTCTAGTGAGCTTGTAAGAGTTTCACTTCCTTGTGGCGGCTTCTGACTGTGATTTTTGGCTGAGAATATCCGGTAGCGCTCCTTGCGGACGAGTCGTTGAATTACCGATGAGCGCCGTCAGTGCTTATTTTGAATTTGAGATTTATTTTGGGTGGACAAGATAAAAACCCTCCTCCTCAGAAATATTCGAGGTTTCGCTCGCATATATCGACGATTATGTCCAAACAATGAATGATACATCGTTTTTCGAAGAAATGAACTATTTTCGTGTTGCTTTTTAGTTGGAAATTTTACTGCAGACTAATTCGTACTAATTATAGGAACGATTTATTTGCGATATTTTCCATCTGGGGGTAATTTATATGCAACGAAAATGAACGTGAAAAAAAAGCGAATCAGATAATGGCTAAAATAAAGTGTTTGAGAATGTTTGATCTGCATTGATCAGTTTGTATGTTGACTTTCTTGAACCGACAAAACGTTTTGAACCGCATTTTTTCTCCTATGACATTCACCTATCAGCTACTGCTTTATAGCGAAAGCTGCACTACCATTAGTTTCGCTTATTCGCAAAGCACACTCTGGCAAGTTTATTTAAGTGCGCATGTGTGTACGTAAGTGTCCGTAGGTGTTCGTCAGGCAGACACGAATAGCTTCATTCAAGATCATAAATCTCTTCTCTTAAGGGAAATACCATTCAACTTTCAAGTCGATCCATCTACTCCATAAAAGTCACCCAAATGTTTGCCTAGGTAAGAGATGTTTCTTGTGCAACGTTTCAGATTATTAGGCGCGAAAAAATGAAATTTTTCCAAAAGATCTTTATGAGCGGTAGGTTTGGGTAATAAATATACCATTTGTTATGTTTTTTTTTCTAAATTTGTTAAGAGTCTGCGGAATCGGTCCGTCTGGTGACGTTTTGTGCCCTCCCTCTTTGGCATGGTTTTCTAATTGTCTTCCTCCAGTATAATTAGACCTGTTGCAGAAGTTTCGTTCGCAAATTTCGCGGCTACTGTACATGTCTGCATGGCATTTGGAAGCGCGTAGTGTCAGATTCTGCATCGTTAGCGCGGAAAATGCCTTTGCAGGGAATTTGTTTCTGCCTTCAAAGAGTTTTTCTTGTAGAATGTTTCTATTTGAATTATGCAGCTGCTTGTTTTCTCAGGCACTTCCTCTGTCATTATTTTCAGTTCTTCACATTTTGCCCCGGAATTTTTGAAGCTGGGCAGAGCTCGAAACCGAAAAACTTTAGTGCGTAGGTTCAGCACACAAACTATCGTGGCTATTAGAAGAACGAACATGCCGTCGTTAGGTATATTCCCTTGTCTTGAATATTTATGCATCTGGCTGATCTATAGATGAACTTGCAAAAAGGCATTCATAATGGCAACTTTTCTAGCCCATTTCCTTGTCTCTCTGAATTTCTTAAAAACGAAAGGATGAAGATTCCTATTTTTTAGGGGATCGACATTGATTCGATTTTTTAAAATTCATCCCCTTTTACTTGAAGTAATGTTATCAGTGCTTGCGTCCCCCCCTCCCCCCCCCCCCCCCCCCCCACTTCCTCCACTATGAACTCAACCAACATATGATCACAGTCAATCACTCCTTGTAATCGAGTCGAAATACAGCTTAGCTAAACCGACCGTTGAAATGCCTTTATAAGCACTCATTCTAGGATTCAAGTTGCACCATATAATCTCGCAACTTTCATTCCATTGTTGAGTCGATCGCGGAAATGCCGCACTTCTATGAAGATGCAGGAACGACACCGGGATGTGATAATTAATTTCTTCGCTATTTTCCATTAATCGAGTACATTACATGAATCGGCTAAACAAGTTATCTAAAGAAGCAGATAGAAGTATTAAAAACGAGCAACTGACGCTTGCTCAGGAATAACGGTCTCCTTGACGGCAACTCGGGATCGACAGCGTGAGAATATTCCATTGAAGAGGTAGGTAGGCAACGCGATGATCGCACACGAGAAGAGAACCAATATTGTACCGATGATGAAAAAAGTTGTTGCTCGCATTCCACGAAAGATGATATCGACCGCTGAATATTGCAATTCTTTCATTGTTACATCTTCCGAACGCTTATCACATATCGCATATCCGAACATATCAAGTGGGTGATCAAAACATTGGTCGTTTTATTCACCAAGGATTTGAAGCATGGGAAAGGGTGTATTTCATATCAAAAAATTGCCTATTTGAAAGGGAAAATAAGATAAGAAGGAAATAGGTGATATCCATTTATTGAATGGAGAATAATATCGTGTCCTTGCAACGGGATAATGGCTAAAGAAAAGAAGTTGACTCTTACCCGTACTGATTGGTATGCCAAAAAGCATACCAACCGAGATGACCAATGGATGCAAGAGAGCAATGCCGAAGTTGGTAAGGAAATTGAACACTGAAAAGTAATGAAACTCAGTGTCGAGCTTTTGTATTTGCAAATATCGCAAATAACAAAACGCTAATAACATGCGGAAGTAGGCTAGAGAAGCTGGCACAACTTGTGCTTTTGTATTTAACTCAATTGGCTGAACATTTTCATGACTTACTAACATATTGAGATTTCCACCGTAAGAATTTCCATATGGAATTCCACTTTCATCTTTCTACACTTTAAAAAAAACATCCATCTGGGAGAAAACCCATTAAAGAGCGAGCTTATACCGACCAGACTAAGTTATTGGTCCTTTCTCAACATTAAACCACTTTCTTGAGACAGTACTAATTGGAACTTGCAAATTTTAAAAATTTCGATGCTTGTTTGTTGGGTTTCCATTGTCCATAAATTTTTGACAAATGATGAGGCAGGGATCTGAGCCCGTCCCAGCTAAACAGTTGCCAATTGTCCATCACAATCTCACTGATGACGTCGATGTACGCAAGATTTTTGGAAGTTACACGACGATTGACCTGGATGAAGGCTGGCGTTCGCCTTTTAGTTTTATCGTAATTAAAAGAACAGATTAAGAAGGATTACTGTGCGCAGTATCGGGCTTAAAGGGGAAACTCGATCTTACAAGGAGCAAACTTTCAGTTAAAAGTTTAAAAAAAAATTTTTTTCAAGAGTATTTCGACTGAGAATGATTGAAGAATTCAATTTTTCCCACTGAATTTCTTCTAAAATCACTCAGCAATAGTCATTAAACGTCGGCTCATTGTGGAAACTAATTCCCCTTAACCTTGAAGTCCTACACAGTCGTGACTATGTAACTCTTGGCTTTCTTAGCCATGACCTAAAGAACTAACTGAGGTTTAGCAAAGCTGATCCAATGAGTGGCAGCCAGGGAATATAGGTCCAGTCGATAGTTTCTGCACCGGTGAGGACGAGTATAGTTGCAGGGATAATGTTGATGAAGAGGTTCATAAAGCCAAGGCCAGACATGAACATTGAGACTTGTCCAAGTGTGGCATCACCGATCACTTTTTTAAAGAGTACCTACAAAACGATTAATCAAAAATGGCCGATATGACGAGATTTCAAAATTTCTTTGTTTTCACTTAACTCAAAATAAATCTTTAAAAAGGCGTCTTTAAATATTTTCAAGCGGAATATTTTAATCGCTTTTTGAATATAAATTTTGGGCATGAGGATGAGGGGAAAGGATGACAATGTGCGAAGTTTTATCATTCGAAAGATTTTGTTGGTGATATTTCTCAGTTCGCATCTCGAGTTCTTTTATTTTTTATTCATCGGATTTCATGAAACAGGTTCATTGAGTTCGTTACTTTTTGTAGTAGCATCTCTTCGATTCTCAGCCATTTGAATTCCAATTTATGTTCCTCACACCAAATTTTAGTTCTATGATTGCACATTGATGAAATTTTAGTCTATATGCCGCTATATTCCAATATTCAAAGTAATCTTAAAATAATCTAATCTGGAGCGAATTTCGGCAAAAAATGAATTGCATAGGCAAAAAAATGTTGCAGAGATATAGCATTTTTAACGTGATTTCCAACAAATACTAATAATAAGAATTTTTTTTTTAGCCGTTTAATATTTTGTCGCATACACTACAAAACGCACATAAAATAATCGATTATTCGAAAGGAACCTTATAGCAGGCGGCCATGAAAGCTGAAAATATAGAGAGACAGATACCAAGCGAGCTGCCAGCGAATTCTTTATCCAATGACATTATCACTACGCCACCAATAGCGGCTACGATCGAGATTAGCTGCAACTAAGGATAGTTGGAGTAGTGCTTGAGCTACTGCTAGCAGTTATAAATCAATCGCAGTTCCCTTGTAACCAATTGGTAAGTAAGTGGTATCGGATAGGTCTTGGATGTGAAATCATTACTAGTTTTTTGCAAGAAAAAAAAGAACACGAAATTATAATATGTAACTCTTCTCTTTGTCGTTACTTTATCTTTGAATGAATGCAACATCTACATTTTGCTACGTTTCCGTAGGTTTTTTGCAGGTTGCTTGCAAAAGCATATAATGACATTTCAGGTTCTACCGCATAAATGCGTCTGACTGTCCGGTATTGTCAGCCCAGGAACCGCCACAGTTACCTAATTTAGTGAGCAAAATGCATACCATTGCGATATGGCCTCTATCATTCCTCACTTCTGCTCGTCAACTTTCAAAAGATTCACATATACATACAGCTAGGAAAAAGCTGGTTGATGTGACGCGTCTAAAAACTTTCCATAACGTGGTGAAAGGGTGGCGCTGCTCACTTTCCTTACAAGGTCCAGATGCCTCTCGGTTTTTTTCAGTCATTAGCGAGGCTCGTCAACGGCTTCAAAGTGCTGTGACGGACACCACGATGGCGACCGTACTGCTCTTCCACTTGACTTCGCGTGGTCCTAAAGGGTTAACGGCAGACGACATCATCAGATCGAAAACGGTACGGAGCTGGCGTCCAAAAAACTTCTAGGTTGGCGACAAATGATCCGATCGGTATGTCTTATGGTGCATCGGCCACCGGTTTCTCCCTTCAACTTGGCGAGTACGCTCTTGAATATGACCGCAGTACGCTCCGCTTGACCATAGGTTAACGGGTAGGACCATGAAAAGCGTAGATCCGTGATACCGCGAGGACGGCGAAAATTATCGAGCGACATTGAATGAGCAGTGTTCTATTGTCCGTAGCGACGGTCTGCGGGTTTCCGAACTGACCGAAAACCTTCAGGGTGTTGGTAGTTGCAAACGTGGGAAAGAAGTTCATCTGGACGACTTCGGATCATTTAGAGTGTGACGAGATAATAGCTTCTGTAGATAGATCCTGTGAAAGCAGTATGCGGCCGATTACATGGAGTGATCGGCTTTGATTGCGTTCTTCGCAGCTGCTGCGCTTCTGATGTTCATTGTTCTTGAGGTGTTCATTGTCCGCGTCGATGTGATCGTCGGCAGACAAGCTTTTATTGTTACCAGAGTATCTCGAGGGTTGTAATAGTGCCAGAGTGGATGGAGAGTCACATGTAATCCTAAGTGGACTCGGTCGCTTGCTTGAGAACGCAGTCTGTAGGTCGTTGGGATCCTGGTGGTTGCCAAGAAGACAGGAAGGATGCTGCAGCTATCCGTTAACTCCACACTGTTCTCAACATCGACGGCGGCATTCATATTGCCTTCTGGATGTGGTGGCTGTGATGCGATGAGACGGGATAAAACGTCCGCTTGTGCGAAATCTTTTATGCTAAGGTACTCGATGGAAAACTTGTAACTAAGCAACTTTCACTAAATGTGGATAACATTATAAATGGATGTACCTTTATTTTTCCCGAAAATGAATAAGGCTAGCTTGTGAACCGCCTGCAGAGCGAGGTGATGACGCTCGTGGAAAAATCGAAGGAAATTTTGCGCGGCGAAGAAAAGGGCAAACTCTCCCTTCTCAATTAGGCTCTTCTTTCTTCACATTTTGCAGCAGTATCATTAAAACATCTGTTATTCTTTTGAAGACAATGAACCATTGAATAAAGTGGTAATAAATTATTTGCATCTCCAAAAATCATCCCGATAAAGGCATCACTTCTCAGCAAACTTAACTGTCCATTCTGGCAGTAACAACTTACCAAGTACTCTTTACTCATAACAATAAACATCTTGTTGTCATTAGCACAAAAGAGATCGGGGAATTTCTTTGTTCGTTTGTTGTTCGTTTTGTTTTGATAAGCAGAAATATAAGCGTGCTATTTGTTTGTCATGTACGTGCAGCAAATGGCTCAAATAAATCTCTACAGACTGTCAATGATGTTTGTACCTTTTAATTTTTCAGCGTTAGCAAACTAAACCGGATTATTCGGACCAAATCTATACTAGCGGCATTGGCTATTAGCAGGTATCATCGCTCTGGTGTATGCAATTTTTCTAACCATCTTTTTCTGCTTACTCGACAAAATTATAAGAATTCCAAGTTTCTAAACCGTAACGAAGTTGATGCGACTTCTGCTTTTCACATAGGAAACTCAGTGGAGGGAACTGTATAAAAAATTTAGCAATAAAAGAAGCGAACAAAAAGAATATTTAATTTGTCATGATGCCAGCTTTCGACGTCTATATGCATGAGAAGTTCGCGCCTCAGTGGATACCACTTTCCATAAAAGAAAATGATGATGCAAAACGAACCCGAAAAGGGATGAATTTGTCCTTGAGAATGATCCAGCCCAGTGTGCAGACCATTGCTGCATTGCTGCTCATAATCGACGCGGTCGCGCTAGCCGAAATATGACCGAGTGATTGCGAATACGAGTAATTAGCTCCAGTCCAAAAGAAAAGGAACAGTGCCGTCCGCTTAATATAAGACTTCAATAAGAGACCTCCGCGACCGTAGACTTTGCCAGCTTCCCTATAAGTAACTTGTGGAATGGTGTAACCGATTTGTTTGACATACGCTTTTCTGTAATCCTCAGTTGCCGTCATTCAACACTCCTTATATCATTGTTTAGTGCAAGAAAAACCAGCTTTCTGTTTGAAAGGCGTTACCCAGCGGACATTTTTCTGTCTTCAGGCTAGCTTTTTATGCGGTTCACACGGAGTGGATCACTCGGCACTACGAATCCTACCGAACGGATTAGAAAAAAGCCGCACTAAAATGACACCATCCAAACAGAGACGTAATGAATAACAGACTCGCGCCTTCGGCACCCGGAAAGACAATAGGCGGAGAAACACAGCAAACTCGCGCCTTCGGCGTTCGGCAAGACATCAGCCAGAGAAATACACAGCGGACTTGCGCCTTCGCGCTAGGAAAGAAACAGCAGGCGAGGAAATACGCAATAAACTCGCGCCCTCGGAAGGATGCAACGGAGCAAATAGATAACAGACTCGTGCCTTTGGTGCTTGGAAAGAGACAGCAGGGGACGAAATACGCAACAAACTCCCGCTTCCGGCGCTAGGAAAGGGAGAAATAGAACAAATTGATAAGAGACTCGCGCCTTCGGCGCTCGGAAATACAGCAGGCGAAAAATACACAGCAGATATGCGCCTTCGGCGCTCGCAAGGACGGAATGGGGGGAACAGATAATGGAATCGCGCCTTTGGCGCTCGGAAAGGGACAGCGGGCGATGAAATACGCGAAAATTGGCGCCCGACGCTCGGAGAGAGAGAAATCGAACAAACGGGTAAGAGACTCGCGCCTTCGGCGCTCGTGAGGACGGAATGGAGGAAACAGATAACAGGCTTGCGCCATTGGCACTCGGAATTGGACAGCACGCGAAGAAATAAAGAATATAACAGCGCCTTCGGCGCTCGCGAAGATGGAGTAGAATTAGGAAAGGTCAGAATTATGAAATATGAAATCCAGTGAAGTTCAGAATCAGGGAAGTTCAAAATCACGGAACATCAAGACGAGGAAAGGAAAAAGATTGAAGATCAAAATGAAGCAAGATCGAAATGTGGGAAGATCAAAGTGATGGATCAGTAAAATGAGTGAAGATTGAAATGAATCAAGATCAAATAGAGGAAAGATCCAAATCACGGAAAGCCAAATTTAAGAAAGATCAAAATGACGGAAGATCAAAATTGGGTAAGATCAAAATCGTATAGGATCAAAATCAAGTAGGACCAAAGTCACGACAGATCAAAACTAGGAAACATCAAAGTTAAAACAACATCAAGATCGGGAAAGTTCAAAATGAGGGAAGATCAGAATCGTGGAAGACCAAAGTTAGGAAAGATCAGGCTGAGGGAAGATCAAAATCAGGGGGGGGGGGGCAAAATCATATAAGATCGAAACGAAGGAAGGTCAAAATCACGGGAGATCAAAATTAGGAAAGATCAAAAGCACAAAAGCTGAAAATGAAGGGAGATCAAAAAATCGAAAAAAAAATTAAACGTATATATGCCAAAAAATTTTGATCGTCCCTGATTTTGATGTTGCGCTGTTTTGAACATACGTGATTTTGATCGTGCCTGATTTTGGTCTTCCGTAAATTTGAACATAGGTGATTTTGATCGTCCATGATTTTGATGTTCCCCGATCCTGATCTTCCGCAATTTTGATCTTCCATGATTCTGATCCTCCCTGACTTTGATGTTGCGTTATCTTGAAACTCCATTACTTTGACCTTCACTTCAAAATCCTGATTTCCACCTTTCCCAGTTTAATCTGCCGTGATCATGGTCTTCAATTTTTTAATCCTTCCCTCATTTTGATGTCCGTAATTTTGGTCTTCCCTGATTTTGATGTTCCGTGATTTTGATCATCGATGATTTCGATCTTCCTTGATTTTAAACTTCCCCAATTTGGATCTTCCGTGATTTTCATCTTCCCTCAATCTGATCTTCCTTAACTTTGATCTTCCGTGATTCTGACCTCCCTTCATTTTCATCTTTTCTGGTTTTGACGTTCCTTATTTTGATCTTCCCTCATTTCGATCTTCTTTAATTTTGAAGTCCGTGATTTTGATCTTTCCTAACTTTGATCTTCCGCCATTTAGATCATCCGTGATTTCGATCTTTTCTAATTTTGATATTTGCTATTTTTGATCTCCCGTGATTTTGACATTTTGATCCTATATGATTCTGATCCTTCCAAATTTTGATGTTCTGTGACTTTCATCTTCGTTCATCTCGACCTTGCTTCATTTTGATCTTCAATCTCTTTGATCTTCCCTCATTTCAACCTTCTTTAATTTTAAACGTCCATGACTTTGATCTTTCTAATCATGATCTTCGCTCATTCCGATATCCTCCAAATTTAATCGTCCGTGATTTTGATCTTCCTCATTTCGGTCTTCTTTAATCTTGAACGTCCGTGATTTTGATCCTCCTAATCATGATCTTCGCTCATTCCGATGTTCCTTAATTTTGATCGTCCGTGATTTTGATCTTTCCTAATCTTGATCTTCCCTCGTTTTGATATTTCATGATTTTGATCATACCTAATTTTGATCTTTTTGTTCTGGTCCTTCCTAAATTTGGCCTTCCGTGATTTTGATCTTCCCCCTATTTGATCTTGCTTCATCTTGATCTTCGACCTTTTCTATCTTCCCTGATTTTGATCTTCCATCACCTTGATCTGTCGTGAATTTGTTCTTCCCTGATTTTGATCTTTCCTAATCTTGATCTTCCCTCGTTTTGATGTTCCATGATTTTGATCTTACCTAATTTTGATCTTTTTGTTCTGATCCTTCCTAAATTTGGCCTTCCGTGATTTTGATCTTCCCCCTATTTGATCTTCCTTCATTTTATCTTCGGCCATTTTGATCTCCCTTCATTCCTGTCTTGCTTCATCTTGATCTTCTACCTTTTCTATCTTCCCTGATTTTGATCTTTCCTAATCTTGATCTTCCCTCGTTTTGATGTTCCATGATTTTGATCTTTCCTAATTTTGATCTTAGTTGCTTTTGATCTTTCCTTTTGATCTTCTTTTATTTTGATCTTTACTAATTTTGATCTTTCGTGGTTTTGATTTTCCCTGATTTCGACCTTTCCTAGTCTTAATTTTTTTGTCCTTCCCTTCAATTTTTTGGCATATACGCTTTTTGCATATGCACTAATTTTGGCACATACATATTGGTATGTGCACCAGTTCTACCTTCAATTTTTTGGCATATATAAACTTTTCACCCACTTACCCTACACCTACCCCACCAAAAGGAATAGCTATGGAAAGTACAAAGCACAAAATTTCCAAAATTTTTGTGAAGAGGTGGTACTATTCCGTCGAATCCTTTGTCAGGTAACGTTGGTGAAAGGGTAAAATGGCTTACGATCTTCTGTGTTAAAGATTTAGGTCAAGATCACGCAAGATGGAAGACGAAAATCACGGAAGATCAAAATGGAGGAAGGTCAAAACATCGGGAGATAAAAATTAGGAAAGGTCAAAAACAGAAAAGATAAAAAAAAGGAAGGTCAAAACCACGAGAGATCAAAATTGGGGGAGGATCAAAATTAGGGAAGATGAAAATGAGAGGAGATCGAAATCGTCGAAGATGAAAGCGAAAGAAGGTTAAAATCACGAAGATCAAAATTATGAAAGATCAAAACCAGGGAGCATCGGAAGCAGGGAATTTCAAAATCACGGAAGATCAAAATCAGCGAAGTGGAGAATCAGGGAACACCAAAATGAGGGAAGAACAAAAAGACTGAAGATCGAAATGAGGGAACACCAATATGCAGGGAGATCAAAATGGCGGAATGGAAAAATGAAGGAAGGTCAAAATGGATCAAGATCAAAACTAGGGAAGATGAAAATGAGGAAAGATCAAAATCAGCGAAGTTCAAAATTACGGAAGATTAAAATCGGGGATGACCAAAAAGACTGAAGATCAAAATGGGGGAAGATGGGAGTGAGGGAAGGTGAAAGCCACGGAAGATCAAAATTAGGATAAATCAAAAATCACGGGAGATGAAAATCAAGGAATTTCAAGATCACGGAAGATCAAAACCACGGAAGATGGAAAATGAGGGAAGGACAAAAAATTGAAGATCAAAATCACGGTAGATTAAAACTGATAAAGATAAAAATAAGGTATGATCAAAACGAGGGAACGAGAAAATCAGGAAAGACGAGAATCAGGGAAGATCAAAACTAGTGAAGATGAAAATGGGTGATGATTAAAATGAAGGAAGGCCGAAATGAATCAAGATCAAACTCAGGAAGGATGAAAATTAGGAAACTTCAGAATGAAGGAAGATCAAAGTAAAGATCAAAATGAAGCTTGGAGAGAGTCGTAGTGTCTGCAACGGTACCTAACAACTGAAGGAAAGTACTTCAAAAATTTTCCGGATTCCCGTTCCCGGGTTTT
This sequence comes from Ascaris suum, assembly GCA_013433145.1. Taxonomy (NCBI): domain Eukaryota; kingdom Metazoa; phylum Nematoda; class Chromadorea; order Rhabditida; family Ascarididae; genus Ascaris; species Ascaris suum. The sequence goes on along the minus strand of CM024169.1, from coordinate 13,520,125 downwards.
GTCCACCAACGATGTTTGCCTAGACACTGGGTCATGTTATCTAATGGAGGAAAAATTCCTCTAAAATCCTTCTGTATGCTATAATTAGTGATCTTCTGTACAATTAGTGATCTTCTGCATGCTATAATACATATGTAGACTCATGCCTTCCGCTCTCGGAAAGACAACAGGCCAAACAATACAGAAGAGCCTCCCGCCTTCGCCGCTCTCAAACACAGCAGGCGAAGAAGTACACAACTGATTTGAGGGCACGAACCTCTACTGTCTATCTGTTTTTTATGTCACTACTTATCCTACGCACTAGCTGATATCACACCTCCACAAGACTCCTTCTAGGCTCTGACACATGAGGGCTCTTCGGCCTCCCTTTACACCATATATGAACCGCTAGATGGCTTCACCCCATCCGTACGACACACAAAGAGGGACGCACGCCACACACCGACACGATACCAACATACAACACGCGACACACATACACTCGCCACATAGCACCCCCTCTACCCCCCTCCCTTCCACGCACACACACACCACACAAGTATACATGCATACACCTGTCCCCACACATCATACACCACACATGCACGTCACACCGAATCGAAGAACTTGGTCTCTCCCCTTTATACCGCACAGAAACAGAATCACGCACCCCAAGCCGGGTCAAACCCTCCCTCTTGCCGTTACGCTTCACCCCAACCCAATGCTTGACCGATTGCGCCATCCGACGCCCGTACACCAAACCAAATTTCACTGTTTGTATATTTCCACGAGAAATGTACAAACTCCTTTTACACGACACCTTGCATCTCGACATGTAACAGCACTAGTTGCACAGAGCTCGTTTTGTACTCCTATTTGATACAGTTTACACTTGTGCAACTCCGGTCACTGAGATATGCAAAACGCGGAAACACTTAAGTGTGAAAAATGGCATATATGAACTTTTCACCCACTCACCCTACACCTGTCCCACCAAAAAGAATAGCCATGGAAAATACAAAGCACAAAATTTGCAAAATTTTTATGGACAAATGGCACTACTCCGTCGAATCGTTGGTCAGTTAACGTTGACGAAAGGGGTAAAATGGCTTACGATGTTCTGTAGTAAATAGATTCGACAAGAACATTGCATTGAATTACTTCAGTTTAATGTTAGAAAAAACAGAAAATTGCTTCAGTGTATTGCTTAATCAAAAAGTTTTAGATCCTTCACGTTATAAACTCATAGTGCCAGAGTTTCCTCAGTGCCAGAGAATTTGACAAATGAGAAGAAACGCTCTGAAAAAAGTTTCAAACTGCTGAAGGAAAGGGAAAATTTAGCATACTTTTCTGCATTCATTCGATAATCTTTTAGGCTATGTAATTGAAAAATTCGAATTTTAAAGTTTTTCTGCACTAATGCAACCATCGCTGCACACCTATAATACAAATGCAATAGATATTTAACAATAAATCGTTCATTGAATCAAATGCTTTGATACTTTTAGCGTCATAGCGAAGATAGACTTACAGGGCATTTCTTCGATTAGTTCAAAAGTGAACCAATTTGAGCATTCATTCACACAAATAGGAAGTTCTCTATCCGTATAAACCCATAGCTGAAAGTTTTATCCTCAATATTCGTTTGTAACACTGCCATTTTGCGGTCTCCGTCACAGTTTCTCTAGTACCTGACCAACGGCGCACATATATCTCCTAGTCTCAAGCGAAATAAATGACTGCTGTGTGTAGCCTATGAGTTCATCATTATGAGAAGCAATAGCTAAATTATTGCAGCTTACTCGTGTGCAGTTCGGATTGTTTCGCGACTTATTCCCTTAGTGATGACGGTATAGACCATATAGACTGGATAACATGTTGTCAGAAAATTGGTGCTGAACCAAACCAACGAATATGGAGCATAAAAATGCGCCTTATCGAGATTCAATGCCGATTTACTGAATTGTGTGCTCAATGCCCATGATAATGCAACACATGCCATCACTAATGAGCTTATTAATATCTGCAAAAAAAACGTCTTAATTTGCGTTAAGAAATGAATAAATTTGCATAAATGCTGAAATGTTCATTAAAAAATCAGTTGGAATGAATGAAATTTACTGCATGTTTTGCAACTTTCGTTTCAAGTGCGCTCTTCGACATCTTTACGTTCTTTTATTTCCGTTTTATTTATCTATTTAATTAATGTTTTTGTCAATAGTAAATAAAGTTTTTTATTAGACTATTCTAAACGCTAACTGAGAATCTTATCGGATGACTCGTTAAATTTCATCCACGATTTTTCTTCGTCTGCTCACTTATTGTTTATAATGGTGGTTATTGTTTGTTATTGCTACAGAATCGTACTTTAATTAACATTGAGTAAACTTAAATTTTATGATTCGATCAATCAAAGCTAACAATTCCTGTAGACAAAAAAGTGCACACCTCTCGAAGAGTCTTATTTTTCACTCCACTCAAGTCGGCCGGTGGTTCATTCATTGGGCAATTTGTTTCGATGGTCTTATAGCCACTACTCTTGGGTACAACAATTGTTCTTGAATCGTTACCCATCCCACACCTGAAAACACTATTAAAATAGTTTTTTGTGAAAATTTTTTGTTTGCAGACCGCTATAAAAGAAGAGAAAACGATAAAATATAATGTCGATCGAGCCTAATCTCTAACGCTCATCCATTTAATATTTAATCGATGCCATAATCGACATATGGAGTTGGGAAAAAAGGTTTGAAGCAAACGGATTTTAGACATAAATATTTTTATGAGCTAACAAAAGATTGCTGAAGCAAATTGTTGAAGCAAAAGCAAAATATGAGCTAAAGCAAAAATCCTAGCTAAAGCTCGAAGTATGAGAAAAAAATCGAAGTGTGAGCTAAAACAAAAAAAAAGATATATTGGGTTTGCAAATACAATTTGTCAAAACCTCTCGTAATATTGTACTTAAAAAATCCATATTATATAAGAAATTATTTCTTGAATGAGCGCAATAGATGCGTACTTTGACGCAACGTAACACTACTTCAATACACATCAAAATACTCGGAGACTTATTTTATATAGGAACATTGTAAAGAAGTGTTATGAGTATGTTTGTTGAGTGAGTAAACGTTAGCGGAATGTAAGGATGGAGAATATGTTGCCAAAGCAAAGGATCACAACCGGCTGCGAAAATAGAACTACAAGCAGCGATAATGCACACCTATGCTAGGAGCGCCTTGCAAAAGTGCAACCCATAGTAACTCTGCATATGTATAAGCTAGAGGATGAATTTTCTCCGATCTGCATTAGATAACAACAACTGTTGTTAAGTGTTTTAAACGGATGTACAGCTTTGCTATCTTACAATGCCTATAGGAAGTGTTCTTAGCCAATGAAATGCACAAACCACGTTGTGAGAAGGTGTAAAAAGAGTGCTCATGAAATGCGTATGCGCTTATGCATTCACACTTGTTAAACCAATGGTTTTATAAACTGAACTATCAGTAGATAATAAAATCTACGCAATATTTCGTTCAAACTTCTGATGAGTGAACACCTCAAACAGATTTAACATAAAAATCGTTCTTCCACATATTATTTATGCAAACTTTTAGACAACTTTAAATGCCTCTAAGTTTTTTCGAAGCTAATATTGGTGGGCAGGATGAGTTTGAAAAGCAGCGTCGCGGTTTACGGATTGAAATTACTGGAAAAGAGATATGCACGTATAAATACGCCAGAAACCCACTAATATAGAGTGGTAATAAATGATTTTGTAAGCGCGATTTTGCAAAAGCATCTAACGACATGATCAAATGCATTCGTTGTTTGCTTATTGGGAAAGAGGGCTGAGCGATTGCCATAGATAAAAACAAATCAAGTATACAGACTGTTCGCTTAAGCGCTTTACTCAGGTAAATTTTTTGTTGCTTCGGATAACTTCCAGGTGAGTATAGGGTTGAAGTTTTCAACTCTGGATGTCGAGAAATTTTTGTAAAAATTTGAAATAACTGTGACCCCTCTTGGGAAGAATCATATTTGTAGTTTTAGAGATGCATTCAACCTACCTAACGAAAAAAAAACAATAAGCGATTCTTTGCGAATATTGTTCTGCAGCATCTTTTGCAGTACGGCGCCATAAAGTCGCCACCCATATTTCAATACACCTCATTTACTTATACTAACGATGGCACATATTTTAGTCTGTTTCGAAAAACAGTCCTGCCAAGGAGGTTCTTTCATGCAATGATTATGTACGTCAAATTGAAAGACTGTATAAAAATAATCCGTTTACAATATTCGCGCTCACAATACAGTAAAATAAAATATTAACTTCACGATGAGGCGTTAATACTTTCCATTCCTAAAACACCTCTAATCACCTCACATAGGCAACCCTATAGTCGAGGTTCGAGGAAGCTGCCAGCCAGCAGCCAAGTAAGCAAAGGTTGAGGAGATGGAAAAGAAAGGGAGGAAGGGTGGGTGATGAAAATCGTCCACCAAAAGCGGAAAAATGCCGAACTTTTTCTTGCCTACGGAGTACAGTTATAGATCTTTGCTTTTCACTCTGTAAACATGCTGGCTTTGCAGTGGGTTTTTATCAAAAATTAGTGTGAAGCAGGAGGCTAGCGACCGCTAAACGCCAGTTGAGCACACATAATTTCCTCAACTATTGTGTCATAAACTTGCAGCCGACGATATATTCAGTGCTCGTTTTATTGACCGAAGAAAAAAAGTGCAGCATAGTTCCCGTGTTTTTCTCGTTCACAACGCGAAATGCACATGATAAAAACACGTGAGAAAGCGTATCAAAGAAATTTGCACGACATGTGCATTCGCATTCTGCTCAACAGTACAACTACTTTCATAGCAAAAACGATAGATACATTTAGAATAGTGAAGCTTACATTCTATTCTGGGAGAGACTTCAACGTATTATCGAATGAAGATTTTTAAATACTAAAAAAAACTCATCGATTAGCTGACTGACGGTTTTCTAGGTACCTGAGCAACAGTTCACTTAGTTGCCCATCTAGTCGATAACCACAAAAACTACGAGAATGTTGGACACAGATCTCTGTTATCATCCACAATTTTTACGGCTTTGTCATCTGCAAGTGAGGAGATCTTTGTATGTGTACACTTTCGAAGGATCAGCAATCATAAGAACAAAGTATAGCAACGAAACATTCACTCGGCAATAACAACTGGAAAAAAGTCTTCATTGGCCATAAAAAAAAGCAAGTTCAAGTGCGCTAAAGAATCTCTATGTTGCCTGACGTGACTTGCTGGACGGTCAACGTAAAGCCATGACGAGAAACGATTTATCAATCCTTTACGCGTCGACATTTAGAATTAAATTCGTTTCCAATTTCATCATCATCATTATTATTATTTAAAAAAAGTCGAGAAACAGGCCACACTACGAAAAGGACACCCAATGTTATTTCTTCGTAAGCTGCTTTATGAGGAAATATTCTTATTTTTCGGCAAATTTTCCGGAAATCGCTCACATTTTCCATAAATTGCTGAAAGTCCCAAGTTTGATTATAAAGCGCTCGTAAAATGTAAACTGCTGCAGTTGATTTCAAGTGCAAGCGGCCATAACACAACACCTGATCTCTTATCATCCATAGCTTTTTCTACGAGGCAACTGATTAGAATTCGTCTGTAAAGTTTTTTACTGTAATGTGATGGTAAAGTTAGTTGAAATTCAGACACATAGCAGACTGTGAGAACAACAACGAAATGGTCAAGACCTCTGTTTGCATTTTGTTGGGAGATGATACGAGACACTTTCGTAAGCATCTTCGTCCAACAGTTGCGTGGAGGAGCCTCTCTAACTTCTCCGTCATATTTGCCTCAATTGGATTTGATTTGATGTGGGTATCGCTCCGCCACCACCCATATGGAGGGTTTATTTTTATACTTTCTTTCTGCATTTCTGCGTTCTTATGATGATTTCATGAATAAATTTCCGCTATTATTATTGCCGATCGCATGTAACAACCACATCGGTTTTTTTTTTTTTGCATATTCCGCTCAAAGTTATAATTGCATCAACGTATTAACTAGTATAGTGTCTTTCATTGTAGCAAATTAGACATATCAGTAGACAGTAAGCTGAATTTTACACTTTATTATATCGACAAGGTTATTCATGATAATATAAATTTCACCTCCTGAACTTTTTGCACAACAGATACGCATCTTTTAATTCGACCACATAGAAGTTTTTGTATAGTTAAGTTTTGATTAATGTCGTGCTATTTTCTTTCCTCCCCAAAAATTAGAAACGTTTACCTTAGTGGATCAATCCTGAGGCGTTCTAGCAAACGCTTGCCATAATTCCATCAAACAGCGCTTAACTGCAATCATAAAATGAATCGGAGAGAATTATTGCCCCTTCAGTTAGGTAGAGTTGTGACTCATTAGTTGGCGTGTACAAAATTATCGTTTTCGCATTTATTGCTGTTTTTTTTTTCTTCATCTTAGACTTCTAAATAGGAACATCAATGCAACAATTCACAAAGATATTGGTTGAAAGTTACAGATATGATGTATGAAGAAAAAAAATTAATGTTTTTTTTTTTTTGCAGTTATATCGATAAACTATGGAACAATATCACAACCGTTTTGATTTTCAGAATTGATGCGAACGAATGACATTTCAAACGATTGAACATCTCAAACGCCACTTTTACTACTACTCGCTATTTCAAGCATTTTACTTCTGCATAAACTATTCATTATCTATGTTACATTTTTTTGCGGCTATATACTTTTACAGTAAAATTACTTAATTATTTAATCGCTTTAAAACGTACTTTATTCATATATACATCGAATCATTCGTTGTTTTACTCATTTGGACATCCTACGTTAGCTGCTGAAATTATCAACGAAACAACGATTGGAATGAAACTAAAAAAAACTTTTTGCCTATGAAAATTTTGTGACTAGTGATAATAAATAATATCTATGATAGTGGTCTTACAGACAACAAAAATGAATTCCTTAGAGGAACCATTGTTTTTTTTTTTTTTAGAAGAAAAGATTTTAGATTAGTATTAGTATACTTCTAGTAAAATACAAAACCATTCAGGCAATATTTTGAAATTTAAATTGAATAAATAAATTGTTAAAAAATAAAGTGAATTAATGAATCCAAAGATAAATATAGTGATGAAAAAAAGGCAAAAATGAATTGAAATTGAAAAAATTCTTCGAAATAAAAATATTAAAAAAAATGACCGACAGTGTCTGAAAATGTACAACACTTAGTGGAAAATAAGGCTGCGGCAAGCATTCAAATTCGATGCGGTCGCAATCGACGAACAGCGAATAGGCAACAATGGTGATAGTGAAGCACCTATTGGATGCACACAATGAGGAGACTATACAATCTTGACGAGTCAAAACGTCATCACAGCCAATGATGTATGTGTATCATTTCGCATTATTCGCTCTAGTCGAGAAGGTAATTATGGGGAGCGATTAAGCACGTAATATTACCGGTATGGTTACCATTTCATACGTACTCTTTAATTCCTTTCGTATTATTTCCTCAATAAAGCAAAATCCTTCTTTTCGGCTACAACAAATGATCATAAATGGGTATCTCGTTCTCAAAATTTCAAAACATCCTCAAACGCTCAAAATTCCATTAGAAAATGATCAACTGAGGTGAGCGCGGTGCGGTCTTGCGAAACAATTCGATACCGCCAACTTTCATCACTGCATTTTCTTTGATTTATGGAGCGAAACTCTAGATAGAAGAGGCGTATACACGTACACATATGCATATGCACACAAGTAGTAACAAAATGCATGAGAAGTGCATATACTCAGAAATACTCTCAATGTTGTATTTAGGAAGGAGAATTTCGTCCAACAACCCTCCCTCTCCTATTACACGCTCTTTCTACTTAAAAAAAAAGCTACCAGACAGATGGACAGACACATGTCCATATACTCATATACACAGACATGAATTTGCTCTTCTGACAACGTCTGACAAAGCTCTTAATGGCCGCAACATGTCTGTCTTTGCTCATGCGGGTATGTCTGTCTGTCTGTTTCCTAGGCCTGCCAATCGTAAAAGCAATGTCAGCGAGTTTTGTGTATATATACATTAAACCGAACGACTATCTCCTCTCCCAAATTTTGTTAAGATTGATTCAGGGAGGAATTTTTTCTTTTCGAATTTCGCGTTTTGTAGAAAACGCTTTGCTTTATGTGCTTTATATTTATTTTTGTGCAAAACTTGCACAATTGGTCGTGTGAATGCAAAAATCTTTATTATTTCAACCTACTTTGCGCATTTTTCAATTTTTAAAGTGAGTTTTTTTTTTCGGAGTTTTCGAATTGGAGTGGGATCGTTCGGTTGGGCTTGCTCTGAAACGCTCAATAATGCCTTTATTTTCCCCCAATGACGCTCGTGGCCAACTAAAGAACCTCTTCGGAAAATGCTTTTATGCCTAATGTGTGATATTATATGCATAATTTCGCATGTCTGAGCATAAGCGCCAAAACATATATATATATATATATATATATATATATATATATATATATATATATATATATATATATATATATATATATATATATATATATATATATATATATATATATATATATATATATATATATATATATATATATATATATATATATATATATATATATATATATATATATATATATATATATATATATATATATATATATATATATATATAATTTGAGTGGCGATGAATATATGCATGGCGACGAATACATTTAGCAACTGAATAAATGAAATTTAATGGACCTATAAATAAATGATAATAGTGAGTTATATTGACTAATGGAAAGTGATGAAAACAAAAGCAGATGAAACTATAATAGCCCATAAGAGGAAAGCAACGAAAGAACAGTATGATCAACGAAGGGAATAATCGCTATTCTCTCTCACTACGCTCTGCCAGTACAAATCCTCGTACTGATCTGAATAATAAATTGTTTTCGACGGTTTGTATTTGTATCAATGCTCCTCGTTATTTCGTATCGAAAATTGCTTAAGCTTACGCAATCCGCTCATACGGGACCGAGATATATTTGACATGGTGTTTTGGTGAAATGCCAAAAATGTGCAGTATGACAAAGCACATATCAATTGACTGCTGTCGGCGAGTAGAATCGAATGATATCTCCAGCTTTCCTCTAGCACCAATTCTGATCATTTACTAATAAATGTGCAAATTTGGCACAGAACTGGTCACTCCGCTGAAGTTCACGTTGATAAACTTTTATCATACACAATTTTTTTTGCCATCAATGCAAGTCTCAGTGCGCATTCCATTTGGCATTTATCAGTTCACGAGCAAAAAATGCTACAAAGTCTGCAAGACTTCGTTACCTCTGCTCCAACTTTATTGAAACGTGAGATACTCACCTATCTTCTGAGAACGAAGAATACTCTCTGAGCAACGTTCTCGAAAATTCTTGTGAAAGGCTGGACGAAATACCCATGCAATGCCAGGATGAACAATTTTCAAGATCGTTTCACATTGATATCGAATAAATTGCATACTTACTTGCACAACCGGATGGCATTTCGTGAACGTTATACATACTAAAAGAAACCTCGATCTAAGTTCTCAACTTTCAATGAAATTTATCAAATGAGAAAAAGGTATAGGAAAATTAGCACTACTACAAAATCCAACACAAACACAAAAACAACTGCTGCGTATATTGAAATCAATTTGTTATGCATTATCTAGTCGATTCACATATATTCTAAAAATATTTAGGAGTTGTTTTATAATGGTATATCTGAGAGAGTCTATAATAAAGGCTTCCGGATTTGATGTTCATTACGAATTGTTGCCCATTCTGATTCGTTAAGTTCATTAAAAATTCTGAAATTATCGAACTCTGATAAATTAGGAATGCTTTTCATGTTTAGCAAAATTCACACGCAGCCAATCACATCGATTGATTCCGCATGGAAATGGTCGCTGATTTTCAATTTTCAAAACAAATTAAGCAGCTAGAAGTAAACTTACGATATTTTCCTTATCTTTCTTACGTTGTATTTATAAGGAAACGACCATAACTACATTGTGATTGAGTAGGTTTTGCTGTCTTGGGGTTGTGGAGAATATGCGTCTCGCATAAATCGACGATTTAAGCCTTCGTTGAAATCAATTTGAGAGAAGCTAACCATTGCTTAGCTTGAATGGGTTTGAGGTATTAAGCGATACACTCATATGAGAGTCTGGAAGCAATAAAGTACTTGAACAGCTATAAATTTCCACTCTTTACGGCAGGCAAGGCCTAGCTTTTCGGTTGGAGGTAGATCTTTGCATCTAACGAACTAAGGGCACTTGTTTTATGGAAACTTAAGGCCACAATTAAACACAGTTGGGCATCCGAACAATTATAGGCTGAGATTATTCAGCGAAAATAGGCCGCAGCTTAGTCTTAGACATGTGCTTGAATGCCTTCTTAGTCAGGGATTGACACCACTGACCGACCTGGACTGTTGACGTGTTTGGAGCGTTCTTCGACATGAGCGTTAGCTGACTTGGGGGTTCTAAGTGGTTATCGAATTTGAATATTTTGATCAAATTTTAACTGAGATCTTCGAATAAGCAAAGTCTTACGTCTTTAATGAGAAAAGGTTTGCTTTTTTATGGAACTAGGAATACGATTCCTTCATTAACCAGAAGTTTATCCATTCACCTCTAATTCATTTGGGATTGAGGTCACAATTTTAGGACAAGATTTGCTTAAACAAGCATGGGTTTGACTTTTAATTCGATAAGAGATTCAAGCGCCTACCTAATTTGAGAGAATGCCTTGTTTAATTGAAATCTTGAGCAGTAATCAAACATGCCTCAGAGGATGTGACAAAATAGAAGCATAAAACTCTGAATGACACAAAAACTTCACTTGCACGAGACTAATATTCTTCAATAGACTTCATGGTGCTCAAAATATCAGCTTCATACAAGAGGGGAACATTTTTTGTGGCATCTATCATTATCCTATAAAATTAGATGTGTTGCAGTGTGAATATAAATTTCAGAATTATGCCGGCTGAAGCATCTCAGCTACCACCTCTTGGTGATGCTCCATGCCTTCTTTGATACGAATGTCTCTGTTTATCTGAGTTAACTATATAATGTCAAATCGTCCACTTCGCAACAAATCTCCATTCATTCGTCGTTCGCAAATATGCTGCAACTATTTTCTTGTCGGCTATTCTATTGCCAACTGACCATAGTACAAGTCTCCTCACTCGTTGCTTTCAAGCAAACTCTTTGATTTGCCCTATCCATCCTTTTAATAATAAGATTCGCAATAGCCATATTTATACGGCCCACTTCACACAGTTCAAAACGAAATATGTGCATTTAATGCCTTTCGTTCGTTTATCAAATAAATAAACCATACTAATGAGAACGATAAGCTAGCAGAAAATCATTGGGATAATGAGGTAGTGAAAATTACCGGGCCATAGTGAGCCACGTTGAATCGAAACGAGAATTGACGAATGAAATCTGCTCATATTGAGCCGACGAATAAACTAGTGGAAATTACTTGATCATTCTTAGCCGCTTCGAACCAGCAGAATCGCACATTGCAAAAATCCTATAACTGCATCTCTAGTTTCATAGTCAGAATTTGCACTCGTTGACGGCAACTTAATCATCGTTAGCAATGGACACTTTGCATCTTCCGAATTTCACTTGTCTTGTGCATTCTCTTTCGTTGATTCTTGAGACATCAGTTTCCTTCACTGTTAAAAAAATTTTCATTCTTTTCTGTCTCACGACATGGACTTATGACAGCTCCAAAATTGCGTCCTTAACTGCTCGCAAGCTCCGACCCTCGTTTCGTCGAATAAATCACAATTGCAAATGACTGTGTTGTTGTGTTCGAGGGAATAAAATGGTATCGGTAAATTAATGCGTTCCTAGCACCCCACAGAAACTTCAAACCTTTTCAGTGAGCCCGCTGAATGGGGAAATACGGAAACATCCTTCAGAAGTTTCAGGATTTTCAACCTTGTCAGCAAGTGGCAGATTGGAGTACTCAGGGACAGAGGACGGTTCCGTATTTTCCACACGGTCATTTTCAGTGAGACCTGCAAAAGAAACCTGGTGATGCCTTCGACACTTCTCAGAATGCAAATACATCGACGCTATCGATGTTGCTCAGGAATGGCAAACTTTCCTAGATACCAACCTCCAGACATTTGCTAGAAAATCTCTGATAAGAAATATGGTAGTGACCTGAACGATGTGCATCCTTTTAGCCACCATCATCATTGGTTTGTAGAATTGGCAGAGTCCTACAACTCGCAAAATTTCGTCTCCATTATTATCTGCTACGGCTTCCCAACTTCGTATTCTTACCTGGTTTCAAAATGCAGGTGTTCGTGGACGTAATGTCATCGATCCATCAGTGGCCTTCTTTACGCTTTACAGAAACCTCAACCTTCCATTCGCCTATGCAACAATGAATGCCCTCTATTGCCTCGACCACACCCTTCCCATTCCTTCTGATTACGCGACTGCCACCAGAAACTGCACCCGATCTCCACTTAAAGCATCGAAATCCAACAAAAATACGTTCAGAAATCGAGTTATGAGATCATATAAAAGGATCTATTCAAGGCAACGACGGTAAATGGAAATGCTGCAATGAAGCCTTTTCGTTTAGTACGATGTCGTTTGAATAATATTATAATGTATAAACGAGTAAATTCGATAAAATTTACCTTGACCACACTGCTGAAGATACAATTACACTGCGCATTCGCATATGCAAATCCACTTCGAATGAGAACACTAAAAGAGGAGTAGGAAATTGAAAAGAGGTGTTTTCCGAGAGAACGACGAATCGTTTAGAGCTCACAGACGACTCGCAGACAACAAAAAACAATGCCCCTCGAGAGGTACAATCTTCGCATAATATCAAAAAAAGTGTCGTTGTGTAGCAACTTTTCGTTGCACTAATAAAATGCTCTCGCTAAAGAAGCTTTCTTAGATTTAAATTTAAAGGCTGCCCATTGAAAAAAAAAAAATTGCTAATACTAGTAATTTTTCAAATATGCACAATAATAAATTTAGTATCAATGAGAAATATGATTATGAATGAAAATAAGTGCATCCTAAAGAGCTTACTGAAATGATCTATCAATCGAAATGGCATCTGAAATTCTGTATCGGCGTTCCAAGAAGCAAAATTCCAACAGCAGCCTTTAAAGAGTAAATGTAATCGGAGAAGCGAAACCCACACAAATGTTAATTTAAATTCGCGCCCGCATTATACACTATAATTTCGAACACTAAAATAACAGCAACAACAACTTTTATGAGGAGTATTTAGTGAAAGATGCGAAAAACGTTTCGATGAAATTATTCAATGAAAACAATGCCGCCTTCCCGAATGACACCACCGAAATAGTTTCGTCGCGGGATGTTCATTAAATAAAAACATGTGTGGTCGTCTTTTGCAATTTACATAAAAATTATATGCTTGAATTAAAAAAAACATATGCAAAAAAATTCTAAATTGAAAAAAACAAACAAAAGAAAATGAGGTGTTTTCAGGCAAAACGCCGTTTGGTTTCGCGAGAGATGTCCCAAACAATAGTGTGATGATATTCAAAACGAACTAAAGAATCTTCACCTGAAATTGCCCAAAAAAAAAAGATACACGCAGACGAAATGAGGTTTCAAAAACGAGGGCAAATTCAAGCGTTAATATTGACAAGGTGAACAACCATTGCAAATCCCCGTCAAATGTACTCCTCTTCTTTTCACCTTTTATAACCTTTTCCATTCTCATACGTTTATTGCTAAACTAAACTCTTCAACGGCAAGGAATCTATCTGTGCTATATAATCGTCAAAGCTCCAACTGATCTTTCGAACAATAGCATCTAAATCGGTCGTAAAGTTATTACCCAAATTTCCGGATAAAATAACGACTGAAACCAACGAGTTCAAGCAAGTGATTTTAGGATTGAGGAAATGCTTGGCTGTTCCCTAGCAGAGTATGATTTTTGAATAGAAGAAAAACAAAACACACGACAAAGCACGAGGTAGCGATTGCTGTGAGAGTGAGATAACATAAACCAACCACAGAAGAAGACCGTCTATGTAATTGGGCTATCCGAAAACAAGCACAAAACACAACAAATCAATTCCAACCAATTCACATTATACGACCACGTCTTCCATTCACTTACAACTACTTCCGATTAGCTCATCCGATAAAGCAGCACATCGGTAATAATTCATCGCAAGTTCAATTCCGCCTACTGCATAGATATCTTATACTAATTTTGGAGACAATTATGCACATTATTTCATTGAAAAATCATGGTCGCATAACGATAGCAAGAAATTGAAAAACAAAAAACCTTACAACGATGACGACAACGAAGGAAATACAGCGAAGTATGACGCTCAAGTAGGCGAACAAGGAAATACAGCCACAAAATGGCGTTCTAAATTTTTAGCGACATTAGCGAAAGAGAGGAACTATATCTAGAGTTGTATTAAAAAGAAAAGAAAAGAAAAAAAAAACCGATCTTCCATTGCTTTAAAAACAATTTGCACGGTTTGCACACGAACGCATTTTACATTCAACGAGAACGGTAGAGCAAGAAGCACAAATAGACTGAAAGGAACACCGTTTCTTTTGTGTTAAAACAACAACAACAACACCGGGAAAGAGTCAACGGTTCACGGCGAGAAAAGACAGTGAAAGCTGTATGAAGAAGAAATGAATAAAACTCTTATATATCCGATATTTGGAACCGAATAATAAACACAAGGCAAAAATATAATCTCGCCCAACTTAGCAATAAAACTAATTCGAAAATTTCTCGTGAAATTCAAAAGAAAAAATGAAAAAGAAAACAAGAAATTATATGAAGAAAAATTCGTTTATAAGCGATTAACATATATTCATTTGTCTAATTGTTTCTGTACAGTTTCTATGAATATACAATTCAATAGTATCCTTCTACTTTCTACGAAATAAACCTTCGATAGACAATGAAATACTACCTTCCTGGTCGGGTAAGGTAGTTTTGCAAATATTTATGCGATTATGTTTATTTATTACTGAAAAAAAAGCGAAGAACAGAGAAAAACCTTATAAATATAACAAAACAGAATGAAGAGATAACAAAGTAGTTGAAGCTATTTCGAAAGAAAGGGAAAAAGAGCTGCAATATTTTGACGTCGGACGCAGAAGTGCGCTGTGGCATACCGCAAGAGGCATTCTGAAGACGGGCAACCGAGAGCAACGCTCCCAAAAAGAGCACGTCAATCAACTATCATCGCTGTCATTCGGTGGTTTTGAAGAATTCCTTCGGTAGCGCTTCCGATTCGTTAGGATCAACACGCCCCAAGAATAACGTCACGGCGTTCTGACTAACTACTCGTAGGATTCGCAACGACTCCGGTAAAGTCTCATAGCGTGCTCGAGCTTCGTAGCCATACATCGACTCCATGTATCTGAAATTTCAACTCCGTATCCAAAAGATTCGTTGGAAAGCTTTTCGTTCAACAAATGAGTCTCCCCTGTATATTCTGCCTTAGTCGTTAGATTTTTTTTCATATCCACTGAGTCCTAAATAAGGAGCTGTGGCATCTTTATTTAATAAATATAAAAACAATACAGAAACAGATGCCTGCTATCCAGAAACGAAGCGGAAACGCTCCACTCAACGCCGACGACAAGACCACGCACCTCTGAGGTCTGAAGACGCTAATGAAACTGCCCACTCTGTCAATTGGACTCTTGCAGGAATATTGGACTCTAGAACTCTAGAATTGGACTCTAGAATCTGTGCGACCCTTGTATTACCATCGACGATCTATTGTGCAGAAAGAGATGGTGGAGCTAAGCACTAGCATATAACGCGCACCTATATAAGCAAAATATGAATACAACACCGCATGTATGCATAAACGAATAAACAGACACAACACTGAAATGTTTCACCTCGACGCCGGAATCGTTTTGAAAAAAAGCCGACATCGAACCAATACCACATGCTGTACAGATAAGATGTCTTACTGACATCAAGCATGCACTTAAAATAGCAGTGATGTACATGCAACAACGCTTATCTTATACATAAGATCTTTAGAATTTTATGATGGAAAGAGTAGAGATATAATTTCTCTTTAAAATTCGAAGATGATCGGCTGCAAAGACAACGGGCTTTAGGAAGAACGACGATCGTTCCATATATCATGCATGATTGATTTACATAGCAAAGCAAAAACGGCCCGCACACTTTTTGTCATCTCGGGCTAAAACGATCTCTTCTTTCACAGTGCTGTACAAAAAACATCCATTGTTGAACCACGAGCAGTGCCTTATTAATCCCCTGATTGATGACATGCATTAGCAAAAAGCCAATCGATACCTTCACTGTGTCTCCTTAAATCTTTCTATATAACTACTACTATAAACTGTTCGCCGTCCTTTTTTAAGCTTGTACCCGTTTTGGCAGGAACAATTGAGAAGCTCCTCGTAGCTTTGCAATAAAATGTAGGACATGAGCCAAGTCGCGCTATAACATTCTCCTCTTGTCTCACTCAACCGATACCTATTCGGTTAACGCATGCAAACGTTTCACTGGCTGTTTTTGTTTTCACAGGTAGTGTATCCTGTGATAGCCGATGAAAGGATTGTTTCGTAGGGAAGACATGAGCTTCAAAGGACAAGTACGATCACAACTTCTTGTTATTCAGCGACAGCCGTGTATGCACCTGAACAAATCAGTGAAAGCGAGGGAAAAAGCGTGTGCCATGCCACATAAAAAGTGCTTCGCATATATACGGCCCCTGAGAGAAGCGAATGCGGCTGTCAGCAGCCCACCCCTAAGCGTGCACATAAAAAGGGCCCATACGGAGGGTTGGCAGTGATGAAAAACAGCTGGAGTGCGCCAATGCAATGCAAAACATATGCATGTCGCACACATGCGGCACACACACTAGCGCAACGATTCGTATGTATGACTGACGCGTTCCTCGATGTTGACATCTGCAACCGCGGGGTGAACGGCTGGCAGCAACGGATACTCACTCTGGAGCACTCACGAAAAACAGCACAAGCAAGGGGAAATCAGGACATAAAAACACCATGTAAAACATTACATTTAGTGAAGAGATGAAGACACAGCACACAACGAAAAACCGGTCGCGACGTTAGCGCCACCCACGGCAGCAGAAACACAAACAATCGCCCAATGTCAAAAGCACACTGAATGCAGCCGGCTGCCCCTTCAACGTGCTAACATCAGCACAACGTTTCAACGCAACAGCGAAACACACACGCAGCAATAAACGCTTCGCGAGTGATCGACAAGACGCATCACCGCTACGCGTGCGCTTTTCTTCTCCCGCACGTGCAAGCATGGTCAGTTGTTACGTCGCCGACGCACGCAGTGTGCAACGCATTTGATGATTGAAGGGCCGTGAAGACGTGCACGAGTAAGTAGGATTGCCCAGGTGATGAAAGACCAGAACGAGGAAAGGAAGTGACCGCAGGAAGATTTGCATAGGTGATGAAAAACCAGAACGAGGAAAGGAAGTGACTGCAGGAAGATTTGCCCAGGTAATGAAAAGCCAGAATGAGGGAAGAAAGTAATCTCAACGGCACAACGGCGAATGAATGATAAGTATGGAAACGCAGACCTATCAAAAACACGGCTAACAAGGAGAATAAAGAATTCGAGGAAAGTGAACATAGAAGACGATATCTGACCAAAGGCTAGCGAAATAATGCAGTAAGATCAGCGTGTTTAACTGAAGTTTGCAGCCAGATGCAGTAAGAGAAGAAGAACACACTCTCGGATCGATCCTTAAAGTTATCCAATCCTACCTTGAATTTTTCTTCAAATTCAAAAATTTGGCATCACGCTCCCTATAGATCTTCACAGTATCATTCGGACAATCATCCCCTCTCTTTTCAGAATGTTGGTAACAGGCAGAAATAATCATGGGCATGACCAGTTAACTCGTCGCATTAACAAACTTTTCTAATATTCTTTAATCTCACTCATGAACAGCATGCGTTACTTTAAAACGACCATATATTGACAGCCAAGCATTTCATGTCGTGACAACCAGGATCTGCCCGCTTCAAAAATCCAGGACCGAGTGAACCTATCCGGTTCGAAAACTCAAAGAATGACCATTTATAGGCAATTCATATATGCTCATCCATAGGCAGCACTTCAACGTTTAAGCAGAACGTTGAGAAAACGAAGAACGAAGAGGGAATGCATTGTTTATTTTTGAATAGAACCGGCTCATTTCATTCGGAATCTCCAATGTCCAAATATATCCTCATGTTTTTTCTTGGGACATCTGGCTTCCACGAATTCAACATTTAAAAATGTTTTTCTTCTGCGCCCGAAATTCTCATAGATGTATGTGTTCAGATAGCAAAGTCTCGTTCGTTAAATAGTTAAGCAAATGATGAAAACCTTCGTACCGATGCAAAAGCGCTTGATATTCTTGACAATGGCGAGCAACGGTGGTCTTATCGGCTGGATCGATAAGTGCCTCACGATTCGAATCGAACAATACGATTAGCACTATGAGGTCGATCGCCAATTCATTGTTCCGCACATCTGGATGCAGCGATTGACAGAATCTAAAAGAAAACGGAATTTCGAAATTCATCTTTTTATGATACTTCTTGATGGGGGGTATTTATTTCCACTGGCTGAGACTATTTTATTGTTCGGCCAAGTTTCTACGTTATATTTTTGACGCCTCTTCCCCACAATATTCATTCATGTTTTCTCCAACCTATCGTGCAATATTTCGATATTTTATCGCTATCAGGGATGAAAATTGAGGACATTCTCTATAAAAGAAGATTCGTGTATGGATGCCTAGTAAAGAACCACCTTTCAAAAGCATTTTAGACACTTACCTTCCAACGAGTTTTCCACCTTCTCTTTTACAGTCCGAATAAATTTATAAAGGCGAGGAATTTGTCCCCCAAATGTCGCTATCTCAGTTTCCCCCCCCCCCCCCCCAAAAAAAAAATGAAGCGAACTTTACCTAACTACGCTGCTTTCAAAGTCATACTAAAAGTCTCAACGGATTATTGAGTTGTCTTTGCTTTCTATTTGAATTTTAACGATTTATTGTGTTCTGAATTTTCAATCAATGTTATCAATTCCATCAAGTTCTATTATTGTTTCTTCGTATCACACCCATTTTTATTCCGTCACATCACTTCTTCTTTGGCCTCAATGACATATCCGATGACATATTCCTCATTTCTTCTCATCCTCTTCACGCCATACCTTATTTCATGTGGTGGCGAATAAATATTTAATCTTTGAAGTTGGAAGCATGTGGGAAATAGAAAAGAAATTCGAAGAAATTCTTAATTAAATTGGCTGGGAATATTTTAGTGATAATCACGCAAGCCCATCGTTTTAAGTAAAACATTACAAAAGAAGTCCGCATTAATAGCAATATTTCAAAATGCCATCTCTAAAATCAACGTAAACTCTCATAAGTGGATGAAAATTTTTGCATAAAAGCATTCCCTCTTTTAAACAAATATGAAAATTTTTCAGTCGGAAATTACTCTTTGCTCTTTTCTGGTGACATCTTATGACAAATGAAGCTTGAAAGCTAGAAACGGAACAAGTAAATGAACAATGGAAAAGCGCTTTGCAACATGAAAAGGAGAATTACAAATGAGTAACTGCATATGAGAGCTCATACTTGAGAAAGCCGTCTTTTTGTTGATCTCGTAGACCCTCTTTCAATTGATCAAACATTCCCAACGATACGTGACAATGCTCTGGAACGACCGGCGTTCTCCAGCACTTCTGATCCATATCGAAACGAGTTACACCACGCATCGTTAACATCTCTACCATGCCACCTAAATGACACATCCAAATTATGAACGCTAAATCCAATTTATCTACATTTACTCAATGGTGAATCAAAAAAATCAAAGGATATTAGTGGAGAAGCGTTGAAAATGATATGCAAGGAAGTTAACAGCCGTCGACTTTCATTCTATAAAACACAAAAATTTGCTTACTGCTGATGCAATAAAATAGGCGATCAATGAATAAATGCTGACTAAATATGCAAATTCAGTTGGGAAAACTATACGGAACAATTCGGTCGATTAAATGTTAGTTTATTATGCAAATAAGTGACACATGCAAACAAAAACCCCTTCAAATTTCGTTATTTTTTCTCGACCACTGTTATAAATGTATCGACAAATTTCCGGTCCCTTAACGCAAAATTGTATTTCTAATTGAAAAATATGCATACATAAATTTTGGTGAGAAATTATCGTGTTCAACTCATCGCTTTGAACAACATCACTTACAATATAACGATGAGTGGGATAGTATTCCATCAACTCTCGAGAATTTTGCAAAGCTTCCTCGCTCACGAAGAGGAAAATTGTGATAAGGACAAGCCTTTGCAAAACTGTGAATCATTCAGGTGATCGCGAAAGGCCTCATGCATATGCATCAGGTTATCTATTTAAAGACTCTTCCCAAGAAAGCAGGATTGCCACAGGCACAATTGCCTCTGTTCCCTCGAATCACGAGGATCTCGAAACGTTGCAGAGGCTTTCGTGCATGAGATCACAGGCACACACCACTCTACTTCTCATCATAGAATGAGAACAGAATTTGGTAGTAAAAACGTGTTGGGTTCAGGTCGTCACAAGGGGCGCCGCTTTGAATAGACAATCGTCAGTAACCTTTAAGAAGGGCGAATTTCCCATCCTGTGAGAGGTCGTTGAATGAAGGTAATTTCTTTGCCATTTTGACGAGCCGTCGCATGGTGATATCCATAATGTTGAGTATATCTGTCGGATTATGATCCGACTTTTTCAGACAAGCCGCTTTACGTGGGTCTTCTATTGGCTCATTCATACAAGCAAATGCATCGCGCACCTGCAAACATCTTTTTCTCGACGAGGAAAAAAAAACTCTTTGAAGTTTAAAACTGCTCGGATAGAAATATCTAAAGCTTATTCGGCATCAAAATTTGCTGCTCTTTTTATCGCATGGGAGTTAAATCGACTTAAGTGAATCCTCTAAAATAAATAAAAGTTTTTAGGGTCCATAGTTGATTCCACAGGCGGCAACTTAACGACTATATAGAATGGCTTCTTGCAAAATAGTTTTATTTTAAATTATGAATTTCGGCGAGTAAATCAGTAATGATGGATTAAATTGAAGAATAGCTACTCAAGAAAATAATGTCCTGGAGAGGAGAGAAATTAAGGCTGAATAAGGATAAAACTGCGCAACAGCAACATCATTGCCTCTATACCGCAGTGAGTCCATTTCGTTTATAAAATAAAACAAAACTATATCCAGCATATTATTTTACAAGTTGAAGTGATTTCTTTAAAATGCGTTCTATCTTCATTTCTCATCTCAATGAATCAAAGTTTATTCACATATTTTCAGAATTGAGCATCGACGAAATGGGGCAACTATCATTCGGCGATACGGATTCATTCCCTCTCAAGATTTTTGCAAAATATAACCGAGAGATTTTCAATTATTTTGTATTGATGTGAACGGTAATCATACAAAAAAATATGAGATGCAATTACACTCAGACAACAAACATTTCGAAGAAAAAATTTCAGCAATTGTTAAATCTAATAAACAACAAGAAAGTTATGAAAACGTCTATAAATTCGTAACTCCATCTAAAATTTTGCAAGTTGAAATTGCAAAACGCATCTAAAATTTCGATCAAAACTCGACGATATTTTAACACTTTCATGTTGCATTATTCATCTCTTATTATCATTATATTATTTGGCGAACAATGAATACAATCTTCGACTGCTAATCTATCCTATTTCAAACAATTCCTCTACGAATTGCAGCTAATTTCAACTGTCAATCCCCCCTCCCCCCCCCCCCCTCCCCCATTTTTAGCATTTTCTTATTCAGCATTTATGAGAATATCAATCGTCTTATTATCGTATCGTTCACCACTATTAAATCAATTCGATAAAGCTTGAAAAATGCTTCTTTTCATCCCCACACTATTAAATTCACTAGATTTGAGTAAAGCTTTTTTCAAATGCTTACAATATCAAGAGCGCGTAGCTCAGCTGAGTTCAACTGATAATTGAGCTTCGATTCTCCTTCACGATAGATCGCTGCCTGAAAGCATAGCCTCGAAAATAAATATAAACGTTCATTTTACTAATTATATCCTAAACACAAGTCTATAGCAAGAAATATTCAAACGAAGAACGTAACGTTGATAATATGTTCAATAGTGATCCGCTTAGCTTCAACAAATGCCAAATAATACAAAGCATTTGGCTTTCGTTTGCTGAACTCCCCAACGGAAATTAAATTTCAACTTCAACTGAATGCTGATTTTTAAAGGATTGATGACCACTGTGAATTCAAATCTTCGAATTGGAAAAATACTTTTTAAAGCTTACTTAATGAAACATTCTGCTATCAAAATGAAAAAAATCGTTCGAATTTCTCATAGAAAATAAAACGTTAAATTTCTAATAGCTCCAAAACAATTGCAATAATAAATGTATATTCCGCACTTCATAAGAAAATGGACGATTCGAAAATAAAGTCTCTCAAAGATGGGAAATTCCCCCCCCCCCCCCAAAAAACCCAGTGCGAACAAAGCATTTTCAGCAAAAAACTATTAGTGGGGAACTCTTCCACGTAAGAATATTACGTCGATCCTCACCAATTGTAGACATTCACACCAATAGAGGAAGCATTCACCTTAAGTGCTTCTGGTTCCGAGGTGGCCTTAGGAGACTCGAGGTTAAGTTCATCATGAATCGTATCATGCATATATTTCACTTTCTTCTCCATATCAGGCGTCAGCTTGAAAGCTGCTCGAGGAACATTCGCTGCCGCAACACTCAGTTCCGTATAGTCGGCGATTGCTGCAAACGTTCAACACTGTGCAGAGTGACGTACGGAGCATCCCTCCGGGTAGGATATAGCTGCACATAAGGAATAATTTCGCAGTCTGCTCATCTTGGACGAACTTCGTAAATTTTCGCAGAAAAAGCCAATGGAGGCATCTCAACGTATTTGATCGTTTAAAACACCTTTCATGCATTATAATATCGATTAGCTGTTTAATGAATGAAGCTCGCTACTGAGATGAAACTAAGGGTAGTACTACTACCTCGACAGCCATTTCGAGCAGAAAGTGATGACTAAGGAAAAAATTTAGTAATCGAATCTCCCACATCAACGACTAACCATACCGGCAACCGTATGTAAGGGAAATACCCTCTTCATACAGATGGACAATTCTGATATCTCATAGTAGGCACACTTGATTCGAGTTGAAACCTCAAAATCAGCGCGGACTTACTACTAAGGTTTGTCACATGGTTTTTATTCCCCTTCCCTGACCCGGTATTGACTAGGTGCGAAGAACCTTGACCTGCAAGGAACTGGGCTAACAGAGTACTGCATCTGCGATGGAGCGTGAAAAACAAAGATTGCTGGAATTTGGCTTACGAGCTCCTTGTATTAGTGTGGGACGAATTATTCCGTGACTGTTGCCGATGCTCATAAGGGATTCGTGCTCGGTTGGTGAATAGACATTACGCTTCACGTCGTCGAATGTGGTGGTCAACGAAGGCGCGAGAGTGGTATTACCATTGGGAAGGACCGCACCGCCCGCCTTGGCCGCCTTCAGCAGCGCCTGATACTCTTCAACCGACATCGTCACGTGTGGCTCGCCTGCCAATATCAATCCACAATGCTCATTTTTCTAACTCTCACTCTCTCTTTCTTCCCTCTCCCTTCAAAACTATGAAAAAAATTTTCCTACCTCTAAAAGTCCAAGAATGCTCTTGTCTGAAAAAGAAAAAATTCTTAAAATTCGTTACATGCCTGCCACCAACCAGAAAAAAACCCAATGATCAGCAGTGCTTATGCTGGTTTTTGATCTCTTCCGTCACCTATAAGTTGCTGCATATTTGACATGACTAACGATATATTGAAAGCACTATCAACACAGACCTATCACAAACGTCCTGTATTTAATTACGATGCTGCAGCTACCTCATACAGGATCTAAACGAATGCTCATCAAGATCACTAATGAATTCACTGGTTCTATAAGCTATAGCCATAAAATGGGAACCATAAACCTACTACAGCAATCATTATGCAATACATAATCGCAGCTTATATACACATAATGAAGCTAACCCATCTATGCGCTTCAAATTTTGAGATGAGCAGCGAGAAAAGAAAGAACGCTGCAGAGCAAGGCATAGTATCGCGCGGCAGTGCGGTCCGCATTTAACGATCCCTTTTTGCATATTGTTCCGCCGAAACAATTCTTAGCGAGAACCTCTTGGTCGGTAAATCCCTTGATATTCAACTGACCGAATCGGTTCCAGCATTCAATTTCCTCCACCGATCGGTTAAACTATCGACCGACCCGGTCCACCGAATTTTATGGGACGTTGTTATATGCCAATTATCGAAACGCTTATATTATAATAAATAAAACCTCTTAGCTAAACAGCAAGGCGATTGTGTCATATGGGAAAATCTTCGTGAGGACAAAGATGGCCAAGTGCAGAACTCAGCAACTTCGTTCACGAAGATTATAAACAGTAAATAAGCAAAAAATCCATGATATTTGTAATAAGCATACAAGAAGTTGCAGCCATAACGCCATAAAATCCCTATTGGTTAATTAAAGTTGGTAAGTACGACGCAACTTGGAACGGGCTGCGAATTATTTTCGCTATGGTCACCAAGGTTTTATTACAGCTGCGCCACGCATGTTTCGAGCTTTAAAAAATTTGCCACATACATTTCAACTAGTCGTATATTTGAGTCAATCATAACCGAATGACGTGGATTTGAGCTGCCGTACGCATATGACCGCGCATACTTCAACCGCAAATTGTTCGGCGGTATAGATCAACTACTATGTAACGGTGTAATGATGCGCAAGCCACATAAGTACCATGGATTGCCAATAGCATGGTTACTGTGGAAGCCTATGAGGTTGAACGTTTACCGGATTCATGGTCGTGCCATGGGGCATCTATGAATGGAACGGCGCAACTAAACTGGTGGATAATGGATGCTAATAGGTGCTTAAGCGTTGCGCTAAGGCTTGAACATTTCTGTAGTTGAAATTTTTCTGCATGGATGACTGCGCCATGAGGGCGCAAGTGTCCGCACCGACATGTCCCACGGCATAAATACCCACATCACAAACGACTGCTTTCAAGTTCAAATCCCCCGTGGCGCAAGTGTCCAGTCAAAGAAAATTTAATTGTGCAGTTATCCGCATTTTAAGACAACTATCTGTGACGCAATTCCCGCATTGGTATACTCACTGTACTGTCTTTCCATTAACGTGTAGCTCTCAGCGATATGAGTTGTGCTGTAGCCAGACCTCTCTCTTTTATGTAGCTACCTAATAGCGCAAGTGTCCGTGTTCAGAATCCACGTTTTCACACGTCAAGAGCAAAGCTGAGAATGAATTTCACGCGGCTCAAACTGATTGAATTATTTGCATCTCAAATTTCATGGCTCAACTGAGTGCGGCTTGATTATAATGTCACTGAAATGACAAAGGCTTACCTAAGACTTTGTAGCTATTTAATCTACACGTGTCGTGCAAACTGACCATTTATAAGCCGTCCAACTTAACGACTTTCTCAACTTGTCACATCCCAATGATCGACGCCTCACAGAAAGGGAGAGCAAAATTTGAAAGTGACTGCATAATCGAGGAAAAACCACCCCACTCGGGATGAAGCGGCTTGTGTTTGAAGTAAAGGCGATACTCACGTTCAAGAGAAAGCTAGCATACTGTCGCAGCAAAGGCTTATGCAGAATGGCGAAGCCCATAAACGAGGAAAAATTAGGAACGCTAAGAGAAATAAGAAGAAACATAGAGAAGAATGTATTATGAATGAAACGCATAAAGGTGAAATGGTGCTTCAGAAGAAATCATGAAACACACCTTTGATCATGAACTGATCAGCTGGTCGTGTTAGTGGAGAGACCGCCGTCGCTGCACCTGATGGAAGTCCTGGACCGCAGCTGTTCCGCCGCATATTTGCATAGGCTGCATTTGCGGCAGCCGCCTGCTGCCGTTGCAGACGCATCATATTCGACTCATACTAAAAATATATACATACAGATCGTAACCATATAAGAATCTGCATAACCTCAATCTTTCGGTTCATAACCAATGAGCACAAATATCCTGACAACCTATACCTCATCGTATCTATCGACAAACCTAGTAACTATAGCCTTTGATGCCAGACGTATGCAAATATAATCACAAAACTACTACCATATTGCCATCATGATGTGCTCTATAAGTATAATAAATCAACTGTATCAAATAATATATTTGAGAGAAATCTTTACTCGACATTACAATTAGAATAGTGAATAAAATGGTTGAAAAAAAAAATAAATGCTTTCATATGATTGAATGTTAATACATTTAACATAAAAATCATTGAAAAATATCATCTAATTTTATGCAAATATATTAGATAATCCCCTTTACTATTTTATGAAATTTATATGCAATAAAAATTCATAAAATATTATCACCTTAAGAATCTCTTTATCATTTCGTTTTCATTTAAATAATATCAATTGATAAACATTTTCTAATTGTTAATGCAATTAGAAAACGTTAATCTCTAATTCATTGCTTCCTATAGAACAATTATTATATAGTCTAGAGAACTTTTTTTTTTTTTTTTCACATTCAACGGTTCCCTCCTATTAAACTTCATTCTTTTTTTATAAGCTATCATTCGAAAATGATAAAAACTTATCTGATTATTCCCCTCCTTTATCGTTGACCTCAACAGTAAATAGTTTGTAGAGAAGAGCATCAATTTCGAGCGAATTAATCATAAAATAAAATTGTGAGCACCCTTCGATCAATCACCAACGGTGACTTCACCGGTCATTTTTTCACCCTCCACATGGAGACATAAATCTTGAATACGTTTTCATCGTGGAAATCCTTCTCCTCCCCTAAGGCGCTTTTTATCTACCTAGCAATTAGTAAATCGGCTATGTTCATATAGGTGTCTAGCTGATTTACGTCACTTAAGTCGGCTGTATGCGGTTCATGTTTTTGCTAAGCACATTACTCGGTACCAAGCGCATAGCTAGAAAATTTTTCTGCGAGAATGTCGAGGCGTTTCGGAGACTGCTCTTATTCATTTTTTTTTTCCGCATGTCTGCATCCTTTTCTCTTAAATATCGCCTAAAATGTCGAAAAGTTGGAGTTAGTTTCGACCTCATGGATTTCTGACTATTCAAATGCAGCATTATTGTAATAAGTCTTGAAGAGCAGCACTAGAAAAAGATTTGCCAAAAGTTTCTCTATCATTCTCATGGCAATGAGGCAAAAAAGCGCTGACCGCATCAGTGTTATTGTCAATATGAGGTAGACCAAGAATAGCGCCGCGGGTGGGTGAATCGGGAGAGGAAGAGGAAAGCACCGATGGTGAGACCGTCGATCCCGAAGGGCTTAGCATCTGAAAAACCAACGAACGCGATTATACGCGTCCGTTCAACCATAGCACCATTTTTACTTACCTTTACTTTGTCGTCTATCATCTAAAAAAATCACATCTCAAAAAAAAAAAACATTCACAACTATTGTGGGGGAAAAATTCATTCAATTATGATAAGAAATATCCGCAAAAATATGAAATGGAAAATAATGCGCAAAAAAAAAAGATAAACATACACCCCGAAATAGACAGTAGCCATCAAATAAAGATGGATATATGTAGAACCGCGGCGATATTGATGGCGCAGAAATCAACTTCAAAAAAAGTTCAAAGTTCATCTATCTCTCGCACAATTTTTACTCTCCATTCAAATTTCACTACAAGGGGATCACGCATTCAAACAATCATAAACCATAAATATGGCTTGTGAAGAATCAAAAATCAAAGAGATTTTTTTTTCCACATACCGAGTTCAAACTCGGTGGGCTCACCATCGATTGATCCGTTGAACGTCGATTCAGTAATTGAGCAGCTCCCATAGCAGCTAAAATTCAATCAACGATTTAGGTGACCTATGCTATCGAACTCTATGCAAAAATCTTTTTTCTTCTCTCTTCTTCAAAGCGGTAAATTTGCAGAATTGGGGAAGTCCTTTGGAAATAAGAAATATTCTGTTTGGAAAAAGTATGAGATTTTGACAATGCCCTTGAAAACTTGTGCATCATTTTGCAACAACATTTTCGTTATCTAAGTCCACTGAATAAGAAATATTCTCAGGGACAGTCAACATTTTTTTAATGATAGCGGAATTTAGAGATCCGTTTCGATGATTCAGCTATCAACGACTAGAAGATTTTCAAACATTAAATGGCTCATAATTCACGTCATAAATAATACATTAAATTATAAAAAGTGGAAAAGATTTTTTTATGGAGGTGAAGAATCATCAAGTAATAAATTCTATGACAGCAGAGAATCTCTCTGGGCAAATTATTGCTGCTATAGAGAATTTCAACGTATCATATAAAAAACAAAGAGAAATAAATCGAATATAAACATAAAGGATGATAGTGAAGAGCACAGAAATGATGAGCAAATTGAAATGATCAACGAGAGATGAAAGAAACGTAAACTTACAAGGTGTAGCAGAAGCACTATTGCCCAAATGATTTGAGGTAGCAACACTCATTGCAGAGGATGTTTTTGTCGCAGATGAACCACTGCTTGCGACATTTTGAGTTTGCATATGATTCAAACGTGAATTCTTCCGCCTTCTTAGTTGTTCTTCGTTTAGTATCCATTCTTTTTTCATGCCAACCTATAAAGATGAATTCATCAATGAAAACAATTTCTTTATGAACAGAAAAAGTTGATGTAGAGCCTTTAATGAAGCTATTTATTCTAATCTTGTAGGATCGATTCTTTTCCATACTCAGAAAAAAAAAGTTTCTGCTCAACTTTCTTATTTGATACATAACAGCATAAATCCCAGAGGAATTTCTAAGAAGTTGTCCATAAATTTAAAAAAAAACTTGGCTAAATGTCGTGAAATCGAAAATTTCACAAGTCAGTATCGGAAAAAACGCAGAGTCCCCGTTGTCTTTGATACGCAGTTTGTGCGCATTTTGGCCGAAACTTGGAAAAATGGCAAAGAGTGGACAGGAGAAAATGGCCAAAAGTGGACAGGCGGTAGCATATGCGACTATAGCCACTTTCATTCATCTAGTATCGTAGAATAAAAGTAGTTTATGTACAATGCTGATATATTTTCTGAAATTTAAAGGAAAAATGGAATAGGAGCGAAAAAGAAAACCGTGAAGCATTTCCGAAGACGGCATTTTTGACAGAATCGACGACTGACGGAATTGATATCGCAATCATCGGAGTATGGACACTTGAATTCCTGGAAAAAAAAATCGAATGAACAATTAAACGTAACCATAATGGATCATACCTTAAAACATACAATTATATCGTTGTGATTGCTTATAGGCTCTTTATTGATATTCTCAAATTGCATTAAATAAATCGATTGGGCATCCATGATACTCATAAAATGGTGTTTTTCTCATTGCTCAAGCAATCTTTGCGTTCCAGTAAACATTCAGCGCTAAGCAAATAGACAGCAAACAATATTTATCGTGTTTTCCACACAATTAGTCAGCAATACTTTTAGAAGCATCAACATATATTAACTTCTTATTTCTCTCTTTTCTGCAACACATTTTTTTTTGCAGCAAAAAAAAAAAAAAATATGAACGAAACAAAACAAAACAAAAACAAATTTCTACAAACTAAAAAAAAAACACTCCTATGAAAAACATTTGATTATTATCCTCTTTTTAAAGAAATTCTTTCATTCGTTCAATTTAAAAAAAAAAAAAAACCTTTTCCATACGTTTAAGAAATAAATGAATTTAGAATTGCTAACGATGACGATAAAATCATAAGTTCATTGCAATTTTATTCATAAATTATGCTAATTACTAGGCTAATAAGATGAGAACTATAAAATAAATTTCGGCAAATATCTATATTCAAAAAAAAACCTGAAATTCAAATAAGCTTTCAAAAAATGGTTTAAAAAAAAAGAAATTCAAAAAAAACAAACAAACCTTTGGTCTGAGAGCATTTCGTCTGAAAAACGCTTTACACGATTCACATGTTATCACGTTGAAATTATAACCGGTTGCATGATCACCACAAACGCGACATGTTTTCTGACGTCGACGAGCCTCCTATAAATTAATTTCATCATTATTGAACAATCTTTCGCTCGAAGATTCATTGATTCGTTAACTTTTTTAATGAAAATTTTTGAAAATTTTTCGAAACGTTTCAATATCACATTCGAATTATCCTATATGGTATTATACAGGTAATGTTATCTGATAATTGATAATCATAAATGTGAAAGGTACGCAATACTGATATAGTTTGAATACGCTGTTAAAAAGGTGGGAAATCGCTTTGGAGTGGTATTATGCCACAAACTTATCGCCATGTTTCTTGTAAAAAGTCATATACTCTTTCAGTCTAGGTAGTATTTTTCAATCTCAGCAGTACCTGAGCGCATATGAGAAAATATTATCGTAGTAAAATACACTCTTTCAAAAAAAAAAACCTCAGAATGAAAAGTGATGGACTATCGGTTGATAAGATTAATAAGACATCAATAAGACGTTATAGTAGGTTTGGCAGGCTCATCTGGAAATTTCTACTTATATGAGGTGAAAGAAGTTACAATAGTGATAGAGATTCAAGCCTTAAATTCAACATACACTGAATTTAAGCAGTGCTCCAGGATAATGGAACATAAGTGAAACGCTTTTCCCTTCTTTTTTTCCCCTTAACGCCTTCAATGATCACTTTTCTAGTGCATATCCACCTACCAGTGTTACTTTTCTGATGACAATTATGGATGGAATGGGAAACATTCATTTAATAAGCGTCGATAATCTCGTCACGCATTTTCGTATAGATGAAAGAAACAAGAAAATGAAGAACTGTGCCTTATTGCACAATAATATGCGCTTTTTTTTTGCAATGCGATCAATAAAAATTTTCATAATTTAGCAAAAAATGATAAAATATAAGCAATAAAATCATGTCATAATCGATTCGATCGCCTCCGCACATTTTACATGAAAGATGAATATTATTATGACCAAACTGCTGTGAAATGCGATGCTAATAATGTCTACTAAACCCTTTAGAAGTTTCGAAAGCAACATGAAGGATGATGGAAGAAGTCATCGTTTAGTTTATATTAAGCTTAAGAAATTCTACAACGTTGATCTCATTGATTACCTCAGGCGAAACTATAGGGTGAACACTGATGTACTTATAAACGCATAGACACTACCATCCAGGATCGATTCTGTAAATAAAACTTCAAGAAAAGCCCATAGGAAATTCTTAAAGCCGAATTTGACCTCAAACATCATTAGAAGCCGAATTTAGAGATTTCCTGTTGCAAGAAACGAATTTGCCACGCCAACGAGGAAATTAAAAATTATCAGCGCTATTATCTTCTGAAAAAATGAAATCCCTTTGCTATTTTTAAGATATATGTACGTTGGACGATATTTACATCGACTTCATTAGGAGGAAGACTATTAACCAGAAAGACTGATGAAAAGGGGACGACGAGGAGATCATGTGCTATATTCTAACAGAAGGAATATTTTTGAATAAAAAAAAAATCGTCTGTGCATTTATCATGCCGTATAATAAGGTATGATTTCATGACTAAGCATGCAAACTGCACTGCTTCTAAGGTGCTAAGGCCGGACGATGACCCATATGTGGTCATATACTCTCTAAAAGAGTGGAAAACTTTACACGAATAAGGATGCTCCATACGCATTATGGGTCATATATCACGAAGTATACCTATGGCTGCCGCATTTATTTACGTTACGCTTCGCGCTTTTTTCATTGAAGCGCACACCTGTCACACCTGCCGTAAGGTGTCGTTTGTTCGCTGCATCGTATTCAAAAAAAAAAGATCAAGTTCGTTATCATCCTTATTCATTGCCACATTTTTGATATGCTCAAAATAATCGATGCTATCTTCGACATTATTCTCGCTCTTTGTTGCCACCACTTATTTCGTTTACCTTTCTATGTGTCCTCTTCGCCCTCGCCCCTTCCCCTAAGAGATCGTTGCATGAAAAACCATTTCTATATGAAGCGAGATAATCAACCTCTAAAAAATAAACATAACAACTGTTAAATCAAACATATGCGCATTGCATAAATAAGTTGGCGATATCACTAATAGCAAAGATATTATGAAGTGAGAGCAAAATAACGCATTTTATAGTAATCGAATTTAGAGAATTTCATTTCAGCAATGCTGAGTGGAATAAAGAATAGTAGCCAAATGGATTAGCACATACACATAGATAACGCCTAGTCATAATTCCCCTTATAAAGGACCATAAAAAAATGCGTGAATATATTTATATTCGTTTGAAAAATCACAATTGGACGATGTGTTCTCTTCGTTAAACGATTTGCATATCAATTTTTTTGCATATAAATTAACAAATACACATATAAAGCGCATTATCAAGATATCATTTCCAAATATATTTCATATAGCAATTCAATCTTGGAAAGCATTGAATTTAGAGCTTTTTTGAGGGGACAATTGATGAATGTATTCTATGGGGAATTTATTAATTTCTTAGAAATTAGCATTCGTTTAAAGACCGTTCGGCACATACTCTAACTAAAATCGAGTTTGCATCTCACATCGATTTTATGCAGAATTTGTGGAAAAGTTTACATGCCAAAAAATTTACTATGATCTGCGCTCCTTGTGATAATATATGCAAAATAACGAATTTATATTTTTAATAATCGAATACTCCCTTCGAAATCTTTAAACAAGACGATCTCTTTTCTTATATAACTTGACAGGTGTGAATTCATCGAGATTTTCACCACTTTTAAACCTCCACAAATTCTTTCAAAAATGGCCAATCAGTATGACTTATAACGATATGGGACGTCATTCTCTGATGTACATTATAGTCGCCAAAATTCGGCAATTTCCGTGGCTCTCGAATAGAAATCACCTAACAAATTCTCTGACACGTGTTTTTACAATTATTAAAGCTTATAAAACAAAAATCGAAACGTTGCAAATAAATAAAACATGAAATAAATGAATGGCAAAGAAGAGGCAAAGTAATTGGTACGAATATGATGCGCTTTCGCATTTCCATTTCTCATACCAATCAGTTCAGTGAAAAGCGAACAAATAATAAAATTTGCGTAACAATGCATCGTTACTTAACTAATACGATCCCTTGTAAAGTATAATCATTTATGTTCGTTTTTTTATGGCGTAAACAAACTATGCAAATTTTTCAACTCCGAATTGCTATAAAACGCTTAGAAATTTTATGTGTTTTCAAGTGACGATACCCCATTCTTAAGGCTGATTGAATGCATCTGAATGTTCGAAGAAAATAACCCGTAGAGTATAAATTACATTCATCGATTAAGAAGTTGTTAGATAGTTAAAAACAAAGAATTTGATATGAATAGAGCAAATTAAAGACGATTCTTTATGCAAACTTTTTAAATTACCAAAAATATAAATAAACGATTATTTTATTATGCAGTTTTACTCCTATCAATTTTTTATAGTCTTATCTGAAAGCATTGAACATTTCATTCTATATTAGAGGAGATTACGAAAATGTTGGTGGCGCCTCAAAGAAAATTGATTCCGTTCGGAAAAAGTGCACTCCCATACAATATAAGCTAGCAACGATGATAAAAAGTGGGCCAAAGATTATGTGCATAAGTTTCAATGCATATGGTGCATCAAATTTTATTCAAAGAAAAGAAATGTGCAGTGCTAAATTTTCGCATCTTTTTATGCTGCGATCTGAGAAATGAATTAGATTCAGCTTTCCTTCCTTATTGAGGCTCTACTTCAACCATTTGCTTGATAACTACATTAAATAAAACCAATCATCAACAGTTAAATATAAAATAAAAAATAGTGTATATATCCAACAGTACTCCAATGTCCGATAGATATTCCAATAAACCATAGAAAATTGAAGAAAGATATAGCAAGTAAGCAGCATAGATGGGGAATTCCCACACTCAAGCAGCTCGAAAATGTTGTTTGCAAAGAACCTCCATCTCAGAGTAGATAATTTAGTTCGGCTAAATGGCCTAAATTTACCAACTCAAGCAATTTTTTTCTCTTCACATTTTGGCATACAGGACAATCCAATAGAAAATTTTATAGCGCTTTCCAAACAAGGAAGGGCATTAAATGTCTGTTTGATAAATGAAGGGGGCATCAATAAAACAGGCATGCATATAGCACTATCATCGCACACCAATGTTTTATGGTCAAAGAAGGATTACCAATTGACTAAGAAGGATCATGCGTTTATCACAGTCTGAGGATGAAGGGCTATAACTGGCGCCAACAGAAATACCTTATCTTCGGCGAGCACATGACGATTTTTGTTGGTGCCGAATTGTTTTCAATAAAAACGAAAATCAAAGATAGTGAATGCAGTAAAATACTGATAAAAGTATGTATTGGCGCGTGATAACACATACGCTGTGCATCACTCCAACAGAATCACCCTATCTTCAATTTCCTGTCAATGTGATGCAATTTATTATGGAAGTGTCAAGCACTAAAAATACACCTTATTTTTTTGCTTATGGATTATTTTCAGAGATGATTATTGCTAGATACCTTTAGTGCTCACCTTTGACAACTCAATTACACCTGAAACATCTCAGCATCACTTAATTTTGTATTTATTCTCAGCATTTCAAAAGACGTTTTAAATTACGTAAAAGTAAATCATGCGGTCGTACAGTCAAGCCTGCCAGCACTGGCCATGTATCTGTACAGCCAGCCGACTGTCACGATCTAATTGGTTCCCAAACCACAATGACTGCCTTAGCGAATCATGTAATAATGTCAGGTTATAAAATGGGGCTAAAAATTTCAATCAGTTAAGTATCACATTCCAGCCGTAACTCGGCAGGCATTCTACAGTAAAAGTAAGACTTATGTTACCAACTAACATATCGCTGAACTCTGAAAGGATATCTCAGCAATTAAAGCGCTTGCAAGGATGAGTATTATCGAGGGACGCATGGTTATTTCAAATTTCCACCGCTCCATCGAGAATTTTTGGGGTCGATCTTTTGTTGCTAACAGCTAGATTTATGGGATATATTTATTTTCATGTAAAGGAGGCTAATAATCGTGGAGAGGCCTCTAAGGTTCCAAAACGGCAGTATTATTAACAAGAAGGGAGTCACTTTCAAGAACATGTGATAACATAGCGTCAGTAAGACCGATGTTTTTTGATTAGCAGCCGGATGCCAACGATTGATTTAAGATCATTCAACAATAGGCTGGGAAAAATTTTCATTTGTTCTTGCCAAAGTTATCGAAAATGCAAACAATACGGCGACTTAGACCAAGGAATTACTTAAATAATCTAGCAGATAACACCTCGCCGATGAATAATATCCAAGATCTCTATATGCAGTTTTACATATCCCCTAACGAGGTGATTTCTCGAAGCATATTAAAACAGAAAACGCAAAAGAACGAAAACAGGATAGAATGCGAACGTGCGTAGACTGCGTGAGGATGCTGGCGCTATGCAAAGCGTTGAAGGGAATGGAGAAATCGCTTACTTCTGCGGCTGCATCGCTATTTGGAGAATCGCATCCACTAGCTGAAACGCCAGGTCGCACACCGCTACCACCCAAGCCCAGCTCGTCCATCATATTCATCCCGCCGGGCGGTAATGCACCTGAAATGTGGAATAATATGCTAGTGATAGACTGACGACAGAATGCGAAAATGCCTTCATCTCTGTTTCACCTTTGCCGTTTACAGACGTGTCGAAGCGCTTGTACGACTCCATATTTTCCATTTAGGGTATCTTTTTCCATATACTATCATAGATGTAGATTACAGTCATCCAAGAAGGAAGTCAACGTAATCGTCAATTCAGTAACGCCGGAATGAGCTATATTTAGACACTCAAGCTTGTGAAATTTTGAAATAACGAAAATTCGTAGCGCACAAAAATTTGGCTAAAGGATGATCGGATTCACAGTCAACAACGCTATTGGAACTGGTGAAGGGATGGTCCAATGCTCCAATAAGCCGGCACAATGTGTGCTTTTTGTGACCTACTTCGTTTATAAACTAGCTCGACATAAGCGTATTATATAACAGACCAAATATACGGTTGAAAAGGTGGGGCAATGAAATACAGATAGATTAAATGACTAAACCCATGCTTGAAACATGCAAATTTATAGAAATGTGAAACGTTTAGAATATGCAAATTTTCAAAGAGCTAATGTTTTCAAAAGTCATTTGCAAATAAATTGAGAGCGTCATATATGCACATATTCAAAATACGCATAGGTCGACCTAAATTAAAATGCGACATTGCGAAAATTTGAAATGCAAAATGCAAAAGGCAAAAATGCAAAATGCAAAATGCAAAATTGCAGTGAAGCAAACAGTGCATATGAAAATTCGAACATGTGGTCGATGCAATAAACGAATATGCGTTTCAATGCGAAGAAAAAACGAACGAGGAGATAATAAATTTGTAATCTTCAATTGCGACTAATCTCAGGTCGATCATATGATCACTTAGCTACGCACCCCAACTAGAGTTCTTCATAACGTTCAGAAATATGGATATCCACTAAGTGTGCTAAGGAAGCGGACAATAATCACAACTGCAGTAAGGAAACACATTTTATGATGTCTTAAATCTACCTAATTCCAACCTGTTTGGATATTCCGGAGTTTCTAGGATTGCATCCTGAGTAAATTTCGACTGAGCAAAACAAATCAACCTGCAGTGCAAAAATATGCTAACATCGACAGTGTCAACGCTGAGTGCTGTACATAATAAGTGAATTTTCCCATCGTTTCTTATATTATCCCATACCATCTGCTTTTAGAAAAAGCATAAATGAGTTGAATTTTTACAAATCTCAATGAATGATTTTTAAATCATCGCTGCAAAATTTAGTGAACTCTCTCTCCTTCTCTCTTTCCCTCTCTCTCTCTCTCTCTCTCTCTCTCTCTCTCTCTCTCTCAAAATACAGATTCCAATATAAATATCCCAATGAATTTAAGCTGCACTGATAAGTTCCTTCGAGAATTTCATGAAATGTACATCGTATAGTGAGCGATCGAAATGAATCGTGGAGAGCTATTTCACCGCAATCATACAGCGCAAATCATAGCTTATTTTTAAGTGAGAAAGCATAGATATTACAAAAACACATCGACGAATTAAGGGCCGTTAATGTGATGCTAGAGAGCTCTACAAACACCTTCCACTCTCCTCTTATAATGCAATCATCAATTAAGCACCTATAAATGAGTCAATTCAACAATTCAATAGGTCATTCAGGTAAAAACTGGCAGATGCTTTAATTTGACAAAGAAAACAATGCTTTAATAATATTAAGATGATTGCTAAGGATGAAGAAGTGGCATCTATATGTGATCAGCTGGCAAGATATACGCCTTTCCATTCCCTACTTACAAATAACAGCTAAATAGATTAACAAAAAAAAAACGGAATAAAGTAAAAAAAAAACAATATGCGAAACAATGTCTTCATATTTTAATCAACCAAATGGTTCGTAAAAATTTTCATAAAAGATTCGTTTTTTTTTTTTTGCGATTCGGTTAACATGGATTTAAAAACAAAACCGATCAGTGCAAAATGAACGAAATTTTTTCCACCCTCCGTTACGTATAATTTCTTTTGTAATCATTCGATCAATACGAAATAGGACATAAGATGGTTGGTTACCTTATAGTGCATTCACTAAATCTTGTAGCCGGAAATTACTGGACTGATAAAAATGTCTAGAAGGCATTTAAAAAATTTAGAAACTAATTCAAAAAAAAGAGAATTGTATCATATTTTTGATTTGTTCATACAATGAATTAACAATGTTGTCCGATTAAACGATATGAAGTTCGAAGTCTAAAGATTAGTATGTTTCATTATTTCACTAATCACTACTGCTGCATAATATTGAATAATGAATCGTTTAATAAAGAAATTAAGTGGAATTTTTCCTTCTCTTTGCATAAGAAAATAAATCTTGTGAGAATCATATCTAGCAATGTAAAATTCTTTCAACGAAAGAGTTCTATTATCATTCGAGACAATTAAACATAAATATATATTAAAACACTAATTAGAATATCTAATAACTTTGTAATATTTTCGCTTATGAAGTAATAAACAGAAAAAAAGTGAAAGTCAACTTTCATGAATTCATCGACAATTCGAAAAAAAAAAAAAAAACATAGTTGCATTTATTTTTGAATAGAAAACAAAATGAAATTACTCGATGTAATTATTTATGTAGTGATGAAGAGTAGCTATTCATACATACTATTTCAACGTTCGAAAAATACAATAGGAAATTCTTTCTATACTTTTGTGAATTTTTCTTAAACCTTAATATAAGTACCTCGATTCGATAGAAATAAACAATAATTTCTAAATAAAGAAGAATACAAGAGAAAGTTAATCAAGCTTTAATAGTTCAAAGAAGTTTTCAATGCGGAAACGACAAACGAAAGGCAAACAAAACGCACAGTATGTGCACTAGATGCAAGTTGCTCTTAACCATGTCAAATAAAACCAGTTCCCTTGTCAATGACATCAACAACCTATACTCTCTTCAATAGGAAAACAATTACATTAATTCTACTTGTGCCATTTTGCTTTCCTCAAATATTAGTGCCATTCTCAGTCCTATTGTCTCATCCAAAAGGGAAACCAAAATAAACTTGCATCCAAGAATAAACTCTCATTCTGAAGAGCATATAGAATAAACTCTTATCCGGGATGGTATCCAGAAAAGCTAACGCATAGTTTTAGTGAATTTCGAATGTAGACAAGACATACGCAGAAAATTAAAGCGTACAATGGAGGAATACACAGATGTCAAAGGAATCGAAAATTCCATAGTTTCGACTGCGAAAATTGCTGCCAAAGATTGAAAATACGGCATTTAAGGTTGGTGTCAGCCGACATAATTGGCCAAATTTTCGAAGCGGACATATAAGCAGCTAAAATAGTAAGGCAAAGGAAGGAGAGGGGAGGAAGGGGAGATAGTTGGGAGTGCCACGAATCGTTCCCCCTTCAATTCGGCTACAGCGCCGCGCCTGGCATTCCTCTCTCCAAAAGAATTGAGTGCTTTCCCTCATGAATTCAATTACTTTCTATCGAGAGACACTTTCACGATGCTTCGTCGTTCCGTTAAGCATTGTTTTGTAATGATCATTTGCAAGGAACTGCATTTTCAGAGTCACGTGTTTATTGGCTTCCATAGGTTTCAGTTTTCAGAAGCCGTTTTTCCGAATAAGCGCACTAGGCGCCTTTACATACTTGTCTTGAAAAAGCGCAATGTAGTTTCGGTGCCCGTAGATGTATGCACCTATTTTACCTATCTGATAGTCTCAAAATGTCAACATGAAGCTAGACCTACGCAATTTAAAGGGCACATTACTAGATGACCTCAGTACCATGTTGAACGTTAATTCGTCAATCATCAAAGACTATGAACATTTAAAATACGAAAAAGACCTGGATATATTTTGCACAGGACGAATTTTTATTGAACGTCATACAAACTGTAGAAAAACGGGTCTTTTGTAGACATAGAAACTTGAGAGGATCACAAATGAGACACAGTTGAGGAGGGTCACATATCATATCATATCAACTCTTTTAGCGTGCTGATCCACTTCTTTTTCTTTTCGTTTAACGATTTCTGTCATGCGGTAATTTCAATTTTCATTTAATCTCGGCACAAATAACACTAAAAACAAAATCGAAATCTATAGGGAAATCAATTTCCTCTTAGATGAATGAATACCAAATTTGATCTATTCGTCACTGAGAGTGGAATTTTGCAAAAAAAAAAAAAAAAAAAAAAAAAAAACAGCAGTTTCAAAGGAAGAGTAAAATCTTTTAAAAAAAACGATGAAAAACCATTGGAAAAAAA
This sequence comes from Ascaris suum, assembly GCA_013433145.1. Taxonomy (NCBI): domain Eukaryota; kingdom Metazoa; phylum Nematoda; class Chromadorea; order Rhabditida; family Ascarididae; genus Ascaris; species Ascaris suum. The sequence continues at coordinate 13,479,968 of CM024169.1, read as the reverse complement.
CATACCAGCAGTAGCCTGAAGCGCGCCTGCGATGGATGGCACACCGACACCGTTTTGCTGTCTGCCAGTCAACGATCCTAGACCAACGCCCGGCGAACCAGCCAACAATGCCGACGGAGGTGCACCACGCAACGATGGCGGACTATGAATGACCGGATCGTCTGGTGTGCTCATCTGCTGCTGAAAATAACAACATCTAACTCAATACACAACATTATTTTAATGTAATATTTTTGAAAGAATGAAATAAATGTGATGTGTTTATGCGGCATCTAGTATCGTTTACATATCGAACAGAATATAAATGAATGGAAAAAGAAGAAGCTAGCATCATATGCCCTTTTGCATTCTTCTCATCTCACTAATTACCTTCATGAGAAATCAACAAACACGAAATATAAGAACTAATATCTTCGCATTTCAATTAACTCGTTGCTAATATAAAGGTTCTGCAAAGAGCCATATTTTCGCAATTCGATCGATTTGCAAATTTGCAATATTTTTGCAATTTCGTGGAAGGTGTATGCAGATTTTTTCCGTATTAAAATATCTATGAGTTTCTCATATCTAAATATCTTAATAAGGTATATGCCATATAGTAATTCCGAAATACACTATGGTATGTGCCCATCGAACTTCACTTCAGCTCCTATCTTTGACCTATAATACGCATATGTACACATGGAGATGACGTCACTATAATACCCATATGCAAATTTGCTCATTCAAATATGTATAAAAATCAATCAATAATTACATTTCATAAAAACTTCAATCTTTAAGTCATTTTTTTCCACACATTGAAGTGCAATTTTTTTTTTTTTTTTGTAGATTCACACGAGTGTTCCATTTACGTCTGTTTCATAAATGAACGAACGAAATAAAAATCAACTGAAATTATCGTTTTTTTTAATGGGATATTTTTAAATTAGGAACGTGTTAGTGCCCAATAATTATTAAGAAAATCTCCCAATGTTTCTCATTCGAAAATATATCAATAAAGATAATAATACTGCTTTATATTTGAGGTAAATTTTTCATTATAATGCATTGATTTATGCTTAAATAAAGAAAACAATGGCGGGTCAATATTGAAAGAAAATCATGAAAAAGAGTATAAAATCCGGTTTGTTCATTTAAGCAAATTGACGAATGCTTGCCATCGTTCATCAAAAAAAAAAAAAAAAGAGACAATCATTCGACTGAAGATTTATTCAGATATGAACGGAAACGATAACCTCAAAATTAATGATGAAAATCAAATATATTTATGATAGTATTAATAGTGTTTCATTTTGATATTTCTTTTAGGGTTTCCCTTCGTTAATAATTGCTAAAAATATTTCGCATATTAAAAAAATCTCTCCAATATTTCAACATTTTCTATAGGGAACACAAAATTGAATTAAACTTTCCACATTTCTAAGCGTCGAAATTGTAAGAAAATATAACAAGAAAAATGATAGCTATTTTTAATGATATGATATCCAGCATTAATCAGTACTTACATGATGACTATCTTCCACAACGGATATTTAATTGGCTTTTTGCTAGGGTTCTTTCCAACATCGCTCAATAAGCGCTAACAGCAACATTGTCGGTTGTTTTATTGTTTTATTAATGTGTCAGATGGCTATTCATAGTTCGTTACTACTCATACTCATAATAAACAACTCAGTACGTTCAAATAATAGTGTATCGATAGTATTTTAATAAATGCGGCACCGATATAAAAGAGTTTAGCGCTTTGACGAAGTGTTAATGGAATGCTCTGCATACTTGTTCGCTATTGGAAGGGGAATTCGACGCATCCTTAACTAAGCTCGAAAAATCTACCGCTCAACTCCCATGTAATCAGTTAATCCGATGCAAAAATAATAACCACTGCAAATCGACCGGCCGTATGGGGAAAACAATCTCTTGATTATGGGGACGTTATCTGTCCTCTAGACCTCAGCCAACACCTTTCCGTATCGTTGCTATTGACTTTTTAATAACAGCTGAAATGCAATGGTTTTCATATAATGAAAACTTTTTCGTAACGAATACTTCCACTAATTTTTGATCAATTGGTACCTTACTGACTAACCTTTGCAAGCTCACGTTTTACAGATGCGTATTTGTCGGTCGCCAACATACTAAAGATACGAGCGAGACGAAATCCAATTAAGCAAAAACGCGCAAATATAATAATAGAGTTTTTATTGGGTCTGCTGAAAATTAGAAAATCTCGAAACTACCATCGATCACACTCAAAGAACGTTGAGCTTTGAAGAGATTATGAAAAGCAAAGCTCAATAATCAAACAGCGTGAAGTGACATTCCAGTCGAATTGAGGGAAACACTAGCTAAATTGGCATTCATGCTCGAGTAACATGCCACTAAGAAAAACATTTCAAGCTAAACAAGTCGTTAAAAAATGAACGCAATCATTTACGATTCTATAAGATAATTGCTAAGCATTCTCATTTACTCTATAAGTTAACCATAAGGAGCTATGAACAGCGCTAAAAAATCGCATAGGCGCGTCATACGAATTCTTACGCGTAACAAGCTAATCTACTATAATAGCACATTTTCTTGTTACATGGCATTTTTTTTTTTGCGATAAACGCTGATTGCATTTATAATTTTTGCATTTCAATAATAGCTCCGATGCTCCCGTCGAAAAAATATTTTGTATTTTTTTATATATTGCGAGACTTTACATACTATACGAAAAAGCAAATAACCCTCTCATATTTCGCATACTTCATTATTTATTCATTCAATATCTTACCTAAATAAAGTTTTCATTTTGTAGGCGAAAACTAAACTCAAACTGAAACAGTAACTTTAAGCGGTGAATGTGGAAAAGGATCGAGGATATTTAAGCTAGAGGTAACATGGTTTATTATAGCTCGCGATAGTAGTTCCGGTTGAATCATCGCTATTTACTATCAACCAACGTTTCCCGCCACCTTGCACTTTCATTCTTCCGTTAAACATTTCAAATACTATATATATATATATATATATATATATATATATATATATATATATATATATATATATATATATATATATATATATATATAAAATACTAAAACAATGATATACATCGATCCTCTATTATTACAACAAATCGAGACAACCTACAATGGTCAAACAGCTATGAAAACCGAAGTGGTCAATTAAACAGATGGGAAAACACCCTACGGAAGTTGCTTGGTAAGAAGCTGTGCGAATCAACAAATCCTCATGATAAACCCAATGAGACTATATAGAAGACAAACAAGAGAACGCATGCATTAACTGCATTACATTCGCATTCAATCTGATGCAATTGTTTATGAAAATCTTGACAACTATTTGAAAAAAAAAATCGTTTTTTTCTTTAAATTAAAAAATGTTCACTTTTTACAAATTGGTTAGCGTAAATGGAAATTCAACTGAGCGTAAAATGCATGCAACCTTTTTTTTTGCTCAATTATTTTCGAAGCCGACAGATCATTATGAACGGCAATATTTGGAGTGAATATAAATGCATATTTCGAATTTATAGTATATCAATTCAATTTTTATTGCTCTAATTTTAGCGATTCTCATACGAATGTAAATTTGCAAAAGTCCATACAAATGCTAAATTTTAGGTGCAATATAATTGGAACTGTTTGATTATGAAAAGAGAAAAAGATTACTGAACATAAAAGACCTTATGGTAATTTTCAAAAATATACATACGTATCACATGTAGACATACACAGATACAGCGACATGCCATTAGATCGTTAGAGAATTTGTGCGAAGATCGCATTCATATGACACCTGTGCAAAGTGAAGCATATTACAAAGGGGTATAAGTGATTTGAATGCTTGAAAACATGCTTGTTTGTTGGAATTATCGTCAAGTAATTTATAGCCTTGGGGGGGGGGGGGGAGGATATTAACTAAGGATCAATTCTATAGAACCCAAAACCAACACATTTACATATCCAAAAACAAGAAAGAAAGTAGACGTGTTATAACACATGCAACAGTAAAATTATATAGCGTTACGCAGTTGAAATATTCTCAGACCAGCATAAATTCACTAGCTTTGTGTCTTGTGCATATAATGCTTTAGCCTATAGCTGACTAATAAATAAAAAGAAATTCAAATCATGCTGCATCTGCCGTTCAGCTAGGAAAAAAAACTAAAATAGATAAACATAACGAAGTGATCATCTAACATAAAAAATGAAAGCCAATTGGAAGCCAACTATTTTGGAAAAATTGGAGCCTTCAGCTGAGAATCATTCAAATTCTTCAATCCCAATTGCCATCCGGAAGTGGAGGCTTATTTCTCTTGCCGTCTTACTGTATCGAACCGCCACATATATGCCGGTTTTATATGCGTATTTGCGCTCACGCACGCACTCTATGTGCGTATACGTGTTTGTGTATGCGCGTGGAACACGTAACACGTAGTGAATAAACAAGTTCCATACGCGCCCTCTCGACCGATCGTTATATGTCCTCGGCGAAACGGACGATCACAGTCCGGAAAGCGGCCTCTGAGCACACCGGCTGCGCCGCCCTCTTTCATATAATCAATCGTCGTTCGCAACAGATTACGGTAGGCGGGCGATGTGCGTTCACTGCTGCTACCCGACTGACTACTCCAGTTTCGATTGGCAAAAGCTCACAATTACGACGCTTTCGACATCATGATGCAATTGCAACTGACTATGAAGCTATGGTGCTGCATATTAGTATCAGTTATTCTCTTTGCATTGTATCCATATTTCTGAATCTTCAAAAATATAGTAAAGAAGGAGGAAGAGATTCCCTGAGGTTTTGTATGAAGGTGGAAGGTGTTCGACTCGCAGCATAATATTTGAAAGGATTTAAAATTAGCGTTATATTGCTAGGACCCGAACTGAACGCCTTCCAACATCACATATGAACAAGTGATAGTGATAGATATTGAAGCAACATACTCTTCCTCTTCCACCACCCTGATGTGTTGTAGCAAACGTTCGCTTTACAGCACTCAACGTTCCACTTCAGCTTAACATCCGCACCACATCGCTAACCTTATTGCTTTTATCAAAAGAAATCGGTGGGATGTGCTCTCAAGTTCAATATACTGGCAAATGCACAATCCTGATATATCTTATCTATGACGATTAACAGCATCGCGTCCAAACCAGCTGTTAGTTGTTTCATGTAAGCATAGCACATTCGTGTATAAAAACGTCAGCTTTCATTTCTGGATCCTATTTAAGTGAATTGCTTTCAAAGATAATAAGGAAAAAAAGAATCTACAAAACGATTTTAATAGATCGGATCATTCACATAAATCTTCCACAGAAATTCTTTTCCCTTTTATTCGACCGAAGTGAAATGAAAATGCGACTGAAAAAGATGTACATAAAAATTTCTTTCCTCTCTCCTGAATGTTTATAATTCCGCTTGAAATTGCTCTAATCAGCGATAAATATGGTGTATTAAGTTAATATATGGTATACTTTATGCTAGCTAAATTTCAATTTCTTAATTCTAGCTTCTTCAATGATTTTCGAGTTGACCGTTTTGGATAGTAATGATCGAACCTTTAAATCACACTTCCGCTTGCAATTTATCGTGGTATATATTAAAGGTGTTACATCTTTACTTCCCACTCATGTAGCCTATTTGTTCAGGTATAATCAACGATTACCTCAATCGCCTCCTGCATTTCCTTCTAGCAGAGGTTCTACTCCCCACTTACCAACAGCTATGGCGAACCACTTAAACTGTTATGCAGTCGCAGACGCACATAAATATCTGCAAGCATGCACAGCACCGCCCTAATGCAAATTTGTTAGATATGTCTGCAAAAGCGCTTACAAAGCATACCTGCGATACCTTTCCACTCATAGCCAACTTTTCAATCATCTCCTCCACTAACTGCAATACCTTTTCAATCAAGCATACCTGCAAGTCATCTCCCTCCAATACAAGATTACCTAATTTATAATCAAAGTAATAACAACCAAACCGACAACCAATACCTCAGGTAAATTAGATACTATTCGTTGGTTAAACGATGTCAAGAAATAGTGATGTATTAGGGGGAGAGAAGTTTACTTCGTTTCGATTACAAATGATGTGCAAAATGTTGATGGTATGTCTTTGCGAGAGAGAGAGAGAGAAAGCAAAAAAAAAAAAAAGAGAACGTTAATGAGGAACATTATGCAAAAGAAAAGAAAATGGCCCCTAAATCGTAACAGTAAACATCGATGATCTTAAACGAGCTCTATGATAAATGCGTTACTGTAACTCAACCAAAGTTCAGAAATTTATTGCGTTCCATATAGAAAAAAAAAAAAATTCGCATTGAAACGAAGAGACATTTTCTATTCAACAAAATTTGAAGATGAAAAGAATGCATAAAAAATAGAAATGAAAATAGAAATAAAGATGTGGAATTTCTTAATATTTTTGAAAAATACAGACGTAAGAACTTTCTTCCCTAAGAAATAAGATTCCAAAAATCAATTGAGAATATAATTCGAAAATATTATTTGATGAATTCATTTCTACAAAAGAATTCTAGATTCATTCGTTGAGCAATATTGAAAATAGTAAATTATGGATGGAAAATGGAAGCAAAAATATTATCAAAGTCGATGATTACTGACGAAATTATTCAAATGTCTACAATCTAATAATTCATCTTTTCGTTTATTTCATCACTAATAACTTATATAATTTTCAAAAAAAAAAGCCATCTTCTATAATTATTTCCGCAAAAGTATGATTTATTTAGATATATTTGAAGATTCATAACTATGAATATTATTATGAAATGGATGAAATTTAGAAATATTTATTTTATTAAAACATGTATTGGCAAAACATCAAAAAAAAAAAAGATCGCAACAAAGCGATCGTGATAGAAAATCGCATAAAAGTGCAAAAAAAAAGAGAGAGAAAAACCTCTATTCGACTGAAAGAATACCCGCTCAAATCAACACATATAGTAAAAGCATTAAGCATTAAAGTATTGCAAAAAAAAAAAAAAATGCAATCAAAATGCAATCATCAATACAATCATTAAGCAATCATCATATAATCTATGATTGCAAATATTAGAAAAAAAAAAGAAAAATCTTCATACGTGCAAATCGAAAATGTGCTGATAATTTCTTTTTTTTTGCCTCAACTTATATAAGGAATCTCTGAGAGCGAAAGAAAATTTTTAAAAAGAGAAATGCGCTATTTTTATGCAAACTGAAATAACGATCAAAGAACATAGCGATGAAATAAACAAAACAATCAATTATAATGTTCCAAAGAAAAATTTTCACAAACTATTTACCGATTGCATCCGAAAATCTCATTAAAAAAAAAAATCAAAATTCATACGAAAGTTACTATCAATAAATATAGTAAGTAATGGCTAATAAACAATAAATTAATGATATTTTAAGATGCCATTGTCATAGGTAATTAGTTGTTGCGTATGCTTCATTTCGAGAAAATCAAAAATATCATTCTTTGATTAATAATACCTATGAAAGGTATCACCAGTTTATTTCTCATCGCGCAAAAATACACTATCCCGACTAATCAGTCCTATCAGCGGTCTCATATCAAAAAAAAAAAAAAAACAATATAAATATACTATTATCTAGAACATGTATCTATTATCTATAGCACATATACTTGTTATGTGTAACACATCTATTATCTGTAAGACACACATCTATTTCAATATCACAAGGTGTTAGAATTTGCAAAAATCCAAATGAGGAAAAGCAGCGATATATAAAAATCTCCGCAAAGTAATAGTCAATAAATGCGAAAGAGCAAAAGTACGAAGATCAAACGAACAGCCGCGGTATGAAAGCGAAAGTCGATGCACTAACTATGCCAGCAAGACGCAGTTACCAAGCTCGTACAATACAGAACTGAAAGCTGTTCGGAAAATTGCTTGTGTTGCAATCAGCATTTTTTGATCAGCTGTAATTGATGCCCTTGTCGACTATGAGAACGAAAAAAAAAATGAAATATTTCTAAGAGTTGAACGTCGGAAAAATCGCGCACATTTTTATGCCATAAAATTACAAAAAATTTCCGCTTGCGACAGACCTATGATTTCAATTTAAAGATTTCCATCCTGATATTATAAAATCATCAGCACAGATCGCAATTAACTTTTCGAGAAGTGATATGAGTGAAGCATTTCTGGATATTCCCTAATAATCTAGTATCACAAATTAGACAAGGTAATAATACACAATTGGAGCATTCCAAATGAGTCAGCACTAGATAATAACGCTCTTCGATAAACCTCTCTATATTTTAAAGCGCGTATAGTACAACTTATAATTGTCAGACTTTCGAGCAAAAATGGAACACTACAAACTTCATAAAGACGCAGTCATCAAGATTTAGCGGAAATGCGTTATGCGCATCCGACAAATCCAGCATTTTTCACCTATTTTCCCAACCAGCGACTGATTTAACCTGTGAACGTGAATGGTGGATGATCGACGATCAGAAACTCAACAGGCGAAAGGTTTTTTCCACGATTCAGCTAGCTTGAGCCGTTTCGATCACACAAGCCACATGCACTAGAAAGTGTTCCTTATATACTAATTTCACCTCAGCAGCTTACATAAACACTAAAGAAGTTTACTGACAATATTATGTAAAAACAGTGAAATAAAGAAGTCTGCTTACATTATGGATAATTAAACTATAAGGCCATCGAAGAAATTTTATTAATTTCATCGATTTGCGCAACGATATTATTAAACACAAAAGTTACGAGTGAAATTGCAAAGAGGACAAAGAGAGCAAATAGAGTTTATCATTGCAAGAACTAGACCTTTTTGTTTCTCAATTTTCATGACTCAATAATAACTGAAAACGAAAAATCATTTCAAGTACTCATGAATACTTCTCATATATCATCTCTACAAGAATAACCATCAAATGCAATTGCAACACTTTAAAAAAAACATTCAAAAAAAAACTTTCTAATACAAAAAAGTAATGCAAAAGCATAAATTCGAAGAAATTCTATCGTTGCCAATTTCAATGTGCATAAATTCGATTAAAAAAAAATCAATTAATCATAAGTTGATTGAATCTGAAAAAAAAAACAGTTTACACTCACTAGATTATGCATGAAACGATCCGAGCATGGAATATGAACGAAAGGATGAGCTATTTCAAGAAAGCACTGAGAGATACGCTAGGAGGAAATCTATATTCATCCGTCTGGCTCATTCCGATAAGATATGCAAATATATATGCAAATATCATATCATAAAAGAATTTTATATTTCGACTATGCATTTAAATCAATCGCATAGTCGTTGAATAATCAAAGCGAAGGGAAATAAGCGAGTAAAAATATATAAAGATGCTCCTAATATATGGCTTTAAAAAAATTAATGAAACTTATTGGTTCCTCTCCAAACATGACAACCGAAAGATTTTTTGCATTTACATAATAGACTTATTTACATAATAGACTTATTTATGACGAGTAAATTAAGGGCTTAATTTTCAAAGTCGAAAGCAGTTACAAAGTAATGCGGTTACAATACGACATGCTATCAAAAGAAACAAAGAAAACGGGTTCTAATGTATATAAAAGCAAAAATGAAGGATCCAAATATAAAAAATTCATGCAAAATGCGAGCTCGATCTATGCTCATATCGCGATATTGGGAAATCAGTTAATCACGACACCTATATGCAGCAATTAGGCAACTAACATTTGCCCACAGGTAATCATATCCAGGTAAAGACTTCTAGCATATCCAACATTATAAGGCATTTTCAGCTTGGTTTTCTTTCCACAATCCTCACTGCAAACGCGCTTAAGCGACCATGAAAGAATAACTCGTTGCATAATCTAGCAACGTGTTTCGCCGACAGCGCAACAGCACAGAATACGATCCTAGTTAAGAGGCCAAGTAAGTCAACTATATCCAAAACATCTAAACAGGCAAAAAAATGCCACTGCATGCGCAACTAATTCTCTTACTGCTATGTCCTCCACCCCTCCTCCCAAATAAAAGAGTATTTCACACTGCGTAACGAAAACTTCAAAACAAAAGTTGAGAGAAGATAACGTGGAATGCATTGGACGATGGAATATATGAGTCCAGAATTGACTGTGAGACCGATTAATAAATATAGCTAGTTTATATATAAAACAGATGAAACAATCCTTTTGCCCCATCCCCTCCCAGAGCACTTCAAATAGTTCGGCAAATTCACTCGTAAAAGCAGCATTATAAGATGATTTGTCTCTGGGCGTATGCGCTTATCCCTGCAACAATTTCAGCTGGTGAACCACTTGCAGTAGAGCTTAAATTTGATATGGATAATGTGCAAACAGCGAGAAATTCTCTATCATTTCACATATAGTGTCCTCATCAACTCTGATATGAGTTAGGCACATTTAGATGTGGAAAAAAGCTTACCTGAATTTAAATCGACTAGTTTTTGTTTACATTCATTGTGTTACAAGCAAATACGAACCTTTGCAGGTTTATTTGAATGATCGAGCTTATATTGACAAATGAAGATACTATTTTGCATAATCATTAATTATTGCTTATTTACGTATTTTGCATCTGCACATTTATGCGGCTGGTTCGTTAGGTGGTCGGAATGCAAAAAAGGCATATAATCCCACCTCCTTGCTCGGGAATACGCTAGCTTATTGCAAAGCATCCTGGACTTAGAGAATATGAATAACTCATAAAAATGCTAATAATGCCTATTAAATCATAGTAAATACATATAACAAGTGAAAACTTAGAAGAGTCGTTAAAGTTTTGATAACAAATAGATCAAAGGGTCTTCGAAATGGGAATTGATGCACTTATTGCATAAACAAGACATAAGCAGATTGATGTGCTAAAAACTGAGCACATATTTACCTCGACTCGACAGAATGCACTCCATGGCACAACAGGAAAATTGTTCAGCTTCGCTGTTTCCATAGACTCCTCTCGTCATTAAATGCGCTCCAATTCGTTCCACAAAATAGATGAATAACCACAATTCCCTCAACAAGTCGACTATATTTCCCTACCAAAAGACGTTCTCCTTTTTTTTTCGTAGATCAAACGTTTTAATTGATCAACACTCTTAGAACGATGATTCAGACTTAAGTGGCAAATAATCTGAATACTTCAGTGCACTTATACTCGACAAATGTTCATAGAACAAGCACACTGGATGAAATTGCAAAAAATGCAAGATGGGCAATGACGATGAGATGAACGGAAGACTGATCGATGAAAAACGAATAATCGACGACGATTGCTGTCAGCTGCACTGTCACAACTCGACGGTAGAATTCTAGTGCTTCAGAAGAGTGCACGCATACCGTAAGAGGGAGTGGTGCTCCATACCGTTCCAACAATCAAACAACGCCCATCCAACACAGCCGGAATGCCGGCTAGGCGACACACACGAAACGAGAGACAGAGAGAGGGAGAGGGAGAGGGAGAGAGAGAACGAAACGGCGATCCAAAACGCCGCAATCGAGGTACTCTCAGCAAAAGACGAACGAAGAGCGTGCCGCTGATGCGTGCTATATGCGACTCCTCCCACATTCGCTGAAGCGACAAGCGCTCGCCTATTGCCGCATTTATTGAACGTCGAACGCATCGCAAATGCGAACTGCGCCGCTGCGTTACGCTTTACGCTCGCCGTCGATGTTACTCTCGCTCTTTGATGTATCGCCATTCAGCCATAGATCGAGTTTTAGCTTCCCTGCTCGTGTCAGTGCAAACAACCAAGAAACCGCGTCTGTGATGTTCCCGCACCTCCATCCAACCAGTAGGTTCGACTACTCAAAAAAAAAACGTGTTAAGATTGGCTGAACTGACCGAACCCCATGCAATGCTCTTGCTGCGCACATCCGGTCTCTCATTGAAAGCCCGGAAAGGAATTTCTGCACCCGGTACTATCTGGATTTACGCTACCCTCGGGTTCCTCTATATTGCCTCGCCGTCATCGTCATTCCGGATCGAAAAACAGTGAGTGCGATGACCAACAACCAATTTAGCCGAGTAGACTCGAGAACAAGAACGCATGTAGTTGCAAAGTAAGCGCGCTGCACTACGGCATGCCTCAATGAATGAATTGGACGAACGGCCGATGGCATGCTCTCCTCGTAGACATGGACAGCCAACATGCTTTGCACTGCACTATTCCCGTACTGATACGTGCAAAAGCTCATAGCTGTGCACTTAAAGCGCAGATGCAAGAGCACGTAACCGTGACCTCAATATCACCAAACAGATGATGCCGATAACCAGAATTCTGATCCCGTTTGATCGGATCGCTATTTTAAAATATCACATCACCCCTAGCATCAGTGATCCGATAGAAATATCACCCCTAGCATTGCATGACTACAGCAATTTCTCTGCAGCCTAATAAGAATTGAAAGCACACGCACCAGGCATTGAGATTAAAAAAAACGGAAATTTTATTGCATGAAGCAATTTTTCTGATGTTTCGGACAAACAGTTACATTCATTAAATTATTTTGATCTATTGAAGTGCTTCGTCTCACAACAACGACAAGACAATTTTAGTCGGCAAAGGTTACTTCAGATTTGAAGCAAGTTTTGGTAAGTGCAGAACAGAAGACAACTTTAGAAAGGGACTAACTCGAAATAGATATGCGCCCTATGAGGTGTCTAGTAATGAGGTATCGTTAAGCATTCGTTGATGAACATTGCAATTCACCGTCTAGTCGATGATCTCTAGCTGTATAAGAATTCAGATGCAATTTTGAGTGCTGCAAAAATGAGCGCAACGTTGAGCATTGCAATCGCATCAAGAATATTTGCCAATTCGGATGCAAACAAAAAACTTAGCGCGCAACGTTCGTTCAAAGATCCTTTTTTTCTCTATCATTCAACTAGTCGTTACAAAGTCAACAGGCTTGCAATCCAATCATTGATTCTCGTAAAAGACCAACATACAAAAACTATCTCCAAATTCGTTTTCAATGCAAGCGATTTTCATTGGTCAACACGACTGATCTCGATGGACTACCGTAATACTTTCAAAATAAGCCCAGGGATTCCCTTCTTTTACAAGTGTCCACAGAGCGGGAGGGGAAGAGAGGCAATATATTGAAAGCGATCTCGCACTCGACGAACATATCTGTTCAAAGCAATATGGCATGTATGTGCTTCACATTGACAAATGCAACCAAAAACTAATTTCTATTTATAAAGCCTCAACGAGAGAGGAAGTCCTTTCGTGTCACTTTGCATGAAGCATCGAGGTAAGGGGGAAAAGAATGAAGTATTCTATCAAAGAAGAGTAGTAGCTTTTTCTCGGCTTAAACAATCGTAAAAAGCTTAAAGAAACTAGGAATAAATATTATCCTCAAACGTATTCTTCAAATATACAACCGTTTAACTGAAAACATTTATCATGCGTGAAATTTGCAGAAGAGGCAAATATGAAGGAAAAAAAATCCCCGGCAAAATAATGAAATTTTCTGCCTCACTCTAATATATTCATCTCTCTTTTTTAATTAAATGTTACAGCATCATTTAATCGCTTGTGAGATGAAAGAATACACAAGAAAATCTTCCATAATAAACAACAAACTTAATGAATGATCGTTTTATTCTTTTATCTCCTATCTGCGGCTATATTTTAATATGATCCCCCATAATAGCATTAATTTCGCATTATATACTTCTTAGTTGCACGCAATAATTTATCTAAACCAGCTTATAACCAGTTTTTGGAAAGGCATCCAGATCAAGAGCCATCATAATAATTCGATATTTTGATACTTCAAAACAAAATAGTTCCAAACATATGCCGACGATGCCGGAAGTATGCATATATGCACTTTACTTCTGTCGGATTTTCACCTTACGCTAGAAAAAAAAAACAATTAAAGACGCTGCAAGAAGAGCTGATTTGATATACGATTTTCCACTCCACATCTGATCAAGCGGTGCCATAAGTTAATAAAAATAACAAATATGTGATTTAACGTCTTTATAATCGATTCAATCGACTGTTCATATGATTTCAAAAAAGTTTAGTTGTTTTTATTTTTTTTCAATCCAATCTCTACAAAATAAAAAAACGAATGTAAAATGCGCGCAAATTTTTCCCACACTTGAACGACAATAACTCCTGCAAAGCTCATGGATGATAATACAGCTGATCATTTTGTCGTGTACGATATTAAGGAAAGTCCATGAGTGTAAATGAATAATTCCCAACGTGAAGGTATTATGCAGGGAAGCAGAAACACACACGCATATGCACTCAAATGCAAACGTGCGTTGTTGCAAAATAGATTTGCAACAGCGCATAAAAACGAACCTTTTTTTTTGGAATTGTGAAGGTAATTGGATTACTCGATAAAAGAAAAAACATTCATTGCATACGTTATTAGTTTCTGACAACCAAACTAGTTGCTGAAATGGGTGGAATATAAAAGCTGATATTATATCAGCTCTATTGGCTCGTTTCTTCGATTTTAGTTCTATCGCTACTTTTCTTCCTACTTAAATATAGTTCTTTTCAAAATCGTTAAACAACTTTTCATTGATAAGATGAAATGTCTAATGCTTCGAGTTAATTTCTTAAATTTTAATATTTTTCTCAAAATATTCTATAAAATAAGGTGCTTAATTTATAAAATAAGGTGCTTAATTTATGCAAAAAAAAGCGAAAATGATGAAGACATTATTACGAAGAAGCTAGAGAACGTGTGTTAAGGTTGATAAATTGTGGTGATCTGATTGCTTCGTTAAAATGTAAGAGAAGAGTTGTTAAGATGATAGCAATAAAAGCAGTTAGGCAGCTATCGACGCAGAGTAGTCCAATTTGCAGCTGAAGAAACAGAAATCGTCATTTAACATTAAGTCATGTTCAATGAAAAAAACACGACGAATTATGAATTCAATCTTACCTAAGCACATATTTTTTATAGCTCTCATGATGTCATCGAAAAGCAGTGATCATGCGCAACTTTCTAGAGTAGTTATGCTGCCCTTAGCAGTAACAGGGGCACGCAACAAAACCCTAAAAGTAGAATCCGTTTCCACATGTGCTTCCCTTACTTTAGCGCCAACCATTATAGAAACTACTAGATTTTCATGTGGGCGATGAGCAAGCGAGAAATCAGGCCAGCCGATATGCCAAGTTTTTCAGAGACCAGGAAATTTGCCTCTGAAATTATCCTGAGGCAGGCGGCGAGCAACGGATGAGTTCATTCTTCCCAATCCATTCTTCTCAACTAACTGCCTCATAATCTTCCAGTTCAACTTCCGAAAAGAAGATAAGTTGGAGAACAATATCGACGATATCACAAGCTTATCACAAAGCGCCGCTAAGGGCTTTTGACTTCAACATCGATGTCTTTTCATTCATAACGCATTTTGGGCGTCACACAATGTCACCAAGTATAACCCTTATAGTAAATTCCTATTCTGCTTCCTGTGCCTCAACCAATTATACATGGATATGCTTTAAAAGTTTAAAAAAAATCAACAGATACTAGAAAAAAAGTCCTCAAAGGTACTACCACTAGTAATCTAAGCCAATTATGGACCGCCCTGAAATCTACTCAGAAATCACTAAAATGCTGGGACATTGAAACCGTTTAGGCGAAGCCATACCACCATCCTCCACCATCACCTAGAGTGGTGAAACGAGCTGCAAAGAACATCAAAAACGCATGGTGACCGATGCAGAGACTACCAAAACTATAGGATTCATGTAGTTGTAGTCCCCACCGACTTCAAGAATTGTATGACTTCTAACCTAAAGCAACGACAAACCTATTTTTTAGTATTGCGATAACGTATCTTCCCTTTCGAGCGAATAACATGATTTTACTCCGGTACGTTCGTACATCAAAGTTCGATTTGATCAGCAAGTAATATCCTGCCCTCCTGGGTATAATTCTCAAAAACTCCCTCCCTTTACAGATTGGAGACGAAACAAGCTCCGCTAAATTCAACATATTCTCGACTTCAGTTTGTCTTTTGTAAAGTCTGCTTTGCACAAATCTCCAACGTCTCCCTCTTCAAACTAGCCGCAAATCTTTTGAATATTCGAAGGAAAAATACCGCGGTATCGTGGTACCCTAATGTACCAACCGGAAAGTACTATGTTAAATAACTGCGAGTCGATTCGATAAACGACTTTTTTTTTTCAATTGATGCAAGAAAAATCTTTTCAAGAAAGAAAAACAGTTTGCTATATATGCTGCAAAGTATGATGAATATATGAAATTCTATAAAATTTGAAATGAACGTTAGTTCGATAGCTTCTTCACTGTATATCTTACAATCTAAGTTATCAATATCACGTGATTTTCACCTGACAACTTATTTCAAAATCCACTCAGCCAAATTATTCCAATGCGTCAGATGGATAGTTAATTAAAATTCCATGAATAGCTCATTTTCGAATTAATGCGATAACTATTGAGCCTTTATTGCTATCTGTACCGGAAATGACGTCATTCTATGATTTCACGTTGAAATTTTCCTACAGTCACTTGTAGGTATAATTAACCTCTTATGCAACAATCCTCAATTCACTATACACATAGTTCCATCTGCGAGGTTCTTTGCTATTTGGATTTGTGCTAATAAAGGATTTGAGTTTCAAAGGAGATCACGACTATACTCTAATCAAAGCATTTCCTCGGTTAATATATAATCAGATTTGCTCGAGTAAACGGGAAAAAACGGAATCGCCATTACATTTGTTCAAACTTTCCATAATAATAGGTGAGGTACCTGAATAGGTAACTTAACAAAATAACATATATTCGATGCTATTAATGTGGCAATAAAACAATAAATTATGGGAGTTTTGTTGGCAGTACAATATATGGAAAAAAAAATATCTTCCTTTTCTTTGTTTTAGAAATTCTACTCGAAAATCGTCTTCATATGAAGCAATATTTCGCACGATTCATTTCCATTTAAAAAAACATTAATAATTATTTGCTAATAAATATAAATGAGCAAAATTATATTCTAAATTTAGTAATGAAAGATTTTTCGCTCAGCAAATATGTAATGAAAAATGATAGTATTTGATTAATCTCGTTTATCTTCTAAGTGATAAACATTTCAATTAAACGAATTGTCTTCTTTTATCTCATATTCCTTAGATTATAAGCTTTTGCTTTCCTAGAAAAATCGAATCAATTTTTCCACATCTAAGCGCGATTATTACTGATATGGAATAAATAATTTCATTTCCTCGTATATTTTCAACGATATTCACCTCATATACATCATTATTATTACACTTAATTTAGAATAACGAAAAACTGGCATAACACTTCATTAAAAAATTCGAGGAAGAATATCCGACATTAAAAAAAAAAATTGAAACGATAAGAAAAAAAAAATTTAAATGAATTTCAACTTATTTATAAAGGTGAGTGCTGATTGTTAATAGGATAGATTAATTGATAAGAGAAATTGAACCATTGAATAAAAACAATGTTGACTTTCCAAAAATAAAATACACCACACTAAAAACACTCAAAACAAACAATAATAAACGATGAATGCGTCAAAAAAATTCGATGTTCACTGATGGAAATGCGAAAATCAGAGGCTAACAAAATCATCTCGAAAAGCCGATCAGCGATCGAAAATAAGCGGAGAACCAAAAAACAACGCAACGTAAGGAAACGAGATTTTCATAATTTTGTCAAGCAGAAAAAAAAAAACGTTGTGTTTACACAATATTGTTAGGCATTATTATTTATGAGAAGCTTATTTTCCAATGCCCACCTGATATGCTGGAATGAAATCAATCGTCTCTAAAAATTAAAAAAAAAAAAAAACAGACGAGCACAATAAAATGGAAAACTTTATCTTCTAACATATATAGTCTTTTACATCAATATGATAAAAGATTTTTCGAAAACGAATGCTTCTATCGGTTGTAAGCGTAGACAAACGAGGAGACGAAATAAATCAGCTGAAGAAAGCTTCATCTATAGTGAAATGCGTAAATGTTTAAGCTGCCCACAGCTCAAAATAAACAAAACAAAGGGGGAAATTGCATATTTTTTGAAGCGGCAGAAATTGCGAAAAGCATACAGTCAACATTAGAAGAAAGAATTCTGAGAATGCGCATTGTTCCCTTGAAAAAATATGATCAATGCGGTTCAAAAAATTGCTGCTTCCGTCAATTCATTAAAGAAAACGCAAGTTTCGAGCGGTATAGTATTGACAGATGACTTAAGGATCAGCCGAATACTCCATGAAGCCTCGATCGATCGATTTCAGCAAGAACGAATTGGAGGATTACTTCAGAAGGAATGTTAACTTCAATGGTAGCAGCTTTCTTGAATAAACACAAAATTCGCCCACACAGTTGAATCCATGAAGAAAAAAAAAATGCTATCGTACGCAATGAAAATAACGCTCAAGAAAACCTCACTCTCTCTTGGCAGAACAATCAGAAAATGATTTTTTCTATATGATACAACGATTAACTATGGAAAAGTAATAGATGTGATGTTTGGGAAATAGCCATATTAAAGGCGATAAATTGAATTTGCAACTTTTTTTACCGCTCTAGTTCACCTGAACAATGCTTTGAATATGATGCAAGTAAAAGAATGGTTCGAAAAGAAACAGCGAAGCAACTCTTATTGCAAGCAAATGACTCTTACGCCATCAAGATATAAACGTGATGAACGCCCAAAATTTCTTCACTTTTGTGATGTGAAGTTCACCTTTTTCCTCTTCTACTGCAGAAACTTCTTGAACTCATGAACAACATTCAATAGCACATAGTTCTTCAAAAAGTCTTATTGTGAATACACCGATCCATAATTACTGAAGAAACAATATCGTATAGAAGTTTGAGGAAATTATAAAGCTGGATGAAAAGTTCTCTATTTATATGAATCCAAACTGTTCACTGGAAGTGCTACAACGCTACAACGCCCGAACACTTCGAGCGAACTGTTCAGTTGAAACAGTTGATGAACAATTTCTGAAATCCACGTATCTGGACGTATTCCAGTAGAGTTAGCTGCACATGAAGAATCTTGTAGTAATTTACTCTATCCCTAAAGCTTCATGAAGATAGTTTGAGCAGGGGATGCGATTACATTTCTCCAATAAATCAAGCCATTTTAATGCTTCTGAATCCCCTCCCCCTTCCAATATTCCCGAGTTGCAATCATCGAAGGAGGCACGAATATATGGATTAATTTATTTAAAGGGTTACCTTTGCGTACAATTTGAACATGCTCCAGTAAGGATAGTTCTGTGTGGAGAGTAGACTATTGACGTCAACCATGTTATGAGGCACGACAATCGTCACTCTATGTTTGCGGGTCGTCAACTTTACGACGACACTTCGCAAACTTCGACTTGAGTTGTTCGTAAGCCGATGGCGTTGATGCCTTCAGCGTCCAGTTAATCGATAGGCCGTTTTTGCGTCTTTTATTTTATTTCCGTTATCGAAGTTGTGATTGCGAGAAAATAATAGTAACGTTGAGCTGACGATCCGTGTTCTATAACGAATATCGTACCCAGAATTGTTGTTTCGTTTTGGTGCTGCGTTGCGAATCTCACCTAACAACAAAAAAATCAACGCAATATAAGTCGACATATATAACAATATAGCGACGCATTAGGTATGATTCAATGATGTGCTAGTGGTCGAACTATAAATTATCGACCTATTATCAATCTCACATATATAAATGCAAATTTTGCAATAAATGCAAATTTTGCTTTAATTTCTTCACTGGAGGCGATATAGATCTTGCAGAAATGAGACCATTAATGTCTACATTCACTGCATTAATCGCATAAAACGGCTATTAGTATATCAATACGCAACAAACACAATAGGGAATCTCCAGTTGGCCGCATTAGAAAAGCAAATACTAATAAAAGTGGAATAATGATTGATATAATCCTCAATGTCTATATAGGATTCGTCGAAATACAACGTGAGAGAATATCAAACGCCCTATTGAGATGAATGAATCGATGTAACCGATATACATATAAATGTATGTTTGTAAAGTACAATGCCTTATTGAAATAATGAAAAACGCTTTTGTTATTCAAAACGATTTTATTTTATTATTTAGAAGATATTCTCAGAAAATGTTTAATGTTAATAAATGATGAAATGGCTTTCGAAACTGATTTCTAGCCGAGTTCTAATTAATCTCAACAAGAATCCAGCTTGCCATCCAAAAAACGCAATATGCATTTTGTGCATACGCAACTAGCCGATGGTCAGTTATACTCACGCAACATACTGCTTCAATGAAATGGAGCTTATATGACACCATCTCACAGCTTAAATATCAAAAATCGTAAAGCATACGACGGAGAAATGTTATCGATTATTCAGAATTCAATTCAGAAATACGATGTGAGCTAAAACCCTGCACATATATATATATATATATATATATATATATATATATATATATATATATATATATATATATATATATATATATATATATATATATATATATATATATATATATATAATATTTATGAATCGGCATTCTCTTTGCAAGTATACTAATTTTTGCGTATCTCTTATAGATGCATTTTCATTCCATTCAAAAATATGCATAATCGCAATACAACTATATTTATACAAATAAAAATCAACTAATATTAAAGATCATTATGAAGAATGGAAAGCATTTTATTCAGCATTAATGAGTTTGAATGAAATCAACAACATTCCGTAACGAATTTATTCTGGCAAATAGCCTTTTTTTTTTTCAAATGCGATAAATGCAATTCACGCAAAAAAATATTTTCGATGAGGATGGAAATTCACAAAGCAATAATTAGTAAAACACTATCACAATCATTCGCTTTAACATTAAAAACAAAAAAAAACATCGCGAAAAAAAAATTAGATTTTACTACAATCAGATATTATTATATTTTATATCCTGTTGTTCAATTATACTTTTTTTTTTTCAACGAACCTAGAATCGAATTCAAATTGAAAGAATATTAAAAATTTAGTCGATTTCTCTTTCAAAAAAAAAAAAAAAACGAAAAGTAGGTGGCAAAATTATGGAAAGATTTATATAGCAGTAAAATCTAATCAACTGCTATCGGCTTTTCCTTTTATGTTTGATGAATAAATGTTCCGCTAATTATAACCTTCAAGAAACCTTCTTCGATCAACACGTCAAAACTTTCGCAGCGAAAACGGAAGAAAATTATTGATGAAAAATAAAAATCGGCTTGAAAACATCACAAGAGAAGTTTTGATCGAATCCACTAGAAAAAGGAGGAGAGTGCATGAAATTTTGACAACATGGAATTGACTTCGGCGCTAAATCAACATAAGACTTGCTGAGGTAGAAGATCGTCGAGTCTCATTTCAAAGGCTTCTGATTACTCAAATGACCATCTTCAGAATCATCTTCATTGCTACCGTTACGGCTTCAATGACCATTAGAAACCTCAATAAAATTGCTCAATGAACGCTATGGAGCTATAATTGTGCATCTGCTAGCAAAGCAAAAAAAGAGCGAGTAATGACGTGCGGATTGAACGATATCTGCTTCGCGTAGGCATGCAAATCGCTTTATAATAGTAGTAGCACACAACAAAAGTACATATCGCTGCAATGCACTGACTCTAGCTCGATATCGAATTAAATAAAAAGATTTGTGCAAATATTACGCTCATTGCATACGTCGTCTATCCAATAGCTTCACGAATGTCAACTTGATAAAATTTTTTGCCTTAATTATCAGCTATTACTTCAGGTAGCATCAACTATTGCTTGAGATGGCATCAACTATTGCTTGAGATAGCATCAACTATTACTTGAGATAGCATCAACTATTACTTGAGGTAGCATCAATTATTGCTTGAGATAGCATCAACTATTGCTTGAGACTTGAGGTATGCAACTCGAGGTACTCGAGCGGAAATATTCATGAATACATACGGAAACCACCACCATTACTTATGGAGAATTTCTCTTTCAAAATGAAGTAACGTAATGATGATCAAATGTGAGCGTGACCTTCTTTTTTGTAGAGATATTTATTTAACATCACCACTACAATCGACAATAAATTCGCTTTTTGCAAAGCAAATTGCAATGGCTAAATGCAATGAGAGTAGTTGCAAAAACATGCAAAAGAATCGTGCATGATATGTGCTTCGCATTCGACTCATCACACCGATCACCTATATGAATTGTCAATAAATAATAAAAATTGCACAATAATGTGTCCTTATAATAACCGTTTGCAAAAATCTTCCACAGAAAATCTTCCACAAATGATCTGTCGCGCTGATAAACCGACAAATGAAAAACAAAAAAAAAACCTAGCACCTGCAAAATGCATGATTTCTCGGCATCTTTTAAGTACCACATTTTTTTTGCATCCCTTTTTGCCAATGATTGAGGTGACCTGAAAAGTGATCTAGTGAATTAATCAATAACTAAATTTTATCCAACAAACTTTATAACTTTTACTTCCATAGTTTCCGAATAGAAACTATCGCAAAAAGCAGAGAGACAAATAGACACATACATAAACATGCACTGAGATGATACCGCCATGATACGCTTTGCAAATAACAAAACGCGCAGAAAATCCATTAGTCCCTCTTCTTCTATCTATCCGCTTGGATTAAAAAAAAAAACGCAAAACTGCACAAAGTCCACTCTTGCTCTCCTCCCACAATATCGCCTTTTATTTCTAACTCAGAGTAGCTTTTATGGATATATTAGTGAATTCAACGATAATTCTCATAAGCATGCAAGATTATGATTTTTATTCCATAAAAACTGCCCAATACTTTCAAAACACTTCAAGAGTTTCAAATATTAGTAAATAACTCAAATAAAGAGTGAATTATTAATAAAAATTAAGCATTTTTTTTTAAACGTATGATGAATTTCCACATTAAATTCGCCAACGATTCAAAAATTCCTTTAAATGAGTTAAGAAAAATTTGACGTTTAAAAGAATTTACATCGCCATCAAATATAATTCAGTTAGCTTATAATGAAATCAAATTAAAACTACTACAGAAATTTATTGCTAATATCTATACGTTATAATGTTATAGCCGCATATTTTCAACAAAAATTCAAAAACGTATAAATTTTCATTTAATAATACTATACGGTATGTCAATAACAACAAATATTTTCAGTTATATGAGGCGGAAGTGGAATGCTTATGCGGAAGCAATTTTTCCTTATTCATTCATCACGTTTATTTGCATAATCCACATCGGAAACAATCGCAACAAAATGGCGACAATGTCGCGGCTCGAAGAAGGAAGCCTGCGTATTCTAGCTTCTACTACTTGAGCTCCCGAGCATACTGCCGTCAAATCGGACACTTTATGATTGCTGATAAAGACAACCTAGGCCTGATGGTTTCTTACTGGACAACAAATATCATTGGCCCTCCCTAACTGAAGATAAAAGATCAAGTAACAACGAATAGTTAGTTGAAAGAGAGCGTTCGACGAGCGGCGCATTGGCGAAAGAATGGAAAGTGGTAGGTGGGCGGGTACCGAATCAACAAAACGGGTGATGTGCTCGCAGTAAAAACTGAAACAACGCGACCTTGAAAAACTTGCGTTCGTTATAGTTAACGTGTCCTCTGGAAACTTGTTTTGCTGACAACTCCCCTCTATTCGACGACAAATGAACCGATATATGGTTGTTGGGTGCAGATCGGGCATTGAACAATTCTACACATCTCTATGCAATTAGGAAACTCTTCGCTAGTGTTGTAAAATCGACATGCAAAAAAAAAATGACGCTTGTCTTTGAATTTTTCAACGAAATAATTCAATGAAATTTTTGAAAAATATTCGAGAGATATCTTTTCGAAATCGCCAATAATTTCGGCAATATTCATTTCTTAGCAATATTTTATACACAATATTGTTGGTATGAATTCATATCTATATATATATATATATATATATATATATATATATATATATATATATATATATATATATATATATATATATATATATATATGTTCGTGATATAGAAGCTGCTCAATTGGTGGTATTAATTTATTTCACTTACTATCATGAAAAGAAACCGAATAGAAATGGCAGTGCTCTTTTAGCCACCTACTTAAAAACCCATAATAATAATTAACATTACGCATATGACTGTCTCCTCACTTTATAAGCAACCAGACCGTCCACATAAACTTCATAGCTAATACATTTGCATATTCAACTGAAATGCCTTTGTAAGGAGCTACGTTTACTAGCCATACAATGAGTCGACCACGAAGACATATTTTAACGATCCAGCTGCAGCCTCCGTAGATCCATAATCTCTAGCAGGGAATAATCACAGCAATTTTCCTATCGAAAGCTGATTTCGGGAGGAAACGTTTAAAACCCAGAGTGCAAGGCATTGCTCTCAATAAACACCCACTACTATATATAATCCGAAACAATATAAAAGAAAATGAAAACTGCAGCAATGGCACTAAAATAACGGCAATTGCAAATTGTGCTTTAGCGCGCATTTAGGAAAATGGGCATATCCTTTCAAATATGCCCATTTAAAAAGCTTCATTAACTAGGCGATAAATTCGCATGCTCATATTCAGTGCAACCGCTTAATTTTCCACCTAGCTGTCAATAAGTGCGCGACGGGCACGAGCTCTCAAACATCGGAGCAATAAGTTTGTTTCAGATATCACTCCTATTAAGAATGCCCCTATCATTTTTTCACTTCATCGAAAGTAATGACGCAAAGATTGCCATGAAGAAGATGCCTATCGAAATGAAACGAGAGATTTGCTGAAAATCGTTCACAAAAAAAAACAGATCTGCTTTTGCAGAAGGCCGATTTCCTCCGGAAATTAGTGGATAGGAAAGGTCGGAAGCTCATTCAAAATGTGGTCGAAAACGACACCGATTGATGAAGGAAGTATTCTAAGAGAGATGCAATTTTTCAAATCATACAAATTTATGAAAAAGCTGAATTGAATGATGGAGATAACAAGCTGCACAACTGCTTTATGTAGTGTACGACGGTAACTGCATACAAATCGTTTAGAGGAGCACATTACTGCAAAAATAAAAAGTACCTTATTGCAACTCGCAACGAATAAAACCGTTAACTATAACTACTCTTTTTTTTGTCATCGAAAGCTAAAATTGAATAAAATCGAGAGAGAGAGAGAGAGAGAGAGAGAAAAAAAGAGGTTGTAAATGAAATAAAGCAAAAAAAAAAAAAGAAGAAGAAGCACGTAAATAAACAATGCGCAATTCGTTATGTAATTTGAAGCGACGAAGTAAAGCATCCAAAATAAAGTGAACATTTGGCTATACGTTTCGAAAATTTCCTAATTCAAGAGGTGGCACAAGAATTAAAATCGCAAATGAATCTCGAAGCACTTTTACGAGAAAAAAAAAATAAAACAACAAATCTCGAGATGTTAAGAATCGAAGTGTTGCATTTCCCTCGATAAAAAAAAAAAAAAGAAAAGGCAAATAGAGAGAAGACAAAGATCACAAATTAGAAGCGATAAAAATATGAGGAAAAGAAGTGCAGAAACAAGTTTATAGGAAGGAATCCTCTACGTTTCTCAATATTTCATCTTTTCACATTATCTTTCCCACTTAAAATAAATAATACTATCGCTTTTTTTTTTCATGAAATTTCCATTACGCTCTCATTTATTGCAATATTTATGAATATTTTGCACGCAAAAAAAAAAAGAAACGAAAATATTGTTGGAAAAGAGGAGCTTTTCCGCGTGAAAAAAAAAACGCTGCAGAATTATAAAAATTTCCTATTAAAGCAAATATTGATGACAATAAAAAAAAGATTAGCGGCTTGTGACGTTCAAATAAACTCAGCCTCATCACCTCCTTATTGCTATCCCTTGAGATTGAGCTCCTCCTACCCCACTGCTGCCTCTGGGGATAACTCCCTCCCCCCCCCCCTTTTTTGTCACTATACACATTTTTACAAATAGGCTATACTTAATTCTAACTGATGAAAAAGATCACGGAGATAATTTTCAAGTATCATTTAAAAAAAAAACGTACAAAAACTATTGCAGATATGCGGCTGATTCTTTTATGTAAGCTGCTGATGATCTCGTTAATAAAGGGCGTTAAAATTTCGATCCATTAGAAAGCGTTATATACGGTGAGTATATAATTTCATGACGTATTTATTCTCAAAAGAACATGAATATTATATATGGTAAGCGTACAATATCGCATATCCGATATGTCGATTACTTTTACGAACAAAAGTTACGAATGATCGGTTTGGGACGATATTAGATGAAACGTCCACTAAAACAACATATTGAAAGTGTTTTTCAATGATTTCATATAGTGTTTCTTATGCATTATTAAATTTGCAAGCAAAAAAAAAAATCGCTTTATTGTTAGCGAATTATGTGGAAAAAAAAAATTAAAATCTCTTGAATTATAGATGATATTGTTCAAGGAAAAAATTGAATTATTAGAATAGTTGTTGGAAAATTATGAAAAGAAAAGAGAAATTTGTGAGATTTCGAGAAAAAAAAAAGATTAAATTACTCAAAAATTTTCTCCACTCTTCTAAAAATCCACTCGTTTAGAAATAATTGATATAGCTCGGGCAAAAGTGGCAACATTCGTATCACTAAGAAGTTTACTACGATTTGCATTGAAGTAAATATTTGCATTGAAGTAAATACATCAGTTCGTTGACATCTGCATGCTTTCTACATAGAATGATGTAATCGGAAGATAACAAAGAAAACTATGAGAATATCAAGCGTCAACTAGATTCCGACATAAAAAATCGCATTCTGCGCTAGTTGATGATACTTTCAACGATCTAAAACAAGTGATGACGATCTGGAATCAGACCCTAGTTGGAGCTCAACTGTATACCCGATTGTTCATTAAGCAATGCAAGTCGGCGCTGATCGGTGGCGCATTGTTCATTAAATAACGAAGTCTTTCTTCGGACTATGAGAATTAGAATTACCTAGAGGAATGAAATTATACAAGAGCCATCCTGTCAGGGGTGTTATAAAAAAAAGCTCGAAACAATGCAAGAAGTTAAATAGCTATAACTAATGGTCGGTTCAAATAAGTATTTAACAATCAACGAAATTCCTTAGCTTCGCAGTTTAACGGCATTTACTAACTAATATCTAAATTCAACAATTCGGCTTTTGGGATGAAAAAATTGAAAAGTTCAAGGATAACTGGGAGTAGGAAAACTCGACATGAATCGATATAGAATTCATCAAATCTACAAACAAGGGAAAGTACTGCTCAAAGCGAACAAACAGTTCGTTTCACGGATAGCTCGCTGACCTCTATGGATGTTAAAGATACAAAAGGCACCACAAATATTCAAGCCAGATATACGCTGGAAATGTGCAAATTAACCAGCAGTAGGATTTAAAGAAACTTAATAAAACAGCATACTTATGTGATAATGATATTGCACCGCGCAATCAGTAGCAATAAATGCATGACATAAAACACCGACACCGCGAATGTTTTTTTTACTTGAAATCACGGTAGTGACAACCCCATCTGGGCGATATAATTAACTGGTAATGCAGAATCAACCGAAATTTTATTGTAATGTTGGCGCTGATGCCTTAATCCATGAAAACGGTTGTATGCAATTGGATTAAGTGCGCAAGCCCTCTCATTTTCCACCTTGACCGCCACTATAGCCCTCACACCTTGTTCTTGGTGTGAGGGCGATAGTGGCGGCTTTTAATTCTGAACCAAACTGCTTTTATAGCATGAATGCAGTTATAAAAATATCTGTTGTCCTTTCCCTTTCATCCCGCTCGCTACAACCTCGGAGGATAATGAATGCATCGTAAGCAAATGATTAGCCACAAAGTCCCGTCAGCCGAATTTTTGGATACTGGTAAGATGGGTAATATTGAAAGCCCAGTGGATCACTTTCTTGAAACTAGAGGTTTCACCAGCATAAACATAGTCCATCTTTACAAGTTATCAGAGCAAGGTAAGTAATGGCCGGCGCCTGCTTCTTGGAAAGTAACGATCACCTATACAGCGCTAAAACGACAATGGAGCACATCTGCACTATTGCACCCATCTAGAGACAACTGCAACGTTTCAGGGAAATTTTCGCCATTACGCATTTACCGCTTACCGGAAAACTTTTTGTCTAGCACTTGCTATAAATAATAATTTATGCAACAATTCCTATCCATAAAAATTTAACACCTATATTACTGATGTTTGAGAGGTGATTTATTAAGGCAGAGAAGCGTTTCTTCAATCAAAATTTCACGCAATGTTGAAATGATTATATTCTTGCGTTGTTAGCAATTAATAGGTATTGCTCTTGATAAAGAAATATGCATTTAATATGTAAGTTGATACATTAAACGATGAAAAATGCGAAAGAAAATGTAAAAATATTGCAATGCGCATTCCCGCATAAACCGATCGGAACAGCGAAAAATGAAAAATAACGCGACGAAACAAAGTAGAGAGTAATCTATCTCTCTCTCTCTCTCTCTCACAGCAACGAAATATTTTCCTGTTAAACGTGTTGAATGTGTCATTTATTTAATACGCAAACTATCGACGCAGTTTTTTTTTTTGAAATGAAAAACGCGTGAGTAGTTTTTTTTTCCCCTCCGATAAACAAACGAAACATTTTTGTTGATTCGAAAAAAAAAAAACAACTGAATAGAGGCTCCAATTACGAATCAAAATCATTCGAGGAAATTTCATTGAAATAAATTCATTCAGCATCAAAAGAGGAGGCGCATAAATAAGTAATCCTGCTGTATTTATTAAAACCAAATGAAGATGAGAGCAATATCATAAAACTTCAACCATGAATCTCAGAACCTATATGGCGGACATATTTATATTTGCATATCCCATTTAGGTAGTAATTGGTTGACTTAAGTAAAAAAAAAAACCAAGTAGGATTTTCCTCCTTTCAACGATTTTTTCCGGTCGGATAGGGGTGTAAAATCTAACTAATGCATATAACTTGAGGAAATCGGAAATCACAATAGCGAATAGACCTCATAACGGCTCCCCAATGCTTAATTTTAGCAGGTAATATCTTCGAAGGTCGACTTGCACTGGGAGAGGTCTAGAAGACGGATTTCATGATAAATTTTTTCCAAGAATATTCAGGGAAAATCGAAATCCTATAATTTATAGTATGAGAATCCTAAACAAAAACCATATTTCCGAGTAACCTATAAAAGTAAAAATTTTGATAAATTAAACAACAGCGTAATGCTAATATAATTTATTAACTAATACTAAAGAAATTCTTTTTTCGAAGCTTTAGCGGAAGAAAATAATGCCGATGTTGCAACGAAAGAGCTAAAAAAATGATGGAGTAGAAGAACATGAAAGAGGAAGTCATTTGAAACGTTGAAAATGATACGTAGAGTTGAAGTGATAAGACAAGCTCTGAATGCAAGTAAGGCATTCTGAAACGAATATATAGCGATTCGTCGATTATAATTTCAGTTGTTTGTCTCTTCTTCAAGAATTCATAACAGCTTTGACGGATTTCAACTACAAAACGATGCTTGCTAGTGGGATTTAATTCTTTCTGGACGTAATTACTCCAATCTCAATTTGAGACGGACAAAATTTAATGGGGGAGGGGGGGGGGGTGGCGGAAGGGGGGAACAATATAACAACCAATAAATTAATTTCGTTTATTTATTCCTTCAAATTATCGAGTAAATAAACTCAATAAATTCTTTGTTTACTAATAAATACGATAAACTATGCATAAGTAAATAAATAAGTAAATAATTCTATAAATTCATTGATTAAAAAATACTCAATAAAATATCACGTTTTCAAATAATGACCGGATGTCGGAAACTTGTCGTTAGAGTAGGATGCCTTCGAGAACGATTCAATGATGCGGTCACCAAAAAATGAAAACGTGCATTACAAAAAAAAAAATAAACCTATAAAATTCTATGATAGAAATGATAGCCAATGTAAGCATCAATCGAGAAGAAAGAAAGTCGTCAGACTATAGTGGCGGTTGCTAAGTAGCATTTCGCATTAAACAAGCAGCGATATTATCGATGAAGCGACGATTGCCTCTGGTAAATGTTCATATGAATAACGATAATAATACTGCATTGGAGCTTTCAGTTTTTTTTTCTTTTTCAAATAATCTTCACTATTCTTCTCGCTTATTTAAATATTGCATACTCTAGAAATTTATAACACTTAAGAGGCTGCATTTTCACGATGGAGATAGTCTTTATAATCAATAAAAGATTAAACTGAAAAGAAAAAGTTTCAAGGAAATAAGTCTTGAAAATCTCTAAAACGAGAGAAAGTTTTTCTGCTATAATGTAATAGTTTTGCAAAAAAAAAAAAAACTTAATTATTTTATTCTCTCTCCAACAACAAGATGTTTGTTGAGATATTTATAGAGGAATCTATCCACCCCCAACTGATGCAATTTCATCTCAAAAATCACTACAACTAAAGCGACGAAATTTGCTATGTGTGATACACATCATTGCATCTCCTATGTACGAAATTTCGAAGTGATCCATCAACTTCAACCAAAAAAAGTAATAGACACTAAAAGATATCAAAAAATGCAATCGGATGAATCGCAAAAAAAAAGGGATGGAAAAAATATACGTGTAGAAGCATTATTTTACGTTTTACTATTTATTGATGCCATACGAAAATAGATGGTTAAGAAAGCGGATATAGAAGCAATATTTTTCCTTGGCATGCTTCTCTATTTGTTTTATATGTTCGCAGCGAGGCAAAGTTGATAAACCCTTGCAAATCCCCGACATTCATTAACTGAAGGATACAAAAAATTGGGAGGAAAATACGAACGCAACCTCTTGCTTGTCAACCCCGATTATCAAACAATGGTTGTTATCTGTGTCCGGACTATATATATATATATATATATATATATATATATATATATATATATATATATATATATATATATATATATATATATATATATATATATATATATATAATTTAAAATGCTCAAAGAGCGCAAGAAGGAGGTTGCGAACCTTTGAAGATCTAAAAAATTTTCAGGTGGCTGTAACCTTTCTGTTGCCGCCATGAAATTTGTCAAAGCAAACAGCATGGAGTGATTGTTACATGAACCTTTAGCC
Source organism: Ascaris suum (assembly GCA_013433145.1). Taxonomy (NCBI): domain Eukaryota; kingdom Metazoa; phylum Nematoda; class Chromadorea; order Rhabditida; family Ascarididae; genus Ascaris; species Ascaris suum. The sequence goes on along the minus strand of CM024169.1, from coordinate 13,448,767 downwards.
TCGTTGAAACGAAACAAAACGACTAAGAGCCAAACCAAACAACAGTAGAGAAATGAGCTTTTCTGTTTCCTCGGCGAATGAGAAGTTACGCATGAGATGCTTATTAATCATGATTTGATTAGTCGCATTGTTCATACACTCATAAGTGCATAACAACGAACTGTTAGTCATTAATAGGCAAAGTACTGCATGGATATGCCCCCTTCAGAGACACTGAACGCTGAATTCCTAAATGCATTTATCCAATCTTTACCTGAAGAGCAAGAGAATATTGTAAACGATTAATCTTTTTCACGTCTAAGAAAGCAGAAATGAAATATTCTTTCATCGATGACACAGACGAATATTCGCTGTATGAAGATGCTCACATCGTGGCCGCTGGCTGAACACCACAGATGAACTGATCTCTTGCCGATATCCAACACGTTAGCGTTTTCAATTAATGAATGGTAGATAGTGAGGTTATCGGATGTGCGAAAGTTTCATTGCCACCTTTCTTTCTCTGGCTTTTGCTGTTTTCTATACTTACTTTCCTACCCGTTGTGTATATTAATGCGAAATCGGGTTGCAGTTTAAGACTGCATCCCACTTTTTCCTTTCCTTTCCCTTCTTTTCCCATTCCGGGAATTGCTGAAATGTAAAAACTCATATATGCAATGCAACGAACGAAATGAGAAAATAAAACGAAAAAGACAACACCAAATGTAGTTGCACATCGCTAGAAGAGTAAAGAAAGCACACTAGAGAGCAGTTGTGAAGTGAGTTATTGATGAAGTGACCTTTTGTTCAAAAATCGCTTCTTTTTGCTAATGCTGTAAAACGATGATGCGAAATGCAACGAGCAAATTCACCATCGTTCATAGAAATGAGAGCTTAAGAAAAATTCCACGGGAAAAAAAATGAATAATGCAAAACGGATGAATTACTTTACGATTGCGCCCATCCAATTGTGAAGCAATTTATAATAATTGAAAGAAAAACCTGAATTGAAATATTTTAAAAAGATATACAATACTATTTAAAATAATGACTAAATATTAAATGAGAGGGAAGTTGAAGATATTAGATTGCATCAACGTGAGAAGAATTGCATGACGATCATAAAAGAAATGATTATGAATATTCCCCTCTCAATTATTGCAGTTTCAATAGACCGGAAAACAGTAATGAGTATATTTCAAACGAAGAGATGAAAGCAAAATAATCATAATGCGTTTAAAAAAAAAAACAACAACAACAGCAAAATGCATAACCCGTTATCGTTGCATGACATCGTTGTGGCACATTACCATAGCAACATATAAAATTCATTTCAAGCTCTTTCGAATTTGAGAGAAAATAGCAGCCTGTTGCACCTTTCATAGAGTTTACACAATGTTCGTCAGCTGCATTAAACGTAGTAAAATTTTTGCAGAATAAAAGTCGAGAGAAATATTATTGCACGTTGCTTGTTGCAGCAATAATGCAATCAAATCGGACAATATGTATTGACATCTTTTCTAATAAGTGAATTTTGTGACTTACCTGCTAAACAGGTAATGCTAATTTTCCAAAAACGCCACATGTTACTCATTCTTTTTTTTTCGTATTAAATGTTAGAACAGTTGTTGTTCACATTATCGCGTGATTAGAAGAGTAAGAATTGTCCCTTCATAGAATGGGAAATTATACGTTCATCGAAAGACTAACTACCGTACTACTCGCCAAGTGAAAAATGATCTTTCACCTCGCCCATAAACGTTCCTCAATGAAACTCTTTCGTACAACTCGAAGAACAACTATTTCCATATACCAGAAATACTTTGTATCTCTTCTGTATGCTATAGAAATTTCAGGACGAAAAAATTGTCCCTCTCTCATTTCACATCCGATTAATCTCTTTTCCTCGATGAACGTTAGAAAGATATGATGGAAAGCTAGAAATTTATAATCTCCATGGTTATTTTCTAGCTAGTGCAGTAAAAGAAATCAACACCTCTTTGTGGATATTTAAATGCGCTAGGATCGGCACTGTAACGCTGCTCTAAAAATTATACTTCGCGTAAAGGAAGCGGCGATCTGCAACAACTCCACGGTAACAACATCGTCATCTCAGTGCACTTCCAGGACTATTTGACCAGGACCTCGGTTATTTCCCTTAGCATGCGATATGCAAGAACACTGAAGTATCCTAGTAAGATCCTCTCGAACTATACAGCAATATCAACAAAACTTTTCTGAAAGTATTAGATCAATGAATGATAAGAAAGAAATATTTCCCAAAATTTATCAAAGTGCTCTTTGCACTCGATGAGTGCACATCGCCCCCTCCTGAAATAAAATTTTCCTCAGCTATGCTTCTATTCTTTAGAAATGTACCTAAAAACTCATAAATACTGCGCCAATTATGACTGAAGGAAATATCATTTTGTTATTATCTTCTTTCCCCGAACAGTTTCTTCCTTCTAGGTTGTAAGCATGGGTGTAGCCTAGATTCATTACCATTATGTCTCATATAAGATACTGTATGCTAGAATGCTTCGACACAAAAGTACGGTTAATGAAGTGAAGTTCAGAGATCAAACGAGTACAGCATTTCACATATGGTGAGAAATAGTGTTGCATGGTCATGCATACTACATGCAATGGATTTGTTGAAGCCTTAAAAGACAGACTATGAAATAGTTTTTGAGAGTGCTGGCGATCGTTGATCGCTTTGGTTAGACGATGATAAGAACGATAATAATAAACACCTTATGAGAGCTCATTGGAAATATCGCTTATTGGATGCATTTTGGTGTGAAAGAGAAAATACAGCATGAAAAAGGACAATTTCGAGCAGTGATGAAAACGGCTCCGTTCCGCATATTGATTTAAAGATCCGATCATAAAGCGGAAGCTGAATATGAAAACAATTTTATATACTGATGACACCTGGCTGCTCCATTCGATGCGATAAAATAGCTCTTTAAATAGGCATTCCCTAAAGAGACTTTATGCGTTCACATTCTCTCTCAATATATCTCTTTGTTAACGCTATATATGTACGCAATGCTTAATAAATTAATAATATTTGAATATCGATTAATAAATATTTTGTTAATGGGGGATTCTCATAGAAAGGAATCCATAAAACATATTTCGTCGTATATTTCAATAAATATTTTGCTGAACGATTGTGAATGATGTCATGGCTAAGGTTGCATTACGTCCGCTAAAAAAAATCTACTGATCTATAATGAAGATTTGCTGAAAATAATTCATTTTAGACGATAAAATTCTAGCTGAAGAGTATATTTGCGGGTCTATTCGAAAATATGACTGGGAAAACAAACCAAACATTCCGCAATAATATCATCTAATATAAAAAATAATTCGACACGGCATTCGATCATTCCAGTATTTCAATGGATTTTCATCGTGATCCAATAGCAATAACAAACGGACGCACATTGTAATACTCGAATAGCGATGGCAAAAAAAAACAAAAAAAAAAAACGAATTAGCAAAAGAATGAATGCTGCATAGTTGAATGCAAAAGCATCAACGTATACATACCAAAAACAAATCCCTCAAACATATATGCATACTGATTTCGCTTCAACGATTTATCAACCCTACTCATCTCATAGCCGCTTATGCTTCATGAGTGTTCGTTAGCAAACACTACCTTACAAAAGCATATTTTACATTTATAACAGAAGAGGAGAGGGAGGGAATAGAAAAGTAAGGATAAGTCAAAGAAGGATTACTCGACGATTTTCGAATGCAGAAAATATAACTGGCGACAATTCCATTACTCTCCGAGTTAAAAGATAAATTTTCGGTTTCAAACAGAAATTTAACGATGCATTTGCAGAAATTATGAAGAATATCGAATTTTTCACCTAAACTTGAGCAGTATACTTCAAGAGCAATTGTAGCTAATGCAGCAGTTACATGAGCATTTGTGTGATGCTAGAGAAAACTTGTGCAACGCATAAAGCGACTTTCTACCATTTGAAATTCCTTTCTTTCTGGAATCAAGGCTGCTGCACTCTTTTGGCGTGTCCGGATCAAGGGACCTCCGTCCATATTTTCGAATCCTACAAAGCTGCTGTCAGGTGAGACTTTCTTTTAGCTCCATCGTCTATTCTTGGAGGTTCTCATGTATGATATGAATATTCAACATCAATAAGCGCATATTTCTTCCCAAATTCGCCCAATCACATAAACTAGCTGAATGAGTATCGAATTTTTCTTATGCGATAGAAAAGTCGTAAAATCTCAAGCAGTAGATATAATCTTTGCATGCGGATAACTGGCTATGCAAAAGTAAACGATGTGTGAATTTGAACGACAATAAATAATAGTGAAAATCATCGACTTTAACATATACGGATCACGAATCATCAAGTAACGTTAAGTTATAATCTCAAATTACACTAGTGAAGCTTTCCAGTTTTGCGAATTTAAACCCTACGATGATCGAATATATAAACACACATACACAAACAAAAAAAAAAAAACGGGCATGAAGCCACTAAAATACGCTTCCGTATAAATTTGCAAGCATGACGTTAATTTCACGCATTTTACCGAAGTCTCCACCACCACTCCATCGGAAATACTTAAACCGTTCGTTCGATATCCTCTTTACTGTTGGAAGGCTGGTCTTATCACCAGTAACACTATTGGCTAGCGTTTGCTTGCTGATGTGATTCGGATTCACCGCAATAAAGTTTCACCCCGTTACATTCATTCTCAATGGTGCATTATTTGATTCTAATATGTCGAACTGTTAAGTTTCACATGCCCGAACGTAAGCGTGTGCGTTCAATAAAGTGATGGTCTAACGAAACTAAGGAAATGAGAGTGCTGGATCATGTGCATCATATGTACTAAATTCCATATCTGAAGTATTTGTGGTTCACGAGTGGGAAATGAGGGTCATACACGTGCGCACAGGCATATTATATGCACAAAGACGTTAGATCGCCATTATGTGCCTTTACGAAGTCGTGGAAAATCCATTAAAAAGCGTCAATTGCTGGACGACCTTAAACTGCGGCATACTCCCTGGAAACCTGCTAGAGCTGTGTATCGCCCTTACCAGCATTAAGAAGGATTGAACGGTCTTCTAACAGAGCGATTGATGAAATACCGCATAACTTTCGCATGATGTCGTGCTTCAGTAGGTCTCCCTTTTTAGTGCAAGCCGTGGAACGGCAACGAGAATTATTTTATGGACACAATTCCTCTTTATAATCTCCTCTTTAGAGTTCATGCAAGTAAGCTTCGCAGACCCGATTATCGCCAGAACTGGTGCTTCCTCCCATTCGATACCTTATTAGCAGTTCACTGATACAAAAATTTTCTCTTTTTTTGCAAAATCTATGTATGCCTAATGGCCTGTTCTTCGGAATCTGCTGACTCGTTGAACAAATCTACAATGATGAAATTTAATGCGTAACAGTACATATATATGATGGTCCTATGCATTTTTATCAGTATTTATGAATATTCGAGTAGCCGGTTGAGCCAGTAGGCTGCTATGCAAACATGCAAAATTTTCGGCCTCCAAGGTATTTAGTTTATGCAGTGACATTTATTTCAATGCAAAGGCTCCTCCTCGTCTTGACGCTCACAGCACCCGAGGAAAGGACGCGAAGGGCATCGAAATATCGGAAAACGAGACTGGCACAAACGTCGCCGATGAGTACACTCGCGATGAAATTTCCTCCTGGTGATCGCGTGTCTATCTATGCGTACTACACGTTCATCGATAATGCACCACAACGTTGTGTGTTTCGTTTTCACCGAGTAAAGAATGCGCGCAATGCATAATGCGTCGAAGGGTGCGCTATGATGCAAAACAGCAGCGACAGAGCATTCCAAATTGAGTATTAAAGCTAAAATCGAACCTATCCAACAAGAAGCAAATAGGAAGAACACGACCTGAGGTCAAAGATCTGCTAGGTATGAGGCAAGCATCAGTCCTTCAATAGACGATCGCGCTGTGGTCCTATAAGAACGTCCTATAAGTTCGATCAGCAGAGAAGATCGAAGCTCTCAAAACAAATAATTCAAATATTTGCAAACGACTATTCTACTTAAAGGCTAATAATTTCATCGGATATGATTGAAAATTTTGCATTTTAATGTGGCTCAATTCCTACTCTCGAATCGATCGTATATTTCTGATCATATAAACGAAAACTATTAAATGAATATGATTACACAATGTTCTGCTACTCAACAATGATAACGCGCTTTCAAGTTTTTCTCTTATCATTCTCGTAGAAATTTCCTTTCGTTAGCACTTAGCAGTAATGAGCAGTATCCATGCTTCCTTGAAAGTTTCGACGTCATTTCAATTTCAAACCGTTCTTCTCGTCCGAAATGTTCTTCAAAAACTTACTTGCTAAAGCAAGCTTTATTATTGCGAAAACGATTACGATCTTTAGCTTTAAAAAAAAAGGGGGACATCTTTTTCACTCCAAATAAGATCGCTCCTTTCAATAAATCCCCCGTCGAATGAACGCTTTCAACAAACTTTTATTAATGAAAATAAGCCCTTCCGCTCTCTCATTAAATCTCAATCATCTCAATTAGGTCCCCCCCCCCCCCCCCCCCCCCCCCCCCCCACTCCCACTTCTTTGAAGTGAAACGACATTACTTTCGGCATATGTATGTCATAAACTGCCACACACATTAAGTTCAACTACTCTGAATGGAAATAAGCAAAGGTGATTGGAATGATCTCATTATGCTTCGAGGAGTAAAAACAACTGATGAATGGGACAGCCGGGTGTGCGCAGCGGCAATCCTTTGTACGTCTGTCACCCTCTGCATGGCGCATACTACTTTTGAGCCTCACCTCATCGGTTAGCGACATTATATGCGTTTGCTTGCTCGTGTGTGCGTATGTGCTCGAAAACAACCAATACGTCAGTCATAACAACCAAGCGACGTTAAAGCATACTGACAAACGACTTTTTTTATGGGGGGATGTGCTTAGAAAATGGAGAAAAAAAAATTAATTTCATATTTATATCAATACCTTTTCCTTTTTTTTTTCTAAGAGAGAATAACAATAATGAGATATCTTAGCATAAATATGTCAACGTTAAGGCGCGAAGTATTTTTGTCTTTAAAATCTTGCCAACTTTCATATACAATCAAATTTGCAATCGTTTTTCAACTTCGATGGCGCCCATTAAACGATTATCACAAAAACGTAAAATAATTGAAATCTCATTGGGCAATCGCTACAATTTGAAGATTTAAAACTGTTTAAAATTTGTCTCAATAAAAAAAAACATTTAAACCAATAAAATTCCACTGTTATGCTCTAATTTTACAAGCAAACAAAGATATAGGATCTCATTTTATTCAATCAATTGAAGCAAATATATTGAAAATTTTATTCGATTTCCTTTTTTGTTAGAAATTGCGCAGCATTATGAAGCCGAAAATTCTTTCTTGAACGACGCATAAAGAAGTGAAAAACATTAGAAGATTGATGACCTTAAGTGGGAATTTTTCTACGAGAAAAAAAAATTGATAAGAATAAAGGGAAAAGGAAATTTTTGCTCAAATAGATCATCGATAAATATCATCGCTAAAAGACTTTTTTTTTTTTTTTGCTCTTAGAAGAACAAATAAGAAAACTAAACGTTTCGTTGTTTTGAGGTTATAAAATTTCCTCTAAAGTAAAAACAAAAAGATATAAAATATCATCAATGATGCAAATAAATATATCGACCACCAAATATATGCAAATAAATTCTTTATTTATTCTAATCATATATTAGTGGCAAATTTTCCGCACAAAAAAAAGTTGTTTTCTAAAATTTATAAATGGACGTAAAAATTTTTGGCAACTTTCCAAGCAGCATAACTATTATCTCTTGAAGGAAATTATTTCGTTGTCTGTAAAGAAAAGATTAAAAATTATTTCTCTAATCAGAAAAAAAAAAAGACTCAACAAGTATTTAAAGAAGAGCTTGAACTTTCCCATGCATGCTCGCATTGGAATTCATCTCTTCCTAAAAGTGGGCAAATAGTGCTCGTTCAACGTCAACCATAAATATATCACGTAATTTTTGAATACTTCTCTCGTGCAATCATCGAGCTTCAGTTTTCATTTCAAAATCATTGATAATATCCAAAAACGCTTCGTTAAGTATCTTTTTCTATATCATTAAGTATTCAACCAAATAATAAAGCGATTTATTATTCGATATTTCTTATCACTTATAGCAATAATTCAGGAGATTATACTGAAATCGAATTCATAATTGATTAAAACTTTTAGTAGGAATTTGTTCGGTCGGGAATTCTAATATAAGTATTAATCGCAAAAATTTTTTGAATATTATATGCTAAAAGAGGTTGAAAATCTCTGCAAAAATTCAAATAAAACTACATATAAAATAAAATTCATCATTGCATCGAATAAAGAATAACGCATTCATATATTTTTAAAAATATTTTAATGATGAGATAAAATTTGCAAAGAATGATTTTAGAGAGGAAAAAAAATTTAAATATAAATTTGAAAATTCAATTGAATTCAAAAATTTCTCTATTAATATTAATTCTATTTCCTCTTTATATAGCTAAGCGATGAAAAATCTGGAAATAAACTTCTATGAATACGATAAGAATCATAAATTAAGAAAAGGAAATATGATTGCTTGAATTATTTTTTTCTTTTCAGATTTTTTTTTTTTTATTAATGGATTCCTTTTCATGTTGGTTGAATTATCTCACTCATTATGCAGCAATGAGAGGATGCCGATGAAACGAAAAAAAAAAACAAACAAACAAACAAACAAACAAACAAAAAACCTATTGCTACCGATTGTAATTACTTTTTGATCGATTTGTTTTATACATAGAAATTCTAATTTTATCATTCGATGCGCAAATATATCCAAAGAAAGGGCTCTCAGCTTGTGGCGGTCATGTGGCCAACTATTCAGGTGACAGCATAAAATGAAGCAGGAATTAATTAGGCAAATATGACATTTTCACTCAAGCATGAATATACAAATCGTTGAGTTTATTGCATGCAAGTTGCATTATTGCCAACCTATCTGACAACAGCATTGCATGCAGGTTGCATTATTGCCAACCTGTCTGACAACAGCATTGCATGCAGGTTGCATTACTGCCAACCTATATATTTATTACACCGCTTTTAACGTAGGAAAAAAGTCTAATCACAAATGACAAATGATCGCACATTTTAGCATCTCGACTAAATTCCTTTCTTTTATGAAATAAAGTCATGATTTCTTTTATATCTAATCTATTCATTACTCTCATTTTTTTTTCCAGCAATCGCGTCAACACTTTCACAATCCAATCTACTGCTTATCGAGATTAAGCTTGTTCACTTCAACAGATTGACTCATCTTATTCACCTTTTTCGCCGTATACCTGCACAAAATTGCACTGCGTATTTCTGCTCTATGTAACTTAAGATCTATGTGACCTATACGTATGGCATATATTGAACGTTGCAGATTTTCATGCATAAGGGGACAAAAGAAAGGAGAATCACCAGTTGTAGTGCGTTCCTGCAAGTTTGCATTCGCCAACTACGTTCTCACATTGTTGCGCAAACGCTCAGCTGTGTCCGTTTGCCTATCTGTTGAGTAATTCCAACTTGGCACTCATCTGGGTGTCTTAATGATTTCTTAGATGAACATATCTTATTAGACAACGAACACCTATACTAAGAAACAATTAGATCCAAACAACTTCGATAGAAATTATATGCATTTCAACTTATCAATAAAAGTTGCCAACATTTTGTAAACTGCCCAATTTGATATTCGCAGGAAATACGTACTAGCTCTCGGAAAATCGAAAAAACGAATAGAAGCAATACGAATGCTTTATTACACATGTCCGCATAAGTGCTAGAAACCTACGCAACTGGTCGAGCTAATGAGCCGAACTTGAAAGCGTATATCATGCCAGCTCGGCTGGCACAATTTCCCGCTTGCTTAAACTACGAAGCACATCGACTTCGTAAACAACCATCAACGTTCCACATCATCTATGATCGATTAAAATATTCAAAACACTTTCGTTATTTGCCATTTCATTTTTTTTTTTTTTGCTTAAACAAACCAAATCATGATATTTCCCAGCTGAATCTATTAGCGGTGTCAAAATTTTATAAAACGCCAATACTTTTTATAGTCTTCTGCCAATCTTTTAATTAAAAAAAAAAAGGAAAAGTATGTTGTGGAAACACAGTGAAAATATTTTCCACAATGAGATAAGAATCAAACCTCCTAAGCAGTGCTGATCAAGCATAACAGCTGTATTTTTCTTGCATGCTAAATGCATCAATAACTAAGCACACAAGAATTGTTGCCCTAATTGGTGAACCCGATTCTCTCCCATATGTGAGTAAAGAAGCACTTATTTGTACAATGCGATAAATGTTATCGACAAGGGTACTCTTCTTTTTGCCTTCCAATTTATAAAATATCACCCGTGGGATGCAAAAGTTTGTAATTTATGTGCTAAGTGCAGTCCGGATGTCCATAGAGTAATGCGATTTTAAACAAACTGGAGGTCAAAAAAAGGAATAAGAATCGAAAAAATTTTTCTTTTGAGCTAGACTTGATATTCGATTTAATTGACAGGTGCTTCGAGGTGGAAAGAGGCACAGTTGGTAATTAAAAAAGACAGGTTTGCTCACCTTAAAAAATTTCAAGGCGGAAAAAACTATGCAGCATGTGTCGAAACTTGTGCGATAAAAAAGTCAGGTTTGAAATTCTTCTGCCTTCACAACAGCCAGCTGCTAGGCACTCTGAAGATGCAAGGGACCTTAAGGGGTAGCTATGATGCTTAGAATCCTGTTATATCTAGTCAACATTCTATGATTTAATAGATAAGCATGCAAGAAAAAAACATCCTGGATAGGCAAATTATTGATGAAACCATATTTCACATCAGTGTTTATTAAGCGCGTCTCCAATGAAAGCATCAGCGCATTAACTGTTTTTTGTTTTATGTATATGTTTGAAGAGGTCGTTCAACAATCAACCATGACCATAATGCGAATTATTGCTCGTTTTATTAAACGACACCCCCCCCCCCTCCCCCATTCCCCCCCCCAAAAAAAGATGTCTATCGCCGTTTGCATTCAATGAACGCTTAAATGTCCTGAAAGATCTGAATCATATAAGAAAAAAAAGCAAAAAAAAAGTGCGAGCAAATTCCAGTTGAGCTCAGAGCATTTGTAGTGAAACGACATCTCAGCGAATCGCGCATGAGAAAAACGCAAAGAAAAGTCGTAGGCTATTACTGCATTACTAAAAGCTCAAAGTTCATGGACAGCCTCATCCAACACTTTGAGATGGTGATGGAATAATCTATGATTGAATTAAAATTAATCAAATGAGCTAGCAAACAACATATTCACCATATTTTGCAATTTCCTGCAAATTGCATTAAAATTCAGTATGCAAATTTTCATTGCAAATTATTTAAATTATCCAAATAATAAATATTCATTATTTCTAACACTAATAAAATGCAAATGCCACATGCGTTGTGAACCTCTTTTCGGACTAGAATGCCAGTAAAAGACAACAAGAGAAACATCCGATCGAATCGAAGATCGCAAATAAGTGGGAAAAAATTCGTTGCGATGAACGCGAGCTGACAGATGCTTACGCTGCATTAGTTGAACGGAAGAGAGTATATCGTGCAAAAATGCAAACAGCAGATAGAAAAAGTGTCGAGAATGGATAGGTGAAACGGAAGAGGGTTGACAGGGTGGAAGAGAAACACTTCAACGCGCAGCTGAGAGCACTCGGAGAACAACATCGAGCACCAGCCGCCGCATGCCTCTTGCAGTTGGTTGGTTGGCCACCCAGCAGGGACGGGGTGCTTTCATTGCACCAATCGACCGACCCTTCATTGGTGGTGTGTGTACGAAATGCCGCATCAAACAACTAACAGACCAATTCGTATAAAAGTCCATTGTGCTTCACAGAGACATATGAGAGGCTTTATTTGTGATACAACAGGTGTGATCAGTACGAGTAGATAAAATAAATAAAGCAGTCATCATATACACCAGCACTAAGACGTTTCACACAAAGGACCGGGCAAATCACTGCACTACTTAAGCCAAGCTCTCTACAACCTAAACAATGGATTTTGCTAGGCGCCTTCACATCATCCCCCTCCCTCCCGTCTGTAAATGTCAAGCTGTTAGGGAGAGGATAAAATTCAAAAAAAACCTCATGGCTAACTACGAGCATTCAACTGTTATGAGACGCTTGCTAGAGAATTGCGATGAGTAAAAGAACTCAGTAAAAACGTCTGAAATGTTCTGATATTGATGCTTAGACGTGAATCTCATTTGCTAATGATTTTAGTTGTGCATAAAAAAAGATATTCAGGATGAAGTGCACAAAACTAAACCGGAATTAATAAAAATTTATGAACGGAATTTATGCATTTAGAACGAGACTCATTCATATTAGAAAAAGAAATCACAAAGAATAGTTGATAGAACTAAAAATGCCTAGAATCCATTAACAATTAAAAAGGCAACTATCATTAACAGTATGCACTTTTCTATTATGTTTATAAGCTTCCTTCTAATCCCGATTTATAGGATAGTTTGGGGAGTCCGCGAACTTTAAAAGGATTCTGCACCTTATCACATATTTTCACGATCAACATCTTCATGACAAGGTAAATTTTAATCTGGCTCAAAATTGGATGATAAATACTATTTGATGACGATTAAGTATACTCTTTGCAAACTTCCAACCTTCCACTTTTTGAAAGCAAACTTCCGAAAATCTATCCGGAAGATGAAAGACCTATGGATTTCGTTCGCTTCCGAGAATAACGTTTTCACTCATCAGTCTTAGACGTATTAGACCGTCGATCTAATTACAATGGAGAATATGTTACTTTGAAGCAGTGATCTCCATGGTCTATGCAAATTCAAAAGCTTTTCCTGCAGAAAAAGCTTGACTTCTACTAACAATAAAAAAATTCTATAAAAGAGAGAAAATAAATTAGTAAATATGATATTATGTATGCGTATATATTTGAATATGCAATTAGTTGCTAATATATCAGATTTTAATGCATAAATTTCTAATAGAGAATATATCAATTATAAGATGTAATCCATTCCTACCGATTGCATATATTTCATTATCAGCGCACAAACAGAGTACTCTTTGAGCAATCAACAACACCAATGAGTGCGTAAAACGAATGATAACGAACAAATTCGTGAGAAGGAAATAAACTCGACGATCAGTACGCAGCGATAAGGAGTCAACGCTAAAATCACCTTACAATTTGGCGTGGGAATCGACTATAGTACATGTTTAGCATTGAATTACGAAGCGCTTTTATGAATTAGATAATCACTTCAAGAGAGGTGATATGCAACATATGCCAAGATTTTAAAAACTTCATCGTTATTGCTTAACACCTTTCGATTGATCGAAAAAGCTGCTAAACAATAGACAGACATATATTAGGTAGGCATAGATATGAACGAGAAAAAAAATTCCATAAATATTAGAAAAATCTATACAAAAGGCATAACAAACAACAACGGCGTCTACACATTTACTCTTTCGTTCTCTCAGCAACAATGTCATTCGGCAAAAGCTTTATGCAATGAATACTACTTCCAACGATTCCTATTCATAGTAGCTATTAGTGAATATGTTCAATTAGCGGATTCGCGTTCCCAATTGAAGAAAAAAAAAAAGAAGGTAATAAGCTTCAAAGCTATCACCTCCGAAATGTTGCGATAATTTCAGCTCGATTCTTCTAAGTACACCTGTAGAGATTCGATTATGCGTGTCCATACAGGTAAATAAAACATTCAAAGCATAGCGTACTAACAAAAAACTGAAAGAAAGTGCAACAAAAAAATGGCGCTTATTGATTGATAGTTGAGAGGAATGTAATAAGTATGGAAATGTTCAATTTCCAAGCGTTGCACAAATTGTGCGGCTCTTTGAAGCACAACATCAATGTTGCTGCGAATTCTACTAGCGCCTAAACTCACACACACATATAAACACATAGCAACGCGCGCGACTATGTTCTCTGCTCTTTGGCCGATTGCCCAGTGCAACACAAAACGCGATTTTCGCTCGTAAAGCGCTTTCTTCGTGCCATGTTTGCATATCCTCCTTCTTCGAAGATTAACCCGACAATTCTAATTGAAAATCATCGAATTCTTTACTCTGAGCCAATAAGAACATAAATAAGGGAAAACAATCAAAATTTATTGCTGAGTAATAAACGACGGTGAACAAGTACTTAATGATGGGCATGTAGCGTTGATGAAATAGTGTCATGAAATCGAAAAGAAACGAATTCCATTGATCGAGAGAGATTTTTTGGGGTTGAAGAGAGGAGGGAGCGATGAAGAGGAAACGGATATAAGTTCGCAAGATCGAACAGGAATTTTTTTAAAAAAAACTTTGGGTTGGAGAAGGATTCTCACAATTATTACTATGATTTAAAAAAATTTTTTATTAGAGGAGGAAATTCTCCATTGCTTCGCATCTTCCATAATCAATTTTCCAAAACTACGATAGTTCTCTTTACATTCAACAACCTTGTGCTAATTTGAGATTTGTTGGGTAGAAAATTTTTTCTCCCCATCTATTACCTCTTATACAATTTCGTATATAGATCCTTCCTGAACCGTACGATTGAAGAAACTTCAATTTTCAATGCTATAAGAGATTGATTAAAGATTAAAATTTATATGATCTAGAAAAATCGCACAATTCTATAGCTTGTAAAAAAAAATAGTCCATCGCCAAACGATATCCATAATTCAACTTCAATGAGCAGTTCAACTATTTAGTGATGAAATAACTTCTACAAATGCGAATGAGCATAGCCAAGAAGCTGTCACGATGTACGCTTTCGTATTCCGCTTATCTGATCACGTTGGTTACATAGCTTAATAATAAATATTAAAATATGTGTGCGAAATATCTCCTTTATGTTCTAACCGATTCGATAGCTCTACAAATCTTGCAGGGAAATTTCCTTACTGTACTTCTGAGTTTCATTAACCCTTTTCGATATTGATGGATCAACGTGGAATATGCTATATAACCTATGCATATATAAATACGATATTTCCATTAACACATATTAGAAATAAATGTTGGCAAAAGCACATATAAACCATCGAAAATGATCACCAATATGAAGCATAAACTAAGTGAACGAACTGAGAATGAAATATAAATCCACAATATCATTAAATGTTACCTTGTCTAGTCGTATTTAAAACTAACAAATAAATCACTTATGATCGGAAATACAACTGAGATTATTCGACAATTAAGTTTCCTCATAGAAACTCTTTTTTCTGCATTAAAGTATAAGATGAATGGTTGTTGCAATAGGCACTTATTGAAGAGAATCAAAATTAATTGCAAATGGGCGATAACGAAGAATCGATTCAACTACAAAATCTTCAATTTCTTTTACCTTCTTAAATAATTATCACATTTTTCGAACGATTTCGTATCTTTTCCTCCAATCATCTTATTAATGCACAACGTAAAATTGAAGGTATTTTATGAGAGTTGAAAATTATATATCGCACACTATACAATTCAATAAATGAAATCCATCGATGACGGAATCTCGTTACGTATGGCTATTTGCAATATAAGATGGAGAAACAAATACGTTTTCAATTATAAGGAATAAATAATTTCTCACTTTCAAAATCACGAAATTACATCGATATCAAACGAGTTAAACTATACCTTATATGTAGTAAAATTTCAATAAACAAAAGAAAAAAAAATTGAATCGATTTTCTTTAAAGAGAAAATATTATTTTTTGATAAGCAATAATATATCATTGTTAAGAATGAAATCAATTAGCGCTTAGGAGATATT
This sequence comes from Ascaris suum, assembly GCA_013433145.1. Lineage (NCBI taxonomy): Eukaryota > Metazoa > Nematoda > Chromadorea > Rhabditida > Ascarididae > Ascaris > Ascaris suum. The sequence continues at coordinate 13,432,849 of CM024169.1, read as the reverse complement.
TATTTCACATCTATGATAAATGCAAATTTATTAATGATTAATAGATATGCAAATAATAGGGGAATATCTTAAATATAGTTGAGTTGATAAAACAAACACGAAACAATTGATGTGATCTTCGAGTAATCATTTCAAAAAATGAAAAATATTATGAAAATTTTTGTTAATAAAAAAAAAATTGAAAATCTTATGTTAAATATGTTTTTTACGAGTATAAAAATTGAAAAAAAAAATCATAAATGAGTGAAAGTATTTTTGATTGTAACATATTGAATGCCCAAATAGGAGAAAAACAATTATAAAATAATAATCAATAATAGGTTACAATGCAAAAAAAAAAAAACAACTCTTTCAAAATAGTTGACGAAAATTTTTTATCACTAAGAAAATTGAGAAAAAAGGCGTTAATCTCATTTTCGAATGAAAAATCCTCCCTCATATTTAATGCACTCAATAGTTAATAAATGAATGGAATATAAAACATGCGCGATATTTTCTGCAAGTAGAAATGCGATCGTCCTAAGTGCTTCATTAAAATGTTATTAATCGATTGAGTGCTTCATTGAAATTGCATCCGATATAGTGTGCATTCTCAATAGGGACTAACTATAATGCTGCAACATTTCACAATCACATCGTTAACGATTAATGCGCCTTATTAGATGAATGATACTAGTATAGGTGAATATAATCTCAGTGCATTGAAACATTTGTAATTGAATAGTACTCTTCTAGTGAAAAGTGATGTGCGTGATATATTATGAAACCATGAAAGCGGATACGTTAAAGAAATAAAATGACGAAAATCAATTCAATTCATATTTCAATCTAAATGTATGCAACATATAAATTGCACCAAAATGATACTAAATAAAGAGGATAAAAAGAAGAATACTTCGTTGTTTCGAGTTTCCCAATGCCGCAAAAATCTCTGAGTAATACCTGAACAAATCAAAGACAAGCTCGTTGAAGAAGCGCTATCGTCAGACATACTCGAATTTTCTGGACGAATGAAATCGGCTGAGATACACAGACATCGACATTTGTTTGACTAGTAACGACAAATATCTAGTGGAAATGCCATAAAAGCAATCAAAGCATACAACTTCTGCTTCAGCAACATGCAACGCTCATGAATGCACAAACTCGGTTAATGCACCAAAGCGAAATAATGGTCGAATCGAATTACTTCACAGTTGATCGTTTATGAATAAGCATAACAAATCATCGGACTTATATAATACTTCCCATTTATTAATGCAAAATCAACTTGAACAAGGCAGAAGACAATAATGGAACAAGGAGACTCTCTCTTTAGAGGAGATATCAGTGATTAATGATAGACTGAGAAGCACTTTTTTCAATCACCTTCCTAAAAAGCAACGAATTATCTCTTGTTTTCCCGTCTAAGTATGCTGGAACCTAAGTTGTTTGCGGAAACTACAGCAAAGACAGACAAAAGTCGATGAAAGTGCAGCAATAGCATAACCCCCATTGTTTTATGGTGGTAAAAGTAGTGCCGATGAAATGGCCGGAAATTGCATCACCAATGACGTGAAAATAGCAAAAAATTGAACGTATGGCACCTTTCTGTAAAAGATACTCGCATCACTCAACATAAGCATCTATCTATATGTGCAAAACGTATATGCGTATATGCGTCCAGAGAAACTACGTTTTTTTTTTGACTTCAGTGGTCTCCTTAAGTTTATAAGTTAGTCAACTAAGTCAATAATCTTATTTCAATTGTCTCCAGACTTCATCGACGCCGTTAGCCACTGGGAATTCTTCCCAACAATCGCTAACTCAAACAACATGTTTGACCGGATATGAGATTACTGAGAGATTCGTTGATCGCGCTGTTAATTAGGATAGCTTGGATATGTTTGTCGTCGGACTTAATAGTTCATATTTTACAGATTATGAATATAATATAGAAATAAAAAAAAATATAGACATAGAAACAATATAGATAATATATAAAATATAGAAATAATGTAAGTATAGAAAAAAATGCGATAATATAGAAAAAATAAATAAATCATTGAGTAAACTTCAAGTATCGCAAATGAATTTTAAGCTGCAAGACTTTTATGCGATAGTTGTGGGTTGCTTGTTGCAGTTTGCATAAGAGTGTATTCTTTTTTGCAAAGATTATTGTTGTCTGATCTGTTAGTCGCGCTGAACGACAAATAACGAACGTAAGATGAAGCGATCGGCAATTTTAAAGAGGAGATGAGACATAATCAGAAACTGGTTCCTTACTTCGATTTTCCTCTCATTTGAAGATGACGGAACTTTTTCGATGTGTTTGATCCCATCGTAAAGGGGAAATTCCTCTTCCTCTCAACGTTTCACAAAGTTCGAAGATGAATTTCGACATGATATTTGCATAAATAGAGGAGCATGGCATTATTTATACCTAAATAGAATATTGCTAGTGGAAATATCATCAACGAATAGTATCGGCGAATGGGGGGAGGGGGGGAGGGAGAGGGAGAGAGAGAGGAGGGGACGTGAGAGAGAGAGAGAAGAGGGGACGAGAGAGAGAGAGAGAGAAGAGGGGACGTCATGTTAGCAATATAAGAAACGTAGTGATCGTATAAAAACTACCCTCACAACGACAGCGATTTTCATGCGCACAAGCTGCTCAGAGGCTAAAAAATAACATAGCAACACACGCGCGTTTCACCGATACACAAGGACGACCATGCAAGCTGCATGTGGGATTAAGCGTAAGGCGAAATTGGAAACCATCGTTATTGCAGTTGGATGCTGTCGGCAAGATAACATCAAGCCAAACAAGCTAGCTCCTCAATTAGCTAGTCCAAGGCTCAAGCTTGGAAGTTGCGCATATACAACAACAACAACATAATTAGAATATGTTGAAATAAATAACATCTCTATTCATCTACCTATTCCTAGAAGAACCACTCCAATCGCTGTATCCCCCATATATAATCATGATGTGGTGCTCACTCAAAAAGGATTCTGTCGAGCAAATCTTTCCAGCAACAATATTCACTCGTTGAGTTGTTTAGTTGTGCAAAGCATCATAGCACGTCATTGGATGCCAGTATCTCGGACGGGCATCCTGATATCTCAGATCAAGAAATCAGCTAACTGACCTCTGTTAATGCTAAATTCGAAAGACTGTAAAATTGGATTCATTCGCCGATTTTCGCATTATAAAGTCGTGATCATGGCCATTGCTTAAATTTCCTTTAATAAACCTTTTACCACCTAAGTTGGAAGGTCACTATATGTGTGATTTCACGTAATAGAACGTCAATGAATAAATTCTTTTTAACAACTTCTAAATCTGCTATAGGGCTGAGGTCGAACCGTGATCCTACCAGCATCATCCGAAGTGACAATCGATCTTGAACAAGATCAAAACTTAAAGATATAACTGAAGCTAAGGGGATAATATATGTCCATTATGAGCCTTTGTGAGCACAAAAACAAAAAAATTCGTATTTCTCTCTCCATATCAGCTGTGTTTATTCCTCTCTCCTTCCAATGTTTCATACATAGGCTAATAAAAATGTTTGTTGCATAAGGAAAATGCTTTAAAATGTGCAACTGTGACAAAACCTATTGCGTTAAACAGGTTGAAAAAATCGCTATAAACAATTTCTTTGCAAATATGCAAATCCATTCCTTCAAAGATAACAATGCAATAACAATGCAAAACTATTGCATTGCAAACAAATATGCAAAATTCTGCATTCAATACAAATATTCAAGCTTATTCTCTCAATTTCATTTTAATATATTTCACAATGAACGAGAAAGAATGAGATTAGTGCAACAAGAAAAATATTAGTTCTACAACCTATAGGGTGTATGAGATGGAAGTTTAATAGAGACTGCTGCAGCGTTGCGCCTCTCCAAATCGAGCAATTTCACGCATATCGATGTATATATTTACTGAATTTTCAAGGATGTGCTGATTAGCGCAGGTCAAACAGCAGGAATTGAAATCAATGCAATAACAATTGCAACGGTTGCAATAGGGCAATTGCAATTCTGAGGACATTTGCAATTTTGAGGACGTCTGCAATTTAACAATCATCTACGAACAATGTGACCATTAAGAATGTCCAGCGCTGCGTTTTTGTACTTGATGAGAGGTGCAACGCACTCGACCGTCGACCGAAACGTTGCAAGCAAGCAAACAACATTCATATCGCACATTCAAATGCAGCACAGAGAATGAAATAAACTATTCATTGAATGCTTCCTGAAAATAAACTAGCAAATCGCATTGCAAACGAATTGGTCAGCAATCGACGCCTAAAAATTTCCAGCTTCTTGCAATTGCCAGCTGCTGCTTACCACCTTTCAGCGATTAATGGCTTTTGGTCATCGAAGAAAATCATAGGAAAGTGAATTGTCGGAATTGAGAGACCTTCGATAATCTAGCAATTCCGACAGTCCCGAAGAAATCACGAACGAACATCCCTATGCATATATGAAAATCTTCTAAAAAAATTTGTGGTTAGATGTGGTTAAGTGCAAAAATGTGGATGCGGAAATTGCCTTCCTATCCATAGAGTCATAATTTTCGTAGTAAAGAAATCAACGAATCTCAGCAGGCGCTTTCCAATAATTGCTCTTCGAAATCACATTTGTGAGCATGAAATCCTTGCTGGCATTTTATGCGTTTCAAAAGTGAACTTACACTGGCATGCAGCTATGCTACTTTCAATTACCCACCGAACTATAACCATGGGCGTCTGGGATTAATATGACGCAAGAAGCTCACTACTATGAGGCTTTCAAACATGGATCGACGCGATTATTCCTCTATTCTTCAAAGAACAGTGTGGCCGGAAAAGCGGATTCAGCAAGGTCACGACTTTCTGAATTCGCTTTCTCGACATAACTTCTCTCAAACCATGACCCTCAATCTACACAGTTTCATGAGGTCCTCCTCAACGGCGAGAATGATTTCGCAACACTGCCTCAGCAGTGAAACCTCTCAAAGAAAGCGCGCCACTTCAACCGCTAGAACGGACACTGATGCAGCAGGGGAACAGTAAGCGGAAAACCACATAGAGAATTCTCAGAAGACGTGCAAAATCGAACAATAAGACGGCGGAAATAACCTCTCAAAGCAGATAAGTCAAGCATTTCAGAACTCCTCAAACGTAGCACTTAAATATGCCAAATACGCTACACTAAGGCCGAATTCTCATATCTCATAATCTGGTTTCCGAACTTTCCAAATCAAAAAAATTCTTAAAGCATGCTAAGTAGAATTAAAGTGTCTAACTAACACCATAACATCAGTTCCTCTAGCACAAATGAAGATTTATTAGCCCTTGTTTAGTCAAACGAAATACCTCTTTGTTGCTGAATTTAGCATTGATCGCTTGTAAACTCAACGAGATGCATTGCAAGTACAGCTCCAAGAAAAATAAAAATAACAATCCAACTAGCAATTATTTTTAAATGTTTTCGTTTTTTTTGTAAGCCAAAAATTTGAAATGAAGCGTTAAAAATCGTTAGCTTTTTGCATCTCGAGCAAAACTTTGCTAAATGCTTATTACAGCAGCACGATATCTTTGTGCAAGTAAATTAACGCTAGCAAAGGCTTACATTTGCGTGTGTTAATACGTTCGTCGTTTGTCCAGCAATCTCAACCTCTCAAACAATAAAATGAAATAATTGGGGAAGCGAGGGTAGTAGGAGTTCTTATTTCCATCTTGAATCCGATCGACCATCTTTCACAAACAGCTAGTGACATTTGAATATGTCATGCAATTTGAAAATCATTTCTGTCGTTTGGATTACTGCTGTGTAGCATTACAGCCGGTCGGTTCCATAAACGCATTGTTACATTTCTAGTTGTTTTCGAATACCCTTGCGATCAGTAGACTCAGCCCATTACGACAAGATTTTCCGAAGCATTTATCAACGCAACCTTCCTACCATTCCCTTTGTATATATCCAAAATCTCATAGATCTTTACGCTAACTAAAGAGATTCGAGAACGGAAAAAAGCAAACCATTGGATTGCATTTCATAGAGAGAAATGTACAGTGAATTTATACAATTTGTGCTTTTCGGACTCAAATCACTGCAATTAGTTCGTACGAGCGATCAAAAAGGAAAGAAAATAATGGCTGATACAACGTTTTTATGATTGCACAAATATTCAATAAAAATTAGCTTCGTGAGCGTCGAAATTTTTGCAAACAGCGATTGCATTATGTTGCAATATTGCTTTTGCAAAGACTTATTTGAAAGTTGTGCAAAATTTTTGCAGTTAAACTTACAACTTATACAATTAATGATGATAAAACTTTTTTACATAATTAATTGCTAGCAAATGTCAAATCAAAATATCGAGCGAATGTGCTTATATCGAGCGTGAGACACCAAAATAATAGTAATAATAAAGAGCACTTTTTCACAGCAAGAGCAAATGCAAAATGCAAAAAAGGAAAAGAAAATAGAGAGAAAAAAAACCAAAAGTAGCAATTCCGGGAAAGGTATAGGATAATTATTAATTCTAACTAGGCGTGAACGAATTTTCTAGTTTTAATTTCCTAAAAATATTATGAGAGTATAAAAAGCAAATGGCGCCTTTGAAAGGTAGTAAGTATCACCTTGACAACGTTTCCTGCTTCTAATTCAAAATAAAATTTTTTCATCACAAGTCGATATTTTCGTTGAATGATTTACTTGAATACTCGGCAACAACTAATAGTGATAAATATATCGAAGTTTGCAAATGAAACTTGCAAATACTCTGTTAAATTGTCAAAATACAAATGCTTTTTTGAGTGCTAATTGTTCGTTGAAAATTCGCTCATATAAGTCATAACTTTTACTATGAAACAATTCTATTGAGTTGAAATTGCCTCTAATTTACTTTACGAGAGCGCATCTTATATTGATAATAATGAAATCACATCTTCAGCAAACAATTAAATAACCTCATAAGACCTCGAAATATTAAATCATTCCATACAAAGTGGTGTGACGTGAAAGTTTTATAGATCGATTATCTAAATTGCGATTTAATGTTCTAATCGGCTCCGAATAAATAAATTTTCATTATCGATAGTGTAATCAAGTAATATTTTAAGTAATATTTTAACAAAAGAATGCAATAATGCATTCATATTCCATCTGCATTTTTATTGGGTCATTGATTAAGATGATATTCTAAAATATTTTATATTCATCAATTATTAGAAAGTTCGATAAAATCCACCCCATAAAATCCTCTTAAAATCAATATTGAACACACTCAAATTATGTAAATGATAAGTTGCTTCAATAAGAAATATGTGATAGAGAAATTATCGAAACAGTGAAATCCAAACGATAAGCATATTAGTTCCAAAGAGCGAGAATAAAATATACATCTATGCGATGTTGTTTAATTGAATGCACTAGAACGTTTATTCACATGACTTGCGCCGTTTTAGATATTCGTTAGATTCCTTTAAGTGATACTTGCAATGAAAAATTTAGCATTGATTCTATTCGATCCCATATTTATGGATATGGACAAGCAATAATATTCCAATTTTATCGAATAATAGGTCAATTAAATTCTTTTGAAGCGATGATATTAGCTGAGTATATAGCTGATTTCTTTGCATTAATAAATACTTCAAAGATTTCCGAACTGTTTTCGGAACGAACAATAAAAGATTCTAAAGAAACTTTTGAGATGCTATCAGCACTAGTAGCACATAGCTCAATCAACCAATAGAACAGCCTCTAAGACTTAAACTTTTAAGGAGTCGACCCGAATCCACTCCGGAAATACATTGGAAAATGCAATCCACTTATACCGAACTTGAGGAAAAGAGTGACTTCTGTCCTTCTAATGCCACTTTTTTTGCCGTTTCGCAATCAGAAACGATGCAACGGTTTCATAATATCGTAGAGCTGCTTGGTGCATTTCGTTGCCCTGTTCAGTACGAGTCAAAGCAATCCGACTATACGTGATATATCGAAATAAAACCTCCTCTGTTCTCTTTCCTTCCCGATAGCCACGCAAATACGCAGCTTGTTTTTTAGAAGGAACATGCGTCTGTATGCAGCAACATTCACACAATCAAAGCTATAAATGAGTGCCCATATAAAATGTATTGACTACGAGCTAAGAGAAAAATTACAACAAGCTTGCAGACTATAACGAACTTAAAGATAAAACTGCAACGAACTTTTGCAACAAACTTGCACCATAATGTCTAATGAAGAAAATTGTGAACGATAGAGTAGAAGTAAAAATAATAATAACATAAAAGGAAATATCAGAACTCATTTTATTCATAAACATATTGAAGGGAAGAAAAATCAAACGTTGAGAAAAAGTGAGAGTAAAGAAGAGTTGAAAGGGATAACGCTCAAGCGAAACAAACGTTTCCTAACGTCCAGGAAATGTAGTATTGCGGTATAAAAAACACCGGTTATTCATACTACACAAGCTAGCTTCACGAGCTTAGGAACGCGTTCTATCAAAGGTATTCGAAGCAGGAAATGCACTATAACGCAAAATCGCCCTTGAAATGACGATATGCCACAGCCAAAAGTTTCACATCGAAACCTCCGACGGCTGGGCTCATACGACATGCATCCATGCCTGAGAGCTTCAAGCATAAGCAACAATGCCCTCTAGCTCAGAAATCCTCGTTCTTCGAGATCTTGATGCTCAAAACTCTGGCAAAGGCGCATTGAAAAGTGACGTTCTTTTATACGAATGAAAAGGAAAAATGTAGACGTATTTTAATGATGTTTTATAGGCACAATTGTTTTCAGCAACTACTAAGAAATCAATAACGGTATTACTTTCCTATATAACGAATATTTTATAAGAGAACTATGTTGCCAATAATTCGATCCTCTAAAAAAAAAACAAACAAAATATTCCTGAAAGAAAAGCGGAGGAGCATAAAAAGAAACAACGACGAACATTACGCTACAAATGGGAAATTTCGCAAACGCTAATTCACAAATTTTAATAACAATAGTTAAAGAGTTAATTAGAGGAAAAACTCATCAAATTAGAGATTTTGTTCGCTTTTTTTTTTCATCGGAAATTTATAGTGAAAGAAATTAACGCGTAAGTTTTGCATTATTTATGAACGTGTAGCATATGAGGGCAAAATAAGCAAATTCGAAGCGACACACTGAGAACAAATCGAACAATTTCAAAGAATCAAAAAAAAAACGAATTCCCTAGGAGCAATTTCATAGAAGACAACTAAATCATCTTATTCTTCACAAGATCACCAAATCGGCCTTATAGACATTCTTGTTATTTGGTTATCGCCTATTCAAGGCTCAAAACATTACTAGTTCGCGTGATACTCAAATATAAGTTCAAAACAATAAACCGAGTCCATCTAAACATATTCGACAACAATGAAATACACTCACAAGTATTTAAGACCTATTTAAAACCATGCTTTGTGCAATATAGCAAGCTGGTGAATGAATGAATCGTTCTGACCTCTTTTTCATCGCTGTCTGAAGCCACATTCGTGCAGTTCGACGATGCATTCGGTAAATCGGTAGTGGCCTTAGTGACCAACAACGGCTTTGTGGTGTATTGGTCCTTACCGGCAGAGTGATGAGCAGGCGCTGCTTCAGATGAACAACTGGTCGTTTCTGGCTTTGCCTGCAGATGAGCACGTTTCGGTGTCCCCTTTGAATGATGCTCTTGTCCGGAAACGTTCTTCTCTACTTGAGTCATCAGTAGAGAGCACAGTATTGTATATTTAATTAACCGGCTGAAATGTAGAAAATATATTGAAATACATTGGAACTGTTGAAACTATGGAGAACACATACGCGAATCGTTAAACGTTGCATAGGCAAAAGAGTAAATTAATTAATATACAATCCTATCAAGAAGTTTCATCCTATTCATTCACTCGTTGGAAGTACAAATGCTTGCGGATCTCTGATTTCAAAGTATTTCAGGAAGAAATCCTTACTGTGTTCCAACTTGAAAAATTTACTGACGTTATATGATAGGAATGAACGCTTAAAGTAATTCATCGCTCGGTTAAAAACAACGTCTCGAATGAGAAATGCACGAGCATACTCGATGATAGAATTTTCTTAAATACAATAAAGAATGCAATTGTATCAGTAAAAACGAATATATCATGGAAAACGCGAGAGGGAAAAAACAACCACCTATCCATATCTAAAATATATCACCTATTGTCTGAGAGATCGCAGAAAAGTTTGCAATAATCTAAACATAAGAAATGCATATTAGCAAAGGGGACATTACAGCTATAAGCTACTTCGAAGAAAACAATGATTGCTATTTTCGTCGTTTATTTGACGTTCATTGCATTCATCCACCACCTGTATCATTAGTAGTTTATCAGTCTTCAACCAACACAATGCGTACGGTGTGCATCTTCGACCTAGATATTATAGGTCCTCGAGAGGTATCTGCAGCAGCTATTTGGAGGAAGTTAGACGAGGATGGGGAGAAGGAAGGAGAGGAAAAGGAAGAGCTGCCTAAAAAACTGAATAGCATAAGGGCGTGACAATGTTGCCAACGAAAGCAAATCTTTCATAAAATGAAAAAAAAAAAAGTTGACGAATGATTAGTGAAATGCATCTATGATATGTAATCAATGATCATTTCTCAGAAAATTTCTCCACGTGATTTATCGCTTTCATTAATAAACATTAAATGGCGTCCACATCATCATCAATTTCCCTTCCAAATCAACAATAATTTTTGTTTATCAATATGTGCTTCGTAGCATGCTCAAACACCCAATATAATAGTGTATAATGTTGAAAGCCCTCAAGTTCTCTTGCTCTGAATTGATTTTAACGCTCACGGATAAGATAAATGACTTTGATAATCGACGAAAACGTTGTCAGCAGACGTGGACAAACCCGCGACCTCTCGCTTGCTCAGCGAGCGCTTTATCAATAGCTATCGCGAACGTTTTCGCTGACCAGCACTCTTGTTAACATTATGCACTAAACAACAGTCAGCCATAGGTAAAAATAGATTTTAAAAAGTGAGACGATTCATTACTTTAATGTCTAAGTGATAGCTAAGGACGGCGATCGAGAAAAATGAGTTCGTTTTGCGCGTTTATGGAGAAAAATGAGTTCCATTTAAATGTGAGATCGTGATGAGATTTGCCCCCTAGTCGAACCCGTTCCGTATGCTGGTTTTAGCGACTATCTTTCGATGAATTTCGCATTCCATTAACGAACGATATTCATTAAGTTCATTAACGAATGAACATGTTTTTAAAGCCATCGTTATCGCCAAGTGGCGCTTTAATTTGCAACAGCTATTTAATTATTAATTCATATACCGATACCTAAAGGTGTCAACAATTAGCAAAGGTTATCCATCTATCATGATAAGATTCAATTTTCAAAACATTCCGATATCACTTGCTCATCGAAGAAATAATTTCGCTGAATAAGTGCTTTTTACGAGGAAAAAACTAAATAAATTGCGCGTTTTTATTAGATCGTCAGATGAAAATCAAATACAGCTGAGCGGGCAGCAGTCTCGTATTTTCCCTACTTAACAGTGACCTGCAAGAAACTTCTTTCTCGAAGAAACGCCCTTCTATTTCAAGATATAAAAAGGGGACCATAAAAATTCGTGATAAAATTTGTACCTAAAGTTGGGCCGCAGATCATACCTTCTACCTGAACTATTTAGTTTTGTATGGTTGTAGTTTGTTGAATTTTTTACACTGTTCTTCAAGTGAAACATCTCAATTCATTACTCTCCTTAAGCTTCCTTTGTGCTTGTACTGTGAGGTAAAAGTTTTTTTCATTAGTCATATATATATATATATATATATATATATATATATATATATATATATATATATATATATATATATATATATATATATATATATATATATATATATATATATATATATATATATATATATATATATATATAAAGCAACAGAAAACGACTAGAACAGGTCGTTCAACTAGATGAGATTCTAATGCCGTTTTAAACATATAATTCAGCGATCTATGAATACCACTTCCAATTACGGACACAAATAATCCTGGGCTCTCGGTTAGCGAATGATGAAAAAAAATTCGAAATGGATCGTAAATAAAATGCTTGTGATCGCCTCATCCTCATATGCTTTTATAGGCTTTAATTTAATGATCCTTTCTTATCGAATCTTACAGCAAACTTCAGAAAATATTCAATAATTGAGAAATTCAACTGAAACACGTTTCGTACGATGCACAAATTTATTACATTGCGTATTGTTCGCATTCTAAAGGAATTTTCATGGAAAATTTAGCCGACTTTTATTCTTTGAAGTGCGCCATTAAAGTTTTTTTTTTTCATTAATGTGGCAAAGAAACTGCTTTGAGAAGTATGAACACTCATTTTCGATGCTGCTTTCTATTGCTCGCTTAAAATCTTGAGTGATTCCTAAGAAAATTTAAATATTTCCTAGTGTTGGAAATTTTTTAATGATCTGCAGCTTTACTCAGTCTAGTAATCATCGAATATTTGAAAGAAATCAGGCTAGATTTTTCAGTCAATATGACTATTACGGGCGCTAGAAATAGTTGAAGATTTTTCAAGATTTGAAAAATTATTTATGGCATTGTTGATGCTATAATTTTTTACCATAGTTGGTGCAAGATGTTAACGACAATTGACACTTGAGAGTGAGAATTTATGACAACAATGCAAAAATCTCCCTTTGAAAGTACCATAGCTGAGAGCAAAATATGGTAGATGGGCACTGCTCTTCGCATATATCACGATGAGTTTTCCTATAATATTACTAGTATAAATACGAATACGAAAAAGTTAAATAAACTAAAGCATTTTGTCTTTATTTTTCAGCCCATTTTCCCTAGAAGAACTCCTTACTCGATAATCATAACTATATAATACTGAAAACTGAAATAACAATGACCTCAAAGTACACTCTGAGGAAGTGTTAGTATGGTTATTAGGCGAGAGCTAAAGATATTTCAATTCTCTCGCACCTTTTTGCTTTCTTTCAAAATCACAATTGCCATTTCATTGCAAGTTTATAAAGCAATAGCATTTGTTTATGAGTGAACATGCGTTGCAATGCATATAAGTGATATTATTTTTCAGGTATGATTCATTCCAAACAATGCAACGTTTTAGGCGAAAAACTACATCAGTTTTTATGGAAAAATAATAAATCCTTCACTATTCCCCCAATCTGAAGTCCATCCATTGCAATCACCCTAAAAGGTACTAATAACATATAAGAAATTTGTTTGGAATTGCGATATGCAGTCGGTAAGGAGCCTATAGCATAAAGAATAATATATAATCATATATTGAAAGGGCGCTGGCATCATTAGGACGCATAAGTCATAAATTATATGAACGGTTCATTGGGAAAAGTGTTGTAGTTGTCAGAAGGTTTTGGTGATAGTAGCCAGCCAGCCAGCTGTCTCAACGACACAAATAAACAGCCGCCTAGAATAATGTCTACAATAGTGTGGTAATACCAGTGCATCAGTTCATACCAATCTGCAGAATCCTATATATTTCATCGTTTTATTATTCGTTCACAAAGATTCGATATATAATGATCTATTCGATATATAATGCAATGGAATATATTAGATATGCAAAGAATTCTCATGCATTTGCAATGTGCAAACAACTTATATTATATTAGAACGATAAGAAAGATCGCAAGCAAATTTATAGCATAATTAGTGGCGAATTCATTGAGATTGCGCTGAGTGTTTCGTGAAAAACTCAATGCATATGCTTTAAAGAGCGATTAAATTATGCATGCGGCAAAAAAAGACAATAGTAATAGATGGTGCATTTTAGTATATAACTGACCCCGGATCGAAAATTACTTCGCTAATTAAGCCATAAACATCGCAAATTCTTTAAATAGGGACTTAATCATAACAACGAATTTTAAAAAATGCATTCATTCTATAATATTGGAATGAATTCATTAGTTCATTGGATATTATCACATAGCGCAATACTAAAATATTGCGTAATATATAATTTTCAAAGAGATTAGCCAATCAGGTGAATATAAAGAAGACAGAAATTGTAAATCGCACCTGATTTCTTCCTCAAAAAAAAAGACTGAAATGAAGGTGTTTGTTACTAGCATATAAAAACTCCCTATATTATTTTTAGGCTAGTCGTATGAATCGCTTTAAATATAAATAATATATTTATGGCAACCGTCACGCGCTACCTTCTAATTTCAGCTAAACGAAAGTGTATTGATATGAAGAGACATTTATTCGCAATGAATACTTTGTCGATTAAAGTAAATAAATAAATAAAATTACGACAATGAACTGTCGCAGACAGTGTCGGTATTGAGAGTCTCTAATGAAATGAAACGAAACGTGACGGTGATGAGGAGCTTTAAAGCATTAAATATTTGAAGACACATCAATGAGTCCAAAAAAAGGCTTCGAAATAATGAGAAAAAAAAGAATAGAAGTGCAACAGGAAACAATATATATATATATATATATATATATATATATATATATATATATATATATATATATATATATATATATATATATATATATATATATATATATATATATATATATGCTGTGTAAAATGAAACGAATAAGTATACGGTAGGTGCTGGAATGATAAGTGGAAACGCCATTTTCGGAAGTCACTCTCGAAAAAGTGGCGAAAAAATACTGCGAACAAAAAAAAAGAGTTCACTTTGATATCGTTTAGTAAATTACTAATCATAAATATGATCACATATACGCAAGAATGGATTTAAAAGATTTTTTGAAAAAAATAACGAGAAAGAAAAAAAAAACAAATAATTTATATACGAAATAGGAGAATTCTTTATTCCAATTCAAATTTGAAAAAAGAATGAAATTTATTGTATTAAAAAAAAATTGCATCACAATTTGAGCGCAAAAATATAACGAACATATATAAAATTGGAGTTTAAGTGAGTAATCGTTTGTAAATAATTAATGCAATAATTGAAAATTCGATTTTAAATAGTGATTGCAAAATTGATGGTTGCAAAATTGCAAAATAGTGATTGCAAAATTAATGATACGCTAATAGAGATGAAAAGTGCAATATGAGATGAGGCACGATCAATTTTCAAAAAGAATGGAGCGTTTCCTCTCTTTTATTTGCTTGCATCTTTTTTTAAAAAAATATTGAAAAAGAAATTGCAAAATTTTGAAATCGTTGAGTATAATTGAATAATGATATCATTTCTAGCTATTAGATTCCACAATATATAGGCTCAAAAAAAAAGCTTTGAAATAGGAAACTTTTTCTTTGGAAATTTTAATATGAAAGAACTAAATTTAATAAATGGAAAAATGTCCAAAAATAACACTAAAATCACATAGAGAAATTTAAAATTTGCCATGAATTAAATCTAATGCTCATAATATCTTTTTTTTTTTCTGAGATTTCTTTCAATTGCAAACAATTAGGAAATCGCATCAAATAAGCCAATTAGATAAGCATTTTTTTTAAAGATCCCATCCATCATATCAATATCAAAATACAAGAAAAATCAACTAATAAAATTCGAGGAATTTTTTATGCATGAAAAACAATAGCAATCAAAAGCATTATCAAAACGTTCCGCCATCACAACGCTTCAAAAGATGAGTATATGTGAGTTAAAGAACAAAGGGCATGTGCAATGGACATTGCAAAAAAAGAGCATATACGGGTGATCAGAGTATGGTAGTTGGAAGTGGGGGGGGGGGGGGGAAGGTAAGGGAAGAGGGGGAAGGGAGCATCACGTAAAATCACAGAAAGCGGGAGTTAATGAAAAACAAAAGGCAAGCTAAGCAGAATGCTATCACCGCTTTCAAAAAAGTTAAAAAAACACATGCTCGACGAAATTCTATTTACCTGTAAGCTGAGCTTCATTTGCTTATTCGCTTGAATTATATTTGCTTTTTCTCATGGTGATGGCATACAATTTTTGATAATCAGCTCCCCTCATACTCCCCGTCCATCTCATATCAATCTCAGAGAGCACATCTTTCGCTCCTAGCCGGCTTATTGTCATCTGATGATGAAATGTGCTTGTCAAATATTCTGACAACGCTTTTCGTCATTGGTGTTTCTCGTGTGTAAAAAAAGTTCTGCCTTTTTCACTGACCCAATCTCAAGCGAACAAATCTATTCGATGTAGACAGAAAATTTATCCCGGCGAATTTCCAAATTTTCGACAGCACTTTCATTTGTGTAAAAGCGCACTAAAACTCGGTTATGGGTTGTACTACTTTTACTGTTTTACTAGCAGACATCATGTAGACATGCTTGAAGTGTGATAGAAAGGCAACTGGTGGCTACCGAAATTCAGTCGTTGACTTCTGAAGAGTGAATATATTTGTGTGAAACAGCGACGAAGTATTATAAACAGAGTAATTGGTGGTTGGAGAGGTGACGAAAAAGTCCAGCAAATGAGAAGCTCTATGTCCTGTTGGTTTGGATCCACGTTCTGTGAATGAAAATTTTATGCCGAAAACGATATCTATGATGGAGAAAATTTAGCACGTGAAAACAGGACAAGAGAGCGACATACAGCGGTTTTAATGAAGCCAGTGGAAGCATTTAATGAGCGGAAACAAAAGACAAACCACATAATTTCTTCAGTGAGGGAGAAGGGACGAGGATGGAGGAATAAGGAACCCAAGGACTTGCTTGCTCGTTACTTCTAGCTTACGAATGGCTTCCACTTCTCTGAGTTAATTCATCATTTCTGCACATTGCTGATGCTACATCTGCTTAATAACCCTATTATCTTTCCTACTGGGAGCTTTCACCAGGGGAACGGACGCACGGATGAACTAACATCGAAGTTTTAACTCCAGAAGCTTTACGACAAGCTCTATTGCTATTGCAGAACCCTTTGATGCAGGATAGGGACAGCACTGATATAGCGAAACAGAGAAGTAGTATAAGAGTGCCATATGACTAGACAACCATAGTGACCAACGAAATCCCACGCTTGCACTTTCGCTAGTTCCACGCACACAGTCGATATTGAAGACTTGAGAAGGTATTGACTTTTTTTTTTGAATGCCCCAACAGTTTCAGAAAAAACTGTTCTAAAAAGTCCCTAACTGGGAAATTGGGGCTACATCTATAGTCAATAAGCGTTGGCAAGCAACATGCCAATAAAAGAGACAAATCAAAAATGCAAATGAGCTCGAATAAAACAAGCATGCTTGAGTAAGCAAAAAAACAGCAGTGAAAAAAAAAATTAAAAATGAATAAGAAAGTTCGAAGTAAATGAGTTTTTTAATTATTTTACTTTAGAGGTAAAAAAATCGTTTGAAGAATACACAGTCTCTGGTAGTTTAAACGATGCTACCTATTACAATGAAAATCAAATAAACTCAAAAACTCTCATCTTTTTTTGGTTCAGTTAAATTTTTGTAGGTTAATATTCGTCGGTAATTCAAATTTCGATGAACATAGCACTCTCCACAATAAACTTTTTCGAGAAGCTTATGAAGGATGATGGATTTGACTAAAGCATAAGTGATCAAAAATATTCATACTCAACGCTACAGCCAGCCGTTTAACCACACTCATAACTATAATAAAATAAACGTTAGCATCGTAAATTTCATAGGGCAAAATTTTCCTCATTTACAAATCGAAACTATTAATGTAGAGGGATATGCCCACAAACATATGCAAAAACACATATAAAAGATAATATTAATGCGCTGAAATTGTGAAAAGGAAGAATGATTCTCTTCCGCATAGTGGCTAAACCATAAAGTTAATAAGGTTATTGAAATCTGAAGTAAATTTTAATAAATAATTTACTGTGAGCTTTAATAACGTGAAAATTCGAATTATATATGCGAAAAAATATTTGAAATGAATGAAATCTTTGATTAGCCGAATGGATATGAAACGCGATTATATCATGAGCGGATTGGTCTTAATAGATGGAGGCGTAATCGGTATTAGGCGAGGGATGTTTTCTGAGACAACGAGAGTTTCTTGGATAAAATGGGACCGGAAGAAATAACGTCATAGATTTTACAAATTTCGCGAATCATCGAATAGAAAAATTCTAAGGAAAAGAGCAGATAATTAAATAGTTAACGAGTTATCAATGCGATAAATTCGTATGGCGACCATTAGCGATATTCGACGACTCCTATAACACTTTACAATCAATTATGACAACGAAGAATCCATTGAAGCTGAACTAAAATAACAATATTTAACGAGTGAACGATAAACTATAATTATTGCAGTAATACAGGAAGGCAAGTGATACACCGGAAATAATAATCAACGTTATATAGCATAAATCATTCCAGTTAGTTTCCGAATAAGCGGAGAACATCCATTAAAATTTTAAAAAATTGAGAGAATTTTTAAGTCTTTTTTTTTGAAAAACGATAAGATAATTGAAGAAACGATTTGAGATTCGACGATATTGATCGTTGCAAAGATGCACAACGATAGAAATTGGTGCTGTGGGTTGGTTGTGAAAAAGGGCACACTGATGGACTGATGAGCGCTCTTCGTAAAAACTCACCAAAGAAACCGGGTCAACACGAACATCAAATGTTGAGCCAATAAACGCTCCCTTGCGATCTGCCACACAATGATGCACTTTGATAGCGAAACTTGTACGCACTTTTGCGCCTATCCAACTTGCCATTCTGTCATTCTCTACTTCAAAACGCTGCTCCAACACAATTAATGACTGCATAAATTTAGCATAATTAAGCCTATTTCATCGATTTACAAAACTTTGCAACTGATCGAAATTTGTCTATCATCGAATTGTGCTGCATTTTTTAGTTTTTTTTTTTTTGTTTCATGATAGATTAGTAAAGAGAAAATTTCTTGATGGCAACAACGTTCCTGAATTAATTTGTTCTCGCAATTTTTTTCTTTTCTGAAAACTGTGTGTCTTTGCTATTGCTAGTTTAATCGAAAATATCAAAAGCACCAAAAAAAAAGTTTTTTTTATGCAAAATTTGTGGGAAGTATAACTAATATTTTCAACTCACATAATGTTTGAAAATAATGAAAATATACGGCCCCTTAAAAAAAATGGATACAAGCAACTTGGAAATTCACCAATATCGAAAGAGATGAATTAATAAATTGCATTTTACATATATTAGTATATTTAAAACTTCAAAACAACAATCTACTTGTCAACTAATGTCAACTTCAATCATTTTATCTTCATGGGAATCGAAAGGCGTGTTTGACATTCGAGGGTAATGAATGCGAATTCAATATCGACTAAAAACTATTGCTAATCCAACTCTGGATTTAATCAAAGAAAGTTGAGTGAATGTGGAAAAGAATCATCGAGAGACGAATGCTATCGAAACGAACAGTCAACCATATCTATGAAGATGATCGATTCTATAGCAATGGTTTCCGTCGATTATTTTTCTAATATTTTCCTCTACTAAAAATGGGCCTTACTTTACATAGAACAGGCAACGTAGATAATAGAAAGTAAAACCTGTTTCATCAACTGTTTATTTCTATGGCGTAAAAATTTTCGATCCAATCAAGTGAAAATTTCACTAAGTTCGTTAGAGCATTGTTCAAGACCATAATTGACCACAAATCTATAGCCTAGATGAATGAGGAAGGATCGTTATTATGCGCGTAAAATATTTTGAATTTCGCGTGAGCATAAACTGTAGGCGTTTGTAGCCAAAATTGTTCGATATTTTTCGTGCCATCTCAACGATGAAATTTCCTCAAACTTTATATCACCTTTAGGTGATAATTTTGAAATAAGACATTATTTGTGTTGATTAACGTTACTTTCAATCTAAATATTCAGAGAAATCCTAATTTACATAGTTTTTTATTGAACGTTTCAGAATTATGGAGCATTGTAACTGCCGGAGGGCTTATTCACATCCAACAAATTTCGTTGAAACTAATAGAAAAAAGCAAACTTATCCAATAGTAATATGTGTGGTTTAGTGGGATGATCGTTTGTTTAATCAACTGAAACTTCGAAATTCCAACGAAAAACGAATATTAAAAAAAAAAAAAAACACGAAGTCCTTCTTAACGAGGAAACAAAACGATTGAATAAAAAGTAATGAAATCAAAGGGAATGAAAAAAAACAGTGGTGATGATATGATTTCAGCGTTGATTTAAAAAAAAAAAAAACAAGACGAAACAACAATTCCTTACAATTTCATCATATATAAGAAAAGGAAGACTTCTTTTCCACTTGCTTTTAAAATAAATAATTGGCTGATATTTGAAATTTACAAACGAATCCTATGACTCATCAAAGAGGAATAGCTAAGCAAATTCAATTTACGCTTGCATGACTATAACGAAATAAAATGCCGACTAGTTGATATTGATCTTTGAAATGAATGGATATTTGATAGCTGGAGTTAATCATTAAAGACATTTAAAGAAATATACGGCTAGCGTGACGACCGATTTAATCCTCATCTTTCCTATTGCGTCATTTCCGCAATGCACTATGATATTAGTAACGTGTTGGAATGAAAATTTTTTCGCTTTATGGCGAAGTAAGCCGCTGGAGGACTTACATTCAGCGTGAACAATGCTACATCTCGGCGAACAAAGGAAGTAAATTAATCAGAAAACCTCATTTCTTTCCAGTCAGAGCATCAGAAGCAAGTCTATAACCAGATGCAGCATATAAACTTCGCATCACTCTGTGGAAAATCTATTGTTCCACAAACAGCACTTGCAGTACTGCATCCTCAACACTGAATGTTGCCAGTGTTCCGGCAAGTTTAGAGACACCAACAGTACCTAGAAGATTATGCGGTCACTGATTTGATAGTGGTGCTGATTTGAGAGTGAAACTGGTGGTGCTACCTGTGGCCTCGGTAGTCAAAGAGAGAGACACAAGAGTGACATCGATGGCGCAAATCGTTGGAATGCTTTATGATTTCTTCAGAACTACTGCACTCAACGCAATGAATAATGAAACGAAACGAAACATTCTATAAGCGGTCAGGCATCGCAGTGATCTCTGATTGTTCAGGGTTCAAACAGCAACATGATGACCTAAGAAATGGTATACATAGGATTTTTTGGATACTTGTCAGGTGATTTATGGCTGGAATGATCGGCAGAACAGACCAAAGCGAGAACGCATCGAATGAGTGCAAAGCTAGCGTCAACTTAATGTAATCCATCTTATGTCCGTAGTAGCTATTTATCTGCTCATAGTTTTGAAGGAAAGCGCATCAAGAGAAAAGTGCAAAACTATTCCGCTAATACTCGATACAGAAATATGGGAAAGCTCATATTAGAGGATTCAGCTTATGGAATGAGGGAAAAGATGTTAAAAAATGAGGAAATATGGTATTTGCTATCGCTATTTGCAAACATATGCGATTTTCATGGATCGGCGAAAGATGATGCTTTATCTTGAGTGCTCGAAGCGTTTTTGTCTTCTCGGATAGCATTGTGCCATTCAATGCTGCTACATCAGTGCATCGATATTTTTCCACCTTCAAACACCATATCCATAATGCAACTGTTCTATTAAGCTATCGCTAAATCTACCCTAGTAATTTTCGCTTCGCAAAAGTAAATTTATCACTTCTTTCAATAGGTCTTTAGTGCGAAAGAAATTCCAATCCGAACGAATTGTGTTAAATAACGTTACATTTTATCGAATGTTACTTTATTAATTATTACTAGTCTATATTCGAACAAAAATAAACTAAACGAAAAGAAATCTATTCAAAAGAAGTTTAGTTATCGCCAGAAAAAAAAAGCACCTAAAATGCAAAATGATGGAATGAATAAAATAACGAAAATTTAATCCTCGGATTTTATTCATTATGTCGAATGAGAATATCCATTACGCTAATGCAATGTGCTCCCATTTTTACCTTTTAACATTCCACTAATGATAAAAAAAAAATCAATTTCGAATTACCATTGTTCACCGCACTATTCGATTTCAATATTCGCCCTTCTTGCTAACGATATCCTTAAAAGAGACTCTATCTTAAAGTGGGATACTTAAAACAATTTGTGGAATTCTTTACCTTGCAATTTCGGCGTTCACTTTATAAGACTAAAATTTGCAAACTCCCTAATGTGGACGCTCCTATAGACGATAGCTTATAAATCGAATGAAATTCGTTTTATTTGCCAAGAGAAATTGACGATATGTTTTTATCAATTTGAATCGACGCTAAAATCTTTGTTTCTCGATGAAGTTCCTTTAAAATGTTTGAAAATTTCAAATTTCTTCAGGCGTTGTTTATCTCAGAGTGCCACTCATGAATTGAATATATTAGAGGCCGCAAAGAGTCCCTCTTTCTGATATACGAAGGGAAGAGGGTTGCTAGAATGGAGGGATCACCATTACAAATGAGCATCTCCTCACAGGAAACACGAAATGACTGCGAGAAAAAAAAAACCTTACTAATTGTTAAATCTCCACAATGATTACATTTAAAAAAAAACATATGAAGCAAAATGTTGAATAATTAAATATTCAAATAAGCTCTAAATGAAATGATACAAACAAACTATCTTGCAAAATAAACCATTCTTGATAGAATAAAAAAACTTATAGCTCTTCAAAAGTATGAGATAAATGAGTGCAGGGATTACCTGTACGAATTACCTGAACCAATTAATAAAGGTGCATTACATAATGATGCTTCTTATATCCTACATTTAGATGAAGTACATTATGCGTTGATGACTTAATGAGATTTGATAAAACAACGAATCGAATTCGATATCGCATTTCTTTTTCTTTTTTTTTTTCCGGTGAAACCCGCTCCCGTTCATTCTATTCGCTTTTATTAGCAAATGAAATGAAGATTTCAAGAGAAATATCGTAGCTCATCAAGTATATTATTCGAAGCAATGCTACGTTCAACTTTCATATTTTAATCACCAATAGCATAAGGTTTTAATGAGGCATAAGGAGACATCAAAGAGTCGGAAGATCCCAAAAGATTGATTCAATGTCTGTTCTTTTTTCCATGACAATGAGAGAAGCGCTTCTATGTGATACTCCACTGCAGGCATCATAATACTGGAGCTAAAACCCCCTAATCATAAACAAAATAATGAATGCAATTTAAGCAGCATCAAGAGCGCTCAAAATTAGGCAGCGAAAATTTCTTAAATTGAGTTATATTTTATCACAGTAGACCTATTGTAAATTATTGTAAGTATGTGAATGAACAAAGAGACGAACATAAAATCTGTGGGTAATAAGAAAAACATAGCAAAGTAGAATACAAAACGTGAAATAAACAGAAGAAAAACCCACAAGGTATATAAAGATAAGACAGTCAAAAAATCCTAATAGAAGTAAAGAACGAAGGAAAACAATAGAAAGCCTGATAATGAAGTCCGAATAAAATTTACAGACGGAAATTCCAAATATAACTTGATTTAAAGAGCACTTTACCACAACAAAATGTTGCATAGTTGAATGGATTGTCAAGAGAGCAGTATGAAACAGATATTACTTTGCACAGTGTTATTATATAAAATTGCATCATTGATGAGTATTTAATACAAAAATTGAATAAATTTTCAGCGAGGGATATGCATAAGAGACAAACGGTCGGAAATAAGCAACTATATTAAATCATAAACAATTATTAAATCATAAACAAATAAATTTTCTTATAGGAGAACAAAAAGGATTAAAATTGAAAATAAAAAGAATAAATTTAGAGATTATGAAGTGAACGTAAAAAATTGATAATTTCATCAATGTCAAGCAATAACCAGTTTATGCGCTTCGAACAACACTCACGAAATGTCACTGACAACGTCCGATGAGTGCAACTGTTGCGCTTTCATCACTTCATCATTCCTCGAGTAGCTCATCACAAACGACAAAAAAAAAACGATGAATTTGCTAATCGATTCTTTTGCGATAGCAATACATCGATATGTAATTTTGAAAAAAAAATGAAAATGAAAGTGAAATGAAAAATTTTTTTTCATTGAAATTCTCCCTTTTATATTTTAAAAAAAAATTCATAGTTTTATTTACAGTCTCCTTGATATAAAATATAGAAATATAGCGTGAAAGTGCAACAGAATTCCGCCGAATTTCATTGTAATATTGCACTTTCATAAATTTCCACTTGTAAAGTGCACCTAGTAAGATTATTTTCTACGCCTATGAAGTTATATGGGGTTATCCTTCCTGATCGCTGATTCGGATATCATCAAAATCAACGCCATGAAACTCGATGAGGAAAATTTACGCTATAGAAATATATTTTGCAAAAAAAAAAAATTCCAATATTTTCTCCACTGATATATTAAAAATTATCAACATTCAAATATGCTAAAGAAATATGGGGCATATATTTCGTATCGGTCGAATCTCAAAGAAAAAATTCACTTATTTGGGAAATTTACATCAGCAAACAAATCAATAAAAATATGAATCTCCATCATTTTGCGCACTTTTTAAATTATGAAGACGATTGAGAACGAAATACAAAAAGAAAAAAAAAAAGCTCATGCCATGACAAACTCTTTAATATCACTCCCTCATATGAGCATATTTAGTAAAATTTTAATGAATTTATTGTTTTATTATTTCAATAAAAATATGAGGCGGAAAATATCGACGTGAATATATTTTCTATAACAGTAATCTATCACAAATTGCTTATGAATAAATTTTAAATTAATTGACAAGAGCGTTTTTATAGAGAGAAGTTCGCTCATCGCTTATGTTTCCCCTCAACGCTCTCAATTTCGAATCAGTAATCATTCTTGCAGAAATTCATTCAAATATTGAGACAGTTGCAATGGATAAGTGGAAGGATACAGACTCCACTCCTCTCTAAAGTGTGGAAATTCCATATCAGTCAAATTCGATAGCAGTCCCCGTTCGGCCACTCACATTATGAAATGAAAAAATGCACTCAGCCATAGGTCAGCATTATCGAGATTTGTTAGTGATAGAGGAAGTTGGGAGTGACAGATTCTGAAGTCTCCGATCATCAACGTTTCAAATCTAACAGTACTGAAACTTTTTGAAAATTGTAAAATTCGAAACTTGAATTTCCATTAAAAAAAATTTCCGGCGTAAAAATTTTCTCCCACAGGTGTGCTAAAATTGCAAAATTATCACAAAGTTTGCCTAAGAATAGTGATCGAAAAAACGCTGCATTTTGAGGTGAAAATGTGACGCCCATCTGTATCGTTGTTATCTGACTTGCACATAAAATCTTATCTAAAACGAATGAACAGCATAGTTCCGGTCGGATATCAGATGGTGAAGGTCATATAAGGAGTCGTATGGTGAAAGAGAACAGAAAGTAGCGGTATACTCGGAAGAGATATCTTGCAAATACAACACCCACAGAGGAAATGAAACATTTTGGCATAAAGTACATAAGGTAAAAACTTGTTGCATTGATGATAAAAGTTGTGCATCATCATTATTCGTGCTAATGAAATGTGCTCTATACTATAAAATGTTGTTTTCCCTATAAAATAGCGACTTGACAAGTACTTTTGTGTAACAAGCACTACTCTTGTTTGAAGACAAAAGCGCTGTCAGCTACGCTCTTCGTCTATTCCTAATTACTTCGCTCGAGACAGAAATTGAACTTGTTTATTAAGCCAGATTTGTGGACTACAATTTGACCTTCCATAATCACAAAGCAATATATATGACCGAGGCAAGACTATAGTGATTGCAAAAATACCTATGCGAGGATTTTCAAAAAAATAAAAACAAGTAAGCATGATACTTTCAAACCAGCCACTCTTTTTTCGAAATCATCTATATTGGAAGAAAAAAAGTTGAAAAATCGATTCAATGTAAACTTATAAGAAAAAAGATACGTTTTTTCTAAATGAATAGGTGTATCAAAAGCGGATCAAGCTGGTTTTTTTCTTTTTTATTCTATTTGTGCACAAAAAAAAATTATTTATAAGCTGTATAGCCTTATATCTCCATAATGCAAATAATCTACATCCTCCGCCTAAATAAACAAATAATATTCTCTTGTGAGATTTTTACACAAAACAAAAAGACAAAAAAAAGGCAACAAAAAAATAGAGATCGGAAATGAAATTAATGAATTCACTCATGAAATGAGCAAGAAATTTTATGATATGGGAAATCATTAGCGATATAAAATGAAAAAAGGTGTGGGGGGGGGGGGGAATACATTGATATGCGGTCAAACAATATGAACGAAACTTTGATGGATGACGCATGAATTAATGAGCCAATGTAATACAGAGAAATGTGAATAAAAACAAAATGCTATCTTTCACTCATTAGTTGTTATATCATACTTATAATAACACAATGAATAGTGAGTAACGTTGCAATTGTACTTAAAAATCGAGTAAATAATGAAATTATTTAGAGGAGTAGGAATTTCAACTAGAACACAATAATTTATTTGATCAGTAAAATTAAGCATTTATTTTGCTGGGAAAGCAATTTCATCGAAGGGTGTGCAGATGTGAGGTGACCGAGAGGAGAAACTTCATCGATGAGAAGCCGATGGATAAAACGAAAAGAAAAACCTCATCAACAACACAAAAAAAGTGGAAGTGAAAAGTTCAACTTTCTACCTAGACCCCCATTGAGAAGTAATTTAGCCAGTCGAGGGTAGCACCGATAAATTCGAGAAGGTGAAGTTGCAGAACTGCCCTCGGTTAAACGTGCGACCTAGTGGGCCCTCATGTACTACTAGAGACTCGCATTTTATCTAACCTCAAAAAATTCAGAAGGGGAGCAATGTGCAAGAGCGTGCAACATTCCTTATGGAGGACAAGTCCTGAGGTTCAGTATCATGAACACTTATGGGAAGAATAACGTTCTGCCTACAGGAGAAGCCTCTTGAGCCACAAATCAATGGTCCATCCCTGAAGCAAAACCTTCGTCTTCACGCTCAAAAAGGATCGGTTATCGTCCAACTGCCCCCCCCCCCCCCCAAAAAAAAACCTAGCTCACTAGTTACGCGAAAAAGTGATATGAATTATGGTATTTTCACTGAAACTGCGATTCATCGCCGTCGTCAAAATACCTCTTGCTGCTAACTAACAGAACTAATATTTCAAAAACTTTCATTATACTCTTTAAGGGTTCGATTGTTATGTTTGAATGGAGTGCTTTGAAAAAAAAATGGCTCTTTTTTTTTTTTGATTGTAATCTATAAATTTCTGATTGCATTACACGGTTATCTAGTTTCGAATGAAAAGAGTAAAAAAAGATTTCAAGCTATTCTATTCAAATGCCAATTTTAATTGAAAACAATTGTATTCGAATAATTGAACTCTGTTTTTAACACATTTGATTCTTTAAATGAGAAAGATCGTATGAACATATCAATTGTTTTATCGAGATAAATTCGTTGATTGAAACCTATGAAGCGAGTTTTCTTCACGGTGATGTCAGGTAGGCTAAACCAACACTCAATACAAATTATGAATCTACAATTCCCACCTCACGCATGAAATATTTCTCAGTGTTAAACAACCAAATGGTTTTTTTTTTCATCTTCTATTGCAAGCAGCATTCCATATCCGGTCATCCGGAAATGTAATGATAACTACCAACCTGAAAGTGGTAATGCTAATTTGTTGAGCGAGAAAAGAGAACAAAACAGCGAAGAGCTTCTGCCAGATGATTGCATGTAAAAAGCATTGCAAGTGAAAGGAGACGAGATGGCGATATCTCTTTCCTTTCCCCGCAAATATGTACGATAACGAATTCAGTCATTAATTCTAGCAAATTGCACAGTCACCTTGTAAAGAGCTGATCAATCTATAGGTTTATTATGGAAAATTATGTCGGGGAGCTTCTTGCTTTTCGTAAAGTATATACGCTGATTTCTGAAATAAGCACAATCGAACTCTCCAATAGATAACAAAATTTTGTTGAACGCTCAAAAAATGCTGCAATCAAGTGAAATGAAACTGCTAAAATCTGCGAGTTTTAAGCAATGGCGATATGAATACTCGATTTCCGGCATTTGGTTCTACGAACGTTGCATTCATGAGCATCTACACAAACGAATGCATTCGATAATGTCGAGGTGCGGTAATAAATTGAACTGTAACACATGGTCCCACTAAACGTTCAAGAGAGATCGTGCCGTCATCACATTGCATTCGCGTCGACATGAAAATGGCGACATTCTTCGACCATTGTAACTTCAAACCCACAAAAGTCACACCCGAAACAATCAAGAAAAAAAAAGATAAAAATAAGCTTGGCATAATTTATATCGTCGAGCGATTCAGTATGGAATAATATTTCGCTATAAAAAATGCCACTATACAATGAAGACTAATATGTTGTCGTTAGTGGTCAAAGTAATTGTCGGAATACCCATCGGAAAATTTCGTTCTTCTAAGCATTCATTTCGTCGTTGAAAAAAAAATTCTACAAATGAACATTAGAAAATTTTAAAATAGACCACTGTAAGCGAAAAAAAAAAATGATGAAGAAGCTGCAATACGAAATTCTTTTGAAATAAACAGTCAATCTTATATGCAGATTTTAACCGCTGTGTCCTATCAGCTGTCGCAACGTTTTTGATTGGCAAGTACAATCAAATAACGCTCCACCAAAAAAAAATTGCTTTAGACCATTACGCCATCAAATGCAAAATAGTTTCACAAATGTAGAATCGCGTATCTTCGATCGTCTATAACTCGTGCAGATGATGATCATCCATAACGAAACTAGGATTAATATGGTACCTATGGCGTACTCGACGTTCAATAAATCCCACGACTGTGGTTTCTGCGATTAACCAGACGAAACCATCGGACAGATAAATAAGTATGCATATACGCACGTACAAATAGCAATAGCACCATTGTATGATTTCTGTGAAAACTTCGAAAATCATTTTAGAGGTATGGCGTAGATTTGTCTCTTGTTCGCATGCAGACGAGATAATAATGAAATAAAAATAAATTTTAAAAACGCATAAATCGTTAGAACTAAATTTAAAAAAAAAAATTAAAGCATGGAACAAAAATCACATCAAAAAATCTTTAATCTTTTAGCAGACAGGATTATCAAACATCTGAACCAATGGAATCAATCCTACCATTATGAAATCATATAAATGTCACGTCATTGCTAGAGTGGGACAGTGGATTCAATTATATGAGAACCTGAAGATGTTTGAATATTCGAGAGTTTACAAAAAAAAATTCGACTGTCAAATCAGTAATTCTAAAACATCGCCCAAGCATAATTTAAGATGCCATCAAATAAGGTGATTTTTCTACGTTCGATTTTCAGGTGCCTATATGAATATCTAATATACCACAGAAAGTGCATTTGTCGGCCATAAAGAGATTAAATTTTTGATACTATTAGCGCAATAAAATTACCCTCTGTATTAATAATATTGAAAATAGTGAGCATGAGGTTGGGCGATCTTAAATTATTTTCAACAAGTGCATTTAATTTCATCTTTTGCCATATTAATATATCGTTTAGATGAATTTTCTAATTTCATTGAATTGAGAAGAAATAAAAAGAATCGACAAATTAAACAAGGAGCATTCTTTGAAGAAAAAAAAAGAGCGAAACAATGATTTCAGCGATATATTTTTATAGTAATTTTTATTTTTTTCGGCACAATGAGTCCAAGAATGTCGGAAAACGATGAATGAAGCAAAGTGTTCGGTGCTAGAAATGAATCCGTGTTCAACGAACGTCGTAATGATGTTTGAAAAAAATATTTGTACCACTCTATCCACTTCATCTGCAGCAAGAGAAATTAACTCAACCCATCAAAATCCACATAATGTCCCGACGGGTTGTTGGGGAAAAAGTGGCGGATGTTTAGTTTCGAATGAAACGACACAGCGACAGTAAATTCTTGGATGTGATGTGGCAGGATTTATTGCAAAACTTGCCAGCATATTCAACCGGCTGGTTATACGAATATCGAATAAAGCAATGTAAAGCAATTTAACTAGTTACACGCAGTAATAAGAAATCTGCAAATGCTCAAATATGAATTCAAATCCTTTTTTCTACGAAATGGTTGCGTGACGATTGCTTATGCAAACAGTCACTTCGAAACAATTGGGAAGTAAACAAATCCATCAACACTAACATCAGATATGACCGATTACAGCCCATTTGTTCACACCTATGATTGCACTGTTGAATTAAAGCAAGTAATGCACAGGTGAACAGTGATGCACCTACACAATTGCTAGGCTTAAGGGACACGTAATGGCTTCTTAATTTGCATGTCATTGATATAAACTACATACATATAGATCATATTCTACGTCTATTGTCCTCTTAGACCATTACCCCCTACCATCGATTATATTTCGGGAATAAAATAGGATAAACTAGGCAGGCATGAACGAGCGAGCGAGAAGGATTTCAGATGAAAAGCAAACTTATCATCCGATTCAAATGAGCAAACGCTATGAAAAAAATAAAGAATAAAATAAACACACAGGAAATGAGAATAGTAAACGTTTAAACAATGATAAACTCAGTGAATTTATTTCGATGTGAATGCTCAGGAATTTTTATTGTTCTTCATAGGACCATCACTTCTAAAATATTGCCATCTCAAAATAAACGTTTCGTTGTTTATTGTGTGAGCCTAAGCCCACAACGAGAAACACCTGCATTACTTTGAAATGACAAGAACAAGAGAGGGAATTTTGTTAGAAATCCGTAGAGAATAGAAATCATCTTTGAATAATCTTTACGCTGGCTTAACTATTTTTGTTCTTTTTCAATTATAAATGAGCATTCTAGATAGATATCTCATATATATGTAAGTGCATATAGATTATCGGATATAATCAATAGTGATCAGTGATCAAATATCGGTTCGATCTGGCTAGTCGAAAAGTTAGAGGCGCAAGAGACTAGCGTTAGATGTCGTCGTTTTAGTACAGTAATACAGCAAAATGCAAATAAATGCCTCATACGCGAGAAATTGTCAACTCGACTATATGTAAGCAGCTCGCATAACCAACTGGACAACAGAAAGTGGGAGAGAGAGAGAAAGGACTCGGATTCCAATGTTTGAAATGGTTTTGCGTGGATGCAAATGAAAGCGCACAAGGTCGAAATTATCTGCAAAGATTCCATCCTCATTGTTTTCATGTAATTTCGATCGACTATGAATGCAATCATCAAACAAGCGATCAGTGTGCAAGATTGCAGCTAATCTATCTGCTTTAACTTCCTCTTTCTAAGGTAGGCATATAAGACGTATCTTCAGATATGCGTTCGCGTTGAGGAGAAAATCGAATAATCATTACCCAAATAGCATTCACGCTCATTATTGCTGCTCATTTCCCGTTATGAGTAGTACTGAAGACGGCATTTGATGAGCATATCCACAACGATTTCGCTCTCATAATGAATATCAGCCTTATGACCTTTCGTCGAACATCGGCTTTTTTCACTAACTAAATCCGCTCATGTTATATTTTTATTTGTTCATGTTGTATTCAGCAGAAGCTTCCGTTGAATGGAACTGGATCCTATTTCTGGAGCATTTTGGTTGGAAACGTCATGTTGTACTGTTTGGCGATGCATAAAAACGCTCAAATCGTCGGTTTTGAAAAGAACCTCCAACAAGATTAAACAAATGAGGAATTCAATTTCCACGGTGCATTCATTGAAGTGAATGAGGAAATGTCGGATGATCCGGATTTTGGAAATTATATGCACTTAACGGAAGAAGTCAAATGCGAGAACTAAAGAAAATAGGATTGAAAGATTTGAGTAGTTTACAGGTTTGTTTCACTTTTAATAAAAATAATACGGCTTATATGAACAGCACCTAGTGCTGAGGGTATATATCATACTCCAAGATCAGCTAATAAATGCGTTCGAAAAAAGTTTACAATCAAAAGCAAAATAAAATAAGTGAGGATATTATAAAACGTATGTGTTTTGCAGAGGTCAAGCGATGACAACGTTTATGAAGCTCTAGTCGGAAAAAACTAAGTTAGGCAGAATAAAACGTAAGTTAGGCAGGACTGATTCACAGTGTTACATATGCGGCCAGAAATGGGCTTCAGGCCTTATAGATGTGAGATGGGGCTGCAAAATTCCCTATCTGTACGTTTCTTGGATATCAAATACAATCTATTAGGAAGTTGAAAAACTTGTGCGAAAACGAGTATGAAAGAGTATAATAGTATTGCATTTTGCGTTCAAAAAAGATAAGTATATACGGTCTTCATCATAAGAAAATCTACTAAAGTTGAATACAAAGAAAGATCGAAAAAAAATTCATTGGACGGAGGTAATAAACGAGCTATTGGAACGACTAGTCCACTGTTGCATAGAGGCAACTTCGAGCTACTCTGCTAATGCAACGCTGAACTACATCTCTCACCGACAGGTGAGGTACGATAATAGCTTATTGTATAAAATAGCAAGTGATGCATGTGCCATGACGAAATATGCAATAAACTAGGCAGGCACGCAAAACTATGAACAGGTATATTTCAAGGTGATTTTAATAAGTGTGACTTAAACTTCAATTCGTTATTGCAAAGATTATCGACCATTATTTCGTTATGTCATCAAATACTGCGCATATCAATAATCAAAATATATCAAAAGAAACATATGCAGCTTAAATATTCAAGCAATGAACTCATTGTTCTGAAAGAAACAATCATATTTGCATATTGGCTCCACCTCCAATCCGCTATCGTTTTGCTGATCTAATTTTGTTCTATTTGTTGGCTCAAAGCAGCGATATATTCATAAGGCATAGCGCAGGTGTGGCCACAACAAAGCAATACAACGAAGATGCAGAGTGCATCTCCGCACTGAGAGTAGTACTCTCGTGCAATGTAAGACCACTCGCCCTTTGCAGCACGCACGCAAGCGCTCGACTAAACCGCACACACACATACATACACACACACACACACCACAAACAGGAAATTTACCCAAACAGTCGGCTGGCATCAGAGAGCGTGCTGGACGTTATATGGACGCAATAGGGAGAGATGAAGACGTGCTTAGAGTGGAGTTTCGACGCGTATCGATTCATTAGCACGACAACAATGGCACTAAGAAATAGCTTGCCATTAACATAGAGCACAGCTATGTTTGCAACACGAAACAATGAGCGGAATATGTTCGTAATGCTTTAGCGGGTAGCGGTGAGTTGTGTGTGAAAAATCGAATTGGTATGTTTGGCGACAACCTCAAAACCACACAAACCTATCATTTTGCGGTTTTGTTCAATTCTGCTCACGAACAAACCTGGCGGTGTTTTCCTTTCAGTTAAACGAAAGGTTTGTCATCTGATATCATACGACGTAGCTATATTGACTTCTGCTGGGTCAACCATAGGAATAGATGAATTCTGAAATCTCAGAATAAACGCAAGAGAATGGAATATCACCGCAACGGCATAAATACCAAAAATATAGGATCGCTTTACATGTGCCAAGCTTCCGTGCACAAGCGCACGTTCCTTTTTCTGATCTTTAGCACCTCATGAACGGCATTAAACTCATATATGCAAATTCTAAATCGGTTAGAGACAGAAGAGGCAACAAAAACGCGCCTCCAGAAGAGCTGGCACAGTATGCGCTTTTGCATTTCGAGCAGCCCATAAAACAACGACAGAACGCCTAAGAAAATATCCTTCCGTGAAAAGATCATTTGTGAAAATCGGGAATTCATAGCGGCACCCAACCGTAGCACAAAAAGTTTCTGAGATAGGAATTTTCCTTCGAATTCCTGTGTCGGTAGTTCATACAGATCACAATGGAAGCAACAAAATTAAGGATAGGGTCACCCATGGCATAGACTATTGAAGCATTCGTTGCAAGTAGCGAGCTGAAGTTAGCAAATACACACATCGGCACAAATATGATAACGCTCTAATGCGTTTTCCATGAAATGGCAAAAATATATTCAAATGAATTTTAAGATTTAAGGAGAAGAAATTTTCAATTCTGAACAATCGCTTAGATGCGAGTGAAAAACAAAATTTCGCTGCGGATTTTTTTTTTTTTTGAGTTGACGATAGCACATGCAAACGTTTCATTCGACGTCTTTCCATTGCTTTTGAACATTCGCATATCCGGTCTGGAATGCAAAGAATCGAATATGTTTACTTGCTCCTATGAGTTGTTTTAAAAAAAAGCCCACTATTGCAAAAATTAGGACAAGCGCATATCGTTTCAACCCTTCTTAGCGTTATCTCACTCTTTCGTTCTGTTCATCGCACATCATCAACTCGGCTAAATTTCATTCACTTTATTTAGTCCAATATTTCTAATTCACATTAAATGCACTGTGTGATTGTAAAAACTCGTTTTTAAGTTGCATTCTACTAACCTAGCAACACAGATGTTCTCAGCGTTACCATAAGCTAGCTATACATGTTGTATTGCCGACCTATCTCGGAATGTTGCATGAAGGTGTAATCCTCTCATTTCGTTTCCAATAGGATTCTTAAAAGCGTTTAATTCGCTCGCGTAACGCTTCAAAATTCATCTCATAGACCATCCTTACTAGCAAAATCGATCAAACAGTTTCGACGTTGAAACTTTAGAATATCCAACGGTGAAATTTGATCTTGTTCAATGCTATAAAATCGTGCGGCACTTTTCCGATATACCATTTGGATTTAGCTTTTCGTTCGGTAAGGAAAATGAGCAGAGAATTCACAGTGGCATTAATTACTACTCGAAAGAAGCTCCCTAAATAGTGTCCATTGTAGTTTCCACTTTAAGTTCTTAGAAATAATCTTCCTCAGAACATAGCTGAGTCATGAAACGATTAGATATTTAGTAGCCGCCTCGACTCACTTGTTACGAGTAGCCTCACAACTTTATATCTGCCGAGTATCATGTTTATCACCCCTTCACATCTCTCACGTTTATATAAACTTATACGTCTAGTTTCTTTCCTTTATTGCAGGAAATAAAGTTTTTTATTCTTACTCGAGTTCTCGCAAAGAGTGTAATATTTTTCCTACCAGCATTTCGTATTACAATGATCTTCTCAGTACTCTCATGTCCTAATTTTTGAGTGAGTTTCTACTTTCTTTTAATTTTTGCCTATGTGTATTTACCTTTAGATAAGCAGGTTCCTCGCTTATATCCACATACATATTTTCATTGCCACGTGCAGTTTTTTTTTATTTTCTTGAACAAACGTTCTGCTCTTTCTTGAATATGTACTCGACGTTTATTAGAAGTTCAGCATCTCACAGTCTTATACATCCTTCAGCAATCAAAAAAAAAAAAGAACATATAATCCAACTCTGTGTTGAATATTGCATGATAGTCTAAATCCTTTCCGAAAACAGATGAGGCTAATCGAAATTTGTTAAGTCAGATCAATATTTGATCCCTCATTTCATAGCCGATGCTCTCATAGGCTTAATAAAAACTCTTTCAATACCGCTAAAGACATCTCGTTCACATAGGACCACAAACTTGTGGAATTCCACATGTGAAACTATACACCGTCCTCTGTTGTATGAACGAAAAAATGTAGGTCAATCAACTCCTTTCTTACTTTTTTCATTACCTCGTCAACGATATTGTTCTTTTCATGTTTGCTCACCCCTAACTCGGTTCCACCCTTTTCGTTTCCGTTTTTTCGCCCTATTCACTTCTTCAGATATTATCTTTCCTTATTCGTTCTTTCGCCGCAGCTTTAAAACACTACTATACGTGTGTTATACCACAATATCATATATATAGTGGCCCAAAAGTAACAATGTGTTGTTTAAGGAAGCATAACTCCGCGGATTTTAAACCTTTTCGGGAAGTTTGAAGAAAATTAGTTCGAACACAGTCACATTGATTAAAGACATAACAAACACTGATCAACGCAATCCATCTGAACGTCACTGGGCTCAATGCACTTCTGGGACTTTCTTTTTTCATTAGCTGAACCTCGACCGTCCGCTGCGTGGTGCATCCTCAATATTACCCCTCTCTTCAAAATTAATGACAGCAATCTTGATCGCTTTGGAGTCCGGTGGTGAAATCGACAAGTGCTCAGCTTACTCTCTGCCAAATTCTGTGAAGTTCCCATATATTTGTAATAAAACCTCACCATCAAAATGCGTTTTTGCATTGAGCGTTTACATTGCGTTCATGCGTTCATGCATTCATAACGTCATGAGTATGAAACTTCTAAAACTTGTTCAGGTTTAAAAGCAAAGTTTTTTTGCTACCAAAATGAAAAAAAAAATGGCACGAAGGGTGAAAGCTGAACGAAGATATTGAGCGCGGAAGAAAGCACTGCTACTTTTAGGCCATACATATATGTAAGTATAATGTTTTTTGATCGCAGCTTTCACGCGCAAGCGTATGATAATCAACAATGTTGATTAAGGTGTATTGATAACCCATTGCAATGTGTCACCGATATTTATTTTTGAAAGTTTTCCTTCGTCCTTTCATGATATAGTGCTCCTGTAGCTGCTCTGCTTTCGTTTTACTTGCTGTTTTTTGCATATATATATGAGTGTCTCTCTTACAATGCTTGCATGTTTGTTCGTTTGTTCAAGAAATATTTCAATCGAATGCAATCCCATGAATAGTGTAAGAGGGAACGGTCGAAAATCTCGAAGGCAAAATGTAAAATCAACGAAATGAAAGAGAACAAGTGAGGAGTGGTTTCATATTTCATCAATACATGCACCAATAAATAAAAGCCTTCATGGTCTTAAAATAGGCGCATGCCCCAAAATGCCGCAATACTCGCGATTGGCTCACTATGTGAGATCAGTGGCTCACTAGATAAAATCAATGGCTGACTATGTTATATCTTTCTTCAATTGTACAATATTCATCCTGGAAACAACACCCATTGCAATAGTACTATTTTGAAATTCTAACATGAAATAAGTTCCAAGCTTCAAACCTTAAAACTGAGCTTGATATCAACCGAACATATCGAAGTTGATTGTTAAAAAAAGATCTTCAATTAAAATTCTTATACTTCTCATAATTCTGCCCAATTCTACGGTAACATAGTGAATCCGCATAACTCTTACATTCCTCAATACAATCATAGTTGTTCTTAATAATAATCTTATTTGACGATATTGTCTCTCTTTATTTGTGTGACACAAAAATTGAGATGTGGAAATTTGCATCAAAAATTACTCCACAAATGGCAACAAACGAAAAAGAAGAGACAAATTTGAGAATTTTTTTTGCGCATGCGAAATCAAATGACTCGAATAAGAGTTGTAAAGTCCTAAATTCTATTCTCTGTTTACTTCCGCTAGTAGGTGATGGATCTGCTTACAATTCTAGAGCATCGCTTCAACTAATGAATGGTCAGCAGGCTACATTCTTCCATCTCCGATATCTCAAGTGAAGGAAGTTAGCTGGAGTCCTTGGATAATGGTCCACACAAAACGCTTACTACGCAAACCTCTACGCGTACAATCTGAAACTGTGATCATATGCTACCTAGGCTACGAGTAAACACAAAAGGAAAACAATCAATGTGCAGATGATTCCCGAAATAAGTAGAAATTGAGAAGCTGATTGTACCTAGCCTGCAAGAAAACTTTTACGACCGCAGCCAAATATCGATCGGAAGGTTGGAGCAGCTGTTGCAAAGAGACAATGATGTGAAGGCCCGATCGGACATCACGCCTCAGCTTTGTCAAGTATTCGTGTCGATAGGGAATCCACATCACTGAACGTCTCAAACTCGAGGACCAGCTAGAGGTCGTTCGCTAAACTCATCATGTTCGTGCAAATATGCTTAACTCCTCGTTACATGAGACACATCTGCAAACACGTTCTACCTTCGACCGCAATTTCGAAGACTACCTAATGAGAGATAAGTGGGAAAATGTACTAGCAGAACTGGTGCGATACGCAATTTTACAACTCTTCTCATGAGATCAGCCAGTTCTATGAACTTCACAATAATTAAATATGCAGAATGAGACATTCACGTTTTACCAGTGTCATGTAAGTCTTTCAAAAACACTCATTTCCACGCGCTTTTGCGCATCTGCATTTGCAATACGCATTAGGGGTGTCTTGAAACTGCAAATGAACGCATAAGTCTGAGCCTCTGCCTCGAGCTCGAGAACGATTGAAGCCAAAGTTGCAGAATCTAGTGGGTGCAATATATATTTAAGACTTCCACCTAATCAATTTTCCAAATATTTTTGCAGAATATTCATGCGGGCGACAGGATATGTTGGAATACGAATGTACTGTTGCACGTTCTATCACTGGTGGCATTTCATGAAGCAGACTGATGTGATGAGTGGAATTACAAATGCGCATAAATACGTTAGCTCATTCGGCGGAGTGGCTCAATTGAAAAGTAGACATAGATATTGCCCTGTGTTACAGAACACATTTCCACAAAAGTCCGTGACCTTTGCTTCAGTAGTTTTCATATTCGACGCTAACTGAACGACAGACACATAAATACGCGTAGAGAAGACATTGCTATAGTGAGCGTTACACATATAGATTTGCAAAAGGTGTTGCATTAGTTGCAATCTCATCGCAGTTACTTCTTATAACCTACCAATAACTAATGGATCTTTCTTTTGCAAGATGCATATTAATGCCTTTAAGTGATAATAGTTTAAGGTCATTGCTGAAGAAAAACGTTGAGCTCATGTTTCTCAATTACTTTAGTACTATGTATGAATGGTATCGAAAACTCCTATGCTACAAACGACCTCTCCAATCGTAGAATAGCAATTGCAGAACACTACATACAAGCTCTTCGCCTCAAGAATATTTCAAGTTAGAGCATTCAAAACTTGTGTTATTGACAGCTCAGAAAAACGGCTAAGATGGAAATGGGTTCACATAATTGCTGCAAATGGAATTACACGACGGTTATCATCTCATTTGAGATTCCACAGTTTTCCAATTGGTTTACATACACAGCCAACAACTTGCCTCACTCCGGCACTCTACCTTGCAACATTGCAATGACTGCCAGCCTAGGCTGGAAGAAAGTTAGTGTCCTCGAGTTCATCCAAAAAAATGTTGCATCATCGATCATTTCAACAAGCTTCGCGCATGTGGCAGTGCTCGATGCATCCATGAGTTGATAGGCGCAAGCAGAAAAGCTTATACTGGCAATGGCCGCCACTCACTGCACATTCCAAAAGAGGTACAGAAGTGCGAACTGTCTTGCAATGTGATGAACAACGTCCCCCCGGAGGAAGTTGGCGTTCTAAAAATCATCCCGTAGGGCGAAGGATATTCGTGGCCTCGCGGAGTACGGCTAGAAAACACTTGCTTTTACAATGAGACCTTCTTTCCCTTTTTCTCGCTATCGCGCTGTATTGTGCTCGCAAAGAAGTGTGGTGGATTAGCCACTGTTAAAGGTTGCGGTTTTGGCGTATCACGATACTTTAAGCGTAGCTGAGTTGGTACAGTAATTGCGACTAACATCCAAAATGCGTATTTGCAAAGGACAGGGTGGCATCCATAACTTCGTGGATTTGGTACGTGATTTTTAAAAATCAGTTGCTATTGCACAGTATTCGCTTTAGAAATTATATGAGAAGTAACTATGTCAATGTTGCATCATCCCTATATAATTAGGTTGTATTGATGTGGACCAAAGGTGTGGAAGGTGCGCGACACTTTTAGAGCTTAGTTTTTTATTTCAGAAGAATGGAAAAAGTGAATACATCGAATTGAGGCTGCAGGTAAAATGCACCGCTCAAGAAGGTGATAGATGACATTTTTTTTACGTGTACTTTAACGCAGTGAAAAAGATTACAGCTTATATTTTTCTTGAATTAATAAAGCATAATTATAGCAGACCTCAAGAAACTTTTTCGACTATAAAGTTTAGCCTAATACAGCTAACGAAAATCTAGTCTCGATAAAACATATAAATGCATAATTTAAGGAATCATAATGCGTTAAGTCATTAGAAGATAGTTTAATGAACTTCCGAAATCCTAATGCATAACGTAGCATGGAAGAATCAACGTAAACGTTATTAGTTTAGAAAAACCAGTAGTCAGCAGCAATGCTTCGCAAAGTTTCTCCTAATCGCCATTTCTCTGATATTGATAAAACATTGTTTCTCTTTTTGCTTTTGTTCCTTTCATCTCTTGAATTTGAAGATAAGTGTACATCGAATCAGCAACGCGACTACTGTCGCAGAAAAAGACACCTTTTCGGGGCCGAAAAGATGAGAGGCTAACAGAGGGGATAAGGACGAAGAGGATGGCATTTGGTGGGGATTTAACAGCGATGGTTTTTTCTTGAGTTAGCGTATGGTTTATGCAGGTTTCCATTTTGTGCGTCGACAGACTACTACTTGATAGGCTGGAGGTATTTTCTTTCATTAAAACATGTTTCCCATTATATGAAGGACTACATGTGCCTTGAGAGCGTATAAGCTTCCATGATATAAGATTAAATGACTTTCTTCTTTTTTCGAGATTCATTTCATCCATGATTTCAATCAGATTAGTCTGTGTTTGGGAGATTTTTTTACGGAGGCATGCCGAAAACGACGAATTTCCGCTTCTATCGCAGTATAAAGTTGCTCAATGCTCTAATACCTCCGTTCGAATATAGCGTCGTTCCACAGTCATTTTA
The DNA here is from genome assembly GCA_013433145.1 of Ascaris suum. Classification (NCBI taxonomy): domain Eukaryota; kingdom Metazoa; phylum Nematoda; class Chromadorea; order Rhabditida; family Ascarididae; genus Ascaris; species Ascaris suum. The sequence goes on along the minus strand of CM024169.1, from coordinate 13,392,233 downwards.
TAGGAAAGAATGGTCATCATTGAGGTCCGAAAAACTAATTCTCAAAATGAACTTACTGAATTCGATGAGTTGAGAAATAGCTCTCACTTCGCTTTTGTGATTTCTAAGAAGTAATGTTTTGCGCTTTCGATTGAACTCTCTTCAGGATGGAAAAACCTACGACATGAGCATGTTGCAATACGAGTACATCCGTTTACAATCTGAAAACTTACTGACTAGAAAATTACATGCTTCATGGAATAAAATATGAGCCTAATAAATAATCCATACCTTTCACAATGGAAAATTTATTGCATCATAAGTTTTACACCAAATACAATAAAATTTGCACGTGTTGAAAACATTTGCAGGTGACAATGAAGATGAAGTCTCGTAACTCAAAATCGAATATTCTAAGGGAGGTTTCAAAGACAATAGGCATGCGAAATTCATGAAGCATGAAGCATTTAGTCTAGAAAATTGCTTACCAACGAGTGAATACGCAAAAATAGATGACAAAGGAAAACAAAGCAAAGACTTTACGAAGTAATTACGAGTCAAAGATCCCTTACGTTAAACTTCTTTGCCGTCGTGAAGTCAATTATGACAAATGCAAGATGAAGCATTATGGCATGCTGTTCTCTCAGAAGCCCACAACGATATGCGAGCGAGATCCGCACATCCCACGAAAGTACTCTGAACCTACACAGGATTTGCTCGTTAAAAATTCACTCAGAAATATACTTCAGCAGCATCAAACAAACCTCTCAATTAAATTATCTCGTTCACGTACATTTCATGAACAGATTCTCGATCTTTTTGTGTGCTATAATCAGGAAATCTTTCATACAAGCGGATGGCATCAAGGTACTAAGCGACAGCTAGTCCCAAGTCTAAATCTGCGTATCCTTGTGGCGATAATTCTTTTCATAGCGAAACGCCCAACTGGTAAGAGGACACTCATTTATTTGCCAAGTTAATTAAATTTATATACTGAAAACAATTTCATCTGACTGATCGCTCATTTTTTTTTCCTCATCTAAGAAAACTGTCATCTTCCAATTGCTATTGTCCATGCAACTGTACCCATGATTTGAACGCTGATCTGGCACTCAATCATAAGGCTGTTTATTTGTTCACGACACCAAATTTGCATATAACGTGAAATATCATTAGAGCGCTCATCTCATTCGCTTAACTGCCCAATTTACAAAAGATAATAATTTCGCCATTGCCTTTTCGCGAAGGTTGGGGACTCACAAAACTTTCCGTATAGAAATCTTTTCACTCATCTAGTTCAATAAATCCATCCTACCGACAGTTCACGTTTTGCAGGTGTACAATAAAATTAGTGGTCTCGTTAAATAAGACGACCATGAGCTCGTATCTCTCCACTCCTCGCTTCAGATTCTCCTATCTTTTAACGTGGAAATACGTTTTTCTTAATGCATTTCATAATTCGTTCTCCTCGTGACCAAAACGACGCCTATCGCAACATTCTTCCTTTATCCCTTCTTATTTGCCTCAACTCTTTAGCGCATGACACAAACACTCTCCATCATCAAACAAACGCATGTAAATGGCACAACTAAATGCGCAATCAATCAAACAATATTCTGTTGTTTTGCAGACTAACCATCTTTTCCGTGATCATCCATATACGACATCTCCCCCCTGATTCTACGCCATCGGTCATTATCAGCTTATCTAACATCCGACCATTTGGCACCGAAGTATGACGTGGTCTATCTGATGCGGCGTCCTAGAGCTACTGTAATGTAATTGCGTACCAGCCTCGCGTGCGTTTCGTCTTCCCTCTTAAAAGTGCACTTTGAGACGCGCACGTAGCTTTTGATGGGAGCGTTCATTTTTAACTTCATATGGTTGGTTCGATACAACTCAGTATTCTCATGCGGGAAAGTCAAACTTCTGATGATGTGAGGGCAACAGTTGGCGCCATAGAGAGAAGAGCAGAAGGAAGATGAAATAATGAGGATGCATGAGGTAAAGAAGTGTGCAGAATTGCTGCAAGAAGTGAAGAAGTGGGTATAGGGTATACTGACTATGGGTTCACTTCAGTTCTAATGTGGCCGTAATGGAACTCCGACCTTTGCACATCCGCAAGCAGGCTCCCGTTCCACTGGACTCCCTGCTTTCAGTAGCATGCAGGACATGCAACTGTACATGGCACCAGCGAATAGTTTCTGAGTGAGGATAGAGTGAGAAAATTTTGCAGAAGCAAGTTCATCCCGTCGACACAGAATGCCCTTACCGACCATCACAATTCGTCAAGCTCCTCTTGATTGCAGTCGTCAAACTTGGAACATACTACTGTCCTCATGATGTAAGATTAAATCTAACTCCTTAGTCATTCCGCTATCACTACACCAGATTTCTTTCCACATAGAGGAATTGTTACACTCGATGAATCAAAAGCGAAAAGTGCACGCAGTGGAGCAAAAAACGCTTCCTCGTTTTCATGAAATACTGGCCACAACATCATGCTTTGACCCACCTCTTTGAACACTTGAAGCAGGAGAAAACGTTCGCCTCTTTCTGGAACCGAAGTACAGTCAATGAAGAGCTAATAAAGCAACGGCCACAGTGCCTATGCTGTGACCAGCGAACGTGGAATCCTTATACCTTCGCTAAGGTGAAGCGCTTTCGGACGGCGAAATCCAGATCCCAAAGATCTGTGCTATATATAGTTGGATTTATCTCATCGAGTTGAGTGCAGTAATGTTGTACAGGAGCATCCGCAATAAACCAGAACGGAGTCACTGAGGGCAGAGAAGCCTTAGTTTCAACTAGCTGAATATCAAAAAGTGTTTCAACTAGCTGAGCATTAAAAAATTTTGTATCCTGGAAAAAAATTAGCACATGCATATTGGCACCTTGCAAACTATAATTATTTAGCAATATCTACACGGCCAATCGCTGATTGTTACAGCAATAAAATGCGCATGCCATATCAATTGCTATGACGCAGTTTCCCATCTGTTTTATTTGCTCTTTATAAATGGAGCGGTAATATGAGATGTTCTGATCAATTAAGGAAAGAACTAGTGGCACCTTAAGAGATTGCCATCGTTTGTTTGAAAAATATCCGATACAATATCTTGATTGTTCTTGTTGAAAAAGAATATACTCAATTTTCAGATGGCCTCAGTTGCAGCAGTCATGAATTGCATGAAAAATAAAAGAGAGGTTAAATTTCGCAATATGATACGATCAGAATGGAAGGCGGAACCATATGCTCTAGTCCGGTGTCAAAAACGTGAGGGATGCACTTATGGTTGGTTGAAATGCTAGTGCACACGAATAGAATTCGCTGTAACTGCAGATATCATGATCCTTACATCTGGCTCCATGATGATGCAATGGTTTACCAAAATTCAGTATTCCATGGAAATGAACTTACATCCGACAAAAAACGAGTCCTGTGATCTGGATCTCATCAGTCAAAAGGGCAGTATCCGAAATACTGTCGCCGTCATAGTAACCATATCTTATGAAGCGAGGTCGTGACCTATGTTCATGGAATCTAGGACAACATTTGCTTAAATGCAACTCATCAAGTAAGACTGAAGGAGAAAACAGCTCAACAAGGAAAATGAGGCGATGGAGTGATAAAAGAAAACCAAACAAACGAACAAGACAAACGTTCGACACCTCACTGCTAACAACAGCACACATTTTCAGGCGAAAAAACCTCCGACTTAAAGAAAAAAAAAAAAACTCTTACGAACACAGCCACATTATTCAATGGAAGAGGGGATGGACGGCTTAGAGTTTTCCCAATGACAGCAGTGAAACACGGAGGATTTAATCACAAAAAACGTCACTGTCCTTTCAGCGCATCAATAGCGAAAACTACAAGATTATGATGCTAACTTAAACTCACTCATGTATCTTTACTCATTTTTCGTACAATCTGCTGCTTTGGCTTTTTATGACACTCGCTTCAAAAATTCGAAAAAATAGGCCATAGATCTTCCTGGCCCCTTTTCCCTGCTTTTGTCAGTCCTTGGGGCAGGAGGTGCGCAAATTTCATCAATCTGCAGCTATCTGGCATCAAGCCCATATTATGGCGCGCGAGGAATCACTGCAGGATTTCGAGGAAAATTCTATGGCTTAGTAGTGCTAGAACATGAAGGGGCAGTCGGGACAGCCTAAGTTCAGGGTACGTACATGACAGTAACGTTTACAAACGTATACATATGAGATGAGGAGTTGGGGCTCTCAACTTCATGAAACGATATAGACAGCGTGGAACAGCGTGGATGGAAATGACAACAGTAGCCTCCTATAACTCGTGGCGTTACTTTTTGCTGGATTTAAGGTTGAAGTACATTTGCAAACAAATAAACAGCTATCAACAGAAAGCGTGACATCGCCATCTTACAACTAGTCCACCACTTATCTTCGCCAACTCTCCCATTCCACTCCCTATTTCGCCACTATTGACCATCAAATGAGCACCAAATGTACATAGAACACTCACATAAGCCACGCTGTGAAAAGCAGTTCACTGAGCAGTAACGCTGTAAAGAGGTCTTTATATAACGCTCGCAATACCCATACAGCTCTACTTAGAATGATCCACTTGCGAGTCAATATGGCCGTTGTATCTAGGTCTTAGAGCACTCTTCAAAATAAGTTTTACATAGGGTCTTATAGCTTTTAAAGCAACTTTTATGATGGAATTGACAGCAGCTCTAATGGAACCTTCTTCATATATAAAGATTTAATTGAGAAGGATATCAAGAAAATGCCAAGTTGAAATAGCGAAATGCCATGTCGAAACATTCGTGAATTGGGCATAGATTACAACACTTTGAGGGAATCAACATCACACTTATCGCCAAAACCAAAAACTTTAGGACTGCAAATAAAAACTAGCCGATTATGGGCAGAAAATGCCGTGTACTGTTGAAACATGTCTCAAGAGGAAATGACACGAAACGAGAAAAAATTTCATTAAGAATTTGCATACGCATTAATATATGCATTTGCATATACGCTTTCGAAACTTCGTGATCGTGAACAAGTGAGGAACCGGCATAGACCGCTGTTGATTTTCTTATAAAGCATCAAGCTGAACCTCAATAGGTCGGTATTCGAGTGTTTAATAGAGAAGAATCACAGCCACGTATATATCTACAATTGAGATATAACGGATCAAGCAACAATCAGTTGCAAAGAACAGAAGTAAATTGCTTTTGAACTACTGCAGTTAATTCCTTATCATGTTCTAAGCAAAGGGATCAATCTTGATCAAACGACAATAAGCAACAAAAGACTTCTTCAAGTGAATCGTGATGAATGGCACATAATATACAATCTTTTCTACCATACTCTGATAACGTTTTAAAGATATAGTTTTAGCGTATCTTGTAGCAGTAGAATAGAATCTCGGAAATTCGCTAGAACCTAAAAAATCAGCCCATCAATGAACGAAACTTTGCAAGCACCGCCCTCTATCCCACCAATTCCAGTTTTATGTTCACATCCTGATCCCTCTAGTTAGATTTTCAGATAAGGTAGCCGTTGCATAAGACACTTCGAATTTAGCTAACCACATGAAAAGCTACCGCTATTTATGGATAGCGTATCGAACAGCGACCGTTTCAACACCTCCTTATATAGCATCAAAAGTGCAGATTTCCGTCCATTTTTCGAAATGACACCCTGTAATGATCTGTTTTAGGTAATAATGCTCCGGATGTCCATAACTCATCGCATCCGATTCTAACGTTTTCGCTCTTTAGCGCTGTTTTCATCACTCATTTACCTTTTCTTTCGTCTATGGAGATCTACGTTGTTCTTCAATGTACGAAAGATCCATCAATAACAATAACAGTTAAAAATTTAATTCAAGTGCTCTAATTTCTATGTTTGCCCCCTATATACTGATAGAAAAATTTATAGTTAATTCATACGGTGGAATTAATGCTCCCCCTAACGCATAAGCCTTCACATTTGCAAGTAGCGTATTCCCCCTTTACAAACCCATTTGCTATACAAAACCTAATTTGCACTAATAGTTAAGGTTTGCGAATTTATGAAACTCGAGGGATGAAGAACCGGTGAGTATTGAAATATGATATTCGGCGAATAGATCACTTCACCGATTGTGGAACTGCGCCGAGCATTGTTTAATTTCCCTACGGCTACACGTCCTAATGCATGAGCAATGCTGTGCATGTGTTGAAAAAAAAAAAGGCTAAATGTTTAATAGCTTTTGAAGAAAAACGCAATTTCAGGCAGCTTACCCCAAACGTCGCACACTATAAATCTCGAAGATCCACCGATCGTGGATGCCTATAAATCTCAGAAACTCGCAAACCTCGGACACTCTTAATTATAGGACGAAGTAAGCTTGGACTCCTTTGTTTTCGAGCTCTTCTGTGTCTCGAGCACTCATAAATCTTGGATAGGTTCCGAATCTCGAGTGACGCCAAACCGCGGGCGAGGCCAAGTTCCGGATAGAGCCAAGTATCGTGTGGACCTCAATCTTAGTGGGTCAAACCACGGATACGGCCAGGTCCCGGATGCGGCCAGATCCCACATGGGAGCGGATAAGAGGGACCAAATCTCACCCGGGCTTACGTCTCGGACACGACCTGATCTCGAGTAAAAACAAATCTCCAGCAACGGATGAGGCCAAACCTCAAACGGACCCAAACCCAAACCCCATGTTATCAGCATCGTTATTAGCAATTCCGGATATGGTAGGGCTACTTCTCAGCTTATCACATCCTATATTGATACAGGATGCAGAGACGCGTTGCAGAGCCTTTATGCCTTCCTTGAGCAACGATTGAGCAACAATTTCCCGGTGCCCCATAACTAAGTTTTCAAATTCCTCACGTGTAGCAATTACCGGAATCTGTGCATTACTCAACAAGTAAATTATGTTGGAATATAAACAATAGCCAGTAAATCTGTAGCCATATACTTATATGTACATACTGAAAATATCGCATATCGGTTGTATTCCACCTGCCCATCCAAGGACTAAAAAAGCATTGCTGAAGTTGTAGGTGAGATCATTGCCAAAAAAAATTTCATGCTGCCATTTTTTCTACCATTAATTCTCCTCAGTTCGGTTACTCTTTACCTCTATCATTCATGATAGAAATGTTCAAAGTGTTTAAGTTGTCGTTGCATCTGCCGGCTAACCTATTTCCGGAGGTGCTTAGTGTATGCATATATAAGGATATACGGTTGTGCGGGTGTGTTGTATTTCTATGAATATTTAGAGTCACTTGGATTCAACTTATCGCTAAATGGGGCTAGAAAAATGCTCAGGGGCTAGTGTAAATTATTATAATTTTTTAATTTTATAACAAATGCCTAAAATCGTTCGTCTACAAAATCGATCACTTTAGTTCACAAAATCCGAACCCCCAATAAGAGAATTTCTTTAAACTCATCAAGAGTTGATTTGGCTGAAGCATTTTCTCCTTGGAATTTATTCGCTTTTTTTTTTCAGGCGCATCTAGAAACCAGTTTCGTGCGTTCCGCACTCTTCATCGAAAGCCAAAAAGCAAGCAAAAACAATTGAGACGTGAAATGCTTTGATTAAGAAGTAACATGCCGCTCGTTTCCGGATTTTCTTCCAGAAAGTCGGTCATACTGATCATAGCAATGTGTTTACTAATGTTTAGATCCTTCTCATGTTGTTTTAGTTCCCTTCCACTTCGTTATCTTTTTTTTTTCTCTGAGCGTTTTTCTTGTCACTTTTAGTTCCTTCCATCTATCATTAACGAAGCGCATGATCATGATCTCTATAGAGATGCATTGCTGTTAGTAAACTATCTCAAAGTCTGTGAAATGATCGAGTGTAAAAACTCTGATTCGTGCAAAATATGTTTCACTTATGCTCCTCGTTTCCGACAAACCAATTATACGTACATACCTATCGTCGCCGAAAAATGCTGTACCGAAATATGTGGAGTTTTTGGCCGGGAATCTGCCTTGTATCGCGCATATTCGTTTAACACACCCCGATCGACTCATATACGATTCTACTAGAAGGCAGCTTTGCCTAATCTATCGCAGTCGTGCTATTCAATCATTAGAGACAATCGACGATTTGTTTATTGAATGCGAGAAGTTTTGCGTTGTTTCTAGAGCGATTTTGATCCCTTTTCAGCTCATCGCTATTGTTTATAAATTTCCGGCGTGATAAAGTCATCGTTGGCTAAAAAAAAAGCACTTATCTCATGGTTGACTCGACTTGAGATTTTTGAATTCAAACATTTTTCGTCTGAAATGACTACATAATATGCAAGATTTTCCATCATCTATTATTTCTTATAATGGAAATCCTTTGAAAAAGATAAATATTTCAAAAAATCCACCTAATTTTTTATTACAATCCAAGCATATCTTCACCTAGATTGTTTAGTGCATTAAACAATACCACAATGTAATCTATTACTCAGTGTAATATCTCATAAATAGTGATTAAAAAATTTATGCAAAAAATAGAGAATAAAAGATGTGGTGACTAAAGCCGATTGAAACAGTTTGCTTTTGCTGGTCCCTTCGGAATGAACGAGTTAGAAAGCTGCAGTGGGCTGCAAAGCGCAATTCCGAGCTGAGGATCAAAGGATTAGCTGCCTTGCGACATCAACTCAGTTCTCCCCCCGCACTAATTTTAGAGCGGCTTTAGCAACTTGCTTAGAGCATGAACACTACAAACTGCCTATGTGGGTATATATAAAATAGTGTCGAAGCCCTCAGCATGAAGGCCATCCATCGTATAGCAACAAATGATTACACAACCGTAGCATCACATGCACATAACATGCATGGGATAGACTAAAGCATTGAATGTGGTGTTAAATAACCCCTTTCCGAGCCTTTCAATGATGTTCAGCGAAACCGGCCCTGGGCATATACAAGCTTCTTTTCTGCCCGTATAAAAAATCTTTTTTGTCCGACCGACAATCTTTTCTTTCGATGAATATATCAATAGAAAAGTGTTATGTAAAGTTCAAATTGTAGACCATAAAAACGCATGCGCGCAAATGAAATACTGATAAGCACTTGATAATTTTCCATTTTTCAATCAACCTTTCGCTTCGTATACGATGTACTGCATCAAGTGGCTGCGCAAAGCGTTTTGCAATTCGTACCATTCATGAATGGGATCAAATTGCTGTTGATAATAGAATTTGTAAAAACGACACATTGCTTCCCATGTATGGTGACAACTGCACTCTAAGACAAAATCAATTAAACACATAAACAACAAAAACTTTCTGACAATCATGCGTATCACAGCTGATAGCTATTAGAAGCAAAAGGGCCGATAGATACAAACTTTACAGCCCTTGCGCTTATTTCTGGGGTAAAGCCAATCTAGGTATCATTGTAACGGCGAGGTGAACTCAGGTAACCTGTGTACACGGGATTTTCATGTTAAATTTTTATCCCTCTGTATATATGGAGCGTATTTATTCATCCAACTGTCGTCGTTACTCTGAAGCTTTGCTATTCAAAATAATCCATGGGCAACACATTTCATTGTCGTGTTTCTTTAAACAATCACCCTTCGACAGTAAATTTTCTCTTAGAATAAGTTCCTATCTCTCCTCTAAAATTACAGTGAGGGAGTTATTTCTCCTTCAATAAAACTTGTTTTCTTCTGCCCACGGATTTTGGGATGCGAAAAAAGAACTTTTTAAGACAAGACACATCTATGCGCTAAGTTGGTAATTTTAGAACCAAAAATTATCCACGCCTAAACACTATGCTCAAAGAAAAAAAAAACTCGCTAAAAGTTCCGAAGAAACTTATAGTAACCCGGGGCTTTATTCACGACAAACACGATAAATGCTTCGGAATTGAACATAGAAAAACCTATTGCGGTATTTAATAACGAAAACTTTTGCTCAAGGTTATACGATAGATGCTCCTGAATATATCCAATTGGATATATATGTAAGTGCAAATGTTCAACAAACTAGTAAAGTTTTATAGTAAAATAAGTAAGGAAATTATTTGTACACAAAAATATAACATTTATTTTCTACAAAACGCTTTCATATTCCTAATCAATATCTAAATGAAGTGGCACGAATCATTCCAAGAAAAAAAAACAGTTAAAAGAAACTCAAATCAATAGAAGAATTATTAGCACTCAAAAAAAAACACACACACACATCAAATAACGTCTATAGTTGTAGCGTAAAACTTGGCAAGAGATGAGTATAACATAAGTAAATAGGTACAATCGAAAGTGCAGCGACAATACAAATGAGTGCAGTATTGCTGCGAAGGCACAATGTCGCTCCTTATATCACATCATCGTTATATATATGCCTACTTAGCGGGTTACTCTTCGATGTAATTTCTGATCTCATCCTATAAATCTACTTCATATTTAAAATATCAAAGCGTTTTGAAAATTTCCCTTTGATCTCCTGTTTTGCACTCTTCAGGCAATTCAACTCTCGTTTCTATCATATAAAGGTCACAGTCGATTTTATGTACTTGCCTACATTACTGCAATGTAGCTAACAGTAATAATAAAATGCAGTAAATAACGACTGACTTTAGTATCGTTTTTAAGGGCTCTAATTACTTAGCAACATCGTAATTAGAACGGAATATGCTTGCAGTGTAATTTTGGCGTATCTCTTCTCCCCTTTAGTACGTTAGCGGTTAAGCGGATTGAATATTTTCGAAGAGAACGGGGTGTGATGAAAATTAACTAGATCAACGAGTTGAAATTCGACATATTTAGGCTCGCCTCTGAGACTTATATTTAAAAAAAGCATATAAAAACGGAAAATCATAGAAAGAGAAGTGCATAAGAAAGAAAGAACATAATACAGGCTATATTAACTCATAAATGTGGCGACAAAGTTCACCACCACAAATGAAATAATATCAGAAACGAAAGAAGTGTGAGATCTGAGCAAAAAAAAGCCGACTGAAGAAAAATGTTCTCCTTGATAACGATCGTCACGTTCAGCATAATTTCAATACGCTACACGTTATAGGTATCATTTTAATGCGTAATCAATGTTAGATTATTCGAGCGCTTTATTGCTGTTGATTGAGGCAATTTTCAAAAAAACTTCATCGTTCAAAAAATTTGCATTAAATAATGATCAAAGAGAAATTTGCATAACTCAGCGAAAACTAAATTTATTATCACATCTGCCTAATAAAAAATATATATTCTCAACAATGCATAAAATATTTCCGTTGGAAAAAAAAAGAAGAAGCAAATAACATATTTCGGATGAACATTTTAGAATGGTAGATTTATATGAGGGATTATATCATCAGAATCATACTTAATCGTTGCCTTACTTAGTCGCAAATCATTGACTAGATATCTATTTTTTTCTTCGAGGAAAATACGATGCTTTTCTTTTCATGCACAATTAGGAAGGGACAAATAAAAACATAGCAAAGATCTTTTCAAGAAACATTGAAAAAAAAAATAAAGAGCTAAATTTATATTATTTACCCGTGAGCTTATCGCATATTGGATGGACAAGATAAAATATCATACGCTGAATTTATTTTAAAAAAAATTCAAACTTGTAAAAAAAAAGAACTAAAATTTGATGAAAAAACAAATTTACCAATGAATTTCAAGTGGAAAATTTTATAAATAAACGAATTCGACACATTCAAATAAATGAGAAATATATATATATAGCAGCATTAAAACATCACCAATGTATATTAAATTATGGCTAATTTTATTCTCCCATCGTAATGAACAACAACTATAACTCTATTACTTTAATTCTGTGAGTCTCTTCTCTATGGTAATGAAAGCGAATAAAATTTTTGAATAAGAAAATTCTAAAGTTTAGAAAAAAGTCACGTTCAAATAATGCTCTCTGCAAGGAACACTGAACGATTCAATTTGGAGCAATATGACAAACAAAAGAAAACACTCGAAGCAGCTTAACGATCAAATAATTTTGATTCATTAATTATTAGAAATAAACCATACTGCATATTTTAAAAACGCATTCAAAATCGATTAAAGAAGACACCACCGCAATAGAGTAAACGATCATCAATGTGGAAAACGACATCCACTATTTAATTTAAAGGTCACCATGAATTTACCCTATAAGTAAATTATTTGGATTCATTATGTCCACTAAACATCTGCTCATTCCATAAAGCGTAAACTTATTGGTGGTTAAAATGTGGCATAATTTCGAATGAACTATAAGAGTCGATTAACATTGGTGATGTGAGGAGAATATATCAAATCAAACAATCATTTTCACCGGTTCGCCGGATTGCATTCGCTTACACTTTGCACGACGATTTTTGAACCAAATTTTCACGTTATGAGTCGATATTGGTGGATAACTTTGCCGATATTGACAACTATTTAACGCTTCTGTATATTGATCAATCTGAAAATTTCAACTTTTAATGATCGGGGAGTTGATTTGAGTAATAAAATGTAAATCGATTTTGATTAACTCCTTCATCAATACAGATTATTTTCTTCTTAAGTTTAGGTGGATTTGACAGCGTAATCTATAAACCTTTGAGAAGTTGACAAAAGTTTTGATTCTTTTTTTAAAATTTTGATTGAAATTTAGAACTTTTTCTTCCACTAAGTTTCTCTGAAATGAGATTCTTTTCTCAATCATAGTGAACGTTCCAAATATATACTCAAAAGCAGCAACCGCGGGAAGTTTTGCAAATAAAGATCGCCTATTTTGATAATTTTGCGTTTGTTTGGCTAAGTGTTATTTCTAAATGAGTAATAGCAGAACTACAGCAAGAGTGTGAAAGCGAGTAAAAAAAGCGATTAATTTGCTTAGCTGCCCTCATATTCCAACATCGGCTTATTTAATGAGTAATCGTTACCTGTATCCACGTAGGATGAGGATTCTCCTCGAACCATCTCTCGAGAACAGGTAATTCAGTGAGAGGATCGAACATGAGTCTCGATCTGGCGACTGTACTTGCCGGAGTCTGTGATTGTGCCATTTGCCCGTTAACAGTTGCTCCGTTAGTGGCAGGTGAGGGTCTCGGCTTGGGTGACGTTGAGGCAAGACTTCCGTTCAGGTCGAGAGATAGCTCCGGTGAAGAAGTTGTTGATTCCTTAACATTTCCTCAGTCATACATTGTTTCTTGCACATTTACGCCTTTTTCTACTTGGAAAATTTCAGCAGAAAGCCTGCACAAATGAATATTCAAATAATTGAGCGAAAACTTGATAAAAAATATAAATACTCCATCATACGTTGGTCTTATCCTAAAATTCACATCCAGCTCAGACTGGCGTATATATATATATATATATATATATATATATATATATATATATATATATATATATATATATATATATATATATATATATATATATATATATATATATATATATATATATATATATATATTCGATGGTATCATTAATACGAAGAAATTTTAAGAGCAGCATCTACTGTTTTTATTTGTAATTTATGTGGCAGGATGGCAAATTTGCAAATTTCCTCTTCCAAAAAAGTGCCATGCGGTGACCCTTAGCAGTGCGCTTCGATAAGATCACTTGCGCACTTAGCTCGCTGTTTAATTTCACGTAGTGATGTGACCTTGAAGCGAGATAAGCGTAGTGACGGATAAAAACTTTTTTCCATATGTCAACCCATTCATTTTCACCGCTCGGCAATCTTTTTGTCTCGCAAACATTTTGATGTAATTCGTCAACACACTCGACTCTTATTCGCAATCTTAATAAATCTTCAATATTATCACCTCAAATGAATCGCTACTTCCTTTCAACAATACTTCAGAAAAATTACTGAAGGTCAACTCATCATTGATTACATTTGTGAGTATGCGACAGAGATGCTAGCTCGATTATCCTAAATGTTCATTGCAGCACTTCTTTTTATGATACATTAGAGTGGTCGCTTTTTTATTACTATTCGTTTTTATCGCTAAAGTCACATTTTGCTTTTTCAAGTGTTGCATTTTTTCTCTTGAGTTGGAAACAGCAAGTTATGAAAGAAAAGGGAATACAAGCAGAACCTGCTTCATTGTTGCATCATGCTCAAAGCCGGCGTCACTAACGCTATGCACAGATGCATCATCATTCGGTGTCGGTGAATCCGAACCACCATCAATACGTTGAAATTCCTCAAATAAATATCTCATTGCTGCATATGCTGAACTTAAACGTTGATGCGCCATCTCTTTGATTGAAAATTTCAATAAAGGTAGCATGAATGCAACAAGCAATCGGAGATCCCTCTCAACTACGAAGTAAAAATTGCTTTTCAATTCGTGAGGGCGTTTGCTTCAATAGTGGGTTAAGTTTGTTCCAAGGTCACAAGACCGTATAAGTGCTTTTCGGCGGCCTTCCTTCTCCTCGACTCCACCTACTATCACCTCAAACTGGCCTACGGCGAATCACTTACGGTACGATATCGTTCTCCTCAATGACAGACGATATGAAAAGTCTCATCGAGAAATCCTCTGGATACAACTATGAGTTCCAGACAAGTCAACACTGATGCGTATGATTTAAGCAGACCTAGGCAGCATCATATAGATCTCAGCTGACTAGAACGAGTTTAATTCTACTCACAGGTAACATCCTGGCAGGATCGAAGCTTGATCTTGGAATACCGATATCAACATTTTGATGATTCCCGTATGGAACAGCAAAAAAAAAATCCGAGTTTAAGGAATTTGCCAAATACAAATAAAATATTTTCTTAATCCCTAAACGATTGATGGTGATGTGTACTCGCTATTGAGGCTAACTGTGCCGGTCTGGTCGAAGAGACTTTTATGACGATCATAAAAGAAGAATGGAGAACACGGAGAGAGCGTTTGTTGGTGCACAAATATTGCACGTATGCGGCTTCACAATTATATGTGCATATGGATATGAATTCCGATCGTTTATATATCCCTTTGTGATGATTGTCGTATATTCAACATTAGAAAATATAATTCTATTGATAATAATACTCGATGTTGGTTCGCATATTCGGTGCATATTCATGGAGGCAGGAAATACGTGAATGCAATTTGCAACTCAAACATATCACACCTATGGACCACGTGGAGCATTCATCATGATCGATGGGTTTCTTTCTATACGCACACCTTAGTATATCTGGCAGGCATTATTTATTTTAAATCCACCATAAATTTACTCTCCATCAACTAAAAATGTGGAGGAACACGTCACAACTGTTGGCACGTTACGCGATCAAGCATTTAGCTAAATCAACGAATCATTTCTAAGAAAATAAAACAAGAAAAATAATGTCCTCATATTTTAACCTAATTCCATCACCACATGTAGTGTCCAAAAAGTTTTGCTCATCTCTGATCCAACTGCTGTAAAATGTACGTAAATTACTGAATATATAAAAATGTCCATAACGCCGAATTTGATGGATCGACATAGATTATTGTATAGAGAAAGGAACACATATAAACAGGAATGATGTTGCCACTATATGCTATTTGCAAAGCCAATTTAATAAAGCGCAAAAAAGGAAACAACGAATATTAATAAAGAGAGAAGCCGACTTACTTCACTGGCCGTGCCATTGGCTTGTTTATTTTCAAGCAGAGTGTTGAAATCGAATTTGGGACGATAATCGCTAGGCATTGTTGTCTGAACGGAAGTTACAAGTAACGGTTGTACCACCGACGAGGGATTCTGAATCGCGTTCGTTTGGTTCGCTTTAGCCGACTGCCTGCAAAGATTTGCCTTATCTTTTTTGATGAAATTTTTCTTCAGTTATTCGAATAAATCCCACAACTGAAAAGCTTCAGAATTATCAACGAATTAAATCGGTTAGCAGATATTTGTGCTTCAAAAAAAATGAATTTCGCAAGTTTAACCAACCGAAAGATTGCAAAAAAAAAAGAAAAATCGATTCAACGCGATTAATCTCATGATGGTCTTTTCAGCTTTTTGTTAGGTATTCAGAAAGAATGAGATAGCACTTGATTTTTTCCAATACTTTCTGGAATTCCATCGTTGCAACTCATATCTAAAATAAAAGTGATGATTTTTCTCTCACCTCTGGAATATTTGCGATTAATATAAACATTCTCACTATGAATAAGGAAGAGATAAGCTAAGAATAAACGAATTACCTGTTAGTAGCGCGTTGATTAGAGAACCAATTGCAAATTTGTTGATAGCTAATTTTCGTATTATGACGTCGATAGTTTGAACCATTTAACACATTCATATAGTTGATTAATTTCTGACGTGATGGATTTTGATCGCTACGAAACCAACGCTCCAATTTTGGTATTTCCAAAAGTTGATTGAACCTCATCGTGAAAGGACTGCAAATATTTGCCGTTTAATTTTGTTAGCAATTCACGATTTGCATTCGAAGAAATTGTTTTCTCCGTTCTTTTTTAATAGATTTCTTTCAATTTATTTCTAATGAGTTTATTGGAGAATATTATTTCTTGATGAGTTAATCTTATCTGCTCAATAATAATAATAATAATCGCTAATTATTTTTCTACTTGTAAGAATTATTTTATTAGCTCAATGAATTTAAATATTCTTTCAAAAATAAGAAATTTTCATTTATTGGAAACTATGTGAACTTTTCACCACGAAATAATTTGAATACATCAATTAGATTGATCTAAAACGTCGAAAATTCCATAGTATTTAAGCAATTCACAATTTCTCACTCCATAGAAAGTTAAGAAGAATAAGAATCTAAGCTATTTTTATGGCCGCTGAAAGAAAAAAAAAATCTCCGATATTGGGATAACTCATGTGAAGAAATGAATATTCATAGAAATCACTGACTTTGCATGACTAGATTTCAGAGTATTACGTATGCCACAGACGGAACGTCATGTTTCCCCCACTTACAACCCCCTTCTCTGTATGCCCTCTCGAATACACATCTTTTCCGGAAAATGGCAAATGCTCTGAGCCTCTTCCATAAAAGCCTTAGTTACCGAAGTAAAATAGACCTGCAGTGAACTGCCGCAGGTTTATGCAATTATTAGATACGCTAGCACAATGAGGTTGAAAAATGCAAGAACACAATGTGAGGTGCAAGAAGATAACAAAAGACAAAAATTCAGACCTGACTGGTATCTGCTGTCTTACTAATCTTTTTCGAACATAAGCCTGTCTTCCAGAATGTTAGAACTATGAAGTAGTCATGAAAAGTCACTGGTGTATTTCAAATGCGTTTGAGATATCGAGCAAGCGTAATAATGAACCTCCTCTCTCATCACCAGGTAGTGAGCTACCAATGCAAAATTCCATGCAGGTAATGAGATATCGATAGAAAGTTCCTTGCAATAGGTGAGGACTTGAAGCCTCCTGGGTGCCAAGACAATATGTAATTCTTTGGCCCAATGCGAGCAATAGATGAGGACTGAATCCTCTTGGTTGCCAGGTGGCTATGTAATTTTTTTTTTTTTGCTCGAGGTGATTCTACAGCATAGTCACCTTGATAGGCCAAGAAATGAAATCATAGCAGACATCATATACGCTCATATATACCATGAAGTAAGTCGATGTTCTTCCTGCTATGACCAAATGAATTCTGTAGAGGATTGCATAGCGCGAAAAGGAAATCAACAGGCATTTGCAAAAAAAATTTTAGAAGAAGAACGTGCAGAATGTACTCTTTTTTTTTTGCAGGGCGAATGTACTCATTTTATTACATCATTTATTCCTGTTTTAAGCGACAATATGATTTTCGTCTTTCAAAATGCTTTTCAATGAGATATTTCAATGAGATAAAAGGAAATTCTAAGCTATTATCGTCTAAAATTTGTTACTAATTTCTACTTACTTTTTAAAAATTTTCCAATTTGCGCAACAAATGATTATATGAAACGATGAAATATTTGTGAAATTTTTTTCATTTCTATTTTGACATCTATAATATAAATTTCGATCATATATTGATATGTTGCTAAGTGATATATGACGAATATGACGACCTCAAAGCATCATAAACTATGCATATCGTCATTGTTATTGCTATTATGCGTTTTTTTTTTACTAGTCTTTTGTATTTTATTTTCGTCTCACGCAATTGCGTTGTTCTTTATTTTTGAGTATCCTTTCTACGCTTAGTCGATCAATATTCCATGAATTAGTATTGGTGCTCCGAGTGTTAAAATCTATCCAGATCTCCAATGGGTTCAAAACTGCGCAGAATTATTGAAAAAGCTTTCGTGGCTACAAACGGTATAAATCCCTACAGAAACATATGCCGCTCATGATATACTGTCACACGCTTATCGTTAGTGTAACCGTTACCGTACTCCTGTAGGCTAGCGCATTTGCTTTTAGACGTTAACTCTGGGAAAACATTCCAGAAATTTCCATTCGTGTTAGACTATGCAGGATCAGCGATAAACTAGAAGTGTCTGGTTAAGGATTTCGTCTTGAAAAAATTTGGTCTGCAGCCACTCGAATACCGTCGAATGCACCCCAACTTTTTATTAGGCTATTAAATTGTGAATAGTTTCTCTAATATCATCTTCGACGGATTATTTTTGCTTGTCCAAAGGAGCTTTCCAAGGTCTCAGCGGTTTTAGTTCCCCTCCTTCCCCCCCCCCCCCTCCCGCCGTAAAATCTATAAATTAAACGCTATTTTGAACATACTCAACTACAAGGTTTTCCCTATCTGGAATGAATAATTCTGATTTGTTGCTGAGACAAAAACGTCTCAGTCTTCGCAGATCGCTTGCATTCCATGGATCATCATAGGCCACGAATCTCCATCACCGATAGCCTGCTTCTCCCATGCTTTGTGTATTTTCATGCAGTCGTACCTTGTGTTCTATGTTTATATATTTTTGGACCGTTTCCTGTCTTGTCTTACTGGAATAATTTCTCAGCTCTTTTCAACTGGGTTAAATAAAAGCTATCTCGTATATTTAAACTCTCTCATGTTTACTGTGTTTTATTTATTCTTAACACAATAAAGGATATGGTAGTAACGATAGTGATGATAGATAAATCATTCAAGGAAAAAATATTAGCGAATATGGTTCCGCACTGGCTACGAGTTTATCAACAAATGATCAAGTAATGATTGAATTCACTAAGGGGAATTCGATGAATTACTAGAATACTGTATGAGATCATTCGAAATCAAGCAATTCTCATATTTATTTTCGAATGGCGAAACGTTTTCGAATGTATAATAATGTTCCCTTGTTTCGGATTTGTGAGATTCGTGCTCATTGATGAAGAGTGCATCTTTTTGCAAGTCGAAACAAATCGGGCGTGGTGCTCAATCGGTGCCAATATAAACAGTGAGGGGGCTTGCGAGAGAGATGTTCCATAGATAATCCCAGCGGCTAATCAAATCCCGGCTGCCGTTAAGCGTACACTTAAACGGCATTCCACACTGATCCTTTGCTGCCCATTGAGCACGGATGAATCCACACACAATCACCCTTCACTTGCTCAACATTCTTGTCCGCTTATTCTCTTCCTTTTAACCGGAAGCACTTTCTTAGCCGAAAATATATATATATATATATATATATATATATATATATATATATATATATATATATATATATATATATATATATATATATATATATATATATATATATATATATATATATATATATATATATATATATATATATATATATATATATATATATATATATATATATATATATATATATATATATATGGCAACTGTCGAGCGAAAAATCGCCGCATATCTATAGTTTTTTTCTTGAGAATAATAGGAAAGTTTTCATCCAAGGTGTCCTACTAACCTTATTCATCATCAAAGACAGTCACTTATATCGCTCTTTCAATCCACCACCATATCGATAGCTCAAATTAACCAATGTTGCTGAAGCGTTGCAGTGTTTTTTTTTATTCGTCACTCATGAGGTGATAGGTATTTCAGTGAATGTCACTTACGATTCATCTATAAAATGAAAATGCTTATCGTAGTGGTTGTCTTTTGATCGCAGAGATAGCCTAAAAACAATTTTATGAGACATTCTGAGGTATCTTGTCACTAATTCTCCAATGCTGAAAAAAAAATATTCCACTTCATGAGCTTTGTGCTGAAAGGAAACTGGATCGACCACTTTCACATCGCCTTTCTGCGCCAAAAGTGCGACCGACTAAAGCAAGCCAATAAACTGCTTCTTACAATAAACGCAAAAATTATCTTCCTGCGCCGAAAATATACCTGTGACTTATATATATATATATATATATATATATATATATATATATATATATATATATATATATATATATATATATATATATATATATATATATATATATATATATATATATATATATATATATATATATATATATATATATATATATATATATATATATATAATGATACAGAGTGTGCAATTTGCAAATGTCTCTGAGCTATAATTGTGGCTGAAAGAGAATATAGTGTAGCCAGTGATAGATAACCAATTCAAGCAAATTTAGCGTTCCTCGATTTCTAAGGGAAAGTAGTGGAGGGGTGCGGCGGGATGTTTTTTCTATGTGTTAAGAGTACACAAACGAAAGTGAAGTGAAGTGCTTGAAAGAGAAGGGAAATATTGATGCTAAAGTGTCGGAAAGTTGCGTAACATTGCCGCAACGACGATTTCACTTTTAAATCGCGATCAGGCTGCGAACGACGCATAGCAACGATATGTAAAAAGAGTGAACACGATTTGATGGGCATGTTTGCTGCACGAGAAAATGAACGAAAGAAGGTGCTCTTAAAAAACGTGAATGTATGTTGGCTGGCTGAATACTTTGAGCAGCATAGATCGGATTGAAGTTGGGCCGCGAACCGGTTGTTGCCTTAAAATCGCGACCCCCCCTCAACAACACAGATAAAAACAGCCCACATCGCGCGATCAACCCGCTCCATACCGACACGCTGCTGTAACAACAACGATGTCGTTCTGTTGCGTAATCAGGCACACCCTTCAGCCAATTTGATTCAGATTCACTCCAATTATGAACAGAGAAGCATGCAGGAACAATTTGAAAGTGTGGCCTTATGTTGAGTCAATTCTAGTCTTTAAAGAGCGCCACTATTTGTATAGACTCATTAAGGAAATTTTCGAAGGCCATTGCAGAACGATACACAAGCGAGCTTTTTTATTGCAAAGGAGATCCACCAATTTATGAAATGCAATACAATTACGACCGTTCAGTTATCACATGCCACTGCTGAGAGGATGTGGGCCGAATTTCTTCGCAGAGTACATGAGACGGATTTCTACCTTATTAATTTCATTTTCACACTCGTTGCATTATCTCCTTGCTGGCGCATCTGATATATATATATATATATATATATATATATATATATATATATATATATATATATATATATATATATATATATATATATATATATATATATATATATATATATATATATATATATATATATATATATATATATATATATATATATATATATATATATATATATATATATATTGATATCCAGTTTAAAATGGATGCAACCATTTTCGAAATTATGGAATATAGTATATCGTGGTAAACAAAATACCCATAAAATGCTATAGTTCCAGCTTTAGTGATTCTCGCATTACAGCCACCAAACGGATTCACACACAGACACAACACGCCTCCACTATATACTACTGCAGAGTAAACTTGTAAACCTTCATAAAAAGGAATAGGATATGCCACCATGAAGTGTTTGTTGTTGGGCAAATATAGGCGGGAGGGGTTGATGGAAGGAAGAAGGAAAAGGGGCGACTCAAGCGAGGATACCGTTATATTAGGAGGGGCTTTTCACTGCCCACAACTTTTCAGCACGAAGCGGAAATGAGAAAAGGGGGATGGCGGCCTATATACATTAGAAGCCTACTGCTAATGAAATGCTTCTAAACATGATCTTTTAGTTAATTATCATTATCGGTTTCCTCACCTTTCATTCACACACGAATCTTCTCTTTTATTTGCTCTGCTTATGCGCGAGAATCACTTAAAAGATATGGATTTACTTGCAAAGGACATTGCTTGATTGTTACACATTACTAAGGTAATTTTTGCATATGTCAAAAGCCAAGGAAATATGGAAGCCCGTATAGATATAAATGATGCATTGAATGTTGTCTAGCTTATTTGTTCTTCTCATTTGAAAATGTATAATCATAAATACGAAAAGGATTCGGCGACAAAAGCACATTAGCACATCGATGAATACGTTCATGCCTTTCAGCTTTTTAAGCGGTTCGTGTTGTTTGTGTAGAACATTGATGCATACATACATCGATGCAAAGAATGTGTATGATGTGAATCAGCAGAAATGTTCGGCTATTTCATAAAATCCATCCATGTTTCGGATGACTATTCTAACCTTATAAGATTATATTTGAACGTTTTGAAATTATTGATTCATAGATTTTTTTTTAAAAGAATTCCTTATATAATTTTTCCTTATTGTTGAAATTACTAATCTTTCTTTTTTTTTTTGATGAATCGTTTTTGAAATTTTATAATTTTTCTTTATTTTAATTAATAATTTCACGAAGAGATTTTAAAATTATATAATAATTTTCGCTCATTTTTTCAAGTGAAATTCTCATAAATTATTATTTTTTCTTTAAATTTCATTTTAACTAACAAAAATTTTTAAAAAAAAATCGCTCATTGCAAACAATTTGGCGCCATACCTTTGCTGCTTAACTCACTAGTGATTGAGCAATTGTAATTTTGTCGTTCCATTCTACTTTTGTGACATCTTCAAAAGAATATACCGTAAATAAAAAGTGAATAACAAATCGCAGATGAAATTAACCTTTGCAAACGCAAGTCATCAACTGTACAATTCCGGTCCTCTTTATGGTACCTAACACCTGAGTGGCTTTTTTTTTATTGGCATTTCCTACTTTTGTATGGCAGCAATTTAATAACCCACTTGTGCGATCTTTACAAGAACGGCAATCATCAAAAACCACCAACAACAATATTGCAATCATTTTCACTTTCGATAAAGCTTATGCAAACATTACCCGATAAAGCGGCTATTCGTTGCTTTCTAGAAATTTTTTGCAATTTTATTACTCATAGGAAATATGTTTTTTTTTACTCGCTAATTTCAACTTTACCATTCAACGACAAAAATAATTGTCTTATAAATAGTTATTGAGAGTGAAAGCCCACTAGATTATTCCACTTACATATAGATAGAAATGAAAATCTACATAGTGAAGTCCCCTTCAAGTGGCATTAGTCGACTGTAACGGAAAGATGCTATTGCCGATTTAACAGACAAGATGCGAACGTGCAGATGGGCTAATGCCCTAATGGCGTTACGAAAAGGAAACTTTGCGATACGATTGATCACGGATTGCATGCAGACAGACGTTTGTGTGTTTATATGCGCGTGGCGCCAGCTATAGAATGTATGGCTGACTGAGACTGACGAAGGCGATCTCGTATTCAACCCCTATAGAAGCGAAGCGATAGCAACATGAGAAAGCATGAGAAAGCCGAATAGCCTCTCTCTTATATCTAAAGCCCCTTTATACTGTTCAGTGTGATACGTTCAGGATGGCTCTCTTCATGTTCGTTCCCATTTATAGGATATTACCACAATGATAAGCTCGAGGATCTCATCTTCATGGAACGATTTATAAGATGACCTTTCCATCTAGAATTATGCGATAGGACTCCTCGCTCCACCTCCCCCTCTTTCATTTCAATTTCAAACCTGCACAGAGGCAAAGCGACTACGATGGCACATCATCTCTTGGTGTAACACTGTAAGGTTAACCCAACACAAAAAAAAATTGATCTATATGAAGTATCACATGACTTCGAACAGAAATCATCCTTCTTAGAAAAACCTAACCAACGACCACCCCTTTGCACCTGGACACTATTGAGGACGGAACTTTCATAGAATCGGATGCTGTTGAAAATCTTTTATATACTAGAAGTGAGAAAAATTTTGTGGGCAGTTTTTGCAAGGAAAGCGCCGATCATTTTCGCATCCCTTTCATCTTCGTATGCAAAATGTGACATTTGACTAGCAATGGGATTTATTTCGTGTTAAAGATCGAAGATCGGTAGTAGAGTCGCTCATTCACCACAACTACACATCCTAGGAACTTTTAGTGAATACTATGCAACCGTAAAAGAAATTCGTCGAACTTCAAAACAGCATTCAACACTTATCTCCAATGCATAAATAGGATTTCGTCAACAACGCAATTCAACCTCTTCTAAGAGGAAATAACTCCTTAAATATAGCCGCTGATAGTTTCGTAATGGCAAACAATCGCGTAAAAACTGTGAGCCGTCAGATGACTGTCAACATTCTCTCTACAATCTCATGTTCTAAGTGAGAGGAACTATGATTCCTCCTCCTCATATTTCAATTAAACTAAGGGCGACTAAGGAGTGAACAAGCATACCGGAAAAATTTGTATAATATGCGACTTTATCATCATTCTGCATCTGGATAATCATCTTTACAAACCGCTATGAATGAATATAGCGTGCACATTAAATGCATTCATATTTTAAGCGATATAATCCACTCGTGCATATCCACAAACAAAAAAAAAACTCGTTAATTTCTGCTACTGCAGCGCAATATGAAGTGAAAGCTCGATCACTTTCGAAATGCATGCAATTTTCTCGCACGTTTAAGTGAAAACAATTAATTCGGAATTTGACAGCTCAACTTGAATAGTGTATAATATACCCGTCAAGTTCCCTAAGCATATTTCAATAGTTGGCCAAGTTGAAACTAACGAACAATACACTCGCCAATTTCCTTAAGTCTATTTCAGTGGTTCCCGAATTGAAACTATTTTTCCCTACGCTTCCCTATACGTCAAATTCCCTATGCTCAATTCAGGGGTCCCCAAAGTGAAACTAACGCATAAATAGAGAGACACGCACGCAGATACACATCTGGGTAAGTAGTAGATACTGAGTCACCCTAATGCGTTTTGCAAATGCAAAACTGCAAACGAACATGAGAGAGCAGCAAATCTTTGGTAAAACGCTTCGAAAAAAAACAACAATAATAATATGCAATAGGTGGATGAAGCGATGCATACCAGACTAAACCAACCGTGTAATGAATCAACGTGCCGATTCTCTGAGTTCTTTTTCGCTAGTGACCAATACGAAGCGATATCCTCTTCTTCATTTCTCCCATAGATAGCACGTTCTATGAATCTTTATTCATTCAACAGTTTTCCCGAAATCTTACTTCAACTTTCATTCGATTATCGCAATACCAAAATGGTTAAAATAGGAATTATTATTTTTTTAAAATATGACTGTAATGCGAGCTGATGCGTATTGGGTAGAAGGGGGGGGGGGGGAGGGGAGGAAGGGAGGAGAACGAGTCAAATGAGAGCGTAATGATTTCTCTTATTGGCTTCCTCAGTTGTTTTACATTTCGCACTGTAGAACCTATGTTATTCTATAAGCTCGTAATTTATAATTTGCCCATATGTGATAGACAATTTCAGCACAACATTTACATACAAAGTCCTCATAACCTCTCCTGGCTTATCAGTTTCCTATTTCAGTTATTCCGATGCTGTTTAGTCGTGTCACTTGATTTATTCAAGTACGCATGGCTTCCTATGATAACACTCCTTTCATTCTGGATGCGAATGTGGTGATTGTTCGGACTTATGAAGATGCAAAAAACATTTCAATCTGGTGCACTGAGTTTGGCGGGAGGGAGGGGAGGAAGTGGTTCTTACCCTCTTACAATCTTTCTGAAGTTCATTTGATAGCAATGGGCGGTGAAGTTGGCTATAGCCGTTAAAATGTGGCGATATTTTTCGGTGCATGTTGTATGTGTATGCGGACTTAGGAAGTCGGGCGATTAGTGCTCGTAGCTTTATCCTTCGTGCATACTGTATTATCCTTTCTGTGCTCTCTTCGTATTGCGGCAATTCTCTTCACGACGAATGCACGTCGGATTATATTGTGCGGCTCGTCGCTTCAATCAAGCATCCACGAATCGCACTTCACAAACAGCACCTACTCTTATATTATCGCCCCTCTTTTGCTTTTAATACCATAGCTATGGATTCTTTTGTGAATTGCTGAATTATCTAGACACCTCAGGAGAAGACGAGTAGGAAGCGGTAAATATATATATCAAATATAAACGAAAAATGAAAAACAGTTAAAAGATGGCTAATAACTAATAAGCAATACATTCTCGAACGATCTGAAGCTCTTAGTTAAACATTCAAAGAGTATTCAACTTGCAGACGGACGGCTTATTCTAAAAAAAAATTCCCCAGAGTTAATTCAAAATGAAATCGAAAAAGAATAAAAATAATTTCAACAATGCATTCAACAATAGAATCCAATAAATTATATGAAAAACTAATTAAAATTCTTAACCATTTAAAATATTGAATGGAATTACAAATATTTGATCATAAAATGATTGAAATAAAAAGTTGCTGAATAAAAAAAAAATACCCTTTAAGCTTGTATTTAAAAAATATATATATATTCTTGTCTTGAGAGAATATGAATGGAATAGTTGATTAAAAATTCAAAAACGATACTGGATGTTGTTCAATTGTTGTTCAACGGATGCAGCTGCTTAGAAAATGATTTCATTTGTAAATTTTTGCCAATGCAATGAGAAGCGAAACAAAGAATAAGCGATCGGAGAAGCACAACCGCAACAACGTACGACGAGGAAGCTTACGAAATGACGGAAGCATCATTTTCCCCCCGATCAGCTTCTCTCATTTGCATTGCGAACGATTGTGGTCACACGTATATGTGAACGGTAATCTCATATGCATAAATTGTTTAGCGATTCTGATGAATAGTCAAATCAAGTATTGAACTTGGGCATTTTCTAAGTGAGCCAATTAATTAGCCAAGTTGAAATAATTGCTGATTTAGCCCGTATCATCTTATTATTTAGCTTTACTTGAGCAATATGCGCACTTGCAGCAGTTATGCAATCTTTTTTCTTTCTTTTTTTTGCAACGCTGCGCTTAGTCTAGGTAGAAACACTAGAAGAATGAGCAACAAAGTATTGCAGATGGAGATCTGTCTTTCAAATTGTGCAAGTCATAGCGGCAATTTTACTACATGGAATGCATCTATGCGATGCGATTACCTTTTGTTGTGAGTGGAAGAATATGATGGTTACCTTTTGCGATCGTTGTGATTGTCGTCAAGTTGTTCGAGCCATTCATTGATCGCCTGAATCTGATCAAAATTCAACATCGATGGGTCATCGCCCGATACCATTTGTTGGATTAAATCCTGAAATTTCCTCTAATAGGATGCTCGAAGATGATATAAATTAGGAATAGGAAGGAGGATATTCTAGAAATCAGCTTAATCAAAGAATGCATGAGTGAATTTTACTCTCGAAGATAGTACGAACACTCAGTATTTGCCAAGCATTTTAACTAATACGATGATGCAATAACCTTACTAATTAACTGAGAATATCACCAAGAATTTTGTTAAAAGAAAAATGATTAGAAGTGAGATAACCTTGATCTGCTGATTGTCGACTGTGGCCAAGATATGTGGCTGCTTAGAGACGGCAGCTTTCAAAAGGCGCTGCTTCAGATCTGCTATGCATTGAGAGCTTGATGAGTCGGTTGATGACCTGAAATGCTTGGAACATCACTTCTAATTCGCGAACGAGTTATCGTTTCACTAAATTCACTTATGGCATCATAATCAAGTCCTATTGAAAGAAGAGAGACATTCAAGAAAGTTCTAAGAAGTATCTATCTGATTCTAAAAGCAATACATATGTATGAGTTGATTCGATTTGGCCGGATAAATTTCGACTCAACTACAAATAAATATAGATTCTTCATATTAGAGCATAAATTTCATCCATGAAAAATTCACTTCAAAAATTCCACCTCCAATTACCTTCTTTATCGCAAATTTATTTATTGTACTCAAGGTTAAAATGTGATATATTGGGTGCAATATCTATATAGACCTTATCTAAACATCCTATAAAATCATTACTATCTATAAGACAATCGTGTGCCACTGATGAGGAGGACATTGTTGGATTTGGTATGCTCATGCTTCTATCCAACAATCATTGTCTCTTTGTTGGGGGTTTTTTTTTTGAAAGTTATGTTTCGAAGACGTTGCACTTATTTGCTTGCAATCGTATCTTATTCTTTATGCTTTTTTATCGTATTACCTTATCGTACATTATTCTCTGTGCGTTTTTTTCCGAGATATTCCATAAATTTCTTCGCAAAAACCACAAATGACCGATTCAACAATGCTTTCCACTCCTCATACTTTACTTAATAGTCTAGTAACCGATGATCTTTTGACCATTGAAATCTTTATACGAAAGGAGCAAAGAAAATGCGTATTTTTTTCTTAACACTTCAGCCAACAATTACTAAAAAAAAATTCATGAAAACATCAAATGCTTATATAAATTTCACAATATTTTCTTATTAATCATAGCAGCATCTTTCACCTGCATTAATTTCATCGTTTTTTTTATACGAGAACTGTAATAAAACTATATTTTACTCTTTAGCAAAAGATGTATCTAAGATGGCCGATCCCAATGCGCATCGAATGAACGCCAAACGAATAAGCAACCATTGTGCTCTATGTGAGACGACTGTGAAATAGTCAATCCGTTCCGTAAACACTAGCATTGAATGTTTCCGCTTGAGCCATACATCACATCCCTTTGAGCTTTGTATACTCTCCTTTCTTCAATACCATCTCATCATCAGCATACAACTCACGCTTGAGAAACTGTCGGTCGTATTTCGTTTAAAAAAATTTCCAACTCCTTTTAGTTTGTGCAATTTTGATGAAAACGTTGAAATATACGAAAGAAGAGATGTGATGAGAAGTGGAGAATGGATAAAGTCGAACAATTTTTAAAACTGACCACTTAATAAAAGATCATAGAACTATATTTCGACTTCCTTAGCACATTTATTTCATTAAATATGGCTTTATTTTTCTCTTTTATGAGTGATCCATTAGGCGAAAGCAAGTTGCATTTTGTACTTTGGCATAGAGCCTTTTTCTGGACGACGTCGATGCGAGATCCAGCAATGATTTATTAAAAGAATGGCATGATGCTGTGCCCATCGATACTCTTCATATGTAAAACTGGATCCGAGCCCTAACGAAACATTAGATGACGCATCTTATCGTAATGGTGATGCACGAGTCCCTGTACTCGTCCTAGCATAAAAACTACCCTTACATCACTAATAAATTCCATCCCATCTCTATTTCCTCTCATCAAAAAATTGCCGAGAAGGTAAAAGTGAAACCAACATCACGCATCTCATTTAAAAATCTTCCAATCATTTGTCTCTTCTAGGTAGATGCTTACAAGGAAATATCAAGTATTCGTTGTGTCTCAACAATGCCGATCATATGAGAACTCGATACGAGAATAGCATTCGAGCAGAGAGTGGCAAATGCTCCAGAGAACATCAGAGAGATACGCAGAAAGAGAGAGAAAGAAGAGACGAGGAAAATGTTTCTCTAAATGACCGTAAGATTTTATCCAGGTAAGAAAAGTGCTGAGAGTGAAACATTTCATAGGTGTACTTAGAGTGAAGGAAGAGTATCTATGGAATCGGCGTTCGAGTGATCCTGCCCGATGTTTGCCCGAGTAAAAAGGCATCATTTCGCTACAAAAATGCGACGGCCCATAGATCGCAACTGTAAACAGATATTGCAAGCAGAACGCATGAGATAGGCGACGATAAGCAGCACGACTATGTTACCGACGTACGAACCCTCAGCAAACATTTCGTCGGCTCGCTTCAACGGCGATCTTATCTTGTAGTGCTCAAACACAACACCCCACATACCCCCCACGATACATTTATATGAACCAATAACCAATTCTACCTATTTCCGTTCGTATGTGCACCCTGGACGCATATCCTTACAACACAAATATTGTCACAACCGAACGTTACATTCAAGATAATGAAGCTTAAGCCCAATGAACAGATTCGTAGATAATATCTTGCTGTTGATACGAATCCCGTGAAGGCCGTTCCTACTGTCCGGCCGAAACACTATTCTCCATGCGAAGATCGGTAGGAAATGGATTACTGTGGAAGAGTGCCACTGTTAATCGCTTGCTAGACAGGAAATAGGTAATAAGCATTCAAAAATACTATAGATGCTGTATAGCAAATTTATATGCGCTTCAAACTCAGGCAAAAAATATTACAAATCAAAGAATTATATAAAAGACGAAGCCAAATAATTATAAAATTTGGTGATGTAATGTAGGCACACCACCTATACCATATTTCTAGTCAACTTATCAATCTTTAAAAAGGTCAAAGGAATATAAAGGTGCATAAAAGCCCAATATGCTCTTTCGTGGAAAATTTTTGAGGTTGTTTGGATCGGTCAAAATATGAAAGCATTATTTCACACCATTTATTTTTGCTTCTAAAATTTATGACAGTGATTGTGATTAGACGAATGGGATGTGAAGACTCTATCTTGTTCAGCTTCTCGAATATGCTTCTTCACATGTACGCATCTCATCGCCAACATATGCATCAGTTTATCTATTTAGCAGTAGGTTTAGTCTTGTAAACTCATGCTTAATTCGAATATTTGCTAATTCTTTTCTTCAACCTTCTAATCAGCTTTTCGGCATACGCGCATATAACGCGCAATGAAATATTAGCTATTAGTGGAGCCAATGTTTTACGTAAATACGACAAAAATGTTTTCCATCATTAAATAAGACGATAAGACGTTTGAAATTATTCCATATTTTTCGCATAGTAAGAGAATCCATGTGAAATTTAGCATCTACAAAAAGCTCATTGAGCATAAATTTTTGCCTTTTTAATGAGTGAAAACAACGCTAAACGTCAAATAAGTGTTTCATCACGGCTTCTTCAAGGAGGTTCAACACTAAAATCTGATTTTCGTAACTGACAAGAAAATCTGTTATCTATAACGTATCTCATTGATATATAGCAAACAGATGTGTTATAATGACACAATTCTTAACACAAAGACCATAATGCAAATTCGCATAGTTTGTCGATTTTTTTTTTCAGCTTCTCGTAATCAATAAACAATTTTCTTATGCCGATATCTGTTGCAAGAGAACACTTAAGCGTTGCAAATAGAATGTTTGCATATAAAGCAATGCGAATTGAAGGGGGAGGGGGGATCATTATAGGATACGTGGCAATGCTGTCAATGGGAAAGTTGTGGGCGATGAGCGGTCCATGTAGGCAGAATTGTGACGCTGAATCAGATCACCACAATCCATGCATTCATACGTCGGTGCGCTTTATTGATCTCAACAAATACGCTCTATGCCATTTCCGATAGCTTCACTTACACGAGACGATTGTTGCAACATTTACATACAGCCGAAAATCGACGTTAGGCTTATTATTTTTATGGATGCGCAACAAAGAGGATTTCAATTAAAATCAAAATCACCAATCATCGTATCCGTTCACTTGCTTCTATGTAAATCTCACTTAGAAAAAGAAGTAATGCAATTCGTTTTCGAGGTGATTTAGCGAAAAATTTGTTTGGAATTTGACGGGAATTTAATTCATCGCCTATTTTTGTCAAATATGATCTCAATATTTGCTAAGATTAAATCTTTGATGACTTTTTAAACAAAATACTAAGAAATATATAGTAAATTTACTCGTTTAAATTGCAACAGAATTGTTCAATGAAGTTAGTTACCAATCAAAATAAACTTACTGTTTAGTGAGGATTTTCAACGTAACGTGATTACTGATATCCTTCAACAACGATTCGACCGTATCATCAAGATTGTCGGTGATTTGATCGAATGGAAGTGCTTTCCAATTCGCCACTTGTACCAATCCTGAAATCCTTGATGAGCACTAGTAATAATATATGTAGAAGCGAAAAAGAAGATCAATTCATCAAGAAACTTTCGATAATACTAAAGAATACATTCATGTGAATAAAATCCTCAAAAACTGAGAGTCTTCGCAATCAACGGTAATTCAGCGAATAGGTTGAAAGCAAACGCAAAGTTCTTGACAATGAAGCGCTTTTGCAATTAAGCAATCAACAAAAAATAAATCGAAATTTTATAACGGTTTTTGCGAAACTTATATATTACGAAATTAGCATATTCCAATTGATCTTGTAAACTTTATGCTGATAAAATCTAAGTAAAATATTAAGGCCGATTGCAAGAGTAATACTTTCCTCTACGGGATATTCCTTTCATTAAAGTGAATCTCTAAAACTTCCAAATAATTCATAAACGCGCATTAGCAATTTTACACAGAATAAGCATAGTCTGTTATCACTCATTATCACTAAATAAAACAGCGCATCTATTGATAAGCTGAATCCATTTGCATTAGTATTAAGCGTTGACCACGTTGAAAAACTATAATATTTGAAGCGTCAGCAAATTATAGTTTATACTTCAAGTTCTTCAAATATAAGCTTAAAAGATCAGAAATCCCACAGAGGAAAAATCAGCATTAATTTTTTCTAGATTGATACTCTGTTAGTCATATGAACAGTCTCTAACTGCGTATCCGAATTACGTAACAATGAAATACGAAGAAAGAGAGGCGAACGAAAAAAATCTCCTCTCTCCTCCTTCTCTAAATGGAAGCCAGCGCTCTTCAAATATGAATCTCTATTCGAGAGCTATGAAAGCAAAAATCTCAGCGGTTTCTATTTAGCCAAATATTGGTGGCTTATACATTTTTGAGGGTTCAATATTCGTGAACAATTGCTGTTGATCTCATGGGGTATACGCGTGCCGGAGTTTTGTTTATAGATCGTATCGCCGTGCATTGCCTATCAAATCTCTCGTGATTAGCGCACAAACTACCGAGCGTATTCAACGGAACACTTATGCACAAACCACGTAACGATCCCATCAAGCGCTTCCCCCCTTATCAGTTGCAGTGTGTTCAAGAGTGGACGCTTACAAGTGAACTCTGCACACTTCCAAACCCATTGGGATGAGGCCTACTCCTTATGGTGCTCCCTTACTCCCTCAAATATACAAATATTGTTTGATCCGCTTTCGACGATGCAACCATTACACAGAAATGCGATATCTTTTTTCAAGAAGAATAACTGACTTGCTAAGATTTACAGTAATACTTCAATGGTGATGAAATTTGATTGCAATTTCAGCTTCTTTCCAGCTTCAGGTCATTGCTCTCCACTATTACAGTTACATTACCTACTAAAAGGATCTATGATCAGTGTCCATACAAATCTTGACATGTTGGCAAGACCTCAAGGCTGCTGCTTTACCGTCACTGTGTGGAGAGAGAGGGGAAACCTGTACGAGGGAACAGAAAAAGAGTGACGTTTGCAGGGAATGATGCGGCGCAACGAATGAAATTTTGGAATATACTGAAATCATCAGTCGTAATCAACAACACTAGTGACGTCATCGCAACATCAGTGGTCTAGGATTGTGCTGGAGACTAGTGTGCTTACATAAGAGTGAAGATGAACCGCAGTGTGTCTCATGACTTGCGAATCCGTTTTTAATTCTTCAAACGTTTTCTTCTCTATCGTTGTGTCCTTATTTTTCTCTTTCTTCCTCTCGAATAACAACTACAATTTGTTCGTCAGGTTTCCATACCTGTTCAAGTCTGCACGATTTGACGCATTTACAGTCTTGACTCGTGATCGCTTAAGCAATAAAAAAAAAAAGAACTACCACGTCATCGTTTGTCTCCTTCTTTATTTTTATATAAAAAGTAACATATATTTATTGAGAGCTAAACAAAAAATATTTTATTAGTTAGGAAAAAATAGTCAAACTTGATTGTGGAATTGAAAATAAATGAAAATTTTGAAGATTGAACACATTTTCGATTACTCGAAAAAGTGGAACATAACTCGGAAAAAGCTGATAAATATCAAAGAAAAAAAAAACGCCTAGAAATTAAAACTCTTTGAATAGAAATGCTTTCAAGCTATCAACCATAGTATTTCATATAGAATTCAAGTGTTTCTCCTTTCGCCTTAGGTAATTTCTCTCTAAGCAATATGCAAATTCCAATATGCCTCTTGGTAATATGCAACGTTGAGCATCTTTTATGCGTTATCAATTATGTGATTTGTTTTCTCAAAACGAGCGATTATTAAAATCATTTCAGCCTAAAATCATCACCTTTTAAGTAAAGAGCGAAGTGAAACGCTCTTCATATCTCCAAAAAAAAAACGCCTAATATTTATAACACTTTAAAAATAAAAATATATATAATTAATGGTTTTTGGGTGTTAGTCATAGTCGTATATGTTCGGCTGCTATTCCCCTACTTAATGCCTCTATCGTTCTCGATAAATAAATATTATTTTCGTTGTGGATGGCGTCGGTGCTTATCAGTTCACTGAGCAGCCGATCCACTCCAATCGTTGGTCCACTGGGTGAATAGCTTTCCTTCGAATGGGCATCCGCTTATCGTCATATATTATTGCGCTTGCACCCTGCATACTTTAGCATATCAACAGTCATATCGTACACGGTACACGTAGCACACCGATCGCCCCACTTGTCATTAGTATTTATGGCACTTAATGCAAAAACACTTTTATGCACTTCCATTTTTTAAACAAATAGCGCTTGCTGATTTATGAATGAGATGAAGTTACTAATTTTCTAGTATATGAAGATTCAGCGAGTAGTTCAAACGAGGCATTTGAACTTTGAAGATTTTTATTTGCGATATTATATCCTTAATATGCAGGAAAATCAAACAATGCGAGAATTATGCACACCGATATATAAGATGACGCTTATTATTCTCTTTCACCGATTATGCTTATAATAAAGTATAGAAGAAAGAAAAGGATAAAAGGAAAAAGTTGATTTGTAAGCAAAGATGAAATTTTTTAAAAAAATAAATAGGAAAATGAGCGGAAATGGTAGAAAATCAATCACAAATGGTAAAAGAGATGATCGATATCATATGACAACAAACATCAAAAACGCTTATCAGTTTATCGGTATTACATCCAGCGGATCCACTTTCATTTAACGATCATTTGCTTATCACTTAGTATCGTGGTATATGAGGCACTTTAAATGTACGAACCATAAATTCGACATACTTTCATGCTTGAATTGGAATGTTTTGACTCATAATTGACCTTATCTGAGTTTAATTTAACTGAATTACTTTAAATATGCAATCGAAATGCTATCCATTTATGAATATTTTACTACCATTTCAACTGAATAGGCAAATAAAATTTATGATCAACATTTTTAAATGTGTTATGATCGAAAAAGAGACAATCATTTCAAAAATTTGCAGTAAAATTACTATGGAATTGCGCATTAATATTTCGTTAGAATTGCTTTAAAGCGCTCACAAAGTGCACATTACAGATTTTCTTTTGTCGATTTTTGCCGTTCAAAGTATAGAATTTTTCGTCGGTATTTCCGCTCCTAAGAAACGGTTCTCATTGATTATTTCTGGTGGTTACCGTCTCGATGCTCAAATATGTTTGCTCAAACAACATTAGCATTAGATGGCTGAACGTGTTCGCATCTTGCCTCCTTAGTGTTAGGATATCATGAAAGATTCACTGGTTGTACGCTCATCTTTTCTTTATGTATGTCGTCTTTTACTTGTTGTCTATCGTCTTAGAAACTGATGACGAATCCTTTAGAAATCATCAAAAAATTAGTCCTTTTTACTTATTTTTCAGCACTTTGCAAAATCCCTTCGATATTATCGCAAAGACCCTATCCAAATCTTCATAATAGCCGACGCTAAGTAACCTGTGTATTCGTTGCTTTCTTTTGCTCTATTGCGCATGCCTTGGTGAGAACAGGTGAGTTCAAAAGCTGAATTAAACTTGAACGATAGATTCACCCCAACAGACAAAAGGGGCAAAAAAGCACAAGTTAGTTGCATCTTAGTAAGAGAAACTTGCATAAGGATCTCGACGAGGTTTGCTGACTTTCTATGAAGGCGCTTATATGGTTTCTTGCATCTTTTTACCTTGGATGTCACTAAGGCCCATCACAACAATACTGATAGAAAAGTCGGCAAACAAGCGAATAAGTCGATCCCGATAACAGTACAATTCTAACGCTGAAGTGGTGACTATTAGAATCTTGCATTTCAGCTATTGAGCGCACATGGTAAGTACCTTAGTCAGAATCCAAAAAATTAGTTAAAGGTGAGGAATTCTTTTTTTTGAAACGCTAGCAAAAAGGCCTTCATCTGAAACGGCTCGAGTCAATAAAAAATGGCCGGGTGAATGTAGGCTGGTACTCTCGTTGGAGAACAATAATGTATGCACCTAATTCAAGCGTTAAATGAAACAAAAGATAATTGCCAAGGAATCAATGCTGATTGAGGACTATCATTTAATCAATTTCGGTATTTCGATTCGTCGAAACACCGAAATTTATTGAGAAGCTTCAAACATTCTAACTTGACAGACGATTAATATGTAAATGACAAGCAAAAGAAAGTTTTTAAGTGCAACACTTAAGTTCGATAAGTGCTATAGTTGAGGTTTCCGCATAGCAAAGCTGAATATTCGTCCGTTTATCTATATGGCAATCATAAGCGCTTCTTATTTGCAAACAAATTTTCAAGTTGAGTCCATGGAAAAGGAAAACACCTTAGTATTGGACTATTCCGATCTTTTATATTGGAAGCATTATGTATGCAATAAGGGCGATAAGCTTTAAACGTCAGTCACGAGTACCAAATTCTATGCTAGTTCAGTGGGTGATGGGATCGATCTGACTTGCCGGGGAGAGATTACGAATTCGGATTTCTCCGCTTGTGTAACAAGCTTTCACTCGTCATGCAGCGCTTCTTATTTCCCCTTTAGTGATAAATACGAATTGTTTTATTATGGAATTTATTTCTCAAAGCAAATCTAATTTCGTTAATAAAAAATTATAGCATTCGTTGTTCGATCACTAAAAACTAATAACCATTCTAGTATTGGATCATATTTTCAAATTTCGTTAAAAATTGAATCTCTCGTATTTCATGATCACCTCACTTAAGCGTCTAAAACACATCGATATAGTTTAGGAATCTCATTCTTCCCGTTTTGATGATCAAAAAGATTTCTGACAGGAATCTCTGCTTGCAAATAAATAATGGAGGATTTTCGAGTGATCAGTATACCGATTGCCCTATTTTCCATCATGTTTTCAAGCGCACCTCGGGAATACCTCGAAAACGGTATTTTAATAGCGAAAGATGGATGCCAAAAGTAGACATTCGTTGGCTGTATGTATTTGCAGGAAATCTGTTGAATAATGCTATGGTGCCGCGTTGTTCGATTATTCAAAATAGTTTATCCTCGCTCTGAATCAGTTGTGAAATTTGAGCGCTTCGCTGTTAACCAATTCATCACCCGCTGTCTAAATTTAACATCACAATTGTTCTCATTAGCCAATATAACATTATTATTTCTACAAGACTCAACTATAGATTTCTTCACTAAAATATTTCATTAGAAATATGCAATATGCTGATCACATACTTCCTATGGGAGACTCTCTTCAAACAAAACATAAGAAAATGGGATGAGGAGAGAGAGTCATAGTGAATTTTACGAGTTTCGATAGGAAAGTGAGTAAAATTTCAAGCCAAAAAAAGCATTGAATGCGCTAAAATCGTTTAATTTCAATTTATTCGCTTCAAATTTCTCCGTATATTTTGCTCTATCCATTAGTTAAAAAGATTATTTGCAATTCAAGCTAAACGAACGAGCAATCGAACGGCTTTATCCCGATCTTTATGAGAGGTCATCGATTTGGAATATTGCTTTCAAAAGTGTAATGAATTGTAAAATCATCGTAGATGAAAATGCAATCATCATCATTCCAATAGAATGCTAGTAAATTCAACTGCACTATTATAAAGATAATTTTCTTTATCATCAAATTTTATTAAAACAACTAGTAACGTTGTGAAATATTTCGAAATTTCCGCTCATCAAATAAAAGATCTCATATAATATTCAGAGAAAAGATAAGCAATCTTGTAGGGATTAACGTCAGAAAAAAAAAAAGATGAGAAGGTGGAAAAAATTTGCGCGCAAATATAAATACAAAATGGAAAATATAGATACAAAAAAAAAAAAGAAATTGTTCTGACGATATATTATGTTTTTTTTTTAATTTTTGTTTAATTTTTGTTGAAGTTTTATTCATAAATTCATCGTTGCGCTCAATTCATCTAAAAAAAAAAAGAAAAGATAATATTTCCACTTGAAAATCTTCAATAAAATATTTCGTTAAGAAATCGTAATATTGATGCATTGAAGATCGAAATAAATAAAATCAAAGTCACTAGTTGAAGAGAGCCGCTAAGTGGGGAAAAAAATTCTGTCGATCCATAAGTGATGAATATATGAAATGCTGCTATCTTGCCCATTAATAGGCAACAAAAAAAAAACCACGTTTACCTTAGCAAGGAAAGTAAAATGAACTTAACAACTAAACATGCATGTCAACAATATCAACAGCCACTGTAGCACTTCCCACTACAAGTAGAAACGTCTTCATCATGTTCATGCCTATCTGGATGGATAGAACTCGATATAACAATGAGCATTGTGGTGCTTACAAGTTAGAAGACCCCTGTATATTCTCAGAATCAAGATCTCATGAACGGGAAATTCATTTTTCTTTTCAAAAAAGAAACATCGTTTTATTCATTTATTCAACAAGCATGCTTATGAGATGATATTTTCCAATCTTTTTCGTAGTAACTTCCTCTATGAGGGAATACATAAGAACAGCCCATATCTTTTCACCACTGAAAATCCAGGAATTCACTCTATTCCCATAATGATTAGCGCAAATAAATGCAAAAATAAGCGTTCTAATCATAGATAATATAAGACATCCTAATCATCACACATAAGAATATTATTCATATTATGCATATCGTTGATCAATGTTTTTCGATAAGATTAGTTTCATTTCGACGATCAACAAAATGAGCGCATATTATTAGCGAGATGATAGTGGAATAAATTTACGCAAAATTTGCAAATAAAGAATACAAAAATAATAAATCAGTTTTTAAATAATGAATTTCTTTTTTTTTGTTAGGTTAGTAATAATTTTTTTTCCACCAAAAGAAAATTTGACGAAATAGTTTTCTCAACGAAGGAAGAAATCTATAAAAAATGGGCATTATTGAAGCGTTAGAACGTATTAATGTATAATAAACAATAACAAAACAAAGAAAGATGAATAGAAATTCGCAGAAAGGAAACTTTTGATATTCAACGATACGAGCAAAGTTGAAATATTGGTATATTCGAATGAGACATAGCAAACCCCTCTTAAGTAAAAGAGCATCTCTAAAGTAAGAAAAACAATTTTTTAAGCTATTTTAAGCAAATTTGTGTTTAAAAAAGTATGCAAAAAACACTATTTATGAGCAATCGTAGTAATACTATGAAGAAAGGAGGCTTTTATTTCATTTTAAACAAGCGAAGAAGAATGTCTAGGATTACTATCACATAGACTTTTGCTTCCTCGCTTACCTGACCGACCGGTTTCACGAGCTATCAACGGAAATTAAACACAGAACAAAGCTTTCATTTCTCAACTGATTTGATTGTCTGCATAAGCGATTCACAAAAAAAAATCGCTTTTCTATAACTCGACCGGTGTAAAATGAGAATAACTTAAAATGCAAGCAAATTAACCCTCACGTTTAAATTTCTCTCAGTTCTAAAATTGACGGATGAATGCGAACTATGATCAGGCGTTAACCATCAAATTTCGTAACACTTGCTTAAGTGGTTGCCGTGTTGATTGCTACAAGGACGATACATATATAGATGCGATTTCATCATTATGCACGTCTATAATGTAAATCTATACGACCTAAAGGCAACGCGTCTTCCCGTTCATAGCCCGTTTACTCGCAACGGATTATTCCATTTTTCTAATTGTATAACCTTTGAGAGATCGGAAGTGTTTGAAATGGAAGAAATTTATGGCCACATGCTATTGCAACATGCTCGAAAGCTTGAAACTTGTTAAGGATCCCTCTTCACCTGCAAAGGCTCTTGTACTACTCTGGTTGTAGACAAACGAGCCGTTGTCATCTCTTTATTTATTGCCCGGATAAGTTCGTATCGAATAAAAACTTACCAAGACTAAAGCATGTCACTCTCACTATCACTGTGGATGTGATTACACACGTGGGAAATAACGCAGAAAAAAAAATCACGATCACGAGTGTAAATCTTTCCATTGGTGACGTTATTGGTGACTAGCGCTTCACCTATACCAACTATAGCATAGAGTATACCGAATGTCTTATGCATTGTAATATTTGGTATCATATAGTGTGTGCACTAATTTGGAATAAATAGATGTTTTCCATTATAGTTAAATACCTTCCGGGAATGGCGTAAATTGGCCAGGATACTACAGTGCACTCTATCGATCGTTTTGGAGATGAAGAATGAAGCAGCGAGTGAACTTCAAAAAATGTGGAACTTGATAAACACGACCCGTAACATTTCTCTTATTTATCCCCTTTCATTCAACGAGCACCCATAGAAGTGTCAACACTATTTTCCTCAATCTACCTCGGAATCCTCATTAAAACTCACATGAAACGTATTCAAATGTCGAAATTTTGAGTTTTCCTCTTCCTTACCTATACTAAATTAACTCACTCTCTTTCCATCCTATCATCATGTCTGCAGAAAGTATGTATATTATGGCTATAGTGCATAGATGTTTCTCTCTTTATAAGGATCGAATGAAATAAATGCCTTTCTCTAGAAATAGAAGCAATTTTAAGTTCAAAAGTGAACGCGTTGAAGGATAAATGAAAGGCGACGAGTGACTCTGATTTTATCAGAGAGACGACGCTGAAGGTGAAAATCTCAAAATCATTCCAAATGGCGCTCAAACTCGATCGCTAACCAAGGTCGTCGAAACAGTAGTGCTCAACGCTTCTGACCGATTCCATTCATTTCTTTAATAGGCCATTTAGGCGAAAAACATTGCACATTTCTATGCATCTTATGATTTATTGATTTTATATTGAAACGATGCGGTGGATAGCCGCATAAGGATAGCCGAATTATTTTACCCAAACAGCGGATTGTTCAGTTCATAGCTTAGAAGACCATCTCATAATCCAAAAAAATATTTTTGCATAATAAAATCTAATTATTACGGAAATTTCTTCTTTAAAAGTGTTGATTCTATCAGAATTTCTCAGTTTGAAGACAGTTTGCAGAAGTCAATTATAAAATTTATATGCTCATCCATAAAGGAACTAATTAATCTACCTTAACAACAATAAGTAAAATATAGAATCAAGAAAGAAGGATAAGAACAACAAAGAAGATACGCTTCAAATAAAGAGAATAAAGCTTGAAGGATGGAAAGGAAAGATGTATATTTGCGGATAAGACAATCATCGTCAACTATGTGCGCTGAGACGATCGCGATAATCCTTAGCAATGCGCTGCAATCGCATTTAATTCGGCGATCTGTTAGTCGGAATTAGATCCGGAAAGGAATTGCAGAAATTCATATAAGTTGAAACGAGGTATTAGGGATTCATACATTATTAAATGGTATCAGTTTATATGAAATATAGTGACTGAAACAAATTTGCGTAGTGAGATAAACGAAGGCGAGTAAATGCAGTTCGATAGTATAATAGAATGATTGCCAATGAGACACTCATAAAAATCGAGCCACTCACCTCTCGAATTGACTGCTAGTTGTGGCATTCCAAGAGCACTAAGTACGGTATCGACCAATTGGCTTAATAGCGTAGCACCCGAAACTATTGCATACGAGTCGACAAGCATATGACCATCATGAGCACATGTTAGACAATGTTGCGGTCGTACTGATTCCACAACAACACGCACCGGGAACATACTCATATTGCCGATTGGTATCGCTTCGGCGCTGTGTGATGATCGTGTTTTCGGATACCCGCACTGCGAATAAATCTTCAATAATCTGAAATGAGTTTGTTCAAATGCGCTATGAAGAAGCGAAAGACTCGAATGAGAAGGAACGACGCCACACAACGCTAAACACAGATCAGCACGATACACTGACTGTATTGGAAATGTAAGCTGCTAAATACAGAAGAAAGTGATATGCGATGTGGAGGCAAGAAGGCACACCTCCTGCAACAAGACACATATGCAGAGAACACATCAACAGACGAAGCACAACGGCTAGGGAAGAGCCGTTCAGTGGGCAGTATCGAGAGAGCCGAGAGCACATGGAAACTGAATGGCTGCAATAGCATGACGTTGGTGGCTCAACAAAGCGTGGCTCCGATATCGCTATATGTACGGGCTGGTCGGTTGATGCTATTTGGGGGCAGCATCGACGTCTCCGCACAGCCCAACTGCTAGCAGAATATAATCAGCTATTGGAATGGAATCAATCGCTTGATGGCATACACACAAGCTGGCCCTCGCCTGATTCGCACGTCGCACAGGTAAACGTACGGCTTCGTTTTAGTGGACTCCGCCCCTTGCGATTAGCCATTGCCACGCCCATCACAACGAGCCTTTTGGATTCGAGCAGATACCTCACAGCTTACGGTAAGCTGCCACCAATACGCTTCTTTCTTCCGCTCTTTAACCACTATCCGTAGGCGTCTCTTGTGTCAATATGATTGGTTCTGTCTCAGGGACACCTACTGCAGTTTACAACTGCCACTTCTTCAAATACAGAAAAGCATCAAAGAAGTTCAGTATTTCCTAATGAACTTCCTACAATATAAAACAATAAATAAGTAAGCACACACATTATATATATATATATATATATATATATATATATATATATATATATA
This sequence comes from Ascaris suum, assembly GCA_013433145.1. Lineage (NCBI taxonomy): Eukaryota > Metazoa > Nematoda > Chromadorea > Rhabditida > Ascarididae > Ascaris > Ascaris suum. The sequence goes on along the minus strand of CM024169.1, from coordinate 13,349,363 downwards.
TATATATATATATATATATATATATATATATATATGATGTAAAAACAATGAATAAATAAAAATATAGGCAACATTTGCTTCTTTTTATCTTCGCATTCGATTTCACGACGACGATATCCACGATGATGAACACTACGAATAAGTGAGCATAAAGTCTTAAACATGTTTAAAGTGTTGTTAGCATAAGAAGTGCATTTGCTGTTTCGAATTTTGAGCTGCTAATAGAGAATAGTTCGGCAATGATGATTCATGAAAGCTGACAGAGATTTCGACGCAGAAAACAATTTCAGCATCCATTTACGAACATCTAAAGAAGATTCTCACTTCAATAACCTATGTCTTCTTTTTTTCGTTAATTCTTTTCACTTTTTCATGAGCATTTTCACGTTATTGAAACAACCGCTCAATCAATTTTGATCATTCGATATTTTGAAGTTCTATAGTGAAGCATTTTTCATCTACTTCATCCATGCGATTTAACCTAACAATGCCCCGCTATAAACAGTGCAACATATTGATATAGATTCGCAAATTTAACGTGAAGAGGAGAATTTTTCATGCTTAAATTTTGGATGGATATTTCCAGCTTTATCCATATAGAGATCGAGCCGGTTCATTCACTTTAATTCTACTCGACTCATTTTCACTCTTCCACTTTATATACGATCGCTATAATCATCTCTTTTAGATCTTTAGATCTATTCGACACCTCTATTCCACTACAGGGATCAGCTTGAAAGAAATTCATTGCTCCGCTGCAAATTGTTCAACAAAAAAAAACTTATACACTGCAAAGAATGGAATCGATCAGGAAGCAATTTATGAAATAGAATGAAAAGCACTCTTACAAGGCATGTATTCTTCGTTCATAAGCTTAAATTATCTCACAACGTATGGAATTATCGTATAGCACATAAATATTGGATAATCCAAGTAAGCGGCGAAGTGCATTCGGAAATATTACTAGTAATATGCATAAAGCTTGGATGAAATGCAAAGTGCATATTTCTATGATGAAACGGGATGCAATTCTCTATTCGCTTATTAAACCAGTAAGCAATTGTGCTCATTTGTTACTAATCGTGTATAGTCTAATGCTTGAGTTTATGGCTCCAATAGAAGCATCATTTATGAGGATGAAATGATAGAAAATTATCAACTCAACATAAATTTATTTAATATGCGCGTTCAAAAATTTGCATTTGCAGTAAGAACTATGGTCACATTTTTTAAAATATATGTATGTGTCTGTAGACGATTTCAACTCGACAGTCACTAAAGCAAAAGTCACAATATACATATGGGATAACCTCATATATTAAAACATTCAGATTGAGTTGCCCGACTTCGAGAGGAGATGTAAGCGCTAGCTGCCTAAAAATTTGCATATATTTTGATGCAAATCTTTTTTTTTTATTATGCTGGTTAGATCGTTTAAAAAAAGTCCTATCTTTCGTAGAAAATTCGCATGGATGCTGAGGTCAGTTGAAATATTAAAATATCATTACGCATATTTTACCATATATGAGTAGATCATGCGGTTGGCCAATCTGACTAACATAGATGCAGAAGCATATATCGCACTCGTTGCTTTAGTATGTCCCCACTTAGTTTGGTTCACTCTATCATCTTGGGTAAGGAGCCCATAACTACTAATTCATATGCGTATTCGGTTTTGCCCAAAGTGTATTTTCTTTGGAATTTCGCCAATATGTTGTTTTAAATGCGCAATTTTACAGAACTAACAAAAAGATCGAAGAAAGCACGATAGAAAAAAAAAGTGAAGATTGTCGATAGATCATTGAGAGAGTCAGAAATCGTCAAGAAGAGGCAAAGAGGTGCGGCTAGAAAGGAAAAAAGGAAGAAGATAAGCAGTTGATGAGTGGTGATGTGTTGCGAAGGCGTATAACCGGTTGACGGGAGATGTCGCTTGTGTGCATTCGATCCTAAAAAGGACTTCTCGGCAACGTCGACGACCGGATGCGCCACCTGTGAACCCGCTCTCAATTATGTTCCACTCGCAAAGCGCACTAGCAAAGCGGACTTTTTTCGATGATCTCCGATTTCGTTCAGCTCCTTGAAGGACTACCGTCTCACTGAAAAAAAAAACAACAGGAACATCATATGCAATTTAACTCCAAATTACAAAAGAATGAAAACACTGTATGTGTTTAAAGTTGCTGGTGGAGACACGGCTAACATTGATCCAAAAAGTATTTATCTGATGTATTCAAATAAAGTGGGAAGATATAACGAAAACGGAAGGAGAATTGCAATATTCTACATTCTATCAAAGTGCTGAGGATTTTTTTAATACGTCGAAATATGTAGCCTTCATCATAGACGGATCACCATCAAAGACAAAGCATTTATGCCCGAATATCTTCGAATTTTGCTCTTGTTAATTTAATCATCTCATTTAATATGAATTGAATATTTTCAAAACTCGTTCGATATAACCTCAACTTATCTTCACATGGTGACAGCAGCTAGCTCTTGTGGCTTATCCATTCTAGAAGGAATGAATACCCAATGGACTGCCCTTTATAATAACAGTAATCGTAAGTCCTTATTCGCTAGAAACAAAGAAAATGATCAAATGTGCTATTAACAACAACGCATTGCGATGAGGAAATGATAAGAAAGCTATACTGTATTTAAAAAAAAAAAAAATTCTAATATAATCCTCAACAAACTAGGCTCACTCATCGATTTCATTATGATCATTTTTTATCACTCAGAACTAAGTAATTGTCCAATTTTTCAATTCATTTCACCCCTCTTTCCGCTCCTTCCTCCCTCTATCTATCCAAATATATTGGAAATAAAGATTTCTCCAGGGCTAATATAGTGAATAGAATTTTATCAGTGGTGCTCATGATCGAATGACTAAAATATTAAACTGCAAAAATATATCGTTTTTATTTATATCTTCCTAACGTCCAATAAATAATTATTTAATCGTTGAATGAATATTTTATATTGATATACTGAGTACTTTTCATAGTGACATGAGAAGATGTTAGTGTTGATTAAATGATCAGAGAAAAATAACGCTCAACAATTTGACTAAGATTATGATATTTCAATAACGTGAAGTGCTAGAGGATATTTGACTTCGAAAGATCGCATTCTGATACCTGGACATTTCACCTTGACTCACCTTGCTAGTTTTTAGTTAAATCGAAAGGCCCTAAATAGTAAGTGTTTAATGGCATTATAAGTCGAGAAATATTATACATTAGTTAATCAAACTTTGCATTCAGAAATATTTTATTCGAATTTTTGATAGTTTTGCAGCTATAAATCAAAATTAAAGAATAATGCAGTGTTATTCTATAATGAGCATTTAGACCTCTTTAAAATTTCAGTTATCTTTTAGCGAATCTTTCAATGCTGAAGCAACGATAAAACTAGTCTTCGTTCACACACATATGCTATTCACTAAAAAATAAAAAAAGCAATTCAAATATCTATCTCTAGTTCTATTGAAAATAACTAAGTGTGCTATGATGTGTTAAAAGTGTGCATATGTTGTGCTATACTTATTATACTTGTGTTATAGCGGTATATATATATATATATATATATATATATATATATATATATATATATATATATATATATATATATATATATATATATATATATATATATATATATATATATATATATATATATATATATATATATATATATATACTTATGTATTTTGTAGTAAAATATTATATATTACGCTTATATTATAAGATAGCGGTATAACAGATATATGATATGTGCATGTCTTTAAGAAGTAGAATTGAAATTGAAACTGAAATTGAAATTGAAATGATTTGTTGAAATCAACACAATTCTTGTTCATTTAGGTTGATTATTGATCGATGCAGTTATCAATGCCGTTGTTACACACGGATAATATCGTGCTCTCCTTATCAGCTAACCTTCCTAGGCGGCCTTATGCGAAGATTTGATATGAACGAAAACGATCGCATATTATCAATAATACCAATGAAACTTTTGCCTGATCCTTCAAACATCAAAGGTTCTGTCGGCATTATATGTTTACCACTTTGATAACCTTTCAATATCTCATGCGGATTTATTCGCAAAAAATAAAGATATCATTTACTTTAAACAAAACATCGTCAACAACTTCTGAATGAAAGGATAAAAAGAAATAGCACTAAGATTTGCTAATCACATCTAAAGTTACTATGTTGGTGTGAAAGATGGTTTCAGCTCTTGCTTGAAAACGTCACTCTCCTAGATATCAGTTAGAGGATATGCACTCGAGTGGGTCAGTCATGTTATAATGGCTTTAACAGGTCAAGCTGTCGTCGAGACGCTAACATTTGTTTGCGGAATGCATGCAGTCAGTGATGGAACGTAGAAAACAGCAATTAAATCAACATTGCTAGCATCGGTTGCAGAACCAAAATTTAACACCAGCAGTGCCGAATCATGTCCATGAGGAAAGTAGAGGGATTTGTCTGCGACAACCCATGACTAGTTAGTATGTCTTGCTTCCAAGTGAAAACCGCGAAATAAGTGAAAGCGAAAGTGCCTCCGGCAGTTTCAGTAAAACAACGACATATCGATGGATAGATGGGCGCCAAGAAAGAGAAAGTGGCGGCGGTGAAAGCATAGCTCTCTGGTAGAGCCGGTTGGAGGAAGGACCGATTGACGAAGACGATGGAGACCAAAGAGACAAGTTGTTATTTAGTGGCTGCTGCCGGGGGGCTCCAAGACGCGCACGGCTAGATAATGCGGAGGTGTGGCCTGCCTGTAAAGTCGCCGTCATCGTCGTTGTCGTCGTGATGCCTAAGCGGGCAGCAACAGCAACAGCAGCAGCCAGCCGATCGCACATCACAGCCCCCCCAAACCCCTAGCGCATAGAAACGTTTCGTGCTCTACGTGTACATACAACGAGACAGCACCACTAGAATTCACAGCACTAGCAGCACCAACAACACCACCACCACCACCATCACGAAGAGTGTTGGCGATCTGAGCGGCACACGATGCGGCTAGAACCGGTTACTGGAGCGCCTCGCAGCCTCCGTCTTAAGCCGGCGTGCGAAATTGATTTCGGTAGGCCGATAAAGGTGTGTAGTACGCAACAACGACGCAACGCTGAACTCGCAGCACCTACACCAACCACGACGACGATGGCGGCGTGTATCCTCTCAGCGGGCCTGTCATGCCCCCAGCAGACAACGCACAACCCCGTCGTCGTTGCGCAATCCGACATGTGTGCACATGCGGCGTCAACTCGTTCCACCCGATCCCATTGAAAAATCTCTCTACGCCACCCTCTCAAGGTTCACACGATTTGCAACGCAAGCCAGATCAACCACTTTTACGCAAGCACTTTCTGAGCACTTCCACGGCAGTTTTTATTCTATAGTATGGAAACCTTTTATGAAAGGCGTGATTTTTTTGAAATCTTGCTTTATCCGAGGTGCGTAATTCCTGTGGAAGTTTTCTCTTCCACTTTCACACAACTGTTGAGGATAGGGGGGGTTTAAATATAATAAATTTTTTTCATTTACAATTCTCTAAATGCCATAAATGTATGCGATCGACTAAGTGAATGAATACAGTAGGCAATGATATTATGCGATATGTTCCAGCGGAACGCATGACGGATATGAAGACCAACCGCTGCTCAAAAAAACTTCTCGACGAGTAACCAACTATGTTTCTTATGGTGTTTAAACACCCAATGATTATATGCAAGAGACACTCGACGTTGTTCAAGAATAGTTGATTCACCATTGCATTTCGTCTGCTTCTACATTTTCCAATTGAGCAAACCTAGGCTTTCTTAATACTCGTTTAGTTCATTCTTAATTCTCTACAAGGGTTGAGGACAGGAAAAAGGAGGACGAAATTTTTACATTCTCCAGTGGTATCCTTTGAAAGCAGAAACTCTCGTAAGGAAAAGAATCCTTTGAAATAAAACTATCTAAATTTCTAGTGCACATCAAATACACATAAATATTTAATTCTATTACTTTCTATATGATCGAATATCTATAAACTTAATTCCCTTCTTAAGCAAAAATAAAATTGAAAAACAACTAATTGAATTGTCATCGATTATTCCTCATCTATTTTTGTGAGATTTTCACAAACAAATGTTGAATACGGATGAGTCTTGTTCGAATATCTATTATCTCAAAAATAAATCTACGATGATATATAGGAAATCTTATTAAGATTTTTCTATCTAATTATATAGTTCTTGTTTTTGTAGCCTCAATCTCTGTTCAATCAAACACAATTGTACAAAAGTAATTACGCATTCTATGGGTGAATAATTTGGCTTGTCTCAACTGATTTGAAAAAAAAAAATCATTGTTGATTTCGGTTTGAATTGATTAAATAGAAGATGAATAATTTCTATGACGCATCTAACAACGATGTACAAATTCCACATGATCATAGTTATATGAATTAAATGGGTGGGGGAAAACTTAACGAATGATTTCAGCAGTTCATTCGAATCGAAATCGACATTTGATTTGATCTGATCTGATGTTTTATCTAATTGTTAGGCAAAAACTAATGCCTTCATCATAAATGCACAAAAAAACATTCAAAACGCTAGAAATACGTAGCAGTCAAGAAATCACCTATTATGACAGCATAGCATATTTCATAATATAATATCTACACATTATTAGGCACCAACTGAGATCAAATTTTATTGAATAGCATTTTCTGTGCTAAAATTACGCAACTTTTAATTATCTCCAAGTTGTTTTGTTAAATTTTTGCAAGCTATTCAACGAATAAAATTTAAAGCATTGCACATAACGAATAAATCTAGCACTCAAGTTTACATGAAACTCATGTAAAAATTGCAAAATATCACGAATTGAGAAAGCTTATAATATATTGCATGAGGATAAGCATCTCTCCGAGAATGAAGAAGCTGTAATTGCTTTTGCAACATAAGGAAGCAATCTTATGATTGTTGTTCTATTGCGATTCAAGTTTGCAAAACGCCTTCCTACTCATATTTTTGGGCCTTTCAACAACTCCATACTTGTTAGTTGATTACTAGCATGATACTCGATGACGAGCGAAATAGAACTACGCATTTTTACAAGCACAGTTCCACAAGTCATACTAAAATAGACAGACTAATATCAAAGTAAGAGATCTTTTTTTTTACCTCCTAAACGTCAAAGAATGAGTAATGTGAAGGGACTTTCGCGTTGGCAGTGAAACATCGTGATCAATAAGGAAGGTTTAATATCTATAATTACACAATGGATAATCAAACCTTATCAGTGGTTGAAGCGAGAAGAAAGTGAAAGTTAACCTCGCCCATATCACGCTTTTCGAATGTTGCTTGTATCTTCAGCTATATCCATCTCCTAATTCAAGTCTACCTCCAATTTCTTCCCGAGCACTTTCCCAGCTTTTCTGCCAATCAAAAAAAAAAAAAAAAAAACGAGTGCTGTCAAGCGTTCACCCAGTTATTCATTGTCGAATTTCCATATGCTCTTCGAAACTAATAATATTCTAAGTATGCTATGGTTTTTCGCACACAAAAATGCTCTATTCGTATAACACTCAACGAGCATTTTCGTAAGCAATTTCGAACTTGTAGACCTTAATGCGTGCGTTCGCAATATTTTCGTTTACCGGTTGATGTGAATTCCCAAAGATGAGAGCGTATTAGCTTGAGTATCCGGTTTTTTCTTTGGCGAAAATTGTATTAGTTCTTAGGGATGTTGATTTTGATTGCAGAGCTTTCGGGCAATCTTATGATTATAGTTTCAACATTAGTGTTTAACTCACCATTCCTTTATATCCTTCCAATTTCTTACTGTTATCTTCAGTTCCCTTCCCCCTTCAACCACCATTAATTCATATAAAATCCATCCCTGCGCAGCCATAAAGAACAAATATGGCACCCTAAAAGTACAACAAAGTTTTTAGTGAAGGATTTTTTTTTGAGAGAGAGAAAGTTCAAAATATTCAAAGAAATACAATTCTAGGCATAAGTTGGTAAGATGTCCGCTTAGAATTAACCTCAAAGTATATGATTTAAAATTTTCGATCCTCGCATAATGGATGAGAAGAAATGTAAGGAGAGTGGAAACGACGTTGAAATCATTCGGATCGATCCTAAAAGAGCGCTATTATTGGGCGTCATCAACTGTATCGATGGCCACAAACTCGTTACATTTTTACTGAAGTGATCGTCTTCGCATCATAGTATCGAAATCGAACAGCAATCGTTTCGAGCCGATCAACTAACCAACCAACCAACCAACCAACCAACCAACCAACTAACCAACCAACAACCACTGCGCATTACTTTTTCATTCATCTTAGTGCGGTTGCTACTCTTCACTCTAATGGTGTCATACAGTTAAATTTTCAATACCTTGAATCATCTCGCCTAAATGCATTACATTTGTATTTATTCTCATGTATCTTCTAATTATTCTACTTCATACATGCATAATTTCTCCCTCTTGTGATGTAATCTTTTCAACACGTATAGAGACGATGATGAGCGCAACTCAGACCTTAGAATTATAGCCGCTTATCACAGCCTTTACAACAGTTGACGGTGAATATGTGCATATAATGTGCTGATGGTTGTTTTGTGAAACGCTTGATCTAGAACAGTCATAGACAACCTCAAACATATGTAGACCCAAATTTCGACCAATATTTCACCGTTTATCTTATACGCATCGTTTCAACCATCCGATTCGATAATGCCAATTGATTAATTTTTGAGTTGAAAGTTTCTTTCGAAACATCTCACAATTGTCTTTCTTTTGGATGCACCATTTCGGTGCCAACCCAATGGTAGGCTTCATCGGGGAAAACTATCACTTGAAGGAGTTGTAATTTAAAGCAATATGAAAATTGCGATTTTTACGCACATTAACGAGCATGCTATTCAAATTTCAATTTATTTACGTCTGTGTGTGTATGTGTGTACGTACCAAGGATGTGACAATCGTTGTCTGTATACGTCTACTTCTCGTCTTATAATACATCTTCAGTGCTCAATTTCGTTTGAAAGTGAAAAGATACGACATGTGGAACTGCTTTGAGAGAAGCGTAATACAAAAACTGGAATTCGACAACGGAAAAGTGAAAGCTGTTTGGCACGTTGATATTGATGTACTTGTGGATATATTGATGTCGGCTGGCAACAAAGCATACCGGCAGCAACTTCATAAAACATACCATATTGAGCGTAAAAATCATAGATTTTCAACGAAAATCTTGTGAGGGAGTTTTCTTTTTTTTTGGTTTTATTCCTTTTTGTTGTGTTCGGAAATAATAATTCTCCTTATATTCTATATTATTCGAAGGATTTTTTTGACTTTCAACAACTTCGTATCAAATCTCGAAAAATACTCAAATTGAATGAAATTTATGAGAAATAATAAATTATTTCAAAAATGAAAAAGTATAGAAATTCTTATAAAATGACTAAACGACTTTAGATGTAAATAGTTTTCTTTATTGATGGTTAGTAATGGATATAATGAATCGAATTAAAGCAAATTTATTCGATTGCGTAGACCATATAGAATTATCTCAACAAATATTTTAAATAATCAAATAATCTCTCATAGTCTAATATTACTCTGCATCGAGCGAGGATTAGTATTGTCGAAATGCTGTGATAGGTAAATAAAAATATTCACGCTAATTTTTGCAACTTTTTGACGAATAAAATAAAAGCTAAGAAAGCTTTAAGAACATTGATACGATGATTTCAGTTTAATATGCATATATTTCTAGCATACTATTCAACTCAACAAAATCTATAAATATATGTATGTTAATCAATGTTAATTAATTATATAATTCTAAGCTTATCAATATGAAATATAAGTAGATGCTTTAATAATTGACAACTGTTTACATAAATATCTTCCAAGAAAAAAAAAAAAAAAAGAAAAAGCGACAAACATTCATCGATTTCTTTAAAATTTTCCTTCAAACCTGCTTCATGATTCGCTATGTTTTTTTTTTTATTTTTTTATTTTCCTATCAAAAGAGCCTTCCTCTCTCGTTGAATTTATCTTCTATGAGCGAGAAAATTTCAACATCTATTGGCTAATATATCATATCGCCATACTCTTAGATATTATGAGGTAATTTCGTTCGTTGTAATATCATTCAAATGTTATTAGTCATCAAAACGTGTAGAGGATGTGAAACCAAATTTTGGCAAAGAAAAAAAAAGAAAACAAAAAAAACAAAAAACACTATGACTACTGAATCTAAATGATATTTTATCGTAGAAATTTTATTAAACAAACTATAGTCATATGTTTAAATTTTTCAATCTTTTCATCTAAATATCAAATTATGCAAATTAGATATGCAAATTTTTGAATTCGAAACATCAATTTACAAAGAAATCAAAAAGTGGCTATTTATTATCTCAATGGAAATTTTCTTAATGATTATTACTTAAAAATATTTCCATTCGATTTAGGAAAATTATTGAGAAGAAAAATTTTTTCTCATTTGATTAATGCAAATTTTTTTACTATTACTAAACGATAAAAACGATATGCTAATATCTCATCTAAAGTAATATTATATATGTTGAATTTTTTTTTGATTTTTATCCCATTCTTCAATAACTATCGAAGATGGCGATCACATTTGATGACGATTAATGAAAAACGATCGTAATTGCTTCGTCATCTATTCACTTTCGTTAAAAAATCCATTGCATCCTCATTAAACGTATGAAAATTTCGTTCATTTCATTTCATTGATGTTATTGCTCTCAATAAGATGAAATGAAAACAAATGAAAAGAAGCATGTTAAAAAGAGATTGAGGCGATACGTCTCTCCTTATATTTCATCGTTTCGACAATCACTTTCATGAATTTTGAAGAAGTAATAAAATATGCATAATTGAGTTTTTATTGAATTTATCGCTGAGACAAAAATTCTCGAAAGAGCTAACTTTATTTACGAAGCAATCGTCGTGAGATTGGAACGGTCTTAATATCTATGCAAAACTTTTCGCACGTTTAAGTGCAAATGATTCGTCATAATAAACCCTATCCCCTGAAAGGTCAAAAATGTATGAGGTGAAAGTGTTTTGACTCTTCCAATGCAAACGATTTATTTCGATTCATTTCGCTCTGCAATTCATTATTTCCATATGAAGTTCGATTCCTGGCATGGAAACATCTCTGATTAATATTAGATACTCTCTTGCTATCTATTCCTGCTTTCCCCCCAAACATCTTTCAATGCAAACATCAATAGAAATTAGATCAGAAAGTACCGCTTAACACATATGTATAAATTGCAGATTAATGAATGCATTAGAAACACGATTAGCTAAATGATTTAATAGGCCGATGAATTTCTTAGCCAACTTGAAATGGCTATAAAAGAATTAAAAGACAACGTTTGCAAGCGCGCACTTAGATTAACTCGATTCGCCTCGATTAGATCTGAGATGATTAAGAGTGTTGCTAGAGTGGAATATAACGTCTCGAAATGATTCTATTAAGTTGAAGAGAAATCTCACGTTTAATTAGGAAGTGAAGCTCATCTCAACGATTACGGTCGCTCGATGAAACGAACCCAATCCCGATTCGGTTTTGCGCCTCGTTCGCTCCCTAATGGCTATCACACAACTAAGCTTATATAGCCGAACGATTTGAACTTTGGTTAGCTAACGATGTGAATGCATTTTCAATTTCCCTTAAGCGGCTATCAAGGATAATTCACTATTTCGCAGTAAGTAATTTCTTAAATGATACCCCCTTAACAGCGTACGTATTATTTTGCCATTTAGAGGAGGTAACCACGATAGACAACGCAACAACCGTACACCTTCCCCCTCCCCCCTCCCCTTCTCATAAAAACATTTGAAGTGCCTAAACGCCACTCGCTATTTGCATAATTGTACGGCATCTCAAAAAAGTTTGCAAATCTGCTCGCCGATCTATGAATATCTTGCGGACAACGAAAATCTCATATTTTTTTTGCAATAACAAAGTGGAATGGAGAAAATATTGCTGTTTTTCAAACTTGCATTCACTTACGTTGCATATCCATGCTTATATAGGAAACAAGGAAACGAGATGATTTGCTCTTAACTCAAACAATATGCTATGCGTTTAAATTGATTCGTTTATTGAGGCTCACTACTACGGGAAAAAAAAATGCTAAAACACATAGTGCAATATTCAATTGCCACGAAAACTTTCAACCTCATATAGAAGTGTATGATTCGTTTTTCCTGACTTATCCGGACATATTTGCATTTTTTTTTAAAGTATGAAGACTGAAAATGAAAAAGAAAAACAAACAACTAAATTTGTCTGAATAAAGAAATCGTAACATCGAACAAACAAGATGACATAATGGACACACAATAAGAAACAACCAATAGTGGCACAATAACGCAACTATGCCTTCACACATGGTTATATACGCGTGCACTAATGAGATGGCATAGTTGACAGTCAAAATCAAGAGGGAGAGCAAACAGCAGCGGTGCGCCTTCTTCAGAAGGAATTATTTTAGAGGCTAAATTCAAATAATATAAGATTGTTTCTTTTAATTTTGAAATAATTTTCCATTCATGATAAGATTATCACCGTTCACAAAGCCATCCATCGAAATAAGACAGTAATACGGCAATTATATGTCAGTATTCCTATACATATGATCAATGAAGTAGTGAAAACTACAGCTCATTAGTAAAAGAGGACGCACTCTCTTCTACATTCATTGAACAGTTCTAGTTAGAACAGAAAATTTTGTGAACAGCAAAGCTCTGATTGTTTGGCTCCGGATCAGGTTCCTATCATCCGGTAGGATCTAGGCACTGTCCCATATCGGCTTTAACCATTAGCCGATCCGAAGCTAACCCCAAAATATCATAATAACATAATGATGCGACATAAACCGTTTGAATCGTCTAAAACAACATGTGCAAATATGGATCGATTTCTAGTAATTTTCTCTCATATGAATTCTTATCAATTCTTATCACTCGTTTTATTTACATAGGCATTTCGTTGATATTCAATCAATCCCGTTGGCTATATTTAAAGAAATCAACACATCATAACCCTTTCGTTACAACTTCTTATAAGTTCAACGGTTAATTCTGATTCAATAATACAAATCTTTACAATTGATATAACAGAAAAAAAAAATTCTATTCAAAGAAGCGCTATCAATAAAAATGAAAGAAATAAAATGCAAAATAACAAACATAATTTTTCCCTTGAAAATCCATGAAATATATTAAAATCATAAATCAAAACTTTTGTTAATTATTTTAATTTTCTCAAAGAAAATTAAACATCGGAAATCCTTTAGAGTTATTTTCTATGATTTATTGTCATTTCATAGGGACAATTGAAAACAAATTAGAAAAACATCAATAAAAAAGATAAATCTATGATAAGAAACAATGAGGATTTTGTTTCTAAAGTAAACGAATGAAAATAAAACCGAATTCATCGCCATAGAAAGATCGTTCACTCTTCTCAACGAAAAGTTCTTTCCATGTAGAACTTTTCGAAGCATCTTCATTAGGCAATTCAACCTCCATTACCCTATGGCTTTTTTTCACGTTGCTCTAGACATTTTCTCCACCCGTTCCTTCGATGAGTTAGAGCACAGCCTCCGATAGGACAGCTAGGAACAGACTTTGCAAAATCATCGCATTTCAAAAAGTGCAAAGCACAAATCACTGCAATGATCACGAGCATTTAGCAATACATAAATATTAGCCATTTATACACTAAACAACGCGTTTCCAGCGATGAGTTCATCACAGTAGTGAGGTGAAATAGTTCAATCCTTGTCCAATCTCCCATATGCCAACGCCCATATTCATTTGTTTTGCATATTGAAGTCGAGCACTTAGTGACGCAAGTGTTGGATAATAGCAGAGAATGTTCCTGAAATATTTCGTTGGCTAACGACACTATTCCTAAGCGAGGTTAAATCTTTACCAACCTTTTAGCAATTCAAACCAGCGGTCGGAGCTCATCATCCTACCCGCCCTTCCCGACCCGTCATCGAGATCTCCGCATAAGGATGACTCATTGATCCGGATCACGAAGCTTTCCCGCGTTCGTGGTAGACTTTCTAAAGCACTCGCTTCCTCAGCAAAGTCAAGGAGACCCTCGTATAGACCTTCTGGTGCCTACACATCCCAGTAGAGGATGTCATGAACGTGGACTTTGCTTTCGAGAGGCGAAAAAAAATTCTCCACGGGGTCGTATATAAAGAAACAACAGGAGGCAGTATATTCGAACGAGAGAGCCTGGAGGAGAACCTGAAATATTATAGGAAGAACAATTTATTGCAAAAAAAAAGAGTACTGGGATATGATAAGCAAAATCAAAAAAGCACAACAGAAGAAAGGACACATTGAAGCTGGAAGAGCTCAACACAGATATCTTATGAGAACATACACCCATATGCGATCAAACAAGGTGTTACGATTTGATGGAATTAAAAAATAAGACGCTGAAGTCGGCAAAGTATCAGCTCACACTAAAATTGTGCAAACTTAATATATAAAGAGAACGGCGACGGGAAAATTGCGCCAATTTATTTACCTATATCGCAACTGCCTTACACGTTGAAAATTCCATATTTTCAGCACATCTTTTACGAAAGTCTTCCAGTACAGACTCAAACAAAATCAAGACAAAATAAATCTCACAAAACAGTAATGGTATATAATATAACTCATTGAAATAAACTGCACTTTCCCTCGTTGTGGTAAATTATAGGTAAAGCTAAAATGTAAGTTACCATCACTGCAATCAAGCAAATTATGGATACCAATCAGAGTTTAATTCATTGATATCGAAACAATCCGGTGAAGGGAAATTATTTCCGATAAGCTATATTGGTGAGTTCTACGGCTTGCAGTCTGCAGCTTCTGAAGCTCAGCATTCGAAGTAATGCTCTGGACGATAACGTCCGACCATAGAGACTGTCCCCATGTTCGTCGACCACAGTTATTGGTGTCCCATTGACAAGCAACTTGATTTCGACGGATTACAACGGCGCTAACGAGATCCGCGATGACAGTTCGACGACGATTAGTACCGAAAGTTTGTTCGCATTCCAGAAGTCGGCTGGGTCGAACTTCCTCCAGTACTCTCAATTTCACGTAACAGTCAGCGGTACCCTACAGTACAGGTGCCATCTTCCAAAGCTCTGCGTTCCATGCACAGTTATTGTTTTCATTTTCCATTATTTTTGCAGCAGAAAAGCTTGCTTCACGAACACTGAACCCTCTTCGTATCTCTGTTTCCCATCTTTGCAGCATTACTGGAACATAACACAACATTACCATCTCACATATTAAATCATCTCCAAAGCGATTCCCACTCATAAGTCATTATTTTCAAAAAGTATGCAGGCAGTCACATCGAATCAAACGCACTATCATATTTTACATGAAACACCAATCAACCTTTGCAGCAGCTGCCGTATTAAACGAGTCGCACCGCTGCCAAAACCGCAAATCCATTTCAGCTTTACGTGAATATGATAGAGCGCAGGAGCATAAATTAGAAGAGCTTCGTAATGAAACCACATGTTTTCCAACCCTCCACCATCGCATGGTCCCTTCACTCTGTATGTCTCCCGGTAGGGGCTTTCAGAATGAAACTTACCCAGAGAGGTTTTGCCATGACAGGCCCCTCTCGTATAGTGTGCACACTCGAGGGGATATCCGCGGGGTTGCTCCCTCCTCAACATGACCTGACCAATTATATCCGCGCGCGAAAGCCGGAAGTCTGTCACGAATGCGAAGCTCCTGCGGAAAGGTGATTCAAAAAGCTTCTCCTCAGCAGGAGATTTGATCTATGCGGACCTCTACGACAGTGCTTCTGTGGTTCAAGATCAATGAGTCACCTTTATGTGAGAGCGCCCCGCTTGGGCGCCGAAAGGCGAAGAGGAAATGGCAATGAACTCCGAACACTCGTACAAAGTCATCAGCAAGTATTCGTTTCGTTTCAAATCAAAGAAGCTAACAAGGATGGCGAGGCATTTTCAGCATTGAAGGACTGTTTCGGCACAGCCCAAAATTCAACGTTTCAATACTTGACTCCCCTTGCATGAGCTGATTACCTTCAGCGAGAGACTATGTATCATCAACAACCTTACGGTACACTTATTTCGCAAAAAACCCACTCAGGATTTCCGCTTACATTTACTGTTTGAATTTGAGCCAAACAATGATATCGTTCAAAAAGCAAGCAAAAAAATGTACTCAACAAATAAGATACAGTCTTTATAAATATACCCGAACCTACAACTTCCGATTCGTCGCAAAACCCTAGAATTCATGACGGCAACTAGACTAAGCTCGGTATCAACAGAGAAATTTATATCGTACTTATACCCCTCACCCCCCTCCTTCCCCACCTCTCGTATCTAAGATTGGATAAATATGACCATGGGCAGATAAAGCTTTTTTATAAGTTCCAGCTGGTATGAAATGAAATAATGAAAAGCTCCAAGTGTAAACAAACATGCAAAAACCTTAAAGAAGAAATTCGAGTGAAAAATGTGTGAAACTATGGAAAATAAAACGTTGCAAACATACTGATCCTGATCGAATTTTACATCAGAAGAGAATGTTTTCTACAGAGTTGAATAAAAATTCGCGGTTATAAATGCCATATTGTTTTCGACGGCGAAGGTGGGCGAAGGGGACAAGGGAGAGAGGGACACTGAAGTAGAGGATTCACTACTGATAATACCATTTTTCACCATATGATACGATTCCACGTTCTAAATCAAAGAGATAATTTATCCATCCGAATTTTCAAACAAGGTAAATTAACTAAGATATTTCTTCTTCAATCGACGGCAAAATCAACTCATAAAGAAACAAAATAAAATCCGTTCGGCACATAAAATTTATCTTTTAATATCGGAAAATTTCGGTAATTATACGGCAACTCACCCAACACTCACGAAATGTTCACTTGCCGTATCGTCCCAACTTAATAAAGCATTATCTGATTTTATGTGTTCCAAATATCTGCAATATGAAAATACTTTGCTAGCGTTTAGTATGAGATGCATATGAGAGCATTTAAAATAGATTCTAAAATTTTATCCTATTTAATAGCCATATATGCAAATTTAGGCCACATAAAAGAATTAGATTGGGAGGTATAGCTCAACAACGACAATAGATCTTAATGAAACAAATCACTGGCGATAGAATTCATCGCCGCGTGGGAAAAGGACAAGAAATTCGTAAACGATGACGTAGGGGACATCTATTTCCTTGCCTTTCTTATCAGTGTTGTTCATTCCGCAAAATTTTACTTTCTGCTTTATAAATGTAAATCTATATCGAACGAAATTTGCCGTATATTGCTGAAAGGTCTCAACCATACGACCCCTTAGAGGAGATCTACGATCGAGAGGGAATTACATTTTTTGAAAACATCTCCCGAATAAATTTGCATTGATTTTTCCTAACTCTCCAACACAAAATAATGCAGTTACTGAATGATATTATTGTAACAAACACAAAATACTACTAGATTAAATTATTACTAACGGCAAATACTGCCAAACAAACTGTAAAACTAAATAAAATATAAAGTAAATAATATTACTCAGGTAAAACCAGCCGGAAAATTTCAAATTGAGTAATGCCTTGCAGTAGGAGTGGTCCTTTGAGAGCAACTCAAAGTCTTTTTGGAAATAAATTAATGTGGAAATTAAAACAACTTCAACACTTTTATTAGAAAGCTGCGGCAAAATGGATTATGTGCTGTTGGCATATAAAATCAAACCTGGACTCTGAAGTGGATAAACTTAAGCAAACTGGACGGGTTTAAATATCGCGGGTCAATACCAATACATCCTCCTAAACACCCTAAACGATATATATTACATTCAAAAAAAGGATCGCCACTCGATTCAATAATGAGCAAAACAAATATAAACGTACCTTGAAGAGGTGATTGCTTCCACTTTTGTTGCAGTGAACTCAAAACCGTAGAAATTGAGACCGAGGAGAACCTTCGATGAGCTCACTGGTGATTCTCTCAAAAGAAACTCCATATTCCTTTGAATCCATTCGATCGGTGCTACACCTGCTGGCCTATAAACCTTCCAGATCAAATAACTTCAACGAGAAAGGATCACATACAGCAAGGAAAAACAAGACTTTCATGTGGAAAAAGGAACAAATGGATGAGAACACGAAAGGAGAGAACATCTGAAGGTCATCTTCGGCGATGTCAGTGAAGGAAAGGTCGCAAAAAACCTCTAGCCTGTTTTGAAGAAGGGAATTATGAAATGATGTCCGAAAGGAAAAAGGATGTCAACAGATAAGAAAAAAGGTTGGCGCATGGAACATTAAGCAGTTAACAGATATTGCTCACCTGTACGATCAATTTAAGTTCGATAAATACCTTTTAACTTCATAATATTGTCACCTATATAGCTAAACGCGGAAGCAATTTCTCGAGTCATAACTTTATCAGTCTCGACTAGGAGCTATTGAAGCTGAAGTCATGAAAAACAATGACCCCTGAACTAAAAGCAAACTTAATTATTTGTTGGATGCCTATTCATGTGGTTGATTTAATGGGTCGATCTGGTCCTTTAAAAAATTGCAAGGAAGAACACTGCACCAGTCTTTCAGGTACATTCTTCACCTGTTTTCGAACAATTCAAAAAAGGATATGAAAGCCAAGAGGTGAAGAGTGACGCCTCCATAATTAGCGCCGATAATCTAAGTAAAACGTTCAAAAACGAACATAGAAAACGTTAGGGAAGATGTGCCTACCTCTCTGTGTGATAATCATAAAGCATGACGTTAATATAGTCGACGTGCTTCGCCACTTCAGTAAACTCTTCCGGTGACATAATTCCATTATATTCGTAGCTTAAACCAAAAATACCCTGATTTTACAAGCCAACAACAAGAAATTGGGCAAATTTCGATTGGTTCCCCCTCCCCCCCCCCTGCAATTAAATGAATAATAAGCCTCATCAACGCCTAACCCGCTAGCCCGGCATCCGTTTAGAGAGATGAGGAAGTCCGAACTTTTGATTAATCATAATTCGCAGACCAAGTAATAGACAAAAATGGCACGACCAGGGCTATTTGCCTAAATAAAGCAACAGTTCCGATGAAATTAATTCTCACAAGGATGGCAAGTTATAGCCGTCTTTGAGTAAATAACATAGACTGCTGAAAACGGCTGATTTCCTGATATGCATAATGAGGATAATAAGCTTCGCCTATCGATAAGTTGACACTAATGTTCTCCCTTCCCCCCCCCCCCCCCCCCCCCCTCTCCTCCTCCTTGGATTAATATGGACGCTGATAAAAATAGATAGATCAAATAAAAAGTTGAAAATTAATTACGAACAATAGATCAAATAAATAGTTCGCACTATTTTCAAAAATAATGAATTATGGAAGTGCTCTCCTTATAAAACAAAACGACATACGCTTCATTAAGAGGCGGATTTAACGGGAGAATAAACTCGAGATCCTTGGCATGAAAATAATCTGCCCAGCTCGTCACTAACTCCATCATTTCCCTGAAAAGAAATATTATGCATTTCTGCAATCCAAGTTGCTTTTCGGGCTAATATCCTGCCTACAAAAAGTGGGAACATCGATAGTGCCGAAATCAATTCATCCAAAAATCTATGTTCTAACAAGTACGTCTTCATTATCAATACCAACAGGGGATGCACTCAAGCGTCAGATAAACCTTTCGTTTATCATCACTAAATCAATCTACCTCATCTGCACCTCAAGATTCTGCAATCTAAATCAGAGCTAGGTGAACTACGACGGATGGGTGAGGGGAGGTGGGGTTGGGAGAATTGGGAAAGACGGATAGTGAAGCAGGTGATTTAAAGCAAAAAAGCAAACGAACTGCTTCAATTGTCCTCTCGTCATGGTGATCAATTGTAGCCACATTTCCATAACCGCTCCTTGCATTTCGTTTCGCTAAAACTAAACTTAATTAGCAATCGTTAAAAATGATACAGAAAGTCGGAGATAAATTTACAATAATAAAAACAAACGACAAAATTTCTTCTCGGAAATAAAAAAATTAATTATACGATTATAACGATTTATTATCAATAATAGTATCAACCATTAAAATATACTATATTCATGAAATCACCTATCGCTCTTCTTTGGGTATAAGAAAACACTCACTTCACTTTCCCGATATATCACCTTATCAAAGAAAATTTGACTTAAAGAAAAAAAAACCTCAGCAAGTAAAGCGTGAAACATTTGACGATGGGCGCATAATTGCAGTGGACAAGTGCATCACATGGCGCAACCAAACCTTATTTATACTTTATGTACGCTTATAGAACGGCTCATTTATATTAAGCAGAATTTTATAGTCAATTAGTGGTCACTACCTACTGACCACTTAAAGGTAGTGACCATGAACTGTGATTTTTTTACATTTCGTTTCTGTGGAATTTTTTGCACGAAACAATCGATCATCGAAAATCGAAAACAAAAAAAATTTTAAAGCTAACAACTAAGTAAAAATAAGCCTTTTTTTAATTTATAAGGGATTAATCAAACCTCAATTAAGTCGACAATGGCTTGTATACATCTTCTTTGCCACATTTCATCATAAAGGAAATCATTAACCGTACTGCCCATCCAACCTTCCATAATAAAACGTGGCACGAACACAATCTCAGAGTTGTTCGATTGTATATCACGTAACCACCCTGAAATCCCACATAAATAAAGCATTTCATATACACCTTCAAATCGGCATAGAAACACTTCACCTTCATTTCTTAACCTATGTGTGGAGGATAGTACTCTTACAATTCGATTAAGCGCAAATAACGCACCTTTGTCTCTCACTCTCAAGAGTTTCTAAATTTTTGAGAATTGGCTACCTACTCTCTCCTGAATGGTGGCCAGTTTTGTCCACTCCGAATGCGAAGGTAATCAAACGCTCAGTTTCTTCGATTGTCACATTTATTCACTTATATTACCACCATTTATAGCAATACTCATCTCATATAGGTGGAGAGTTCTTTCATAAATTTAATGCCTATAAGAGATAAATATTTCATTTACTGAGCTTAAAAATCGACGAATTATTGCAAATAAAGTTTATGAAGCAAAGAAAATAACATTTAACAAAGAATACCAAGAAAGAAAATACTCGTCTGCCTAAAACAAAGAAAATTACCCAAACCTAGTAAATTGAAGTTCCCATCAACCTCAGAAATAAATCATCGAAAAATGCGTCGCATATCAAAGACAATAAACATGCAAAAAAAAACGCAACGCTTGAAATGATTTAGCTTAACTCGAAGGTTAGATCTATTTCTATCGCTCGGAGTAGGACATCATTAAATACCTTGATCTATATCGTGTGTACCACCAATAGAACACGTTCTTTGCCCATCAATAGTAGCCGGTTTAAATTGGAACCATACAGGTGATATGTGAGTAAATTTCTTAGCAGCCCATTTTGCCACATTATAGCCATGATTATTCCACTGAAAGTATTACTTCATAAAACATTCACTCTTCTAAAAATGGAATAACGCTATTATAAATGATAGACGGGTATAAATAAGAATGCAATAGCCCTCAAGTTATATACGTATCGTCGCAAAACAATATAACATACTTTTACTGCATAAAATGCTAATCTTTCATAGCTGATATCTCCGTTGTTTTCTCCAATTGAGTGAATACAACTTGCACTTTAAATGAAAGCAAAGAAAACTTCAGTAGTGCTGCAAATAGTTTTAACACATCCAATACTTTCAACATTTTCTCATTGTTAAATCCAATGTACATCATAGCACATGTTGTATTATAGTTGAAGTATATTTGTGTTATAATTGTTACTTATAACAAGGTGACATACCATAAATTTCCCCATTAAATTACTCTTTAAATAGTTACCTTAGAGGGCGCTATCGAGATGTTATGATTGCATTATAATAAATTGATGCAAAAAATGAAGACGAACAGGAGTGACGTATCCGAGAGTTGGCATATCGAATTTCTTCTCGCCGATATCAAGCTGCTCATGCTTCGCGAGCACTTCACTTAGACTCACTTCGTCTGGATTAATCTTTAACTGAAATTAGATTGGCTATCCATTCAGTGATATTATACGAGTGAATAACATTTTAGGTAACTATGAGCACTAAACCGGAGGTATATAGTAAATTGCAAAAGAAGTGAATAAAACAGGAATGGCAGGAAGAAATTTCCTCAAAAAATAAATAATTTCATCACTGGAGAATATAATTCATAACGAAAAAAAAGCTGAATGTATTCTTGCTTTCGGTATATATTGATATATTTTTTAAGCGTATATTTTAGGTGGAGTGAAATTCGCTATATTGAGCACTGATTGCAGGAGATGAGAAAACAACAAAATCACCGCGAACAAATTCTAGTAGGGGTAGCTTATGCTCATTTCATTTTCATTAGTTACGACCGCCGTCACGCAAAGTTGTGCTTCCCCTCAAAAGTGAAAACCCTCATCAAACCAATGAGACGTCCTCAACCTATATTGCAATTAAATTCATAAGGCTTTTGGGTGGAACACAACTGCTCGTGAGGGATTCCCAGCAATCTGTTTTTTTTTTTGCTTCGTTTTCCCACTCTATTCAAGTGGCTACCTCTAGAGAAAGTTTTGTACAGATGTAACGTCATTAAATATAGGTAAAGAATAATAGGTAAGAATACGGAATATAAGCAAATAAATTACATATGGTAAAAAAAAATGCATTCATGAAATAGTACATCGATTTTGTCAACCAATTTATCAATGGAATGATAACGTTTCGATTTATTTATTCCGGTAAATAAAAATGGACTTACCTGATGAAACTCTGTGGTCTTAGGCGTATCACGGACGACATTTATGGCCTCGTTGCCTATCGTGGTACTTTTTCGTTTATTGATCTTCGGTTTCCGATCAGATTTTGATAACGTTCCCTCGCATAAGATAATCACTGCTGTGATTAGCAATATAATATGGTACCATGTTGAATGCTTTGCCACCATTATCACCTTCGAAAAAGTATTTCGATAAAAATGGAGGTAGCAAGTTAAATAAATGGGAAACCGACTGGCTAGTAGATCCAATACGAAATCAAGCAAATATCTTCGACCACAACGAGATATTCGGCTATAAATTGAGATATTCCGTTAATCACATACGCAATTCATAACTACTGATAACACAAATGCACTCAGACAGACGCAGACATGAAACAACAACTACAGACACCGACTCACTTATGTCATATCATTTAGAAAATTGCATGAAAAAGCACAAATAAACTGTTATGATGAAGCAATAACAATAGAAAGAAGAATAAAATCAAATGCAAAAATCCCACTTCAAACATTCGAGCTTTTACGGAAAAAAAAAGCATCATATTTGATCATACATATATGCTAGAGGTGATCTAGTCGTCACACTTTCCACACTTAACTGTAGATCGACGACCATCAGACAATTTGCACGTGGCAAGTTGCCTAAATCGTATCCATGGAATCGATATAGGAGTCAATGAAGTTTCATCCAATAAGAGCAAATTCCACAAAGAAAGCCAACTCGAGACGGCGTATATGATTGCAAAGTTTGTTGTGAATTCGATGATTTGATGACGAGTTACCGAATGCAGCTTCAATAATATCAAATATTTTAACGATTACGTTGCAACTATTATTTTAGAAATTCTTCAAAAGTTTTTAAGCTTTATTTAAACTTGACTTTTCCGCTATTGAAGATGATATTTCTCTATATATAAACGCGTTGAAACTCTCCGAAACTTTTTTCAAAATAAACGAATATTTTATATGGACTCATTGAGAGATAAACAAAAAGGCGACGATGAGAATGAGGAAAAACGGAAATAAAAACCAACGAATTTATCTCTCTTATGCGGCGATAAAGTGCTATGTAAATAAATATATCTATAAAATTATAGTCTTATTCAAATATTTCATCACTCAACTCTACTTCTAAAACTAGAAGTTGTTAACGAAAAAAAAAGAGCAATCAATTCAAATTATTCAAATCTTTTTCATAGATCATCGATTTATCCGGTAAAAATGAGGACCGTCCAATTTGATCGCTCATCAAAGTGGGTGAATTTATGTTGAAATTTAATTTCATCAATTGTCGTCGACATACACGCTACAACGCTATCGTCACCACACCCTTAATTAGTCGGATAATTAAGCGATGGCTTAGGTGCAATTCTAGTTAATATGCAAATTCCGCAGATTGTCAAGATTTGCATTCCTTCCTACCACCTCAGCAAACGAACGGGTGAAGTTTAAATATGCAAATGGGAAGTAGAGCAGATAAGGATTCTAGACATTCGCTCAGGTCGGTTTACTATGCTCATTATTGAAGTCTATTTAGTATCCACCAGAATTAGACAAGAGAAAAAAAAAGCTTAGTTTCTAGTGATCAAACTATTCTCCAGTTTTTCTGCACAGTTCAAATGTGATCGATCACTTGCGGTATTGAATGCGGCGCAAAAGCGATCGATAAAATCGAATCTAATATTTCGAAATTGATGTCTTGGGGTTTCGTTATGAAAAAAATCACGGTTATTAATCCCCTTTGTTTGAGCTTATTTTGAAACCGAGAAATTTTTATATTATTTTAGGATTTTTTTTTTTTGCTTATCTTCCATGAAATGAAGATCAACCAAGTTTTTCAATCAGCATGCTCATCTCCGTTTAGTCCTTCCTCGAAGAAAAAAATGCTTTTTTTTAAATGTCGTCCTCTTGATTCTTTTAATAAGAAGAAATGAATAAAAGAAATGCAAATTAAAGAAAAATAAGGAGACGAAAATGAAGAGCAAACTCCTCCATCTTTTTACATTCATAAATTATTTGCATCATTGGGTGCAAATTATCGATTCGATGATGACAGATAATAAAACCAGAGAGTGGATACGTGGAACATTGGGAGTACTAACGACTATAATATATAAATATGCGTATTAAACAGGATGGATACCTCATCGATTCTAGTAGAAATATCCTGAACGTAGAATATAATTCTAGAAGAATTTACTCCCAGCTATGTTGATACGAGGCACTTATCAATGAGATAATAAAGAACGCATCATATCAATGCCTTGTCGTATATGTGAACGATTCAGCATATATATATACATGGCCCTTTAAGCAAATTCTTCTGATCGATTCATTGATAACAGCAGCGGCAATTATTCAACCATCGCAAAGGATCATCAATCGAGAACACTTCAGAGCATTTTTTATTCACATGAATAAAAATAAAATAGACACATTAAATCGTGTCAATTGTTATTTTTTCTTTACAACCGAAGATATAATCTATCAATTTCAGTATTTTCTCCTTCACAAACAAATTGGGCGATCATATCAGATGATTTGTGAGTGATATCGTTGCCTCATATATCGATCTATTGCATACAAAGCAACCGAGTAAATTGAAGATGTCAATCATTGACGTATGAAGATCATTAAACCGCCTGAAAAAAAAAAAGAGAAGACTCTTCATAAATGAATCCCATTCGTTGTGATGATTTTCCGGCTGCAATATTGCATTTAGCGAAAATTTATTAAATATATTAGAAGTAGCATTCCGATGTTTTGACATCACTAACGATGCAACTTTATTGCTCGCATATATTTTAATTTATTCGATTTTTTTTCACACGGGAATTCATTATCGATTTAAATAATCTATCGATTGGTCTTTATGTCTACTACATCATCAATCGACACAACAATAAAAACGATTGATCTCCGATAAAAAAGTGGAATTTCACAACGATGACAATTATTTTAAATATTGTTTTCTCAAATTATATTATATTCACCCAATCATTTTCTTCCCATCACTATCAATTCCATTTTTTTTTCTTAGTTCATAATAAATTGGCGGTTTTAAGAGCGCTACCAAATCGCCAACAAAATGCGAGCAGCGCGAGATTCCACCTTGCAATATAACAAGATAACTGTTCTCTTTGTCCGTTTAAGCGGGTGGATTTACCTTCATTTACCTAGATGTTAGAGCGATAGTTGAATCTTCTCGTTATTGAGTATAAAATCAGTGTATTTCTAATAAAACTGCAGAATGCAGTGTGACAATTCATTTCCTCATGAGAAGGTAGAAGTATCATTTATAGATTTTATTTGCTCATAAAAATGAAAAAAGTTGATAGAATATAATTACCGAAAGAAATCTAATAAAAAATTAATTTATAAATATAAAGAAGATAAATGTCGTAAATTTACCAAATGAATGCATATATGAGAGAAATTATTTATGAGTGGTTTTTCAATAAAACTCATCTTTTTAATTATATTAAAGATATTATTGATACTACAAATATATCGTAATAGAAAATTATAAACACCTTCAAAGGAATCGTCTCCTCATTATTTGCTTCATTGGGACGTTCGTCGAGAGCAACAACCAAAACCGCGACAATTATCGCAATACCGAGAGCGAATGCCAAAATGATTATAGCCCATCTCAAAATCGGATTACCACCTGCAAGATACAACCATTTATTTCATCAATAATTTAGCGTATTCAACATATTGAGTGCAGAAAATATTATTGCAATCATTACACATATGTCCTTAATAAACCATTTTTTATATGTATTTATCCATCAAGTCCAACTAATTTTCTAATACAACACAGATCTTGACCAGAGGTCACTCGAAAGCTACTCGTAAAATATTTCGATGTTGAACTGTTCGAAGTTGCAAATCAATTGCCCCCTTATTTTTCATAGCATAATGTCATCATTGGTTAATTCACTGCAAATACTTCACCTGCAGGTAGTGGTTGCTTCTTGATCAACGCCCATCGGCATGGTCTCTCTGAAATTTCAACTCCGTAACATTCTCGAAATGTGCAACATCTGTTTCCCCGCTATTCACTTTTACACTAATAAACAAGATAGTCCCGACCTATTTCATATCACATACCATTTCGATACTTTGACATTCAATGAGTACTTTCTTCCAAATATTTACAGATACGCTAAAACAACAAAAGCGTCAATAATAACTATTCTGTTAGTTTGAAGATTCTTGCATGAAATATTTGTTTCCCTCGTTATTCATCAACAAAATCCTCGAAATGCGACAGATGGGACATATGGAAATTCCAATCATTTTTCGAGGTTGTATGCATTTGAAAAAAAAAACGTTCCAAGTAACCGTACCAGCTTAATCACAGCTTAAGCTTTAAAATCAGCCTAACATCAGCTTATGGCTATCGATGCGTTTAAATACACTCATACAATAGATGAAATTTCTTTGAAATTCGTAACGAATAATTTCCAACCTAGAACTGCTGACATAGCACTTCGCACTCATCTATCGTTTCCCATTTAATATAGGCTCTCCCCATCTACTTCAAGGCCTCGGAGAAACGAGACGTAATAACCTTGTTAGAAGAAAGCATTCTTGATCATGAGAGTCTTCCTTGAATTTTTTGATTGCGAGCAATCGACTAGATCGGAAAGTAACACGCAAATGAAAAATAAAAACCACAGCATTCCACGATTCTAAAATTGCAAAATTGCAACGCTACAAAATACAAGAAGAAATTCAAACTACAATACAAAAAAATTTTCTAAACAGTAAAAAAAATTACATTCGAAGTAACTTAAAAAGTTACTATTACTTTCAATGTCTTTCAATATCTAACCATTGATTAGCGCCGATGCATCGTTGTATTCCTTCGCGGATGTCAAATTTTCGAGCGTCTCCGATGTTTTCGTCATTCCTACTGGTGGTTCATCACTGCTGTGATTCTCGAAATCGCTTTGTAGGTTGGTGACAGTTGAAGTATGAAGCAAGATAAAAGAATTATTATTGGCTGTATGAAGATCATCGTCACTGCTGTGTTCAGTAGGGAAAGTGATGCTCGCGGTGCTATCCGTGAAGTTCGCTGAATTATTGTTTGTGGGAACACCGCTTGCAAGAAACCTTGAAATAGCTTTGAGAAGATCATCATCTACGGTTGCGGTAACCTCTGCGGTTGTATTAGAAAGATCCAACATCTCATATGTAGCGTTCACCTCATTAGCGAAAGTACCGATGGTCGTTTGTAGCTCATCGCCAAATAAAAGCGATGCGAAATACAGACAAAACCATATGAGAGCGTTGAACATCATAGAAATGAAGATTTCCAGTGAATCATTTCAATTCAAAGAAATGGATGACAATTCAAAATGAGGATTCAAATTCAGTGCAGAATGCAAATAGTATATCACAATTTTATGTAAACATTGCAGCAGCAAGTTGGAAAAGCGCATATGGCTACCAAGCTGGAAGGATAAGCGTTCAAAAATTGTGGTATTCAAAAAATTATGGCATACCTTGTATCAAAGAAAAAAAACTATATCATAACTATATTTGTCTCAAATCATTTATAGGAGAAAATGACCGAAGTGGCAAAAAGTCTGACAAGTAATGAGGAATTGGAGACACGAACTTGTATCAGATTGTCTACAGTAATATTTTTCACCATGGCACGAGATGCTAGCAAACACAAAGAGAGACGCACAAACATGCGAACGACATCATAGTGCAAGAACACGAGACTTGGGTCTACTGCTATGCGACCAGAACTAGGAACTGCGGCCTGACTGCTCAATTATTACTTCTAATAAGCACAACGTGAAATCGTCCCAAGCTTAGGAACTGCCATCTCACACTGGAGAAACTATAGCAAAAAATCATTGGCAAAATTAGAGCTGTTCAGATGGATCAGAAATTTCCTGAAGTCTCAAACCCGAAAACCTGAATCTAGAAAGCCTCTGCAGTTTAAACCGTGCTCTCAAAAAATTCAGAAATATATAGGCTGATCGCTCTCAACAGGATGTGAAGAAAACGAGACCGATCTCAATTCGGTAAGGTTGTTGTTCATTCTCAGTGCAAGAATTGCTGCTTATTCAAAATGAATGACGATTCCCATTCCATCGATTTTCGCCGTAATCCCTCACAAAAATAATTCATTCGGAAATTCACACAAATATGCATGGCCACCAATATGCAATAGAGAGTAAAAAGTGGAGTGTTATTGACTGCGTTAGATGTTAAATTTTCCACTGAATGTAAATGCTCACAGCGGTCACGCTGAGGAAACCTTACGATGTCCAGTGGATTTCCGGAGGTTTTCCGGAAGATAAGATATCCGACGAGAAAATTAGCAGAAGTCCAGTAAGAAATGGCTCACCTATAAACCATACGTTTTGCATCAACACCGCACGACTCATCAATAGCGATTTTATGGCAACTCCCTAATGATTATTGTGCTCCTGACAGACCTCTTCCCGACAAGTGACAATATGCGATAACAAAGTGACCTGCTTCCCTCACTCTCTGCGATGGGAACATCGCTGCCCGCAGGTAAGTCCATTACGGTGACTCTTCTGCCCTCGCCAAACTTGCCATATGCCTGATGAGTCGTAACTCGGTAACTTTTAGTCATATGCGTTTCCGTACGCAGCAGAAACAACTCGTCAATGAAAACGCAATGAACACACCATTGAATTTCTAAGACTCTCGAACGTGACAATGCCGGTCATGGGAACACTTTCGAAGCTTTGAGAGCAAAGGACGAATTTTAAGAGAAAAATTTTCTGCACGGAAAAAACAGATTGTGGGACGTGCAGGCTGAATCCTAGAGCCAAATTCTTCCCATTAAGAGCCAAAGAAGTAGAGCAGAATGGGAAGAACGGGTGGCACACTAAGGCTAAACCAATGCCATTCAAGTCAATAGAATTACAAATACGAAAAAAAAAGAACCACATACTTCGCTGCTTTCATCACCCGTTTTACCACCCGCACAATGATCTGTTATTTTGTTCACATTGAAGAACTCCTTTCTCTATTTTGTCGGCTTGAAAAAAAACCAGCGCTAAGATTGCGCGTTAAGCAACGTATAAAAAGTGAAATTCACGTCTCTCATCTTCACATTTGTTTACCTCACAAGTCGGAATCCCTCGCAAACCAGCTCCGACCCCCAAAAACACTCGCCGAAATCAGGTTGTTACATCACCATCGCACATGTTCTTGTTCGACCCATATACGTGCCAATATCGCGACACTACTCCCTCCATTCAATACCACTAAATATCAAAGACCTCTTGCCCTTGCTTGCTTTATATCGTTTAACACGTTAATTGTGTTAGTCTCACGAAAACGCACGTCAACAAAACCCTCTCTCAACACCGACATATAAAACACATAAGATGAGCAAAAAACATCACAAACTCGGTGGCTAAAAGACGTGTTACAGCGAAACGATGGCGCGATTTGTACTTTCTGCGCAGCACTCCCTAAAATCCGGAAGGCCTAGCCATCCGGAATCAGACCGACCCCTGCAGTGCTTCGAGCGTAGCAGAATCCGGATTCCTGTTCAGGACATCGCGAACAACTTAGCATATTTCTTCTGCGCTCTCAAGCAGCAGTCTCCACGGCCATTCAAAATTAGAACGCCTCCTTCAAGAAGAAACAGCTGGCAAAACCAGCTTAATCAAGCAGCTGCGTTAGTACGACCACCTACTACGCGGTCTGATGACGCTCAGGTTTGTGCACTATCGCAGAGGCAGAAGTAAAGCGCTAATAAGTAAATAATAACAACCACGAGAATGACGTACAACACGGCACTGCATAAGTGCACCCAGGTTCACTCACTGACCTTGTCTTTCCCCTAGCGCCTCAACAAGAACTGCTCAAACCTAGACGATTTGTGGTGCACCACACGTCACGCCTACACTCAATTACACTGAGCCCACCCATATTTTAGTTCAGAAGAACACACCGATCCACACTATTCATACATAATTCCATTACCATCATACATGCACCCTCCTCCCCTCTTCAAAATGTTTGTTAAATTTCCAGGCCGCAGTTAGTGGGTTAAACGCTGTTTGGTCGAAGCGTTTTGCTGGGGTGGTGAGTGTTAATTATGGGTCGAAACCATAAACTAAACACAAAATACACAACATCAAGCAATATCGTCACAAAAAAAAAAATCTGGTACATATCAAGTTGGACAAATGATATCAATCGGGACGGCGACATAATTCACAAAAATATCGTCTACGCATCACAGCTATCAACGGCACATATTGCGGTCTTATAAAAGACTCACCTCCTCTCCTTAATTCAACTCGTTTCTCAATTGAAATCCCCATTTACTAAAAGAGAAGCGCATATTCCCATGACTCGGGTAACCATCACTTTCTCTGGCTTCGATATCCCCCTTACTACTTTCGAATACAAAAATGGAGCACGATGGAACTTCAGAAAAACCTCACCATAATTGCTCTCACAAATGAACTTCAAAAAATGCAATTATGATTGATATATTCAAAGAAACCACAAAGCACAATTCTCACACATCTCATTAAATCGCATCATTCAAACGCAACCTGACTGCAATGCAACAGACGCCATTTGCCAATAGCAATAATCATAGTCATTATTCATAGGAAATAGATGGAAAAAACACATAAAAGTTCGAGTTCGAGGACAGGATAATCAGTGGTGACGGACGTTGGCCCTGGAAGAGAATAACAGCGACACATCGCCCACCAGCACCTGCAGGTTCCTGCAACAACAACAATTATCCTTCCAACCAATATAAATAAAACGCTTTAGGCTACCCTAAGGAGATCACCGCCGAAATTGTTTCGAGAATATTCGAGAAATCGCGTCTATTATCCTTTAAACACCAAAATCACATCCTGCAAAACCAACAGTGTCTTGCACTACATGTTTCGAGTTCTGTCGTACCCATCGAAACAACAATCCCGTGCAAGCTGCCTTTTATGCTCGGCTTTCTTCTAACACCTAAGTGCGCAAACTGACTTCAAAAGTGGAGTGTAGCAGTTATAGACCCCTCCCATGTTCCCCCAACCTTCTTAAGAAACTCAGAATTAGCAACTATCTTTGCCAACATAGTTAGCTCTCATCGAGATTCTGCGAGCAAAAATTGCAGCAAAAGTATGAACTTCGATGTCATCTTCCTCATCGCCATAGAGCAGCCGCAAAATTCAGTTGTTTGAAGCAAATCTTATAGCAGTTTAACGCTGCTTGCAAATCATAGGAAGTTTTTTGCTTAGTACGAAAGACCTATATAAAATGCTTTAGACCAAACATTCCATATAAAATAAAAATCATGGTGGAAACTCGAGATCAAGGCTATAATGTCTGAGTGAAATTTCGGATAGCCCTTCTGCAATACCAACGATTAGTGTTCACGAAATAAGGTGGCAGTCACCTGCGCACCAATCTCCCTTCGTTCCTCCGATGAGCTACGCATTTGCTTTAAACGTTTAACCATTTTAACTGCTCCTCACTTTCTCGTAGGTAAAAAAAGGCACCCGTGGTTCCCCCCCACCCCTCCGTTCATGCAATCAAGAAAATTTTGCCGAGAACTGTCCTAGTGAATATAGATACATTCAGATACAACCGGCAAATAGTGACGAGGAACGATAAAATGTCTGTCTGTCCATTGGCGAATCAATCCAAAAATGTCATATGAATGACTGATCACCTACCTATAATGGTCGATCGGCCTTTCTGTTCGCCTCCAACGACGCCTTCGTGGCTGTCGGTGATCTAGAATATCTCAGTAAGCATGAATATAATAAAAAGATATTTCCAGGCAAATAAATCAACAACAAACCGGAAATTCACTCTTTGAATTTGCCGGAGAAGAACCGAACCGCAACCTCTTTCACTCAAAATTCCAAACTTCTTCAGCCTAAATGAATTTTGATGAAATTTATTTCGACTCATAAGTTAAAAAATTATTGTTCCCCCTGTATATATTTCTGTTTATATAAATAACATAATGGTAAACAAAAATCAACTAACACCAATAAACGACAACCTAATTGAGGGATTGAAACAACAGTTCAATCTCTACAAAAAAACATCAAAGAAACTCTAGCCCTTACCCATTCACGAATCCCGAATGGCGTCAGCACTTGTTCTCCGCATCACGAGCTCGAATCAAAAATAGAAATCTCTCTAGTGCGCAACAAAAAAGTACATGAAAAGCGTCAATAAAAAGTTTAACGAATGTTCCTCAACCTCTCCATCCTAAGAAAATTACACTTCCACTGAGCCTATTTGAAGACTACTGATGAATTCTTCTAAATTTCATTATTTTTCTTCCTTAACCTTCCTGGAACTCTTATTAAACTGGTTTAAATGCACCTTTACCTCCACTCTGCTTCACCGCCATCCAAAAAACTCGGTAAAACTGGCTCAAACCAAAATCAAGGCTCTTCTTTTCCAACAATCCTCCAAAAAAGTCGAAGGTAAAATCGCGCAAGTGACAAATGCGAATGATGATCCGAACATTAAAAATTAAAGGTTGTACGAGCCAATGGGGACCTTCGCAGCCCTCGCACATGCTTCCCGGTAACAAAACTACTGAAGTGAGTGTAACGCGCATAGCATTGCAATCATGCGAAACGTATTTCCACTAGTGTGTACTCTAAACCATTAAAGCCTAAACTCACCGGCGAATTCTCTCCGAAGGGCGACAGTGCGCAGGACTGAGATTCTCTCAAAATTCCCCCACCAAAATCTTACTGCAGTTCCGGCTCGAAAATCCTAACTACCACTCCCACGAATATTCATCGTTTGGCAACCCTTATGTTTTCAACCAAAAACCGGAAATTCTTCCTCGACGGATATCCGGCCGCATGTGGCAATCGCTTCGCATTAAACATCCTTACGTTCTCTCTTTGCTAAAAGAGTCAACATTTCCTTCTCTACTGTGTAATGCAAAGAACAGCCTGTCAACATTTCCTTGCTATGGCCCTTCCTTTTTTTCCCCTCAGTGCTACCTCAACATTTCTAGAGGACCCTTCAACGACCCATATTTTTCGACAACTCATTGCTTCAGTTATCTCATGAATTTCTCTCAACAACAGAAACCGCAACATATCCTTCATAGTGCCTCAATTCCCGACCGCAACCTCTCTTGATCTTTCTGATAGCATAAACAGAGAACGTCACGCTCCGCTGCACCCAGGCTTGAAGTGCACAGACCTCAACTCCTCGCCCGAGGGAGCTGATCCCAGTGCTATTAAGCCAGTCTGCAACGTACAACGGACTGTTCTATCTCATAAAAAGGTGAGCACCACTTTACAAGAGGTTTGCTTTGGGAACGAGATTACATCGCAAGGACCCCTCTGTTGCCTCACAGTTACTGCGAAGTATATCTCGATCGGATAAAAATGCGAAGCGTTTGCTCAAGTTATAGCCCTTACTAGATCCGACATTACCCAACTTCCTCAAAATTTTTCACCCCAACAGCGAACTGCTTCAAATCAATTACTAAATGTTCCACATTTAAAATATTCTTCTCACCGATCATTTGCTCCGATTCATTGATAACCTCCAATAAAATAGCCACGCATATTCTTATTTCTATGTGATAATACTTTCTCTTGATGTTTTATACAGTTAACTCATCCTCCACTAATTACTGGTGATATTATGCGGAATGTACATTCTGCAATGTGTTACACTTTACACTTCATTTAGCATATTTTAGATCAAGATTATGTGCAATCAAACTATAAAGATACCATTCTCATCAAAAATATTTTCGGATGATTGCCCTTTCATATGCGATGCAAAGCGCTCTACGCTTCACCAATCTTGATGTGCTCTAGTATACGCGAGAAGTAGATCACTTCCCACTCGCTTGCAATCGTCTAAACTTGACAAGCTTGCCTGATCTTTAGAATTAGTTAACTATTCCGTGCTCAATGACCCCTATATTCCATCAACGCTTCCCACCAACCACTTAAATGCAACGTTTGCAAATTGCACAACTTGAAGATTTCCACAGAAATAATGGAGAGAAGAGATTGTTGATCCGAGCTAATTCATTTGAAATAAATGATGGCATTTAAGCCAATATAACAGGAACTGCTTTCCTTATGCTGGACAAAATCTGCATCAATCCCAAACCTCTCCCATGTACTCAATGTTGCGCACCCTTGAGGCAAAAAAAAACCTATCCGAACTCGTGATGCTTCACAAGTCGCTTGTTCAAGAGAAGACCATCCTCGAAAGTTCTTCGTGTAGTCACACCGCCCTTTTGTAGGCCACAATCTGCAACTGATTTATATTTGATTAACTTCAAATGATCAAAATATCTGACCAAACGGCTTCAATACTTCAGTACAAACCTTCCATAACTACAACAGCACCTAGCCAGAGCAATTCATGTTGCAGCTAAGCACTTCCTATTGGCTGATGGAAGCACCGGCTGAAAGAACAGCGAGAAGCTAGCTACGCCTAAAACAATTTCAGTTACCATCATTTTTCTCCACTGCAATATTCAACTCAGATGTTGCAGTAACCCTGCCACTGTCGCTCCCCCATTACAACGTCCATTAAGGTATACTCGGCTGCTGCCTGATTTCTTCACCTACTAAAGGCTTCCCGCTGAAAGGTCGAAGAATATTACTTCAATTATGGAACTTCCTTCCCCTAAATTCACCCTCATCATACCAAAAAATACATCATCCACCTCACATCAACTGAACAAGAGGGTTATTTATACATAATATTCAGGCTTAAAACTCCCATTGGACATCGCCTAGCCTCCCTGGTAAGAAGCCTTAAAGAGGCCCAATTAAACGACTTACTCAACTGAAATTGCTTTACCACATCCTAGCTAATAATCGATTTTAAACTCGCAGTGAAATGTGAAGAAATAACTCTTCTGTCGGAGATGACGACAAATTAGAAAAAATAAAAGACGCAGATTTCTTTATTGTTTTACTTAGAGGAAATACAAACATAAGCAATAATGAAAACAATAACGTCCGATGTTAGTAACGAAAATTGAACGAAGAAAAAACTCCATCAAACAACACTCAACGACCCGATAGCTGTGCCACATTCACTCCATCTTTGCTGTCACAACAACATAAACAGTACTATCCAACTTGATACTAATAACCAAAACCCAAGCTGTATTATCCAACCTAAGCACCGGAAGCATTCCCAAACGCCTTATTTGAAACAGCATGATAGCCTCCCTCCCAAATTATTGTAAAAGGATTCATCCACACAGATCACTTTATATAAATGTGCAGCTAAACATATGGGAATGAATAAAAACGGAAATGAATCACCGTTTGATATCGCAAATAAGAAATACATAAACATGGGCAGACACAGGCATCACAGGACGAATACAGATTTAAGTGAGAATATGTACTCGAAAACATCAAAATCCGAAGATAATAGCTTCACTACAGTTTGCAATCTCAAGAAATAAAACCCGCACCCGCATATGCTCCACGATCTTCAAAGCGCACTTGTTGGAGGTCTAGATTAAGCTAATATCCAAAAACAATTGCACCATTAAGTGATGCACATATGAATCAAAACCCAAAAAAGGCATACCACAAGTGATCCAAAACAATGATAAGAGCAATGCCGGGCGATGTGAAAGGGTCCACGTCCCATTCACGCGCATTGCTTACATCTAAATCGGTTAGTAAATCAAAGCATTTAAATAAACATTCATAGCCACAAAGGTTAGCCGTATCGCTGCGACCAAAATTCGACAAGCCAATATGACTCCCTTGGGTGCTTCTAAGCGCTCAGTCTATTGTCCAGTAAACCTCAAGACTTCGTGCAAGTTGTATATATAACTTAATCAGTCACCACTAACCTCAGAAGCAATAAAAAAACGACCCCATCTATTAAAGGTGATTGCCTAACATGAATATGCAACCAAAATATCGTCCAGCAATACGGCTATACAACAACAAAACAAAAATACTGCGTACAAGAAAAGCGAAACGCAAGCCACATTTACGGCCGCAGCACATTCCGCGCGAGATCATCTGCAGAACTGCCGTCAATGCTTCACCTCAATATCACACTTTATTTTTCCGATGACAACTCCAGGTAGCCGTCCTCCATAGAAGTTGCCACCTCAGCCACTAAAAAAAACAATTTATTTGCCAACAAGTTATTTCGATGTTTTCAATGCAAACAAGGATGAAAAACAACAGAAGACTATGTAAACGCAAGTGGCAGCTTGAGCACTCATATACCCGGATGGTTAACCTCACATAAACAAATAGCTTCAATACTGACTACCTTTTCCAGGTAATTGCTCAAACGAGAAAGCAATTTTACTCGTCAAAAAAGTCGAGTAAACTACCCACATTAATCGTTCCCCCTCAGTCTTCTCATCAACAAACCTTGCTGCATTCCTATTGCTCCATACTCGATCGCAAGAAAGTGCATGCAAACGATGATATCCATAAAGAAACTTTATAACAAAAAAAAAAAAAATTCCATAGCTGACATCAGCGATCTGTCGTTTCCGGTCGAGTATGGGAATATTTCGCTCATCGATAGAGAACTACAAACATCGCCTTTCAACAAACATAGCCTTCCGATAATATCAATATCTGAAAACAATCGGACATTAAATCTAAAAACAAAGCCGAATGCATACCACCTCAAGTAGGTATTAAAAAACCAATCAGAAACTGAACAACGAAAACTCCACTATATTCAGCAATCGCTATAAAGCCCCACTGGAGAATTCCTCTAGGAATTCCAAAAAGAAAACGGTAAGGTGGATCCTTTCAGCGAACAACTTGAAAGATTTCGTCGAAGCATTAGATACCGAAGAACTACCACAGAAGAAGTAGGTTCCAAATTAAGAAAAAGAGGAGGAAAGGGAGGGAGGAGGAGGGAAGGGTCGTCCATACCACTTCATCTCGAACTATTAACATGCAGCCTTATCAATCAACAACCACTTTTTACATATGGATATTGCAAGAGATACATTCATAGTCTCTCCACCAAGATCGCTTTCGGGACGACCGACCATCATGGATACGTCCCTTTGACAATACATATAACAAGGACTTTGCACGCACAACTTCGCCAATCGGCAATCAACTCAATGAAGCATACATCATCGCACGTAACCGAACCCTTTCGTTACAGTATCTGCTAAGGAGACAGAGAAACTGAAGTGAAGAGAACAGAAATAACATCAATACACCTCCGCCTCATTTCTTAATAACAGTTGAGCTTCTAACAATACCGCACCGCATCACTCTCATCAATACAAACAAGTAAACGAATAAATAAATAAGAGTTGCAGAAATAAATAAAGCCACGGCACTTTTCAAATAATCCAAGAATCACCTACCACTGCAAAAACAATCCATCAATTAAGCGGGATAGCGCCTTCCAAGAATCGAACAAATTATTGGCGCTGGCACTTCCTTCCTCCCTGTAGATTCAAGTTGGGCGCATAATCGCCATCTAGCACTATTGCCATCGGCTTCGATGCGAGGCTTTCTGATATCGCAACGCATCTAAAGGTGCGAATCATCTTGTGTTTTCGATGTTGGAATGAGGAACATGATGCCTCAATGTGGATGGCAGTTACCACAATAGGGACTACATCGGTGCGAATCATATTTGTATATATCTGTCATTTCCATCAACCTCTTAATATACGGAATCCTCTACGACAAAAAACAACTTACTTCTTCGGTGCATCGGAAGGTATATCCAGATGGTGGAATGAGAACGTGAATATGGACGGCAATCACCTTCTCAATGGCCAAGCCGGAAGAAGTAAATTGTTTTTTGTTTTAGAGCATTCTATATATTAAGAAGTTGATGGAAATGACAGATATATAAATGTGATTCACACCGATGCAGTGCGTATTGTGGTGACTGCCATCCACATTGAGGCATCATGTTCCTCCTTCCAACATCGAAAACACAAGCATACAGCATACACTGCAAACTTACAGTGACCTTCCGAATAAACGAGCGAAGCTTTAAAACAACGACAGCATAAAGATAGCACAGAAACGACGCCATCTGACGATACATCGAGCTCACAATTCAAATTTGTGTTGGAGCCTGCATCATTAGGTCAAGCTCCACGACACATGCAAGAAGCAGCTACCGTAAAACCGAGAATAAGAGCGCACCCTCATGCATGCCTTGAAACTTCCGAAGTGAAAAAAATATTCCCAGCCTTCACAAACCTCTCCTTTCGCATCAGACTGGAAAAACTTACTTGTTCCCTTGTCGAGAACAGTCACGTACTATTCCTGGATCTGAAGATGCAATCTAAAAACAGCCCTTGTCCTAGAAATCTTGCCGCTCCTCTTCCCCAACTTCGAAGCCTTCTGAACTTTACAACCCTTGGAGATTAAAATATGCCTAAAATGCGAGATAATGAACATGCGATGAGTCAAGACTTTCGAAATAAGCTTACATAAGAACGTAAGAAATCGCACCTACAAGCGCAGATAAAAACATGCATTTAATAAAAATCCAGAAATCCAAACATGCTTAGAAACTAAACCAAAGAAAAATAAACAATAAGCAACGCTTCAAGTGGTAGTAGTTCCGACTGCTCACGACAATAAAATAGATGACCGAATATGCATAGCCCATGACCGAATATCACCCTGCATCCACTGCTGACACCACACACATTCGGCCGCCGACCTCCCAACTCCCGACGACGAAGGCCGACCATGCGAACGACCACCCCACACCACCATCAACGAAGACAATGAAGTGGCGAACTCATCGATACACAACGTAACACCAAAAAAGCGCGCTAAATCTTTATCTTTTTCAAACGTATGAAATGGCACGAATATAGGTATAGTCATGCAAGTAATTTTATTTCGCATCTTGGTACAACTCCAATAAAAGGTGTAGTAACGATATTTTCCACTCGGATCAACCCATATTTATTCAAATTCCCCTCATATTCCACCATTTTTGAATATTTCTGACGCCCGAGAATATGATCATCCAGCATTCTCCTATATATCTGCTATACACTATTCGATCTGCTCTGTCTGCTATACAGTTTTTGATCTACTGTATCTGGTACATACTTTTTGGTCTACTCTATTTGATCTACTCTAAGCTCTAACAAGCATATACAAGACAGGCATGCGTTGCACTGTGTAACAATAAACGTTTCGTATGGGCAAGGTCTTCATGCTCAAGCGATGGGTACACACCACTGCGGTGACCTGGTGGCATATATGGCACGGTAAGAAAGATATCAGAAAGCCACCTGAGATGAGATTGTTGCCCATCAGGTATCGTTACTTCACCACTCGAATCCTTCCTCGCAAAAAAACGCGTCCTTTCCCGTAAGTGAAGGTATTTGCCACCTTCCCGTCCCCTCTTCCAAGAGAAATGAATGCACTTTCCTTTAGGCCTACATATTGCTTCTTTCTTGTCGCCAACATGTATATGGAGATGCTATAAAACTTGCCCATGCAATTCCTGCGATCGGTCGAATCTCTACCGAAAATGACCTATTCACTTGCTGGACTACAAAAATATTGTTGGCCCAGGAAAACACACCAGATGTCGTTTTAGTGTCTATGCAGATGGTTGGCATAGCATGTTGAAATATAAAAACAGCGCATTGTGCATAAATTAGACGAAATGCCCAAGTTTCGCGTTTAATTAATGAATAAAAATGAGATCTTTGTTGCAGATTTGTAGACCTGATCAACCGGCTGATAGTCAATATACTCGACACTTTTTTAGTCTTTCTTATGGCTTCTCAATTTATAAATTAACAAGGTACGCAGGTGCTACCTGTCCACCTATCCCTCCGCTATGACGTCCCACCTCTTGGTTCACTGCACTGAATCTTGTGGAATGCGCCACGCTTCTTTATCAGTGTAAGTTATAACGAAAAATCTGCGAAAATGCTCAAGAAAAGCGCCTTATTTTCAGCAAGACATCGTTTTCATAGCCATCCTGAAAGCCTCCTGGTGCACCCTGGTATAATGTGTACCTTTAGTAAAACAACGTGAAGCACATTAAGGCTAGATAGGTCATGTGTAGATAGCAACCAATTAACCTTCCATAACCGGAAGTGAATAAATAATAACTTCCGCTGCAGGTGCAACTGATCTGATCGATGATATCGATATTAACACAAGCACCCATATTGTGAGGAATATATTAGATATTCCTATAGATCATGCATATCGCATCTTCTAACGATATACCTTCTTTTATGAGGCAAAATTTCACTTCAGTTAAAAAAAAAGTGGATGTAACAAAAGAAATACAACACTCAACGATCGAATAATAATTGCAACAATTTCAAATAACTAAATTAAACATTCATAATAAACAACACTAATCGACAGAACAATTATCAAAGAAACAAAAAAAATATCATTTCTCATAAATAATATGCAAATATGCAAATTAAATTCTAGAAATTGCTCCGAAAAATAGATATGGTCGATAAAATACTCCTTTTTTTTAAAAAAATTTTTTATTCTCATTGAAAAATGCAATTTTTTGAAATAAAGAAATTCACAAGGCATCATAATGGAGCTTTTCACAACATGGAACTTAAAAAACTACTAAAATATAACAAATTTCAAACGCAACTTTCATTTCGTTTCAAATACAGCAACTTAAATAAACCTAAGTTGTAGTTTTTTTTATTCCCAACTTCATGCAGTAATTTCGAGTGGAAACAATATGCTGTTCCGATTGCAGAAATGACTCATTCATATGCATAAAGAAGAAACGCTATGAACTTGCACAATAAAATAGCCTCGGGCTTTTTAATAAAGCGACCAAGGTTGTAAGAGATAAAATCAACAAGTCAATTCTCAACGGCCCATCTTAAATGATCAAAGCCAGAGAGGTTGTTGCCTTTCCACCGCCTTAGGCGTGAAGCACTCCTCTTTTGTTGTCTCGGATGGAAGCAAGTACCCGTTTCTTATTCAACTCTAGTTTAAGTCTCAAATCAAGGTCCAGGTAGCTAATGAGAGCGTTTCACAACTGGCACCGATCAGAACAGCAAATACCAATCATGCTTTCACACAAGAAAACAATAGCATCTGGCGTCTCCGCAAAAAAAAAAAAACATTTTCAACAACAAAAAAATCGCACAAAATCGAGGTTAAAGATCATTTCCGGCTGAGGTTCTGAACAGGTAGAGTTGTGGACTGTAGCGTTTTGCGAGAAATACGATGGTGGCCAGTGGTCGCATCCCTACCCAGATATTGCACCGTTATCATTGAGCCCACCTCTAATCCAAGTGCACTTGCATGTGCCACACGTCGAGCATCCAAATTACTG
The DNA here is from genome assembly GCA_013433145.1 of Ascaris suum. Classification (NCBI taxonomy): domain Eukaryota; kingdom Metazoa; phylum Nematoda; class Chromadorea; order Rhabditida; family Ascarididae; genus Ascaris; species Ascaris suum. The sequence continues at coordinate 13,307,106 of CM024169.1, read as the reverse complement.
GAACGATATTCACATGGAGTAATCGCATGATTAAACAGAACAATATACACAACAACTTCACAAAAAATAAACAAGGACTTCACTAGTATATTTAGGAAATATGCAAATTACAGAACTCGATAAAAGACCGCCTACAGGACCCATGTAGCTTTATCGTGCTTACCTTCATGCTACTCACAGATAATCTTAACGACATGTAAGAAGCTGAACCAATCCAGACACGTTCAAATAACACTGACACCTCCAGGAAAAAAGCTTCATGTCACAAGGTGCTTTAGAGGGCTATATTCCCCGTGGGAATATTTGCTTTAAAAAGCGGCAGTTCCCCACTTCTAAATTTTACCAGCGATTTGGCAGTTGCCGCCCACTCGAAACCAATCGTTTCTGAACATTGCAAGCAAGGCAATATCGACAGGTTATCGTAGAGGCCGCGATGATACTAATAGAAAAGAGGAGATATTACAGGAAAGGAAAGATTCCCTCCAAGATATCGGTTAGTACAGCTTGCAACCTAAGGATTTTGCCTGTTTGTGCGCAAAGACCGTTCGCATTTTCTTCACTGGCCCGTCCAAAGTTTCATAACGAAAGTGAAGTATGCCCCTAAGCCCTCCCTCCCCTTACAAATTATCAAAGCAGTGGTGAACGGTGTGTTCATGCGCCGCATTTCATCACTTCCAAAGAACCTGTCTGAGTCATGCCAAGACGAATACAGGCATTTCACCGCACAATACGGTACTTTAGAAGCTTGCTATACCACATCATAGGTAAAGCGCCTTGCGTTATGGCATTCGGCATCAAACACTACGATAAGTACAATGTGTGGAAAAGCAGCCAACAATATACCTGTTCTTGAGGAACATTGGTCGCATACCCTTTTTGAGTGTCACCATAACTCCACTCTCAAGAATCTCCACGATTTCCGCCTTATAAAGAGCACCAAAATTCAATTCAATATCACTCTCGTCAGCAAATAGCCTACAAATGAATTACTTTTCCATATAACTCAACATACTCAATAGAATATATGTGCTAGATCATTCTTCATGCTTCACCTGTGCATATTATTAACTTTTCTAGACAGAACAAGTACACTGAAGCTGGTAACCCTTTTTTCTTGCGTACTTTACCATTGATAGAAGGAAAAAGCTGCTGAGTTATAAACCATCTCATTTTATAAAAAAGAAAGGAGGAAATGATCTGAAAACATTAGGAGTACATTAGAATTTGCAATAAATTTTATTCATAGAATTCCTACCGAAAATTATCAAAAAATGCCCATAAAAGTTTACAAATACGATTAGAAATTTCATGAAAAATATCATAGCGAGTAGATCGATGTTTATGGAAAGTGTTAACAAAAGTATTGATTGAATTTCGATATATTTTAATTTCAGGATGGAATATTCCATTGAAAGATTAGATGGCTATACGCATACGAAAAAGCCCAACATTTTTTCCTTTGTATATCATGAAACAAAAGAAGAAGGCCTCGTTTTCTTGTAAGCCGAATATATCTACGAGAAATTCCCTCTCTCTCTCCCTTTGAAAAAAAAAAAAAGAACGAGCAAGAAAATAGTTTTTGCAAGCAACAATTCTCTCTTTGCGTAGTATCGTTCGCTACGTAGACGCTAGGTATTGAACGAAATCAAGAAGCCTTAAAATCAGCGTGAAATAAATCACAATAAAATAAATAAACATTCACCTCTCCATCATTTCTTTTGCTTCCTCTAATCTTGCTCTATTCGGTGCCGTAAGGCAAATATTTGCATCATCTTCTAAACTTATCTGCAAATGAAATGATAAGTTTTATACAGTCAGAAATGCATACCCATAGATATTTCATTTCATAGCAAATTAATCACAAAATCACCTATAATCTCATTAAATATGGCGCTTATTTTACGACTTTCATCTCGAATAGAAGGGGAATGTGCTAGCGAAGATGATGACTTAACAACATATCATCCTCGGAATCACTGCGATATAACGTCTTACATAAAACTGCATCACAACAATCACTGTCAACGTATGAGCCTGTATGATCATCTCGGGTACACTGCTTCCCACTTTAAATGGACACCGCACTAGGCGCCGTTCTCAAACACCTCAAACAACGTTTTTCATCTCATCTATTTCTATAAGCTCAAACAGAAGTATGCTATATTTCGACCCACTCTCACCCACTCTTCACATCCATTTAGCATCTTACCGTTACTAAAACGCATATTTTGAAAACAGCGAACAAAAGCAATTGATATCGCCATTTAGGCTTTGATAAACTTCGATGCATTATTGAACTGAGAGATTACTTTCTTCTTACTTATAGGCTTTGCAGCATATTAGTATGTTGCAGGCCTTCTAATCTCTACTACGGTGCACGCAGACTGGCGTAGTGCATTTTACAGCCTATGCGATATACCGATACATCCGATAAAAAGTATATAAATAAATAAAGAAAACGAGTATATCAATCATACCTTTACACCAGTTTCCGCTTCGATTAATTTAACATTGTAAGCACCGCTTCTAAAGAGAATATGTCTCCTAAATATCGGTATAGAGACGTTCTCAGTGATCGGTACAGAATCTTTGAACTCCGCTCTCGGTGCTTTTTGCGCTTTCTCCATCAATGAAAGCACATATGCTATACCCTCTCGACCTCGTGATATTGCTTCGTTGAGAAGTTGCCGACTTATGCCGGCTATTTTCAAATCGAGTTGCATCGCTGTTAGACCGTTTGAAGTGCCTAAAAGGAAGTAAACGATACATTCCCGTTACTCCTGCACGTGGTTAATGGCTGCGAATGCGCCTCTAAGGCCGAATGTTTTATAAGAACGTCGATTCGAGTTTCGACGCCGATCCTATCTAATATTTCCAGGGAATCAGCAACTGCACTAGAGCAATCGTCGCTCATAACAACTCCTCATTTGAGACCGCAATAACGGTTGCTGGGAACATTGCAGAGTCATTATTTCACCGTCATCAATGCTATAGCATCTGCTTCACGGAATACAGACCATTCATGAAGCAAAATGTGTGAAAATTTCCTTCAATTCGGCGCCTAACTTCACAAGAGAGGAACATTTTATAAACGTTTATACAATGCCCCTGACGCATAGATATCCGATAAAAGCAGAAGTCTACCAAACTCTACTCTATATACTAAGATCGCAAATATGCACATATCCATCTCTTAATTTAATTTAATTCAATACTTAATTTAACTCCATTCCATCGCTTATTAAGAAGATCTTGCGGTGAATTTCAAGCCATTCTGCAGAACGTTCGTAAAAATTTGTAAGAAGAATAAATAGAACAATTAAGAGAAGAAATGCTAGCTGGCAAAGATCTCCAGTATCAGCCAATCACACAAAACTATTTTTCGAAGAAGGTGGAGAATGTCTCTGTAGAATTGTTCCATAACGGCAACGGGACAGGATAGTTTCATCGAAGTCGGATATAACACTAATCTCATCTTTTAAAAAATGGCAAACAAAAATAACGTCCGAAGCAACTTAATATTCGACTGTTGCATAACTATAGATTTTAGAGATTAATGAAGCGAAATCGATAGATGCCTCGGGAAATGAAATGGCACAAATTTTACCTGCAATTTTGAAATCCATATCGCCGGCATAATCCTCAATTCCAAGGATATCGGTGAGGAGTTTATACTGAGAAGCATCACTATTAGTGATCAATCCGATAGCAACACCGGCAGCTGGCGCTTTCAAAGGTACACCTGCGTCCAAAAGTGCTAAGCTGCCGACACATACTGATGCCATTGAAGATGAACCGTTTGATTCCAGAACCTTAATTTAATTAACAAATGGAAAAAAAAATCACCATCATTTACTCAAATTGCCAAAAGAATGGCCAAACCAATGATACAGGGGGGAGCGTAGTGAGGTAAGAACGTCAAGAGGGACTCGCAGAAGAATAATGATCTGATTTCTCACCTTGTGTTCTTATATAAAACACTTTTCTAGTGGAATTTTGACGGAAAATCGTTGATGGAGGAAATAAAAGTTGGAGAATGCACAAACTGTTAGCAATAGACACATTTAACAGTTAAAGACACCTGACATGCGAGACGAACGCTATATGGGAAATTCTCGGGTATCAGATGTTGCAATGCTTTCTCGGCCAATGCACCATGACCAAGTTCACGTCGATTAAGACCTCGTGAAGATGAGATCTCATTGACCGCATATGGAGGGAATTCATAGTGCAACATGAACATTTTACGCCTCTGAGCACCGAGTAATTGCGAGATGGAGTCCGGATGAAAGGCCGCCGATGGTGCATCAAACGTTACTGTACCCAACACCTTCAACATTCACAGCAACTATGTGAAGAACATGATATAGCCGTATACTATAGCAAACGGTATTTTAGTATACTCGCAGATTTCGCTAACCTTAAGCAATTGCTCGCTTATTTAAAAAAAAAAAAAAAAACTTTTTTTTCAGGAAGGTGCAAAAGTGGAAAATCTCGTTATATATTTTACTACCATTAAAATGACTCAGATTTAGAGTAAACGCAATAGACCTTATAAGTGTTACTAGAGTGAGGGGGGCGGTATAAGCATCCAAGAGATCGATAACCTAGATTAATAAAAAGCGTCCTAGAGAAAAACGCCTCATACATTAGAGTTGGCAATTCTATTTGGACATATATGACAACGACATAAATCGAACTTGCCTATGCAGCCACTTCCAGCATTTTCGATTGATCGCCATACGATCTTTCTTATGTATGTGCGGAAGTTGCAATATTAATCTACACTCCTATGAAGACTCAATGCAGTTGGCACGTTAATATATTCAAATGCCATCACTTGTATAAGCACCCAAATGAACAAAACTTTTAAGCGAATCGTACCTGAGTCTGTCCTCGTTGAAACAGCGCAGAGCCATGCAATTTTTTGTAGAGATCAACTTCAATATTGATTGGACGAAAGTCATTCAACGCACGCCCATCACATCGAACACTTGTCTCGAGCACCATTTCCCTGCACAACAATTTTGCATATTTCATCAATAAAAAAGCAAATGAGCAAAAATATCTATGATGATGGATAAAGATAAGAAGTTCATTGTTTTAAAAAAAAAAAGAGCAGAACCTAAGAGAACCTGAGTGTTTTTTTGGTGAGCGAAGAAAAGATCTGTCTAATAACTGAAGGGCTTTCATCCGTGAATGCGGCCAACACCTCATCACCGAGCTCCGCGATCGCAACATCACGAGATGTCTTGTCATGACTCGTATCGCTCAATATGTAGTAAAGACGCTCGCTGCTCAGCTTCGCCACCTCTTCAATTAAAGCCTCATCCACTTCCGGTGCTGCCAACTGAAACCAACTTGAAAACGCGATGGCGATTTTAACCATGATGACAACTGACTAAATGATAAAATATGGTTATAACTAATAAAATAGCGATCATTCAAAAATGAATACCAATGTCCAGCATAAATTTTTTGCTTATAAACATAAGTAGCCAATGCGAATGCCAATGACTTGCTGCCCCCAATTTGTGCATAATATTACTTATCAATTTTAGTGAACAAGGTTCTACCAGACTTTTGCCTCATCAGCTGTCAATAGTATTATTTATAAAATAGATGTGTGGTAATCGAAGAACTTCAACAAATGGTTTTTTTTTTTCATACCCATAAAAGGTTTCCTTTATACCAATAAAGCTTTAGAAAAATCACTAAAAATATATAAAAGGAACCAACCTCACGTTTTATTTTTCCAGCCTCCGAAACGATCTTCTCAATTGCGGCAGTAATGCGCGCAACAGCCTCAAGTCCCGCTTCGAAACATTCGTCCAACTTGACGGCATTCACTTCACATGCATCCATATCTATCATGAGGACGCGTTTGCCATCTCCACAACCACTCAGCACCATGTTCAGCTTTGCTCTCTTTAGCTCATTTCGAGCTGGATTCACAACTACCTGCAATTCCCGTCTGAAAAGACTGAACTCATAAATTAAGGTGTTCTAAAAATGATTAAAGCCAGACTTATTGCCTGTCGATCTTTGCTATTGAAAGTTCTGGTTGTCCAATCAGAATGGACAGCAAATGTCTCCTAGCAGGTATGAACGGAAAGAATTGTTGTGTTGGCCATCTCTTGAAGAGAACATCAGGGAAAGAAAGCAAACCAAGGAACATATATGCGTCGTTGATGTACTCTGCCCATGAGTTACACCACAGTGCAGGTTCCTTCCCTCTTCTACTGGCACATGAATATCGTTGAAACCATACTGCTATACTTTCGACTATTCGAGACTGCGAAACACCTTCATTCTCTCTCAGAGTGTTCTCCTTTAGTAGGGAAGAAAAATAAACATAAAGCATACCCTATCGTCGATAATAGCAACTCGAACAGCGCCCACAGGTCCATTCCAAGGGATATTCGATACAGCGAGAGCGGTCGATGCTGCATTAATGCCTAACACAACGCCATCGCCCGTCTCATCCAAGCACAATGGCTTGCAAATCACCTAAATTGAGTTTCATTCAAAAGCCAATAAATTAAATTAAACGAAATACCTTCCAAAGATCATCGCTACCAACTCAACTTGTCTTTCACAAAGACGACGTAACGGTACAAAGCAATTATGAGGAAAGCGCATATCATTACATACAGGAAACAATGGATGAAAGGCGTATATAACAAATGAACAAATTGGAACCAATAGGTGTATTTCGATTCCGATGAAGCGTCAGCAATACTTTAGTTCATAATGAACTATATGGGAGATATTGTTGAGATACTTAGAGATTAGAAAAGGTGAATATATGCCCGGATGTAATTGCCAAGCAGCAAGCATAGGTCTAAAGGGGTCTCAAAAGGGAAATGAAGAAAAAACACAGAAAGAGTTTGTAAGGTGTATGAATTGTTTTTGAATGAAGATATTGATTGCAAGAAATAACTAATAAGAGATTATTAAGCAAAAAAGAAAGCCGGATTCCTTGTTCACAGAAAGGTGGGAAGAATAGAAGAGGACCGGGTCGGATTAAATAGCCGCACTGTCATTTCAAGGTGACTGTTCCCGTTTAAGGTCTCCTTCCACCCCCCCCCCCCCACATCGTCCTACCCACTCAAATCAGTGGAATCAACAGCAAACTGAGCCCGATCGTCAAACCTGTCGCAGACAGTAGAGATTATTAACATGATCATCGCATCACCAATTCAAATAATTGTCCGCATGCCTACCTGTGTCGCATCTCTGTACTGCTCTGGAAACAGCGGTCGTATAGACCGATCGATAATTCTAGAGGCGAGTATATCGGCATCACTCTGTTGCATTTCTCTACGTAAATAGTTTGTCGGGATCCGACCAACGGCTGCCGCACTCTGCTTGAAATCGACGGTTAACGGCAGGAATGACGTGGTCGATGATGAGGAATCCCTCTCACCAACCGCCGTCGCCAGAATCTGCAAATCGGAATCTGCCTTCAATCCTATCAGTAATAATGTCGCCTAAAACCCTCTTAAGCATTTTCGTGAATTGAAAGAAAAAAAAAAGAACTAAATGAAAGCATGAAATCAATGAGCATTTGAGCAACACATAACGACCTGACTTGTTCCTCTCGAATGACATTTACATAAAAAGGATGATGAATTAAGGCTCGACTGACAAATGGACCTTAGCCAAGACTAACAGATCCCTTTAATAGATTTTCTTGTTTTTTTTTTTCAACAAGAAGCATAAGTTGCAAATTGAAATAAGCTTTTCATAAAAACCTCTTCGTAGCATTATGTGCGCTGGGATGCGTTTTGCATACGCCTACTTAAGGATACCGTTGCCTAAAGTATAGAAAAACAATAAAATAGAACAAATCATGCAAAATAACAAGTAACTACCTCAACTAATAGGAAACTGCATCAAGTGTTTATCCGTTGATGGATTTATCAGGTGATTTCTCTTACCTCGTTGCGAAATTAAGTGCTTATTTAAGGACAGGTAAGCCTAAATTATAAAGGTAGGTTGTAGCGTCGATTGAATTGGACGCAACAATATCAACAAGGTTTTCTTAGAATAACCGAATAACCACCATCCCACCTCAAATATAAATCGACAACTATAAGAAAACTGGACAAATGGGTTCGTTAATGACGGCGAGAGTGGGCATACGACTAAATGAAATGAATTTCTATCGATTGGCTTTCATGGTTAAAGAAATGGAGCAAACGCCATCGATAAACATAAGCTGGAAGAAGGTGTGAAATGAAGCGATGAAATTTATTAGTCACCATCAAAAAATAGGATATTTCAAAACTGCAGGAAAAATGTAATGCATCACTACTTATACATTTGTAGCTAAATGAGGCTGCAATAAACCTATATCTTTAAGAACAATAGCCACAAACCGCATTATCGCCTTGCGAGACGACTGCAGCTCCATCAGCGAACCTCGCCAAATGGCCGGTCTCGAATTGAATATCACCACTTGTCGATCCAACAATGGATACCGCACATCGCGCCAATGAGAAGTAACGCACACCTGTCCGACGTGTGATACGACGCAAAAAGAATCGCCAACCTGGAGGCATAATACCCGCCGGACCCATCCCCACTAATCATGCAACCAGCAACCACACCGAGCAAGACCAATAGAAAGCAACACCTGAACATCAACTTCAAGTTATCGTCCACAAACCATCGCTCTCGAAAACCATCGAGCGTGTGTTCTGTGGATTCGGCAGATTTAAAAATGAAACAACTTTGCGAACAATGCTTTAGAATTTCACATCATCACTTATTTTCTCCACCAAAATAAAGCAACAATGGAAAAAAGCGACAAAGAAGAGCATAACCAACCTATAACTGAACAAACCGAAGATTTCTTTTTTAATGAATGCCATTCCATAATTCCCGACAGCAACTCAATTCGGATCCCCCACCAAATGCTTTCAAGAGTCTACCTGATGCACAATTATTATATAACCAGGTGGCACATTCGTCGACACCATCCGCAACGATCCATTGATGTTTCTTCTTTCCATCACATCTTATATCTTTGCCTTTTTTATTTCTTTTATCCTCTCAAACCTCTTTTTTCTCACCTTTTTACAAGACTTCTTTAAAAACTATTACTTTTCCACCATTTAGATATTATATATAACCCGAAGTATTGACCCAGCCCTCTTCTCTTCTCAACTATCTTTGTATCAATCACCCTGACAACTCGTCGGTGTTTATTGCCTAATACTACCTTAATGCCGGAGAAAAAAAAAGCAACAACATTATTCAGTTCTCACATATAAATTCAGGTCTAAAAACGATGAAAAACAAATCTCCACATGACCACTTTATGGATCCTATATAAATAGCCAAAACAAATATCAACATTGCGTCCATTTTATCGATATTTTATTTTATTCGTGAGAAAAATGATACACTTGATAACGCATATATGAAAATGAATGATAATATAGGAATTTAAAATCTGAGATTATACTCGTTGAGATTTATTCAGCGCAAAAAATTTCCGAACAGATTTTATTGCATTTAAAACGAAAATCCAGTACAAATATAGTAGGTGCCGATTAGAACAATAAAATAGAATCAACATTTCATACGGCTCATATCAGCATATTTCTTTTTTTTTTTAATAGAGAGAGAGAGAGAAAGAAATATATATAAATTGATATTTTTGATGCGCAAATTAAAAAAAAAAGGAGTACGATGAAGCCATTGCCAAGGTTCAACAAAAAAAAAGAATAAAGCAAAATGCTTTATGCAAAAAAAAGAAAAAATCGCTATCGATTCATTCGAAGCGCTACTTAATATGAAGCCACAAAAATTAGCATATATTTAACTAACAACAATTATTTAGCATTCGATTCACTAATGAATCTAATAATAACCTCTTCAAAAGTAAGGATACACTCGAAAAAAAAATTCCCCTCCTTATTTACGAACCTGGCTGTGCATCAAAACAAAACAAACAAAAATCCCCTCCTTAAATATGCTCATTCCAATAGATGAACGAAAATAATCAAAACATATATTTGTATACAATTCTCTAATCAAAGAAATGTTGAAATTAAATCAACTTGTAAATAAGGCATCACGAAGAGTAGGACGCATCAAAAAAAAAAAAAAAAAATTCATTAAAAAGAAGTGCCAAGACACAGCATTCTTCTAAGCATAGACTTTCAAAAACACACACACACGCACAACAGCAAATTTCATTTAATCATCCGTTATGTAACAAGTGAAGCAATAACTGCAAGGAGACCATGCAAAGGTGCAACGTTACTCAATTTGAAGACGCTGGAATTGAGAGCGGGAAAGGATGATAAAGACCTCCAGCATAGACATCACATCAGCAAAATATATCCTGCACACAATTTACATATTGGAAATCATCCCACTTATTCCGTTTAATCAGAAATCACTACTCAAAACTGATGTCTAGATATCTTTCTCATCACACTATGAGGGGGGGGGGGGATGGGAGGAGCAGGAGGGAGAAAGGGAAGGGGAGAGAGGGATTGGAACCTAATTTAACACTTAAAAATAATTGAATGGTCAAGATCACATGAAAGTAAATAAGTGTATGCAAATTTTTCCACTTTTACCACCTCAACGCTGCATTTACGGCACAACTTTCAATCGCTTCGCTTTTAGCTATACCACATGAAGTTGCACAATTCGTTGTAATTTCACACGACAAAAAGCGAGGCGAGCAGAGAATACCTTCACAAAACAACAACAGGAAACTGAAGCCAAGCACAGTCCCAAATGGCCATAACTGCCAACTCATGGCACGTCTTCCATTTTATTCCCTATACCGTAAGTGCATTTCTTCAATTAAAAAGAAAAAAAAAAGATTTCTATGCGGACACTCCATTTCGACGAGAATCTTCTAACGGTACACAATCATAAAGCACCTTTCTGATAGTACAGACGATCCGCATATCATTTTACAGTTTCTCAATGCTGTTTTTTTTTTTCTAAGATATTACAGCAACCCACTAGGATAATCTCCAATGAAAACTGGAAATTCCAAACTTAATGCTTAGCTCTAAGCTAATAGCTTCTAATTTTTTCAATTATGAAACCCAGCCCAGTCCATCAGAAGTGAATTTCGTATGTTTTAGAAATAGCCCTAGGCCAATTTTTCAAAAAAAAAAAAAGAGAAATAAAAGCGATTTGCCCGAACAAAGCGCTACCACCAAAGAAAGCCAAACAAATGATATAAAAATATGCAGACAAACCGATAGCTTTGATTGCCCAACCATTCAAGCGTATGAGCCTGAAATGAACTCTACAAAAACGCTGCATATTTGGGAACGCTCCTCTGAAACACACTATAAAACCTACTTCCATATCACATTCCAATATTACTTTCATCGCCTCTCTCAAGCAAATTTAGAACATTCTACCAATGCTTAAATCCTCTCAACTTCCACTTTAAGCTCTAAAATATGAAGGGATTCCTCTTGTCTCCAGTCGCTGAATGGTGCTCCCATCCTCCAACCCCCGATTATTCGACTGCTTCTTTCAAATATAAAAACAACGGTAAAATTGTTGCAAAACATAACCACTAATCTACAATTTCCGCGCAAAACTCTGATCAAAACCATAGAAATTTATAAGTGAGTAAGCGAAAAAAAATCGCGAGTAACAGAATGATCGGGTAGGGAAAGGGGAATAGAGAGAAAAGGGAGAGGAATATAGTCGAATACAAGAGGATAGGGATATGATTATACGGATGCATAACCCTGACGTTTGGCACGTGCACGTCCAACGAGGTAAGCAATAAGCACAGCAATGACGAGTCCAGCCAAGCACGCCCCCACAATTATTGGTACAATGTCTGACGTTCGAGCGTCCAAACTGCATTGCTCAAATTCTGCAAAATGAATTTCGTTACAACGATAAACGATAAACCACAAAGATAAGATGGCACAGTTAGTTACGCAGAAAAATAAAATATCACAGATATGAAATCTCGTCTACAATCAAACTTTCCCTCTCCACTTGCTATAATCTTTTGATACCTATGTAACTATATACCTATAAAAAATCGAAGATTTATCGATGATGCCAATCAGAAAAAAAAACATAAGTGAAAATTATTAAGAGCAATACACAATCTGTTTCCTTCTTAAGCAATGATAACGGCCACTATGCTACTACCTCATGCTTCACCTAATCATAAACTCAAGCCAATACAGTGAATCACTATCGATTAGATGGAAATGGTCTGAAGAGCTATATAGAAGTGGAGGAAAGCATCACTTAAATCACTAAATTATCGCAGCACATAGAGAATATCACTTAAAAATCAGCCATTATATAAACTATCAAGAATTATTTCTATAAGAACTCATCACTAATCGATTACTATCACTCAACAAAATCAACAGTTTCTTGGATACAACCTGTACTCATTGAAATGCATTCCTTACTCTCTCTCTCTCTCTCTCTCTCTCTCTCTCTCTCTCTATATATATATATATATATATATATATATATATATATATATATATATATATATATATATATACTACACATTCAATAATAATATTATTACCGCACAGTCGCATAATGAAAAAATTGAAAGCGTTTCATTTTTCAACTTCTATAGCTGAAATTATAGCAGCCATTACAACGGAAATTAATTTTTCCTCAAAAAAATGTTCAACGATCATTGGTTTGCATTGTAAATATACCACTCAAAGCTCATTTCTCTTTTTTGGAACTATACGAAGCAATATCAACGCAGTGAGTTATTCTCCTCAGAAAGATTCCCATAGAAAAACTGTTTTTTGAAATGCAAAGAATGCTAATAAAAAAAAAAAAAAAGAAAACAGCACATACGTTGCTCGGATGGGAAATCGGTGGAGTTGAGATTGGCGAAAGCGATCACTCTAAGATTCTTGAGGTTGACCGTCGCATCAATGAAGCTCAACGGTGAATCCGAACATTTGAAGCCGTTCTTCTCCTCGGCACCGATTTCTACCTCTGCATGATCACTGCGAATATATGTCCTTTCTTGCTCTGAAATCAATTCATCAATCATTCTGCGCAGAAAGAGACAGCCAACCTAACTTCCAATATCACCACTCACCTAGCAGAGTGAATTTATAAAGGCGTTATTTGTTCGGTTACGGGATCCGAATCCATGATCCAGGGAATATTTAACTGCCTGTACTTCACAAGTATGTCTACTGCATCGTCTTCCGTAGGTCGAATAAGTGCGAAGACAACTACCAGACAACTCTAGTAAGCCATACAAAGAAACCTTTGAACGTATTAAATATTACCTATTTAATTTCTTCACTCCACTGATTACCAACTAAACTGCCCAAAACAACACCGCTCAAGCTCGAAGAAAAAGATGTTCTCCTTCGACGATACGTGCCCATTGCATGCATTAAGCACTCATTCCATCTTCTTTCCTCTCTGCCATCCCGACATCGCCTCGCATATCCCATTAGTCGCCGTGACTACATTGCGTGCTGCACATTTAAACTTACGCACACCACTTAGGCTCATCAACCATTTGGCCGCAAAGCCCATCTCCGGGACAAGCTTCAAGCATCACCAGGTTGAAAAGCTCTTGTAAAAGACGAATAAATTCGTAAATTTTGACAGCTCCCGAGACAATATTTTATGACACCCTCTTTCTCTATCACTCGTACTTTGTACACCCGTTATACGAGCAAACAAACACGAGTGTAAAGCATTTCTCGTATTACCAAACACCCAACTACTGTAATATTGCGACATATATCTTAAAACCATATCACATCATTGACACAGTTTAGGCGGCTCATAAAACCATACAGGACAGTGAAGAAACCAACCACTAGCGTTCATTGGAGAGTAGAAGAAGGCATAGAGCTCGAAGTCTTGTACACGGAATGTCTGTTCGTGCCCTGGTGCAAACCAGACTGTCAGCTTCCAAAAATTTTGTGCTTCCTTCATCGGTGGCTTTATATCGTTGGGTAAGAACCTGAATTAATCCCGGTAAGCAGCAAAAAACGGCAACGAAGCTTCCTCTTCATTAAATAAATCGTCCCAACAAGAAATCATTGCCACATCGACAAGCAACCTCCACATAAACTTTATAGGCGAACGAATTAATATTTTCCACAGATAACCGGGATTCAAGTGAAAATTACCTAGAAAAACAGGAAACTGAAGCCATCCAACAATTCTGGGCAATAACTTTGCCTCCGATTTGTGTTGCATTCAGGTGTTCGCTCAACAATCTCTCTAGATGATGATAAAATTATAAAATTTCATGTCATTCTTACGCACTGTCTGCTTTGCTAATCCTCACATAACTGATACGCTGCTCAGAACATTATTATTCCCCTCCCAATGCCGTTAATTCTAATACAGATATGCATATGACTTGCCACCCACATCGATCCATGTAAGAAATGGAAGAAGAATAAAGAAATGAAGAGAAGATAGAGTGTGAGCGAGCCGAACATCAAAGCTTATTTGGGGGTTTTATGATCTAAAATTATAAGAAAAATGCGACAAACTTGTAAAATATTCATTAAGGAATAAAATATCTTCACATAAGTACCGCTGGGAACCGTTCGAAGAAATATTCGATATGGCAATCATGCACACCTTACAGGTAGATATATCAAAAATGTATATTCAAAAGACTTGAAAATACCGACTCGATTTCGAGGTATTGCACACTTTCATTTTTTCGCGCTTCGTGACATTTACCTCTTGAGCCGGTTGTCGTTACATTAAACGAATACTCCACTGTCTCATTTGTTACCTTAAGCAAAGAGTATTTTATTCACGGAGCCTATCATCTGCTAAGAGTACATCCACTAATGTCGTGAGACACCTCATGTACCAAAGCTATCGTATCGCCATCGCAGTCATTTCACCCCCCCCCCCCCTCCCTTCCCCTTGGCATTATCCCACTCTCCTCAATTCTACGGTTTCTTGGGACCTACCATGACATGATTAAATGACACGAAGTCTTTTCCCTGACAGAAATTGGAACCAAAACTGATCGTTACACAGTGCGTGCTGCTTCATTCTTAGATTATTAGCCTAGCTCTGAAGTTGTCGCAATTCGTTAAGCTATTCTTTTCCCTCAACTCCAAATCCCATAAACTGAACAAACTCTAAACATTTCTCTCTTGTATTTTAGATGTTGGTTGGTAACAAAAATCAGAGGAAAATAATTATTTGAATATTTCAATAATAAATAAAAACGGATAAATTGAATCTACGAATCAAAACTTCAGAAAAAAAAAACCCTCCGCAAATATGCCAAACGATTGCCCACTATTCCTTCTTTACTATTCGTTAATACTCTCATAAATATGTGGGCTTTGATTATTATGCGAACGCAATTCTTTGCCCTTAACAACAAAGAGGACAACCTCGTTGTATTTGAGTTTACCAGTGATGTTCGCCTCCATAACAATGCACACTTCTGCTCCCTCTTGTACTGACCAATGATCTGCGACTGCCACGCCAGCGACACACGCTAAATTAGTATGACGATTACATTGCTATCACTTTATTGCCACAACCAACCTCCCCACCTCTTTCCACTTCCAGCCATATTTTTGAAAATATTTTTAAAAAAAACAACTGATATTTTATCATGGATAGCGAGGGGATTAGTTCATTTCATATTTTCTTCGCGCAAAAATGAATGGAAGAGAAAATGTAAAGATACTGCGATGGATGTCAGATTTCCCCTCCTCAAATTTATCAACATCCTATCACCACTTAATATCTATATATTCATTTAAAAAAGGGAAAGAACTCCTGGGGCCAAATGGAACCGCACTAGCAAACGATTCGCTCCGCTCACTTCCACTATTGCATAAGCTTGAGAGCAAGTTCGGCACTTTTATGCTGTGTAACACTCGACAGCAAACTTCTATTGAAGAGGACACGAGTAGAGCCTTATTTCTCGAAATCCTCGATAAAATCGGATATCCTCAAAAGTGGAGATATCTTGAACGAAGCAGCTCACTTTGGGGATTTCCGGACGACTAAAAAAAAACTACTTTGGTTGACAATACTGATCTCCAGTATATACCATTAAATATTAGGAGATCAATTTATTTTTAAATAAGTTTTATTGAATACGAAAGCTTTAATCGACACAGCATATACGAATCGTCTCTTTCTTAACGTGGGAATGGAGGAAAGGGGGAGGAGGGCGTTAACGATTGCTCTACTGCAATCAACCCACCCCAAAGCTAATTGTAGTCTCAAGAAGAAGAGATCAACTGATACTTTATCGATAAAAACAACTGAAAACATGAACGCCTCTAAAATTAAACGGATAAGAAAACCTTCGTTTGCAGAAAAACTGAATTACATTTAATAATCCATTAATGCAAAATGACTAGAAATTCTTTCTTCAGCATAACTTTACAAAGATTTACCGAGTAATATGAAGTTCATGAATACATGCATGATCTTCTTGCGAGTAAATTACCGAATACCTGAAAGAGAAAAAAAAAACCATTATAAGAGAAAGTGAACAACTAAAAAAATGCCATACAATAAACATTACGATTTACATAAAAATTCTGCTTTAAATCTTCAAAAAATCGTCATACATTCATATACGATGAAAACAAATAAATAAATAAATAAATAAATAAAGAGAAAAACAACCGATCACCTCACAATATCGCACAGCAGTTAGCATTCAATGAGAGCAGCAAAGCGTAAATGTATAAGGTAGTGCGACATACATTTGCTGCAAATAAATGTTCTACTACTCTTTGTCCTCTGATCGCATTTTCTTTTATGTTTACTTTCGCGGAAAAATCCAATGATAATCTCCAAATATAGAACCCCAATATGATATCACACGCTGTCATAATCAGCTCGCAGCAATTTGAAGCATAAAAAACCTCATCTATAATGACTTTCAACAAATACAAGTTGGGTATTCATAGAAAACTTGATATACTCTATAGGATTCTCCACCTACTGATTATCTCTTACCACTCATAAATGCGTCCATCTAGAATTTTCCAAAACAAATACCAAAAAAACGACAATAATGAATTTAATTCTCAACAAGCTTGACAGTGATAAGCTGTAATGCTCATGATAAGCTGTAAAAGATGGATGCACTCTGCATATACCACATACTGCGACTTTTCAATGCATTCTCGCTAAGACCAATGCAAAAGCACAATCCTCTATTCCAATTTATTAGCTAATTCATTTCTCAGACAGGTAAATGCCATCTTCAACCCTCTTATAAAACTTGAATTAAGGGTTTCCTAGGACCTAAGTTCCTTAGATGACAAAGCATTTAGTATGTGCTATCCCTATACTGAAAAATGTTTGCATAAACAAATGCTGTAGAAGCGAGAACAAATGATTCGACAGGCTGACATCTATGAGAATGGCCAACGTTAAAAAAAGCTGATGTAAAGAAAAAGCTTCCCACAGCTTTCATTCATATATTGAAAAGTGGGCGTCTTCAAAAATATTTCCTCTCACAAATAAAACACCTCGCTGAACAATACTCCAAGCCTCCCACCTGAACCCCCCCCCCCACCTCCTTTACTTACCTATCAGCACTTCGCACCAACTTAAGCTGCTATCTCTACCAAATTCCACTTCGTTAGACTTCGCGTTAGATAAATTAAATGAAATAAAAAACTTTCCACTAATGTTCGAGTTCAAATTATGTTAAACACAACATGAATAGTGGAATCATTTAATCAGCCATTAGGGAATGATCACAACGACGAATCTCTCAACACTAACAAAAAAAAAAAAAAAAAATCAACGATCCGCATGTCCAGCTGGCACGAAGCATCTGTCCTCGTCAGCTGTTCATTTGGCTGTTACATCAGCCGAATGAATTTAAAAAAAAAAAAAGCTTGACCAGGTATATATTGGTAAAATGCTATTTTTGTATAGCAAAGAGAAATTAAACCAGCCATATTGAAGCAAGAAGAAGGGGAAATAAGAGAAAGGTGAGATATCATTCATCACATCGAACGGTGAATCATCCCACACACAACGTTCACCAATGGCACTAACATGAAGAGTAAAGCAATGTGGTTAGTGCAAGTGAAAAGTGGCACACCACCTATGCACCAGCCGGCTGCCTTCTATTCAACAAGCGTCGATCAACCTCAAACAATACAAATAATTACTCGATTAAATGCTTCATTCATGTATTATTTATTCATTGATTATCACCTATAGTAATTACTTGGAACTTTTATGCAAATTTATGCTTAAATAAATTTAAAAACCTATAGAGGGGAAATATTTCTTTTCTACGCATTTCACCTTTGCACAGCACATCACTCTATGTAACCCTTATTTAATTATTCCTTTTTCATTTTATTTCATTTACACAAAAATCTACTCTTCTACAAAATTCTAAGATTTCCTAATGAACACATAATCATTCACAAATTGATTACAATCATCCAGCCATATCTTGGCACTTTGCCAACATTTCAGACGAAGCACTAATGACCATCAATACCACTCAACTGATCAACACGATTACTAGTAATTGTAACAGTTAAAGAAATGCAATTATAACACAAAACACCCTATATAGCATATAATAAATAGAGACTTTTATAACAACTTAACGACGAAGATATTTACAAATAGAGAAGAAACTGAGGGTAATTCATTAAGTTAATCTTCCAATCGTTATCTTAAATACAAAAAACTCCAAATTATATAATTTAAAATAATTCAACGAATTAATAAAAATTTTAAAAAAAAGAAGTGATAATAAATGGTGGAAAAAATTATTCATCAATTTTAAATCTTTACTCATCAAGCAGTAAGTACAATTATGTGCAACGGCAATTTGAGCGTTGCATGTGTGCAACGAGTGGAGTTCATCACGAAAAAAATCAATGCAATGAAATCGACTTCTCTTTCGATGCGTTTCAACCAAAACTATCATTTACCTCCGTTAAACAGAAACGATCTTTCGCAACTTCTTAATAAATAGATCGTCGTCTCTTAAATATATTATTTGGCATAATGCCAAATTTATGAAAAATTCCTTCACATTGATGCACTTCACACAATGAAAAATTGCAAAAAAAAATTATGCTCATTTATAGCATAAAGCATATTATTTTCCAATTTATTGGGATTTGCATGTAGTTGAAATATATTATTTATAATTTTAGAAAATGGATCAAAGTATACGATCAAAAAGTTTACCAGATATCAATAATAACGCATTATTGATTAACAAATTCAGGATCCACCTCCGGATGAAATTTCCGGACGGAAAGCATGCAACTGTGAACTGAACAAATACGGAAGAACCAAAAAAAGAGAAAATTCACCATCTCACATGCAAAAAGAATAACCGAAAATTCACTTAAAGATATAAAAAACTGAACGACTCTCATAATTACCTGTAAAATTGTCGCCAAACTATGAACAAACTAAATAAATCGTTTAATACGGAACTGAACTCTTTTTTTTTTTAAACATTGCATTTCATAGAATTCATCTAGTGCAAATGTAAACGAGAACGATGTTCATACCTAATAAATGGTCGATAATGACTCATTAGAAATATTTCTACCCTCATAAAAAACTACTTAAATATCATACCTGGTGATTCACCTGCGCAATAATTATATCATACCTGATGATTCACCTACGCAATACTTCCAACAATGATATCTAAGTGATGTTTGTTCTTCGTGATATAAACAACTGCTATTTGAGTAGATCTATAAACACTAACGCCTATTAGGTTTCAACAGTAAAATATTTCAAATAAAAAACCCATCAAAATTTCTTAAACGCTCACTTTACTGGAAGATATTTTCCCCAACCGAACTACAAATTTCCCAACTTCTTTACTGTATAAATAAAGATTATTACTATTATTATCATTACTATTAATTATTATTGTTATTACCATTGCTATTATTACTATTATCATTATCATTATCATTATTATTATTAAAGAAAACGAATTTTCGTCCGCTGAGAAGGGGTTAAATTATTCATCGGCGTCGCAACTTGCCCACTCAACCTGTGCTAATACCTTCGACGTGGAAACTAAAACAAATTGCAAGATCAACTTGCCCGTGCAAAAAAAAAAGGATCGCAAGATCACACCGGAAGCAAGTATTGCATCGTTCAACTATGTAATTGTTCCACGTTGACACAGGAAGGAAAATGAGAAATAATTTAGTTTTATTTGCTAAATTGTGTCGGAAATCTCTTTCGAAACCATAGAAAATTCAATTCTTTCTTTCATCAACAGTCAATTACCTTTCTACGACATTTAGATATCAATGTTCTTCCACTAAAATGGACAAAAAAAAACACAAAGATTAAATCCTCCGAAAAAGATACAAAATACAGAATAAAAAAAATCAATAATACTACAACGACATCTTCTCTGGCCAATACTAAAGACTTCCAAATTCAAAATTTCGTTCACAAAGGCAAATAAAGAGCAATTTGCATGAAACAAGAAACAACGCTTTCATAATGCTCCAATTAGAAAAAAAAAGTTCCTAAACAGTCAAAAAAAAGTTTTGGTATGTCCGCATCTATAAATATTAACGTCAAGATTAAATAAACACACCGTTGACTAGTAGCGGATAACCATCGTACCTGTATAGCCACCTTTAATTGAAGGAGTAGAGATACCTGTAGTAGGTTACCGATCAGCCCCCTCCCTCCCCTCCCCCCCCCCCCACCTGGTTCCGATTAAAAGAAGTAAAAAAACCATGCGGAAAATCTTTAGCAGTTTTTTCTTCTTTTCCCCATCCCATAAAAACATCAAGCAAAATTTTTTGCTTCCTTCCTCATGTTTTCCGGCAATTTCTGCCTATCGAAGAACCATGAACACCCGCTTTATGATCTCCAGCTCTCAAGGGTAACTAATAGCATTTACCAGATGACCTTCAACTACTGGAAGATGTCCAGCGGGATCTCAGTTGGTATCATCGACTCCAACAAAACTCCGTAAGGACTCTTGAGCAGACTTTTAAGTTACAAAGACCCGGTAATTCTGACAACGAATGACTAGCCGAAATATCTGAATTAAATTTTTGTGCCAGTCGCTTACCATTCCTCATCAACGGATTCTAAATATCATAAAAGCAAACTTTCTGAACTTTATCCATCCATAATATTTCCCCTCCTCAAAAAAAAGCCCTCTCCCGCTTGTCACATCTGTAAAGCGGCTGTTACAAATCCCACCAGACAATTTCTTAACGACTCTTCGCAACAACTGAATTCGAAGCGATTCGCTTACCTCTTAATCAGAAATCATCTTCTTATCAATCTATGAGAGGAAATTTTTGAACCGGAAAAGCTTATTTCCTTCGGATATCCCGGTCAGCAAATATTGCAAATCCTCGTCAGTCAAAAACATCAACAACATCGATAAGTTGCTTTTTAAAAGACACCGATCCACTGCAATGGCGAAATCTTTCAAACTCTGTCATATTTCACTGTCACTCTTCAAAACTTTTGCCTTGTTTGATTCGTTTTAACTTTTTTCAATCCATTCCGCTCATATCAAAATAAATTTTAAAAAAACTTCAGCTCATGCCGTCCACCTCCCTCTCAAAACTTCCATGCTACCAGACTAGCTTTATCTTCATTTGCATAACTTTTTCGAAGGATGCGATTATACCTTTCACTTCAACATTTCGACGTGCAATCCCCTCTCGTGAATTCCGATTTTAGATACAAACACAGGCTTAAAGCTTTAAATATGCTTTCATATTCTTCCGTCAAGAATTTTAATTCGCGATCTACGAGGTTTTGAAATGAAGATAAACGGTGAAGTGGTGGAGGAGGAAGTGGGTTGGTGACGGTACTCCCTCACGCTCCCCAACAACTCCTACAGGACTCCGAGACCTATTGTTCATGTCAGCATAACCAGTGAGCGGTAAAGTCCTCTAGCACTGTACTACTGAATCAACAACGAAACCTCTCAATATGCCCCAGCAACTAGTCTATCAAGTTGAATTAAAACTTCCAGTTAAATTCCTGCCCACCTATCAGGGTATTTTCCAATCAACATTTCAAACTAACTCCCATGAGAAAAAGCCGAATTCACAGATATAAATAGACCTGAAATCCCTATTTACGCTACGCACACGTACAAACTAAATGAATTTCGCAATCACCACATATACGTCCAACAGTCTCGAACTTTCTGTTTGCACCTCAACGCGATAAAAATACCAACGTTTCCTCGCGACTAATAGTTTATAGCAACAGAAGCAAACTAATGACATAAACTCAAATTTCCATTTCACATTCACTAAACGTTTTTTTCTATTCCAGCGTACTTTCCTGACCAACCGATCCCATAAATTGCCTACAAATAGCAGAACTTACATAAAAATGTACGCATATTTTAACTGATCTAAGTGATCAAATAAATCTTCGACAAAAAATTTATCACCATATGACTTGATAGATATAAAATTTATGCAAATTTTGAGGCACTTTTTAATTTGAATGTAATTTCTATCGAAACTGATCGATCAACTTGAAAATAGGTAATGGATATTAAGCTAATAAGAAAAATTATATTCGACACAAACAATCGCAGCTCTAACTTCAATGCTATCCGAGTATAAATGCATTCAACCGAATAAATATATTTACAGAATAAAAATCGACGTTTATTATTGCGTTTGGTGAAAACGGATAAAGGCGGGGAAAAAAAGAGGGAAAATATATGCAAAAAAATGTTTACGGAATTTTCCTAAATTGTATTTTTTTAATACAATTATGCAACAAATAGTAAAGAAAAAATCTTTTAATGCAACAAAAATGTATAATAAATTCTCAAAGAAAAAATGCTCTATTATCACTCACTATCATTTATCATTTCAAAACAACAAAACATGAAGGGGACATCAATGGAAGTTGCATCGGTCAATTTTAGCGCAGAGAATGGAGAACGGTAACGATACAAGTGGTAATCGTTATCACAAAAGAGGCGAGATGGTGGAGAAAAATATTCTAAGTGCAAAGGGACGTTCATGAGTGCAGCGCAATAGCGAGACACGTCTATTTAACTAACCTCTCTCGAAACGAAAACCTCTGTACCACGGTGACGTCACCATGATGGTTCAACCTTACCACTCATCAAGTACACAAACATTTGGCCTCATTCAATGAACCTTTCCTGCATTCTTATTCACCACCAATGACAGGCCCATAATGCGATGAGGTTCTAAATTAGCAGTTACTCTTAACTGAATCCCGAAGTTTCTTAGCCGAATTCATCGTTCGTCTCGAAAGATTGATGAAATTTAGAATCGTTACAAACACCTCATATATTGTTGTACTTCAAAGGTCTACAATATTCCGTGTAAGTTCTTCGACTGAAATCCTCCCACAAACAGCTCTCAAGATTTTCCACGTATATCACCGCCGGAATTTATATCGCAAATGTTATGGGTATTACTCTCGGAATCGATAAATGACGCTAAATCCACAAACAACATACCTATATAACAAATTCAGGCACCAACAAATCATGTATTTCATATTGGCATCATATGTTATGTTAGTATGAATGACAGTAAGCACACCTTAATTATCGGGACCTTCTAGTTCGGGAGTTTTTGAAAGAGGGAATGTTATAGTTAAGCCTCGCAGGCGCCGAATGATACTGCAAACTCGAAGATATCCGAAACACGAGAGCTCCCCAAGCATGCAACATCATCGGTGACCCGAACTGCAGGATACTGCCATTGGAGGAGGATGGTCTGCGCTTACCCTCTCCACCTCGTACAGAGAGCTCCAATCCAACCCAATCACAAATAATACCGTTCACCAATACACTCACCTGAGTGATCGTTTCGGCCTCTTAACACGTATCCACTGCATTTAAGGTTATTTAAAATGCAAGTACATCAAGAATATTCTTTAACCATAATCTCTCAAAGGTGCCAGCTAATATGCCGAAAATAAACCAAAATGCACCCAACTCATATAACAACAATTTATCATTTTTGCTAATTCAAATCATAGATTCAATGCATTTAATTAAAATTCTTCAATTGTATTTCAGAAAAATAAATACAGCAGAAAAAAAATGCAATCTATCCAACACTCAAAACCTTTATCTTGCTTGCTATATTCGAGCAATAAAAATTCAACACTATAAACAAATATAGTTCAAGACTCATTGACATTAACCTCATATAATACCTTTTAGTGAAATAAGCTTAGCTAATTAAAGACGAATCAATTACATTTTGCAGGATTTATTTTAGAAAATCTGATCTGGTTTTCAATTGATCTTTTTTTTTCTAACTTTCAAAAATTTTTCTCAACCATTTCAGCAGTTTTTTTTTTTCATCTCTTTGAAGAAAGACTTTATTACTATTGGCTATGCTTCTAGCCAATCCACTAGCCGAATCATCTCATAAGTGAACAAATTCGGAGGAAAATATTTTACATCTTTTTCTATGTTGGTTCAACTCCTTTTCTATTAACATTCCAACCTTTTCACCATATATATCGTCTATTTATTATCCTATTTGGTTTAATATTCAGTAGAAAGGTGCATAACTAAAATTTTTATTCTATGGAACTACGGGAAAAGAAACTATGAGACGATTCGTTACGAACTCTTCATTGTGAATTTGAATGTCCTCCTTTTGGTGGTCTTTACATTTGACGGTAGATATGAAGTTCTGGTTTCGGTATTAACACATTAGGTTATGCGCTTAACCCTTCTTTCGCTTCATCTTTTATATACGTTATAACGACAAAGCCACTGAAATCTTCCGGTTTAAGCAACCACCTTCTGCAGCACAAATATCCTGCTTATAAGCCCTTTTCCGCTTTTCAGTAAAAATTTCAGTAAAAAAGTTAAAAACAATCTGTAAGGCAAAAAGTTAAAAACAACCTTGAATGCCCACGTATGTTCCATGTGTATAAAAGATATTCATAGGTTTTGTACTTAAGAAAAATTAAACACGAGATTGCTCCATCACCATTAGAGATATGCGATCGGATCTCCACTACTGATAACAGTTTCTGGGCTAAAACCCTTCGATCGCCCTTCTCATATTTTTCTAGTTGACATACTGAACTATCCCAATAATCGAACTTCCTACAAAAAGGACCGCAATATTACCTTTCATATAGGTGAAAGAAAAAGAAAGCTCACTTAAAAAAGTCACTACTGCAGATAATTTCCCTCATTTCATTATAAAACCAAATAATTCGTTATCATTTTTATATGATGACTCTTGCAAAGTACGGGATCATCCCAAGAAATCTCATCGAAATATCCATTAGAATTCTCGAGGAAAGGTGCGTGCAACCTACCTAAAAGCCGATTTCCTCTCATCATAAAATTACCTACAACAGACAGTTGGAACCTCCTTTAAAGTCGATTTCCTTTCATCACTCTTCACATATTCATGGATGAGGTTGTCAACCGAAGTGGTAAATATACTAGAAAAATTGCTGTGCAATAACTTTATTGGTATCTTTATGATGTGTTCTGCTTCACTTCCGACTGCAGTCGCTTCTTCCATTTTGACTATAGACGTCTCATTTTCATGCATATATTAGTGTTTCATTGAAATTTTTCAATGCATTTCCGCTTGCTAGTCTTACATCCAAAGCAATTTTTCTTTCTGATGTTGCTGATATTTTTCTAATTACTCTCGGTTAAAATCTCTTTCATAGAAATACGAAAATAAACTAAACGTGTAAGTTGGAACAGTTGAACGCTCTCGCTGAAATTGATTCCTTCAGTAGATTTATGTATCGAAATTCACTTATTGAAAATTGCGCTTGATTCTATTTCTCAATCAAATTCGTCAAGAATCTCTTTATTCCCTTTGAGAGAAATTATTACCGTCATCTATTTTGCGTCTAACCAATATGAAAAAAAAAATCATCCTTTCCCGATAAATCAGAGTTGAGAGAATAAAAAACCTATTCTTCAAAGAGGAATTTCCTTCAATTATGCACTTGACAATCGAGTATTTAAGTTTTGTTGAAGAAAAATATACGAGTATTGTAAAAGAAATTAAAAAAGCGCTTGATTAAAAAGAAAAAAGAAGCATTGACGAAGAAATCCATCAAGATCGACAACAAACAAACACTATCGTCGCAATACAACTCATTCCATTTTTATGTGGAATTTCTTTCCAGTAGCGAAATGCAACGAGAGCGAAAAATGATTTTCTCAGGAGCTGAAAAAATTTATATATTCTCTACGGTATGTCATAAACGTGAAATGGTAGAAACTTGAAATAAACCTGAAATAAGCTCAGGTTTAAAACCTATTTCTTAGCAAAACAAAATAAATTAAACCTGGAAATTGCGCAATATCTGAAAAACGCCACATGAATTTTGAAATTTGAGAACTTTTTCCACCTTGGTGATATACTGTTACAGGTAAAATTTTTGGCGATTTGCCAAAGTTTTTTCTGATTAATTTCTTAAGACCCATTTTACGATCATAAGAACGTTAAATATAAATAATGCACAATAAAAGACGTCAGCAATCATAGTAAACATGAGAATAGCAAAAAGCAATTTCAATAATAATAATAATAATATTATTATTTTTTTGAAATGAAATTCTATAGATAAAAGACATTGCAATAAAAATTGAGGTATGCATTCTACCTGTAAGGTAATAAGAGAACGTAGGAAACTCATCATTCTACCTGTAAGTATTTCTTTGTGTGGGCAATGTCATTGTGTATTCAACTACAAAATATTTTCACTGGATTGTACATGGGTGAAATCAATTTCGTGCGTTGATTTAGACAAAAAGTTCTCAATATATGAAGACTGTTTTTTTCTTTTGTATCGGCAGCAATCCTTGGATGAGAAGAAGGATGTCCTCTTGAAGTTCCGGGATAGCCGAAACGATGGACAAACGGTTATGATGGTGGTAGCGGTTCTTTGATTACCTGAAGCGGCAAACTATTCGCGTTTAGAGGCCTTCGGTTGCCGAATGTTATCGGAACAACCGCTTTGCATCTTTCAATTGTTATTGTGGCTAACTTCTAGAAAATAGCTGCGAGCATTGGCTTCGTTTCTTTCGGCTATTTGAAGACGACCATATGAACTTCATTATTATCGATCAAAAGTCGTCAAAAACTCTTGAGCGCATAATAAATACGAAAAGCGAATACTTTATAGAAGCATTAACCGTCTTTCCTCATAAAGTGAGCACATTATCGAAGTTTTATATATTTGCATATTGCGCATAAATTTTAACATTTGCAAATTAAATGTAACAATTATGAAAGTGTTGAAATGATCAGAAATTACAAAAATTCTATTGAAATGAAATTTTAAAGACGATGAAAAAATTATTGCAATCGTTAGGAATTATCAAAGATCAATTTATTGATTGAAGTGATCGCATTGAGATGATCATATTTGCATCGATTTGAGCACTGGCGATTTCGATCGCATTGAGATGATCATATTTGCATCGATTTGAGAAACGATTTCATTGAGAGTATTCTGAAAGTTCAGCATTTAAATAAAATAAGATTGATAAATACAATGCGGAAAATTTTCTAATCTCATTGAGTTGAGCCTTCGAATTGCTTTTAAATCAGGTACTCTTCAACGTTTTCTTGTAAAATATTTAGTGATCTTATAGTATCTTAATATTCGAACTCTATGCTCGTTGACATCCGTATGCGTATGCATACATTGTTGGATCACTATGTTTGACGTATTTTCATGCTGCTCTTTAATGACCTTCTACAAGGGGATATCTGCAATCATTCTCGATTCAAAAGTTGCTTTTGGCGAGTGTCGAAGTGCATCGTTGAGAATAACTGAAAGATGTTGGATTCGATTGTGACGTTATAAATTGTTGTGACGATCTTATTTCTTATCTTGAAGTGCGGTATTTAATATGCAATATTGATAAATCCGGAAAAAGCCGGTTGAAAATAAATGAAAATTTGACAAGGGTGGATCTTTAAGAAGGAGGAATCATAATAAATCAGAACGGATCAATTGATTGCATCGTTATGGCATCGTTTTTTTTTTTTCTATTTCTTTCCTTTTTTTTTCTCTCTCTGTTTTATATATTCTCAACATTAAGGCAATTTTATCGATAAATCTTTTTTAATTTATAGAAATAGTGGAAAATTTTAATGAAATATGATACGTTTTCTAACAATCGATGAAATTATATAAATATCATTTAATGCACTTTTTTTTATATATATATAAGGAAAACAATAATAAAAATAAATTAAAAAATAAACATTGAATAATGCTTATCTTTCTTATCACTTTGCAATAAACATTAGGTTTTTTTGTAGTAAGATTTAAGTGCTAAATTTGACATCACACCAGAAATGTATAAAGCTTAGAAACCATATAGCTATGATCTACATTGTAATATTTATGGATTAGCGTTTTTTTTTCATTTTTCATTTCTGATACTAAACGTTTTTAACAGACAAGAAAATGGGATCCCTCAATATAAAGCATTTCCGGGAGCTTTAAGTCACTCCGCATTTTACCATATCCAAAAAATAGCAGTTATTAGTATTTCTTGCTTTTAAACGAGTTAATCAAATCTCGATCCTTATAGTATTTCACAACCAGCATTTCTGGTCCCCATTAATTAGATTCATACTACATAAAGACCTCAAAAACGTGACGTTTTCACCAATTAGGTGCCCGATGAATGAGACTTAGGGAGGCGTACAGCGTATCAACATAGATGGGATCCCACTGCAAGTATTACCCAAGAAATCGTTTCGATAAGCTCTAACTACAATCTTTCTTGTAGTGACGATTCATAAATACTAATAAAGAAAATATTAAGCGGGACAAACATTGCATAGGCATTTATATGCTTCGATATCCAGTTGAAGTTGGAGTATACTCGCTCAGCAGCCTTTTTTTCTCGTCGCTATTTTTGTGATACGAAGATAAGCAACGAGCGCAATTGAGCGACCGAGCACGGTATTTGATTTCTTCGAGTATTTCATCCACTGATTTCTGCTTTGTCTCTAAAAAAAAGTTTCACTTAATTTCAAAAATATTTAGCGCACAATGGAGAGTTGAATCCTTAACACACGTGAAGATTGACAGCTAGCGCAAAGAATATAGAAGTTATTCAAAATGGATGACATTGCATAATATTTTGCATTCAAAACGAATGAATTATGCAGCAATCGTATTGATAGCTTTCAAAAGTCGATTGTGCAGAATTAAGCGTTTGGAATTTGGCCAATTTCCGAAAACATCGATCAACGCCGCTTATGGTATTGTTTCAATTACAATTAAGCATCAAATCAATACATTATAGTGAAATTCATTTCATATTTCCTTATCTATGCACCAAGGAAGATGATCAGTAATACGCATTTGCAACTCCATTCAGTAAGCCAATAAGCTAATGTTTAAAAGGAGTGAAATGATGGCTCATTATGCCCTTCATAGGATAGCGATCAGCTTCAATATTTCATTAAATAGAATCGCTTTTTGGCCAGCATAATTGCCAATCAGCTTTTTGCTAAGGAAAAGTTTTCAGCGCGGTATAAATTGTCAGCTTATTGTGTAAATTATGCCGGCCCAGTTTTAAGTTCGTTGTTTTCGTGTACAAACAAACATTCGTATAGAGATGACATTGTGGCTTATTTAAAAGACACAAAATGAATTGTCGTTGTCATGTGTTGTAATAAATCTCAGGAAATAATAACAATTTTCTAGTTATAAAAAAATTCAAAAAAAACCGATAGTAGAATTACCTGGTAAAAGTAAGAAGACAAAGAAAGTGCTAATAGTGATAAATATAATAAATGGTAAATAACTGAACGAAACGCCCACTAGCTGCAAATAAACAATCCTTAAAATCTATGAAGCGTTTAAATATACCATTGCCTTAGTCCTACCTAGCCAAATCCGAAATTTATGCCCCGAATATATCGTATCACTTGAAGCATTCCTCATAATTTCATTTAGAAATTGCTAGACAATGTGTTAGGCAGTGCTTGAAATCATACAAATAAATGAAATAATCAACGTGCTTCTAGTTGAAATAAAGTCAAATTTTTTAAACAACATAAAAGTACCATTTGGGAGTGCTATATTACATTTTTTTTTGCATCGGTGGGATGAATTCGTTTGAAAAATTGCAAAAACTTCTTTATAAATGTAGATTCTTAGAACGTAAAAAGTTTTAGCGGATGTAAGGTTCTTTTGAAGTTTTTTTTCCGCTGCTATATAGGCATAAATCTTTCCATCAATACAAAACTAATAAAGAAAATGAGCGAATAAGTGAACTTATAAATACCTCTTGAAATGGTAAATAGGCACTTGAGATAATAAATGCAAACGTCCATGCAACAAAAACAGCAACGGTCACTGCAGCTGCACGAAACTGTAATTGAATGAATTGGGCTTTCATTAAGTTACTAAAATGCGAGAAATAATTTCTTATTCAAGCAAACTACTTTGCCGTATCGTAAATAAGCTGAGAAGTACCACAAAATGCACAACACAATTGGTCAATAATAGAAAGTGCATTAAAAAAAAAAAAAACACATGAATGAATTCGGATAGTCAAAATCTTCTGATTTTTTCACCAAAAAAAAAAAAATCTGCAAAAATTTCGCAGAGGAAAATTCCCATTATGAAATTCAATAAAGAGATATAAAGCTCGGCTATACCGACAAAGTGCGCCTTTTAATTTTCTGCTTTCTTTTCACAAACAACTTTTTTTTTTGTTCAATATAATAGACTATTTGGAACGTTGAGGCTTATATTTTCTTATTGCAGATGCGAGTAAACTCGTGACAATCAACGAGAAGTTGGCAAAAAGAATGCTGAAACATGTCATCTGCAGCATGTAGCATATGTTCTCGTCGCTGTTAAGCTGCGTCTATCTCGACGACTTGTCAGCCTTCCAAACGATAAATGAGGTCGCAATAAGCTTATAGCTTTCTTGCCATGACTTCTTCACCTTAAGCAGCTTCCGCCTTCTTGATCAATAACCTCACTTAGAGACCTCAAATATTTCTGCTAACTATTAGTTAGAATCGAGTAATTAATAGTTAATTAGAATAGTTAATAATTAGAATCGAAATATATAAGGCTTACCTGAGTGGTAAAAAGTTCACCGGTAATCATCCATGGGATTGGAGAGCCAACACCGTATACACACATATAAAACACTAAAGCACCGATGCTTCCATATGATGCCCATTTCACCTGAAAATTACTTTCGTTGCTGTCAATAATCATGCAGAAATATTTCCCTCTCAGCATTTCTTTACTTGAATACCAATTATGAGATATACCACAAATTTCTGGCGGTTAAATTTTCTGATATGCCAATTTCCGATCAGGATAAGTGGGAATTCCTTTCAAGGAAAGTGCACGTGTGATTTGCGTTATTTGCACTCTATGCATAAGACCAACCGGTTAGAAAAATACTTTTGCGCATAAATATCGTTTAAAGCATCAAGCATTTGTTACTGACAGTATATTGCAGCATATTTTAGAACATTGTAACTAAAACTTTCCACAGTTAACATTTTGCCATAATCAGCACAATTCCAGAGAATGCATTCAGTCATCGATGGCAATATTCTCTGGATTGAAATGCTCGTAGCATATACCGTAGAGTAATATTGAAGTGCGGTGAAGATTGTTAGAAGTATAAGAGCGATATCGCATGTGATAAGTTGAAATAGCGAAAGACTTCTACGACCGACTCGTTCGATAAGTATAGGGGCCAAGCAAGCAAACACAAAGTAGACAATACCGATCGCTAATGTACTATATCTAGCCAGATCACTGCAAAGTGAAATAATTTCTATTTTTTGAATTTCTTTTTCCACAAGATTTGTATCCAAATTTGAAATCTTTTTGCGCCTAGAGCGTATACATCAACGATATGCCGAAAAATTTTTTCAATTTTATGAAGAAATTATATGCAAATTTTTTTTCTATCATTATTACCTTTATGTATAAGAGAAACTCACTATTATTAACTGCAAAAAAAGAGTGCTTATACAACTTTACTAACAGTAATACTATAAATAATAAGTAAAGGATTCATATTAGACGAAGAAAAAAAAAATGCATATTGATGCAAATTTATGGAAAACAACAATAAATCTTTGAATGCTTCCAATATATTTATGTTTAATGCATATTTATATAGAGAGAAAATATGAGTAATTACGAATATATGAACATATGCTATCATTCTTCAATAATATATCAAAAGTTGTGATTGAAAGTCCATCCGTAAAAAAATATGATCGTAGAGGAGGAAAGGTGAGCAAAATACATTTCACAATATTACCGACTATGAGGATCTACTCACCGAAATGGTTAAAAGGTACATTTCTCTACTTACACATTACTTTTTGTCGGTATACATACTGGAATACCTCGAAAAAAACTTGAAAAGAATACGGATGAACAGCCATATCGCAACAGCAGCCACGATCTTAGTACACAGCTTAGCGGTTTATAGTTACCAAATTAGAAATTTACTGTTGTTTCTTTTTAAAGTGCACTTGAATAACGGAAAAAAGAGTGCGTGAACACGTGGAAAACCGTTCCGGAACAAATGCCCTTCCGAAATAGGTGAACTTACACGGATAGTTTAGCGTTCATGAACATATCAGTACTATATGCAAAAACGACGGTGCATCCAGTGAATTGTTGTGAGATCATCATCAGAATAGAAACGACCATCGTTATACGAAGATCATTGCGAGTGAAAAGTTCACGATATGAACCTGTTCCTTCCTGAAGTCATTTCTCGTACCGTATCGTAATGAATCACCTCAAACTGTTCGAAGAGTACACTCCTTACCTTCCCACCAGCTGAATAACTTTTGTTGAGAATCTGATGGTATAAATTTGTGTATTGCGTACCGACCAAAAAACTCGCCAACTAATGTGGTAGCAATCTTGGAATGAAATTATTGCTGCAATCCTTTAAAATTTATGCTTTGACAAATAAATAATAAAAATAATTGCTGGGAACTTTTGAGTCGAATCATGCCTAAACGATCAATTGATATCGTTGTACAACTAAGCGGCAAATATGTTTTTTTTTAACTGCAGAGAATGGAATAAAAAGGCGACTCCAACATAATTTAGATAATTTTAAAGCTAGCCGAGCATGCCAAAAGAATCTGAAAATTTAGAAACCCTTCGGAAATTTCGATTACCCTAAATTATTGAATCGCTTCTTTAAAAAATCTCAAAAAACTTTTTTTCTCGAGCTAAGCAGAACAATGCTAGTGAAAGAAATCGGAAATTGAGGCAAAAAATTGGCAAAAGTTTTATAAAGCTAAATAAAGGATTTAAGATTTGCATTAGTAAGAATAGCAACGCAAACTTGAAAACTCGAGCAAATTAGGCCAAAAAGTTCATTGACGATTCATATAGAGTTTTAATGCTTGTTGGGCTCTTCAATAGAGGGTGACTTTTCAAAGTCGTTACCCCTGAATGTAAATTCAACGACATTATCAATCATGCAGCTTTTAGCGCTCAATATTGCATTGCAATATTGCAATAATCCAATACAATTGTTCTAGCACTTTGCAATCGTTGCAAGAATTATTGCACACGATATGCCGCAAATTGATGTTTTCTTTTATGAAGCAGTTGCTAGCAACAATAAATTCAATTTATGCACGCCCTTTATTTGAACTGAACTCACGTCCATCCGTGGGGAATAAAGAACTTAGTGAAGAAAGTATCGAAGCTGAACGTTGCTACGCCGTTCGTTCAAACAGCTTCACTACGCGTTCCATTTATCTCTTTGTAAAGCAAGAATACGTAAAGAAATAATGAAGCATTCAATGTTTAGTGGAAATGAAAGCAGCGAAAAAAAGAGGAAATAGAGGCCCCTCTCACGTCGCTAGTTGCCGCTTCATTGATAATATCATCGAGAAAACGTTGAGCATGTTGTTCGTGAACAAATTGCTTAACTGCGTGAAATGCTTCACTCTCGTTGTGACGCGTCACCAATAAATACCTGAATCATTGAGCTCATTTCTTTTAGATATAAATGGCAAAAAAAACCCATAATTATTCGAGCGATAACCTCTTCAGACGAAGAAATAGTTCAGATGATGGTCGTATGCATCCATGAACAAATTCCTCCTCCCCCCCCTCCTTCCTCCCCCACCCTTCTCTCCCTATGATATGCATCCATCCCCACTCTTTCGAAATCGAAAGAGTTTTTGCATGAATCTTTGAAAGCCGAAAGTTTTGTGTGACTCGCCTTTCGATGTGCTGATAAACAGTAGCATTATTCATATATGAGCAAGACTTCCTAATTTTAGGCTTTCAAATAATAAGGCCGAAAAATTGAGACATTACAACTCGCAAATCCGGAGTCATCTAAAAAAACCCTCACTTTGAAATTATTTCCTGGAAATGGGGAGAAATTTTGTGTGAATAATTCTGAGATTAGCGGATAAATAATATTTGGAAATACTATGCACAGAATTTTTGACTGCCGAAGAGATCCAAAAATTATCGAATGCAAGCCAACTGAAATGAACTGAGAATACTCAGACTGAGGCGAGTGATATACAGGTTGAATTTTACTCCGCTTGTATATTTCATTTTCGTAAGCTTCGCGTCGATTACGCCGACAATATTAGAAAATCAGTATTCCGGGCTATGCGGAGCATTTCAACGAATAACTTTTCAAAACGAAAGGCATCGGCTGTGCGTTGTTTATTCAAGATAAAGCCTATACACAGACTGTGCTACTACTATTATAAACAAGTGTCCGTGCGGCTTCTCTTTCAAGTAAGATTCGTACAAACTATTCGACTCTTATCACAGAAGACTTATAAGGATCTATAAAACTTATAGGTCTTATTTTATCAGTATATGAATAGCAAGTCTTATAAGGAAGACTTGTAGCCTACACGAACCGAATTTATGCGAGTATTGTGCAGGACGAATTAGCATTACTAAGACAGCATTACAGTGCGTACGTTCGGCAAAACCTATATGCAATCTGCATGGATATTTCCTAGAGCGCTAAGGATACCTGAAAGGAAAAAGAAGAGTTTTGCTATCCCATCACCTTTTCTTTGTCAATTCCTGAATCTAATTTCTCTCCATCATCTCACACAGCGTGGACGCCGTTCCGAGTTGCCTTAACCCTATAGATCGTTCGTTTATTTTTCTGAATTCCTAAGCAACTCCTTACGAAGACCTGTCTCTCGCTTAGTTTGACATTAAGGTCGTAGTGCGGAAGAAGAGGTCAGAGTGGTGCCACTGTTTTACACATGTAACGCTTAAGCACATTCCATTCAAGCGCAGTGAGCATTATTTATGTTTTGCCATAAACGTAAATGATGTCATATCAAAATGCTGTTTCTATGCATATAAGCAATATCTGAATAATGCGTCACTGTGGAACACCGCTCTGAGGTGCACATCTCTGAGGTGAATCTCAACGAAACGCTTCTTCTATTGTATATCACTAAATTAACAAGGCGAACTTTTTTCGTGATTTAATTCACATAAAAACCTAAAATTAAGCATTACTATTGCGCAGGCACATTATATTTTAGCAAATAAATCGTATCTAAATTATCCCCATAGAAAATGTGAATGATAGAGAAAAGTTTACGATAATTTAAACGATACCGTATTAATATATTGGAAATACGTTAGAACGTATCATTCGTTCAACATTTTCTTTTTTTTTTCGCTGAAACATTCATATCATATAAAATTAGCGCATTAAAACTAGCCGACAAGATGAAGGAAGGGCATGCTTGAAACATTTCTCGCTCTTAGAAATTGTACAATACCCACAGCAATTACGCAACTAAATTGCGATCGTTCGGACACGTAAAGAATCTCTACGTAATAGCGAAACTCGTTTACTTACGGCCTACAAGAAACGCTAGACGATTTCGAACACTTACACACATACGCACTGATTAGCAAAACAAGACCACAGCTTATTTATGTCTTCGGCTACGACCCCACAAAAGCATGGGAAGATCATAATGCATGTGGGAGAGAGATCATAACAAAATCGATAAAAATGTGAGCAAAACAACTTGTTATAAGAAATGAAAATCACCACAATCACAGAGATTACAAGACTTATTTGATCAAAGTGGGATACTCATCAACATAGATCACTCGTTAAAACAAACCGACTGTTTGCTAAAGATAAGCTCGAGCTTTTAAACTGAAATCTGTCTTCTGCGAATACCTTAACTTTCCATCATCCCCAAATCGGTTTGTTCTCTAACTTGTAAACGCTAAAAAAATGGGAGCGTACTTGGGACTTTCGGGGCTAAACGGAAGTAAAAGGCAGAGAAGAAGCGCCTGCAAACCAGGAAGCCCAAACGCGAATGGCCATAGATTTTCACTACCCATCACGACAGGAAGACCGACGAATAGTGAAAACCAATCGGAAAAAGCGACTGCCACCTAAAAAAGCTTTTTTTAGTAAACTTGGAAATGAAAATGCGAGAGTGTTATATCAGCAGATGCATTTTATGGTTTCAGCACATATACTAGTTTTTAGAGACAATATTGAAGAAAAGTTCGTCACTGAGGCATTCCATTCCAATTATTACAATCAGTTATTGCATAAATGAACTATATGGAACAAATAAGTCTATAATAGCTAAGTGAAAAGAAAAAAACGATGTGTTAATAAGAAAGTGATCTCATACTTGATGGACAGTGCCGGCGACTCCACGATATTTGATTGGTGTTATCTCCATTAGATATATAGGCACTAATCCAGATGAAAGGCCCATGCAAGCGCCAAGAAGGAGCCGACCAACGATGAGCATTTCCGGTGAACGTAGAACCTTAGTCAACGTTACCAACAACGCTCCAAGCACATTGACGATACCGTTTACTAGAAGACCGTTCCGACGGCCGCAATGCTCCGCCACCCATCTTAACGATTCTTTCTACTATATATTTTCCGTTGACGATAAAAATTTGAAATCAAATAGGTCAGTTCTGCCATGAATACTCAATTATGTTCAGTGAGCTCGCTATCGCTACCGATGGTTAATCCAGTTCCTGCTCTGCTCTGCCCTTGATGGCCTTTTGAATCCTATGGACGATCGCTGTTGAATTCTTTCCTCTTCCTAAGTTTGAATGCTATTCATGAATGCAATCAATCAGTTTACTTCAAGGCGAAACACCGATGGCAGATAATCTCTCTGCGATTAAAACAATGATAATAGTTACAAATAAAGAGTGAAAAGATATAAATACCTCATAAGTGAATGCTATGCATGGTATTCTATAATATCTCGCAAAGCACTAGTGATATGACATCAGCAGAGAGGAAAATGAAAAGCTTTCGAATATTGTAAGCTGATTCCACTCTATGCCTACTTAAATGAGTTTCACATAACAATGATTAAGAGCATTACTGCATTATATTACCAAATAGTTATTGACAACATTACTGTACTGCTTATATGGGAAGCTAAACAACAAGCCACAAGCAACAGAAAGTATTTTAGATAATAAGAGAAAAGAGAAGAATGAAAAGTGGAAAATCTTCGCTTGAAAAAAATTTTCAAAATATTTTCATCCTCTAAGGTTAAATATAATGATGGTAAAAAGTGTCGAAAACTCATTCCTCCCCCCCCCCCCCCGAAAAAGAGTTTATGTAATCATCTATATGACGTGATTATGTTATTTCTTTGGCGTATACTTCTCTTATCTTATGAGAAGCTCTTATCTATGGCAAAAAAAAGCAACAATTTCGTTTCGTCGGTTTATGACAACGACGAGAGACGACCACCCACTAGGAATAGTTTTTGACGGAATATATCGCCGATAAGTTTAATTGATTTTTAAAAAAAATTGGAAAAATATCGATCACGCAATGTAAAGAAACCAAAATAGAGGACATTATTTTTTTTTTAAGTATTGAATTATTACAGTTATTCTCCGAAATGCTTAAAGGATATCATAAACACTCTTCATTGAGGAATTGCTTTCTACAGATAAAACATAAAACAGAGAATCGTTATGACAGATAAGTTGTTAATAAGCTAAACTTATTTGAATAATATTATCACCTTTTTTGCATTATTTTAAATTTGAAATCTATTCTCTTCAAATAATTCATAAACGAGAAAAATTATATAGTGGAAAAAAAAATTTAAAGCGAAGAAAAAAAAATTTCATAAAAAATTCAATAAAAATTTTTCAATTCTTTTAACGCAAATTGTTTAGATTTAATTCTCAAAAATATTGATGAAAATCATCATTGAAAATATCATTTAAAAAATAAAAAAAATATATATATATGAGCGAAAATATAGCAATAATTTGATCAATTTGATCAATTATTAATTAATAGAATACGATTCGATTAATTAAATGAATAGAAATCAACTATTTTCATTTACTCAACAAAAAAACGTTTCCCAACCAAATTGAACAGGATGAGAGAATTTTTAGACGGATCGGAACAATTATAAAACACATACCTAGTCAATAGTGAGCCGACAATTGCACCGATAGATACACTTGAAACAACAAATGACCAAAATATATTGAATTGCGATTTATTCATTAGCGCTGCGTATCTGAAAGAAAAGTCATTTTTTGAAGTAATCGCAAATATATTAAAATAATCATATTGCATTAAAAAAAATTTATATTGAAGAAACTATTCAAATCGTTTCATTTCTACCTTAGAAATGAAAAGAATATTCGAAAATTATTTCCTAGAAATATCCAAGAATATATTTTAAAAAAATCGAAGCGATAAATATGCCCTCATCTCTTAGTTTCAGCTAATAGATGCAATTATGTGAAAGCTCTTCCACTCTTCCTCCTACCTGGATCATAGAGCTAGATAGGAAGAGTCAACTAGGATTCGGAAGCATAGATCTGCTTGGAGTATACTAATTTATTTTTTAAAAGAAATGGAAGACATAAAAATGTATAAAATATAATTATATGCAAAAATTCGACAATGAAGCGATTTAATTTATTCGATAAAGTGAGAAGAAATAAGATGGAAAAACTTCAATTTTCTAAAATTCACGAAAAAATTCCATGGCTGAGAGTGATACAGAGAAATTCTTTCGGCATTGAGACAGGAGGTGGAGATGTCCAGAGTTGACTAAAGGACTCAACTGCCGTGCAAATAATTGGAGGAAGGAACGACAACCATATTGGCGAATTTCATCTCTATTAAGCGAACATTAAAAGAAACTCTTTTCGAATTGTTACGATCAGATTTTATTTTATTCAAACGTATAATCATTTCAATGTCATCTTGCAATTACTGCATAGATTAATAATTACATAAAGCAATAATATTTATTAAAAAAACGGTCAAGCTCACCTTCGTTGGTATGTTGCATTAATCCAGTTAGTTAGGATCGGCTGAGTGGGATTCACGATACCATAGCTATAGAATTGTGCACTTGCGCCTATTGCTACAACTATGACCGTGACGTAATATCGAGAAGTGAACATATACAACAGTGAAATTGAGCGGCAAATCTCTGAAAATGGTGCACTTTATTGAGAGTATTCAAACATCTTGCTTGTGGCAATCGATATTTCCATTCATTATCTCAAAAACAGTTTAATTTTATGACACGATTGTGCTATAAATAAGATAAAAATACACCACGAAATATAACTAACAACAAGTTATCCGTAATTGTAATAAATTTCAACGCCGCAAAGCATTACACAACAGCGCACCTCGATCATGAGTGCAATGATACTGATAAGGGCCGATAATATGAAAACCTATCAGAAAACAGAGAAGAATTTTTAGTACTTTTCATGCATTTATTTATTTCTCGAATAAATAAATAGCCTTATTGAAAGAAAAATTTGGAAAATTTTTCAGACGAGAATTTTTCTTTGTAGATAAAGGTAATCAGTGCAAGATGCAAATAAATAACAGCAAGAGGCAAAATTAAATGAGCAAAACTTGAGCCGATATCTTTTTAAGGAGGCAAAGTTTTAACCAAATTAAAAAAAAAAAAAAAAGAAAAATTGCATCAATTATGCAATTGAAAGAAGTGCATCTTGCTGAAGAAATTTGACACCTTAATGGAAAATCACCGCACAATATAGAGAAAGCCGCATCATGCGATAAGCGATAATTTTACTGATAAACGTCAATAAAAACAAACTAATGACGATCGTCGAAATATGAGGAAATTTTCGCTGCTCTATGAGCCATAAACAACATTCCACTGTTATCAGTGGAAATTTATCGAGAAATTTTCCATTTTCATTGAGGCAAAAAAAATTATCAAACGCTTTCTCAATATCGAAATCATTTCAGTTTTGAAAACTTCGATCTTAGACAAAACATTAAATTGTGAGTATTCTAGCATGAAATTCGAGTACTGTCCCAAGTTTTATTCAACAGCCCAGGATGCTTTACTTGCATTGTTTCTTTGAGGCATTTTTGACAACCCGTGAAAGCATTTCCGGGAGCTTTAAGCTATTCCGAGTTTTGCGACATCCAGAAGACGGCAGTTATTAGTATTTCTTGCTTTTAAACGCGTTAATCAAAGCTATTTTATCATGAAGGGTATGCATTATGCAGCAAATTGGGGTCGAATCCTTGAATATTCCAAGCGTCCTATAAAATGCAGCACAATGGATTTAGTCAAGCGCCGATTCAAGTGATTGTAGATTCGATTTTGCTGAATTGTAAGGAAGTAGCACTGCGTGCTGAATTTCCAGCAGTTCGTATGAATGTGTTT
The DNA here is from genome assembly GCA_013433145.1 of Ascaris suum. NCBI lineage: Eukaryota > Metazoa > Nematoda > Chromadorea > Rhabditida > Ascarididae > Ascaris > Ascaris suum. Next base: position 13,266,358 of record CM024169.1, on the reverse strand, counting down.
GGTTCAATATGCTTTAGGGTGTCGTTGATCCACCTACAAATCGCCGTTTTTTTTGGTAGATATTTTTTATTTTCTTACCTACTGGAGAGTCATGAAATTGGGCCATCGATATAACCATTGTTTCGCACGTTTGTAACAGTTTCTTCATAGCTGCAATTGTCTTGAAGAAAGGAATGACGACTGATTTGAACAGCTCAAAACTGCTTCTAAAAGCTAGTTACCTTCGACATATTTGATCAAATACGGCACTACACGCTAAATATCATTCAGGATATAGTATAAAAGATGCACTTTCAACTATTGCCTCAATATCCAGGATGCATTCAACTAATTAACACAGTTTAGACTGTTGTGGCCCATTTTGGAGTGAGAGTGAAAACAAATGCCCCACTAACATTCTCATTTTCCAAGTTATATAACAATTAGTTTATAAATTAATCAAATGTGAGGTTTTATTGAAAACGCATCGTTCGGTTTTTTAACCGATCGAATATATCGTTACATTATTTTGCTTCAGATCCGCATTCTATTATCATTTCATTTTATGCAGAACGATAAAAGCAATTAAATTTCACATCACAGCTCAAAAAAAAAAAAAAAATCGGAAGGTTATGAACACTTTAACACAATTGGATAATTTTTTATGTTTGTGGTTGATGAGATGATATAATATCATGTATGCATATAAGTTAAATTACACAGGAAATTGTCCATGTTATACAAACAAATAGCATATTCTAGGATAAGCTGGAAAATAAACAAAAACACCGATTTAACTAATCGTATTACTAACAACTTAACCCTATTCATATGTATTTTAGATGTGGCATTAAAGCAAACGTTTGCATTCAACATATAGTAGTTTTGAAGTGATCAATAGATTTTGATATACAATATCGATTGATTGATCAATACAACAAATTAGTGAAAAATGTTTAGCTAATAATAACCTGTGTGAAAATAAAAAAAACCTATTTTTTAATTCATAAACTCATTTTTCTATTCATTTTTATGTCACCTTCCTGTTACCTTTTCTACCTTTTTCTATGACAATAAAAGTACACGAATTCATAGAAAAATAAACTAATAATAATAACAAGATTTTTCAGTAATAAGTTTCATTCATTATTCAAATCCTGTTCTTGATATTTGTACTATATTATGCCATCCGATCGGCTTTTCTAATCTCGTGATTTCTTTCATTTATATTAGAATAAAAGCGAATTTTTTTTTTATAACAGACGTCCTAAGCCTATAATAATAAGAACGAAAATATAAAGAAAACCGCCATAACTAAAGAGCAAAAAATTCTTGAAACCAACTTCACTGTTACAGCAATCACTTCATTACCGTGATACGCCCCCTCCCTCCCTCTCCTCGGCCAACAAGAACGGTCTTTCTTGGAAGAACATTAAAAGCCTATACGATGGACAAAACAAATATGAGGAAAGCAGCAAAACAGCACGAACATTAAAAGCCTATATCAAAATCAATAGTCAAGCGTTCGTTTTTTTCTCGTTCCATTGACCTACTCCTGTACGTGCACCAGTTGACGATATTTATGTGGTACATCCGTTAGAAAGGGAATCTAAATATAGAAGGCATTAAAAAATATGCAAAACAAGTATCGCTGAATTCGATTATAAACCCCTTCTAGTTCTCTTAAAAATTGTCGATTTTTATGAGTATCTCAACTAATATCATAGAAGTTCAGAACTTAAAAAGCTGCTTTCGCGTTGGCAATAATAAAATAAACCCCAAAAAAATTGGAAATGAATTTATGAAACATAGGAGGAACTCGTTGATCACGTAAATTAGTAACAAAACCAAAAAAAAAAAGCAATCATAAAGGAAAGAATTAAGAAAAATGGGCGCTTATGAATATGTCTCATCTATCGGAAATGTATTTCTAAAATATCTTCCAATATTGGTGCATATTTTGCACGTTATCTTCTTAACTAATCACAATATTACCAGGAAAAACTTGTCGCAAGAGTGGATTTCTGTGAGCCAAGTTCAACGATATTTTAGTTAGAAGAATAGATTAATTCGAATTTTACTCTCACCAAAGTATAACACACGAAATTGCACTTGTTTCACACATCACCTTTGGGCAAATATACGAAAGCAAAATTGATATTTCTGTCATTTCTTATAGAACACTTTTTTCTTCCTTTTATCGCATCCAATGGATAAATGTGGATTGGAAAATACCTTCGATCTGCCTAGGAAGAAATTTTCCGAGTTTTTAACAAATTCTCATGAAAACCCACCAACCTACCCTTTTCCGCATCGAAGCGTAGCGTTTCTACTGATCTCAACAAAATCTCATCCCTATCATCGTAGTTTTCTGATGTTTTCCCTTTAGTTCCACCATTATCATCACCACCTCCTCCCCTCACCCTCTTCCTTCATCCATCACTACAGATGAATCTATCTTCTTCTCCACATTCATTCGGAAGACCTAACTTTTAATAATTCGTCGACCAGAGATCATATCTAATATTTCTAGATGATTTTCCGATGAAAAGAAATGAAAAATAAAGTGCAAAAAAAAATCTTCCAATGAGAAAACCTTCAGTGAATTCACGAAATAATCCATTTCATATTGATCGTTAACGGTCCATGCGACCACTTGTAAACTTTTTTCCTTCATATCATTCACAAATGTGCTAAAAACAAATGCATTTCATTCATCAAAAGCAATCTAAACAAAAAAAATTTGCATATTCAAACAATGTAAATTCAAAATTTACATAAATGCAGCATATTTATTTATAAGTTAAGCTAAAGGATTACTTTTTTCGAATACTATATTTTAAAAATAAATAATAGAAAAACTTCTTTTCATATATTTGCGAATAAATTCAATTCAATTTGTTATACAGCATTTACTCAATATTCTTTTTTATATCAAATTTGCACCTCCTAGAGATCTCCACCATTATATTCATCAAAAATTCGGTAAAAACTTTACCTCAACCCTCTCTAAATAACCTCTTTTCTCTTTTGAAATAAGATTTTCTTCCCGAGAAATAAGAGAAACTTTTTCTTCCCGAATTCCGTCATACTTCCGGATAATATTTCCTCTTTAAAGTTTTAAAACTGAGAGGAAATCACCTAAAATTACAAGCTATTTTATATGCTTTTTTTATAAGCTTATCAAAGAACCCATCAAAAATCAATGATAAGATAAACAAACCGATCGATATCACCTTCTTGAGTGAGAATCATTTCAACGCCAAGGAATTGTGGTAGGACAGTGTGCAGCAGCTTCACATTAAGCCAATCCAACGCAATAGCCGCATAATGCTTTAAGCCATTAAAACGTGGCTTCTTATTCTCGATATCACTATACGAAAAGAAATATGGACGCCATGTTATACCTACAAATATCATCATATCACATTTTTTAAAAATATATCATTTTAAAACATAACAAAATACTTTGCAAACACTTGCTAAGGAATGTGTGGAGTAATTGAATTATAATCGAGAAATTAATTTCCTATACATATTACGAAAAACTTTACAGTCTGCTATTTCAAATGACTGAATAAATAATAATATTCGAAAAAAAAACTTATCAAATATAAATTTAAGATGAATTAAAGAAGCGAAATATACAGAAATCAAAAAAAAAAAAAGAAAAAGAATTCCTCTCAATATGTGGCGGCGAAAAAAATTCGAAAATAAAATCAACCGGAAATTAACAAACCTGTAAGGATTTTTGGATCGGCTTTTTTGACCGCATATGGTATCCAAGGAAAGAACGATGAAACAATTACATCTTCATAGAGATTATTATGTGAAATAGCATTCACCACTTGAGAGATCATCTATAAATTAGATTAACTGAGATATGAAATATCAGTTTTGAAGTCACTATCAAAACAAAGCAAGGAGAGAATCCCCTCCCTTCATCCGGAGCCGACTGACTATGGAGATGAATTTGGCTATAGCATGGAGAAAAATTACTATCTTTACTTCTTTATACCATTTAAGGGATGAAATTTTAAAAACAGAACATATAGAAAACTGGAACATACCTCATGGCTGCCGTCTTTGATATCAAAAAGCATTTTGATTTTAGAATTGCGACAGAAACTGACTGCCTCTTCAAGCGTTGGCACTTTACACACTTTTCGTTCAGCGCTTAAATCATACCTTTATTAGATTCAACTCGGAACTCACCTTGATAAAACAGAGTAATCTGATATCGAATTCGATCACAGGTAAATGTAAACTTTCTAATAGTTAGGATTTAGTTGCAACATTAAGTGTGATGCTGAGAAAAGAAAAGGAAACAAGTAATTCGAAAAGGTCGCCGGACGGAGAAAATTTCTCTTCTTTTTTGTCGATTTTTCTCTCCTCCCATATCAGTTACTCTATTCGACTCGCATCATACCTCTGGATCGAGCTACACTTCAAAAATGCTTCTTTTAGCACTACCCTCCTTCCGTTTAAGGATTGATATGGAGGAAAAAATACGCTCATCGATGAATAAGATGCTTCGACGCCTAAGCTTCAGTTGAAATGAAAGCAGATTAGAAGGGACAACACAGTTGTTAGCTCCAGGAAATAAATAGAAGCTAAAGCTTAATGTGCATTCTGCAATAACAGGCTAACACTTTATATATTTCAAGAAATTAACGCATTCTCAAAGAATGCAGCCTAAGATAACACAAGAATAAAGCAAAACTATATTCCCTTATAGGAAAAAAAAGCGATTCATCACCTCAACAACAAAAAATTTCAACACTTGGCGAATTCAAATACTCGAATTTTTTAAATTTTTCTAACACGATCAACTATTAATTTCTTTTTTTTTTAAACGCATCACAAGAAAATAAACAATTTTTCAACTATTTCTTTGAATAGCTTTTTATTAAAAATACGATTAAAAGCTTTTTGAAATAATCAACCATTTGCTTTGAAAAAAAAAAACAAACATATTAAATGAATTATGCATTAGAAAATGAAATATAATAGCATACCCTTGAAATGTGAATGTTTTTGCCGCATCTTTTTCAATAATTTCTGCGAGAAGTAACGATGAGACGAGCATTGGCTCACCACATGTTCTTTGTAAACTATCATCATGCATTAATATCGCTATTTTATCCTTCGTTAACGATAAATCGAACTCTATCAAATCAACGTTAGCCTCTCGTGCCTTTAAGCAATAATAATTCATAGAATTAAATCATCAATTTCATCAACAAATCTTATTATTCATTAATTCTCTCTCATTTCTTTCGCAATGCAAATGATGTGCTTTTTAATTTAATGTGCGTAACAATAAAAAAAATGGGAAAATGCGCCAGTTTCCAAAGTGACATATGCGCCACGTAAATGACAGGTATGTCAGGTAAATAATTCAAAATTTCTCCATATAGATATCAACTGTCAATATAATATTTTATTGCAAAATATGCAAAATATAAAAACACATGAAATTTCCTTTAAAAAAAATTCAACTGGGATGTATACACTTCGAAAATTAGCCGCTTTTTCCGTGGGAATATTTCTTGAGACAGACAAGAGAGGGGAAGGGATGGAAGGAGGGGGGAGGGGGAGGGGGGGAGGGGAGTAGAAGGATGAAAGACATGGACGAATCCTCCATGTACCTTCAGCATTTCCAAAAATCCTTCATATCTACCATTTCTTCGCAATTAAAACTCTAATATCCTTTAAGATAAACGTGGAAATTCATTTTAGCTCTCTTTAACAATATATCACTAAACGATGTGTTATATAAATGTGTGTTATACTAGAGCAATCAATATAAACGCTCATTAATAACACAGTCAATAATGATAAAAAAAATATTGCTTCATTAAAAGATGTGCTATGAATTAATCAATTTGTGAATAAAAATAAACTCGAATAGATAGGAAAATATTTTAATGAACCTTTTCGAAAGATTCGATAGTATTTTCAGGTGCAAGCTTTGGTGAGCCTCGATGACCGCCAACACGAAATCCTAAGAAAAACTTCCCCGCCTGAAATAATTCTTAAATATTCGAATTCTCTACGCTGATTTGCATATTTGAAATCCTTGATCTTCAACATCATTAAACACACTTGTTTACCTTTTAATCATTTTTGCCTCTCTCCCATCTCACCAACACAAAATTACGCTGCATGGGATTAACTCTGCTATGCTGAGATTGTCCTTCATAAAAGCACGTGCCTGTATACTCTACAAATATATAAGCAGTAAAGATGTAACACATATACTGTAAATGTGACATGGGCAAATCAGTGCATACTGTACATGCTATATATCAATGCTGACAATCTTCCACTGTGAAAGCAATGTACTATGCGAGAGTTGGTGACGAAAATGAGTTGAGTTCCCATATATTCCTGCTCCGCCTCTACCCTCAGTGGTGTTAATAAAATCGAAGCATTGAAACAAATTAAAAGACGAAGCACAATGAGTAACGAAAAATTGCTATCACGTCCACCTAAAAGAATGGATTTATCACTACGCTATTTACCTCAAAAAAAAAAACCCTTGCCGTGAAAGTAACAATCAGTTACCGCCATATACAACGTAACATCCATTACATGACATTTCAAAACGCCCGCGTCGTTTATCTCTCACGCTCGTTAAAACCTACCTCTAAAATTCACCTTTCTTCGCTACCACATGAATTATTATGCCTTATGAGAGCACATACAGGACATCACACCTCGCATGACTGCTATTTTATACGTGAGCACCTATTTTACCTGCTCGGAAACAATATTCACAAAGATAATAGTAATTTCTGAGAATTGCGAAAAAAAAAGATTACCGTAGCGCTAGCTTGATGGTGTTTCAATAAACGCCAGCTGATCATGAGTGCACTGGCAAGAATGACTATAAACGCAGGTAAGAGCAGAAATCCACGAAACGACGGTGAAACGAAATAAAAGCATATTATTATAAATATAATCGCTCCATATTGCATCAAGCTAAACATCCCTTCCTGAAAGATAGCCAGTGGTCAACGTAGAAGCAAGCCAATGGTCAACGTAGAAGCAAGCCAATGGTCAACGTAGAAGCACTATTCACCGCAATGAATTGATACTATATTTGAAGAGCCAAACACCTGTATCGCTGTAAAGTGCTTCAATCTAAGCGCAACTCGAATTCCAGAACAAATGGGTATATGATCACGGAAGTTGACACGACATGCGCTTTTTACAATTTGCCCAGTAAATTTGCGATTGCACGGATATTCGAAAATGATCGGCGCTTCTCGCGTTTATTTCCCCTGTGCGACCGACTACATCTGCGAATCCTCGGCCCACGATGCGTATTTCGGCTAATGTGAACCAGTTAAGGAAAAAGCGACTAATGAGTTTTTTAACGACACCTTTAATTATGGATGACACATGAAAGACGTCATCGTTGCGACATGATAAGGAAGAAGGACCTAGTGGAAAGGCGAAGGACGAGGCAAGGTCACGGAAACGGCGAAGGAAAAGGCAAAAAAGTCAATGGAAAGGCGAATAAGGATGCAAGAAGGTCCTAGTGAAGAGGCGAAGGATGGCTCAACAAGGTCTTAGTGAAGGAGCGAAGGACGAGGCGAAAGAAAGGCGAAGGAAGAGGCGACATGACAGGTGGGAAAAGTGCAAAAAGATATTATGGTTAGATAAAAGTAAGAAGAAACGAGAGGATTTATAAGCGGCAAAAGGTAACTTAATGAGGGTAACAGGGAAGTGGTGATAGGAAAAAAAAGCAACAAAAATATAAAAAAAGGATAAAATATATAAATGAATAAAAAAAGACAACTTCGGAGAATTTAAATATTTTAATTTAAAAAAAACCAGTTTCTAATATTTCAGTTCAAAAAAAAAGAAAGAAGAAATCAACGGGTATTATAAGCCATCGTAGTTTCATCGATACAGTGAGGAAGCAAAAAAAAAAGAAAGCTTTAATAACCGCTATAATGCTCAAATTCTTCATTGACGCAATTTTTCTACTCAAAACGGTAAACGACCTTAACCCTATAGAATCGTTGAAATATTTCGATATCGCAACTAACATTTGTGCATTTTCACATCAATCTAATACAGACAGCGTAGTGTTGCAAGTTGGCATCAGATGGATCGATTTTTACCGTCAAAACAGAGCTTACGGCTATCAAAACCTTAAATAACGCCCAGTATTTAACAACCGATTGATAGGTTTATTGATAGAGAGGAAGAAAAGCAACGTCCTATCTGTGTATCCCTTTCGCGGACATCATGAATCGGAATCGACTACACAACTAGACGTCAATCCTGAAAACTTTATTTGAACCAGCATCTGAGCTGCAATTCATTTCCTTAGTTAAAAAGTCTTTCTTCCCCCCCCCCCCCCCCCCTACCCTCCGGCACAATGAAATATGAAAGAATAGACAAGACAAATGCAACTCAGATGACCGGAATCAGAGGGACGGGGGGGGGGGGGGGTGGGGGAGGGAAGGTCACCAAGAAGTAGCCACTATAACAACGCACAAGACCGTCTTTCGCAACGTCGTCACAACGAAGCAACCACCTAATCACTCAAAAATAACAGTAACCCGAATTTTGCGAACCCCAATATGTAAATAGGGAAATTCAAGCAAAACGAATGAAGGAAGGAGATATTATAAATGCCGCATTTCTGAATGGTCCTATTCAAATTTTAGTTCATATCTCATCTAGATAGAAGGATTTTTGCACCTGGAATCAACAGAGCGTGGATAGAGTTTTTTCCCCTCGAAACGTGAATCCGGAGACGCGGATTACGACCACACCTATACACAGCTGTCCGTGAAATATGACAGGCACGAGCGCACCATTGCTGACCACCAAACCACGGCTTCCGCTCAGACTTAGCTAGAAGCGGATTCAACGGTGCAACTTTCGGCTATTCACAACCCATCTCCCACCGGTTGAATCAACCACGGGATGACGAATGCGGTGGTCATATCAGATCTCTATAACATACCTCTCCAAACATCACGAAAACTAAACCATGCTAGCATTTACGAAGGATCCGAAAATGCATCCTTTTCGAAGATCACAACTATAAAATGTTCACGAATCTCACGATATCCACTCTGTATCCCAAAACGACATAACAACTGCACTCAACGAATCTCCAATGCATTCTGAATCATACGATGTGATGAAAAAGAAAATGAGTACAATTTGGTTAATTGATACCAAAAATTCAATTGAGAGAGAGAGAGAAAAAAAAACACAAAGAATATTTCATTATAACGTGAAATTTATTAATTGCTGATGAGATAATATTTCTAAGTGAAATACGCATAAATAAATTCGATCACTTTTAAAGCTTACTGCATAATTATTATTGAAGTATATAATGAAAAAAAAAAAAGAAAAGAAAATTAGCGATGCAATAACGCATTACTTCAACAAAGATATATATATATATATATATATATATATATATATATATATATATATATATATATATATATATATATATATACAATATCAAAAATATATCGATATAATCGGAAAATTAATTTCAAAAGAAGAAAAAAAAAAGAAGTAATGTAATTCTCAAAAATATTTCCTTTTATAAGGAGAAAATTTCATAGTAATTAATAAATTATATTTGAAATTTTCGAATATAAAGAGAAATGTATTTTATGATTCAATTTCTATCTTCAATCACTATTCCCATAGAAAATCGAAAACACTAAGAAGAACTTTTTTATTATAAGCTTTTTATTATAATCTCAGATTTATAATCTCACCTATAAAGGTAAGAATTTCATTGATTATCTCTCCGGAAAAAAAAAACTCATTGCAGCAACAGATAACGTTAAGAACAATGTTACATCAAATTACATTAAATAAATGCAACTATTTGGCACATAAGAAACGAACAAAGTGATCAATGAATGAAAGTTGTTATAAAATAAAGCTTAAAATACATTCATAATCACAATAACAGTACTCATAATTATAATAACAGTGGGAATAACAATAATGTAACGATAATAGTAATAATAATAGTAATAATAATAATAATAATGATAATAGTAATAATGACAACAAAAAAAGGTAAATTGCGCAAAAAAACCTTGAATCAAAGAGCAGCAACACAGTAATTACAAAGGATGACTTCTACCTCGTCCAACCGTCGCTCTTTTGCCGCATGTGGATAAGCGGTGTTATCCATAGGCTCCGTAAACTAAACGCCCTGGATACCACCTTCCACCAATATTACTTTAAATACACATAAACTCTGTCACCTCAAAATTCAGATTCGGTGTCTCCGCCAATATCATTTCCCAAAAAATTTTAATGGTTGTCGTATGCTATAGACGGATATAACTATCATCGCAAGCTCGAGTACCATCATCACAACTGTACTGTCTCTCAACCCGACGGCCTGAGTTCTCGATTGATTATATAACTTTCCAACCCAATACAACCGAAAAAGCGTATAAAAACTGTTCTGCTGTTGCAGCATAGGGAAACGACCTTCGGTTCGAAAGGATGTGGTCTAATGCAGCCAAATAATGTTATGGAAAGTGCTAATTTCATCATCATGCAAGAGAAGGCTGAACGACCTGAAGCCTCCCATAAAATTATTTCAACAGTCGTTTCAAAACGTACCAATAAACCCCATCGAACAGGAAACCACTGAGTACAGCGGTACTGCGACCGCCCGTATCCAATGAGAAAGCCTAACGACTTTTTTTGCTTCTGACGTCAAACATCCTTGAGCACACTCGTAGGATATGAAAGCTTGCGCCCAATAAAGTGAAAAAAAATCAACCCTTCTTGAATTACTCCTCATATCCACCAAACGTTTGTACGTTTCTCGATTCTCGATAACAACACACTGTTAAGCTCGTAAGAGGCACGCGTCGACTACCTGCAAACACATTTATCACCTACTATTTATTTCATCCATCAGCTGGCGCCACTTCAGTAGCGAATACAACGATCAGTGGCCGTCTGATTTCAAATCAGAGGTGGACAATGGACAGCACAGGAACGAGAGTGCGAGGTGGAACAACGCAGGGTTTCAAATGTGCTTAGTAACGACAATGAGTACAAAATTCCGTTTGCATGAAACGCTCAACGATACAACAGCTCAGATGGAGCATTCTGAACGGAATCGTTACTTCTTTATCAAAAGAAGGAAACGAAAGATCTTTATGAGTTCACTCTACCCTTTATTCGGTGATTTCTACAGTAATTGGTTGAACTCGAAGCACATCCAGAACATCTGTGTCATCAACAACCCATAGCCATTATTTCTCCCCCTCCATTCTCTCCGGTTCAATTTCACAGTTCAATGCGATAACGCTTCATCGAACATAGGTTGCATAAGAAAGCAAAAGCCTCTATATAAATTCAGCTATGCAGGAATGGATGCAAGAGCGAACAACGAACGGCATATATATTGCAAGATGAAACCTGAACAGTGAGTAGCATGCCTACTATGAATACAAACATAGAAAAGCGATTAGAAAGAAGTTAGCTCGATGTGAGATGAACTACCCAGTGCACTTTACCGCTCTATTAAAAAAAACACTTTAAAACTCCTGCAGTCCACCTCTGTCCCCTCCACCCCCCTTCCAACCCTCCATATCTCTACTCAAAAACATCCACAACTATGTGGAAAAGAGGTACACTGAAACGTACCTGTCCAGTATCAACCCCTTTAAAATTTCACAGCATACTACACAATGAATTCGGCAATCATACTTAACATATACCAAAATGACTTTGGTTACGTTATGCGAACTATGCGAACCATACCATATGCTTATGTTCGAAAGCCGCCTAACAACAAAAACTAAAATTAAAAAAATCGCCAACGAATTATATAGGAAAAAATAAACTTTGGCCATTAATCACTACGCTATAGGTTCATGTCGCTCTACCTAACCTTGGCATCAACAATAATAATGCAAGATATGAATGAATTCTATATCTCATCTCTTAGAAACGGGCTGCACATAAAGAAAATAAACTCCCTCAGATATCTTCTAAACCTTTCTCCTTTCAAAACGAAAATCGCTGAGTCAAACATAATCTAGAACCTAGAAGAACAATCACCACAACTCATAATCAATGATTTGCCAAAAATTTTAATGATTATTGAAGGCCATAAAATAAATAAACATTACGAGGAAAATAGAGCTCTGAGAGAAGTGATTTCAACTAGCAAAGGGTAAAAATCACAACGGACATAGTGCAGTGCAAAATATATGTGCGCATAATTGCTGTGATGAAGAGATAATCAGCCAGTGAGTGGGTTATGTTAGATGACACGGCAAACCGACTCTAAAAAAAATTAACTGACACTAAATTAGTCGGTAAAAAAACGTTGTCGACTCGCAACACAAATAATCGCTCATTTAGCCTAAAATTAGCACGAAATGCTTTACTCGGCTAAAAAATTCAAAAGGATTAAAAACTTTGAAATACTTCCCATCCGCCAAATTGCAAATAACGATAATATAATACAAAGAAAGAGATATTTATAATAGATTTCGGCAAAACAAATCAATTTTGATGCGAAATAGACTTCAAAATTAAACAGTTCAATCAAGCGTTGAATTTCAATTCCTTCAAAAATTCCCTGAAAATAATTTCTAACATATCATGCCTCAGTTATTAATTAGTAAATGCCAACAAACAACTCATTAAAAGATAATGAACGTTGTATTTTAAAAAATGCTATAAAATTAAAAAAATCGTATTCTTAATTGTTAGGCAGAAAAAAAAAATTCCAAACGTCCCCTAAACGACTAGATATTAAACCTCATAACTAAAAAGCTTGGGATATCTAACTCTAAACAGGCAAATCTCTCCTTGGGAAAATCGAGAAATGTTCCCTCATTAGTCTCATATGTAATAGTGTTTTCAAAACAAGTGCTTGATAAATACATATCACTTTAAAATTGGAAAGACGTCCTGGAAACGGGACAAAGATTGCCCTAGAAACAAAGATAAATATGTACCACATCGGATGAGAGCGGCTCAAAGATCGCGTCCGGATTCGGTGGTGCCATTACACTGTTGCTGAAAACCTTCGGACGGCCACTACCAATCGACGAATCTTCTTCACCTAGCATAGGCAAAAGCTGACTAATAAAACAGAACAAAAGAAAGAACCGGAGAAATGCGTCCGGGAGATGCCAGTATTATTTAAGCTTATTTACGCTTTTGTAAATTTTGGTCGCCAAACCAATTAACTGTATCAATCGGACAATAAGTATCACCAAAAATATGTTCAGCTATTGATCGGTCCATCCAAACCTGACGGTATTCAGCAACAAATTTGCATATGCAAATTTTATAACATTTAATTATCAACACATTGCAGTAAATGGACTTCGAAAACTAATCGCTATTTACGTGATACCTATTAAAATCCCTCACCTACTTCATCACTTCTAAATAAGTAAACAACAAGTGTATACAAATACACATGCGCAGACATGACGCCACTACAAGTTGCTTCTTAGAGCACTTCATAAAAACGTATAAAAGGTGCTGAACGGTTGAGTTGCACTATCGGAGCCGGCGAAGATCAGTTTAAAAGTCGAAGCCTAAATGAGCCAAACCAATATACTTGCGTCTCCCATTATTTGCTAGTTTCTCACCTCACAGGTGAATAGGCATCAAAACGGTATATATCACAAACAACACTATCGACCATATTCAATCGAGAGCCCTCTTTTAACTAGACTAATAAACAGCAAATGAAAACAACACAGATGGCACCTAATTCCGAGCATCAACAATACTATATTTCTGCCCTGATAAGAAGATCTAGAGATTGCGAAAAGAAACGTACAAGACGGAGCAAGTGGCCAAGAGCGTTCTGTGCCCAAATCAATTGGACTGACATAATCACGCCCCGTCAAAGTGCCCATCTCAGGCCGTTCGTTCCCTAAAACAATACCTTTCTCCACTCTAAATGAACCAACAACTTAATAAATACAATAATATCACTATGAAATTAAAAATTATATCATTGCCGTATGTTTTGAGCACTCGGTTTTGAATATGACGCTAAAAAAATTTATGCAAATTATTCCAACAGAAATTTCAACACAAATTTCGAGTGCCGTTCCACCGATCAATCATACAAATGATTCATGACAGCTAAACTCAATAGTACTTATTGACAGCGTTTTGTAAATCCTCGAGTGAATAAGAGTTGAAATCAAGTAGGAAAGCTTTCAAACAGATTAGGCCATATATAAATAAACTCCACTTAAATAAAAAAATGATCACTTGTGAATGAGTGAGCGGATCGTCGTGTTTGTCGCGTCTCCGTAGCATTTGTTTCATCGTTCAGCTCATCACATTCGTGACCTTCTTTACGGCGATACTCGTTCAGCTCCGATGATTTTCGCCTCATGTGTCCGCTATTACGAAGCACCGGAATTGCTGATTTCGATGAACTTCGCCCTACTCGACTATCTGACACTGCAAAGATAAAATACATTATGATAGTTAAAATGGTGTTCATTTAATGAGGCATCATTTTTCAAGAGTTTATTTCTTAAATAATATCCTCGCGGCCCCGCAGGCCACATCCCACCACTTCGCGATATGGGACAGGCGACGGTCCTTTTGGGGCTATACTAGTTGAGTGTTACGCTCTATTAGGTCCTACCATGCCGGAAAGGCTTCCAATGTGTCAAGGATAACAGTGGGTACCTGATCCACTGTGACCAACCCAGCTAACTATGGAAAGGCATGCCCCGGCTATAGGGACATGAGAACTAGCAATCCGAATGTCACTGCCGCAAATTTGAGCTACTAAAATGTCGAGTGCGCGAATGGAGCTCGACAAATGCGCGCCGATATTTGGCGAATGGACCGGATCATCAGGTGAATCAGATAAACCTCATTACGAGTTAATTGCCGATGGTGCAAAGTAGATATTTTTATACGAAACGGATCATTACTTCATTTCGAGCTCTCAATAGAAAATTACTTTTCGCACATTTGAATAAAAAAGATTTCGATTCAAACAAAAAACAATGTTTTTTTCATTTTCTATGATCATTACTTAATTAATACAACATTTAAAATGTATAAATTTGCAAAAAAAATTTCAACTTCACTAATTCGATGCCAACAAAGAAAATCACTAAACGAGATTGAATATTCGCCTATATAGGAAGAATGAAACAGAAAGAGCGAACTATTAAGGGCTGGCTGGTACGACAAGAATTACAACACTTTCGAAGTAATAAAACAATCATCACAATTAATCAGCAATGAAAAGAATTATGATATAAAACCCGTCAGCAAATATGTTCAATCATTATATTGCATAAAATCAAACAAAACCATCTTTCAAAAATTTCCAGAAAGAAACAATCTCAGCACTCCAAAAATTTAGCAATCTGTAATACAACACAAGTTTGCTTCAGGTAGTTTCAAACATTGGGGCATTCCAAATATTTCCCCCCCCCCCCTCCTGCCTCCCCTCAACGACTTAACCGGGATAATTAAAAGCAATCACAGCATATACGAATGTCTACCATGCAGATCGTCCGTCTGGCTACCCGTCGAGTCAAAAGACCGATTCATTAAACCATTTTCGATATCAGATGTATCCGTTGACTCTAGAAAAGAAAAAAAAATTGAAAAATAAAACAAATAAAACGAAACAAAGTTTAAAAAAAACTTCAATCAAACGCTTATCACTGCTATAAAAGGATATACCTTCGGGTACGAAAGATACTATTCAGACCTGCTAACGGCTAAATATTCATCCTTTTTAATGATGATTGCTGAAGCACAAGTTCATCTATACCTCTGGGTGAACACTCTCGACAACTTTCATTCCCCTGCAGCCGGAAATGCATTTATCACCTCATGCTCCCCCCCCCCCCCCCCCCACCTCCAGCATCAAATCTGCAAGCGATCACTGCTTGCTGTCGAAACGAATTAGCTATTCCATTCATGCCCACAAACGAGATCAGGTTGGAGGCAGAATGGAATACGTTTGCCCTGCGACATCAATTGAAATACTCAATTTGCGAGTTCGAATCCGAGCTCCGAACAAACCTTTTTCACTTTCTTCCACCTCCCTCTTCTTTATGAATCCGCTAAATACCTTACATCGCAATATTGGTGCAAAAATGCAAAAAAAAAAAATTTGCCCAAATAAACCTTTTTTTTTATTTTTCCTCTTCTTTGAATGTTGCGAGGTGTCGTAGAATATCTCACCTTCTGCAGCAAAAAATCTTTTCGAAAACAACGGCCAATAAAAGTTTGAAATGAGCCATCAGATTGATTCCACCCGTCTGGTAGAAAAACAACCCATGAGATGATAGTACATTCAACGCTTACTTGTACCAATTTCGATGGGAATAGAACGAGAAACAGATGCCGACATCGTGATATATGTCTCCACTTCGGAGCGGAATGTTGGTTGCGAAGAACGATCCGTGAACGAACCCTAAAACGTTCACATCAATAATTAAAAAGAAAAAACCACCTAAAAGTAGCATTGAGAAGATTAGACAGCATCCGTAATTGAAAAATATTCTTTTTTTTAACCGTTTACCCTCTCTCTTTATCCTTATAATCCGAAAAACACCCTTTCGTAACCGTTTACCCTCTCTGGGAATGTGTAGTTTTTTGGTTCCTCTCTCGCCACATTGCCAATCTTTACCCTTATAATCCGAAAAACACCCTTTCGTAACCGTTTACCCTCTCTGGGAATGTGTAGTTTTTTGGTTCCTCTCTCGCCACATTGCCAATCTTTACCCTTATAATCCGAAAAACACCCTTTCGTAACCGTTTACCCTCTCTGGGAATGTGTAGTTTTTTGGTTCCTCTCTCGCCACATTGCCAATCTTTACCCTTATAATCCGAAAAACACCCTTTCGTAACCGTTTACCCTCTCTGGGAATGTGTAGTTTTTTGGTTCCTCTCTCGCCACATTGCCAATCTTTACCCTTTATAATCCGAAAAACACCCTTTCGCAACCGCAAACACCCTTTTTGGGAATGTTTGGAGTTTTTTCGCTCCTCTCTCGCCACATTGCCAACCGCATTTCATATTCTTGAAGAGCACTAAACAATACGCCATCAGCAAGAACTTAAAAACCTCGAGAAGTCCGACTGCTACTAGTATATTCCAGAATTTTGAGAGGACCATCGGCTTTTCCACATAGCCAATCGGATATTCCACATTTTTAGACAGGATCAAGCCATTCACTTATCCCACCTAGAATATTCCCTTAAAGGGTACGACCATAACCGTTTCTTTTTATAAGATTAAGTTCATTCATAGATTGCTGCAAAAGTAAACTAACTTTAAACTCTTTCATCACCATTATTTGTTCAATAAGAAGACAACGGAAATGAGAAGGCAAAAAACAGCCTATAATTCATACTTCAGCCACAGCTAATTAGCACCACAGCCAATACCCAGAGCTATACTAGAAGAATCAAATATATGTATGAAATCTATGAGATTAACATAAGATGGAGGTCAGTAAGATGCCATCTGACAGTTTTCTGTTGCCTTATATTAATGAAATAAATAAATAAATTCAACTGAATGAACAATATACCAGATTAGTGCTGAGCATTGCTGCGGGAGTTAGCGATGCTCAGCACTCCCCTTGTTGCTTTTCGGGAATATAATGCCCTCAGAACTTTATTCGTTGTTTACTCCCAGGAACTATTCATTTTGACCTTGACGGAAAAAACCTATAGAAGAACTCCGGAAAGCTCCGCTTTCTACGAATTGTTGAGTTTAGGAGTCAATTGCAGTTTCGTCCATCCCAACGGGGATTCCACAACTTGATATTAAAAGATATTTAAAAAAAAAAACCAGTGTTTAAGAGAATATACAACATAGATTCTACGCTCCTTCATTTCCTCACATGCTCCCCCCTACCCCTTTCATTCACTCAAATATATGCAACAGCAAAAAATCAAATCGACTAACACTTTGTGAAGGCCTCATATGCAGTTCAGATACGAAAGCTGTGGAATTTGATGGAATTAGTTCTATAGGCACAATATGTTCCGCGGTGTCCAGCCTCGTTTCTTCAACTGTTTCACTCTTCTGCAACAATAACTCCTAGGAACTATGAATAGCCAAGCATGAGACGAGGCTCCTGCTTAGGAGCGGAATAAGGAGTGATTATTAAAATCATGATGGTATATATCGACAGAAAATGACATGCACCTTTTTACCGCAAACGTGTAAGAAGATTCAATAAAGTTCACCATTGCAGCAGAAAAACACAGAATTTCACCGATATGCGCTAATTCTGGTTGTTCTTGAGCGGCAAATGAGGAATTCCACATTTCTTGTCAGCACTTCTCTTTGGCCAAGTATTTTAGCCGCATCGTGCACAAAATGGGCCTCAATATTATTTCATGTCATCGCTGTAGGTACACCATCTTCATGTCACAACTGAGCTAGAACAGTAATAAAAATTTCGTTTGTTTCTTTTCGAGATAGTATTACAAAGCTTATCGACACCTATCACCGCTCTTCAAAAAAAAAAAAAAACAACCTTTTTACTTAAGAAAAAACAATGTTCTAAGCCTATTACTGAAATCAAACTAACAGAAAAAAGTCGAAAAACGAAACGATACCAACAAATCTCCTTCCACTTAATAAAAATTCTTCAATTAGTTCTTTATCCTAGAGCGAATATTTTTTTCACTCATTGTAGATCCCAAAATCAACGATGAACTCTCACCTTGTATGATGCTCGCTGCATATTTATTGTTGGTTCTTTTTCCTCCTCATTCTTTTTCTCAAGAATCGTTTCTGCAGGAAGTGCACTAACATGAAGATCCGAAGAATCCTGAGCCGACAATATGGTGGAAGCGGGAGCTTCAGAAGCTTTTTCGAGGGAGGTCACTTGCGCCGGCCTCTCTTGAATAATTTCCACGCTTTCAGACTCTAACACATTTTCTGGGCTTCTATTTGCGGTCCGGTAAGGAGCAGAAGGTAATACGAACGTTTCGCTCATAAAATGAGCATTGCGTAGAACAGGATGATCATTGCTTGTCGAGATACTATTCCGCCAAATGGAACGGTCATCCGCAGTACTGGATCTACGCGAATCTCCTTTTGCATCAGCAAAGCGTTCACGATTATCAGTTTTACTGCTAACTTCTCCAATACTTCGGTGCGGATCACTTCGACCGACAAATCCGACATTACGAGCCTCATTAGTGCTAGAAGATAAAAACCTATCATCCTTCACAATGTCCGCTGAGGTCCATAAGTCGGCTTCTCTCATAAAGCCTTCCGGTGCTGTTCCATGTAATTCACTACTCTTCTTCCTTTCCAATATAGTGAAAGGAGATGAACCTGACTGTTTCTGAGGTGGTACAATCATGCTCGAATGTAATGAAGAGCTTGCTTCATCAAGTTTTATGCTGAAAAAACTTGACTTCAGCTGTTTCTTTACGTCACTCTTGCCCGAACTGTTCTCCACGATCATTTTCGGCCTCATCAGTTCCCGCACACCTGAAGATGTCGATTTTATCGTTGCGCTGTCTGATGTATGGCGGCGATCATTCCCAACTGATGCATATGGAGGATTGTTTTCGACGAGGGACAGCTGCTTCCGATCTGCAGAATACCGAATTGGCGATATTAGATCAGGTGCTTCTTCGCTTAAGCGACTCGGAATCGGCGAAGTTGGTGGTTTTGGAGGTACGCTTTTATCGGTGTCGTTAGCCGGCGCGATAGTTACACACATTGACGTTGACGGCATTTGTCCAAATGCGTTTGCATTCCGACCTAAGCAATCGTAAATTGCAACGTACTTTCTTAATTGCTTATTATATCCCTCGATCCCCGACCTATTAACCAAATATTTCTACCTGCCATCACCTGTGTACATAGTCCATAGCCCAATCACTAACACCCTGAATTGCCACCCGACTATTATGGTCGCCCATTCAGTGGCCCTGTCAGCGAAATTTCTGCTTCAACGAGGCATCATCCGAACAGTACTGCACTGTGATTGTCTATGAAGAACTAGGTGATGAATGGGAAATCTTCTATGCACTCAATGCACATATAACTCAGTAAACCTCACCGTGCTGCCTACCGAGCATTAAGCTTGGGATTATTCCAGTAACCGTTATTATTGAAGAGTCTCTGATTGAAAGAAAAATAGAACTTTAAAATCGCCTACTCGATTTCATAATGGGCATTTCACTAAATGCTTAATTTCCGCATCAATTTTCCTTGCTTTCCACTCGTTTTATTAAATGCCCAATAGATTTTTCAAGTAGGATAGACCGCAAAAAAACCATCCTTCTGCTAGATCGGGTTTAATTCAAGAGAAGAACTCACCAAACGAGTCAGCCGTCTTCTCCAGCAAAACGTGTTGTCCGTTCTCTGCTGCAAATATAAACAATACAGAGATAATTAAATAATTTATCCGTGTACAATGATATTATCACATAATGAGGCCAGAAGATAACGAAAGCAATGAGAAATATGGCAAAGAATGCTGCCTTCAGTTGGGTAGCGAAATAAATAAATAAATAAATAAATAAATAAATAAATAAATAAATAAATAAATAAATAAACAACGACAAAATTTCGCTGAAATCACAAGGCATCAGAACAGAAGCAATTACAGAAATAATCATACTTGGAGGACTTCCATCTTCTTTTAAATGATAAAAATGAAAAAGAAATGAAACCACGAACTTCCTCCCCCCCCCCCCCCAGGTTATTTCTTTTTAGCGTCAATAATTATCTCTTAAGGAATGCTTGAGAAACGAAAATATCGCGTTCCATTCTTATTTTTAAAACAATAAATTCCACTTTGAAAACTGAAAACTGATTTCCAAATAAAAAATGCTCTATAATTTCCAATTATCTCCCCATCAATGAAAACTATTGCGCTCATATTTTGAGTTGAAAATCAAACAACATAAAGATGAAAACGAGACAGAAAGAGGAAAAAAAATCAAATTTCCTCAAGACTCTCGAAAAATTTCGCCACGAAATATTTCAAAAAAAGGGGCGACAAAAAAAAAAATAAACCTCCGAGAAAATCACAAAATTTTACGACAAAATTCGTTAAAAGTAACGGAAGCAATACTTAATTTGCATCGTCCAAAATTACTGTTAAAATCGGCATATCCCATAAAAATCTCCAACAATATATCACTAAAAATTCAAATCTCTAAATTTCAGGCGTATAATCAACGAGATGTTGAAAGTATACCATTTCCAGCTGATACATCTGCTATTCGCTCGTAGAGTGCGCCAACAGATACCTTCAAAATTCAATCACCAATAAGTCAAACAAAGAAGACAATCTTCACAGAATAGTAATCGAAAAAAAAAAAGAAGAAAAATGCTTAAAAGAGTCTCACCTCGCAGATATTAATCGAATTTGACAACTATAAATCATAAATTAAATGCCCTATGCTTATAAAATGAACAAGTTGTGAACAATCCACAACTCTCAATTGGCATGCCGCATACTTCTATCCGCTTATACGCTCAAGTATTAAAAAAAAAAAAGCCTCATTTGAAAGGCAAAACGATTCAACATACAAAACTGCAAATTAATCCAATATTTAAAAAAACCTTTTAATCATAATAAAAATTTTCAACACAAAAAAACATCCAATAATAAGCAACAAATAACGATCGTTTCTAAATAAAACTCATTTCGTTTATTTCTCTCCTATTTAACCCATTGAAGGTGAAATCTTTGCGAAAATAAATTCCGCATTTAAAATATAGAATAAATTAAAGTTAAACCTTTTTCTTGAAAGTTAAAACCTTTTTTCACTGTTAGATCAACTGCAGTTGAAAAGTTTCAAATCTGAAGTGCCAAATTCGTCGAATAGAATCCTTATTAATATTCAACATGCACAATAGGTTGAAGCTTTCCTTATACAAAAACGATATCATCAATTCACTCATTGATTCAACGATATAAAAAAAAAACACTATAAAAATCGAATAAACTACATTTCCGCTATGCTCATTTTCCCTCTTTATTTCTCCGAGATATCACATAGGTGAACATAAAAGATAAACCTGAAATCAGAAAAAACATCCCCATAACGCTAACATATTCAAAATTCAGCTTTTATTAAAAATGAAGGACTATAGCAGCGAGAGCTGAACAACAAAAAAAGAGGCCAAGTTAATGAGCTAGTTCCCTTTCTCCCATTCAACCCTCCCCCTCCCTTAAAAAGTTAAATAACGCGACTGACCGATTCATAATCGCTGCCACCGCCAATCGACGAATAGTAATGCTCCCTAAGTGGTAAACTTCCATCTGCAGATCCCATTGCACTCGTCGTACCTCCGTCGATTCCCTCTCTCTCGTTAAGGCGTCTTCTAATCACATCAACACTTTCGCGTACTGTTATATATCGATAGGATGGCTCTCGACTTGTCTGGAATATCGACAAAACATCTAGCGAAATCATTTATTCGAGATATTCCAGGCTGCTCTTTGATGCTCGACAATCTCAGCTGTCCTTAGAGGGAGGTCCTCAACATTCCATAAAACAAAGAATTAAATCACCAACCAAAGCTTTCAACACATTATCGTAATATAACTAATAACACGAGTAAGTTACTAGAAAGACCGAATGCAATGACATCACTCTCCGAAAGAAACATATCAGCTTCTATCATATCACTAATCAATACTTTCAATGAGTCCACAGCAATCAAGTGGATAAGGAAGAGAGGCGAATCGACGGCATGTAACCTTATCATTAATCTTATCATTCTCAAACCTATTACTAAAATAGAACGGTAGGAGCAACAATTCAAAATTCTTTTGCAAATGAGAGTGCCAAAATCAAGCGGAAATAAACTCCTCTATGACTGTGATTGCAATTTTAACGACAAAATAAACTGTTCCATATCAAAATTCCGCATTTAACACGACCGTTTCAATATGCTTTTTGCCCTGCTGAACAGAAATAAAATCGAGAATCCAAAGCACTATCCAGTGACTAGTTCCCGTTGCTTGTAAGCGCGGTACCATAATATGCTGTTCGGGAGTGCCTTTACAACTCAAAAATGGCGATATTCTTGTAAAATTCAGGCGACTGCATGAGCAATGATCGACGTGAAACCTTTTCGCCATCGCTTGTGACGTAATCGTCGTGTTGGTTGCTTTCTGGTGTATACGACACCGATTGCCTATCTTGTCGAGTCTCCTTCGAGGCATTACCCAAATCGGATGTTACTCCCCTTTGAATCTGAAATTTTAGATGGTTGCGCATTTCAAACGTCAACGATCTAATATTTAAGCGAATTCTGATACGAGTAAAAAAAAGCCAAAAGAAGCGGCCACATCATTAAAAGTGATCACTAATATGCCAAAGTTTTCCATCCTTCCCGTCAGCGATATTCCCCATTCTCAGAAGTCACCTCCCTAACCCCACCCACTTATTCCTTCCCAGGCATAAATTCATTCACAACCCCTTCCTTTCCTTCCTTCTCCCACCCCTCCCCCCCCCCCCCCGCTGACCAGACCACACTTACCACCACCCCTTTTCGTTGGTTTTGCCAAGTAAACCTTATAATGACCCAAAGAAGTTTTTACCACGCTCACATCATTGAATTGTCCCATTTTACAACCCAAATCAATGCATTCAGTCGACCTTCAACACTTCATCCAAAGCTCAAACAATCGCCAAAATCAAAAATCAACACAGCAGTCCCATCACCCCCCCCCCCCCCCCACCAAAAAAAAAACCACATGTTGCCGAGTGAAAATTTGCAGCCGAATTCCAAAAAATAACTTCGAAGAAACATTTATTCTTCATGCTGCATATTACATTATCTAAATAAACGAAAAAATAAAATAAAATAAAAATAAAACTACATCCTCAATAACGTGTAATACCTTTGTATATAAATCCTCTGCATTGTGGCTGGTTGATGGTCGAACATTAGCTGCTGTATCATTCTCCGAAGAACATTTTCCAATATTCTCATTTACAAGAGCATAACCTGGATCCGCACTTATTTCGCCACCTCTTTGACTCGTTATTGAACTGCAATTTGTCAGTTTAGAATATAAGATCTGCATGGGACGTTCTAAATATTCAAATATGAATAAATAAATCCGAATTAAGAGAGAATATCATAAATGCTTTTGCATAAAATGATTTCAACTGTAAAAAAACTAACTATCTCGACGCAGAAAATTCAAACACATTCCTATCAAAATCGATGACAATTTGATACTTTTTGAGGTTAAATTCCGAATTCGTTATTTCGTCAAACATTTCGAATTTTTTTCAAACGCTTTCAATTTTATTTCGCAAAGTTCGCCCATCAAATGGATAGATATTTGCGTCAAAAAAAAAACTATTCAAAAAAAAGACGAAAAAAAACTACGAAAAGCTAGAGGCAAATAGAAATTCCCTATAAAATCGGATTCATGCCACTTTAAAAAACAAGAGATCAATTACTTCTTAAAATCTAGCTGGATTTTGGATTCGTCTAATCTTAATTCGTAGATGAATCCGTCTGCGAAGCGCCAAAAGTTGGTCTCTTATTATTTACTGCCAATAAATGTAAACAAGTTTTCGCTATTACCGAAGCGCTAAAGGATAAAGCTAACGAAATTGAGCTATTCATACCTATATGGGTCCTCGCTAGCACCGGCGTAGATCTGCGATGCGCTCTGGTATACAGCCTCTTCGTTATTCGTGCCCCGACCAGTGCGTAATCTATTGAATATCGGATAATCGTACTTCCTACCGCTTGCGTTCTCACTCTCCAGCTGAACTCGGTCAAAATTATGCCAGTGTAATGTGTTTCCAGATGGCATATTCATCCAAACTCCCATCGAAATGAATGGATCGGACGATTGTGAGAGAGAGTAGTATACAACGACGACTACATCAAAAAATAAATAAAGAAATAAAAATGTAAATGGTCGCCTCTCTAATATAACGCATAAAATCCACGAAAATATTTCACCGCATTTCTTTATTGCATAGCAATTTTATAATTAAACTGAATTTCAATCCGAAAATAAAACTTGCTGTAGAGAAGGGTAGGATACGTTCGAATTATTCAAATCACCTTTATGAAAATATTAGTTAGAAGGAATAACCTTCGAATAGAGTGGATCGGAAATTGAATCTGATTCTGCGTCAATAGATTCATAAGTTGGGTTGACGCCTTCCTCAATATAAGGTGATCGAGGGCGTGGTTTCGAAGACGAATGGCGTTCTATGCTCGAATACATTGCGTTCGGGGTACCTCCTTCCAATTCCGGAAGCCTACATATACATTTATACTAAACACACTCACGGCCTAAACGATTGTTGGAGTGCACAATATTACCCAAATATTGATAGAACGGATTGCAAAAATAGTTAATATGGATAGAAGAAGATGGACGTTTCAAACAACTCTAAACAATGTAGGAACTAAACTCAAACACTCAATAAATCTGCAATATGAATTCACTCGTCAACAATTATTGCCTTCCACTAAATAACAAAACGAATAGAAATTTATATAGGAACAATTAAAGTTTATAAACTATAATGAGCTTTGAGGAAATCAGAAAATATGCGCGTTCGAAAATGAGCTGTTTACTGAGATCACCATTTCGATCTCGCCTAATCGCTAAGCGAAACCGCATTTTATAGCAAACCGGTTGGCGAATGACATAAAACAAAGTACTGGTGGACTCAGAAAAGCATTCGTTGGGAGGATGTGTTCTCTTGGCACAAACCATCTCCGGAAATCAACTATCGTTTCTTGAAAACTCTAGCTTTTTTGAAATGCAAATTTTTCCGCGTAACATCCAAATCGATCCTCCCCACTCTAACAAAGGATAAAATATTTAAGGTGGACAACAGCATGGTACAATTCAATCAAATACTTAGGCAAGGCGCGTCTTGTTGAGCAATGCGGTTGGGAAGGAGGCACAGATGAACGCTGCAAAGAGTGCTGACCGCGGGTACCCTGAAATGAAATATTCTTACTCAAACGGATGAAACATCTGCTTTCAGCCATAAAACAACTTAGCAGACATCTCTGTGATATTTTCCTAAACGCTAATTTATTTACCATTTATTTTATTTACCACTTATTTACCAAGTAAAATGAACTTCAATTTGTTCAGCACGACACGTGATAATGAGGTGATAATTGATAAGTAAATTCAGAAAAATCAACCCAATGAGAGATAAATAAACTTCGATAATTCAATCGGGTGAGAGAAATGAAACGATTGTTGGAGCAGCAAAGCAACCAAAACAATTTATGAATATTTTGGTTGGACTAAATCAAATATCCTAGAATTGAATAAATCTTTCACTATCTCAAAAGTCGTTTACATTAATTGCAAATTTAATTGGCAAAAAATTCTTTTGCATGCAAATCATTCCAGTCTCTCCCAATAGCATCACAACGCTAAATTTTTGCTCTAAGAGATCCCTCTTAACATTCAAACAATACCAACATTTACCTGCACCTAGGCAATGATATTCATAAAGAGCTGAAAGGGAACGATCTCATTCCTCATAATCACATCCCTAAACAATTTCCATCACTCTCAAACAGTCAAAATACTCCGCTTTCTAACTTCAAAAAAAAAAAAAAAAACACACAGAAACCATTCCCAATATATAATATACGGGTTCTGATTCACCGAAAAACGTTGAAAAACAAATATTTATTTATTCAGGAATTGATTAATGGTGATCTGCTCCAATCACAAACTGCTCGTTGGCACCCGAAATAGAGAAACAATAACGTCTCTTGTATATTCAAAAGAAGCATATTGTCTGCTAGCAGCAGTTCGCCACTCAGTTGATCTCTATTTCAATTTAAATCATCATCACTATTTCGTTCTAAACAACGGAAATTTCCCTGGGAATTTCGGCACACGATTCCCGAGGAATTTTCCAGGGGTGAGGAATTGCGGCATATAACTCTTTCGATCATGCCTGACTTCGGGGTTCAAAAATGGGCTTTCACCATAAGACCTCAGGAGTGAAAATTAACACCACCTGACATCATATTCTCCTGTCTCCCTAGCGAAATAATCGCTGTCAATAAAACTAAAACAAAGCATCTTTTTCATTTATGTTTTTCATTTTCCTAAAACAGCACTTTCATCGATTCAAAAAGGGATTAGAACAACCGGAAACGGAAATGAACTGGGAAAAAAGACTACAGATTTTATTATGGTCCGCATTCAAAAGCCTCAGTACTACAATGGTCCATCATTTATTAACTTCTCTAAATTCATGAATGTTGAAATTAGCTTCGATTCAATCAAGGTTGCTTACTGTGGAATAACCATGAGCTTTGAATAAAACACAAAAAAATCACCGTCACCGATTGGGGTAAATTCGGTTGCGAGAAACGCTCTCCATTATGTACCCCATTGGTATTAGGCAATCGAAACGAGACATGCGACACGACTCGATCAGTTATTGAGCTCCGATCAGCGATACTGATCACTCCGTATGGCTCCTCCGATTCCTCTCTATAATTTCATTACCACTCTAATTATGCATCTCCCAAATCATTATTTTATTTCTTTTCAAAAGCCAAAATTAAATCAACTAAAGCAAATTCGTATTTCTGTTTGAGTGCTGATTATTCATGAGCCCCATAGAGATAATATGGACTTTTTGCTGTGCCAATCAATACATAAAACATCACATCGAGAGCTCTTTTCAAGCGCACAAATATATGAATATCGCTGATGCCTCAGAAATCTTCTTGTCTAAGCAATAGCATTCTCGGCATCTGCAACAACGAAAACCCCGAAGATTAAATTTTACCTATGCAAGTCAGTGGTGGCTGCCTTTTCGATGACGTTGAAAATCATCCTTTCTTTGCGGTCTCTAAGCCATCAAGTTTCCCACAGAAAGAAAAAATACCCTTCTCATAGATCAGTCCAGCAAGGTATTGCCGTTGTAAACTTCCAGATTAGTATACCGAACTTTTCAAGAAAAATTTTCTCTTAATAGGGCCCGAAATTTATTATTTCAACTGTGAAGGAAATCGAAGTGGTCATAAAACAGCGCCCACGAGATAAAGCGTTGATTTTGAGAGGCCTAATCCAAAAAAAAAGCTCAGCACTTATAAAGAATATTGATATTTGAATGCTTCGGCAGAAAGAGACTGCTTCCTAAAACATCTTTCGCGATGAAAATAAAAAGCGAAACGAAGTGAGCAAATAAAAATCATATAAGATGGAAAAGAAAATGAATGCGCAAAATAACAAACTTTTTAATTTTACGCCGACAACATTGAAATGAAGCACAAAATGATAATAGTGATACCATCGTTATCACTGTGCACGCCTGTAATAACCTGCGTATTCATAAAACATTCCACTATCAAATGCTCGCCAATATTTGGATATTTAGACAATTATGCATAGGTAATTATTAATTAGCAACAATCGCTTCTAGTACGATTGTCGAGAAATGGCGGATATGGAGGTTATTTGGAGAACCGTTCCAGGGAAGATAGTTTTCAGTATCCGTCCTCCCCCCCCCCCCCCCCCTCTTGATTCCTCTTTAAGAAAATCTTCAACTTCTCTGAACGTTTCCTCTCGACTCCTATTCCGCCTCTTCATCTTTAAAATCCATATTTCAACAAAGTAACATAGAAATCCTATACAATCTTTTCCGCTTCCTAGCAACCAACTTTATATAAAAGACCTGATTACCTCAACTACTACAGTTATATTGAACTCCGAGAAAAGGAAATCACGGAAAGATATGAGCTTATAATCAAATATATTCTTGTTTTCTTACTTAAACCACAAGTGAAACAACTTGCAAAGACTAAATTTCTCAAGAGATGCGAGAATCTTTCAAGCTCATTTCCAACTTAAAACCATTCCCTGTAAATTACAAACTTAGCTGAGAATAAAAAATACCAAGTAATTATTAGATTTTTTTTTACTAAGAGCGGACACGAATTAAAAACCTCACCTAAACAAGAATTTGCCGAAGACAGGTGATAGATGAAGTCGTTCGATGGCTGTCTCAAGGAATGGGCACCACCTACGGCTATAGTTCATCTCTTCCACTACCTGTGAATAAACCGACACAAAAAACCTTCACAGTAAGCGCAAAAAAAAAGCGCAGCAGTAAAAACAACAATGCCGTGTTTACCAATAAACAAATGAAACATCTTGCACGATTGTTTTCAATGGAATTTTGTAACACAATCTTTATCAATTACTCCTTATATTAGACTACATGGAGATAATCAGCACAACTGTACCTCTTCCTTATATCCTACCTTTGGATGTACCTTTCTTTATACCAGAACTTATCCACCTTCATATCGTCTTAAATGAGTCGAATATATCAAAAAAAAAAAATCGAACATTCGTTTCGCTACTCGAAATACATTAAACAAATCACCTCAATTTCAAAAAAAGTTTCCAAATTTCCTCGATTTCGGCTCAAATTCGCCATTCATTTAGATAGAGATGCGCGAATTACTTAACTTAACTGAAAATATCGAAACGTATAAATATTTGAACCAAATTCTCATTGAAATTCATAAAATTCTTTCAATTTTTCCAGCGGTCATCTGTTATACAGTGCTTTGACCTGATCGAAAAAAAGATGGGACTTCGGCAACGACCGTCGTCTTTAAGTTAGAGGGGGAGTTCGGATGAGACCACAAATCAATGGCTCCAACTTTGAAAAACCTAGAAATCCGACAAAACATCAAGCACACCGCTATGCTTTGAAAAAGCGGCGAACGCGAAATTAAGCATGTAAGCTAATACGTGGTGGCAATCATCCAATTTTTAAATTGAGAGTCCTAAAAAGATTGCCATCTTAACAGCGCAATATCCGATCAGCCCGAAAAAATTAAACAAAACAACATCAGTTCAAATAAATTTGTCGAAGGAGATGTTTAATTCCGATTTACTATATTAAAGTAATAAATTGTTACATTTTGCAACAACTTGGTGACGTTCATAATTTCAGCAAGTTGGTGACGTTGAATGAGATTTGCAACTTGCGCACTTGACAATCATGATCAAACGAGAGACGTCTCTCTTGAAATTCTTCCTATATTTGACAGGCTATCGGATATATATCACCACCAATCTACACCGATTTGCAAGCGTCAAATCCTACTTGTAATATCAAATTAGACATAAACGAATGATGAACGTTTTTTTTTTTCGCTATTAGATAAAATATTTCCCTCTCCAATGATTTAATTTCCGACAATTTGAAAAATTTCTTTATAATTAATCTATATTTATAACAATAATAATAATAATTATTATTATTATTAAACGTGATGCATCTCATAAATATTTTATGCTGAATAAAATTTCTCTAATAACAAAATTATAAGATGAAAAACTCAATTAAAATACGATATTTCCGGCGCTATTTACCTATGAATTAAATTATTAACGCAAATAATCGCTACGCAATAATAAGGAACGAATAAATTAAGAATAAAGCACCATATTACTCTACAAAAAAATCGATAGTACATAAATAAATAAATAAATAAATAAATAAATAAATAAATAAATAAATAAATAAATAAAATATCGAAATACAAAAAAAAAAAGATAATTAAGACTAGCCATACTATGTTACTATCAAAACAATGCCTTACTAGCAATTCAATCGATCGTATATTAGTTATCGCGTTTATATACTCTTCATACGTATGTATCGATTATTGATGATTATTTCATAGTCTTATCAATATTTTCATAGATTGATATCATTTACAATTTAATGGTCATTAACGTTCATCTTATGCTCTCTTTATTTTCGCAACGTTCTCAAATGAGTCGTAATAAATAAATGTCGATGACCGGTTTATAATATATTCGATGGGTATTTCCTTTATCAAATATTGCAATTGTTTCATTAAAAATAAAACAATTGCATAAAAAAAATTCCCTCATTCATTATATAAATCTAATCTCATAGAAATTCTCATTGTAAATTATTGTTAATTTTTAATGAAAATTACGAATTAAATTATTGATATCGATTTTAAATATATCCTCATTTTATTATATTAATTTATAATTTTTTCAACGATAAATATAAATATAAATATAAATTCTTCACAATAGAAATATTTTTTCGATATATTTCATTTCATTGAAATTTATGAAACAAATTCAAATTTTTACTTTTCGACGAAGAAAAAAAAAAAAAGAAATTTAGCTATTAGTAAATTTAGTAAATTTAGTAAATTTAGTAAAAATAAATGAGTCTAAGAAATTAGTAAAATTTAGAGGAATTTAGTAAATTCTAATCGAGAAAATAATTCATTTCATTTGAGAGTCTAAGAATGCGATTCACTTCCATTCGGGTAATTAATTTCGTTGAAATGAGCGGAAAAAAACGCTATGAACGTTGAGAAGACATTTAATGTTTTTTTGTATTTCAACTTGCCCGCATAAACCGGTTGCTGAAATAGAACGAAGAAAATGGCAAAATTTTGTAAGCAATATTCTCCACCAAAATTCGCCTATTTAGTAAAAAAATCCTCATGCAAAGAAATAAAAAAAAAAAACAAACAAATCATCTTGATTTGAAAGTGATCGATCGTATCAAAAAAAAAATTTGCATATTCGGCGATAAGTAATAAAATTACATCTACAAGACTCGATTATATGATATATAATATTTCATAATCTTCGATATCATATTTTATATCGATTTCTCAACTTCGAAAAGAATTTTCAAATATTTAAATATTCGAAAAAAAATTTGCATAAATTTAACGCTAACGGATTTTCACCTCAAGCCAACTTAAGCATAGAAAAATGAATTCTTTGAAATAGATTTTGCAAATGATCTAAGTTATTAAATTATAAAAATTAACAACAAAAACTTCGCATATATTTTTTTAAACGCTTTTGAAGAGATTCAAAATGATCATTCGACTCGACTCATATCAAATCCGTCGTTAAACTTCTCTTCATTTATTTCGTCACATCTAAACGAGTAAAATGCAAATTCGGCTATTGTATAAGAGATGCAAATTTCGTGGCATTTTCCACTGCATGTAGAGCACCTTTCAACGTTGATGTACCCGTGAGAACCTTCGAATTTGGTGGAAAATTTTGAAATTCATTGGCCGATTAACTGCAATAACTTTCGAAGCGCTGGTGGACCGCTATGAAAATGATAGAGAGATATCACCTTATCATGTGTTGTGTGTCAGTTAAATTTTCTAAGGCTAACTTTAGTACTATAGGAGATGCAGCTAACTAAGCAAATGAAAACAAATATAGGGCAAATATGAATAGTTGAAATAATCAGCATTATAAATCTAAACTTATAAAATCACACAATAAATGTGCAAATAAATAAATGAGAAAGGAAGAAGCATGTCAGAGGAGCTGGCATGATATGCGCTTTTGTTTTCTTCCGCCTGACCAACCGGTTTCATAAATTACTAATAGATAATGAACATAATGCTTCTATACTTTCATTAATCCAATCTTTCACACAAATCTTCTATCCTAATATATATTTTCAGCTCTGCCTTTCTAAGGGTTTCAACTTGATGACGACTGAAACTTCAATTATCTATCGATAGATAGTGAGAAGAATTCTAAGATATTCAAAGATATTGAAAAATAATTTACGCACATTTTTTCAATCGATTCGATTTTCATTTTGTGTCGATTTGAGAGAGGAAAAAAAAAACAACAACGAAATCTTTCGTAGAGGATTTGCTTATCGATCGTATCGGTTAAAATATGATGATATTATTCTAAATATTTTTATTGCTAAGAGTTTTCTCCCTCTTTTTTTTTTTTGGTGATTTATGTAAATTTTTGATTAGATATGCGGCAGAATGTATATTGTGAATGCTCCTCTTGTACTCATCTCAACTCATTTTATTATCTGATTCCTATAAAATGAATATATTTTTCAAGTGCAAACCGATGCCATCCTTTCGCATATATTTCATCCAATAAATTTCGAAACTCTAGCTTCAATCAACCCTAGAGGTTTTATTAAGTTTATTTCAGCGTTGCCAAATGAGAAAACAAAAAAAAAAAAAAGAAGAACGCATTTGGATAAACACGATGGATGAAAGAAACAACGAAAAAAGAAATTAAAAAAAAAAGCAACCTATCAGGAAAACGCCTCAACGAGTCAACCATCAAACATCTTCGAGTATAACAATAGTGTAAAAACACTAGAATGACTTTAATTGCGATTTGAATTGAAAAGTAGACGAATATTTGCGTAAACGGTAACAGATAAGCAAAATCGGTTCGAGATTCGTACGACATTTGAGCGGAAATTGTGCAGAACACCGTTTTTGGTGTAATACCCTCAAGGATGTTGAATATGATGCCTATGATGCCCACATTGACAATGGCGGAAGTCGAATCAAAATGTTTCTGAGAATGGTATTCAGAGAAATCCGTGCATAATTCAATAAAAAGGATTTGAGACTACCTACAGACGGATAGACATACGAATACACCTCTTTGCCTATAGAGAAAAGTCGACTATAATTTGACGACTATAGCCCATAACGTTGGCATTTTTGCAATACACTTTTGCGAAATAAATACGCAAAAGTCTACCTATGTCGAATACGACAATAAATTATACGCAACACTGAAGCTAGACGAATATCGAGACAAACTGGCCAAATATATGATTGTTTCACAAAGGAATATTGGCCAAAAAAGTATATCGTGGAAGAATGTTGGCCAAAAATTGTGTCAAAAAAGATATGTGCGACAATATTTCGACATGCACAATGCAAGAAGTGCTTAAGTGACGACTAAGGTTCAACTAGGTAAGAATGAGTATGAACAGGAAATTGACAAACAACACCATGCCTTACCGGAAATAATTTCCACATAAAAAGCATTGTCTGCTTTGGTAACTACTGCAAATCTCTTTTAATTCAATTCATAAAACTACACTCGAACAAATCGTCTGTCACGAAAAAACCGTTATGATTTTAAAAAATAAGAAAGAAATGGAACATATATTTGAATATGACAATCATAGAGTGAAAGTATATCGATATTAGGCACGAATCTTAACCGGCTGCACGCAAACGGTTCGAGAATTATTGACACCCTCCATTGAAATAAAGATTGCTCTTCGTTTCTTTCATTGGAAAATGCTCAGTATTGAAACTCATCAACAATATAGCGTCCAATTGGTTTATTTGAAAGCAATCCACGCAAGTTTTCAAAATTCATCGCTCGAAATGCACATCGAATTCCGCTAAATTTTCGTATATTCTCATTTAACCTTTATAATTGTTTTTTTTTTTCAACTACAAGTACCCAGTTTATTTTTGATCTCTAAATAATAACATTTGAGGTGAATATTAAATATCGCTCTAGTGGCACTGGCTTTACCTTTCAGATCAATAATAATGCAGTTAGCTGCAAGTCATTCAACTCATATCTTCGCCCCAAAAATGCTCAATGCGTCATTAAATTTGTCAGCAATAAATGACCTATTCTGGTGCTCGAGATTCCCTAAAGCGAAAGATCGTTTAAAGCGACTGAGTCCATGGATGCAACGACGAAAAACACTGGTCAACAATCCAAGTCGTAAGAGAGCATTTCAGTTCCTCCACCCTCCCACAACCTCCTCTTCTTCAAGTCTGAGACGACTACTGACAGCATTTTTGCAAAACGCTGCATAGTCCCTGCGAATTGCCTTTTTTTCTTTTATCACTTGAAAGCGAAAGCTTCTCCAGCACTACTGCTTTCGTTATTTACAACATGACCGGCTGATCCACCACAGACGAAGCATTTGTATGCTCAGCAGTACTGACATGAAAGACACCGTCAATAGAACATACTGCATAGCGTCGTGTACATTTACACGGTTATTTAGAGCACTTTCCTGATGTTTAACTATGCGTATAGCAAAGTTTCAAATCGGAACTCCCCTCCCCCATCCGTCTATCGGGCGAGGGAATCCCGCACCATCCAGCCTCTCGTGCAGATAATCGACCAGACTTTCACATTTTGGGATAGCGTTCAAATGAAACACGTCAAACACGCTCATCAGTACTGTTGTGGCAATCGACTACTAACCAACTATGGAAGTTCTCTGTTCAAGCCCCCACCACACATGACATTGTGCAAATTTCACCTCTGAAATCGAAGTACCCTTCAGTTAGCAGAGTCGCCCTGGCCTTATAAGCATTTTCTCCACTATTATGCCAATATATGGCACACTTCGACCAATCGGTACTTGCCTATTATCTACACTTGTCAACGAAAGGGTATGGCGAGTGGGTAGCACAATTTTTTGAAAACATGCACATGACGTCAGATCACAGAAGAATGGCGCAGCCTCACCAAGGGAAATATAACCGGCGCGTTTCCATTTAAAACTACAAATTAAACACCACCACATGTAATAGATTCACCAAGTCCTTTGATACTGCAATATCAGTTCAGCTGCTTCAATCGTCGACGATTGCGTGCCTTACTACACTGATGCAACAAATGAAAAACACAACTCTCCGTTTGTTGCTAAACACGCGTATCCACCACCTCATCCCAAATGTGCAAACTTTCCTCGCTCGACCCCTGCGACTAAATTGCCGGTTCGACGTCTTGTAGTCAACACCAATTCAACGACCGCAACAGCATTTGCGATGTCGCTATTTATGAAGTAAATCTACGTACGCATAGATCCTTGAAAGTGGTACCGGTGACAATGTCACTCCCTGCGTTTTGCAACTTGGACTGAAACGCACGAACCAACACAACACCAGTTTGCATTTCTCACTTTCAGGTTTCAGCACACTGTGCAGCCCCTTTATGGATGTCGCATCCACTGTGTTCCGCCTCTATCCCCTTGAAACTCCACACAATCCTCGCTCCATTCATGCTCCGAAACAAACTTGTGACCTGAGACTTCACTATTCCCCCCTTTCACTTAACAATTGAAGCCAACAGGCGGAAACCGAACAACACCGAAAAAAGTCGCTTTGAGATCCGGAATTCAGATTTAGCATCCAATCACCATAGACGTGTTTGAATAGGAACCGCTTTCCTATGAAAAACAACTAGCTCAATACTGACGAAATATACCTCTCCTGTCTCATCTCACTAATATTTCCGTCACAACAATCAAGTGCTCTTTGCACCGACACTGATATATTCAGAAGAATTCAGGCGACTCCACTGCGTCCGATCATCGGAGACGAAACGGAGAAACAACGGCCCTCAAAATAAATACCCTCCTCTAAGGTCATGCGACGCCTCATCAGAATATTCCACGCCCCTTAAAAGGATGTTCCAGCCCTCCCAACGTTCACTGAAGCCACTCCCCGGAATGCCCCGCTGGTACCAGGTGCAAATTTCCTATTTGAAACTTTATGGCCCAACACGTGTACTTTTATCAAAAAAATGCACAAGCGAACATCTATCTTCTCAACGGTAAAACACAACGCAATTAGTAAACATCATGCCGAATCGAATGAAGTATCGTCGAACGACGAACACTCACTTCAGGCAATGTTTGATTTAGAAGATCGTTGAATTCCGAGATGGTAAAACTGTGCAACGGTAGTAGACGTGTGGCCCAAAGCATGTAAAATGGGGACAAAGGAAAAAAAGGATGGGGAGGGGGGAACGAGACGATGGATTGGCGAATGATAGCAGGTCGACCTAGAGCGACTGGTACGCAATCAGCCTCCTGGTCGGTAAAAGGTCACACCAAACGATCAAGAGTTTATGGAACAATAGACTTCAAGATGAGCCACAAATTGGGGATTAAATTAAAACTCGACAATTACAACACCACCGAGGCGACGTGTAACAACGCTTTAACAGAGCCACGTGCAGGACGAACCTCGGGTTATGGGATTCCATATACACTTCAAAAGACATGTGAACGGGAGCATATCGTCGTATTCAGATCAAGACGCATAGAGAGAAACACACCTCACCGCCACCTCTACCTGCCACGTCTGCCATCGAACAGTCTTGGTGTAAAGGAAGCAAGTTCCACATGTACTCTTCCCTCAACCTCACATATGATCTACGCATCCAAAAAGCTTCGCAACCACCACGATAACACTGAGCGAATAACGCACAGCCGAGATCAAGAATCAAGTCAAAAATATCTGCTCAGTTACATATGGCAAGCAGTGAGGCGTGCATTCCGAAACAGACCAGCAGCAAAAAACAGTACATCCAGGGGTAGCGATTAATTGCCGCCAGTCTCACCGGTCTGCTCTGCACCCTCTTGGTCATCGGCGGCCGCGTCCGACGTCCACAGGGTGAGGTTGTCTCGCAGCAACTGCATGATCAGGGTGCTGTCCTTATACGAATCCTCGTTCAAAGTGTCAAGCTCAGCGATCGCATCATCGAACGCCTGAAAAGCACTACACCTTGCAATGTGAGCGAACCAACCGGCGTCACATTAGCCTTATCCAACTCCGTGTTCAGCTAGTGCCTACAGTTCTTCAAGATCCCCTCTATTTGCTCCAACACTCCCAAAAAAGATGCCTTCCACTCAAACATCTTCAAAACCTCAGCATGTGACTCAGCTTTCCAAACCCAAAATCGCCGAAAAGAAGCCCAATAAATAATCCGATCCCAGCCAATATAATCCGTCTCGATTCCAACAAACCTGTCGTAGCCCCCTTGGATGTGATACAAAACTCAGTATTACATTATGGCCTTTCATGCAAAAATGCACAATGAAAAGAACTCAAAGCTCGCAAGCTGTTAGGAAATAAGCGCACACATACGAACTAGTCATGAAAGATATTCTTGAAAATAAATATCGACCGAAGTAGAGCACACAGTATCAGTAGTGATTGCACCTGCTTGGCGAGCTGGCACGCACGATCTGGGCTCGACGAAATCTCGTAGAAGAACACACTATAGTTAAGTGCGAGCCCCAGGCGTACGGGATGGGTGGTCGCAAGTTGCGCTTTGGCTATCTCAAACGCCTCGGAATACGCGTTTTGCCCTTGCGTGGCGACCGCTGAAATAGCCAGCCTCTAACATCTCGTGAACAACCAAACACACACCTGCTTGGCGAGCTGGCATGCCTTGTCGGGAGCGTTGAGAATCTCGTAGTAGAACACCGAGAAATTCAGCGCCAACCCGAGCCGGATCGGGTGCGTTGGCTGCATCTTATCCTTCGCAATGTCGAATGCCTCCTGATACGACTGCTGCGACTTCTCCACTACCACTAAACATACCAACCATATCAGTGCGAGACAAAACCCCACACAACCCCTCCCTCACCCCCCATCCACCCGCTCAGCACTGTGCCTTACTTACCAAAAAGAAGTCGACATTACTTGACCTTGCAACAATCAAACCTCCAACATCTTTCATCAAACCACTCAGATCAATCACCACCAGCACCCAATACCAGTGATGCCCATGACTCACATAATGAACACAGCCGATCATCCAGCAGTATGCCTCGAACCACAGTCCAAACTTCACTAAGACAGCAAACACTCCTTGAAATAGGAGTTTAAGGCACCACCATTAGGTGGTACATCATCTAATTCACTGTATTTAGAGGCAGCCACCACGACCGGTACGGTTAGAAAATTGATCAGAAAAATAAAACAATGATGACACATATCCCATTCTTAATGACACGAGTTCCTTTAAGTCACCTCACGATGACAAAACAGCACTCGGTCATCATCTCGAAAATTTCTTACCATTTCTGTCATCGCCACTTGCAACTTCGGCCAAATAGCGGTAGTAGTCACCCTTCATCTTCAAATAGAAGACCTTTGACTCGGGGTTGCCCGCCTTCGGGATCAGATACTTGTCAAGGAGGTTCTGAAATAATTCTTCTATCATAAGCCTTCTCATAAACTCTGTAAGCAACCACAACGCGTCAATGTTATGTGGCA
Organism: Ascaris suum; assembly: GCA_013433145.1. Lineage (NCBI taxonomy): Eukaryota > Metazoa > Nematoda > Chromadorea > Rhabditida > Ascarididae > Ascaris > Ascaris suum. Next base: position 13,227,475 of record CM024169.1, on the reverse strand, counting down.
GAAAAATCAACTTCCCCACAAACGAGGACGTTTCAATGCACTTGCAAAAGTCAAAGTCAAAGTCCACTTCCCTTCCCTCCTCCTCGTTCTCCAAAACTCGTCTTGCAACTGTTGACATTCAACGGACATGAAGTGCAACAATATGCAGAAAACGTTGATAAAGCACAACTTCCACCCATCACTACTACAGTGTTACATGTGGCTTGGAAAACCTCCTGCTAACGCATCTGATGACAATTTGAGGAAAAAACTTCTACGACTTACCAAGACATCCTGACAAATATCTCGGAGCTCCTTCTCGACCTTCTCACGATATTCCTTCGCCATCTGCTGCTTCTTCTCGGACCCCTCGGTCTTTTGTTCGATCGACGAGATCACACGCCACGATGAGCGACGTGCGCCAACGACATTCTACATAGAACAACTCGCCATATCGGATTTTTTCATACTTGGTAGACAAATAAGACATGCTTATTTAAGAGACATTACAGGAAATCAGCGCACCACTAACAAACTTTTTAGAGGAACTAAACGGATTCAGCCCTTTCAATCACGAACCTGCCAAAGGAGCCAAGAACAACAACAACTACATCGACTCCACGTCTAACACAAACCTAAGGATATATGTTCCATTACTGCTCTATCACTTTATGAGGACCTCTCATCACTGCATTCAATTCGCCAAAATAAATGCATAAAAGCCATCGAAAGGATTTATTTCGCAGCAAATTGCATACTTCTCATCAACTAAGAGAACATCAATCCATGAGTCCTCCACTTTTATTAATGTATAACTATCACGAAAAAACGTCATCATGACGAAAAAAGCGACTCCAGGTTCTTCAAACCACTTAATAGGTCCTCCAAGTCCACTTAATACCTGCTTAATCTGCCCAATATACAAGCAACATGTGGTGGAGCTGAAGGATTATCGAAATAAGGCCCACGAAATGTTGCACGACGCTTAACCGCATATCATAACGGGATGGCGCAGTTGCAACAGTTGAACATATGCAGACTCAACGTTTACCCAAAAAACATTCCATATCCCCAGAGGAAAAACCTAACCATCCCCTCCGCCGCTTTTAGAACTTTGACGTTCAATTGCTGGTTATACTCGACAATACTCTGCTGAAGGATTACATGGCATGTGTGGGAAGGATATTTAACACAATTGAATTTATCACTGTATTCCTTTACCCCAACGACACCCGGTCCTTGTAGTATGTCACCACCCATTGCACCGTACGCAATCAATGGTCGTGGTCAAAAACGGTCTGTGTACACATTAAACACCAAAAAAGGCATTACCTGGAGCCAGAGCGTGGGAATGCAATGGTGGAAAGTCAATCTACCCACTACTCCACATACTTTTTCCACATCAGCAACGCCCATTTTATGAGTGCTCAGCAATCGCCTTTGAGAACGTTTGATTGAAACCTGAAGCCCCCTCCCACAAGGAAACCTTGTGGACGTTGCATGAGATCGAGGCTTCCGAGGGTTGATGTATCCCATTAGGCACCGAACCTATTTCGCAATATCCACGCGCTGAGTGAGGCTTGTCAAGTGGTTAACAATTAAACGAACCTTATAGGCAACCGAAAGCAGGTTGCGCTCCTCATTCGAGAGTTCGGCACCCAATTCGGTAACCTTTTTCATCGACTGAGCCATGTCGTCATAGCGCTCCGCCTATTAAAAAACAAACACTCAATTTGTTGCCACTAAACAGGTAAAACAGGACACTTTAAGCTCCCATACTATGCGAAAAACAACGCTCACCACCTCTCTTGTTGACGTTGCAATTGAATCACGTAACACGGCCACAACATACTCCTCATTTTTCCTTACCAATCAACAGCACTCAGCAACTCACAAAAAAAAAGCGTCACCTTGCTTAAAATAACAATAAGAGTGAGAAAACAAAGAGAAAATATCGCGTCGTTTTGAAGCCAAAAATAATCGTTTATGCAATTTTCTGCATTTAGATGCAAGTTTTAATGCGTCATTGCAGCATTTTATGCAAATATGAGTGAATTTTATGCAAATCTTATGCAAATCCATAATCAAATATCCGGTAAAATCGTTATGAACGTACGTTAAACCGAATCAGTGCAGCCCAGAATCAATCATCAAAACAATTAGCGTAACCGGAAATATCTATCCTAAAATTCATACCTATTTTCAAGTTGTTTCATAATATTTTATAAAATATTCCGAATAAAATTATGTTTGGCATCGTACTTAATAAATAGTATAATAGATTATCGAAGAAAAAATTCGGCAACAATAAATCAAAATATCTGCAATGAAAAATCAATAAATAAATAAATAAATAAATAAATAAATAAATAGAGCAGACAGAAATATGGGATGTCACGTAAAGTCAGTGCATATACCTGTTCGGCAAGTTTAGCACGTTGAACGAGCTCATCTTTGTTGTTCGACATATCCGACATAGTTCACGAACTAGCACTCGTTTCGGTGTGGAGAGTCACAAAACGGGACGCCAGAACCTCGCAGACCGAACTTCACAATGAGCTTTCAATCCAATGCCTTCAACAGCAACGCGCAACGTCACTCAAAACTCGCCGCACTCATAGGGACCATATAATTCGATCAACGTGAAATAGTGCGCTATTAAATGTGCGAATTTTAACACAAATATGCATTATAATTCGGCAATTTTTTAGGCATTCAATTAAATTGATTACTTCAAATATTACTTTACTCGAAATGTTTAGTTATTTTGCAAATAGCAATTTATTTAGAAAATAGTAATATTGGCGCCTTTTGCGCGGATGACTCCAAGGGACCAACGCATTATTTCGCTCCGCCTTCCAATAGATTTAAAGCGAGGGACCATCTTATTATTGACGAGAAATAGTGCCATGTTATTTTGAAAGAATTTTCCCGCAATTTTATAGACTTAATCATCAAAACTAATCTCCATTCAGCATTACAATTTATTCGTGAACTATCCATAGTAAAATTACCTGCAAATAAGCACACCTGTATAATTTAGCAAACGTAAACGATTTATGCGTTCGCGGATGATTACGAGGGACAATCGAGAAATGGCGGTTAATGTTTTTTTTTAGCCGTTGTGGATCGATTAAAGAATGTGCAACGTATGTAGACGCGAGAGGCTGGTTGGAACGTGCATTGATCTCAGGATGCGGCTGGTAATTGCATGTGTGTGTGTGTGTGTGTGTGTGTGTGTGTGTGTGTGTGTGTGTGTGTGTGTGTAACGTTGAGATAATAACAACAAGGTGCAAGGTGAGATGAAATATGTGTGATATCGATCTCAACGGCGATCAACATATATCATTGCGCCAAATTTGCATATTTCAACTGAAAGTCTAATCGATTTTTTAATACCATCAATGATATAAAATTTGAAGTCTTCGGATTTTGCAAATTTCAACGTCTTGAAAACTTGTCGGAATTTTTCTCGGTACTTTTTACGCATAAGTAGTAATACTAGTAATCGACTCTATCGTATACTGATTTGATGATCAAGTAATATCGCATTTCGATTTACGCTTTCCCGCATATTTTCCCAGGCAGAACGCGCTTTTTGTTGCAAATATATCCGTTATGGGTGTCTATATATTTACCCAAGCAAATGTTTTGGTCGCAAGAGTTAGAATCGTTTGAATGCATTAATTTGTAGTATAGTGCAGCAATATATCTACAAAGTTTGCTCGAAAACAAACAAACAAACAAACAAACAAACAAACAAACAAACTTACATTCCACTAGTCACAGTCGACTCCGGCTGTCACTAATTAGTTAAACTTTATGCATCATTAAACAAATAAATAAAATACAATTTGCATTATGATCATTCTAAAGGATCAACAATTAGCACGTATTTTAGTGGTGGAAAGTTGTTTTCTTTTTTTGTAAAATCACATCGAATGATGTTGATTTAGCTCTCTTCTTATATGCGCCTTCCACATTTTTTTTCGTTGAATACGATAGATAAACTCGATTTTTACGTCTTTATTTCCGTTTCAATTAAATGAAATAATATTTCAAATTTATCGTAGCTATATTTTATATTTACCGTATCAACAATCAACAATTTCGTATATGATAAAATGCAATATAGGATACATCTCTTTGGCAAATGCAAGACATCGAACTATAGGAAGGGCATAACAACAGCAGCATTTACTATAAACTAGTGGGGAACTATCAAAATAATGCTGCGTTTCAATAATAATTGAATATGGAAAATCATTTTACATAAGACTTAGCCGTCATAAGTATACCTGCAGGGCATTTATATTTGTATCAATACGGAATGGTCGAAAATAGCCGGCAACCGAATTGCGCCAGCCGGTTGGTTCTTGATGAAATATGCAAATTTTGCTTGCTGATCAAGAAATTAAACCAGCAACCGCTAGACGAAACCGTTAAAAATATTCAGGAACGAAGTCCATCACTCTTATCAACAATTAGATCATCCGGTTGATGATTTGCTATTCATATAATTGATCAACGGATGGATGTACTTAGAAACACTATTAAATGAACGTTTAGATAGGGGCACTAATGAAATATGCAAATATCGAACATAGATGCAAATATGCAAATATACGCAAATAAAGGTGAGCGGTATAGCAATGACGAAATTTCGCATATATCATATTGACAAATATGTTGGCAATATAACGAACACTTTCCAAATAATTCTTTACATCTATACTATCACTAAGTAAAACTTTTTTTAAAACGTTTGTTTTTATAGTATCAATTTTTGCAAATACTTCTATAGCCGCAACGATCGAGATGTAACCATGCATTGAGCTACTCGCATTTAACGGGATTATCCTACTCAAAACGTGACCTGAGGTTCAAAAAACTTCAGGTTCACGGTGTTGAACTCATATTAGTGTGGATTTTAATATGAGTACTTAAACTCGATGAAAGTTGCACATTCGAGCTTATCATATATATATATATATATATATATATATATATATATATATATATATATATATATATATATATATATATATATATATATATATATACAGCAAAAATGGCTAGTGAAAAACAACTCTATTTTTATGCGCTCTCATATCAAAGTAGTGTCATTACTTTATTTAAGTGTCTATCCGTTTATTGAATAGAATTGTTGAAATTTCATAGCTACACATTACAATTTCCACTATGAAATTTGTCAATGAAAAAAATTTAATTGAGAAAATATTTATAAGTATTATGTTCCTAGATTGGTTAAATGAAGAATTTCGAGCATTTAGAGCATAGAAAAAAAAAAAAAAGAAGAAAAAAACTCAATTCAGAGCAAAGTTTAGAGGTTATTTTATTTATTTATGATGGGCAAACAATATTGAAGATTCATTCGCTATCTATTCCGCTTGTTCAGTTTCTTCGTATATTTCCAGTAGTCTTTTTCGGATGTGAATTTGCATGATTGTTGTTGATGTTGCTCATTGTCGTACGACAAATACGTTGATAATGTTATCGTATGACAAATATACTCTTAGCATTAAAAATGTATCGTTTTAGGGCAATGCTAAAATATGCTAATTTTCAGTCATTAGGAAGTAAAAATTCAAAACTCATCTCGATTATAATGCAGATTAGAATACGCATATAATATGCAATTTTTTTAATGATTTCATTCATGAAAACAATCTAATGAAACAATATGTTCAACAAAAATAAATAAATAAATAAATAAATAAAATAACACCTTGTGGATCTTCCTTATAAAATCACCACGTAATAAAATTCCCTCTGTTAAAAAAAAAAAACGCTTTCAAAGCGAAACTAATGAATTGCAGTAGAAAATTGATGCATAAATTATACATTATCGTTAAGTGACGAAGACACAATAAAAGATGGACCTATCGAAGTGAAATTCGATGCACGAATTCTATTCCCCAAATTTCAACGTACATCTTCCCGCGTGGGCAAGTTGATCATCGGATTGACAAATTGATAGTATCATATTTATAAAAGATTGTAGAAGCGCTATAATCCATTTTGCTTAAAGATCAATGATGCTATAATTTGCAACTCTCATATTTTCTCGGATCATTTCAATTGCATATACGATGTCAAAGGTCAACATTTCCCGTAGATTTATGCAAATTTTTTTCTCTCATCACCGAATTGAAAGTTGAGAAAATAACACAAAAAAAAAAGAGGAGAAAAATGCTCATCGCTCGAAATGCAATCGAATGGAATTTGGCGCGAACGCGTTGATATGTGGACACTTTAAACGTTGACCTCCATATGGTGTTTACGACAGGTGCATCGTTGTAAAAGGTCATTTAACAGGTATTTTGAAGTTCGATTTAATCAATTAAACGATTATATTCGAAATATTTATAGGTAATTGAGATTTAAAATCGTTGCATCATTTCCTTATGCACTGCGAGTGAATATATATTTTTTTCATTCCTCTTTATAATGACGAACTCTTTGAAAAATTCCCCTTCCCATCATTAAATTACGCTAATGTTTCTTCTTTTTAAATCCTTATTTCCCGTATTTCTTGATGAAATATATTTTATTGTTTTTATTTTTATTTGATTTTATTTTAAATAAAAATTTTGATTTTTTTAAGTTTTATAATAAAGAAATAATAAAATAAAGAACAATATATTTTCATTTATTATTTCTAATTGTAGTTATATTAAGTAATGTTTATTAAGCATTACTATTATTTACTATTTATCATTCAGGTAAATTAATACCAATAAAAACATTTGTTCAGAAGAGTTGACTACTGGATTACCTAGTATATTTGCATATATCACGTATTTATTATATGCAATCTTAGGTTTACACTAATATTAAAAATAGAATAAAACTTGTTTGCAATATTATGATAAGTATTGTTGAATTGTGCTATAAATGGAAGAAACCAATTGAAATATAACAACTAGGCGAATAGTCAAGGTGCTAATTGAAGTGGAAAATCCTCTTTCCGAAATTTTACACCAATTATGGAATTATATTTGAGTGTCGCAATAAAAGAGTGTTTTTTTTTTTGCCGAATATTAATATCATTTAATTGAGTTTGTATTGAGATACTCAAAAATACAAATATTACCTTCATATTTGTTTTCTATTCTCAAGATTTTACTATTGTAATTTCCGGTCATCTATGAAAAAAAAAAATTACATTCTAATTATATTGTCGATATCAATAGAAAATTTTCAACTTCAAAAAATATTTATTCTTATTTATTTCTGAGGGAATCTTTTTTTAAAAAAAATTTGTCTTTCGCTCAAATTTCAGAATTAAAGCAAAAATAAATATCGAATTTAAAAATAAAATAAATGCTAATCAACTAATATATAAATCACCTTTTATTATAAATAATTTTCGACATTATTCAATTTCGATGGATATTTTTCATTGATGAAAAAATTCATTACAAAATTTTATCAATATACTCTCTATTCTATATTTTATTCTTTGCAATCATAGTTTATATTCTCTCTTTAATTCGTTATTTCCTTTTTTTTTTCCACTCATTCGTTTTTTAAAGTAATATTTAATTTATTTTCTAATATTATATTTTCATTAAATTATTTCAATTTTATTTAAATTCCTATATAAAACAATTATTTTTATTGCTTTTTAAAACAATACTGCAATATAATAACATATTACTTACTATATTTTATCGTCTTTTCACGTTTATCAAGAAGTAAACATTTATACTTATCGATGGGGATCTTCATTGGCAATTTGTTTATGAGCCATTGCCTCCCTCATCTTTATCCATGAAAGGGACGCGTCGCGTTTCGATGACGTCAGTAATCCCACTCTCGTAAAATCAATCAAAAAGCATAAAAGCACTCGTTTAATTAATCTAATTTCTTTTGCGATAAATACACCATAGAATATACATCCGATTTCTTGTTCTATTACCTCTTTGCATATATAAGTGCATTTTTCACCCGGCAAAAATTTCGCTTGTGTAATTTACGTCACCAGCTTGAATTAGATGCGACGGTGTGAGAGGATTGATGTGGGGGGATAAAGATGGGAAGGGAGCGGACAGGAGAGGAGGGGGATGAGCAAAGAGAGAAGGGAAGCGTGCTGGTATAATTCCGATGTTAAGGCAATTTTTGCAGCAAAGTTTAGCCGATTGAGCGAAGCATTTCACTAGCTTTTTCAGCAAATTTTTCCTCAGCTATGAGGAAATTGCAGTTATTTTCGTTCAAAATCTTAAGCGAGCGATGCCGTTTCTCTTCGTGGATAAAAATGACCGATTAAATATATTTTATTATTTATTTGCTTAAAAATTCGTTCATTTGAATCTTCAAATAGACACTTTTACACTATTGGAAACCGTTGAAAATATCTTTCAACGAGTTCATAAAATTGAACACTAATCACCTTCTCTTATTATTGTAATTCGCATAATTCTTCTCAATGTAATCGAGAATGCTAAGCGATAATTGTTAATTTAAATTTATCGTTTATAGTGATGAGAACGGGGGGGGGGGAGGGTCGAAGAGTCGTTACATTTTTACTTCATTATTACTCTAGTAATATTACCAAGTAATCTAGTAAATATTACCAAGTAATCTAGTAATATTACCTAAATCTAGTAATATTACCAAGTAATCCAAGTAATCTAGTAATATAAGTAATCTAGTAATATTTCGAAGAGTCGTTACCAATACCAAAATCAATTAATAAACCAAGTAATCTAAATTGGTACCTCCTATATAATATTATAAAACTTTCACAAATATTCTCAGCGTTATTGTTTTATTGATAAATAAAAATATTGCAACTTATCTATCCACACTATTTACAATCGCATCATACTGTCTTATTCTCTTTCTTTAACGTTTCTCTCTACGAATTCTCTGTCCTCATATCTTCATATCTTTTGAGGTAAGTCATTCATTTTCTTCCCGTTAATATCACAGCTAGTTATAGCCATCTATCGACACTAATTGTTGAATAGTTCGATTTAATCCTAATATTTTTAAATGAAGTCATGTGGAAACTTCAACTCAAACGTATTTGCGTTGTTCACAATTGTTGACGAGAAGCACATTTGTGAGAGAAAGTGAACACTTGCATCACAAAGTTGCTAATGATGAGAAAAATATTGCATTGCTTTTTATTAAAGGATTCTCATTTGAATAATGCAAATAAATATTGCAATAATTATTGCAATAATCTCAGCGAATTTTGCAATTTGATTGTATATTATTGCATAATGCGATTGACAATTTAAAATAGTACTTTTTATAGTTAAATATGGCAAAAAAAAATTGTTTTTTTATTTTTGCTAAGGATATTCGGCGAATCAAAACGTGAATTGGGTTTCAAATTAATTACCTTATTTAGCGAATACTTCTATAAGAGCACCTTTGAATTAAACGTACGTCGTGGCGATGTTAAATTATTATGCTATCCTTTGCATTCCCATAGCATCATTCCTTCATTAACTGATATCAATAAACTAAATGTCTTCTGTTAAAGGATTCATATAAGTAACGACTAATCGTTTATCATAGTTAATGTGTTCGAAATGTGACTTTCAAGTTGATCATTTAGATTTGTGAATTCCGGAACGTTTTTATTTTTCCGGAAAAAATTTCCGGAAATTCGGTGACAAATTATTCATGAAATCTGTTGTAAATTCGAAATGGCACTCAACTGAAATATGCGTAGCGGTTATGAAATAAAACTGAACCTTTGCGGGAAAATTCCTCTCTCCCCAACCTCCCTTTCCCCCCTTGTCGCATCATCTTCATCCATTCATTTATTGATGCTATGTGAGTGCTGCCACATGTTCATTTATATTTATTTGCCGTATTTTGCTTTCACTTCATTTTTGCTCCCTACTCTCGATTCCTCTTCGTTCATTGAGTAATAAACATACCCTTGGTAAAGGTTTTTAGTAGGCATTGTGCTTAATAAAGAAAGAACTATGGTAAACACACATGGACGCATCCTCTCTCCTCCCATCGAAATTCTTGGAGGATATTGATGCATCATTATACCCTCCCCTTTTCCCTCCCCGCAAAAGTGCCAATTTTATTTGATCCTTGAATTGTTGCATAAAATCGTGGCAATAATGCATTATTTATAACTGGCAAGTAAACAAGTAGCGGTTGATTGCATGCAAAACTGCTCCGCCCATATGGGGTGTGTCAACTCATTATTGCGGCTGAGCGTCGTTGATGCACCTACGACAGCAGTTCATATATTCTTCACTACGTTCTCCAGTATTTTTCCACATACAATCGAATCTACCGCAAGGCGGAAACGCTTATGCCCTCAGCAAAACCGTTGACGTACAAGATGCCAAAGTCCTTGACCCGCGAAGAGATAGCAGTAATGAAGAATGGTCTAGAATTGTTGACTTCTGGAAGATTAGGATGGCCTAGGACCGTTCTCTCTTATACTATTTCTTCCGGTTTTGGATACTTCAATGTTTATATCAATAAAAGGCATGATCAAACTAAAACATATTTATTTTTCTATGTATTTTTATGCTAAAATTCAACCGAAATTTAAATAGCACTCATCGCACTAAGTGCCGTATAGTGTTATGGTGATTCACTCATGACGAAATAGACGGCGACGTTACAAATGAACTAGCCGACGACGAGGGACATGATTCATCGATAAGGCACGAAGCGATAAAAAATTTTGAAGATGCTCCGCCATCTCAAGTCGAATATTTCATCATTGACGCCCACGTTCGTCCACTTGTTGATTTCAATCCATATAGTCTATCGTCATAGCGTATTATAAGCATTTTACATTCTGAGATGTGATATTGTCGAAGCATGAGATTGCCACCTTCTTATACTTATTTGGTGGAGTTATTTTTTTTTCGGGACTTTCAGGGGACTTTTTTTCAGGACCTTCCGGGAATCCTGAACTTAATAAATATAATGCTAGTAATATCTGCATCAGCATCAAATTATATATCATTTACTATTTCAATGTTTTTTTCTGAACTTCTTTTACAGAAATAAAAGAAAATATTTCATAAATTGCTGATAAATATAAAACATATATATAAATCTTCTATGAATGTTCACTTTTTATGCATACTTAATCGTTGGGTATATATATATATATATATATATATATATATATATATATATATATATATATATATATATATATATATATATATATATATATATATATATATATATATATATATATATATATATATATATATATATATATATATATATATATAAGTGCGTATAATTACTTCAAAAATTGATGATATAATTAGAAGTTATTAGAGGAGTTTCGATTGTCGATTACGTTTAGTAGAAGAGGTTTCATTAACTTCCGGAATTGAACTACACCGGAAATGACTATCAGGTAGACAAAAAATAATAATATACCTGTACATATATACATATCACAAATGCAATGACCTTCAAATTGTAGAGATGCGCCCAGTGAATGGAAATTTCTAAGAGAGCTTAAAACGAAGACATGCTGATATATGGCCAATATACTCAATGATCTCATTCCACAGGTGAATATTTACATTTGAGGTAAATAATAGCCATCGAGCCATTAATGAAATTTCACCATCTGTATTTGAAAGAGATAAGAAAAAAAAAAATTAAAAATTAAGTGTAAATTATAAACAGCCAATTTAACAAAACAAAATGCCTCTTTGACAGGAAAGCATTTGATTTCACTTTCGGATTACATGATTTGGACGATATACAATAGCTATCAAGTAGTTCACTATTCGTTTCAAATTCTATTATAAACTATTCATTTAATAGACGTTCCATTCCGGACAAATTCACCGACCATTCTAGACTAGTTTAACCATTCCGGACAAATTCACCGACCATTCTAGACTAGTTTAACGGCCATTCCGGACTAATTTATTGGTCAACACATTCCTCTCAGTTGCTGAAGAGTCGGGATCCTTCCCGAATGCCTTGTTGAATATATCGCCTAAGGGTTAATATGAGGAGATGTTTCTAACTCTGCCATTCAAAGGTTTCAAATTTATCCTATCAAACCATTTCACATAGTGGCCGATTTTCCAGTCTGATATCCACATAATGTCCACCCTAGGACAACTAAGCCTTCGCAGATTATCGATCCTGAAAGCTTTTACTTGGATCCTTCTCAGCACTCCGATGGGAGCATGTCGTTGACTCCAATTACTGAGTCTACACACACTAGAATGAACTGTAGGTATACCGTCGAAATTGTATTAGATATTTTGTTTTTCCACAACTGTTGTTGATCCGTTCAAATCGTTGGCTCACGTTTAATTTTGAATGGAGAGTTCAGGTTTTATTCTTGAGTGTGAATGAGTTCACTGGAAGCACAAAGACTCCGAAAATCCGTTTGAGCAGGTTCGGGAAGTATGTCAGAGTAATTGGCAGGAAAACATTTTTGCAGTTGCAATTATTTCACCAACCAAATTCACAAATGGCCCACACTGTCCGATGATATACACGTTTAGGATGGTGCAACGTTCATCGTAAAGCTTAATAGGCGGTCGATGAATTGGAATTTTATGCGGAACTCATTAGTATACGTTCAAAGTGATAACCACACAGGTCATCACAGTGAATTGAACTGTTTGTATTGATGACACCTCAAAGTCAACGCTGTAGAAAAAAAAATCATATATATATATATATATATATATATATATATATATATATATATATATATATATATATATATATATATATATATATATATATATATATATATATATATATATATATATATATATATATATATATATATATATATATATATATATATATATATATATATATATATATATAATTCGTATAAATAGTGGCGCAAGCGGATGTATGAACGTGTTTTCCTATTCTTATCTGCCGCATATTCGAAGATGTTTAATTTATAGGAAGCTGCAGTATACGTGAAGCATTGTGCACAGCACGAATCACCCCAACAATTCAGCATGACTCAGTTGCTGCCAACATTCCCAACAAAACAACGAAAACGTCAATGCTATCGTTGTATATGAATTGATGATGTGAAATACGCAACTCTTATGTTTAAATATATCGCCAGAAGAGGCGCAGACAAATAACGATAACAAATCGTTGTCTTTTTGTATTTCGAGCGATCAGACAGAGTGAGAAGGAAAAGAGTGCAGAAATGTGGATAGATTGTCGTAAGCAAATGAAAAATAGGTTCGTTATACGCTTACGAGGCAGCAGTCTCCTATAGGTTTTCGGCGATCGAAAAAACGCATCGCTAGGGCGTTACCTATCAGCTTGGTGCTTCGCCCCAGGAATGGTATCTTTCAGGAAATTTAGGCAAGAAATTCGAAAAGGTGGCAAAAGTTAAATAACGGTGGGATGTATTTCCCTATCGGTTAGTCCTCTGTGTTCAAACTCAGCGATTTCATCTCTTCATTCGAAAGTTCTCGTCTGTGAGAACACGGACACCTTACGATTGCATCGAAAAACGGAAGTACGTTGCTCGCTTGTCATAGTGCAAAAGCTGATCAAAACTACCAACATCCTGACATGACTCACTTAATACCTCAATAAAACTGTGTGGGATACTTCCTCGGGTAGATGCAGGGATATCAAAGGCATTATGGCGAAAAAGCGAGAGACACGGGTGGGAGATGTGAGCGCTGTCGTGGAGTCACAGGGTGGGAGGGGGGGGGGGGGGAGGGCATCAGACTGCGTGTAGGTCGAGAAGGTGTCAAGTTCTTTTTTTTGTCATCTTTACGGGTGAATATTTTTAGTTGTTTCCTCGGCTGATTTTGCAACCGTAACTATATTCATCGTCTTCGAATTTCGCCTTCGTCATTCAGTTGTTCGACGCCGAATAAATCTTTTCTCTTTGCAAAAATAGCGGTGAAATACTTTGAGGAATCGATCTCAGTGCATTCATTTAAGAACTACTTTCCAAGCATCATTCCATCTCACTCACTATCAACATTTACGTATATAGCAAACCAAAGGGTGTATAAATGGAAGTAGAAACCAAATATATATGATTTTGCGCACAAAGAGATCCTTAGTATGTTGAAGAGATCTTTGGGGCCCATTTCTCCGTCCCCCACCTCCTCATCCCCAACTATAGATGAGCCCATGAGCACTGGATGGGGACGAAAACCACGAACAATTCAAGATCGCTCTTTCTGTGATCTCATTCCGCTCACCCGAACTTGTCTGAGATCCCAACTACCACTAACGCCCAAAATTATTTCGCTTCAGCAGTCTTTGAATATTTTGTATTGAAAGCCGTATGCAATGGTAATTTATTTATTTGTTCTCCAGAAGGGGCAGATCTTGATAAGCTCTGCAACTTTAGATTCATTAAATTCTCAACGAGTTGCTTCCAGATTTACAAAATCAGCCACCCTCAGTTGATCGCCACGATGTATATGATTCATTCTAATCGACGGCCGGCATAAAAAAATTACTTCATCATTCGCATATCGGAAAGTTGTCCAGATTCTGACCGGAAATTCATAGATGACTCTTCTATTCCAGCAAAAGTTTCGAAAATTTAGCACAATTTTGGCGATTTGCTTATTTTCAAACGCGGTGCCTAAGATTCTCTCAGCTTAATTGTTTCAAAACCGAGCTCAGTTGATAAGTTCACCAGCACTTGAAAATGAGCTCGAACCTTTAATACGAGAGATTTCTGCTTACTCGCATGAATCGCTTCATATATTGTAAACATTCACGGGATGAAAATTATTTCACGTGGAAATATTGTACTCCTATAGATACAAGGAATGGACTTTCTACAAATAAGAGTGCCAAATATGATTCGCGATCAGCTGCTTTCCTCTAGCATTGACGAATGGCAAAGCCATTAACACCGATCGATTTCGATGTTGTTGATATTATCGTACATGCTATGTCTCGACTTGGTTGGGTCATATCTACACTTGCCAGGGACAACTATACATACATATTTTTACTTTGCAGTTCCTTGACTATCTACGTCCTCACCGATCGATGATACTACACCTAGAAATCGGCAATCCATTGTCGTGACTGCAATCGGCGAGTGCGGATATGGTGAGTCCATGACTTAGAGATGAGTGAAACGTAACCACTCGCTGCTAGCAGTAAAACGAACGTCCATCTGTGCACGTGCTTTGCAAACTTTGTAGTTTTTATGGTACCATTAGATGGTATCGAATGCAATACAATCAATCACTCGATGAAATCAAGAAAAGTTTTTCGAGAACGTGCGGTTTTCGATTGCTATCGCTTTTCTTTCAGCAGAATTGATTGATTCGCGGCAAATTTTGCTCTAAGTTTGAGTCGTAAAATATTACCAATATCAGATGCAACGGTTGCATCGTAATTCGGATATCACTTAATACCGAACGTTTTAGTCTATCTTTCATCTTGCATATCATTTTCGTTGTGATTACAACTCTTACCAAATAACGACGAAAGGTACCCAAGATGTCAGTGTTTCCCTTCCCGTCGGGTATGATCTTTCTTAAAACAATGCTAAAATCCCGTTGCATTACTTCGATAACAATTTACATATGTGTTGACAATTGATCGGCTATATAATAATTGAAATATTACTATTTATTACTTTATATAAAATACGTTTATTCAGTATGTTCTCTTGTTTTTTTTTTGTATACGTAATAAACAATTTTTTTGTTAATATTTATTCTGTATCTTTACTTTCTCTTAGCGATTCAACGTGTTGCATTGTATCATCTTCGGCTCGTACCTGAAAAAAAAACATAGTAAATTTATTTGTTTTAAATTTCTCAAATTTATAAGAGTATGTTCGAAAAATAAGTTCAATTTTTTCAAGTTTTAAGCAAAATTTTCTTATATTTTTATAGATTTTTATAGTAGTTACTTTTCTAATACTTAACTATTTATTTATTTACAATTATACCTATAATTAATTTCTTTATTGAAGGTATTTTCTTTTTCAAAAAAAATGCCGTTTTGAAAAAACAACATCATATAGTTTTACAATAATAACTTCATTTTTTGCAAGTATAATTTTTTTTTGATTGTTTGAATAAATTTTGCACCATGGAAAGGTTTTCTCGAGAATACAAAAAAAAAAATCCTTTACTTTTATTTTCGTTTCATTTTTATTTTCGATGCTATACATCAAAGGCATTCTTATTAATTTCTCATATAGTTCTCATTGCTATTTGCTATTAAAGATAAATTTGGAAATAGATAAATTGCTAAAGGTTTTCCACGCTTAAAATACTCGTTGAGATATTTGAATTCGAAATGACAACGAATATCCACCTTCTCAATTTCTGTTCGTTAAGAAAACAAGATAAATAAATAATTCCCCCAAGGAGTTTTCAATGCAAAACGTATAGAATTTATGGATATTTCTCGACATGAATGCAATGATCAGATGATCCTTCAAATCCTCGGAAAGGTACTAGATTGAATTGAGATCTTCAGCTCGAAATTTCTCATTCAATTTTCGTTGAATAAGTTGCGGGATGATAATTCGAAAATCTAAGATGATGATGGAAACGAATCGACAAAACTCATTTATCTTTTTGCTTCTTTAATTTCTTTCAAATCTATAAGAGAGATATGGTTAGATCCCTATCTATTCTATAAAATTTATTCTATATATCACCTTAAAAATAAATAACTCAAAGTTTCATAGTGATTTACTAGTTGAAGAAATAAAACTATACAATTGGTTGCTTATAATTTAAAATTTGATTTAAATAAAACTTGCTTATAATTTACCTCAGAAGTTTGTGATTTTTGTGTACGAGCATCGCTCAGTGGTTGAGGTATTGGCTCAACGGTAATGCTTACGGTTTCATCGTCTTCTTTCTTCAATTTCTCATTCTCATTCGTCATGAGTGATTTTTCTTCTTCTCCTGAAAATTTACAGTATGTATATATATATATATACATACTGTGAATATATATATATATATATATACATATATATATATATATATATATATATATATATATATATATATATATATATATATATATATATATATATATATATATATATATATATATATATATATATATATATATATATAGTGATATTAAGCAAGTTTTAAATTGAAAGTAAATTAGTGCAAAATTAGATAACAACGGATTTTTTTTCGTTGCACATCATTTTTTGGGAAAATTTAACTAGAGACTTTTAATTTATTTAGGTAGATTGCAAGTCAAATTGTTCAGATTGCAAGATTAAAAAGAGATATAACAAATATTTTTTTTTTCATATTAGTTAATAAAAATAAAAATAAATAATTTTTAGTTTTTTAACAATGAAATTTTGATAACTCTCCAATTTTAATTTCAAAAATTTTGCAATAAAAAAAAATTGCAATTCTTTAATTGCAATAAAATTTGCAATTCTTAAAATATCTAAAATTTAGAGCAAAATAATATTTGAATAAAAATATTTGCAATATACCTTTTTCTGTCATTAATAAAGAAGTTTTAGCACTGATCGATTGTATTGGTTCGGTTCCATTAACGCTAAGTTTAAATGAATCTTCTGTTTTTTTCGTTGAATTCATTTTTGATGTTCGACTGGCTATATGTCCCGTTGAATTGATCGCTTTCCATTTAGGAGTATCTTCATCTCTATATGCATTATGATAGGATCTTTTACGCTTTATTATATCATTTTTCTTATTCGTATTCTTTTGTTGTTGCGTTGATTTTATGCTTCTTTCGATTTTTGCATTTTTTTCGCTCTTTTCACTTCCATCTAAATTATTTATCATATTTTAAGATTTTTTTTATTAAACATTTAAAAATTATTGAAAAATATTTTCACTCTCTTCGTGTAAAAAAAAAACTAAAGAATATATAGTACAATGATATATACAACACAATAAATAAATAATATAATATATATATATAATAATATATATATATATATATATATATATATATATATATATATATATATATATATATATATATATATATATATATATATATATATATATATATATATATATATATATATATATATATATATATATATATATATATATATATATATATATATATATATATATATATATATAGGTAAAAGATCATTTCGATCTTTGTAACAATAACGTAACATTTTCTGCCATTCTGGTATCGTTTTAGTTGATAGCATTCATTATGGTTACAAAAAAAAACATCAAAAAGGTTACTAGTAAGGTTTATGTGCCCATATGGTTTACCTAATTACTTTTGATAAATTTGCTTATAAGTTACCACGTATATAGGATATAAGATCTGAAAAGTATTACTTATGATAGCTGCACCTTTTTGTGTGGGTTGGGTATGTTCTGAATGCGGCACACTACGAGCAGATGATAGTGCAGTGCATGATAGAGTTGATTGCTTTGGTGTAGTTGGCTCACTCATTTTACCGAAATTCTAAAAAATTTATTACTATTTTCAATCAGATAATAGTAGATTATTGGAAATATTTTATTCATAAGGTTTTAAGCTTATTTTCAAAATATACTATTAATTAAGTTAAAAAACTAACTTAATATTTATTAATTAATGAAATTTATTATTATTGCTTATTTGAATAATTTCTTTGTAGTTATGGAGTTACTATAGAATTCGATAAAAAAACTGTAAAATAATCTATGATCGAATAAATTTATTCAACATATAATGAGCGATATTTTATATGATCACTTATCTATTGATATGAAATCATTCGCATTCATTTGATGGCAGATTGTTGGAATGGCTATTATACTTTTTACTCTAAGATATTTTTAGTGATAGCGCAATATCCGTAAAACGTAAGCGCCTATCACCTTATCGCTGAGAAAACAAGAATGATATAGGTGAGGGTTTTTCAAGAGGGATATCGAATATGGCGGAACGTCCTAACAAGAAGAGAGTAAGGCTTCACGATGTAGTCCAACGAGATAAATGAGCGAAATCTACGCAGTTATTAGCAATAGAGGATTCACGCAATGTATATGAGAATCTAAAGAAAGACTGTTTCTTTAGTTAGGTTAATCGTAATTTTTAAATTATTTCAATATATTTGAGTTACGATTATGAAAGAAAATGTTTGGAAAATATGTTTGCCTTGAATAAATTTTTATTTGTGCTAGTTAAATATTTTTTAAACGATTGCATCAGCGATGGACACATTTTGATAATTGTAGAGACAAAAATTATGATTTAATTATAAAGACAAAAAATTACTTCATACCATTGTTGGAGTTCTCGCATCATAAAGGACCGGTGTAGAAACGATTGGCGTTCGTCGTTTTCTTCGTCCGCTCTTCGATGTACACATCGTCACCACAAACAGTATGGTAACGATCCAGAAAATATAAATAAAATTTGCAGGAAATAAACTCGAAAATATGTGCAGCATCGTTTACGACCACTCCACGAGTACCGCTTCGTATGAAATGATCACGCTAAAGCATCGATACAATTATCGCTCTATTCTTTTATTCAGATTTCTTGCCGATAAGTTAATATTCAAATTCGAATATGCATAAATGAGTGGTCGGATCGATCAATGTACGTCCGCAAACTTTTGCATCAGCCGACTATACTCTCATCCTAAAATTGCGCTTTTGAATCTTTCAGCCGGTTTCAAGTTTTCACACAATGTACGTGTAGTGCAGAACGAAGGTTTTAGAATAGTGTACAGGTGACAACGGGTCTTTAAATGTGGTCAAAAAGTGAGTGATGTAGTCTCGAAGTGCCTTGCTGCAGTCGAACAGAAGAACGCGCAATCGGCAGAGGATATACAAATCAAGCGGAAAACTTAACTATGAACGAGCCTATCTAAGTGAAAGCAATACAGCCAAATGTGCATATGCTTCCTCGAAAGGATCATTTTGCAAGTGCTCCTCAATTGCCTCTGGTTTTCACAACTTGAGTACTGATAATGGAAATTGAAGCATAACTAACAGCCATGTCTTCATATAAGGAACTTTCCCTCGTTTCGTAACTCAACCTGTAGTCCTGGAAGAAATTTTTTTTCTTATTTCCCTAAATATGGATTTGCTATTTTTCTAATGGATTTTTACTTTCAAGAAAAAAAAATGATCATAGCTGTTTAATTTTTCATTGGTTTATTGAGATGGAATACTGAAGAAAGTATGTATAAGTACATGTGTAATCGTTTATTCACTGAAAAATATAATATTTTATTCATTCATCTCGCATAATTTTCAATTTATTTCGTCTTTATAGATTCAAAAATATTAAACTTTTCAACATTTTTACATACGACTTTATTTATATGAGTAAAATTTTGCGGCCAAAACAGGAAATGCGAATATTACATGAAATCATTTGGGACCGTAATTCGAGTCAACAATTTTTTGCTCGTCCATATTTTAATACGACCATCAGTGTTTCCAACCGAAACAAGTATCTCGCCATCTAATGGACTTAAAGCAACCGCACTTGCTGCTCCATTATGTTGCAATCGACCAATAATGCATCGATATTCTCGCGACCAAACTCGACCACCATCTAACGATGCACTTAAAATAATTTCCTCTAGATGAATTGAAAAACCTTTGATAGATTTTGATACACAACAATATTTCCACATATCCTTTACGTATAACGTGAATATTGCAAAAATTCGACTGTAATTAATGTGGGAATTAGTGAGTAAGAAAAAGGGCCTCAAGGTGGCCATCACAAATAAATGTCAGTAAGTCGCATAAAGCCATATGTAATTTCATTTCATATATTCGTATTTAGAAGCATTCGATGCGTTGAATAGATTCTTAGTTAGGTGTAGATAGGAACCGCTCATATGGCAAAAATTAAACCAGCAAATTTCATCGGCTCTCAACTTTTTGAGGAGTAAAAAAAAATTCAATTGAGAGAATATCATATAGAGCGGAATATACTAAATCCTCTAATATAGCTTTTCTGATTCACAATTTGTGTAATAACTACAACTATGGGAGAATAATCACATCGATGGTCAAATACTCCAGCAAAGAGTGCACATTCTCATCGGCTCTATGCAATGACGCCCAAAACAATGCATTTATGACGAACTAAAATAAACATAAATCAATAATCCCTCATAGATAATTAATAAATAATTATTAAGTATGAATTTGGCAAATTTAAGAATAGAGGACGGAGATGAGACATGATTAAACCTATGAAGATCTAAATTCGCATTGATTTCCACTTTATTAATAAACGGATAACAATATGGATTAGGTGAGAATAATATGTGCAGAAGCTATAAATAATAATCCACTAACCTGGCCACATAATGTCCTCCAATCGAACATGGAAAACGATCGGTCGCATTAGCAAAATGACCGAAATAAGATCTTTCGAATGTCATCGATGATAAATTAATCACTCGGATCTCAGCCTATATTCAAATCAAACAATATTCAAAAAAGTAATCCATACTGTCAAACACAATTAACATAAATAAAATTTCACTACTATATGAAAAAGATATTGCGGATAAATAGGGGATTATATTACTACAATATTCTTACGTTAGTGGCTCATCTCTTTACAAGTAAATCTTATTTGTCGACTGAAGATCATCACAATAGACCCATGTAAAAGCAATTTTATTCATATATCTCGATAAAAAATTACCTTTAAGTACTACTACGAATAAATAAAACTTAACATGATCTGCTATTTTTCATTATTTAACAATTACTGCCGGAATTTACTGCTTAATATCCTTAGAAATTCAACTCTCAACAATAAATATAAAAAGCTAAAATTCTCATTCTTATTTAACAGCACAAATAGATTCTACTTTTAATCGGGTAAAGCGGATATATTTTTCAACTATGCGATAAAACTAAATCGAGAGATCAATCTCATTTAAATACTTTTATTTCTAAGAAATAAAGATTACATGAGAGTGCCATCGAAAAATATTCAATAATTGAAACGTTTAGAATCTTCCATTAAATGATGCAAAATAAATTATAAAACACGAATTATGAATTATGTTGTTGGCTCATTTTCCCGTTTCTTCGCTATATATATAAATAAATCTCAAAAAATATTTGCACCCAATAATCCAACCCAACACCGGTCATCTACATTATTGCAATGGTTCACATATTCCATTTGCGTATGCGTAAAATAATTCTCTCTAACGAATGTTTGCCCTAATCAAGGAGAAGGCAAAAGATGTAAAACATTGGTTTTTTTTTTGATTATCACCTATAGATATTACCATCCAAAAATCACTATGAAATATTTATCCGCGTATTTTTTTTTTTTTTTGGCTCATCAAATCAATGATCGAATAAAATGGGTTTCATACAATCGCTATCAAATTTCTGCCATTTTTAATAAAAAATTTCATTGAAGAAAAAAAGAGATAAAAATCATAAAATAATATGGATAAAATTAAAAAGAAATCCTTACCAAATAGTCGAAATTAAGTTCTCCAATAAAATTATCATGTGTCACATTTACGTATAAATATCTGAATGAAGATAAATCTATTACCAATAATCTCAAAAATATTTCAAAAATTCTAATAAAATATTTTACTCTGAAAATGATACTGGAAGCAATTTCAAAATAATCCTTATTTTTTAAACGATTTGAATGATATATAATAGTAAAACCTCCTCTCAGAAATAGTAACAAATTAAGCCGCTATTACTTGTATGCAAAACAAGTAGTCCCTATAAGTATCGCTTTTCATTAATCAATCTGACCACCTTTTCATTTATCAACAATTCTATGTATGCAAATTTCTTAGCTCATGTAAATGTGCGGAACTCAACAAGAAAATTTGCCGTAGGAAAGAATCGGGCATAAATGACCATTCGGTGTCGTAAATTATACCCATTAAACTAAATTTTTCCTGTCTGAAAGTTGGAAATACCCAAACAAGCAGACAAGCACAAACAAACGACCTACACACAGAGACATGATGTCTTTATAAATTAGCCTGCAAAAACTCTCAAGAAGCTCAGCAAAATGGCTGCAAATATTTAATGCTTCATGTGGTTTTAGTTTATTTGCAGAAAGCATTTTCAAGAAGAATGAGAGTGAAGAAAAGCTATCGAACAAAATGAAGCTTTTCATAATCTAGCAATGAAAATATCTATCGTTTGCAAACAAAAATTCATACCGTTGATCAGTGCTTAGAGCGATTCCCATAACATGAGCTTTTAGATCGATAATATGATCCGGAAGATCAAGCATTGCCATAATTGAAGATAACTGATCATCCGGAGACGATCGGCCTCGTTCCTTATCCGTTCGACTGCAAAAAGATTCCACCTTGGATTCTTTGCCGACTTTAGCATCTCCAAATATTACATCATCAAGCTTTCAGACTCCTATTGCTAAGGAATTGCAATTGATTCGAAAGCTGGATAGATCTAAGTGAACTGTGAACGAACTATAGAAGATTTCTGAATTCACTGACGATGAATTTCGCTGCAGAATGACATGCTATTTACTAATAATATTGCCACACAAATTCTATTGTCAAGAATATATTTAAGTGGCGTGTAAACTGCACAGTGCTGATCAATCTTGTCTCAATGCTATATCACTTACGGGAGTGATTAAAAGGTTTGATAATTACCTTTTAGAAAAGCGTTTTGAACTCGAACTGCTATATAGTTGCTCAGTTACCTGAAATTGAAAGAAAATATTACATGAAGATGAAGTTTTTGAGTGACAACAATGAATTTCGAAACTCTGAAATCGTATATGAAAATGCATTCCTTATAATGGATGTGGTATGTATATCCTTATTCTACAGTAACCGATGGGCAATGCTGCAGTATTGATTTTTGCGAATTTCGAAACTTAATCCTACAGTAATCCTTATTATAAAGTAATAACCGACGAAAAAATGAATAACACAAAAAAAAATCCAGAAAAAGAATTGCAAGATATCGCGACATGTTTATGAATATTTCCTCAATATCGAAACACTTGCAGATTATAGAGATAATAGCAGTGGAGAAAAAAGGATGCCACGAGAAAACGATGGAATTGTTCTCTAAAATTTCCTCGTTGAACTATAAAAATAATAATCTCTTGACTCCTACAATGATTCTTACAATATAATCAAGGATAGAAAGGAGATCGACTTCCGAGCAATATATACCTGTGCACCTTCGATAATTTTGAGTCCAATAGAATGCGGTGGTGTTGTATCACTTTCGCCGAGTGCATAAATAAGTAAGCGATCATCTTGCTCGTGACAGCAACATGCACAACACATAAATATCGCATCAGGATCGTCCTCATCTCCACAATGATTCATCGAACATCCACCACATCCTGGACTATAACTCGTACACAACTCGTCCAATCGTTTCTTCACCAGATCGCTTCGACTTTCCGCATTCGCATCTATATCGCCAATCAATTCGGCCATTTTTGCCGATAATGTCTTAAATCGATATAAATTCAGTGGTCATTAAACGCGATGGTTATCCAGTAATACCCAACAAGATAAATGAGAACAATTTCGGCATAATGCTACTGCTCTCCCCTACAAATTGTGCAAATCAATCACTAAGAAACAGTTGAATTTAATAATATAATTTATAGCAGACACTCTATATACGCAAGGAGTCCTTCGAATCAAACTTCATAATGATATTATTGGAATTTATGAAATTGACCGAACGGTTGATCGATATGCTATACGGAGAGTAGGCATATGTTTATAGATATAATCATATTGGGTGTCTATTAAATTTTGAAATTACCGTATGCTCGAGTGCAGCTTGTCGAGCCATAAGGACAACACTTCGTAAACGAGTGGATACATATCGACTAAGTGTCATCATCTGACAATAGCCACCACCTTGATTTAGAATTCTGTAACGAAATTAATTTTCTATTTCGATTTCGGTCTTTTATAAAATGAATTTCTATACAAATTTCCACATCAATATTTTCTTGAAAAGGATAGCGAACAAGAGAATATTTGAAAGAATGATAGTGGAAAAAAAAAATGAGAGCAATAAGAAATATCGTAATGATTTTCGTCTCATTTAAGGCTGATCTCATTGAACATAAGTATAAACCTCAATAGTGGACTGAGTACAGAACCGCTAGCGATTTTCCAAGGAGAAGCTGCAGAACAAACCCATATAAGTGAGACTGAACTTCCGATCATCGAGCTGAAAAAAAAAACACTCAATTATTTCCCCTTCTTTGCACTATCATAAGACATGGCAAAATTCCAATGTGTATGAAATACCTAACCATACAAAAGTGGGCAAAATTCCAATGTTAGAAGAATTCATTTCGAGTACGAAAAAAAAAACTGTAAAGCGTAAAAAATAATAAGCTAAAATTTACGACAGGAAAACATTGGCGCATTCTCATCTTCTCTTTTTTCCTATGAAAATCTAGGTTTAACTCTGCAGCACATTTTTATTCGCTAAACACTCTTTTGTTCCCTATCGGAATGATAACAAGGAAATTAGGAATGCTTGCCAAAGGTTAGAGACCTCCCCCCACCTCCATCCTCTTCCCCTCACCTTTTCCCTGGGAGAGATTAAAATCGCAGCATTTAGAAAATAATGCATGAATAGGGGAGTCCACGGTGATCCTTCTCGTATGCTCATCGCCATTTCAGGAGCTCCATGTGGAGACTAAGAAAAATTATTTAAAAAAAATGCAATAGTGCTAACTTTCGATCGAAAGGAAAAATATCGCTTGTGAAAATATGTGAATTATTATACCAACATCCTCCAACATCGGCTGGACTATTGCTAACGCGAGATGAAAAATGTACTTCCGCTTCATTTGCTGAAGATAATTGTAAATTATTTGTTACGCTATGAAAGAACATACTTTTGATCAAATAATAATAAAATTCTACTATATACGAATGGATTCATGAATATCGAATGAGATATAGTCCGGCTCAACTATAATGCTCTAAAAGTTGCAACAGTAAAGTGGCATAAAGTAGCATTATTCATAATGCAAAACATTATTGACTCATTTCAAAATCGACTAATAAAGTCAATCGTCGTCAATTTCTGGCCATTTTGATGAAGTGTACAAAATTTGGTCAAAGTTGGGATTGGAATAAAAATTCAGACTCAGAAAATACGTTACGCACACATTTGTAACGATTTATAAAAAATTTATTCATTCAAAGAAATAAGGTGTGCTCAGTTTCCGTAATTCTTGCTCTCAATCCTTGTGAATCTGTAAACGGGGAAATTTTGTTCCATACTTTATGGGATGGTCTAACCATTACGCGTGCCATGCTTGGCCTTAGCGCTGTACGACAAAAATTTGACCACGTTCAGCGAAATTTTTTCAACGAGTGAGTAGAATTACATCGGCTCCAATTATGCAGATACCCCTCCCCCCATTCCTTCTCCATCGCCCAAAAAAAGTGATTTCAGCCTCATCAAATTTTTTCGTTGAAAATCGGCTATTTAACAATTTTATTTCCGGTTTAATTGACATGAACATCCATAATAAAAATACTGCAGATAATGATGCAGCACCCAGCATCCTAATCAGATCAGAGGATATGCCAAGAAACTCGAATAGCCGTAATCTTCTGCCCATTACAGGTTGGTGTAGATGGTATTCTTTCAAGTAAACTGCTATAGATGGTACTCTCTAATAAACGCATTCAAGTAGGCAACGAATGGTATATATTAACTTCAACGATTAGTATTATAGAAAGAAAATAACGTCGCTAAGAAAAAATTACCGTCGATAGAGAAAATGGCAATTTCGCCGCTGCCATTATCTTTGATGCCCGATACAAGTAAAAATTTCGAATCGGGACTGAATTGTGAATACAACGCTCGTTCCCATTCCAAAGTCTCTCCAAGATGGCGTTCGTGGATTAGATAGGTCGGATAGGTTGCTGTCCATATCTGCAAGTAATTGGTGATATTTTGATTTGATGATGCAATTGTTGTGTTTTCATCGATGAGATGAAATTTCGTTTCTTTCTGAAAAAAAAAAATCAAAAACTTATTTTCGACTAATCGCCGATTGATCCTCTAAATCAGTGAACGGACGCTCTCAATCAATCAGGTTCTATCTTATAGGAATGGCCAACAATCAACGTAACGTATATGGCTGCTCATGCAAATAGACAAAATTCTATTCAAGCTGAAGAAGTTAGACATGGCTCATTTTGTAGTTATAACAGCATCCATAAAATGGTCACCAGGCACCGGCCGAGGGAGGGCGGGGGAGAGGGGACGAGGGGATTTGGGTCGCTCATCTATATAGCACTTCATTTCTTAAGTCCTCCGAAACTATCACACTATGCTTCATATAGCGTCTTCCACTATTGAATAATTTCTATATGCGCGCATTGAAACGTTTATTCGAATAAACATAATAAAGATATATTTTTGAATTCTCAAATTCAATACTAAACAATGTTACATCAAAAATCAATGCAAGCAATGAGTGAAATCCTCTAGGCTATCTTCAATTAATAAAACAAAACTTCAAATTACAACCGGAAATAACCTTAAAAGAAGCATCATTTGCCGTTGTACAGAATAGTCGTCCATCAGAAGAGAACGATACATGCGATAAACCATCCGGACAATCGCGTAAATTTTCCGAGAGAATTATTGGCGCCTCATATTTCAGCAATTTATACTCATCCACCCAACGATCATAAACCTATAATAGCGCTTATTATTGTTTAATTTAGAAACTAAACAACGTAACATCACCATTTATATCGGATTAAATGGTAGGATTCTTTGGTAATAGCTCACTTCCGATAATGTTTAAAGGTGTGAGTAATGATAAACGGTCATACAAATGTGCGTGGTTATATAAATGTACAAATATGCATGTGTTGGTAAGTCAGGACGAAATGGATCTGCGACCGGACAACTCGAAAACCTATGGACTGCGGATAAACAATCGCCGCTTGGTCAAACCAACTGCGAATCGACGGTTCTACGCTTTACCTGGATCCACCAGGTAAATAACCACTAGAGAGAATCGAAATAAAGAAGTGAAAGATGTTGAACAGCAATCTAATCATAGGATAGGTTTTCGTTCATTTGCATATAAAGTAATATCTATGAAAATTGTGTGAAAGTAAAATTCATTATAATAACCAAAAAAAAAAAGTGGCTGAAAGCAATGATGATCTTAAACGAAAGAGTTTATTTCATCCACAAATAGGAGCTATTCTTTATCTATTCAATCGTATTTCATTTCGAGGTGTTCGATCATTAAATAAGATTCAATAACGAGCAAAAATATCGATTAAGGAGCATGAACCTGTTTTTTTTTATTTACTCAAAAAGTTTTCATTATTGATTTTTGAAATATTATCGAGTAATAATTGCTGCTCTCATGAATTTTCCAACGATGAGCATTTCGAAATATCACGATAAATGTAAATATTATTGCATTAATTCTCGAATAAATACCTTTAATTTGGTGTCGAGAGGTAACTTATAGTCACGAATAAATAATGGCCTCCATAGTGAATCATCTTCTCCGACACGTTTCCAATGATAATTAACATTGCCCATTCGTGCTAATTCCTTCGCGTTCAAATACGACATGATCAAAATAAGCAATTCGGAAGGGAGTTCGCCCCATCCTTCGTTCATTATTATCGGCAAATATGACACTTCCACAAAGATGGCACACAAATCTCAAAAAAGTCCGTTCAACGAACTGGCCAAAGCCGGATCAACTTCGAAGAAGAAAGTGAAGGCGCCGGAGTGTCACTGAAATAGTCCAGATCAAAGGTTAAAAATCAGAAGTGATTCGGGTCATCCATATAACACAAATGAATTGAAATGAGTGCCTTATTATATGATGCAGAAAGTGAAATTTGCTGACATCCTGACACAAGGAAGGTCCTCAGTTCATGGATAAAGCTGAGGGGCAAATAATACTGCACATGACAGGTAAAGAGTATGGAAAATACGGAGCAGCTGTGCACAGCGAAGTGGCAGGTTTAATGCACCAAGCAATGAAGCGCTCGAAAGGTAGACTTGATGACCTCCTTAAACATAGATGAGTTAGGAGCAATTACTTCCCCCTTTGCCGTATCAACGGATCCCGTAAAGATTTGTCCGGAAAGGATGTTTGCAGATAGCCCGTAGTATGACAACCTTGTCCGGAAAGGTTGTTTTCGAGTATCTCTTCCGCACCACATACATTTTATTTTTAAGCCATTGTCCTCGTCTGTGTTATGGCGAAGTAGTGCAAAGTGGAGAAATAAACCGTTAGAGTGAAAGTTATCGCAAATGTCGTAAACAATTTTGTACGCTTCTATCAAATCATTCACAATCCTTCTTGTGGATCGACGCTATGAAACAGGTAATTGAAATCTCTCCCCTCAATGACGTCATAGTTCGTCTTTTTTATTAAAAATATGCTCAAACAAAAAAAAAAAAAGAAATACAATGCAGCAATATTTGAATACAATATTTTATGTTTATTTAAAAGCATCTATTCTACTGGAAGCAAACCAAATCTACAGAAGAAGTTCTCTATTCTATAGAATTCCCTTCAAACCAACCGGCTGTCTGGTACTCAAAGCATCGACAAAACAATTTTCTATGCACTTTTGCTTGCATAGTTAGATGCTGAAATAATCTTCTTAATGAAATATTCGTTTTTGTGGAGATAAATTAACGCTTTCAATCTTAGAGCATCTTCAAATTTGACGAACGAATGAAATAGAAAATCGGCTCTATTGCAATGAAAGCGCATTGCAAATATTAAATTGCAAAAATTGTATAATTTAGAATTCAATAGTGATACAATGCAAGCAATTTTAGAAAATCTTTGAAAATTAGCATAAAATTAACAACAATTTGCATAAAGTTCACAATAACGATTGGAACAACTATTGGCCATTCCACCTCTTTTATCTACTCAAAAAGTTTCTTGGCTTTTTGAGAAAAAAAAAAATCAGTGGTAATTGCAAATATAGCACTTTCGTACGCAAAATATGCGTCGATTTACGCTTTTAATTTCTAGCTCCAGCTAGCTGCAAATATGAGCAAATAAGCATATATCCTAACTGAAAAATGCCATTCCAGAAAAAAAAAAGAGTTGAGATAAAAGCCGAAAGCAATGAGCATAAATGAAAACTTGTATTTTTCATCATCGAATGTTCAATGAGACTCAGCAAATCGATCGTTAAGCACACAAACATCAACTAACAACTGCCAGCTTATGGCGCAACGCTAACGGCTGTCAGCTCATAGTTACTTCTCAGCACTCCAATAATCTTAAGCGCAATATGATCGTAGAACAGCTGTAGAACATATGCCAACTATTGCATCTTACAAAAACATATGCAAATTAATTAATATTTTCTCGCCACAGAATCATTCTTTATTAGATGAAACCATGTTTGTGTCTTCTATGTTTATGTCTATAAAATCTAAATTCCACCTCTTTATTAGCTCCATTTCTTCTGAAAATATATCACAGTAGAGAGGGACTTCTAGCTAGATTGCTCGCCCAACCTATAATAAGCAGCTTTATCGGATTGACGACCGCACGATACGGTCGTGAATTCAAGAGGGAGGGAAATGGGAGATAAAGGAATACGTGCAGGATCGATTTACACATAAAATAATGATAACCAAGCAAATAAAAAGAAATAATTCCTGACAATTCATACATTTTGGGAGGTGAAACACTCAGAGATTCAAACTGATAGCTGAAAATAAAAAAAAAAAACGAAAAACAGAAACGATATATGAAACAACGCATATACGCTTTTCTGCAATTGTATTTATTACTTGGAATGTATTCAAAAAATATTTCAATTACGCTAAATAATGCATTCGTTTCACTATAGCCATAAATGTTTGCAACTCATCGGTAACTGATGAAATGGAACGAAAAAAAAAACAAGCATAAGTACCACCATAGAAATGAGCAATTAATTAAATCTCACAGCTCTAACATTCTCGGAAACGAAGAACTAGATAGATGGGGATACACCCAAACTGACATAACACATGATACTACCACTTGCAAAAAAAACAACTCCAAAAACAATTTCCATATATATATATATATATATATATATATATATATATATATATATATATATATATATATATATATATATATATATATATATATAATCATTCGCTCAAAAAAGCGAATTAATTGAAGCGATAAATAATGCAAAACTGACAGCATATTTTTTCAAAAACAACAACAGAGGGGAACAATAAACTCATGAAAAAAGCAACAACAACAAATCTGCACATGAGGAGATGTAACAAATATTTTCAACAACAAAAAAACGGTTCGAAAGTTGGCAGCGTTCCCAAAATAGACATGCAATAAATGTTTTCAAGAACGAAAAAATTGGCATAAAACTTGGCAACTTTCCAAAATCCCACTCCTTTTTTTTAAAATGTGCCCCATCTATTCATCAACTGACATATTTAAATACAAAAATCTTTGCAGTTTTTTCTAGTCAATCGTCGATATCATTTCCGCCCATTATCAATATGAAAATTTCGTCGATTAATTCCTTCTCGTCGATCTCCTCGAAAATTGATAAACAAGCGAAACAAAACCTGAAAGTTTTCACCCTTTATCCTCATTCAAAAATTCATTCGATTCTCTTCAAATACTCCAAGAGAACTGATAACGAGATTATCAGATCAACTGGAAATCCTACCAGCAAAAGCTCATTGATACAATGCGCGTTTTTTGTCTTCTATCAATTAGCTCTACCGATACTATGTATATATATTAGTAGAGCGGCGAAACAATCAGCACCATGCATTTTTCTAAGCAAATGAAGGGACTGGACCGCATCAATCAACAAACGATCAGGTGCTTCGATCACTTCACAATATTTTGAGTGTTCTTACTCCACTGAGATGATATACTGGATTTATAGTATATACCTATAGACATCAAATTTCATCGCCAACGTCCATCCACTTCTGAGTCGAAGCATGACCTCCTCAGAAGGCGACCTCACCTAACCAAAGATTTGTGAAACGAGAATGAAAACCGATTTTTATTCGCCACTGTATGTATCAAAAACACCACTCTTAAATAACGCATCTTAGGTGAGTGTTCAAACGGCACAATATGCTCTACTTTCAAGGATGGTGGCAGCACGCCTACCTCGTACTATACTATAGAGCTTTTTTCCCTTTCTTCTTCTTACTTTTTGCACCTTTTTCCCCATATATGTACTAAAATTTTGAAGGAAAGCTGGAGGCTATCTTCTCAACTCCTGCTTCATCGAACCCATTTAAGAGTTCGACTACGCGGCCATTCGATCAACCTCGAAAACACTGAGGAAGTTATATCCGGATTACACAGCGTCCTAACATTAAATTACTGGTACTTATAGTGTCAGCACTGAGTGACTGATGCCCTACACAGATGCACCAGTAAGTTCTCCAAATTGCATGACATCTAAAGTACCACGACAGGTAGAAACACTCTCCCCGATTGCAGCTATACTACAACCGACAAAATACGACGACCTGATCAAGCAGAAAAATTTCGCGCTACAGCATTTCCGGATAATCAATGAGTGCTTTAAAACCACTCAAAAAGAACCAAAAGGAGTAATTTCTTTCCAGATGAGAATCATGCCGCCCCCCCCCCCCCCCCCCCCCACACACACACACAAAAAAACGGAGCAAGTTATAACTGCTAAAAGGTTTCATATGACACGATTGGAAAAGCCCCAATTCTACTCGCATAACGATTACCTGCTTCAGTCTTTTTGCATTAGAAGAATCGAATAGCCATCTGCCTGGACATGACAAAAAAATGAATGCAAGCAAAAATAAAAGGATAGATTTAATGAAGAAATAGAATGTATATCAGATTAAAACCAACCGTTGATTGTGTAGTTTCGGCTGGTACATAGCAAAACAAAACTGGCATTGATTCTTGCTCGTAGCAGCCGACTGTAATTTAGCTGCAGTGCTCAAAATAGTTGCTACGGTCGATCGGAAGCCTTCTGATTGCAAATTATTGATGAATTCTGAGGTGGCCGTTTGTATACTTGGTCGTTGCACAATGCTTTGCACATCTTTTTCCTCCACGTATATTATGAAGCGATCGCTACCTTCAAACCTTAAATTATTCCTCAGCGCATTATCTGAGAATAAAGATTACAGTAAACTAAAGAAATGAAGCTCAAGCTAGTGACAAAGACGAAAATGATAAAATTTGTAGGATCAAATGTTTGTGGCGCAAATTCAAGCGACGATAGATTCCATTATAGAAAGAAAATGACCTATAGGCCATCCTTCTATTTATTTGAGATGCGACTGTTGATTGCACTCCTCTCGTATTCCACAAATAACTAGTAAAGGTTGATTTAAAAGAAATTAAAGGTTGGTTAGAAATTCACTTCAAAACGCAATAATAAGGGCACATAGAGATTTCTTAAAACCATATAAGAAAAACCCAATTTGGTAAGGGCACTCACTTACACATATCCAAAACGTAATCTCTATCACTCGCTCAGCAGTTATGGATCCCAGACCCAACTACTGGGAAATTAACGAGGCTCTCTGTTGCACGATCACCGACATCTCTAGAAACTGAAGTATGAAGGCAATCGAGCTAGCAAACCTACGCACGACGACCTAGTGCCTTACCTCTTTTACCTGTTCTAAGGTAAGGTAAGGTACAACAATGAATGGAATCAAAGTTTGAAGAATAAGTTTTAAATAAGCGCTCGTTAGAAGATTCTGTAAAAATCTGACAACGAACAAGTGACCTGGGAATAGACAAAGATGCAAACAACCTAAAAGTCTTGAAACGATTCTCTTCACAGTATACCAAAAACAAATGTTCAAATAGAAAACCATCATTATTTTGCAGCACTCTAGCAGAATTTGAAAAAAAAAAACAACCACGTAGGCAAAAAAAAACCTTTAATAAAGATGGTGTACCTTATAAGGCAGTAGCAAATGAATAAAATTTATTTCAGTATACTTACTTATAAGAATTGGATACGACAAACCTGTTCACAATGGCAATCTCTTTCTTGGAAACATCCCTCAATGGGCGAACGATCGTGATACCCGCATATCTCTTATCAACCGCTCCACTCAAACAGCTCACTGATGAACCTTCAAGAAATACTTTGTATTACACGATAATTTAAAAGTTGAGGGTTTAATGCAGCAATAATGACATATCACATCTCAGAACCCTCCCCTCCTCCTCCCCCCCCCCCCCTCATCAGCCAACTACTATCATTGTTTCATTTGCATTTTTCCAACACGTTACCCATAGAACCATAACGCTAACGCTTTACATCCTACTTCATTATTCATAATAAAATAAGCAGAACTCTCCACTTTAATAACTCAATGTTGAGTCATCAATTGCGAGTATCAGGTGCGGACCATCGGAAGAATGGATGCAGCTGAAGATTTCAGGATGTAAGGAGGTACATCTAATTCTACGTAACTCATAGATTTCGCAGCTATGATATTAGTATAGAGAAATACGAATAATTGAGTTGAAACTAAGTGTGAGGAGCATATAAAGATATCTGGCGATACTTGTTCATGCTAAATGAAGACTAATATGTAACTTCACATATGTATCTTCAATTCTAAAGGTAGAATGAATAGAAATACAGCATTTCCTTTTTGAAGATAATCGGACGGCGAAAGAGAGTACATTTTGGAGATTTCAAAGAGCGCTCGCTTATCGGTTTTTATTAGATACGAACATCCCGCAACAAACTATCAAGACTTACCAAAAAAAAAAATTACAGCAGTTACCAAAGCGTTGGGTAGAGAGCTTTTTGCTTCTCCTCGTTCCAAATCCCAAAGCTAATAAACGGATCCACCTCTCCCTGTTTGCAACGAACCTTCACATTTTCCCCGTTGATATTTTGCCTCCCATCGATCATATTCGAATTCAAATCGTCCCAATAGAAAATTACCCCTCTCCCCCCCCTCTACTAGACATACTCACGGAAAATTACCTAGACCACAGGTAATAAAAAAATATAAACATGTTCACTACCTCTAGCGAATACAAGAGAATGGATTGCACATTCAGCGAGTTGATCAGCCGAATCGGCCAACATTACTTTATTGATGCTCAATTTTTCGGCGATTCGTAAGCAAATTAGATTCCTTGATAGTCGTATAAATTCATTGCGAACGCTCTCAGAAAGACATCCATTCATTAAACGTTTCCATTTCGCTATCTGTAAAATACACCAAAATCATTTCTTAATTCATTTAAATTTAAATTTAAATAAATAAATATAAATAAATAAATAAATAAATAAATAAATAAATAAATAAATAAATAAATAAATAAGTAAATAATCGAACGGAGTTCATTTACAGAAGTATATGGAGTTTACAACTGCCATCGTATCATATTTCGTTGACGCCATCAACGAAAACCGCCCACTTATACCATTCAGGTGAGAGCATACATAAACAGCAAGAGAATAAAAGCAATGAACGACGGTACAAAGAATGAGTAAATATGTGTAACTCATTTATCATACGGAAGTATAAACTCCAACGGGCTTTCAATATAATCTAGTAGGAGGGAAAAATGGTAATATTTATAACTCAGCAAAGTTTATCACCCCCAAAAGAGCTGTTAATATAGAAGTATATATAGCCGAAGAAAAGCACCTAGATGAATAAAAATACATGTGCAAATGCAACTATGCTCTTAACTAATAACGGCAATATCTCCACTTACCTATGAATTACCGATCGTATCTCAGGTAAGAATAATAGACGATCTTTTGCATCTCATTGCATACCGAATCGAACAAGTCCACCGCGTCTAGGGATCAATAAAAGTTTTTCACATTAGCTTCTAAAATTTTCGAGAGGGATCTCTTCTCTCTCCATTCCCTCCTCCCTCCCCCCCCCCCCCCCCCCCCCAACACACACACACATTATACCTTAAACGTACTCACTTAGTCTGCCAGCAAGATCAATTCAGGATAATGTTAAATGAGTACCGATTCCGCATTACCGATCGAATCGCATTCGCCGAATTCGTCGATTGAACAAAAAATCGCCGAAATATGAGCGAATATCCATCTAGCATTAATCGTCTCTCTGAACGAAGCAATTTGATGCTTTATTGAGTTAATAGTCTCTTCATGCGTCACGGTAAGCAGCACAAGTACCTCAAAAATTATGCACCTTGTAGATAGCGTTCTATAAGCAATTGCTAGCACTTAATTTATATTTGCTAACGCCCATATTTTATAACCGTTATCATGAGCAGGTATGACATCGTTTATAACCCAATATGCTCATGAGCGCAACAACTACTATAAGAGGAGCCATTTATGTCATAGTATAGCACATTCGAACATCAATTAACTGGATTTTTTCTGCAATAAAACATAAACTCCTCTGCATATCAACTTCAGATTGTATATTTAGGAATTGATCATCATAGGTAGCATATTCCTGGTTAATAATAAAGAAAAAAAAACAAATAAGAGAGAAATCATAAAATAAAGAAGATGAAAATATACATATTCTCTCAAATAATATTATTTTAGTGGTATTATCGATTATCGACATATTAAAACTCTTTTCGATGAAGCAAAAATGAAATTTAAAGAAAATTCAACTGAAAAAAAAAACCAAAAACAAACAAAGATAGATGGACAAAGAAAAATCTATACACTAGAAATCAATAAATATATAGGTAAAGAATAAAAAATAAAATAAAATAAAATTCTATTCATTTAAAAATAATAAAAAGGCTCAACTATAAAACATTGCGCAAATGGTAAAATTATTTGATTATATCGCATAATTGCCTTTCAAGAATATCAACTGATCTCAATGAATTGTTTCTCATATGAATTCGAAAAACAAATTTGCATACAACGTTCCTCTTCATTTCCCATTATCATTTCATAGTTTTCTTTCCTCCCTGTGACAATATCGATATCTGACATTTGCACCTCCTGTCGATGGTATATTATTGACCGATCATTGCCGATCAAAAAATCTCAATAATTTTTGAAGACGACAACAATAGAAATCGTCCATCAAAAAAATTGAAATATGAAAGAAAATTTTGAATGAATCACAAAAATGTACCGTAGGTATGAGTGTTAATCGCTTATGAACATCCGCTTTAAGGCCTTGAGCAACTAAAGAGATAAGTAATGCCGATGGAGAATCTCCCTCGAAAACGATCAACGTTTCCCTCTTCTCACCATCCTATAATATATAAAAATTACAATAATCTTATATAAGTTAACAATTTGAAACTATCTGTGAAAGATTCTTATAAGTAAATAATCATAAATAAGCATAGAATTTTTGGGTTGTGTTGAAATCCCAAAAAACATTCAGTGCAAAATAATATATTCCAACCAGTAGAAAATATATAGCTGTAACACTTTTCATAGCAATCTAGATAAATTATGAATATCATATCACATAGAGATATGGCTCTTTTGTCCTCTTATAATTGCGCAATTTCTTTCGTAAATGGGATCAAATTAAATCTTATCATTAAATATAATTGTTGATAATAGTATTTATAACACGAAAATAATTACTGTCACAGAAAAAGCGGAAGTGTAACGACATTTTAATCACTTCGATTCTTCGACCAACAGCAATTTGCGGTTCTGCTCCACCGATTACCAATAGTATTAACCCTTTAAAGCGATCACACCGTATCGATGAGGACACCTGCTAGGTGAGTCAAAACGATGTGATCCGCAATGGCACGGAAACACCATGGGAACTCTCTGGTTCCACTGCAGGACCGACCTCTACGTGGTGCCTGGACAACGAAATTGAAAATATGAGAGGATGAAATCCTCCCCATTCCATGCAAGGATGAGATCGAGATATTCCGGCCAACAGGTTCCAAGTGAGCATCATTCCCATAGATGGGGATATGGCCACATATATAATCACATTGTATTTGGCTATTTGCTCTCGAAGAATCAAAAAATTCATCCCATTCAAAAAATATAAAACAATTCTAGTCGATGCTTCAAATAACTTTAGTTTTTTTTTTCATTTATTTCGAATAAGTTGCTATGTGCGAAAACTTTACAACAAATCACCACAATAGAAAAAAAAACATGCAGCAATCTAGCATAATAAAGAATAAAATTCAAAAAAAAAAATTAGAAATAACGCATACCTTATATAATCGTTTTTTGCCAATCATTGAACTGAACTTATGCTTTACCATATTTATAAAACAATGCTTACAATAGATAGCATTAGTTGGATCTAATCCTGTCAAAGTGCCCATCTCTGAGCATTTCACACATTTACGACGCTTTATCGACTCACTCATCCTGAACGTTAAAACAATCCTGAAAAGACAACATTTATCAAGTGATAAAGGTGATTAGATTGATAAAATTTTTCGAATCACAGGAAGCTGAAAGATAAGAACATACGATTAAAATTTTTCATGCCTTAAATTATTATTATTAGTAATATGTATCCCCCTCCCCTCCCCTCCCCCCCCCAAAAAAACCGAATATTTTTAATCGCTAAATAAATAAACAACATTCGAGAAGCGAAGAACCGCAAAGTTTTCGAATCCAAGGTTGAAATCTTCGAAAAAATATCCATTGCATACACGAATCCTTTATCCCTCACATAAGCGCAGACATTAATTGAACGCAAAAGGCAAAGTGATTAGCTAACGAAATATAAATCAATATTAATTTAATATCCACTCTCAAAGATATTTAAAAAAAAAAAAAAGAAAGAATAAAACGAATAAATAAAAATTATTTTCTATAATGTTACAATTTCAATATTTAAATAACAACTGTTATTAAGAACCAGTTCACCCTTCCCCCCACCCCCCCCCCTCCATCCACCTCATCGTCCATCAATTTGCAACCAAACAACCTAAGATCAGGTAAACGTTAATTACCCAAACGCTTCAGAATGCGTAAGGTGTGAATGGAGCACTCGAATCGCGAACCAACGGTGCGCCGAACGGAATCGAATCTTGCCGATATTGCAGCTCTTTGCTCAGCAAAAATGGGCACTCGATGTCTGCCGTGCACTCGATTGATTATAAGGGGGTCGTGGGTTTTTGGGGGTTTTCCAACAACGTAGTAACCGACAGGATCAAGTATGACGATCGTTTGTGGCACTTGAGTCCGTTCGGGGCGGAAGTAATTTCGGTCCCACTATTACGGGAAGAAGCTGTTTGGGGATTGAATAACGCTACGATCATATAGATGAGCTAACGTTCTGGAAAAGAGATGTCCTTGCGTCTTCCGTCCTATGCTAGCAGAAGTGCCTGCAACCCGCCGAGTAAGTGATCGTTCCCACACGGGTAAAAGTGGTCTGAGGCGCATTATGTACTTACTGTCGATTTACCGCCAGATCGCATGTCATCTACCTGGCCATTTGCAGGTCGCAAGCAATTTTATAATTTATACGCTGCAATCATGTTCAAAAATAACTTTTCTTTCGCATTCATATAAGCGCTCTAATTGAGCAGAAAAAGTCATCATTAGAGATTATCTCGTAGCTGAAACCCCAAGCATCCGATTAAATCAGTTCCCTCATACGAATAAAATAATTGCCGAATTTTGTTGATGAAAATGTTTTGCAACCTGAAAAAGAGGACAATTACCTTTGCAGGTAAGGGAAATCACTAGGCAGGTATATGAGGAGAATTAGCACGATCCAAGCTTTACATAATTCTCTCAAATCACTAATCTTTTCTTCAATTTGCCAATAAATGATAAAATATATTTAAAATGCATTGTTTCATTTCGTTTATCGTTTCTTTTGAGAAAAAAAAAAAGAAAATATTTTAAAAATGTTTTTCAAAGGGTATTTGTGATGTTTTTTTTTTGCTTGCAAAATTCATCAAATAAATAAATTATTTTACGAAGAAGATTCGAATTTTCTATTATATTTGGGCATAATCGTTCTTTTTTTTTAGCTCGTTTTAACACTCTCAAAAATGGGAGAATATTGCTTAAAAATTTCCCATCAGTTTATCCAACTCATTTAAAGGTGATTAAAAGCTCCAAATAGAATTCATCTATAAATTTGCATATAGAAGAATTATTTTATTATCGTATTGATTCACCTATATTTTCATATCCATACTATCCATGCTTAATGCCGTTCGATGTATATCGAAATATTGCTTATAAGAGGCTCTAGTTTTTGATAATAAAAATCGCATAAAATCAACTATTCAGCATAATTTTGAGAGATGATTTTTCGTTATTTTCTAATCCACTTCCATTCTGAAATTTTCGGCTTTTATCAACCTATTAGGAAATTACAACTTATGATTCAACTTTGTCTGAAGGTAAAACTTACACGCTAAATTGAGGACTCAAATAAACTGAAATACTACGGCTATTTGCGATGATTTTCAATGCAATGCATCATGAGAATGATTTTCTTAATTTAATCTATAATAATAAAAATTGTCGGCGAGAATTTCTCTCTTCTTTTTTTTTTCATTCTCTTTATTTCTTTGAAATTTTTAGTGTCTTTTTCAAAAATTGTTTAACGATGTAAATATTTCTTGCAACTATGCGGAAAATCATTCCGTTCAAAGACAAAACCGAATGAATTTCTTTACTTAGGAAATAATAAATTTCAGTGAATTGTTGTTGTTATTTCTATTCGATATGATTTTAATGAATAATAATCACATTTGCAGAGTTCATCAAATAAATTGAAAGTAACGATTATCGAGGAAATTTAATTCAGCAATTTTATATACAAATATTATGACTAACTTATCAATATTTATGCTCTTTTTGTAATATTAAGCGATATAAAGGTTTAAAAACGGAAAATTTTATATTTTCAATCAATATATTAAAGGTTTTTCTTCTTTTTCTTCAAAAAAAAATCCACCGAAATTGTCCATAAAAAATTTTGCGATCATCACATTTAATATGAAATTCCACGCCGTTCAAGGCTTCATCATTACCGCATTTCGTTTTTTTTTTTTTTTACTTGGCTCAATGTGAAAATGATCCCATAATTTGGTATCCACTTTGAAATTTACACTCTCTTATTAATATTATTTGGCAATTATTAACAATTTCAATAGTAATCGTCGTTTCACTGTTTTTTTTTTTACAACAAACAAAAGGAGCTATTTTTAATTTTTAACACATTCTATGAATAATTATAATTATAATTCTATGAAAGTTATATTCTGAATTATTTCACTAATTTATTTCATCGTTAAATAAAATCTCTTTGAAATCCGATAATTATTCTTTATTTCAGTATTTTCTTTAAAAATTTTTTCAATTTTTATTAAATATTTCTCTATTAATAAAGATTAAATCAATTCAATATTTCTATATGTAAATTCCTTTCATAAAAATATATTTCCTCCTTCTTATTTTTATTAAGTTTTATCCCTCGGAAATTTATTGTGTTCATGAATGTTTTTCGATTATTTTTCATTTCATCGATGAGAATTTTATATATTAGAAAAAAAAAAATCTCCTATAAATTGAATGAGAAAATACAATGAAAGTTTAAAGAATTCATTAAATTTAATCGACTATTCCCCTCGATTTATAGCGTTTCCACTCAAAATGCTCTATGATATTCATCAATATTTGACCAATAATTTATGATACAAATATTCGATCCATTCTCGAGGAATATTTCAATATTTACATTTCATTCACAATTGCAGCGTTGATATTTATATATTATTCTATTTATATATATAAAAGGCTTTAAGTAATACTTTCTAATAATGTAATGCTTTCATTGAATGCATATGAAAATATGCAAAACATTAGAGGACATAACGTTAACAATAAAGGTTTTCCTCTATTTTCTCCCTCTCCCCCTTCTATCCGAATAGACAACTCCCTTCATCATAACGCTTTCACCTCGATTTCTGGGAGGAAACCGAACAGACCTACTCTTTCACAACAGACATCTCAGACAGACACAGTTCACTCCTGTTCGGCTTCGGCTTCTTCATCCCACCCCACTCCCCCCCCCCCCCAAACGCGTTTCTCCAGCGAAGTATGAACACTTCGCATGCAAATATGAAACTTCCTAGTACTTTCTTGTTCCTGGGGAGTTCCTCTGGCATCAACCTTACGTCGGTACTGCACCGTCATTACAGCAAAATCATTCAACATAACTGAGAAATAACAACGCTTTGAACTGGCAAACAACAACTTAAATGAGGCAACAAAACAAACAAGAAATAAAATAGGCCATCAATCATCATCGGTCTTCTTCACGTTGCCATAATTGCGATATTCAGGCTTCAATTCCCACATTGATTTGTGCGGAGGTGTTGTATTGTACATTGCGATCTCGGTTAGAATCTCTTTTACGAATCCCTGAAAAGAGAACGCACAATTTTAATTCGCCTCTATAATAAAACATTTTTTAAGCAATGCGTTTTTGCTCGCTTTTCCACTTAGGAAATATAAATATAAATAAAGATAAATATAATAAATAAATGTATATAACGCAACTGCTGACACTTTTCCTTCCTCTCCACCTTCAGCCTAACCCCAACAGCCATATGAAACTCTCCAAATTAGCACAAGCAAATCATACCGGTGGCTGGTTGGTCAATTTCTGCAGGTCGATCAAACGATAGTATTGATGCTTCTCGAAGGCATGGAATATTGCCTGTCGTACGACATCCTTATCGCCACGAACGGTCTTTGCACCTTCCTTCTTTTGACGTTCACGTGCCAACTGAACATATAACTTCTATGACATCAACGAACAAGAAGAAGAAACTGACTACCAGTTAAACTTATCTGCTTCTTATTATCGCCTACCTTCTATATCTAATTCCCCTTCTGTATGCCCATTATCTATATTCCCCTCCCCTCATATAAATCTCTCATACGTAAATATCGTCAACAGTTTGCTGTCCTTC
Organism: Ascaris suum; assembly: GCA_013433145.1. Classification (NCBI taxonomy): domain Eukaryota; kingdom Metazoa; phylum Nematoda; class Chromadorea; order Rhabditida; family Ascarididae; genus Ascaris; species Ascaris suum. The sequence continues at coordinate 13,184,593 of CM024169.1, read as the reverse complement.
TTGACAGCGATATTTTACCGCAAACACGTTCGCTTTCATCTAAACTATTCCATGGAAGATATCTAACATATCACCACATTCTAAATAAATAGTACCCAACCGTACACAATAATAAATCACTATGAAATCTCCTCACATTTCCACAACCATCACGAACTATAAATCTCCTCAATGATACGACAATCTGCCTAACTCATCACCATCATGTTATTTCCGGTCTCATCACATTTCATCCTTACAGAAATCCACTTCATCGTTTCCATCGACGTATTAAGAAATGAGGTGAAAGGAGGAATAAACCTAAAGGAAAATATCATCAAAAACTTAATAAAATATCGAAAAAGTTTACAGTTTCAGTATGGATCGCAACCGGCTTGAACTTCACTTCCGCTTTGTCGATTTGCTTCAGTTGACGCTTTGGTATACTACTCTTCTCGATTTGATTACTGCAAAAAGAAAAGAAAAATTATTAGATTGAATGAGAAAAAAAACGATTTAGTAATAAAGTCTTTATCTTTAGTCCTCTCAAGAAGTCACATTTACTCCCTCAAGAGATCAAATTATCCATCGATATGGATCGAAAAAATTCAACGATGATTTAATTCAATTCTTAAAATCTAATACTGTAACGCTAATTAATCGATACACTATCAATACAGCAACAATAGAAAACAAATAGGACAGACCAATAAAAATACGCTCCTCACAACCAGGAAAAAAGAAAAGCAAACGATCGACCTATGAGTTTGACGTCTAATGGGGAACCGATCTGCCATTTAGTCCATATATTTCCAATTGTTACCGGTGGAAATCATAACTCCTTGCAATAAACTCTTCCAACAATTTTATTTCAGAATATCCTTCAGCATGGAAGAATTTTATCAAAATATATCACCTCCTTCGCCATCAATTAATGCAAATTTAAGGCATGAAATTAGCATAAACTATCCAAAATTAACTCATTCCTCAGCAATTTACTCTATAAACCCTTTATCATACCTCAAATTTCATAATCTCCTTCCAAATATCAATTCACTTCATAAAACCCTAAAAGATATCCATATGATACTACGATGTCTTAGCCGTCACTTATGAATACGATCTATTGACGGATTAAAAAATAACACAAAAATAAGAAAACAAAAATTTGCATTTTCATATGCAAATAGTCGACTGTTTGTGGTGGACGACAATCGGCACGCTTTATAACGCGACCTTCAAAAGCGAGACGTCCTGAGCAAATTTCAGCATCTTCATTTAGACCCGTCTTATCTGAAACTAGTTCCAATCATTAACTGAAATACTTCTGGATCTTTAAAATTTTTCTTGATATTCAATTATAACCAATATCGATCAATTGCTCTCTTCTTCAAACCGGACTCAACGGTCGTTTACGATTTCTCTCACTTCTTTCTCTTCTCCTTCAGATTATCTTTGCTGCTTTGATTCAAAGAAAAATACTAGTGATAATCGAAAAGCCTTTTGTGATCGAATTATGTCATCAATGTCGGTTAAATGTTCGTGGATAATTAAAATATTTCGGTGCACCAATCGCATATTTGTAATATCTAAATCTGCTCAATATTAACAATTACAGAGATGCCCATTTATTCGTTCAATAAGCCCCGTATCTATTCTACACCACATAATGCCTCAGAAAGAGCAATTTTAACTAGAGATGAACGTTCCCCATTGTAGGAGAGACGTCGAGTAAAAAAGAGTAATCCCTATTACTTATCATAGTCTTTTTCCGCTATCCTTAGCAGCTTCGATCCTGGTGACCGACAATTCTCTCTCGATCTAATTCTATCATTTTCGCTAAATTCCACAACAGAGTACGATAACCTGAAAAGATTATGTAAGCTTCACTAAAGAAGACAAGACGCTAGCAGTCCGCTAATCAGGATCAACCCCGTTCTTTACTCTCAGGCTTCATTTAGTTCTAGGCTCAATTTTATGCGAATCCAGCAGCTTATCGCTGACCATTCGAGAAAAATAAAGCAGTCATATTTATTGAACTTTAAAGGGTCTAATAATGCGCTCGTTACAAAACTGCAAAACACAATAAAGCAGCAAACTGCTTCAAGGCTTAAACGTAAATTAGCCCCTAAATCAATTTCACTCAGGAATGCAGGAAAGAGCGAGGAAAAAAACTAAAACACCCTCGGAAAGAACGTTTAGCGATTGACTCTTCACGTCTGCAATAACAAAAGTGTATTCTCCCGGAATTTCGGAGCCAGTCGGTTTCTTTCTTCCAACTGGCAGGATTGGATTCGACCGCACGTGAGGTAATCCGCTTGATGACGGCTGCGACATACTCGACGATGCTTCTGGCGAAGTCGATTCCGACTCTGAATATAAAACTGACCTGGAGTCGTAATCCGATGCATCTCACTTGACCTAACTGATCAATAATTTCCACGGAAATTCAAATGGGCGTTTTTTTCGTACAAATCAGAGTACCTCCGAGTTTGCAACACGAAATTGCACTAGCATTTGCCGATGACCACAGCATTCATGTTCCGATCCCAAAAAGGGTACTAACAATGTAACTGCCACTCACATTGGTACTTCATGAAAAAATCACATGTAGAAAAGGTATACTGAATACAGCTTAAATTCATAAAGAAGCCGATCGAAAAACTGGATTTCCAAACAAGGATATGATTAGTGCTCAAAGATCTTCGATATATCAGACGATAGCAGCGGCAGCTCTTATATTCGATTATCCTGTTTCCAGAGAGCAAACATTTTTAGAGGGCACCACTTTCAAAACCATACGCATAAACCAAAGACATCGAAGTCGTCATAAATTCCTCATATCGAAACTATTTTTGCAGGTAAATATCACTATCTCCAAAGAGATTAAATCAGTCGGAACTATTACGAAAAAGGGATAACAAAGAATCAGAAAGAACATGAGAGATTCCTAGTTAAAAAATAAAATAAACCTAAAGAAAATTGCTTCAAGATAGAAGCATGAAAAACCAACCGGATGGACCACATAGACCAGGTGTGCTCTTGAAAATGATATCTGTCTTGCCATTCGCTGGCTTGATAATCAATGTACCAACATCATGACCTGCGTGCTTTTCCCAAACATCAGACAAATATCGCGGCACCTTCAAACACCTTTAATCACCACCTGTTCACCTCTTCTAAGCACTTTCATCGGGAAATCTCTGACAACAACTTCAACGTGGTATCCTCCACCTCCATAAATCCCACTTATGCAACGCTTACAAGCTGTTATGCGCAAAGTCTATTCGAAAAACCGTCAAGCTTTTTTCTCTGATACAACATCACCCTTTCCCTCTTTTATCCTCTCTTTTTCCGTTCAGTAAAACGATCATTTCAGTAAGGAGTGCGAGGGACATAGAAAATCCCTTCCCATCATATACAACCCTCCATAAGCTCCTCATGAGGAAAAGTCTGCATCACAATCTTCTCCTAAAAGTGCTTAATGAAATTCTCCCTCCCCATCTAATATAAGACAGAGGGAAGGACCATTAAAACATAACATAGAACCTATTATGTGACACAAGAAAAATAAACTTCATCATCACTGAATCTGAATTGCCGAGTTGAGTCGAAAGTTTTCTTGTATCATCTCGGAAAACAAGATAAAAACTGAATATGTCCACCCACCAACAGTCTTGCAGTCATCTCTTTATGCTCCGTTATACCATTTTCAAATCAACGAACAGTACAGCAATGATATAAATAGAAATAAAGGCACCAACCTTTACAAGCCATACTCCACGTCTTGCCATTTCGCAGTCTACACGATCGCTGAATCGTTTCTTTCCGGATGTGCTGTTGGTACTCATGATTTTAAACTATACCCTTCACACTGTGATCTATTTGGCGCAAGAGAACTGAAATGCTAAGAAAACAGTCCAACAATTTCAAAAATCTTTGCTACGCTTCTAGAACAATTTCTTGAGACATAAAACGCAATATAAGGCAGGTTCAGCGAGAAAAAAAGTTTGTGTTATTCTTCAACTCACAAGGAAATCTCTTCACCCCCTTCCTCCATTCTTGTAATCCATAATCGGTAGTGGGGAGGATAAGGGTGATGACGATCTCTTCCTTCCTCCCGATCTTGCAAAAACATCCCGGCTCACAAATGTCCCAGATGAATATCGCAGCGGACTTTCGTTGCTAACGTGTGTCACAGTATCTTTGGTACAATTCTCCAAGCTTCAGCACCCCTATAAGATGGGACAATCCTACGTATCATCACTTCAATACCTTTATGGCTTTTCCATTTCACAGATGGGGGGGGGGGGGGGATTCTGGAATGAAACCTACAAGATGTCCACACAATTCCAGCCTTATTTATCAAGAACATATTATAAAACAGTTCTTAAACTTTCGTCACCAGAACTAGGCAAGATCCGCCACATTCACTTAGTGTAATTGATGAACTACCTCACAATTCGACCTCATCCAAGAATTACAGCCTCAAAACACTTACAACAAATCAATTCGAATCGATGGGGCACTAAATCATTACCGCTTCATGCATACTATGAGAAGTCTCAGATACGAAAAAGATTCAATATGATCGCTCATGCAAGATCCACAGCGAAAAGATTTTTCGTCCTAGGCTTACTGATCGGAAATGAATCGAAAAAAAGAAGCTGAAGCATTGCGCGATACTAAAATGGATAAATATTCTCATCTCCTTGCAATACACCATTATTAGAGTTCTTCCTACTACTTGCATTTCCTATCTTTACCTCGTAAAAAAAACGTCGGTAAATATTTCATACATGAACTGTGAGATATATAATAATCTTCTCCGCATAAAATCACCTCTGTTATACAACTTATACTCGATATTTGATCAACAGTACTTATCAGTGCAATAAATACACTCAATGCAATGAATAGAAACAAGTCTTGCCAGCTTCAACAACAGTCTTTATTCAGTGCCTACAGTCAACATTTCTTAACAGTTCTTGTTGGCACATATAGCGCAAATAAAACATCGGCATATCGGAATGACGAATGACAATGCGATCAGTCGAACAACCGAAACCCATGTCCTCATCATCGGACTCCTCTTCTTTTGGTTCTTCTTTCTTAGCTGGAGCTGCCTCTGCGGCAGCTGGTTCAGCTGCAGCAGCCGGAGCAGCAACTGCGGCCGCCGATGCAAACTTCGACGGATCCGCCAAATATTCTTTGATCTAAAAACACTTATACAGCATGTTTCGAAAAGGATCAACCGAATACTAAGCTCACTAATAGTATAGCGTGGAAATCAATTTCCTCAATGTGGTCTGTCCAAACACAATCAATAAAAATATCAATACGAAAAAAAAAGAGTTGAAAAGAAAAGAAAAGAAAAAAAAAATTCTTTATTTGTGCATAAAAGCACCAAGTAAATAAATAAAATGCTCATAGCACTCATTCTTACCCTGTTGAAGTAAGTTTTCATTGTGCACAACACATAATTATAATCCAGCAAATTTCAACAGATCGCCTAATCAATCCAATGAACTCCAAAAGCAATATGAATAAGCGAAATCGATACAACAGAATGAAAAAAAATTTTCCGATCTATCCACTAATCCACGCGGTAAAAATACAACGAGGTAGGATTCAACAGAAATTAAATCATGCACAGATGGGTTAATAAGCAACTGTATTAAAATAGGCACCTCAAAATGAAAATATTTGCACTGAAATACTTCAAACCTTGAATTTCATCCTTCCTTGATTGTTTCCTGAACGAAATCAAAAAAAAAAAAAAAACACGAAAAGCCAACCTTTTGAGCTTCCTTGAGCTCGATGTCCGTCTCAACCGCGATTGCGAGAAGGTTCTTGAGTCCATTGGCTAACGAGTGTGGTACAGAGACCAGAGTTGGATGTCCGATAGCTAAACAGACGGCTGCCAAATTGCGCACACCCTTGCATAAATTTGTCTCTGATCTCATCAGCTGTCATATCCAATACATCAGGTGTAAACACCGTCCCATTATCATAGACCTGCAATGACCAATAACAGCATTACCATCATTGAACCACAGTAAACAACATGTGCCTTCCAGTTGACTTAAGAAAAATTAGCTACTTATTTTGAGATTTAAAGTGGAAAAGTAAGCAAAACAAATATGAGCAAGGAAGTTTAGATCAAAGGATATCAGCAAAAAAAAGAAGGAAAAGTAAAACAGCTCTAACGGATTCGTATCCAAAGTTACGTCCGGTTAGCCGGTTGAGCGGTCAAAAAGCACAAATTTAGCAATTCTTTAGTGATGTATTCAGCAAATCGACTATATGAAGTAAAATTATATAACGCATATAAATCTTTGGCAGAAATGTCAGCATTTGCCCACTATCCAAACCAGTCAAAAACTACGACAGCCGTGAACTTTCGAAGAGCTATTGTACGCGTCGATATAGTCCGATTTCCTCTTCAGGTTAGCATCATATAAGCGAGCATAACAAGCCAAATATCGCAATCTCAAGCATTTTATGTTCTTCTTGAACGAAGGAGAAGTTAAACAACAATGGACGTTGCAAAGACGGATGCATAGTTCAAAAACTTATTTCTTTTTATTCAACAAGAATGTGAGTCCTAGGCAATAATATGGTCAGCTCATTTCTAAGCATTTTCAAATTTTCCACTTCCGACTATCCCTCTTCCCGTGTAATTCCCCATGAAGATATTTGTATGAATTTTAGTACACATCCTTATCCTATTAATAATTTTAATTTTGATATCTAAACATCAAAATTCTCACTGATTGGATTTCCGAACGACATTGCAAACCCCCTAGTTCTTCCTCGGCAACCCTTCTCTTACCTTATCCGTTATAGTCTAGCGCTCTGCTCCTACTAGCATTATGGCTACCGTAATGGCCACTTCTGCATACTCGTGATCACTTGGTAAATAATCACAATTCATCGAGAAATAATCGGCAATGCAACTAAGCCCCATATTCATAGCTGCACCTCCTTTACCGCTCCTTCCGTTGTACAGGTCGCGCAATATCAAGTTTCGTCGATACGCATTTACCAGCATCAAATCCAACAACAACTTGGTGCAGTTACCTGCTGAACGACGAGGCCATATGAGAATGGTTGTATATTGAGCATGTTGAGGAGAGCCGACTCAGAGGCACCCACTTTCTCACCAACTTTTATTAAGTGCACTTCGCTAAGAATTTCGATAGTGCCTCGCGAGATCTTCGTCGGGATTTGCAGTGCTTGGAAGAACGATGTCTTTTCAGGTCCCATACCCGTATTCTGCGGTGGCAGTTTCACGTCACACGCGCAATTGCACCGCTTTCGCCGGTGCACCCTATATATATAAACGAATTTTCATACCACAAAAAAAAACAACTATCATAGCGTTCAATATTCTTTAGAGTTAGAGAGATGCACCAAAAAATTAAAAAAAGGAACATGAGAATTGTGGACCCAAAGAATACAATACAACAGAGAGCATACGGTTCGATTCTGATTTATTTGAATCTGTTGAAATAAACGCAAGTCTCTAGCATCGAGTCGTTTATATGCTTCAGATCAGCACCTCAATTTAACGCTGAAGTTTATTGCTTCGTAACTAATAGATCAATCATCAACGATCCACAATAATTCTCTAGCGTAATTAAGTGCACCTGAGAGATACTCTTTGTTTCCAGCCTCCAAATAACATAAAGGTATGCTCACTTTAAACCATCCAAGGGATATTTTCTTCAAATATGGCTCTTAATGAAGTGGAACACCAAAATATAATGGACGGAAAACTACAAAAGCAGATAAATAAAACAACGCATCAGAGTGGAACAGTGAAAACGATAGGATGAAAAAAATCCACCTTTCTGTTTTCGAGAAGCTTCGTCCTGATATCACTGAGGTCTTCCTTCGTAAACACGAACCCGACATTGCCGATAATATGAGGAAAGCAATTTCTCCAGATCAGGGTTCGTGTGTAAATGTCCACGAATCGCTTTGCGGATCATTGTGTTCTTACCCATTAAAATCTCCGCATGACCTTAAAACAACTTCCTCAATCTCTATCAAAATCTCTCTACTAATTTTGAGCCGATGCATTATAAAATCGAATTCCAGCGTTAAATTTATGCGCATTTTGGGGTCATCATCATTTTCTACGAACAATTCAAAAAAAAAGTCCATAATTAAATATTCTGCACAAATATATTCATATACCAGGAGGCAAATTATCATATTATGCGGTTCCACAAGGAACAATAAAATGCTGGGAATTTAAATGCGTTAATGAAATAAACAAATCACTACTAAACGCCGAATAAAAATGCACTTCTATAGAAGAAGAAGAAGAAGCGTTAATTAATGAACGATGCAATCATATCCACAACTATATTTACATAAAAACTCGATTGAACAATAATAAGACGCTCTCTCAAGAGCAATGTACATTCAAATATTAAAAAAAAAAATTGCAAAGAAAAAGAGATCTATAGCAATAGGTTCTACATATGAAATTCCTCTCCACTATTTTTCATAGAGGAAACCCTTGGCTGCATTAAAGATGATTTTCTCCAAGAATATGAGTATGAAAAGAAAATAACCTCTCATTGCCTGACGAATCTCTTGCATTTGTTTCGAGCCAACATTATCCACTCCAACGAGAAAACATTTCGGATACTCGTCGAATAGTTCAATAATTTTGACGAAATAATTCGCCTTCCAAGTCGCTTTGTCTTCCCTGCCCATCGTGGTGAGTCAAGGATCGTTTCGCTTTTTAAACGTTTTAAAGACCTATAAAAATATCAAATAAACTATCCAATTGGGCAAATATATCATACAGATATGGCGTCGAAATATAAAGTCCAATAATCACTAATATATTCCACTTCAATATTATTGCACTTTTATCAATTTTATATCTAGAAAATACCTTTCTAAAATTTCTGAGATAAAAACATCATCAAGTGAAGTAAGCAAAGAGAGCTTCATATCTTCGTTATTATAATCTTAACGAAAATTATAACTCTCACATATTCAAAAAACCCCCCTCAAATATAAAATCTACCTATAAAATCTATACTTAAGAACTCTAAAATTGAAATACGAAAATATTACAACAAGAAACGAGAAAATCTTTTTGTTAGAGGCCAATTTCAACAGCTAATAAATAATAGAATAAATTACCTCTTATTAGAATTATCAATATATAATTGAAAATAATAATGACATATACAGATATTCGAAATCAGAAGAAATATCAACTGATAGGCGGGAATATAAAGGTAAATATGTCATATTTAAGCTTTATTTCATTATTTATGAGCATTAAACAATGAACACATCGCAACAGAAATTGAGACTAGGAACAATTCAAGATTAGCGATGACGCATCATTTCACCTCGACTTATTTCACCTTCTGCTCCAATTCATCATCCTTATAATTTACAATGGAAACAACTCACAAAATGCGACAGGAAAAATAATTGTCTGCTAAAATAATATAAAAATTCCAATAGAAACAAGAAATTGCTTCTCAAGCCATCTTTATATCCGCTTATCGTTCTTTCTTCGACCCACTGAAACATTTTAGGCGAGAAAACATAGTCGGCCACTCACAGACACATCGAACCGAAGAAGTGGTCACCCCTGCTAAACGCCACTGACGCACATCAAAGGTGATAGGGATGTTTTCATAACAACGTATATTAGAGGCTTCTTCATTCTGACCTTGCATATTTCCGGTCAAAAGTATTTCTCTCCTTCGTCATTCCTTTGAAGGAATCAAACTGACCTTACTATCAAGGAGATTCGAAAAAGGTTCTCTCTCTTCCACCCCTCTCCCCCCCTAAACAAATCTGGTACATTCATCGTTACAAATATAAGCACAACGTTATCATAACGATAGAAGAGAAGAATAACGAAGAGATCAGAGAAAAATATCAGCATTAGGGTGGAGCACAAAACTAAAACACGTGAATCATTATAAACCGTACAGCAAAAAAAAAAAAAAATCACCTAAACATCCTTCACATACCTGACAACATGAAAAATGCACTACGAGCTATGTTTCATAGATCCCGTGTTTTTCTAATATTATGGAAAAATTTAAACGACGATACACATTAAATCCTTTAGTAAATTAATCCAAATTGGAGAAAGAAAACGAAAAAATGAAAGCAATATTTTATCGATTATTCCATATGTTTATGCAAAACGACGAGCACTGAAACAATCGTAAAATTCACTTGCACATAACGCCAAAATATTTTAGTAGATCTATTCTACGCCAAAACTATTGATTCTGATGTAAGAGAGCGTTGGCGGCTGCTGATGTATCATTGTCGTTTGTCGTAATGCATCGATTACATCTGTCGATTACCAAAACCCATATCATCAATTGCCTTATTCGATCCTCCGATGGTGGCTCACCTTTAAACTAATTACCTCAGTCTGAGAGCCTCTCTATGATTATGTGGAGAAAAAAAAACAACTACATTTTAACAATCCTCACGCATCTCTGAACTATGATTGCCATTACCTTCGAAGATAAAACGCCCGCACAAATCCAGAATATCGCAACAGAAACCAACAGCAATAGCACAATTCCCAATATTTTACCTTACATCTTGAGAATTTCTTTGGATTATCATCAGTAAAACATCGCTCATTATATCAATTATTCTAATGCAAAATATTTAGCTGATTTTCGTTGAAATTCAATTTCCACAACATCGCACAAAATAATTTCCATAGAATGCGTTACTTGATTTCTATTACATCGTCGAGAAATGGAAACAAACAACTGTCCAATAACCGTACCATATAACACAGATAAACGTTGAATACTCTGAAAACGAAACCCCCCCCCCTCTCCCCCCCCCCCCATGTAATTCCTCTAACAAAAATAGCAAATCTCAATATTTATAAATTGTGGAAAGGTTCCTCACCTGGTGATGATTCTGGAATAATCGATTAAGAAAATGCAATTGGTTTTCATGCGAACCATTCTGCAAAAGAAAATAAGAATATCTTAAACACCACACAATTATTTATATTTAACTCATTACCATTTAGGTAAGTCGCATTCCTATAGAACTTCTGCTCTCATACATACTAAACGCTATCACGGAAAGCTGTAAAATCACATAAACCCCGGGAGCTTGAAGCGAGAAAAAGCAACAAATCAACTATTGGCATCACGATGGGTGGGTTTCTTGACAATCCGTTCTCAATTACCGTTATTAAAGCTGTAAAATCACATAAACCCGGGAGTTTGAAGCGAGAAAAAACAACAAATAACTATTGACACCACGATGGGTGCGTTTTCTTGACAATCCGTTCTCAATCACCCGTTATTAAAGCTGTATAACCACATGAACCCCGGGAGTTTGAAGCGAGAAAAACAACAAATAAACTGTTGACACCACGATGGGTGGGTTTCTTGACAATCCGTTCTCAATCACGTTATTAAAGCTGTATAACCACATGAACCCGGGAGTTTGAAGCGAGAAAAAACAACAAATAAACTGTTGACACCACGATGGTGGGTTTCTTGACAATCCGTTCTCAATCACCCGTTATAAAAGCTGTAAAACCAATGAGCTTGAAGCAAGAAAAAGCAGAATCAACTATTGACACCACGATGGGTCTTGAAATTCGTTCTCAATTACCGTTATAAAGCTGTAAAATCACATAAACCCCGGGAGTTTGAAGCGAGAAAAAACAACAAATAAACTATTGACACCACGATGGGTGGGTTTCTTGACAATCGTTCTCAATTACCCGTTATTAAAGCTGTAAAATCACATAACCCCGGGAGTTTGAAGCGAGAAAAACAACAAATAAACTATTGACACCACGATGGGTGCGTTTCTTGACAATCGTTCTCAATCACCCGTTATTAAAGCTGTATAACCACATGAACCCGGGAGTTTGAAGCGAGAAAAAACAACAAATAAACTGTTGACACCACGATGGATGGGTTTCTTGACAATCCGTTCTCAATCACCCGTTATTAAAGCTGTAAAACACATAAACCCGGGAGCTTGAAGCAAGAAAAAGCAGCAAATCAACTATTGACACCACGATGGGTGGGTTTCTTGACAATTCGTTCTCAATTACCCGTTACTAAAGCTGTAAAATCACATAAACCCCGGGAGTTTGAAGCGAGAAAAAACAACAAATAAACTATTGACACCACGATGGGTGGGTTTCTTGACAATCCGTTCTCAATTACGTTATTAAAGCTGTAAAATCACATAAACCCCGGAGTTTGAAGCGAGAAAAAACAACAAATAAACTATTGACACCACGATGGGTGCGTTTCTTGACAATCCGTTCTCAATCACCCGTTATTAAAGCTGTATAACCACATGAAACCCGGGAGTTTGAAGCGAGAAAAAACAACAAATAAACTGTTGACACCACGATGGATTTCTTGACAATCCGTTTCTCAATCACCCGTTATTAAAGCTGTAAAACCACATAAACCGGGAGCTTGAAGCAAGAAAAAGCAGCAAATCAACTATTGACACCACGATGGGTGGGTTTCTTGACAATTCGTTCTCAATTACCCGTTACTAAAGCTGTAAAATCACATAAACCCGGGAGTTTGAAGCGAGAAAAAACAACAATAAACTATTGACACCACGATGGGTGGGTTTCTTGACAATCCGTTCTCAATCACCCGTTATTAAAGCTGTAAAACCACATAAACCCGGGAGCTTGAAGCAAGAAAAAGCAGCAAATCAACTATTGACACCACGATGGGGGTTTCTTGACAATCCGTTCTCAATTACCCGTTATTAAAGCTGTAAAAACATAAACCCGGGAGCTTGAAGCAAGAAAAAGCAGCAAATCAACTATTGAAACCACGATGGGTGGGTTTCTTGACAATCCGTTCTCAATCACCCGTTATTAAAGCTGTATAACCACATGAACCCCGGAGTTTGAAGCGAGAAAAAACAACAAATAAACTATTGACACCACGAGTGCGTTTCTTGACAATCCGTCTCAATCACCCGTTATTAAAGCTGTATAACCACTGAACCCGGGAGTTTGAAGCGAGAAAAAACAACAAATAAACTGTTGACACCACGATGGATGGGTTTCTTGACAATCCGTTCTCAATCACCCGTTATTAAAGCTGTAAAACCACATAAACCGGGGCTTGAAGCAAGAAAAAGCAGCAAATCAACTATTGACACCACGATGGGTGGGTTTCTTGACAATTCGTTCTCAATTACCCGTTACTAAAGCTGTAAAATCACATAAACCCGGGAGTTTGAAGCGAGAAAAAAACAACAAATAAACTATTGACACCACGATGGTGGGTTTCTTGACAATCCGTTCTCAATTACCCGTTATTAATGCTGTAAAATCACATAAACGGGAGTTTGAAGCGAGAAAAAACAACATAAACTATTGACACCACGATGGGTGGTTTCTTGACAATCCGTTCTCAATCACCCTTATTAAAGCTGTATAACCACATGCGGGAGTTTGAAGCGAGACAAATAAACTGTTGACACCACGATGGATGGGTTTCTTGACAATCCGTTCTCAATCACCCGTTATTAAGCTGTAAAACCACATAAACCGGGAGCTTGAAGCAAGAAAAAGCAGCAAATCAACTATTGACACCACGATTGACAATTCGTTCTCATTTAACGTTATAAAGCTGTAAATCACATAAACCCCGGGAGTTTGAAAACAACAAATAAACTATTGACACCACGATGGGTGGGTTTCTTGACAATCCGTTCTCAATCACCGTTATTAAAGCTGTAAAACCACATAAACGGAGCTTGAAGCAAAGAAAAAGCAGCAAATCAACTATTGACACCACGATGGGTGGGTTTCTTGACATCCGTTCTCAATTACCCGTTATTAAGCTGTAAAACCACATATAACCGGGAGCTTGAAGCAAGAAAAAAGCAGCAAATCAACTATTGACACCACGATGGGTGGGTTTCTTGACAATCCGTTCTCAATCAACCGTTATAAAGCTGTACCACATGAACCCCGGGAGTTTGAAAAACAACAAATAAACTATTGACACCACGATGGGTGCGTTTCTTGACAATCCGTTCTCAATCACCCGTTATTAAAGCTGTATAACCACATGCCCCGGGAGTTTGCGAGAAAAAACAACAAATAAAGCCACGATGGATGGTTTCTTGACAATCCGTTCTCAATCACCGTTATTAAGCTGTAAAACCACATAAACCGGGAGCTTGAAGCAAGAAAAAGCAGCAAATCAACTATTGACACCACGATGGGTGGGTTTCTTGACAATTCGTTCTCAATTACCCGTTACTAAAGCTGTAAAATCACATAAACCCCGGGAGTTTGAAGCGAGAAAAAACAACAAATAACTATTGACACCACGATGGGTGGGTTTCTTGACAATCCGTTCTCAATTACCCGTTATTAATGCTGTAAAATCACATAAACCCGGGAGTTTGAAGCGAGAAAAAACAACAAATAAACTATTGACACCACGATGGGTGCGTTTCTTGACATCCGTTCTCAATCACCCGTTATTAAAGCTGTATAACCACATGAACCCCGGGAGTTTGAAGCGAGAAAAAACAACAAATAAACTGTTGACACCACGATGGATGGGTTTCTTGACAATCCGTTCTCAATCACCCGTTATTAAAGCTGTAAAACCACATAAACCCCGGGAGCTTGAAGCAGAAAAAGCAGCAAATCAACTATTGACACCACGATGGTGGGTTTCTTGACAATTCGTTCTCAATTACCCGTTTAAAGCTGTAAAATCACATAAAACCCCGGGAGTTTGAAGCGAGAAAAAACAACAAATAAACTATTGACACCACGATGGGTGGGTTTCTTGACAATCCGTTCTCAATCACCCGTTATTAAAGCTGTATAACCACATGAACCCCGGGAGTTTGAAGCGAAAAAAAACAATAAACTGTTGACACCACGATGGGTGGGTTTCTTGACAATCCGTTCTCAATCACCCGTTATTAAAGCTGTATAACCACATGAACCCCGGGAGTTTGAAGCGAGAAAAAAACAACAAATAAACTGTTGACACCACGATGGGTGGGTTTCTTGACAATCCGTTCTCAATCACCCGTTATTAAAGCTGTAAAACCACATAAACCCGGGAGTTTGAAGCGAGAAAAAACAACAAATAAACTGTTGACACCACGATGGATGGGTTTCTTGACAATCCGTTCTCAATCACCGTTATTAAAGCTGTAAAACCACATAAACCCCGGAAGCTTGAAGCGAGAAAAAGCAACAAATCAACTATTGACACCACGATGGGTGGGTTTCTTGACAATCCGTTCTCAATCACCCGTTATTAAAGCTGTAAAACCACATAAACCCGGGAGTTTGAAGCGAGAAAAAACAACAAATAAACTGTTGACACCACGATGGGTGGGTTTCTTGACAATCCGTTCTCAATCACCCGTTATTAAAGCTGTAAAACCACATGAACCCGGGAGTTTGAAGCGAGAAAAAACAACAAATAAACTGTTGACACCACGATGGGTGGGTTTCTTGACAATCCGTTCTCAATCACCCGTTATTAAAGCTGTAAAACCACATAAACCCCGGAGTTTGAAGCGAGAAAAAACAACAAATAAACTGTTGACACCACGATGGATGGGTTTCTTGACAATCCGTTCTCAATCACCCGTTATTAAAGCTGTAAAACCACATAAACCCCGGGAGCTTGAAGCAAGAAAAAGCAGCAAATCAACTATTGACACCACGATGGGTGGGTTTCTTGACAATCCGTTCTCAATCACCCGTTATTAAAGCTGTAAAACCACATAAACCCCGGGAGTTTGAAGCGAGAAAAAACAACAAATAAACTGTTGACACCACGATGGATGGGTTCTTGACAATCCGTTCTCAATCACCCGTTATTAAAGCTGTAAAACCACATAAACCCCGGAAGCTTGAAGCGAGAAAAAGCAACAAATCAACTATTGACACCACGATGGATGGGTTTCTTGACAATCCGTTCTCAATTACCCGTTATTCGAGATCTTCGTTTCTCAGTTCCAGGCCCGAATTACTTTTCCCCGAATTATTTTCTTTCCACAAACAAGAAATCGTTATCAATTTTCAAAAATTCAAAAACGAATCGCACGAATGGAAAATACTTTCTGCTTATAAAGAGGGGAAAATACATATAAAAATGAAATCCACGTAAAGAAGAATTTCTTTCCTCCACTAAAATCATGCGATTATTCATTTGTACACCCGATAGCAAAACACTTCTATCGATTTAAAATTGCAATTAATAGGACCCCCCCCCCCTACTTGGGGATCCCATTTCCAAGCCTGACGCCCGGTGTTAACTTAGTTGCTTATAAGTCACTGAACTTGCTCACTCTAAACATATGAAATAGGAAGATACATGCAATATTATAATTTCTTATTAGTATCGCTCTTATTTCCGCTACTTCCTCATTCAAACATTGGAAAACAGCTACGAATGGCGAACGAAAAAATGATTTCGCATCTTGCATACCTCTCTTAGCATAGTGCCAAACAGCGTTTGTTCATGTTTCTTTAATCAGGAAAAAACAATGGCCTCATAGATTTGGTGGTCCCATAAAATCCCCTCAGCCGTAACCCACTTCCCAGACTTTCCCATTAAAAATTCCCAACCGATCCCACGGGAATGTTATTTTTAATCCGTTTGCCAATTCTAGAAAAGTTTCATGTCACAAATCTTCGAGTGGCAGCTAAGGAACTCAAACAACATATGCAACCAAATTTGCATGGGAAGAGGGATTAAAACGTTGGTGAAGTTGACCCGTCGAAGTTATATGCTAATGGCGACCCTAAGAATCTTAACATTTCGTTTGTTAGGTACAGCATTTCTACGAATCACCTGATACCTCTTCGAAAAAAAAACCTTCCTTCTTATCAGTGATAACCGCTTTCTATATCATTTATACTATTCGATCTCATCTAAATTATGCAAAAGTATAGCTATCGCTCACAAGTTATTAATTCATTTGATAGAATTTAAGCGAAAAGACAAACCAATTGAGCACGATGCATTCGTTGCATCTGATTCAACATAAGTCGCCTCTCGTATTCGTCGATTATTTCGATCCTTTGACGTTCAATTGTTGCCGCCACTGGCAGAATTTTATTCTTAAATAGAAATCATTAAATATTCTTCACAAATATTGATAATTTTTTAAAAGCTCTCCATTAGTACCACATCGCTGTTCACTTAAATATAGACGGGGAAAAAAAAGAGCGTTAATAATTAAAACACTAACGCCTCGATTATCCTCTCCAATATTTATAAATTTATCGATTAACCAGCCGAAAGGATTGTCGTCGATTGAAGCGATTGAACGATAAACGATGGAATCAAATTAAGCTTGCCGATTTGCGCGAAATGTGATCGATAAATAAGACCACTAATGAGACCGGCAATACAGGCAATCATCGATGGCCGATTTGCTCCGATTAACTGCAAATAAATTCATATAAAGACGCAAATATTTCCCATATTTCTTATATTAGCTTAATAACCCTTCCCGCGGGTAAATTTTAGCAACTATACTATCAACGGCGACGAAATCGAGATTGGTGCCGCTCTTCCTCTCTCTACTTAATTTTTCAAAGAATTTTACACATGATCAAATTTATGTAGTCCTTCTCATCGACTTGCTCCATTTCCACGAAACTCCCCATCAGGAATACACCCACCATTTTTGCAAATCTCTTCCCATGTACGATACTATTTTTCAATTGATTGCATTAAAAAAATAATCGGCAACTGAAATAAAAACATTTTCCCCATAATTCTAAGAAATTAACAACGCTCACCGTCCCCAAGTATTAATTAAAAACGGCTCACCATTAATGAAACGCATTAACAATCACTAATAGAAACACTGAACTCGATCTTTGATCAACATTAAGCATCAAACAACACAAACATTGCTTCATCGATGAACGAATGAATGATTACGGATAGGAGACAAAGTGGAAAGTGAATGTAACAACTTTATACCAATGCTTTAATAATTTCGAAAAAAAGATCTGCTTACCTGCACAAACATCAGCAAGGGAAGGTTATGAATTGAAAGCGGTATTCCGAAGATACGTGCATATGGCACAACGGGTATTTCAAAGATAAAATTTGCATATAATGCACTCAATAAAGCAAAAGGCCCCGCGGCAAAATACATCGTTGAAGGATCATAGTTGAAGAGTTGAGATATCGCGTAAAAAATTGATATTTCCATTACGGCCGCTTGTATTCCGATAATCAAAATGAAGTTCTAAAAAATGATCAGAATGAATTTAACAAGGTAGTTGATGAAAACGCTTCATCTGTTGATGCATTTAGACCATGACTTTCAGATTGTCTATTCGATCCTGAATAATTCGACAAATCCAAGGATAGTCCTATCGATTCATTGCATTCGGAATTAAGTCTCACTCAGTTAAAAGCATTGGCTCAACCCAAAACAACGAAATATTGAAAAAAAAAACACGAGTAAAACCTCACTCTTTAACGCACCACTTAAAATAAATTAAGCAATGGCCTGTTATTAATATCAGATACTTCAAATATACCCCCCCCCCCCACAACTTCAACTTTCTAACTTTTCAATTTACCCTCATCAAACTAGTTTAGAGGGTTTTCTAATGGAATTGATAACAATGATAACGTTGATAACAATAGAGAAAATGAGAAAAAAAAAACGAATCGAACATTTGCATCAATACCATAAATTTTTTTGAACCGAATCGTCGTTCAATCCAACGTGCATAATATAATAAAACGATACCGGCAATCATTAATGATGGAGTATGAAAGAATAATTTCGAAGTAAACAGTTTACCCACCTGAAAATAATTCTGAATTCTTATCACTTCAAAACACTCAAACATTCCTTCAACATAGCGTTAATGCCCCATTCAATTCCAATAAATTGAACAAATGCAAAATTTCTTCCTTTTTTTTTGCATTCCATCTCAACACTCACAAAAAAAAAAAACCGTGCAACACATAGTTATTACCTTTGCCACCTGCAGAACACGAAGCTTTCCACCTATACCACCCGTATAGCGCATTTATTACCCCCACCTGCGCAAGGGGACCTTCTGTGGCAAATGTTTGATCATGTGAAGAGTAAAACAAAAAAGGATGCAAAGTAAACAACGTCGTATCGATCGAAAATGGTAAGCATCAAGATCAAATGTACCACCACAATCCATGACTTGTTTCAGGGTGGAAAAGTCCTGGGAAGAGGAAGGGAAGGCTATGCACACAAAAAGAAGCAAGACGAAAATTCTACGAAGCAATAATCCCACAACAAGTTATCAAACGAAAAAATAAATGCATTTTAGTGATTTTGAATGAAAGCCCACTTGGAAAATGCGACTCACAACAACTTCAACAAATTGAGGAATAAATCATGCCGAAATAAAATATGCGTGGGCAAAGATTTCCTTGATTTTTCCATTAACCTCACCTGGTCTCTCATTCAGTTACGCTCACTACATCATATAACGGCGTTTAAGTTTACGACTAACGTGAAAGAAAAGGACGGGAAAAGGGGAAGGAACGGTTACACAGATATAATTTCATATTAAACGGACGAAAAATTGCACGGTGAAATTTATTTATTTATTTCAATATGTAATTTATTAATTAAAAAAATTTTGCCGACGATTTCAAACACTTTACTTATAACAAATAACTTTATTTCGCAAATATTGCTTAAAAAATTTGCATAAACAACGAAAATAATATGCAAATTACTAAAATTTCACTGAACACTTAAAATAAGCGGTTCCATTTACAAAAAATATCTCAGTATTCAATAATAAATTGGGGGAATGTGAAACTAAATTGATGGAGTTAGAAATAATTTCAAAAATTAAAAAAATCCTTAAAAGAATAAAACCATCAAAAAAAAAAGAGACATACTCCTTTACAATCGATAATATTTCTTAGTGATGGAGCCGGTGGTGAAGTAGTATATAAATTTAAATACATATAAGTCGCTGAACATGATAATAATGAACATATCCTGCAATTTCAGTGATAGATGTTTGCTTATTCAACAACAATAATCACCTTTTCAAGTGCTAAAAAAACACTACTATCGAAACTTGTGACAACTATCTGCTTCACACAGCTTATTTCCGACGGTTTTAAGAGAATACCTGGAAATTATCAACGTGCACCTTTAAAGTGATTCCTAAGTAGACTTCTAGACAAATAAAAAAAAAAACTTAGTTGAAATATTTGACTAGCAATTATAATAAAACTCTCAATACTAGGATGGTTGGCAGTAATTATTAAAGAATTAAATTGCTAACCAAGCTTTCGTAATAGGTGCATATCTGAAGAGATTTTGACTTTGCATTTGATATTGCGCTCTACCGATTGGTATCATCTGAAATAATATAAAGCAAAAAAAAAAAAATTAGTATTATCTCAGAGGAAGGATTTTTCTAACTTCGAGAGAGACAATGAAAACATCGAATATTTTCTAAACGCTAAAAAAGTGTAGTAGTATTTGCTATTTGCGAACTCAAACTATAATGAAGCATTAAGTTTTAATAACTCTATAGACCATCATCATAATTACAATAAATACAGAATGCCCCATTATCTCCCCATATCAGGCAACCATTTCCTCATTGATTGAAAAATTTCCCACCATCCAAACTGATTCTCTTGAATAGCAAAAGTATCGGCAATTATTAAAATATTCTATTATTAAAAGTGATAATTCAAGTACTAATTAAACTCGAGCAATAAGTATTTGCCCGACTAATACCTAAATAATACCTACATAAATAAATCAGGAAACGTGCACCGCGCTATAATTTTATAACAAACGTGCACCTACGAATATGTAAATTTTTGAACAAAATTTATACTACGAGTTTAGGTGAAGGATAATAGATATCATGATGAATACACAGTCGCACGACGAAAATAAAAACCTCATTCCGAGTAATAAATTTTTACGCATGGATTTAGTGGCAATATATTCGAAATCGACAATGAATTCCTGATAGGTATTTTTAATCGTATGTCGGAAAATATCAAATGCGATCATTCGCCAATTACGACCAGATTCCGGTTCAGGAAATTTTTTCAAGCTTGAAACTAATCTCCATGAAAAACTGACTTTACATATTTTCATGGAGAGGTTAAATTCGGTCGAAGTTGGGACCGGACCGGACAGGATTAAAACTGAAGCCTATTTCGCTGCCCTGCTATTCCGAAAAAGTAGCTTTTCTTTCTGTTAAAGCGCAAAGATGCACGAGAAGTAGGAAAGCTTCTTAGTCAAGACATGAATTGCGACGCGAGAAGTGCAAATCCAATGCTGCAATAAACCAGATACGAAACAATCAATTCTAAATTGTCGGAACATCTCCATCTCTCCCTTTGCTAACTCCATCTCGCCAGGTTAATACTGAATGGTTTATTTGATCAGAAGAGTTTCTTTCAAGTCAGCCAGCTTCTCTCCAATCCTCCTTCCTCCCCCCCCCCCCCCCCCCCCCACCCCACCCCTTCTCCAAAGAAAAACAGGTCAATAATACGCAACAATTTTGAGTTAGCATTGCGATGCCTAAAGATAGTCCAGAGAAACAAATAAACTTCTGCCGCCACTTGGGGAATCACCTATGAAACAAAATTAGTTTCGTTTATCCCGGACGGTGGGTAGTCGTTTATTCAAAGGGCGCAAAATCTGGATGATTTTCAGTTGAAAATGCTGATACCGCTTAAGGGTATCCTTGGCGAGACGGGAATAAGATACAGCACTGGGGAGGACACAATCCTCGGTGAAATCAATTTTAATAGCACATAAAATCAGAACCGAGTTGGCAATCTCGGAGCCACACCTCAACATGACACACAGAGACCCGCCGACGCCGCCGCTTATGCGTCCATCCTGAACAAGACTACAGCACCTTATTCTCGGAGAGCTTACGGCAGAGTGCCGATTTTTCACGTCCTCATGGTGAACTTTCCTCCTGCGAACATTCAATGTGAGAATCGAGGCGGATCCGAATCATTTGAAATAATTCAAAACACATCAAGCTGTCGTATAGTGATATCAGCTTAAATTAATCGATAATTAAATAACGTCAAAGATTATATATGCGAAATAACAGGTGGGGTGGCGGGGGGGGGGGGGTGGGGAACTCCACTTATGATGGTTGTGGTTGTTTCAAATTGTCCGCAAACATCCGGCTGCTTGTCGCCCTATGAATCAGGTTGGCTTCAATGCAGATATATTGACAGGTACGACAGGTACCGATGACAATGGTACGATATGCGCTTTGGCATTCATCTGGTCTTGTCGACCGCTTAGAAAAAATTAACAACGAAAACAATAACACAAAAAAACATCAGCTTTGTAATTAAGTTGTTTTTGAGTATCGCTAACGAATCTTTCATAAAATATTCGTTATTTTAAGCAATTAAATCATTGTAAAGTATATGCAAATTTCATTTTCGCCAAATTTGCATAATCATTGTCACTATTAATCGATGATGATGGTGATATACTGCAAAATGTGGAATGGAGGTACACTCATTACATATTGGAAAACGGGTACATTTTCATTCCACAATCTGCAAACAAACTTTCCTTCACGATTGACGTAAAAGAAGAAAAACGATGGTGTTCGGTAGTATTCCGTAGTGTCGAGGAATCGAATAGTCCTCCTCAACAGCGGCATGAAAATGATCAAAAGAAAGTAAATGAACGAGCTAAAAGTCGATGGAATCCCACTTAACTTCTAAAAGGGAGTGATCAATCTCGAGAAGTGACGTCCAATCAAGGCTATTTTCAGGACTAATCATGATCTACTTCGAGTATTTCATCAAAGCCATCCTTATTCACTTGCGATCCGTAAAGCACTCTTTATGAAGTGCAGAGATGACCCAACTGAATTGTATATTGTTAAAAATAATCAGATGGTTAGGTGTGGTGCATCTATTCCAAGAAATCAGGCATGGAATTTTTTTTTTTGCTGCACATATTATGCAAATTTCACACCTCTCATGTGAAGATGTATCGTTTTGATTATTGACGAACAGTTTGATTATAGAGCTCAACATCAAGACTTGCTTTCAGCGGAAAAGTTATAACAACTTATTCAGCTTCGCGTATATCCGCTAAGAAGCGCTCCTTTTTTATACGTAATTTTTTTTTTTTTTGGTTGATTATCACCTGAATTGATATAGCCTAGATGTTCTTGTGAACGATCTAATGAAGGATTTGGATATTTACCTGAGTGGAGAGCTTTAATTTTATAGTGATCTTCATTGAATTTTTACAAACGGCTAGTAAAGTTATGAATTTTATTCTTTTACCTTTAGTATCTTACAATACAACTACTAGAAAAATTATCAAAAAAAATTCCGTTATTTATTGTTGCCCTATTTTGATATATTTTAATCAAGTTTGGTTATCATTTGTGAAGCAATTTTAGTGAAATATTTGAAAAGTTCAATGGTACTTAAATAGGGTGGCTTTCAGGACGAACATTTCGTCGATCGTATTAGCCATATTACGAATAATAATTGCTTCGTATTTTCGATTTAAATGCTCTCCAATAAATTCAATTCAATTCGATTTTTATCCGGTTTTTGAGATTTCTGGAAGGTCTTTCGAGAGTAAATGCACATATCATACTCATATGGGCTCGTAAATTTCCCTTCGTTGTTGTTTGATGTTATTTCGGAAATTAATAGCAATTGAAAAATTTTATTGCAGGTAACACTGATCATTTTAACATAGCTTTCATTTTTGAAATTTACAAGAATAATTCGGCATTAAAAAAAAATGCTTTCTTCAAGTTGGATTTTATTGATTATCTCAAATATCAATGCACACACGTTAAAATTAATACCTGTACAATAATAATTAACAAATTACCTGGAAAAATTACTATCAATTGCGCTATGAATTGTCAACAATTATACGTATAACAATTTATCCGGTCATTTCTCCTATGATAAAGAAGAAACGATTAATCGGCATTCTCATTGAATTAGTGACCAAAGAGATATATTTGAATACTATTAGTATAGTATTTGAATAAAACTGCTGTTGAAATTTTAAATGTCTATTCTCTATGAGGTATAAACGAATTGATTATATTATATTCAAATTTCTGCAGTCTATAATTTCAAATTGTATGCAAATAATTGAAAGCTTTCTCTTTCATTCCGATATTGCATTCAGATACTTCAATGAGATATTATCATATTTCGTGATGAAAGAAAAACACCGAGAAATAATCATAACTCATTTTATTCTTTTATAACACCTCTATATACTTTATCATTATATTTATGGTGTAAATGAAATAACTATAAGACTAATTTTTTTTCATATTCTTGTCGTCCGAGCAACGATAATGCCGGAATGGAAGAGAGACAATCCGATGAACATATTGGCATGCATATCGATATACATGTTGGTGATGGTGGCTCTAATTTCGGAATATTGCGAGACGAAGACTGAATGCAAGATGCTCGACAGGCTGGCATACATTTTGGGATACAAATCGGAGTTGATGGAGGCGAATATACAGGTAGAGGTAGAGGAGTTGATGGTGATACGTATATCGGCGCGACTGGTTGAACGTATTTTGGCGCCGATATCGGTGCTGGTGAGAAATTTGAAAGCATAGGAGGTGGCAAAGTCGAGGATGCTATCAAATAGACAGACGGTGATAACGAAGCGAGGCTATTTGGAGGAGGGAATGATGTGGCAGATAGAGTCGACCGAACACAAGAAGGTAAGCAAGGACGTGCGCACGGTTCAGCGCAAGAGATCGCCGAAGGAGTTACTGGAAGAGGTGGTCGAGGAGCATCAGCAATATGAGAAATACAGGATACGAGACAAGCTGGCATACATCTCGGCTCACACTCTGCAACACTTGGCACAAATGCCGGCTGCTGTAGAAAAAATTTTGGCTGCGCAATAGATGCGCTTGAAGAGAAGCACGTGGCCGGACATACAGGCTCACAACCTGGTGCACACGAGGAAACAGGGCCATAAGGCAATCGTGTAATCTGGGTCTGAGGCCAGTATGGTCGCTCACCATACTGAATTTGAGGTCGAGATAGGTGCGGTCGATATTGGTCGTGCGGTACCTCAGGAACAAGTTGAGAGGAGGCAGCAACACACGACGGAATACACTCAGGCATGCATACAACAACACATGTTCTATAGGCGGAGCGTTGAGGAATCCGCATAGGAGCCTCCGGTTGGACTGATGACATTGCTTGAACACATTCGTGAGTACAGTAAGGTAAACATACAAATGGGCAGGTTGGGATTTCAAGAGGCGGAGGTGGTGGAGGCAGAGGTGGGGGCGGCGGTGGAGGTGGAGGTGGGGGCGGCGGAAGTGGCAATGGCATTGCTTCAATGCACGAAGGAAGACATGTTGGCATACACATGCTTGCACAAGCAATACAAGGTGGCGGTGGAAAGAAAGGCTGCATCGGTTGGATCGGTAGTGGAGCTGCCAGTGGCGCAGAAAATGGAGCAAAGTAAATGCAAGTCGGAAGACAAAACGGCATACATGCTGAAATGCAAGAAGAATGACCTAAAAATGGCCCAAATGAGGCATAATTTAAGAGAAACGGATCAACGAATCCATCATCGGGCAATTGGCGACGATTCCTCACTGCAATCTGAAATTTTTCAAAAATTTTCTTGCTTTGAAAGAATTTCTCAACATTCATTTTGAATTTCATTAAAAAAAAATTTTTTTTTCCTCTCTTTATTAAAATTAATGAATATCGAATAATTCAAATAATTTCCTCTCTAAAATATAATATTCTTTAAGCGCAGGGTCCTTCTCGGGTAAAGAATTCTTTCTCGAGGCTCAATTTTTCAATTCTTTCAGCAAAGAAATTTTCGCAATTGCAAACATACCGTATTATTGTGATGTTTTTCACTTGCAACATCGACGAGTATTAGCACAAATAGAAGATATATGGACTTCATCATCAATTCTATAATTAACACATTTTAGAATCGTTTTTAATTCTTTCTAAACTATCATCACTTATATCGCTCTACAAAAAAAAACCTTTATATAAGACTGATTTCTATTGACTATCTACAACGTAGTTCATTTATTCAAGTCTATTTAAAAACCTTGCAGCATGTTTTCTTCTTAATAGATGATATTAAATTGAAGAGCGATTAATGAAGACTATCGCCTCCAATAAAATAAAACAAAATATTGAAAGCGGAAAATAATCTAACATACCTTAAATGAAAATAAACATCGACACCATTTAATATCGTTTGTTGCTCACAGAAACGAACGCATCAAATGACTCTCTTTCATAGTTTGTTTTCAATAAGCGTCGAGTAGAGCGTTTAAAAGAACGCCATTCTTAGAGATGATGAAACGTTCACACGAGATTTGTGTACTCGAAAAATCTCATCGACATCGTTAGTGCTATTGAGGTGAGTTTTTGAGTACCATTGAGTTTATGAGTACCATTTAGTTTATGAGTACCATTGAATTTAGTAGTGCCATAGAGTTTATGAGTACTATTCGATTTATAAATACTATTGAGTTCTATAAATGCCATTGTTCGCAATGAATTGCAATTTTTTTGCAGCACAATAATAACAACTCTCTATAATTAAAATTATATTTAAGTAGAAAATTTATTGATTATTTTTTTAATCCAATGATTGTTTTTCTCTCTCTTTTTTTTTCTTTGATACGAATTTATAAATTCACATCGATATTTGAATAAAATTTAATATTTTCATTTCATCGATGTATATTTGAATGAAATTTATATCGTTTTTGAATAATTTTAGAACTTCAAAAAAAAAACTTTCTTTTAATATCAATAAATATTTTCTAAAGCGAATTTTTGCGTGGAAAAATTAGCAACTGAAAAAAAAAGAAAATTTCTCAATTTGATTTCATAGATAATTTTTAGATTTTTCCATAATTTTCAATAAATCTTTTCTATCTTATTGCATAGTCAATATAATTCATTGTTTATTTATGTCAATAATTCGACGAATCTATTCACTCTTTTCAAACTCCAACAAATACTAACCTTTTATAAAATACAAATACCATTGCGATTGGTACCATTATGTACAGCTAAATGATGTTTTTCGCCACCATTTCAACCTTAAGAGAGCACAATTGAATTATTGATAAATTTTCAGCGATGTTTTGAATGCAATGAGCACAATTCAATTTCACAGGTATGATGCTTGAAAGATTTACCTTGTCGACGTATGAAAGTAGAGAGCTGTCACAACTATTCTTGTGATTCTCTTATGTTTACTTTTTGGTTTCCTGGTTGATTTGAGTGAATTATTTTGAGGAATCTCTGACAATATGCTGATGGTCTACCTTAGAGCGTGTCTTGTTACAAGTTACATGTACAAAGCGTTGTATTACGAGACAAATGTTATAAAGTACTGTTACAAATTACTGCCAAAACTAAAGCCAATAGGTTAAAAGAAATTGCAACAATTTCATGAATTTTATTTGAAATTATAAACTCATATATGCTAATATATCAGCTGATCGCTTTATTGGATGAATATATTTGTGCCAATGCGTGGAATTCTTTTATGTTTATTGTTTTCGCTTAAAAAGAAATACACACACACAATGTGATGATCGAAATCATTTAATTTCGAAGGCAATTGAAAGAAAGATATTCTCATTAGAGGCAAACGATTGCCAGATTATTATTTTTATGATCTCGCAAAATCTCTCTAGTTAAATTAGACAAGTCTGGCAATCACTTTCATTAAAAAATGAAGTTGTTGAATTTGTGTATTTTAATCGTTTTGCTATTGTGGGTCTTTATAAAGCTATAAGTCGTCTCATATTTGGTCGTAAATTTCGAGAAATGATACTTAATTTTTCATCTATTTATTGCTCTCGCCTAATCATTTTCCTTGAAAATTGTAAAATTCAAACGGTTTTTTTTGGTTTAAACAGGAAATAAGCGACAATTATTGCAAAATATCTGAAGGATGTTAGCGCCATTAATAATAGCCATATGAATAGCTTCAACGACATCAGCAGCATAACTTACGAGAATTATTTCATCGTTTATGAAGAAGATTATGAGTCTTTTTTTTTTTTAATTAATAGAATAAAGGTAACATTTTTCCTCTTCGACGGGAACGATTATACGATGGCATGACCAGCTTGTTATCTATTTCTTTTTTAATAAATATTTCCCTCTTTCACAAATTTCTTGATAATTTTACACATGAACTACTCTTTAAATTCAGCGATTTTCTTCAACATAAACTCAAATATACATATTTTGAGCTGTTAACAAGCTTTGTAAGTTTCATTTATATGCGGTTAAAACAATTCAACTTTGAAATGAAAAACATGCGAGTATCAAGATAGAAGTTACAACAAATGGAGCGTTGTTTTTTATTGCTCAATAATCCCCATCCTTTTCGTCCGATAAGCAAATTTTTGAGTGGTTATCATTAACAAGCTAAAATAAGTGACAAAACATATAAAAAGCTTTCAACCTGAAATGAGAATATCTGTTGAGATATCGCTTTAAAATATGCTTAGATTTTTCTTATATGAAGAGGCTCCAATCTCGAATAATAATACGCTGCTAAGTTTCATTTTATTCAACATCTTTTATGAAATATAATTTTACTAGTTTTACTAGTGGAAATTTCCGATGGATATTTATTTCAATTCTATATAAATCTTCAAAAAAAAAAAAAAAAAAAGAAAGAGGTTTAACTCTTTTTCAGTTACATATGAATAGTGTGGCATCTTACCGCTTAAGTGCCTGGCTCATTGTTGTTACACAACAAATCAAAGTTCGGTTGTTTTGTTGGGAAAAGTAACGCAGAATTTGGGAAATGAACTTGCAAAACGTCGGGGGAAAAAAATGAACTTGTACCATAAATCTACATATTTCTCCGAGTCGTTCAACTCTACGGAGTCTCCTCTCTCAAATCCCCTTCCCAAGTTTCGGAGGAAATATCTGCCGTTCTAGCGAGTTGTTGGTTTGAACCAAGCTTTGAGTTCTATCAACAAGAGATTATCTCTTGATTGTTTATTGTTAATATGATCATATAACTTTTCAATAAATTTGCGAACGATATTCATTTCGTTTGAATTACTTTATTGAAATTCATATTATCATATACAATTTACGTCGAAAATACATCATCGTTGACGAAATTGGCAAATATCCAATTATGCAAAACGAATCAATATTGACAGAGATT
The DNA here is from genome assembly GCA_013433145.1 of Ascaris suum. Lineage (NCBI taxonomy): Eukaryota > Metazoa > Nematoda > Chromadorea > Rhabditida > Ascarididae > Ascaris > Ascaris suum. Next base: position 13,155,337 of record CM024169.1, on the reverse strand, counting down.
TTAATACAAGTTTTATTTTTTATTTTTTTAAAAATTTTCAACATCACTATTTATCCATTGTTAAAAATATCTTCTGAATACGCTTTGAATGAAAAAAAGTTGAATTTAAAGTCATATTCACGTTCAAAGATGCGAAAATTTGAGTGCTTCAAAGATACATACATGGCTCAATAGTTAGTGAGTCGGGCCACTATTTGAAGAACGCGAGTTGGATCCCCTCGGGCGAAAAAACTTCGACGGAGGTTTAACTTCAGCATTTCATTACATGCGCAATTTTTTAAGCACTTTAATTTCTGATTATGTGACTAATCAAGAATAACACAACGATATTCTAATTCTTATTTGTAGTGCAAAGCGCGAATGTCATGCGGAATTGCATTATTTAGAGGTGATGTTGGCTATCAGTATTACCCCTCCTTTCATAAGAAAAAAAATAACTGAATACAAAAAAAATAATTAAAAATATTTCATATATATTCAATGAAATAAAATAATATTTTCAGTGTTAAACGATGTCAATGTTTTTTAACATTCATATTAAAGATATATATATATATATATATATATATATATATATATATATATATATATATATATATATATATATATATATATATATATATATATATATATATGCTAATTATTTGAGGAAATTATTCGGAAGGAATATTAATGAGAACATAATTAAAAATACAAAAAAAAGAGGAGGCAAAAAATATTGTGGTGAAAGAGTTGAGAGAAACGATTGAAAAAGAAATTCCAACAGATGTCTACGCGTTTTTTTTTGGACGCTCTTTGAAGACATTTCGACGCTCTTATATACATGGGGTAAAAAAAATTGAAAATAATTTAAAAATTAGTTTTTTTTTGAATTAAAAAAAACTGAATGCTATTAAATGAATGATAAAGCATTTCATCAATGCGTTTTAAAAAATTTTAAAGGAATGAAAAAAAAAATTTTTTTTTTTCAAATTGAAAAAAAAATGGCACATAGAATTTGTAAGAAGAAAATGAGGTGAATTCATTCATTTCAATAAATATTTTTTAAAAGATTTTCATCGATAATATCGTTGAAAATTTACGAGAAAAATATAAAACTAAACAAATTCAATTTCATTTCAAAAACGATAGTGTATATTTCTATTGCTTTAATATTTTGTTTTGTTGTTTTTTTTGAAATATTTAAAAAAAATCTCAAAAATTAATTCAAAAATCGATTTGAATATTTCATAGAAGAGAAGATAAATAATATATATATATATATATATATATATATATATATATATATATATATATATATATATATATATATATATATATACTTTCATTTAATAGTAATTTCCTCAAATATTAGATGAAAAAAAAAGTGTTAGAAAATAATATAACGATTTAAATGGTAACTTTAGTGATTGTTGCAATCAAAATATCAACTCTCGTGATGAATTTTTCACTTGGGATTTAGCGTTAGCTAATCGAATTATCTACGATCGAATAGAATGATAGTTGAATATGAGGCACATGAGCAATACATTCAATTAAAAAAAGAAATACTATTACTAAATGAAATGCTTTAAGACTAGCCGATTTGTTACGACACAAATATATTCGAAAAAAAAACAAATAGCAGAAAAGAAAAATAAAAAAAAAATAAAAGAATCGAAATAACTACGAATAATTCTCTTTTTTTTTTTTTCTAAGGTGAAAATCTCATTTGAATAGAGATAAACATCGATGAAAAACGATAAAACAATATGAAGGAAAAAAGAGATGAAACAACACTAATAAATGTATTTCATTCACACCATTAATCTGTTTTCTTTTTTTTTTTGATAGAATCGAAAAGAAAGAATGAGCAGAAGAGAATATTGATATTTGAATATCGGATAATAGCTGATAAATTTCACTTTTCTTTCAATTGTATAAATTTGTGAATTTAATTATATCATCATTTATGAGATAGGAAAGAGAATCACTAAATATGATCAAGAGATAGGAGAATCGAATTTTGCACCGATTATGGAGGTTAAATATGACCAAAGAAAAATGTATGCTTCAAATGTTTTGCATAATATTTCCTATGGTCGTAGAAGTTGAAGATTTATTCACTTAGAGAGTGTATAGCTTATTTGCCCAATATCCAGAGATTCTGCTCAACATCCAGAAATCAGTGACTTTGACGAGAGAGATGGCTGCAGAAAAAAAGATTGCCTGATTACAGTGCTCGCTAATAGGAGCGATCCACAAATGCGTTTCTCCGATCGTTGATTGCAACTTCAAGAGGAGGGGATTTCATTTCATCCCGCCCTCTCTAGACACGTTGATGCTCAAGTGCCGCTTGTTGTTGCGTTACGGCTGCAAGTTGCGATTGTGCTGCCGTAAGTTGTGCAGCATAAGTGCTTGTCGGTAGAACACCATAGGGTGTATACGCGTACTGCTCAAAACCGGTAGCACCCGCCGTTGACACTGTAATATTCATTTAATTACCAAAAAATAACCTATCTCAGACTAGCGCAAAAATATGCAGAGTGGAATTTGAAAGAGGTAGAGAACGCTCATAAATGATAGAAAATTTCAAAGAAAATTAAATCGTCTCCATTGAATTTCAATGATATAGATAATGCAATTGCGAAGATTTATTTGGTATTCATGCTTATAAAATAATTCGTTTTAAATTAGAGAGCGGATGTAAGTTGTTGAAACTCTGCTGACGCACTTTCGAAGGCACCACCGTTGCTTTTGCGATGCGCCATTTGATTTAGAACAACAGGGCAGCATGCGGTGTCCCGAGGCATCCAAACTGAGCTCGACAACCCTCACCCATTTCGATCCATACCCCCCTCCCCCCTCCTCGCCCTTCCACCCAACCATCAAATTTTGGTATTTTGAATTCAGCAGGTAAAGTGGCGAACCGGACGGGTGTATAGCGAAAGTGTTCTGTCCTCCCGCAGCCGCAACGGCCGCTAGCGTCGCGTAATCGATATACTGTTGTTGATGCTGTGAAGACGCCACCTGCTGTACTGCGGCGATGTTAGCTGGTGTCGGTTGAAGACCATTCAATGTGTTGATCAATGGACTGCTCGTCGGATAATACAACTGCGGAAGACTGCAAAATAACATCATAATTTAAAAAATATAGATATAGATTAGACATTGAAATAAATTAAAGAAATATAGATGCTAGTTTCCGGCAACAGATCTCAATTCGATATAGACATACTAGATGCCATTCTCTAATCTATGGCATTATGACTGCTCAAGCAGTTCAATTCATGATTCACTCACTCCCTATTCCACGTTCCCCTCGCCCATCCCCTATCCCAATCCGAAGACCTCAGCCAACGAAATACCTTTTCCAGTCTCCTCGTCTACCTCTCACTTCAAAGACCTGGGCAAATTGTGTCTTCCAAATTACGATGGGCTTTACAGAATTGATCGAGAATTTTGCAATAAGGCTTACACTTAGTGTAAAATTGTGATTTTCTTAATTAATCGGCTTAAATTTCATAATTCAACCTTTTAGGTATTTCTTAAGAAAAAAAAACATCCACAAAAATTTTAGCATATATTGGTTCGGATTGGGATAGGGGATGGGCGAGGGGGAGAATCGTGGAATAGGGAGTGAGTGAATCATGAATTGAACTGCTTGAGCGGTCATAATGTCATAGATTAGAGAATGGCATCTAGTATGTTCATATCGAATTGAGATCTGTTGTTGCTTTTCCTTCTTCTCATAATCAAATCAGATACGGAAGACTCATTTAAACGGAAGAGTGTAATCTAGACATACGAAAAAGATATAAGGCTTGAAAATTTTATTAATGCAACGTTTTAAAAATACACATAATGTATAGATTAATTTCGCCCATTTTATTTTCTATTCGAATAAAATATCTACTGGAGGATATTTTTTAACAGATTTCATACGACGACAAAGGGAATTGATAATTTGATGAAATCCCTATAAGCATCTTCTCTTATTATCACAACAACCTACTCGAATAACCGGAAATAATTTCACGTGAAAAAATTGGTTTTTTTTTTAAAGAGAGAAGGAACAAAGTCCAAAAATATTTCTTCGATCATATCGCCTTGTCTTATTATCTCCTCATAGTATCATTTAGAAAAAAAAAAATGTTTTTCTGCGAGCAAGCCGATCATGAAACGATTGGATAGAACGTAGTAGGACATTCCGAAACACCTTGAAATCTATGGAGAAATTATGCGCTGTGCATTTTTGTTAGCTTATTCAGCATAGAGTTAGCTCTTCTAAAAGGCCGAAAATTCCTGAAAAGCTATAGCTCTAATAGTTGACCTTTATGAGAGGTCAATCAAAACCATAGAAAAACTCTTGCTTCAGTGATAACCTCTTGACAAATTAGTCACCAAGGATATACTGTATTTTATTCTATAAACGACTTTGATAGTTTTCGACCTATCAAAATGGCCTCATAATCAGTTTCTAATAAGCTTCACTAGGAAGAAATTTGTTTCATCGCAAATCACGCAATGATGAGAAAACATAGGAAAACCTAGAAATCAGTGAAATATTTGAAAAGTTTTCTGTCATTTTCTATAGCTTATTTTTCGAGTTAAAATCATTTAGGACAATTTGTAGATGAGGATGGCATATAGGAGGGACGATTATTTAGTTTGTGGAGTTTAATAGTGTGCAATTTTTCGCAAGAAATTGCCAACTTAATCGCCCTCTTTTGTGAATAGCTCATTGAAGCAATGCACTATATAACGATTTAATTATTAAAAATCTTTTTTTTTTTGTTGAAGTTAAAGAAAAATTTTTGCTTTATATATAAGATAATCATCGATGTCGTAAACGTAACAAAGAAATGATATGGCTCATTGAGCGCATAATGAAGTGATTCCTTAATATGAATATTAAAAAACTGCCTCGAAAAGAAAAAAAAAACGACAAACAATTGGCAATAATAAAGCAGCGAACGAGTTTTTGTGCATTATCACACCAATAAATCAAATATCAACAAAGCGAGAGGGGAATAAAAGAAGGGTGAGTATTTTTTTCTTGAAAGATGAAAACACAGCAACATGAAAACACAAAATTTATGGTTGAATAAGGAGGAGAAAATACGAAGAAGCATTACGAGCGTTATCAAACTTTTATTAAGCATATCCATTTTGCTTGCAATTTTCTCCATATATTCCACTGAATGAGACGTCATGACGACGCGTTCATAAGTGGGATAGCTTGACGTTCTTATATTTCGTTTTCTTTTATGGGATTCATATAAATCGTCTATACGCGAAATCCTCAGCACGATGAATATTTCGAATAATCGGCTAACAACTCTAACAAAGAAATATCAAAGACTATAATCGAGCTCAAACCGTTCACACACAAATCCCATCACACAAAATCAGAGCAAAAAAAAAACACCGAAAAAAACAAACGGCATAACAGCAACGGCTTCAAAGCGGCTCTTCGTTGTGGTAACACCTCCCACATCTCGCGACCCCTCTCCTACTCGCTTAATTCAGCACTGATTGACGAACCGACGTTGAAGATAGCGAGTATGAGCTAGAAATCATCCAGCTAATAGCAATAAAGACGACTAATAATTTCCATTATCGAATAGATTAAAAAAAAAAGATTACCCGGCGATGCGGCCGGGGAAGAGCGCCTGAAGCTGCGTTTGAAGTGGGAGCTGCTGTAGTCCGCTAGAGAGCGCTGAAACAAACTCGTGAAAATGACAGAAGTAACACCATGCAAACACACTGAATAAACGGCGTCACGAGGATGAGCACCGAAATAGCAAAGCCCAACACACACCCTTCACAAAGCAATCCCATTCCACGCATAGTGCATATAGCTGCGATACCTTATCATTCAATTCAATCATTCGACTCTGCCAATATATGCAAATTATTGATAAGGAAATCAACTGGATAGTTTGATCATCCGACTCTGCTATTATATGCAAATTACTGGACAACGAAAACATAGAAAGGTCCCTTCAGTTGTTTTCACATCAAAACTACTTGTAAAATAGCACATTCTGTTGGTCAAAATTATAGCATAATCCAGAAACATGATGAATTAGCTAATATTCGCCTATTTCATATATGATTCTTTGATCACAAAAAAAAGAGAAAAATTCTCTAAACTGAAAAATTTGCTTCAAAAAAAAACGATTCATAAAATTAAAAAAAAAACAATTATTATCTATATTAATAAATTTACTTCCCATTAAAAAAAAAATTACTAAAGTATAACGACGATTAATAACTTCTGATATCGAATAGATACCGGAAGCTTCTATTAGCTGAGTGCATACTGACGATGAAATCATTTCAATGATAAAAGCTGTGAATTGGATGAATGAAATATATGGGCTGAAAAAGAAAACTGATAAGGTAAACGGCTGCCTCCATCATGCTAACAATGGGATAATATTCAAGAATGCACAACATCACTCTAGGCTACTCTCATTAAATCGGTTTTCTTTTCACTTGAATATTAAAAAAGAAAATAAGAAATTTATAGTGGAGAAGAAACACACTTCAAACTGGTGAATTTCTTCAAAAAAAAAAAAAAAATGAAATAAACGTGCAAATTTTTCTCTTCGAATTATATATATGCCGATTTCATTTGCTATAACAATGAGCTAATTGGATTTCGCCGAAACGATGATTTTCTCGAAAAATTTCCCACAAAATTTGGCGATTTCGGCGAAAGTCATTTTTCATCGCAACTATAACAATGAGCTAATTGAATTTTCGCCGAAACGATGATTTTCTCGAAAAATTTCCCACAAAAATTTGGCGATTTCGGCGAAAGTCGAAATTTTTCATCGCTATAGGCGAATTTTCAAACAATCGGTTTTCGTGATGCTGACAATGCATGCCAAAAAGCTGTGCAATCATTTTGCTTTTTTTAAAAACACTTTATAGCGTCATAATGACAGTCGATATTTAAAATGCGCTCACTCGTCTGATGCAGAATTTCAATTAGTTTTTTTTTTCTTTCAGTAAGCGGGATGGAAGAAGAAATTTATTACTTGGATGGAAAATTCGGGAGAATTCATCTTTATTATGGCCTCAGATAGTGAAAACTTTGAGAAAGGAGCATAAATCTAGAATTTTTGGAGGGAATGTCTTGCGGCCGACACTCACTCTAAGTAACTCTTTAGGAATTGTGATGTAAAACTTAACGAAAAAAGAAAGCAGTACAATCAACTAAATTTCGACGAGAAATTTAAATTATCGAAGAGGAGATGCAACTTTTTCCTTTCCTTCCATCGTCTAAATTTTGAAAGATGGAATGAAAAGAAGAGGATATAACTCCTTTTCTGTCACGTTGTTAGTCCCGATATCTCTATCAGTGCCTAAGGCTACTTGAGATTTTATAAATTCTTATAATACCCATTCTTTGTATTTCAAAAAAAAAAAATTGCAAAGTTATAAATCTAATCGATAACTGATAAATGTTGAGCTCGTTAGAAACAACAATGAGAGAAGATCTTATGAAATGAAAATAAGAATAAGAAAATATTTCGTTTACATATGAATTTCTTTTTCGAAATATTTACGACTGTCGTCTGAAAAGTAAACTACTACAATTGTTTTGTTTCCTCATTTATGATCTTGACAATCGATTTTTTCCCTGTACTATTTGAATTCATTAGGTTTATTTACCACTTTGAAAGAAAAAAACCCTATACAACGATATCTCATGATAATCGATAATGCTATTTAAGCATATATTATAAAGAAGCCAATAAATGATAAGTTCGTTTATTTATCAATAAACTTTAATAGTTGAGAATTATCAGATGATAAAAAGTTATCATCGGATATTACGTTATAAAATTTGCTTTAATTAATAAAAAATTTTAGGCAATTGCTTGTCTATACTAAATCAAAATTATTGCTCTATAAAAGAGTAATTGATAAGAGATGTAATGAATTTTTTTTATTAATGGGAAAAAAAATTGCTCTAGAATTAGTGGGACTCAATTTTTGTTCATTCATAACAATAAAGTAAATTACGAGTATTCAAGTTACAAGTAATGCTATTGTATAGCGAAACGCTAAACGGAAATGCCGAAGTATTACTCTTGCATACAAATATTCTTCTTAAATAAAAAGTCTCTAATTTCATTTCCAACGTTGAAATTTTTTAATTGATACGATTTACATAAATCAGTCAGCTTTATCGAATAGAATTCAATGCGATCATTATGAAGAGCGGCTAAGAATTGAGAAACTAAACTAGATAAGACGAACGATGAAATACAATTAACAAAAAAAAATGATTAAAAAAAGTTATTTAATTGTTTTTTTTTTGTATTTTCGTAGACGAATATCAAAAAAAAAAAAATCCTATGCGGCTAAAAAAAACAATAAAGATTGCATTCTAAATTATCTTACCAGCTAGATGGAAATAAAAAAAAAACAAAAGAAAAGATTATTTTCTAAATTATCTCACCAGCTAGCTGAATATTGCCACGAGGTTTCGCACCCAAATACGCAAGATTAACATTCGCTTTACGGCCATCAATAATCGGATTCGGATCTTTACAAGCACGTTCCGCGGCTGCACGATCTTTCATTGTCACCTAAAAACAAAAAAAAAATTTATTTCAGCTATCCTATCGTATATAATCGAAATAGTTTTCTCATTTAATCGTATTGCTAAAAAAAAAATCCCTACGAAGAATTATAATCAAATATTGCAAACAAAAAAAAAAAAAACTTAAGATTTTCATTCAAATTCTCTACATTGCAATGTTTCTTGCTCAATTCTTCTTATATTATCATTGCAATAAATTTTTCCCTCATAGATCTCTAAAAATTTCTCGTGGAAAAAAATTAGAAATTTCTAAACTATAGCTCTTTAGAATTTTTTTTTTTTTTTGGAGATCATATGTTAGGTTTATAATCTTCGATCAAGAAACGAAATAAAACGACCTATGTGAATGATAAAGCGAAAAAATTCTTTGAAATAAATGACTCTCTATTGTCAATATTTATGAGATGAAGGGGGAAAAAAGACGAATATTTGTTTCGATTTCTCATAGGCAAATATTGTTGTCTCAATAAAAATTGCCTCAATTCGAAATGTCGCATTTTGATGAATATGTAGAAATAATCCCAAAGGAAAACAATGAATAATTTTTTTTTTCAACGGACGAAAATTTCAAATAGCAAGCGAAGAAATGAGATAAAATTCAATGAAAATATTTAAATTTTTTTTTTCGTAATTAATTTTCATTCTTTATAATATAAAAATTTATTGAAAATTTAAAAAAAAATCAATTTTGCTATACAATTAAATAAAAATTTGAATATGAAGAGAAACATGCAAAAACGCTTTTTATAATTCGTTTATTTCATCGATAAACTATAAAAATGTTACCTCGAAAAAAAAAAAAAAGAAATAAAACAATCTTATAATATAATCATATTTGAAAAAAAAAAATTCAGTTACTTTTAGAAATAATTTCGCAAATGAATTGTGCTAATAAATGATCGAAACGATATGAATTGAAAAATTTTTTATTGATGGAAAAATATTTTCAAAAATTTTTCCGCAAATTTTTTAATACCGAAAAAAAAATTCTTTTCGATATTGAAAAAAACATGAAAAAGATATTATATAAAATTATGAAAACCATATGATGTATATAGTAATTATCAAATTTACTAACTCAAAATTTAGTGATTCTTAGTTGAAATCATCGAATTCAAAAATAATTTCCATGCAAATTTGCAAAAGATTTGCAAAAGATTTGCAAAAGATTTGCAAACATACGAAAATACTTGCAAAAAAAAAATGAATGCAAAAATATTTGAAAATTGAAAATTTGTAGAAGTACATAAGAAAAGCATCAGATTACACGATTTGCAAAAGTTTCACAATAAGCATTGCATACAAGACAAAAGAGCCGCAGATTCTCGTCGATCTTATACTATAGCCAATCAAACTTTAAAAAAAAAACCTAATAAAATTAGTAATAAAAATTTCATATGAAAATTTTTTCAGCAAAATTCACTCCTAATTTTGAAATACTTCAAAAAATTTTATTGCATACAATTGCAATTGAAGCGCATATAAGAGTTTATTGAAAATTTTGAATAATTTTTGAATAAATCCAAAAAAAAAATTTTTTTTTTTAAAATCCGTTGTAATAAATTGTCATAAATTTAAAAAAAAAGTCTTACAAATCCATATCCTCTGCTTTTTTGCGTTTGTCGATCCGTTATAACAACCGCTTCTTCAATTTCACCAAATTGCTCAAAATATTCGTGAAGTGTTTTATCGGAGGTGTGATATGGTAAGCCACCGACGAAAATCTTCGTAAAAGTTGTATCACGTGATCCTTTAATGAAATAATATTTATATTTTACTTAACAATAGTTCAAAAATTATCGAAAGAAAGAAAAAAATCCTAGAAATAATGAAATATATAAAAGAGGTAACGAGGAATTCTTGGAGAAAAAAAACATTGTCAATAAATATAAATTGCTGCTTACTTCAACTACTAAAATTGTCCACTGTTTAGGTTATATCACGATATTGTATATTTCAGAATGTTGGGATATGTCAGGCTATAAATCAAGATCGATACGGCATAATAGAAAAAAGATTCGACATTGAAAGAAAAGAGGAGACTATTCTGTCAGAATTACCTCCAACAGTAGCTATCAGTGCTGTAAATATTCACGGCGCCATACTATTTTTGAGCCCATGAGAGCAATGGGGGGGGGGGGGTAGGTGGGAGGGGGAGCAGAGGAGGATGTGGTGATAACGGAGAAATGTTTTAATGGCTATAGCCGTGCGAACATTTCATCTTTCAAGCCATAAATGAACGTATCTTAAACAACACGGGAATGGATTAAAAAAAAACAAATTGAAGTGCTCTACTGTTGGACTCTACTGTTGGTGGCTCTACTGTTGGATATTGCTGTTGGCTCTACTGTTGGATTTGCTGGCTCTACTGTTGGATTTATTGGCTCTACTGTTGGATGGCTGGCTCTACTGTTGGATTTATTGGCTCTACTGTTGGGCTCTACTGTTGGATTTATTGGCTCTACTGTTGGATTTGCTGGCTCTACTGTTGGATTTATTGGCTCTATTGTTGGATTTATTGGCTCTATTGTTGGATTTACTGGCTCTACTGTCGAATTTATCGAAACTTTTCGAAACATTTTTTGGAATAATAGTGAATTGCATTGGATTACACTAGCAAAAGGTCAACTAAGAAATCCTTGGTCTAGTAAATTTAGCTAATTGTAAATCGAGTAAGAAATATGAGCTAACCGGTGCCAATGAGTGGATCGGCAGATTGTGCAGCTAAAGCGGCAGCTGCAGCTTGAACAAGCGGATCTGTGATCGCACCCGTTGTTGCGAGTTGACCGTAAAGTGAAGGAATCATTTTTCTGCAGTAATACTAATAGTAATAGTAGTAATAATAATAATAGTAATAATAGTAGCAATAATAATAGTAATAATAGTTCTTAATTCTCAATTCATACATAGATCATTTTGTATAGATTATAATTTTGAGCAATCTATATCCTCATATTTCAGAAAGAGTAAGCACTACTAACTCGAATAGCATTAATCGCTTAGTGGTGACCGATTTTCGTATAGTGCACTCCTGCATGGTCTCATCATTTGGTTTCTGATATCAGGTTATTCAAAGAATATCTAGAAAACTTCATCCGCATTGCTTTCCTCAAAATTTATCCTTGCCCATATCAGCTACTACCGCGCCAAAAATCTACCAAGCCCATACTACTAGAACAAAAATCTTTGACTAATCCATCGTCAGAAATATTTCAATTTAACGCTCGCCTTAGTTGAATTTCACTTCTTCAAAAGATGTGGCATTATGAACAGTGTTCTGCATAGCTTCTATTTTTGCGCCATATGAGTCTGGACTATGCTTCACGTCGAGATCGTTAGTGCATGCATTCAAGCTTTTAAGTTATGAGTCGTTTCCAACTACACTATTGTTGCTCTTACGTATTGAACTTTTGCCTATTCGCCTAAATTGTAACTTTACGAGCGTTTTGCTCTTTGTTACTTTTCATGCTCAGAACCTTCTTTTTGCATTATCCCAATTGGGGATGTTGAAATAAATGAATAAATAAATTTTAAAATAAAAGCAAAAAAAAAAAAAAAAAAAAAGCAAATAAATAAATAAGTAAATAAATAAACAAATAGATCAATAAATCAACGAATAGAATCAAAAGTTTAAATAAATAGTAACAATCTCTCTCTCTCTCTCTCAAAAAAAAAAAAAAAAAAAATAGAGGCGATCCAGAAATTTCTATAAGTCTATTCAAAATATTGTCAATTTTTATATCTCTCTGAAAAAAAAAAACTCTTCTCGATAGATTGCCTAATGTTTCTCCTCTTCAGTAATTCTAATAGATATGGAAAAGAAAATATGAAACATTTTGTGGATTGAAAATATTTTTATTTTATTTTAATAAATCAGGCAGCGAAAATATAATGTGCTGATGCATTTATTATCGTTTTGAAGAAATTCTTCACTCTTTTTTACAACTCTTCTATCAATTGAAAAATAAAGAAAAAAAATTTCAAGAGATGCCATAAAAAATCCACTAAACAAATTTTTAAGAATGTTGAAAAATTCATCAATGTCATTTTTCAATTGTATTTCAAAAAAAAAAGAAAAAAAACACACACACAATCGATAACTTTGAAAAAAATAACTGACAAGTTTTCAATGCTAAAGCATGCTATCTTTTTTTTTTGAGAAGGGAATTTTCTCTGATGTGCTCAATTCAGAGAAAAAAAAAAACGATGAAATAAAATCTCAAAGGATTTTTTACGATATATTAAATTATAAAATGAAAATAATTAATGGAAGATAAAGAACCAAGAAAAAAAAAACGATCAAAAGAAATATTATTTATTGATTGAATTGATTGATTAAAAAATTTGATTTCTATCCATTTTTTTCCGTGGAAAAAAAAGAAATTTTCTTGCAAAATTTCCCGAAGGAAAAAAAAATTATTAGCTTCATAATTTCCGCTCAAAATTATTGCACAAATAAAATCGAAATCGAATTTAGGAGAATGAATGAAAGAAATTCATGAATTTTTCAATGGATTTTTTTTAGTATCACTCGGCTAATCCGACAAAATGCGATACAATCACAAATTTTATTCCCATTGGAGTATTGAAATAACATTCTAATAAGTGAATTAATTCAATAATATAAATTATCATTTAACAATTTAAAAAAAAATGGCATATTAAGTACGTTGCAATATTGAAAGTGTTTTGTTCTCTTTGCAATTGTGAACGATTCTGCAATAAAACTCCATAGCAATCATAATCCCATATTTTTGAAAAATTGACGAGTGAAAACTTTAAAGATGTATTACTTTGCTGATTGGTGACAACTTTTATTTAAAATACGATGTATAACTCATTCATGCTTCTTCAACGATTTACGATAAATAACTTGCTAGTTACGATTACCTTAAATGATGTCATCTCATTTTAATACGATAAATGATGTCATCCGCATTGAACAACCATTGCAGATAAGAAAAAAGAACAGCAAAGAAAATGAAATTTATGCAAAAAAAAAGAGAGAGAGTAATTTCCAACTGACCTTAACTCTATGAAGCAAGCAAGCAGTGGACGGAAAGGAAGCTCACACCACAATGAATAAATTCAACACGAACGAGAAGAGAGGCCAGATGAGTTAAGGCGAGCAATGCAACTTAAAACCTAAATGAAAACTCTCAATAGAACTCTTTCATCTATTTAGATCTTATATTTCGTGAATTATGAAATGGAATATTTCTATCAGTAAAAGTATGCAAAATTCGAATTTCTATTTCTATGATTGGGGATAATATTTATGAAAGTAGTAAATGTTGTCGGTAATGCTATAAAACTTTAAATTCAAATATTTAAATAAAAATCAATAAATCAATCACTTTCGGATCAATAGTAAAAATGAAGCAATATTTCGTTCATTTTTCATCACTTCTATTATTAGACACTTCGGGCAAAAATTTTCGTTATAGCCTATTCGATAGATTTGGGTGCCTTATATTTTATGGACGAAGTTCAACCATTTCTATGCTCCTCTTCATCTCTTCACTTTCAAACTCGTCAACGCTACGGCTCAAGCTATCGAGACCGGAAACCAATAATGAAATTTTCCCCATTGTGGAACTGGTATAATGCCAAACATGATAATTACATAATTGTTATTTATCTTGTAAAAAAAACATTTGATTTTCAGACATAACCGAATACCTCCTCACCCCCATTCCCGCAGCCGAATACCTCCTCACCCCATTCCCGCAGCCGAATACCTCCTCACCCCCATTCCCGCAGCCGAATACCTCCTCACCCCCATTCCCGCAGCCGAATACCTCCTCACCCCCATTCCCGCAGCCGAATACCTCCTCACCCCCATTCATCTTCGTATCGTTTCTCCTTTGAATGTCGACATCCAACTCTGTTGCATAAATAAAATAGCACTTAAGTTGCTTAATTTTTTTATAATTATATATATTTTGAGTATTTTATGAAATCGTTTCTCTCATTTCATTCTTTCATATTGCTTAAAATTTAAAACGAGAAAAATCATCGAAAAATAATAGCAAAGAAAAAAAAAAGATGAATAGAATGAACAAACCGAAAACTATGTAGACACACGACACCGCACACCACACACAATTGAAGAAAAAGCGGCCACTCGATAAGCGTCCGCTAAAAGCGAGTTCTCTGCAATTCAACACTCATTAATCTATGCATAAATTTTAGCAATACGACGATTAAAAAAAAGCGTATATCGTAAAATGAAGACTCTATTATCAGCTTATTATAGAATAATTCATATTGAAAAAAAACTGAAAAGTTTTAAACATGTTGAAAAATTTCAAAACATTGGAAAATTTTAATGAGATTGGAAAATTTTTACGAGATTGGAAAATTTAACGAGATTGGAAAATTTTAATGAGATTGGAAAATTAAGAAGAGAAATTCAACATTGAATGGCATTGAGTTGTTATTTTTTGAAATGAATAAATTATGATTATATTTGATTAATATTATAAAAATTGTAAATAAATTTCTGAGAATTTCGCGAGAATTTTGAGAAAAAAAAATCCTTTGAAAAATTTACGATTTGCAAATTTATAGAAGTGGTGTTATTTATTTATTTATTTTTTCTGCATCGTTAAATTTTAATAAATAAATAAAATTTTCTTCAAAAATTTTTTCCGGAATTATGGATTATTTAATAAAATCTTTATGGGCTCTAATAAGATATGAAATAATGAAGAAAATTTCAAATTCTATGCAAAAGAATAAAACATAGCATAAGAAATTTTAATAATATCATATAAGCGCAATTTGACTACTAATTTACAATTGCAATAAATATTGAAATTATTCAATAATACTCATAATAGGATTTCACCAATGTAATTGTCTACGATGTTTCAAGTGATAAATTCTATTATTTTATAAGAGCGTTTCATAAAATTTCTTTAATTCCCATATATTTAGCGGATATTAGTTTGAATTGAGCAAATTTTACGTTCAATAAAATATAAAAAAAAAAATGAAAGCAATATTGAAAAAAAAATTATAAATAATTTACGACATTTTCATATTCATCAAAAATGATTTTATTATTCAACATATAGAGATATATGCAAATCTAATTGGGAATATATTCTTCCCATTATTAGAATTAACAAAAAAAAAAATGCCCCAAATCTAATAAAAAAATATGCCATTATAAACAATTTTTCAACAAAGGATTGTGCTTATATTATAGCAGATTATTTGCTAAGTTTAGCAATTATTAATGATCAACGCTATAATAAATTGCATCAAAGAGATCGAGATACTCGAGTAGATTTCATTAAATTTATTTCACTATATCATTTCAAGAATGAAGAAATTATATGCGAAAATCATATGATAAAAACAAGTAAGTAGTATTTTTTTTATATAGCGATGAGGAAGCTCATTAGGATGAGCATACCTTAGTTCATGACCATACCACACCATACCTTTATAATATTTATTATCTTTTTTTTTAAAATAAGAAAAGAAGTTCAAGTTTTAAAAATCTTTGCTATCATAATAAAGATTAGAAGCTGGCAATTGTAGCTGTCAATTATTCAATATTTCTCATCAAAAAATTTATAGGAAAATAACAAAAATTAAAGAAAGAAAATTTTGCAATGAGTAAAGATTTACATCCTTTTTTTTTTCATCTAGCTTATTAAATCAATCGAATGCATAAAATAGATAAAAAGCAATAAGAAGAGCAAAAATATGTTAAATGAGCTATTCATAACATTCTCTTTTATGCTTCTAAACTTATTTGATGAAAAAATTTCATAAATGACAAAAAATTATAAAACTACGTAAAACTTTACTTTTATAGTTAAGCTGATCCAAGTGCTCATAAAAATTCTTCCATAAAAATTTGCTCTTTCCGATTAGATTAGCACTAAGTTAAAAAAAGCTCATCAGAAAATGCGTACAAATCCCTATATTCCATTAGATGATTATAAGTTCTTTCAATGTGTTGATAAGTCAGTTTGAACGTTGATATTCGAGATTATCGTATACCGAATGATATACCTACTAAGTCTCATACATTCGGCAATAATACTACCGGAAGTGAATTACGAGAATACATACATAGATACGATTCGTTATACATAAACGCGCCATCATACATGAACACATACAAATGCATAGATACGATTCGTCATAATGCATTTTAATTGTGCAAAAAAAAAGAAGATACAGCAATAGTAAATAGTGCAGATGTGAAGAGAAAAAAAACCTAAAAGAATCGATCTCCTTCTTTCTATTAAGGATATCGTCATCTCTAGAATGCAATCTTCCGACTATAAGTCCAATCGATAAAGCACGAAATATAACGCTATGGTGTGCAAATGTAATCGACGATGATACATGCAAAGTGAGCAGCGCAAAAATCCACAATCACAATTTAATATGAAAGAGTAGCACCACTGCTGAGGGCAAATCTTCCAAGGCAATAAAGGAGTACTAAAATATGCAAAATACCAATAATTCATTCATTAACGCATAATGCCGACGGATACAATGTTCTTCCATATATTATTTGTTGCTCTAATAATAAAGAATTAAAAATTTTCAATAATATGTCTAATTTGGGAGAAATTTTCCACTATTTACACATAAATTTAAAATTTATTATATAAATAAACATATTTATCGAAGTGATTCGTTGAAAGTGATATTTTTTATCGCTTCATATTGTTGAAAATTTTTGAAAAAAAAAACTGCTCAGAAATGAGAAAAAAAAAACGATCTCAAGAATAATCGGGATTTTTAAATAAAAGTTGAGAATTTCATTGAGAGTAAATTACAATAAGAAAATCCCAACATATATTTCCTTCACAAATATTGCTACAATTTAGAAAAATTCAGCTTATAAAAGAGGTAGAATTTATAGTATGAGAAAAAAAACTTGTAAACAGCAAATATGAAATTATTTCACTCATTAATCAAAATTTTTGATGCAAAAGTTTATAGAATTAATTAATGCATTCTCTAGCACAATCCAACATTGTAGTAATACATTTATAATATTGTTTTTATTACATTTCACTCAATTTATTATTGAATGAAGCTATGGAGACTTTATGCAGTAACTCTATTCAAAATTCAAAATACCCTTTATTAGTGTAATTTATGAGTACATATTTAAAAGTACTAGAAAGTAGACTAAAATTATTAAAGAAATTTTAAAAAGAAGTTGAAAAATCTCCCAATTTAATGTGAACAAAGAAAAGAATATTATCTATGCAAATGCAAAATGCATTTGCCTCAAGCCGTTATGATTGATTAAAATTTTTCAACACGAATATATAGAATACGAATGAAAGGATAATCACTAATAAACTGCCAAAAAATATGAGCAATATTCGACATATTTTAGTAAGTGAATTGCTATGATTTATTGGGTGAATTTCTTTTGCACATCTATAATAGGGGTTTCAAAATTATCAAGTCACTAGTGCATTATATGACAAATTGTTCGTTTATTTTAAAAAAAATGTAAGCTTTATGAGAGCAATTAGAAATTACGAGAGGCTTTGAAATATCCTTCATGATTCTTTTAATGAATAATTCATTTAAGCGTTTGTTTTAGTATAATAAAAATAAATGATAAATATATACTATAGTTGTAAATACAAAAACTCATAAATAACGTCAAATAAACGGGATCGGATCTCGGATCATCCTCTATTGCAGAATAAATATCAACTCGGATTGTAATAGATTTATTCAAGTGGCATTTTTTGATCGATGAAAATGCGCTTTGTTTCAGTACAAAAATCTAGGTACATAGTTTTTGAATGTATACGCTGAGAAAAATTAGCCATCACTATGATTATTTCGTTTACATTTGTGCACAGATTTAATATATAAAACACTATGAAAATAGACTAAATAGCGAGATTTTAAGCAAATATTGAAAACCCCGATAAATAAGTCGCATAATTCACAAATCGTATCAATTAAACTGCATTAAATTAAATAAAGAAATCGAACAAACAAGAAACAACGAAAAGAAATTAGAATAAAGAAATTAAACAACGAAAAGCGAATATTTAAATCATTAATTTCTATGTTGTGATCACTCTAGACTATTAGAGTGCAATTATGAGGTGAAGTTAAGTTTCAATAAACATTTGATTTGGTGAATTTTTTTTCCGGCAACATTTAATACGATCGACAACTAATCAACGTTCAGAACATTTATGTCTAGCAAATTCATAGCAAAAAAAAAAATTTGACAGAGTGGAAGCCGATATGACACATGCAAATGACGGCTGTCAGCAAGTATAAACACTTTTCTATTGAGATTCTCTGATATTTCTTCAGCTTATGTTATTAATCCGTCTTTCACTTAGTTCATTAGACGACGGAAATATTTGACAAACGTATCACAAACGTCCAATCGTTCATCGTTTTCAGCTATGAGAAATGCGAATATTAGAAACACTAACTCATGCAAGAAAACGTAGAAAAACAAACGAAATGAAAATAAACGTTTCTGTGTGTGAGTGATTTTTATATATGTGAAGAGATTGAAGATTATTAGCCCTCAGAATGTTTGAAGCAATTTTTGAATAACCGCTTAAAAAAAAAAAAAACTTTGGAGACGCTTCAAAAATGTAAATTAGGATAATGAATAATCTTTAATCCTTAAAAAATAGGCGATGATTTAAACGATTCTATCCGGTTATTTAGACGATAATATGATATTCATAACTATATGATCGTATCAATTTATCAGCTAAGCGGTGATATGATTGTATTGACTCCGAATATGAACGAAACGGTATGTTAAGTAAGATGATAGACCGGTTCGATGCCACAAACAAACTTACATAGACGATCTAGACAACTCATTGTTTGGGGAATCTTTTTTCGTTGGAGCGCTCATTATTTGGTATCCATCGAGAACAGGTCGAAATGATGAAGCACCATTTGCTTCAAGGATTGCAACGCACATTCCTCTCTATTTGTATATCAATTCTAATTCAAACGAACGATAGAAAATAGTGAATTCAGCAGTATAATTTAATATTAATATTGCTAGGTAGAAAAATAGACGAAAATTGATGGAGATTTCGTTCTTTCATATTGAAAGCTAACAAAAATTCACGTGAAAAAGTTATACAACAAGACATAAAGAATTATATAAGGAGGATTTTTGCAGCTAGCACTTACCAATAGCGTGCAATCAAATGAATGGAAAATTCTTTACCATAACTTCCCGTTCCACTAAATAAAAGTAAAAAAAAAACAACACCTTAGACGAATAAGAAATAAAAACATACAAAAAAAAAAAAAAAACAAAACAAAACAAGTGAGCAATCATATATAAGAAACTAGCATCATATTAATTTTTGCATGCTTCTCAATTAGGCTAAATAACCTCATAGATTATAAGCAAAAAAGAGCAAATTATGAGAACTACTCTCTTCATTTCTTTATGAATTAATCAATTTCAACGAAAAACTAACCGATTCGTAAAGTTATGCAAATTTTTCGACATCTTTGAGTGCTCATCGCTGAATTCGATATTAAACAATTACTGTAGAATTTAGTATCGAAAGTTTCAGAAAATATTCCAACGAAAATTTTTTAGCTAATCATAATGATAAGTGAATTGAAAAACAAAATACAAAGCTGCTATAAAATATATACGAACTATTAGAAACGATTCATATTATGGAATATGCTTTGCTATTTAACATGAGATTCAATTTATTCTCGCTTATACAACTTTTTAAATTACGCTTCCCGTTCAATATGGAATAACCTATAAATTCGAGCCAATGAATTATCAACACAGCAATGTGTGAATGAGCATCTTCTCTATCATGATAGCTATTCGTTTATTCTTCAATGACATCTTTGCATGGAATCTTCGGTTGCTGCAGGTTCATTAAAGCGCGATCAAAGAGAGTGCAAGGAGGTGAACATTTTTCGTCGAATGCACCAATAGAAACCAACGATTCCGAAACTGCGATGAAATGTCAACGAAAAATCAAGGCAAATATTGCAAGTAAAATGACTAAATTCAGCAGTGGAGACCAATTGTGACTCGAGAGTTGCAACAAATAAACGTAAGGGCACATAATTATAGTTGGCATCTCTGTTAGCATTCAATAAAACACAATGAAATGCGTGCAATCGGCTATTGCAAAGTGTAGTCCAACCATTCGAATACCACTCCTTATGTCGATATTTCGCATGAAGTATAATTCTAAGTTGTATTAGATTTTCGATGATAACTACCGTTAGCACGATGAATCGATATCAGCTAAAAGTAATGCAGAAATTATTAGAGAACAATATCACGTATATCCTATTTTAACTAATACTCCAGAAAATGCTGAAAAAAATGTTGTGCAAAACTAAAAATGGAGGTTAAATTGAATAAAACAGCGAAATATCAGAAGTGATGCATCCGTTTAAATTTTAGTAGTAGGTATCAGATTCATTCGTATATCGCTCATGCTATACCAGAGGTTGTCAGGAGCACTTATATATGAAAAAATAATGCTATAATCAGTTGTCATTAAGTATAACCTCTACAACTTATTGAAGTCGATATCGATATCCGATCTACAGGTGTTAATAGCTGATCACTGTGGAACTGAATGTAAAAGATGGTTTAAATAGGTTGAACTAAGGTTGAAGCTTAGATAGGTTGAACTATGAGCAAATAGATATGTTGAAAGTTTTTTCAAGCATAGGTGGCGCAACACTTATGAAATGCATAGTTGATAATTCAGCGTGGAAATGATAACGGAGAATTGATAACACGATCAATTTTATACAACATTCAATGATATTGACAAATATCACGATATTATAGCATAAAATAGAATAATGTGAATATTCACAAGAACAAAACGTTTAGATTTATGGAAATATTCGTTGAAATAGAGCTAACAAATTATTACGGCGATGCAATATTTCGCTAATAAAAGCAATTTTAATTTATATTTATAGTGCATAAAAAGATGTTAAATTTAATGCTGCACAATTTTGCTATTTACTTATTCTCAATTCATTTTTATCGCTGTTCTTCACTTTTTTTTGCAACTATATCAATGAATGTATAGTTTTTATTACTTACTGCTGTGTTCATAAAGTACGGCCGTGAAGTGGGATGGAAGTAATATGGGGACACAAGGATGCATGATCCATTATAACATAGACAAAGAAATACTAACAAAGAAAAAAAAAACAATGAAATACGTAAAGAAAGAAGAAAACCTTAATTGAATGGAATAATGGCTTACACCTTAAATTTACGTATAAAATCATTTAAAATGTTGAAAGAATTGACAACGTAAAACTTAATAAGTAATAAATTTTCAGTGCAATTAACGATCACTTCTATCTCTACTCTTAAGTGCTTTTGCAGTAATGAAAGATGAGAGCGGCAACGTTGACTTTTTTTAGTGTATTACTAAATTTCATTCGTATATGATAACGTTGATGCTATCGTCGAGATGAAATGTCTCATTCGCTGAACACTAACATATGAAGCAAAAATTAGACAGCTCGATGACGACATCCACTATAAGAAGAGTCTAACTTTGAATGAGCAAAAAATTATGAAGCGTTGAGGTGACAATTATAGAACTACAACAAAAATTAAGGATTATTGCAATAAATCTCAAGTAATAAATCCACTCGAGTGCATTTACAACACATTTATACTATCAGAATGAATTTCGAGTAATAAAATAGTGCATTATAGATGCCCTAGGGCGCCAATGAATCTACTAAGAGCAATTGCACAAAAACTTCAATCGAATAGAAGTTTTTAGAACTATGTAAACATTTAAATTGATTTAGTATCCAGAAAAATAAGGATTGCATATCTAATAGTAATAAAATCCTTAAAAGATGAATGATCATTCCGAAAAGAACAATGCAAAATTTGCGCATTACAAATTGAATTAGTTATTATTAATATAATCGCCGAAAGTTTCGATGCGCAATAGGCAAAAAAAAAACGACATCTTGAAAACATCAGCTGACAATGTCGTGTCGAATATCAAAAAAAAGCAGGTTTTGCCGACGATAAATTTGCCATTCACAAACAACTCCTTTGATTCGTATGTAGAAAACATCACTCCCTACTATTGCAAGATGCTCCCAAAAACAAACATCACTCGGTTGACGTATTTAGTAAAGAATACTCAAGTGACCTTTTTTAAGGTGAAAAGCGAATACGACACGTACAACATTATTGGAAACTCCTATTACGCCAATAATTTCAATGAATATTTGCCAAGCTTTTTTTATCGCCTATCATAAGTCTCAATAAAGCTTTGAAGATTGAAATAAGCGAATATTTAATCGCTAGTGTTGCTTTTTATGTGCAATACGAATATCAGTGATAAGCTAGCCAAATAGCCGAGAATGTTAGCAATTTATCGTGCGCTTTCTAACAAATTACACATATTTATAGGTACGCTGTAACAAGCGTAATATATAAATTATACCTATTATTAATTTTTGACATATATATGTAAATTAACACAACTTGCTGTATGTAAATGAAGTATGTGGAAAATCTATGCCAATTGATAGAATTCTTTGTAGTTAGTTCGATGTGTGTTAAACCGTTGATTATCAAAACAAAATTTTTTTCTCAAACACAAAAGAAATTATCAATTTACTGGGAAAAACAATCACTTTAACGACATAGATAAATCGTACACCACCTTTATTTGGCACTCTTCGGGGCAAGTTGACATCGCAATGATCGGAGGAACATGTTTTCCACCGATATGAATTCATCTTCTCCCAAAAATTGAATACACAACATTATGAAGTGAATCTTGTTTCGCACGTTTTTTTTCGGTTTTTTTTAAAACGCAACGCATAAAACAATTCACAAATATCACACACTCTATGTGTGATGTGATTATTGATCAACGAAACAAAAGCATTAGTTAACTGTTAAGCTGCTGATTAACAACTATATAGTTGCAATAGTAAATTCGTTCCAATTAGATGTCGCAGCGAAAAAAAAAATTCCAAAGATTTCAATTGTTAAGTTTATTTCCTCTTCCCACTCATCCCATATTCTCCCTTCTTTAGCGTCTGTGTGCGCTAATATCAATCATAAAGCGTCAAGTTATTTCAATCGAAAGTATATATCGACTTTAATAGTACAGGTAAGAAAGTGTCTTACCTGTACGATCAATGTAGACGTCGCACAATTGGTGAAACTATCATTGACAAGTGTTTACAAGAAAAAGAAGTACTTACCGTTTACCTTTGCCGATATTAGTCTCAAGAAATAATAAAGAGAAAAGATTCAAAAAAAAAACAAAACTCCATTTACTATTCACTATCGTTACAATTTATGAAATGAACAAAAAATTCGAGAAATTTAACTATTGAAACATTTATACGTAGTTATTTGCATAACATTCAATTGCAAGTGAATAATTCGTTTTGAATTATATTCTTTTACTAAATTAAAGATAAATATAAATTATTATCTCATTTCATTGCTTAATATAATCAAATATAGGTTATCTTCATAATTGAATTTAATGAAATGCAAAAATAAATAACATAATTAATTTTTAAGTAATTGTTCAATTGTTTTATTTATTGCAAAAGTATTTTAAAATCTCAAAAAAAAAGAGAGAGAGAGAGAAAATCTTAGCGGAACAATTCATTTTCCTATGAAGCATATAAAAAAATTCACGCAAAATTTAAAAATTCGTTCCCTCAATTCGTTTTTTTTTTGTGTCTTCCATTCGATTATAGTTATGAAACATGGTTGGTAAAATTTGAACGTTTCGTCAATGAATTGAGATGAGATAAGAAAGGACGACACTTCAATGATGACACTGGTAGAATTGCAAAATTCTCTCCGGGGAATCGTCTCTGAATGCTGCAAATATAACGAAAAGAAAATATTCGCCTTAAAAAATTGAGATTTTCGTTTTTGCTTCTATTGAATATTGAAGTGGAATTTCTTTTTTTTTTCTTTCTTTTTTTTTCGCATAAAAGCACTTCCTTTCCACTTTTAAACAAATATCTCATAGAAATATATTTATGAATTATTTATGAACGCGAAAAATCGAATAAATCTCCAAGATTCTCTCACTAATTAGGAAAGAAAATCGTGCAATAGTTCATTGAGGTAAAGTTTTGATGAAGCTTTTAAATAAAGATAAATAGTAGAGATGAAGACACCGAATGTGGCATTTTATGCATAAGATGCGGAGCGCATTTGTTCCGCATATTATATACCAGTTAGTTATATATACCAAATTACATACGAATCAGTCGTTTATATATATATTATATATATATATATATATATATATATATATATATATATATATATATATATATATATATATATATATATATATATATATATATATATATATATATATATATATATATATATATATATATATATATATATATATATATATATATATATAATCTAGAACAAGCAAATCTAGAACAAGAACACCTTTAGCAAACGCTTCTCGTTGAATTTAATTTGTAAATAATTCACACATCTAATGAGAGCAATAAAAAGCTTTATAGACATAAGAAACGAGCTCTTAAAACACTCTCAAAAGAGGAAGTGCGATGAGGGAAAGGGAAAAATCTCCACAAAACAAAACAAAACAAATAAAAAAAAAAAAAACGCTCTTCTTCAAATTTCCATAGCTATATAGACGAAGTTTCATTCATGCCTCTAAAGTATTCATCATATTCACGAGCATAGCGCATAAAAATTGCAAATGAACTTGATGCAATGATTTCTAGCAAAAATATTATTAAACGATAAAAAGATGAAGAAAAAAAAACTAAAAATTTCGATGTGAGTGAAAATTAAACAACAAAGACTTCAAACTCTATGGAAGATGGAAGTGAGTAAGTGAATCAATCGACTATTGATATGGGAATTTGCAATTCACTTTGAATGAAATGTCTATTTAATTATGCAAAATTATGTTCACTTTCTCGAATTTCAATAGTTAAGTGAAGCGGAAATCAAAATTTATTTGTGCAATACAATTTCGGCATGAGATCGATTTATGGGTAAGGAACAACCGAAAACAAGGTGATATATATATATATATATATATATATATATATATATATATATATATATATATATATATATATATATATATATATATATATGCATAAATAAGCATATCTAATATTACTAAAAAGAGTTTAACGATAAGAAGGAATGATTAAGGAAATGTAACTATAGCGTTTGTAAATACACTTCACAATACACATATATCGACTATAACCATAAATTATGAATTGCATAATATAGAATTCGATTGGCCATTTTCTTAACGTTTTAGACGTAATAAAACTGATAAATTCTATTTACAGAGGTGATTCGTTGTTAAGAGATATCAATAAATGTTCATTGATAAGCACTGATAATGAAAATTATTTCCGTAAGTATGATTGATTACAACGAAGAAATAAGAAAGATGCGTATTATTCATTTGTACTTCTTTTTAAATTTTTGAAAAGTTTTTCAAAAAATTCCAATGAAAAGCGATAATAAATAAAACGGTAATAAGTGTTGCAAAAACTATACTCTTATCAAAGAGAAAATACGATAGCTCGAAAAAAAAAATCACTGATAAGAAAAAAAAAAAGAAAGAATTGATCGCTTGGCAATCATCGATCATAAGACACAAAAAATTTTCACCAGAAATCACCGAAATGAGCAACAATCACATCAATAAATTATTTTATTAATTCTGTTTAATACGCATAATGTTCTCTTTTAGTAATGACGTCATAACGACTGAATTCCTTTTAAGGTCCACTTATTGAAACGCCAAAATCGATGATTACTCTCCATTGAATGGTGACTTCAACTAAAAATTATTGATAACCGGAAATCTTAAATTAGTTTATCTAAGAAGAAAATCTCGAGTATATCACAAGTATAAAAGTTTACTCACAAAATTTTTCATTGTGCTAATGAGAAGATTTCGATGAGTTTAGCGTTCTATTTGAATAAAATACGACATAAAGAAGCGAAATGAAACAACAAAGACAAGATCGCATTTTCATTAATCATAGAACTTGGATTTGCCACTTTTTTTTTCTCTAGTACATCTTTAGTTGCGCACATTGCAAAATATGAGTTAAAAAAAAAGAAGCAACGAACATTGAAGAGCGTGTAGAAACGAATATGAGAGCATTAAAAAACGAGAACACATTGTGTTCAGGAAAAATTATGAAAAATGAACGAGCAGAAAATTTAAAAATGACCTTGAAAATATTTTTAAATAGTTCAAGAGTAATAAAATGAAATCGTCTATGAAATCGAAATTAGTGCAAAATATGAAATGAAATAAACGGGTTTAGGAAGGCAATGTTTAAAGTAACAAATTCAAAATAGAGCGCTATTTAACTCGTCCATCTAGAATCAAAGACATCACGCGCATTACGACTATGAAATAAATGCGTTCAAATTTTTGAAAACAGAGAGAAAATAAAAGAAAAAAAATTTTTGAATAAATTTCAAAAAATATTACTTGTTGTTGCCGATCTAAACGCTAGATATTGACCGAAATAAACAAAAATATGGATGAAATAATTTGAGAAGTAAAGAAATGGAACATTTTGTGAAATCAACAACGATTAAAAAAAAAGAAATGCTCATTATGCTTCGAAAAGCTGTAACAATGAAGTCAATTGAAAATCAATTTGTGACAGCCGTTTCGGCTGTCATCAATTGACAACGCTTTTCGATTCAACGAAAATATTCAACTAAACAATCAATGAGCAGGCTGCATTATTATCGGCGAAATGCTCCTTATTAGGCGTATTCATCGACGATATTTGAATTGAACTAGATTTCTAATGAGAACACATGAAAACAAAAATCGCCTTTAGAATGAAAGATTCAACGGTCTGTGTTATTGGAGCGCTTCGAATTGAGCGCCCTCGTCAAATATGTGACGCAATTACTCTTGGCACCTCACAATTTGATCCTACATATACAAACATAGACGCATCAGTTCTATTGCCTATTACTGGCCACAATTGAAAAAAGGCAATTAAAATGTTGCCCAGTCGGGAGTTTAATCGATGCCGTTTGGCGCAACTTTTCGACATGCTTGTTTATGACAGATGCCTAATTATAGAGAACAACGGTCACATTCGTGACAGCCTTTAATGCACTTAAGAAAGAAATTATAAGCTTGAATCACTTATTTCTATGATTATTCTCACATCTTTCCAATATAATGCTTTCAAGATTTTCCTCTTCCAAGTATTCAATAGAAGTTGAACCTATATTACTTTCATAGTATGTTGCATATCGAGTCGAGTGGCCAAAAAAAAACGAATTATATCATTATCAGTTCGTTAACAGCAATAAAAATAATAAAAACTACGTTATAGATTTTATAAAGTTGTTTTTATGAATATCAGAATATAAGTGTGCTAGAAGAGATAAGCTCTTGATAAGATAGTGATGTTTAATGGTATTTGGTCGAAACAGTACAACACTGTATGCAAACTCTACTAGTTATTTAAGAGTAGTGTGGTTCCACATTTTTCATCAGTACACATTATGCACATATTTTCGTTTATATCTACTAATATGAACAGTATTTTGGTAAACAAGAAAAACGGAATCGCACAAGTTAGAAACATACGCATATGATGAATAATTCGAATATATGATTAATAGTGTTATGTAAAGCCGGTTTGATTGGACATTAGGTCCGAAAATGTTAAGGTCTTATAGGTACGTGGCGCTTTTCGCCTAATTATTGGCAAAGTTTGCTGATTAAAATGATAGGTTCGATTGAAAAATTGCGCAAAATTAGCTCAAAAATCATCTATGTTAGGTAAAGATGGGGAAAATTGGCGAAGCGAAAATTTTAAAGAGTTAAATGATTGCGTCTTTCGAAAATCTCCTAGTTGATTTTCTTCCTTGAAGCAATCAAAATGAAAGAGATATAGAGCCATTAAAAAAAAATTCAGCAATTCTTAAATGGCTCTCAATTCAGAGGAGATTTAGCTAATCATACGTTTTGATTAAAATTTAACTAGAAATTATCATTGAAGCTGCCATTTATCACTTTCAGGTAGAGTGCAAGCGTTCGTTTATCGCATTATCAATAATAACATTCAAATTCATGCAATAAAAATATCGTTTTTTTTTTGGTTTATATCAATGATTGAACAACACTAACAAACTATGATAGATGCCGAAGTTTTATCGATATCCATTTGCATATTTTTTGTGAAACAGTTAAAATTAAGATTCAATTAAAACGTTTGAAATAATTAATAAAACTAAGAAATTACAAATGAATAAATAGATTTGTTTGTACTGAAAAGTGCTGGAGGGGGGGGGTGTGGGGAGAGGAGAGAGTGGGAATGGGAAGGGAAGAGGGACGGGTTTAGGAGAGGGGATAGAATCGAGAAAAAAAAATCTTCGTGAATGCAAGAGGGATAGAATGAAGCGGAGAGCAATGCGCAATTCGAGTGCTGAAATAATGAAATGACAATTGCGAGAATGGACATAGCAGCAGCTCGACGCGTTCTCTTCTCTTAAAACAACTTGCTGAGTGCACTTCAATTCGGCTTTCTATTTCAAGTCACGCAAAAATCTAATGCAACATTTTTGATAAACAAGATACAGTATCATCCAAATGGAATAGTTTGCTCATTATTGAGTGTTCTAATGAACAATAGTATGAAATTAAATGGAATTAAATGGATTAGAATTGAATCAAATGGACTTGAATGGACTTAAAACCACCCTTGAGGTGCATCAACAAACAATAACAAGAAGCGAAATCATATCGTTATCAATCCACTTCTTTTGAAAGTTAATCAACAGCAATCATATAAATAAAATGATTATTTGAAATTGATAGATGGTTAAGCAAAAAGTCATCAAACTATAATAACGATCGTAAATCTTCAAACGAAAACTTCCACATTTGAAATATATCTATTTCCTAAAGTCATGGAAATAATTTGATGAAAAATGGAAATAATCCGTGCGAAAACGATGAAAAAAAAACCCCACTAAAGATTTTCTTTTGCAAAAATATAGATAGATTTATTTGAAATGAATTAAAAAATCCAAAATAGAAAAGACAAATTCGATAAAATTTTCATTAAATAGCTTAACAAAAAAAAATAATATTGCAAATTATAAGGCAAATATTTGAAAAATGCTTTTAAAGAAAAATTTACATTTGATGATTATTCATAGATGATAAAATATGAAAAAAAACTTAAATAAAATAACGAATTGGATGAGAGTTATAAAAGTATAGAAGGAGCTCATTGAATTTGCCCTTTCACAAATATTATTGAAGCGGGAATAAAGCGTTTCATAATCAATTCATAGCACAATCATTAACACAATATTTGAAGTGCGCTATTAAGTACCACTTCAAAAGGTGGCGCAAATCCCAAAGAGAATTTCAATTTATCCACTGAGGAAAACTACGACCATCATTTTAAGCATTCTTAAGAGCTAAGAGAAAATAGAGAGGTGGAGAAAGACCATTTTGCAACCGGAAATGATCACCGATTTAGGCACAATTCCTTCAGAAATCTTTGCTGACTTCTAAATAAATTTCAACGATATTAGCGTTAGAAGTATCATTATTGATTTTTATAGCTATCGTTAATAATATTTGTAGTAAAAAAAGTATTACAGCAGCATAATGAAGAGATTTTATTTGATATTTTTATAATTTATGCTAGATTAAAAAAAAAATTTTTTTTCAAAGCATTAAAATAGTCCTAAAGAACGAAAAATTTTTGCAATAAATTCAAAATTATTTCGTAAAAATTAAATAATTTTAATCATAAAATAATATTTGAAATATTTTCAATAATTTAAATTACAAATAATAAATAATATTTTGAAATTGAATATTTTCAATTAAAATTAAACAAATAAAATTTAATTAATAAATTAAAGTAAGTAAAAAGTAAGTAAAACGAAGTGAAATTCAATGCGAATAATGAAGACATGAGGGAATCAACGCATCGTCAAGCGTAGAGAGCAAACGATTGAACGCTGCACTGTAAACGATAAAAATTCGCTAATGAAAACTTTTGTCTCAGCGTATTATTGACTAATGACTCCGCAAACCGGTATGACGTATGCCATTAATAATCATACCTCATGCTTCATCTCTTTCTAGTTTCGAAGTTCTAATTTCTAGTTCAATAGTTCAAAACTCATTTGAAAAAAAAAATTCTGAGCTGAGGTATTATATAATTCACCTTCAATTTCCTTTTCGCTTCCTTCATGCCGCAATACGGTCAAAAGGAAGAGCGTTCCTTAGGGAAGTAAAATGCTAAAATACCATAGGCAAATGAAAAGTTGCTAAATCATTTTGCACTAATTTTCCCGTCTTTATTATACTCGCAACAATTGCAATAGATTTATTAAAGAACTGATGCACTAGACAATATAAAATCAAAAAAAAAACTATTAGTTAGGTTAATGCAGAGATTTTGATCAATAGAATGGATAAAGAATTATGTTGTGTTGATTTCCAGAAAGATTCACAAAAGATTAGCGAATTTCTTTCTTTCGCTTCAAACACTTTGCTTTAAGTAGCTTTCTTTTATCGGTTATAGAGAGCTTATTATCATTATTTTATTGCCTATACGCATAGGATAGCCATAAACGTTGAGTTATTATTGCAATGAAATGCGTCGCTAAACTCGTGAGTAGTCGCCTTTTCAAACGGTGCCTCATTAAGGATGCATCCTTCGTTCATGGGAAACTTACTTGTCGATCGTCTCTCATTTATGGATCTTCTTAAAACGGATACGAGAGCATTCATCTTTATTTTCTCGTTTATTTCGAACAATTTCGAAAGAAAATTTTCGAAAACTTGACTTTTTTATGAATCGTTTAAATGAGTCTTTATTATTTCATAAGAGCATTTTCGATGACGACTTATTAACATAAAATGTCAGATGTCTGCAAACACTCTATGGATGATTTGCTACGGAATGACGTCGATCACTAAAAGAAAATTGACAACACCTGTGTGTCATCTATCACAATTCGCCGTCTTCTCGTCTTTTTTTTTTCTTTGCGCATTCACTACTGAACCAACTTGAATGCAAATAACTCTTACTGGGTTGATATTTTGTAGTGTTTTACTGTCTATTTCAATAAGTACAATGATATTTAACGATTCTTTGAATTGATGATGATTTTCAGATTCAAGACAAATGGAGAAGGGGTCAGTTGAGATGGCACAATATGCGCTTTCTCATTCTATTCACTTGGTCGAACAGTCTCACAAGTTGCTGAAGTTAAAAACTAAATATGCATGACAATGCCCTCGTCATCTAATCCAACCGCTCCCAAAAATTAGCCTCCGTAAATCCGTTTTTCAGTGACTCCACTGACTTTTTAAGGGCATTTCCGAAAGTCCTGCACATTTTGGTTAACTCTTCCAAAACAAAGTTGAGCGGATCTCCGTACTGAAAGAGGAATATATCAAATTGGATCATCGACCGAATTGTTCAAGGTGTCCGACATGCAGATAGAGAAGCACGTAAACTATGTGCAATTATTTGTTGTTCAAAAAACAATTCGAAAAAGCGCTTGGGAACTCCTTACTAATTTAAAATCATGCTGGTACTAATGAACGAAAAAAAATCGTTCTTATGACGGTCGATTTTTGGTGGCTTCATTAAAAATTCGACTTCTTTAACTAATTTAAAAAATGATTTGTGTTATTGCAGCAGTCGGCAATTTTGGACTACTCGACCTTAGGTAGAACTTTCATCATCTATATATATATATATATATATATATATATATATATATATATATATATATATATATATATATATATATATATATATATATATATATATATATATATATATATATATATATATATATATATATATATATATATATATATATATATATATATATATATATATATATATATATATATATATATATATATATATATATATATATATATATATATATATATATATATATATATATATATATATATATATATATATATATATATATATAATCTCATCTAGTAGAACACATTTTTCAAAAACTGCTCAAGAACTGGGAAACTATAGGCGAGTACATTTCTCAATGCTCTATTGCATAGGTTAGCAAAGACCATCCTAACAACTCGATGCCAACGATATTTCTGAAGCTGTTGTACAATTAACATTAGAACGAAGAAATATTGCAGCCAAATATCACAAGTTGATATCAATAAATATCTATTGCAGCTATATATTATAAATTTTTATATTATTAATTCATAGCAATATTTTTCTTTTTAATATCCAAATATTTTTATTCCTTCTAATGTGTCTCAATTACACGCTTTCACTTTTGCTAATATTTTGTGCATCTAATTTCCTATAAAAGATCATTCACCTATCGATGAAACAAACGAACCGATTCGATTTGACACGTGTAGAATACAAGAAAAATTTTCTGACATTTCGAGAAAAAAAAATTTCTACAGCATTTTCCAAAATTGTTGATTCATCATCATGTTTGATGCAGAAATCATCCCGTCGTGCAGAATATATCTGCTAAGGAAACTCCAGTTTTAGTAATATTTAAAGCAGAATTAATGGATCGACAAATCAACTAATTTATAAAAGCGTTGATATTTGCAATATAAATCCATATAATCGAATTCAATAAATTAAATTCACAAAGAAAAAGAGCATAAAAGTGTTTTGAAATAATATTCCTTTAGGAAGTAAAGGCAAAAAATATTTCAAAAAAGTATTGAAGATCTAAGAACGTTAGCAATAATTATTGAAGAATAATGTGATAGGTTTTTTTTTCTTTGCGAAAAACTTCTCATTTAGATTTATTTTGCGAAAAATTAATCACATTAATAAATACATTGATGCATAATATTCGTCAATTAAATACGGTTGAAAATCAATCAACACAACAGGATTACACCTCATAACCAAAAAAAAAAAATTATACCATATAAGCAACAGATATTCTGTCATTAATATTCATTAGACAATAATTTCTGCTTTCAAATAAACCTAAAGAATTTCTTAAGGCAATAAATTTTTGGTCGACTTTTAAATGTTATTTGCTTTGCAACATTTACGATGACTTCAAAAATGATAGCTAATATATCGTATT
The DNA here is from genome assembly GCA_013433145.1 of Ascaris suum. NCBI lineage: Eukaryota > Metazoa > Nematoda > Chromadorea > Rhabditida > Ascarididae > Ascaris > Ascaris suum. Next base: position 13,121,549 of record CM024169.1, on the reverse strand, counting down.
TCAAACATGAGTACAACCGCTTATTATATCATTAAGAATATTTGGTTGTTAATGCAAAATGTGAAGGAATACGATGAATATATTTGAAGAAATTTAATAAACGTTTACGATCGTCTAATTTACAGTCGTATATCTTTTGCGGGCAAAGATTCTACGATTGGATTATTGATATCGGATCAGTTATCGTCGGCAAAAGTACTATGCAGAGAAAGATCATCGAAAATCTTGACGATTCATTGAAATGATGCATAATATCAAAATTGTAAAGAACAAAACTTCATAGCAAAAAAAAAATCGGATTATTGGAAATTATTTTTGAAAAGATCGTCACAAAAATAAGAAAATAAACGGTAAAATATGCTCAAAAAATATGGCACCATAAGCGATTTATCATTTCATCAACTAATTTCATATGCTATCAATTAAAAAATGAAAAATGCATGAGTATTAAATTATATTTTAATTAGTCTTAATAATTGTAGAAATCTTTATATCAAATATTCGTTTTTTTATGATCGGAACGTTTATAAAATGAAGATATGATCGATAGTGAATGCAAATTTTTGCGAATTTGCATATGCAAATTAGCATCTTCAAATGTTTATAACATTTTTTTTTCGACATGAACGGAGATCAACATTGATCCAGGAATTGATCATATAAGAGATTATTCGTATATCGATGAATATAATGTGCTTAACATGTATCAAATTTAACAACTCTCCTATCAGTGCTTATCAATGCTTATTGATAAACATGCATATATAATATATATGCAAACATGATACCATCAATAGTACACTTTTGCAGCTAAAAATTTCCAAAAGCACCTAATAAAAAAGATAGGCAAAGCATTGCGATGAGAGGAAATTGTCTTCTCAGTTATATAAGGGTGAAAATATGCAGTGAATGACTGCTAGATGATGCATAGTCGATGCGGTATGCAAAGAGTTTTTGAAAGTATTCAAAAGCGATAGGCGAATAAGACAACGAGTAAACAGGTTCAGACATTGATTCGCCGATCAACGTGCTTCATTCAGTTTTTTTCTTTTTTTTTTTTTTGAAAGAAAACGCTTTTTGAACTATTCATCGAATTACCATGCGTAATTTGTATAAACGATAATCGAAAGACATAAGGAATGCTCTATGATAATGATAATGTGGTTAAAAAACCCGATTTTCCCGTCAGGTAAAAACGAAACCCGATTTTCCCGTCAATATTCAAAATATCCGCACAAAATTGGTAGTTTCAATTTGCCGATGACGGTTTACATTCAGAAACGATTCGGCATTCTATATGTGCAATTTTATGAGTGAAGCAGGTGGTATGTCTCGAATTGCGTGTTGCGACGATTCATTTTTCAACTTTTTAGGTTCATCCGTTTTCCCCTCTCTCTTTCTCTCTCTCCCTCTCTCTCTCTCTCTTCACACCAACAAAACGTATTCGTTTATTGTAAACAGTTCGTTTTGGATGGGAATATAAGAGAAAATAAAACTCAGAAATAAAATGAGAGTATATACGATAAATAAATAAAGTATAATTGCATAGTTTATTTTGACTGTTGAGGTCAAGCTCGACATTGAATCAATTGAAAAACTAATATTCATAGAAAATATCAAAATAATATTACCTTAGTGAGTTAACAATTCGGAAGAAAAAAAAAGAAAAATTGCTCCCTTTTTTATTAGATTTTTTTTTTTTTTTTTTTGCAAGGCGTTGGTTTAAACGCTCAAAATTAATAATTGCAATCAAAGAAAAAAAGGTAATTAAATGAAATATTATCGAAGAATATTTTGAAATCTACAACAATATTAAGTTTGAATTAACTAGTCCAGACTGCCCCCCCCCCCCCCAAAAAAAAAAATAATTCAAGTGCAATTAAAAGACTCAAAAAGGTAATTGAAATTTGCATCTTTATGCAATTAAAAGAGGATAAACTATTCAAGAATGCGTTCTATAGCGCTAAGTTTATAGAACTTGACGTTAGTTGATCATCTAACTTAAATACTATTAAAGAGAATTGCTCAGTGCTGAAGATGATTATCTCCATAAGAATCAAAAAATATTCTCTTCGATTAATTCTACTACGATAAATGTTTATTCGTAATAAGAATATTATTTCTATAAAATAGATATCATTATAATCAATGTGCTTTGCTTTAAAAAAAAAAAAACTATGACTTTTTTTTTTCAACAAACTTCTAATGTTTCATATAAAAATGGAAAATGTGAAAGAAAATAAAGGGAATTTATTTCCACAAAAATTCAATCGCTAAATTATTCCGTTAATTAAATAATAAGTAAATTTTATTGAAGGATGCGTTATACGTTATTAATGCTTTTTGAAAGAAAGTTGCATCATATTGACAATAAAGCGAGTCATGCTTTAACAGCATATATGGAACATTTGATCATCTTCCCATCCGTCGAACCATTCCCCCTTTCCTGCTCACCCTCCCCCCTCCCCTCTCCCCACCACCACGACGACTTCTCTAAACTAATCCTATTAAACAGCGACGCCATAATTTGCAAGGCTTTCAGAAAGCGAGTCGCCTTCTGATGATGAACAGGCACTAAAAACGACTGTAAATTTTAGCAATTTGCAAGAAAATTCATTCAAACGATGAAAATTTTCGGCACCTTCGGCTCTTTTTCGGATCAAACTAAATCTCATCGTTTATCGGTCACTTAAACAAGATCATTTCCACTACCTTTACGGCCTCTAGGAAAGCGAATTTAGCATCCTAACAAATAATATATTGTAAAATTTTGCAAAAATAAAAGAAAAAAAAGATATGCTTATATGACTTGTCTATCAATTGATATGATAGTGCATTAAATCATATCAATAGACATTAAGTTTGCATTCATCATTTCAACATTAAATCTAAGCTAATGTAAGCGAGGAATTAAGTATTTATTTTCTTTTTTCATTTATTGATTTAGTTCGTGTAGATTTTTTTAATTCCAATTCTTCGACGTTAAAATAGATGTATTTTGTTGAGGTGAAAAACGTTAGTTCTACTTAGGTCGATAAATATTTGTTTGCTCTTCATTTGAGCGCTAAAAACTTAAAAGAAATTAAACATAGAATACACATACAAATATTGTCCTATATACTTGAAACGGATTATGTCAAGTAAGTCAACATCTATTCGTGCTCTTTTATCATTCGTTGATTTCATGAATCATTGGCAATTATTCGTTAGTCGATAATTTTTTTTTTTTTGTAGAGATATGCGTAACTCTTAGAGAGTTGACTTCAATTAAAATCAATCTCTTAAGTTTCAATTAAGTTTTAAAGTTTAATCAAACTTGTTGAGCATAAGGCTCCAAGTTACTTTCTATGTTCAGCGCTTCATTCATATAATCGCTCTCATAGATAATGCTCCGAGTCACACTTATTTCTTCAAAAAAAAAAAAAAAAAAATCATGAAAATGAGAGAATATCTAAATGAATACTTTTAGGAGAAAATTACAAAGAGCTCATCTAAAAAAAAAAACAGCAAACCATAGCCGTTTAAGATATAATTCTAAAATATATCATTATTTACGGTGTATAATTGTTATCATCTATTTTCACAGTCTAGACAGGAGAAATAATCAAATTTACTCGAGAAGCGTTGAAACTTGAGGAGCTGCAACGAAACAATTACAGAAAAAAAACTCTTCAACTCGATAAAGGACATGAAGGACAACTGAGAAGATCAGAGAGAGAGAGAGAGAGAGAGAGAGAGAGAGAGAGAGAGAGAGAGAGAGAGAGAGAGAGAGAGAGAGAGAGAGAGAGAGGGAACAGAAATGTAGGTAAAAAAACGAGGAAAAGATAGATATTAGACGATACTCATTTGAGCTATTTAAATTACAAGGACACTTATCATTCTAATCGAACACAACAAATTGGCAGATTAATTAACGATGGGGCAATTCATTCGGCAACTCAATGATGATGAATTCTTAATGACTCTGTGCATTGATTTAGAGCTAAGGGAAAAGTTTCTTTTTCTTTTTTTTTTTCGATGATGAAAGATGGATGGTGAGAAGCTATAAAGCAATCAAAAGAAAACTATAGAAAAAGCGAAGAGGGAGGTAAGGGGGGGGGGTGTGGGGTGGGGAGGTAGGGAGATTATTTATAATTTCTCTCAATTTTTAGCGGATAAATTTAAAGAGAATATGAATTGATGAATAAGTGTAGAACAATTTGCATTGTTTTTTTTTTTAAACAATGCTTGTAAAATTATTCTATTTTTTTTCTTTGAAGAGTAATAAATGGGAAATTAATGAAAATTTTTGAGAATCGTTCTCTTCACTTCGATAAATAAATAAACTTCAATAAGAAAAATGAAAACTTTTCTCATTGAAATATTGAAGAGAAAGGGAATATATCATATAAAATATAAAATAAATAAAATTCTCAAAAATTGATGACAAACAAATCGGTAGAAGAGTATTACACTATATAGGAATATGATTCGCTTTTGCAAAATTTAATGTCAAGATTCGAGTTTTTTTATTGCATGATTATAAGATAGAATATTGTATATTAATTTTTAGAGCTGTTAAGCATATGGTTAGAAAGAGAAAACCTAAAGTATCGCGTTACAACTGGCTTTTAATATAGCCAAGTGGGCGCTAAATTATAAGGATCATGTTGAGAGTATAAGATGATGTTCCACAAGTACGATGTTCTGAACGCCTTTCCACTTAATCATGACGACTTTGAAGATGTCGTCATTGATGAATGCTGCAGATGGCTTTCTGTAATTAAATTTGCATATTTAATTCAATACTTACCTGGGAAGATAGTGCATATAGCAGATTTATCAATTAAAAAAAGCATTTCAGTTCGGAACTAGCATCTCAATACCTATGGACGATATTATTTCACACATCTGTGCATCTCGTCGTATTTTTATAACCAGCCGGCTTAGAATTTCGGTCATTCACATCTTTTATGCAATGTTATGAAATATCGCAAGCAGTATAGATTACTATAAAAATAATACTCGAATAGAATATAATATAAAAGAGTAGGATGAAACGAAAATGTATCTATAAACGAAAAAAAAAGCGAAAATTTTTGATCGAGCGATAGTTGGATAGTGTCCGGAAAGCCGTATGGATGGACGAAAGCAACTCCAATGTGCGAATCGTCAATAGAACGAAGAGGCAATAAGTGCGCAAAAAAAATAATGTTCACTGCGGTCAACATATTCGCCGCCTATTTGAAAAGAGCGAGACAGTACGATTAAATGCAAAATCCGGTTATGTGTGGTGAATATCGAACAAACGCAAATGAAATTTTTGCCGATACTCTCTAATAAATTCGTATCACTTGATGACCATTTCGATGATTTAACTCTAATATGTGAATATTATCGTTTTCGATTTAAAAATAGTTTTTTTTTTCGAGTGCAATTTTTTTTTTGTATTTTTTGAATTTATGCAATTTTTTTTAATGTGTTGCATTTGAGAGCTAAAGTGCAATTTTTTATTTAGAGGATTGTAATAGTGTTGCAATTGAGATTTTCAATTATACTGCTAATGAATTTATTACGTAATCGATATTGCAATTCATAAATTTAATATATTGCAAATCAAAAATATAAATAAACGTTCGTGCATGAGGAAATTATTGCTTGAGCGATCTTTTTAGATAATACATTTTCACTTAGAAACTTTAGATTTAGAATTTCTTAGTACCGAAATTTCGACAAAGTTTTTTTTTTTCTTCGGTGAAATTAAGAAAATCCTTGAAAAAAATCAATCTCAAAATTCACTGAAAAAAAAACGAAACTTTTCAGAAAAGATAAAAGAATTTCATTTCCGTTTCGCTGAAATTATAAAGAACTTAAAATTCTTGCAAATCGGTTGTTACGCTTCAAGCGGATTTGTGTACATTTAATTTCAACGAGTATCTTGCGAAAAAAACCGAAAAACACGAGCTTTAAATGAGGCACGCTACTTTAGTACTAGCAGGGACGTTTTCAACTCTATGAATATCTAAAAAGGAAGTAAACAAGAATAGCGAAAGTTCATGGTAATAACTTCATGAAGATATCCTTTAAAGGTCAATTCCGGATGCGTAGAACAGAAAATCGGGGACATTCCACCCATTAGGAAGATGAAAACAAAAGACGATGAGGAGTCATTATCTCCAAATAAAAGTTGACAGCAAAAGCTTATTACAGTGCAATATTCCTAGCTGATATAAAAAAAAGTCGAAAAGCAGGTAGATTCAGATCAGGATTTTAATTATCCAACGCAATAGACTATCGCTCGATTTGCCTCGTTCTTTTACCTGGACTATCTGCCGACCATTATAGGAAACAACCAATAACTATCAGGTGTCTATAAACGAACTGTTACACCAATTTTTCGGAAACAATATCCTGACATAATATTATAAGGTTGCAATGACGGAGGAATGATTCTGCGATAATGCTGCTGTCAAGTTCAATCATGTTCAGAAGCATGAGAGAAAACTTGACAGGACAAGGTTGCTTGCAATGCTGCATACCGGATCACCCAGCATTATCTTACAGTCGACAAATAAACAAGTTATGTGCAATAAGGCATTTATTCATAGACGATTCGCCTTTAGAAGCAAGTCGACTGCAAAATGTGAATCCGATTGGATAGAAATACGAAGCGATTGGTCACTAAATGCGCAAAAATTTTAAGGTACATTTCTTGCAATTATATTTCCGTAATTTCTAAAATGATAGATGATCTCAGAAGGTGGCGTATATATATATATATATATATATATATATATATATATATATATATATATATATATATATATATATATATATATGTGATGTTATCTTGAATACTGCTGCGACGGCTACCGATATAACAAATTTGTTGAGGGGTTATTTAATTGAATAATTGAAACGAGCAAAGCTCTAATGCAAAAAACCTAAATATTTAAATTATTTTTGATATTAAAACATATTACCAACTGGAGATGACGAGTGACTAAAGTAGATTTCATAGTGGATGGTACCAATTGAAGAGGTGAAGATGAGAGGTATCGAAGTGCCGTTAAACGTTACGAAATATCATCCGTAAGAGTTGAGCGAATAAAACTGTGAATTGCGACAATGCACAATTCAAACACAACGAATGAAACATCACAAAAAGTATTCTTGTGACAGTAACTTTAATAACATAATTTGACAAGTGGCCAAAATAAAGAGGACAATAATGGACAAAATTACTCTCTATGTTGTTGAGATAGTAAAAAGTTAGCAGAAGAAATTCAACTCTACAATCAAAAGGCATTGTGCTGGTTGTGCTTGCGGAAATACTTCTGTTTATAGGGTATAATTTCCTTTTTTTCTTGTCATAAATATCGCAAATATCATTTTAATGGGCAATGCTTGAAACCGACGACAAACACCACATATTGCATCTTATATCAAGGTAACGAAACATCTCATAGTAAATTATAAGCATAAAACCCACTAGGAAGATGTCGAAGTGAAATCCTGATTTAATGGCAAAAATGCTGCGAATCAGTCTATACATACATTAACAATCATAATATACATACTTTCTAGACTTTTTAAAAGCTTCATTGAATAAAACTAAGAAAGATGTTGTAGATGACTCTTAAACAATTCCATATATGTAATGCATTGGTCTTTGTTTATATTATAGGGCAAATAGATTTATGATTGGCAGCCGGAAGGTTGCATGGATTTGTGGAACTATCGGTTTGAGAGAATTGCAGTGAGATCCGACAATAGCAAAATATCACATCAGCCAATTTTTACAATTTCGACTTTTTTTATTAGTCTACCTCACACCCACACCCCCACCCCCACCCCCACCCACCTATGTTTCCAAAATCCCCTATGTTTAGAAACGCCTCATATTCCCAATAATTTCTTCAGAATTAGCATATAAATTCCGCAGTGCGGAAAAAATGGGTTGGCCGCAAGCCTCGCCTCCGATACTCGAAAATAATTACAGGTCATAGCGTACTAGCTTCCATCTTCCCCCTTTCATCTCTTACTTCCGCTTCCAGCTTTTCAACACCTAAAACTTTCACGAGCGTCTTATGAAGTAGACAGTCATTTTTTGAAACATATCTGAACAATTACGAAAATAAAAATTAAGAGCAAAAAAGGGGTTTATGGAGAAATATAAATAAATGTTGGCAAGCAGGACGAGGGAGCTTGCTGAGTTGAGTTGAGTTAGCAATGGGATACGAATAGCTGGCGTATGGTGAGATGACTATAGTCTATAGGCTGAAGGTAACAGCTGCTCTAGCGTAGGCAAAGAGAGCAGGCATTAACGTTAGTGTGCGTCTGGCCATGATGACCAGACACAGCGTTGGCCATGCCGATCCGACACAACGCTGGCCATGCGGATCCGACACAATAAAAAAAAACAAATAGAAAAATTTATTTGGAGGGCGCACAACAAATGAAGCCATATGATGCAAAATATAACTGAAAGCCATCAATGGGTAGTGCTTTAATTTCGGCTAATTTATAGGTGAAGGGAGAAAATGTGACACCTTATAATATATGCACTAGAAAGTTGCTTCTATAATGGCTTGCAACTTTACTCCGATTTTCGTTGACTCTTATATTTTAGGCGTTGTTTAAAGTGAAGAAACGATAGATAAAAATCCTATTTTCCGTTGGTGGAATATTTTTTTTGTATGACTCACAAAAAACTTTCAAGTAAAACCTTTGTAAACACTTCGATCCTATATAGAATAGAAACCAATAAATCGATATAATCACCAACAAAAAGCTAAAGTAAGTGAATGGCAGATTGTTAGGTCCTCTCCCATCCCCACTCCCGCACATTAAAAAAAAAAAGATATTTTCAATGGAATTCTTTTCGTCTAAAATATGCACTCACAGTTTTACAATACAAGAACTGAATGTTCATTCCAATAATTGAACCTAATTTAATAGAAATTGTATTTTATGCAAATGAAAACAAAAACATTTCAAATGAGGAAAAAATTTTTCCAAAAAGAAAAAAAATCCTTCTAGATTCCTCTCTGTTATGTTTCGTTAAGAGTATCTCTCAATGAATGCAAATAAAAGTTGAAATTTTCAAGCAATTTCTAAAATTTGTAAAATTATTGAAATATGAAAATAAAATAAAATAAAATTCCTTATTGAAATTCATAAAATGCAAATCTAAGAAAAAAAAAAGATTATTTATAATACGTTCTATGAACGTTTATCTATTTTTTTGCTGATCGAATTTCTTAATGACGGCATTTTAGAGAACGTTTTCAGAGTGTGGAATTTTCTTTCGACGGAAATATTCACAAAAGTGATGATAGATATTATTAAATATAATAAGATTTCGTCAAAAAAAAAAATGATATTATTCATTGCTCAATTATATAAGCGTTAAAATTTTTAAGTATTTATTAGCGTCATTCTCTTATATATGCAAATTAAAAAATTTATTTAATTTCAACTTGTTGAGGTTTATTAAAACGTTACAATCGCTAAACTTAGAAACTATGAAAGCAAATTTATACGCTCACGATGAAAAATTTAAGCATCAAATACTCTAAAAAGAAATATTCAGGAATATGCAATATTCGTCTCTTAGTAATGCACCCCCCCCCCCCCCCTTAGTCTTTAATGGTCATTTTTAATGCAACACAAATATTCATATTGCACATGCATAAAACTTCATAATTTTATTCTAATGATCCGCCTTATGCTTTCCAAATCATAAATCTCTATCAAAAGGATTATAAGACGCCCTCTCTCTAGAGATCACTTTGAACGCCAAATGTCTAATGAAAATCGAAATAAGTGAAGTGATACACTTTAACTCAATGAGTGTTACATATGAAATCGACTAAAATATGCCTTTCATTTAAATGCATTCAAATTATTTCTATGCAATCTTCGGAGCATAAACCCTATAATTACTAGGTTTTCAACGGTAAATGTACAAGTATTTTTAATTCAATTTAGAATTCCGAAGCAATCAAGACGACGGTATATTTCAAGATCAACTGATCAGTGCAACAAATAAGAGAATGTATCATTGGTCTAAAGTTACCTGTTATAAATTTTAGAGGATATGAATTAAATTACAAGCATTAATGAGTTCATAATTTGATGCGATATCAATATTAACTATTTATTGCATCACTACTAATATTATTCCCGAACGAAAGGTTTTAATAGAATTTTCAAAAAAAAGTGACTTTGAGTGGATAAACGGGGATTTTTATTGATAAAGCTAGATCTTACAAACTTTGTGGAAACATCCTGAAAAAATACAAATTTCCTTTAAAAAAATGCAACGTTTTTTTCCCCGCTCAAACCCTTTGGTATCATACTATTGTATGGAAGCAGGCAAAGAAATAAATACCTTTGCTTACCTTAAGCGGGCGTGAATCTTAACTCTCAAATAGGCATTTCATTTTAATGAGTTAGTTGTTCAAAGGAACCCGAAATTGGAAAGCATCGGAAATGCAAATTGCAAACTGCGAATTGCACATTTTCAATCGTTTTGAAATTTCACAGCAAATCATCCCGTATAGAACAGCTCGGTGGCACCTAAATGCCCGGCATCTGAGTATTTCAATTCTTCGGCAATGCTCGGATAAATGATCCAAACGCAAAGGTATTAAAATTGTGTTTCTTCGGCATTCACTTACTTACTTACTTCCATATAGTTCTATGCACATATGTACATGAAAAGTTTGTCCACGCTATCCATAAATTAAGTTAAACATAATTGCAAATGTAAATATAAATATGAAAATGAATATAAATAGATATATATATCTTTAAAAAATTGTTAGTAGCATGTCGTATCGGACAATCGAGGTAGCAAACACCCAAAGACTACAAGCGAAAGCATCATATTACAAATAGTGGTGGTACGAAAAGCTACTGCTTCACGAATGACTCATAAACGTGCCGGATGTAGCATCCATCATCGCTTCATTTAAATACACAAAAGAGGTTAAAAGAAATGGAAGCTAATAGCGGAAACGTTCTTCGTCATCAAGCAATACAACAATGAGGCGCAAAGTAATTCGTTGATTCGATTTCCATTTATTAGTCAAATTGCTCAATGAAGTAAATCTCTCAAATGTAAGCGAATATGCGCGTATCAATTTCCTAAGCTATCTAATGGCTATTTTCATTCATGGTCACTAATGGTCACAATTTTTTCACTCAATATTTAAATGCAATATCAGAAAATCACTAAAATAGGTAAAACATTACTTGAAGAGTTAATTTCGACACACCTATTTACTCATTATCGATAATATTTTAACCATAAGAGATATTATACCATCATTTTTCATCTCATCAAAAGATCCCCCTTTTTTTTGTTTTTGTAATATTTTGCACTCGAATCGAATATGATCTGCTTTCAACTTTCATAACTCTATACTAAATTCACTTTTAGTAATAAACCATTTTTGAAATGCCCAACTGTGAAATAAATTTTGAAAAGAATTTTCCTCTCCGAACCGGTATGTTGACTTCACATCTGCAAATCTTAAAACGCTTGAGAGAATTCAAATATCGCTAAAGTGGATGTGTCGTTTTTTGAAGAAAATGTTTCATTGCCTCTATAAGAATGAAGCAAAAAAAAAAAAATCACCACAATATTGATGCAACACGTTGAATAATTTTATTTCGTCAACGACGATATAGTGCAAATTTCGATGAAGATAAATCAATCAAGTTTTAGCAATTGCGCTTGCTTCAGAAATTTCAAATGTTTTCGTATGATAGAATTCCGCGCAATGCTTCAATATTTTATTTGTTGCATATTAATTTTTTTATTTTATTTTTATTTTTTTGCATAAACTTTTACAGCGAAACATACGAGAGTAATAAGTGTTTCACAAATTGTGTATAATGGAGCTATTTTAAGTATCGATTGGGCTATAATTTTTGATTTTTGCTTAGATGCAAAAATTCTTTTATAATTTTTGCAAAATATTCAATAATCTTTGCATTATAATATTCGAGTTTTATGCAATTGCCATTTTTTGCAAACGCGTTATCGACGCGATGAATTTCTCTATTTCGACATGAATTCCCCTATCTTGAATCAGCATTCTATTCGATTGCATGTTCTTTGTGAATAATGAGTTCGAGAGCATTTTGCGAAGAAAGAATGCGAAGGTGGTTGGTTGAGTACAGAAAAGAGATACCAAAGGAATCTGAAGCAACTTTTCAAGATGCGATAAAAATTCGACGCACTTCAATGCTGCGATGATGAATGAACGAATTACAGGTGGAAGATTCATATATTCAAATAATCTTTCCACTCATTAGAGTGTTGAATTCGTAAAGGTTTCAGAGAAATTGTTTATAAAAAATGCGCTTAATTAAAGAGAAATTTTCTGCACATAAAAATATGCGGTTTTATTGCGAATATATTTGGTAAAAACTATTGCAACAACAATTGTTTCATTATTAAAATGAAATAAATATGCCGAAAAATAGCTACGGCAGCGTAAATAGTTGACACAAGTAGTTCATTCAACAAACATACCAGATGAATGCAATAAGAGGTGGATTATTTAGCTATGGATGGGAGAATTTTTTTTTTCAGAGTCGTTCGACACAAACCATAGATAAGTCACATTCTAGTTGCCTGAGAGTTATGGCAAACACAATATGAGAGTGTCAACTTTGATCGAAATTTACGCAAAAATCAAACTCAAAAAAAGAATCGTTTTTTTTTTTTTTGCATATTCTTAGCTCCGGATAATTTATCTTCTTTTGAATAGTCATTTCTATCGTTCATTATCGGGGAAAAAATTAACGCTAAATAATGCTTCATATTGAATTGTGTTACAAATCGATCGTTTGCCATGAGCACTTATTCACTCAAATGAGTGGAATAATGAAGTATGTATGATTCGCAATGATAATGTTTGCATATAGCAAGAAGAATCAAAATGAATCCCTAGTGAGATATAAAATGGTGCTAATAAAATAGTTTTCCCTCATAATGTTTGGGAAATTTTTTCGCTTTTTTTTCCACGTTTTTTTTCACTTATTCTCTTCGAAAATCATTATTTACTGTAAACGTTCTAGCAAGACGATAATCTACTACCCACTTCTTCTGAGATATCATATCTCTTGTTAGCCTATATAGAGGAGGATAGAAATGCACGGAACGGTCAAATCTAAGTGAAAAAAGGAAGCAAAAATTAGACCCCTTCCCAGTAGCATCTTTAAAATGCCGGTTCCAGCTTAGTAAAACATGAGTGAAGTACTTCGAAGTGTGGAATGATTACACATTTTATTGTAGGTAAAACAATATCGCTTGCGCAATTTTACTGTTCTAGTCACCTAGCGATGTCAAGCAATAATTTGCCGATATAAAACGATGCATATCGCATTCTACTACAAAGAAGGATAGATTTGAATTATATTTGCAAATATTTATGATACTAATCTAACCTCAGTAACTAATATAACTCTAATAATAATCTCATAAAGTAACCAGTAATGAAGTAAAAGTTTGCGCCCACGCATCGTATAGACACACATGTCTATGTGAAGGATAAACGATATGTGAGGGATAAAGCAGTGAAGATTTCGACGCTAGCGAAAAGCTAACAGATGAGGCATCCCACACTTCGATGGAGGGCGTGGCATCTCCACCTCCCTAGCTAGATGAATGCAATCCAAGCGCTGTAACAGTCCCACTTGCACGCGCAATCGAGGAAACTTCTATCCTTCGATTTTTTGCGCATAGCGCACATTGCTCATACAATATTGCACTTGAAATTTTTTTTTCTTGCAGTAGTGAAGGTTAACTACTTTGAAACTAGTTGAGCACATCCATACTGAAATGCAAATAATAAAGAGAGGAAAAGATAAAACCGGAAATAGGATATGATCATAATTCGTGAATTTCATTTTATAAACAAAAAAAAAAAAAAACGCTAAAACACAAAAATTCCAAAGTGAAATAAATGGTAGAAAAAAATTCCACATCATTCAAATGTTCACTAAAACCTACACTCGCAAGAAATTTTTTTTTGCATTCATTACAAGGAGTTGATGAATGAGATTCTACCTCATTAAGTTGTCCTTGCTTCACTCCAATTATAATCTTGGCCATGAAATACTAGTATAAGAAAGATTTACTAATGAGTTCCCAACATCTCTCATAAGTAGCAATGCTCAAGAGGTCAATCAAGCAAAACATAATAAAAACCAAGTACAATCAAATATCGCCTAATCAAAAAATTCAATCCTATCGAAAATTTAATTCACTATTGAAAATCTTGTGAACAAGAATCTCTACCAGCCCATTAAAGGATATTTCCGATATGCGTTGGGGTCGACTCAAGGATTCAAGACATATTCAATTACTCATTAAAAGTAGTTGTTATTTCTATAATTAGAGGCAAAATATGCTGATCTAGCATTTGCTAGTCAACATTAATGAGCATTTGTAACACATCAAATTGCTCATTTTGATAGTAAGTATAGGCTATTACAGTTCCGATCGATAATATGCTTATTTACAGGCAATGGACTTGATTTCTGTTCTTTAAGGTCATTTTTATGAGACGTCTCCATTGCAAGCAGACAATATCACCATTCATTTTTCTTTAGTAGAGTTCATCAAAATGTGATGCGAATATCAATCGGTATTCCACTAATTCCTGCTGATTAGCTTAGCAAACGATTACCTTCTTTTTTTAAGTGATATTATCTAATGAATGACACAAGTCGATAACATGATTTTTTTTTTGCTCCAGGTAAATTCTCAGGTGGCATATTTTGCCCATAGCATTATATGAGTTCGGTAATTTTTCACTAACATAAAAAGTTCTTCATTTGTTCTAGGTGGAAAAAAAATATTTAAACGTAACTTTTTACACTTTGCTATAAATTTGTTGGAAGTTAGCACTTGTTGATGAATAGCCTTTTATATGCTATATATAATAAGACTAATGCAGCAATTTTGCAACAAGTTAATATATCTCAAAATGTATAGTTTGTGAACGTAAAAGCACTACGACTCATTATTTTCTATTCAACTATTCCTTTCATATGGGAATTTTTCCCGTATTTCCGAATATTTTCTGCGAAAACCTCTTAGAAGAACATATGAATTCGAGAGTTTTTCCCAGCGAGTGGGTTCATTTATGTTCACTCATGTAGATTTTTTCAGCAAAAAAAAAAAAAAAACGCAAAGAGCCACTCAGTTAGGCTATTCTGAATGATGCGTTTTTTTTTTTTATTAATAGAGAGCAATTGTGCCAGAAACGTCTCACCGAGAAAATTTAGACAGCCAATTTTGAAGCCGATATTCCACACTTAGGTGATTTTAGTAAAAATTCATACACATAAACCCATTGCAGTAGTGAAAATCTTCATTTGCAACCAATAAAGGGTTTGAAGTACTTCAACAACAAAAAAAAAACTTTCAGTAAAACCATGAAAAATTTCAACATTTTTTCATTCCAGAATTAAAATTGAGACTCATCTTTGCGAACAATTACAAAATGATGACAAATATCGATTCATTAAGAAACGAAATTGATAGAGGATCTAAAATTCTTTCTTCAATTTCGAAATTTCTGTAATACGATCTGAAATTCTTTCGTATAAAAGTTACGATATATGAACTAATCAATGATCAATAGTCGAAGTAAAGCTGAATGTTTAACGAGGTAACATTGATGTATATACGAAGAAGTAGTTCCGTCAAATGTTGGGTTTACTTTTCTTCATTGTCATTGATTTGTAAATAGCGTTCAGCTACTTCTCTGAATTCTTATGTAAACGAAACATTTTCACCAATCACTTCAACTAGGACAAATTCGGCGCTCAACATTCACAAATAATTCACATTAAAATTTTTCCATTCTAAAGAGAGAAAATGCCATTATTTAATTCTTTTCTTTAAGGATCTGCAAAAAAAAAAAAAATGCCTTTGAAATGAAACGAGTTTAAATGATGAGCACATAATGAATAAACGCTTAGAGGAAATAAAGCGAAAACGTTAAATTTATTTTAATTCAAATTTGAAATTTTCCTTTCGGAATACGTAAATAAATTCGTCGAATATTTTTCTTGATTATAGCAATAATTCTATCAAAAATATCATTCGTTTTAAAACGATATGGAGAAAAAAATCTTTGTGAATCGTTTTTACGCTTACTCTCTCAATATAATCATATCATAAGGATTTATATCCATCATAATCTACTATATTCAAATATATTAAAAATAGGAGATGTCAATTAATGGTGCAACTAAAATATAATAATTTCCAACAAATAAAAGATGAAAAGATAAGCTTATTTAAGGAAGTAATTTCATTTCTTCTCTTTCAGATGGGGCCATGAAATGCATTCCTAAACAAGAGAAAACATTTAGTAGGGAATATACAAGTAATATATTTCTTACCTAATAATTGTAAGTAACGTTAAGCAATTTCAAAAACGCAATGATGCTAGCGGAAATGTATAATAAGATGAAATTCGTTAGAATTTCATGCATAATTTCCATTAAGGTAAAAGTCTCACCTGTAGCGAATGACATACGTAATGCTTACATTGATTTTCACTCAATGAATATATAATTATCGTGCGATATAAGAAAGTGCTGTTGTTAAAACTATAACAAAGTAATGAAAATTTTCGAACGCCTTATTAAATTCACAATCTTTATTGTCCTATATGAGTGAGGATGAATTGGCATGTTAAGGGCATTTGTGATACGTCGTTTTGAGGATTCGAAAGATTAATGCCCACCGGAAATATACTTGAATAAACAACGATGAATGATTAACAAAAATTCTTATTACGGTATATTACGTAATAAAGTAGACCATTTACCACAGTTACCTGTGCCACCAATTAGCTTAGAATTATTGCTTTAAAAAAATGTTAGATATTATGCTTGTTTACTAATGCAAACTTTTCAGTTATCTCTAATAATAGGTGTGCAAATTTTTAGTAGATTCTGAATTCAAAATATTCAAATACACAAAACTGACATAGTTGAACAGCTAGCACAATGAATTTGTAGATAAAATATTAATATGCAAAATAGTCTTCATATTAAAACTTATGCAATATAATTTATGCAAATTTATATGTAACTTATATAGCATATTATGCTAATATAGCATCGAATAATCATTTTTATTATGTACGCACAAAGTTTTTTCTACATTGTAACAAAGAGAAGTTTTGCAAAAATTAGTGCACTACTTTAATATGTATAAAGCTAAGAGTAGCGAAAACCTCAAATATAATTTCGATATCAAATGTAATAATTTACAAGGTAATTTTATTTATAATCGCCAGAAATTTCGTATACGATATCGTTATGTGTCCTTATGATTAGATAATGGTGATAATGTGTTCAGAAGGATATTCAAAATCTTCTAATTGATTATAGAAGAAATGGCGATAAGTTAAAAAGAAAAAATGCGGTGAGTCAACAGATAAAACATGACAAATTTCGAGACACTATATTTTATAGGCAACAACGATTAAGTGTGCAATTAATTAATGAAATTTTTGAGACGATCAATGTGCATTCACTCATTTTAATATCAAATAGGTGGGCCGAAAATATACAAGAAAAATCGATTAAACGATCAGAATATATGATGGAAGCGGCCAATGGACAAATTAGTGGTAAAGTTCAACTAATCATTTACACAGATGCTCAATAAGATGGACAACATAGAGAGTAGATCAAAATCTGATGTAATATTTATGAATTAAAATTTGCTGATATATCATTTCAATAACGTTAAAAATAAAGAAGTAAACAAAAATAAAACTTGAAATTGCAATTAGCAAATAATAATAAAATAAAAAAAAAATTAAATCGATCTATACAATTGCTATACGTAATTGAATGCAAACATCTACAGTGCTCATCTTTTTGAGTGCTAGTGTTGAAACCAAAATAAACGTTACTCTTATCGAGTCAGAAGGAAGTTGTCTAGTATTTGATAAGATATAGGAAGTTCGTAGAAGAAATAGAAGGTAGAATGGAGTTCTGCAGCAGTATTAATAGTGCCACAGATGTGAGGAACAAAACCGTATTGCACCGTAGTTAATTTAATTGTCCAATAAGCAACAGCTGTTCAAAGCATTATAATAAGCCTTTTAAAATCATCGACAATTTTTTTTTTTCGGAGCATAGAGTGGAAATGCCTTTTTAGATATATTCGACATTACAAGATAAATGCTTTTAATTTTTAGAGGCAAATTCAAATGTTGTGAAAACAAGAAAATCGAATTCTTCTCAATCATATCAGATATTAGAACATGACCGAAACATTATTACATAAAAGTTCGACTGAAATAAAGCAAAAAAAAACGAGCAGCAATTTCTTGCACAAGCTAGATGGACGCGATATGGAATTGTGTAGAAATTAGCCTAAGGCCATCTCTAGGGGCCACAAATAAACGAATCAAAATTCCTCGAATTTTTTTTTTTCGTCTTATGACGAAAGAAATTTTCTACAAGAACTTTTAGTTTGTTCTCTGCACTTAAAATTCGTCTTAAGAGAGTCATTTTTAGTAGTTGATTGAGGATAATCATTGATGTATTTGTCTTCAGGAGTTTATTCCTCCTGATTTTATTGTATAACTTTGCCTTATCAGTCGAAGTAATATTTGTAGCCGCTTCTATAGAAAACGTAAAACCCTTAGAACAATGGGAGCAGCCGGAGCAGCCGTAAACGAGACTATAAACAATGAATTTGCACATTAAAATATTTAAAACAGATCGGAAAAAAAAACGCTTTCCGTTTCGAAAAGCTTACCTAACAGTTATGGCTAATTTTTGTATCTGCAAACTACTCTAAATAGTCCTACGGGTAAATTCCACTCATCTTTAGCTTAGAATTACTTACCAAATTCTGCTTAAAGAATGGTGAGATCAACATGAGCCAATAATATACGCAATGAATAAAACAAGAACAAATGGTATTTTAATCGAGATAACCAATCGATGGTATTGCAACTATTGAATTATTCTAACAAAAAAAAGGTAACGAAAGCATACGATAAGGCTTTAGTGTATTGTAAAAAGAGTTAAATTATTTAGTTATTGTACAAAAGCAAATAGCATATTTTAAGCTCATATAGGTGTGCTTATAATTTACTCTTTGCACGGTTGGAATTGAGCAATAATTGCATAAATTTCACTTCATAAACGATTCTAGCAAAAATGTTCGTTAATTTTTTCAACAAAATCAACGATAAGTAAGATTTGCAACGTAAATCAATTTTATCGTTTTTAATTGCAAATAATTGCAATGTTGGAAATATTTTTCGATAAATAGCACAACGATAACCTGAAACAATATCCTAGAATGCATATTTCGAATCTCATTTTAGGCTTCTGAAGTAATTTAGATATTTTTTTTAAAAAATAGCCATATATTTCTCAATTCGTGTCACAATGTTCGATACGCAAAATCAAATAATATTTCGTCTTATTATTGTTGCATTAAAGACAATCAAAATATACGGGTTCTACACCATTAAATTTCCCTTTTTTAGTGGCGAAAATCGAAAATATTTGGCGGAGAAATATGAATTAAGAGATAAATTTCAACGAATCGATTGTAATAAATTATTATTTTATTCCCCCCCCCCCCCTCCCCCCCCCCCAAAAAAAAGGTTTTGCAAGTTGTTTTCGCTTATTGTTTCATATAAACGATAGATTGCTTTATGATGATTAGCAAAATTTTGGGAAAATATTAAGGAATGTATTTCAATTATTCAATTGACGAGCTTTTTCCTTTGCGAATTATTGCAATTTGTAAAGGTTTGTTTGCATGAAAAAAAAAGTGAAATGCAAAATAAGCATCAATGAAATGCAATATTTTATAAAACGTTATTCGAATGTAATATATTTGCAATTCGCAATACATTTGCATTTGCTTCAAAAATAATGAGTGCTTTATGAATGAATGATGCATCAATAGTGATTCATATTTATGAGGATATTCTAAGAAAAGTTCTTGTAGATTAGAGATTGAGTAATTTAGCCCATATTGAATGTGTTTAATTATGATTTTCTCAATAGTTAGTTTGATACGAAGAGTAAAAAGAAATTCAAAAATTCATAGGAAATATATGAGGAATGTGAACTAAACGGACAAATGAAACAAACTGAAGAAGCAAAAAAAAAGTGCTTCGAAAGTTTCCTCGATATGCCATAAAAAAATCACCCCGTCGATGACAGCAACTTAATTCGATCTTCAGCGATGAAAAATTTTCTCAGTGGGATGGAATTTAAAAAAAAAATCATTTGATAAAGTCGAAATGAATTTGATTATTCAAATTAGTTATCATAACAAAATCCATTTAATGCATATAAAATTTGTTCACAAAATTCCCATATTTCTAATGTTTCCCAAAAATCATACGAGATTGCTTTTATTGCTCTGAGCAAATTGAAGCATTACACATAAACGATAATAGAGAGGAATTGAAAGCACGAAAGAAGCGATAAGCAAATAGCGTTGGAAAACACGAACCGAATTCATAAACAACAGCTGTTTTGAAAAGAAATGACGAAAGCTTCGTTTAATGTTATACGCTCAAGTTGCACTCTTTTGCGAGAGAAAATATCCACAACAATATGCTCAATGATATTAAAAAAAAAAGAACACTTCCACCCACATAAATTTTTGTCGAAGTTATTTCACATTTTCATAAAAGCTTCTCGAATGAATATTACTGTTTAGTATATAAAATAAACAACACATAGAATGTTGAGGTGATCATGAAATTTTTTTTTTTTTTGAAATTCATAAAAACACGACGAATTTTTTATCATGCAAGTGAACTATAAAAATTATCCTAAGAACAAAGTTGAAGCGTTAGAGGTCATGTACTATATCGCTCATCTCTAATAAATGTGACATCAGCATATTTTGCTTGCCTTTAACATACGGTGCTGATGTGTCACCCAGACAAATGGAAATTCTCTGAGGCTTTTTTTTTGATTATTTCAAAATGCTCTAACTTGTTATGCTCTGAAATTATTCTTATAAATGGCTCTTTAAATATCATCTCTCTCTCTCTCTCTTTCTCTATCTCTTAGCACTCTTTAAGCATTTCAAAACTTTGCATAGTCTTTACTCCCATAGTGATACAAATTCCAACCAATAATTTGCATATCACTTCCATCATAAGCTGCTAGCAGCAACAATTTCGTTAGCACTCTAAATGAACGCACTTTGAGGAAACACTACAACAATACATAAGATGGCATCCAGAACAAACTGGTTATGCTTCCATCATAACGATTTAGCATTCTGATTGCCCTTTGCAAGCAGCTATGAAGACGACGAAATTAATTGGTAACTTTATGTGATCGACTATTCAAAAACAAATAGATGATAAAAGTTCTGACGAATTAGAAAGGCATATTAAATATTATCCTTAGAGTTTGATCAATGGGGATCCTCGTAGTATCGACAAATGCTAACAACTATGCAGCATCCTAAAAATGGGTTTTTTTTCTATGCTGCACATATGTTATGCTGAGCACAATTTGATGCAATAGAAAGATCCACGCAAATTCCTCAAGAAAACAACACATGACAAAAGAATGATGTGGAATTTTTTTTTTTTTGCTTAACCTGAGGTGAAAGTTTGTTCTTGAAGTCAGCTGATATTCGTGACACCCACTCGATTAGCTAATCGAAGAAAACAATACGAACACAACAGCTAGAAGAAAATGTTCAAGTAACAGCCGCATCAATGTATCGGATTCGCAAAATCAAAAGTGCATTTGCAGCATTTCTTCTTCTTTTTTTTTTTTTTTTTGAATTGACATCATCGTGGTTTCGCTTATTTTCCTCTAAACCATTTAAATGGAATCAAAACAGTTCATCCAGTTTTGCACTGAAATCAAGCAAACCCCCCCCCCCCCTTGCAACATGCTGGAGAGAGATATATTAATCTCGAGCATAGTTTTCAGTAAATCATTATATGACATCGATCGATCGAATTAACTGATAAAATGACTATTTAATTCACTTAAAATTAACATAAATTCGACAATTTTATTTAAAAGTTACTACTGTAGAGAAATCTACATAATTTTTGCAATAATTATCATTTTATGAAGTAAAAAGTAAAATTCAAATGCCGCTTGAAATGATCTCTTATCTGATATTTGAGATACTTAATTACTTCAACTTAAAATTCGATAGCGATTATTTATATGTAAGGATCTAATTTTAAAAACCCTATGAGCAATCGAATTGTTCAATAGCGATTTTTGAATGTATGTAGTTCGAACGATGTTTTGTTCACCTATTGATAAGAGCATCAAAAAAAAAAAAAATGCATGAACTTTTACATAGAGGAAAATATTGATGAATTCAAAGCATTGTATTTGAAAATCATCTTCTTCTTTCGGTGTTTTTTTTTTCTTCACATTTGAAAATATTTGCATATATGAGCAATTCACAACGATAAACTTCACAAATTTAAAGCATTCGTTTAGTCTACGAGCGATTAAAATGCGACATATACGATGAAATCGATTTATGAGTTGTCAAGAATTAGCAAAAATGAAATAAAATTGTAATTAAAATATCGCACAATAATACACTTTAAAATAATGAGGTGATTTTTTTTTTGTGCCATAGGTTTAGAGATCTCATAATTCACCTGTTGTAATTTATTCATATATGTATGCTAGACCATTAAGAGAGGTATATATTAAAAAAAAAAGTGAAAATTAACAACTTCACTTCAAATAATGGATAAGTATTGAAATAAGAAGCTCTTTAGAAGGAGCCTTATTTCCACTATAAATTTATCCACATCACTTTCAACATCACTCACTACTATACTATAGTACACCAAAAATATCGACTATTAAATTACCTATAATATATTTATTAGAATATATGAGCTAGATACCTTTGCATTGTAGGCTCTTCTAAAACTTAAATAACTCACTAATATAAATATACTGCATTAGAAAAAGTTGAGTAAGCCATATGAACGATGCGAAATAAATAGGATCAGTTTAGATTCGTTTTTTTTTAATCGAAAATACCACTTTAACGATGCACTATTTACGCTGTCCATTGCTAATATTCGATGTGTATACGAACTTGAAAAAAACTTCTCGTTCAATAATTCACATCAATAAAGAAATTCCATTGGCAATTTTATGTGCTCATCGCAAAAATCGATGATGAATGGTGAGAAAAAAAAAAAAAAGCGAAACACAACAATATTTTGCATTACAATTATAGGCTATTTCATCACTAATGGATGATATGTTCATAGCAAATAAACGCATCATTTCAAATCTAAGAGCATTTAGTCAATGAGAAAGAAAAAAAAAAATGAATATTCATGAGGTTTTAATCCTAAAAAGTTTTCACTTCGAGCGCATTTTACTCCTAGAATTTATTTCATAGCATAAAAGTTTTATGAGTATAAATAACGAGGATCAGATTATTTTCATAGACGGAAGTGACAGCGCTTCTGAAACTTCAACCCAGGGACGACAAAAACAAGGCGATAACGTTTGGAGGAGATGAGGGAGGGTGATTGATGAGGAGAGAAAGTCTAGTTGCTGTCGTTAAAAAATTTTTGATTGCTTCATTTTTTGTGGATGTACTGCATATCGTCCAACGGTGTTGCGAGGAGACGACGATGTTGAACTCAAAAGATTAGCAAATAAAACGATAGAGATTTAGCCGCAATGATCGAATGAATCTTCACGTTAGGCATCTAAAGTGATAAAATTGATAATTCACTCGTATAAGAGTGAAAAATTTCCGAACATTCGAGAGATATATTGAGCAAAATATGGCGAAAAATAATCTCACTAATTTTCGAAGGATTTATCAAAACATAGCAAAAGATTGGCATAGAAATTAAAGAAATTTCACATCGAAGACGAACGGTTAGTTAATGAGACATAAAAATGCTCTAAGAAGCAAACCGCCAATACTGCGCTCATCAATAAAAAAAAATATAAGTGTGGCCAGTGACATCTTTAATGTTTCTTCCTAGAAATATCAAAATGAATCTTAATAAATATTGTTGAAAACGATTACTCCTTCATAAATAATAATCGCTTAAACGATCACCGAAATTTTCGTCAATGCGATTTTCGAATTTCTTAATAAGCAGTTAATGAGAGAATTTTCATCGATAAATTCATAATTAATAATTGATAACAACCAAAAGATATACATACACCTCATCAATAATACCCGTTTTTCGATGAGTGCAAATAGCTTCGATGATGTTCTTTACTGAAATAAGCTAATGAAGCGTTGTAATATTTTCCGACCTCAAGCATTCCATAGGAATTCCATGTGAAACTTTCGTTTCTTTTCGAAGAAGTAAAATGCAAAGAAATTATGAAATATTGTAGCAATTCAAATAAAATTGCACCCAATGATATATATATATATATATATATATATATAT
Source organism: Ascaris suum (assembly GCA_013433145.1). Taxonomy (NCBI): domain Eukaryota; kingdom Metazoa; phylum Nematoda; class Chromadorea; order Rhabditida; family Ascarididae; genus Ascaris; species Ascaris suum. Next base: position 13,097,088 of record CM024169.1, on the reverse strand, counting down.
ATATATATATATATATATATATATATATATATATATATATATATATATATATATATATATATATATATATATATATATATATATATATATATATATAGTTAAGTGATTGTAAGAATATCATCTCAATGGTAAGGTGGCATTCGTTTCAAGATTTTTGACACCTTCTACAGTTCATATAAAAATATTTGCAATTGCCAAAGAAATGCATGAAGCAGTTATGGAGAATTGGCTGATAGCAGAGCAGAATAATGGACTCCTTATATTCAAAAAAACATCTAGTAATGTTGGTAGTTATGGAACCATCGCGTGTTCAATTGTTTAAAAAAATGTCTCTCATGAAGCGATCAAATTAACACCACAATTGATTCATTTGATTAATTTCTATGCAAAATTTGGGGACAGTTTAGCGTCAATGCCACATTCGTCTAATGTGCTATAATGCTTTCAAACTTTTGCTCTAGCATACTATAAGCAAAGGATGCCTATTCTATAGCATTGATCCAGAAGAATATAGATTAGCATTCCAGACAGTACTATGACACTCGCAGGAACAATTCAGAGCACTCTTTGCTGAAGTAATTATTACTGCAATAAGAAAAGCTAATAGCGTAAAGACAATAGAAGGAAATTCAACAAAACGCATGATTTGTCAAACAACTTTTCAATTCCATCAAAATAAGAGGAATATTAATGAAATAATGACTAGTATTTGCAGACATTTTCCCTTAAGAAAAATGGCCTCAAAACAAGACTATTTCGTGTTTTACGAATTTCAATTCACTTCTCATGGAGACTTCTATGGTTTATTATGGGAATATGATATATTCTACGCATAATAGTGAAAACTGTTTTGGAAATTCTCGAAATGCCTTCTGTTGGGCTTTAAGATGTTGCATAATTGCTTGTGGAATGAATCTGTGAGCACTTTCAGTGAATAATGTTTACCTATAGGGCAATGAAATAAACTGCTATATAGGTAAATGAATTTACAGGTAAATGATGTTTAGGTAAATTAAACCAATAAATAATTTCGACTTTTGCACATTGAACTCAACGTGATCAGTCTTCACGCAATGCACAATGAAATCAACGAGTTATGCACAAAAAACAACAAATAAGGAAATGCATCACAACGGCTGGCACGATATGTGCATTTGCTATTCACTGAAGTAACCATATAGCTTTGAATATCACGGAAAAATCACACATGCGCGGAATAATACCTCTAGTTTTCATTTAGCTAATTGCTGTTGAAAATTGCCCATAAAAGATTAGTCTATTTCTTAACGAGCTGACAGCTGATTCTAAAATGATGTAAGTATTTATCACCCTCCACGCTAACGTATCACCTTGAAAGATGGTATAAAGATCAACTCATTGCATAACTTATGAGGAGAAATTTCGTGCTTCGCAAATTTTGAATGCTTGACTGGCGCAAAAACATATGCATGTATACAACATATTTCTCCAACGACGTAAGCCATCTCATTGCACGGAATATCTCTCTTCCTATCAATAAACTCTTCTTGAGACCTCCTCTCCAATAAACTCTTATAAGAGAGGAATAATCGTTGTAAGAATTCCCTCAGTAAAAAGTTAACATTTATGTTAATTCCGCTACTATGAGACCTGGAAAAGTGAGCTGTCTTCACAAATCTAAAGGATTAAACCTCTGAGCTCAGTCAAGCCTTTGAGAACGAAAATAACCGCCTCAATGAAATCTGCATTTGAATAATTCCTGTTTACTCGTAGAAATTCTAGAAAAAAAATCTACTTGAGCAGTTTTTTTACGAGACATGCTGAATTATTTGATATATTTTTATTTATGCCTGCCAAGCAATTTTTTTCGAAAGTCGCCATAGCTATAAGATAAAGGCACTTTGCAGCACTTCAAAGAGCTTTCGTTTTGAGTCGTCATTCATATCTTGAGAGCTACTAGTCTTCCTGCGGCTACGACTATTCGCTCATTCATACTAGCCAATGTGACTGACGTATTTACGGACTTCCAACCATTTCACTAGCTCAAGCTCGAATCTATACATATTTATTCATACGCATATTTGACTGTCTGATTTGATATTTTCAATTCGAGAAGCACTGGGACTACAAAGGAATGTAATATGAGAATTGATTTTTAAGGTGAGAATTTTGATCGAAGAATTTTACAGCGAGTCAAGTCGTATTTTATTGGCCAGCTAAATTAGACAGGCGAATTGCTTATGAAAGATTCTTGCACGGTGTCGGTTCGATTGAAATGTCAGTAGATTATTTTCATTGCTTCATTATTTTTTTTTAGTAATTTCCGTCACCAGCTGGTTTTAAAACCATGAGTTGCAAAAAAAAAAAACCCACGTCATAGTAACTTCTTTGATACAGTTTTCATCTGTTTGAATTTATAGCACTCGAATAAACGTTATGATTTATTAGAAAATGCAAAATCAAGTTCTTATTTCAGTATTTAATTCCGTTCATGCTTGGATTTTCAATTAAAAGTGAATAAATAGGAAAAAAGAGGTGAAATCTATACAGTTTGATAGAAATGACAGCGAGTTTTTATTAACGAATTTAACAAAATGAACAAAATGCAAACATTTATCGGCGCTCAACTAAGGTGTGGATGTTGCTAAGCAGCGCTCTTGAAGCGTTGCAAATCGACAGCGAAAGTATTAGAAAAATCATGAAATGAGAGCAGAAATCAACAAAAAATTTATAAATGAAAACTCATCTCAACGTTAGCGCTCGTCTATTATTTATTATTTTCTCACGTTTTGAAGTGCTGAAAATAAATATACATTTACGCATGAAATGAACTATTTGCTATGATGATTTTCGAAGAGAAATTTTTCGAACGGAAAGCAAAAATTTACCTGAAGCTGAAAATTTCTGGTTGATGTGATAAAATTTCCGGTTAGCTTGCCCTATTAAAAGACCGGAAAAATAGATCTCCGATATATGAGTGAGTCGAGATCTGTCAAAGGAAAATATGATTGCGAAACGACTGCAAATAGGTGTTAGTGAATTGCATTTTTTTTTTCAAGATGTAATTGGCCGACTTTATTAGCAATTGCTTAAATTAATGATCACTAGCATGCGCTCATTTTGAGTGCTTTGATTTTAAAGCGTCCTCTTATTTGCATATTTACACAATCGCATAAACGTTTTGCACATTGCATAATCGCATAAACAAATGATACGCAATTATCGCCTATGCTAAACGAATTTTGATAATGACGTGTAAAGCGTTTTATATTACGCAAAAATTATACAGTATGCATTGAGAGTGAACCCTATTCATTGCATATATTTATTCGTATCGCACTTGAAATAGAATAATTTTGAATTTATAAGATATAGAGGATAAATGATGAGTGATTTCATCGTTGATTAAAATTCTGATTACGAAGCGTAGTCCATCGAAAGGAATGAAAATTACGCAACTCCTCATTAAATTATCAAGTGGAATCTAAGGGAGAGAGAAGGCTTGAGGCAGCCAAGAACCAAACAATCGCAAGAGGACTCAATTCCAAATTAGTTTTCATTAACTTTGTCGAGAATTTTTCGAAAAGAAAACTTTATTTCTAATAGAAACATTTCGTTTGCTTTTCTAATTCTTTGAACTCGATATATCCCGAAAAAAAAAGCGATAAAAATGATTAAATGGAGCGGAGCGTAGATCAAATTGGCCAAATCGAAGCAATGAATGCGAATAATTAGCGATCTTTTATCGCGACCCAAAAAGAAAGGATAGTGGAAAACGAGAACCCAACACGCCTAATACTTAATGAAGCGATCTTCATTCATTGGTATAGCGAGCCGATTTATGCGTCAAATAGACTACAACTTCAATTATGATTCTGCAGAACCTATTTACTTATGATAAGAATCTCAAGCAGATTAATTTCCCTTCTTCTCACATCCATATTTCATTGCTTCAAACTTGCGTATCGCTTTACTACTTCAGAATTTTCGTTAATTTTTCAACTATTTATGCAAATTTGCATCGAGTTGAAAAATTTGCATATGCAAAGTGCATCAGCGCAATGTTATGCACGACAATGTATGATAAAACATGATATCTTGCACTAAATTGTAGATTCATCCCACGGTTTCGAAAGAATTCACTAGTCTTAAATGTGCCAAAAAATGATGTAAATTTAAAAATCGCTCCAGGCATATCTCCAATAATCAGGCGATAAAATAACCGCATATGTCACGAATCAATAGAATATTTCAACTGATCAAAATCTTTATTCGCAAATCTTCTCAAGAACTCAAATGGTGTGAAATCCGTTCAAATTTTCCACGGCGTTTAAACGCCAATAATACCCCTCTGATTCGAAGGATCAAAATGAAAATTGATACATCGAGCCGTATTATGATGAATCTGCTAGCGAACAAATTTGATTAATTCAACTCTAATGGTTCTATTATTAAAACTTTCGGTCATTTAGACGGGCCAATACGTACAAACATATGAAAACGTCTTGTGGATACAGATTTGCAAAATCAAATGGGAAGCGATCTTTTGTAGAAGATTTGCATAAGCTTTATTAGAACAAATAAAATATGAGTATATCATTGTATGAAATAGGCTGGTGAAGCCGGCGAAATGGAAAAGCGCATATCATATAAACTATGGTGAGAAGCATTTCTTTATAAGTTGATTTCCCTAATATATGCAACTCAAACAAATGAGAACAGAATTTGGGAAAAGCTTATTTTTGAGAGGGCATCCAATTAGATGGATTCGTTTAGCTGAATTTCCAGAGAGAAATAAGGAAAAAGAAGCCGCCAATGAATGCGAAGAATTTAATTTGCAATATAGCACTAGTGAAGTGCAGGTATCATTTGACTGTGAAGTTAGGTCACCGACGATTATAAATTCAATGACCGCATCGTTTTGATACGCAATTTAAATATGCCGCATAATTTTCGTCAAAACCATTGAGCACATTCAGCAAACTTCCAAAAAAATCTTTCTTTTCGAAAAACTTCCGCAGCAGATATCCGAAACCGAATTCCAAATTCCGGCAAGAAAAAAAACATCACGCATCATGCGCTCAAACAATCGAGATGAGTTCATGAGCTACGCACTGCCATATTTTTGTTAGATATATTCCTAGAGTTGATGAAGTTAGATTAGATCATTTAAAGGAATGAGCTCAAGGAAAATTTTTTATCGAATATTGGAAAATTCTCTAGCTAATAAAATATTATTAGGACACTTTATCTCGTTTCTATAGATAGGATATCAATATTATTTGGCGATAAAATACACTTTAAGGAAAACGTTCGCGCATAAAAACTTCATGCGCATTTTCAATTGTTGTTCTTATTATGACTCCTGTGACATATCATGATATTCCTTTCGATAGTTGCTATTGTGATAGAGTCTATATTTCAGCTAATATGAATAAATGTCTCGAAATTCAGCATTATTATCAGTTATTCTTTCAGGAGAACAATATAATTCCGCTTGAATATGCACAATAAGAAAATTGCTTTCAACTGAAAACACATAGGCTCTCCCAAGACTGAGATGATAATATCCAAATATCAAGACTACCGAAGGAAACAAGATGCACAGAGTATTTCATCTCCATTACTTTGAAATTCCGAAAATATAGTGGCGACGATTTCGATTACCTTTCGCATGAAGCGAAATGTTTCACGAGTGCAAGAATAATCTAAGTATAAAGTTCATAGAAACTCTGAGAAATAAGTAAAAGTTTTTATAGGTTTTGTACATTGTGCAGCATTTAGATACGAAATCTTCCACTGCAACAGCAAAAACTTGTCCACACGTATGCTCATAAGTATAAATATTATATGGAAGCTTATCTCTCATTTTAAACTAATATTGCAATATCGGATTATCAACGCATCGCAAAAAGCCATCTTAAATCACTTCGGTCTCATCAGAATTTTTTACCCTGGAATAACAAAACTCTCTGTTAGAAAACTCCATTTTTCGTACCTATCTCTAAAAATCGATCCTTTCCTCTTGTTACATCTCACACCTAGATTGAATGAATGATCTCTTCTCGTTTTATGCTCTCATTACTATCAAAGAGTAAAATATTCACAGAAGTAAATTACAAATTAAAACGGTCATTTAATTACAAAAGTTTTTACGACGAAACGAATAAATGAGTGCAAAATGTGACGATGCGATGAGCGTCTGTAGTTAGATGGCCAACTGCAGCAAAGAAACGCGACGCACTATGCGGCTAACACAAGCACGATAAACAAATTATAGACCGAAGCAAAAAATTCAGCGCCACGTCCTCTTCATTTTGACCATAGATGGACAATGTTCTCCTCTACTTTTATCACTCCAACCTTCTTCATTAGATCCATCTTGAGATTAGATCTGAAGATCGATGTTTAACACGGCATAGTCGTAGAATGTTAATGCTTATTTGACATTTGTGTAGTGCATAAACGCAATTTCAAAATGCCATTGGAGGTCAAAAGATTAAGACTTCTACCGATGTCGAGGCGGTGCTTAAAGAGATCATTCGAAGATATATGGCAGATATGGCGATTTTTTAGTCCCGAATTTTTCTATCCTTTTTTTTTCTATTGGTAATGATTTTTTTTTTTTTTTTTGGCAATGTTCTACTTTCTTCTCCTAATATTTCATCTTCTTATACAGTTGAATATATGGAAATTTATTCGTTATACCTGAGGAAGGAGTAAAACGAAACGAAACAAAATAAATGCAAAAATAAACATACTAAATGAAACAATTAGCCCAATGCACATAAATGAACTAGAATAGAAACGCAATCGATAAAACATCGATGAAATATCAAAGAAATATAATTTGCACCTCAAAAAAAAGCGATGTGAAGGGAAATTATTGAAGTGAATCGAAGGCGTGGTGATTTGTCATTTTCGTTGAGAGGAAAAATGTTTGCCATATAATAGCATTTGTCAACAAACTCAGCCGAAATGCCAACATCACAAAAATGAACGTGAAAACGCCACATCACGAAAATATTCTTGTTGATTTTCTATATGATACGACCAAATATATAGTTTCTTAATTCGCCAATATATGCTTTTTTTAAAAATAAATTAAAAGCAAATGTTTTGCAAAAAAAAAATTGTGGTTTTCTATGAATTTTAGTAAGTAAAATATATTTTCATTCATATTAAAAATAGATAATTTCAATTAGTAAATTTGTATTTATTCCATCATATATTTATGAAATTATAGTTACACTACACTTGAATGATGATATTTGCAATAATTATTGCAATAACTTACCATAAATATGCATATATTTTTACTCGTTTAACGAGTAATATTCTACTCTTATAGATCATATTCACTGTTCAGGAAACCGAAAGAATTTGTTTTCTCGAATATTCCAGGTTAAAAAGAGGCGTTAAATAATCAGAGAGAGGATGAAAAACAATGATATTTTCGAGTACAGCAATAAACTATACATTTTAAAGGCACCTTAGGAGATTTGCATTAGTAACGATTCATTATATTAACGTCATTTCTTTGCGTTGCATGTGCCTGTGTGTATCTCTTCTGTCCGTTCAGTAATTTCAACCAGGAAACTATAGAATTTCGGGATATAAAGCGTGATAGGCATGATATCAAGTTAAAAAAGACTAATAGATCACGCAACCGACCTGCAAGAAGTAGAGGCCGACCTGAAGACCACAGAAGCCAGCTGGATCAGAGAGGCATTGGGTCAGGGCAGATGGAAGCGATATGACGAGACTTCTATTCGTAATGAACGCTCTATTGATTGGAATAAATAAAAATAGATATTTGTGGGTGCCGCATTAAGTGTTTCGCAACTACACCTCGGAACACAAAAAAAAAGAGAACGTTTTTAAAAAATTTGCACAAATGGTCGAGCCATTTCAAATTCGAAAGGCGGAATGGCAAGGAGCGTACTGTGTCAGGCGATCTCAAAGTCTCCGCTTCTTATCCTCTTATAAATGGCAAGTGTTTTGTGGAGTTTAGAGATGCTCAAAGTTTCTAAGCTCTGTATGGAGGTCAAAGTCTCATATTCAAAACATTCTATCCTTTTTCCATCTATTGCTGAAGCAGTTAGATGCGGAAAGTTACGCATACAGTGTAAGTCAGTGCCAAACACATATTTTGTTGATTCGTCTTGTTCATAAGGACGTCATTAAAGAGGAAAATGGTAGCTGTTCTTAATATGGATCGTGACCGACTCTACTGGAAATATATATATGAGAGCGGGTGCATAATTAATATAAAAAGTTGCGAAAATTTCTACGAATAATTCAGAAAAAAAAAAGCATAGCACTAATGAGAAAAACTTAGAAAAAAAAAGCGAAGAAATTTACATATATTGGCAATAAAAATTGCAAAGAAATAATGTCGTAATATTTGATTTATTTATGCAAATTTGCACACTGTTATATATCAACGAGAAAAGGTAAATAATAAAAGAATTGGAGGTATAGTATAAGTTCTGGGAAAATTAGTTCTGAGTCTGTTGATTGCTGAATACTAAATCGGTTCTACGACGACGACGATCTCATTAAAGATGCATAAAGTCGTCCACATCGACTATAACGCCGAGAATGTGGTTGCATGTGAAATTGGTTTTCATTGACTGCTTCATAGTGAGTCTCACTTCAAGCGTACACATCGATAATGAAGCCAAGTATTTCGTTATATTGTCATATAATTACAATCTCTTCTCATCCGTAAATCTTAGCTTTTTGTTCATAAGCTCTTCACAACGGGAATCGAAACCCGGATCGTCATTTTAGAGAGATTTACCATGCGAAGGGATGAAATGATAGGCGAAGTTTAATGAAAAAATTCTGAAAGTTCCATGATTTATCAAACAAAATATATATCCCTAAATTTTACGCTTTTCAAACTTTCAAAGAAATTCAAAGTCGATTATCCTCATTTGATTAGGAATGATACTTGGAAACGGAAGCAACTCTTCTCATTCTCGCTCTCTAGAATGCAACCTTAATCCAATCATAGCGCTTCAGTAAATTTTAGAAGCCGCCTAGAGCGCTAAACGTTAAGCATAAGTCCAAAAAAAAAAAAATTTCAGTACGAATAGCGTCCCCATTAATGGAAATTTTTTCAGCATCCTCTTTCCCCACCCCCCCCCCCCCCCCCAAAAAAAAATCGGATGAGAGAGAGAGAGAGCGGGAGACTAAGGATTAAGAAAGCAAAAAGAACAACGAGGAGGGACATAGAGAGAGAATTTATCGACATTAGTAAATAATACATATAAAGCTTTGCACATCAATATTAAAATGTATGCATGAGTTGAATAATATCTTAGTGAATACAAAAAATAGTATTCATAACATATATATGAGATAATTACAACAATAGGCGCTTAAACTCAGTCATAATAAAAGGCTCTTTAACTTTTTCCAAATAATACTAGTAAATATGGAAATTATAATATGCCCGATCAAGTGCATTGTTTCCAAATGAAAGCTTAACATATGAGCATTACATTGTTCTTCTCTCTTATTTCTCACGTAAATTTCGTTTGTAGTTGTTGAATTTATTTGTGTGATTCATTTATATTCGCTCATTTTTCCACATCGTACTTTGAGCTCTATAAAATGCCTCCTCGTTTTAATTCAACTCGATTTTCAATGTGGTATTTGAGGGGAAAAAAAATCCAAATAGAAATTTTTTTTTTGGAATGAGATCATTTCATTAGAGCATATCCGGTCAGTTTTTTTTTTTTTTGAAAAGTTCATATCTATATGAAGATGGCGACTTTTGCTTACACGATATGAAACAACTTCTGATAATAGTATTAAATAATAGACGCATTGCTGCAATATGCTATTTTATTTTAATTCGATATTAAAATTACAAATTTAATTTTAGTAAAGCTTATAAAATATAGAAATGTATACAATGCTTATAGGTATGCGAAACTAATGCGGTCATATATGCAAATTCATAAAATTTGCCTACTTGTAATTATTTTACTCGATAGATATTTCGGGACGATCCTTGCCACAAAACATGAATCTTGCTAAGAATTAAGAAAAAAATAGAGAAAAAAAAATCGCTACATAAAGCGCAACGAACACATTACCTCATCTTAAATCACGTTTGCCTTTATTGCCATTAAACAGTCGTTCAAGATCATATTTCTGTAAAAACGAGACGCTCACAAAATTAAAGCTGTAGTATTTAAAATATTGCGCAAATTGAATAAGATGTTTGCCAGGTGAATTAATCGATTACCTTTCAAGTTTGATCATCAATTTTTACCTATTTCGAAAAAAAAAAATTTAATAAAAAGGAGGCAAAATAACTGGAGAAAGCAAGAAGATTGCAAACGATGAATTAAATCCTATACGCATACGTTACATTTGCTTTTAATTCTCAAAATCACTACACTCTACTATGTGAGATTCTGGATTCTGTCATAATCATTTCTGAATTATTCATCATGAGATAAAATTCTATCCTTTTTTTTTCTCCCACCGAAAGCAAACATATTTTATAGACCAACGAGAATCTTGAAAAGCTTCTAATTCTATAGCAAGAGAACAAAACCAAAATATACGTTGCGGTAGTTGATCTTCCAACATTAAACCCGAATAGTTGTTTGATGATGGAAATGAAGAGATACGTTTAGAATACAAATTAGCTTCAATGGATTTTTATTATGGCTAATTTTGTTTGCCATCTAGAATGAAGTCGCCACGATTATCCGTCAACAACTCCGTTACATATAATAAAATTTATTAATTGTTGGCGATGAAATTTCGCAAAACCCATCGAAAATGATATATCGATGTTTTTTTAATCCTACACTATCGTTAATTATTTCTCTTTTCTAATTTGTTTGGTACATAACTTCGTTTTCATGATTAATTATCCACAAATACTCAACGCTAACACTCGTCGCTTTCCTATGAAAGAAGCTGAGAATAGAATAGTACTTTACGGCAGAATGAATAGCATACAATGATGCATAGTTTGTAATGAATTTCTCGAAAATTATATCTCAACGAACTCAACGATTGTTTAACCGTTCCTCTGAAACTCCAATTGGCGTAATAAAAATAGCGTTCCAACTTCTTAATCCCGTTAAGAACTTCCCCTCTTTTTCCTCCCCCCCCCCCTCCCCCCCCCCCCCTACCCAAAAAATTCACTCATGCTACTTTCGATTTGACAATATTGTACTAAAATATTGTAAATTAGCCCCACATCCCTCAATTTTACTTTCATTTGAATGTCGCAAGTTAGATAACGTGGAAATGAAGGAAAATTTTATGTGCTTCTAAGGAGAGCAGCATAACGTCGAATCGATGAGAGTTTCGTAGTATCAGAGATGCAATATCTTAATTAGCTGCTCATAATAACAAGTAAGTCTGCTTAATAAGAACAATATACGCATATAATGTAAGTTATGCAATGATTTAAAATAAAGGGAACACTAATGAGAGGTAACGATTGATAATGCAATAGAATCAGTTTCCCTTCTAATAAATTCGTATTGTTGAACCTCTATGAAAGTAGAAATTTTTATTAAATAAGCCTTAAATCAGTATCCGATGGGCAGGAGAGGAGCCAAGCCCTCACCTTCACGCTACCTCACAACTTCAGCTAAACGGAAGTGGTAGTGATATGAAGAGACATTTATTCGTAATGAATGCTTCGTCGATTCAAGTAAGCCTTAAATTGCGTCTTCAAGTTCAATGGAGCATTTTCAACTTCGACGCCCAAACGTTATGTGTAAATAAACGACGAGAATTGAGATCCAATTTCAAAGTTTATAAGAACAAGAATATAATGGCCATAGAAATTACGGAGTCATTTTATGCATAATGCTGTCGCTTATCTCCTTAAGCCCCCACAGCATTGATGTGCTACGATACCTCTCACTAAAATGACTTAAGAATATCTTATGGGGGAGGAAAAAATTTTTTAAATGAATTTATTAAAAAAAAACGTTCGTAAAATTTTTCTAATTATGAGCTCAAATATTCGCAAAAATTTTGTGAAAATAAATAAGAAAAGATAAATGTTTTTTTTTTCATTGAAGATTTACTTTTGATATTGTTTTATTAGGTGAGCAATTGCTTTTTTTTTTTGATTGGAAGACTTCGCTGTAAAGAGATATAAAGTGAAAGGTAAAATTTCTCAGTATTTTTCTATTGGTTAACGTTTATTTTTCTCTAATTGAAGAGAATCTCAATAAACTATCATTTAGATTCTTTCCTCAAAAATATTTGCCTCATTTCGCTCTTAAAATAAATTCACAGATGATGATGAAAGTGATCAGCGAGAAAAATTAGCGAAAAATTGATCCCTAATCATTCACCCTATAGGAGAAGATCATACATACAGTTTTGGTTTTTTGGCTTTTCGATCATTTTAGACCATCAATCGCTTGAAGACAATCTCCTTCGATATGGCGTATGGCGTCTGGAATATCCGAGTGGAGAGTGCATTTTCTCGAAAGTATGATTTCATTCCCTTCAATATTTATGAATGCTTATATATGTTTTTAAATGATCATTTCAGATAAACTTGTCCTATTTATTTCCTTTTATAATGTCTAGAGCGTCATGATGCTAAATGGTACTTCATCTATTTTGCAATCTTCTCTCTCTCTCTCTCTCTCTCTCTCTCTCTCTCTCTCTCTCTCTCTCAAAAAATTCGTTTTCCACTCCCATTAGACCGAGTATTCGAGCCGAATGTTACACCTATGTATTCCATAATTTCAAGTTGTTCTGAGAACATGAACTTTCCACTCAGCGAGAGCTATACGTTTTCTAGCTACAACAATTATCACTCATGTTAAACGTACTCCTCATGTAGCCAAATTTTTATAGAAATCTTAGCTTAAAGGGCGATTTTAAATTATAGGAAAACTTTGAGATTAAAATAAAGCTAACTCTTCTAATAAATGAGAAATGAAATACACTTAGCAATCGCTACCAGACGGAGGTACCTTTTAATCAATCATCATATGAGCGTAACTCATTAAGCGTATAGTATCTCTCAAAGGTGAGAATGAAAGAAACAAAGTTCTTATAGTGAAGTTTTTTTTTTGCGTATTGATCAGTGTGGCTTTAAGGTATTGCATTCAATAGGCCATAAGCTCATCCTCACTCATTTCCTCTAAGCTCTAAGCAGCAGTAGTTTTGTTTCAAATATTTTAAATTTTCCTAGATACTCGGCTAACGATTCCATATCATATAGGGGTTAAGCATGCAAATTTACTGGAGGAAGGAGGGGACTGAATAGAACCTGGAGGTGAGAATAAAAAAGTATGCTTTTTTAGCATCAGACATCCTTTGAAAACTTTTTTCCCCAATATAAAACTATCGGTAAGAATTTTTTCGATCATATATTATTTTGATCGAGTAGTAATTTTACAGCTATATTTGCACTATTTTCAAATCTCTGCACTTACTATCAATTCGATCGATTTGTGCGATCTTCGTTACTATTTCTCGTTATATAAGGGCCATAATGTGGAGTAACACTAAACATCACAAGAGACTCATAAATTTTATGCTTACTTCATTGTCAGTTATCTATTATGTTTAGATTTCATAAATATCAAAAAAAGCGGCAATTTGAAATCTCTGAGCAACAAAATATTTGAAATGCTTTTTCCGTTTAAAATGTTTCAATATCTTTCCATATAAACGGCTTATGATTACATGCTATATTATTCGTCTTCAATAGCGCTAATTACTCTTTTATAAGGAATGCATTGTTTTATGTTCATTTGTTCATTCGTCAGTCAGTATGCAACAGCAAAAAAAAAAAAAGGAGAAGAGAGAGCAAAGCATTGAAATAGCAAATGCTGCATGAGTTCTAACAACTTTCTTGACAATATTCCAGAAAAGAAGAAGAGCATTTGCTCGCACAATTTTATCGGCTATTCAAAAGAGCTCTAAGACTTGCGGCAGCCATCTCGCCGTGCATAACGCTTCAATTTGAATTTCGATTCGTTTGATATTTATTCGTTAGATATTCTCAACGTTGTTTGATGTCCATTTAGTGATATGACAAAAATCCTGTCCTATTCGATGTCGAGAAAATAAATTGCATACCTACGATAGTCTTATTATGTCAAAAGGTAAACTCTCTGATACCTTCAATAGTCCCATTATTGCCAACAGGTATATACTGCTTTCTTTACGCGTTAATCGGCTGATAGGGAGACTATGAAACAATAGAATACAGTAGAAACCTAGAAGATTTGTGAGTTTTTAGCCACTCGCCTTTCTGATAGATGAGGCAATTTTCACTTAGCCGAAATCATTGTGTTATTGAATGAAATTAGATATGCAATCTATATCTCACCTAGCTGATAGTTTCCAAATATCGTTGTTTTCTCTTGAAAAAGTCTAGATTTTTTAAAATGAATGATTATATAACGCTTATGCTGACGTTAGAATTGTCTTGAAATTTGTTGACATATAAAGTATTCTCCTTTGTAGATAATTTAAGGAAAAAACTCGCGCAAATTCATTAAACTGTAAAAAAAATACTCTTCAAACAATTAAATCACTTTTAATTATGCGTTTGCTTTTGAAATTTGCTAAAATTTTCGCGTTGAAGCGCTCGAATTTATTTGCCAAGATGGCCGATATGTTTGAAAATATTAAGAGAAGTTTTAGTTAGACTGCATTAAAAAAAATGTCGATTTTATTGAAAATTCTTTCTTAATGGTTCATACGACATATTTTAGTTAGCATCGAATACAATTGCTGGCACTGAACTGATACAAGCAATGATAACCGATTCTTCCACTTCGATCTAAGAGGAATTAGGGAGGTTCCAAGTATAAACAATTAGTGATAAGCGTGGATTTGTATTTGGTCTAAATCTTTATCATCCGCTTATCTGCAGTTTCATTGTGTATCGCTTACACTGAGGAAAACTTATAGTAAAAGCATGCTCAAGTTGAGGGTTCTTGAGAATTAAAATTATTGTGCACATATAGGAGATCAATAGTAGCTATCTGCCTGATATTTACATATTTTTGCCATTTAGCCTCTGGATCATTAGCCGTTTTTTTTTTGCTAAATCGGTCCTCGTTTATCCTCGCCAATCACTTCCCCTCCTCAATCCCCACTCTCCTCCTACGTCGATTTCTTACTTATGCCAGGACAGATGTTTTCAAATTGCACTGCTATCGGTGACCTCAGAGAGATCGACTCTAACGAGAGCAACAGATCGACTCAGAGATATCGACTCTCGCTCTCTCTGGAGTAGTGTCTGCATCGATCTTAACACTTCACTTGCCTTAGCCGGATATTCACAACGCTACGAGTAACGCTTCAGATATTTTCGATAATTTGCGCCTCAGTTCAATACATCAAAAAAAGTTCAAGTTTTTAATGTCTAATCAATCTTTTTGTGTTCTTGAAGCAAGAAAAAAAAAAACTTCGTGATCGCTCGGTTAGCCTCTCGTAGATTTTTCCTTGAGGCAAATCTTTTGCGACCATTAGACCAATAGAAAAATCTACTAAAGATTATACAAACTATCAATTGGCTGGATGTGTTAATAATTTAAGGATTTTTCTGGAAAACGCTTAATTACAAATTAGGTAATTGACACGAAAGTGAGATCAACAGACTTTCGTTTTTACGCCTAAAGAGGCAATTTGCAATACTTTAAAACTACTCATAATGTTTGTCACTCTTAATCGGAAACTCTTGCATTCAAACAACTAAACCTTGAGCATATAATTCGCGCTTTAAAACCTATTCTTACAAGAAATGCGCCTGAAATGTGCCCAAATAGATATCAGCCAAATACTTTAGTTAAGAAAACATATAATCGATTCTAAGATTGTTTAATGCACTCCAATGCGCAAACAATTATTTACGCGGTTAGATGGATAAGAAAATATGATAATCTCTAGAAAAATAAGAGCATTAGAATAGCTCAATTAACTGATTTTTTTTTCTCTTATCAATAACCTTAAGGCCTAATTATTTGAGTGCGCGCTTTGTCCAAAATTTTTAAAAATTTCCAACTTTTTTAAATAGTACCTAAAATACTTTCAAAAAGAAATTAATTAATGCTTAAAAAAACTTTGAGTAAAATAGAAGAAAAACTAATAAGAAAGTATTCGAAAGATTATATGCATGATTTTATGCATTGAGGAGGCAAACGATAACAATAAACTGCTAATTTCCTTTTGCAAAAAAAAGATGCATTTAATTTCAAAAAATGCATCGTAAATATTTACTGTACAGTAAAAAAAAATTAGACATATTTATGAGGGAAGAATCGAAATTCCCAATGGAAAAAGTCAGTTGCTTTTAAGTGTTTTGTTGTCTTTCCAAATTTCTAATATAGGTTAATCATATTGCATTCGCAAATAATATGCGATAACTACGTTCAATTCCAGTCACCAATATAAAATCACTATTAATTTAAATCATTAGATGTATTAGCGTTATATTCGATTATTTTTGCATGCTTCATATAGACTAAATAGGTTTTGCGCCATGATTTAACTTATCAACTTTGCAAACTAAATCATTTTTAGGCATTCAAAAAATTTGGCCATTTATTTGGATACGCTGGAAACTCGAAATCTAAGGCCTCTACTCGATAAACCATCGTGCTTCAGATCTTTCTTTATCACTCTAGGGAATATGTACGCTAAAATACTCTATCATATTAGGCTATATCCCTATCAGCTTTAGAATGGCTCGTCTATAATATCTATTGGAAGCTCGATTGCTTGTGGCTGCGAGTATATCTGCTTTTTCCAATGTGTGTTGATTAAAAGTTTGCCACTAATAATCAAAACATATTTAACTATCAATGCAAATATTGTTTAACCGGCTGAAATACGATGACATCAATGAGTGTACCTGCCAGGTGAGGTGTGGTAAAATCTCACGTTTGATCAGCTTTGAGTTTAACACAAATAGTTCACAAATTTTGCTTTGAAGAAATTCATTGAGATATTGGATAATTTGATGAAGCCAGGCGATCATAATCAAATATGACGCAGATTTGTTCCCACAGATATTATCAAGTTAACTTCGTTCATTAGTCACCACCTCAATGCGGGTACGTACTGCTGAAGTTTGCGAATTGCATAAATAGACAAGATCTGTGGACAACATCGTGCAGTTATGAAGATACTCTATCGGCGTCAAGGTTTTGACTGCAGTTCCGTTGAGGGAATGAAGAAAATGAAATTCCACTACCAAACAGTAGGAACAATCTCGTGAATAAGAGTATCTCATATTGACTAATTTCACACTTTTTTCACTCATTCAATCGTCGAAGTTGAATTGAAAACCACATCCGTTTTCATCACAAATCAGTAAGCAGTGATATTAATATGATGCTTTTTGTGTTTTACTCAAGAGATATGATTATCATCTTTTGAAAGTAGTTTGTTAGAAAATAATAGTGCTTTTTTTTGTCGTTTCTTTTGTTTTTTTTTCTTAAATGTCATCTCGAATAATTTATTGTTGACGTTTAGAATATATTCTTGATATCATTTTCTCCCGATTTGGTCCCCGCAAATGAACAAACTCTGGAAAGAGCTTTCAGCGAAGATTAGAAATGACCAATGAAATTAACTTTTCTAGCACGGTCGTTGAGCAACTAATATTTTTCAATGCATTTGTACGCTTTGAAGAATAAATTTCGAATTGGATTCTTATAGGTAACGAATAGGTTATGTTAAGCACCTCATCCATATTTCAAAGCATTTATTGAAACAATTCTTTGCTCATATTTATTTATTAGATGAAAATATTCGATTTTGAAATTATTTTTCTATCATAGAAAAAAAAAACAATTTTGCAGTGAATTGATAAGATGTGAAGCATTTTGGAGAGTCAATAATAAATTCGTTTCCTCTTCATAGATGTTCACGAGAAGAATGGCAAACGATATAATATCTCATGGTGAAGTGACTGCTTTTATTACGATAAAGAGTCAAAATTTTTGTAAGTCAATTTAACTCTTATGTAAACATATATAAATTTTGAGAATTTTTTAAAGCAAATTATCTATATTTTCAAAAAAAAATATTCGCTGGAATTTAAATTTTTTCTTATGCAAAAATCTCTTTCATTTTTTAGCCTACTTTAACAGATGGATTTGACTACTCGTCAAGAAGATGCGGTTGTCAGATGTGAATGATGCACAGTTGACGATTGAAAACTTTTTCGGCAATGAAAAACTCAATACGATTGTTCCACATCATGACATTTTTGAATGCAAATAGACATAATTTGAAATAAATGCCAAAAACTGCCAAATAATGCCGAAAAGGTTAGTGCGTGAGATTTTCGTTAGTTGAACATTTCCACCAGCGATCTTATTAGGGAAAATGGTGGAATGAGCAATAGTTGTAGTCCGATGAGCAATGTAGTCAGGAATGAGCATATGCTCGTTGAGAAAGCTAATCAACGAGAATTTTGCCGTTGCAAATATGGTGAATGTTGGGCAGCTAATCTTAGGCGTCAATCTGATATGCCGAATTTGATTAAAGAGTGCTTTTGGCAATCTTTTCCCAATTGTCTTAAGAATTATTATGCGGAAATATTGGTATCGGGCTATGTGAATTGAAATATGAGAGAAATTATCAACTGAGGCGATCACTTCAATAGATATGCGCTAGCATCTTCATATTTTTCTAGAGATGGTGCTATAGAATAATAACACCAGTTCAGCTTACCTATGATCTTCTAAAGTTTCGTGGAGCAAGGTATAAGGGTGATTTCTCAACCGATGGTGGTATAATCAGCACATCGGATAGTGAAACTGCATGAGACAATTTCCTCATAGAATTTAATAGAACTTAATTTCGTCTTAAATTAATAATGATGCATTGAATTAACAAAAGAATTTTATATAATAAATTCCTTTACATAGAAATAATGAAATATAATTGATGAATTACTTAGAATATTCTAATTATTTTAGAAATTTCTACAATCGAAATATTAAAGTACGTTCTTTAAACAAGCACTCAGAAATTCAACAATTCTAAATTCGTTGAATTTTTCCCACTGAATTTTTCAATTGTTTCCAAATATATTCTTTCAATTTAGCAGCGAGAACAACGAAAAAAGAAGATTTGCTAACGAAAAAATTGAACATCGATAGACGTGAAATTGAGCAACTCAATCGGGCTGTTTTCTGCGCATGTGGTAATAAAACACGATATGTTGTTCTCGTACTTGGATCACTCTACCTCTCAATTCTTATGTCAACGTCAGTTATTTCAAGTTCTCATTAGTGAGATAATGTCAATCAAATTTAGACTAATTTCAAACATCACCGATATTAGTACTAGCCTAATTGACAGTTGACTCATGAACTTTATGCAAATTTATTGCTTTTTTGCTATTGATACTTTTCATAGATATCTTCTAGTAGGTATTTATGCAATACTTTAGAAAGTATATATCATTTAAAAATAAAATACTCTTGAATTGCTATAAGCTGCACTCACTTATCGTGAAAGCTTTCGATGAAAGCAAAAAAAAAGCTTAATTATGAAGAAATTCTATTCGATAATAAAATTAGAAGAAAAGAAAATTGCTTGATATAATTATAACTTAGTAAATAATACCTCAGTAATCTTCCTTAGAGAAATACTAATAATAAAGTTTTCATGATTAAAGCGTAATCGCATTTAATACAACATATGTGGCAATGACCGATATCAAATCATCACCTCTTTATAATGTTACACAAACAAAACGCACTATCAATTATAACGATCCATCATTGTCGATGTCAGAACGGCGATTTATTCATACGACTCTTCAGAAGAGCATTTTATTCGCAGGTGACATTTCGTTCGTACTCAAAAATGCATCTTAGAGAGTAAATTTAAACACCTGCATTGAAATATTAAGAACTTCACCAGGTAAACAGTTTTTTTTGGATAATGAAAAAATTTTTCCACATATGCTTAGATTAAAACAATCTGCGTTGAGGAATTAAAAAAAATTTTTTTTGAACTAAATAATCACAGAAAATTTGTAAATTTTGTGATTTCATTAACTAATCATCCATAATAAGTAAGTAAGTAATAAATTGCGAAAGATCACTCAGAATTCGTGCAAAGTGAAAGGAAATCGCTTTAAAATTTAGCAATTGTTTCGGAGAAAGATGAGGAAAATTCACTGAATATCAAAGGTAAATCTTCGTTAATTTCAATGCAATTTATGTGAAGAATGTTCAGTTTATTTCGGCAATTATCACATTATAATTGCAAGAAGATTATGCGGATTCGATCAGATTGAATTTGCTCCTCTGATCAACAGTAATCCTTAGTTGATTAATTACTTGTTATTGGGGGTTAGCGCCTACTTATTCTCGAAACTTGATATAACAGCTTTCTACCGCTGAACGATTTTTTCACTTTTGGCAGAAAAGATTGCAGAAGGGTCCGAAAGACTGTTATTTGCAAGCTGGTGAAAGGCTCAATATGAGCATAGAAAAATACGGAATTTGGGCTTTTTTTTCATAAATGAGCCTAGAAGCCTGAGTTTGCTGCAGATTATGAACGCATTGAATGGTTTCCAATTACGCACACAAAACATATTCTCTGTTTACGTTGGATTAATGCAGATTGCCCGACTTTATTAAGTTGTGCATAAGTACAGTGTATTGATCTATGATAACATTTATGCTAGTTGTTAAGGTCATCCGACTGGCCGCTGCTTCCTGAAATCTAGTGGGAAATTTTCGCCACCTAAAAAACTGAGATTATTATTTATTGTACTGCAATGATTTCAGCTGTATTCATTGGCGCATTGGCAGGCGCTATTCCCATTGGTTTGGCAATTAGCAAATTTGGTACTCGTAAGGTGATTGCGGTTGTCGGTATTTTCAATACGCTATTGACAGCTTTAATACCAGAAGCTGCGTGCAATGGTTTTTATACTTTATGTGTTGTACGTTTTTTTCAGGTATAAACGCATATTCTTCCTTGAATAGAGATTGTGTAATGCAAGAAAAATGCAAAAATACTATATCATTTATTCATTGCTACTCATTAATTTCAGTGCAACGATTTTTATAAGGTTTGAAATAGTGTATCCTATTGATAAGGAAAATCTTTCGCAAGGGTAACTCAACACTGAAATTTGCATAATAAAGTCTCATGAACCATTATTTGCTTTATGCAAACCGAGCAGGTAACTACCAGGAATTCGGTTACTATTCCCAACCGCATCAATATATATTTTTTTGATATTATCCTTTTGGCCGTTCCAGTTGTCGTCGTAAAAGCCACAAAATTGATAGACATAATCTATGACTCGGAAGAACTATGAATCGTTATGCTGTTTTGTAAGTGAGCTTTTGTGCTGAAATTTTTCAGCTTCTACTTTCAAACTTCTCCACAATGGTGGTAGAGTGCGTCTTTCCTTTAACATGGCTCGTTTTACAAGGAGTCCTGAATAAATTCTAACGATAGTCAACTACATAAAATAACTCAATTTCAATAATAAGTAAAGCTACTCGAATGGCTACTGCACAGATTATAGTCACAATAGCAAATGAAACTGACATTCAAAACTTCATGACCACAAATAAAAATGAATGAAAGTTCACTTGCAGGGTTGTACCATATCAAATCTTTTTCCTGTCGTAGGCATCATAATGTCTCATTGGTCATCTTTAAAGGAAAGTGGACTATTTATATCGTTACTCTCAGGGTATTATCAACTTTCTAGTATATTTAGTATGCCTATTTCGGGATGGATGTCATCGTTTGGTAAGTTATAAGCAGATTTCCCTCTGATGAAAACCATAACTGTAACGTTGCTTACTGCCTTTCCACACATTCATTACAGGATTTATTGAGTATAAAACCATTTATCAGTGCACGTAGGTGATAAAATAGATGAAATCAGATGCTCTTCGACTATGAAAAAAGATTCAGAAGTTAGCAATACGCTATGAAAATCGCCCATTTGCGCCATTGAAGCATTGAGATCTCTACGAAAACAGATGAATTCGAACTTTCATTTAGCATTTCCATTGCAACTTAATAGCTGTAATATGATTTAAAGTCTTTGATTTCAATGAATTCGAGCAAAATGTTTTGAACTAGCTTTGCTTTAGTCATTGTAGTGTGATGATGAATCACTTCGGTTAATTCGATTTCAAGATTTCAGGTGGTTGGCCGTCTGTGTTCTATGCACATGCAACAATATGTGCAATTCTATGCTCTATATGGATTCTATATTTCAGGTGCTTCAACGTCTGTTTTCTATGTTTTCACTTTATTCACTAAAGCTTTTTTTTTAAAACTTTTTCAACGATTTCACAGAGGATTTTTGCAGTGAATTACTAATTTAACTGCTAAAATTTTACTATTAGAGCGCTTATAATGAAGAAGATTGTATGTAATTTATAGAGATCGCCCACATAAGCATCCTTTCGTTGGTGCGAAAGAATTCAGGAAGATATCGGTTGGAAAAATCGACGTTATATTCAAACCATCAAAAAAGGTTTGAGATTATTGCCAAAATAATATTGTGTGATGTTTTAAATCAGCGCAAGCATTGCTAAAATATTTGTATATCAAAAATAAAATTGAAATACGATGTTAAATATATCTATACGTTGCGTTCATAGATTTTATCCACAATATTAGATGATAATATTAGGTGATAATAATATCAGAAATTTTTTATTCTTTTCTCGATGAATTGTTTACAACAATTTTGCTTGCAAATTTCTAAGTAATCTTTTATCATTATCTTAAGCGCTTCAATATCAAATTGCACATACTTCGAAATTTCTATTATTGAGAGAGGATTGCGCAGCGTAGACAAGATGATTGAAATGGTTCTTCATTTTGTTATTTTTTATGGTCTTTTGCTTATCTTCTAATGAAAATTTGTGGGCGGAATAGAAATGTTTATTAATTGACTAATCGAAAATTTGCATTTATGAACGATCAACTTCTTGCAGCATTAGTTTTCAGACTCCTTATAAGGAAATTCTTACAAGTTTACCGATTTATGCGATATGGACTGCTATTATCGGTACATTTTATGCCACACAGCTCACGATTACTTTCCTTCCGATGTATTTCACTTGGGTGCTTGGAATTTCGACGACTAGCACTGGCTTTCTCTGTTCTATTCCACTTGCACTACAGGTATATATATGCATCAATAAATCCTTGTAGTAAAATATGTGCTCATCTGCTCGTCGCGTAAAAGTAATAGAATTTCTGATATTTATAGTATATTTTAGTACCACATTTGCTCATGCATTTTAAGTTTCGGCCAATTTCAAAAAATAGCTGGATAACATTATTTGCATCTGAAAGCGCCGAAAATATCTACCATTTAGCAACAGTGGTATGTCTTCTCAATAAAACTAAGGCACTTTGCGTTCTATGAGACTCTCTTATCTAACAATGCCAAAATTTCAAAAAATTAAACGACACAACACTATGACGTCAAATACTTTGGCACTCTTTAAACATATCACTAACAGGCACTTATCCTTGACAACAAGCTGTCAATAAAGGCAAATTTGAAAAATGTTGGTCGTATATACACAGGAAGAACATAGGAAAAAAAAGTCTCTAAATAACAAAGGACGCTTAATTTTGAAACTGAGATGATCTCTATCGATAGGCGATCTGAAACCCTCACCGTCGTTCCAACAAAATTTCTGTCAACGATTTTTTTCCCCATATTGGAACAATGAATGATATTTCAGCTATTATTGAAGATAGTGAGTGGAGTGTGCAGCGATCATATAAGCTTCATATCGGAGAAATGCAAGCTACGAATTTTCAACTCATTGGCACAATACGGGTGTGCAGTTTTACTTGTTCTTCTAGCGTTTTCACCGCCCAATGATATCCGTATACATGTGACACTTGCTATATTGCCGTTAGGCATGCTTGGATTCGCTGCCGGTGGTTGCAGTAAAAGTGCTGTCCTTGTCGCAAGGCAATATAGTCCAACGGTGATGGGATTTGTTCAGGTGTGTATTCCCACTTGTTATTGGTATAGTATTGTGGTTTTTATCGCTGAAAACACGGTCTACCTGAGAAACAATCTTGAAAAGAGATGCCGACTTGTGGATAGCCATTATCGACATTATCCTTGGCCTCTTTTCAAGACGAAAGAAAACTTTCAAAGCATCAAATACGACTTCCTATGCTATTATGGCTTTTTTAAACGAACCAATATTTCTGTGATGTTTTGGGCTAAACAGTTTATGAAAAAAGTTTCTCCTTAGTGTTTACAATGTTCTAATTATTTTTTGATGCAATGATACGATCAATAGGAATATTTAGTGCACAAATTTCAATTTTCGTAATTTTTTGCCAAATTCACATATTTCATAGATAATAATAAATACTACGTTGATTCAATAATTTGTATAGCAATTAACTTCGTTCAATACGCTTATTTTATTATTTCCAATATAAAACTAGATAAATCTATGTGAATTCGCAGATAATTTGAGAATTAAGCGAATTATCAACGTAGTTTTCAAAATTAACAATGTAATATGATCGCATAAGGACAGACTCTCCTTATATTGGATGATATTACTCTCTTTTTTTTTGCAGGTTCTAATATGCTTGACACTTTTTTCGGGTTCATTTATCGTACCGTGCCTAACACCCGACAATACATTCGAGCAATGGCGTCTTGTATTTTTCGTTTATGCGGCTGTACTCTTCATTTGCAATACCATTTTTATCGTATTTTGTTCGGCAAAACCAGCTAAATGGACATTATGCGATGATATTTAATATTCATTCGAGGATAAGAAAGATAAGAAATTTATTTAGCTAATAGAAATTCTTTATGTAACAATTTTTGTCCATCGAAGAAAACGACTATGAGCAAATCGATAAAGAAAAAATAGCCTTTTAAAGAGTCATATCTAAAAATTCAACTGCCATGAGACGCTTTTCTTTCATATTGAGGATCAAAAATCAAGCTTAGAAAATTTTTATTCATTTCCTCAAGGGAAAATTTCCATAAGAAGCTTTGAAAATGGAAGGAATTATTTTTGTTCATTCATTCCGGCATCAATCTCTAACGATCGAAATTACGAGTGAAAAAAACGTTTCAGTTGCCCGAATTTCAAAATGAGCAATTTGTAATGTTCAACTTATACCTGTAGAGTGCAATCGCCAAGAGATGCAATGTGTCGTGGATGAAGTTGTGGACTGTTTACCCATGTGCATAAGGCAATTATGGAATAAGTGGATGAGAACGCATGTGAGACCTAGGTAGTGAACATGAATGAGGCCTTCCTATGCTTTCCCACGTTTAAGGAAAGCGTGGCAGAAGGTACACTTCACAGAGGTGATCGACAAATCTAAATAACCTGCTGATGGTGGAAAAAATTGGAGTATTCCACCTTTGGTAACGATCGATCAATGCAGGTCAGCTGTCAGGCAGACAGCAATTACGCTCTAATGTAATTTCGTGTTTTCACCAGGGATCAAAAAGGACTGATATTAGAGTGCGTTGAAGAGGGGGGGGGGGAAATGGTGACACCTGTGGAAGGAAAATGGGTGACACCTAAATGTTTTTCTCGCAAATATGATTTTACACATGTGTTAAAATCATCATGAAATAAAGGTAGACGATTGAAATCGTATTGTGAGTCCTCGAAGCAGAACGGAATGAAGGAGAACAAGATCGTCACACTAAATCAAAAGATCGGAAGAATATTCGAGTGAATACTGCGAAATCAAATTGCCAAAAAATAATAGCGCTACAAAGGCCGACATAAATCGATCTTGATGCGTAACCGTCAGGAAGCCTTTCTCATTATTTACCTAATACTTAGCAAACATTCATTCACCTATTCAAAATTCTATTAGAAAGGCCAAAAGAATGACTTCATCAATAGTAGTGAATTTGAGCAGAAATAAAAAATAGAGCGTTATATTCCGTGCTATGCAATTGCAAAATTTGCATTAAAAATTATGTTTAACAAAACAATATAAGCGATTTTTTTTTGTTCAAGGAAAAGATGAAGCAAGATGATGTCATTTATTAAAGAGGCGATCATTGATCATTTTTCTCCACTATTTTTTTGCGTTTTCTTTCATACATTTATAAAACGTCTTCCAATTATGTAAGAATCAAATTTTTGCTTCGCGGAAGTAAATATTTCCCCCTCAAAATCATCATTTTTGAAAAATTTCTTTGCATACAATGCTAAAAGATAAAAATTCCTATCAGTACTCTCAATATTTTTCTATTTATTATCAATGTCATATACGTTGATTGATGAATTTCAATTAATGTTACATGTTATATCATAATATATGTATTGCATATTTATCTATTATATATCAGATTATCTCATACTATAGACGATACTAATGAATGCTTAATAGCGAATATATATGCGAAGAAAAATTTTCCTCAAATTTTTATTTTCATAGCGTTTTTCCGACCAGAACTTAACGCTTTGATAAATTACGTCTTGCTTCGTTTAATTGTTCGACAATTCGACGTGATAACACTAATCGTATAGCTGAAAATAAACTTATATTGAGTGAAAAAGCTATGAAAATTCTTGTGTTCATATTTCGTGGAAGTGGCACCTATCAACACTTTCAACAATATCAGAGAAATACAAAAACATTGTTACCTAAATATTGCCGGTCTTTATGCTCTGTTTGAATTTTTCGGTATTTATAATTCTAGTTATTTTATTCGTTCTATGTCTTCATCTCTATAAGAAGTTTTCTTAGTAAAATATCGCTGAAATTAGGTATTTACTATTGCTAGTGTTGATTTTTGATTGATGAAATGCAAATTCGCTAGTGATAAACTGAGATGATCGAAATTCTTGCCTTTATCTCTAGTCTCAAATCTGCTTCCTTCATATTCACCGATCTGTAACGGTGTTCCATGTTGCGTACCGGCTAATACTGCGAGCAAAAATCGATGAAAATTCTTTAGTGTTGGTGAACAACGATTATTGCATTCTGATTTTGCAGAACTGTAGTAAAGCTGAAACGTGAAAATTCAAGAAGTTACTTCAGTAGTTTGGGTTCAATCCCCCCCCCCCCCCAAAAAAAAAAAGAAATTAAGCATCGGTTCTTCATGCATCCATGTGAGCTGTGAGATTTTTTAGTAACAGCTGTACTATGAAGGTGAAGGAGGTGGGAGCAACGAGTTAGTTAACCTCGGATATTCACTTCTTCTATTCAGAACCTCGTAATAGATTTATCAGTACTAAAATGTTAATAAAAAGTTCGACTGTGAGAGCAGCTCCTCTCCTTCCTCACTCATCTTTTTCGCTCCGTTGCAAGCCAACTGTCTTGCTCTAAAATCATCACCGCATTTTCGATTTAAAACTATCGGTGTTCAAAATTTAAGGCAATAATGCTGAACAATACTGCTAACTTATCGCTGACAGAGCTGGTGAAAAAAGTCATACGGAAGTTGATCTGCTCTTTATTTCTGAGCAATCATCACAAAAACTCCGAGCAAATATATAGAACCGCCTTTAATCAAGTCTCGAAGGGAATTTCGATCCGTTAGACCTAGCACATATTGCAAATTCACTCTGCATGATATCGAGTTAATTTCGAAATGACTAATGAGGTTTTTAATCAACAAATTTGCGAAACAAATCTATGGATCGAGAATATAATAACATAGCGACGATGTTCGGCTTCAATTGTTTCAATGCAAAATAACCTCAGATGTCACCTTAAAGCTTACCGGTTTGATGTGGCTTTCTTCATGCTGAGCGACGAATGTAACCAGTGCTCGTATAGACTTTTCGTATTGCTTTATACTGCTCCATTTGTAACTAAACAGTTGCTAGCCTCTAAAACTATGAGATGCGAAGTGAAAGAGGAACTGAATTAAAAATGCGAGATACTTGAGCGTGGAGATAGATTTAAGTGTCATTTCAAGCAAGCATTCATCAGCACTTTTTGAGAAATTGTCATTTAAGGCTATAATTGCTCGCAACCAATGAATGATGTTTCTATTCTTTGCGAGCGATTCTCGCTCTTTTGAGCGCATTTATCGATGAATTCGACGTTTTTGCATGCTAAAGTCTTCAATCCAATACTCAATGAGGGTGGTATGCCGATTTCTGAATACGATGATTTGAAAAGCAATGAGAGGGCACACTTATGTAAAAACTGTCATGGAAATTAGCATATCGGTAGACTTTCCTGATGCGATATAATTCTCACCCCACCTCCCTCCTCCTATCCCTTCCCCCCGCTCCTCCCCGCCCCCCTTACCCTACTATCCCCACTTAATGTAATTATTCATTCGAGCGTGAAGGATTTTTATAAGCATTCCGATTTGTGCAGACATGTTTCAGTTAACATTCTAATCATCTAAGAGGGCCCTTTTTTCGCCATTTTATCACTGCCCAATATCAAAGATCACCTTTGCAATGCACAGCTAACTATCAACGCCATCTATGCGACACACAATTTACTAGCCTTAAAAAAGATGAGAGAATTGAAACAATTATAGAATCGTTTACATTAATTTACCGCATTCCAAAAAAAGAATTCAGTAAAAATAAATTTCAAATGAAAAATGCGCTAACATCACTAATAAATCAGCAAACTGGTAGAAGATATCTCCTATGAAAAGCCGACGATCGTTTTCATACCTGAAAGAATTTCAATATTTCGACCATATATAAGGTAAAATATCTGTCGAGAAGCCTTCTAAAATTGAAGAATTCGAAGATTCATAATTAACTGGAAGTGATATCAAGAATTCTTAAATGAAATATGGCAGTGATAAATCAAGAAACACTATGTAGGCATGATATATATATATATATATATATATATATATATATATATATATATATATATATATATATATATATATATATATATATATATATATATATAATTGATAGGAATTTCATGAGAAAAATATTTTGAGCAGCTAAGAAATGCCATACAAAAATTATATTTATTTGGTGATATCGTCGAATAACATGAAAAAGCAGCTGCTCACATATAATCGAGAATTGGCGTTCCTTGCTTCCGTGATGTTGGAATCTTGAGATTTTCAATAATAAACTCGAAACGAACCATAGAACGATGGAGTCGGGAGTATGTCCAGGTGCATGAATTACTTGAACAATATTGCGCAATTCGCGTCTATCACCCAATAGAATGATCTCTTCATCGGCAAGCCAGCGAGTAATTTTGAATAATTTCACCTAGAAAATTTCTCATCGACAGTTCTACTCGCTTATAACTATAAATACCTTTACCGGAAGTATAATGCTGAAATTTAATCGCTTTCCTACAAACGCGAAACGAATCATGTGAATCACCATTGCTTGGTTGCTTGCCTTTTTGCTGTTATTTTGACCGCATACATATGCAGTTATAACCTAAATAATTGTTAATACTCAAATGCTTGAATGAATCCTAATGGAAATATTACTCTCGCATACATTATTTTATCAAAGCACCAATTTTGTTTCTATTTAAGCAAATTGTTGCGACTATTGATGCTATTTTTTAATGATTAAGCAAAATATTTATGTTATTTCAACAGTATGCATCGATGTCATCTAAAAGAGGAGATATTTGGTTTCAATAAATATCCTCCTTGGTCTGTATATCAAGTTAAGCGTCCCATGCACGCGTCTTTGATTGGTGGAGACATTTCTGTGATGGCATTCTAGACTCATCGTAGAACGTTTGGATTGTCTCAGAAGCGAAGAAAGAGGCATTATAGAGCCGGGCAAGATCGCGCAAAGCGCCACAACCGAGAAGATTGACATCGAGTACACGTATAGGAAAATGTAAAAAACTTGCACTTTTATATCCCTATATCGTCAGATGTTTCATCACTATGTAGTTGTTGTCATTTCGTGCAATTTCATCGATTATTTAGATTGTACTCACGATGAACCATTTGCAATCTTCTTCGCCATGAAGAATGGCAAAAAGAAGAGAACATTTTTCGCAATGGCTGCATAAATTTCGACTCATATAACAGCTTACCTCCCAATCGTATTGCGTATCACGCAGCTTCGTGTACTTTTTGTCAGCATTCGATGCACAAAGACTTTCAACGTTATGAGATAAGCCAAGCTTTCCGGTCGTCGAGAAACTCCAATTGCTTCCAGTCTTAAGCAACGTAAGTGTTTCCGTTGAGCTATCATCGACAAAAAGATTGAGAAATACTTGAAATGAGGGTCATAACGTCATATTGAAATGAGTTTGCAAGTTTTTTCCGCATATGGATAGCGGAATATCGAAGAAGATAATAGCTTATTAAGTCCAAATAGCAGAAAAAAAAACCAAGGAAACAAATACTGTTGAAGTGCAAAGATATAGCAAAAAAAAAGTGTTTCACACCACTAAAAAACACATTATGAGGCGCATTATGCGTTTTTTAGCAAAGGTGATTTTAGCAAAAGTTTCTAAAAGAAAAACAAATAAAAATATTGGAAAAATTTTCACGAAATGTAAAATTATTTCACTTGCATCACTTGCATCATAAGTCTAAAATCTAATCGCCTAAATTAGACACTTATCGAATACGATTAATTAGAATTTTTGGTTCTTCTTTCAGATTTGCAAGGCAATTTTGTATTTGTTCGATTTGTACCCTTTAAACGATATCATCACTATTTATCTCAGAAGTTCACTGCTAAAATCGGCGATTGATAACCAAGTATAGGATCGAAGAATGAGCAAGTTAGAAAGTAGAACAAATCGATTACAACAATTTTAATAATCATAATAACTGCAGTATGAATTAATAAGAATAAATGCTAAAAGTGAAAGAAAAATTGGCAAAAAAAGAAGGACACAGCTAAGAAAGATCAGCAAACCTGTTCAGGATGGTTGTGCGTATTGAGGACAATCAATTTTTGCTTATCACCAATAACGCCACTCGATCGAATGAATTTATTCAAATCACCCGAGCCACAACCCGTATCGATCAACAAAGCTCAAATGAACACTATGAACGGATCAATATCAATCAATCTGAACCGATCAATCTCACTCATCTAGAAACTTATAAAAAGGCAATTGACAAATCTAAACTGTGCTTTTAGGCGGGGTAAGAGATGTCAGTTTCGATCCTCGCCTAGCGTCTAAGGCGGTTCAACTTGTCACGCGGCAAAAGTCAATCTACCGACGGTATTCGCTACCGTTAGCTAGTGTGAAAATGATAACGATAGCTTTTTCTCTTCATTAAGCAAGCCAATAAGCATAGCAATACTCTATTCCATATCGCCGTTTTTGTTACCTGAAGGTTATAAATGCCTCGAAGGATCAGCTAAACGATATTATAAAATTTAAACTTTCAGCGTATATGGGCAGGAGGGGAAGGAGAGGGCGAGACTGACTGCGAGAGGATGCTTGAGACTTCTTATGAAGTTATTGGTTTATTCGTCCACTTAACGTGAAAAGATAGAACCTTTTTCATCGCCAACGATGAGGTACATATATGGTTGGCGATCCCATTGATCCGCTTCTTTAATGCAATGTACATTTCCGGAGATCTGTTCGATACTGTAGCATGTTTGACCCGTTGGACTCATTCTAGCGGCGCCTAGCATCGTTTGACCTGACAGCCATGAAATAAGAGATTATTGCCCGCATCTTAGAATAGAGCTTTATTCAACTTTCTGCGCTGCTAGAAATAGGCCAATAGTATTCAACATTTCATCATTTGCTTCACATAGTTTTCTTTGGTGTCAGCTAAATTGTTCAATTCTTTCGTCCTAATAAAAAAAAAACATGACAATGCAAAGAAAGTATTGCACGCAGCAAAAAGCTTCTGGGTTGAAATTCGTTGCGGCTTTTTGAATTAACAAAACATTCAAATTGAAGCTTGAGTTATGAAACCTGGTGGCTCTAAACATACCGTAAAATGACCTCTTATACCAGATCTCACTTCGACTTATCGACTTCGAAAGAAATTATAAACGTTTAAAGATGGACAGCTATTCGCTCTATACCACTCTTTTTTTTCATTTTAATCCTGGCAATCTGGAAAAGAACAGATTTTTTGCAAGAAACGCCTGTGAACAATCGAGGTACGTAAAATATGAATGCATCATTGCTTCGTTTTTTTTTCTCTGATACCTCATGAAGACGGTTGAAACGGTGCAGGGATTGGTCCAACGACTAGCCACTTTATCTGTTGAGTTTCTGAACTGTATCTGCCTCCTCCCTCTCGTATGAGAAAAAAAAAACTGAGACTTCTGGATTGAAACCTCTCATCTCACCAACTTTCTTCATCAGCTTCACAAGGAAGTGACGCGATATCGAAAGGCATATGTCCCATCACATCCTCTGAGTCTTATTTTTTGTGCTCACACCATCATTTCTCATTTTTTGGTGCTTGCATAATTTTTGACGAAGAAAAGAAATGGATTAAGGGATAAAAGCTATTGTTCACAGATGTCACAAGGGACCCTTCAGATTCTAGAGCGTTTTTCGGTGATTTTGAAATGATATTTTAGCAATTATTTAGAAAAAAAGAATTCAACGAAAGAAGCGAACAAAAGCTAAAGTCGAGGAACTAGGAACAAAGATAAGATGAATATGGTGGTAATCGAAAGTTTCGCCATCAAATCACTTATTCATAGAATTGTAGTCTCTTCAATATTAGACCACATTGAACATCGCCATTTCCTAAGTGTAATCGAGTCTCCAATAGCCTTCAAATGTGAACCGTCGACGGGTTGTAGCTATAGAGGTTGATGTATTCGGATACTGGAAATGAGGTACTCAAACATATATCTGCAAAAAAGAGCCGATTAATTTCATTGTGAATGAGCCTATTCATGAGGCTATACATAAATTATGTGCTCTCTAAGTGCACCGTGATCATTCAACCTCCGATGAATGTGAACTGTAACTGCAGAGAAACATTCACTAATAAATAAAATATACATAATTTCGCTATCGTTATCGAATCATGGAGGCAATATATCTTTAGCTGTTTATTGTAAAATTTATCAATTTTAGGGTGGGGTTGAAAATAATTTGTACTAAACGAACGTTGCAATGCTATAAAGAGAACCTTTCAACGTAGAGCTTTAACGCAAAATGCTACTTTCAAGAAGAAAACTAGGAAATTGGACTGACGAGGGACATAACATCACCCACTTCAGCCTATCAATCGAACAGATTAGCCAATAGTGACGGAATGCATTTTCGTGTGAATACACATGTCCCGATAGAACAAAACAGGTCTCCTGGTAATAATATCTTAATAAAAAACCTCTTCTGACTACACGTGCAAATTACCCAATGAACTCTTATCTAAAGGCTCAAACAGGGTGAACCAGAATTTAGGAAATACATCTTTATACCTGTCACCGCCACGTGGTTCGTCAGCTAAAAATGAAGATTGGGCGAACACCTACGTATGCAAAGATATGGCGCGGCAATGAAATGATCTTTGAAAAAAATTTATGAAGTGATGGCTAATTTCTTACGATGCACCCTTTACTTGCTGCATTACGCCTGCACAAGAGTACCGCTACTGCCAAGAGTATGAAGACGGCCGCCTGTTTTAGGGCTTGAAAATCCTAGCGATAAAACAAAAAAGTAGCTTCTGGATGAAATAAACTCGAAAGTCATACAATCTACTTCTGGAGGAATTATTAATAACAAGTATGCTCAAAGAAGTTCCTTCTTTTAGACAGGAATAGGCCGGATCATTCGCTTTCCCTAACGCTTTTTCATTCTTAGCGGCAAATTTAACCCATTCCATCTCTCCGCTTATTCCTTAATTTCACAAATGGAACTGGCAACTACTCCCGCATACGCCTATTTCATTTTACCAAAATATTTCATGCATCATTTTTACAAGTGCATCATTCCAATGGAAACTGATAGCGTATTGCTTAGAATTTTCATTTAAGGCGTTTATAATGAATATATTTCAAAGCACTGTGCAGCATTTTTCCACACATAGATGTTTTTTCAAAAATTACATGCATTTAACTCCTCTCCTCCTCTCGCTTTCCATGCAATTTCATCTTCACCCCCTACCTTTTTCCCTTCCATATCGTCATTCAACTGCTCCGCTTAATCATTTGTGTGATGTCTTAATGCACACTCGCACAACCTCGCTCGCAAGCGCATCTCCGAAGTGGATTCAATGCGTGCATCACATCTAATTGTCATGGCTTTCATGTTGGCTAATGAAATTACGAGACGAGCAGATATGCACACATTCAGATGCGCATTTTTTACGTCATGACAATGCAATCCATGCCACTTTCCGCTGAAAATCTACTGTCCGCAATCCACTTGTAATGTTGCTACATTGCAATGGTAAAACCATCATGTAACCAATCGCAATGCATACAATGTCAAACGGGTTTGTAAGCACGCCGCCATACAAGCGGAGAAAATGCGCAATATGACAATGCAGAGATAGACACATATCACTGAGCTCGATGTGTGCAAACTAGTCGCTGCGCGCTAGTTCCCACAACTGAACGCGAGAGTGGAGTCGCAGCGTGGGCGTCAACCACAACAATAATAATAATCATAAACTTGTGAAGTTTGCATAAACCGAATATAAGCTCACCTTACCAGCGCTGTGCAGTTGAAGGTAAAACTCTCGTGGTTGGGCGCACAATTACACTCTCCGACAAATTTAATGACCATAGGTGAGCACGAAGCAATGGACTTCTTTGTTTTGCGAGGATCTGGATAAAACGAAGTCATTCATTTTGTTTTAGATGAGGCAGGTCATCAAAGATGCTCTAGGAAAACCTAGAATAAATCGTTCGTAGTTTTAGAATTTTTCGAATTTTCACATCACCGTTGAAGTATTTCAAATATACGGGAGCTCAACACTTCTATGTTTATCTATTACTATATCCATTTAAATCTAGCAATACTCCGTTCATCATATAAATGCTTCATATTGATAGTGTCAAGTATGTCAATTATCTTTATCAAGAACTCTTCCATGTTAGAAATCCATCTTTCATTGTATCATTTCCAAAAAAAAAAAAGAATTTCCCATAAAAATCGAAAGAAACTTCTCTTTCGCTAAGTTTACGAATAACAACGTGACTTCATCATCGGAATGCTTCTCTTTCATGTTGAGTGGAATTGCTGACTGCCGCGAACGATATAGATGATCGGAAGAAAAGTGAAACGTGATTGACAACTGCTCGTTAACTTTCTATCGCTACTATTGTTGCAGCTAAAGTTTGAATGTATTTCTTGAGAAACGTTTTGTT
Organism: Ascaris suum; assembly: GCA_013433145.1. NCBI lineage: Eukaryota > Metazoa > Nematoda > Chromadorea > Rhabditida > Ascarididae > Ascaris > Ascaris suum. The sequence continues at coordinate 13,061,863 of CM024169.1, read as the reverse complement.
TACGCCATGACGTATGCACAGCTGTGCTTCTATCCGTGCACTTGAGATTTACATGATTCAAATGAACTGATAAGGTCCTGGCAAGTCTTCGGTAGCTAGCTGCTGGCTATTACGCGTACATGAAAGTTGAAAGTGTCGTATCGGTGGATATGCATGTGTATTTTTTGTTCGATAGTTTCAATTCACTAACCACTGAGATTGGAGTTTTCGCATTCGATTAGCATCATACTTTGCATTATACGATGAAATCGAATATCAACTGTCAAGCAGACTAGAGTAAATCGAGATAAGTTGCAACTAAACTTGTCCAAAAAAAGCGCAAATAATAGCGTTTACATTCGATTAGGTCGCGAACTGAGTGAAAATAAGTAAGAAGGCGGTCCGATGAAGATGATTGTACATGTGCTTTACCAACCATGAATTATGAGACCAAATATGGCAAAAATTGTCAAGGAAAAAAATAAAACAAACGAAGGAGTGTGGCAGAAATGATTGAGAGTACATCAACATTTGCATTTTATATAACTGACCAAACTATTTCACGCGTGAGTATGCAAAATTGCTATTTGGTTGATTACTTCTGAAATAATTCGTCTTTTTAGTCGGAGCTCTCCAACTCAAGCATGACATCATCCGGTGTCTTAGTTGAGCATTCCAAAACATCTCTTAAAAAATGCCTTCCAACAATCGGCTAATGAATGTTGAATTTTTTTTGTCCAACAATGTTGAATTGTTTAAACCTAGTCTCTTCGTCAATGATCTCCTCTGCACGTAGAATATCTTTCAAGCTTCCACTTATCTGCCATCTTCATTTTATCGTCATAAGGCATCAGCAAATCTTCATTCCTCTTCGTTTGTTTGTCTTTTTATTGCAATATTTTTGCGACGCGACGTCTTGCAACGTTTTTAACTCATTTTCTACCATACAAAACTGATCGGTCATCCACTCAAAAGAGAAAAAAAAATTCGACATTTCTTGTCAATCTCGTCTTTTCACGTTTGATGACGGTATTCCATCATTCCGTTGCAAAGCGCGTCATATAACGTCCACACAGTTGTTCATCTCAACGTTGATATATCGCCTACTTGTCATCACTGCATTGCTAAGAGAAAAATTTCAACGGATGCATCGTTTTGCCGACAACCGAAATGATAGCAGTAAAATTTTATTATGAAACTTGCAGCATTTATATAAAAGTTACGACATTTTTGTATTTTTCTTTGAAAAGAAATTTGTGGATCAAGCTGTATTGAAATCAGACCATCCAGAGAGAGAGGTAATGGACAACGATTCGTGCCTTCCGCGCAATGGATAGACAGCAGGCGAAGAAGCGGATAAAAGTAATTAATAGTTTATGCATTTTGAAGTCATAAAGCCAGTTGTCGGAGTTTAGCAATGTGTACTTCTTAGTGCGACTAAAGCAAAAAATATTGACGACAGAAGTATCCCATAGGAGGTCGTTCTGTTAGCGCAACCGCCCGAAATATTGATGGCTACGAATTCGGACTCATTCTATCAATAATGTTTTCAATGAAATATTAGACAATAGGACGAATACCAATCTTTTTTTGTTCACGCTTAAGTAGCATAAACGGCAAATCCAAATGTAAACCGACGATTACAATGAAATCGAGCTGTAATTTTGCAGGCGATTTTGGAAAATGAGCATAAAGCGGCGGAAAAGCACCCATAGGTAGTGGCATGCATGTGACGTTGTGCATGACGACTATTATGTTGCCTGATCATAGGCATCCAATAGCGTTGAAGTATTTTGGCCAATGTGAATAGCATCAACCTAAATTACAGTCAAGTAAATTCCTCCCTTTATTGTTGGTTGGTTTAGAGCACACATTCATGCGGTAAGAAAATTTTTTCCGATTTGTCAAAAAAAACGTAGTCTATTTTGTTTTGTTGTGAACGTCTAGAAAATCAACGATGCTTAAATGATCGTTCAATGAATATGAGAATCTAGGAAGAGGTTCCATGCAGCAATAATATTATGAATAGAACTCTCGACTCGTAAATGCACACTTAAATAAATCAATAAATAAATTCATCTCTCAACGCATCAGCCAATTATGAAAAATTTATAGACAACGATAAACAATAATCAATCGTAATAAGATAGTTCTGAAATTAAACAATTCTCTTAGCGTCGAACGTCTGCAGACAATTGATTATTAAATATCGATTTTTTAAAATCGTTCATCAAACTTTCAAACTTCAGTTTCCTCCTCATATTGTTTAGCTTTTAATTTTTGTTGATTTTCAAGTTTCTATGGTGAAAAATCAAGATTGGCACCATGCCAACTTTGTTTTTTTTTTTTTTTGAAATGGCTTCTTGTATTTCGCATAAAGACCGCACATTTGCTTCGAAAATATTATTGGCGTTATTGTGGCAGCAATTGGATCGCAATCAGGTCATCTTCAAAAATCATAAAGCAAATGGAATGGAAAAATTCATATTTTTTTCTTTTGTGAATCACATCAGTCAAATAGCCTAATGACCTATCATTAATTGTTTTTCAACAGAAGAAGATTTTTATCACGTTTAACGTTTTAACACATTTATCACGTTTATCATGTTTATCACTTTTATCACGTTTATCACTTTTATCACGTTTATCACGTTTATCACTTTTATCACGTTTATCACGTTTATCACTTTTATCACGTTTATCACGTTTATCACGTTTATCATGTTTATCACTTTTATCACGTTTATCACGTTTATCACGTTTATCACGTTTATCATGTTTATCACTTTTATCACGTTTATCACTTTTATCACGTTTATCACGTTTATCAATGATCTATACTTTTCTGAAACAGTACGTTTCTTGGAGATTAATTTTATTGGATTTTTTATGTTCTATTTATAAATACATGCGCATATAATATTATGCATTTTGAATAAACCATGAATGCTTGCTTAAAACAATGAAATAATTCAAGAAACTATTTTTGCCAGCATGATATCGTTACATTCAGCGATCGATTCAAATCGCATGGTATGCATAAGTTAGAGCGGAAGATTCACACAACGAGTCAACTCCATTTCAAAATATCGTTGTTTGTAATAATGATAATCAGTTGTGAAGATTTATGATAAGTGTTTAGATCATATGAGCATCTCTAAACTGGATAATAAAGTACTTTTTTTTCTGCGGTGAATTAAATCTATAGAATTGTATTTATTTCTTTGTTTCAATCAATACTGCATTCATTACGAACAAATGTCTCTTCACATCGTTTCCACCTGCCCTGACGCAATGCCCCCTCTGATCTATCTGGCTCCTGCGGTTTTTAGGTGGGCCTCTACTTCACGCAGGTCTGAAAGTATGGGGCAAGAAATTCTAAATAAAACGAAACATGGGTTAGATTCATCTTCAGATATAACTGTCTTTATCGCCTTGCCTGGAAAGAAAAGTGAAGATATATTGTGCGTGAATGTGTGATAGTTATGTCTCTCGAGGTAAAACATGCTTACTAAGGAAACTTCACCGCCTTAATAGCATAAATCAAGTTACATTTACAGCTTCAATGGTTTTGATGAAGGGCGCGAAGGAAGTTAGGGGTTGAACATTCAAACAACCTAGTTTCCCCTTCCTTTTCCACTCTTTAAGATCCGAGAAGAGTCGAAAAAAATGGAAAATGGCTGATTAACGTCACTTCTCGTCGCAAAGTAAAATCTTCTGACCTCCCATACGCTTATCCTTTGAAGTTCCTCAATAATTCGTGGCAGTTGCCAAAACTTTCAATTATTTCATTTGGATCTTCATAACATCCTTGATTCCTCAAATATTATACATTCGAATAAAATCATGGAATCTCAATTATCTCATCTTCTTGCTTAGTTAGAGTAAAAACGCAATTATCAGCCAGCATATAGAATTTCATCGTTATTGAATTCTTCAATTCGATCAAGCGTTGAAAAAAAAGGAAAAAAAAACTGCGCTGAATGCTATAGAATGGATTAATGCACTATGAAATCGGAAGAGATGATTTATCTCAATGGGAATATTTTCTTTCTCAAACGATTGCAGTCATTATGAATTTTCTTTAAAAAAAAACGGGTTGTTTCAAGTGGAAATATTTAGAGAGAGAGAGAGAGAGAGAGAGAGAGAGAGAGAGAGAGAGAGAGAGAGAGAGAGAGAAAAAAAAAAGAATGTTGTAAAAACTATACATATGTTTAGTGTGATTGAATTTTTTTTTTCTCATCGATTTCTTCAAAATATAATATCTATAAACTATTCATCGGAGTTTTATGCGTTATATTAAATAGCAAAAGAAATTAATTATGAAATTTATTACCAAGGTAAATGGTTATATTCGATTAATTTTTAAATAATAATGTGACACTTCATTGATATAGAGGAGAATTTTGTCAACGAAATATTATTGATGAAAAATGATGATACCTCGTTGATCCTCTCTTAACTCACTGTCCCTTCCTTCGCACATCTTTCCAGAAAAAAGAGCCATAATGAGAGAATTATTGGATAAGTAGGCGTTATGCTCAAGTTCAACAAATATACTGATGATGTGTTGTGGGCAATTTGAAAAGCACTAAACTTGCACTTGAGATTAATATGCTCTCCTTATAAATTAAATCAACTAAATGATGAGATTATTGGGCACACAACTACATTAGTGACTAGTAAGAAGATGCAGTTAAATTCAGATGGGTCGAATATATTAGAGTGCCCATACTATGACATCATCTATTGGTTTTCATTATCGCTTTCGCATAGGATAGCTGCCAACTGCTTAATGCTGATGCAATATTGCGTAATTGCTAACATTGTTTTCAATGAGAAGATGCGCCTAATATCTCTCACAGGGGCGGTTCCGTTGGGTTAAAGTACCTCGTCGCCATTCGACAGCTGTGGCAAGTTGGATCAGCCATATTGCATACACAGTGAATTGCAAATGGAAAAGGAGGCGGATGTAAATGTCGATACACGTCATCACGGGAAATTGGAAAACAAACTGAACGGCTCCATCGCGTCGTGCAATTGTTTGGAATGATGAACTTGAGGGATTAAATTCTTCGGTTAGTCGCACCACGTGACTGGATAGCGGCGAACTTTTTTTTGTTGTGGCCAATACACACGCGGCTATCTCTCTCTGTTGGCAGGGAAAAAACTGTGGTGATGAAGGTAAAGAGCCGTCAGACGATGACGTGTGCTAGGTGAGCGCGTGGTGCCACTCACTGACGCCTGTTAGAAGACTGTGCTATCTGCACGCCTAGTCAACATCCTGCTGCAGAACTCTTTAAATATTCCCGAATCTTAGAAGAACTTGCTCAGGTTTTGGATTGACCTGCAAGCACGCTGCACTCTTTCGTCGTTGGATGATAATAGAGTGTGAATATTTTTCCTCAGTTATCATTGAAATTGATTGCTCCCCTTGAACGATGGTATGTGTGTTTCTTCTTGTCGCTGTGAAGATATTATAAACTACTGGATGCGACTTCGTGATGTATATCAGCAAACGGGATCCGGAAACGGAAACGGTGCTCTTACAAAATTTACTATTTCACACTGGTGATTAAAAGTACAATAAGTTTGTTGTTCTCTTTTCACTGGGACCGAATTGAGTGCACAGCCGCGAAAATGGACTCTTTTACAGCATCTTTTATTGTGGGTTTTATAACCCGGAAGTATTCGTTGAGATCTTTTCAATGGATAATGATTGATAACTTTTATTCAGCGCTGATATCAAACTATTTATCACTTTTTTATTATATTGCAATTTTTTTAATGTGTGATAAGAGAGTGCAACACTTGAAAGCATTAAATGGCATGCATTGTTGTGTTCGCTCAAATTGAGCGCATGGTAAGGAAGTTATCGTTGCATTTGATCAACTTGAAGAAGGGCGTATTGATTGGACTCTTTGAAATCCTCCAAAATTTTTGAGCTTCAGGCGGCCCACTTCTGCAAGGACGTTTTTTAACTTCAAGCCCTCTCGGAGTTCTCCCTTTTCAGTTCCTAAAGAATAGTCGAATGTGTGTTGACTTGCGAAAAGGCGGGAGCAACATCTTCAAGAGATTTGAAACGATCCTGAATATAGTCTGAGGCTAAACTATACACTTCTGCTGCTTGAGAGTTTGCTTGAATTCGTTCGTCGATTTGTGCACGAAGTAAAACTTCCTCACAAATAAGCGTAATGAAGATTTCAACCTTATGTGCAATTCAGGGAAATATTCTTGTTGTAGCGTCAATGATAAGCATATAGGTAGTGATTAAATCTTCCACTATGATCGGATGATGGGATTAAATCGGCGCAAACATAACCACAATAACACTTTATTTTCGCTCTTTGCAAATCTTTCAACACACATATGCATAACTAGTAAATAGTTAATGCATCTCACAGTGAATTCATTGAAAACATACCACAAAATGAGAACGAATTGAATTAACGTTTTTTGTAAATGAGTACGCAATATGCGTCATTATGTTATTTGCTATTGTCGCGCATTTCTCATTTGTTTTTAAATAAAGAGGTTATGCCTCTGGGAATTAAATGGCAGCTTTCACATTCGATTAGCAATCGTTAAATTTCCATAAATGGCACTATTCAAGTATCCATAAAGGTAAAATGGAAAACTTCTTACTCAAACCGGTTATAAGTTACTGGATCCGGAAATGCAGAGGCATACTTTGGTTGTTTTAGTAGCCGAATGTTTGAAACTTCAATAAATCTCTTTGGATGTAAACGTTATTTTGTTGGCGGTTCTCTATAAAAATTCTACTGCTTTGATTAAAATAATTTTCCGGAGTTAGAATAATCTTTCAAATATGAAATTAAATAGCTAAATCTTTTCAAATGCTATAGCATTGATTTTCTCATGTTTTCTTTGTAAAGCACAGAAATTTCCATAACAAAATTCCTTTCAATAAGAAATGCAAAATTTGCTCCATTTCACTACGTGCGTTTGTCGCTCAATTTTAATTTGCTTATAGGAACCACTGTTTTTTTTATCGGTGGATTTAGGAGATGTGCTTGTTTTGTCTAGCAACCGATGTGCTGATATAGAGCTCTAAGTGACGCTCTATCGAAAGTCTAGGTGCATAGACGCGGTGTTTCATCCAACACACCGCATATATGTGAAAGTGCAGACAGACGCCGTTAGATGCGTTGTCGTCTGTTTCCAGGCGCCCTTCTTCTCCCACACATTCCAATACTCACAACGATGTCCATTCCTTCTGAGCATCCATGTGCTCTTTCCTACGTAGTGATCACCTTTGTCGATTATTGTAAATGCATAGTACAAACATGTGCGATGCACTTTTGCGCCTTTTTTTTAAAAGTTGATAAAAGCATACATAACAGCAACGGCCGATCGTCATGTTCCCATAGGTAGGCGTTTATATATTCTTCGCCATCTAATAGTCTCTATATTTCTGTTGTTATCATTCAATGTTGAATTAACTTTAGATGACCCAAATTTACGCATCAAACATAATTAGAATACAAATGAACTTTTTTCGTGCTATATTTCTTCAATTTATTTTATTCTATAGACATATCGTCGGAATTAAGGTTCAGAAATGTATGAGTCATGACAGCTGTTTACCATCTATGGTGACTTTTCCGATACCTCGGTCATTTCAGCATTACGCCATTATGAGTTGTGTTTATAAGGAAAAACCAGTCAAACACCATATTAATGACTCTTTTATACTTTCGTACGTTCATCCACTAATATGCATATATTTCAATTTGTTTCATCTATTGCAAATTGGCTTAGCGCAGAACTAATTCAGCCTAGTTTGTCGTTAAGATTTTTTAAAATCTTCATGTAATATCTAGAGATAAATAATCAAAAAAGATTAAAATGAACGAATTCAGCAGAGAGTTCATAATATACACGTTTTCTTTTCTTCTTTAAAATTGTACTTCTTCTCTGTTGAAATTTCCTACTAATTTAGAAATATTTTGTATTCTTTCTAAACCTTTTATATATCTTTGTTTCTTCAAATATTTGATAAAAAATTGTATTCCCAAATGGTGATAACGAATATCTTTCATGAAATCTTTTATGAAAAAAGTTTTTAATATTGAGGCAATTATTTAAGTGTACCACAAAATGATTTTACGAATTCTTCGAAAGACAATCACGTGTTCAGCAGATAGTAAAGCCATCCATTACTTTTATCACACAGAGGCATACCTCTGCCAAATTTCCGGAAATGGTATCATCATCACACCACATTTAAGCTAGGAGAGGCGCCAAAGAAAGCGATATTGAGCCATTTTATCTATGTTTTGTGGACTTTTCATCCCTTCTTGGTGCGCATTTAAGAACTCACCGTTTGTCCACCTTCATCTTTACATTTGAGCGTATTGGAGAGCATAGAGAAAGGTATAGAAAGGATGAGGTGCAAATTCTGGACTTCTTTTGAGACTTTTACGCCATTGCTTTTCGTCTTCTGTCTACCTGACTCAATCGGTATATCTAAATGCAACCTTTTTTGTTGATTTTGAGAGTTTTTGTCACACCACTACATAACTTTGTTCGCTAGCGACACTGGAATTATTTCAATATCTCTACTGCACTAAAACTGAGTCATTTCTCTCAGCGATTAAGGATAACGTTCCCAATCTTCCTAATGTTTCGGATATCTCATTTGGATTTCTGAACCTTCGAACTAATGTCTTTACGTCACAGCAATCACCTTCATCGGCTGTCCAGGTATTAAACATAGGTAATATTGCAATCATGTTCAACAAAGCCCACCGCTTAGGGAATTGTTTTGCTAAACAGTCGTTTACTTCGTGTTTTTGAGTTAGAGAAGGTTTTGAATTTCTCGCTTAAAATGTAAGATGCATACATTGAGAAAATGTTTACGCATATATCATTGTCATAGAGTTTTAGTGAGTGATTTTTTTTTTCATATTTTATCAATCAGAACACCATCGAAAGCAATACCATAAATTTGTCAGGGGAAAAGCAGCCGAAGCGTGAAGCTTCTCATTTCTTATTATGCCGGTTGCGAGGCAGAATATCAAAGAAAACCGGAAGCTGGTAAAGTTTTTAGCTACCGCTTAACTCACTAATCAAAGCGATTCATTGCCTCTTTTTGAAATGCATACATAGCAGTCCTCACAAACTGTATCTGTTCTTGTTAGGCGTAGCTGCCACAGCGAAATTTCCGACTTTATGTCGGCAGCACACAAAATGATCAGCAAATGCTGCAATCCACTCAGTGATTTTTGCATAAACTTATGCATCAATGCAATATGCAAAATTTTTGCGTCGGATGATCTATGTCACCTCATGAATATGTTGACATATTTCTATTAGGGAGGAACAAAGAGAAACGAAATTACGCATTGAAAGCATAAAATAGAGCTTAATGAAGCAGAACTGCTAAAGAAAAATCGAAGCAACATTGCTTTATTTAGGATTCTAGGTAACACCTGTTTGCTTTTGTAACAGGTGTTCACTTTAATTTAAACTTTTATCTGCTAGTCAACGCCAACTCATCGTTTGCACTCAGGGTTATGCTCAGCTTAAATAAAGATGCAATTGTTTTTATTCTTCTTCTACGTTTTAAGCATTCAATGTGCATTATCTTTCCTTTTATATTTTAATGCTCCTTTTAGTTATGCAAATAGTCAGTAAATATATAGTTGTAAGTAATTGGTCCGGACTAATAAGGAACGTACATAAGCGCCCATATAATTTTGTTTCTAGACTGTTTAAAGTCTGGAATAATCTGCGGCTAATGAATTTCATATAGCGTTGTATGTTTCAGATCGAAAGGAAAACTACATTGATTTCCAATGTAAGAGTAGAGTAAATAACGAGAGTACAGGATTCTTACGTAATTACTGTTACTATCAAGTATACTGGAATACTCTTCCTTGAAGAGTAGCAATGCTAGTGAATAACGAGGATTTTCGATCAGCTCGTATATTTCGAATCCATATTTATTCAAATAGTACCATACAGCTAGGTGTTCATTGAGGCGCTTGTCATCAGTTCAGTTTGCTACTCCAATAGATAGCGACATGTGTAAATGAAATATAGATGAACGTCATCGCATATAAATGAAATAAATTGCTCTGATAAACGTTTAGCAGCAATTCCTCTGAATACTTGTAGCCGTCAATTTTGTCAAATTTACCTTATATAGAAAAAGTTGTTCTCAGCCATAATACTTCGAACCATGTATTTATTCCCGTTATCACGTGCTGATTTTCGCGCTTCTGATTCTGGAGAGAGTGGGAATCACGCTATTTGAAATGAATTCTTCACGATAACTGTAATAAACTTTCATTTCGGTTAGTTCTCTTAAAGTGGGCAATTATAAATTATATTTCAGTAAACATTCCTTAAACTGCACTTCAACAATCAAGTAAGAATAAGCAAAAAAAAAAAAAATCCTGCTCAGTGATGAATTTTTCTCTCAAATCGGCAACATATAGAAGAAGCTTTGCTTAGCAGAGTGCATTCGAACCGACTGTAATAGTTCATATGCAAGCTGGTGTTACAGACTGACATTTAGAGTCATAAATTACAGCGAATAAATGCGCAAAATGCGCAATAACATGATTTAAATGCGTATGTCATTTCTACAAAAAAAGAGGTTCGCAACATTTTAGAAGGCTATGAGAAACGTGAAATATTCGGGAAAAATTGATAAGTATCTAAAGCATTTCAACAGGTAAATTAATTACTGAGCACCTTAACTGAGAATAATACAAAAAACGCCATTTCTCACAAATATGACATCCCTATCAATTTTTTTTTTTTTTTTAAATCATTGAGCGGTCCTTTGATGGCGATTAAATTGCGCAACTAATAGTACTATATTTGCACGTTCACATAACGCGTATGTTTTCTCTTTTATAAATATTGAACTTTTAATTTCATTTGTCTAAAGTGATAATAAATCATTAAAGTGCGAGTGATCGACGTGGTAAACAACATCGTCGGAATTGGCATGGCAATGACATCATCGAAAATTAGTGCTTCCACAAGAAAGCACTATTTCTATGCGGATGGTGTGGCAATAATGAGAGTGGGAAGTATAACAATGTTATTCATTTAAGAAACTTAATGAAATAAGGGAAAATGGAATTTTTAGTGAAATGATTTGCGCTCCGGAGCGTATATTTCTTCGAATTAATGTATGAATCACATTGCCATTAATTATAAAACTCGCATGACTTTTCTGGATTGTTAGAGGGCGGGCGGCCTTCTATCCTCCGCAGTATGCTGAAACATATAGCGACAGTTAAATTTCAACTGACATATCTATGTGTAGTATTACAAAATGCGGGCGCATTTACTTTGATTGAATTCTGGAGTATGGGCTATTCCTTCTCATAATCGTCTAATACACCTCAATAAGATGGGATTCGGATTTTTTTAAAAGTTGAACTTATATGATTTTTTGAAGCATTTTTTTACTCCATCTTTTTTTTTCGCACATCTTTCAACGCTTATTTCATATGAGAGTGCATCAGCCTTAATTTCGTTACTTAAATCCTTACTGAATTCGAGCGTATTGAATCAAAATGACATTTTTTCACTGCACTCATTTCTTAGCATTTTTTAAAAGCAGTTTTCTTTAAAAATACAGTTTACTTCCACTGTCGCTATTGTATTTTTTTGGAGTTCTTCTGGAATTGTATTCAGGAGGATAAATGTAAATTTCATCACCCCTTTCTGAAAGTGTACTTCGCTTTTCATATCGTTGAGCATTCCTTATGAATTCCATGAAAACCTAAATTATGAGTTGCATGTAAGTGTTCTTCCTTATCATCAGGCAAGCTGAAGTAATCCTTGTTGGATTGCTTCAAAGTCTTCAAAAATGCAACAGCAAAATGCAAAAAATGCAAAGAACAAAAAATGAAATCTGCAATAGTTCGTTAACATGGATGAGTTATTCATTCTCGGAGTTCAAGCTTATTAAAACTACAAAGAAAACTAAATTGCACCTACCGTTCGCCTTGAGCACTACAACTTTGTGTACTTATATGTGTGTGTTTTGTAATTTTTTTTTCTGTGTATATTGCAATTTAGTTGTACACAATACGAAGAAAGTGCAATAACTATTTTCGTTGAGCGATTCTTTGCAAAACTTTTTCATCTCTATTAGACGATCAATTTTTCGTATAGAAACTTGCTTCTACAGTAGATGATAGCCTCGTTTCATTTTCGACGTTTGCCGCAACAACTGTGAAATATCCTACGGTAATTGACCGATGTACGGAAAAAGAACGGCTACTGCTACATGAAATATGCAATAAACGTATAGTAAATTTTTTTTGTTGGCTAATTCGGTGAGGGAATTTCATATTGTGACATATGGAGGGAATTTTTTTGTTTTTTTCTTCTTTTTATCTTTTTCGCTGAATAAAGATATTGCATTTCGACATATATTTTATTAAAATAAACCTTGAAGAAAATGATGTATAAAAATATTTTGATTCACATCACTATGGCTCATATTTTATGGCATTTTCTTTTATTGATATTAAAATACTACCTTAGATAGTCTTCAACAAATCACCTTTGTATGGAGGTAATGCCTGTTGAGTTCAACCAAGTTGACTTGAGATTATCGAGTTGACAGTTGATTTCCGGCTCGTGGATCGACGGATGAACTCTTAGAGCCTTAGTCCATTGCGTCGAAATGCTAGTTTTTTTAAAAGACTGCCGACTGATTGAAAATGCATAATGCTTTGTGCTTATTCCTTCACGGCACGTAATCTTACTGCAATCTTTAAAGGTATTAGAGAGCTGATAAGAGTTTATTAGTGCGTATGTGACGTGCATTTCAATCATAAGCTGCCATCATAATGCGTTCTAGATTTCGCTTTTGAGACTTGTTCGACATATTTCCCTTTGATTATCATTTTCCCGCTAGGGCAAGTATACTTTACTGGTCACACTGAACATTTTTTATATTTGCATTTTATATGAGAGTACTTTATATGTTGTGGAGGAAAAATATTCTAGACAATATCATTTTCATTTCTTTTCTGTCTTAGTTATGTCGGTTAGTTTTTCAAGTTTATTTTGCTCATCTCTTCTAATGTTCAAATTTATTCAATTCATCAGTTAAGATGCGTCGCTAAAGTCCAGAAAATCCAAACAAGTCGAAAGTTTGAGAGAAGATAAGATAAGCTAAAATAAGAAGAAAAAGTTTACTTATAGTTGTTACTCATGAGCATATCATTTGGAAGCGTAGCAATTGCATTACAAAATATATTGCTTCAAAAAATGCTTTTTTACTATGTTCTATATTGTGTTGTGAAAAATGAGATAAAACGGTTTCATTTTGCTTCGTACTTTCTAGTTCATTATATAGAATAAGCAGCTGCAATTTTAACGACCCCTTGTCTTGTACGGTCTCCATGATTCATTTATTGGCTGATCTGCTTTAATTTTGCAATCCACTGATTTTATTTCCTATGATGATAAAGTATACCATATTTAGGACTTATATGGTGGAGACTTTCATACGGAAAACTTTGCAAGAAATTAAGCACGAAATTTTCATTATTATCTCTTTATTCCATTGCATATGTTCTAAAAATTAAGCATAGGATTTGCATTTTTCCCATCGTTTTACCTTTATTCTGAGGTATCGCTATTTCCTGCTTTTGTATACCTGTGTACTGGCCCTTATTTGATCCACTTCCTGGTCTATTCATATCAGTTCTCAATACTATGAAGCGCGATGTAATGTCTATTCGTCCGATAGATTGACGTTCAAATAGTTCTTTTTTTTTCAGAGTAGATAGAATGCTATTTCGTCTAGCTGCTGCACTTATCGCAGTTGTAAGTACGAGTATCGTTTCTGCCGAAGTGAAAACAATCGAAATTCGTGGTAGGCTGTTATGCAACGGAAAACCACATGGCAAAGCTGGACTTGCTGGCTGGCCGAAAATTGTACAACTATGGAATGCAGAAAGCGATAGTAAGCATTTTATTTTGCATTTTTGCATTTTTTTTCATACTGTATCCATATTATTGACCATAGTTATGGCGCCGGCATGAATTAGACACCTCAGGATGGTGAGGGCATTTCTTAGTATATGTTTCTGTTTCTTTTCTCAAATGATAGTTCCGCTGTTTGAACTGATTGCGCCAGGTCAAATATGATTTCGTTGGCATGAAGGTAAAGTTTTCAATGAAACGGAACGATGTTAGAGAATGTTTTAATGGATATGTCATTACTGAGTGGAAAATAACGCTGAAAATTGCTTATCCGGCGAAAACAGAGCGACGAATACCTTGCAATAAATTTTTTATTTTCCTAAGGCGAAAATTATCAGAAACAGGAGGCAATGTTCTTTCATTATCTCCATGAAATTTCCATGGAATTCTCGTTTATCATTTCGAAAACGACGAAAAAAAAATGCAAAATTTGAACAAAAGCAACGTTATCCGTTTAATTATCGATCATGTCTTTCAGCTCCCGTCGAGAAAATCGGAGGATTTGAAGAGGTGAACAACAGGAAAGGAATCTTCTATATTAAAGGTGTCGAAGCTGAAGGTGTACCGGTTGTGTTGAAAGTATTGCATCATTGCTATGAAAACCCCGTTGAGGTATGTTCACTCACGTTTTTGTTTATATGCAAATATAATAAAACGGCTTAAACATCCCCACTTAGCGATACTGTTTTCATTTATTTTTTTAAAGCATTTAAACGTAAGAAGGTCTCGCAGATTGGGCAACCTGTTTACTATATTTGTCGAGATGAATGACAAATGAATCCTAATGCAAATGGTCTTCAGTGACAAAGCGATGATTCGAAGCCTCAACCAATATGTGTAATTGTTTAGACAGTATCTTCATATCAAGGTATAGATCTCTTTAGAACTATCAAAGAGCAGTTCAGTAGTCATCAAGCATTGAAGTAGACTGATTTCAGGAATGCTACAAAGTGAGTTTCTTCAATTTACCACAATCGGAAGGAAATGCAAAATTGGATGCGACTTTCCTTGAGTTGGCCGATTCATTGGATCTTTTTGAAAGTCGATCTCATTTGGCTTGCAGTCCCTTTTAGGGAGTTATATGATCTTCACTATGATCTGATGTACACTAATGAGCGTTATTGTTAAATATAATTGTGTTAATTTATCATTCACCTGTTTTAAACGAATAAATCTCATCGCTTTTACATTGTATGTCACATCACCGAAAACTTATCTGTGGCAATACGGAAGAGGCGATACACAATGAAATGAGGGGAGCGAGGGGGAGGGGTCGTGAACTCGAAACTAGCGTGCTTCACAATGAAATGTGGTATGAGGGCCTTCTTACGAGTACGCGAGTACGTTACGTTTAAAATAATTAGTTGATGCTTCATGATATTTGATATTCTCATCTGAAATTGAACAGAGAGAGAAAGAGCCACTGTGAGAACATATACGGCTTGGTGACTTTTATGCCAGCATTATAGAGAGCATTTATGATATGGGAATGAGTGATTCAATGCGATCGAAACATGAACCGGTGGCAAAATCACTCGACCTATCAAATCTGAGACATCTGAAACGCATTTGATATCGGCATCCTAAAGATCGAAGTAACGCCGAATTTCTGATATAGCGATAAACACCAAACCCACTAGTATTTCATATCCAACATCTTGTTCCCATAAATAGAACTATGATGGGATCAAAATCCTGCAACGAAATTTTGCTAAATTTCGCTAGAAAGAGAGCACAACTAGGCGCAAATGAAATTTTCCGGTTAAAGAAAGGAGGAGAATATATGTTGTCAATGCGAGGCTGCAATAGCTGAATATTCTAAGAACACAACTGCAAAATATTGGATAAAAACGGTTGATTATAAGCGCGAAAATCTGATATATCCAAGAAAGGATCTTAACTAAAACGCTCGTTCAGTGCATTAAATATGATAGCGTCTTCTGTTGAGGTCGTATTGAGCAAGTGGAAAACTTCTTAATACCTGTTGATTTGCGCGCAAAGATTCGAACAAATTTTATGGTCTAAACCACATGATAATATCTATCCATTATTCACATGTGACCTTTGACCTTCTTATGTATTTTATGCTTTGGTAGGCTCTTATAGATTTTATAAACATCACAGGTGTTATATTTGCACATTAGAAGAAAACAATAGGAAATAATGCAGTGCTCCATGTGCGTCGCCATATCAACGAAATAAGTGAAATCTACTTCAACTCTTTAATAAATGAATATCTTATTTTTTTATGACGTAAACAATCGACAGTTGTGGATACTATACGTGTTTTTTGATGTAGAAAATGTCAATTCGAATTCCACGTATTTGAAAGATTTATTTTCGATCATATTGGAATATATGCAAAAAACTTTTTATAATTTTCAATAATACAACAACGCCATCGAAGTATCAAACTGTGAAATAATTGTTATTGTACATAATATTTCTCTATAAAAGAAGAGAATGCTAGATTTTTTTTCATCACTAATGATATCCATATAGATTAGATACTTGCTAGCTCTCACCTCGAATTGAATCACTCTCTCATGTTCCTATCTCGTTTACTTTTTGAAAACAGATAAGAGTGATAAAAGCAGTTAATGAGAAGCAAATAAATGATGAGCTCATGATATGCGCATTCGAAGAAATTCTTTGAGTAATACACATAGCTGATTGCCGATCACAAGCTTGTTCCCAATTCGAGATTGCATTCTTGCGTACTAATGCAATGAATTTGTCGAGTGGAATCCAATATTTCGAATCAGCAATCTCAGCCAATGGTTTTTCATAGTCTGCCTGAAGAAAATCATATTTGTTGGTGTGATGGTAAGTTTCGTTGCTAGTTCTCTCTATTTCGTGCAACATTTTCCCTATCATTCATTAATAGATGCTATATAGTTGGCAAAAACGTATCGAAAATAACACATCTTGTTCAAGTTTATCGATCTGAGTGATCGAGACACTATCGTACAGTTGAACACTCTATGATAAGGAAATGTGATAAGAAAGGTAAGCTCGTTTAGATAGTAATCTCATTATTATGACAGCTCATTCGCATATAAGTTGAAACACGCTGTGATATTTTCATATCAGTGCCAATATATTTGTCGATCTCTGTTTATCATTCTATTTATCTCTCTGCGTCGTCGCTTTAACTCGAAAATCACAGAATTTGATTTTAAAAAAAAAGAATACAATCAGATCGATGAAAATATGAGAGGAATATTCCATAGTTTAATATTTTCTAACTATTTATGAAATTGGCGTATCGTTTACTCTAATTTTTCAATTGTGTTTTAATTGATCGGAAAGTTGACGATAGAATTTCACAGCAACTGAAAAAAAAAACTCTATCGCCGAAGATGATAATATGCGCACTTTTGCAATCTACTTCTAAAATTTTATAGATCACTTTTTATGGCTCATTAAAAAAAAATTTTTTTTTTGATAAGATTATATCTCACATGTTTCGAGTTTGATAAGTTAGCAGGGCAAAAAACAATTGAATTCTACACTCTGATGTAATAAACTGAAAAAAAAAGAAGTATAATCGAAGGTTTAAAAGGTTGCCGAATTGAACGTATCAAAAAGTTTGACAAATGAACATACATAAATATAAGCTCTAATGGGCTTTTAAAGCAACGATCTTTAGAATTCAGGTTTAAGGCCTATGTTTGAATAAAAATCTTTGATATTACATATATTTCAATAACGATTGGGAAATAGAGATCTTCTACATAAATTTCAACAAATCATATTTTGATAATCGTTAGCCTTAATAAATACTTACTTATATTTACTTCATCTTATTACTGCGTTGGAAAATTTGCTAATAAATGTTGTCAGCTTTTTAGAACTACTCTACTCTTTGAAATTTCCCGATGCATGAAAGAATATTATAAATTATCTCATTGTGAGATACGCATTTTTCTTTCACTATTGCAATAATTTATAAAGGAGCAAATATATGCAAATATATATTGAAAATTATATTGGAATTCCTCAGCGCAACGGAAACTTTCTGGAAAAATTGATGGTTTATTAGATTATCAAACGAGGATGCTTTTTTTTTTCGATGAACGATGTCATATGAGGAGAATGATATATGATAGATGCTCAGGTAATAAATAAGTGATAATTAATTTTCATCATCAATTAATTTTATTACTCTAACTTACAATGGAAACTTACAATGGAAAATATTTTACGCACAATGGAAAAGCAAAGATATTTATATGAAATAATAACTACAAATGATCGAGAAAACTTTATTCAACGAGTCAACCTGATAGATAAGATGATCGTCAATAGCAACCGGTTCATGAGAGAGAAGGCGAACCGAACTGATTGGTTTATTACGATATTCGACTAAAAAACCCGCCGACGTTGGTAGATCGTTCCTCGAAAAATGCATCAATTTAATCACCGATAGGATGATCTCTGTATGCTGAAAATGAGAACGATTTCTTCAATAATTGCAAACAATATATAAACCTTTATTGTAAACTTTTCACATATAACAAATAGATAAGCCGTAGATTTCTTGCGAAATTTTCAAACCTACTAAACTTGTAAACTATATAATTTCTTCAAAAATATCGCCTATGAAAATCAACTGTTCAATTTGCGCTCTTTCGTTTAATATTGAGTTTTTTTTTTTTTTTTTTTTTGCATGAATGCATGATCTTTGAGGCATTTCACTTCTTTGCTACAGCAGATAACGTGTGGGAATTACAAAGATCATAACAATTCATATATAGAAAATAGAGCAAAAACTCGAGACCTACATTTCGGAAGACATATTTCCTAATATTAAAATAATGGGAAGCAAAAACTTTCATTATGGTGCAAAAAATTTTTGAGACTAACGAGAAATTATAACTAACATAAAATCTCATCAAAAAGTTGTCAGACATGTTGGCAGATGTTGTCAGACATGTTGGCAGATGTTGTCAGATGTTGTCAGACAGATGTTGTGGCAGATGTTGTCAGACATGTTGGCAGATGTTGTCAGACATGAGAATGGAATTTGCAAAAAAAAAAACTCGAAAAATTTTCCTTCAAAAGTTCTCAACGAAAATGCACTAAATTCCAGCAAGTAATTATTAAATAGCCTAGGAAATTTTTTCCAATGATATATTTTTTTTTGTATTTACTCTCTAGTCTCGTTCAGCTGCCATCCTTTTGAATTTTGAAATATGAGCGACAATCGTTGGGAATATCTAGTTTCCATAGTATCAATCAATGTATTTTGCTGATATTCATAAATATGCTATAAATAGTGGAAATATTTATAAAGGTGGAACAGTCTTGATTCTAAGATAAAATATATTTCCAAGCAGAATGCAAAAATTAATTTAAAAAATACAAAAATATTTTCGACGATATGCAAAAAAGCAGATATTTACATTTTAATGAACAAATTGCATAAATTTACTCAACGATATATGAATATATTAATGATGCTTAATATTTTTCTAAGATAGAAATGAACATCGGTAGCGAACTTAACGAAACGTTCCAGTATTTTCCACTTCCTAGTAGCCATCAAGCTTCCTTGCATCTTATTGTAATTTTCATGCCAATAGGCATTTGACATTTCGCAGATTGGCGTCAACTCTTAAAATATTCCAGCGTGGCCTAAACGTCACATGAAAAGAAAGCCTATCCAAGAAAAGCTCAGCCACACAAATCGTCCAAAGTTATCACTCTGGCAGCTGAAAACATTTTAAAAAAATCTCTTCGATTCGTCATTTATGAGCGACTGGTTTTCCCACTCTATCTGGAGCTTCAATTTTAGTTTACTGAATAAAAAACAATTTGAAGTATTTCCACAACTACTCGCAAATCCAAAGTTAATGGATTTTTTTGACAATGGTACCTAAATATGATAAACTAATATCAATAATTGCGGCAAAGAATCAGAAATAAAAATGAATAAATTTTTAAGTAATTTCTTCTAAATCAGATAAGCGTCTGTTGATATCTGCATGAAAAGTTTTACAACGGATATACGTGCATGTCGCTCGAATATACCTGTTTAAGAGAATTAAACTTACGAGAGGCAATTTGTGTTAAGTAATCGAAATTCCTCTCGAATTTTCTTCTCGATTATGAATGCTAAACGTGCACTAGATTGATCGCAGAGGGGAATTCAAGAGTGTCTTCGATAATCCTCAAATCAAAAGATAAAAAAGTATCTAGATATTTTGGCAAACTTCAAGCAACTTTTTTTGCAAGTGACATTGCGGACAAGTGAAAAACTGGGATGAGAAAAACTGGATGGGTCGTAAAGTAATGTGGTCCGGGAGAAAACTTTCGAAACTTTGATCGGAATTGATCTTTGGTACCGCTTTGTGGATCGATCTTGGTCGAATCGTAGCACCAATCTCAGGACCCGGAGAGATGGCTATATCGACAGACAGCTCTCAGCAGTTTTTTTTTGTTAAGTAAAAAAAAAAGCAATGCTGGCGATCATCTTCCAGCTTGCTAGATGCATGCTCTTCGAGGGAACTTTTTCTTCATAATGATTCTGAGTTTTTCCTTTATAGTTTTATTTCTCTACGGAACTGTCCCTTTATCATTCCTTGCATTGCTCTTGCTTCATGAATATGACGCTATAGGTAATGTTGAGTAACTGTTGGATGTTCTACGTCTCTCATCTTTTCTTCATCCATTTTCCCTCTTGCCAACTCTGACTTCATCGCTCTCAACTCGTAATTTTATTTCGTAGCTGAAGCTTTCAAAAAATGGTGACTGTGTTATGATGGCGCAGTTTCGCCTGAGCTTATTGCAACAAATAAACATATAACGAACCGACACGAATACGATAAGTTTGGCTGTGTTCTCTTGTCTTTGTGCTTTCTCGAGTGTGGTGATGATATTGTGCAGCCATACACCGCTCATCATGTTCCGACACGGCTCATATTCTGTACATCGAATTTGATGTTTCTCAGTGAACGCTAAAATCTCCTTCTTCAGCCTCTCACTATCGTAACCGTCCAGTAGAGGGTTATCGATCCAGTCTGGATATTTCGCACCGTATAGATCCTGGAAAATTTCATTCGTATAGAAAAGGAAATAATAAGGGAATAAAGAAAAAGCGAATTTTAACATTCTTCGCAAAAAAAAAAATGCACATCCTCGACAGTGGATGTTTGACGAGCACCTAAGCAAAGACGGCACAACCCTCACCCCCACAACTACAAACGTTTATCATTGAGACGGTCACAGAGAGGTTCCTGTAATGGCTTTGCATGAAACATGCTTCATATATTTCTTTCAGCGCAGATTTAATTGCCCTTTTATTCGTTCACCGACTGATTGCACTGATCGATTGCAAATCATTGCACTGATCGATTGCAAATCATTAGCATCATCAATCAGTCAATAGCCAAAAGCAACTGTTCATAAAATGAATGTGCCGAAATCACCTGCATTAATCATTTCTTAGCAATCGTTATTTCATTCACTTCAAATACTCATATATTGATCAAATCATCTTATTAAGACCGATAGTTTGAGTTAGAAAGAAACAAACAATTTCGATGAGATTATCGGCAACATCAGATGCACTGTTTATCGATGCATTCCAACCGGTATTATTAGCTATATAGTCGAGCAATAGGCGATTTTCTTCACTCAACAATATTAGATCTGTGAGCGTGTCATTTAAAATTGGCATCCATGCTAAAATATAAATTTTTAAAATTTATAGAGATAATTTAAGAGAATCTCCAATTCTCATTTTTTTTTCCAAATTTTATGAAATAAATACGGTAGTTCTCAATATTCCTGAATTATCAATGAATATACGAATATATAGAAGTTCATAAAATAAAATTTCCAAGGAAAGAAGGCGGCGCAGAATTACGAATTTATCCTAGAAATCGAATGAATTCCAATATTAGGGCATGCTTTTTGATTGCTATTGAGTGAAATTCCTCGAAAATCTTATAATGTTTACTTGTAAAACGTTCTATTAAAGAAAAATTCAAATCTGCCTCGTCTTCTTGTTTTTATAACTAGAAGTTAGCAGATTTTCTCTCGAAACTTATGAAATTCGTTCTTCTACACTCATTTTTCTCTTCTAAATGGAACATGCGAATGCCGAATATGTATATAGCTCCGGCGATATTTGCAATTCTCTACCGAATACCGATATCTATTGCTGCCCATCACCGTAATCCTTAATAATGGAGATAAATTATATAATGGAATATATCTGAGCGCAAAAAATTGAATTGCCATGAAAATATGCTTGCACTTATTCGTTGCGACTGCTATAAGCGGAGAACAATACTCTGAAGAACTTCTAAGAAGGTTGCATCAATAAGTGGAGAAGAAAGAGTAGCTGTGTTTATACCGCATATAGAGCATATACTTTTGCAGAATGAAGTTTTCCATCAAATTTATTCACCGTCATCGCTTCTAGGACAATTTTTCACTGCATTCATCCGTAGCATCCGATCGTCGATTGAATAGGGAACAGGAGTCCAGTCGAGAGCAGGATTCCATTCAGTGAATGTATCTGGTCGGTAGAAACCAGCAAGTAGTGTCTTGAAATGAAATAATTACGTTGATAATTATCTCTTAAAGAGATGCTGTTTGATTGCTATAAATATATAATTCAGAAAATTGCACATATGCAAATTAAGCCATATACATATAATCTAAATTTTTCTTTTATTATTTTTAAAACAATGACACTTAAAGTCATACTAAATGCACAACACGATTAAATGGAGCGATTCTCATTCATCGCAATAATGCTTCAATTACTATGCTCATAAATATATCAAAAAAAGCTAGGAAATCGTGAAACAAATGCTTAAATCCAGCAAATTAGATATGATGATGACCTCATGAAAAGTTATTTCAAGATGTGTGAAATCATAGCGCAATGCAAAATAAATTTGAAAAACATTTTGAATTTCAATTTCGAAAATTTTTAAAGAGGTTTAAAAAATAAGCAAGATATTCAATAAGTATACTTTTCTCGAAGCTAACAAATATTTCATACATAGAAACGAATTATTTTAAACGCGTTCACCCACTTGAAGTGTCATTTGACAACGATTTG
This sequence comes from Ascaris suum, assembly GCA_013433145.1. Taxonomy (NCBI): domain Eukaryota; kingdom Metazoa; phylum Nematoda; class Chromadorea; order Rhabditida; family Ascarididae; genus Ascaris; species Ascaris suum. The sequence goes on along the minus strand of CM024169.1, from coordinate 13,038,810 downwards.
CACTCGATGTGTAGAATTTTGCCTCTTTTGGCGAATAATTTTTACTGATCATAGAGCCAACAAATTCGCGAAGTTCTTTACCGACGCCAAAAGATTGACGCTTTCCAAACTGAAATTACTCTCTCAGCTTTGTTGGAAAATTGCCTCAAGGAATACTGAAGAAAGCTCAGTGATAATTTGAAAAAAAAAATTAAAACTGGAAATCAAAAAAATGGTGTGTTGGAAGAAAGGGCGCATTTGAGCGTGTGAAAGAAATCAGCTCCTATCTTACCTCTAAAAGTCAATTTCTACCTTTACAGCGACCGCCATGAAACCAGAAATTTTTCGGTTGCGTTCCGACGACGTTTCGCTTCTGGTGATGCTGCCATGGAGTCAGAGGCTGCGCGAGCTATTACTAGGAGGCGAGATCAACAGGAACGAAGGGATTTACTGCACAAATCAGTTTGGCTTATTGATGCAAGTACACTTTGTTAAACTTTCCCTTCAAAAGGAAGTTGAGCTTAGGATGCTCAACAAAACACAAAATTGGAGGGCCCGTGATAGAGGCTGCTTTTGATGCTGGAGGAGTGCACAGTGAGTCAGGTTATCCATCCCACCCGTCCTGCGAAATAAACTCGAAGCGTTGCAGCGAATTTGTATTTGAAATATGCGGGCAGATGGCTAGAGAGTCAAATGGCTCTTCAGAGCCATCGCGATGTGTATGTGTGCCCTTTCCTGGCCAGAGATCTATTAAAACACGAACAGGTTTCAATGACGATAATCAACCACGAATTATGCATAAACGAAGTCAGGATTACACATCTTTTCTCTACTCTCCCTCTCCAACCTTACTAAGTAATACCATCAGTATACACTATGTTTCAATTATCGATCGTAATGTTTTGTTGAATTTGCAGATTTGTAATTAACCGATTTTTGAAACACAATCGCTCTCGTAAATCAATCTACAATTGTAGTAATAAATTTATGCGCAACTCAGGCGTAAGTAATGCGGGAATAAATTTACCTGTGTGAGTTCTGCATTACCTTCAAATCCCCACGTTCTTTGATTTATATCGATGAATCGACTTGGTAGCCGATTTCCATGTCTTGTACCCATAAGCACTAGTTGTGTGCTTACATCGATTTTAATAGATCGATTTATCGTCAATTCATATCTATTCCAGTCACTTTCCGCTTTATGCACTACAACAGCGATGAATAGAAGGGAGTATATCATCCTGAAAACAGCTCTATTTTTTAGTTTACTCGTAAAACATCGTTCTAAACTCAGCTAATGAGCAAAGTTGTTTTATTTTCTATCTACTGAAAATGGCCTTCGAAAGATTTCGTATGTGAGCCGTTGGAAATTGACTAAAAATTAGGACGACTAACAAATGGCTGGAATTGAATGTCCATTTTTTTAAAATCCAGCAACATTTCAGATCGTTTGCTACATTCTACCGACACAATCCTATATTGCACCAGGAAAGTAGCATATATTATATAATTTATAGTATATATATATATATATATATATATATATATATATATATATATATATATATATATATATATATATATATATATATATGCAGAATCCTTATAATATATTCCAAGAATAAATGAAGGCCTCAATAAAACGAACGAAGAACGGAAGTTGTAACTTTTTTGGTGACCACAGATAAAAATACTTCACGTAGGTAGGAAGTAATAGTGCAGATACGAAATAAACAATAGAATTGGCTCCCAGTAGCAGCAGGGTGCCTCAGTACTACTTCACTGGTAACTGCAATAATTTCAGTTGAAGATATCTAACTAAATAAAGTTGCTATTTCATGCACGCTAAACAAATCCACGTAAAAAAAGAGTGCAATTCTATGGGTGAATGAATGCCTCTCCAGTGGGAGCGATCACCATTAAAGATGCTCGATTGGATGATCAATGAGAGAAGCTGTTGCACGATTAAGCACATTCACTGATCGATTACTAAAGCATTTCCATGATGTTTGGACTTCCACTTTGATCGACTTGCGTGTATGTAACCATCTCTTCATGAAACACACTTCAAAGCAGCATTTCCACGCAAATAAGTGCTATTTAGAGTCATTAAATTAAACAAAAACAGCACTCCAAGAGTTCAAAATTTAAATTTCTTTACTTTCAAAAAAAAAAAAACAACAAAAAGAAAAGCGTTTTGCTGCAATCAAGCTTTAGCTCAAAGTGATGCTTCGAAGAGTTGCTGGAGCATATCAGAGACGATAGCACAAGAAACTTCGAAATACAGCTAAGTTTACAGTCTATGAGAAGCAAATTGTTGAAGGCCTTCCAAGATACGATATTTCCAATTCATTATCAACGTCTTATATATGCGAATATCTTTCAAGGCAATAAATTCAAATAATGATTAGAATAATTTCTAATTAAACAGAGTGTTTAAAGAAGCGTATTGAATGACATGAGGTGAACGAATGAATGAATGGCGGAGGCTTGGCAAGTGACGACCACGTCAATAAAAAGAGATTTGAGTTATCGACACTGCAATGGAATCTGGTTTTTAGCCAATTTCGACGATGCCATTTGCAACTGCTATTAAAACATTGTTTGCAAATATCCTATTGTGTTTCGTACTTGGTTGCGATGTCCTACTTGCAGAGTTTATGGCTTCTATCAAGCGCAGTCGGCTTGATATCACTAAGAAGTTCGCTCTTACTCATCACAATCCGTTGGTAAATCAGGCAGTTCAAAGACATTTTTTGCTCAGGCAAAGGAAGTAAAGAGTCTGCTTTGAAAGTACCATCCTATAAGAGAAATTTCCGGTCATGATTGTATCGTCCTGCCGCTGATTTATTATTGATCCAACGGATTCGAGAAGAACCTTCACATTTATAAAATTCGGTGAAAACTGACGTCCAGGGATAGCGATGATGTTTTTTTAGTTCTTCTTCTACCATAATCGACTTCTACCATAATTAGTTGTACCATAACCATAATCGACGTCGTCCTTCAATACGATACCTTTCTTCTGTAGTAGGTCGCCTAAAATTTTTGGAAGAAATCAGTCTTAGAGCGGTTATCTCTAGAGATGAAAGACGTATATTGTTTCATTGATTATACGGTTGGTTAGCTGGGCATTCCGCTTTGTGTTATATTACGAAATCCTTAACGGGTGAGACAACACGAAAGCATATATGCATTCAACATCTGTTGTTCATGAATCGGTCTAAAGTCGTCCATTGTCAAGCTTTTCGTTTTCAAGCATCTAAACTAAGACAGTAACAAACAAGGAAGGAAGACAAAGAAGAGTATGTTCCAATTTGTCATGAAATGCTCAATTACAGAATTTTTGCCCATATAATAAAAAAATTTTCCTGCTAATTTGCGGTGGATGATTTCTGAGTGGAAATATCAAGAGACGATAGGCTAACTTACTTCTAGCTATTGACGAAGTATGGGTGATTACCATCGGTTGACTGTTGCATTTCCCAAAAAAAACAACTTTCACCTATTTTCTAAACAATTAGCACCTCACGAAAACAATTTAGTTGAAGTACAAGGTTGCGAAATAATTTCCACCGTTCATTACTCCATCCTAATATTTGATGTGTTTTTAAAATTTTCCCCTTAGCAAAAAGGCGTCTTCAATGTTACTGCGAGTACTAGGAGTACGTTATCGTTTTCCCATAAGCATTTACTTGCAGTATATTAGTGGTTATCCATTTGGTGATGAATGCATCATAATCGAGCTTCTCGTGCTCTCACTTATTTTTATTAACATATTCCATTATAAGGCAAAAAATATCATGACGCCTCTATCTCTCATACTTAAGAAACAATTGTGTACGCGGTTGAAATCGTTACATTGATGCAAGTTCAAAAGTGATTCGATCATTTCGTGTTGTTGCTTTGCTGCAACAAATGCACAAAAAAAAAATGCAATGCCAACGAAAACATCAATAAACGAAACTATGAAGTAACGTTGAAAGAGAACCCGTTCACTTCCCCTTTCTTGTTTTTTTTTTTCGGTGATAAGTTGCTCTATTGAAGGCGCCTCATCTTTTATTTAGACTGTAGAATTTTTGAAAATATACCCACTGTAAAGTTTTGCAATAATAGGTGATACCAACATTTAAGCATCTCGTTACGCTTTCCCTAATGTCGAATTTTTCCGCTTGCTTCACATATCTTTCCTTGAAATCATGGCGATGAAATTTTTTCGCTATAAAAACTTTCCCACTTATTTTTTGTTTTACTCTCGACTAAATTCGTTGAAGAAAAAAAAACTAACTTTGTTAGCGTAATTCATACAGCATTATTAAATCTTTTAATTTTGCATGTAGTGGAAAATATAGAAGAATTACTCTGTTGTTTTTTGAAAATTTTCCACTATTTTTTAGCAATGATGAGTGAAGTTACAAATATTTATATCATGCTTGAGGATAAATTTCATCGTTTCAATGAGTGACGCACCATAAAGATTTTCTTTCACTAATGCGATAAATTAAAGATAGGACATTTTCAATAGATATTCATTTGAATCAGATAATTCAGTTTTATTTCTTCGAGAATTTTTCTTTGAAATATCTCTGAACGAGTTCCAAAAGTTATTAGGTGGAACAAATAGAGAAAATTCTGCCTGAGGATTGCCTTCGAAAAAACATCAGCAAATTAGTGGTATGCATTTCAGGAAGAATCAAACGTTGATGGAATCCAATGTGGCTTAAGACCATAAGTGCCCTTCCCTTCCCTCCTCCTCTCCCTTTATTTTTAGCAAATTTCGCATCTGTTGTTTCAGAAAAAAAAAGCAAGCATAATGTTGTTTAGAAGAAATGTTTTAGAGAATAATTCATGTTTTACAGATTTGATTATGGTATATCGTAGATGTATAAAATAATCGCCAAAAAGCCGGTTGTCAATAAATTTTTCTCAACTAGCAAATTGTAATATTTCGCAGAATATTTATCGATATGTTTCCCTATTCGACATAATTGATAGATCTCAAAGCGCAAATTTTTCTTTTTGTTTTTCCTCTTGATTTGAGGAATATTTAAATATAATTTAATGTGAGCTGGCAAGTTCATCGCACTCTCTCGCTTATTCTTTTCTAATTTGTATATTTTTAAGGCTTAAAGAAATCCTGAGAAGGCTTTCTTAAACTGCAAAACTTATGGTCATTCAATGTTGATGAAACAAGAAAACGGTGTATACTACAATTATCCAAAAGAGTAACATTACAAACACAAAATTTCATATATTTGTTATCAAATAACTATGTGACATCGTTTTTTGCAAATGTCTCTCGGCATCTTTCAAGTTCTATAAGCGGACTCTATAGGATTTCAGCAGTGAGCTATGCGATTCACTCGTTATCGACTAGCAGTGATTGCCGTTGTTCTATTCGTATTTAGCATAGTGGTAAGTTTTTTCTTTCGATATTATGGAATTCGAATCCCGAATATTCTTATCTATTTTCATTTCTCATCTAATTGAATTGTCAAGAAAGCTAACGATCGTTTTATGCTTTCTATGAAATTATACTTATTGGCGTATTGAAATAGTTTTGCTATAGCCTATGTTTCTTTTTTTTAAGGACTCTTCGATATATCGAACTAAGAACGAAGTAACGCAGGAATTTCATCCACAAATTTCTTTCATGAGTCGATGATAATAACGTTAATAGAGTTTATCATAAGGTGTAAAAATTTTTGCCTCATCAATACTTCTAACAAATAAAGCTCCATCATTATTTACATTGTTTAGCGATCCATTTACTATTCACTTCTACTATCCTCATCACTCACAGTTTTTTTTTCGAGATTTATCTGCAACTTCCACTTCCACAACGATGAGGAACACTTAGCGCCGAGATCAATGTAGCCGCAAGGGTGATGATGCATTGAGGCACATTTATATAAAAGCATGAATTTTCAACGCTCAAATGAACACTTTATTTGCAATAAAAAAAAAATTGCGACTAGTAAATGAAGGCGTTTGCAGATTAGAGAATATGGTCATGTTTATATGATAGAATCACCACTTGCTTCCGTTGTGAAAACATCATTCATCAATTTCACCGCTATACAAATTGCTTCGTTTGATACATCGATGGCTGAATTAATGGTCGTTGATCTTATCTTCAAAGATCCTTCCACTAAACGGTTTGATTTACTCATTATTTACTTTAGATCTAATATGAGTGCTAGAATTGATTATACCTCTATGATTTTGAATAATTTATAAAGCGTTACCACATGTTAGGTGATAACGTTTGCTTTTGTTAGGATGATTAATTTCACTTCAACGACAATATCGCTTTATTGAATAGCGTACATTCTTCGTTACAAGAGAACTCTTGTCATTAACTCAACTCGCCGTTGATTCAACACTATTCGCTTGATCTATCATTGTCGGAAATGAAAAAAATTAAACGGAAGTATGATGTGATTGTTAAGAGCAAGCGACGCCGATGAGGTTATCAAAATGATAGCTGACGAGTTGAATTTCAGAATTCGCATCAATAGAAGAATGCTAAATCCTGCCTTCAATGAAATATTTATAAGTGAGTTGGCGATGCATGTACCTGAAAGTGAGTTAATAATTCATTTAAATATTATTCAAATAGTATATAAAGACTTATGTTGAGTGGTTTATTGAGTTGACTGGGATAGTTAGGTGGAAAAGAATACGTTTGGTGCAGAATAAGTTAAGCTGTGATTGGTATCCATCATACGATTAACTGGCGATGAATTCGGTCAATGTACACATTCGAAGAAGAGTTGTTGCAGCAAAACAATAGAGTTGGGATCAAGACATCAGCGTTGAATCCTCTAGCAAAGCGAACGCTGCTTTTATAAACAAGCGATGACACCGTATCAATAGCAGCCTGCTACTGAACGTTTCCTTTCCAAGAGATCTTTTAGCAGGGTGCATATGCTAGGTCATCGGCAGCGAACATCCATTGCAACAAGCAATTGGTACTTCTGAAAGGAAGCGACGAATACTTGGCTACTGAACAATGTAAAATAAATATTAGTTTTAGCTGCTACACGCGAGTAGCAGCGCAACATGAGAGATCACTCAGAAATTTCCCGGTAGAAAGTGGAATAAAGTGATGACCTATTGAAAAAGTGATATAAAATCATATTTGAGCGTTTAAATACAGACTTAACGGAAATATCGCAATCACTTCCTAAATCAAGCATTAACTTCAAAAAATCTGATAAACTCTCTTAAATAAGGCATCTTCCCCTTCATTCCTTATGCGCGTAATGGTATGACAAAAGCTTAGGGAGCTCTCCACAACTGACAAAAGTATACGAAATCGTGCTTTGAGCCCCGAAGCCAGACGTGCCAAATTTTCTGGCCCAATGCTGAATACAGTGAGTCCCCGGAACTAATTTCGAAACTGATCCATCAAATTCTGGAGGAAATAACAGGTTGTCAAAATTATCGAAAAACTTACGCATTGTTTAGAATCGGCTGAATCAGTTTTTTTTTTCTTGCAATCGGCTGAGCAGGAAATGAGATTCGTTTGAGATCACGCAGTGGTTGATTTAGTTTCGACATGAGTATCTATCGCTATTTTATTACTTAAAAAAATTTATTAAAGTAGTTTATGTTGAGCAGCAAAATCACAAACGTCTACATCGTGCTTGTTCCTCTAGTATGCTCTTTTATTTGTTTCATATTCTATCCTAGTTGCCAGGCCACTTTATTTTGGGGTGATCGGCAGTGCTGAAATTGTCACACGTCAATACATTTCAGACTTCCTACTCATTGAAGTTTGCACCAAGCTCGTTAGATCGCTACTGAAAATCAGATTGTCATATTTGAAGATAAATTTCGAGCGAACTAGGCTAGATCCTTTCTTCGGCTGTACCTTTCATAGATAGATCCTTTTTCTTATACCTTATCAATGTTTGTAGGAAAATTTCCATGTGTTAATAAAGCTTCACAATGAGCAAATGAGCAGAGAAGTTTTTGTGGATTGTAGTGATTGGGGTCGCAAAGATCTCAAAAGAGATCAACTCCTGAGCAGCCTTATTTTATGATCTTATTGATAAACGTTACATTAGAAGCGATAGCTGAGCATTACTGTTCATTAGGAAGGAAGATATACCTTGACTTCTGTCAATTCATTGCCGGATGCAGGATGCATAAAAAACCGAAAATGTTAAGAGAGTCAATGAAGGAGCGTAAGTACTCCATCAATGATCCGTTCAGTTAAATCCATATAATCTGCAGCATACTGCTAGATTTAAGAGCGACTATGATGGGAATCATCAAAAAAGCTTTATTTTAGATATTACGGAAATGGATTATTTCGATACATCCCAACTGACAGTTGATTACAGTAGGTTAAACGGTGTGGGGCGCTCACTTGTGGCACCTCCGTTCTTAACCGGCTCACTAAAAATTGACAGAGCTACCGAGGGCAACATTTTGATAATCGGTCTTGGTGGTTCACAACTGAACAATTTCATCCACTATTTTTTTCCTCAGGTGAGTACCACTTTTCATTTAAAAGTCTTCAGTAAATTTCTTTGGTTAAAAGTGACATTGTTGAGGCGTTTGTGAATTTTCAGAATCAGCTATTTGCATCATGAATAAATCGATCGTGAAATTTGCTTAACGTTCAACTCATTGATACTTACTTGGACAGTAACGATTTAAGCACCTCTATGATTTTAGTCTCGTTGATAAAATTGAATTTACGTTTGCACATTTTGAGAAATCTTTGAATTACTTTGTTATGATTGAAATAAATTAGAATTGGGCGAATATTTTAGTTGTTTTTTTTCTTTGATTTGCTCATTTCCAGCTGAATATAACGGTGATTGAATTGGAGCAATCGATAGTTGAAACGGCGAGAAAATATTTCGGTCTTAAGGAGGATAACACACAGCATGTTATCACTATGGATGGCGTAGATTTTTTACGAGAAGCAACCAATAGAGGTTGGAAGTTATGTTTGGTTAGCAATCCACATAAGATATGCGGATTTATGATAGGTTAGCTAATCGTATGTGGTAAAATATTTTCTTTTATATTCGTTACTTACTCATATAATTTTCCTTAGGCTTTATGCTTATCATTTATTAATCATAATGCAAAAATAAATTATATTCAAAAAGCTCATTTAAATTTACATCATTTATTTTATTATTCTCATACATGAATGAGGTAAATTTATACAGGCGTAAAATTCGATGCGATCTATATGGACGTATGCCCAACCGGTTTCTCTAATAAGCTGACAGTAATGTGTCCAACGTCAATTTTTCTTGACGATGATATCATACGGCTTACTCGACAATGCCTCAAAGATAGCGGTATAATTATAATCAATTTTATCATTGATTCGATTTGGCTTCTTCTCAGCTTAGAAATTTCGAAAATATTTTGCTAAAATTTATTATAATATTTTCGCGATGTAAATAATGCATAGTTAAATGAGTGCAACAAGAAATGTTGAGTTATTGAAATAAATTAATAATCGATGATTTATTTATATTGAGTCAACGCCGCTCTTCACATATATAACGAACTCATAATTGAAAATACAAACAAATTGTTCGATTTCATAGATATTTTCTATCATTTACGACGATCTAATTCATGAATAGAGTGAAAAGAAATTGCCACAGTAGGTATTAACAAATGTGTGTAAATTCGGGTATCTTCAATAGCAACGAACGCTAACTAAGCTAGATTTTCGTCTAAAAACTCTCAGCAGGAATTATACCTAATGAAGGAACGTTTTTTTTTTGATAGATTTTCGATTGCTCTCTAATATCGTTACAACGTATAACAATGAATGAAATTATAATAACATAATTATACTGTAATACTGTACTATTATAATACTGCAGTATTGTAATGAGATTTTCTAAAAGTTTCAACTATCAGTAGGAGTAGTATGAATGGTGCTCGAGATTGAAAATGTTTTTGTTTTTAAGCAGATATTTCTTTAAGCAGATGACTGTTCGCAGCATTAATATGCTCAAACATATGCATTTATGCACTCAAGTTATGAATTGCTAATGCTAATTCCGTACTCGGATGATTTCTTTCATTTGATAATGATAGTAGATTAAAATAAACACTTTTCACATTCATCATTTCAATAAGTATATCAATTTTCAGGTACAATGGTGAGCAAAATGCTTGTATTCACTGAGAGGATTGCCAAGGAAACGGAAATGGTAATAAGCGCACTTGAAACGATTTATTAGGAAACTCATTCAACGCTTGCATTGTTCTTTCGGGAATATCAGTGTATGGGTGGAGAGGTTTCAATTGATGCAGAATTTTATAAGCGCCTAAAGTTTTGTTGCAGAATCTTTTCGCACTCGGAAACGTGAAGAGTCAACTGTATTCCAAATCATACAGTATAAATTGAAGCAATGAAACATGTTATTGGAGCATATTTCAGTGGACAATTTAACCAAAAGCAACCGAAAATTCAAAGTGAATTGTTGAGAACCAAGCCTTAGTAATAACACTCAAGAATGAGCGCTAAGATCAAGATGAAGCATTGGGATTGTTTGTTGAAATACGATGATTGTAGTGTTTTTATCAGCAAATAATCGTATTGCATCATCGCCACTAAATGTGTGACATGTTTGTGATCCTTAAAGATAATAACCTTCGAGCAATAATGCAATAGAAGTAATTTAAAGACGTATATGGGTTATACATCTCTTCATTTTCAGGTCGCCGATCTCTATAGAAAATATTTCGCCAATTGCATTGTGGCACCAATGCCGAATATACTGAATCGTGTGAGTCTTTTCATATGAAATTAAATTTTTCCACAGAGGATTTCCTTTATCCTCATCACATCTCTCTTCCATAAAATCCCTCTACACTAGAACTTCAGTGAAACGGAAGAGCAAGAGAACAATTGATGTAGACCCACTTCCAATGGAAACTGACACAGTGAATGAGCATACTTTTTGACGAATGTGTTCATAGTTACAGAACCACTAAGTGAAACCTGCTGACAAAAAGTTGTCAGTGCTTTTTCCGCGCAAGTTCTCTTCTCAATCTTTCCATTTGCTATCTGCATGACACTATTTGTACATCTATCAACGTCTTGAAATTGCCTACAGCGTAACAGCGCATAGTAAATTGCTCTGTGAAGGAACATAGACACAGCAAAGACAACTATTATAGAGATAGTGTGCTATGAAAGTTTCCCTTGATGAGTTATTTTGCTATGTTTTAATGAAGTTATTTTCCTAACATTGCATTCGTTTCTATTGAACCAAAAATTGTTTATTCTCACTCTCTTTAGATTTAATTTTTCTATATTTAATGCCAATAGCAAACTAGCCTAATTCTACTAGGTATAGCTCTTTTAAGGTTTTGGTATGTAGTGGAGATATGATCCAAAAAGAGCGCTTCAACTTGAATTTTCTCTCGAAGACTATGGCTAAATTCTACGAAGATATTGGCGTGACAAGTTAGCCGATTCCTCCTATCAAATCTTCATTTTTACGTTCTTTTATTTTCTTGTACAAAATATGTCTGCTTAAATGAGCTCTATTTATATTATTACGAATGTTGTCGTTAAGAAAAACGTTGAAGATTGTTAATTTTTGCATTTGCATCATAGAATCTTTCCAGTGATATTCCATCACCTTTTTTCCACCTCTCATCCTTTCCTCTATCACCGATTGACGTCTTTATCAATATGTCGAATAGTACATGATGTGTTAGCTATGTTTTACTTCAAAGAGTATGTTTCCTCTTGTAAATGAACAATAGTTAAGGTATCCATGTGATCAACTTCTCCGCTGAAAAAAAAAAAAAAAACTGCATGCTGTGAAGTTTTCTGCAAATCTAAACGCGTTTCTCTTAAGCACAAGTTTTGCTGTGTTGGAAAACTTGAAACGCCGAAATCTTTAAACATATCAACGTATTGATGAGTAAAACTGTAATTTGTGTTTTTCTTTTGCGTCATAATTTTTAACGATCATTTGCGTTTATTTCTGCAATGAATTTTAATTAACGAAATATTTGAAAGATTATCATTAAATATCGTTCATATATTCATGCGAAATGAATAAAAAAAAATTCATATAAGTGGGCATAAAAATGAATACATCGAATGTGAAAAAAATTTGCATAAAAAAATTTTCAAATATTTTCACTTCACTATTCATAATGATCAATATTGTTTCTAAGAAATTTTACTCTTGAAAGAAAATATATTTTTAACGATTAACATCGGTGAATTCTTAATGCTGTTTATCAGTCGGTTTTTATAAAGAATTTCATTGTGGTAGCTTCATTTGTTTTAAACTGTGATGGCTTCATTTTTTTCTTTTTTTTTTTTTTACACTCTACGCTATCAATTTAACAACATAGCTGAGTAATAAATCACTAACGAACATTTTTACCGCCCTTAACGAAGTGCTAATAGAATTCAAGTGGAATTTTTAATTACAAATTCAAGCAATTTATAGATGGCTGAAAAAGGTGTGAAATATCTTCTATACTTATCCTATAATCTTACAATTGAAAGCATTTTTATCGTAATCTTTCAAGACTTCGATAAATACGATGTTGAAATGAATTTCGCATCGAATCGTCAAGAAAATTGCTGAAATTTTTCCGCGGAAACTTTTTTTTTAAGCTCCTACTTTTTGTTGGACCTTCAATTTGCATAAATCATCACCCGTCGTAAATTCACTATTCATCTCAAGCATGATTCGATATAGTTGAATGTTTTGTAACGGTTAACAACACAAAACACTCATAAATGCGCTATTTATTTATCATTCACATTCTATTACTTCAGCGCTGCTTTTATTTATTTGTGGAACATAAATTCTAAAGCGCTGTCATGAAATAATTAAAGCATGAATGCACACTTGCCTAGTTCTATTTCCAACGATTTTTTCATGCTCAATTGTATTTTATGCACTTTTCACCATGCGATTTTATTCGAATGGAAGCTTTTCGATACTACTCGAAGTGTCAAGTTGGAAATATTCAAGCATTTGGATATCATAGTTGATGAAACTTTATGAGTTATTATTTGATTCTCATTAAGCTAGCCTAGCCTAGTCAGAAGATGAGAGGAGAAGGAGGGAAGGGGGGGGGGGAGGGAGTGTGGGTTTCAACGCTATTGCACATCCCTATTCAAAAAAGTAAATCAATATTGCGTTCAATGCAATGGTGCAGAAAAAAAAAGAGAGTTTTGAATTCTGTGCAACGTTTTAACTCAGCTAAGTTGAAACTCTCCATGTTGAAATAGTGGTGTCAACGCTAATTAATTCTGCACGTTGGCATTCATCTACGGACACATATATGTACATACTGTTTTGTGGTACAATCAGTTGTTGATAAATTCTCGCACGCAAGAGGAGTACATTCGACTTTAGAAGTAAGAACGAGAACGGCATTATGTCACAGACCGTTAAGGTCATCCATTTGCAACTAAAACAAATGTCTATTCTATCAAACGAGTTGCACACAAGAAGAATTGTGAACGTTATGTTTGCTGTTGCTGAATTTTATAAGACTTCAATTGAAAGAACAATATCGTTTAATGTCAATTTCGAGTACATTTCAAATCGTAAAGAATTTTTTCATCATCGATGATTCGTTTGTCAGAAATGAAAAACGATCTCGAATGTATTCTTAAAAATCATTCAATGAGTTGTTTTCCGATTGGCCTTATACAAATTACTAGAAAATGGCCAACGGTTATCTAAGTCTGGCTCTAAAAAAACATTTCAGTACCAGTCGAAGCTGATATAACCAACTTTCCCTTCTTATCTAACTTTCGCAAATTTCCACGGCTGAACTTCATGTGTTATCGAGCATCTGGAAAATTCTTAGCGCTTTTTGAATAGGACGAGCGCTCTTGTAAGAGATAGAGAGTGAGGAGGATCCTGGAATGGTAAATACCAAAACAGTTGCGAGTCCGTCAATGATATGGTGTCAATGATATGGTGTGGATTACCGTATTCGATGACAATAAGGGGCCGTAACCAGTGGAATGGTCACCGATGTTCGTCAATAATAAGTTGACGAATAATAAGGGATCAGCAGTAATATCGGACTGGCTATTGAGTTTGCAAATAATATCCGAAAGGTCACCGACTTCGGCAATAATACCGGATCGGGCACTGATTTCAGCAATAACATTTGATTAGTTATCGGTTCGATAATATTCTCGAACTGGTCTCCGAGTTTGGCAATAATTTCGGATGGGTCACCGAGTTCGTCGTTAGTATTAGATGGGCTATCGAGTTCGGCAATAATTTCAGATCGGTCAGACGGTTGCACCATGGTCTCATATAGGTCATCGTGTTCGGTATTAATTTCGGATATGTCATCAAGTCATCAGCTCCAGGAGAATCGAAATAAACGTCATCAAGTGTTGCGTCCAATCGCAGTAAGATTTTGTGAGCTGCCAGAACTTTTATTTGCGGAGACGATGCAAGCTCTCAGTGGTGATGTTATCAAAGTTACAATGGCCCATGATTGATTTCGATTGCTTTGTAAAACGACGACGCGAGAATAATGAGGCATTAATTTGAGACACATTTTTCGAGGCACATTCTCGGCAGCATCATCACATTTGCAGTTTTCCAAGCGTTCAAGACAGTGTCCAAAATAAGACATAGAAAATGCGAAGGACAGGCCTCGTCTTTCTATGTGATCATGTGATCATATGCATAAATGCGCCGCGTTTTCCGCTTTAAACCTGTAGCTCATCAAAAGAAAGTGAATTCAGATATATGATGTAACGTACGTGTGACATGCGTACATTGTGATTTACATCAAGGAAGTCATCAACCAGGTTTGTGCAAATGTGCAAATGCTTTCTTGAAATGCTTTCTTAATTTTTAAAACGGTTTTTTATGTGCATTTCGTGAAGTTCAAAACCGGATTCGACATTGTTTGCCGTATGCGACAACACACTGAAGACATGCGAGGTGCTGTGCTTCCGTCAGCCTGCCAGCTTCCCAAAACTTCTTTCTTGCTTTCTTCACATTCCAATGATCCGAGTTCATCCACCGCCTTTCCTGCATGCAATGCCGCTTTTCAATTTCTTATTATTGATGTCAGACTTTAAGGACGCTTATATTTAGCGTTTAGGCTGTGGAATTAGCAGTTATGGTTTCACCGATCGAATGCACTGAACTTGAACATCTGAACTTTGTGCGCTACACAAGTTGGCCCAAAGCGTTTAGCACTTTCAGGCCCATCTATAAATTCTAAATATGCGTTGCTGATTTAAGGTGAAATAAAATAGAAAACTCCAATATTTCATTCATGGCATAAAAATTTCAACGTTGACATCGGACATATTCCACCGGTCGGCCAATAAAGATTGTTGGATGTGGTGGCATTGCCACAGGCAATAACGATTTTCCAGAAGATCGCCTTTCGCAGATGGCGACGGATGTCGCCTAAAGACTTTTTTTTGAAGCTTACACTGTACCTCATAGTTGTCGTTAAGCAACTCTTTTTTTTTGCCGCTGATGAATTTCTACATTTATCATTGTCGGGCAATCTTGAATCACGAAACTTTTCGCTGGAAAAATCTGAAATGTCGAATCGATTGAATCACTAAATTTCTCACAATATAATGAGGTTGCCGTTCAAAATATTCCAGTGAGTGAATCATGGCAGTCTGAGTGGAAATTCTATTGGAATGGGAATCAGAAGATAGCATCTCGTTAGCATAATATTATGAAAATAGAACACTATACTCTCGAATGAAAAAATCTTTTTTTTTTTTGAACAGACGAGAATAAAACTTCAAATGTTTACCGATGGTGAAGTCAAATTATAATATAATCATTCCGGCGTTTATTGAATACCTATGTGAAACATTACTTAAAACGTATTCTTCTGCATAATTCACTCAGCAACAGACGAATGAAATGTGGTTTTCCTCTTGTAAGAGGAAGAAAAAAAAATGCAAATATTATTCTCAAAGCTCGCAAATTGCAAAGCATTCATCTTAGTTGCCCCGGGAACTTTGATTCGTCAATATTGCACAAATTACAAATGTGAATAGCTTGTCTATTTCAAATGTTGATGCGAAATTTAGAATTAATAGTAGTAAAAGTTAGTGAAAATATTTTTGGGCAAAATAATCGATGCGATCATAGCAATATGGCATTATACTGGAAATTTTTGTAAAATGATTTTCAAACGTTTCTATCCGATTAACTTATAGATGCGATCATTTTTTTTTTCTTCGCATAGGTTGTTGCTCTACGACGGTCTAGCAATATATGAATGACCGAGCATTATGATGCGATTTAAAATGTTTGCCGCAAACTGATATACTCCTAATAAAAATTGTGTGGTGGTTAAGAAATAAGAGTCGTCTACATTTCTCGTCCACTCTAGTTAGATCTAAATTGGTAGTAATCCATTGAACGGTTAAAAGATGAAATTTTTCTAATAAACGAGATTTCCGATAAAATGCGAAATAACAATGAAAACCACTTAAAAGTTTCTTCAACTAGCATATTAACGAATATAAATTTTTTTTTAGTTTCATCATAGTAACTTCATAACGTTCTTAACAATTCATTGCATTGCATTATCATTGCATTTTAACGATTTAATGGGCGTTCAAAACAATCTTAGATCATTTATAGTACACAACGAATAACTTGCTATTGAAAAATACATCAATTTTATTTTCACTATATCGTTTCATGCACATTTCGTGCGTTAAGTTTTCATTTCATTTCTGCATGAATATGTCCTCAGTTAATTGTTTGAAAATTTTTTAGTTGAGTCTATCAAATAAAAGACGGCTTTCTAGAGGTAATAAGCATTTTCATTTTATAAAAGGAGATGGCGAATTTCTTCGTTTCGCTGTTCAATTGACTAAAGGAAGATGTCGGTGGAGGAGGGATTATAGGCTAGACGCTAATTTTGGAGTGCCACTTCTTCTCGTTTGTATAAATGGAGAACAAATGGAAAATTTCTTCTCGCCAAGTTTCTCATAAATAGCTGGTCCTCACTTACTTTTTCCTTTATTGCATTTTTTTCCCCTTACATACGGAATGATAAGTCGTAGGGCGCAATAATGTCTTTCTTCATTCATGTGTAACTTCTACTGACATCCTTTTGACTTCTATTCTAGTTTTGGAAGTGAAATCTTAGTTCAATCCCAGCAGTGTGAAAGGAAGGACCAGTGGGCAGAGAGCTTTTCATCTCCGCGACGGGCCCAGCGGGAGGGTTTGAGTTCTCAGAATTCCCTCGAGGTGCAAGGGAACTCTGAAAAGCGGAGACTCCGTCACGGCGGAAGGCTAGAAAAAAGCTGGAAAATGCGAGACTTTTCAAATCGTTCATGCGCTATTATGCTGTATCATTTTCATGAGAAACTATATTAGGAATGATTTTCGAAAAGATTCAGTCATTGCTTGTTTTTGGCAACTCGTTTGATACAGAAATCGCTGTTGAAGCCTAAGATGTATATTCTTCCCTAACGCGGTCGCAGGCTTTGGGAAAGTGCAGGTGGTGGTAGCGAAATTTTACGTTTTGCTCACAGACAAAGAATATCCGCTTCGCGGCTACTATGAGGGGACTGTGATAATTTTATATTGCGTTTAGTGAAAGCAAAAATGTTAGGAAATGAGATAATGAGAAATATGCTTCTTTGACTTGTTTTATGTACATAGTGAGGTTATTAGGATTAAAAACGTACATATTTCATCAGAGATTATCAAAATTTCCTGCGGTGCGTTAACTATCAAAAGTATAATTGCCGAAATTTTGGAAGAAGCAAAATATACTAAAATATACTTTAAAAAACCGTGCTAAATATTTAGCACTAATCTATAATATCCTTGGCACAGTGCTATTTTCTTCCTCTCATAATCAAACGTTGTTTCTACCGCTGTTTCTTGTTGTTTTTGGCCTCTCAGAATTGGCAACATGTTGCATATCGTCTACGCATCTGACTACTCCGGCATAAGGAGTTCTCTCGATAACTGAAACAGAAAAGGCAAGTATGAGAGGAAGGCAGGGGGCAGCAAATTGTGAAACTCCTGCAGCGATGGGCTTTCTTTGAGCAGCAGGTGGACCACGCAGGCTTATATTAACGCTAAGTCGCAGTTTTTCTTCATACGCCGGGAGTACTTTCGTTCATTCGAGACATGCTTCCATTTCACATCAAAGCTTTCCCGTAATACTTCTTGAGTGTGTCCATATTATCTCGATATCATCTTTCAAGATAAGCTTTTCTTTCTCTGATGACACGTGTCCGCCACGTTGCTTTTCGGAATTTCTCAGCCCGACACACTTTACTACACTGTTTACTACACAAAAAAAACTTTACTACACCCCACGGAGGCGAGGGTTTTCTGATTACGAAGGCCACCGCGGGGAGAGGGAGGGATGGCGATGAACTCCAAACACTACTCTATTATTCACGTAATGTTGCCGCCAAAATTTTTTTTTCAGGGCTATGGAAATAAGGAAACGGTCTCAGATTGTAGTAGCAGCAGCCGTTTGCGCCATTTTCGGCTCTCTTTCACTTGTGGTCAGTGTTCCGTTATTAAAGATTGAAAGTGAATCTGTTCCATACAACACTTGAACGTATTGCAGGAGGTCGAAGTTGTCAAAAACTACGCTAACATGCTTCGGAATCAGCTGTTCTGACTAGCATAAGGGAAATTAAAAACTCAATAATTGCTTCAATAATATCATATTATCGGTGGTCTTGAAATGATTGGAAGCTCGAACTGTTGACAATCAAGGGCTGAGATTCTTCTATTCAAAAAAGTAAATTCTTCGATGCAGAGGAATTTTGTATGATCTCAACTTTTTTTTTTGAGAAATTAGGCAGAAGGAATATATTTACACGCTAGTTCTTCTTGAAAACTTCTCATTATGGGCGATATAAAATTATCAACTATTTATGCAGGCGCCGTAAGATATGTAAATGATCTGAAATGGAGATGTGTTCTTCACAACAGATAAGATAGGAGGGAAAATCAATGAAAATATTGCAAATGTGATTGAAAGTTGCAAAATTGCAGGGCTGGTACAAGGATAAGCTGTTCTTCGCCTCACCACCTTATCCTAGATTGCTGAACACATCGTTCGAGAATTACACTGTGGTACAAATCGACTCTTTCAATACCTCAATGGCGGCGCTTTTTGTCGTCGATATGGCCTTTCGGGATGCGGTTAATAGGTGAAATGTTTTTTAAAAAAACCATCAAAATACTGCTGCATCGAATCCATCATCGCATCTTGTTCTTTCTCCGATTTACACGCTTGAAGTTGTTGTGCTCCAGAAGACAAGTTGAATTTTAAAATTCTCGGATCGAATCTCCACAATTCCGCTTCGTATGCTACACACAAGATTAAGCGAACAACTAATTAGATTGCTCTGCGTTGTTCAACGAGGTTACTTTTAACAGGAATTTGCATGATTGTCGACCTATGGAGGAATAATGTTTGCAATTTACCGGTTACAATAGGAACTAAGATTTGTCGTGTGCGACGACGTTCGGAGGCAGCTGCATGCAGAAATAACAGCAATTGCCTTGAACGCAGCTGTAAACATAGCCTCGGTTACTTGAATCGCACTGCTTTGTGTGCTCTTTTGTCCTTCATAAGTTCCACGTAGTTTTTCGGTTCATTCGTGCTCTGCAACGATTATTCCAATGCCTGCTATCAAGCGATTTCACTTTCAGTTCAAAAATCGTCATCAAGCGAAGAATGCTGAACCCGGATCGTGATGAATTATACATAAGCGAGTTGCAATTATTGGTTCCAGCGAGTACGTTCCCCTCTAGTTTTCCTATGTTTTTGAGGCAGATGCATCATCGTTCTTTCATAAAATTCGAAGAAATTTTCTAGAATAAAACTAACAATATCATGGCACTTTAGTTGTGGTATTATGCTACTATTCACATTCACCCAGAAATAATGTTCTTTTAGTCCTATACCGTTTAGATGTTGAATCTCGATACTTCCGACTTTTAACATATATTCCGTTTAACTCTGCCTGATATTTAACATACAATTCTTTTAATAAGTAATTCCATTGAAGCAGATTCTATGCACATAAAAAAACTGGACATCTCATGCTGAGATGCTTCATAAATTTCCGCTACTCATTTGCATAGTTAGTTCAAGAAGCAGGAATAATAATAGCTTTCCAAGTATCCCATTTCAATCATTTTCGCATACTTCTTTCTTGCAATTATTCATATACGCTTATGGCTGAAACCTCCCTATATGAGACAAGGTTATCCACTATTTTAGACATAACGGCTACAAATCCTTTCGACACTTCACAATTGACACCCGACTATGCAAAGATCGAAGTTGGCGCTCGCCCTTTAATCGCGCCCCCCTTCGCGATCGGATCGCTGCGTCCCGATGTAGATGCCCAATCAGATGTTTTGGTCATTGGTCTCGGTGGTTCACAAATGAACAATTACCTTCACTATAAATTTCCTAAGGTTTCTGTCACTTTATTCATTCAACCCCATATCTTCGTAAAATAGTCTTCGTAAACCTATTGGTTTTCACACAGCATCCTGCACCTTACCCTCAAATAGAGGATGGCTGATTGCGGAAGCAAAGCTCGAATGTTTGATGCCGCAGAAGCCATTGCTGCAATGAAACGTGTTTAAAACCACCAGAGAAAACTGGTCCTTACTTTGCTCTGAAGTCGCCAGCTAGCGAAGATTGATGGCACAAATGAAACTCGGCAATTCAGTCGCAGAAAAACCTAATTTTTGAGAGCTGTTGAAAAGCACTTTTGGCTAAATGAGTCCGTATACGAAGTCTGTTTGACCTCTCTCACTTCTGGATTGGCCGTTAGAGGCGCTGAGCATGTATTTCGATTCTGAGATTTTGTCACACTCACCTCCTACAAGAAAGTAAAATGAGTTGATCCAGTAATGCCATTAAGAGGTACTTGAGCTAACCGTTGTCGATTAATTAAGATTTGTTAAGTTTCTTTATAAAACTTTGGGCCTCAGTTGCTGGCAAGAGCATGATTATATTTGAGTTTTCTTATATAAAATCGAGCAGCACACTTAATATTTTAAGATGAATATTACGATTGCTGAATTGGAGGCAACAGTTGTGGAGATGGCACGAAAATACTTCGGCTTACAAGAAGACAAAACTCAGAGGGTTTTCGTCATGAACGGTCTCCACCTTCTGCAGAAAGAGGCCAGGGAAGGTTGTTACAATTCATCTCTTTCGACGTTTTATGTGTGCTCACTTTTTTCCCGCTTATGTATTTGCACTTTTTCAAAAATATAACCATAATGACCATTTTGATCAAAAAGTATTAAGTGAACGTTCAATCCTTAGTTTATATATAGGAGTTCTTTTGATATATTTAGCTTATGCGTGCAGCTATTTCCATGATTGGTCAACATCCTGATCTCCAACTTATTGGCTGCACCACCGTGCACGAATCATGGCTTTGCGAAGGAACTACCGATCGTTGGATGCCACCCAAGTAAGCTAGTCGACCATCCAATGAATGCCGTTTCCAGGCTGATCATAAGTGGAAATAGATCGCTCTCCAAGAGCCTGGCAGGATTCATTTCTAATTCGAAGTAACGTCAAGCACAGAGAGGAGGAATCATTATGAAACAGCAGGAAGTCATCGGATAGACAGATGCATATGTCGTTTGATCTCACTTGTCTGATTGAATGCAACTTCGATAGTGGTAGTTCTGATGTCACCTCCGTCAAAAAAACTAGAGGAGTAGTTTGATGAAGAAATGGATGACATTGAACAAAAGTGAGCATCTCGTCTATTGCATCGACATAGGAGACGTTTGCATTTGGTGCCGAATTTCACACATCATTCATTTGAACACTGAAGTGAAGGTAGAGTGAACGAGAAAATCGAGTAAAGAATGAGAAATTCAGTAAAGAATGAGTGATAGCTGTTCAAAGAATAAATTTCCTAGAAATCTGAGATTGCATAATAAATGTACATTGTTTGATTCTTCTTCAGGACGCAAATTCGATGCAGTTTACTTGGATGCATGTCCAACAAGCCACCCACATGATGTGGAAATCCTGTGTCCTGTTTCAGTATTCCTCGAGGACAACACCATTGATTTGATGCGAGAAGTTCTCAAAGAGACTGGTTGCTATTTTCGTTCTTTCTCGAATTCTGAATTCTGAAATGTCACTGTTTTTTGAGGCAAATAGAGTTTAGGTGGTGGACACTTCCTAGCCAAATTGAACTATTTTCCGCTCAGTGCAACATGAGAGACTTATGTGATTTCGATTTGCTTCAGATATTCTTGAAACATATTTTCTGCTATTTCGCTTTCATGCAGCAATCATTTTTCGATACCGATGATAGAGTTTGATATACAACGCCTCACATAGATTTAGATCCCTTTCCTTCCAATTCCATGGAATCATAATCATAAAACAATGTCTTCATTCATAGCATTTACAACATCTAATATTACTTCTCTCGTATTCATCAAACATTATAAAATTATCCGCCTTTGTGCCTATGAATATGCTGCGTATTGGATAGATGCATTTGGAACGAGTTGATTATCCTCTAGAAGCTTGCGTAGATATTAAGGCTGTGAAATTTCCCATTTGGAGAGAAGGGCTCTGCTAAAGTATGAGTGGGGCGTTATAATAGCTCCAGTGCAGAACGCTTGCACTGGCGGCATCATCTACACAATGGTACACGGCACATGGATTCATAAACGAAACGGAACCAGAGCAACTTGCTCCCGGAATCTAAATTTAGGAATATCGAGAAGTAGGCAGAGTAATTTTCGAGGATAGAGCTCTTTAGAGGATAAATTAGCACATTTTATTATATATTATAGCTGCTTAATTTTGAGAAAGCACTCACATCTCTTGATGATGAACGAAACTTTAGCATGAATGCAGAGCAACAGTGATGCATGCATAATAAAGTTTTCAGGTTCCTTGGTACTGAAAGTGCTGTTAAATTCTTTTGAGGTTGACGAACAGGCCGAAAAGGTTAGAGCTGATTTGGCTGGCAGTTCATTCATAAACACATTTTCCGTAGGAAACGACCTTGAACAGAGATGACAAGAATTATTGAAAAACAAGTTGTAACAGAATTCCATTCGAGAATGCTAACCACGAGCAATTCAGACGAAGAAACAATGTCTGTCTGAAGAATTTTTTTATCCTGCGAAACTATTCATCCTTGTTCAAAGAAGCGCTTTTTTTCATGTCTCAGATTGTTGAATTTTAATGATAGCCGTTGAAAGGAAGCGCCGCCTCTTTCCTAAGTACCTTGTTCCAAAGTTCTGCGTCTGTGTGGCGATGAAATTGAAACAAGATGTGGAAGTGGGACCAACGAATAAATAAGAAATAACTCATGAGGAGCAGGATATCCGATAATTATTATATAGTATGATGGAAGTGTGATCCATGAAGACTTGAGCAAAAAATATTGTTTTTTATTTTTTATTCGCTGTTCAACGCACAATTGAAATAAGCACATCAACATTTTAAAATGCGATTTCTCGCTGAATTTTTCGATTTGAACGAATTAAACGAAATGAAAAAAAGTCTTGAAATGATTTTCTTCGAGAATATATTGCACTAGTCGTATCTTCTTTCTTGTCGACTTAAATTTGATAATTTTGGTTGAATAGTACTTGAACAAGTTTTGATTGACGATGTTTGTTTAGCTTGCCGACATATACCGAAAACACTTTGCGAATTGTGCGGTTCTCGAGTTGATGTTGGCACAAAATCGGGTAAGCACTAAGCGAATCATGATTAATTCGAAATTAACAACTGCTCAAGTTTTTCTGACCCAAAGAATATAGAAATTTTCTAGCGTAAATATGCGGAATTGTTCTCTGCATGGAACAATTCATAGGTATTATGTTCGCATATAGGTCTAGTAGTAGCTCATGTAAGTTAAGTGCAAAGTTGAAGAGGCAAGGCTGACAATATAAGACAACACATATGCATATAGGGTGGGGAGCCTTTGCTCATCATTTTGCAGCTGTTTGCTAAGGAAATTAGCGTCAAAGACCAGGAATTCTTAGGGACAATTTTGTCGCATGTTTTGATGGATATACATGATACTAAACTGATCGGTGAAAATAGATCTAAATGTGAGATAACATCATACAATGTTCACCTTAGATTAACTCGTTTATTTTGGCAATATCTGAATACTTTTTTTCACCCGCCTGATATAACGAATGTCCGCACATGGATGAAATGATTAGAAACGAACAACATTGTATTTATTGATGAAACATTTGGAATTTACATATTACATATTTTCTGGTTCCCAGAAAGAAAAACTTCCTGTGGTGTTCGTTACTGATGGGGAAAGAAAACATGCTAATTATAAGATGTGAGAACAAATCATGATTGCCAGTTGTAACTGATAATTGAGTTAAGGTCATCGTATGCGGTCGAGAGGGTGTACCCAAGGAACACTACGAAATGGCCGCTTTGGCAGCAAACACAACGAAATTCTACAAGAGCGTTGGATTAATGGATGAAGAATGTTGTTTCCATGGCGTGAACGAATGCTGCACTGTTTATTAGCCGAACGCCATATCAACGGCACAATAGTTTTGACGACATACGATCGGTGTACGCCTTATTCGCTGTGAGGAAGCGGAAGAGTGGAATCGGTTTTATTGGGCTAACGAACACTTCCTCAGTTCTCTTCATTATTTTGGGGCGTTATTATGGATGCTCATAGAAACTGGTCTTTCTCCTTCGTTTACAAATCCATGTGCATGTGATCTTCAGTAGATGACGCTATAAATGCAAATATTTTGCAGTAGAGCTACATTCTTCATCAACAATTTGGCAGAGTCCCTCTCTCTAAACGACTAACTTCACAGCCTTGATATCTATGCAGTCTTCTAAAACGCAATCAATTCGTCTTAAAAACGTCTCTCGAATAGGCAACAAATTCACAACAGGCTCAAAAGACGGTGAATGTTGTGATGTGAGATGATGATGAGAGAACTAATATCCAAATGCTACGAACGTTGTGAATGAGGACACTGTTTTAGTATTATAATTCCATAGAATTTGAATTGCACGAATTCAATAAGAGCAACAATAAATCGCTGCACGAAAGCGAAAAGTATGCGATTTTATGCATACGTGACAGAAATTGAAATCATCTAGTCGGTTTCCAGCTTTTTTACTGATCCATGCCTCCAATTCTTCAACCAAGGTCATTTTTCATTGCGGATACCTTTGCCAACCATTTCAATTTATTGATTCCAGCCTCGGCCGCTCCAATTCTTCACTTCTGTCACCTCTTGGAGACATTTGTTGGCTTTTCTAGTTTTTTTGGTTCTTGTTATGACTAGTTTGGTTCTTGTTATGATTTTTTCCATTCTCCTATTTGCCACTGCCAGCTGCATGCGCACTTTCCTGATGGTTTCCGACGTTGCTGAGCCCTACAAAATTGGCCATCCCTTCGCTCATTTTTGCACATCTCCCCATACAGATAAATTCTTTGATGCTGTCAGTCTTCTTGTCTCTTCCACTAGCTGTCCATTTCAGCTCTCGATTGATCAACAATCTCGTCTTCGAGGTATTTATCCATAAGGCTTAGACTGCACTTTTGCCATAAGTTCACGTACAATTTTTTTTATTTCGTTGAAGCTTTGAGATACGAGGGCGAGATAATTTACGAACCTCAAAATGCGAAGTCTTTCTCATCCATGTTCACGTTCATGTTGTGCCAATCCGCTTCTAACGCCAGTTGTAAACGTGCATTGAACGGCAGCGAAGAAATGCAGTCTTCCTATCATGCTCATCTTTTTACCGCTATGGTGCTCGCATTTCATTTAAGGAAATCGTCGACACACACTGACATCTAGAATTACCGCAGTTGCTGGCACCAGACTGGTTTTTCCTCGCTTCTTATCTGTTGCATAGCACATCTTCTTTTCGAAAAGTTCACATGTTTTGTGAGGTTTGCGTAAACAAGTCACAATTCTGTATCGTCTATGATGGGGATGTTTGACGAGGTGATCACCACCTTCTGGAGCAGCTAGCATAAAAACATGTTTTTTTTGCCTTTTAGTTTCCAAAAGTGCCGAAAGCGAAGTACTCATTTATCTGAGAGACTCAACCCGAAATTTTAGAAGCTTAACTAAGGATATGTTTAATCAGATCACAAGGCACGAGAGAGTTAAAGTAAAACTGATGTATGTTTAAATAGCAACTTTTTAATGGCGTTCTGTAAACGATGTAAAATGATTTTGAACGCCCTTGAGCAATGGACAGTGAGAAGATTACTAAAGTGTTGTAAGGAAATTATCATATTTTATAGGGATATCATTTTCCATATGGATGAAGCAAAATCATTTTCTCTTCATATAATCGCACTTTATTTGAATTCTGATTCCATCTATAGGTTCAAGGACATTTTTGTCCTCTTCATTCATCTTCTGTCATTGATTCGAGTGATCGGATCTTAGGCACAGGTAAGTTCAATCGTTTCAGCGGTATCAGATACGTTTAGCATGTGTCCATCACATTACAGCATGCCGGAAGCATACGAATTGCTTTTTTCATCACGCAGTGAGAAATAACAATTGCTTCGAAGTTCATCACCTCTCCTTTACATCCTTATACCTTAGTGTTCCATACGTTATAACCGAATCAAATTGCCCTTTGGTTTCGGATGAACTCTGCCAAAGAAAATGCTGCTGTTGTCATGCATTATCGACTAGCATATTGGAAGTGTTCGTTGCAATTCCTCTTTTTCATAGGTCAGTGTTTCGGCGACAACAAGTGTAGCAGGGCAAAAACATGCATCGTTCCACCAATCCAACCATAGAGCAATTAGGTTTCCTTCACACTTTTTGGAAAGTTTAGTATCATTACGGTTAGAACAGAGTAAAGTGAAGAACAGATTTTCTTTTCAAACTGATTTGAATACAGATAACATTCTTACAATGAATACCCGAAACCGCCTTGTAACCTATCTTCAGATTGCTGGCCCTATGTCGACAGAAGTTTCCCTATTGCGCAGTAGAATCAAAATCACGTTAGACTTGAAAAAAGTTCCATTCCTTATTTATGCAAAACGTCTCGATCAAAGCGATCAACATATGAAACAATTCAGTAGAATGTAAAAATATGAAAGAAAGCACCCGACATGGATAGGAAATGTGTTTACTGCAAAGTTTAACCATCTTCCTTATGAGTACATATAAAGCGTCCTACCCCGCTGCGGATATAACTTGTCTGTTGTTTTGCAATGTGCGGCAAAGGGCGGAATTCGTTTTGGAATTTGACGGTCGAATACTTCAGCAAAATGTTGATTCGTCTGTGTAACTGCTGATAGCAGCACCCTCTTTGCGATGGACGAGTGTTGTGCCGTCCAGGTAGTTGCTATAAAGCAAAGATCCTCCACATTCTATTCCTTCTCTGCTGCTTCTGTTGGTTTGCGGAGACTAAATTCTAAAACAGTTATTTAATTGATAGCAGTTTAACACCTCTCAAATTAGTAATTCAGGTATGGTAGCAGTCAAGTTAGTAATATTCGGGTATGTATGCGGTAGAGGCAGTGAAACTCTATGAGGGATGATTTGATCCTCATTAAACTAACCTAGTCCAGTCAGAAGATGCAAAGGAAAGCGGAGAGTTTGATGGGGTTCAAGGAACGGTAATTTTCAGAAAGGACTCCAAGTTTTTGGTAATCATCAATAACTGCTCGATATACGCTACGTAAGCGGTGTGGTGGAAAATTGTGATGTGATCATAACCTGACGGTATGTTTCTTAACGAGAACATGAAGCTGAGCCAGTTGATCTTTAATCTGAGAAGACCATGAAAGGTATCAGTGGTGGTGTTATGAAAGTTACGGTGCCTCATAACTGCTTTCTTTCGCACAATTCCTTGCAAAATGGCGATTTTAAAAAAAATGGGACGACAATTGGAAACACACTTTTAGGAGATCTTCTCGGCAGCATTATCATATTTGCAATTTTGGAAGCACTGCAATAATGCTCGGAATAAGACATCTGTAGTAGCAAAGAGCAGATGTAAACCTCTCGATGAATGGTGAAAGCATGCCGCCTCTTCTCAGCGACACCTTATTAGTGAGTTTGTAAATGCCTTCCCTAGTTAATTCTGAGTTAGCTCTGACCACGAGGAAATGCGCTGAAAGTATGTATTATGCCTATGTCGCAGTCCACGTATCGAAACTCACCAATCAGGTGTTCTAATGCGCATTCATTTGGGGGGGGGGGGGGGGGGGGAAATGAGCGAACGCTTGAAATGACTTCTTATGTGCACTTCGCTAAGTTCAAAACCGGTTTCTACACTGTTCGCTATGTGCGCATGGAGATGTGAGCTAATTTGCTTCCGTCAGTCTGTCCATTTTCTCAACTTCTTTTCCGCCCTCTTTACACGTCAGTGATCCGAATTCATCGCCTGCCATTCCTGAGAACAATTTGGCTTTCCATTCTCTTCTTGTTGATGTTTCTCTTCAAATTACGCTAAAATTTAGCGTTCAGGATGTGGAACTTGTCGTTATTGTTTGGTCGATCGAAAGGGTTATATATGCTGCTTAAAAGTTTCTAATATTTCCATACCGTCCTAAAAACCACACTTATGAGCAGACGATTTCTTCTTCCGTGGTGAGAAAACTATAGGACTCTAGTGGTTTATCCATGGCGGCAGATTTAGCCCTGAGATCCAGCACATTCCAGAATCGACCAATAAAGTTGCTGGATGCAGTTTCATTATCATCAATAAAAATGGCTATCGAAGAACTGTCTCTTTCCCACGCGGTAGCCATCACGGCACGAAAGACATCCATTTTCAATGTTCCTATTTATTCTCAAACTTCTTATTTTGTATCGCATTTTTGGCCACTGACGAAGTGAAAAATTTTCACTCCTGCGCATTTTTGAATCACAAAGGTTTCCGGCCATAATGCAAAACGTTGGATGGACCGAGTCGGCAGATTCACCGAAGCAACAGTTTGGAACGTTCCAATGAGTGAACCAAAGCAGCTCACTTTAAAACTCTGTTAGAACAATAATTGTGCGATGTCATCTCAATAGCATGATATTATTATGCAAACAGAACACTATATTCTCTGATGCACAAATTCTTATAAAACGATAAGAATTGGGTTTAACGTGTATGGTGATGATGAATTTAACCGGATGCTCAACTGAATATTGGCTAATATTGAATAAAACGAGTTTTTATGCATAAGTTGGTCAGTGACAGCCGATGAAATATGGTTTTTGCTGGGAACGGGAATAAAAGAAAAAAGCAATTGTTCTTCAGAGCTGCAAAAGCAAAGCAGTCATTTCAACTTCCGTGTGACGTTAAATACATTAATATTCCAGCCATAATAAACGCAAACAATACGAATATTTTAAATATTAGAGAGTAACAAATTTCAAAATGACATCACTATACACTTTCTAAAATGTTTGTGCAAATGCATCCGTAACGGTTACAGCAATTGACGTCGTGACGAAAAGTCATACCGGAAATTTCATGTGGTGTCATTTTCGCACGCGCATACGTTATTCACTCATAGTTGCGACGATTTTTCATTCAAATAGGTGGTTTGTAATTATTCGTCAATGCTTGAATGAGCGAGCATTGTGTTTAAATTTTTATATTTTTCACCAAAGTGGAATGCAGCAGTCAAAAATGATGAGGTTACGAAACACATTTTCCGCCCACTCTAAACAGATTCAAACTTTTATACTCATACAGACTAAATTTTGCAATAGCCAACGCTCCCTATATGTTGCGAACTATCAGTCTCTTGAACTGTAGACGCATTCGTTAAATAGCATCTGAATGAAGTGCGATTATGTGAACCGGAAACAATTTTGCTGCGTGCATATAGAAGTGGTATCGCTATGAGATTTAACAACTTCTTACCGTCCACTGCTGAATTTCTCTCTGCACTGCTAAGGTTTAGATGGCGATCAAAACAATTTTAGACGGTTTACATAATTCAATGAAAAACTTACTATTTAAAGACGCAATAGCTTCATTTTCGCTCTGTCGTTTCATACACATGATGTGTCAGGTTTTCTTTCAGCTCTGCTTAAATATATCCTTAGTTAATTGTTCGGAAATTTCTACTTGAGCCTATAAAAGAAATAACTATATCTTATGGAGAAACAGCAAGTGTAATATCTAAAGAGGAAGGTTATAGTTTTCTTCCCTTAACTATTCACCGGGATAAACAAGAGTTTCCCACCCCTAAATGCGAAACACACATCTCTTGACTAGGTTTGCTTTAGTTCATCTTTTAATGACAGCTTTCTGATCATAGAACAATAACTTTTATCTGTGTTTTTATCTCAAGCGTAAGGGTTACCTACCCCTTTAATTCTTTTCTGATATTTTCTCAACATTTGCGTTCTTTTTTCTGTGTTAGAACTTTTTAATGAGATTAGATGATACTTGACGATGTGGATGAACATACCTCAACTGTCGAACGCCTGTGAAAAAAGCTTTCGAAAGGAGGCCACAAATATGCATTATATTGTTATTCCAGCTGTGCATTCGATCTTTTGAAAAACTGTTCAACAACAATTCTCCTCATATTCATCGCAGGAGTTATCGACTTCCGCATCAGTGAAGCTTTGTAAAAAGAAGAATATTTATGGGAGAAGGTAATAGTGAGAACCGGTGAATGGAGATAAGTATGATGTATCCCATTTGCATTTACACGTATAGTGATAAACCGCTATGCCTCCTTTACTCATCTTTGGATCGTAGTAATATCCGTTTTTGACCCCTATTCGCATACAGTTATCGCAAAAAATTTGTTTTTCAGCCCGATGGAATTAAACAAACGCTCTCACATTGCGGCTGTCTGCGCCATTTTCGGCGTTCTTTCATTTGTGGTTAGTGTTTGCTATTAAAATTAAAAATTAAATCACTTTCATAAACTAGGATATGTTGCAATCGATGAGGTTTGCTAAAAACCAAACTAGCATAGCTTGGAAATTTCCTTCCTAACAAGCGTGAGGGAAAGAAAGGAAGAAAAGTTAAAATTTGCTTCAAAATTACAACAGCAATTGTAGCGAATAGAGTTCGCTGACTCACTGTTTTCTTTTGAGATTATAAAGGCGAAAGTGCGATAGTGATAATATTTGAGCACAAATAAGCACCGATAAACATGAAGTTTACAACACAACAGCTTCTCAATACAAATTCGTCGATTAAACGGAATAATGTGGCAATCAGGATTTGAGCTCACATAGCTTTGTCACGCAACGAAGCGGTATTATTTTCTTATCGCGTGAATCTCGGAACTTGGGTGAGAAGTTGGCTGTCTTCGCTCTGAACGAATATCGGATCATTTAAACTTGACAAAGGGAAACTCGAAATGTTGGAAGTCCTAAATTGGCCTGATCGCGGGCTAGTCAACTTGAACGCTTTTTTCCGGATCGGTCACCGTTTTGCGTCCTAAGCCTGGTAGCTTGACACTGTGGGCTCGAGACACATCGGATCTCAAACTCGGGAAATTAAACCTCATACTCGAGTCAAAAATGAAGAGATATACGACGCAACAGATAAACACTGCATAGTAAATCACTGGGAGCTGAACCAGGCATAGCGTAGGCTAATATCTCGAGAAGAGATATTGTAGGACCGGCGACATTTCGCAACAGAAATCGTACGAACATCTTTACAAGAAGACCAGTTTTTTTGCGACCTGCACGGTGTGGATTATTCAAAACACCGAATCGTGCAGGGTGGATTAGAAAAAAAAAGAGTTTTCAAATGAGACCGCTAAAAGAGAGGGCTAACGGATAACAGATTCGCGCCCTCGGCGCTCGTAAGCACAGCAGGATAGGTAATGCAGAACGAACTCGCGAATTCGGCGCTCGAACAGACAGAGGGTGAAGAAATGCATAATGTTCTTGCGCATTTGGCGGTCTGAAAGAAGGTGGCGAAGTAATACACAACGGACTCTTGTCACTGACGCTCGCAAAGACAGGAGGCGAAGTAATGCGCAGCAGACTCACGCCATCGGCGCCCGCAAAGGGAGGAGGCTAAAGAATACTCAATAGAATCGCGCAATCGGAGCCCGGAAAGACATGGGAGAAGTAATACGCAACAGGGTAGCGCGTTCGGCGGTCGGAAAGAAGCAGAGAAACTAACACACAACGGAATCGCCTTCAGCGCTCGGAAGGGCAGCGGGCGAAGAAATAAGTAAGAGACTCGCGTTTTGGCGGTCGGAAAGAAGCTGGCAAAATAATACGCAAGAGGCTGGCACCTTCGGCTTAGTACATAACGAACTCGCGCCTTTGTCCCTCGAAAAGACACTGTTCGAAGTAACACACAACAGACTCGCGCCTTTGGCGCTCGTAAGGACAGCATGTGAAGTATTAAGCAACAGACAGGCGGTATCGGCGCCCGAAAGGACAGCAGGCTAAACAGTACAGAGCAGACGCTCGTCGTCGACGCTCGCAATCACAGCAGGCGAATTAATGCGCAACAGACTCGCGCCTTCCTCGCTCGCGAACACAGCAGGGGAAATGTTATACCCAACAAACACCACACGCGGACACCACACCACACATACGCGTCACACAGCACCCCTCCTCTATCCTCCCCCCGCCCCCCGCACAGACGTGCTACACACTTGTACACACACACACATCCGCTCCCCCACACACACCACACACATACGCCAGACCGAATCGAAAAAACAAATCCTTCCCTCTCTATTACACAAATAAACGGAAACAGGCGCCCCAAACGGAATCGGACCCTTCCGTCTTGCGATTATGCATGACTCAATCCAATGCGTAACCGAATGCGTCTCCAACGCCTGCATAGCACTGCAAATTTCATCTCCTATATATTTCCAGGAAAAAAGTATACACTCAGTTTACACCACACCTCGCACCCCTCTCGACAAGTAGCAGTACTAGTTGGATAGAGCTCGCCCTGCACTCCTGTTTTATACCACGTACGCTTGTGCAACTCCGATCATTGAGATTTGCCAAGTGTGGAAACCCTTAAGTTTGAAAAATGGTATATATACTGTTTTCACCCAATTGCCATATACCTACCCTCACCAAATGGAATACGCATGCAAAGTACAAAATTTTTCACATTTTAAAGTAGAAATGGCACTCCTCCATCGAATCTTTGTTCAGATAACGTTGACGAAAGAGTTAAATGGTTTACGATCTTCCTTTAAAAAAAAAAAGAAAGAAAAAGGTTAGTATTAAATAGAATAGATTAACTGAACGAATACATAACTGAGAGTTAAATCAAGAATTCGGTCGAAACACATAAGAGGCTGAAGGCAATGCGCCGTCATGTCGGGCACTGGGCTAATCGAATAAGCGACTGGAGCCTGTGAGGGGCACGAGCAGCTGAGGGCGTCATGAGCAGTGCATTGGTGTTGTTCATGGTTGCATGCTGCCAACGACGTTTCCGGTGAGGGTCCTACTACCTGCTGTGAATGGAGCACATGACGACAGTCACTGTACTCGTTATGATTTGCACCTCTGATGCCAGTCACGATGATCTCCTTGATTTGCACCTTGAATGGCATTTCCGGCTGGCCAGCTGCATAGACATCGTGAATAGATGTAGCACTTCCGCGAATATTCGCAACAACTATATCACCTGTGATATGAAACGACTGCTAAATTCAGTTGTTGATGATCAGGCTGCGAAATGAATTTTTTTAATCTGTAAGACAGAAAGATCAGAAGAAAGGTGTTTTTGCGGTAGGTGATCCGGAGGCTTGCAATTTCTTCATGGAAACGTTTAGTCAAAGTGTGTTGGGTACGGCGCTAAAGAGCCAACCCAACATATCTATCTGTGATGTAACAGTGACCATTTTGCTTTTATAGCATTATTCTTCGCGCCATGTCATTGATCATCTTTTGTGCTTTTGATCTGCCTGAAGCCTATATAAAGCGGGCCTCATCAGGTCGGAACCAGTCTTCTCTATCGAGGGCTCTCCGACCGGCAGCTCGCTTGGGACGCTTGCCTTCGCCAGTTTGATCTTTATGAGCTGTGGTGCCCTCTCGATAAACGAGTTCGACTATCTCATCTCTCAAGTTGTCGCTGCTGGAGGTACAACATAGTGGATGTAGAATTACTACCTATTTTTGCAGACGTCGCAAGATGATAAATCATCTGAGGGAAGCAAGCTCTAAAACAGCAAGTTGGGAGGGAAAATCAGTGTCGCGAACAAAAAAAAGGAAGGGAGAGAGAAATATAAATGAAAATTTCACCGCAAGCGAGGACGTAATCCTAGAAGGGAAGTAAAGCCGTCATAGCGAAAGAAAGTGCCGTCGTCGGAGCGTAGCGAAGGGCCGTGAAGTCAAGTGATGCCTGGCTGTAGATCTGTTGCAAGCTTTTATCCAGTCGATTGCTCCTCCTTGTCGGCTATTCAGTCCATTCGTTTGAATGGCGCATTTTTTGCTAAGAGATAAGGCACCATTCATTTGAATGGCACATTTTTCCTAAGAGGTGAGGCAGTGTGTCGTTTCGGAGGTGTGAGAGTTACAGTCGGTGACGCCATGTTGACCAGAGATGCGTCAGCGGAAGCGTCATGAATGGAGATTCCGATGATACGCATCTCAATGGCGTCTTCGTTCTTTCTTTGCGCCATCATGAATCACCGATACTTCGCGGTGATTCGCTACAATCAGTGAAAATGTTGTAAAATGTGACTGAAGCTTAAAAAATTGCAGGGCTGGTACAAGGGTAAGCTGTTCTTCGCCTCACCACCTTTTCCGGCTTTGCTGAACACTTCCTTCGAAAATTTCACTGTTGTACAAATCGGCTCATTCAAAACCTCAATGGCCGCGCTCTCCATCGTCGATTTGGCATTTCGCGACCCCGTCGATAGGTGAAAGTTGAAAACGCATTTTTATATTGCAGCTTCGAACCGTTCGTCTCGTTGTTTTTGCGGGTCCGCCCGCATATTATTCTTCTTCACACTCCCAAATTTGAATTTACTGTTTCCTACGGCACAAACTGTATTTTGAAAATTTCCGATGCAACCGACACATTCCGCTTCGTATCCTACATATGAGATTAAGCGAACAAGAAATTAGATTGTGCTGCATTATGAGGAAGGTTACTTTTGAAGAGAAATTTCAAGATTGTTGACCTGTAGAGTAGTAATTTTTGCCACCTGACGATTGCAACAGAAACGATGACCGCAATTTCTTGTGTACATAGCAGTAAGCAAAGCTGGGTTACATGACCGCATTGCTGTATTTGTCCTTCTCTTTCATGGGTCGTCGTCCTTTAAATCGAAATGTATTCTCGGCTCGTTTGTGTGCTTCATAGAACATGCGAAGTATCTCTTAACAGGCGATTTGAATTCCAGCTCAAAAGTCGCCATCAAGCGAAGAATGCTGAATCCGGACCGCGAAGAAATATACGTAACCGAGCTGCAGTTAGCGGTTCCGGCAAGTATGGCTTTCAGTGCTGCTCCCTTTTGTGTATGAGAGAAGCATTATCATTGTTATATAACATTTCGATGAAAATTTCCAACAAAACCAGCAACGCAATATCATAGCACTTTAGTTACAATATGATGTTACTATTTACCTTCGCAAAGAAATAATCGCCTTTCCGTCCCATGTCACTCAGACGCTGAATTCCGCTCAGCGATAATTCTATCGTTTAATATTACTAAGTTAAACTTTGCTTCACACTTGACAGATAACTCTTACAACGGATAATTCCCTTGAACCGGACTGCACTCATATGAACTACACAAGTGCAATGATGCTATATAAATTGAGCGGTACTCATTCGCACAGTCAACTCAAGGAGTCGGAATATTAATAGCTTCCCAAATACCTCACATTTCAGTCACTTTCAGATATACTGCTCTTTTGTACTCATTCACGCTTGCTTGTGGATGGAATATCCTATCTTAGACGAAGTTTTCCATTTTTTAGACATAACGGCTACAAATCCTTTCGACACTTCACAGCTGAGACCCGACTATGCAAAGATCGAAGTTGGCGCTCGCCCTTTAATCGCACCTCCTTTCGCGGTGGGATCGCTGCGTCCCGATGCAGATGCCCAATCGGATGTTTTGATCATTGGTCTCGGTGGTTCACAAGTGAACAATTATCTTCACTACAAATTTCCTAAGGTTTCTGTCACTTTATTCATTCAACCCCATATCTTCGTAAAATAGTCTTCGTAAACCTATTGGTTTTCACACAGCATCCTCCACCTTATCCGCCAAGAGAGGATGGCTGATTGGCAGAATCAAGGCATCGATTGCTTCATGCGACGAAGAGCAGTGTTGAACTGAAACGTGCTTAGTACAACCAGACAAAACCATATCTTATTGTGAAGTGAAGTCCCTAGGTAGCAGAGGTGTAACAGCACATGTGAAGCTCGACAATGCAGCAGCATATGACGCAATCCCCGTCTGTTTCCGCCGATTTTACTGGGAATCGTATAAAACTTCATTTCTGCTGCTGGATGAAGAGCACTTGCTGGAATTTCTGCTGCTCGACGAAAAGCATTCCTGGCTCTCTAAGCCTGTGTTGAGGATCCATTTTCAACCTTACTGAAAATCGTGACATTTATTCATTCCTGCGATTAAGCGACACATGAATTGAGGACTTTTTGCAGATTAAGACTTTGTACAAAGTTACTGTTTTCAAAGCATGACAAAAATTGAATCATATTGAAAGTCTGCTAAATCAGGTCTCCATATTATTTTCGATATGTGGCAGTGAATATTTTAAGATGAATATTACGATTGCTGAATTGGAGGCAACAGTTGTGGAGATGGCACGAAAATACTTCGGCTTACAAGAAGACAAAACTCAGAGGGTTTTCGTCATCAACGGTCTCCACCTTCTGCAGAAGGCGGCCAAAGAGGGTTGTTACAATTCGCCTCTTTCAATGTTTTATCACATTTACACATTTCCTTTTTTGCAGCCTCCAGAAAAGGTATTCGTAACCCGCAGTTTGCTCTGAAAAAGTTGGGCGATCATGGCAAGAGGGCACCGGATAGTCCTGTGTTGCAGTCTTTTCTCACTATTCATTTGTGCAGTAGTTAATAAGAGTGTATTGCATCGGTGACGTCTTTTGAGCTTATTTCTTCTTATGAAAGAGTGGTGATTGCCGCATATAAAAGATCTTTTACAACTGCCTTTAGAAAAAGTGCTTAGAAGCTCGGAAACAAACGACTTTGAGGCGTATGGAGGGGAACCTAAAACAAACGACTTGTTTGCTTTTCTCCGCCAGATGTTCCAAAGATTTCTTATGCAAAGTTTCGTAAAGAAAGAGAAGGAGCTGCTCCTCAAGTTACAGAGCACAGCGCTATGACAAATTTGCGTATAAAAATTTCCGCAATAGAAATTCAGCTCTTATGACAGCTGTTCCTACGCATATCCATTCTTTTTTCTCCAGTTTACTACGTGACGATGTAGGTTCTATTCACAGAAGCGCCACGAGTGGAATTTCCACCAGTCCATGTCTCTAGTGGATAGGCAGATGAGATACCCGTACCATTTGATCACACTAGGTTGTTTCCATGCAACTTCGATAGTGTCAGTTCTGGACATCCGTTTAAAGAGATTACCGATTAATGAGACAAACTTCGATGGATAAAAGAAGCGCATTGATCGGAAATTAGCACCTCATAGGCCGCAACGATAGGAAACTTCGTGGTACATGCCGTGGTTCACAGATTAATTAACAGAACATAAAGGGGGAGGCACCATAAATCAAGAAATTGAGCAAAAGAACGTTTGAGACTGGTCCCAGAATTCTCAGGGAATATGCGCAATGAATATCTCTTGCTTGGCTCTTTTCAGGACGCAAATTCGATGCAATTTATATTGATGCGTGTCCAACGCGTTACCCATATGATGTGGAAATCATGTGCCCCGTTCCAATATTCCTCGAAGATAACAATATTGAATTAATCCGAAGCGTTCTCAAAAAGACTGGTCAGTAGTTTCCCCTATTTCATATTCTGAATCTCGCACTGTCGCTTTTTCTAAGACGAACAGAGTCTAGATGATGGATACATCCTAGCTAAATTCAACTGCTTTCTGTCCAGTGGAATTTGACAGAGTTATGTGATTTCGATTTGTTTCAGATATTCCTGAAATGTAATGCTTTTCGCTTTCGTGCGACGATTTATTCTTGCTCTTGTTGAATTTTTTTTTCGATACCGATGATAGAGTTTGATATCGAACGCTTCACACAGATGTACATCCATGTCTTTTCAATTCCACAGAAATGTAGTATGAAAGCAGTATCTTTATCCAAGCATTAACTGCATCTGATGTTAGTTCCCCTATCGTCATGACATATCACAGCAGTGTTTGTCATTTGAGCATATGAGTATGTTGTGTATTCGAGAGGGGCTTTCGAAAGATATCAAGTCATAGAAGCTTGCCTAGATATCAAGGCCATTCTCCCACTTGTAAACTGTGAGTGAGGCGCCATAACAGCTCCCATTGCAACAGGTTTGCATTGATGACGTCATTTACTCAAGATTATACGGCACATGGATTTATATGCGAAATGGAAAGACGGAAGCAACACTTTCCCAGGAACAGATTTTTGAATGCCCAGAAATTCGTAGAATAGTCTTTTCGAAAAGACATGAAAAGATAGCATTCAAGGGTGAGGTCCCATCCTGCGTTATTTCTTACAGCTACTTCAGCTTCAGGTTAATGAAGTTTTTCCGTGTGTTGAAATGGACAAAGCTTCATCTTGAATTGAGAGTGGCGACTTGTGCGCAATAATGTTTTCAGGTTCGTTGGTAGTAAAACTGCTCCTGTTCTCTTTGGATGTGGAGGAAAAAGCCGAAAAGGTTAGAGCTTATGCAGGTCATTTGCAAACTTTTTTCCGCACCGGTGAATCTTCCATGGATGTAACGAGTACTGTTGAGAAACAGACAACCATTGAATATCGTTTAAGAAAATAAAAAGCAACAATTCTGAATTAGAAACAAAAGCCGACTAATGAATTTTACTTTCTTGCAAAACGATGATAAACGGAAGTTTTCGGAGCTTCGTATTCGTCACTGTTGAAAGAAGCGCTTGTTTATATCTGAGATTATGTGATGATGATGGAACATTTTCAAAGAAAGGTAACCTCATTCCAAAGTCCTCCGTCTATGTGGCGATGAAGCTGAAACACCAGTTAGGAATGGGAACAACGACTATATAAGGAAACAATTCGTTTTACTAATACTTATTTGTTAGCTGTTGTATTATATGTCAGAAAGTGTAATGAGTGTTTCTCTTTCTCATTTTTCAATCGCTCTTTCAAAAGCATTTGAAACAGGCACACTGCCATTCAAAAATTGTAGTTTTGTTGCGATTTTCTCCGAGTGTTCAAAAGAATTTAATAGACGTGGAAGTTCTGAAATGATGTTATTTGTAAAGTAAATTGCAATGAATGAAAAGTGAAGAATTTATGAAGTTAAAAAACAAATTCACAAATTTGACAATTTGGTTCAGTCATCTTTCATCAAATTTCGTTGATTTTCTTCAGCTTGCCGACATCTATCGGAAACATTTTGCGAATTGTGCGATTCTCGATATGTTGGCACCACAAAATCGAGTAAGGATTTGCTGAAGCATATTTATCTACAAAATACCAATGGGTCAAGTTTTTTCTAACACAAAGAATATGAAAGTTTGCTAGCGGAAAGATCTAGAGCTGTTTTCTGTATCCAATATTTCATAGGTGCTATATTTGCACATCGGTCTAAGAGTAGTTTGCGAATATTGTTTGGGGAGATCGGGAGACTTCCGATTTGCATCATGAAGACACCAGACATGGCCTATGGGATTCGGACCCCTTGCTCATCAATTTGCAACTATCTACTACGGAAATTATCATATTAGACCAGGAATTCTTAACAAAAATATTGCCAATTGTTTTGATGAGTATGGCTGACACTGATACAAAAGTAACCGACGGAAAGAAATCTGAATATTTTGATAATATCTGGAAATTCTTCCATCTGCCTGATGAAACGAATGTTTCCTCAAGGATGAAATGATTGAAAACAAACGATATTGTACTTATTGACAAAACATTTGGATTTTAATTCTGCACACTTTCCGTTATGGGGTTTTTTCGGTTTCCATGGAGACAGATTTCTGATGGTATACATCATAGCTGGGGAAAGAAAATATGTTAATAATAAGATGTGAGAACGAATCATGATTGTCACTCATAAGTGATAATTGAGTTAAGGTCATGGTATGCGGTCGAGAGGATGTACCCAAGGAACGTTACGAAGTGGCCGCTTTGGAAGCAAACACAACGAAATTCTACAAAAGTGTTGGATTAATGGATGAAGAATGTTGCCATTATGGCTTGAACGAATGCTGCATTATCTACCACAAGAAAGCCACAGCAACGGCACAGTAGTTTTGATGAAAGACGATCGGTGTTGGCTGCTAGGGAGAGTATGCGTTGGCAGGCCATCGAGCACTTCTTGGTTTCTCTTTACTATTTCGGGCGCGTTGATCTGGACATTCAAGAAACGATCTTTGTAATTCGTTTATAAATCACTGTTCCGTATAACCTTCAGTAGATGTCGCCACCAATACAAATCTGGTGTCATTAAATCAGTCTTTACGAATAAACGATTCCTCATATCGCTTCGATTTGTCCCGATCCAATGCTTTTCTTATTCATTTGATCCTGCGGTGTTTTCTACATCTTTGCACGTCGACTTCTAGTTTTTTCAGCGAACCGTGACCCCTATCCTATAATTCTTTCCCCCAATCGTCATTTTCTGTATATGTTCACCACCCATTCCAAGTTCCTGTTTCCCACATCCGTCTACCAAGTTCTTTACTTCTGTCACCCCTTGAAGCAATTCGCTGGCTTTTCTGTGGACCAGTTTGCTTCCTGTTATGATCCCTTCCATTCTCCTATCTGCTGCTGACTGTAGCATGCGATTTCCACGTCTCTGAGCCATAGGGAACTGACAACATCATTTTTTTTCACCGTAGCTTCGTATTGAACTCCTGAGTGGGATGGTCAATATAATGCGTTCCTCTCCTGAGCGACCCAGTGATCCTCCGTAGCCTTGTCTCTCCTGAGCTCCTTTCCCTCCTTAACGGGAGCTCTCTCTCCATTTAAGACCGCAGCTTCCCAAAAATTGCTTATCCATTGCACTTTTATACCAGTACGACAGCGCAATAACGCGATACAGGGAAAACTGTTTCCTCATAAAACCAAGCGTTTCTGAGAAGCGCAAGCACAAAAGCGCTTCGAAAAAATGTGCTTTTTACGCTGGTTGCATCAACTTCTCTGCACCGCTGCAAGCGAACCATGCCGCCATATAGATGCAGCCCAATATTAGAAAACAATCGCTGATAGTTTGCAAAGACTGATAGTTTAACATTTTTTTGCGTTGCATAAATGTGCTTTTTCGATGTCGGCCGTAGCTATGCATCGAGCCGGCTTCGTTCAAAGGCAACTACACGCCAAACGCCTCACTTTTGAAAAATTGCCGACGTATCGCAGTTTTATGAGGACAACAAACACCGCAGTAGCATGAACAAAATGATATTATGATAAAAAGTAGATGTTTTCGAGTGCTGTATCTCTTGCGAAGACTTAGAACACAAGGGATATAGCCAATAATATCTCGTAGACAGTTCCTGTCTACCGGCATCCCTTTCCATACTCTACTTTGTGTAGTTTTTCAAGTTAGAAAGAACTTTGTATTGGTCACTGAGTTCAAATTGGATTTGTCACTGAGTTTAGGAATAACGTTGAATCGAGCACCGAGCGTGTTCGGCAATAATTCCGGATGGGTTCCCACAATTGTCAATAATATTGGATCGCTACGGCTATCGGCAGCAGAATCAGATGGGTCACTGAATTCGGCAACATGGGAGGATTCACCGAATTCATTACCAATGTCGGATTGGACATGGAGTTCTTTAACATTTCGGATGGCCCATCGAATTGGTAAACGATATGGAATCGGGCGCCAGGTCAGGCAATAGTATCGGATGAGTCGGCGAGTTCACAGATGATATCGGATCGCGCTTCGAGCTGAGAACTACCATCGGATCGAGCACCGAATTCGACAGTAATTTCGAATATGCCAGCGACTTCATCAATAGTGTCACATATGTTATGGAATTCGTAAATAATATCCGATCGTGCTCGAAATTCGAGAATGATGTAGTATAAGTTATAGACTTCGATAAGAATTTCGGATTGGCCAGTGATTTCGACAATTATT
Organism: Ascaris suum; assembly: GCA_013433145.1. NCBI lineage: Eukaryota > Metazoa > Nematoda > Chromadorea > Rhabditida > Ascarididae > Ascaris > Ascaris suum. Next base: position 12,996,593 of record CM024169.1, on the reverse strand, counting down.
CATGTTGGTTCCCCAACTTCATCAACAATATGGTATCGTCCACCCCGGAAATAATATCATATGGTTCATCAAGTTTGTCAATATATCAGATTTGTCGCTATATCCGTCAATAATTCCTGAGATGGTCACCGGATTCGACAATTATATCAAATGGCTCACCTAATTCTGCCATAATTTCGGATGGGTCACTTACTTTGTCAAAAGCTACGGATGTTTCTCACCCAGCTCGGCAATAGTATCGGAATGGTTCTCGGGTTCGTCAATAACATCGGATCGGTAAGCTAGCACCAAGTTTGCTAATGACATCGGATGGTCGCCGAGTATGGCAATAATAGGCGAGAATTCAGTGAATTAGGCAGTAATTTCGGAGGGATTACGGAGTTCTGGAACGATATCGGATCGCGCACCGAGTTCAGAAATAGTAGTAAATGGGTCGCCGTGTTCGTCAGTAGTATCGTATAATTGACCAAATTTCTCAATAAAGTCGGAGTGGTCACGGATTTCGTCAGTATTTCCTAGCAGCGTATTGAGTTTGTAAATGAGATAGAATCTGGCAGTCGATTAGGCAGTATTATCGGACTGGCCATCATGTTCGCCAAAAATATCGGATAGGTTCTCAAGTTCATCACCAACTGAGTTCGATTATGTTATCGGATATGTCACCTTGCCCGGCAGTATTACCAATTAGGTTAGCGTGTTCGTCAATGATATCGGGTCGCGCACGGCTTTCAGCAATTATATCGGATTTCTCACCGAGTTCGTCACAAATATCGCGTAGGTTCTCAGGCTCATCAATAATTTCGAAGGTATTACCGTGTTCGTCGATAATACCGGGTTGATCACTGTGTTCCTCAACAATTCCACATGGTTAACCGGGTTCGACAATAATTCCGGATCGGTCAGCGAATGAATAACTTCAGCAAAGTCAATGTGAATGTCATCAACAGCTGCGTCCAATAGAGCAATATTTTATGAGCTGCGTGCGTATGAACGTTCGTTCGAGGAGGCCATGCAAGCTATCAGTGGTGGTATTATGAATGTTAAGACAACTTATAATTGATTTCGTTGGGATTACATCGACATTTTTAGGAAATGGCAATGTAACAAAAGTGGGGCGATAACTGGTGACGCTTTTTTTTGGCGGGGGGGGGGGGGCATTTAGTATGTCATCACCACATTTGCGGTTTTTAAAGCATCTAGCATGTGCTGGGAGCAAGACAATTGTGACAGCAAAGAGTGAGTGTAAACCTCTCGATGAATCATGAGAGTATGCCGCCTCCTCTTATCGACACCTTATCAGTGAGTTTGTAAATTTCTTCGCTAATTAAATCTGAGTTAGCTGTGATGACGAGGAAATGCGCACAAAGTATACGACATAGCGTGCACGTGATATGTCGTGGTTCACGTCTCGAAAGTCACCAATCAGGTGTCCTAACGAGTGTTTATTAGGGAAAACATGAGTGAATTCTTGAAATAGCCTTTTGTTTGCACTTGGCGAAGTTCAAAACCGGATTCGACATCGTTTGCCACATATGATAATGCACTGAAAACATTCGAGCTACATTGCTTCCGTCAGTCTGTCCATTTTCCTGATTTCTTTTCCGCCGTCTTCACATGCCAGTGATCAGATCTGATCCTCCCCCCCCCCCCCCCCACGCCCTCATTCCTGCGTACAGTTTGGCTTTCCAATGTCTTTTTATTGATGTTTCACTTCAAAAACGCTAGAATTTAGCGTCTAGGATGTGGATGGAACTTGCCATTATTGTTTGGTCGATAAAATACACTATACAGTTTAACTAAAAAGTCTCTAGTACTTCTATATTATTCTAAAATCCCAAATATGAACTGTCAATTTCTTATTCAGTATTGAAAAAATTGGGAAGCTCTTGCAATTTGTCCATCCGGCCAAAATTTAACCCCGAGATGCAGGCAGCACATTCCACAATCAACTAAGAATAATTGCTGGATGCAATTTCATTGTCGCCAGAAAGAATGAACTTCGAAATATCCTCTCTTTTCCACATTGCAGTTTACATCGCATCAGTCGCTTTCACCTTCAATATTCCTAATATTCCTCTTACATACAGTCGAGCATCCCTGTTTTTTGGTTGCCGTTGAATTTTTGAATTTGTCAATCTTGAGCGGTTTTAAATCACGAATTTCTTGGCAATGTTTTAAAGCATTTGACGGATCAATCAGATATATTCACTAAAGTGATGAGACAATCATTCAGAATGCTTTAATAAGTAAATAAAGGTAGTCTAGTTGAAATTTCTATTGAAACTAGAATTGGAATGTTTTATCTTGGCAGCATAATATTATACGAATAGAACATTGCATTCTCGGATGAACAAATTTTTATGGAAACACAAAAATTAAGGTTAACATTTGCTGTGACGATGAGATCAACTGCCCATAAAGTCAACTCAAGTGAAAATTTAGCAGCATATCGATTAAAATGATTTCTTCTGCATAAGTTAGTGAATGGTAACTAGTGAAATGTGATTTTTCATGAGAAAACGAGAAATGGAGAGGAAAAAAAAAGGAAGAGAAGAAAGAAAAGAGCATAGAAAGCAAAGAACAAAAGAGAAAAATTCAAATAGATCGTTAATCGTTTCGAGCCATAATTGCAAAGGCGATCATTTCAACTCTTTTGCAAATCTCAATTGATCAATACTCCTAAAATAATAAATGTGTCAAATATTTATGACATTTTATTTTATGACAAATTTTTATGACAAATTTGGCCATTTTAAATATTTATGACAAATTTCATGCCAAAATTACTATGTTTTTTTTTTTTTTTACGGCATCATTTTCGCACGCTCATACGTCATTCACTCATAGTTGACACCATTTCTCGCTCAAATAGATAGTTTATGAGAGTATGTCAATGTATGAATAAGCGAGCATCTTGATCAAATTTTTATATTTTTCACCGAAGTGAAATGTGCAGCAGACAAAAATAACAACGCTAAAAATCATAAGTGTGCATTTTCCGTTTGCTTTACACGAAGTGAAGTTTCATCATGAATGATAGAAATACACATGAGATGAATGATAGAAAATATTTTTGTAATATTTGACACTCTCTATATATTGATGAACTATCAGCCTATTGAACTGTATTCGTTAAATAGCATCTGAATGAAGTGCGATTATGTGAACCGGAAACAATTTTGCTGCATGCATACAGAAGTGGTATCGCTATGAGATTTAACAACTTCTTACCGTCCATTGCTCAATTTCTCTCTGCATTGCTAAGGTTTAGATGGCGATCAAAACAATTTTAGACGGTTTACATAATTCAATGAAAAACTTACTATTTAAAGACGTAATAGCTTCATTTTCGCTCTGTCGTTTCATATACATGGTGTGTCAGTTTTCTTTCAGCTCTGCTTAAATATATCCTTAGTTAATTGTTCGGAAATTTCTACTTGAGCCTATAAAAGAAATAACTATATCTTATGGAGAAACAGCAAGTGTAATATCTAAAGAGGAAGGTTATAGTTTTCTTCCCTTAACTATTCACCGGGATAAACAAGAGTTTCCCACCCCTAAATGCGAAACACACATCTCTTGACTAGGTTTGCTTTAGTTCATCTTTTAATGACAGCTTTCTGATCATAGAACAATAACTTTTATCTGTGTTTTTATCTCAAGCGTAAGTTTTACCTACCTCTTTAATTCTTTTCTGATATTTTCTCAACATTTGCGTTCTTTTTTCTGTGTTAGAAGTTTTTAATGAGATTCGATGTGGATGAACATAACTCAACTGTCGAACGCCTGTGAAAAAAGCTTTCGAAAGGAGGCCGCAGGTGTGCCTTATTATGTTATTCAAATAACATGCCTCGATCATTTGAAAACCGTTCAACAACAGTTCTCCTCATGTTCATCGCAGCAATAATCGACTTCCGCATCAGTGAAGCTTTTAAGAAGATGAATATTTATGGGGAAGATAAATAGTGAGAGCCCGTTAATGGGGACATGTGTGAAGGAGGGATAGCAGGTGACACGCGAACTTTGGATTTATGTTCTTCGTCGATGGCACAGATGGAGAATAGATAGAAAATTTCTTCTCGTAAAGGTTTTCACTGTCAGTGCTCCTATGTTTTCGTACCCCCTTATTGCATCCAATTTTTGTACATACGAAGTAATAAGTCGTTGTGGGCAATAATTTCATCCTTTGCTCATCTTTGGATCACTGTGATACTGTTTTTGACCTCTATCCACATAATGTTATCGCTAAAAATTTGTTTTTCAGCGCGATGAACTTAAAGAGATGCTCTCAGGTTGGAATAGCGGCATCTCTATGCTCCATTTTCGTCATCCTTTCAGTTGTGGTCAGTGTTAAGCTATCAAGAATTAAAAGTGAATCATTTCCATACAACACTTCGATATGTTGCAGCAGGCGAGATTTATTAAAAAACCACACTAACACATGCTGAAATTACCTTTTCTAACGAGCATAAGGGGAAAAAAGGAGAAAAATTAAAAGTTACTGCAGAAATACAATATTACTCGCGGCATGAAACGACTGGTAGCTTCAGTTGGTGATGGTCAGGAGGTGAAATCAACTTTTTTAACCTCCAATGCAGAAGAAACAGAAGAAAAATTTTTTACGGTCGCTGCTCTGGAAGAGTACGATTTCTCTATGGGAAGTTTTGGTTCATGTGCAACATAGAATTGCCATCTGTTTTTGTGGGTGCTGCAAGACATGTCAATCATCTGGAAAGATGATATGTGCTGCGACAGATGAGGCGGGAGGGAACGCCAGTAGAAATATTCTAATTTTGAATGAAGCTTGAAAATTTGCAGAGGGCACACAAGGATAAGCTGCTCTCCACCTCGGCACATTTTCCAGCATTGCTGAATACTTCGTTCGAGAATTACGCTACTGTACAAATCGGCTCATTCAAAACTTCAATGGCGGTGCTCTCAGTCGTCGATTTGGCCTCTCGAGATCCGCTCAATAGGTGGAACTGTAAAAAACATATGCATAAAACATACATAAAATATTTACATAATACTGCAGTATGGGATCTTTCCTCTCGTTAATGTGTGTGCATGCATCGGCATCCTACTATCCCTTCCACCCTCAAATCTGGATTTAGTATTTCTCACGGCACAAACTGTATTTTGAAATTTTCCGATACAACCGGCACATTCCGTTTCGTATCCTACATATGAGATTAAGCGAACAAGCAATTAGATTGTGCTGCATTATTGAGGAAGGTTACTTTTGACGAGAAATTTCATGATTGTTGACCTGTCGAGTAGTAATTTTTGTCACCTGACGATTGCAACAGAAACGATGACCGCAATTGCTTGTGTACATAGCACTAAGTAAAGCTAGGTTACATGACTGCATTGCTCTATGAGTCCTGCTCTTCCATAGGTCATCGTCCATTACATGGAGATATATTCTGAGCTCATTTGTGTTCTTCACAGAACATACTAAACATCTCTTACCAAGCGATTTCAATTCCAGTTCAAAAATCATCATCAGGCGAAGAATGCTGAATCCAGACCGCGATGAAATATACATAAGCCAGATGCAGTTAATGGTTCCAGCGAGTATGTTTTGTGTGCTTGTCTCTTTCGTTAATGAGAGATGCATTGCTCGTGCTTCGTAATAAGATTTCAAAGAAATATTCTAAAATAAAGCTAGCGACATCACATCACTTTACTTGCGATATTTTTACACCCTTCTTTCGGTCTTACGTCATTTGGACGCCAAGTGCAATTATAGATACTTACGACGTTTTATGGGGAATACATTAGCATTACTGTATATATACTTTGCAGCTAACTCTTATAACGGATAGTTTCGTTAAAACGTACTCCATATGCTGCTCATTTGCGCAGGTGTTGCAAGCAGTTGGGATATTTATAGCTTCCACAGATTTCAGCCCTTTCCAAAGATATTTCTTTTTCTGTGCTCATTTGTATTTAGTTATGGCTGAGGAGTCTAATCTGAGACGATATTATCCATTTCTTCAGACATAACGGCTAAAAATCCTTTCGACACTTCACAGCTGAGACCCGACCGTGCAAAGATCGATGTTGCCGCTCGTCCTTTAATCGCGCCCCCCTTCACGGTCGGATCGCTGCGTCCCGATGCAGATGCCCAATCAGATGTTTTAGTCATTGGTCTCGGAGGTTCACAAATGAACAATTATCTCCACTATAAATTTCCCAAGGTTACCGGAAGTTGCATTCATTTAACCCCATATCGTTTTGCTGTATAAAGCTTCTCGTAATCCTATTGATTTCCTCACAGCGTTGTCGATAAGACAGAGGACACTTTATTTGCACGGTCAAGGTGTCGTATTTTATTGATGCGACGAAAATGAATGTTGCACTTTAGAGTTTTATGTACTATGCTTAGTAATACCTTGTGCTCTGAAGTCGCCAGGTAGCAAAGATCAAATAAGCATATGTAAAGGTCGGCAATTCAATAGCAAATGTCAGGACCTGTGCCCTGCTACGCCAATTTTAGAGGCTACTGAAGAAGAGTTCATATTCGCGTGCCCGATGAAAGGCAGTCCCTGGCTATCCAAGCCTCTTGTGAGGGCTACTTGACCTATCACATTTTTGAATTGTTAGAGCCACTGAGGATTCATTTTCACTGTTAATGGAGATCATGTCATTGAATCGTTCATGGCATCAAGTGAGATACGAAGTTAGGACTTTTTGCAGATTAAGACTTGGCACAACGTTACTTTTCTCAAAGCATGACAAGAAATGAATCATATTGAAACTCTGCTAAATCAGGTCTCCATATTATTTTCGATATGTGGCAGTGAATATTTTAAGATGAATATTACGATTGCTGAATTGGAGGCAACAGTTGTGGAGATGGCACGAAAATACTTCGGCTTACAAGAAGACAAAACTCAGAGGGTTTTCGTCATGAACGGTCTCCACCTTCTGCAGAAGGTGGCCAAAGAGGGTTGGTACAATTCGCCTCTTTCAATGTTTTATCACACTTACACATTTCTTTTTTTTTGCAGCCTCCAGAAAAGGTATTCGTAATCCCCAGTTTGCTCTGAAAAAGTTGGGCGATCTTGGCAAGAGGGCACCGGATAGTCCTGTATTGCAGTCTTTTCTTACTATTCATTTGTGCAGTAGGTAATAAGAGTGTATTGCATCGGTTACGTTTTTTGAGCTTATTTCTTCTTATGAAAGAATGGTGATTGCCGCATATAAAAAATACTTTTACAACTGCCTTTAGAAAAAGTGCTTAGAAGCTCTTTGAGGCGTATGGAGGGGAGCCTAAAACAAACGACTTGTTCGCTTTTCTCCGCTAGATGTTCCAAAGATTTCTTATGCAAAGTTCGTAAAGAAAGAGAAGGAGCTGCTCCTCAATTTACAGAGCACAGCGCTATGACAAATTTGCGTATAAAAATTTCCGCAATATAAATTCAGCTCTTATGACAGTTGTTCCTATGCATATCCATTCTTTTCTCCAGTTTGCTATGTGACCATGTATGTTCTATTCACAGAAGCGCCACGAGTGGAATTTCCACCAGTCCATGTCTCTAGTGGATAGGCAGATGAGATACCCGTACCATTTGATCACACTAGGTTGTTTCCATGCAACTTCGATAGTGTCAGTTCTGGACATCCGTTTAAAGAGATTACCGATTAATGAGACAAACTTCGATGGATAAAAGAAGCGCATTAATCGGAAATTAGCACCTCATAGACCGCAACGATAGGAAACTTCGTGGTACATGCCGTGGTTCACAGATTAATTAACAGAACATCAAGGGGGAGGCACCATAAATCAAGAAATTGAGCAAAAGAACGTTTGAGACTGGTCCCAGAATTCTCAGGGAATATGCGCAATGAATATTCTTGCTTGGCTCTTTTCAGGACGCAAATTCGATGCGATTTATATTGATGCGTGTCCAACGCGTTACCCATATGATGTGGAAATCATGTGTCCCGTTCCAATATTCCTCGAAGATAACAATATTGAATTAATCCGAAGCGTTCTCAAAAAGACTGGTCAGTAGTTTTCCTCTATTTCATATTCTGAATCTCGTACTGTCGCTTTTTCTAAGACGAACAGAGTCTAGATGATGGATACCTCCTAGTTAAATTCAACTGCTTTCTGTCCAGTGGAATTTGACAGAGTTATGTGATTTCGATTTGTTTCAGATATTCCTGAAATGTCATGCTTTTCGCTTTCGTGCGACGATTTATTCTTGCTCTTGTTGAATTTTTTTTTCGATACCGATGATAGAGTTTGATATCGAACGCTTCACACAGATGTACATCCATGTCTTTTCAATTCCACAGAAATGTAGTATGAAAGCAGTATCTTTATCCACAGCATTAACTGCATCTGATGTTAGTTCCCCTATCGTCATGACATATCACAGCAGTGTTTGTCATTTGAGCATATGAATATGTTGTGCATTCGAGAGGCCCTTTTCGAAAGATATCAAGTCGTAGAAGCTTGCCTAGATATCAACGCCATTCTCCCACTTGTAAACTGTGAGTGAGGCGCCATAACAGCTCCCATTGAACAGGTTTGCATTGATGACGTCATTTACTCAAGATTATACGGCACATGGATTTATATGCGAAATGGAAAGACGGAAGCAACACTTTCCCAGGAACAGATTTTTGAATGCCCAGAAATTCGTAGAATAGTCTTTTCGAAAAGAAATGAAAAAATAGCATTCAAGGGTGAGGTCCCATCCTGCGTTATTTCTTACCGCTACTTCAGCTTCAGGCTAGTGAAGTTGTCCTATGTATTGCGGTGGATAAAGCTTCATCATGAATTGAGAGTGGCGATTTGTGCGCAACAATGTTTTCAGGTTCCTTGGTAGTAAAACTGCTCCTGTTCTCTTTGGATGTGGAGGAAACAGTTGAAGAGGTTAGAGTTCATCTGGCTAATAAGTCGTTCATGGCGAATTTTTCGCAGGAGTAAAATTTCCACAAATATAACGAGAAATTTGAAGAACGGTGATCACCGTCAAATGTCTTTGGAAAGAATTAACCAGCAACAATCCTGAGAAGGAAGCAATGGCTCCCTGAAGAAATTTGTTTTCTTATAAAAAGATGATGAACGGACGTTTTTGAATCATCGTATTCATCCCTTTTTTATGAATATTGATGGAACCTCTCCAATGAAAACATTGCCTCTTTCCTGATCACTTCATTTCAAAGTCGTCCGCCTGTGTGGCGGTGAAATTGAAGGAGGACGTGGGAATGGGAACAAGGACTGAGTAATGAAACAACTCATGCTGATAATACTTATGTTATCTACTAGCTCTTGTACAATATGACAGAAGATGATTCAAGAAAGAGTTGCGCATATTGCAAGATTTTTCTTCTCATTTTTCAATCGCTGTTTCAACGTTCATTTGAAACAAGCACATTGCCATTCCAAAATGCCGTTTTGCTCCGATTTTCTCGTGTGTTCGAAAGAATTTAACAGACATGAAAGTTCTGGAATGATGCTCTTTGTGAACGAAACAAGAAGGAGTTGCGCATATTGCAAGATTTTTCTTCTCATTTTTTTGTTCAATTTAACAAGCTGTTTCAACGTTCGATTTGAAACACAGCACATTGCCATTCCAAAAATGCAGATTTTTGTTCGATTTTTCAATCGCTGTTTCAACGTTCATTTGAAACAAGCACATTGCCATTCCAAAACAGACGAAAGAATGAAAGTTCTGGAATGATGCTCTTTGTGAACGAAACAAGAAGGAGTTGCGCATATTGCAAGATTTTTCTTCTCATTTTTCAATCGCTGTTTCAACGTTCATTTGAAACAAGCACATTGCCATTCCAAAATGCAGTTTTGTTCCGATTTTCTCGTATGTTCGAAAGAATTTAACAGAAATGAAAGTTCTGGAATGATGCTCTTTGTGAACGAAACAAGAAGGAGTTGCGCATATGGCAAGATTTTTCTTCTCATTTTTCAATCGCTGTTTCAACGTTCATTTGAAACAAGCACATTGCCATTCCAAAATGCAGTTTTGTTCCGATTTTCTCGTATGTTCGAAAGAATTTAACAGAAATGAAAGTTCTGGAATGATGCTCTTTGTGAACGAAACAAGAAGGAGTTGCGCATATGGCAAGATTTTTCTTCTCATTTTTCAATCGCTGTTTCAACGTTCATTTGAAACAAGCACATTACCATTCCAAAATGCAGTTTTGTTCCGATTTTCTCGTGTGTTTGAAAGAATTTAACAGAAATGAAAGTTCTGAAATGATGTCATTTGTAAAGTAAATTGCAGTGAATGAAAAGTGACGAATTTGTGAAGTTAAAAAAGAAAACAAATTTTTTGCACTATGTAGATCATCGATCATAAATCTAACAGTTTGGTTCAGTGTATTTTAACAAATTTGATTGACCTTTCTTCAGCTTGCCGAAATATATCAGAAACATTTTGCGAATTGTGCGGTTCTCGATATGGTGACACCGCTAAATCGAGTAAGAATCATCTGAAGCATTTTAATTCGATATTAACAACTGGTCAATTTTTCTAACATAATGTATTTGGAAATTTTCTGGCCAGAATATACGGAGCTGTTTTCTATATGGAATAATTCATACGTACCATGTTAACCTATAGGTCTAGGAGCAACTTATGCATATTAAGCGCAAAGATCAAGAGCCTAAGCTTCCGATGGCATCATGAAGACACCACACATGGCCTATGGGATTCGAACCCCTTGCTCAACATTTTGCAACTATCTACTAAGTAAAAAATGTTGAGGTTTGTTTTGGTGGGTTTATTTGAAGATAGATCTAAATGTAAAATTACAACATACAACGTTTATGCCAGACTAACTCCTTTGTTTTGGCAATACTTGAAAAACTTTTTGTCCGCCTAATAAAACGAATGTTCGCACATGGATGAAACGGTTAAAAACAAACACCACTGTACTTATTGATGAAACATTTCGATTTCTGTATTATACAGTTTCGGTAATGATTATTCCTGTTTTCAGGAAAAAAATTTCTAGTGATATGCATTACTGATGGGGAAAGAAAATATGCTAATTAAAACATGTGAGAACGAGTCATGATTACTTGTGATAAGAGATAACTGAATTAAGGTCATCGTATGCAGTCGAGAGGGTATACCCAAGGAGCGTTACAAAATGGCCGCTTTGACAAACAACACGACGAAATTCTACAAAAGTGTTGGAATAATAGATGAGGAGTGTTGCAACCATGGCGTGGATGAATGCTGCGTTATCTTCCATCCGAACACCACAGCAACAGCGCACTAGTTTTATTAGCATTCTTTGAACTCTGTTCGTAATTTTATGGGGGACAATTCGCATGTTGAAAAAAAAATGAAAGAAATGAAGTCATCAAATGCTTCAAGAAATATTCAATTCAATTTACTTGTCGCTGTTATGTTATTCAATCAGAAAGCTGTAGTTATGAAGTACACCTCGTCAAATTGGTAATTTCATTCACGACTATGCTCATATAAATTGTATTATCGTTTCTTTTCGCTTCGATGATAATCTAAAGCATTGCACTCACGTAAATGATTCAATCCCAATAGAGAGAAGATTAACACAAAACCGCATTAAAATTTATAATAATCATTGGCAGCATTCAAAAATACAAAGCAATTTGGAAATTTGTAATATGCGCTACAAGACAAGGAATTATGTTATGATAGCCGAATCCTATATTATGCTTAATATTTGTGATGTCGTTGCGTTCGTTTTGCGTTGTTTTATTATTTGTGAGATGCTATTTTAATGAATTCCAAATAGCTTTTCACTTGCATAAAATTTGTAGTGATCATCATTGTTTTTTTTGTGGCGTCACTATGTGACGAACAGCTCTTACGAGAAAACAAAACAACCACGTTTCCTTTAGTATTTGGTATATTTATACGGTTTAATGATTTTCCGCTTACTGTCGTAAACAAAACGAAACTGTGGGTCGTATGAAGATGACAAAAAAAAAGAGAAAATAACAAGACCGTTGGTTTAGTAGAGAAAGGAACAAATAGGGTAAGGGTCAAGATGTATGGGAATAGAATTTGCAAGCACTACAGCCCTATCGCAATATCAACAATATCAAAACAGCAAATCAGAACAAACGGCAATAATTCGAGCAGGTTGTGCGACGTAAGCGGTGCACGCTATGCGCGCTAGGAAGCTGCTTTACAAATGCACCTTCTGTGTCGATTATGGCAGGGTTTGATATAATGAAGGCCAACACAAGTATTACCATTAGAAACGAGGTGTCGGACGACTGCGTTTGTGACGTACCAACCATCAATTTACCTGGAAAATATCAAATCACCACTGCCTGATGCGTGCGGCTATAGAAGTTTGTCGCCAATTGTTTTCTTAGGCGGTCAGTATCTCCTTATTTATCCCTTTCAACTTTTCTGCTGCATTGAAACTGCTCGAGATCTTCAGCAGTAAACAACATATAAATCTGCTTAATAACCGAAGTAGCCTGTTTTGAAGATGGCTGGTCCACCTGCACGCTTTCTCTTTTCTCATCCATCTTCACCAAAATCCTGGCTGGTCCGTCCTAAGTTTGCCTGTGAAGCTCGAGAGACTCTCCTGAGTTCTGCGATCGCCTGACACCTCAAACCCGGGTAATTAAGTCTTAATGTACTTTCAGACGACATTAAAAGGCGACGCAACCGACGAACGAAAACAAGAACACCACAAAGCATGACTTGAAATAGCGAAAAAAGCTAGGTAGCTGATATCCTAACGAAGAAGATGCGAACTCATGGTAAAGAGATTGGTAAGCGCCGATGCTATCAACAAGCAAGGATGTTACTCAAGCAAGAAGAAAAATTCAAGAACAAAAGAACAGAAGTTACTCAAACGACATGGTCGCTAACGGCAAGAAGTCGAATCTGACAATTACGTGAGTTGCAGCGTTGAGACACACATTTCAATTCCGCGTCTCTAGCAGCTCAATAAGTCACTCGCGTGTCTTCGCGACACATATAACGGATCTTTTTTTATAGTTTCCATCACTTCGTTGCTGCAAAATCTGTCGTTAACATTAAATTCCACAAGCCTGTTATTTTGTAAGGTGAAACAGGAGTAGAGTTCTGCACTGAAATCATAATCCGTTGCATAAAATTGGCGAGACCTCAGTTACACCAAAAAAACAAAATTACCATCTGATTTTTTGTTTGTTCTACTCTTTTCTTCTGCAGAGTCACAAAATGCTCTAAATAAGGGAAGAAGAAACTTTTGCGGCGAGCTATCTTGGAATCATTAGACTCATGGTTCAACCAAATGAGCTACGTGGATCGCAAGAGTATGTTTCGATTTTCCCGACTGATCCCATTTTGACCTAAAGTTTGAAAGGCCAGCAAATTACTAAACCTCTCAAAGGTCAGCAACAAGAAAAAATTTGTACGACTCACACAAAAAAAAAAACAACCGAATCTCTTCCCAGTCACAGTATCCGTTCTCAGGCTCTTAGACACTTGTTATGACTGCGTGTGTCGACCAATTAGGACTCGTCCTTCATCTGAGCGCATATGACCTCCACCTCCACTTAACTGCCTACCAGTCTGCGTCTTGGAGTAGTCAGGACTGCGAGAATTCGACTGATAATCCGAAAGGGATTTCGCACAACGTGGATCACGGCTCGTCTGTCCACCGTGTCGTTCCATTCGAACGCGAACGCCAATTGCTGAACCACCATTCAGTTGAAACGTCTCGGGACTGCTGCTATATCGCGATTGCCGTCCAGAAATATGTCCCTTCTATAGGAATATTGCTGGATCCATTCTAGATTTTGAGGCTTGCTTAATCTATCACTAGGTAACTCTGTCCGTCCCCTCTGAAGCCTTTCAGTACGTCAGGCCTAAGGCTATACTTGCTCACAACTGTAGTGCTTTATACCATCGATCGAGCTGAAATCCCTTCAAACTTATTGAAGGTGCTTGACAAAAAAGGTTTAAGAAAGTAACTACAATTTGCTCATGGCTCATGCAGTACTCATATAAGATCACGGCTTACATACGATTCAACTAAGACTTCTAAATGATCGGTGCATCGGTACGCATTCATTGCGAAACCCATAAATTCCCATCATAAAAATTCCATATGTTTAATTTTCTTACACTTGCACAGTTTTGCATAAACGTTTCAATGCAGAAATAATATAGAGATGGCGCATACTTTCCAAATCAGTTTGTATGTGAAGCGACGAGCAGAAGAGTCCATTGAAAGGAGATATGACCAACGATAATGAAGTCCGCTTTGCACTAGACGTCGATTCGCTCGCATCCGTTTGTAACGATGGATATGTCGTCTTCAGGCAGCGCGACGGCGAGGATAACATTACCACTGCGATTCTACTCGTTGGAAATCCGACTGCGGTAGATATATAATTTCTCTGAAATTGGCTTTCCTTAGAAACATATCCGAGCACTTCGGGCCAAACGGAAAATAGATAAGCACAACCAGCGATGGACGAAGTAAGGGGTGAGGTGGGATGAGGTGGAGGGGGAGGAGGGAGCGAAGAAGGCACTATTCAGATCCGGATTTTCGAAATTATTAGAAATTTTGTATAATTCTTCACGCTTCCCACTTGTGCGCTAGCGAATGAGTGTGAACATTTCCGCAACGGTCTCATATATTGTGCTTCCAAGATGAAACGATAGCAAATCATCTTGGAGCACTTTCGCTAATGCTGGGACCTAAAAATTCTTTTCTCTTTCATCATGTGCATTTTTTTTTCTTCAGTATTAGCCTGCATTTACAGAGTTTTTCGTTAAATTGGTTACCGATTACCGTATCGATACAAAATGGTAGAGACGCCATGTGTTCCACAGGTCATCGGAGCCGAAGCCTTGAATGAAATCTATTCAATAATATTGATGCTGAAATTTTATTAACACATGCTCTTTCTTTCTGATAATCATTCCTATTTTTTTTTCTCTTTTAATCTATAGCGGCACATAAAGAATTTTTCTGTGAAAATATGGAATTTAATTCTCATTCTAGTCGCTCGTTAGTGCTTATGTCGTTGCTTTTAGCAGCGCAAAATCTGCAAGGTGAAAACAACCTGCAATAAAATGTTTGTTATCCGGCCGGCGGTATTCGATTTAGAAGCCTATTCCGAGTTAGCGGTCAAGGTAACAATTAATCTTTTCTTGTTTAGTTGAATGGATCGTAATGAATGACGCTCGTGGAAAGGATTTCCCTTTAAGGCGATTTAAAACTTGAAGTGAAAATTCCCAAGTAACTTTCACTACGTTCATCTTACTTTTTGTTCCTTTACTTTATACGCTTCACGGATATTCTTCGATCCTAAGATTACGGTTTTATTGGGTTACATAAGCGAATGCTGTGATGGGGTTACAGTATTATGCCAGGTGGTCAATGAGGTCAATGAGATTAGATGATAATGAGGCGGTCAGTGCCACCCGGTTAACGATTTAGTATTACAGGATTATGCCCACTTCACATGTATGAGACAAATCTCATGCCAAAACTTAAAAATGGAAATAAAAGGTTCACTAGAGCTCATTGGAATAGAATTTTTTATAATGTTTGATTAGCCTAATTTCGTTACCTATATAATGCAAATTCATTCTCATTTTCATTCTCCTTAGCACCATATGTCCCAAATTTCTTCCACCCATTTCTTATAATTCCATTCACTGCCCAGTAAACGAGGAATAATTATAGAAAAGGTCTAATTGATCAGAAAAAAACCATAAGTAGCATAGCTCATCCATAATTATCGCAGATATTAGTGGGCCTTTCGTTCAGATAACTCGATGTTAGGCTTCAAGAATTTTTGATTAAAAGAATTTGAAGGTGGATGAAGTATAGAAATCATCTGATAGAATTTATTGCTTCTCTCTTTTATGCGCTATCTTCATTGTACTGTTATGGATCCTTAGCTACATATAAATAATAAAAAGTGAAAAAAAAACAAACTTAAAAAATGAATGTGAACTACGAAACATTAAAAGCCTTTTTAAAGTAGAGCTGTCAATAAAGGATATATCTGAATGCGGAAGCAATTAAATCAACAATAAAAATATCAAGTCGTCAGCAAATTACAGAAACTTGTTAAACATGAGCAGCTCAAGCGGAAAATCGCAACTAATAAAGCAAAGTAGAAAAATCTCATTAGCTACTATGCAACTCCATGGATAGATAACACATGAGCCTACGGAAATCTCCTTGTACGCTTAGATAGCAGCTTACATATTTATTCCTTTCTTGCACTCTCTTGTTTTATTTCAATACTAATTTGCGCATCACTTTCGTCATTTTAGCTTCTGAGAATCGTATTTTGTATTAATAATTTTGTCATCCGAATCTTTGCAATTTTTGCGATGTCTTTGTTAGAAAAATGAGGGCAACGCCAAACCCTTTCAACTTTTGATTAATTCTCGTGAAATTTTTACAACTTATGGAAAATTTTAAACCTGAGGAAGTAGCGGGTAGGTTTTTTGCCATCGAACGGTAATACACTTGTCAGACGCGTTTTGCATATTTCCAATTGTGTTTCGGTTTGTCGATGCATTTAAATGAAAATATGTGCAGTAATCGGCCATTATTTTAAATCTTTTATGTGGGTGGAACACGATCATTGGAACATTCATCAGCGGCACACGTGTACAATCACATTGACACAGGTAGGCAATCATAATGATACATGTAAGCAATCTGTCTATCATAATCATAGGGACAGATCGTTTTTCCTCAGATAACCTATGTGCCGACGAGCGATACATTTGGAGAACGGCGAGAAGATCAATGGTTTGCAATCCACTACATTACTTCCACTGATGACAACAAGTCGCCTCAAGAGTGTTGGGCTGACAATGGTGCCAGAGCAGATACGGTCAAACGGTTATATCACCTTTAATCATCTCTTATAGTGCAGCTCTAACATGATATTGTCATGACCTACGAATATTCTTATTGAAATTCAATTACGCTTTGCAATAAACAATTGATGAAATCCTATCATTTACCCCATTCGATTCTGAAATTCATAACTACAGTTATTTCCTGATTACTCTCTCTATTTCAAACTCGATCATCACATCTCTTTTCTAATGTGCATTCAGGTCACATCCATTGTATCAATATTGTCCGTTGCTTCTAAGTATTTGGCAAATGAAACGTTTGAAAGCCGTCGAGTAGCAATTACTTAAGAAATCCTCGAAAGTCGCACGATCCATAAAACGTAAATTACAAATATGTGCAAATCCTTCAGGAAGAGGTTTTTTTTAGTTTACGCGTAAGGTTCGAGAAAGTTAAGGAAAGTGTGATAAAACGGAACAAGGAAGTGGGAGTAACATCGGTGAACGAAGCGTTGCTGCACGGTATGGATAGTAAATCAAACGAGACGATGCTACGTTGTGTTCCTAGCGATGTGGTTTTGTTTACACCTGCTTACGACAAGCATGAAAAAGAAAAACGTCTCTTCACTACAATGTCTTTCATCAATTGCACAAAGGTATGCGGTATACGGTACTGCAGAAAGAGACCAACGGATAATCCCATCGAATTTCTTTATTTTAAGCGGTTAAGTATAATCATTTAGTAATGCAACTTGATTCTACGACGATTCAATACGTAATCTTGCACTGCATATCGATTCATTAGGCTGGTTTTTCTGCATTTCGGATTACCGGTTTACCATGTTTGATTCCACCTAGAACTATAAAGCGTCCTATCCGCATAACAAAGACATTCGCTAATAGCCCTAATTCCTAGGTAATTTGAATGTTTACCTGTAATATTCGAGTAAAACATCAATGAGTTTACGTCCACAGAGTCAGAAAGAATCTTTGCTCTTAGTATAATTGCATCTATCATCCAACAACTACTTTCAGTAACGAGTGCGTGCAAACAGGTATTATGTTCTTCTAATGTCTTTCAATAAAAGCTGCTTCCATTGAAGGTGAGACGAGCAGTTCAAGTTTTCTGCCCATTGGAACCGCATTTTAACAAATATCACGTGGAGATGTTTATGGTCGATCCTGATATGCAGTACAATTTGACCGTAAGTGTCCATACTATTTTTCACTTCAAAATTTCTATTTTGTAAGAATAGTGCTATGGTGAACATAGTTAGATAGCTCAACGATTCTCCTGAAACAATCCTTTGGGGGCAAGCAACCGCTTGTGTCTTGGTTGATACAAAGCTCGATCTTGTTTTAATAACCATACAACTAATACGTTCCAAAAATTAAAGTTTGAAAAACCAACGAGCGCTTATTTTATAACTACCTTGTTCCTTTCTTCACAATACAAATTCTTTCTAGACTTATTCATGTTTCACCTGCGGGGGAATGCTGCAAAATGCTTTTACTTCTGCTTTGATTACCTGAAAAATGCTTCACATCATTTTTTTTTGCTGACCCTACTGGCCAACAACGTCAACATGTTGTGCTGCTGTCTTGCCGTCGAAAATGGACGAGGCGAGTGGGAGCGAAGCTTGCCGAAGCAATCGAACTGGGAGAATGGATTAAACCACCAATATTACCGAGTATTACGCCCACAATGACTGACGGGTTTAGAATACGCAGCTACAGAAGTAGAGAAACAGCAAAATATGGTGCAAAGAGAAGAGTAGATATCACCGAGGTCGATCTATGCAAAAATTGAGTTGCAACGCGATCGTTCATCACAACAAAACATAAATTTTTCTTTATATTACCTGACGGACTTCATCACAACAAATTTCTTTGTGTTACTCTTTGCACTTCAGCGCTCTTTATATCTTCCTCTTTCTTTATAAAAGCATAAAGAAACATGACATGACGGACTTTTTGAGAAGCAAATGTGCTGCAAATACATAAGCAGCACACAGTGATGCACTAATCGATTTCTACACGCACATCTTGTATTCAGATGTGTTTCCTGCCATCAAAGAAATTCCGAAAGCAGGCCAAAATCGACAGACCATACATCATTGTGGCACATATCGAAGCACCCGATCCTACTAATACTGCTGAACAAGTATGGTATCAGTTCAATAAGAGGCCAAACGCTCGTTGCATCATAAAGAAGTAATTTTTGTTATCCATGTTATTAACGTATTTTCAGTCATCATAATAAGCTTCTCATCCATCTTCCATCGACTTCACGAGCCAATCTGAAATCCTGAAGTAATAGCTTCAAATTTCATTACTTCTCCCTTGGCGGCAATTAGAATGAAGAATAATACAAAGTGACCAAATTATTAGGCTTGCGGTGGGTTTGGAATAACGCTTACATCATCGCGCTTCGGTGTTCTCATCGAGCCGATATTTGTGCTGTGCTGTTTGTTTCCAATGACTTCTATCTGACTTAAACCAAGTGCTTGATCGAGTGAGTTCATTTGTCCCGCATCTAGGATGCATCGGCTTTGCCATGCGTGAAGTGGCTGCATTCGTTTTTGGCATGGAAAACTCATGCTAAAAGGTATTAGAGATGAGCAGCTGTAAAAGAACCAAACCATCTGTGGATAGAGGTAGTTGCTAAGAAGTAAGCAGGAGTGTACATCTAGACTAAGCTGTAGTGCTTAAAGAGCTAATTGTCGACGACATGAGTGTATTCAGGTTCAAATAAATCCGTCATTCTTCAATTAAAATTTCAAGGATTCCCGTACATTATGACGATGCGAAATTGGAAGAACTCATAAATGGGCACATAATTGATGAGGAAGGTACAATGACTGCACGTGATGCTGATAAAAAAGAAAACGTAATGCAGTGCTCGGTAAGTTTTAGAAGAATTACAATTCTTACTTATAAGTCAGCTTAATGAGGTGCGATGAGCGCATCTAGGCGTTTTTGAAAAAATGGCGATCAGATATCGAGAGGATATCCTTGTAATTGAAATAAAGGAGTTCATTGCTTGATGTGATTTGCGCGATGAAGGCATCCTCTATCAAATCAGTTAACCATCTGATAAATTCATATAAGCAACCAAGTGATTAGTGATCAGTTATTTTATAAAACTGCTGAAAGCTTGTTCAGAGGCAATCACATGAGTACAAGGACAATTAGAATAGCGCCATTTGGTGTGACGCAGGTAGAATAATTAAAGGCAGCTTTTTTTCATTCATGCCGTTTGATCTCATATCACTCAAGGCCAAGAATGCTCTAGCTTCCGAATGATTTAGTCTTCGCAAAAAGAGAACAGTTTTATTAAGTAGAAAACTTGGCTTTCATAGAGAAAAATTTTTGCTGCGGGTGTAGCGACCCATCTGACATTTCATTGAAGATGGCTGGCTCTAAAGCCCTAATATTATCACCTCAGCACAATGAACGTAGACAATTGAAAATACTTTAATTACTCTACAGCAAGGAAAATTATCGTTTTTTGCATCGAGTGCTTTGCGCTTTTATCACCTTGTACCGTTTGGTCCGCAACTATTGGTCGTATATGTATCCGCCTAAGTATGAGTATAACGACCAGGACGGGAGGAAAGAGGAGAGTGAAAGAAGCCAAAAAACACGAAATGGACTAACGACAGCAACGGATATTCTCGAGGGTAACACCGAAGGGAATAACAATTTTATGAATTATGGAAATGAGAGTAATGCCGATATGGACCCAGATGAGTCGGATCATGGGACGATGGTCTCTGATGAACGTATTTAAAGGCTTTCTGCCATCAATGTTACTCTCATCTCACTCATTCACTTGTTCATTCTCTCTTCATAACAAATATTGATTGCTTTTTGAAACATATTAAGTGTTCATTATAAATGAATACTAATCTTAAATGTTCCTTTCATAAAGTTACATAATTACTGCATTGTTATTAATTTCTCACTCGTACTCGAAATATTTCGTTTGAAGTGGTTTCAATATCAAAGTTTTTTAAATGCGTCTTCATTCCTTCTCTCTCATCTTCGTTCTGTGCATATTCGAGGCGACAGAACAGTTTTCCTCTCGATAATCTTGCACGATTCTCGCAAGCTAAGTATGAGGTATTGGCTCCACTAGTAGTGGCTTTTGTTACTGTAAGAAATGGACTATCTCCCTCGCATTGTGTAATTCGCTCACATGAGCGCTTGATTTTCTCAGAGATTTGAAGTTTTAGAAAATTACCTCCTGAAGGATTGAATCCTTTCAAAATAAAGTTTCGTTAATAGAAATTCCAGCAGACATATTTAAAATACCAATTTCAACGCATTTCCTGAGAGAAAAACTCAAACAGTTGGGTAACTGAACACTTGTGGAGCAGAAACCACCGATATCACTGATGGAACACGCACCATGGCTAACGGGTTTGAATTACGCAACTACGGAAATAGAGGAACAGCGAAATATTATGGGATAGAGAAGAATAGATATCACCGAAGTCGATCTATGCAAAATTGAGTTGCAGCGCGATCGTTCACCACAACACTTGGCTTGTGATGCCTATGAAAAAGTGGGACACTGAACTAGGCTTCATTGTTCGCTAGTTTTCCGTATGTTGTGGTTGAAAATAACAATCCTGTGCCTCCGAATTTCACAATTTACACTATGGGAATACTTCACCATCGATGGTTTCGGCTGATAAAAACCTCCAAAAGTTGGTATGGCTTCTAAAAAGACTCCTTTGCATTAACAATTTATGATCTCTCGTCTTATATATGAATATGGTTATGATCAAGCATTTCTCTCAGCATTGATACGTTTATTCAGCAATCAATCAATTATCGCACTGTTCGTTCGTACAAATTCGACAATAAAGAATTGTATGCTCGTCATTTTGCCAATATATAAGGTGCATCTATCGAATGAATAAGCATTAGCGCTCGAAAGATTCGGCAATATGTCAGCAAGTGCTATAAGCGCATTTACCACATTGAAATTCAAATGAAGCAAAGTGATCAATTGACGTTTCGCAGCGGCACCGGCATTGTTTAATACGAAAGTCGATAGGCGCACATAAGCATCGGAAATATCGATGCTGGACAAATAGCAATCATCGATATGATCCTTAAATAATGGAAATGATCGGGATGTCGTACTTTATTGGATTTATGCTTATTTGTGGAAAATCATATTGTTTCGATTATGCTGTAAAACTTGCGTGTTTAATATCGAAAATGATTTATTGATCTAGTGGATGTTTGAGTTTTGGCTATGCATTTTGAAATCTTCCAATATAGGTAATTGCGAACACAATAATTTTTTTTATTTAACAGCCGAACGTGATCCATTCTTCAACGAAATAAGCGTTACTTTAAGAAAAAAGTTGTTTGTAACTATTTTATTATAAAATTTGCGTGTTTAATTTCGATGAATTTTTATAACTTCTTGTGGTTGTACTTTATGTATATATCGTTATTAATGCATCTCACACGATAATGAATCTAAAGCGTTTCTTTGTCTTATATTATGATAGAAAATTGTAGCTAGTGATTTGCTCCAAAAAATCCTCTTTGTTTTTGTTTTTTGCAAATCTTTGACAAGAGCTCTCAGCTAACTTAGTAATTTCAATGCTTATCAATTGTTTGTAGAAAACTTCCATTTATCTGCGAGTTGCGCATAATAATGATACATTTATTTTCTACACAATCTCTAACAAGATCGGTATATATGGAATGATGGTTTCTGCAATGGCTCTCGATTTTGTATGTTACATATATGCGCTCATCCATACCATCATTTTTGTGATTTTTACGAAAAGCATTACATGGCGCTATTATAATTATTATGCAAATATTTCCATATGCATAAACCCGTAACGCTTACATTATTTTATAAACCTATTTTTATCCACATTATCACCTGTCGATTTTCTACAGGAAACATTTCTACTCTCATGTTATACAACCGATCGAATATAAAAAACTTGACATACAAAACGAACTCTTCAACTGTAATGCTTTATAGGCTAGTCGATAATGTAGATTGTATCGTTGTGTATTTTGCTGCTATTTTAAGCATTTTTGCAACTATTCATTTCATTTCGAGAAATTTTAAAAGGCGTTTTTTCTGCTAGTCTTACTGATGGCCTTCTATATTTCCATTTTTTTTTAAAATTTCCAAACTTTTTTCAAATGCTCCAGTTCATAGCGTTGCATATTTATGCGCTTTTGTTTCACGCTTGTTTAGGTGATGTTTCAGCAAATTTCTTTATACAATTTTGGTAGATTTGCCTGCACTAACTTCTACCGCTTACAGCAGCTCAAACGTAGATATGAGTGTTCGAAATGAAATAAGTGAGAAAATATCAAATATGAAATAAAATGAATGCCATCTTATGCATAGTTTTCTAATGATTTCTTTCTGAAATATACCTCATGATGAAATATATCTGTCGTATTTTAGTACTTTCGACCTCATTTACAGTTCATGAGCGACTGATAAGCAAATCTTATCGATATTGAACAGATGCGCTGTTCCTTAGTGTTGTTGAAAATCCTAAGGGATTTCTTCCTGAAAACTGTTGAGAAGGAAGAAGCGAAAATTTATTCGACCAGTCGAGAGAGAAATTTATTTGGCACATCGATTGCTCGGCGAAGCTATGCTGATACATTTGGATTTTTTAATAGAATATAAAAGAAGCGAAAAAATATTGGAACATTGCTTATTTTTTCAACAACTAATCATAAATAATTCAAGTGCACATATCGGGCAATCGTGTTGCTTCCAATTGTGATACCGAAATCAACCAAACAAAACCACTGTTCAGACCGCCTTGGACTAATGTCTCTTAAATTTGTATTAAACATTCGTTCAATGACTGCTTTTGAGCCGCCTCACCGACTTCCATGACGAAACCTTTGTTCCTTTGGTGAAAGACGTCTGTTTATCCCACTTACGGAGTTGTGAAGTGCGAATGTCCTTCAAATTGGGTTAATTCGTGCCTCGTTTTCAAAATATCATAAATTAATGTAATGCATTGCTAGTGTAGAAAATAATAGGACCAGTCGGTAGAAAATACTGCAAGCTACGCCTAAATAAAACCTGTAATGAAATTAGTGAAACTTTTAGCAAGTTTTTTAAAATTTAACCTGCACAAAATTTATTATTATATATGAAAGTTTATTTCGTTAATAATTTGACCGCATATAATTCTTATTTTTTCAATGTCCAATTCCACTGTTTTTTTTTAATCAAATAAAGCATCAGTTTTATTAGTGCAAAAAAAAAGAGGCGAAAATTAGAGCTAAACTAGGCAATAAGAATGGTTGCTCGATGCATTAAAAAAAACGTCAACATCTATTCGATTTTTTAAGACACAATAAAATGCTCTAATTATACAACGACATGCACTTTAATCATTTCAAAATGCTATAATTTCCATTGCTCTATCATTTGCTTCCATTAAATTCTTCCTAATTTTCGCATTCAGTGGTCAAATCTTTTCATTACGAATAAACTTAATTATGAAAGAAACTCCAACAATAAGAATCAACGACCGTAGAGTTAAGTAAGTTATGTGTCCTATCATTTCACCTTGATATCATGTTTCTTTATTCAATTGAAGCGTCATTTTATTCAGTCAATCAGTTTCTACTGATAGCACTTTCACTGCTTTTGATGGTATTAGTCTATTATATTAAGAGGGTTCCATTGAATTCTTTAAAATTTTTCAAGTAATATCGCACTAGTCATATTTGAAACGAATCGTTACTTTAATGTAAATAAACACTTTCCCGTGTTTGTTGTTTCTTTTTAAAAAGTCGAACGTAATCACAGCACTATCATCTTAATGTTTGAAGCGATCATATTCTATTCTTTCTGCTATAGCCGTATGCTCGTTTGATACAGAATTTCTAATATACAGAATTTCCGATGATTTCCACTATCATTATCTTTATTGATTTCCGCCGACTCTCTAATCACTATCTACTTATCATTTTTATCATTCATTATCCCATCCAACAATCGTCGATTGTACTTCACTCAGAAAGCAATAGTCTTTTGCTTCTGATTTACAGGACATAGAATTGAGCTTTAGATCTTTGCATAACGTCCGTCTCTTTTATTTATGCAAAGATTCCCCAATAGAATGATCAACGAAGAAAGAACTCGATTTATAGAGAAATGGAAGGTGTACGCGAAACGATATCCGACCATCTTCGTACAGAGAAAGCAATAGTACGTGAATTACTCGCTGAATTTATTGGTACATTCTTCTTATTGGTAAGTGAATCGGTCAGTTGATAAACGCCAATATCGTTGATAAAGTTGCTCTCAAGTTCTTCAGGATTCACTTCATTGTGCCGTGTGAAAATCTCAAAAAACCAAGACCCATTAACACAGAAGTTATTTAAGAATTTGAGCTAATTTTCAATGTTCCTGATGTACAACCTGAGGTAGCGCTATCGGTGGGTGACGATACAATGTGAGCATATGAAAATGCTTCTCGTAGGTATCAGTTAATAATTAATTGAAGCAGATAAAAAGTCTTCCCCTAATTCAATGACGTTTTAAGTTTCTTTATGCTGTATCTTGAATCGCTTGGAAAAATGAGGTGATTTTTTGCAATAACGGATTGCTATAGTTAAAGTTATATTATGCTTGTTGTGTACAACAATAATTTAGTTGATCGGTACGGCAGCGAATGTACAGTGTGTTCTGGGAGGTGGCAACATCACAAGTGCGCATATCGCATGGGGGATCGGATTCGCTTTTGCAGTGTTCCTTGCTGCTAATGCCTCAGGTTGGTCGAATTTTAAGGCTTAAGGCATATTTTTTCCACCTGAGCATATTTTTATTTTTTTATCGCTTGAAAAAATTGACAACAATTTGAGTTTTAAATCGAATTCCACTAACTTTTATCTATGCAAATTTATAGACATTGCCTATGTAACATAATGATAATTTTAGGTGGTCATTTGAATCCAGCCATATCGTTGACCGCTTATTTTCTCGGCAATTTGAGCTTCATACGATTTCTATGTTATTCACTTGTACAAATAATTGGTGCTTTTTGTGGTACCGCAATTACTTTCCTTAGTCATTACGGTGAGTTTTTCATTGTCTAAGTTAATATTTTTTAGCCATCAAATAGTAACAAATCAGCTAAATCATATTCACGAAAAAAAAAACTTGTGAGGGTCAGATTGACCTTATTTGAAGTCCGTTTGGTTCTTATGATCCTAAGAAGTGATATTTTCTTAGCACATTTCGTACGTGCTTCTTCAACTTATCCGTCTTGCAACTATAAAGTATGCATTATTATCGAAACTACAGAATTTATTCAATATTCGATCTTTTTCTAAATCAATTGAATGCTTATAACCGATTTACCCTTGCAAATTTGGGAAAATGTCCTTATAAATATGGGAAATTTTTCGGGAAAAAAGAGAAGAAAGATTTTTTTTAAAAAGAAAATAGGAAATTTACTAAAAGTTTTCATCATGAGAAATTTCCATAATATTCGATGAAATAAATTGAGCAATTCTTTCGTGTTAGATTTTGGAATTTCAAATACAATCCAATTAAAACACCTATTTGAAGGCTCAGAAATTTATACAACGTTGGTTATCAAAATTGTAATAAAATCACTGAAATACTCGTCTTCTAGAAAGAATTTCGACATTCCATCGACTCATTGAACGTTTATCTATACAGTTGTCGTATGAGTATTTCTATTTTTAAAAAAAAGCTTCTTTTATAGATAATATTTTCGATTACGATCATGGAATTCGTAATGTCGTTGGTGCTAATGCAACAGCCGGTCTTTTTGCCACCTTTCCGGCATCACAAATGACAACCGTTGGAAGTCTTTTCGATCAGGTTTAATTACTCAAATTCCGTTGAATACTTTCACTTTTATTACTTGTGGGATCTTCGAGTAAGAACATTGAGACGTATGAAGAAAAAAGATTCTAGTAAGTATAGTTGCAGTTGAAATAAAAAAATCGCCTATAGGTTACATTTTTCACTTTATAGAGAGACGGTTTTTTTTGAGAACGATTTCATGTACCATTCTTTGTCATGTGACCAGAGTGGCATTTATACTGGTGCGTGAATCATGCAAAATGCTATTAACAACGAATTTCAGTAAACGAACGGCATTCAATATGTGGAAATATAATGAAAATTATTGGCATCGAAATGAAAATATATTATATAGTGGAAGATAATAAATAAATTTAATTTGAAGATAATTGGAACGGCGATTCTTTCCGGAATGGTTTGTTTGATCACCGATCGTCGCCAAAACGTACCGAGTCCGATGCAACCGATTCTTGCTGGTATGGTGATGACAATGATTGCAATGACGCATGGCTCTAATGGAGGATTTGCAATCAATCCAGCTCGTGACTTTGGACCACGTCTTTTCCTCCTCTGTGTTGGTTATGGATGGAGTGTTTTCTCGTAAGTCGGATTTCGACTTGTCCTTATCTGATCCAATCCAAACGTTTGAGAAAGTTCGAATAGCTCCCTACACGAATATGTTGGAAGATATTTCATCTGATAGCCTAATGAATAGCAGTACTTTTTCACCTTTTAAATCTTTTTTACGTAATTTCAGTGTGCGAATCCATAGCAGTAATAAACTGTTTCTATCGTGACAACAATAATAGCGATTCATTGTAGTCTTAAGTATCACGCTTTAGGCTAAGCAAAACTCATAGCACTCTTCAGCAGATTCCAAGCGTTCAGCTAGAAAAAGAAGAAGAATTGGAACAAATATTGTAAACGATAGTCAGAAATACTCATTATACCTTTCAAATTCATTTCATTCATATGCAACTATGAAAGACACGTTAATATTTATAGAACGGATACCAATATGATTTAATTGTAAAGTAAGTATAGAGTAAGTATAAACTTAGAAGTTTTCTCAAAATACAAAACTTTTAAAATTGATGAGAATTGAAAAATCAAAAAAGAAAAGATTATCTCTCAAGGATACGCTTTTGTCGTAAATCTAACGTCATGAATGTCTGAAAGCTTTTTACAGTTTAACTATACGTTGAGTAGTGCGTTCATAATCTGGATAGTAAAGGTATACGATGAAATCTTTATCTTTTAAACAAATGATCTAATTCAGGTCTTACAACTACTATTTTTGGATACCAATTGTGGGTCCACTAATAGGAGCGTTACTTGGTGCTTGGCTCTACAAACTCTTTATCGGTCTACATGGCTTAAATGAACAACTCGATATTATCAGTGGACCACCTTATCCGAAAATTGATAAGGGATACAGAGTCAGTTCAATTATTCCTGTTAAATGAGGGTAAATTTTGTTGTTTCGTATATGAATTATTTAGCACGCTGAAAAAAAAAAGCTTTTTTGCTAAGAATTTTAAAGAGTGCTTCTAAATATGAGCGTTCCATACTTCAACTCTTACAAATTTATGCGAGAAGATCACCTTATCTATGCATATTTATTTATAATCAATGAAATATTAGTATTTTACTTTCATAGAACGATCGCCATCAGAAGTAAATCGATGGGCAACAGCGTTATTTTATCCAGAGGCCCAAACTTATCTAATTGAACTTGACTCATGCAATTTATCAATGTAATCAGTATATAAGTCGTTTTGAACGAGTTTACACATTTCTGGCTAAGAAAAGCAATAAAATTTTTCGGGAAATTTGCATAGGAATTAATCATATGGCTGAAACGATGAGAAAAAAGCTACTTCATTTCGGACATGAATAACTAGCTGGTTTATGTGGAGATGGCCCTATAACTGGGCACTTAATATACCTTTTCCTCTTTGAGTATAACTAATTGGCTGATTTTTAACTAACTCGCTGATTCAGTATCTGGAGTCATCAAAACGTCTCATAACTCATCTTCCATAAAATTTATTTACAATAACTTAGTTTTTTATACGAAGAATAGGTGGACGACTAGTACAAAAATGTAATGTTCAATTTCTTTCGGAATATGCGAGTAATCGTTGTTGAAGCATTGTTCGGGATTCTTCTTGGTACCAATTTTTCAAAACATATCTTACGACTTGCGCATCAACGCTAAATATACGCCACTTAAGAAATTTGCAAATACCGAAATTGAAAATTTTTGGAGAATTTATCCGATGATGCAGTATAGCGGTGAAAAGCGCCCTCGCTGTTCGGCTATTGCTCGAGACTAAATAAATGCGAACGATAGATAGGAGTTGGCATATTTGAGAATTGACCCTACTATTACGTCTTACGTAATTACGGCTGTATTATTAGCGGTATTTACGCTCCAAATGCGTTTTGCTTATAGCGTTTGTTTAATCCGACACTTTTTACTGGTCAAACAAGTGAAACTCAGTAGAGCCTATCAACACCATCTAATATTACAATTCCTGATATTTCAAATAGAGGTGCTTCATTTCGCTCTAACAATGAAGCTGAAAGCAAAAGTGGCGATGATTTCAAGTTGATAAGTTTCAGAGATTGACAGAGATACAGAACATGATTAAGTGCTTGTGATACAAGAAATTTCGAGTATTCAGCATAGGTTATAAAATGTCTTATCATTGTTATCTTCAATGGATCTAACATCTATTCGTTCCTCTTCCACTTTTCTATTCCTTTATAATATAGTATTTATTTTACCTGCGGAATATGGTGAAACGCAATGATATAGCAAGCAAGTGATAGAAAAAAAAATAATTAGAAATATATTCATTTCTCATTTCAAATTAGGGCTAAAATTCATGGTATTTCTTTTATTGGTAGTTGTTCGCAATTTCAAATGCGTTATTCATGAAACGCATCAACATTATCTTTACACGAAGGTGAACATCTAGTCAATCAGAACGGAAAAAAGAAAATGTGGCGTGAGAAGCGTTTTTATCAATCAATGACAAACTTGCCTGAGATCATATCACTTCATTTTACGTTTGACTATGCTCGTTTGCTTGTTTAGCATCTTTTTGTGGCCTTATAGCTTTTTCTCCCTCATGGATTAAATAGAGGGGGTGGACTTGCGCAGTTGTTTATGTCAATTCGATTCAAAGCTAGTTTTAAAAGTTTTGAGAGAGAAAAATGCACGTAAACGGAAAAGTAAACTAGCGAAAAATCTGAGAAAAAAAAAAGAAATTCACATTGATAAAACAATAAATTTTATTTTCTTTCTAAGAATTTTAAATAGTGAGAACATTGATAGATCAAAAGGGCAAAAATTTTGCATTCTTTCGAACGTAAATAAAAATTTTACACTTTTAGAATATTTCATTGCAAATATGAGAAGTTTAATTTAGGAGATTGATGTAAAAAGAAAAAAAAATTTGACAGAATTATAAATGAAAATTATAATTTTATGCAATATTTTCAAATCATTCAATAGATACTAATTTAGATGAGATAATAGAAAGAATCTATGAAAAAAAAATGAAATGAAATCATTTCTGAACTTTTCTTCCAAATCAACATCATCTAACTTTCAAGCTTATAAGATGAATTAGTTTTTTTTTTCTCTATATATTCTTAGTCTCTCTTGAAGAAGTTATTATTATTAGACGATACTAATAAAGTTTTCTTTAATTAATACGTATTTGCATTGTTAATCTCTGCTTTTTACTGCTAGCTTATTCATGTTTTTTTATATAGCATTGTGAGAGTGTCCTCTAAATGCAGCATAAACCATATTTTAACAAAATGCGCTTCCACTAATGAAGTTTTATACGGTCGATTTGCCAATTATATGTCGTTTGTGAGAGTTTATAGAAGAGAAATTTGAGGAACAATGTTGAGGCTTTAGCAATGAGAATGAGAATAGTCTATAGGTATTTTTTTGGCGAAGATTGTGTGAGGTTATGCGACAGCACAAGAGGATAACATCCTTATTTCATAGTATATTGTAATTCCCTCAAAAAATATGTTCTCTTTTTTCTTGCTGCAAGCGAATTTAATGAGAACAATTTCCATTTGTGTATAAAAAAATCCGACAAGTACCATGTGACATGTCCTGAAGCCTGCAAGTCTTTAACTGTACCGTAGACAATTTTTTTAAATGGTCTTCTATTACCTACCTATATCACTTCTTCTATCGCTTAGTATTTATCTTGTGATTTGAGTGGGTTTTGCATATCGATGGATATTTGAAGGAGAGATGGCAATCGGATGTTGGGTCCATTGCGTCCGTATATCCAACGAAGATCACAACCGTATTACACTCAGGACACACTCGGACTCTCTCACGAATAGAGGAATAAAGCATTTATAAGCTGCGTTCTTGAATAGTAATTCAATAATGTTTTAATAAGTGAAGCATATTGTGCACTTTGATTGCATCCACACTCAGTTGTGGCACTTTTCACTAATGATGCACCAGAAATTTTAAGCTTGAGGCGGTGAAGTCGTCGCAGCATTGTGCAATATCCTAATATCAGAGATATTGATAATGACGTAAATTTGCATAAGAGGAAATTTGTCTCTCTGAACTCAACGTGGAATATTTTCCCACTTAGATGCCGCATTTATTTAGACATAATAAGAGCCTCGAATTAAAGTGAATGCTGGGAAAATTATAGATAGCTGTAGGATATTATGATGTAATAGAAATTGAAGTTTTTTTTTTCATTCATAGGTAACCTAGCTGATCAACGCATAGATCAACAACAGGGGATAAAATTTAAATATCATGAAGTGTGAATTTTTATGAAAATTTGATCGGCATTTTTATGCATTTTATGCTTTATGCCCATCGTTAAATTTCACTAACGACTTAGAAACTATACACGCATAACACTTTCTGAAAGAAAAAGTTCGAAACTTTAACTCGCAAATTTTAAATTTTTTATTTGATTCATTGAAAAAAACTTTTCTATCGTTTTCAAGCATAAAAATGCCGATCAAATTTTCATAAAAATTCACAGTTTTTGGGCAACGAATATTTATGTCGATAACTTTTGAATCACTATTATTTTCTGCATTTTTTCTTTTCTTTTTTTTTGCGATCAATTGATTCAGAAATTCTTTTTTCAGCTTTAGAAAAAAAACCAATTTTTCATTCTATAAAATGCATATAGAATATTGCAATCAGTTCATTGATTGTCTCATTTAATCTCTATAATATTATTTATCTAGTTATAAGATCACCTCACAAAAATGATCTTAAACTATGGAAAATTTAGAACATCTTTCTAAGTGAAATAAAAATCTTATCTGCTAATTGGTATTGTGCTAAGAAATTACAGAAATGACACACTTATCGATAAATTTTGATCATTTCTATGTGGTCGTTTGCAAGCATTTTTTAATTTACTTCATCCTTATTGCTCCGCTAATTTAGAAACTCTTTTGATTAGTCAATCATCATGTGGTTATGAGCTTTGCTTATATGAGTGCCAATATTTCGTCTTGCAATTGCTGCTGTACCATCAAAAGATAATTATTTAAAAATTTCATCGTTCATGATTTAACACAGTGAAATAATTGATATATAATTTCGCATAGAATGGACTGCTACAACAAATTGAAATACATGCATGCAATGAAAGTTTCAGCAGCTTGTGTTAACTTCACGTTTGAATTCCAACTTAGAGGGCAATTCGGGATTACACTCTTCAAATATTTTTGCTATTTATACAAATATTTTTGCTATTTATATTAAATTTGACTCGATCGCTTATAAAAAAAAGCCTCATAAAAGATTTGTTCCGTTGTTTTATTGATGCTTAGCAAGAGGAGATTGAAAAACCGAAACGCTGTATAATATGAGCGCAGAATTTTTTCCGCTTTTAAACGCTCATATTTCATTTCAATGTTGATCAATCGATGCAAAAAAAAAAAAAAATTAGTGCAATCAGCTATACTTAAGTGCACCATAGAATCTAATTTTCAACGATGCCCTATTGCGAAATCACAAATTCGATTATAGATATCGTCTAAAAATTTCGAATCATCATCGAATTCATTTCCATTTCGCATAAGTTCATTTTTTTTTTTAGTCGAAGTTTATTTCAATGCTTTATGAATGATAAGCAAATATGCTACTCGTTCATACAACTAAGCGGATACAAAAATACAACATAATTAAAGAATATATCAATAATGCATCTTGTTAGCTATTAGCCGCATCCATCATTAAATCGACAACTGAAAAAGACCGAAATAGATCGCTAACGAACTTAAGTTGTGATTGTAAATCCCTTCTTTTTTTTGCTGCGGAAAATGCCAGTACTACATATTTGTTTATATGCCAGTTCGAAATTTTGCAGTTTTTTTTCTTTTACTGAACATTTCATAATCAACCATCGGCGGCATTGTCCCGAATTGATATAAAAATTTGGATCGAAAGGAGGTTATTTTATCCGACGAGGATAATTCCGTCCCCAAACGAAAAGTCTCACTCGACAATATCACCAAGTCCTAGTCAATTATAGCAGCTATGAGATTACAGACTTGGACTATTGATGAACCGCACATAAAGATCGTTCAAATATTTTTCCGCCTTTGTTTTCTTCTTGTCAACAATGTGAATTGATTAAATTAAAAAGAAAAATTCCCCAACGATGAAATTCCCAACTGTCCATTTCTATTTTCCACACACTGATTAATTCCGCTCTTCGTATCGCTTCTACGATGAATGTATACAACGAAACACCAAGACAGGATTTTATGAGTTGCAAACTTTTTTGATCAATTTTTTTTTTTTTTTTTTCATCGACAACGCTATCATTTCATTGCTCTATTGGCAATTCGTTAATCCGTTCCGAGACGAAATGGGATGTACTTTTATATGCCACTGTGCTTTTCTTATATATGTTTTCGAAAACTAAATGATGCACCTCATAATCACTAATCAATACATACTGGATCAGTCCGCAACAATATCAATACTAGGATCCACATCAATTTCAGGACAATTGTACGCGAAGCCCTGAGACGTTGATCGGCTATAATTCATACTCGAAATGAAACATGGATACGCGCATATCAAATAATTTCAACAACGCTTTCAACATCTCTTGTAGTTTGCTTTCGTTCACTTTATCGACATATATTTCAAATATAAATGACAAAAAAAAAAAACAATTAATTTGTTGATATCTCTTTTTCGCAAATTTGAATATTAAATGTCGATTTCATTGAAAATTGAAATTTATTAAGAATTAATCAATAAACATCATTCGAGAAAAATAACATTAAATTCATCATAATATAATTGAAAAATTTCAATTCATTTCAAAAAAGAAATTTACAATACAATTGAGAAAGAATTTGCATAAAAATTTGAATTATTTCTAAGCATTATGCTAGAAGTGAAAATAACGAAATATAGCCCAATATCGTTGAATTTAGAAGATGTTTGCAAATGATGCCAAATAACCATTCAATAAAGCATCTCAAGTGCCTTATTTCCTATTTTTTGAAATTCTTTCCGTTGCTAATCCTCCTTATCTTCTCCCATCCCTCTACCCGCCTCCAACAAAAAAGCAAAAAATGTTTTTTAATATAAAAATCCAACAATAATAATTACAAATGACGATAATATTCTTTTCACTAATATTTATAAATTCTTTAGAGGGAACAACTAATTAGTAAAATTTTTCAATATTTCCACTCTATAAAACAATCATCAACGTTACAATTTATATCTTCCTAAAATATGAACTAAAATATGTATGCTATAAACGTTGACGAAAGAAATAATAAAAATAAACTAGAATAACAACAGCCGAATCCGTTATAAACGATCAGCAATTAAAAAAAAAAAACATTCAAAAATACATAACACCATAAGAGAACACGAAATGGAGGCAGTATCGAGCAATAATCAATGTCGCTATAAAATTCGACTAAAAAAAAAAGCGCGTGGAAAATAAAAATTCATAAAATGCAATAAGAACGAGAGTTTCCCCTATTTGAGATCTAATTTTCTCATTTTCCAGAAATTTTTGATGATTACAAACATAATCCAGAAGAAAAAAAAAAGAAAAATGGAAAAAGAATGAAAGCAAATGAGAAAACGTTAACACATAACATTTTACGGTAGTGAAAAAAGAGATGCCGAATTCGGCAATAATAATATATGCAAAGTCTTATACCTTCATATTGCGTGGACGGTATCGAACTACTTTTGTTTCGCAAAAAAAAAACACCCCATAAAACCTGAAATCGTCATATATTTTTATTCTTTATAAAATATTAAATAAATCATCGCTATCAATTTTCATCCAGTCGCAGAAATTATGAATGAATTTTTCGTTAGTGTCCCATAATTAAAAATATCAGTCGTATAAAAAAAAAAGGGAGGGGGGGGGGGAAGAGGTATTATTGAAATATCCCTTATTTCCATATTTCCTCGTGGAATTTCCTCGCATCTTCAAAACGAAATGTTCACAATTCAATTCATCAAATTGCTTGTACAAATGTCGAGTTGCTTTAAGCTATTAAAAGAAGTATACAAATAATGCAGCAAAAAAAAAAAAAAAGAGAAATGAAACATAAGCCGATGAACGTTATTCACATTGACAAAGCTATGTGATCTATCACTTCAATCTAATAACATGGAAATAATTACTAGGGAAAATCGTCACTGCAATACTTCACCTCTCTTAAAAGTTTCAAAGATTTCAAAACTGAAAGAAAAAGCCATAAATTAGCTGATATAATTCTCTAAAAATTGGCAAGAATAAATAACGAAAAACACGATAAAACATTGATAAAAGAGCAGTATAAACCCGCAAAATGAATACATATAAAAGCAGAAAATAATGCATGAGGCAGGATATACATCATGTTATAGCGACAATAAACTAGAATGCTTTCATATTCAATCCTCTCCTCTCAGTCCTCCCCCCCTGAAGAAGAACAAACAGCTTGCATTACCTCCTTTCTAATTCTCATTTAGGCATCTCCATGATTAACGCCCCATCTTTCATTAATGACATCGCCGTACAAAATTACTACTACCGCATATGCAAAGATCTAGCAGAAAACAGGACAGCTGAAGATGAAAGACAAATGCGCTTTATTGCCCATTCTCTCTTGCTATAGAAAACTATAGCAGCCGGGTTCGCTAAAGTTTCGCAACTGATGTAGAGAGAAACGATTCAAAGCGATAAAAAGCGATAAAAAGACCAATCAATTTCTAAAAATCAATATCTCTCTTCAATCAACGATCCGTTTCCTCTAACTTAAACTTCCATCTCTCACGTTTCCCTATTGACTTCATAACAGAAAAATAGGGCTAAATACACTCTTAGGAAAACCTCAAGAACCATCGAAAACCTTCGAAAAATAAATTGCTGAAGAAGTTTTTTACGGTAGGCACAAATGAAATAGGTTTAAATTGCATATATATTTAGTTTTACTAGCTTCATATCGTATCATAAATTTTAAAAATTGCATATATAAGTTCATATAAAAATGATTCATATAGAGATTCATATAAAAATAGATTCCGATTGCGACATAATATTCTTCGCCGTTTGAATAATATTATGCTACAAAAGATTTGTAAAAACAAAACGAAAGCAAATTAAAGAAAATAATAAAACTGAAAAAGATGGAAGCTCACAATGAGAAGCGACATTAGCAAACCTTAGCAGCAGCATTCAACAGAGTGGAATAATTGCAACAGAACGCATTATTTACACAACCATCATCTCTTTACGCATTAAATGAAATATCGATGAGGAATAAAATTGAAATTATTCCTCACAAAAATCAATGAAGAATTGAATCAAAATAATTTCAAAATAAATCATTAAGATTATTTTACTTTAAAACGAAAAAAAAGACACTCTTCGATGAAAACATTTCATTTCACTGATAAAATTCAAAAAAAAAACTGCAAAAAGAATGCATCAAAATCACTGCTGAGATGTTTATAACCTTCTTCATTTTTCCATAACATCAACAAAACTCCCGCTTTTAATTTCTCGACTGCCGCAAAAAATGAGGACGAACGACAAAGGTGATTTTCACTACCAATAAGGCTGATATTTCGCCAAAGAGGAGTTCGGCATAAACCGGCACCAACTGATATCGAGATTTTTCTGAACGTGAGACATTGGAAGAAGCATGACGAATCCGCCAACCGTTATCAATATCAGCGTCCACATCCAAAACCTTATCAGTCCAAGACGACAGCACAAATGCCATTGCAGACAGTATGCCCAAACCACGTTCGTCCAAAATAGCAGCACATCAAGAAATACAGTACACCTGGAGTTAGTAAACAGAATTACCTTAACAGCTAAGGTACACCTAGGCATATGCTTCGAAATAACAAAATTGCATGGATGAAGAAAAAAAATTAAGAACGGACCTGAATCAAAATTCACCTATACGCTTTTGGGGGAAGACTCACAACAAGCGTAAAAGCAATTGTCAAATAAGTAAAGAGAAGAAGAAGCAACATAGAGGCAACAGAAAACTGTTTTCCATTCAATGAAACTCAAAAAAGCAATCAAGGATACAAATAAGAACACCAAAACGGACCAAGTGATTGAATGCACCTACAATGCGATTGAATAAAAAAGATTGCGAACTAAAAAGCTTATAAAACCGATTGTGCTTCTTCGTTTCTCTCTTTGTGCTTCTTCATCCTATCCTCATTTCTCACTCTTCCATTCGCTTCCTTCTATTAAATCTTTCTATAAAGCCGTTAGAGATTTCCAGAAAACCTTCAAGTGAACGCTCTATATTAAAGCATAACCATTTAATTCTGACAACGTGAAGATGCCCTCAAAACTGCCCATATTGCACTATTTCAAAATAACGCGATGTTTCACAGTTTACCTGTGGGGTATAGCAATGTTCGGCACTCAGGAATCCTTTTTCTTAGTCAACGAAGAGAGAAAATACAAGGTGCAACAAATGAGATCCACTGCGATATGCATCACAATGACATTTAAAATTGAAAGTATGTATGCCTCAGAAACGACCAAGATAAACATCCAAAATACATTTAAGAAACAATTTCTTGGAACGCCGAAAGTGCCATTCACGAAATCGCCGATATAACATTGCTATACTCCATCTGAAATACCAGAAATAACCCAAAGAGTCTACGGATCGACCAGATTACCATTCACTTATACTTGCATTCAACCTTCCACTCAAGGAATAATCTAACAGAAGCAGCAACCGAAATTTCAAGGAATTTCCCTAGAGCAACCGAAAGCTGTTCAACAAAAATTTCTTTCTCTACGTTGACGCAAGTGTTCAACAGACGTGTAACTCTCAGTTGTCCATAGCCGGGATCATGTGATCATATGCATAACCTTCAATCTGCCTTAAGCTCGACCGCTACGCATCAACAGCCGTATTGAAGACTCAGGATGACAATGGAATATCCAAACGACCTCCCTGCGGCGATTCTTTTTTTTTTTTTGATTTTACTATCAAATCTACTAACCAAAGCTGTCTTAATAACCGAGAAACTTCATTCCATATCCGTTTTTATATTTGACTTTGAGTTAGTGGACTGAACAGCAAAACTGCTATCATATTTTCGTAAGCTGTTTCCCCATACTCTCTAGCCTTGGCAACACAAAATGAGGATAGCAATGCAGAACACAAACAAAAATAGCGCTAACTCTCGAAGCAATTCAGTATATCAGCAAAAGTATTTAAAAAAAAACAAGCCAAGTGAAATGAGTCAGCAATGAATCAAATGAAGGCATTTACATACCTGAAGAGCATCAGTAATCCTGGATTATCGTACGCATTCTGTCCCGGTTTAAGAAATTTGAATTGTGCCGGTATGAAAGTTTTCCGAATATTGCCTACTAAAATAGCGAATGAAGTCATCATTCGTAATAATTGAAGCAATAGTTCAATGGCACTTGAAATCCTTCTTTCTCTGAAACATTAAAAGCGCATCGAAACGGGACACTAATAACGAAAAGAAAAATTCAACGAAACTATATAAGATAAAGAATTTTTCGAAGCACTGCTCAAATTAAAAGCTTCAAAACCGATCCCCGTATATATATATATATATATATATATATATATATATATATATATATATATATATATATATATATATATATATATATGAGAATTAGAAAAGGAAGGAACCACTGACAAAGAAAGGAAAGAAGTGAGGAAGTTAAAAAAAATTCTCGCGGACTTAGCACCTCTCATTGACAACTATTCCATACGACGAAACTGATCACAACGAAAAAGGCCTGCCAGCAAACAGCAACGGCTTTACATTACCCAACGTGGAACCAACTTCAAAAATAAATGCAGTGTACCTTGCTTCTCTCTTTGCGACAATGGCCAATTCGGCACGTCGTCGTGCACGAAGACGTTTCGCCAGCGCTTTCCGATCCCGTTTTTCACGCTTTACCATTTGCTTCTTTGTCTTCAAATCGTAAGGATTCGTAAAATCCGGACGTAAAACGTCCAACGGTACAACCTCTGCTCCTATATGACACATGACTTAGTTTTTTTGATACTGCAATATCTTTTCTGCACATTATTCTGATGATATGCATCTGACAAATTACAACAATAATAACAAGTATGGATATGAAAACAAATGCAAAAAACAATAAAACTACAAAATCGGTCATTGCCGCACTATCCTATGAACGAATTTTTAGCGAAATCCACCGTACTCTTGCGATGGTTTTGTCGAATTTCGATTCAACAGACCTAGGATTGCCCCCAGCATTTAACCAATAAATATGGCCGACGTTACCGTCATAACGAACGTACTTGTTTCAAAAAATCATCTAGGCATGCACTGAAATATTAATTATTAGTTTTTTTTTTGAATCTCAAATAGAAAGAACAACGCAAACGGTTGCTGATTTCGCATCTTCTTCCGGAAATACCGCATCACTCAAATTAAGAACAGAAAAATGCCCAACTCGTTTGACCCTGAAATTAAACAAAAACTCCAACCTTCCAACTCACGTTTTTTTTTTCTTAGAGCATTTTGACAACTGCAACTAACACTCACATGATAACAATGTATATCACTGATTCTACCTCATATCTCCCATAATGTCTCATAATTCGACGTCGCGAATGTCACCTCAACCTCTAAAAATAACGCAGAAATATTAAACGAGAAACCTTCAGTAGTGTTTCGTTTATTCGTAAATGCCTTTGGTAAAAGCCTGCGCAAAATTATTCCACCATTTCGTCCCGCATCATTAGACGTAATCAGTGAGCTCCCGTTCGTTTCGGCCACCATTTCTGTTGTTGCACTCACGCCATCTGCGCTTCTCAATCTTTAAAACAGTGCTTTCAGAAACTGAGGAAAATTTTCAAATACTCTCTTACAAATCCTATTTCATAAAATAGTGAAGTGTAACAACGATGCAAACAGCAGATGATATTAGGAAATAAGTGGTGGACGAGGAGGAGGATAAGAGGAAAGGCCAGGGGGGGGGGGGTGGGTAGGGAGAGGTTGGAATATGACGCAAGCGGGCATAATGCGCTCTAATTCTCTGTTTACAGATTGTCGTGGTACTCAAGTATTACATCATTGATACTACATACAAACTGTTGCAACTTGCTGAAAAGTTGATAAGATAAAGGCAATTGAAGACAAGGAAAGAAAAAATTTATTTCAATTCACCACCGAGAATAGTTAACAAATTTATTACGATGCGATTGCTAAGAGTTATCTCTGATAAAGCGATTCTACAAATTCGCTGAAAGCAATTCATAATTTGTGCTAAATTTCTACATGACGGCTTGGCTACCACTATTTTTGTTATCGAAACGAGAGGTTGAATAATGGATTTGCATCGATAATTGCAAATAGAACGAGATGCGACAAACCTTGTCTTAAATGCTTGAGGTAAATTAACAAGAGGCAACCAATTCTTAGCATGTTTTGGTATTACAACCTCCGCATCATCGACTTGATCCGAGTTCCCTTGTGGCGTTGAACAATTTTTACTTCGAGGAGGGCATACTGGAGGCACATCACATTCTTCTGAAATGAACATGACGACACATACATTTCCATGACCGTTGTCAGCAATAGAGAGCATAGAAGCTGAATTCACAAACTTCCGCCTATCTCAGGAATCTATTCGGTTCTTCAATAAAGGGCTTGCTTTAAGCCTTATTCCCTCCTTCGCAACGAAATCTAGGGACAACAAGGAAGAAAAATGGCGAAAAAAATTCTGGAAAAATGAGAAACCATCGGCTAAATTTTAAATGATACATGTACTTATCGTCCCGTTATTTTGCAAATTATTTGAATGCTTGAAATGATAAGCAAAACGAGGAAGGAAACGAGACAATTCCTACGATTAAATTTCCATCCTTTGATTCTATGTTTTGCTAGATATTTTACAACTTCACTATTATCCTACATCAAATGACCAGAGGGAAAATCCAGTAGTCTTCGCATGTTTGATCTGAAAGTCAAGGTTAAACTGCAAAGTGAAAGAGCTCCATCGACAATGGCTTGATTATTCAATACTGTTTACACGTGATTATTATCAGTGCCGATCACCTTTTCTATGAGGCTAGTTTATTGAAGGAAACAGAAACCAGCAGCTAATGATCCGAAAGGAAAAGAAAAATGAGCTTCAATAAAAAAAAAAACAGACGTCCGAAAGTTACAACAAATCAGATCTTAAATATTACTACTAAAAGAGAAAGGAAATCATCAGCTCTGAAAGCATTCAAAACATTTATTGAAATCTATGAAATAAGAGATACTTCTAAAGCATAAACACATAAATAAATCAACATGAAAGAGAAGAGATATAAGAAAAAAAAAAATACTCATATCATCGTCTTGTTGTTCGAGTTCAGGATATAAGAGAAATGCGCGTCCGATGAATACTTGCTCCATACATTCTCTTTCTTCTTCTGCCATAATCTCTTTTGGTGATATCTTTTCGGAATATTTGTTTTCATTTGCGTCTATTTCTTCGCATTCACTCTTGTCGAACGTCGTGATTCTAATAATTTTTTTTTCCATAAATAATAGAAAGCAAAAATAATAATAATAATAATAATAAAGGCTTCAAGTATTTATCAATTTGAAAGTTTTTTCCTTAATTTTTAAAGAGTTTAAACACTCAATAATGAAAATAATTAAGCAAAAAAGAACTGCTTCACACTTCGCCATATATTACATTTTCTTTTTTAATGCGCAAAGTGCAAATTTCTCAAAATTGTTCTCTTTAATAGCAATATCTATGAACTAATAAAAGAGAAGCTATCGGTGAACGAAATGATTCAATCCTTTTATCATGACCATTGACTCTAAGCAGCTAAAGTGGACAATTGTGCGTTGAGATGACCACAACAATCACGCTGTGAAATGACCATGCCGTCACCGAAAACGGGTGCCCATTTCCATGAGGGTAGAATAAGATAACGTCCGAAAAGGTTCAAGACTGGTAAAACAAATTAACTTAGGCCCGTTACAACAATATAACGTATACACGACCTCATAAAAAAGTTTTAAATTTTGCCGCAGAGGCCTTACTAGTATGATCTTGCAGTAATTACTTGTTCAGGTCGATATGAACTTGCCTCAGTAACCTCGGTGATTCATCTCTCATCTGTCGAGCACTCATGAAGAATTCTGAGTGAGCATCACATATTTAGGAGCAATTATTGTCAATTATTTAGAAATAAATCCTACTGCTTTGGCTGAGTTTGATGTTGTTGGAATTGACGAGAAGTTCCCTCATCATCGGAGCTCGACGAATGCTCATCACGTTCTCGTTCTCGAGCTTCAACCGTATTAATTCGTTCCAATTCACATTCAGCTTTTGTTTTCTTCTTCTTTCCATATTCTATCATGTAGATTTCCTGAGATAATGAAAAATTTCCAAAGTATTGTATGAACAAGGCTTTATTGATAAGATTACCAAAGAAATAATAACTATTGAAACAATAAACGTTGAGATTATTATGGCATCGTTTAATAATTAAATTGCGATGCAATACACTCCATCAGCCATCGTAGACGTTAATCTTGATTTGTGGAATTGATGGACACAGATGCAGGATGGTCAATCATAGGAAAACGGTGCAAGGAAACATACTTTTTTTTAAAACAAACGTTTGTATATTTCAAAAATGGCTGGAGAAAAACCCAGGATAATATGGAATGAGGAAAATAGATTCCACTCATGGATCTTTTCGTTTCGAGAATTAAACAAAACCAATTGAGAAAGCAAATTAACTAGGACCATATAAGATTGGAAATTAACGCCAGCAGATGCACATTGTAAATATTTACTTCAGCAGCATAAAAACGAAGCCCCACCAGAGGTGAACTGCTTCAATTTTAGACTATTTCAGAGGCGGTTGATGGTTAAATTTTACCAGCTGCTATCCGCTGTTATATGGAAACTAAAATATGGTCAAACTCGGGTCTTTCTTCTAATTTCCTCTCATTTATTGGAAAAAAATTTCGGCTGGAAAATTAAGTAATATTTTAGAAAATTTCTGCAATCAATATGATTCACTTTTTTTTTTCGCAAAACATTAGCACTGGCAAATGTTGGTACTCTTCTTTTACCAAACAGTTGGATCATAATGCCATAAGGAGGATTGTTAATTGAATAAATTTGAATATAAACTCGAAAAAAATGAAAATGAATAATATATAAAAACTTGAAGCTCACCTTATATGTTTTGTCTGGATAACAAGTTCTACGCTTCCATATTAAATTACACCACACGATAAGATAGTTCTCATTTCTGAGTGGCTTGAAGCATAAACACAGCGTAAGATGCATCCAGAACCATAGCAAATCATACGTTTTCCATAGAACAAAATATGCGCAATTCACATAAAGTGCTACGAGCCAATTGAAATGCGCTAGACACGATAGTGTAAGACGATAGATGAACCAAAATAGGAAACAGCACCATCGCATTGTGGGTGGCCTTCTCCTCGTCAATTTATGAACAAATCTGTCCTCTTAAAGGTTTCCAAATATGCCGGCACCTGAAATTTATGCTGTACTAACATTT
This sequence comes from Ascaris suum, assembly GCA_013433145.1. NCBI lineage: Eukaryota > Metazoa > Nematoda > Chromadorea > Rhabditida > Ascarididae > Ascaris > Ascaris suum. The sequence continues at coordinate 12,952,796 of CM024169.1, read as the reverse complement.
CACAAAAAAAAAAGATTCAACAGCGACCAACCTTGCAAGTTGCAGCTCAATGAAAAAAAAACACGCACACCTTTCGTTAGTATCGCGAATATTATATCGTCTATATTTTAGGAATTGCAACATACGAATGACAGTAAGAAAGAAAAAAATCCTGCTAAAATCTTCGACATAACAGTAGACCAACAAATATGACTCATAAAGGACTATACTAATTTAGCTATTTGTTTTCACTTTCTTCCACTTGCTTTTTCTATGCACCGTTTTCTAACTAATCGGAGTGCCACCTAAAGGACATAAAATGAGAGAAAAGCGAAATGGTACGAGAGAAAATGCTGAGATTGCAAAAAATTATGCACAATTCCTTTGAATTACTAGACAACAGAATTACAACATGATAAAATAACTTGTGATCACATTATTTGTGAGCAATGAAGTTAAAAAAAAAAAAAACTCATGCCATATAGTCATAAATTAGATCCTTTCTCTATTGTTCGTCTACAAATACCGCAAAATGCCCACTTCTCCCAATTCGTCTACAAAAAACAAATTTATGAATGACGCTTAAACAGTGCATTTAAAAATTGCATAAAGCTGTAAAATTCATATGTGTAAATGGATTATCACCAGATTGCAAAATGTTATGTGATTGCAAAATTGCAAAAATATATTGCAAAACAGTTAAAATTCTTTTCAAATGTCGGTATATAGTTGCCGCCACTTTCCTCTTCTGTATAATATCGGCAGCATCATTTCTCTAAAGAATTTCAATTAATTTATCGTTCATTAGAGCGCTTTCTCCCAGTCCTCGCACTGCCCCCCCCCCCCTGAGACTTGAGCACACAATCTGCATCTGTTGGAAGTTTTATGTGTTCAGGTTCACAAATTTATTTGCGTTCGAATGTATACAAACATTTCTGGAAGAAAAGTAGAACTTACTTGAGGTATATGATCACCTTTGAACGGGATTAGAATAAGCATAAAACAGCTTACGAAGAAATAATAGAATGGCGGTCACAGAACCATAGCTTAGTGTCTCACGTTCTAGCAGCACCTACCATATGCATGCATCGTTTTGAGACTCTCATCCTCAAAAGTTTGAAATGTTGTTTGGACGTAACGTCCTGCATGTTATTCAGTAGGTTCTAGCGCTAAGAATTTCATCAAAAGGTTTTATGCTGGACGAGGATTTAAGACATGCTCCAAGGATGCAAGCATGATTCTTTTTAGAGATACAGTTCTCCAAGTCAAAGCCACTGAGATCCAGTCCTTCAGCTGTTTGATGAGGATAGTCAATTTGAGAGCGATTTTCGAGTTGATCCAGTTATAAATCCTACCACTGAAGAGTGAATTCACTCGCAAACTTTAAACTTAAGTAACTCGTACAAATAAATTGTTTTATTGCACAAAATAAATAATAAAATAAATCAATAAATCAATAAATCAATAAATCAATAAATAAATACACATGAAGTTTTTTTTTTTTAAAGCTGAAATTCACATCGGTGATTATTGTGGATTGAATTATAGAACACTAGTCCATCCCCTTTGATATCCTAGTGGATGTCTTTCTTCAATATCGAAGGCGCCTCTTCGCAGCCTAAAAACCAAATATGTGAACAACAAATATTACTTCGGGACGGATTAAATATCAATGTGAGCTGAATTTCTTGAACGTTTCTTTCATAATTGTGTTCGCAAGAAATCAGTAACATAGTATGTGAACGTTAAAAAAAACTCAAACCAGCATTCATCTGCTCTGACTCCGGTTAGGGCTAAAATTTGCGACTGCGGCTTCCAGAAAAAGAAAAACATTTCAATTTGAGCAAACTCAAAGTTCGAAAAAAGAAGTCGACTCTTTGCGGAGCATGTAGTCGGAAGTTCTTCTCTAGAGCTAACTTCCATATTTATCCATCAATTCCCATCCTGGTCCACCATTGATCTGGAAGCATAATTTGTATACGAATGACTTAGTCCTTAAGTTGGAAGAATTATCAAGCAAATGGAAAATGTGTTGTGAAGATTGATATGGCGCATATGTTTGTTGCAACTATACGCGATCGATCGATCATAAAATCTACTGAAGTAAAAAAATAGTTTTTTTTTTTGAATAAACCAGATCAGATATGAAAGAAAACTGCCTTGTAAATGTGATCGCATCTCTGAGAAGGCGTATTTTTATACAAATAAGGGCGACTAGTCAAAGAGAAGTACAAAGTCAATGCACGGTATAGTGGTATCGAATTTCATCTTTTTTTTTTTTTTTTTTTGCTTAATGAGCCGAAATCAAGGGAGGAGATACAAGCGCAAAAACAATGTTGCCAAGGCGTTTTTTTTTTTGCATAGACTGTGTGCCTTGGAAGACGTTTGGGATGGAAACGAGGGAGCAAGATGACATTACATCTTTGATGACAAAAGCGATATTCCTTCTATAGATTTGTGCTGAACGTTGAGAGCGGTAATAAACTTCGCTGAAAATTTGCATACAATACAATGCATCGAGAATTTTCATAAGAAGAGGCTATATAAAAGATAGGCATTGGTGGAAAAGCATCACTGTGACGTTGGTCGAAGCCGTCGTGTGGATTGAAGTTTCCGAAGTGATGCCGAATCCGCCGGCACAAGAAGACACATGGGCGTTTGGACCGATTGGCTCACCATTTCCTGACAACCCGGTGAAGGCACTTGGGCAGAACAATATGTATGTTGCGCTGTGGTACAAGAATGGGATACCGATGCATGGAAGGGCGTGGAACAACGGAGGAGTTATCGAGTGTTCCTTCCCATTCAAGAAGGCCGAGCTCACCGGGATCAAGGACTTAGGCGGTCAAATCCAGGTACGGTGCTAATTATTTGTTCTGCGCTATAGCCTCCTCATCCGGTTGAGTCTCGACAGGATCTTATCCATCTCAGGTATCCCAGGATTGAGAACGACGAGAATTTGATAAAAGCAAAAGTTGATGAGACATTGTTTTGCACAGCTGTTAGCAATGAGATTTATGCCTAGTACTGACCTATAATTGAATGTTGCAAAAGAGTTACAATCTGCTCGGCGAAGACCAGTAACTCAATTACAAAAGCGCCCCACGTTTTCAGCTCCTGCTTAGGCCATCAAACTCCGGATATATCGTGACTGTGGAAAGGACGCAATAGCAGAAGCAAATCTTGAAGAATACGCCGGTAGTTTTTTACCTAGCATATGCGAGGAGGGCAGATGTGACCTTCTTGACCTTGAGCAGAAGCTGATCAATTTCAGAAAGTTAGGTGGTTCTTTCTTATCACTGTTTGGCTCGCCGATGTTGACCGTGTTTAAGGTTCTGCAATATAAAGGCGATCATAATAAGCTCGGCTATTGGTATGAATGGATCCAATACAAGGATCGTTTCGAGAAATCCGAAGAGAGGCAGATGGTGAAGTGTGGCGACTCGTTGCCTATATTATGGAAGGACCGTCCCGGTGGAGCGTTGCTCGGTTATCTCGACAATAAAACCGAAACCGTACGTTTCTCCAATGGTATAAACCCTAATGTTAAAAAAGTAAAGCAAAATATTTCTCGAAGAAGAAATCGATTAAAAAATAAATATGACTTCCATATTTAAAGGTAATAAAATTCTATTGTATTCAGGCATGGTTTTCTCATGATGGAATAGCAGAGAGCTTTCAAGGAACGCCACTCGGCAATATGTGGATAATTGTGCGCAACATTAAAGATGGACCACCGAATTGTGAATGCGGAATTTGCCCAAAACCTCCACCACCACCACCTGTACCAGCTCCCGGTTAATAGCCTCATATATTCTACGTTCATTTCAACCATCATTGCAGTCGGTTTTTGGCTGTTTGTTTGTAACATAGGATCTAAGATGTCCGCAATCGTTGACTCCGGAGGGGTTTCGGAAACGTTCGGAGCACGCTGTTAAGTTGCTGATGCCATGTTTTCATTTTTCCATTTTTTTTTTCGAAAATAGTAGCAAAAATGCATCGAAAAAATGAAAGAAGAAAAGACTCTGAACAAGATCACATAACCTAAAGAAATACTTGCTGCTAGCAGACTGTTGGCATGGCCAAGGTTTCTAAGGTAAGTTTTGAATGCTGAGAAGTAATAGGTAGTGACAGCGGTAATGTTAAGGTAGACTATCAATTCATCGACGGGAAAAGCAACAATCGTTTTTTTTTTCGCACTATTTGTTGCTGAAGTACCAAGTTCTTATGCAGTTCTGTTTAGGTCCTCCCCCACCATTGGTAATGATCGATGAATGGATGGATGTAAAAATGGGCGATCCATTCCCTCAAAAGAATTTGGTGAAAGCGCTAGGAAAAACGTTGGATACAGTGCCAGGTCAAAATCCGGATCAGTACGTCGCCCTTTGGTACCAACAAGGGGAACCGATCATGGGTCGAATCTGGAACGAGAATGGCCGCGTAAGTGGTTCAGAAAATAAACAAGATTTAGCTATAGCGCCGTATATCTGCGAATGTCTCAACGTGAGTCTAGCTGTGAATTGAGCGAAAAAGAGGTCGGAAGGCTAAAAGATTCGGAAGACCTGGGAGGCTAGGAGATCGACTATAACTTTCAGTCCGCCTTCACTGAAGTAATCTTGGCGTGTAAGCGTCTGCATTCTGCCTTTTTTTGGGCCAGAGAAGTAGATCGATCTATCGTATATGAACTATGATGCTCAGCGTCGAAAAGAATTTATCGATCTTCGCATCCATCAACGCATCGACTCAAACATCAATGAATATGGTGCATTTTGAGATTGCGGCTTCGTTCGGGTGGTTCAACAATGAATATAGCAGCAAGGTGGGTTCACTACAAGTGCTCGTCGAATTGAGTGACTACGTACGTGGTTTCAACTATGGTTGGATTCCTTTCTCGGTTTGTGGTCAATTCGGGCAGAAAGAATGGATTCCTGTTTATGTCGACTATCCCAAAGGAATCATATCTCCATGTGTTGTCGACTTCGATGGTAAACAGATCCTTGGCAAGGTTAGTTATTGTCTTTACCGATCGGCTTGATTTTTAAATGATTTGATGCGTCCCTTATCTCCTTCAGCCAGCTCGCAGATTACATCTGATTATTTGTCCTCTGCTTTGGTGCCTGACTGAGGTGAGCAATACGGCTTCTAATTAGCGTAGTTGTTGGTTTAGTGAATGAAGCCACTACTTGCTGATGAAATTTACTCTCAATGTTGATCGCATGAAATTTCAGGTGGATATTCGTAATGAAAAAGCGAGTGCTGCGTTCGGTGGTAAAGAAAACATTCTCACAGGCCCTAAAGTGCAGCAACAGATGGTTCTTTGCCGTAAAGCGAAGCCGGGGTATAAGTTCGACTCCACGCCTTTCTAAGCATTATTTTCGATCATTATGTGATTTGTTATTCATTCCGCCAGGGAAGGACTTGTTTGCTGTTTCCATTCGTTAGCACACCTCCAGGCCAGCATATATCTTCCATCAAGTGTTTAGTTTCTAATAAAATATCTCTGTTACAGTCGTGAAAGAGGCGTAAAATTTTGCGTCAATTTGCTTCAATCGTTGAACTATGGAAGTATTGAATCGTTTACTACTACAAGCGAACGCATGCAATGAGATGAAGACAAGGTGTTTACCTATGGTGTAACGGTCTTTTAGCAGAACATGCAAGATGCTCACCAAAGATGTGATCACAAAAAGTGGATAAAGTTCAGTGGATACCGAAGCTGTCTAATCCTTGCAGAGTGCTGAAAAATGGAGCTGCAAGAAATGTGCTCGCATGTGAGTTTGCAGCAATGAATGTGGATGTGCCATGTGTCAGACAGTTCAATATCATATCATCGGCAATATCAGCATTCCTCATTTGAATTTAACCGAAGCGGATGGTTTTATACACGAGTCATCAGCCCTTAAGGACGGCAAAAACTTAATAGTTATCTCGTAGAGTCGCATTTTAAATGCTTCGAAGTGCAAAGCATACAACGATTTTAAGGCACATAAAGAAGTTAGCTGTGATGGTGATGGCGATGCTGACATGGTCACTTTTGCCACTTAAACGATGCTTCTAGTACTCTCAATAAAGCGCTTGTTTTGATTCGCTCGTAGAGGTAAAATTGACGTCGTTTAATTAGCTGCTGATCTATGCTAACGTTTAGATATGAGTCTTTTAAGCTATCTTCTCCATACTAACGCTCCTGCAAGTTAAAGCTTGCCTGCATCTGTCGCTATCTGCAATGACTGCACAGAACGGTATATGATTCTAATCATGCTCGCTTATCGTTGCAAACGTCTCTTCGAGTGCTACATTAGCTTTCGTCCCTATCGCTGTCTTCTAAGTTTTCAAGCTGTGGTTAGAACTTTATTTTTCCATAAGAGCGATCATTATCGAATATCGATTGCGAGAAATATTTTAAGATATCGATAATGAACAATGATAATCGTATGAAATTGCTCGTATAGATGATTTTCAAAAAAAAAATCTTGAGATAAATAAACGTTGGCAATGAAGTAGAGCGCGGTTATTCTCTGAGATTCAATTTCTCCTGGAGTTTTTGTAGAGGACTTCCAGTTTTGCTCGCTTCCAATACTTGGAAGCGTTGCCTTTTTTTATGATGTGCAGAGGAACAGCTTCCAAAGCGGCTACAAATGTTAGTGCATAGACGGGTGGAATATTAGGTTTGTGACCACAGTTTGTTTCTGGACAACTGATGGACAATACGGTCTAATGACATTTAGTCAAAGGCGGAAATGATTTCTTCGAATTTAGGTCATTGTCACCTTTCAATCAATGAATCAATAAATTTAGATATCTTTCGGATATGTACTCAATTGGAAAGTCAATTACCTCTACTATGGAGAATTTTGAGGCCCAAGCGATTCCCAAAGTCTCAAAATTCCCAGGCGATAATCCATGTTTTTTTGCCCTTTTTTGGCAGCACGAATTCTATGAGCAATGGAGTTGGTTTTGTAATTTGAAAGAGTACATGGTGCAGCACTTTTTTCAGCTTTTAATGTTCTTTTTATGACTTGATTGATGAACGTTAGTTCTTTTTATGCTTTACCGGAAATCCATTAAGCTATTGCCTCATCCCCCTTTCACTCTGCACCTACTAGCCACATTTCCCCTCTTTTTATTTAACATTCACTTATACTTTTTTTTTGCTTCTTTTGCTTATGACGTTGTTGCCGAAGCTGTCCAAAATCCGTGCACCTCGGGCGCTTCGAAATAATGACCAAGGAGGAAGTGGTTCAGGGCATACTGGCACTTATTCCACAGCTCGTTGGGAACTTTTTTGCCTACCTTCTCTAAGCTTTATCACCTGGAGAACAAATTTATTACGTTCGAAGGTCCTTCATTTGGTGTACTTCAAGAGAAATTCATCAAATCCTGAAATATCTGTGTTCATTTGTCCCAGCTCCTTCACTGCTTGTGTAAAAATCGGGGAAATTAGAGAAAAGAAAATTTGACTGAAATTCCACGATAACCGACAAGGCTGATTAAGGTATGTTGAAAGGCTTGCATCGCGCCGCGTTTTTTATAAAACTTTGTTCCTCTTGCGTTCTTCTACAAAATAAGACCGTTTACTTACATATATATATATATATATATATATATATATATATATATATATATATATATATATATATGCATAATTTGTAACCTTTCATGACAGACTTACACGCGTTCTGTGGCAGCTCTGCAAGAAAAGTTAAGAAAAATGTAAGTATGTCACGAATGCATCAAGTATATGTGCAAGAAAACAATTTGTTGTATCAATTACTGCCATAAAACGCACACAACTCTACTATGGAAAGCTGAATTTTATCTAAGCTTACACACATAAGCAGAGATCGTATAGCTGCACTATTGTAAACAAACGTCAAGGCGTACTGCTGAATCACTGGTAGATGAAATTAACCATAGCATTTATGGTGTTACTGCAGTTATTTCATGACCATACCATCTCTGACTTCCATTACGACGAACTTTAATGTTGCAATTATCCACTTAAAATGTCGTATAATGCTAACAGCCTCCAACTGAGGAATTCCTCGATTCTCTGACGTCTTTCAATTTTCTTTTCGTTGCAAAGACATTCGGCGGCGAAAGCCATTTCGCTCTATGTCCCAATGAACCATCAATGAACAACTCATTTTTCTTCTTCTTGTGCTATCATTCTTTTCTTTTTTCATGGCTGCTACTGAATGCGTTGAACATCATGCAGGTTAAAATTTTACCCAATTGATGCCGTAGTTTGAAAGGAAATGTACGTTTTTTATCTCATTCAAAATATTATTCACGACAAACCGACCAGTTCAATTGTGGAAATAATTCGTTATTTGATGGGACTTGTATAGTTTTAATAATACGTTTAACATCTGCATTATTTAACAATAATATAAAATAATATTGGCACAGGTACAGAGTACGCAGGTAATCCTCGTTGTAAACTTACAATTTATGGTATCAATAAACCCACATGTATTTTCTCTTCTTTATGGTTTTCTCAATGACATTTTATTTTCTCCGACTTGCTTTATTGTATCGATGGAATAGGTAATGTGTTTTATACCGAGCATGTGCTAACCGGCTGTTTAGATAATCGTTGGCTTCCGCTCAACAGACTATTAATGGTTAGGTTTTCAACGTTTAGGAACCTCTAAGCCAATTATTACATGTGTACTTTCCTTTTCAGACCTAAGCTGGTTGGTAGCTGTTAGTGCCCCTCACGTCTACTACTCTGGTACTTCTGTCATCTTCGATGCGAATTTAGTACTCCTCATAGAGACAACTGGAAGATAGAGTTATCGACATCAAAGAATGTCGCCACCAATCGTTGAGAATAGTACAAGAAAAAAAAATTGAAAGGAGTAAAAAAAAGGTCGAAAATTATTGCGATGAATGTCTATCACCTGCGAAGGTAAAAATGCAAATTTCATTAGCTTAACTTAACAACTACACAAATAGTTTGTTAAATATGTGCATTGAAAAAAAAGTGAAGAGTTGTTGAAAGCTAATATGTATGAATATTAGACAATTTGAACACTCAAGAAAATAATATCGGCGAATGGGTGAAATAAAATGCTTCCAAAAAAATGATAATATATGAGATAAGAGAGGAGAATCTGAAAAATACGAAATTACTTCCTCGTTCTCTTTAATAAACGTGTAAACAATTTCGAGAATCATTGTGAGCACAAAAAGATGCCGTTAGTGAGAATATATCGGGATTGCAATAGAGTAGCTATTGCAATTCAAAAGCTCAAATTATGGCGTCGAATTTTCAGTAACTCATTTTGAACGCATTGCAAATCCCTCTCATGACTGCTATATGCAATATTCAACCAAAGAAGTTGATACTTTCTTTTTTTTTTTTTTGATTACTTCAATAGACTTGCAAGCCGATAATGAAAACTGCATGATTTTCATAAAAATTTTTATTTTATATAATTTCACTCTAACGAGTAGAAATCACCTAAATTCGCAGCATTGAATCTTTAGACAAAAGAAAACAAGACATTCAAAGAATTAAGATATATATGTAAAGATGTTGGATAGTCTCATGGATGGTATTTCTCACTAAATAAGGAAAAATATCCGAGAAAGCCAATATTCGTTGCACTTTCGCTTATGTCTTTATCTCCTTTCTCATATACAACGCTTTGTTTGATAGGATATGCTATGAAATTCGAACACATTTCTCAAAAATTAAAGTTGATTATCAGCCATTACACTGGCATAGTTTTCCGCAACCTTCGACACTATTCGATTTGCTTTCTTCGTGATACATTCTTCAAAAAATGTCCGATCTTCTTTGCCATTGATGGTTTTTTCCACTAGAAAAAATTAGGAAAACTTTTCTCAGGGATTTCCGGAAATCCTTTAGAAGATGCCAAAATTCCAAAACCCCTCAAATTTCTTTCCCACGAATTTTGGGAATTTCTTGCTGCTGCGACTCTAAGCGTCGGTAATCACACAGAACCCAGTTTACCCTATGTGATCCTCTATACGAAGATGTCGACTAAACTGAAGTGAACTGATATCTGCGTCCAAGAAAATTATTTCATCCTTTCGTTTCCACCTCCAAGGCCGTCGTATTTTAGATGCCCTTTCTTGAGATTGCAAAGGAGTACGGCGATGACTATCTTGACGCAAAGCAAAACCAATGAGATTCTTTCGAAGCACCTACAATGTACAACCATTTGACATCGATAGGGACTTAACCATTCGGTTGAATTTGCATAAGGAAGCTTTAGCTATTGTGCAATGCGCCAATAACTGAGGAGCATATCTCATTCAAACATCGCGCTATTCCTCATTTTCACTTCCACAAAAATTTTGCTATTCATTATTTTTGATGAAAATTTCAGGCGAATTAATTACCACGCGAACAAAGACATTCTTTTAGGCAACAATATTGCTGTTGCGTCAAAAGCAATATTGTTTGGTCTTTTTTTTTTTTTTTGGCTGAACAATACACCGGAAAGGTGAGGAAATTAATATAGAATTTCTCAATTTTCTCCAATCATATTTGCAAAGCTTGTAATTCTCTTCATTTACTTATCTGTACTTAAGATGTTTTGAATTTACTGATTACGATTCCTCCAATTCGGCACGATTTGAAATCATTTAGTTTTAATTAGTAAATTGTTGGCAATAGAAGTTTCTATCCTCACCATTCGCTTATCGTTTGGTCACGATTTATTCAATAAAAATTGCAAATTTTACAAGCTAGTCTTAGAATGATTCTACAGTTTTGTTTGCGAAATGAAATATCGGAGCACAATATTTTCTCAAATGAACCTCAGTCGATAATCTTATAGCAAATTTTGTTTTCAACAACACAACTCGCCCGATTGGAATATATTCGAGCAATTTTTTGAAGACTTTCTCACTTTTCTTTATTTAATATATTCTGATTATTTCATTAATTCGCTTAATGGTGCTCAAGAAAATCGATTTTCAAATTGTTTGCAAAGATAAAAGCATTTAGTAACAATTTCTTAAAATGAACATTTCTTCGTGTTTAGTTTTTACTAACCGTTTGAATCGTTTCACTCAAACTATTGAATTTTTTTAAACCAACATACTGCTTATCTGTTCATCGTATCTGCTAGTAAAATATCGATGGTGGCAATTGAACATTCAAAATCTCCTCTATGCTCTCGACGGTTTTCTTCTCAGCGAATATTTCAGTAATGCATTCGAAACTATTCGGGATGGATATTGATTAATATGTTGGCCATGTCGAGAATATCAGCTTGTCTGCTGTTGGGAAACGTAGTTAAGTGGCTTCAGTGTTTTTTTTTCTTTAGTAAAAGCGGGGAGGGGAAACTGTATGAATTGGCTTAGGATGCGAAGTGCATTTCGTTATTTCAATTTCCATTTCTTCATTTCTATGCTAATCAAATCGAAGTTTAACATGCAAGCTGTAAATTATAGACGAGGTTTTAACGCACATTCCTGTTTTTCCTTTGTCGCTCATTTTTCTATATTTATGAGGCTCTTTGATGACGGGAAGAGTTCCTAAATGAATGTGACACAAAAAGCAATGGAATGCAGAATATGAGGTATCCTTTCGCGATCACATCACCTCCGAAGATACCCGATATTAAGCGGAATTTGCTGATTTCGTCCAGGAATTTTATACTCAGAAAGGTTGATCGGTAAGGTGTGTAGCGTGCATGGTTGACAATAGTTGGACTATTTGGATACCTCTCGACCGGAAATGTGCACAGAGTGATCCATACACACACTGAACCAAACAAATGGTGGAAATGTGTTTGGTCAGTGATTGCTGTGGCATGTTTGGGAGCGAAAAAGTGAAGGAAGATCAATGTGTTGGAGCACAGCATCGCGACGACAAATCCGATAGCAGTAAGAGAGGTGAGATGAAGTTCTAATGGCCCGATGAAGTTATTAGCTGAAAGTTTTTATGCCGAGATTCTATTCGATCGATTGGTGTTGTTGAATCACTCTCGAATTTTTAGTGAGCTTTGTCGTTCTAAGTTGAGCAATGCTGGCATTTTAAAGTAGTGCAAAATTTATTCAAATTCAATAAATTTAGAGCTCGTTGTTGCAACGATGCGAAATTTCAACACGATTCTTAGGGATACTCTATGGTGCCTTACTGTTTTTTTCAATGCTAACTACCATTCACGCTCAGTTCTAGCACAGCGCCAATCCGCTGATGTGATTTTTTTTGCCATCCGTCATCCACGCTTCACCGGATCAGTCAACCGGCTGACGGAAACTGCAGCTGCAATATTGATTAAGCTGGTCTTGATCGATGAAATGCGCCTCAATGGGCATTAACGGGTTACTTCTGCTGTGACATGGCATCGTCACGTCTTCAAGTCTTGATATTTCACTTCTGATTGAATAGAAGGAGAAAAAATTTTTTAGCCACTGGCGAGGATTCATTCCGATACTATGGAGTTGATGCTTTTTAATAATACGTATTGAAATGGACTGAAATGTTACTAACGGATTGCTCTTCACTCATATCAGCTGTTAAGATAAATGGTGACTGTGTTTCAAGTAGATTGCAATAGCGGTCACTTCCGTACCCATAGACACTTTAATTAATGAGCTCTTCTGAACTATGAAATTAGCGCTCTAAAAAAAATCTCACTGCCATGATGAATTTCGTCTGAAAATGACAGCAAATTTTATTTATAATCGGAAAATTTGCGCAATAATATTATGTTGTTTGCATTTATTTCCATTCTAATGTTAATTAAAAAAAAAAAACTATCAAACAATTACCAGCTCCGTTCTATTTGTCACATTCCTTTGAGTTTTTCAGGCGCATACAAGAATCATTTACCGTTTCTTTACTGAGATTCTTTCCTTGAAGAGTAAATATTCTTTGCAATATTGCTATTTGATTTTATCATTATGCAACGATTCGTTTATCATTAATAATCTACTTTCTTAAAGAAATCATGAAAAACTTTATTTTCTATTTGTTTATTTTCTATTTCAGAGGTATGGAAGATATGAAATTAAGTACATAAATGCCTATCTGATTTAAAAGAAAAGAATAAAAAAAGCTCGATAACCAACGGTAACAAAACTTAGCTGAAAAAAAAAATGATAGATTTCATCTGCTATCTCGAAGGGATTAACAAATTTCTCATTTATTTTCATAGTGGTAAAAATTACTACTGATGAATTTCGAATGAAATAAATTATTTTATGATTAAATGCTTCAATATTTATTTGCTTAGAATTATAAATAAAATTTCACTTCAAATTTTTCTCAATAGTTCATAGAATTTTTCTTCTTATAAAAAAAAATGTGCCATCAAGTCCAATCAATCGGGAAAAAGATGCTCTAAATGAATAATAATTGAAAGAGCGATGAGTAGCACAATTTATTTATATCGCACTTTCCTCTAAATTATCTAAGGCTTTAAAATATGCGGCAAGAAAATAAAATCTCTTCGCATATTATTTTCTTCCGATTCATGCGGCGGAATTTATTTCTCAGGAATTATATATGGATGCTTCTCGTCGTAGCATATTGCGGCTTATTTGCTCGTTGCAACTAATCGTTGAAAAGGAGTATTAGCGCTAAATTGTTTACGAGATTTTACGATATTAGCCATTAGTTGAACGCTTCTTCTTGTTGAAATGATTCCCACGCATTCATCATTGACGTTTGACTGACGTCATTATGTTTTCGAAAAATGCACGAAAGAGAGCTTTAATGAAATTTTTATACTAAAATAACAATTTTTTTCAATTTATTACCTATAATGTTCATTTTGATATGATTATTGATGTTGGATTGATCGTCAAATAAAAACCATCTCGAAATATATATGTTGATTTTAGTTTCGTGTTAAAATTATGAAATCATTCTCACACATCCGTTTTTCATCATTCGTTGTTTTGGCCATTTTGCAGAAATTAGTGTCACACACATCCGCAGGTGACATTCGCTCATTTAGCCCATAAATTTACCTTAGGCCCAAATAGCCGAAAATCAATTCAAATGATCGGGATTAATAAAACTGTTGAGTACATTCAACAACGCATGATTCGATAAGCGATCAGTTGGTAAACTTTAGAAAATTTCACCTTTTTTTTTTCAAAATGAGCGAGTGAATTCGATGACAGTTGCAAAACTTGTCAGGAAAACCACAAATAAGTGAAGATCATTTCATGAATCAGTCAAAATAACGAATTTCCATGTCAAAAAACTGATCAACATGGCGACTATGACCAAATTTGTTAAGAGCCTACTGTATTATTCAAGTCATCATCAGTAGCCCGACTGACACTGAGCGTATAGTATTCACAGACGACGTTTAGCGCGATGCAATCAGGCACAGCCTGGAGTGGTGATGTCGTGTAGCCTCATGTGAAGATAGAAAGCTTGATGCTGGTGTCAAATCGTCTCGATGGTCATGTGGTATGTGGTTTTGATACTGGAGAGTGAATCTGAAATTAAATGCACCGAAAATCTCTAGCCCTTTGTCTGCAAGATTAATTTTTGCTTTTCATATAATTTCATTACCTTTTTCAAGATCGGCCGCATCCACATAAATTAGGACATCGTCTATTCAACTGCCTATCTACAAATGATTACACATAGTACTATAATCTACATCCTAGAAATAACCCCATTTTAGCATCAGCATTACTTTCTCTAAGCTCTTTTGAGTTAATGCTTTTTTTGTGCAGAATTTTCATGAACTCATTTCTTATGATATTCATGAAATGTCAAACAGAAATCTTTTTTTCTACCCTTTAAACATGCGAGACAGAAAAAAACTTCGGTATGGTTGCAATTTTCATCATATCGATAAGTAGTCGAATCAGACGATTGCATAAATAATCAAATTTATTCATGAGTATGCTGCTAATGAGTGTGCTGAGATGTTTGGTGAAGAAAACTTCAACGCTCAAGTTTTATTTAAAAAAAAAAAAAATTTCTCTGTGCTCCACGAGAATTCGAAGCTATTCGGCATACAACAATGACGATCATGCGAGGTCACTTAAGAGAGGCATCTATTGTTTTACATGGTATGGATATGTTATGTTTCTAAAACTAGGAGAGTATATGAAACGGGTGAAGATGACTTAAAGTCGGTGAATGAGTGGAAGTGGGAAGGGGCTAAAAATGGGAAGCCAAAGCGGTGCAAAAAATGATGTAAAAGTAAACGCAAATAATCATATTGTTAGTGGCTTTTTACGATTTTTCCATCATGCATCATTGCGTATATTTTTCTCCCTTCGAATTTCTCGATGTACAAATGTTGCTTTTTAATGCCGAATTATTTGAAATGCTTGGGCGATCAACTTTGCGCAAACGAATTCATAAGAAGTCTCTCAACGTCTTATTTAATCAATACACCTTCGTCTAATTACTAACTATTAGTTTGTTAACGCTTCGCTTGTTTTAGCGTGCTTCGGATAAATTTCCTTTTCATAGGTTTCTATTTATTCGCTATCGAGCATTTATTGTTGACAGCTATCTTCAGAAATAGAACCTTAGTATTACTCAAACCTCATCGTTACTAAGTCACTATTGCCCTCTTGTGTTCTAATCGCCATACGGCTGCATTGTCATAAGGCCGGAATTTAAAACGAGTGGAACTTCATTGATCACAGCAACATCCATAATGACAGCTAAATTTGATTTTGTTTCGTCCATCGATATATTCTACCTCAATATTTCCACTTCAAAGTTGTGTGAATAGGTAATAATGGAACTTGTGTTGAGGAGCAATCTTAACTTCTACTTCACATTGGAGTGTTTATATGAGCGAAACTCTAGAAGATGATGTATGCTAGATTGGAAATGTTTTATCCGAGAAACGTACGTTGCATTAACTCATCCATTAACAATATTTCCGGCAATTTCATTGATTAATTATTTTGTTTTTCATAATATGATTTACGTCTTTCTTAGTTCAATCGAACGAATCTCTTCGATTTGTGTTCTAATATTATTATAAATATGTTCGTGCTCATAATAAAAAAGACTATTATTATGCGCGTAGCATGTTTCATATGACACATATTTTCGCTTTTCATTTTTGCTCATCATAGGCGAAAAATTGCTTGGTGAATTTTTTCAACCTTAATAACAAATGCCTCTAAGATATATTCGTTAAATTGAGATATTATAAAGGTATTTACTCGATTGCCGGATCATCATCGTATTTATTCGGTTGCCGATCTGAGGCCAATATTATTCAATTGGTGCAATTGCAATCCGCCTCATAAACAGTAGGCTTTTGGGCTTTGTCTATGCGGCTTCTATAATTATCGCGGCTTCTATAGTCCAATATATCAGCAATAAAGACGCACACGCAAAAATAAGACGTGTGAATAGTTTTCTATAGAAGAACATTCCCATTTGCTTTCGTAAATAAGCAAATCAATTTCGAAGATATTATCTGAAAGCTCGACATAGAATAACGCATATAATATATCAGTGATTGACGAAGCATGAAAGAGTTAATCGATCGCTATAATTTCCACTTTCGTTATATTTTTTGAATCGCTGGAATTAGATAGGACTTTTTAAAGGAATTTAGAATATAACCTTATATAATCGCTTATTAAAATTTTATGCTCTAAATGCTTATATGGCTTTGCTTTTAAAAATTAGCCTATGGCTCATAATCCAAATTTACTCACTTTCCCATGTTTCATTGTTAACAGTCGCTAAATGCTCTTTACAACAGTTAAAGCGCCGAAGTAGAATGCTTAAACTTGTAAGATTTTAAACGAAATCCGAATGGAGTGATTCCAGGCTTCGCAAAAAAGATTTGTGCTGGAACGAACTTTCAGAAGCTCTAAATGCATCCTTTTCCAAACAACCATATTTCCATCTCCAGCCAGCGCCAACCAGCCATCGTTTGAGCTGTTCGGGTTCACCCAAGTTCGGGTCTATTTATGATCCACCTTGAAGTCATTCACTATCGTTTATATCTTGACCAACACAACGATATCCAGCTCGCCTTTCCACTGAAGCGATTTCTGGTCGTTACGTTCGGTCTGGAATCTGTCCTTGCGCTTTAATTCAACCTTCAGTAAATCATTTCAGAACACAATGCACTGCGCCTCATTTTTATATCTCTCTGGATTACTCTTCTTTTCTCCCATGCTAAAAAAGTTTCATCCTCCAGTTCCACTTACAGCGAGCACTCTTGTGTCCTTCCAAGTTAACAAACAACACACATCGTATGTGTGAGTTGGTGTTTTGCCTATTCCATGAGTTCCCTATAGTGTAATCCGCCTTGAGAGTCTTCGGAAGCTCTCTTCAACCATCGTAGTAGCTGTGAATGTTTGACTGTCAGCTATGTTTTATAGGTGAAAGGATGGAGAGGGTGAGATAGGTGAAGAAGGGACGAAGAATTACGGCTAAGTTTTCGAGAACTCATTAATCCAATGGTTGAATAAATTAGAGAGTAAAAGATGAACGATGAGGGTACAATTAGGTGGTTCATCATTTCTCGAAATAGTAAGAATGCTTTAATTAATTGTGAACATAGAAAGTTTTATCACGCCATGTTTAATTTTCGAGTGCTAGAGCATATCTTAACGAAGATCTTTGCTGGCTTTGAAGCATTCTTTTATAGTAATAAAAAATCGCGCAGTTTTTTGCCTTATCGCTTTTGCAATTAGTTCCTCCTTGTGTGTCTGTGTCTGTGTCTGTGTTTGTGTATGTTTGTGTGGTGTATGTGTGTGTTTGTGTGTTTGTGTGTGTGTGTGTGTTTGTGTTGTGTGGTGTGTGTTTGTGTGTGTCCGTGTGTGTGGCCAATTTTCGGCTCATGGATCTCTATCGTACTGTTAAAGCAAAATCTTCTGAAAGCTTATGTTGAAGTAATCTGAAAGCTACATGGAATTTTTTACGTCATGTTTGCAAACAGAAAGCTGTTGAT
Organism: Ascaris suum; assembly: GCA_013433145.1. NCBI lineage: Eukaryota > Metazoa > Nematoda > Chromadorea > Rhabditida > Ascarididae > Ascaris > Ascaris suum. The sequence goes on along the minus strand of CM024169.1, from coordinate 12,934,920 downwards.
TCTGTTGGCGTACCGAGGTTGTTCTCTGCGGAACGAAAGCGCATTTGATGTATAGTTCTCTATACCATAGTAAAAATGATATTGGTTAGTGATTTGCGAATAAGACATAAAAGACATGCAAATGAGCATGGAAGGAGGAAGGAGCAAGATGGGAGAGGGTTCCAAATAGCAGATGAGCGGCATCACGCAGAATATCTTTTATGTATGCTTTTGATGCGTCCGTCTAAATCTTCCGCATAAAACTTGCAAGGATATCCTTGATTACTTTCGCACATAATGATCTGGCTTTATTTTATTTAAAGTTTGCCTTACTTTACTTTATCTGCTTTATGTTAAATTAACCTAACTTAACTGTACTTTAATTTGTTTTAGTTTATTTAACTTTGCTATCACTAGTGTTATTTGATGAAAACAGAAGTGAAATGTGTATTTAGCACATTCCACACTTGGCAAATTTATCAACAATTCCAAACGAGCTATGCATTGAGATTGAAGTCAATTACTGTTTTCAATCGTGTAATTCAATTATTAATAAGTATCTTATTTCAACCGATTTTGCACAAATTATTCACATTGAGTGTGACAATTTCGTCGGTCAGCTTCTCTTTAATGCCACACCCACCGTTTATTCGGCGCATTCGCTATCACATTTCTATCTCTTTGACACAAACACCTCGCCGCTCGTAAATGCGCAATTTTACCTTTCCTTCAACGTCATTTGGCATTCCTATTTGCCCTTTTGAGATTTTTGACATCATTTACACCGTCAAAACTATTTAAAGTGTTCATTTCAATCAATCGAATATATCATGAGGCATTTATTTTACAGCTTCTTAATTGTAGCACTTTTCGTGAACGATTTATTCAATTAATTTCCTTGTATTATCTTCCTCTATTCTACTATTTTCAGAAATAGGAGACTTGAATGAGTCATCGGAATCAAAAAGAAAGTTATTCGTAGGAAAATAAGTAATTGAAATTAAATCGAATAAATAATACTAGAGAGAACATTAATACTAGAGATATGATCCGTTAGTTTATGCACTTCAATGAGAAAACGCTATTCGATAAATGAATTTGAGCATAGTTGAAATTTAATTTTGCAAACAAAAAAAAATTACATGAAATTTTATAGTTTCACTTAAACGCACAATTTTTTTCGGTTGGAGAAATACGTACGATAAGGTTGAACTTTTTTTTTAAAATTGCAATCCTTTCTCGAATGCCCCGATATTGGTTTTTTGTCGCCTATATTGATGAGATTTTTTTTTTTGGTCATTTGATGCAGTTATTGTGACAATGTCCGATATGTTGTAGTTTAACAACGAATATTTTAACAGTAAACTTGATTCGTTATTTATGCGTATTTAATGCAAAATCTATACTTTTTTTTATTTCACGTATCGACCTATAATTAGCTTATGTCATTCATACATTATAATTCTCTTCTCTAAATCATACATACATTACGTCTTGCTTTATAATCTTTGTTCAATCATACTTCCTAAATGATATTTATATGCTATTATGAATACTCAAAGAGTGAGAATTTTGTTGTGTTTGAAGGTGTGTTTCATTTTAAAAAAAAATGTTTGAATCGCGCAGCGGTGCAATGTGCAATATCCGAAAAGAAATTATTTTCTTTCATATTTCTGGCACTTATATATATGATCTTAAGACGTTTTATGTAGTGGAAATCGAAGTGCTTTTTTAAAGATATTTGAATAAAAACGAGAAATATCTAGCGATATTTCAGCATATAATATAGTGGCAGCAAAATGGCGATAGAAGTTTTTCTTCTTTTTTTTTTCAGCTATGAATTTTTCGTTTCGTGACTTATTAACATGATTTTCTCATTCATTTAACGTTTTTCTCATTGTGCCGCATCTTTACTTGAAAACGCCCACGATTCAATATCGATCGCACGCACGATAAAGTGCAATAGTGAGATCTTTCGAGTATGTGTCCAATTGCATAATAGATCCTAAAGTAAGCATTATAGCTGCTTGCATTTCCGATAAAATCCCAACAAATTCTTATGCGTCTTCTTGTTTTCCTAAGTGAAGTTAACGATTCAATATCCTTTTTTTTTTGTTCTATTTAACAGATTTTATGATTTAAAGAGAAAATATTTTACAAGATAAAATCGAAAAGATAATCGAGATCAATTTTCTTACCGTTAAAGCATAACTTATGCCTTATTTTAAAGTTAACGATGCTTCGAAGCAAGAAATTCCTTGCATTGAACTCGTTCGATTTTCTTGTTTGCATCTTTAAGTGCAGAAAAAAAAAAACGCTTACTTCACTCAACGACGTTTTATTCGATTTAAATCCAATTGCTTCATAAAGTTCTCGAACGTTTCTCGTGAGTTTTTTTTTTTTTTTTTTGGATTTTCATATGCACTGCATTGATTCTTTCCAGCTGTTCCATATTAAATTAAATGTTCTTACTTTTTTTTAAGTGGGTGAATTCCACAAATCAAATTCAATGTAGTAATGATGATAGTTTACGAAATTTAGGTGGTTGATTGAAATAGTGAACAATTGATATCAATGTCCCATAAAGAATTTCTCTTATATATTGCTTAGTGGCTAAAGTTTGTGAAGAAATACACAAGATGTTTTATAATATAATTAAATTTTAGAGGCATTTAGCTATTATACTCATTGCCTAATAGAGATAAGATTCTTCAGAAGAGAACAACATACAAAATGCTCTCCGTTGATTTTTAGTAGAACGGAAAAATATTTCAACTTATGGTGATTTATTAAGAGAGTTATCCGTCTATAAAATATGATAAAATTTTAGTTTTACGGCGAAAATTTGCATTTTTTCATTAAAACATATGAATATTACTTCCACGTTTAGATAGACTTATAGTGTGTTTATTAGATATTTAACTGTTCAATTTCTCGAAAAAAATCACTCATTATCTCAATAAGGAATCATCTCAATATCTTTGATTTACTTCATATTAGTGGAGTTTTTTTATTGGAACTTTAAACGTAGTATGATGACGATCATAAATGTAGTATTAAGGTGCTCTTGAAAATCACCCGTGACAAGGTGATATTGCGGCGCTCTCTTTGAAGTCACCTCCGGTGAAGTGCGCGTCAATGGACAATAAAGTATAACGCACAGGTGAATACTTGAAAAGCGACTACTGTCAACGATTTTCATCAGTAGCAAAGAAAAAAGTTAAACCTAAACAGTGTTGAGTTAAAATTGTTGGTAACTACAAGTTGCAATTGTGCGTAATCAGAGATTTTTGAAATCAGAAAAGGTTGTCGATTGTGGGATTCGTATAACTGAAACAGGTGATCATACAAAGTGCAAAAATTTGAAAAAAAGAATTTTTTTTAAAGGGCATGACTTAAATTTTAAAAAAGTTACAGTAGTGAAAAGAATTCGTCATGAGTGCGCATCGTTTGACGATAGTAACAAGCGATACGCAGCAAATTCAAAGGAAGTTACAGTTTTTTCTCTAGTCGTCAATGAGAAAACGAAAAATACACATTTAACGATTGTTGCAAAATTTCTGCAGTAAACATATGAGGAACTAAATTTTTCTCTTAGTATTGAAATGAATGCGAGAAAATTAGCGCGTTATTATAAAGATGTATAGAAATTTAGTCATATTTTATTGCAATAATATATATGTATTTGTTTGTGTTATTATGTTTTATTCTTCAAAAAGGATGGCGAATTTTTTTTACCGTTTTTACGCATGAACAACTGAAAATATATTGAAATGATTCAAAATGCAATTCGCAATCATAAGAAGAGATAGACAAAAGAAACGCTTATGCGTTCTTTGTGAAGCATACGATACGTAATATATGAAGAAATCCAAGGTTCTTGCTAGCGTGTATAAAAGAAAGAAAAAAAAATCCATATGGTGATCGATCATATCAACCACACTGTGGTCATTTGCGGTTCAAAAACCCATCAAGGAGTTGTGAAAGCATTGTAGACAAAGACATTTTTACGATCATAGTTTATACGTGCTTGGCAAAGGCCATAAAAATAGCGAAATATTTTACAGCAAATATAATAAGAGTGAACATTTTATGTGCGCAAATATTTATTCTTCCATATGCCAAAGAGAATTACCTTCAGCTACTTTTACACAATAAAAGTTGACTAAAATCCTTCATTTTTATATTATGTCCGTTATGTTCCGCTCTAACAATATATTACGGGTTTCAGATTTCTAAGACCATTAATATTTATACCCACTGACTAGTATTCTCATCAACTATATCACTTGCCAGCAATTTCAGTGGCCGCGACTTTTCACTAGTTGGACGGATTTAGGACATTTTCAATATCCGCAACAACCGCATACGTTGCTGTTTCTTAAAGCAGTTTACTGGAGCATTATCTTTTCGCTAAATTTCAACACCCTATTTCATATATATATATATATATATATATATATATATATATATATATATATATATATATATATATATATATATATATATATATATATATATATATATATATATATATATATATATATATATATATATATATATATATATAGAGAGAGAGAGAGAGAGAGAGAGAGAAAGAAATGAGCATTGCAGTGGAGTGAAAATATATTCGATATTTTACAACGGCAGTTGTACAAAATTATGACAGAAAAAAATTTACAATCAATGACAAACGAAAAGTAAAAATAACTGAGTGCATTGATTTTGTGGATATGAAGTGACTTACCTTGCAGAGTGATATTTTATGTTAAGCAGCGATAACACTGCACAAGAACTAGCTAGGAAAATATCTTCCTACAAATTGCTCGTTGTTCATATAGATTCCTAGAACTTTGCGATCACACCTCCTCCCACCCCCCCCCCCCTCTCCCCCAGTTTCTACCCCATCGCTTCTTCTATCGGAGAAACTTTTGAGCATCTCACTCTACGAAATCGTTGATGTATAGGATCCACTATTCTCTTTTCTTACAGTCGACAATTATGTGCGTTTTTTGATGCATTTCAGGGTTTTTGAGCTCTTGAGCTCGCCATGAAGTGCAGCTGTTAAATAATGACTCATGCTGAATGCGATAATATTTGAATTACAATTAAATTTTTTGATGTTTTATTTCCAGCATTTATTATGGGCGGATATTTTAGCCGCTATCAGTTAAACGTCACACCTCACCACTAATTACCTAGGAGCGTTTTTTACTAGAGCAAAACCGGTATATAATTTACGGTGTGGTCTTATGAATAAATTAATTTCTTTTCCAGATGAGTTAGCTGAGAGCTCAGTGCGATATGCTAAACGATGCTTATCGCTGCTATTGCATATCGTTTAGAGATTTGAAGTATTCGTAAATTCGATAGTTTGCACGTCGACGCATACCGCTAAAGAATTGCATAATTGTTTAGCAATGTTACCTGGTTATTTACTTGCGATGTTAGTAATTTATTCGATTGTCTTTACGGTTGGTATTGTTGGTAATATATGGGTGATAATCTCATTGATACGAATGGTACGACATAATTGGAATCAAACACATTCCACATTTCAACATATCAGTCTCTACATTATTTCGCTTAGTTTCGTCGATTTCTTTGTGAGTTTTTTCTTATGCTAATTTTTTGTATCTTAGTAATCTGGAGAACTTATTTATATGCTTGCAACATATCATAATTTTGTTTATTTACGAGATCCTTTTTGAATAAAAGCGTCGAAAAATTCCATAATTGGGAGATTGGTGAAATTTTCCAAAAAAAAAATTACCCAAAGAAAAACATGAAAATACCAAATCGACTTCAGATATCTGCTTTGAATGAGTGGGAAAAATAAAGGGAATTGAATCTAAATTATTACATTAAAACAACGTCGATGTTTATAAATTATGGAGTGGACGTGTAGTTCTTTAGATCTAGGCAAATTCTCTCTAAAGTTCTATTGCTGATTGCGTTCTTTAACATATTTGTTTAATCGAATTTCCCGTGGGCAACTAAATAAATCCTAGATCAAACACTTTCATGTGGAATGACTCCATATCCGTTTATCAACACCACATTCCAACGTTTTCCGGACATTTTCCTAGACAATTACATGAAAATACAGAAAATGTTTTTGAAATGCAGCTAGAATTTAGAAACAATTCGTAATGGACAATATTTATTATATCGTACTTACCCTATTGTTCATCTTTCGTCGTTGAATTTGGTATAGGTTTAATAAAATCGTCAAATACCATCATTTTTTAATTGTAATTTCATCCCGATGTTTTTCATTCATCTAAAAACTAACGCCTATATTCTAATGCACAATTCACATTGAGAGCAAAAATTCAAATCAAATAAAGTGTTGAAGCAATAGGTTGGAAAGTTTGCTCAAATTTTCGAGAAAAAAAAAGAAGAAAATAATATTTCAGGTGCTATGTATGATACCACTCTTAATGAGTTATTTCGTGATGGGAAGTTGGGAATTCGGATTTATTGCATGCAAATTATTTTGGACAATCGAAAATGTTAATAAACTTCTCTCAGTGGCGATTCTTGCTATTATGAGTTTCGAACGTTTTATCGCCGTTTGTAGACCTTTTCGATGGCAATGCTGCAAGTTAGTATCGATTGAAGTTCAACTCACTAAATGTTTTCGCTCATTTTCTTATCTCTATTACTGTCTATAAAAATTACTTATCGATTAATTTACGAAATGAATTTCTTATAGTTGTTAGGAGCAATTTTGTATTTAAAGTATAAATAACTGAACAAGGATGCGAAAGCAACCGACACGATATTGGTAATTCCTTTTAGGTAATCAGCTGTCCAAGTGATCAACCAAAATCAGAATACGCAGAGCATTTTGAGCTAAACGCTAGGTGTAGGGGGAAAGGACATGCACATATTGAACAAAAATTCATTTTTTTTATAAGCCAAGCCGTGTAAAATGTAAATCCAGTTGGCATAAGATGCTAGTACGGAAAGCCGGCCATCTGATGGTTTACTTTATACTCAGCAAATTTCACGACCCTAAGTGCAATGATCCCCGGGCTACTGAACAGACAGATGGACAGACAGACAGAAACACTAGCATAATATTGATACAACACACGTACGCGAATTTTTCCTAGAGGAGAAAACAACTTTCTTGATAGCAATTTTTCTCTCATATTTTCAACGCGTTACATTTTCTTTTAAAAAAAGTTGCTTTCTTCGAAAATTAAACTAAAAGTAGAATAAATTTGAGGTTATTTGTGAGTTAAGCAATCAACACTCATTCCATAGAGTACATCATAAAATATAAAATTCCATGAAAAAAGCATATTGAAAAGATATGATAGCACAAAGAAAAAAAGACTTTTGAAAGATTATATCACTCATAATATTCGTAATAATTAATGGGTTTCGCTTTTCTTTCTAATCGTTCCGATGGAAAATGTGCTCATACTTAGAAATCTTTAATTTCTTTTCAATGTAAACATAAAAATCGTTTAATTACTCATATCTTAAAGTGCTATTCAAGTACAAAAATTTTAAGAACAATCATCCTTGTGCGTTTATTTATTATTAAGCTTGAAATTAAGGACATCAAAATCGGTATGTATAATACTATGTTCTTTGGTGAGTTCAGTTGTTATGCTTTGTGCACCAATTATTTATTATGCGAAAACATCGAAACATCCTGTTTATTCATGGAATAGAACAACACCACTATATACGAAAATTTTATGCAGGTATATGAATACATCATATTTTTTTCAGGTCTTAAGTTTTGCAATTAATATTCATTATTCATTAATAATCTCTAGTTCATTTACATTATTTTTGTATTGACAATTTCTGTTATAACCCTTTTGCAATAACACAATTTCTATTATAACCCTTTTGCAATAACACAATTTCTATTATAACCCTTTTGCAATAACACAATTTCTATTATAACCCTTTTGCAATAACACAATTTCTATTATAACCCTTTTGCAATAACACAATTTCTGTTATAATATTTTTGCAATAATTACTTGTAAATTGGCAAAATTAAATCTATAAATCATCCATCATTAGGAAACGCAATCATTTGTCGCTTAGCCTAACGAATAAACTTTTAGAATTTTATTAAGAAAAAATTTCACGTTTGAAAAAAAAAACAACAACAACAATAAGCAATAATAATTTCATTTAATATTTCTAGAATTGAATCATACTCACTCATTTTGAAGCATCTTTTTAACGCATTTTTTTCAAACAAAATGACGATTTATTCTTTAGAATATCAAATGCATGGCTTCCTTTTTTTTTTTTCTGAGGACTTTGGAGGCTAAGAAAAGCTGATTTTGTTTTTAGCCTTTAATATTTTCATTAAATTCTAAAAATAGCTGCAACACTTAAAATTCATCATCTAGAAAATAGAGAATTCATTATGGATTTCTCCACTCGAATATCCTAAAAATCATGTGGAAAATATTTCAATGAAAGCGTTTTTTTTTTGCAGCAGTGATTTACCCGATTCAATATTACCGTTTTTTATCATGTATATGTTTGTGCTTGGTTTTCTTATTCCAGTGATTGTAATCGTCGTTTGTTATATATTTATTGTGCGGCATATTCGTGCCAAAATGAGTCGAGGTTTGTTTCTGTTTTAATCATTCGTTTATTGCTTTGCATGTTTAATTTATCATTGTTTCATTGATTAAATGAAGCATGTTTAGCTGAAAATCGCATAGGTGGGCATATTTACTTTAAAGCGTTGAATGTAATAAAACTAAATGAAACACAACTATTTTGCGTTATATTCCTCTTTCATTTTTTCGAATTTCTTCGCTGTATTTCATTTGCAGACGGTGAATTTTCGTCGATTAAATAACTCCATGTAATTATTGAAGGAAAGTTATTCTATAAAAAAAATCGATAACTTAGATCGCTCATTGATTTATCGAAACATAGCAATCGTTATTTACAATTTTTTTTTTGGATATTTACATTTTGCATATTTAATTTGCATATTATTTGCCGACTTTCGTTAAAATGCTCAAACATACATGCGTTCATCCGTCCATCTTCCTCTGTATGATGCAGTGATATCGAATCGATGAATTAGGTTTGGAAGTGTTTTGCCAATTGCTTTTGCATTTAAGAACTGAAAATTTGCGATAGTGATCATTGAACAGAATCGTTCAACGAACATTGTCTCATTCCGCATAGGAGATTAATTTCCGCATAATAAGAGGTCCGAATAAAGCGATCGTTCACTGAGTTTGCTCTTCTTTTTGGTGAGTTTTAACTGATATATAAATACATATCCCTTTCTTAAGCATATAAGAACATGTTAATAAGTTTGACGGTTGCAGTGCTACTTCCATTTGCTCGTTTGAATACGCCGGCTGTATTTGTCTAAGTATGTGTATTGTATTTCTTTCCTGAAAACTTATCTTTTCTCCTGAAAACTTTCCGGAAAATTCCTGAGAAGTATACATCTATTTCAAACATCCCATCTTTTTTTAAAAACCTCCGTAGAGGTTTTTTTTGAAATAAGAAGGTTCATGAATATTGAAATTATTGCTGTTATGTTAACTGTATTGAAGCAGTTAGTGAAACGAATATGGGCGATGATATGAAAGCATCAAAGCGACTTATATTTTAAAAAAATGTCTCGACGTTGAAATTAATGAGGGATGCTGCAAAGGCCGGTTAAAAAAACAGATATAAATGAAAAAACGAACATAAATGAAAGCATAAAAGTGAGAAATTTGCAACGAATGAAGAAATAAACATTGATAGATGCATAATTTTGCAATCTTTAAGTTAGTTCAACGAAAGCAACTCGAAAACAGCCTAAGCAACTAATTTTAAAAGAAATTAAAACGGAAATATTATAAGCGAACGAAGAAAATATGAAGAGAAATGGATCGAATTAACACGATTACAGTCATAGATTATTAGAATTTTTCACTTCCGGTTTTAAACTGTTGCCGCAAGCGAATGTGCGAGTTATGTATAAGCAAAAGTCATGAATACTTCACGATTTAAATACTTCACGATTTAACTGCTGTGGACGCTTTCACTTGCTATTTTTTTTTTCAAATCATCAAGCAGCGATTATCAAACGAACGTGAACAAAACTGGTTTAGTTACTTGTAACTCCTGACATCGATCTATATAAAGTATACAGTAGTATGAATTTTCTGCTATGGTTGTTCCGTTATGCACATATCAGACATAATCTCAAATATACGGGCGGTAAAATTGATCGGAAGTGAAGAAAAAATAATGACAAGTGAAACTATTGCTGCATATCACGAGTAGAGGATCAGTCCAAATAAGCACGAGAAGGTCGTGGATTTCTTCCTGTAGGAAATTTTGATTAGTCATCAAACATTGGTTGTCATCTGAGTCTGAGGCAAACTAAAATAGCTGCCCCTAAAACATGACTTTAATCATAATTATTTAAGGGAATTTGTCGACCGATTTAATACAACTAAATGAACAAGAGCTCGTTTTTTGCGTTCTAACGCAGAGAATATTTTTATTGGCTATGAAAAAGGTGATAAGAATGATAAGAGTGGTAAGAGTGATATGAACATTTGAAACACATCTGAAATAAATATATCTTGCTTAGTTTTTGTAATATTATAGTTATACTATATAAATCGCCTATTCATAAAAAAATGAACTGAGTAAAAGGCATTAACGGAAGTTGCCTTATTTCTGTAAGAATATTTTATAGGGCGTGATAAAGTGGGTAAATGTGCCCGCAACGTTGTGCATTCAATTCTGCGCGTTGTCGTTTTCCATTTTGTTTGTTGGACGCCGTTCTGGTTTTTCGTGCTCATACCAATGCTAAGCTTATTCAATTTCTCGCATTCATCACTCCTGAGCTCTCGTTGGATTGCCACTCTGAGGCTTCATACAAGGTATGTGTAGATGTATATGCGTATATTGTGTATGTGTGTGTATATATGTGTATGTACATGTATTTGTATGTGAATGCGCATGGGTATTTGTATGTGTATGTATGTTGTAGGTGTTTGTGCTGTGTCGTTGTGACATACGTTCTTTCGTGCATGTATGAGTATACGCTTACGTATATATACATGCTTCTACGTGTGTGTATATGTGTTGCGTATTTGTGTACGTTCGTGTCTTGCGCGTATGCAGACATAGGTCTATGCATGTACGTTTATGAGATGCGATTTCGTCTGTGTATGTGTGAAGGTAGGTGGGCTTGTCTGTCTGTGTTTTCTTTCAACTCAATAACATTTGGTATTTTGCGCAGTATCACATCCTCCCTGTAAGCATTTCTTGTGATGATCTTGTTCCATGTGATACAGCTAAATGAATAGGATTTATGCATCTATGATGGCTAAAGGCCATGATCAATTTCAATTTTGATCCCTTTAATATAACTTAGCAAACTGAAGTAGTTCTTTTTTCTTATTTCCAATTGTTAAGCAAAATATTTGCGTATAGAAATAATAAAATAATAAATCGAATGAATTTCGTATCATTTGAGGGACTTTTTAATGAAATGCATTAAAGAAAGATCATCCGTATACTAATCAAAATTATCCACCAATTATTGACTAATTTCGAATGAATTCGCTGAAAAGAAATCCTACGCAATTCAATCATATGTGAAAATTCGATAAGTTTTGTTCTCTCCTAATTAAGTGGCAAAATAAAATATTATAGAAATCCTCCATCCTTTTTGTAGCATAAATTTGTATTTTAGCTGTTATAATTTTCAGCTTTTTACCTTATATTAACTCAGCTGGTAATTGGATTTTCTATGCGGCATTAAATCGAGAATTAATACGAAATTTAAATGATGCTCGATATGGAACAATTCATCATGAATTGCGTAAATTTTTTCGTACATTTATACGTATAAGTGAGGATTCGAATGATTCACATCAAAGTACACCAAAATCTTCGACAAATTTCTTTCAACGTTTCTTCTTTTATGATGGTGGAGGGCTAAAGATTACCCCACATAATAAGCCACATTCGAGTGATATACAATCACAACAAAACGATACTAATGACGTGATCGAAGATGAGGATTTATTCGTTTAATAGCGAAATGATGTTGACTGATTGCTCAATAATCGAGTAAGTTATGTGCAAGAAATTAGTTTCATATTGGATGTACTATGCTCAAGATTGGTATTTATGAGTGATCGATGACAAATTTTATGGATAGTTTCATTGTTTCACATCTGTCACGTTTAATTGGATGAAACGAATATGGGATACGTTAGGAAATCGAATAGCCAAATATATTTGTATTGATGGATTTCCGAGAATCTCATAGTCATGAAATGACTATCAAAAAAAAAGCAAACTATCGACAGTCATATATAGGTGAATTTCTAAAAATGCAATCATAATATAAGATGAAGAGTAAAAATAAGAAATATTGCGCTAGAGAAAAGCTGAAAGAAACTAAACAAAAAAGAATTTAGCAAACTTGTAGCATAAAGGGGGATGCTGATCTTTTGGACTAGACGTCAATGATCTAAAGATATAAAATATTGGGATGCAAAATCAACTTTCTATATTCATTTATTTCGCAATGATTGTTAAATGCTTTGTGATGAATTTGCTGTATTACTTTGCTTGTAATGTTCCACTCTCGAATATTATATATGATTTAAATGGTTTAATAGTACGCTTAGTTAGTGATTTATTAATATGTGAGGATAGAAAAACGATAGTTAGGCTTAATTTTTGTACACATAACAATGCTTTTTTAATGAGTTTTCTTCGAACATTTATCTTGCAAATAATAAATTTTCAAAAATTGATGTATGCCTCTTTTCACCTATTACAACCATCCTTTCGAAAGTATGATCTTTGCTTATTAGCAGATATTTTTGTAATCGGCGCAAATGTCATGGCTAAACGTATGAATAATGGAATTGTGTATCACTATAGAGTTACCATTTTAAAGGTGACATTTTACAATCGTTATATCAACATGATAATATCATCGATGCACTAATAATATCTCTTAACTACAGTTTACCTTTTTCCTAAACAAAAACGTAGCATTCCAGAAGAGCGATATTCCTTTCATGCATTGCCGCTTAATTTACGCAACGATTGTTGCGATATTTATTTTTGTTTTCGTTGATCTCATGTGCTCATTTGGAAAATTTTTGATACTAAATTCACACAGTGCATCAGGTTTTGTTTTGACGAAGGATATAGGGGTTTCTTTAGGAGAATGGTGGCACTGTAACTCAGTGGTGGTGGTCATCGGGCACTAGATTCGAGGTCACTCGCTTCGCAATATCCGTCAAATGATGCGAGGCGCATTTTGCCTCGTGTTCAATTCAACGGATCTTCCCTATGAATTGGGCTGCTGTTTTAGGTCGTATTGCGTTTCCTCATCACGTATCGGTCAGATACCGAAATGAGCACACAATGAGGTCTTCAAATTTAATTTTACGTTCACATCCGACTGCAACATACAAATTATCCGTTCTGTTATGCCATCACAATGCTCCTGCCTCATTTAAATGGCCTTCCCGAAGGCCAATTCGGCCTAAAACCACAACGAACAATGTATGGAGCGTCAACAATCACATCAGAAAGCGATGTTTAGGGGTATCTCAACTCGTGAAAAATGAATATGTTTTGATATCATGCCAATCTTGTGGTGTTGACAATCAACTACATTAGACAAACGACTAATCAACGCTTGTAAGGTACTGAAAAATATTGCATTCAATTCACATACGCTTTAAATAATTACAGCGCTAAGGCGTTATGCTAACGATTATTCTTGAATTAAACGTAAGTTCATTGGCATAAGATCTCTGCTTATAATGGATGAATTTCTCTTTTCATCATATATCCGACCCACTCGTTTTCCTACAGTTATTTATATTGCGGCAAAAGCTATTAATCACTGATCCTTCAAGTACCGCCTATGATGTTTTTACTAAGCAAGAGCATTAAAAATCCGTCGATCTTCATTCACGATTAAATCAGATTGTTCGTCGGTTTCGTTTGCTGCATTCTTTTAAATCATAGCGATAATTATCCTTAGCTTTGCTATTCCTTTTGTTGTTCCTCAACATGCACATAAGTCTTCTGTAGAGCTTCCTGCATCATTTCTGCAGCATTCGGCGTACACCTCCCCGAGCTTCTCTCCCCATCTTCTAGCATATCCTTCAACTAGGCGTTTTATAGCTTCATGAATAATGCACTTTTATATATCACGTCGGATTGCTTCGATGCTGTTTAATTATCGTTGTTCGTTTCTGAGTAAATACGTAGTCGAGTATAATGAAAGCATCGTCGGAAAACTTTGTCGAGCTTTCAAGAACTCATAAAGAACTTCATAATCGCCATCAACAGTTGATGCTAAAGAAAGGTCGAAACGTCGATATCGAAAAAGTTTAATTATTCGCAGTTGAACAGCTGCTACTAACGAAATGTCACGAAATGAATCACCGACTGTTTTTTTTTTTGGCGGATTGATCCACACAAGTTTGGAAAAAAAAATCACATTCGCTTATTGCAGTCGAGAATTAGACGAAAAAAAAGAGGCTTATCAAAGGTGAATCGAATGTATGTGCGGCTGGATCGATGAAGAAAGGAATCGTCGATTCTCGCAGGATTGTTTGCCCTAATCACATATTCGTCGTTGCCTTATCAACTGAAGCATGTTTGCTATTGTACCTCGACTCAGCAACATACAGGAAAGGGAGATGAGGGGGGAAGGGGTTGACTATTTGAAGTACAGAATGGAGGGGTGTGTGTGCGCGTGTTTGTATGGATGTCGGCTGCGCACTCTAAGCAAACAGATGGCCCCGTAGCCTAGTGACCTATATATCACCTGCACCGACTTTGACACAGGTCGTACCCCTGTTCGCCTCTTTCACCCCACCCAATTCAAGGCGAAAGTGCGCACGAAAGTGTGTGTATGTATGTATGTATTTATGTGCGTTTGTACGTATTCTGTGTTATTTTCCCTAACAAACAATCGCCGCATCACACAATGGTTTTGATTACAGTGCGCCGTCACTCTTTAATGAAAGTAATCGACGAATGGAGAGTGATTCTTCTCTCAGCAATAATCCACAAAACATTGCATGTGATCATCGAATCTCACCCAAATACAGTTCATCACAATAGCCCATCATCCTGTATCATCCGTAACAAAGATAGAGAGGGAGAGAAAAGGTGAAAGAGAAAGAGAAAGGGTTGGAGAAAGAGAACGAAATTGTAGACAGCGCCAATTGTTGAACTGTGATAATTCTCTGGGTTGCATATTTAGAAGTGCATTAGAATATATCATTGCTTATTTAGAGGATACAAAACAAGAAAGGAGTATAACACTAAGAGATTATATGAATTTAATGAAAATGGTAGCAATATTTTGCATTTTCCATTTCAGATAATTGAGTATTCAAGTTAAGCATTTCATAATTTCGATTCCTCGAAAAATCAACGAGCGTTTCTTTGTGTTTCTTCAATTGATGAATAAGACTAAAATCGAAATGAATGCCATCATAAAAATTTATTTCATTATTAAATGAAAGCGATAAACTGTATAACAAATAATGTTTGCATTTTTTTTATAGATTTACAAAAATTCTACCTAATAGAAAACCTTTATTCTTTCATTATTCAATAGACTTGGGAAGAATTGCTCAATTATGCGATGCATGAATATCGTTAATCGTAATTTTCCTTTTTTTCAACCCATAAATTCGTTGAAATTTTTGCAAGCTTTAATTTATCGTCAAAAGCGCTTCAGCTTGCATCCCCTTCCCCCCTCTTCGGCCTTATCAAACAACTACGAATAAATAATTAATCAAAGCAGTTGATGAAGTGCGTGAGGTCACCGAAATGCGAGCGACATCGGTCAAAAATATTCCAGATATATCGCAGCTAGAGAGCCCTATCACTCAAATCGGTTAAAGATTTTATTGATGGATCATCAATACAGTCATTGTTTCGAAGAACAATGTTGCAGATCAACAGTTCAAGAGAGGATAATGTCTGTCAGTACGACCATTTCGGCGGCATGTTACAAAAACAACGATATTTCTATTGAAATCGAAGTACACACATTATCCACTCTGTATGGTTTTTTTTTTTGCCTTTTTTTTGCAGTGAACAATCATTATTCCACATTTCTTCCACACAGTTCCTTCAGTCATATCGGTGAACGACTCAATTGTAGAGAAAAACAAAAAACAAAAAAAACGCATATAATGCATCTTTATTGTTGGAACATTTCAATATAATCGCTTATTTGTGGAACGTATCAGAGAATTCACTTTTAAAAGTAGAGCGAAGCACTTTTCCAAAAGACGAAATTATTTGCAATAAGATGTTGAAAATTTATTTCTAACCTAATAAAATTATTTTCAATATAAGCATTGACAAGAGAGGGAGATTTTAAATGCTTCGTTCAACAAATAATTCGGGAGGCTTGAAAAAAATATCTCAAGTTGAAATCTTGCAGCTTTACATGGGATTTTTCCCTTATGACTTACCTATTTAGTCGTCTTGGTTTTAATGATGGCTAACGATACGACATTTCCGCTCATGATCGCTTACTAAAACATAGCATTCTTCAAGTTCATATTCTGCAATCATAGCCACTAAATGACTGCAAAGTTATTCCTGGCGGATAAAAAGCACTTTTATTCAGTATATAATAGAAATAAATGGAGATAAAACGGATAAATTGATTCTGCAAAACAAATTTGTTTTGAAAATATGCAAAGTTCAATCCCATTTTTCTTTAAAATTTTCCAAATTGATTTCTAATACTCAATAGAATAAGGTCTCTATGCTATTATGCAAAAATATCGCTCAATTTGAAATATTTCATTTGCATATAATCGATACTAGTGAAAGCAATAATTTTGAAACTTGATAACCTTGAAAAATTTCCATCATAGATGAGATTCTTTAAGTGCGAGTTGCTTTTTTTTTTTTTAAATCATCGAGGTGCTTTTTTTTTGTAAGAAATCGCTGAAGCAATCGTCAGGGTCAAGTGTTGTGTGAAATAAAAAAAAAATTGCATTCATATGAATAGTTTTTCTAAATGATTTGAGAAGGTGTGATGACCATGAAAATTCTCATCGAGAAGTCGAAACTATAAAATACACTCATTGCGAGCGAAGATCATCAATTATGATTTAAAACGCATAAGACTATATCACTGATAGTTTCTTAAATTGCGTAAAAAATTGATTTGTATTCCCACTCTCTCTCCCTCCCCCCCCCCCCTCTCCCACTCCCTTCCCTCCTCCTATTCAATAAAAAGTTTTCTGTTATATTTGCGTTCTTTCGTTGAAAATGATTTCTGATCGACGTACAAACTGCATTAGCAGCAAAAATTTCAAATTACAAACCTCAAGTCAAGTGGACAAAAGCATGAGCAACTTGAGCATTTCAAAATTTCCTCTGAGTATAGCCAACAGTAGCAGAAAAATGTGACCTTGTCATGGTTGCAAAAACGTTCACAATAATGCACACAGATATGATGATTCACAATTATGAATGAACCACTTGCATCTTTGCTTCAAAAATTGAAACAAACCGGAATAACCGGATCAGACCGGAAAATAATATTAGTTTTGAAGTCTGACAGCATGAAGAATGGATACAGATATCATTTTTTGCGTAACTCGAAATGAAATTTCGAGTTACGCAAAAAATGTTCACGAACGACTTGAGCTCATTGAATGACCATTTTTTTTTCGTGCGCAGACCTTTTTTTGCGGCAAAAGATGAAGAAGAAGCAAAGAAGGAGAGGTAGAGGAGAGAATAGAAATAGAAATAGCTAGTATGGTGGATCCGATAATTGAACAGTGAGTTCTGTATTTTCGTTCCTTACCATTGCGGTGTCAACTTCTTTTAGCTAGCTGCTTTTTCGTACATACGCCAAAGCTACCGCTCTAAATTGATTTATATCTAGTTACAGGTAAAAGCATGCTAGCGTTTGATCCTATTGGAAACATTGGTAAGAGGGTGGAAAAGGGTAGGAACTCTATAAAGCAATGGCTATAATTCATTACGAACCACTGAGTTCTAAAAAGCCAACTTCTGTACTAAATGCTTCAAAAGTTTTGAAAGATATGATTCCTGGGAGGCGAAGCTTTACAATGTAATCCTCTCTTGGATCGTAGGAAATATCAGAACAGTTCTGTCTTTCGGTTGTTTTTACAAACAAGTGAGGCACTATCCCAATATCCTTGATGCCAGTTGCGCCAACTTTGCTAGCAGTACATTTTGATCTGCTTTGGGGAGATTCATGACTGTTGCTATGAAGAAAAGACATGTCGCAGTTGGAAATGAAATAGAAAAAATCGGATGAGACTCTCTATTTGCATGTTGTGAGCACAGAAAAGTAACCAATAATCCGGATTTCTGAACTAAGATATAAAAATTTACGAAGTTTATAAACATATTTCATTTCTATAGCCTTCCGAAAAAAAATTTCCGGATTAAGAGAATCCGAACTATGAAACTCGCCCACGCATTTCCGATCTTAATTCACTTGAATATCGCTACATTAAGTTAAACCCTATATTGCATTTTAAAATTGTTTGAGATTCATTTGATATTGCATATATTGTATTTGTTCGATGTTCTCTCATTTCGATTGACGTCATAAATGACGAGCTTATTCCTTTCAATTATTTCCGCTAGTCGCAACTTCTTTAGATTCAGTTTATAAGTACTTTCATCTTCGAGTTAACAGAGCGTGAAATAAACTCATTGTTCTCATATGATCTCATTGCCTATCATTTTTGTGGCTCATCGGTCTCATTAAGCATTTCGACTTTCGGATAATCTATGAATGTGTATTTAATTGTTGCTGAATTTTTGATCATTGCGATCTTATATTTTACTCGTTCATCTATTTGCTGATTTCTTGACGGCTATTTATTCTATTTTTGAAACTAAAATCTCACGGCAATATTAGCAAGAACAAATGAAAGCTTGTAGTTTCCGACTTTTTAACCACAACATCAATGAGAAACAACAATGATCCACACAAACCCTCCACCTCGTATTATGTACTACAAAAAGTTTTCATCGGAAAAATCCACGGATATCGGTTAAAAAAAACATGATTCAAACAGGATAATTTATACATGTTGCAAAAAAAAAAAAATTTATAACGCAACTCGGAAAAAATAATGTAACAAATAGCATTTCATCGCTATAGCTATTGTTTGCTATTGCTGACCATTACTTTGTTTCGATAGGACTTGATTATTTTATTTTCCCCTTATCTTCTCTCATTTCTAGTTTTTTTAAAATTTTTTTGCATAACATGAAAAAATTAATTCAAATAGTGCAAAATATAAAGAGCGTGCAAGAAATATTTCCTATTCAACCTTATAATGGCGTCTTCCTAATAGCTTACGTACGCGTTGCTAAATTTATTTATATATAAGGTGTACTAACCTGGTTATTCTATGTCAAAGTTTGCATTCTACTCTGAATGGAAAAATGGAAATAGAAGGAGCAACCAGTTCGTTTAACGATTGAGAACGCTGGGAAGTAGGAAGTTTATGCTGTTTCGTATAAACGCTCTGATGGTTCAACCAAACCGCCTCCGTATCCTCTACCCTCCCTTAAACTTTCCATTCACTAAATTCTTTCCACCATTCGCAGCGTTATACCCTAATTCTGCTAAAGATTTGAGGTGGTATACTAACTAATAAAACATCTTCTATTTATCTATTTGGATAGTTGAATCTATCATAGAAGCTAAAGAATAAATTCACTTCTTCGAAGAAGTCGAAGTGACTTTGTATTGCATAATTGCCGCAAAAATGCATCCTTATCTTCTTCGTAATTATATGGTTCTTGATGGATAAAAATAGCTCCGGATTGATATACGCTCAACAAGAACGAAAGAAATGTTCCAATGTAGTTTACCGGAACAAATGATGATATTCATAGGTGCTTATAAGATCTATTATGAAACGTTTATATCACAAAGGATTGTGCAATCGAAAGAAGCTTCTTTAAAATTTGAAAATCACGCAATGTATAGTGCAAAATTTCAACGCAACTCATTTCGATTCATGTATATGAGCGTATTTGCATTTGAATTGAATGCTCACTACGGGCAATGGGGAATGCGATGTAGAAATGAGGTTAGTCGGTGGTCATCATTGATGTCGCATTTTACTGGATATTTCTCCATGCGTCCACTCTATACGCTCCTCTCAATGCTCCTCTTATTCATAGATTTCGTTTTATCATTTTCATTTATATTTGATGTTTTTAAAAATTTATTTATTTTTTCAATTCAGCATATAAATAAACTAAGAAACGGAAAATAAATTTCACTTAATAGCTATATATATATATATGAAGTATAAGCCATAAACTATTATTAGTTGATTAATGATGTTATCAAAACTTTCTCTTTATTTTTATTTTTATATACTCAAATCGTCTTGAAAAACGAAGATTCATCTATAAATTTAGACGGCGTATTGCAAATATTAATGAGTAATTTTACATTATAACTTTACTGCCATAAAGATCGTTTAGGCGATATTATGATATGAACAGAATTCGAGTCTCGCAGCCGAAAAGAATTTCTATTGACGCTATTATTTTTAAAAGATTTCAACTCTCTTCTGTAAATTTTCAATACGCCTGTCAAGAGCAACAAGTTTTTATTTGTCAAGAATATGGTTCCTCTTTGTTGTACAATAGTATAGATGGGTCTCTTGAGCTTATGCTTATCTTCCTAAGCAATGCAAAAGCTTAGCTTATCAGGTCTTAAAAAAGAATAGCAATGTTTTGGTGATTTTGAATCGTGAGAGAAATAAAGGAACAATATTGAAATGCTACTCCCTTGCTTTGTGCAAAACACTGGGCGATAATTACAAAAATTTGGTGACCCTGAGTGAGGATATAGCTACTGAGTAAGCAACTAGCAAACAGTTATTTACCTGAGTGAGATACAGTGCAATCAAATTAACCATACACAGCTGAAGAATAATGTATTCTGCATCTTTGAATACAACCTCCCAATATTCCTTATATTTGTTCATTGCCACATTCTCTTCATAGAGGAGAAATTTCCACATGTTCTGTATACCGTTAGAAATTTTTTTGCTCTCGTGGATACTTTCTTGCGTGATCGCACCATTTTCCCTTCCCCTCAACGTTGCCCATCACATAGGAACGCGAATTCGCATATCACCAATTATGCTTTGCTTTAACCTAATATAACTCCTTGTTCCTATGTTTGCGACATATATGGAAGGCTTGACGTCAGGCAAACTGGATTCCTGGAGTATAACGGAAGCAATGATCAACATGTTGTGATAGCGCCCCACTTTCAGTTTGGCTCAGACATTGGTGATATCCACTCCATGATAACAAGTGAAAAAGTGCGCACTGATGAGGTCCGAACCCAGAGCATCCTCTTTTCTTGTAGGCACTCCGAAATATTCAGCCACCACAGCGCATTTCATCCTCTTTAAATTGTTCACTGAATAACAAGCGCATCAGTTTACTAAGAACGTAATATAAAGAAGCTGATAGGCGCATAAGGCCAGCAATCACAAAAGAGCTGACGTCGCTTGAGAAGAAAAGGTAAATAAATAAAAAGATGCACTACCCATATATATATATATATATATATATATATATATATATATATATATATATATATATATATATATATATATATATATATATATATATATATATATATATATATATATAGAAAGTGCCTGCAGCTGTCTGCTGGATCATTGTCTGGAAAGCAGAACATGCAGGCACAGATGGCTTATTAGGCTTATGCGTTCACTTCTCATGAAGCAGTAACATTAGTGGCTTCTAATATTACAACTACTCTTTTATTTTTGCCATTATTGTTATTATTGTTGTTATTACTGTTACTAACATCGTTATCTCATTGTTACTGTTAACACAGTTTTTGTTATTTTTATCAGTTTTGCATCCTCGATGAAATATTCAATGTTTTACAGTATACATTTTGACCAGAAAAGTGTCCACTACAAGTTGCGTATTCCTCTTTCATCATGTTCTTGCACAACTCTTCGCACAAGGAACGTTTTAAGCAACAAGGAAGGGAAAAGATTTCCGCACTATAATGCACTTCTAATGCGAGATGTCCTGATTACAAAACAGTGCACTAAAAAAAGTGGTGAAAGTACATTGTTGTATGTGTATGTGTATTTTTTAGCGCAAAATTCGCTTCGGCTTCTTCAAAAAGACATAAACAATTGCAAAAGAAGATACGCTCGAACGTCGATCGTAGCCCGACCTATTCATATGTTGGCAATTTGGGTCAGAGAGGAGATGGCGCGAAAGAAGGCTCGTTTTGACGGTCAGTGCGTCGAGGCCAAAAGGGCGACAGGGGCACTTCACATCGACGGAGGGTCCTATGTACGGCGTTCAGGGTGGATGGCAATGCGCGTACGACGTCCTCCACTTTTTTTTTCACGCGTCGATTCGCCCTCGCGACCTTTACCGTCATCGGAATGGATATGACAGAGAGGCTGATTATGTTTTCGGAGTCATGTTGAGGTCGCGTTGACGCTTGCGATTCCTGCACCGATGCGTCGACTGGTATTGTGAGTGAAACGGACGAACTCTCTGAAATCTCTTCAAGGTCCGAGACTCGCGACCATCTTAAATTGTTGCTTCTGCCAGCAGCAGTGTGCACATCACGCAATACGCATCTCACGAATAGAACAGCGATCGGCACCTCCAACTATGTTGGTCACCCAGATTTCAAGTGGCAGCCCACACGCGCGTATACGAACTCTCCCTGAATCGGCGATTACGCACCCCGCCGATTACGTTAGACTGCCCTAAATATCATGCGTTGTCCAACGTAGACGTACTCACCGTTGCCTAGCGCATTGAGACAACGATGTTGCAGAAAGATTAACATTTTGAAGTGATTTTCAAGGCGATTCGTCGAGAACGAGAGGAAATGGTCACCGGATGACCGTTGATTTATCAGCATAAAGAGGCGCAATAAGGATCCTAACTGAAATGGGAGCATCCTCACCAATACATTCCTTATGTGACAGCCATCTATATGTCCTTGCCGCTTGACCGTGTTGAATTTGACTCGCCTCATATCGCTGCACATCTGCCATATGGTTACACCTCAACCCTCACAGTCACGATATCGCATTTTCGCATTCCGCCTACTCTATGTTGCACGTTTTGAACCACGCCGTCTTCTGATTGCTGCCAACCCATCGTCCATCCAGCTTTCCTTATTAAACTACATATCGCATATTGGCTGATATTTTACTTCGAGTAAATTTGGTTTTAATTTTCTTCAGGAAATTTAAGCACATACTATCTCGCAATATCACCTTCAGTTTTTCCTCCCGAAGTGATAAACTCATCGTGTTTTTAATAAATCTTGTGGTTGCCTAGGTAGAATAAATCAATGTTTTATATCTTCCCGAGGTGTTATGCAGAAAGTGAAATTCTCATAGATGTTATGAAAGACATCATGAAATTTATTCATTTTAAGATCGATAGCAGTCAACGAAACAATACAATAAGCTTTCCTTATCATCCAAGAACTGTAATAGGTAGGAGGTCCAGTGAAAACCACTCACTGTATATTGATATTGGTTCGGTCGCTCCCACATTCTGATATACATTTCAAACGGCATTTGGTGGCAAATTCCTGTTTTTCATATTCTTTAGGCAACTAGGTTCCACCAATGATCTACTGCTTCTTTCGCATACTACCTTCTTTCCGCTGAAGTGATTTCACACATGCTTCCTCGTATATGCATTATCGACATATGTTGTTTTGACGCCGATGCTAACAAACTATGCTTCAGTGAAAGCGCATAAATGAATAAGAATTTTTTGCATCATATATATATATATATATATATATATATATATATATATATATATATATATATATATATATATATATATATATATATATATATATATATATATATATATATATATATATATATATATATATATATATATATATTTATATTTATATTATATTTATAATTTATATTTACATTTATATTTATAATTTATATTTATAATTTATATTTGCATTTATATATTTATATATTTACATATTTATATTTATATGCTTGGAGTATAGGCAGTATTAATGCTATCTAAACAACCTGTATAAATATTCAAGAAAAACTGTTGCATTTAGGAGTATTTTCAACGATGGGTGCATTATATTCTACATTCTACTTTTAGACTTGTGGATATTGCTCATGTGATAGAGGTGGTCACAACTGAAATGTGCTCTCATAGTTTAATTAATATGGATAAATTGCGTGCATTCAAATGTTTGGATTTCCGAATTACAATGTCATTCGATTCACAATAGTATAGGTTCTATTCAGAAAGTAATTTTGTGATGCTAATTGAATAAACATTTAAATTATGGCCTAAGTGTAGGATTATTTATAATGCTTCATATCTGCAACTATCATTTAGTGCATGTTCACTAATGATAGGTGATAAATCCGCTGATAAAGACTTATCTGACGATTTAAATAATAATGAGTGGCTAGCTTTCCGCATATTCAACTTCGATCATTTTGTTTGATTTTTTCGCTAACTATTTGATTACAACCATAACTGGCTATGTAATTGCGTGAATAATGCTCACTTCTAAATGAAGAAAAATTATAGTTGTTCTTTTTTTTTCTATAATATTTGAAGAAAATCTTCTCGTCAGCTCTTCTATGTCACATTTTGATCGTTAAATTATTTCACCTCTTTTTTTTCCCGCATTGTCAAAATTCTTGATGAATTCTGTGTTCTGCTTTTCTTCCGATTTTTTTTCCCACAAATTTGGGAGTTTTCAAACTTTTTTGTTGTTAACGAAAATCTTTTTAAAATGCTGAGAGAGTATCTTTTTCCTTCATCGCCTCCTTCATCCTCTACCGTTATGAAGAAAAGCCACGCTTTCAATTGTTTAGAAAATAGCCTATTAGAAAATGGATGCTATTTTGTTGATCATTTTGTACGAGTTATATTCTTGGTGAAAGTATTTATCTTTTCATTTTTCACTCTTCTTCCGCTTTCCTTATTGCAGTATTTGAATTTTTTTTTTTCTCGGACGCAATTATCATCTGCATTAAATTGTGCTTAAAATATCCTCTAAGCGTAAGAGGATTTCCATATAGGAAATATTGCGATGATTTTTGCATAATTGTTTATGCTGAGAATTTAAGAAATTTCTTTTAAAATCTTCATTATTAATAGAAACGAGAACTACTGTTAGGAAAGGATAGCAATGATTATTGGGCAATCCATTCGATTCATCCTCATTCAACTAATCAATTGCATATTTACTTTTATATTTAAAAAAAATTAAATGATCTCTATGAATTTTGCTATACCTATATACCTATGATCTTATTAATTTTGCTATATATGATCTTATTAATTTTGCTATACCTGGTACCTATGATCTATATCTTATTAATTTTGCTATACCTCTACCTATGATCTTATTAATTTTGCTATACCTGTACCTATGATCTTATTAATTTTGATCCTTATTAATTTATTCTCTCTCTATACAAATCATATAATATGTTTTTATTGTTGTTCGTAATTCGTATGATCTTATTTTGCTTTCTATGTAGTTACTCATATACCTGGTTTCTTTTTCATTTCATCCTTATGGTTTATAAGATAAAAAGTAGCATTACTCTCTCTGTTGAGACACCAAAAACATATGAATCGCCACTTTTACATATCCTAAAGGTTTATCGTTTCATTTATTAATTCTTTGAAATCGTTGTTTAGCACTTTTCGTAATCAAAGCTAACTGTTAAATCTCTTATCATAAAAGTGATCGAGAGAATTTCTATGCAAATTTTGAAGATTGCAATAGACGCATTCAAATGTAATCAGCTTTGAATGAATTTTTTAAAAAAATATGATAAATAATTGCAATATTTTCACAGATAATTTACATTTCAGCGTAGTTTTTTTTTCTGCATATTATTTTATTATACTTTGAGAGTTTACTTCGTAAAAAAAAATAATTCTACGAAATATTGTCGTTATTAGATATGATCACATTGTTAATAGATACTCTATTCTGCTGCAACGATTAGAAATTTCGTTGTTTTTTTCTTTTCCACTTTCGATTAGCTCTATCAGAAAATTTCAACTGTTGTTTACTTTCCAACTTTAAAATTCCACATACAATTGAAATCGTAATGAGTATTCTATATGTTCTTCATAATATCAGTGAAAGATATCGGCGAACGATTGTTGGCTAATATCGTTGTTACATTTTTCATATATTCCACTCGAAAAACTTATTTCTACAACTTCTATCGCTTTCAATAATTTTTTTGGTCTTCTATTTTTCATTTCTACAACAATAATTTATGCATTTCTTTGCTATTTTTGCTATCATTGACATTTCAATGAAAAAATTTCAAAGACGATAGAAACCATATGATCACTTAATTTCGATTATAGTTTTATACTCGCAAAATAAAAACGTTGTAATTGTTAATAGAAGTATGTCACAAATATATAAGTTAACAAAAAAATGCATAATGGCCGCATACTTTAGCAAATATAAGAACATTTTATAGACGAATGTTTGTATGTTTGTCATTCTTTAATAGTTAGCGATCGAAAATTTGCATTTTTTTTTTACTATTGTTGAAACCATTGCGCCAAATTTAAAGAAAAAAAAACTTAGTACGATTTAGATATGAGATATTTCACCGAGAGTTCTTTTCCCACAACTAAAATTTACATATTTGTTATTTGCCAAATGTTGCCGACTAGCCCCTATTGCACGTAAAATTTCAAATTTTGCGAGACAGAGTCACACTCTGTAGAAATATAATAACCAATTAGTTTCATCTTAAAAAAAACAATAAGTCATTCACATCATTTAAAGGTGACTATAGATAAGCACCCCTTGTGTCGGTTTAAAAAAAATTCTTCTCATATGGTTTAACTATTTTGCCCCTCCCCCCCCCCCCCAAAAAAAAAACCATGTCGAGTAGCAAAGATACGTCTCAAGAAACAAGGATTACGATCCACAAATAAGAACACAAAAATTCCATGAAAAGACGGTGCAATTTTGTGGATAATGATAGTAGTGCAGGGCATTCGGCCCTCGAGCAAGGCACCGTTCAGCACGGCCATCAACAAAAGAAATTGTGCGTGTGTTTTGCATTGTGTCTTCATTGAACGCCGAATAGCCAATTCGAACTAGGGTGACATGTGGTCAGCGAA
Source organism: Ascaris suum (assembly GCA_013433145.1). Lineage (NCBI taxonomy): Eukaryota > Metazoa > Nematoda > Chromadorea > Rhabditida > Ascarididae > Ascaris > Ascaris suum. The sequence continues at coordinate 12,907,674 of CM024169.1, read as the reverse complement.
CGTCCATTTCTCATCAGTATATATCATTGGAAATCGACTTAAAAGCAATATTTCAATTTTATGAAATCTCAAAAAGGTTTCTTTTAGCATCCAATATAGGGCATCCAATAACTCTTTTAAAAAGATAGTGATATTATTTTTATATTGTATTCAGTGTTTATTTCTATTGCTAAAATTATAAAACTATTTACGTTTATGTAATATGTGCATTTGAATAACTCTTATTTCCGTCCTAATTGTAAAATTTGTCGGATTACAATCAACGCATTCTCTACGATACTTTTTTTAATGCACTCTGAAACAGAGGTTGAGGTTGAAACGAAGCCCAAATCTACATACGCAATATGCTTTTATTGTCATAGAAACGAGTACCGCATGAACACAGCACTTGTTCGTTTTTCGGTATAAACATCTGTTTTGCTACAAAATTGTCGCGAACTTCATTGAAATTTTCGTGTTGTCCGAGTGATAATTGAGAATGTCAGCATTCAACAGTGGCTTGATTTTAAAGAAAAGTTTATTTGGATATTTCGTGCTTAACGCCTACAATATTCTTTAGCTTTGATCCATGTTATTATCATTGAATTTTATACTGTATGTAATGATAGATTATAGAACCCTCATGAAAGATAAAACATTTGACGACGTGAATCACGTTTCTAAATTCTTAATCCTTGCATCATCCTCTAGTATACATTATTGGACATATTCTTGGAAAGGCTAATATTAATGGCGTCCTCAAGAACTATTCGACGTAAAGCGTTCTCTCAAAACGGTTTTTGAAATTTTATCGTTATAAACGGTACTTTGTGTAAAAAGATATGTGACGCTTATCGAAATATAGGCGAACAACCTAGTAATTGATTTATGCATTACTTTATACATACTGATCGCTATGCTTAATAATAAGAGTAATAAAATTTTTTAATGGCATGCATATTCTCGCTAATGATATCTGTGAGTTTCTCGCGTCGTCCCTGTTACAATATAGAGAACACCTCTGTTCCCTTCTCTTATCCCCCCCTCCCCCATCTCCATCTTCTCCATGCGTTTAATCCACTCGGCTATTAATTCTGCGGAGAAAAACTCTCGTTAATCATTCTGACGGTTTACACTCTTCATCGTTCTAGACAATATGTGTTACTTCATGATCGAGTAATTCACACTTAGTGTATATCGAATATATATCTATTGCTATTATCAGTGAAAATTTATTAATTCGTTCGAGTTGTTTAAAAAAAAAAAACAACCAGCTCTAAGAATTATATTTGAATCGATGATATTTTTTCATTTATTAAGCATATAAAATTTTTTAATTTCTAATCTGTACTAAAAATTATTTGTATTTTCATCTAATTATCTAAAGAGTGTTTCAATGTATTAGATGCAATTTCTGGTTTTTACGCTTTCCTTTCTTCCGTTGCTTAGTGTGACACTCAATCGGAACGACAAATATGAAACATTTGATTTCGCGCAATACGACGTATGATATGTGCGTGTATGTGTGTGTGTGTGTGTTTGTGTGGTGTGTTTCATCTATGAAGAGGGACGCCCATTTCTGTTAACGTTTCATAGTCATTGGATTTGCTTTTACGTTATGTTGTTTTGTTGATTGCTTTAAAAAAAAGAACGCGTTTCTTAGTTCCTTCATAAGTATATTTTATTTCGATATTAACTTTTTTTTTGCATATTTTTAATGCATTTTTGTATTCATGCAGTTTTCACACATTTTTTTTTTGCTATTATCATAATTGTTGCACTGTCTTCTCGATGTTTGTGTGTATATATGCGTTTGTCTGTGTGCTTGATAATTTCAGCACACTAGTAATAGAAGCTAATGTGATGGAGCTTAATGTATCAAATAAGATCCCATTCTTGTCTCGTTTGATCCGACTTCCTCACCTCATCTTTGCAACACCTAATGATACTTAGCGATTGCATTATGACAAAATTTGCACATCGAATTTCGTTACGTAACCAACAGGTACAGATCTAAAAAGAAAATCTCCGTGGTTGGACTTTGCGGTCTCCGTTATTTTTAACTAAAGTGAATAGTGCATAATACATTCTTCCCGTCTATCTTTATAAACGTTGAAGCAAAAACTTGAGGGGATGTTTACTCTGCGAAAAGCACATATCATGGCAACGTCTTACCTGAAAGGTTGATTGTGCGATAAATTTTCAGACTGCCTTATTAAACAGTTTATCTCGTTGCATTATTCCTGCAAAAAATAATGACAATACTCTTCATTTACGTTTATATATATATATATATATATATATATATATATATATATATATATATATATATATATATATATATATATATATATATATATATATATATATATATATATATATATATAATGCGTTCTCCTTGAGTAGGCTCAAAAATTGGATTAATAAACTTGTGGCATGATTTTTTGGAACTTTATAAAGGAAACGTGGACATTTTACGAATCATCAACGGAAGCGTTCATCTATTCCTATTAATTGCACGATTTACTACGAAAAAAGTGTGATAAACTGGTCATCCTTTGTTTAACGTATTTAATAGAATTTTGCTCTCGGCTACTAGCACATAGCTGTCCGGTATTTGTCTGTCTGTTTGTCGGATGCTTGTCTGTGTGTTTGAACGGCAACAAGATGCGATAAGGATAATGCATTGCGACGAAGATAGCGTTGCACTACTAGATATGTTGTCATTTATAATTAGTTTATTTTCGCTCAAATGTTGAAATGTGAGAGTCAAAAGAAGCAATATTTATTATGAATTACGATTACGTTTGCGCTATCCGATTAAGTTTGCGCTCTCTATTCTTTTCTCTCTGTCTATTGCATTCTGACTTGTTTTAAAATTATTTCTCTATGGCAATAGTGACATTTAAGAGTATTGAATGATTTTTTCACTTTTCGACAAAATTTACATTTGTATACCATGTTATGGTGTTATTGTGTCTGCGTACATGCAAACATGTGGTCCATCCGGTATGTGTTTGTCTATCTGTGCGGCAAAGCGATCCAATAAGGGTGATGAATTATGACGGGTATAACGTTGCACTACAGCATTGCCTTGACTCTCATAGTAATCTTTAAGCTAATCCACTCACTGAATAGAAATGCATTTCGCCATAGGTTGGTTTATACTTCGTTTCTATGAGAACTTAAAAATGAATTTTTTAATGGAATGTCTGCACGAGTGAGTCTTTGAATTGAAATGTGAGTAAATCATTCCGCATATTTTAATATTCGTGAAGTATTTTATGCAGCTGCTTGATCGGTGTCTAATATGCACATTTTACTCGTTCTCCTTGCTGCATCATTAGTCGTTGCACACGAATCCGACGCGAATGGTGAATAGATTGAAATCAGGCGTTGCTTTGTAAGTTATTTTTTCGTTTATTATATTCGCTCACCTATCAGGAGGATTCCGGTTGGCAACTTAATTAGACGGCTTCAACGATCATCGGGGAGGAGTAAGGCGTTCTGAGTTGCGCGTCTGAAGGAAGAAAGCTGGCTCAATAGTGCGATGAGTGTGGAACCGACCTCGGCATTTCGATCTCCAGTGATTACCTCGTCAGCATCCATCAAATCTGATCATCCACTTATCGTTCATCCACAACCTATCAAGTGATTCTAAAATGATATCTCATTTGAAGTTTTGTTGTCGAAAACCTGTGACTTATAAAGTAGGGTTGCTCTAAGAGGCATCGGAGCTGAATCATTGAAAGCATTTCGGCTTTATGTCACTCTTTCACACTCATCTGTATATAATTTGCATTATTTAGCAAAAAAAAATATGTAGACTATGGGCCTTGAATCGATGGCAGGCAAATGTGTGGAAACCGTGCACTTCAAAAGTGATTAAGCTGAGGGATGAACAGACATTTTTTGCGTTTACCTTTAGAAAACAAACGAACAATTGAGATCGCAATCTTAGTCAACTCTCGAAACAAATTTATTCATAGATATATAATAACGAATTCACTACAGTGTTTTGACCACAGTTTCCATGCTGGTGCAGCAGAGATTCAGGGCGGGTGTTTATTACAGCGCCTATATGAGCTGGCAAACGCAAAAACCCAATATTTTATATATATATATATATATATATATATATATATATATATATATATATATATATATATATATATATATATATATATATATATATATATATATATATATATAATACTGGACTGCAATGTCCATATGAATAATGGAATGTTGCGCAGTAGGTAAAAATCAGCAAAATGGGGAATTTAGTTGAACATCATGAAGAAAATGAAAAATTTCGATGAAACCATCGCGTGAAGGTTTGAGAAGAATATTTACCGCTAGAACATTCACAGCAATTTCCTAGCTTAAAGCAGGATATTACTGCATTAAAAGGGTATTAACAGGGAAAGAAAGAAATGAGAAAAGAAACATGAAACGCTTAAGGAGTAAACAAATATCAAACTCGGAACGGAGGATACTTCATACGTCATGTATGGGAACAAGATGAAGAAAAAAGGTTAACATGTAAATTTAGATCTGCTGACGAGTTCCGATTGTCTTAGGGTATCTAGTAATGTCTTAATTGAAGAGACCGGGCTAACACTATACAATTAAGACGGCAAACAGCCCTATAAGATCAACAATTTCTTTCATCAGAAAATGTGAGACAAAAGTGGCTTCTCTGCATTAGGCTCCATGGCTCAATCCATTCGCCACACGTCACCCTCGTCACGATATCCATATAGTTATCCACTTCTTTATTGATTGACCTTTACTGCTAGCTAGCGATTGACACAACAAACTGCAATAAAGGAAACAATTTCAGGCCATTTCCACATGCCGATCCGTTCGCCTTGTATAGTTATTATTTGAGCCAAGTCAGCCAGGGTTTTGATCTACGACAGTTGGCTCACATCGGACGTCCGAGCAGTTTGCCTCATCCACAACCGATTCATCCCTCTTCTGTTATCGGTAATATTGCAGCGACACCCAGCAAACGATGGGACGGATCGCCAAAAACAGTGCGCAAGGAACCGTGCAGGTATGCTTTTCAACCGGGTTTTCTTCTGTTATCTCAAGTAAAATACCCTCCGCCAGCAGATTTTGTGGAATCACACCTGTCTGTTCTTCGGTGGAATATACTTGTCAAAAAAGCCCATCATCGCTCAAAGCCCAGTCATTCGCATTGTTATGTCATATGTGTATTCGTGGGCAAGTTTCATATCTGCATGTTCAGCTTAAAACCACAAACATGCTTTAAATCTTCAGAAGACACTATAATATTTATGAACTAGAGTGCTATATGAACTCATAAAGCACGATATAGTGAGTATGCAATGTTCTTACATGATATTTCAGTATTAAATGAATTGCAGAATGATAGTTTTATTTCCTCTATACCTCATATCGTATTTATTGTGGAAAAATTCTATTCATTTTTTACAACGTCATATGCATATTGCATTGTAACGAATAATATAGTGTTGCAGAATGAGAAGGAAAATTTTTTTTTTTTGCATTATGCCAATGTAATGTACTTTTGATGTTACCATTGAAGAAACGCAACAACGTTGCACATTCGTTGAGTGCAATAAATATCACAAACAGCAAAAATTCTACGTTAGCGTTTTGAGTTTATTTTCGAATTGGTGCGCTTTAAAGTGATGCTCTTTGATGACCTTGATTATCGTCGACGAATCGCGCCACTTCCAAATGAGAAGTGCTCACGTTCTGAGCAAAAAAAAAAAAAAAGAAAAAAGAAAAGATAGAAAAAAATATATATATCGCTAGCTTTTCAACAATTTTTACCTAACAATGAAATCGCTATGGAAAATAGAGATCGAATAATTTTTGAAGTGAAATTTTTGAAAAAAAAAAGAAAAAGAAAAAAAAGAGATAATTTAAATATATTAGCAAATGATATATGTAAGAAAAATATCAATAAATTATGCATTTTTATATTTCATTTCGTCAATGGAATTATTTCCTCAAATATTCAAGTGCAATAACTAATAGTAATTTCAACTATAATTAAATGGTTGTTTAATTCTTAGCATTTGAAAAAAAAAAACTGCTTTTCACGGATTTAATATCAAATTCACTTGCAAATTTTATGATGTTTTAAAATGTGATTGTGATGATGAATCACTTTATGCGCAAATCATATCCAAGAAAAGTCGTCCTGATTTTATGATCCATGTATTGAAATTATCGAAAGGTTGTAGATAATAGAGGGCATAATATTCATACTCTTTGTATATGCCTACGGAAAAGTGATGTTAAAAAAAACACAAATCCAATAATATCTGGAAGAAACGATTAAGGAAATAGTCTTCAAAGTGAAATCTTATGCTAATTTCTATTTGTCGCTTAATTCTCATGTTGCATACCTATTTCACCACATGAGTTTGATTTGAGTTAGCTTGACGAGAAAATATCCAACAATTAGCCGAAAGGATGTGTTGTGATTCCAGGTCGATCTTTTGCTTCCATTTTAAGGATTTAGCTCAGCTTATCTATGTCGATCGTTCATTGGAAATAATTCGATTGAAGTCTCAAAGATAGCTACAAAAATGTAGATTGCATCCAATCAGCATTGATTTTGAGGCTATCACTGAAAATATTTCGTCCGTGTCTTCGGCTGAGAATAGAGATATCTCTGAGTACGTGTTCTATTGCGTTCGTTGAAAATTGCTGTCCTCGTCTTCTGAAAGTTCTTCTTGGAAGCAACAAATTTCGAGGCCTCCTGGGGCGTGAAAATGAACTTCGATCTGAAAACAGAACATGCGCGTGATGATTGCCGATGCCGTCAAAGATCCTTCATCCTGCAAGATTACGTTGGCTGCGATTACCGCATCTTCCCAAATATGCACAAAAATCCCATTTTTACCTGTCTTGCCCTTCTGCCAATGGTATGTCCTGATTAGTCTCCAGCATGTTCTCTATTGTTCTGTTCCATTCCATCTGATCGAAGGATCGCTGACTTTTGATGGATCCGAATAGAGCATCCTTGTTGATTGATCAAGTATTTTTAGACTTTTGAGAAAAAAGTATGGTTTTTCTATGGTTTTTTATTCTCAGAAAATTTTCACCGTAAACTTTTTTGCACCGAAAGGAAACAGATATTCCCAGAATGGAACATCCTAATGTGGTTTTAAGCGCTCTGCTAGGCAATTTTTGATCTTTTATGAGTGGATATGTTCATGTTTTTTTTTTCTTTCGGCAATTTCTACTATTTTTTTCATTTTTTTTCATGACTTTTTCAAGACCTTTTTCGAGTAGCCGTCATTTAAATGGCGCTATTTTCGGGGGGACTGCTCTTCATCACTTTTTCATAACTTTGACTTCATCCCATCCTTATGCGCTATTCGGAAAGACCCTTATTCTTTTGGCAAGAATGGTTTTCTATGTTTAATTTAACCTTTTAACACGTAATTTCCCCTCTGGATGTCGTTGTTTTTTTTTTACTAACTTCGTATCTTCTTATTACGCCAAAATATGCAATTACTGCAGTTCATCACACATTTTATTCCCATTTGTAAATTTCATTCACATGACGGTATAGAGCCGCCAACTTTTATTTACCAGTGGGAAACTTCTACCTCTAAATAGTCTCTGTGTTATATTTGAGATCTCTTAAAAAGCAAATGACATATTGAAATGCAACATGAATATTCTTCAGGTTACACAGACGAGGATAAAGAATGCTTTTAGGAATATTAACTAAAATGTAACTTACTTGCAAACAATGAACATAAAAATATTCTTAGACCATTTTTACAAAATATGATTCCGATTGCAATGAAAAATTTCCGCAGGAGAATGTCCTGACAGATCGGAGATAAATCTTCGATGCGAGTACATAAGGATGGGAAGGATGACGATGAAGTGGCATTTGAAAAAAAAATTGAAATGAAATTGAAATATTACGCTGAAAGAATTTGCATATTACTAATCGAAAAGGTCACAACGTGGAAGTTCCATTTATATGTGGAATGAAAATTGCAATTCCATTTCATGATATTGGGTCTGATTATAAGAGGAAAGTGTGAGCAATAGTGATGAATTGCAGCAAAGGATTTTTTTTTGATAGAAATTTGGAAACCCATAAAAAAATCGATATTTGTAGTAAAAAAAAGCAGTGCCTCATGAAAAAAAAACACCGTGAGCGAGAAAAAAACAGGGAAAAAAGCGAAATTTTTTCAACCATAGAATTTTGTTCAATGGAGAAAAAAACCCCAATCACTGAATTATTCGTTATATCGTTTTGTCGTGCGAGTATTTTCACTCTCCTATCCCCTCTCCCCCATCACTTTCCTCGCCATCGAAAAAAATTGTTTTCCTTACATCTCTACAACACTGTTCTGTGGACTAAGAGATGCACAAAGAGAGTTGTATTGCCTTCCAAACTGAATTATCGCTATTTTGGGAGCATACATCAAAAAGGCTCTTCCATTTCTTAACAAATTCATTAGCTCGATGGAGTGAAAACAAGCACTATCGGTATTTAATGATATTGCATATCTTATATATATATATATATATATATATATATATATATATATATATATATATATATATATATATATATATATATATATATATATATATATATATATATATATATATATATATTATATATAAGTGTGGCTTTCATATTTTCATATTCAGCGAATCCAAAAAAACAGAATATTGAAACTGTTTTTCTATATAAAAGCAATTGGGAAATATCCTGTCCGCATAGTCTTTTGATTAATTTTAATGAATGATTTCTTTAATATAAAGATTTAGGTGACGTGGAATTGTATGCATGCAGAATTGCAGCTAAATCAATGCGTCGGTCGATAGATGACTGATCTGGCTCCACTTGGCACTAATATGTGAATTTGTCCTTCGAGAACACAAACCTCTTAATTCGAATATCTTCCACCAAATTAAGGCTCACGAATTATAGAGGATGACCGTTTGGTCTTGCATAGTAGTTTTTATAAATAATCCGTTGAACACATTATATTTGAGCATTGGCGTAAATTTATTCATCGTCATCGCAAAATGAGAATGTGTTTCAGTCCGGATTCCCCTCAAAGCAGCGAGACAACGTGTTCGCAAGTATCACAATCAAGTAGGTCCCCAAAACGTACCGGCTCGGATGGAAGTTCTGGGAAGTTCTCATGGCTCAGTCATTATAGCGCCGAACCGAATGCGATGGTGAATTCCAACCTTAGCAGTCCTTCGTTGCCTTCAGGTTTGTATCGTTAACGTTTCACTGCTCCTCTTTCATATTTCTAGCTAAAATTTCCCTTATTTCATGTGCGTCTTTATATCTGCGATATCAGAAATCTATTATGGTTGAGCATGACCTTTGGAAGTTTCCCTCATTAGGTGAGTCTCGTTGTTTTATTTGAACAATTTTATTGAAAATATTTAAAAGATAGATATTTCATAACATTGTTTTTCTTTATATCTATGTTATGATTGTAGAGTAGAGAAATTTACATATTTAGAGTCGAATTTATAGCACTGACAATTTTTCTAATTATCTGCTTTTTAGATGAGAGAAAATTTCAAAGAGCGAATCTTTGGGCAGTATTTATTTTGCTTTATTCATAAGTAATAACTAAGTTCAATGCTAAATATTTTCAACAGTAACGTTTCATATCTTAGCCGACATTTTAACTCATGTTCTCTATTCTGTGGCTAGATAGATCGATTAGATTCTTGCTCATAAATACGACAAATAAACAAATATTGTTCTCCCATTGTTTGATGGTTTTTAAGGGTTTAACGACTTAAAGGTTGCTGTTATATGAGGATGTTTAAATGACTATCTCGAGTTTTGATGTAACATTTAGCTAATTCGAATGGCTCCGAACCATGTTATGCGTGGAGCAATCGAATCGACGGACATCGATCAGCCGAGTTGACGTCTGCATTGATGGCCGATTACCTCGATGATGATCCGCTCTTGTGCTCCATTTGTGGAGATAAGTCATCCGGCCTACACTATGGCATTTATACTTGCGAAGGGTATGTGCTTGTTTCACTATCTTTTTCATATGTTTCTGTTCAGTGATACTTTCTAATATACTGCAGAATTATTTTTGGTTTTTTTTCCTTATTATCAAGTCGAACATCCTTAAGGCGCTCGGAAATACACGAAAAAGCTAAACAACACTCCATCTACTATTTTTTGTCAACATTTATGGTAATCGTAGAAGTATTGTTAGCATATTGACTTACATAGTAATTTTCGGATATCATCCAGCATTGCCACCTTTATCATCATCTCATAGCTCCCCTCAAGGTCAATCTTGTCCTATTCGGTGACATTTTCGGCGACATTCTGCAAAAATCCTCTTTCCAACACTTAGAAAATTCATCACCTTTCCAAAAAAAATTCATCATATATATATATATATATATATATATATATATATATATATATATATATATATATATATATATATATATATATATATATATATATATATATATATATATATATATATATATATATATATATATTTCATGGCATTTGTTGCGCATTTTTCTTATAGACTCCTATTGTCAAGATTTATGACAGTTTTTAATAATATATTATATTTATATGATAATTTTAAATACACTGATAATCACTCCTTTCCACATTTTCTATGAAAATTAATTGGAAATTCTATATATTTTTATGAATTTTGGATTAATTGGCTTCATTATTCGGCTCTAATTTCGTTCAAAAATTCATTTTACAACTATAATATATCCCTTCTAAAAGCTCATCATTACCAATTAGGAAAAGAGTTCATAAATTCATATAAGGTTGATTTTAGCTCGACTATTTCATAAATTGTTACTCACCCAAGTGTCCGAGTGGGCATCAATTTTATTCCATCTCACTTAATATTTCACTTTCTTTTCAAAAATTTCCCCACCAATAAAATGTCCGTCGAGCCAATTCGGAGGGAAAAGTTTATTCGATTTCCTATCAACGATACTATGCAATCATTAGCGCAATCCCGGCAATATTTATGAACAAAATGCAACGATGACCTATAGGGAAGATATGTATATGTGGAATATTATGTAGAACATGTTAGATGAGAAATAGAGAGTTATTTCATGCAAATTTCGAGCGATGAATTTCGAAAATCTCAAAAAAAAAGAGTTGATATTATTGGCAATAGAATTAAGGCGATGATAGAAAATGGGGCAATTTAGTTTCATTTTACTAGAAGAATTTAAATACTTTTATTAGATTTTCTGCTTCAACGTTTGAACGAATAACGTTGGATTGTCAACTAAATCATTGTAATGAATGTATATTTCATAGGGAGTTTATAGCATCAATAGGATCAGCACAAATATATTTATATGAAGCGCAACTTTTCATGTATTTTTTATATTTTTTTTTTTTTTTTGCATAATATGGCAATCTATGAACATAAGTAGTTTCCAATCTTCAGATTAAAGTATTTTTGTATCGTTGAATTGCTCTAGAAGAAAATACATCTCTAAATTTAGGCAATCATTTTATATTTCGTTTCGTAGCGATGAAATTTTCTTTAAAGAAGAACAAAATAACACAAGAAATATTCTGTAAAATTGATTTCATAGGAAAATTTCATGAAAATTTAAAATTCTAATACGAATATATTTCATTGATATGAGTAAAGGTCATTAAGTTTTTTTTTTAATCAAACATTTTTCAATTTGTATATATTATCGATTTTCAAAAATTTGCAAAACAAAAGAATTTTTGCATTATGAAGTGTTTATTGCTTTCAATATTTTCGAGCTAATCTCATTTTATTCAATGAAGTGTTATCCGTCGTAAAAATATATATATCGTTTTTGAATGTCCGTTTAGCAGATATGTGTAACGATCGTTAAAATATTTGGTTAATATCTACTGTCAATTGAAGAAATCGCCTAGTATCTATTCCCAATGAACCGATAGAGTCGACATCGCATATTTATTGAGGAAATCTGCTAGAAATCGACCTAAACGCTGTTATTTTTTGCAATGAAATTATGTCAAGTTTAATGACATCCTCTTATGCTTGAAAACTTATTCAGCTTTTTTGTTTTCCTTAGTTTCAGGTCTAAAGGTCTCGTGTTCTAGAAGGTCTTTTAATCATTGAGGACAGCCGCCTCCTTGTTTCTGCATGGTATAAGAGAACGCATGCATTTAACAATGGATTTCTTTACTTAGAAAATTCCATAAAATTGTGTGCTCCATGTGATATGTGCGTGCTAAAGGTTTGCGTAAAATCTAGAAACCGAAGACACTTGATGAGAGGATCAAAATATCGGCATCATCTTCCTTAGCGAAGTAAACGTTTAGTGAGAACGGATGTTCGGTTGACGTTATTGCGGATTGCCCCCTTCCATCTCTCCGCCGTTTGCCATCCCCTCCCCGAAAAATGGCTTTATATCACATGGGCGTCTTTGCGAAGTCTGGTATTCCGAGAGGTGCCGCAATAGCAATAAAAACGCGTGTTTATCAACGATTATATAATGTCGCAGCTGCTGCTACATGAGGTCAAAGGAGAATTAAGGTTGAAGAGGGCGGGGAAAAGGCTATGTATGCGTACATGGAACATGTCAGTGATGGATGGCACAAATGTGGGCCTCTGGGTCGGTAGGCAATAAACATAGGCGTGTTGCACGTTGCTATCGCAATTCGCATCTCATCTCATCCAGCTAGCCGACGTAAAATCTCGGCATCTAAAAAGGAGGCAAGTTCAGTGATATTAAATCAGAAAATGTGCCCAAAAAACGTGATCGAAAACTCAATACCATGATAACAACTTTACTTTCTTTGCGCTCTTGTAGTTTTGATTACGCAAAACTATATTATGAAATGCTTGCCTCTTGGCACCTATCTTTGAGCGTTGATATAGTCTATTCGGTAGGTTCCATCTGCATTCAAGTATAGTTTTGAACAAATATCAATTCTACGATTTTTCTTAAACTTCAGTTTTGTGTGATTTCTGTAGAAGTCCTTGTGGAAAGGATAAGGAACGATTAGCCGCATTACGCATGTAATTGGAATGTATAGCCTCTGAAACAGGTGCTCTTTCTTAGTTTCATCTATGATTTCGTTGCGCTGTCTTTTGTCGAATAATTATTGATTTGCAGTAGATTTTTTTGCATAAAGATAAGCAAGAGAAAATTTAATCGATCAATCGAAGAAATTTACATACCATAGCATCTTTTTTTCTGAGGTGATTTTTTCTCGCCAAATCTTTTCGAAAAGAAGACTACGAATATAGGCATCATGAGTAACTACTCAGGAAATTGATGAGCTTATATTAAATTCTAATCAAAAATATGCTAAGAAACACGGTTGTACCTCACTTTTCATATCAGCTTCTGCTTCAACTTGTTCTATTCGCTGCGCTTCAACTTGCGGTCATAATTTCTCCTTTATATATAGTGTAGTCTCATAGGATACCTAAAGTTGAGAGATTCAAGATCCCATTACATCTAGTGGTTCTTAAAGGCTCTTGGTCGCAAACGATAATGCTAGACATCTGTGGATCATTGAGGTCATGCTACGACGTTTCTAACCCTAAAATTCACGAGGTTCATAGTTTGAGGCTCAAAGATTGTCGTTTCTTTAGGAGCAGTAACTTCTTTTTGTGCGACATTAGGTTGAAGAGTTATTTCGCTCAAGTCTCAGAAGACTAGAAAATTATATCTTCCCGATTGGGCACTCCAGAGGTTTGTGTTTACCCGTGCAAAAAAACAAATCTCTAATTTTGAGGAGATCAAGCGATGGTATGCTTTTACTAAGTGACGACGGGCTGAATTTATTCTCAGAGATTTTTTCACCCTTGCCCCTAATCAGAAATATGAGTTCGACTTTTACATATACGCATAAAGATAGAGTGAGATCTGAAAAAGAAGGAAGAAAAATTTTCTCGAAACAGTGCTCTTCTCGTCTGCTCTTTGGTCTATGTCTTTCTCAGCACGTATTTCTTCCGTCGACGGGTAGTTGTGTCCATTTTCAAGGTCACCTTCCGTTGAACCAGGTGTGCCATCCACAGATATTTTTCTTCATAGATATTTCTGCAACAAGTTATCTACGCCTTCATTATCAGTGCGGTTCTCAAAAGTGATTGGAAGGTTGTTATGAACGGAATTGACGATACGATAGTTGAATTCTATGAAATTCTAATGGTGAATAATAGTTTTTTGAAACAATCTTTCATTTTTTTTTTTGATTATTGAAATTTAATGCCGTAATGGATAAACGTTTAATATCATTTCCATAGGAATTATTTCTATTTGTAGGATAATTAGAATAGAATGAATTGTTAATAAATTCAAGCAATAAATTAAAAAAATGATTCATCTCGCTATCGATATTCAACGATGGTTTATTTGATTCGTTGAAATTTCATTTAAAATACTTTTTGCAAAAGAAAAACATTTGAAAGGTAAATTAGATTAACGATCGTGGGTATCATTGTCGCCAAAAGAGTATTTATATTTATAGTCGCATTTTTCATACGCCATTCGTACGGCGCTTTCTTATTAACGTTTGTTAGCTCCAATTATATGTGGTTTTGAAGCTGTTGATAACTTATATGTGGTATAACTAATAACTATATACGGCTTATCATATCTAATAGTAGTGCACTCTGAGCTGCATAAATTTTTAACTTCATTGAGAAAAAAATCCAAAGATTTGCTGCTACTTGGAAAAGAGAAGAGGTGCACTTCACAAAGATTCTCCAACAATCCTTTTTGAATGCGCTTGTTCTAATTTGTTTACATGAAGCATTTATTCTCTTTACTTTATACCAGTTGATGTTGGCATCTAACACTATTAGGCTGCTGATGCACACTTCAATGAGTTGACGGAAGTATCGCCATTAATTGGAAGTTCCAAAAACTAGCATGTTTAAAAAAAACGAATCGCTGACCGTTGGCGATTCAAGTCAATAGGTCATCGATAATGGCTCAGATGATCATATTGACAAAGTACAAAGTGATACAGGTCGCCGAAGTACGTGCATTAGTGCATTCTAATTTCGGCATGACCCGTACCAACTTCAGTGCGGCACACGTCTATTCGATCTGGGCCATTCGTTTTTGAATTACCACTATCCGACCGATGTCGGGTCTCTTCATTGGCCGTACATCGCTCGTGCGTTAAATGCTAATCTACGTCTGTGCTGTGTGAGGCGCTTTCCTTTTATGACTATCTTTAAAAAAAATGCTCGGTTTTCTTGCACACAAGTTTCAGCTGATGTGATTTTAGTTATCTATATTCTTAACTTTAGAGCTGATATTTACAATAATCAATGCAATTTTTATTAATTTACAAAGAATTCAATAGTAAAGTTAATGCATTTCTCGGTATATGACACTGTTCTTGTTGATGCGAGCTCATATAACTTGCATTGCAATTAATATAAACTCAACTGCAATTAGTAAAAATTGGATTGCAATTGTTGTAAATTGCATTATGCATTTTGCTTATTATTTTTAGTTGTAGAAAAAGTACCACTGCATTTTTTTTTTGTAAATGCTTTATTCAATAATGCCTCATCATGATATCATTGCAACGTGTTTTATTCGCTTATTATTTTTTGCTTTTATTAGATTCTAATCGTTCATCATATTATTTCCTCTTTCTATCGTAACCATATTGCAATTTTTTATGAAATGAAAGAATAAAATTGCTAAGTCATTATTATATTTTTAGATTATTAAAGCGGTCTTTCTACGTGATTGGCCGATTGTCACTCAGAAATTTGTTTAATTTAATGCCTAAATTATATATTTTCATCTTGATCACAAATATTCTACTACTAAATTTCTTTTCATTTATTGAATTTTCATGAGAATTTTCTCGTTATTGAAGCGTGAAACCTTCAACGAGATGTCGTTTTTTTTTTCGTTCGTCTAAATAGATATTTCGGAATATTTATACCGGTTTTTTTTTCAGTGAAACGTTGCAAATTTTACGCATCGGCAAATGCCGGTTTTATATGAATGGAAACTAAACGAGATTTCCATTCGTTTGTTGATTCTTTTTTCGAAACACTTTCGATTTCTCAACGGACTTTTAGCTGTTTATGTTGTCTTAAATAAGTTAAAGGAATAGTGGTGAAATCCGCTTAGCAATATTTTCTCGTTTTATTGCCGTAGATTATTTTGGTAACGACTGATGACTTAGATCTATTTTTCAACATCGCGAAAAAATGCTGAAAAAAACTCTCTTTTTTTTTCGTTATGCATATATAATTTTTATGTTCTTTTATTCGCCGATATGTTCATATGGGCCATATTCATGCCCATAGATTTGCCTATCATTTACTGTTTTCTTATCCATTTTTGCAACTCACGTTCAACTTTATGAGTAAAATTCATTTTTTTTCTATGAGAACAATTTATTACTCACCTAGACTATCTTAATGCTTACCTTTTCAACTGATTAATGATAAATCAAGGATCCATTGTAAAGTATATTGTATCCGAAACCTAATTTAACGAGACTATATTTTCATAATGAATGAAATTGTTTATGCAATAATTTCTATCACAGAAAGAAAATCTATTCCAATGATAACTGCTAAGTTCTTAATGCATAATAATTTAATTCTATGTTGTAGCATTATTACTTTGTTGTAATCAATTATCTCAACTTTCCTATGTTTTAACCATCCCATATTCTACTGCCTTCTACAATCACCTCTTGTTGAATGTTTTTATTGGTATTCGTTTGGTAAACGCTCTAGAAATATGCTTTTTTTCCCACCTGTAAATTGGCGATAACGTTATTGAAACAATATCATCGCAATGAAACAAACACAATAAAACAATACGAAATATTAAAGCAAGAGAAACACTATAGTGCGTTGCCGCTTCGCATTCCTTGTAGCCATTGTTTGTGAATTGCACGAATACGATGACCTATTTTCGTATCCTCTTTTTTTTGCGTACCTTCATTTCTCCGATCTTTACATCGTATCCGTTGAATTGATTTACATTTCATAAAGCATACTTTTATTTATTTCTTTTTTTTTCACAGATTCGAATTTCCACAAAAATGCATAATGGCGAAGGTCTATGCAAGTTTGGCTCCAGGTTATCGAAATCGAAGCTCGGGAAAGGTACCGTCAGTCATACTGTTTTGAAGTAACAAAAATGTGCTGAATGAATTCTTTAAAAATTATGGAACATAAACGGACGAACAGCAGGAGAAAATCCGAAGGTACTGCGCGATTTCCCACAGTTATCTATCTCATCGTTTGCATAATATGCCGAGCACGCTCGCAAATGATTTTTTTTTAGCTTCTGGCCTGACGCTCTATGAAGGTAACTGTAGTGCAACTGGCATTGTAGCCCTCACATCTCCTAGTCCTTGTCGACGAACGTGGAATGAAAAAATCCTTAGCAATAAAGTTCAAACAGTGGAAGGAACTGGGAAGGAATCTTTAGCCATATCCCCTCCTTCCCTGGCTTTCCTTCTACAGATCTCTTCAGAGACGAAGGGGGAGAAGGCGTAGCAGAGGTCCGAACTCTTTTCTTGCCCTCTAAACTGTTTGAATTTCATTAAAAGAAGCACTTTTTCAGCCCAATGAATTTCTTCTTTTTTACTTGAAGGAAAGTGCTCTCTTCTTTGCTGTAAATTTTTGTTTAGCTCAAAGTTTTTCTTTAGAAAGAGTATCCTTCTTGATTAGCTAACGAAAATGATGATTTTCTGGAATGTAACTCATATTTCGGAGCAAATAGATTCCTCAGGAAAAATTTCGTTTTAGTAATAAATCTCCTCGAAAATTTATTTTTATTTATGAACTGATGCATTTACTGTCGAAATTCCAACCTTAGTCATAAAATTCTTTCAAGCTCAAAGCGGTTTATTCTTCTAGTAAATCTCGCCCTCTTTCCATCTCAATCCTTCTTTCTGCTCTCATATAACGCAATACTACTTCATTTGAAGCTACGGAATCACATTTAACGATATAGAGACAACATTTGATGAATTTCTTTCGCTTTTGAAATCAATAATATTATTTTCCACTATCTCAAATGGTTTTTAATCTTATCTCTTCTCTTTCATTCCATTTCCTTACTGAAATATTATACTTATTTTCCGTCTATAAAAAAAAAGAGCAAATGCATTCGATGCTGCATATATTTTTCTCTATGATTATTGATTCCAAGATAATGAACTTTTTAATGAGACATTATAATTTAAGCGGCTATAGATGGAAATTGAAATATAGCAGCCAAATGAATCACATCAAATTCATTATTTTTAGTTGTCTTTCTCTATCCTCGAATGTGCTTTTGTCATTCGCTATGGCATTGACGCCATATGGCCAACACATTGTGTGTTGTGGTCTTTCGATACGGTAGTGGGACTTCCGCTTTATATCGGAGGTCACAGGACGGCTCATTGTATATTTTTGTCGGCTTTCTTCCACTCTTGTGCTGCTTCCTAAATGCCGAATTGATGCGCATTACTTACTTTTTTTTGTCAATTTGTAATCCAAGGATTCTTTCTTTAGCATAGTCATTAGCCAACGAGTATCTATCTCATATACTTTTATCCCAAAAGATGTTTGTATTCTCAGCGAAACTTACTCCATGGTCATCTTTTTTATTCATCTGGTAATCAAAAAAAAAAAAAAAACTCTGACGAAAAATATAATTACTTGGTTTCCTCAATTACGCCCAGCAAATTTGCGCTGAATACAACGCAGTAGCATTAAGTGATCGCCTTAGCAAAGAAATCAACGTTTTAGCAGTAATATGTTATGTCGCCTTTATCTTGTTGTCTTGATTTGTAATTTATTTTTACGTTTTAATGCTTTTTTATCAGCCAGCATCATCTATTGCCGTCTTTCTAGCTGTCTCAACGTTAATTTCACCGATCAATAGCTAGTTCAGGTATGAGCTACCTGAGGTTACTCTTTTATGTTGCAATCAATTACTTACCTTTATTGTATTCATTGTTTCGTTCTACTTCTTGGAATAGAACAATATTGTTGTCGAGGAAATACGCAAGTCATGAATGCTTATAAAGATCTATTGTTTAGGCAACAGTTGAATTAAATGATTTACTTATTGCCATATTCGGCATATTGTTTATAGATTTCAATGCGATCAACAATTTGTGACTATAATTTTAGCTGCTAACTTATCCAGGCAAAATCATTTCATCCATTAGACGAAACATACGCTTGAAGGAAGGCGTTATTTCATTCTAAAGCAGAGTAATGATTAAAATGGTTTAGGGGGGTCGTTTAATGCATAGCCAGATGTCCGGTACCACTGTTGTTGCTTTCAAGGTCATGGCTCATTTATTTATTCAACGCTAAATTGTTCGTCTCTCATTTTACACGCGTTCAAGGACAACGTCTGCATAGTATTCGCTTTATGCCATCGCCAGCTGTTCATTGGTCCATTTTTAAGTGATTCGATTGTTTGCTATATTTATGCTTGCAATGTTAGTTAAATATTCACCTCATAAAATTGGAAATATTCGGACTGTGAATGCTTCTCGATGATATTTTCCTTCATGAATCATGAATCGTTGCCATAACGGTGTCATGAGAACCTCTTTAATGGTGAGGAGCATTTTATATTTCCCCTCCTTCACGATCTGGTTTCTAGGACTGAAAAGTTGTCATTCTTTATTTGAGGATATTCGTTGGTGCTAGTGAAAGTTATTGAATTTTTTGGAGCACTCTTTTATGGTTGTTCTATGTTGCCACTAGGTGCTTAGAAAAATAATAGTATAACATTTTCATGAAACCATAACTTCAATTATTTGCCCGCTTAGTGCTTCAATTAAAATCGTTCCATCTTAGCACTTTTTTTTTTCGTGAATAAGCTCGAAAAATTTATCAGCTAATCTTTCAATCGGTCAGCCATTTGTGAGATACTATTGCTCACTTATACAAAAGTTTAGTCCTATTTGGTTAGAATGTAAATTTTTAGACGTTCAGCTCGTTGGAAAATAATAAACACGTTGTAAATTCGTGGATATTAAGTTCTATAGGTGTTTTTCGCTTCATCTCAATCACTCATGAACGACTCATTGGTCTAGAAATTAAATGTTGCTTTGAACTTAGCCAATTACAAAGTTGTCCCCATATGAAATAAATAATCGCGATCTGTTATTGATGCAAAAAAACAAAAATCCCCATTTTCATTAATCGTTTGGGTTCAATAGCTTCTCCGAGAATCATAAATCTTCATTACCAATAATCTACTTCGCTAATGTTTTGTATCTTTTTTTTTTCGCATTCGTTGTTTCTTCCATGTGTCTACTTATTCAGCGATATTCTTTTTTGCCTTTGTTTCCATAATTGTTTACCTCTTTTAACTGAATAATTGAGCACCACATATTTACCATGCTTCATTTATTGTTAACAAAATAGATTTAATGCTGCACGAGTATTTGCCAATATACCTTGAGATGTACTGTTTCAGGTGATCGTTTAGCGAATGCCTAATTCGTGTTTCTCTATAAAAGTTAAAGAAAATGCTGCTGCTTTCCAAGATGAAAGGTTCAAGGTAAAGATAGCATGAAATAGTACGACATAGGCATACTCCTCCGCACCAGTATTGGAGCTGTTGCAATGCGTACAACTCCATTTGAATGCTTCATTGAAATGCATATTGCATCGTCACACATGGCACAGATGAGAGAATAAGTCGAAAGCTGAATGAATCAAGCTTTTAAGATTTATTCGTTGCTGTAATAATCTCATGATGCGACCTCGATAAGCTCTTATCATTAATGATTTCAATGATATTTCATGAATCTTATCGATAGGTTTATTGCAGGTGCAAAGGTTTCTTTAAGAGGACCGTACAAAATAAACGTGTTTATACCTGCGTAAGTGGTACTGCAAGTTGCCCTATGACAAAAGAGCAACGAAATCGTTGTCAATATTGCCGCTTTCAAAAGTGCCTTCAACAGGGTATGGTACTAGAAGGTGAGTTTACACTTTTCTTTATCGTATACTTTTTAAAATATCATCACTTCTATGTGATGATTACCTAATTCCTCTCAGACAAACTTACCTCTACTCGAAAATTACTTTGAGTATGTTCTACTTATTCAGCACATCGTGAATCGAAACATTCTCATATTTCTTCTTTTCGCTATTGCGTTTTAGCGTTCTTTTCGAGGACGTCTTCTTAGCTCGCAAAGTTAATAGATATTATATTTTTCATCAAATATGCGTTTAGTTAGCTAGAGGAAAGAATCCATCCTCTAGTAAACATATTCATATATTCTCATAAAAATTGCAACCGAACTCTTTGATGCTAACGTTGCGAAATTTGCTGAATTTATTTCAAATTATACGACGACCATATATATTCGAAATTCACGCTGCATTTCTTTTTTTTTAGCTCTAAATGAAAGCAATGGATATTGAAATGTGGAAAAATACTCATGCAAATATTTTAAATCATTTGTTTTTTTCATTTTATTTTCTATTTTTTTCCCATGAAAAACTTTTTTTTTGTGGAGAATTTCTATAAACGATTAGGTTGATTAAAACATACAAGTAATATTCTTACATATTAATTATTTATTTATGACCTATGAAATTGTTTGGTGAAATGAGAAGAAATGCAAAATACATATCATATTAAATCCTCTAATATTCTTCTTTACACTTTTCCAGAAGCATTCATTACTCCAGTCCTTCCGATGTATTGAAATTATCGTTGGCATTGTGTTGTTTTTGCCTTAATCTCTTTTCACCTTTATTTCACCTGTGCAAAAAGGTTTTACGATGTGGAATCGGCATTGTATGGTCGATGAAAGGAAATCATTTATCGTATAGTTAGTAGAATCTAAAGATTTATGTTGTCAATCACTAGATTGATCATTGGTGAATGTGGAAGGCTGAAAGGAACTCCTTTCGTTGCGCTTTCGTTTTTTCTTCTCAAATTTCGACTCAAAATCCACTGCAACACGTTAATCTAGGCCAATTCCACTTTCTGGTTCCAAAAAAAGCAACATCGTATCTGTCAACCTTATTGCTTTAAGAACTCTCAAATCTTCTTTCTTCTAACATTGCTGAACTACAATCCAAAGAGGAACTGAACGTTTTTGCAAGAGGATATGAAGATAAAGAAGGGTCGACTCCTTAAAAATCGTACTCAGTGCCTTGTTTGCTTTTACCTTTGTGCTTAATTCATGATTGTACTACATACTTTTCGATTATTGTTTAATGTTAGAAAATAAACTTCCCTCTCTCAAGCACCTTCACGGAACCCCCCTCCCCCACTTCAGAACATTTTATTCAGTGCTCCTTGCTATCTTAGCCGATATCAAAATATTACGACTAATTTTTGACTTACTGTTTAAGAGCGTTGCAAAAAATTTCAGTACTCAGATTTGGAATATTCCTAGAAAATTCACGATTCAATAGATTTCATTGTGTTTTACTACTTATTACTGAAAGTACATTTAGAAGTTAAATTAAGAAGCGGTATCGCTCATGAGTTCGGAAATGTGCCACAATTTCAAAAACGTTGAAACCTTATAAAATTTTCACACATTCATTGAGATTTCATGAGCGCAGAGAAGAATTGCTGGCGTATTCAATGTTGAGGTACCAATATTAAATATACGTCTTATACATAGGTGATTTTTCGGCATGTCATATGATAGAAGTTATTTTATGGGCAAAAAAAAAAACATCAAAGCTTTATGCAATTCGGCGTTGATCGAGCTTTTCGAAATTTTTTGAATTCCTTGCTGTTAATCAATGCATTGCAAAGAACTTTGCATTTTATCTCTATTTCTTCAAAATATTCTTTCGCATATTTCAGATTTTAATATAAGATTACACATATTCACTACTCAAATATCGTATAGAAATATCGTGCAATAAGATTTTATGAATATTTGCAATATATGATATATTTGCAACATCGTTATATCGTAAATTGCAGCTGTTCGAGAGGATCGAATGCCAGGCGGTCGTAACGGAAGTGCTATTTATAATCTTTATAAATTGAAATATAAGAAAACACGTCGACTTCAAGCGTTATGCGAAACGATTCTACGTGAGAATGCTACTAGACGGAGTCCACCGAGTAGTCCTCTTGCGGCGACAACAGCACCTGTTCTACGCAATAGCATCGAACCATTGAATCTTTCCGCTAAAACCGAAACCGTCATTAAAAGTGAAACAAATACACAGCACATCAAACAGCCTGCTCCACCGCCGCATGTTCATAATAAGAATCTCATACAGGTAAATTAGGCGATATGCCACTTAATCATCTATTGCTCTCAATGTTTAGCACTCATAATTCGTTCGTCCCAGAAATCTTCTTTAGTCGGTAAGTGCTAAATTGGTTGCGTGTTGTAAATTTGAACAACCTGGATGCCGTTCTTCAAAAGGTGGAATAAGGCAAATCAGTATAACAAGAAATTACTGACAAAGTATGTCAGCAAGTTATCAATTCCGTTGATGACTGCAAACTTTTTAGAGGTTGAGAACATGGTCAATTCGTTACCTCTTCACTTAAATATGCAAATTTTTTTTCTCCGATAGAAAAGAATTCTACGCATCGGTGCTGTATTGGGTTCGGGTGTTATATTCCAGTCAGGAAACCAATAAGTATGACTGATAGTTCGGGAACTATCAATCGTACTTACAACAATGAAAACTGCTCTCTCACTCAGGAAGGAGCTTTTCTTTTCTGAAGATAGGAGCAAAGCTTCATCGGAGATCATTTTATTCGATTTTATTTCTCGTTGTCTTTCAGCATACGAAAAATTTTACAATCTTTGATTCCTTCTAATGCAATTTGCTTAAATTTTGCAAAGCTTTATGTAATAATTTCTCTGCGTTTATGTGTATTCCTATGTGTATATTTTTGTCAATGTCTGAATGCATTCTCATTTCAGTTTTTGAGTTGCAATGCTGAAGTTTATTATAAAGAAATCTCTAAAAGATTTTTCAAATTCAAATTTTCACCCGCTTAATGAACGCCTTATTCAATGATAAATATAATCTAACAATTCTTGTCTAATACGTTTGTAAATGAAATATCGAATATATATATTTCGGCTTATCGCATTCTACAATTCCTTTCATCAATGCATTAATTTTCATTTTGCATTTTCGTTTTAAATATTTTTTTAATCAACTAATGGTGAAAAGAGAATTTATTATGAGATATTTTGATGAGATCAACTTTACTAAAACGTTTCTTGGCTCATCTTTTTTATTGTATCGCAAAATTACTCAATTGTTTCAGCTCATCGATCATAATTACCCACCCACTCCCCCTACCCACAAAAAAAAAATCTCCACCCATATCTATAGGCATGCTAGATGAGAGATGATTTGGGATGAAAATTTATACGACGGGGGATTTGAAATAGATACCGCTTAAAACGTTGATGCGGATATCGAATTTTTTTTTTCTAGATGTAAGCACAGCCTTAATGCTAGCAATTCAGCGTCATCAACGTTCTAATTTTCGAATTAAATTCCATGATTTTAGAAGAATAGACAACGATCGAGCAGATGCACCAACATTTCGAATGCAACATTTTTCAATCAGCGAATAATTCGCACAAAAGAAATGCCCTTGACCAGTTTCGCACTAAACACTATGCCATCGTCAACTTGTGTCATACGATTGTCGAGCACTATGTTTAATGAGTGTCGCCCTATTTAAATTGCCGCCTGACGAAGTTGACCGATTTTTTTTTCCGTCCATTATAAGAAATATAATTTCACGCAAAAAATTGAAGTGAAATTTGAAACTTTTGTTGATAATAATTTTAGAATAATCTATTAGAATGTAGCGGGGGATGAGAGTATGAGGTATATGGGAAATTTAATCAAAATTTTCGCGCAATTTTCGAATATTTTTCAGGAATTGATCGAAATCGATAGAATCGACAATCTGATCAATCTGAAAGGTTTACGGATTGTACATAAAGTCGATGATGGTTCATCAGGATTGCTCGCTTGTCAGAGGTTATCGAGGATCGGCGATGAAATTGTTGAGCAACTTGTCGAATGGACTAAAATGTTGCCATTTTATCATGAGCTACCTGTTGAAGTGCATACACATCTGCTTACGCAACGATGGGCTGAATTGGTCGGTTATGCAGTGAATTTTCAAAATCTTACGCATCTTCAATGTGCCCTTCATTCTCAACATCTGGAGTTGTTTGATATTAGATTATGCGCATTTATCTTTCTTTAACGATGCCTGGGGATGTGACCTTTGGAACAGGTGGCAGTCAAAGTAGTAGTGTTGCTTTACCTAGTGTTATCTTACCTGGTGTTCTTTTAACTGGTCTTATTTTAGCAGCCATTTGGCATCAATTTTAACTTGAGTGGCGAATATTTAATTCATTTTGCGTTTCTAGTGAGCACTAGCGAACACCACTTCCCAAAATGTTCATCTCGTATTCAAATATTATTTTCGTATTTTCTCTTTTATCGCTAATATATTTGAAATTGAGCTGTAGAACTCAATAAAAATATCTTCTTAATAGAAGAGCACTTCATCCTGAAATATAAGTTAACAGTTGTTTTTTTTCGCAGAGGTTAAGAATGAACAGATTTTTTTTTAAAATGCATCTTCTATCCATACATCCTAAGTTTCGCCATCGACGTTGGTTGGGGGTACTCATTCATTGTTTGTGAAAACGCCTATTTAGTGAATAAAAATTTTCCATCTATAGGGGAGCTGCGAATATGTAATTGCAAATTCCTAGGTTTTTTTTTTGCTTTCCTGAGTGATTTCGGTTTTCTCGGCTGAACTCAACAATGAGTGCGACTGTAACCTATCTAGCTCATATCTTCGGTCATGTTCATTCGATAAATCATCATCATTGAGCTAAGCTGATGAGTAAACATTCTTTGAATCCATCCTGTGTCTTAAATCGACATGACGACTCATTTAGATTCAAACTGATATATCTAACTTTAAAATATTATAATGTTTCAATAAAAAAGCAAGCTAATGCATCTATACTTTTAGGTGCTTTTATCGGCATGTTATTATGCAACATCAACTGCATCCACATCACAGGATACTCTTCCAGTTAGTTCGACAACCGTTGAGGGTAACGAAGAGGTCTCTTTCGCCGACTCGTCTATAAACTTACAGTTACTACAGAAACGACTCAGTGCCGTTATGGGCAAAGAGATTCCTCTAGAACACGTGAATAAGTACGTTTCGCTTTCACTTTCCGATATATATATATATATATATATATATATATATATATATATATATATATATATATATATATATATATATATATATATATATATATATATATATATATATATATATATATATATATATATATATATATATATTTGCAATTTCCTTCAAAACAATTTACCAGTCACACTGCTAAATATGCAAACCCTCAGTTATATGGCAACAAATAAAATTTCAGGTTCTTTTTCTTTTATTTATTAGCAGCATTTTAGTTGTTAAGTACCATTTGATTTAGATTTTTATTCAAGATCATATAGGTCATCGGTTTTTTTTTCTTGGAAGAAATATTGCAGGGAAGCAGGCCCTTTGGTCGAGAAATTTACCGCTTTGCTATATTCATTCAGTCGACTCAAAATAACACTTGAAGCATATGTGTGTCTTAAAGCGATAACTCTCCTTCATTATACACTACCCAATTACGGTAGGTTGATTTTCTAAGGAATGCATCAAGAATGAAAACTCTACCGGAAATTAATTTTATCGAGTAAATTACTTATTTCAACGATACGATTAATCATTAATTACAATCGCTAATTGAAGTATTCATTTATTCGACTTATAATTATTTATTGCCAATAAAACCGGAAATTTACGCTGTTCTATCAATAAAGAGGAAACAATATCTTTTATTAGATAATAATTTTCAGCAATATATAGGACTCTAGTTGTTTCTAAAAAAAAAAGTCAAACGATATCTTAACGCTAATGAAACTAAAATCATGTGGCGATGAGTCAAACACCATCAGAACTTATGTGAAGAAACTTGACGAATAGAGCGCAAAGCGGACACAATTGAGAAAGATAAAAATACGTCTTTCACTCTTTTCTCAGAGCGGATTCTAAAATTTGCATATTAATTTTTCTGCTTCAGTTCGACCGCTTAGAGACGGGGAGATGGAGGGATCGGGATATACTCTCCAATGTGAAATAAATCCCTCTCAATTTTGAGGGTTCTTATAATGAGAGGTCTGCTTACTAAATCCTCAAGTTACATATAATATAGTGCTTTATGTTTAACACATTTAGCACTATAGTTTAGCACCATATATGGCCATCTCGTGACGATTTTACGCTCTATACATTTTCCGTTCCTCTCTCTCTCCAACAGCGTTAATATACTTCTAATATTCATTACAGTTTTGATTTGCAAGCTTAAATGCGAACGTCCAACTTTTCAACAACTTAATCAATGCATATATTTGTAGAATTTCAAAATAAAATCGTTGCATACGAAAAATCAATTTCGAATAAATTTCAATAAGTTTCAATAAATATGAACAATATAACACAAAAATGTTTTATTCTTATATATTTATTTGCTGAGTATAACATATGTTAGAATTTCGAAAAGATTGGATCGCTGATGTGTTTATGCATTTTCCTCTTCACTTATACGCCTATTGAAATTGTGTTCAACCTATCTAATTGCTAATGACAATTTATCAATTAAATTTGCATATTCAATAACATCATCGATCGATGACTTTATTACCATATCGGCATAGACATTTATATATTTCGTAACACAGATGTATTATGAAATTATGAAAGCACTTGTTATACAAGTACCTCTAACCACAGACTATAGCAAACTGAGTAAGAATTAGTAAGGACGTCGAAAGTAAGCAAAATAACTATGTGCATTTGGCCTGCCTATGTTCTGGACCTTAGTCGCTGATACGAATACATGGGTTATGCGTTGACGAAGGTGTCAGTGGAGTGACCAGTCGTTGTATGGCGCCGCTGCAGCAAAAACGAAGAAAGGTCATTCGGCAATCGAGCAGCTTGCGCCATAATAGAGGAAAGCAAAAGCGGTCTATGGATTGATCCCTGATAGAGTGTTCATGTTGGGAAGTAGGAATTTTTCGGCACTCTAGTCGGTTTTGTTCAGAGTGCTATACTTGCAACCTTGACTAATTACGAGGTTACTTTGAATTACTTTCAATTACAAGGTCATCATTATTCATAGGTTTCGGCGATATTATGGATATACTTCACAATACGACGTTCACCTTCTTTTTGAGGAACTGATCATCTGTAGACTTAAAATAACTGCAGTTAATGTGATTATCTGGCTAGGAGAGGGACCGCTCAATCACAGATTAAATTTATGTATTGCGTAAAATTTCTGCAGAATGTTATTGCATAAATGATGAATTAACATATTTCACTTGTTTCGTAATGCATTAGTTTTTTTTTTTCGAACATACAAATTCTATTTCTTCCACAAGCGGATAGTTTTTTTTTAATGGACGTTCGATCGATCACGAGGTGATTCGTTAATTATGCATCACAATTAACATCGAAATACTAAACGTTTATCATTCCCCCTCTTAGAGTTTTGTTCTGTCGGAAAAATGGCGCAAAAATGCTTCATAATTGAATCATTTTTGAAGTGATTTCCTAAAATTTTCCAGCCATGAACAAATTTTTCAAGTGATCTCAGGTTGCGTGAAATGTCCCTGGAATTGGACATTTTTAAAGGATGCTAAAATTACAAACATCTTTAGCCAGAATTTACCTTCAGCTTGGGCGAAAAATCATCATCGAGACGGGTAAGAAATTGCCCGTCGGTTAGGTAATCTGCAATGTAAAATTGAATGCAAGAATTCTCGGAAATGCTTAAGAATGAGACCTTTCATATCTTATTTTGAAGCAACGCCTCAATAGCGCATAAAAAGTGCGACGCCCTTCAGTCGCATTGCTTTTCGATCCGGCTTGCAGATATAGCCTGCAGACATTTAACAGTTATTTCAGCAGATACGTAGGCATAGCCGTTAAAATAATTTTCAAAAACAAGCCAGTTTTGCAAATTATTTCTATGCCCGCATGTCTGCAACCGTTAAATCACTCTTCCAACTTAATTTCAACTTAGGACTGGCTAAGTAATTACTTCCCAGGTCTGTCGTTCTACGCGAAGAATAACTGCCGATCCGTATTTATGGATATAGTCCTGAAGAACGACAGAGATTCTTTTAAAGAAATTATAAGCATATTCCCGTTGTCAAAAATTTTACTTTCTGCTTTCATTTTTGTATGTTTGAACGATTAGAAAAATTCCAACGCAATTTTTGCATTAGACTATTGCCGAGCCATTTGATTCTTCGAATAAGCGACTAATATACACTCATTATATGAGCAAATTTGTTTATCTCTCAAAAACTTTTTTCAACAATTATTCATTGTCGCTATCGACGCGATTCTATTGAAAATTCTTTCATCATTTTATATTTTTTGATAAGAGTTTCACTCTAACATATTTGCACGTAAATAAAATTTATGGAACGATCATTATGGAAGAATTCCACGATGAAAACTTGCGACTCTAAAAAAAAAAGTAGCAATATGGAATTCAGAAATTCCAAAGAAAAAAAAACCGGTTGGCGGAATAAATTGAGCATTTAGCATCATGCCAATAGTTTGTGAACGTATCACATTCTTTGAATGTATGATTGGCCTTCGTAAGATGTTCTTCTAGAGCGAGAATAACATTTTTTTTTCTCATCATTTACTTCTCTGTTCAAATTGCACTATAACCCTGAGAGAGTTTTTTTCTCTTGTGCACTTTTCATTTAAAAAAAAAAAAGTTTCATGGATGTGTTCATATTTGCACGGTTCGCCCATGAATGCTTTCAAAAAAAAAAAAAAAACAAAAAAAAAACAATAAAATAAAGAATGCAAGATAATAATGTCAACAGCTGTTGAAATGAAATCAAAAATACTATTTTGAGAGAAAATAGAGAAACTTTTAGGAGAGCTAACATCATATGTGCTTTTTCACTTCATTTATCTGGTCGACCGGTTTCATAAATTACACAAAATAGAAAATAAAATAAAGAATGCAAGACAATAATGTCATCATTCTTTTCTCTGAACACGCGCACAACTTTTCCATGAAAAATCGGTTTTTCCATAGTCAAACTTTAAAAACGTAAAAGTTTAACTGACATAAATTGCACACAAAATTTTCAGCAATTTCAGATATCCACACCTTTCGAAGGTAATAGGTTGATTTGAACGGCAACATATGCAACCGTGGTATAAGCTCACATAGGTATCAAGAATTCTATGATATGCATTATACCTTCCAAATTTTTAAAACTCCGATTACTATTGGTTACCTCGTTGAAACTACCGGAAAACAATGGGGATATAATCGCAAGCAAATATATACACAAGAGTAAACGCATAGACGAACAAATCTAAACATTAGCATGACGTCATCGTAATGCACTTTGATAAAGTAATTTTTCAGTAGTGTTAAATAATTAAAAATTATTCAAAATGCTCTGCTTTAGCATACCATTCAATTTTAGAGGTTATTTTGGCAGTTAACTACTCACTTTCTCGGTGCATTCGATAAGAAGAGAAATTGTGCGTATTGAATCTTTCAAAATGCTGTACTTGATTGGTGCGAAATTTCCATATAAACATACTGAATAAATAAATTATATATATATATATATATATATATATATATATATATATATATATATATATATATATATATATATATATATATATATATATATATATATATATATATATATATATTGCTGTGCGCAGTCCACTTACGAACAACTTGGCCTAAAAGTGCAGTTCCTCGTTGCACAGTAGGTGAATCGTATTTGAGCGTTCTTAATTAAATTTAACTAGTACATTTATCGTTAACATCAAACAGTAATCACACCTATGCGAGAATTAATTGAACGTAAACGATGAATAATTCACCGTGTAGGTCATCGCGGCATTTTGAAAACGCTCGCAATATACGAGAATCGTGTGTTATTTTTTATAATATCATCAAGGTGACCGTGGATTTCGAGGTTATTGGTTCCAGCAACGTTCGGAGAAAAATTGTTTTGTCTGTGGCTAAAGTCAAAAAAATTTGTGGAATAAAGGCGTTTCTGGAATTATGGATATCTGAATGATTATCTGTAGATGTGGAGGATTCGATATTATCAGCGAGAGCAATAAAATTGCTATCAAATAGGGCAAACTCGAGTTGATCGTTGATGAAAGACAATAAACTCTTGACGAAGTCCTCTTCTGACTTATTTATATTCATGAATGGAGGCGTCTAAATGCATCACATTGATGTATGCGACTCAAAATTGCAAGGCAAATAAAACACTAACGGCATAATACTGTTGGATTATTTTGAAGAAACAATTTCGTTAGGCGAACAGGAGGAAAAGCTATTGATATTTTGAATTTTTATCTATATTTTTTTAAATACATCAATTTTAATTTGAAAGAAAAAAGAACGAAAAATTTTAACGTCAAATTCGGCATGCAATCGATTTAAATGTGTTGGCCATAAATGAATTCGAATGAATTGGCCATAAAAAGTTCAAACGATTTGGCCATAAAATATTCGAACGAGTTCATCATAAATGGATTTGTAAGCGTAGGCGAGATGAATTTTTTTTTTAGCAAATAGCAATCTATAAAACACAATTATTCACATTGGATCTTGCTCGTAATTCAATTACGACAACGTTCCGAGGTTGAATATTGCTAGAAATATAACATGATGTTTGCCATAAGAATTTCCTAAATTTTTCGCCACGAATTAATCTTTGTTTACCTTTTATCATATCATTTGATCTTTAATATCACCTTATATCACTAATGCCTAAAAAGATATTCACCTTTTTTTTTGCATTCCATACTATAGTGTTTAGGCATATTGAATGAATGCATTTGATTTATTCACTCATTATTGGCTTCTTGAATGATGTAATTGTTTTTGACTTTCAATAATATTTCATATGATGTTGGCGTCGATGCAAAAGAATCACTTATGCAAACGGCATATATTCGTAAAGTCACGATTATACAGGATCAATTCGTTAAAGCATTACAAATACATCTTAGTCAACATGAAAATGGCGCACGTTTAACCGATATTCTTACATGGTAACGTTTATGAACGCTTATTTTGCATATGTTTACATAACAAGATTATTTATGATTATGATGGTTTGAGTAGATATTATTTAAATTTTTTAAAAATATTTCTGAATTAAATTGCTTGAATTAGAAATCCTATTCG
This sequence comes from Ascaris suum, assembly GCA_013433145.1. Classification (NCBI taxonomy): domain Eukaryota; kingdom Metazoa; phylum Nematoda; class Chromadorea; order Rhabditida; family Ascarididae; genus Ascaris; species Ascaris suum. The sequence continues at coordinate 12,875,360 of CM024169.1, read as the reverse complement.
CATTTCCTAGAATCACTATATGATATTTTGTCTTGAAACATGTTTAGAAATTTCCGTTTTTCGCCCCAATCTTTACGAGGCTTTTATTCATATAGGGCTTGCCTTTTACGAAGGCTATAGCTGTGCTAGAAATGTGAACTCCGAAAAGCTTTGACAGATCCGTATTTTTCCGGTGAATTTGATGCTGCTAGGAAAAGGGAAGGGGGATCTGAAGAAGGGCGAAGCTTGTCGTATTTCTTCTATACGTTAGTCGCAAAATTTCCCTAAAAATTTCCCTAATGCTTCTATTCAGGAAAAAGAAAAGCTTCTTTTCATAGGTCTATATTCGAGAAGGAATATTATTTCTCGACCAATTGATCTTTAATTAACCGCAATTGTGTATATTAAATGGTATAAATATCGAATATACTATTATGAATCAATACTCTCCAATATGACACCTCTCAAATAAGATTAGAGAAATAATTTTCTCGAGATGATGTGAGAATAGAAAAAAAATTAATTCATTTATTAACTTCATATGATTTATTCGGATAATTTCATTTATAGAAGACTTCAAAACTTTTCATGAATTTTTATTAAGATGTCGTTTTTCTCCTCTCATTTATGATATCACTCAAAATTTAATTCGATTTTATTACCTCATTTATTTCATTTATATCCTCAAATATTCGTAATTTAGAATTATCGGTTGTTGGAGATTTTATTTTCAAGAAAAAAAAAAAGAAGCAATTTATCAATTCATCATATTTTTCATCACTCTCTATTAAAGTTGTATGATCTCTTAGTTTTTCATATCTATTTGATTTTATCATTATATTTTCCATTTCAGGTTACCATTATTACATTCGGCTTCCTCTGTATTACTTCATAGTAAAATGTTCTATGTACCATTTCTTATCTGCAAAAATCCTCAATGTTTGGCACTTACATCGATCACCGATAGTAATACAGGGTCGGATGAACATCACGCATCAAGCAGTTGCTGATATATACATGTTTGTGATTTTTTTCAATTATTTATAAATCGTTGGATCATATCGGTTATTTCGTCATCAATTTCGGGTGTCACCCCTCATAAGATCCTTATCAAAGGTGTGCAAATTATAGGACATCGATGTATTTTTGGCAGGTGCGATTTTGGAAAACTCCTAAGTTTATGCTCAAACTTTTGTACTTTCTCAGGTAAAGCTATAAAACTAGCAGCTATAAATCATTAGAATTTTAAGAAATTTCAATAAATCATCGGTAGATGAGAATTCAATTATTGAGTAAAAAAAGGTGATTTTTTTTTTTGTTTTGTTTTCTTAAAAAGGAATGAACCATGAAATCTATGTACTTCCATTTGGCCGTTGATGATCCAACCTTTTGAAGCGGAATGCTTTTTGTGGCTACATTTACTACTAGGAGTATTTAATAGCGCGGTACTTTCATAATGAATTTTGACTTCACCATTATCCTCTTGAATCGTCGCCGGGAACGAATAAGTTCCCGAAAAGGTAAATTATACCCGTGTCGTTTAATAACGATTCTTACAATCCAACATATTAACCCCTTTCCATCCCCCTCTCCTTTCTTGAAAATATACGAAGACAACATTAATATCATCTATTCGCACAAATTCGAAATTTCCAATTATAATGATCTCATCGTTCCGATTACGACGACGTTTAATTGGCTTTATTTCGAAATTATCTTTGCAATAAAAATTTCGCACTATCATATTTCAAAATTTTCCCATCATCTAGTGAATTCCTCCTCATACTCAATAATTGTTTTTTCTTTTTCTTTTTTTTTTTTTTAAATTTCGCTCATTCTATTCAGTGATCTTTATTTTTCACTTCACAGTCATTCTATGTCTTTCGATGTCTTTCAAATATTTTTTCATTCTTTTTTTTTTTGCAAAAATGTTAATATTTTATCATAAATTAATTGTTAATTTGTAGCATGACTATTATCACTGCCGTTTTATTTGATGCCTCATTTATTATATTATTGTCGCTTCTCTTATTTTCCTTTAGGTTTATTGCGTTTAGTTTATTATCATTGTAATAATGTCAAATAGTATTTCATCCAAAAAAAATTGGTAGTCATTGCGAAGGTGATGATGTCATCTGACTTCAGGTCTTATCTGACTTCAGGTCTCAATTTAAGAAACACACAAAAAAAAAACAAGACATTCTGGTAAAATGTCTCACTGCTCTTTGATATGCAAAAAAAAAGAAAGAAATGTCAACCCCTAAAATGTGCAATATGCGTTTAGTGAAGTATTCTGAGGGTAGAATATTATTTCTTCCGTTGAGAACAGAACCAGTTTAGTTGAAGAAGTGTGGGGGCGGGGGTGGAGTTGGAGGACGGAGAGGATGTGAATTTGTAAAAAGGGGACATTTCTGTCAAAGAGGCGAGAAATGAAGAACGATGACATTTAATGCGTAGACTAGATTATTTAGCCCAATGAAAGAAGATAGCATAAAATTTGCGTTGCGGTTATTCATAAGTTATTCAAAGGCTTGATATGATTTGTTGGAATTTTTTTTTTTTTGATACAGTTCTTTGAAATGAGCAGTGATATGAAGTGGATGAAAATTGTCCCCCTCCCCCACCCCCCCCCCCCCCCACTTTCCCCTTCCAATATGTCCTGTTTCGGTTTATCGCATAAGCGTCCTATTTTCTAGGTAAATTCAAATTTTAATACCTCTGAAAAGATTTCAATAATAAAATATCCTTAGCTTTGATACAAAAACAAAAATAATTCAGCTCACATTCATTTTGAAAAAAAAAAATCATTTTTCTTCTCCAAAAAATTCTATGAAAAAAAAAAGAAATATCCATTAAAAAAAAAAATTCCCATCCGAGTTTATTTCAGCGAAGAAACGATGTCCGTCACCCCTTTTATGCTACCAAATAACATTCACCAAAAATTGTATTTTGAATGCTGTTAATAATTACATATTTGTTTAAATAAATCTTTCATTTCGTTGATGCATTATTATACATCATACAAATCAAATCAACTCATCTCAACGTTAGTTTATGTTAAGTCGAAATTGATATACATCCAGAAAACTATATACCAAATGGTGCAACTCTTTCCATTGGTAATCACCACTACCTTGAACAGGTGTTATTCGAGAAGCGCTACAAAAGTTTCTAGAGGAGAAACCCATAGGGATACTAATGTTAGACAACGTTATCCAAGAAAATCTCCTCAACTGCAAATCTATCATGTTGCTGTTTGGAATTTACAAGATCTCCGTTTGCATCATCATAAATATTATTCATAAGAACCACAAGAGACTGGAAACCGCGCTGCAAGGAGGATTTCGGAATGGTTTTTCAATCACTGCTCATATGTATGCAATTCATCAGCTGGTGGAAAAACACAAAGAATGCTAAGCATCTGTTTGGATTTCTTTCGTTGGTAACAAAGAGGTATTTGATGCGGTCGAAATGTTTGAACTGGTGTAGGTATTCCTGGATCATGTGAACATCTGTGTGGTAGGTGTAGCATTGACCCTCAGCTGTTCATTTGTTTATGTCCTCGTCATTCAGGAAGGGGTTCGATAAGGTGATTCTGCCCCACTAAAACTGTTTACTGAAGGAAATGCTAGAACCCTCTTCAAGAATCTCAGGTAGAATTCAGGTACAAAATCGGCGGCGAGAAGCTAACACTGCTTTTCCCTTAACAGTTGCATAGCCATCTTAACGAGTACAGTGGCACTAGCTGAGACATCCACATGAAATCGAAAGAGATCGGATTTCGAGTGAATATATTCTAAACAAAATGGATGCGTAATAAATTCTATCCTGAAGCAAACACCTCTTTGATAACTATGCACCTATGAAATTGAAGGGAAATCTCTTCGACTCTTCGATCCTACTTGCGACGATATCTGAAGCTGAGGGCTGATCCTTAACAAACGGGTCTAATGAGATGCTAAGGAGAAGGATAGCGTTAAGATATACGGTCACAGTTGGATGTAAAATATCATTTCGCAGTATCGTAGCTTCCCAAAAACACCGTCATCCAGAAAATATATGATCGGAAAAGGTTATGGATACGCTATGTGGCGTAGTTCAAGGATAACCGATGGACCTAGGACTTACTGTTCGTGAATCATCGGATCGAAAGTGTCCACTAAGGAGACGAAAAACTGGAGGAATGGATTCGGCGAAAAAGTGCTCGCTGAAACGTTTCCATTTAAATGTGTCAAAAAGTTTGTGTGCATATTGTGTCGGATTAATTCAGGAAAAGCAAAACAAACAATTCGTCCATCCATAGAATATTCGTAACATTAGCCAATTTGAGTGAAATTTGAATGCAATGCCACATGCTTGCTCTTTTTTTTTTTTTTGGCTTTTTGTGCATTTATATAAGCGGTTGAGCAGCTAAGCGAAAGTGTAAAGCGATGCATATCGTGTCCGAATTGTATTCGAATATTTGATGATTTCTTTTATTCATCTTCAATTTTAATTGAGCAATAATTTTTTAATTTTTCTTTTTTTTTTAAACGACCTAAAAATAAAATTTCCTAATAGGAAAATATTTTTTTGAATATCTGAAATATTTTTTGATAACGAAATATTAAATTTATTATAGAAAAGCATTAAATTAATTCAGAAATTTGTTTCCTTCAAAATGTTTAATTCTCAACGAATGAATATTTGAAATCATTTTCGAGAATAATTGAAATAATCGAAATATTATGCATTTTTTTTCAAAAAAAAATTATTTAAATTTAACGATTCTTTTCATGAAATTAATTTTTTGAAATTTTAGCAAATAATTCAATTGAAAATTTTATTCAAAGAAGATTTTACAATAGTAATTATGAATGGCGTTTTAAATAATAATTGATCGTATGCATTTTTTTTTTTTGATATGATTGATTTCTTATTCATTTCGAAAATCGTGCAGCTCTTGATCCACATCGAAACGCTTCCTATATCCGAATGGATAAAATGGCATTGTATGCTGTAATAATTTATGATTGGCTCTAATTATTCCAATAATAGTTGAAAGCTCATCTATCAAATAAACCTCACATGCTTCTACGATATCAACGCTTGAAATCTGCTCTTTTTTTTTTTCTTATTTAAACCAATATTTTATCTCGAAGAAATTTCTTGAAAGTGTAAAGTTGTTGTGTATTAATATATCGAATAAATTAGTTATGAGATCGTTATCTAAATTATTTCTGAAATTTAGAAGAATTTGCGAATAACTCTTAGAGAAATGACAAAAATTCTTCGTAAAATTATATGCGCAAATTTCTTATAGATTATAAATAGCTTTGAATATTTTAGGAGGAAAATGGATAAATTTAGAGCTTTCATAATATAACACCTGTTATCTTTTGATTTTCATACACCTGTTTCTTATACCTAGTTAAATATTGACGTGAGAAATCTATCAATAGGTATGAAAAAATTGAAAGTGATTAGTGTTTTTTTTTTCTTTCGAAATCATGTTTGATAGTTTATAGATCGTAGGCAACCTGAAATTCGAATGCTGAGCTATCGAGAGGAAATTTGGCATCAGTTGATTGGCGTGAGATTCTCTGCATACTTCTACCGCTCCTGAATAATGCTCCACGTAATGCGTCGGCAGTTGGCAACGTTATGAGTAGAACGATCGAGCATAATAATGCTGAAATTATTATCACCATTATGGATGCGATTATAAAGATATCATCAAAAAAAATAGTGATAAGTTTGTCGCATCCGAATAGATTAATTTCTTAACAATATTAAAAAAAAAGTTTTATTCTTTTCATAAAATTCTTCTTTTTCCTTTTTCTATAAGAACTCATTGCTTAATAGATGAGAATGATATGTTGCAATATACACAACTTGCTTATCTTTTTTTTGTCGGTTCTCTTAAACACATCTTGTCTCAACTCACAAGGTATTCTCCACTCTTCAATTATCCTAGACATTCTCGAAAAGCGAAAAAAAAACTTCCACATTAAAAAAACAAGCATTTTTCCAGCATTTTCACTATAATGCCAGCTGAAATCATTCCAAAAAATGCAATGAATCTCGTTAGAACGCAATAACAGGCAATAGGTACATGAGTATATTCTCATTTTCATGTAGTTTTTAATTAGATTTAAGAGAGGAGTCGAACTTGACCTACGTGAACGGTTGAATCCGGTGAAGAGAATTCAAAACTTCATTCTTTTTTAACGCTGTAACACTCATTTGAAAATAATTAATCACAAAATTTCTATGGCTTCTGTTATCCTTTTTTTTTTCTTCGTGTATTTGAATTTCACCATTGAAGTCATCGTGCGATTATTCATATTTTGGTCTTTCCCTTTGAAAGTAATTCATAGCAATTATAATAACGAAAATAAAACAACTTCTGAGAGGATTTTTTTGAATATCATTTTATGGGAGTTCCTAGAAATATATGCATTTCATTGAGGGTTTATTTTTTTTAAATAAAAATCTTCATAGTTTTCAACTTTGCAGAAATTTGAATAGCTGAAGAGAACGCCGACATTCTAACAAAACAGATTCGAGCATTCAACAAGCCCTCGTAAAACCCACTCAAAACTTTGTGAAATAACCTTAGAGGCATGAATTTATTTTAGCGATAGCTGTATCTCTCCTTTCGCCCTCCTTTCCTCGTCCTCTAAGAACTCAGGCGGATGCATTTTCGACGGGAACTAATCAATCAAGATGAGGTGATAGTGATACATAATAATAATCTCTGAATAAGCAATTGTCTAATTAATCTCGTTGAGTATAGAGCCGATCAAAAAAAGTAGCGAGAAAAAAATCCACCAAAATTAGGTGATTTTCACTCGTTGAGTTCATTTCTTCGAGAATATCACTAATCAACTCATACATAAAATTATGCACTCATTTTTTTCAGGATCACTTCAGGAATTAAGCCCTTCAAAGGATCGCTTTAATGCATCTTTAAAACAACATCATATAGACTAGGGTATTTTTCGATATACGATTTCAAGAAACAGCTCCTGTAAAACACTAAAGTCAGGTAACTGACCCAATATTTGAAGTGCTTACCTGCATTCATACTTCTGTTGTATCTCATCGTTTAGAATGAAGTAAGCAACGTGCCTACAGCCTTAGCTTATAAGCAAATACTGATATTTCTTAGCTCTTATCGTCTCAAGCCACGCCCAAAGATTTCTATCGCTTTCAAGTCAATTACATTATGTAAAGTTAATTAATTGCTCACCTACGTTTCATTAATTTCATTTATGATACATTGTGATCGAATTTCCCCTTTAAGCCGATTTTTTAAATATATTTGAGCATATGAATTCGCTAAATTCATTCTAAATCTCCACGCAAATTCGTTAGTAATGACGCACTAAAAAAAAAATTGACTAAATAACAGGGAAAAAAAAATTTGCCGACGAAAATTAAAGAAGAAATTTTCTCAACAATAACCAATAACTTAAATAAGTTTGATGGTAATTGTCGGATTTTTTTTTGAATTAAACTTGCCGCTTTTTTTTAAAAACTAATTTCGATCGATTAAATATTTATTTATTTCTATTTTCAAAAATTTTTATTCCAACTCAAAAATTCACTCATTTAAAGCAATATTTATGATATATGAGCAATGTAATCGTTCATTCTTTTCAACAATTGGACTATCGTTTTGAGTATATCGCTTGATAAATCCGAAATAATAGTGTATTTGTGTTGCTCTAATAGAAAATTTTAGAAAGAGTCACTTCACGAAGCTGGTATTGCACACAAAGCAACTAAGTGTATTTCAACGCTTGAGTTCAACTATCTCGATAACTTCAATCGGGATTGATCTCTTGAATCATTTTAGGCATTTAGTCCGAATAGCAAGCCTTGAACTTTTATTTCGTGTGAAAAGTTGGATGCAAAAAGCAGAACCTATAACGCTTGCTAGAATCAAATCGACGACTTCTTTCGCAAACTCAAGAAATTCAAGAAATAACATTGATGGATGCCAGCCGATTTTTGGGAGCGAGGCTTGAAGTCGCCTTATATGACACTATGAATCCAATTCACTATCAGAAAGCAGACCGAGGGAAACAAACGCATTACTAAGAGGAAGAAGTGGATGCAGAAGACAAAAGTCTCTACAATATTGATCTAAAATATACATTTAATAAGTTGCTATGTGTTTAGAACTCCAAAAAAAAAGGGAAAATACAGTTAAAGAAGAGTGTTAGCTGAAAAAAAAAATTTGCAATTTTTTTTTCATTTTTCAAAGCGGAAATATAATCGATGTTGAAATGTTTCGAATCTTTGCAAGTTTTCAACAAGGGCGCAAAGTGACTCTCACTTTTATAGAAAATAAATTATGCGTCGTCTTATATTTTGAAATGCTCATTCATATTTCTAACGTTCTTCTTCATCAATTCTTTACAATACTGAAATTATCACTAAAATTGAATAAAATCACCTCTCTTTCACTTCTTCGTCTCTAACTTTGGGTCTCGGATTGTCAATAGTTTTTAAATTCTCTGATGAAACCTTTCGAATGCCAACAACTCTTTATTAATTACAGTGATTTCGTGAATGTCCTGCAAAAAAAAAAAAACGATAGTTATGACTATTACATTTCTAATCTATCATTGATTTATCCGGTTGATCATGGATTGCGGCTAGTCCAAAACTGCACTGGAGGGCTGTATTCTTGCTAAACCTATACCTAGGATGAGGTAATTTATTGTCAAAAGGGGAAAAAAAGCATCGAGATCATACCGACCGATGCTTAATTAAGACATTTTGCAGAACATTCACTTGCGTATATTGTACCAATTTGGAATTGCAATTGATTTCGCAATTGAGACACGCTTTGCAAAACGTCAGCCCCATTGTGTTGTAAATTCCTCAATTTTGTAACTGTAAAAAAAAAGCGCAATTTTGAAAGAAAAGTTCGCTTGCGAATACTTAAATATTTGCAATACTTGCAATTTGCAATACTTACTTAATAGCAATTCGAGAAGTTGAGGTGAACGATATGAGCTGGAAAATGTTTAAATTATTGTTATTGTTCTTTAAAAATTATTACTAGAGGGATTTTTTTTGATAAGGACGACGAGCAAATTAAGCATTGGTGCTTTCGCTAAAATTATGAATATTACGAATTCATTATAAACGGAAACTATGGGAATTTCTATCAAAACGAAGGAAATTGCACACATTTGAAAAGTAATTTCGTTCGAGGGAATTCGATACTTCAACACTTCCGCCTCTTCGCCATTTTCCTCCCGTCCCCGCGCCCCTCTTCCCCACAATATTCCATTATGACTGTAGGTCTGGTTATAAGGCAGCAATGGCAGTTGGTCCGTATAGATCAATATGAAGCAGGGTAGCAGGGTTTGTTTTCTTGAGGCGGTTCACTTCAAGTATGGGAAAGTGTAGTCAGTAGAAGATTTGTTAGCAAGGAATGGGCTAATAACCAAGAAATCAAGGAACATCGTATTCGGCAAAGATACAACAAGACTTATAATCGAGATTTTTATGGGATTTCTGTTATGCAAAACAACGCACAAGAAACTTCATTTTCTCGAGAATACGAAAAAATCTTCGATGAAATTTGCAAAAAAAAAATTTTTTTTCACTCGTAAGAGCCTTATATTCTATTAAATCTCTTCCATTGTGGTCATTAATTGCGATTGCAATAAATCTGTTAAGATTTTGCATCTTCACATTTCGATATTTGAATGGTGCGCTAAAAAAAATTCGAAAATTTAATGAATTCAACTTGTTTATATTATAGATTTTAAAAAATACGAAAAAAAAACGAATGGAAAAAAGTCAAGTGTAAGCAACGAACGTTATGCAAAATTTTTCAACGTCTAAATCATTCGTAAAGATTGCATTGCAAATTGCAAAAGCCTCATTGTTTCTATGAAATAACAATACGAATATTAACATCACATGCGCCTATGAAATCGCAACTACTTTGATTAGCAATTAATTCATTTTGCAATGCAATTAATTGATTTGCAATAGTGATAATATATACTAATAGTGATATGAGGTAATTTTTTTGCAAATTATAAGTATATTTATATTTAAGTATTATATTTATATGTATATTTATAAGTATATTTTATGAGTATATTTATAAGTATATTTATATTTATATGAGGTATAAGCAATTATAAGTAAACTATGATAGTTTATATTTAACGATTGCTTTTTATTTAATTCAAATCTATAAAAATTGAAATGAAAAACCTACAAATAGAAATTGGAGAAATATAGTGGAATTTTCAACGCAAAAAGCAATCATTCAAATCATTTATATGCATATTCAACGAAATTTTTTTTGTATACAATAGAAATTTCATTTCTATTTTAGTTTATTATCATTTTGAAGAAAAAAAAACTTTGCTGAGAAAATCTCACATATTATAGGAAAAATGCCTTCATAAAAAAAAAAAAAACACATAAAAATGTTTTCATTAGAGAACGTAAACGATAAATGAATACAATAATAGCAATAGTGATATATAATTTAAAAAATTCATTAAGAAAAATTTACGAAATCGAATGTGACAGTCGGATCGCATGAAATCCTTACGATTTTCTTTTTTTTTTTTAATCATCTCAACGTTCGGATTGCAAAAATGACAATTTCTATTTTATAAGGTAGCAGAATTCAGCTATACAGTTCAACAAATTAGTTTACTTGATAGCTTATGAGTAATAGTTTTGAATATATGATATCATCATTTATTCTTTTAGGAGAGGAAACTTGGTCGTTCAAATCAAAGATGCTGAATTTACAAGAAGCCTTATTCGGATCCTAGTTAGATGCTTATTCAGAATAAAGATATCCTACAAAAAATAACAATTTAATGAGTATTTAGGAATAAGTATGCTTAATATTAAAAAATATTAAAAAATATTTTCAAACTCGAAATTAGAAGCTTCAATGAAACGATGGCATTGATTATTTTATCGTTATATACTTGCGCTTGTAACGCAGAGCATGCGGTAACTACACGCTCAATGTTAGCTTGTCGTTTATTGTAAAAACTACTCTTGATGAAACTAGCAAACGTGGGTTTTACATTCGATGGGAGATTTGTTTGCCCACATCTCGACATCCTCGATGCCTCTATAAGAGGGGCGTTGCTAACTGCCGGTTAGCTTCACAATATTCGAGGAACTAGTCCCCGGAAAGTTGACGACGACCAACGATTTTGTCCGCCTAGCTGAGTAGTGTCTCATATCCACCTCTAGCAGCTTCATCAGTGCTACCGCATCGGCTCAGCTTGTATAATCGTCCGCTTTAACTTCGTCGAGCAATGGAGGTTAGTTCGACATCTCTTCAATTAAGCTTTGTTCAAGTAACAGTCAACTACCTCACCTATTGTTATCTATTCACCAAATTTTCCTCCTCATATTCCCGATATATATATATATATATATATATATATATATATATATATATATATATATATATATATATATATATATATATATATATATATATATATAGTTGAAAATTTGTATATGTAATATGTATAAAATTTAGTATATAAATGTAATATATGTATATAAATGTAAATGTAATATATGTATGTGTAATATAAAATAAAAAAGTATACATATGTATATATATAAAATTTAGCGTATGTTAAATTTAAATTTGTTTATGCGTTGAAAATTTGTTTGTTCTCGTTTCTGCTTGCATTCTTTCAAATATAAATGCCAACTCAATAGAGAACAATCGAAGATGATTGCACAGTCAAGTTTAACAGCCGAGCGAGAAGGTGTCATATTAGAAAAAGTAAATATAAATTTAACCCCTAACTCTCATCCTCAGTTCACTTAAAATGTACATAGGAATGAAGAGATGAATGCAATGATAAGATAATAAACGAGAAAGAGCGTTTTAGTGAAAGACATTTTCTCTTTTCAGTTCCTAGCCGGAAAATTGCTCAAATATCCAAAGAAAAAAAAAACTTTTATGCCAAATTCAGAAAAATGACCTCTAATATATGTATGATTGATTGGAGAAACAAATTAGAATATGAAGTTGAACCATATCGATTACTTTTAGACAAAGCTTGATTTGCAAATTTTGTGAAAAAAAAAATATTAGAGATTAGTGAGAAAGCATTATTTTTACAACTTAGACATATAGTTTCTAATATATTTTGCTATCGTTGGAAAATAAACTTTCCACAATATTATCATCTCATTTCTCACTCAGCTGCAAATTCTTAGCGGGAATGGAAATCGATAGAACAATCGAATCGAACCGATAGTCGTCATTGTGTACCAAATAGTCGCAAGTTTCCAAATTGTTAGCGAAAAATTCCTGAAATTCATTCGGAATGAAAAACAGTAAATTCCGTCAACGAAAACGGAGACGATCGATTAGCGGGAAGGACGGGTAAAAACTGCCCCCTCTATGGGAAAAAAAAATGCTAGTGAGGAATTCAACATGCAGCCAGCATTACTGTAGCGTGGTGTATTGAGAAAACTGTTCTCTGTGAACATTACACTTCTCTCTGACCTCCTAAAATATTTCAACATACCGCTGAAACAAGCTACTTGGTAAAAAGTTCTCTTTCTCTCTTTGCTATCTGCCAGTTTCTTTCTCTCTTTTCTCTCTCTTTGCTCACTGCCAGTTTCTTGTTCTCTTTTCTCTCTCTTTGCTAACTGACAGTTTCACTAGTCAAATATACTAAAGTTCTAAGGAAAACGACTTTATACCTACCACCTAGAGCACTGATCATTGGAAAGTTAAATAATATTAGAATTTATGCTATGCCATCCCGATCCCTCCACCCAATAAATCGTAGTTTTAAAGAAATATGATAAAGGAATCGATTTGAAATCCCGAATCTTGGAAAGTAAGAAACAGATCACGATTCACGGGATAACTAGAGTGGAGCGAAGGAGGTAAGAAGAGGAAAAAAGACAAGGATGCGAGAAAGCAAATCATTACGATTGTTTAAAGTCAGATGATCCATCGTTTCTCACAATTTGCAGAATTTTCCGGTCAGGAAAAAACAGCATTGACATAAACGTTTACTTTAAATAAATATAGATACTCGCAACTTTATAATTTTGCTCAGCAAAAACACACTGCTCATCAAAGGTATTTAGGTGAATTTTTTAGTGAGAGTAAACCGAAATGCAATACAACAATTCGGCAAGGTGGTCTAGCGAGTGCACTGAAATGAAATATTTCAGGAGGATCGTGAAAATGAAGAGCAGCAACCGGTTAAGCGGAAGTGGAACCTCGAACAGCTTAGAGGTGGACATGCATTCCTATCGATGCAAGCAGCCACCAATAGATTCGACTCCCAAAAAGGCATGACAGCACCTGGAATGCCCAGATGGAATATCACTAGAGATAAGCATCTTGGGTCAGTGAACTCTCTTATATGCTTATCCTCTTCATGATTTACAACATTATAAACCCCTATTATGCATTTTGCGAGCGAGAAAACTCTGCATTCTTCATCACATACCACCAGTAATCAACAAAGATCTCTGTGGATCTTTAACGGTTGTCAGCTTGTTGTATGCGGTTTTTTTTTAAAGGGAACTTCTGTGTTATGCTTATTGTCTCTTGATCATATTGAAACTTTTTAAGCTTAATGTTGAATGAGAACATTGTTCTTAGATATATGAGCCAAATTACAAGTCTTTGTTGCAGTAATTTTTTTATCGGTCACAAAACTTGAAATGAATTTGATTTAATAGAAATGAACTATCAGGGATTTGAGGAATTCTTCCAATAAGGAAGTAATTCTTCTAATGTTAGCATCCGATTGAAAGCAATACTGCAAAATTTAGCGATACAAAGATACCAAATCAAAAAAAAAAATGAAGACATAGGTATAACGTTTATGAAGTAGTATAGCTGCAAAATATTTTCGGTAGGTTTATTTCTTGAACGTATTGAAGAGGTTTACATGCGCAAAAAAAAAAGAGCTTCTTGTGCTTTGAAAGAACCAAATCCCATGATCATTACCGCATTCAACTGAAAGTCTTCTACAAAAACATCGATGAGCCAAAAGCTCTGGCTCTTGATGATATTAAAATTACACACTTCTAGGTTTATCGAACCTAATCGTAAAAGTGAAGAAGTACTTCGAGCACAATGTGGTACCAATCAATATGCATCACAAAAAGGTCGGTTCATTGCTTAGAAACATCGTTTCCACTAATAAAGTAGAATATTAGATAACTAAGTATTTCTAGAATTTCGTAAAAATTTATTTAAATGAAATTTTTCTACAATGCTTAATTAGATTGATTTAATTGTTGCATATATCTATTAAATCATGTAATTTATATTTACTTGAATCGACAAAACATTCATTACGAATAAATGTCTCCTCATATCACTACCACTTCTGTTTAACTGAAGTTGTGAGATAGCGTGAAGATGAGGGCTTAGGCTCGTCTCCTACCCGTCGGATACTGACGAGTCGATTCATCGTTGTTCCATGTGACTTGCTTCACCGCCCGCGTCCCGATGAGATCACTGGTCGGAATGACTCGGTAGGACAAAGTCAAAGAGTTTGCTCGGAGCCCTCGTAAAACCGACCGCGCACTAAGCAAAACTAAACGATGAATGAAATCATATAATTAGACTGTTTAAATATCTTTATTTATTAGATACGAATTTGTTTTCAATTTTTGCAAAATTTTTCAACAAAATGAGTGCGAAAATTATTTTCACTCATTGGATTTCGAAAATGAAATATCGTTAAGAGATAAAATGCTTTTTATAAGTCATCATTTATTCGCTATGACAAGATTTATACTTTATACCTGTAAAAAATTCCGACTTTATATGCAGTTTTATCACCTGTTTCTTTTTTTCCTCTATGAATCCTTTGAATAAAACTGCATAATAATAGAAATAATTACTAACGAGAAATTTGAGTAAAAAGAATCCATTCTAAGATCCGTTATGAAAACATATATCGCCAACAGAGTATGTCAGGTATTTTATGCGGTTAAATATCCGATTTGATTCCTGAGTTAGAGCGTTATTTAAAAACATGTTTTTTATTAAGGGCAAACTCCAATTGGTGCATCAAGGTATCAAGTACCTAAAGTGGTGTATAAGAAAGATTGGGAGACGATTCTTGATAAAGAAGGCGAAAAAATTATGCCAAAGCAATCCGGTGATTATGGAATGGCAACACAATCCGGAGAGGTGATATTTCTATTAAGTTTTCAACAATATCGACTATTTTTGATAATGGTGGCCGGATTTTTTAATGATAATAGAAAATTAAAATTTTTTTCATATTTTTATTTAATAATGAAAGTTGAGTCTATCCATCACTTAAAATTGGAGTCAATTGTACCACATTTTGTAAGTACGAAAATAATAAAGTGTTATTTGAAGAGCTAACGATCATTACTATTACTATCGCTGAGAATCTGCTTATGAAACCGTTGAAAGCATCAGCATTTAATGCAATTAGGTCTCTTGAATGATTCCGCATATTCATTAATGAATGGAAAAGTGTTTGCGTGTAATCTTATCAGTCTTATCACTCTTAATCAGCACTTATCAGTTCAACGCAATATGCATTGCAGTTTATTCAGATGGTATTGTAGTTAGAAGTAAAATTATAAAGGTGTATCGCACCGAACAATTTTTTCAAAGTGGGTATATTTGTTTCGGTAGATATGGCAAGCGCTGCATATAATGTACACTATACGCATCAAATTTCGTGGCTGCAATTTCAATGATTGGAATGGAGAAATTGACAGACATAAAGACAGACAGACAGACAGACAGACGGATAGACAGAATGCAAATACTTGCAGACATGACCCCAGTACAATGTAGTTTGAAAGTAGAAATATTCAAAAAGCGCATAAGGATTCGAAAACTTAATCGAACGTAAATTCCATTGAAAAAAAAAAGAATAATGGTGAAATCCAACGAATATGTTTACAGCGTTCAATGGGAACACATCGTAATCAAGTGGCCAATATCATTGGGCGTTTACCACATGATCGTCGTACTCATGGTGTATTGTGCTATCAATCTGGCACGAATCTATTTGCTTCACAGACGGGAATGACTGCACCACCTGGTGTTGGTGCTGTTCGACAAGCAACGATGGACATCGAAGGACTTGGATTCACGTATTTTTTTTTTATCAAGCTATTTCACTACTAATTTAGCATATTAGATGCTGCGATAGCAAGCAGCTATTAGAAAAAGTTCTATCATGCATGATGTTATTTCATTTTTTTAAAAAAATATCTCATCTGCTATAAATAGGCTCAAAATTATGTCGAAGAAATTAAGGTAAGCGATGAAAACGGTTAGTGCTGATTTAGATCTTCTTTTTTTTTGGCAGAATTTAGAAGGCTATACATGAAGTTATTAAAAGAGCATTATTGACAATCGTTGTAATGTTATAAGATGATAGGGGCATTTAAGTTTCGAATTGAAAATTTCAGTGAAGATGGATTACGTAAAGGAACCGAATTTACACCATGGTATTCAGGACAAAACAAATTTGCCAATCAAGCTGGTAGTGGAGGTTTCATGAAAGTTCGCGATGTGATACCACATACAAAGGTTTGTAAATTTATTAATCTGTTTTTTGATCGTTCTTCCACATCATTAATTAATACTTTTTAGACAATGAAACGATTTGTTAATAATCACCGTTTATATTAGGATTTATGTGTTTACTTCTGAAAAGATTTATTCGTTATGTGCAATTGAGACCTCTCGAAAGGAGAATTCAATCACATCGATTTGAATGCTCTAACCTGAACTTTTTTTTTAGCTTTGAACAATCAATTGCGTTTTGAATTATGTGGCATTACTCGCAGAAAGTGTCATAAACGTATTGTTCTCATCAAAACAATAGATTTTTTTTCGAAATCATAATATGAGGCCAATTATAAAATAATGCTAAAAGTAAATATTTTAAAACGTGCGTAGTTTAGTATTTTCAAATTCGCATGAATGTATTATTAATTGTTCTTCATTTTGATGAAAGTTTTTGATCACAACTGATGTGTCTCTTCCTTTTTTTTTCTCGAAAAATATTCGTTATTCTTGCATAATTCATTGATTGCATATATCCGGAATATCGCAAATTCCGGTTGAGATGTAAACGTTTAGAGCCTTAAGCATTGGTTGACTAAGCACTTGAAGAGTGGTTAGTTTAGGAGATTTTTGTTGCCCATTGTACTTGCTAACATCACAAAATTTACAGGGTGGTAAAGAGATTGAACAGGAAAAGAAACAAAAATCGGAAGGTATTGTACCATTGCAATCTGGAACGAATAAACTTGCCTCACAAAGAGGAATGACAGGTTTTGGCACACCAAGAAACACCCAAATGAAGAGTGGTTGGAAGAAGGAATGGTGAGCGTACTTCATCGATCATATCAATGCTTCGCTATAAGTCGTTTTATTATTATAAATGCATGAAAGTTTCATAGATACCTCTAGCAATATTGAGCAAAATTAGACATCCGATATGCATATGGACGAGTTTTTTCGAAAGTTTGGAAAAACCTCTGATGTTCGTAAAGCTTTTTTTTTCTGAATTATCAACTGATTATCAAATAAATAATGAAATAATAGGTCATCAATTATATCAGTAGTGTAATAGGCATATTAGGATGACTGCCTTCCGAATAAACCATCTCACTTCACCAAAGCTTTTTTTGATGCATCCAAATAAGACCTTGTTATCAACGTATCAACGATATTATTACATATATGCCTCCGAATAAATCAGCATGGCTCATTTAAAGGCACAATATTACTCAGACAACTTTCTAACTTATGTGGCGTTGGACAACTTGTCGATGCCATTTATGACGAACTTCTTTCCGTACAATGATGCATAGCTCAGAAAACATCTCTATCACCTTCTAACGCATTTCAGGATTGAAGAATATGAACAAGCGCTAAAGGAATGGGAAGAAACACGACCACCTGGGTCCGCATCTTCCGTCGATCCTTTCGGCCATTATAAACATAAATTCGAAGAACGACAACAAGCAGTAAGTGTGCCACTTCAATTTAGTATTCTTAATGAAAGAATTTCTTTTAATAATGATACGTTCGATGAAAAATTTTGAGTTCAACTAATTTCAAATGCAAAAAAAAAAAAAAATTTCCGCTTTCAAACAATACAATAGTAATAATTTTCAAAAATTATACCAGATCATTTTTTGCATTACATCGTATAAAGAAGCATTTCAAACGACCTAAATATTGATCTATCGTAATGACGGTGTCGTTAGCGCGTTTACTCATTCGAGTATCGAGTAACGAATAGAGATTTTTATTTTCATACGAATATTTGAAGAAAAAAAAATGTGATTATTCATATTGCAGAAATCCGAGGCAAGTGATTCACATAGATCAGAGGACGAAAGCAATAAGAAACAAGATGATGAGGAAAAAAAAGAGGAAAATGAAGAAAATAAGGTTGAAATATTTTCTTCATAATTTTTCTCCATTGTAGAAATTTCTCTTTAAAAAAAGTCTTAAAATTTCTCAATGGAAAATGTTGCATTGCATTAAATTCCTCTCGCCAAATGATGGATTATTGCCAAAGAATATTACAGTAATGATATAGGTGAATTAATGAAAGAGATCTACGATTAACGAGCATTGATGAGCTATTTATCGTTTATGAGCGTTTATAGAGGACTTCATAAAAATCGACAAAATAGACGAAAATGCTTGGCTAAATTCGATTAGCCTATTGAGGCAACACTCCCACAGGAAAGTTTTCCTGAAGAAAAAATTCATTGAATGTCAAATTGACACGAAATATAGCACATATAATCAGTCATCGAAGCGAAAATTTTTATGGATTTCGTTAGATGATAGAGCACAGCACAGTCTATGATGGTTTTCTATACCCGGACTGATCTTTAAACGAAAAAATAAATGAAGCGAAGAGCTGCTGCAATGATACGATTCATTTCTAGCGAGATCCACGAACAGCTGAGAAGGCGCTATTTGATGGACTAATCATTTTCATTTCACATAAGCACTGCTTTCTAAAGCATATATGAACTTGGCGATGGATGAATTTATTAATGATACTTGAGAGTCCCGCTTATTAATAGTGAGAATATCCAGGAAAATAATGCTTGCACTAAATGAATATAATTCAGGAAAAGGAGGCTGATGAGTCAAAAGAGGGTGAGAAGGAAGAAGGTGGCGAAGAAGATGAAGAAGGAGCTGAAGAAGAGGAAGAAGCTGTAGAAGAGGATGGCGAAGAAGAAGCTGAGGTCAGTTCAGCGCGTTTTTCGCTTACAATTGCTAGCAATTAGCCACAAATATGCGTAATTATTGAAGCGATTTTTATAATAATATTCACACATTGTTGAATAAAAACAGCTGAATAATTAATTATTCATAGTCATTTTTTTATGTCTACACGATGAAATCACTAATAAAAAATTTCAGGAGGAGAAAGAAGGTGAAGAAGAGGGAGAAGAAGAAGAGGAATAACGATCGTATAATTATATATGGCTCACTCAACGCTCAGACTATGGCTTAGCACTTCAATCACTTCATCAGCTATGTGTGCTTTTAGTGAACTGTCATTTTCAGCCAGTCAGCTGGCAACAACAAATTGTAAGGTGGATGCGGATTGCAATGTCATTGTGAATCGAATAAATAATTGAAGTGTTTCACAGTGTAGTTACCTGAATCATCGGTACTTTTACAGTTTTATAAAGTTGAAGCAGTTAAATAAATCAACCACAGAATATATGAATACTGTCTGTGAAAAATTTGTTTATTTGTGCAGTTGCCTATTCACTTAAAATCAACATCAAATCATACAACTCATCGCCTTAGATCTATTCATCATGATGAGTGCCACGAGTTGGTAAGAGAATTAGAGAGCGATCTGCGATGAGATGGAGAGAACCCCCCCCCCCCCCCCCCCCGAAAAAAATAAGACCCCAAGAAACAACTAGATCAATGGAACATTAAATCGGAACTGCTGGGAGCGAAATGAATGGCGGTTTATTCGTATTGAATGCTTTTTTGTTTAAATTAAAGTGTACGTAAGAAAATGTCGTAAAACGGCCGCATTCAACGTATCATCGAGGAAATTTGAATAAGAAATCGCTATGGTGGATATACATGGCTATACTAGAATAGGCAATAGCCGAATCAATGAAGCAGTGAAAGTAATCGCAGAATATAGAATTTTTATTGCTTTCAATAAACGCCGAAATGAATTAATGAAGCACCTTCGTTCAACTTCTATAGAGAAGATTACATCAGCAGCTATCATGCTGATTTTATTAAGAACAGTTTAATGAGCATTGATATCGGATCAAGTAGAAACCGATAGTTCGTAATTACCTATACAAATTCAACCGATTATTTAATGCATCATTTATTTGCGCTGAAAATGGAACTGAGCCAAGACCGTCCAATTTGGTGATAACCGTTACAATTTTATCTCTGGATTCACCTCTTTTTCTTCTGACTGAGCAGTTTATAATTAAAGTGCGCTCTACCTCATGTAAACCCTGTGGCGTATAGCATTAAACCTATGTTGATTTTGATAGAATGCCCGATCTCTGTTGCATATATCACACATCCGTTCCATTTGCATCATATCGGTTTGAATGTTTTATTCGAATGTGTGTCTATTTTTTATTTCTGTCTTTTAATGGTCAATCGCAAAGATAATTGCTACTGCGTAGATACAAGAAAAAGGAGAAGGTGAAGCATATTAATTTGTGAAACGTAGAAGAGTATTTGAACAATCCTTGCTTATCGATGTTATTGGTTCTCTTCGTCATTGTTCAAGTGCTCACAGAACCACACAAAAGGGAATCTACGTAGCACGACGGGCGTCGCACCTCAGGTCCTGGTAGACCTCAGGTCCTGGCAGACAAGATAATGCTTCTCTATGAGATAGCTGCGGTTTATGTGACATAGATGCAGGTGATCTCATGCCTATTGCATTTACAGGTCTCATTATCGGAAGCAGTTCTGAAACTGTATCCGATATGATGTCGATTCATTTCTCTCCCGACTGCAGATAAATTTTTATTTGATTCATTCGTACATTATCGGAAACATTTATTCGCATGACGGCTATAATTTCTCTCTTCATTGCTTGCGCCGAATATGATTACAGAGTTTCAGATATCACCGGAAAAACCGGAAGTTGCCGTCGAGATGAATTTTTTCTTCCTTCTCCAAAAAAAAAAAATTCTCCTCCTTCAAATGCAAATAGAATAGAGTAGTGGTTACTGATTTAAAAGAAAATATTCCGTTATAGCGGCATTTATTAAGTGAAATAAAATTCGACTTCCCCGTTTGCACATATGAAGGTGCTGCATTGTTGTATTCTGTTTGTTAATAATGTTCGCAACGATCCGTTGCGTTCAGGTCGACGGGCATAGGTGGGCGTTCGATGCATTCAGGCGGGTGCATCGGTTTGTAATACTCATTCTGCCCATCCAGGAACGTGCAACATTTTCAAATGGATCCTTCCAGGAAGTGTGGTACTATTCGACGTGGAAGCGGGACTGTCAGCCCTCGGACTCACTAGTCAAACACTTGGATTTATACTTGTGCTGTATGTTTAGCGTTATATCGATGCAGTTTTGTGTTTCAATGATGTAATCTGTATTCCAGCTATGCAATGCATCTAGACTCATGATCACCTTGCGACACAACATGATCACCTTCAACTTCCATGTGTGCCTGCGACAATGGAGTAACATCATTGGAAGGTTATTTGCAGTAGTTTAAATCGACAACAATTTGGCCAGGTTCAGGTGAACCACAATACTACTACTACCACTGTCCGCACTTCATGCATAATCGACGATAGTTAGCTAAGTGTTCATACCAACATTACTGCAAAAGATTGGAGTTACGTGAAGATGAAGCTGATGCTGAAGCTGTTGCTGGGAACCTCCGAGACCAAACTACAAAGCAATCTCCAGGGATTTCTCTTCCGCAGAATGACCGAAGTCCAAGTTTTCTCGTGCTTTGTTGAAGCGATTTGCCATTTGTACTACCCTTATTGAGTTTTGTGGAAGACTTCCTACAACATTTCTTCCAAGGGCTTCAATATCTAAATTTTTTCATGCACCTATTTAAGATACCTCGATATCGTTCTCTCAGCACTGAAATGACCGCTCCTTCCCGTATGACCTCTGGGATATTATATCCCACTCTTTACTGCTGTGATGATTTATTATGTGAAGTGGTCCTTATTTGCAATCGACTTCCATCGTTGCAATCTGCTTTGTGCTCCTCTAAACTTCCTTCCTCTCATTGACATATGAAATCGTTGTTGAAGGAATGAACAACTATTAATATTGCTTGCCGTTAAATAGGACACATTCCGCTTCCCAAAACTTGGTGATACTCTGCGATAATTATTTCGTCTTTCTTATGTTGTGTTGTGAATTTCCTCCCCTTCCCCCTCACCATCTCAATTCATCCCACCTGAAATTCTATCGGCGATGAAGTATGCATCTTTCGCTGTCATTCATTTCGCTTTCATAGGTGTGGATATTAAAAAGATTTATACCGATCAATTCCATTTCCTTTTTAGATGTTTTACGCAATACTATCATTCCCTCTGGTTGTTGTTTCTACGCTGAAGATACGTTAGCCGCAAATAGTTGGAAGAGGAATATATCACAACAATAAATGCAACACATTACGATTTACTTTTTAATCCTCTTTTAAAAACTTTGAATTATTGAAAAAATTGAACACATAAAAAATAAAAAATTTTATCAGCTCTCTGCTTACTCATAATAAAATATCACTAAATACAGCTTCTTTTATTAAAAAAAAAAAAAACACCCAACATTCTGCAGAAAATCCAATAGATCCGTTTTCATTTTTCGTTGTAAAAGCTTTCACAAATATCCACTCGTAGATATGTCGATGGCAAAAATCAACAGTAAATAAAATGATCTCAGTAAATGGGAATTAAATAATAATTACCCAAAAAATTTCCCTTTCCCAAATATTATTACAAGAATTTTCATCAATCAGCTAGCTCTAGACAGTGAAATTTCTCCAAATATGGGATGAGCTAATTTTCGAATGAATGAAGGAAGCAGATGCATCATCAAGTAGTAAACTAGAGATGAAATAATAATTGACATGAAATTGTACCATTATTCATAATGCATGTAATTAATAGGAATTAAAAACATCTGCAACATGATCTCTAGTAAAATAAAACGACAATTAACTTGACGTCCATTTAGGTGTACGTTTCTCTGCGAATGCGGTCATACCCTCTTTACGATCATTCTAAAATTTAGAAATATTTTTACAACACAATTTAAATATTAATGCTATCGTTGAAATACGATCATATTTTTCTCGTTGAAAAAAAAAGAAAAAAAAAACTGAGTTTAATTTCATTTATAAGTGGAAATAATTTTTTAAAAAATGTTACTTACCTGAATAGGAATCTATAACTATAGATTTTTCTCAATTTTCCAAACTATAGTTTTCAAATTTTCTTTTCAATTTTCAATCAAAAAATTTTCTATTCAAAAAGGTTTTTCTTTTTTGTAAAGAGTTCTTTTGTGCTCAAAGAAATACGACATTCTATGATCATAGAAATTTCCAAATTGCTAAAATGCGCCTCATTAAATTCTCACAAATATAATATTTCCTATTATTTTGGAGATTAAATCTAAGTGCATAATTTCAAAAGCAAATCGAATATCTCCTCTCGTTTTTTTTTTCTTCATTAAAAAATTGTTTCTTTTTTAAAATCTGAAAGTCATAAAGATTATTGAAAATCAGTCATATTTTTTTAAAAATCGAGAAAAACACTTTATTGGAATATACAATAAATTAAAGAAAATAAAGTAAATAATAAAGGATAACTTACAGTGGCGAATGTTTGATGGAATAGCCTCTTCTCAAAACGTAAACCCTCTTGAAGTGTCATCTCATAGGCACTATTAACCGCTTCTTTCATCATTGCAACAATTACAGGTGATTGCTCAGCAATTTTCTCCGCTGTTTTTATCGCCTCTTTTACAACCTGTTCAAAAAAAAAGTAGCGTTCTCAGATACAATAATATCATGAAATAAAATCTAAGAAGTTAAGCACTTTTCCGCAATTTTTAAGAAAGCTCTATCGGGAGAGTTTTATTAATTGGGAATTATCTCTCGCCTCAATAAACTAGGCAAAATGAGGTTAACGAGTGAAGAGTGCTAAGGAAGAAAAAAGTTTACTCAAGGTTCTATACCAACGACAGGATGTTTTTTTCTTGTAAGCATTTCCCGATCGTTATCACTACCTCATTCCCCAACAAATATAAAACAACTAAGGAATATGCGGTTTAAAAAAAAAATGCTTCCCCGTTGTTTCTACTTATCTACAAATCTCAAAAAAACGCGCATCTGAAAGACTACTTCCTGAAGAACTCTGCATTACTATTTCACTCATTAAGTTCGATATAAACATCTCAACAAAATTCTCCATAACACAACTATGATATATTTCACCGATCAATTTATTGTATTTACAATGAAATTTGCATCAAATGTTCTGAAAAAAAAAATTCAAATTTAAGAAGTGGTCGGATGCCTACACATGACAATAGTTAATAGTAGATTCGAGCTGATAATACCATCAATCTCTACTAAACATTTTTTTTTTGTTTATCGTGGTTATTGCATATTGCTTCTTTGACGCTAAATCTAACATAGAATACAGTTAGATATCATATACGGTATAGAGTACCATACTATAAATTAGGGACATAGATGACTATTTTTCGAAATAGGTGAAGATTATTGGTGTTTCGTTGCTTAGTTTTGCTAATTCTTCTTTTATTTGAATTTCTATGAGCTCTTCTATCTACTTCATTTTCAAGGGTATAGCACTCAATTTTACTCTAATTACACCCATCTTATGCAGTGCTTGAAATAAAGTATAGTATATAAAGTAATTTTAAATAAGCACATATGTCACAGTACAATAAACCGAAAATTTACGTATGCAGTAAGAGGTATTGGTCACTTTTGGTGATACAATACGACCAGTACCGATGCCTACGCATGTAATCTTTGCAAGAGACTGGTTGATGCAAAACCATATCAGTTAGCTTGCATTAGAAAATTATTTCTGGACAGGAAATCCACGAAAGCCTCAACATTAATTTTACCTGATCGGCAGGGAACACTTTCGAAATAAGGCCACATTCCTTCGCTTCCTGAGCTGACATGCGATTACCTGTCAAGCAGATCTCCATCGCAAGCGATTTACCCGCAGCACGTGGCCATCGCTGTGTACCTCCACCACCTGAACTAGCAGGAACAGTTGCCCGAGGAAAGAGAAACCATGCGTCGGAGTATTCTTTTACTCAATGATTCCGGAAGGATCTAATAATCTGAGCGGCAAATCTAAAGAGATGTTCCTATCCCTCACAATCATCCGAATAACCCTATACATACGCAACCCGAAACGAGATCCGAGTACATACCGGGGATGGTTCCAATATTGATTTCGGGTTGTGCGAATTGTGCCTTATCACCGGCATAGATAATATCACACATCATCGCCAACTCACAACCACCACCGAGTGCGAAACCGTTTACGGCGGCGATTATTGGCTTGCTAATTCTCGACACTGCGCTCCAACTTTCCAAGAATTTATTCATGTAGACCTCAGGGAATTGCTTATTTTGCATCTCTTTTATATCCGCACCGGCTGAAAAAAAAACATTCGGACATAAAACTCCTTTCAATAACATTACTGAACATTTAATCAATCCTATTATTTAAAAAAAAAAAAGAAGCAAAACTTTTCTTTGCAATCTGTCAATAAAAGAGAAAGAAGAGACCTCAGATCTAAACTGAGGTCTATAATAGAGCCTCACATCACTCTCATTTGGCTCATTTTCAATGAGATTAGCCCGGAAAAGAGTAATAAAAACTTATAAAAAAGCCAACAATAATAGATAAGTCAAAAACTAGATTCATTGAAAAAAAATCTATCTTCAACGATTTCCATTGTATAATTTCAGCTAAAAAATTTCTTGACAGAATCAACTCTATAAAAGAGATATTCCTCATTAAAGAAAACAAACTATAGAATTATGGCAATAGAATTTGTATTTGAAGTGATTATACAATTTCGCTCATTCCATTACTCAATTTCATTTTTTAAAATACTCTTACAAATATTTTATTATCTATTAACAAATTAAAAAAAAATATTTGTAGTAATAAATTTATACTTCAATTGAATTGACCGCTTATATAAATCCTTCTTTGCAAAAAAATAAAAAATTTAATTCATTCGATTGCGTTACGATTCAATTCATTGCAAAATTTATGCAAAATTCCACGTAAAATTAAGGTATCTATAGCATATTTAATTGGCAAATTAATTAAAAATTTAGTGTAGTGTTGAAGTTGTTCAAATCAACCGTTTTGAAGTAATACTGTTAAATAATAATAAAGTAAGAGTTTTAAATAGTTGAATAAATATTAAGGAATACCAGCAAATGAGCGCTCAGATCCTGTAATAACGATTGCTCCAATTGATTCATCATTATCGAATTCTTTTAACGCAATTGACAGCTGAAAAAAAAAACAATACTTTCAGTCATTAAAAAAAAAAAATCACATAAATTGATGTTTCGTATTCTCTTTTCCATTTACCCGTCTTGAGGGTACCCAAACTAAAGGGAAATAAAACAGTACTATTCCCAACGTTTCATTTCATTATATAATAAAGAAAACGAATGGAAAATCCTTAATGAATATAAGTTTGCGCGAATAGCAATACTAAACAAACTTCCACTGATAAAATTCTTAGAAAAATTGAGGATTTTTTTTTTGAAGTAAACGATAGTGCTTTGATATGATGATCTTTAGCCGTTATACGTTATGCTTATATATTTGCACCCAATAATTTGGATACTATACTATTATGAAATAATAACCGCTAATCTCCTCTCTCCAAATTTCTCTTGTCTTCGAAAGAATTGTAAAGAAATTTCCAGTATGAGAGTTCAAGATGAAACAGTTTGGATATCGGGTATCGAAATTTTTAGTTAAATATTGACTCAAAATGATGAAAAGTTTAATTCACAAGTGCTGGTCATTCTCCGACATAATAGTGACCAATAAAGTCTTTCTCAGACATAATAGTGACCAATAAAGTCATTTTCGGACATAATAATGACCAATAAACTTACCTCACTCATCAACTGATCACAAAGGGCGTTAAGTGCCTTTGGTCGATTAAGGTGAATAAGACCAACGTTGTTCTTCTCACCTGCTTTTTCCGCTTTAATCATCTCCATCGCTGAAATATTTCACAATATTATACAAATGACAAATGGGATATTATATTTTATATGCAAATTTCAATTTCATTGAGCGTAAAGGGGGATGAGGAAGCAACGTAAAGAGATTTCTCGAAGAAATGGATTCATTTTGTGGGTTTACTTAGAAAAATATACTTAAACTGTTTTTTTCAAAACTTGGAAATTTTTATTTATTCAATAAATAATATTAGTCGACCATTTTTTTATAAGATAAAATATATTTCAACGTTTTTTAAAAGAGTAAAATATGATAACTAAGTAAATAAATGAATAGATAAGTAAAAAACGAAATAAAAATAAATAAATAAATAAATAAATAAATAAATAAATAAATAAATAAATAAAAAATAAATAAAAAACAAATAAATAAATAAGTAAACCTGCCGGTGCAGCGGTGTTAGTGGATGCCATAAGCTTAACAGTCGAGTTAAGCGTAGAAGCACGTAATGTTCGTGCCATAAGAGTGCCCAATTTAAGCATAGCTGTCTGCTGAAATGAACAACCCAAATCAGTAAAATCAATGAGCAATCAATGGCAGTTCAACGCATAACGAATAACTCCCTCGAAGAGCAAAAACGCAAACAATGATCAAAATAGGCGATACGAATCCTTCAGGTGTCTTGGAAACACTTTACCTGTTACAGGTAGGATATGAGTTGGTCGTGAAAATATTGTACCTGTTACAGGTAGGGTATATGTTGAGAGGTTGGGGTGGGGAAGGGGCGGGTAAGGTAACGACGGAATGAAATCACTTATTAGCGAAAACAATACAATTAAAACCTTGTCCTTTTAGGTTTTCAATTGCAAACTTGTTTTTTTTCCGAACCAATCGATTTATTTTGAATACATCGAATGTACATTCATGATGCCATCTCTTTCTCTCTCTCTCTCTCTCTCTCTCTCTCTCTCTCTCTGTTTTCTATCTTTTCTTCCTCGGGCATGACTGTTACTTATCGAAAGTTGTAATTTAAGTAAAATCTTACCTCTTAAATACGCTTAGTTCAATTTCTAAAGTCGAGGAAATCGTTTCATTAAAGATTAATGAATTCGCACATAATCCACAATTACTTTTTTTTGAATTTCTACGATAAAATGAAGCGTAAACAATATCATTTTACTGCAATTGCAAAGGCGTATCCCTCTGATTTGTGTGGAAATTTTATATCGATATATCACAGCAATTGGAACATTCAATGCCATAGGGTTATAGCCTATAAACATACACTTGAAACATTATAGTGTTAACGATGTTTTATGTTACAGCCAACTTTTTTGACACGGTTTAAGCTTAGCGATAATCCTCGTTTTTTTTTAGTGACCAATGAAAACATTGGCTGCGAGTGGATACAAACCCGAGGCGTTTCGCTTGCCGAGCTGATGCTTTCCCGTTAAGCTAATGGGATCGGTCTCACCTGCAATTAGAATATTTTTAATAACGCAGAAATCATAAGAGACCCAGTCAACCATAATGTGCATAGCAAATAATCACTGCAGAAAAAATTACAATGGTTTGCGATAAAGAAAGAAAGGGAGAATATCAAGAAGAGAGAAAAGAGACCGATGAATGGAAGTCAGATCAAGGAGGAAGAATAGTGCGAGACATTTGCGAAGAGCAGAAAGTTCGTGTATAGAAGAGTTTACTTGCAGTATCAAGATCAAAGATTAAAGATCAATGTTCAGTGATACATCTATGGGAAAACATTAATGAAGCGGAAAAACATTTGGATAAATTCCAAATTTTCATTCTCATCGATTTATTATGAAAAAAAATTTTTTTTAATATTTAAAATTTAAATTTTTATAAATATTTATGAAAAATTTTTTATATTTTTATGGAAATTTTTTTTTAAAAAATTGAAAATTTTTAATGAAAATTTTTTTAAATTTTTTTTTAAATATTTTTAAATTATAAATATAAATTTAATATTTGCATTGAAAAATGAAAAATGAAAAAAAAAATCAATGAAACGAAACAACAAAAATTAACGCAAAAATAAAATTCAATTTTTCAATTTTTCATGGAATGCATTATTTAGATGGCGCGTTGTGTCTGTGTCTATGCATATGTATGTCTGTGTCTGTCTGTTCATCTCTCGAATACTTCCAAATTATCGTTCATTGAAGTAAGAGTTACAAAAAATGTTGTTATAATGTAACACATATGATGGCGCTTTATATCAGCAACAATTAAATCAATTAATCATTGAAAGAAATTAGAGCTAATTAAAGATGCTTTAAAAAATTTGGATATATTTTACAACGATGCAATTGATTTTTTTTTTTTTTGTGGAAAAATTTCAATGAGCGGTCGATTCAACTAAAACATTGTGAGGCGTTATTCCGCATATTTTATTTTTGTTGATAACATACGAAACTAATCGGTGGGATAAGCGAAACGCAGAAGCGTATACCGATCGCTGCGAGGAATTGAAGGCGAATCCTGTTCATGGTAGTGCGTCATGCGGTTTTTCTAGGCTTTTCTGGAGGTGTTGCTTCGGGAGCGAATTTTTCCTGGGGAGGGGAGATGGTCACAGTGAAAGAGAGAGAGAGAGAGAGAAACGAACCTCAGAACGAGAGAGAAAGAGAGGGAGAGAGAGAATCACTGAGAGAGAGTTTAGTCTAAGTGATGCAAACATTGAGCGTTATTACTGCATAACGTATTGCACCTTTCTAACTAAGTAATTGAGAAGAAAAAAATCGAAAAAAGTCCTCTTCGGCAAACTGCATAAATAATAAAAGAACCATAAACTCACGATCAAGCTATCAAGCCGATGAAAATTCCTTATATTTTAATAATTACGATGTTTTAGGAATGGATAACCTGGAATATTCATTATCCATAAATCCAGAAATTCTCCAGTTCCGATTTTGCCTCGAGGCTATATCGTAATTAATCCAACTTATTATCGACGTTATTATCATTGTTTTCCTATCCTCTGGTTGTTTTATTATAAAATATAGACTTCATATTATCGTTAAAGAATAACCCCGGTAGAGAGCCTCGTGGCATTCCTCTTAGATATTTTCCTATTTCAATGATTTCAACCCATCCACCGCCCCCCCCCTCCTCCCCCACTCTCCCCGATACCTCGTCTCTTTCTATTTTACGATTGACCTAAAATTCATTTTAACGTAGTGAATAAAATTCGATGAAAATATAAAACTAAGCAAATTGCCAATTAGCAATGAATGAGTTACGTGCAGCTAAGCATTGTTGGAAAGTCGATGAACAGCACAATACGCCGACGAGCAATCAACTGAAGCCGATATTTTTGTGTGGCTTACAGCATCTCGACTAACGCTTTAGTGGTATTACAGCAAAAGAATAGTAAAGAAAGTGCAACACCTGTTCAATTCCAAAATATCGATGCCCGTATTGCGTTCTTTTGATTATTCATTTATTTCTCTATCTGTTCATTTGGCTTTCAAGAAAATTCCCCTCTAAAGAAAAATATTTCTTGAGATTTTTAAAGGAAGAGAAATTGTTAAGGAGAATGAGAGAACTTTTATGTGTAGATTACTTTATTCTAAAATTTTGACAATATAAAACAATAAAATAATACTTCATTACTTCAAAACTGTAAAAAGAAATCAAATTTTATGATAGAAATGAAAAAATGATATCGAAGAATATTATTTTAAAGAGGTAAGTTTATTTTTTTTCCTCTAAAATGGTTTAAACTTTTTCAAATAAGTTCGAATAGGTGAAAAGTTTGTCCTCAATTATATAAATTCCATATATTCAATGAACAAAAAACTCTATGAATAGATATGAATTCATGCTAATAATAATGAGAAAATTTCGGCAGACGTTTATAAAGGCAAAAATCACATCATATTGCGTTAAATATTTCAATAAAGGAGAAAATATATGAAATCAATTCTCAACGATAATTTAAATCAATTCGCTAATTTATATGTTTATTATTATTATTTTTTTCTTTCATTACGCTTTTCTACAACGTTGACAAAATCGATTGATTTTTTGGGCGATAAAATATAAATTTATCAATGAGATATTATAGATTAAAAAATTATACGCTAAATTATAAAAAATTTTCAATAAGAATTATGGGATAATATGAAATAATTTATGATCTATCAATCTCATTGAATTAAAATATCATTGATCTTTACAATTAATTTCTAAATTTTAATCAAATATAATTCGTAAAATTAGTAAAGATTTTTTTCTTTAATTTTTATAATTATTTATGTATTTCATATATTCGTATAAAAGATGTGTTATGATAATACAAAAACATGTTAACGATAACAATAGTATGCATACATATATCTCGATATAAATTAAATCTATTGATATTTTTTTAATTTATACTAATATATAGTTTTGTGATAATTAAAGCGGTAAATAATTAGATGGTAGATGTTAGAAGATAGGAGGTAAGATGATGATGGTGAGGATATACGGATATGATCAGGTGGCGATGATATAAAGACATTTGAGCTCGAAACTTTTTTTTAATGTTTTAACGATTGATGTGTTAGTCTTATCAGTGTGCTTTTTTATTTTTGCTGCCATTAAGTTGAAATATATATAAATAAACGTAGAAATTTGGCAATTTTCTATTGGTTTCAAAACGAATTGAATGTGGAACAGCATCAACTCACAAAATCATCTAAACGATAACAATTCATCTCTTCAGTTTTTTTCTTCGATTGCCATTAATGTTGAACCGCGGAGGTATTTTATTAAGAGCGAGGGGGGGGGGAGGGCACTATGGGAAACATTTCGAGATTGTAGGTCTCCGGAAACCATTCCGATTCTCGAGATCGAATTACCTCAAGATTTATGAAGCCTTCAATAGCAAAGCTAATCCAGATATAATATCGTAAAAAATTCTCTTCGAAAATATGAGAATTAAAAATGTAAGAGGGCTACTAGTTGAGATTTGCTTTGAAAATTAATGATTTCCGAAAGGAATCAACGGAAATAGTGCTTACTCAGGTGGGGGAAAAAATTGCGTGTGCGAGCGTTTGTTATTCGAGTGTTGGGGGTACATTTAAGTGATGGTGTCAAATGTATGGTGTTAAAATTGCCTACTCACGAGAAGAGATGTCATCACTTCAGTGATTGACCACTATTCAAATATTCTAATTTCATTAAAAAAAAAAAACTTGTTCTTACATCTTTCTAGATGGGGTTATTTTTCGCTTTTTTTTTGTTTTCTACGGATAAATTTTCCATTCTAGAAAAATGTGCACTTGTTTTTTTTTTTTCTTCCCACTATTCACTTGATTCAATCGTGTTTTTTTTTTTTTGTATGGCATTTTAAGGATTACCATATTTTAAATATCTTTCATAAAATTTATTGTGTTTTATATCATTCTCTGGGTTTCAAAATAATTGCCATTTTATATATTCGAAAAGTTTGTAACATTTGAGAGCGTTTAAGTTTTTTTTTTGGAAAGGTGTAAATTTAAGTTGGACAGGTTGTATCGTTTTTACCTCTTCGAATTCCTAGTAACAAGAAGAAAAAACTTGTAAATCTATAATAGGATATACTCATTTTTCATTGCATTGCTTTGATTTACTTTGTAGGATTCTTCGAATGCATAGCAGATGCTTCGTAGTTCTCACATCGTCACCGATCCTTGTTGAGGTATCTTTTTTTTGATGTGGCCAACTCGAAAATGTTCAATCCTTGGGGATGAACGGTCATGAATCCCGTGAGGGGATTCTATTTTTAGGCTCTATAAGTTTTCGGAGAGTGATATTTTCACTGATAGAACGTTTCGAAGCGCTCTTTAATATATATATATATATATATATATATATATATATATATATATATATATATATATATATATATATATATATATATATATATATATATATATATATATATATATATATATATATATATATATATATATATATATATATAATGTCCGTGATTTATAACATAGAGCTTGCCTGTTTATTATTAGCGATATGCCTTTCGTTGCAAGTAAAAACATTCCTTCTCGTACCGAAGAGAGGGAGAGTTCCTTCCGCATCTCAGAAACTTGCTCCCCGTCTGCCTAAGGAAGCCCAGTTCCCAAAAATTTTTCCAAGTCTTTCTTTTAATTGAACGATAAAGTTTAGTAGCCCCTTTCTGTTTTCTTGTTTTGCAATTTACGCTGATGTTAGCTATAATTTCGTCCCCTCGATATGTAATATACGATGATTGGAAGAAATTTTGGTAAATTTCAACTCTGAGCATTTTTGGCAGATTCATAAAGCTTTCCGAGAGGGAAACGAGAGCATGAGTGCCGAGGTGGTAACCGAAAGAATGGATATCAACCCTATCGGAGCCGATGGAAAGCCCAAGTCAGCGGCGCAATTGAAGAAAGAAGCAGCCAAGGCTGAAAAATTGGCCAAATTCCGCGAAAAGGAAAAGAAAATGGCGCAAATTAAAGCTGCTCAAGCCAACAAATCTAAAGAAGTAAGCATTTACTTAGTAAAGCTTTCTATTAACTGGCTGATACAATTCATGTTTAAGTATAACCATAGTGTGTCCAAGGGAAACTATAGTATTTCGGAGAAGAGCATTTAAAAGTCTAATGAAGGCTTCCTGCAGTCAAATATGATAATTTTGGTGTTTCTACGTATACTGCAAAATGATGTATACTTTCTTATTTACTGCTTTCAACTTACGCTGTTAAAAAGTAAGAAGGTCGTTTGATATGAAAAGGATAGTGCGGTACTATCTGAACAGATGAGTGCTTCTTGTTATCGAATGCAACAAAGAGGGAGTGGGGAGGGGGGGGGGGTAGAAGGGTTGACCGAAGAACTATAGTATACGTTTGTTATATAAGCACATGCCAGACCATACTTCTTATTGGTTGGATGGCATATAGCTTCTCTCGTGTGCCTCTTCCTTTCTCCCCCCGCTCCTTCATTCAGATTTAATTAAACCGTTGTATTTGCTGACAGCTGCATCGGCTGATATGCGTGCATGCCTCAAAATTCTTTTCATTAGTTCAATTCGTTGTTGAACTTCAGATTTCAACTTGATATTGCTTGATATATGAGAGCTTATACAAGTCTTTAGTTCACCTTGCACATTGTGTGCTTTTGAATTGTTCTTTACCTGCTCCGTTGATTTCGTTTTAATCACTTTCAAGGCGCTTGAACTTACCCGAAGCACAGGTGTGAGAAATTTGACTATTGGTGACGAAGGTAAGTTTGCTAGTTAGTTAAATCAGAAAGCATAATTTTATCTTGTAAATTTCGTTTATAATGCAGGAAAGAGAAGCAAAGAAGCCAAAAGTTGACGTCTTGGAATATAAGGGCGCAACAAAACTCGGTGAAAAGAAGGATACATCGATAGAGATTCCGAACGCTTATAGTCCAAAATATGTCGAAGCAGCGTGGTACGAATGGTGGGAAAAGGAGGGCTTCTTTAGACCTGAATACGGTGGACGTGATTTGAGGTGATACTTCTTACCTCCTTCTATGAGATTCTTTTCATGTCGAATGAAGATCTATATTTATGGTAGAAAAGAGAAAAGGAGATACTTTTAGGTCAAATCCCAATCGATCCTTAATCAGGAAAAACCTTTTATTTGTATTCTTCTTCCTCATAATTTTTCGTTTATGAATCCATACAGAACAACTGTCCTAGATTATGCGGCATACGTGTTCCCTCGTTTCCCCTTCCTCTCCCAGTAATCATCTTTCGTCAAAATTAGATCTGCGTTTTTCTTTTTGACTTCCTTGGGAAATTTGGCTATCACGTTAAGGTGACAGTTGAAATCAGTGTCCATTTAAACAAGGTTTTATTTATTTACTCATTTATGCTTTTAGGGAGTTGAATGAATTTTATTTTTCCTGGAATGTTCTGGGATTTGGGCGGATATTCATCCTATACCTGAGACCTTTTATCATATCTATTTAAATGTTCAGCAAGCCGAATCCAAAGGGCACCTTCACGATCGTTATACCACCTCCAAACGTTACTGGCACCTTGCACTTGGGACATGCATTAGCAACCTCTGTCGAAGATACGTTATGTCGGTGGTAAGTTTCTTATAATTTCTACATATTCGGTGTTATATACCTGCATTTGCGTTACAAACCTATTGAGAGCGCAGATCCGAGAATGCCTTTAACATTTATCAATTAAAGTTGGATATTTACCTGTCAATTTTACAGCTTAAAAAAGTTGGTGCCTCTTTTTCGGAGTTATATCATGCACTATTAGAGATTTATTGGATTTCTTTAGCTGATTGCATCGATGTTACCTATGATTTAAAAAAAAATTCGATGATGTGATTTAGTTGCTTTTCCGAAGATGAGATAGATAGCCAGGTAGCAAACATTTAGAGTTATATTTACGTTGTGTATATTTTGTAATTTAATTATTCTTTATGAGCACGTTTTCCTTGAAATTTTTCGTTTTTGATAATTACCGATTTTTATTGCGGTATATTTATATATGTTTATTTTATTCTGATAATATGGTTACAAATATTAAATTTATTACTGCAATCATATTCTTCTATTAACGATTTATTTATAGGCATTTCAAGTATGATTGCTGGACGTTTTTATAATTTTTATGGGATTATTTTATAAATATTAGAGAATATTTTTTGCCGTTCAATATGAGGTGAAATCATCGGTGTTTATTATCTTTCCGCTATGAGCTAAGGATATTTTTTCTTAAATACAAAGACATTATTTTATTTTTGTATACAATGAAAGAAAATCGATTTTAAATTAGCAGAGAGAAAAGAATCAATGACTGAAGAATTATTGCGGAAATAAATTCGTAATTGTAAAATCCTGGTAAACTTTTAAATCGAATTGTACTATATTTTTTTTAGTAGTAAATCGAACATTGCATTCTTTTATTATAAGATCGATGAAATAGGATTGTGTTGAGGTAGGCGAATTATTAAATTTCGTAGTGAGGGATGGGGTATTTTATTGAAGGGCGAGAAGGAAAGTTGAATTGGGGTGGATTTTTTTTTTCAGGGAGATGAGGTGGATTTAAGGAGATTTAAGGAGGTTCTTATCCCGAAATCCTATCTAGGAATATGTTTTTTTAATTAAAGGCATCGCATGAAGGGAAAACGGTACTGTTCAATCCGGGTTGCGATCACGCGGGTATCGCTACGCAAGTGGTTGTCGAGAAGAGATTAAAGAAAGAGCGTGGCCTAACGAGACACGATCTTGGTCGAGAGAAATTCATAGAAGAGGTTTGGAAATGGAAAGACGAGTAAGTTATATACTTGCTTGATAGCGGGGTCATTGCAAATTTCGATGCCTTCCTAGTCGGAGGTCTCTTGTTTCGATTCCTTGTGGAGTTTGTCTTTTAATGGCGCCATTTGGCGAGCAATATCTAAATCGGTCACTTTGATAGTGGAATGATGCCAAAAGAATGTATTTTTATTGTCTCGGGGGAGTGCATTAGCAGTTATGAACTATATATCATCCTTCGTCGACTTCTTTTATCTATTTTGGTTGCGATTAAATGTCCACAAAGTTTTTTGATAGGGTTTAATGTTTTTGAGTGCCTAATTGAAGCAGAATTTTTGTGTGAAATGGTTGATGGAATGTTGCTTTTATGGTGGAAGCAATCGTTGAAATGATGGGCGAAATCTGCATGAATTATCGACACGTTGATTTCTGCTTATCAACTTGATTTTCATGAAATTTAATTTTATTTTCACGAAAGCTATTGAAAGTGTGTCCGTTAAGTATGGAGAGGTAAAAATAATCCATAAATAAAGTGCAACTTATTTGAAAATGAAGAATGATACTATAGATACCATAAAATGTTTCATGTCTAGTGTGATAATGCGTCGAGATTCTCCAACGGAACCACAGTTCAGAGGGTTTCTTGTTAGGCTTCTTGTCCCGCACCACCTTTTGCCACTGCAGCGTTATAAATCGACCAGCGATGATATTGATGATGGATGGGGACTTTTAGAAAAGGAGTGATAATCTACGATCAGCTCCGCAAGATGGGTGCAGGAGTGGATTGGGAGCGCGCTTGTTTCATGATGGATCCGAAGATGATGCGTGCGGTAACGCATGCATTCGTCGATATGCATGACAAAGGCGTTATCTATAGAAGCAATAGACTCGTCAACTGGTCATGCACTCTTCGTTCGGCTATATCCGATATTGAGGTTGGTTTTTAGCCTTGTTTCCTGCTCGATGTGGGTTGTTTTTGAAGCAAGTTGAAATATTTATCAATTCCTTTTGCATATATAATTAGTCGATATTTGCATATCTTTTCTTTGGTTCTTACGTGATTTTGATGCAGGTCTTAACACTGGTAATTTAATTTCGCTTACCATATTGTTTGTAGAATTTGTTAATGCTGCAATTTGCCAATAATTTTGTGTTGAGGGAACTTTTTCATTTAGTTGCATAGAAATCAGTGAGATTAATTGCGGGTATTGATGTGGCAATATTCACTCTACTTTATTAGTCGTTCTTCATATGCTCTCGAGCGTTATTTAAGGTAAGCTTGAGGCACGATCGGCTGTGTATTTTGGATGTGGCCCCTGACTCTGTCTACCACTGATTTCTTTTTTGGGCTGTAGGTGGTCGTATAGATATTGGTTGTCATTAGCTGTTACTGTTTTTCCTTAAGTCATTTATTCAAGCTTGATATCCCATTCCACTAAATATGCCACTATTGCCTAGAACTATTCCATTTAGACATAAACCTTCATGGAGCACTAGTATTTTTCGAGAGCCAAGAATGTAGTACAGTACAGTATAATAGAATACGGTTGTGATAGACCGTAGGAGAAAATGAGGAATAGCGACATTTAAGTGTAATTCTAGACAAATACCGCTGCTTATAGTATGCGTATAGCTTAATCTCGTGCTGAAGGAATAAACCGATTATTTGCCTTAAATCAGCAGCGATAATTTTTCCGTAACTTTTTCTTCAAAGGCAGTTATTTATTCATATTAAATTTCGAGAATGCAAATCTTTATTCCTTAAAATCTAAATAAACAATCGAAAAGGTTTTTCACAAGGTTTTAAATATCGTCATAAATACGTATTGCAAGGATACCTTTTGAAACGTTCTCATTGTCGTTTGTAGGAGCAAAGGTCATACCGATGAATTGACTTTAAGTGGCGAGGCTGATTTTCAGGTGGATAAAATCGAATTGAATGGTCGCACTTTGCTCTCGGTACCTGGTCACCCGAAGAAAGTTGAATTCGGTGTTCTTGTTTCCTTCGCATATCCTGTTGAGGGATCGGGTTCGTTGTATTTTGTTACTTGCAGAGGATTTGTACAGATTTTATGGTTCTTTTATGAGTGATATTGAGTTTACTTGATAAGTTTATTGATTTTTGATTTAAGTTGATTTGTGGTTATGAGACAGATAGGTTTAAACGTGAATGAGACAACCTTACTTTGTATTTCTACGCAGTTTAGTGTATTACTTTTACTTGAGAATATGCAACGAATTCTTTTAACTTTGTGGTTTCGCTGTTGTTGCTATTGCTCTAAACTCTGCAGAGGCTGTAAAATATTTGCTAAAAATATAGCAGGCAGCTTTATAAACTATACGCCGCCGCATTCAGAAGTTCAATTTCAGGTCAGCAAGGAGGGGGGGGGGATTTTTCGGTTGGTCTTTTATATGTTGAGATATAGGATCAGTAACTGAAGTTTTGATATGGATAATTGTTATTTGATATGGATGTTTTGAAAAATTGTTGTTTGTATGGACCAAATTTAATAAAAGTCTTTAAGTATCTATGTTCTCCAGTGCTTTCGAAATTGGCCGAGTATTTGTGGCATAATTATGTGTATGTCAGCAATTATTGTTTTCGTGTATTTCGACCTTTTTTATGCCTAATGGTTACCAGACTTACGAAATGTTTCGTTATTAGGATGGTTTCGGTTGGATGGATGTTTTACTTCAAAGTAGTCAGTGGGATTTTTGGATGCAAATATTACCATCCTTATACAAATGTTAAAAACGGTAAGGGGGAAAAGCGAATATGTGACCATTAGTGCATTAATTTTTCGGTGTTTTGCGTGTTTTCAAGAGGTTTATTGGTTTTTTTTAAATGAATTTAGATGAGGAAGTGGTAGTTGCGACAACTCGAGTCGAAACAATGCTTGGCGATACGGCGATTGCTGTTCATCCGGACGATGATAGATATCACCACTTGATTGGAAAGGTTTTTCCGTTATTCATTTATCTTTGTTTCAAAATGATTTCTCGTTAGTGTTTTTTTTTTGTAGCATGTGACTTCAGTCATTGTTACGTTAGAACACTTGTTCAGGAAATCGAAATTGGAGAGCGCAAGTGGTGAATTCATATTCCTCTATGGATTTTTTTTTATCCGTTATTAATTATGTGGTTTTCTATTAGTGATATTGTGGGGTTTCTTTTTAAATTTAACATTTTGATATACAACAAATTTTGGTGCGTTAAACTCTCATCAAATGTTCTTTGGGAAATTCTCCATCACAGCTGTAATAATAAGTACATTTATTGCATTCGTCGATGATGTAATTAAAATCTTCATGCAATCTCGACGAGAATATTTTCTCATATTTATTAGCTCATTACTATGAAATTATTATTTTTATTATCTAAAGGATTATTGCTGAATGATGCAGAAATGAAGAATTTCCCGATGAAATCATTTAATAGTGATTTCGAGTAGCCTCTGTTTACGTTATATGGGGAAATCAATTCGAATAATAATTCAGTTCTGCAAACATCCGTTCGTCGATCGTCGATTACCAATTGTTGCCGATTCGTTCGTTGAGAAGGAATTCGGAACAGGTGAGCGACTTATCTTTGTTCAGTTTAGCTTTTTTTTTTACTATTTCGAGCGAGATCTCATCAAAGGGATTTGAGTTCGTTCAGATGGTTGAATATTGCAGTCTCCTAGCCAGTGAAATAACGTTAAGTTTCATGTGGACTGTGAAGAGTTTTTCAATAGCAATGAAATTTTTTTGATGGAATTTTTTTTTTACTGCTTATTGGATAATAAAGGAAATTATTTATCGCCAATGTTCGCCATCTATAAATATTACCTTAAATCTTCTGTAATATGAAACGATTATTAAGAGATATAAAACTAAAAAACGTTCATTTCTGTCGTAAAATAAAATATCTCTTCATTTCAGTCGAATGCATTTTGCATAGATTAGGTTATGCTTTATCATCGATAATTGCAATATTATCGCGCAAGTGCAAATTTTTTGATAGTACATTGATCTGTGCGATTCGTTTAATTTGATCAGCTACCGACTTTATTAGCCTAGGCTATGAGCTTAGTTAGCTCAGACGATGGCTTTTTGATTGATGCGTGGCCAGAAGGCCTAGAGTTTATCAATTCGGAGCCATTATGCTTGATATCTGGCCTAAAGCTTATCAATTCGAAACCGTTATGAATCTGTTTAGCATTATATGCTGAGCCGGTATTCTTTTAATGGTGTATCATTTGTATCATGATAGGGATGGATTGTTTTAAGGTGCGGTAAAAATTACACCGGCACACGACCACAATGATTATGGAGTGGGAGTTCGTCATAATCTACCATTTATTACAATTTTCACTGACGATGGGGAAATGAACGATAAATGTGGCCAATTTAAGGTGATTATTACCTGATATTTATTAATCTTAGATATTTATCTTATCAGATTCTTTACTGAGTATTACTTTATCTTTCCGAAAACAAAGTAATACTCATACCTTATAATATTTATGCACTATTTGTTTTATTCCGCTAATTTTCGATACTTGGGGTTTTTTTTTGAATATTCATTGTTGGGTGGAACTGCGGTAATTATGGCCCTTTTTTTCTAGCAAAAGTACGCAGATTCTCTATTATATATTCACTGAGATAATATTGATAGTGTGGAAGAGGAACTTATATCGTGATCTCGTTTTATTTCATATAGTGTTTTGCTCACTTAGGTGCTAAAAGTGCACTACATCCTTTGTAGAAGGCAAGGAAGCCGACGGGCAATGATACTAGTTGTCGAATTTGATATAAATGATTCGTCGTAGATTGTTTAGCAGTGACTTCTGAAGGTAAGGCGATATGTGAATGTGGATACTTGAGAAGAAATTTTTAGAGATTGACAGAAATCCGAGACACCTTTAAGGTCACGACTAAAATGGTCAGTCGTTTTTGGCCATATTTAGCCTGAAGCCGTTTGAAGTTGTGAAGTGCGCTGATAGTTACGTTTGGCTTCATTCGTATTTAGCGAAGGCTTGCGTTTTTTGTTCTATAAGGTTTGAAGCGTTTATTGTCGAGGCATTTTGTTCATTGATCGTGCCAAGTTGTAGGGTATGAAAAGATTCGAGGCTCGAGAAGCGGTACTTGAAGCGTTGAAGAAGAAGGGCTTATATAGGGATGTGAAGGATAATCCGATGATCGTGCCAATTTGCAGGTACATTTCAAAAAAAAATTTTTTTTAATGCTAGAGCAGCCGTTTTTTATGATTTCAATGGAATTAGAGTTTATCCATACTTTGAAGTCCGAGTGAATGACGCAGTTTGAATATATTTTGAACCTCATCTTCTCCTTAGAGGCGATAATTTCCTCATCCCTGAGGGTTGATGCATGCCCTCCTTAATTGCTTTTCATGCGTTTCCAACTTAGGCATTAACCTGTGTCTGTGTGGATGGAAACTTCGAGCTTAGATATCTTTGTTTATCGATTGATTCAGATCTTTGACAAATAATGCTGTTGATTCGGGGAGTACGAAATCTCGAGACTCGTAGCTTCTGCTTTCCTCATTGGTTTTCAATTTGTCTGACTGCGGAGGTTCTCATCTTTTAAGTGTTGCTCTTCGACGTTATTATTTCGTGTTTTATTATCTCCTCTTTGGAGAACACAAATCGGTACTTGAATAAAGGTCCTAAGTTAAATTTTGTAAAAGATTTCATAGCTGTGATTTAAAAAAAAATCGCTAATGCCATCTCTATTCTTGATATATTTATAAAATGGGGGAAAAATGGAAGAATGAAAAAGAATGAGGTGTTATTTTCGTTTCTCAATTTCTCCAAATATAATAGCCGTTTGCTTGTAAATTATGGAAAATTTCATCGAAATTAAGTTAATTGATGCAATTGATATAATACCAATGGTCGTCATCGATAGGATGGAATACGAAAAGAAATCCTGTCCAATGTGAAGAATTAATTTCAGTCGCTCTAAAGATGTGATAGAGCCAATTTTGAAATCACAGTGGTATGTTAAATGTGATATAATGGCACAACGTGCAAAAGAGGCGGTTGCTAGAGGAGATCTCGTTATTATTCCTGATTATCACGTCGCGACGTGGAATAGATGGCTTGATGGCATGAGGTTTGTTTACTAGCTTTATTCATATATTGAAGAAAATAGGTTTTTCGTTCATATCTTTCCCAACCTTCTGCCTATTCCCTTCCTCCCCCCCCCCCCCCAATCCTCCTTCCCCTACCACTCCTTCCTCCCTCCCCCCCTTCCTAATCTCGGTCGTCTTCACCTTTTTTTATTTGTGGTTTGAGAGCGCGCTCGTTCTATTGT
This sequence comes from Ascaris suum, assembly GCA_013433145.1. NCBI lineage: Eukaryota > Metazoa > Nematoda > Chromadorea > Rhabditida > Ascarididae > Ascaris > Ascaris suum. The sequence goes on along the minus strand of CM024169.1, from coordinate 12,832,501 downwards.
TTCCTTTCTGTGCACTAAAAGATTGCTTCAACATTTAATATTTGCTTTTCACAGATTATTGTGCCCTCAGTAATCCGCCGGGATTTTTTGTTTGTATTTAGGAGGCATTTTTAGAGATTGGTGCATCTCACGTCAACTATGGTGGGGTCATCGAATTCCTGCATACTTCGTGACGGTCGATGACCCTAGCATACCCGCAGGGAATTCTGATGACAATAATTATTGGGTTTCGGCACATAATGAGGCTGAAGCCATCGAAAAGGCGGCAAAGAAATTCAACGTCCCCAAAGAGAAAATATCTGTAAAATGGGGTAAGTCCTTATGAAGCGATTATCCTTTACTTCAGGAGTTGGCAGCAGACAGTTAACCAATCAACTTCGGTTGCCGTTGAATTCTCAGGTGTTTGAGGCGATGTCATTTGCCTCAGAAAATTTGGCTTGCTGACCCATCCTTCCTTTTCTAGGCTTCCCACCTAGTTTGTATGTATCGAGTAATTGTGAGTTCATTCGATTACGTCGAATAGTTTAATTTTTCTTAGCAGAGTTCTTTTTTATGAGATTTTCCGCTCTTCTTTGCCCTGTGTATGCCCCACAGGTGGTTGATTTAGCAAGTTCTTTTTTCATTTGTAATTTTAAATAACTCAATATGAGCTTTTTTATATAAGTGTCATCAACTGCCATCAGTGAAACTTCCACCGATTGATTAGAAGAGGGAGATGGTGGGGCATCGACCAATATTATATTTTTCATCGAAGTTCTGAGTGAGTGACATTTGAACTGTCGAAGTTGGTCTGCTATTTAGTTGTGTAGTGCATAATGCGATTATAATCTAATTAACGTACTTTTTGTTCGTATATAAATGGTGGTATAAATTTATTTGTAGATGAAGACGTTCTGGATACGTGGTTTTCGTCGGGTATGTGGCCGTTTACGGTATTCGGTTGGCCTGAGAAAACATCTGATTTAAAGAATTTCTTCCCGGGATCGGTTCTGGAAACAGGTCACGATATTTTGTTCTTCTGGGTGGCGCGAATGGTATTCATGTCGCAAGAGCTAACTGGACAACTACCCTTCAAAGAGGTTTCCTTTCTTTGAATTTTCGTCGGTGGATGACGATCATATGATGTGGATATTTCTGTTGCTAAGGGCTTGACCTTTCCTTTTTTTAAATAAAAGATTGATTTCTGTAGAAAGTTTGAACTGAAGTTTTTGAAGATTGTCAGATGACTTTAAGTCTGGTTCTTCTCGTTTTTTTTTTCTTCAAGTTTCCGATCTAATATTGCTTAAAGGTAGATAAGTTAAAGGATTTCCGCAGGTATGTCGAGTCGCATTTAGTGCATAGAGAAAAATTATAATAAGAGATATATTTCGGTAGTCGCTTTGTTTCGTATCACCAGTGTAAACTGTTCTAACTTCAAATGGGGAGGCATTTTATAGTTACCCAAATATTTGAGGTTTTGCCAATGCAGGAGCGTATTAGCTAAGGTTTACTGCTCAAATTAATAGGCGTAAATTAAGGTTTATCTACATGCAATGATTCGTGATGCACATGGACGTAAAATGAGTAAATCACTGGGTAACGTGATCGATCCGATTGATGTCATTCATGGTATATCGTTGGCACAACTCAATAAACAACTCGAATCAGGCAATCTCGATCCAAAGTAAATAATCTAATTCATTCATATATTTATAGAATTGTATTTGAGTTGTTTGGGGAAAATCGCTCACTTGCTTAGCTACTTTTTTCTTTTGTTATTGCTCAGCTTATGTGGTATATGAATTGGTTGTTGAGGGTAGGAAGTTTTAGGCAACGGGAATTGTGAATTTATCCTTAATATATTGCTGTTTTCTGCTTTGGACGAAGAGATGAGGTGGGGACGAGAGGCCAGGACTATATAAAATCTTGAGGCACTGGGAATCGTTTCAGAACGTGGAATCACTGAAAGTGCAAGGGATGTTTGACATAAGATATGGAACATTTTCAGTACGACCTATCTGCAGGGAGTTGAAGACGGCGAAAGAAGGTCAAGCACGTGACTATCCGAACGGCATACCTGAGTGTGGTACTGATGCATTACGTTTTGCGCTTATGGGCTATACGAGTCAAGGACGAGATATCAACTTGGATGTGCTGCGAGTTCAGGGTTATCGATTTTTCTGCAACAAAATTTGGCAAGCATCAAAGTTTACCTTGATGCAACTTGGAAACGATTTCAAACCGTTAGCAGAATTCAAGGTAAGTTTATCGGCTCTTTTTCGGGTGAAATCTGAGAAAAGTGGGTGAATGTGATCGCCAGTACGTTATCATAACATTCGAATTTTTTCTCCACATGGTAGAAGTCAATAAGAATGGTAATGTTAGCAACAGGGATGGAGCCAGGAATTTTTCGCAAGATGCAAGATCCCGGTCGGGATTCTACAGTTTTTGCGGAATCTTGTGTTACATTTGCCTGTCAGGTTGCTTCCTCTTTTCTATGACGTGCTGTCCGAAGTTTTCCAAAGGTCGCAGTTGCATGTATCCCCTCGCGTTCTTCTCCTCTTCGCGAATTCCCATCCTTCCCCAATGTGTTTATGCTGGTAGGAGACTTACTTTAGAATTCTGAAGTGCTTTTATTGTCATATGGAACGTTGGAGGCAAATCAAGATGTATACCTACCACATCGAAGTAGTAGTTTATGTTTAGCATCTTTGAGTACGATCATTCTCATTGATTAACTTGGGTGAGCGTGAAGGATGAAGGCACTGAAATTATTTTTATTAAATCTCTATCTGAAGTAACAGCGTTCATTTGCGTAATAAATTCATACGATGCTTTATTGTGGTGCCATTATTTATTCATTGATATTTATGCAGATTTTTTAATGACTGTTTTAGTTATCGGGATCTGAGTCAACTTTGGATAAATGGATCCTATCGCGATTATCGTTTGCAGTTGAGTCATGTAACGCAGGCATGAGCTCATACACCTTTCATCAAGCCACTAGTGCTATGTATAATTTTTGGCTATACGATTTCTGCGATATCTATATCGAAGGCTCAAAACCGGTTCTTATTAATGGTTCGTAATGACTCATTTTCGATTATCAAAACATTATCGGCCATCTTTCTCGATAACATTTGCATATTTATTTGGAAATTCTTGTTTCATTTTGATGTGGCGCATCGTTTGGCTAAGAATGTGATTAACAGGGGAGCGAATGACACGGAGAGGAAAATTCCTTGAAGGGAAGAATTATGAGGGGAGAAATCTGAATATGGTTAACAGTGATTTATTTCTATTATAGTTTGGGGTTTTATACGAAATATCGGTTTCGGTGGATAGTATCACGATATTTGCTGATTTTCATGATTTTAGCGTTCACTGGAACTACTGCCTAAGTTCGATTGTTGAGCGTTTGTTTCAGTTGCAATATTTCCTCCAGTTAAGCTTAGGTTACGAGATTTTCGGACGAAGATCACGAGCACAAGCTGAGGTTGGGCTGCTTTGTGAGGCACTAAAATTTATTCTGGTGATATTGTGTTAGTGCTGTGATTGAGTTTCAGCTAGATTTCACTACCGCCCTCTTCTCATCCTTTTCCTCCTTCGTTTGAGCAAATTTTTGCTTACGCTTTTGGATGCAATGATACGCAACTCTTTCAGTATGCACTGTCATGGTGAGATTAGTTTAGGCGATCCAAAGGTTGTTTCGACGACCCGTCAGATATTGTATACGTGCGTCGACACGGGTCTACGTCTCTTATCACCGATTATGCCTTTCATATCTGAAGAGTTGTGGCAGCGACTTCCTCGAAGACCAACCGCACATAAACAGCCTCTCAGTATTTGTGTTGCTGAGTATCCCGAAGTGGAACAGGTAACTTCCACTTCCTTTCTTCTCCTGGATTTGTTCTTTAGAATATGCATTTTCTATGTTACCTTTGTACCTTATTTGTTTTCTCCACATAGTGTTCATATTCTCTTCCTTCCTCACTACCCCGGTATTCCGATCCGCTATTCCGCTATTCCGATCAAGAACGCTCCGAGAGGAAACCTTAGAGGTGAACCTTCGTCCCACGCATGTGATTTAGCCGCTTAAAGGCAATTTTGTTCGCTATGAATAAGGAGCAAGGCCTCAACAATGGAATTGAGTAGATAAAAACGTTATCCGTTTCCGGTAGGTTCGTGACTTGTTTAAATCAGGCTTTTAAAATGATGTTTGGTGTTGGGAAGTGCAGTCTATGAGACAGTCAAGTATTCTTTAGCAACATGGCCGCCAAAGTGGGCGGCGATCGAGCAAAACTTTGCATGGTGACCATAGTTGACGGCTTCCAATGCTCTCCTACTTAAAGGTTGTAGCAGCTGTTTATATTTATTCAATAATAGTGAGTTAGCTATAACGAAGGGTGAGGCGGAGGAGGAGGAGGAGGAGGAGGAGGAATGGGATAGACATAGTCATTCATTTTTGTATGCATGACATATGTCGAAATTGCATGTGTATTTGGTAGCTGATACGGAGGTACTGTTTGATTTATTGCCTTTTATATGTTTCGATAAAACACTCTTAGAACAGAGATTCGTCTGCCATCGTATGTGGTGATATGCCACCTATTGCTTAAGGTACATTGCGCAGATATTAGGTACTTAAGGTACAGTTGACTGTATTCAGATATTGGTAGTAGATCATTTATGAGAGCAGAGTAGAGGATGCGTCTGATGTTTGAGGTTTTTGGCCAAAGATCACTTGACAGTCAATAATATTCATTTGATTAATCAATTCTATTTGAATTAAGTGAGTGGATTTTGATTTTAGTACAAATATCGAAATGAGCAACTAGAAAATCGTGTCTCACATGTGATGGATATCGTAAAAACAGTTCGTTCTTTGCGATCCGATTATGATCTAACCGCTAAAGTGAAAGCTGATTGTAAGTTGAAGTTTCCATTATGTGTATGAAGGATATTATTCAATGACATAGGTGATCCGCTGAATTTGAATTACTATAGAAGATTATAGTTCAAGGATTGATTAATAAAATATTTAAATTTTAGGAATTGAATTCCTATGAGTGGGAAGCAGAATATCGTCCAGGATGGTGAATAGCTGATAGGAGAAGTCAAGTTGAAATGCTCTATTTGAATGGGATATTTTGGGTGGCAAATGTAGTTTTTTTTGCATTGTGAACTTTGTATTCATCTGTCATTGAGGATCACTCAACCATAAAAATCGAATATTATAGAAGAGAAATATATGGGCATCTTTAGATTCGATGAATAATTATGTGTGTTAAGCAGGGATAATTTTGGAAAAAAAAAACTCACTTTAGTGTATGTGACGTTTATGGAAAAGGAAGACGCTGATGCAGTGGGCGATCTTGTAACGTTGATCTCTACGCTGACTTCATCGCAGATGGTTATTGAGCTTAATTTTTATTTTATTTTTTTATTAGTTATTCAACAAGATTTATTCAACTATTTTAAAAGATTCGATTTTGAGGAGTGTTTTTTTTTTTTTGAATTTATTTTCAAAGCAAATCGCAAGGCACAGCATTTATAGTATGATGGAATTGAAAATTATTCACATGCGATTGTGATTCGCGAGGTACAAGTCGAACTTTTGACCTTCTATATCAATTGCTATATTGCATTTATTGCAGGTGAAATGTTTGTTGAAGCTCCGTTAGTGATGAATGCGGAAAACACCACTAAATATTTTTCATTTTATTTTTCTCATAGTCGAAGAGAGGCGCAGATTTTTTTAATTTGCTTTTTAATGGAAGTCGAAGTAAATTTAGAGCTCAAACGCTGAGCTTATTTCTTAGATCGTGATAAAACCAAAATCGAAATAATAGGTTGCTATTCAATAGTTTCAAAAGTTATCAATTAATTAGCCAATTATTGTTTTGTGGCTTAAGATTCCTTTGCATTTACTGTATAGTTCAATTTATTGCGATGTTTATGGTAATGGAGTTTATTAGAGTTATTAGGTGATAACACTTTATGATAAAATGATAAGGTTTTAACGTTCTGATATAGGTTTATGAGATTTATGGAATGATGCGCTAGACAATCAGGTGTTGTTTTGAGATTCGGCATAAATTGATACGATAGATTGCCGATTTTGTGGTGATTTTTCTTTTATTAGTAAAAAGTTATGTGCAAAAAGTAATTGTTATTATTTTATTGTTGCTGTGGTAAATTTTTATGCATGAATTATTGTTATCTTCATAATCACATTTAGGTATCAATCCTAACAACAGATCAAATTTCGCAGATTCCAAAGGGATGTGCACAAATCACTGTTTCGGCAAAATGCAAAGCTTCTCTTGCATTGCAGGTGAATTGCTTAATATACTATATGATTAGCGCTTTTTTATTTGAAAGTATGTTTGTTAACGTTTTCTAATTAAGAGTTATTGTGAGATTTGAGATGGAAACAGAAGGGAAGGAGACGGTTGAAAGGCGCAAAAGAAGCGTAAATGAATTCTGAGAGAGTGGTTGCCATTCTGGCATGAGAAGGATTTAGTGCTTAGGCTCTTTATTTGTCGAACTCGTTGTTTATTATATTAGAGATACCAACTTGTTTTATAATTATTACAAAGGGATGAGATGACGCATGACTGTGCTGCAAGAGTGCATTGCTAAAGCCGATTTTTGGTCGAAATATGTTTGTCGTGGCAAACCGACGGCCACGCTTGTCCTCGAGGTTATCACCTTTGTTTTAATTATGGGCACATCTCGTTTAGCCATAAAAAATTTCTTATTAATACAGGATATTATCGATGTGGCTAAGGAACTAGCAAAATTGGGCGATAAGAAGACGAAATTGGAGTCACAGCTTCACAAGCTCGATGAGATTATGTCGAAGGCAGATTATGAGCAGAAGGTTCCACTCGGTGTGAGAACAAACAATGCTGAAAAGGTAGATAAATTAAGGATTTTTAATGTTTATTCTCATGCTAACATGCTAGTGATGGTCGCTGAGGTGTTCAGATGACTTTGAAGCGAAAATTTCTGCTAATTGTCAAGGTATTTTGCCGCAGAGAAGAAATGAAGTCTTTACACCCCATCTTTAAATACCTATAAATAGTTTTAATGCCAAGCTTTAATGCTAAATAGTTTTAGATACTAAAACAGTTTTTGTTTCGCTTCAGCTGTTTTACATAAGGTGATTTAATTCGTGTGTTTGTCCCCCCAGTTTCATAGGCTCGTTCATCTTCTATCGTTCGTTAATATGCCCTTAATAATTGCCTTCTTTACTGTACCTCGTTTATACTTTGTTTGGCATGAAAGTCTCATGCTTTTGTTAGTCAGTCTACGATCAAAGAATTGAGTAACTCGATGCAATGAGAAAGGGAGGGCCGACATAAAGAACATTTCTGGATTTAGTGATTTGTTGTGCTTTCGATATCGCGTAGCTGTTGCAGAAGGATTCGCTATGCATTGAGTTGAAGCATATCAACGAAGCTGTCGCAGCGCTTAAAACTTCTGGATAATTCTTATGGATTGATGGACTGTTTCGAATATTCTATTTTCAATTCACAAGAACTCATCTCCTCCATTGCTCCCGTGAGATGCAATCACTATGGTGGAATAAACCGGTTTTGAGAACGATACAGTCAGCCTAATTGAACCATTTCATCTTCGGAGCGATACGAACTCGCTGATGTTGTAGATGGCAACCATATATTCTTTTAAAGAATTTCTAAATGCTTTGATACCCCAGCAATTATAGGAATCACTTATTTTTTTGGGAAATTTGATAGATTGGGAGAAGAGAATAGGCGGATTGATATGCGGTATTTCAAGCGGATTCCGCTTGACGGATACCTATTGCTTCATAATCGATTTCATTATATTTTAACGTCGCAATCATTTTTAATGCATCGCTTATTTTTCTTAATCTTTTTGCTGTTTACGGTGCATAGATATTGCTGTTTTTAAGAAATTATGAACAATGAACTTTGTTTTGTTTTTTTTTTTTTTGTTTTAGGAAAATGTTCAACAGGTAAAGCATTTGATTACCTTCCTCGGTGTTTCTTGTTCAATGTATGTGACGTTGAGCAATTTTGGCAACAACGAGCATTACACGAGAGTTCTGTGATTGACCGTAGATCAGTATTGCGATGCTAAAGATGTAAAGATCGGCCTGTAAAACGTCAATTCAATTTTTAAATTTATATAAGTGGAGGAGGAAAAAATATATGAAAGAATGTTGCACATAGAAAGTTTAGGTTAGGTATCGTGAAGCTCGATTTTGACAGGACCTTTATGAATAATGTCTTGAAATGTTAAATAAATTTTTGATGTAGAATGACGTAGATTATCATTTTGCAGCCATCCGCATGCCTTCTTATAGAGGTGATCTTGTTATTGTCGTTTCTTTGTTGTTCTCTTGTTGAGATTTTGCTAATTGTTTTCAATAAAGAGTTATTACTATCATTGATATTTTTGTGATAACGTTATGTATCCCAACTTTTATATATATCTAATTATTCATTAGATCCGTTGAAGAATTGATAAGCGCATTTTTATAGGAATCATCCGATTTGCAATAAATGAAGTTTGCTTAAAGTAAGAGTCGAGATTCACATTGAAGTATATAAAAGTAATGATGAAGGGCATGTTACTAACAGAGTGCTGTTTTGTAATGTTATTTATTTATACAGAGAATAGACGGCACAGGAGTGCAGCATTATGGTGCGTTAACATGGCCTTCACTGCCTTAAGGGGCATTAATTAGGCGGAGGGTTGGGAGGAGATTACAACATTTCATTCATCGGTAATTTCTATTCCAAAATGTCTTGCTTGCTATTCAGATCTTCATTATGCAAAACGAGTTATGTGTAGTTTTGCGATTTACGAATAGACCTTTCGGTTCTATTATGTAATGTTTAAACACTACAATAAGTGTGATTGATCAAGGTGAGCTGAATGTCAGCGTTATTGGCTATCACTTTGTAGATAATATATATCATAATTTACCTGAGAAGAATTTAATTTCAAATCAACTTAGAGATTGTTGAGTTTCTCTTTAATTGATTGATAATCGATTGGATTATAAAATATTTTTCGCAGAATCATGAAAAGATGCTATGGATCGATCAATGAGAATGAGTTCGATGAGCAATCGATTGGCACTTGTGATGATCGAAGCAAATCGCGTAACGATCATCTCAAACAGCACTATGCCGCAATTATTGATGCACTCTTCACGAAGAAGTTCCCACTTAAAAGCAACAAACCGGAAGTCGTTAAAAAGCGTGAGGAGGTATTGCGCGAATTGCGTTATATGGAAATGCAATTAAATCATGTGAAGGTAACATTTAGTATTTAAATCATTTTCTTTAAATTCATTCGGCATAGTACTTGTTTTGATGCATTTGAACATACTTAGTGATAAGTAAGCATAACAATAAGTTCTATTATTGAAAAAAAAAACTTACTAAGTGGGGTAGGTATCTTGGAGGGTTATGAATTTCCCGAGATTTGGAGATTTTTATTGACACGAGGAGGGGTTGGGGGGGGGGGGGATTTTTGGTAAGGACGTTTCTTTAGAATTGCACAGCCGATATCTGTTGCAAATAACATTCTAGCCTATGAACATAAGCGTTTATTCGAATTTTTGTAATGATAGATGGATACTGTTAAAGAGTGAGGTGTATGAGGAAGGGAGGGGGTGTCACTTTTGAAGGTTTTTAAGGGTTCACGTTCATGAGTGATAATTTTATTCCAAGTATTATTGACAGTCGATTTATATTTGTTTAGTTAAGTCATCAAAAATTTGCAGAATTAATTCTTGAAATTTGTTATTAAAATCTGTGCTAAAAATTGTCATAAAAAACCAGGAATCGATTCTCTTTGCTAGAATGGGTCTTTTAACCAAAAAAAAACAGGAAGATTTTTTTCATATATAGCTGGAAATTTGGGAATTTTTATGAGTTTTGAAAATTTTATGAAATTCACTCAATTTTCCAATATATAATTCGATATCAAATTCTGAAAATTTGAAAGTCTCATAGTCATATATTTTTTAAACAGTCGTTTTTTTCTAAACGATCATATAGATTCCTATCGAATACGCCTATAAATCCCTACGCACATTTTTGTAATAAAAAAATAAATTATTTAATTAACAATAAAGATAATAATAACTGAAGTTAAATTCACCTGTGTAAAGTAGTACTAAACGGAGTTAAGTTCACCTATATGAAGCAGTAATAATCGAAATTAAGTTTATATATATAATTACAGCCTAAATGCTACACCTATTTATTTGCAGTCAGAAATTCCCTCGGATCATTTGAAAGAATGGCGTTTACATACGAAACGAACTCATCCAATGCGACCGTTAGCGTTACAACTTTCACAGCAATATGAATTACAATGTTGCTCACAAGCATTTTGTAAATTCTATGAGTTACTTATGCAATTTCCTCTTCTTTGTGAAAGGCGACACGATGAATGCGGAAATGAATTCAGGTTTTTGTCCAATTTGATAATTATCTATTTCACAACTATTCTAAATTTCATTTGAATTAAAATTCGTCTAATTCTTTCATTTTTTTTCAGTTATTCAAATTGTTTTTCGAATCTTTGAGAATATTTAATGCTCGGTTGCTGATCCACATCATTTCAATAATGATCTGGAAGTACACATCTATAAATCAAAATCGCGTTGTTTGATCGATTCTCTGAACAATTTGCTTTGAATAGGAAAAAAGTTTTGAACCATTTTTAGCGATATGATTGTAAGAGCTAGCTAAATATATGAACGTTTTACGAGTATGAAATGTGTATAATAGGTTCTTTAACTTTTATTTATTGTTTTTTGTTGTTGTTATTACATGTGTATCTCTTTGTGGTATTTTCATATTCTTGAATTGTAAAGGCAAGTTTTTCCTGTCTTTTTTTAAAAATATAAATGCATTGCAGAGAAATTTGTGAAGAATTAGAGAAAAGAGGAAAAAGAATTTCAGTTCTTACTATTGTTAGTATATTTTGCCATACTATGAATAGTTTTATTAGGTATAGTATAAGCAATAGTGAAGACTCGTAATGTTCTTAATATGATTGTGAGGTGCATTCGAAATTCATAGGAAATAGAAGCAACTTTCGATATAATATATTTAAGGAGGATTTTATTGGCGATAAGAGGGATCTTTGAAGAAGATACGGAGTAAGGGTTTTTTTTTCGTCAATGAAATAGTTTATTTATTTATAAGATTTTATAATTTTGGAAAATTTTCATCCAAAATTATTTTATATGATGCAAAAATTCGAACAACTTATGAAATATACAAGTGAATAAAGTGTTTCAAGTGCCGATTTATATAAAATAGCTAATAAATCTGCACATTTTTGGAATATTTTTCAAGAATATTTAAGTTGGCTCGTTTCCAGATATGAAAAATTAAAAGTTTTTTTTTTCAGGTCATTGCATTTATGTGAAGCTCCTGGTGCATTTATTTCTGCGTTAAATGTTTATCTTCGACTTTTGAAGCCGAATTTGAAATGGCTATGGAAAGCGAATAGGTTCGAAATGTTTTATGTAATTCCTATCGTTTGAAATCCCGTTGAAAAATATTAGGAAGTAGTTACAATATTTATCCTCGAAATTTTTATTCACCTTCAATTTTAGTGAATTTTAAATATTCTTTTCTTTTTTTTAAAAATATTCTTTAAATGTATATAATATTCTTTTCACCTCATCTATTATTTTTTCATCTCCTCATTTCTCTTTGTGTCTAATGGGATGAAAATTTCTGGGATTTTTTTTTTTGTTCTAATAATTTTTTTTTTTAACAGTTGAATGTAAAAATAGTAAATTTATCGTAAAGCTCCATGTTGATGAGTGCAATTTTTTTTTTTTTTGCTTGAATTTCGCAAACTGATTAATCAAAGTTTTGGTCTTTCACATTTTTGACTAATGAGGTCTTACTTTCCTCTTAGGAATTCTCGTCTTTGCCAATGATTAATTGGAATTTCATCTGTTCAATTTCAACCCTCTCTGTTCCATTCTTTCTGCAATCTATTTTAAAAAAAAGAGCTATCGTTTCTCTTTACAGGTGTTTTTTTTTCACCTCTCTATTAAATTCAAGATAATTTCTTGTTTTATTTAGTTTGAATCCACATTATGAATGGAATCGATCCGGCGATATGTTTCTCGATGATGAACTTATAACGAATACGCATTCGAAATGGTTATTCGGTGAGGATAATAGTGGTGATATTTGTAAATGGACTCAACAATATCTCGAACGCATCGTCAACTCTCATCGACGCTTTCATCTTATCACTGCTGATGGTAGCTTATATTGTCAGGTAGTGATTAATTGTCATTTTTTTCTATAGGTATATTAATTAGTGATTCGTTATCATTTCCTTTACAGGTATATTAGTTGATGATTAATTCATTTCGTTTTATAGGCATATTCATTAGTGATTCGTTATCATTCCTCTATTATTATAATACTTTCTTAACAGTTTTCGTTATCAGGATTCTCTGCTTAGGAGTTTTGCAGTTTCGGCTTATATCACTGATTGCTTTAGTGTTTTATTTGTTTTGAAAACTATGGCATCTATTTCCGGAATGCCTCTATAATTGGTACCGTTGAAATTAACCCACAATATCACAATGCTATATTCATATTTCAGTTGAAGTTTATTGGATGAGAGGGAATATGAACGGTGATATTTATTTACATCGTATAGCGCTATATGTATTTTGGGTATTTTTCTTTTTCATCTTTTATGAATTTAAATAATTCTCTTATGGAGTATAATTTATGCGTATCGGGGAAGCGTATATTCCAAATGCTATTCGTGGTAGAGCTATCGCCGATAAACATATGGATATTCCACACGTACAAATAAAGAGCAAAAACAACGTGGAAATATTTATTACTGTTTAAAGCTTTATTCTTTGGTTTTTTCAGGAAGGCAGGTGTTATTTCTCTGAAAGTTTTTCAGGATGATCCATCGAATCAAGAGCGTATCACCTATCCGTTGCTTGAAACTGAAATCCGGATATCTTTGTTATTGCTCGAGCTTGGTGGATCGATGGTTATAAAAATGTACACCATGTTTAGAGAGGAAACGGCGCTTGCAGTTCTCCATTTAATGTCACGTTTCGAGGATGTCCACCTATACAAGCCATCGTCAAGCAAACCAGGCAATTCTGAGGTATTTTAGTGTCGTCCTAATTTTTAAATTTTTGACTATTAAAATGAAATCCTGAGCCCCATCAATGCGATGAATATTTGGTGTCATAAGTTGCCAAGTCAAATATTTCCATTCACAAGTGTATTTATTATCCATTGAAGTAAAAGTATTAGAAGCCGCAAATGATGAAAATATACTTCTCTACATATTGTTGAGAAATAATATTTTAATGCAACATCTTTTATAGTTTCATTTTGTAATTTCTTTTAGAATTTATAGTTTTTACTTTATAATTGGAAAATATAAGCATAAAATAATCTAACGAGAATGTTGGCTTTCTTTCGTAGATCTAAATTCTCATTGATGATTACGTTAACGATAGGTGAAATTATAGCTTTACGCTTTACTTTAGAATGTATTATATTTTCCTATCGGAATTATATTTTTTTTTCAATGCTATTCAACTATTTTTGATTGCGGCTTACTTCTATTTTATTTCATCGAAATAACTTTTTATCATTTTCCTTCTCATTTTATTTGACTATTTTGCTAATTATTTAGCAAATTATACTCTTTGTAATTTTTATTAGCCTATAAAGATTTACTGTAGAAACTTTTTTTAGTGTAGTTATTTATTTTTTCATTTTCATTGATAATCAATTGTTGATTTTTATTAATAGGGCAATTTTTATTGTTTTTAGTCTCTTTTTTTTGTGTATTTGAACATTATTCCTCTCGTTTTTTTTTTCGAACATTTTTCTGGGCAAAATTTTTTCATCATATCTGTTGTTAAGGTTAATTGGACATCGGATGAAATCTGCAGATGCTAGCATAGCATATTTTCTGATAATTTGCTGGTCAGTTGTTCTTTTGGTGAGGAAAGGGTCGGAATTTGAGAAATCCCCATCCTTGCCTTCTTGTTCTCCTCTCCTCGCGCTTCCTTCCCGTCTTGTTTTAAGAGGAAACATTGGAGATTAGCTAAAGAGCAAAGTAGTGCTGAACAACTCGCCGCTACCTGATTTAGATCCCATTAAGGCGATCGCTGCGTTCACCCACTTTCAAAAATCTCTTCAGCTTGTTTAGCCTTAAAAGAGTTTTCTCATTGAAGAACGCCTAGTTTTTCCGACTCTCGCACGCCCTTTCTATTAGCACAAAGTCTGTGAGTAATCAATTAACATATTGCTACTTATAGAGTAGCTGTTACTTATATGGTAGGGTAATTACTACTTACACAATAGAGTAACTGCTCATGTAATGGCTAACTACTACTTATATAATCGACAGGTTACTACTTATAATGCAATTAATATTGCGCAGTAATGTAATGTAATGTTCAGGTGTATTTGGTGTGTAATGGTTATCTACCAAAAGAGCTGCATGATGAGAGCGGTTGCATAAGTGATGATATCGCGTGGACGGTAAGATTTGCTTTGCTATATTCATGCTGATTTATAAATTACAAATTAAATTTATTAGCCTTACGATATATAGAATGGAAAAAATGAATTTTCTTTCTAGTTGATAGTGCTTTCTTCACTATATTGGATGATCTTATTTGAATATTTATTTCTATTAGTTGTATTATTCTTAGCATGTATTGTTTATTTGTATATCTACTAGTAAGTATAAAAATTTGTATTTGATTATGGAAGTAGAAAAGAAAAAGATCCTCATAAGTCGCATTTATGCTTTTTCCATTTGAATAATTCAAAAATTTGAGAATAGATATAAGAAATAAAGATCAAAATTGATTTGTAGCATTATTTATGCACACATGTTTAAAGTAGAGTTAAATGCTGTTGAATATTAACAACAACATGAACGCATCTGAGGTGGCTACTCATTCTTTGAGAGCCAATCTCGCAATACTATAGACAAGATCTACTTTCTAGATTTGCATTCGAAATTTATATCAACGCTTAGAGTTAATTCAATGCATAAGCGAATGTTTTATATGAAAGGAATGCTTAAAAACGATCATATTATTAAGGCAAACGTTTTATTCTATTTGCTTATTTTTAATTAAGAAATCATCAACTTCAATGAAAATCAAATGCGATATTTATAGATTTGAATTTATCTTTGCTTATTTATTTGAATGTTTTCAGAATATATTGGAGTGTTGCCGCTTCTTTTACGAACATCAAACACAAGCTATCAAATTTAATTTGGTTACATTCACTGTTGGGCGAAGTTATGTTAAGGTGTTCATTTATTATATTATTTTATCATTATTTTCAATAATAAAATATTTTTCTAAGATTTTTATAAACTTTCGCAAAGTAAATAAAAGTTTTTAAAGATTGTTTTTTAATATCTGATAGTATGATGGTGGAAGCAATATGATGAATATAAAGGGGGTGACATTCTTTTTTCATATGAAGAAATGATGCGATATGTTTCATTTGATAAAGAGAGCAAACTCCCTCTGATAGCCAATAAGAAAACTGATTTTTGCTTAACAGTGATGTATTCGTAATATAGTTTAGAGTGGTGCGTTCTTTGCATGTGCAAAGAATCGAAACATTATCGAATATGCTTCGAGGTGACAAAATTTGTGTTATGGGCCTAAACATCCGGCCGTGCTTTTAAGTGATCGGAGGTTGGAAGGCCCCTTGGAGAGGAGGAGATTGATTTGATTTTGAAGAAAGGGGATGAAGAGGAGAAATCGCTAGCCATAGCTAAAGCCGAAGAACGTATTGATCGAAACAGGTCGACGCTTAATCATATATGCTGGCAGGTTGACGCTTAAACCAAGAGCCTAGGAAACAATAATATTTTCAAAAATAAAGCATCTCCGAGAAAGCAAGAGCAAATAAAAACTGAAAATATCATTTCTATAAAATTAAAGAAAAATAGAATATCATAGAAATATTTATTATTTTCATAGTTGAATACATTTTTTTTACTGTTTTTTGTTATCGTTTATCATTGGTAAATTCTTCAGCAAATTGTTGCTAGCGAGAAGAGACGTGCTCAGCAAACTTTCAAAGAGCAAATGGGAACGGCAAATTTCGAGCATTTTAGCCATGACATGTGGCTTCAAACATATGAATCGTACGGCACATCTGAATCAAGGTAAATTTTGCTCTTTTTTTCAGTTTTTGACAACTTATTGACGAAATATTTTCTGGAAGGTGGTCTGCACTGGGTTTTTTTTTTTGCATTTCTTGCAACTATCTGTGCATTCGTCATATACTTTCTTATCTTGTTATGTTCTACTTAATTTAGTGCTGCCGATCAGTTTTTGATCAAATCAGCTTCGACGTGCAAATTTTTGCAATAATACTCTTCCAAGTACTTCTATAGATGTTATCTTTATAATTTGAATTGCAGAGAAAATCCATGGCAATTCGGAAAAGCTAGCGATATAGTTGAACGACTCAGGAATATCACTTTCGAAGGCGCAATGCAAGCCATTGAACAAATGGTTTTTTTTTTAAACTTCCGTTCATCTGAAGTTTCTTGTGCACATTTGTTTGAATGAAAATTTCCTTCTTTTGCTTGATAAAATCGCTAGTTTCAATACCGCTTCGATGTAGCTATATGGTATATAGTATAGGAATGTTTGCCTCAAATTATTGTATAAGTAAATGACCGGAATGATTTTTTTAACGTTTCAAGTCGATAAATAGAAGGTTCATGGTGGGATCCAAGATGACTGAGAATGACAGAGAGTACTCGTCCAAGCAGAGTGCCCCTTTAATGGAGGCAGACGAGCTGTTGAAGGGAGAAGTACTGCTCTGTAAAGGGTGGAAGGGAAGGGTTGTGGAGAAAATTCCATGCTAAACGCTTTACCGGTTTGTGCAATTTCATACTGTTATAAGCTGCAAGTTTTTAGAGAGTTTCCTTCAACCCGTGGAAAGCATCTTTGTCTTATGCCGAAGAGATCGAACAATCACGACTATTTTTTCATTCTTCCTTCCTTTTCCATTCATTTCCCACTACTATCTTTCTCGTGCTTCATAGATGGTTATTCATAGTCGTAGAAGGGATTTTAACAATCATCCGTCAGTCATTTTTATCGATTCTAAAGCAATAACTGCAGAAAATCATGTTCTCATGAATTCATTTTGTAATCCAATTATTACAATAATTAGGGGAATAGTAATATTACTGCTATTTCTTCCATTTTCCATCGCATCATATGTTTCCTCTTTTTTCAGCTTTTGAAGGAGTGCTTAAATGCTCATCTCGATAGCAATAATCTGCATTTCCCAGTGCAAGCATGTCTCAGTTGTGAGCAGTGTGAATGGTTACATTTAATGGAAGAAGGAGATGTAAATGAACCGGTTAATATTTTTGGATTACCACCTCTAGATGATATGTCTCTTCGTATTCGACATTCACTTTTCATCGATGTTTCTACGATAGCACTCGCAGAAGCGACGAATACGGTATGCGTTGCTTTTCATGCATATATATATATATATATATATATATATATATATATATATATATATATATATATATATATATATATATATATATACGGTCTGTACAGATGTTAATGTTTCTTTTATTTCAAGGCGTATTGACGCTTTTCTTACGAGACATTTACCACGAAACATCGTTACGGTAGTTTAGATATGATGTTGTGAGCGATAGGTGTTTCTTAAATTCGTTAGACCATGCAATTTTAAATAGATACTCAAAGCCCTTTGAGGTTACATTTTAGATGACTATAGTGAAACTTATATAAACGTTCTAGTTTGTCTGCAGTACCGAAATCAAGTAAAGTTTTCCAGTATTTAAATTGAAGAGCTCGTCTTCCAGTTCTTACTTTTTGTCAATTCTAACTTCTTCTGAAATGTTCTCTCAAATGTTTCAGTAGTTCTTGCTTTTTCGAAATGCACTAATATCCCCTACTCAACAGGAAAGTTCAGCGAGATTTTTCGTAATTATAACGTATCTCTCAGTGCGTTGTTCATTTTTTTTTTGAATACGTTTCGTGCTGACTAATATAAAGTGACTCTTGGAACTTTAAGGATCGGAAAAGTGGTCAACAAAGTGGGAAGTTTCATCAAGCTTCAAAATTTTCAGTTTTGTTCAAATGTCGTATCGATTAAGGTGAAACTTCGTGCCCCATCAAGTAGGATGAAAGTTCAATGATAGAATGTCGTATCGTTATAGGACCTGCTTGATCTATGTTCGTCATCGTTTTTACTGAGCAATCGATCAAATATTCCACGTGAATTCTTCGTCTCGAATGCGTGCTCAGCGGAAGTGGAATGTGAAACGATGACACAGAGCGATTGGCTTCATCTTTTGATGCAAATTTGCGATCGTCGATTAGATGTTAATGCAACGGTAATTTACTGATCGATTTGTTTATGGATTAATAATGTGGAGAAAAAAAATATGAAATTCAAAAAATCACTTATAGTTTGTGGTAATAGTCCTTCATTTACATAATAAGGCAGTCAATTAGTTAAAAGAAAAATTCTTCGAGAGTTATCAAAGAGATCTGATATTCTTCCAGAGTTTTTGGTTAGCATCCATAGTTTCGATGGATCTTCATTCATCTTTCAACAACTTGTCTTGGTAGTATTATCGTCGAAGTGAATATTTTCACCATCATTTGATCATAGTGAATAGTGCAATCCATTAACCATCATATTTTGATTAGCTTAGCCTATACTAATATTAGGGAGAACTTTTCGATGCTTTCATATTACAATTGAATCATAACATTTGAAATTCTTAGACAGGTATAATATTATCGATGAAAAGGTTTTGTTTTTCGTTTCATCATAGAAACATCTTGAGAACTATTGCGTCGTATTGCCTTGAATAAAGAGTTTCCTTGATTTGTAGAAACCTCATTTCTCAAGCATACACTTCAACGGAGGAATTTTGATTTTCATTCTCGAATACCTGATAATTTCTGAAATGGTGGATATATTCAATTTTTTTTTCGCTTAGGAATCTGCTTATCCGTATATGTGAGGTTATACAGTGGAGTTATACCTCTACACAAGTTTATGCAATGTTTTATCTCTTCATATGAAACTTATCGTATCATTAGATACTTCTCTAAAGTTTCTAATCGCTAATTATTTTAGGCTATTTCTTCTCTCTCAATACGAAGTAATCGACCTGTTCTTATCTTAACTCGATTTGCAGCTTCTCTAATCACATATTTATCAATGTTATTTTCTAGTGTTTCACTATCAACTTGCATCGCTTTCAACAATCATCCAGGCGAGATTATTTCTTGCCAACAAGTTGTAAGTTCCTACAGTGCTCTTTCTTTTACTTTGAAAGTTTCTCTTTTCGATAGTGATTGTCTCACAACTGAATGATTCCATTACAACGATAGAGTGTTTGGTGAAACCGGGAGGTGGTTGGCAATCACATGGGTAAAAAAAACGGAAGCAGGATTGGGAATGCCGAATAATTTCATAGCTTATGTCATAATATATTTACTTACTTGAATCGACAAAGCATTCATTACGAATAAATGTCTCTTCATATCACTACCACTTCTGTTTAACTGAAGTTGTGAGGTAGCGTGAAGATGAGGGCTTAGGCTCATCTCCTGCCCATCGGATACTGAGGAGTCGATTCATCGTTGTTCCATGCGACTTGCTTCACTGCCCGCGTTCCGATGAGACCACTGGTCGGAATGACTCGGTAGGACAAAGCCAAAGAGTTTGCTCGGAGCCCTCGTAAAACCGACCGCGCACTAAGCAAAACTAAACGATGAATGTCGTAATATGTTTTTGGAAATTGCATCTTTCAGAAATAGTGGTCTAAGGGGAGGGGGTTATTTTTAATGTGGGGGAGGTATTTTTTATAGACCTCAGAAGGTGTAAAAAAAATGTGCCTACCACTTTGCGACCATTTAATAGAGGCTGTAATTTATTTTTTTAATTATTAATTTGGAGAACAGTTTCAGTAGCGATTGGATCAGCTAAAATTTGAACGCATTGCTGTAGATATTTTATAGTTTGTTCTTTAAGTGATCATTGATAATATTTGTCTATCAGTTACGATCTAAAGAATATTAGCAGTATATTTCATGAAAATAGCTTCTGATTTTATGAGAAAAAAGCGTTTAAAAATTTGCATAATATTTTTAGAACCCTTTAAAAAGCGTTTAAAAATTTGCATAATATTTTTAGAACCCTTTATTTAAAACCATCTTAAATGTTAAAACGCCATAAGCGTTCATCGTATATTCGTTTTGCTTGAAATTATTAGTGGCAAATTTCAAGAAAATCCACTTCATTTTTTATACCTTGGAAGAGATGATTATTTTGGAGTGCCTTATTATTGATTTTATTTATTTGTTTTTTGTTTCAGAACAGAAATTTTCACAATTATGAATATTTCTATCGATATTTGGAAGAGGCTGATAAGAATTTGAGAGGTGATGAGTTTCAAAGTATTTTTATGTTTTTACTCTCGTAATACAACAATCATTGGCGACCATTCCTATAACATTCTAGTCTATCGTTAAAGAAATTCTGTTGCTTCTTCTAAAGAAAAAAAAGTTTTATGAGCGAAAAGTTGGCAACGTTCCGACTTTTTTGCAGCTGAATTGATCCAAGCTCATAACTCAATATTACATCTAATGCTTAGTGAAATCGGGGGGGGGGGGGGGGAGGGAGGTGTTTATCTTTAATATTTCATTTTCACCGTACTAACAACAACGACCATATAGATGATAACAGTTGTTAAGTGGCAATGATAGTTGCTGTTTTGTATGCATCTGCTCTACTAAAATTTTCCGGTGCCTGTCTGTCTGTTTGTCTGCATGTCGACGAACCGGCAAGTTCGAATTATTAAATAAGCCCGTTTATGTATTTAAAAGAACATGGCCAATTTTAATGCACTTCTTTGCTAGGCCAGCTAAATAATTAAGTTATTTTCTTTTTTGCTTTTATTGAAATTTATTAAAGCATTCGCTTATTTAGTTAATGCTTTTATTTTCAGTTGACTGTCGCTAATTATTTCTGATATAATTCTAGTATAATATAACTAGTGAAGTTCTATCACAAGGGCCCATTTATAATGTATTCTTTTTCGATTTTCTATGGAATAAATTTTCGATTATATAATGAAACGAGTGTCTAATTTTAGAAGGGCGATATTTATTGATGCAATTTGTACCACTTTCTCAATTTGCATGTAAGGAACTCTACGCAAGTATTCGTCAATTTAACACAGCTTGCGTTATGCAAATATTCACTCATCTATCGATGAAATATCGCGCAAACGATGAAACACAAAACGGACATCTTAACTAAGGTGTTAATATCACTTCTTGAAATGCATTTTGATAGACCCTCTTGAAATTGTTGTTCAGAAAGGATGTGTTCAATTTTATAGCGCCCCTCTATGAGGTAAAATTTCTAGAACTTCAAATGAGTTTCACTCTCAAAATGAAACAAGCTTAGCCTCCAGAATGAATGCAACCATTCTACTATAAACTGCAAAAGTTTTGCTCTATCTTCATTTTTATATGTTTATTGTATTTATTGAAGAATCCTCTCCTGTTTAGAATTAAATTTTCCCTCATAATTCTGAATCTTTAGCCATAATATGTTCACATTAATGTATTGAGGTATTTGATTTACAACGAAATTATTAGGCTGCATATGATTTTAGACAAAGTCGTTGTGTTGTACGTTATATATTCTATTGTATAATTTTTATTGATTCATATAAATACTTAACGATTGTTTGATTATTTAATTACTTTCAATTCTTTGTTTGCTGTAAAATTGTGCATTTGTTTTCTTCAAGTAGGTTATTAGCTGAATTTACCTGATTTTTTAAAATTAGTTCATCTAGGGCTACTATTACCTGAAATTCAAATAGGTTACTACCTGAATTTCAATAAATTACGCATTAATTAATGATATACATTCCAGCGAACGTTAATTGTTATAAATGATTAACTACTATGTGAAGAAAAAACAACCAATCATCCTATGATGTCTTCCATAAAAATATTTCAAATTAAAAAAAAATCCACTTCTCATAACTAGACTGGCAAATTTTTTTTCCCTTTAATAAAACAGACCAACCATGATATTTATATATTCATTGAAGTAATCAGTAATACGACAATGAAGGGCAACTATTTATATAATTGCAAGTGATCAACGATGTACGAAACGGTGTTGGCAATTTTTTTTTTTGCTGCAAAATGCGGTACTTTCGTATTGTTCTTCTTTGCAAGTATTCCATATTTTTAAGGCGAATTTGTGTCAATAATATATTCTTTTTAATATCGGTCTGACTGATCTCTTTTTATTGAATGCGGATAACGAGTATTGTCTAACCGCTCGGATATGTTCCACCTGTGCTTTGAATATAACCACTTTAATTCTTCATTTTTTCCCTCTTTAAATCTATGAATTTAAGAATGCGGCCATCAAATTTCATAAGTTATAGTGGAAAAGTCAAAGTCGTTTTTTACTCATTTTATTCAGCATGGCAGTTGCAAAGTTCGGAGTCAAACGTATCGAAGTACTTATGCAATAAACGTTACCAAATGCAGGTTTTATTCGGGATTAACGATTGGAGGATGATTTCTATATCTGAGACTATTCATGTATTTTGCAGAGCGATCGATTGGGGCGGGATCTAGCAAAAGCCTCAACCAGAGAAATTCATGTTGCATTTCGTGGTGTATATTTTGTATTTTGTTAGGCAGTTCCGATATATATATATATATATATATATATATATATATATATATATATATATATATATATATATATATATATATATATATATATATATATATATATATATATATATATTTAAGGTAGGAAAAAAGGTGTACTTGATTACAGATGACTGACTGTAAGTATTGTTGTGATCTCTAAAGTACCTTGCTAATCCGAATGAGCATTGCAAAAAATGCAAGGATGCACGCGAACCGGAAAGTGCAAACCATTTGAGCAATTGTGCACGCCTCTTTTACTTGTGTTTGTAAATGTTTGAAAGGTGTATGCAATACTATAGTGCTGTCTATCGTTTCCTTTCAAAAATTTTCTACTACTATGGAATTTTTATTGTCATGATTTACTTGTATATATTGTTCTTGCTAATATTTTTTTGCCTTTTCTGCCAAATTCACTCGAATTCATGATCTTCAATGTTGTTGAATAATGCTGAAATGGCCGAAGGATTATTGCTTACCGTCTTAAATTTGTAGTCTCATCGATGCTTTCGTTGACAAAACATTACGGTCATCTTGAAAGCGTCAAACTCAGGTGCTAATTAAATAAACGAAGGTAAATTACCTGAGCATTGAAATTTTTTAAAAACTAATTCTCTAAGCATTGCATCACATCTACATTGTTAACAGATTGTATCAGTTGAAATATTAAAGCAATATTCTCCATACTCTTTTTTTTATTCTATAAGTGATGAGGTTGATGAGGCAAACGGCTAGAAGGTCAATGCGTATTCATTATGAGCCCTTCTGATACATTTCCTCATTTATTATAGTGCCCTAAAATTAACGAACCCAATTCGTCTTCTAAATTTATTTATAACTTAAATTTCATCTGAAATATATTCGATTTTTTTTTTGATGGTGCTGAAGAAATAATATTTGATATATTAGCATATTTGCATTAAATAAAATATCTGCAATTTGTTAATGTTTGTTCAAAATTGGCAATGCAAAGAAATTGGCTCATTGAGTTTTTCGATGATCCGGTTTTGTGGAAATATGATTCACATTCTAGTTGAAAATTCTTTTCTTTCATACGCTTCTATAGAATGAGTGAATTTTTATTGAATAATTTCTTAAATGCTCATTGTGAGTGTCACATTTTTTTTTTTTTTGCTTCTTTTGAGAGAAAAAAAAACAACATTTAATGTTTTGTAAATTCAATTTGTCCATAAGTACCGCTAAAAAAAAAGCATTTCAGGTTTTTTTATTTGCTCAAAGCTCATATAAACATCTTTTTTTTTCATCGCTGATTTGAAATAATCGAAATTCCTTTAATTTTATCGGCTAAAATCATTCAAAACGTTTAACTTCACATCGTAATAATTTTGCATTGAAAAATTTCTACATTTGCCCAGCATAGTTTAACTATTTTTCAAGAAAACACGCCATTCATTCAATAGAAGCCTTAAAAAGAAGCCATTGAAAACTTCAGTGAACATTCTACCACT
This sequence comes from Ascaris suum, assembly GCA_013433145.1. Taxonomy (NCBI): domain Eukaryota; kingdom Metazoa; phylum Nematoda; class Chromadorea; order Rhabditida; family Ascarididae; genus Ascaris; species Ascaris suum. The sequence goes on along the minus strand of CM024169.1, from coordinate 12,808,207 downwards.
ATTGAAATCAGAAGGAAGTTAGCTTTTTTTTTCTCGAATAGTCTAACGTGATACGTCATAAATTTGCAATATTTTCCACATATAACAACAACAACTCATTTCAAAGCGTCCTAATATCTAAGCAAGAGCAAATTATTGTATTCGGGTAACGATTTACTGAGAGGAGCTTACTTGCTACAACTTCAAAACGCATACTCGGCGAAGAATATTGATGAAGGATTTCATCCAAAGGGTTTTCCGTTAATTGCGCTCTTTAAAGAAGTTCCTCATCGCTGTTCAATGATTCCGTGATCAGTTTTTGATCTCTTTATTTGCCGTCGATGATATCGTCTTGTTGTGACTTTCAGCATCAAATCATTGAGTTCTTCAAAGTAAAAGTGAAGAAATTTGAGATTTTAGTGAAGGAAGGTGAAAGGCCTACTGTCGATCTATGAGGACTTCATGCTGCCTTTGGTTAAAATTAACAAAACGTGAGTAGGTGGAAGTAGGCAAAAGTAAATGCGGTGGGTGCCGCCATAGCTCAGTCGGTTAGAGCGTGGGTCTAATAAGCCCAAGGTCGCAGGTTCGACCCCTGCTGGCGGCAGGATGAGTTTGATTTGATTGCAGGGCGGTGCTACGTGGAGGATTGAGGCGAACGATTGAAGGTGAGGGTGAGGCATGAGATTCTAGATGTGGATTTAATTGGGTTTGATTGCAAGAGAACTAGATTCCAGTTTTTAAACGATGTAGGCGTTAATCGAACATTGGTAGAGGTAGCAGGATATAATGCGCTCATGTGTGTTGTTGTTTAATGGAAATCAATTCCGCGGCAATGTTTTGTCCGCGTGTCTGCGTTTCAAGAAAGCATATTATGCATATGAAATGCTTCCAAGCCCTTGAAAACACTTAATGCCTTCGAATGATATGGACAGCAATGTGCAAAAATAAATGTTATGGTTTGTAAGAAGATTTGCTTTTAATAATTCTTTACAAAACATTTTATTCTATTCACTATGGTAATAGTGGTTACGTATGCTGGCAATGGACCGTTTTACTGATCACCTATAATAATTCTACTCATTTGAACACAATCATTCCACATTTTCACTCTGATATATCCGGTCCACATTGTGACACCTAGTAGAAGACAAGAACTATTGCCTATTATTTGCCATCCTGATGGTTTTCCACTGCACTACCTAGATATAGATTATAGGTACTTGAATTTGCACCGCCAAGGATCGATTAATGTTCAACACGCAGATTAAAAAGATTATAGACCAAAAATTTGGATACGTTCACGCAACATTAATGAATAATGCCACCAATATAACTCAACGTAATCGTTTGTGCCAGCCAATTATTATCTCCGATCCAAGTTGGTGCAGTAGACGTTGGAATGAGCTTTAGCGTTGCCATGGTGTCCTCACCTTGGGAATCGTGATTGGCCCTAATGCACTTCGATTGTGCTTATTCGCTGTTTCATCGCTATGAGCACTTTTCAAAGAATTATTTGTTCTTTATGTCGAAGTGTTTCTCATTTTCCGATTAGGCAAATTATTGCAAGCTGCTTATAGGGGGAAAGCCTTTTTGATTATCCGTCAAGGAGGTTCGGAGCCTTTACGAGTAGTCTAGAGTGTTTTCTTTCTCCAAAACCGATCGAATTGGACTTTTAAACGAGGTAGCGGCTTTTGAAAGGAAAACAGGTTCTATCGGATCCCTTATGCAATCCCCGAAAAAAAAAATCGGACCTTTCAACTGAATGAGGGTTATCGGTCCATTTAAAATTCTAAATCGAAATTTTAAGCCATTAGGTTTTCAAATACTTTCAATCAGTTGATTCTTTTTGGAGCGAATCGTCGACTTAGTCACTGTCCCTTAGACTAATAGAACATGAGGATAAATATGTGATGCTGAGCATAATGGCATGGATCGTTGAAAAGTTCGGATAAGTTTCCTGGATAATATAGGAGGTAATCGCAGAGTTTCTCGGTATATTTAAGTAAATTTGCATCCGCAGATTACGTGAAAAAAAGCGAGAAAAACATAGGGTGGATGAGTGATTATTCATGACAGTGCGAATCGACGATAGTCAGTAATTTTTGAAGTTTTAAGGAAGAGGTATAAAACCGCTATCAGACTAAAATACTGCATCTTATTCTTGAATATTAAGATGAAGACGTATGCAAAATTCTATGTCATCTCTGTTTAGCATCTTAAGTAATGACTCAAGTATTAGTATATCTCCCTTTGTCTTCTTCCTTCGTTTCCGGTAGCAGCGGATAAAACGTTCCTTCGAACTCGATTCGGGTACGGTATACTGATGGTAAATGTTTTTCCGTTTTATATAGCTTTTAGACCTGATGGTTCTCTCTCACAAATACTCCGAATACAACACCCACTTTTTTTTAAAATTTCGAACAAAGTGCGTCAGAATTGTTCAGTCACACTGAGTCGAGGAACACCTATCCAAATCTTCTCATCGCTATGACCGCTAGGTACATAATGATTTGATCATAAAGTGACCACATCATTGAGTGACCGTACGAAGAAGGTTCGAAAGTTCTCAAGTGACCACGCACAGATTCATCGGCTGATGCTTTAGAGCATATAGGTACCGAAATCGCCGTTTTCGAAAAAACTTTCCAAATTTTCATTCCATCGGTGATATCGATATTCCAAATCTAGATCATTCCATCGAGTTTCCTGTCACGATAACACTATAGTTGAATTCATTTTTTGACGCAAACATCACTTTGTAACGCTTAATTAGAATCTAAAAGATAATGAATGTTTTTTTTTTCTTTTTGCAAACCAAAAAAAAAAACACCAATTTTTTTAAAGATATTATTTTCGGTCTTTTTGTACGCAGAAATATTTTAGAAATATTGATCGCGAAGTTGGTCATAAAATCGATTCTCATCACTCAAGCATAATACCATCTATTCTATTTCGTGTTTCATAGAATGAATTTTCGTCGAGAAGAAAAAAAAAAATTCTTTTTTCTTAGTTTTTTTTTTTTACCTATACAGTAGTATAATTTTATAGGAAATGGTTACTAGAAGTGGGATGAGGAGGAGCATTGGGATGGGGATGGGTGGACGGGAAATGAGTATCCTCGTTTATCATAATAATGTAGATACTTGCCATATATACCTATAGTTTTTTTTCATTATGCAATAAATTCCACTGATACAAGTTCTTTTTCTCCAATCTTTTACTTAATCAGAACGTTTAGGACATCGATTTTCATAGTAGCGGTCACATATGAGCGATTCGATGCTTCACCAAAAAAAAAAGAAATCAGATTTTTTTTTTTGCGAGCAATTGCGGTTTTTCTTACTCAAATCATTCGACTGTTGAATTTTTTCATTCGTTAGATTGATTTTCTATTATTGCCCATAGATGTGATCCGTTTACTTTATTAGAGTTATGATGATATTTTTAAGTGGTTTTTTTTCGTTGTGGTTAATATTGAGATTATTTGTTAAATATTAAGCAATAAATATTCATAGATCGATTGAGATTATTTTGAAATTAAAATAATCAGAAAAAATAATGGATGAAATAAAAGAAATAATACAAATAGGATTGCTGGAATAAAAGTTATAGAGGGGAAATTGCCTAGTCGTTTAGCGAAGAGGAAGAAATGAAAGTAAATTGCACAATATTGCTTACAATTCGCTTTTTTTTTGTGCATATGTTCAACTTGTTTTCCGCTCTACCAATATGGCAACCTGATGAACGTTCAACACACCTTGAATAGGCTATGAAAAAAACTTCAACAAGATTGCTGTGAACGCTGTAATGTTAGTGCATTGCACAACAATGATTTTATTTTGTTGTTGTTGTTGTTGTTGTTGTTGTTGTTGTTGTTTTTGTAATTTAATTTTGCATAAATTTTTAATTTTATTTTAATTTTACTCATATTTAAATATACGATTTAAGCGTTCTATTTAAATAAATCAACTATTAAAATATGCGGCCCATTTCCTTCACTCTCTTCGTTCCTCTAATCTAATATCGCATTTTGAATTGTTTTATTTTGTAAATCGTTTCACGGTATCTTATTGCGATTAACATATTAAAATTACTTTTTTTTCATGCATCACATTTCTTTATTCAATTATATTTAATTAAATTCGAAATATTTATTCAATTTAAGCGAACAATATGCTATCGTTTCAAGCATATAAATGATTTTTTTTTTTGAAGTAATGCATATGTTTTAGCATTTCTTTGCAAAAAAGTGAATTGAATGCATTACGACATAATGTATTGCATATATTTGCTGGTGTCTGTCTGTTTGTCTGTCTCTGCGTCGATGTCTGTTCGCATATCACAGTAGCTAAGATGTTTGAAATGAATCGATGTGATCTGCTTTGACCTCTCAACTATATCTTGATTTTGATTGTTTGCATTCTATGTTCGTTGGAACACTTGATGATGCTATAGGATTCGTACAAATAGGTTTGCTGCAGAAGCTGGCTGAAAACAAATTTTTAGCCAAGGATTTGGCAAGCGAATACTATAGACCACAATGCAATTATTTTTGCGCACATTTTTTCTACAACTGGTCGCTTTTATTGATCATAACGTGAAAATGCAGATACCAAGCTAGCTTCTCCGAGTAATCTTTATTTTTTTCACCCCGCGACCACCAATTTTCAACGACAAAATAGTCTCATAATTTAAACTCGTGAACCTCATCTAAAGAATCTGGATTTATCCACTCTGCGCGTTATTTCATCGCAAAATTCGGAAGACATTTTTTCCTGATTCGAATTTCAATTGAACAATTTTCCTGATTGAACTTCAAAAATCAAAATTTTTCAATCATAAAATGCTTGAGGCGATATTAGGTCGAAATTTAATTATTGTGATTTTCATTTATGACTTTAAGAAGAAATTTGCTTTTATTCGTTTGTTTTTTTTATCATCCGGAAATCATCCGGAAATGTGTTTTTTATCATCCGGAAATCATCCGGAAATGTGTTTTTCATCAGAAACATGCTTTACTTAAATCCACTCTTTTGTGTTGTTTTCTTGACACTATGGGCAAATTTGCATAGTTATTATCCATAAATTTTTACTTCTTCATATAATAGTTTCCATCTATTTTGGTTGTATTCCGGAATTATTTCAAATGCAATAAATTTTTCAGCTAGTGAATTTTATGCGGATAGAAAATAGAAAATTATTAAAAGTCAAATAATTTTACCAACTTTAAAAATAAAAATTCCTCACTATGATGAAAATATTTTTCTTTTTTTTTTTACAAGAAATGATAAAAATTGCCCGAATATTTCAGAATTAAATTTAGGTTGTAAAAATTGTTTCAGAATTAAATTTAGGTTGTAAAAATTAGAGAGCATCGAATGAATCTTTCAAAATAAATATCAATCAAAATTGATATTCTTGTTGCAACGTTTCATTTTCTAGTGAACATCACCAAAAAGTGTTTCAATTCATATGTGACATCATAGCGCTTCATTGCTGCCATTTCTTCGTTGCTTTTTTTCTTTCATAAATTCTTCCAGAAAAGTGCATTATGATGGCGTTCGGTTTGGTATACCCATGTGCTAATGCGTTTCTTCGTCTCTATGATCGGCTAGTCTTTTAGCGTAACGAATTGTGACACAATTTAGTGGTTAGATTTGGCCATTGGAACAATTGGTTCTATGTATTTATCTATGTGTATATGTCTGTCTGTCCGTCTGTGTTTGTCTGTCTATCTGTCCCTCTGCGATGTTTCGTATAAATTATGGTCAATTAAATGCGATTTTCAATTGCTGGATTAGGAACGCATGTTAGGCGTTTAGTTAGTTTTCATGCTCATTTTTAGTTAACGTGGGTATAACAGAAATTGGTAGATCATATCTATGCTTATATATTCATATACGTTTGCCTATCTGTCTTTGAATACGATAATTTCAACTCATAAGTTACTAGAAATTGAAAGGAAAATATTTAATAAGAATAACATAGATCGTAGGATTATACTTACAATTTATATCTGCTTACATCGATTTTAAAGGCATTTGATGAATGCTTGGATGGTATTTCACAATGTCGAGATTGCTTTCAAAAGTCGAAAAATTCAGAAACTCAGAAAATTTAATACTTTTTAGAATTATTTAAATAGGAAGATCACTTGAAATATGAATATTCTAGTGGGAACCAGTTCAGAGATTATTAGCAACCGAGTGGATTGCCGCTCAATTAGCATATTATTAAATATTAAAATTTATTAGCTAATGAAACGATAATTCAACGTTCACTAGTTATTCATTATTTCAAAAAAATATAAATTCGTTTGGGAAATAATCCACGGTTAGCACGATCGGTTCCGAGATAATTACTTACGTCCATAGATAATTAGCCGGCGTTAAGGGCTACAAATCTCAGTGATCTCCGCTATCGTTCTTCCGTACCCGGAATCCATCCGTAATTCTTCCACTGATTAGAAGTTCAACAGTCACAAAATCTTTATGAATAAAAGCGATTTGGCTCCACATTTCTACTGCCTAATTGAAGCATTTATCCCACTGAACGGAAGATATACTGAGCGGCTGTTATCGAGCTGCGATGGATGCTGACATTGAAGTGCCTCATGCAAATCGGGTTCTCTGCGTTTCCGCATCGTTGACAAGAGGATGAGGGGGAGGATGGAGGAGTAGAGAATTACATGCATCGGGTGAAGTGGATCGATATCTTGGTCTTGAACCCGGAAAGGTTAGAGACAGGAAATTTCTTCTATTTCAGGCTGCGTGGCGGCGAGCTGATCGTAGTCTTTGCTCCTCATGTAGTCCAGACTGGCATTTAAATGTAAGAAAGCACCTGTCTCATCAATCTCTGTGATCTGTTGTCTTTGTTTCTGGGGCTTTCTAGGTAGCGCCTGCATGAAATTTTTGCTATTCAGCACTGGATTCACTACCAGTAATAGCCACTGGGCTTAATGCAGAATCGCCTTCTAATCCTTCATGTCTTTTCCAGCTCAGTATGATGACCTTCCTTACCTATGGCATTGCAGTTTACCTTTACAAGGAGACCCTTATCGGATGAACGATATCGGTAGTCATTATAAATGCCATGGGTTAAAGTTCTTAACTTCTGAATAATAATTACCATTGGAAATAATTTTGCTGTTCCATTTACTGAAGATATCAATAATTCCATAATGTAAATTCCAATAAATATTCGTTTCGAATTGAATCCTTACAAATATTTGTAAAATATAACGAGTTATATTGTTGGCACAACAGTAAAAAAATTTTAAAAAATTATAAGAATTCATCAACTATTCCCCTCTCAATATATTTGGAAGTGAAGATTGATTTTATGGAATAGAATTATTGTGAATGAGTGTTAGCGTTCGATATATTGCATCGATAAGATTTTGACAAGTGTAATTGTTGAGTGAACTTATTTTCGATAAGGTGCAATCATGAATTCTCCTTGTTCTCCGTAGATAAATCAACGAAGGCTCTTAGAACTTCACTAATTTATATGCTCTATTTTGAGATTAAAATACCCTAAGGTGATATAGGCATTTATGAGATATTTATAGCAATTCTTTAAATAAATTTATCGTTTCGAAAATAATCTATATTCGTTGGAAAATTATTGTTATTATTATTATTATTTATTGTAAGATTTTTGCTGAATTGTTTATATTTTTGCAGACATGAAATTATTGCCGATCGTATGGATGATAATCGCAGTAACAAAATCGTTCTTTATGAATGCTCCATTAAATTTGGGTGAACAAGCGATTCTACCTCCAATACGTACCAATGCTACACATGCAGTTTATTTCTATGATGGAATATTTCGATATGAACCATTACATGCGAATGCTGAACAAGCAGCAACTAAGACAATAATTGAGCAATCGATAAAACAACTCGTCTCAACTAGTTCACCAATAAATTATATCACCATCAGTACGTCTAATCTGACCAACGAGAGGAAGGAAAATATCGACGAGAGAACAACAACAAAGTCATCTTTTAATAAGGAAGATATCTTATCGGAGAAGCAATTCTCATTAGAAAGTGGTCCGACACAATTCTCTAATGATGAAATTATAAGAAGCGAAGAGATAAGTTTATTGATAACGCCACCAATTGAACAAGAGATATTGAAACGTGAAGAAACAACAATAGCAGTTAATGAAAGGATTAACACCGAGATAAGCATGCGAGAAAGTGGTGATAATCTTACAACAACGACACCAAAACAACCCGACACTACAATGATTAAGACTGAACGAACGTTCATGCAACAAGAGGAATCTACAACACAAATGACAACACAACAACCATTCATGTCGGAGCGAAATTTCCTATTGTTTTCTAAGGGAGACAACAATATATCAATTGTGAGCACTAGATCTAACGAAGAAGCCGCTGAGAGCAGTACACACATTGATGGCCTCATAAATCGCGAAAATACGCAATCGTTTGCTATGAATAGCGGTATTGTCACATGGATGAGAACCACAACATCTGCAGACGACAAGACAACTGCAACCGACAGTATAACGGCGGACGTTCTCGTGTCTGCAAACAACAAGATGGAAGGAACCGCAACGTCTACATACAGAATGACGACTGCAACTGAGAGAGCACCAGCAGAGGCAACAGTGTTTGCGGGAAGGACAGCGACGGAAATCGCAACGTTCACAGACAAGCCTACAACTAAGGGAATACTATCAGAAGTCACAATGTCTACAGACAGCAGGAGAGCAGAAACTATGTCTGCAGACTACAGGACGACTGGAAATGAAAGGTCATCGACAGAAACCATAGGTCATACAGCCAACGTGGTGTTGGGAACGGCAACTTTTGCAGACAAAATTGCAACTGGTAGAGCAACGGAAGCCGCAGTTTCCGTAGACAACAAGACGACGGAAACTGCACCTGCAGACAGTAAGACGGCTGCAACTATGACGGCAATGACAGAGGCCACAGCGCTTATAGGCAACGTGATGACAGAAACCGCAACGTTTGCAGACAAGCCTACAACTAAGGGAATACTATCAGAAGTCACAATGTCTGCAGACAGCAGGAGAGCAGAAACTATGTCTGCAGACTACAGGACGACTGGAAATGAAAGGTCATCGACAGAAACCATAGGTCATACAGGCAACGTGGTGTTGGGAACGGCAACTTTTGCAGACAAAACTGCAACTGGTAGAGCAACGGAAGCCGCAGTTTCCGTAGACAACAAGACGACGGAAACTGCACCTGCAGACAGTAAGACGGCTGCAACTATGACGGCAGTGACAGAGGCCACAGCGCTTATAGGCAACGTGATGACAGAACCGCAACGTTTGCAGACAAGCCTACAACTAAGGGAATACTATCAGAAGTCACAGTGTCTGCAGACAACAGGGGAGAAGAAACTGTGTCTGCAGACTACAGGACGACTGGAATAGACAGCGTGATGATAGGAACGGCAACTTTTGCAGACAAAACTGCACCTAATAGAGCAACGGAAGCCACAGTGTTTGCTGATAAAAAGAGGACAGAAACTATGTCTACGCACAAGAAGGCTGTTGGAAATGGAGAGGCATCGACAGAAACCACAGTGTCTGGAGACAGCCAGGGGACAGAAACGGTGACTGCGGGCAACGGGATGACCGGAAATGAAGGGGCGCCTACTCAAACCACAGTGCAGATAGGTAATGAGATAATGGAAAACGCAACGTTTGCAGACAAGTCTCCAACTCAAACAGGAGCACAAGCCACAGTGTTTGCAGACGACAAGACCACTGCAGCTGACAGAACGTCTACAGAGACCACAGCTCTTGTGGGCAATATGGCGACGGAAAAGGCTATGTCTATAGATAGGCCTCCAGCTGAGAGAATATCAGCAGAAGACACAATATCTGTAGACAACAGGACGACCACTAATGAATACACATCAAAAGATGCCATGAAGCCTGCACAAAATCAAACAAGAAGAACTGAAGAAAACGATGCTACTTTTGACCTAGAAATCTTAAATCCGATAACTTCTATGCGCAATATAGAAACAACAACACAACCACTAACCATATATTCTCATTATGTGGTAACCGAACTAAACAAAAACAATACATTAACGAGCGATGTTGCGACAAGCGGCTGGTATGATCGCTTCTACGATAATAAGGAGACAAGCAAAGACTTTGAAAATGAACCGCAAACATGGGCGCATTCGAACCCTGGATTGGGTATTGGCGTACCACCTATAAGGGCAACGAATTTTCATTTCATAGCTACAGACGTGGACAATAGCAGAGAAGGTAAGATCTATCTTTATTTTCTCTACGCTTTCTAATTGCAGATTGCATTAATTATTCAGCTTGCAGAAATGTGATAATAGAGGAATGAAAGTAACATTCTTTGAGGAAATGTGGAATCCAAATTGCTTAAAGAAGCAATATTGTTGAATTGCATTTGCTAAAAGCGGTTGCAAAAAATTGCATTGCAATAGAATTCATAGTGATTAAGATGCTAAAAAAAAATCGCAAACTTGACTGCAAATTTTTTCAAGAATAAATAATATTATATAAATAGAATTGTGCAAATACTGTACAACATATTGTAACTGCGGATTCAACTCCGCGATCACAGTATAAATATATAGTACAACTATGAGTATCATAGTACAAGTATACAGTAGAAGAATATAAATAATACACGAATAGAGAAAATATAATAAAATATTTTAATTGAGGAAATAATTCAATTGTGTTATTCTCAGTTATTTCTCTTTAGAAAATTGTAAGTTCTTATAGTTTTTCACTTGAAAATGTTGAAATATATGAAAGAAATTTTCTCAACCTGAAAAATTAATTCCTTATATAATAAGTGAGAAAAAAAATTTTTTTTTTTCATTTCAGTGATGACAACCAAATTGATGCAAAATGATGAAATTCGATTGAGGCGGACCGATATTGAGAATATCTCGACAAACAACCGCTCCAACTGATAATTAATACATTAGCGTTATTAGCTACTGAGAAAAAGAATTAAAAAAAAAAAAAGAAAACTTGGATAGTCAACAACAAAAGAAGTTTTTTTTTCGATCGTGAGTACAACACAAGTGATAAACGTTCATTCCATTTCGCAAATCGTAGTGAAATGATAAACAATTTCTATACGCTGCAACGATATCGTTGTTTGGATAAGACGTTTCATTATTCTATTTGATCAGCAATTAAAATTATTGAAATCATTAGAATAAGAAATCAATCAATATTCGATAATGATTAACTATAGTACTCAAATACTCGCTAACGATTACAGTACTCAAATACTCGCTAACGATTACATTGCTCTTCATTTTATTGACGATTGTGGATTGTGTTTCAAAGTACTATTTCGGTATATAATTCGCTCTTTTATTGTATAAGAATGTTGTTATAACGATGATTTTGTAAATAGATACTTGAACTATTATTTGTAGAATTTTATCGCTGTATTATTTCTAATGGGTATTTTTATACACCCGAACATAGCACATCATTCTACCATTGAGAGTCTCTTTGAAAATTCCGTATTGAATAACTTGATGTCATAGGATTTGATTTTGTTAATATCGATAATTCGGTTGCTATTCGGTGAAATGTGAAAGAAAAAACCCCGCAGAAAAATTGAGAGATAATTCCTCACAAATGATCGGAGAAAAAATTTTTTCACGGGCTTTTTTATTTATTCTTATCTGATTCTAATAGATGATATCCGTCTATTCGTTATCCGGGAAATGGTTTCAACGATGAAACGAAAACAACTTTCCAAAGAATTTGCAAATGAGATGCATAATTTTTTTTTTTTTCATTTGAGATAAGTTTTTCGCTCGATTTCTCGTCTTTTGCTTCAAATAATTGAAAATTTCATTAAAACCATTTTTATTCGTATAATATGCGTTTAGCACATACATATGTAACCAAAGGTTATGATGAAATGTTGAAGATGAAATCTGTTTCCTTTTATCTCTTTTTATATATTTATCATGCATCTTTTATTGTGTATATTTTATAATAAGCTTGCAAATATATTATTTGAATTAAAAGAAAACTTACTCTTCGATATGATGCACCCATATATGTATGGCAAACAATAAGAGACGACATAACGTTTTCTTTAAATAGTTTGATATATACCTATATGAATATCTCACATAGTCGTGTGCGGATGAAATTCCTCCCTCTTTGGCTGCTATTAGAGTTTTTTTTTTAAAAGACAATTTCGCTGATATGATCCTTGCAAAGGTAAATGCTCAGGTGCTTTACCTTTTTTTTTTTTACCTATTTTCTCTGAGTGAAAAACGAAAAGCTATTTGTTGACGACAGATTTTTGAATTTAATACTAGCATAAATGATAAAATTTGTGATTTATCCTAAAAATCAATGAAATTAAGAAGTTTCCACTTCCTCTATTGCAAATTTAACAATTATTTAATGCATAGATTACATCTAATCAACAATGGGTGAAACTTGATTAAGTTATATTGAGTATAATTTAAATAAATTATTAATTGAACCCGTCATGCGAATTGTCATCCCTTCAACGATTCTTTGGAAAAATATTTGCCACAATATTTTTTTTTTTGAAAAGTTCTACAAGGTACTGAAAGTTTTTTCTTTTTTTTTTGTTTCCTGTGCGGAAGATGAGGAAAATATTCAAAACCAAAATTGATATATAGAAGCCATGTGAATAAGATCGGGGAGCATTCTATTCATATCGTTTGTTCAATAAGGAGATGATAAGGTTTCGTTCGGAATTTTCTGCGAAAAACTTTTGTTGCTTTATTTGATAACTTTTTTTTTTCAGTGTTTCTGAAGTAAATATTTTAAGATTTTATGCTGCTAATTTTTCTCCATTGCAAAATTCAAAATTTTACCAGGAAAATGAATGGTCGCTCACCTCTTTTACATGAAAATTCAATTTTTTTTCGTCGAAATTTATAAGATGATAGTGATAAGTGAGAGAAGAAGCCTTATTTGGGAAAAAAAAGACTTGTAAAGAGCATTCTAGCGATAGAGGAAATGGTTGGAGGCGTGAAACTATAGAGGTTTTATTAAAGGAGCAACTAATTTTCCTGTTCGTTTAGGAAGAAATGCGTAAAAAAAAAATTTTTTTTTCAAACCAACATTAAACGTTCACATTCGATTTGATCATTAAAAGAGAAATTCGCCACAATTCAAAATATTTCCTGGAAAATATCTTCAAGAATTATAGATTAACGAAGAGAAATAAGCGTACACAATAAGTACGTACGTGACAGCTGTTATAGCGCCTAGCGTTCATACCAGCCGTCTGATCTGCTCTTTGTAATGTTATCGAAGTACGATTATCCACATCCTCTCAATAATAGCAACATTATTTACTAGTGGAATTCTTTTTTTTTTCCGTGATGGATAAACAAAACCACCAATACAATAAATAAAGTTGAGCAGAATAACAGTAAAGTAAGCATAAATAGGTAAAATATAAATAAAATTTCCATTCCTTCAGTACATTTGATGTAACGCCGAACTATACGTAAATTCCAATAACAACGCATAAAGATCCTAAAAATCATTACATCAAATACAACTATAGTCGGTTGGTTATTCAGTAGCTGTCGAAACTGCAAAGCGATAAGTGAGTGCAATTGTTTAAACGGAAATACAAAAGTTTAGAGGATAGTTGTGAATTTTTGCATCGACTAAGTTAGTCTTTTATAACTCTCAAAGAGAAGTTAATAAAACGTTCAAATGGAAAATAATATTTAGTATATTCATAAATCACCTGTTGCAGGTAATACAGCATTTTAAGCTTTAGCTATTTTCCTTTGCTTATTGCTAATGGAGTCCTAATGAAACTTTTTTTTTTATTAAGAGAATTAGAAGAAACAGCACAAGACGTACCTTAGCATTTACCAAAGTGCTCAGCGATTACAAAGAAGCAAAAAAGATAAATCGAAGAAACAGATGCTCTTTGCGGTTCTTGTAAATTTTATTTCTTCACTTCTGTGGTATTCAGGAAATTGTTGCTCTATTATGGATACTGAAATTATTTATTTAAACTGAAATTAAAATTAAATAACTATTGATCTTCGATCGCACTTATCAAATATTCACACCCTTCGGATAATTCGGGCATGGAAGAGGAAGAGGAACGGGGGGGGGGGGGGGGAGGGAAAGGGAAGGAGAGGAGCGAGACAAGAGAGGAAAACATGTGTCCTTGTAAATAAAGCTCTTTTTTTTGACGAATTTTCCCTCGAAAATGGGAAGTTTCGCTAAAAATCGACTAGAATTGGAAAATCTTTTGTGCATCGATTGGTGTAAGGGCCAGTTTTTTTTTGAAAATTTTATTTACATAAATACGCCTATTCACTTCAGGTCTCTTTGCCATCCTCCTTGTGGCTTATTGAAAAGCCCAAAAGAACGAACAACCAAGATTCTTCAACTTAGAACACAAATAAACACATCGAAGTATTGACACACCCGTTCACTTCATTGATACAATGTTACTTTTTATTACCATGTAACATGACAGATGGCTGTCAACATGCAAAAGCACAGCTTTACTCATTGTCTCACGTATAAAACTGTGATGGAACATCGTTTTGCTCGAAAAATGTCCGAAAAATATTGCGGAATATTTTAATTAACCTGAAGATCGATAACGGAATAATATATTCTCATATTAAGCATCGATTATCAATGAATGCAAAAATTTGATCCCTTTTTTTACCGAAATAGATTTTATAATGAGTAATTTACTCGTGGGAAATATTCCAGAATTATTATATCTTTAGGATGAATCAAGAGGAGCGCACTTCGAATGTGCACAATGAAATAGAATATATGCGCTAATAATTGGCGAATTATCAAAACAAATCTTAGACAAATATATAATAAAAATTGCACAAAAACCTTTTTGAAAAAAAAAACATAATTAATAAATTTTTTCACTAAATATATAATTTCCAAACGTAATTTTTTACAAAAATAAACAAGTTTAAATAATATTCAATCATTTTTAAATTGCTTCGAATTAATTTACGCAATAAATTCCACAGAAAAAAAAAATTATCTCAATTGAGATAGATAGTATATAGTATTTAATTTCGTAGATCATTTATGCAATAATGCCCTACATGATTAAGTGGTAGAACATTATTGATTGCTTGCAGAATTAACGCTCATATAAACATTTGTTGTGCCTATAGCTATATAGACCTTCATTTAATGTATATGCTGTTGTCGTGAGCTGCACTTCTTTACGCTGCTATTACTGCACTCGTCTATTTTACACAAATATAGGATGGCTTCAACGTAACCCCTCGTTTATTTTCGCTTTTACATTATACTTTCTACTATACTATTTAGTACCAGACCTTAAATTAAAATCAGGTGTGTTATTTGATTTTTGCAAATGGTAATAACGAAATATAATCTACATCAAAACACTAACAGCAACGGATTGCTTACTAAATAACTTTATAATATATTTGAAATATTATTCTTTTTCGATTAACTTCTAACAACTCTTGAAACGTTATTTTCTATCATCAATTATAAGAGATTTATTGAATTGAATTTTCAATAAAAAAAGGATTCTTTTTAATTCAATTATATAATGGAGGATATACTTCTCAGGAAATATTTATAATCTCACCATCACAGTAAATAAAATTGAATTTTCTTTTTTTTTTTTGAACAATTATTACATTTGAATTTACATTTACCGAGAAATATATTCCACCATTTCACTTTTCCTATCTTCCCATCCCAGTACTGCTTTTTTCCTTTTTCCCCTAAACCCCCTTCCTCTAAACTCTCTAAATTCTTGAAATCGTGATGATCTCAATATTTGATATCGTTCATAAACGTGCATTTAATTCAATTGCTATATTCATAAAACTATTTATGCCTTTTGGGCTCTGTCAAAGACCTACGCATAGCTAGAGTTTCTAGGGTCAATTATTGACAGCCGAAATTGGATCAACTTATTACTGATTAAATATCATCCTTCTTAATTCAATCGAAGAATTTTTGCATTTATTGTGTTTATTTATACATTTTTCTGCTTTTTTTTTCAGCTTAATTTCTTTTATTTCTGTTTTTCTTCTTTTTTTTTGAAGCAATTATAAGCATTTTAGGTCGATTAATTCGATTATTCGCTAATTTTAATCAAATTTTTCAAAATATTAGCAAAAAAAAAATTTTTTTTTTCAAAAATAAACTCTCAAACATCAATATTATAACTTTAGTTAAATTATTCGTAAACTTCCATTTCAAATTTCTCTATAAGAAAGCACAATAAAACTTTATTTAATGAAATTTTCGCTCAAAAAAATCTATTTATGCTCATGTATATATATATATATATATATATATATATATATATATATATATATATATATATATATATATATATATATATATATATATATATATATATATATATATATATATATATATATATATATATATATATATATATATATATATATATATATATATATATATATATATATATATATATATATATATATATATATATATATATATATATATATATATATATATATATATATATATATATATATATAACGTTCAATTCATCTGACGTAACAATTGCAATGGTATTTGATTGAGAAATATAAGGTGAGTGAATCGCATTCGTGCAAATAGGCTCTTCGAACGATAGATGCACAACCAATGATGTATTCTAGCAGCAGCCGAGTTGGCTTCTCGGAGTGAGTGTTCTCATCAAGCGCTTTTGATTATTGGTATAATTTTTGAAGCTCTTATTGCGATGTATTCTTCTCATAAGAATATAATTATTTCAAAAATTTCTTATGCTTCTATTTTTTGAAATTTTTAGTATTTGTGACAATTTCTTTGAGTTTTTTTTCTTTTTTTTTTGCAAATATGACAAATATATTAAATAATATGAGAAAATCTAACAAAATATGCGTAATATATTTGATATATTTAGAAATAATTTCCAAAAAAAAATTGCTTATTTCAATTTTGCTCAATTTAGTTATTTTGCAATAACTTTCAAAATATTTATAAATTTCGTTCCTCTGAAAAATTTTTCATTTCATTTGCATCTTAAAGGCCGACAAATTTGTCGATTTATTATTCTCACTATATGGGTATTCGCTCCACCATTGCGATAGTTGATAATTCCTGCGATTCGTATTCGTTCATCAAATATGAACTAATGAATCGTTGCCTATCATTTTTTTGTTCGCGGTACTTTCCAATATATTGCCGAAACGTCAATTTTAGTCGAACATATATTCTAGTTTTTTTTTTCAAATCTAGTTTTTCTTCGTCCCGTTTTTATGTATCCTTTCAAGTTATCTTTGCTATATTTAATGAAATATTTGTCCCCTCAAGATGTTTCAACCATAGAGTGATGATGTTCTAGAAAAGATAAATGAGCGATGATTATTTCTTAACCGTGTCAAAGGCTTCATTGATATCTCCTACAAGTGATAAACCTCGATTTAAATCAATAATATGAAAGCAATAAAAAAAATTTGAATTTATAAGTTATGCAAATATGAACTCTGCCAACTTCAAAAACAAGATACCAACGAATAAGAAGGAATAGGTTATCTACAAGTTGAATATTTGTGAATTTTAGATGCTAGTTGTTTAGAAATTATGAGCATTGCTATTTTAGTCGAATATATGAATTAACTAATGACTTCAATATCGATATATTCCATTCCTATTTATCAATTCGTCATTAAGAATTTTCTTATATCAGATGCGTAAAAAATTTCGCTGAAAATTTTTGAGATTTATATATAAGCAATATGAATTGCAAAAAGCATTAAAAGTTATTGCGAAGTTTGTGCTCTATTTTTGAAATCTTTTAATTTCACCACAAACGTTCATTTGCAGTAATGCAGTAACTTCGCACTCTATTGACGTCATCGATATAATATTGAGTAGATTATTGAAAGTGATGAACGATGTACTGAGGTCGTGCTTTTATTTTTAGTGCGAAAAACACGAGATGAGAAAGTGAGACTCTTCTTGAGCGGATGAAGTTATATAGGAGCGGCCGTGCCGAAATATTGCCTCGCACACTGCCGCATTCTTCTTCTCTAGAGAACTAACTTCACTCATAATTAGCTTACATCATTGTTGCTTTTTTTTGAATCATTTTCAACCATTTGTCGCGTAGTTTCTTCTAAATTTTTCATCGTTTCATAAGCGTTTTATAAATGCGCTCGGTTGATTGGTTTATTTATTTGATTTGATCCTATTGTGTCTTTTTTTTTCTCGAATTTGTTGTTTCTTTTTGAAAAATAAAATGTTATTTATTATTTTTTTCATAATTTTAAAAAAATTTTCCAACAAATGGAAAGTTTTTAAGAAGGAAATTACTGAAAAAAAAATCGAAAAATGCTTTTCAGAACAAAAAACATTATTTTTTTCACTCTTTTTAATTATTACGCTTAGATGTGCAAAATTATTAAATGCAAATTTTTGCACTCAAATATATGGTCTTTTTCAATTTTTATTTTTACAGGTCGATTTTCAAAAAAGAAAAATTTCTTCTTGTTCCACATGAAAATGTTTCCTATGATTTTCATTTTACTAATCAGTCTCGATGGGTTACTTACTACAACTCGTATACTCAATTTTAGTAAAAATCTTCAAATGGAATTTTCATAATTGGAGAGTATCAATTACTTCAATATACTTGCCTTATGCGAGTATCATTTCTTTCTGTCCAATTGAATTAAAAAAAAAAGTATTTAGGAAGATTGATTATTACTTAAAAATTCAATATTTATATCAAATTCTATAGAATGCTCGAAACGAGTAAACGGTACTGCAAAGGAAATATTGCAACTCGTAAATCCTAGTGAAAAAAAATTCTCGTAAATTCATTCTCAATAAAATTTCATTTCCACAATCACGTCTCGATATTTTCGCATTTAGAAAATCGAAATTTATGATTGATTAGATAATTCTCCGATCAAATATATTGCAAATTGTAATTATGAGTGCATTTCTTAAAGATTGTTTCGAATTTTTGAAGCATTCATGCGCTTTGTTGTTGTGTTGGGATGTGTACACTGTATCTGTGTATATTTGTCTGTCCCCTCGATAATTTCCATACTTGAACAGCAGGACATGCGGCCGTGGAATAGTGGATATAGTCCAGGTCGTACAATGATGATCTCCAACCCATTAGTAATGGGATTCAAACTAAAGCGAATCTTTGGCAGATGATTTTTACTGATTATTGATGCTGGAAAAAAAGCATCTGAGGCGTTATTGTTTTTATTTTTTTTTTAAATAATGGATCTGTTTAGCTTTTTCTTGCGGACTTGCAAAAAAGCACATATCGTGCCGAATTCTCCAGCGCGCATTCCTAATGCGTCGCAATTAGAATACTTAGATTTGAACAACTCTTTTTTATGATTTGTTAGGAGATGCGATTCAAATAATACGAAAAATTTCAATTGCGTTATTGAATAGATTTAAACGAATTTAATATAGAGCTTAACAATACGCTTTTTTATTCATTATTATGCATTCGATATTGCGCACGATTCTAAGTTTCTTCAACTGTGGAAGGCATTCTATTTTTTCAAATATTAAGAGGGGAATTGATAACTTAGAGGGCGCGATGCACATTTCCTTTATTTTATTGGGCGAAATTTTTGATGTTTTTGTGAATTGATGATAAAGAATATTCGGCTATATTCGGCTAGAAACTGTGCTAAGAATTGCATCGCTCTTTATGTAACGTAAAGCACACTCGACAAATTTTTAACACAATCGTTGATGAGAATTCGCATGCGAAAATCCGAATATTTCGCACGCCAACTTGTTTTTATTAGGCGGATACAATTTAGATGCACTTGCGCCACTTTCATGAGCACGCATCAGTGTCCGGTCGGTTGAGCTATACGATTATTACGCTTGAATTTAAATGCATTGTATAAAATGACGAAAAATTTACAGATTTTCTTTCTCAGCCTATAAAACTGGATGAGTATATTCCAATTTTGCAGATTACGGCAGATGGAATACAGCAGTATGGAAAATCGTGGCTATTTTATTTTCAGCGCATTGAATTCTAATATAGGCGTAGGAGCAGCTTGGCCAAACAAATACAGCGATAGCCATTTCACGTTACCTAAAGTGTGAATTCTATTCATTGCACCGTTAGAAAATAGTATAAAATATTGTATAAAATTTTTAGGCGACTGAGTGAAAAAAAAAACAACTGAAAGGAAATTTTAGCCATGGAGAGCATTTAAGCGGTAATTGCTTATTGCTCCTTTTTTCGAAATATTCAATTAACAAAGGATCGAATTTATTACGTTAAAATGCTCAAAATTTCTCGCAGTTTTATTCGTTCTAAGTACAAGCTTAATCACTAAATGAAGTAGCATTATTGCAAAGGATATTTCTTGTTTTGCATCGATTTTCGGATGCTTTGATACGATTTCTCATAGTAGCTTCACATGATGCATTTTTTTTCTCTCCTTCGATCACAATTGTTCGTGTAAGAGAATTGCATTGCTTACGTCGAAAATAAAAATCTATACGTTGCAATCATTTATTATCGAATCGAATAGCCAGAATTTTTTTTTTTAAATATAGGAGAAGAGTTTTTTTTTTTTTTACGAGAGACACAAACAGGGAACTGTTCTGGTTCATTGTGTTGTTTTATTTTACTAACAAGAATGCAACAAATATTGTAAAGTAACTGCAATTATTTGCATTATGTTACCGTCAAGCATTTATGATAAATGACAATGTTAGTTTCTTCTACTTACTATGTTGATATTCCCGAATGGCTCTATGTTTATTTCTTTTCTTCTGCCACATTTGTTTCCACCGTCTCCTCAGTTCTTCCATTCACGTTTTGTTTTTTCCCTCCTCCCACCTCGTCTTCTCCCCTTCTTCCAACCTTCTTTATATCTTTAATTGCTGTGCTTATTTGTTTTCTTGCTTATATTGTTTTGAACATTTTCAAATTTACGCAATTCTTTTAGTGCTATACGATTGTAGCTAGCTCTTTTTGTGCTGTAGTACATTTTCCTCGGCTTATTATTATCTCTTAGCAAACGAAAGAATTTGCAACTGCTTAATTTGTTGAATATATCTGCAGATGCATTTTCTCGTTGATGAATTTTCTCAGATCATTGTTCAAAAGGACCGTTTTGCAAGCTCATTCAACTATCTATCATATTTCCATTCACTTAGCCGCTTTTCGAGATAAGGATAAAT
The DNA here is from genome assembly GCA_013433145.1 of Ascaris suum. NCBI lineage: Eukaryota > Metazoa > Nematoda > Chromadorea > Rhabditida > Ascarididae > Ascaris > Ascaris suum. The sequence continues at coordinate 12,786,960 of CM024169.1, read as the reverse complement.
CTATGTTCTATTGATAGTTCATAAATATGCTCTATTGATTAGAAATTTTTGAAATGATTTTGAATAATTTTTTTTTTCAATAGTTAACTGTCGAATTCGATGAACATATGCAAATAACTGCATTTTATAGTAAATATTTCAAAATTTTTGCCATTTTTTTACATCATAGATATTCATAATAATATTTTCTCAAAAATTTTATGCTCTATTGTGTATTTAAAATCTATCAGAAATTTGCATATAATATAAATTTATCTAAGGAAAAGTTTAATATTAAAATATTCGTCGAGACTATAAGAAGTTATATGTTTTCTTTTAAAAAACTATCATCGAATTAATCGCTTTTTTTTTCTCCTTTGAGATTTACTCATTTACTAATGAAGTCGTAAATGAAGTAATGTTTAGTATTCGATGATCTCTGCAAGAAATATTCCCTCAGTTGGGTTGATGTTGATTGCTCTAGAATTTGCTATTGCTGATACGATGTACGTCGGCGATAATTATATCGCATAAAATATAATCAATTTTCACTTATCATCTTGCATATTTATTCCTTTGAAGAAAGCTTTATCCTTAGAAATTTAACTATCTTATTACAGCTGTTATGGATTGCTTCATACGTCAAACGCCTAATTACTTTGAAAGTAATCAGTAGTTTACTTATTAAGTAATCAGTATTGTAATTGTCTCTTCGAGTAAAATAATTTAAAGTAATCGATCGAGAATTATCAAAAGCTTTGCTGCAGGAATATACGAGTAGCGTCACTCACATTCTTTCGTCGAGTGTTTTCTTCACTGGAAAGGAGAGAGAGAGCGAGGGAAAGTGGCAAATATTGCTAGGCTTCAATTAACGTCTCGTGCAGAGTATATTTCTAGTCACAACTACCATCATCACTCCACAAGTGAAGACAACGGCGATTACGACGTAGTCTATATGTTGTTGATAGTCCGACTTTATGTCGGTAATGCGAAAGAGGTTAAAGATGTTTGACTTTCAACGCCTTATTACTTTTTAGAGGTGTTTTACCTGTGTTGATTAAGGTTTATAAATTGATTTGGTTCCCTAATGAAGTATTATACCTGTGCTTGACACCTGAAAAATACTTCTTAAATCTATGTTTTAATGCATCGACAAACATTCTTGTAAATTCTGTACCACTATATATATTTCCATCGAAACTACGCCTCCGAGATATTCACCCATACTGTGATACCAGGAAAATCTTTAGGATAGGTGTTTTATCGCATTTTTCCTTACATGCTATGAGCTTTCTGACTCGATATGTCATATAATCATTGGCATAAATAGGTGAGAGAAAAGGGCGAGAAGAGTCAAAGCGATACAGCCGTGCCTTTCAAACATCAAAGGGAGATCTTGAAACTGTTAGGGATATTTCTTCAAAAAATGCTGAGGAAACTTATAGTTTATGGAACTGCGCATCCAAAAGTGAGACTTCCTTTATCATTGCTCAACTAAAATTTTCATGTCGTTCGCCTCATTGCTTCTGGAATATGGGGGTTTATACCACCATCTTCAGAATTCCTAGGTGCGCAGGGTTTCCATCGTCAACATTTCAGAGCTACCGTCCTTAATCGTCAAGTTCTGGAACTAAGAGTACAATTTTTTGAAAGCCGACAATGATAAAGATGAACCTACAAAAAGTTTATAGGTTTACATTCATCTGTAAGTCACTCCATTCTGGAGAGAATCTTCCTTCCATTGCCTAAGGTTAGACAGAAATGCAGGTGATCGTTCAAATGCTGATATACGTCGGTAGTAATCGTTTTTGCAACCTAGCAACGCGTAACTATACTATATCAGAGCGTCCAATAAAAAAAGATTACTAGCTCTCAATGGATAATACGTTTGATTTCTTAGGCGAACCCGACAGTACTAGTTCCGTTCGCTTGCTCCTCCAATAATATAAGCCATAGAAGAGATTCACAACTCTGGAGGCTCCTTTTCTGAAATTGGCTATAAAAATAAAAATCCGAGACTTTCACGAAAATTCCAGAGGCTTTCTGTGAATTGAATCTGAAACTGCCAAATTCAGCTAGATTGAAACAAAATTGCACTCGAATCAACTCTTTGATTGGTGTGATTTAATGTTTTCAAACGAAATTTATCTGGGAATTAAATTTTACAAACTCAATTCATATTGAAATGAAATAAGTTTGAAATGAAATTTTACAATTCACAAGTCTTTTAAAGGTTTTTTTTCTTAGCGCAATGCATTCATAAGCGTCTATACTTTAAGATAAAAATATAAGTTACGCTCCGATGATTGATTCCCTTCGTTAGAATGAAAGAAAACCCTCAAAATCAAACAGAAGGAAGTTCAATGGATTCTAACTGTGCCATATTCTCGTTGTTAGCGATGAGTGGTTTCTTTTAGTAGCAATGCGTATTCAATAATTTCAACCTTTATTAATTATATATATATATATATATATATATATATATATATATATATATATATATATATATATATATATATATATATATATATATATATATATATATATATATCCACTGGGTCGACAACTTTTTTAGATAAGGCTCATGCAAAAATTTTTGCTTGTGGATTTCAGTATTCCAAAGGAATCGGTTTACAGCGTAGATATGGTGGCGCTCAAACTCTTCCAACCTTGTTAAGATTCATTTTTCATATGGTACCCATCAATATCTAAACATGTAAGACCTCTGAGAGGATTTTTATTCTCATCGCTCTATGCGTTTTTTCTTACATAGGTCATTATTATTCTTTTGCAGTTGAGATCTTTCGCTTAGCAATAAATCAGTCAACGTTTCAATTCTCCTTGTTTTTTTTTTTTTTTTTTTTTTTTTGTTATGGTGTGGGCGCTTAGCTAAACAGGCAATAGATTCGCAGAATTTTGCGAGTTTTTTTTTTCATTGATCCCACGAGCATTTTCTACAATCCGCATGAGAAGGCGGCTAACACCTTCTGAAAACTCCCATTATTTTCAAATGATAATTAGGCGTAATTACGTGATCGCAATTATCCGTTGATGAAACAATAAGGTAAATGGCATCGGTCGCTGTGGTACATAACTTTAGCAATATCAAAAAATATCGCCAAAAAAAGTTTGAAATTTCAAATACAGCAGCAGTAATATTTCTTCGAATTTTTGCTATATTTTTTACCTTATTGAACGATTCTCATATCTTAAAACGGATATAATCTATGTGAGAAAATTTTGATTTAAAGAAAAATTCTGGAAAATTGGAGTCGTTTTATATTAGGGAATGTTTGCTATGTTTTGTATTCATTAAACTCTCGTAAAGTTATTTGATTTAAAGCGAGATTTATGCCTATTGAACTTTTTTTTTGTCGCAAATTGATCTCAAAAATAGTAAACATTTCAAATACAATATGCATCAAAATAACTTTCACTTACCTGTTTCACCTCCAATTATCTTCCTCATCTTTTATCATGTCTTTTTGTTGAGAAAGGCAATTGTTGACATAAGTTTCAAATTGCTTATATAGGCGTCCCACTATCAATTTATCACTTATAGTCACATCTATGTATAGGTGATTTACTTGTGAAATTCATTATAATTTTACTTTATAGATGACCTATAGGGAAAATTGTTTCGATATTTTAAACTTAATTATTTTTCCATTGTTTTTTTTTTTTAATGATACTGATATATGGTTTTAAATTTTTTTTTTTTACGAAATTATTCTCATAATTTTGTAATAATTTAAAAAAATTTTCATAATTATAGAGGAGAATTTCTCTTGAAATTTTCAGATCGATCGAAACGATATAAATAATCATCAAAGAAAAGAATAATCTCTAAATTTTTGATACGTTCATCGGAATGGCACTTAACGCAACGAAAATTTTTGGCGTACTTATTGCGACTTTTACAGCGCGTTATCATTTCATCTTGAGATTATTTCTTCGTGTGGAAACGTTTATCGTTCTTAGTAAGATTTTTTTTTCTTTTTTTTTTATTATTTTTTAATCTTTGTGATGCATTTTTCCTCTTTTATTTCATTCATCTTGAATCCTATTGTTTATTATATTTACATTAAAAGTTGCTTGCATTTTTTTCGTAAAATTGTATTTTAGTTGTGTACTTAAGTGCTTTTTGCGTATACGTGAAAGATACGCTGATGAAATTCGATAGGTATAATCTGCACCTGAGGATCATCGCATCCAAATTTCATCATAACCTATAAGTTTCTTTGTGAATTATAAATGCATGTGGATTTAATAAAAATATGCAATTTTAAATTATATTCGGCTAAATGTATCATGAAAGTGAATTTCTAGCTGAGAATTTCCTCATGGTTATGTTTATATTTTAATGAAAAATATAATAGCGATAGTATAATAATAGTATGATGTGAGTAGTAATTTGCACAAACTAACGTTACTGTATGCGGAAACATCCCACAGAGATAGGTCCGACTTAACCACTGAAACTTGACGGCAGCAAAGAGGGCGACACTAAAAATTGTAAACTTCCCACGTAAGTAATGAAATTTTAAACCGACGATCGGTATACCTAAATCATATGAAGACATACCCCCTCTGCTAAAAATTTATCGATTGTTTGCTAGGTGTGTTTCTCATAACTCGACATTTTGACTTGTCATTCAAAAGTGATCGCCTAATGTTTTGCAGCAATTATGCTGGACATCAAAATTTCTTAAAAATATCCAAGAGTCTTATTGAGAACGTTAAAACCGCTAAGTTTTTTCAATCTGCACACTATTGTTACCCTCATATAGTGAATTTCTGCTCGGAAAAAAATTATAATTTTGCGAACACGTAATGCACTTTGTTGCTGTTCAATTATTCGCATAATTTGATATTTTTTCCCACTTAGGATTTTATAATAAACAAAAAAAAAAATTAATAAATAGATTAAGATCGTTTGTGTGCTAAGAGAAATCAACTCGTCTAGAAATGAATTAAGCTGACTTATGCATTGCTTCTTGAATGATCATTTTTTTCAAACACTCAAATTATTACTTTGCTTTTGGGCAGTTTTTAATTTAATTTCCACAAATATGCTTATATGGAAATTGATTAATGAATGATTTCTATGATCATTGAGAGGAGCACTAAATAGAGAATGAAATTTTCCAACGCCAATTTCCGCCACTTTTTTTTTTTGGCTAACGAATGAATTTGAAATTTACTGAAAACATGTGAACAATTTTCACTTTCTTAAGCAAGATTCATAGAAGAATACTTTATAATGAGAAATATTAATTAGATTCAAAAGAAATAGATCGGAAAAAAAGTGAAAATCATAAACGATTATTTTCGTTTCTTGAAACTGTATCAGCCCTATTTTTCTCTATAAAACTTCATATTAATTGAAAAATTACCCGAGAAATTTACGAAAAACGATTCTCATTTCTTGTTTTGAGACCCAATTTCTAAAAAAAAAAAGATAACCAATAGCTGAAAAATTTCAGTTGCTATTGGAGTTTTCTTATTTTATACACGATGGTTAACCGCTCGCTATCGACCATTGATGCGTGGTCAACATCTACAACATTGTGCACCAATCGAGAAGCGCAAATTCACACCACCTAAATTCATCAATCTTGGATTCAGTGATATTCCTCGTTATCGTAAGTTACTCTGCTGTTCATTTCTGGAGTCGAAACTTTCCTCAAAAATCCACATATTCGAAAAGTCATAGGATTTTGAAGAAATATGCGTCTCCACATCATGTAAATTGCCCACATCTATCCTCTTTTTTGTCATATAGAAAGTAGAATATTTCATTACGGTCTCGTTTCATTAATGAAACGTTTACCTTGACAGTACGGATGTTTAGGGTGAATACGAAGAGACTATAAATCATTGTTATGCGCTTAAATTTGTGAAGAATCGCTTTTAGAGCTTAGAATTCGTTGTGGTTTAAAAAAATCTGGCGAATTACCAAAATTTTTTTTTGATTTTTTCTTTATTCAAAATGTTTAGCAAACAGAAGCGGATAATCGCTGAAGAAAAATTCTCGTTTTATAAAAAATTAAATTGTCTTTTTATATTTTTTCCGCTTTTATTTTCAATTATTCTGTCTTTTTGATTAAAATTCATTATATTAGAAATACCTCTTTTAGTGAATCGAAATTAAATTCATTGAATGAGTTAATTCCTTATAGATTTCGAATTTAAAAATGCACCATATTTACAAAATCATGTTCATATGAAGATGCATTGAATTTTTTGAATGCGTATAAATTGATTTGATATATTTCTTTATAGTTTTCGTTGATTTATAAAATTTCTTATAATTTTAGTCGGTATTTTCTTTATTTATATGTTTGCGTCTAGGTGTCTATCTATATCGGCAATTTTCAACGAACGTAAAATCACCAAATTTAGCGGAAATATTTTCAGAGCATTAAGGATCTCGTTTATTCAAATTTATTCGTTTCCCCGTTGACAACTAATAATTCCTTAGCTTATTTCATCACTCACACTTTAAATTTTCTATGGCTATTACTAGTGATTGTGTTTATCTGCTCTATAGACTTACGTTTGCCTATCGTAAAACATTGTTATTGTCTGTTGTATTAATTAAATGAGGTTTCATGAGGATTATTTGATCGTTTCGGTTCTAATTTGCACGTAGAAATTCACGTTTTTTTTTTGTTCCACTTAAGATTGGAATGAAATTTCAGAACGCTTCCATATTTGATCATTGCGTTCATATCAATATTTATCAATTTGCAATATCTCAGCATTGATAAATTCAACAATATATTGCATTCACCTTTCTCGATCATTAAATTTCATAGGGAAAAATTCACTTTCGAATAAATAAATTTTTAAAAAACCCGCGAAAAATTTCCCTTTTGAAATTTTTATTTTTTCAGCTGGTGGTACATGGCGTTGGAAGCATCAAAATTTTTCTTATTTTGCAAGTTGTGGTGCACGACCATATATGGAAGATCGTATGCACTATATGAATGATCCACATCATAATCTTTGTATTTTTAGCATATTTGATGGCCATGGTGGACCGGTAAACGTTTCCGTTTTTTTATTCAGCTTTTTTTTTTCTGAGAGAACTTCTCTTAAATTTTTTTAATGCTCATTTTATAGTTCGTATAATAAAAATAGCACTTTTATTTTCAAATTTTTTAGTGGAACACAATTTTCATCGTCTACATAAATAGAGACCTTAAGCTGATATAGAAGTTTATATTTGCCAACTTACTAGACTTATGCCTGCAAATCGAAGATATGAGAATGACGTTTCTTGAATTACACTGAAGATTAGTCCAAATTCTATTCATTTCCTCTCTATTGTTCGAATTACTTGAGTAATTTGTTGTATTCGAATTCAAACATTTTCGAGAGATCTTTCTCCTTTGCATGAATAGCGGCACATTGTTTGCCAATAGCATATTAAGCATAAGTTCAAGATATTTGCATAACCATAACGAGGTTCTTAAGGTTCTTACCTAGTGCAATTTGCAAACGAGGTTTACTCAACAATGACTTCATATCTAATACGAAGAAATTCACAGGAATTTGTTGTGATTCTTTTAAAGGATATTATGACTGTTTGAGGCAGAGGTTTATTTCTATTACAGCATATTATTGATCTTATAGCTAGAAATGAAACTAAAGCTTTAGTATGAAGTACGAATTATTTCGTAGTTATATCGACAAAGGCATATATGAATAATAAGAATATTGTTTTACATTTTTTTTTTTTTGGATGAGTGGAAAAATTTGTAATGGCATTGTGAATCCTATATTTTGCAATAAAGGAATTAAATATTAAAAAAGCTTTTTTTTCAAATTTTGGAATTTATCCAAATTTGATGCGAGAAAAAAAAAGAGAATATTTATCGTTTTAGTTCGTTTCGCAATATTTGGAGGAGAATTTTTCGAATGCAATTCGAAGCCGTCTCTTGAAATTTGGTATCGATGCACGCCGACAAAGTTTGGATATTGACGCTTACGATACAGTAACACAGGTTGTTGCTATTTGACTGTTTTTTTTTTCTTGCCGGAGCGTTTTTCACTTGCACCTTATTCGAAGCTTTTTTTTTCTTTTCATCATCTGAAGCTTTTTTTTTCTCATCTCATTCATTATTGATGAAAATCTCAGTTGCATAAATTTATATTTGTAATAAAGTTTTTCAAAAAATTCCATCAAATTCGCTTTAAAAAACAAAAAAAAAAAGAATTTTGACCGCCACATAAACCAATTCCTATATTTGAATTATTTAGAATTGCTTCTTTAGCAGCATTGCCTCTTGCAAAACTATGAATTTTGAATTATCTCTTTTTCATTGATCGTCCAAATCCATATCCGTCGGAAAAAAATTTTGTCGTAGGTAACGGTCATTGATAATACAGGTAACGGTCACTCTGATAACAAAAATTGAAGGGTTGATAAAGGAGGGCTGAGAAAAGGAGTAGCCATAGATATCTGGCTTTGTTTTCTTACGAATAGCAGTGAATTGTTTAGATCAACACATTTGGCAATTTCATTATAGATTTGCAAGTTCTGGAAGAATTCTCAAATTTACTTATTGTTGTTATTTTTCAATTCTTATTCTAAATAAAAATAAAAATTCACCTCATATTTCCGGATAATAAGTTGAATTGTTTAATATCAACTTAGTATTTTCTCCTTCTGCATTGCGATTCCATCCGCGCAACGCACTGCCACATTATTTGGGTCATTTGGCTATAAAAAATTGTCAACTAGGATTGGATAACATTGCAAAGGCTGATATAAGTATAGGCAGAAACTGTTGTTGCGATCTAAAGATGCCTTCAGTGAAGGATGTGCTTGGAAAGCACGTGCCGCGCCGTCTTTTTTCATTTCCTCTTCAGCCAAACACAACATCTCCCCCTTTCGGATCGTCGCCCCTCCTTCTTCTCGCCTTTTTTTTTTCTGCTTCCTTGTAAATTTATGTCTGCAGAATTGATTGCGATGACTTTATGCTGTGTATGCCTTCATGCCTGTATCCTTTTGTCTATCTGGCTCATCAACAATTTTGGTTTGAAGATTATTGGACTTGGCGCCACAAAACTTGATTGGTCTTAAGTAGACGATAGGAGGACCTCCAAGAACAACTCTCAACTTGATCCATCAATTTCCGGAAGTTTACAAAATGGTGCGAAAACATTTTGCGACTAGCCAGGTTTCCATTTTAAGCCTGTCTGGTTGCGAGAAAGTAGACAATCGTGCCTAATGAGCTGACATGATACGCGTTGATGTACGCCACTCATGTGACCAGCCAATCTCAGAAGTTAACGGTTGCCAGCAGAAAAATAAACTATATAGGAGGACAAGTTAATCTTTCGATGAATCCGACCAATCTTACAAATCTTCAACAAAGAATCGTCTCTTTGTGATTCGATATGCATAGAAAAAAAATCTAATTCGACGAAAAATGTCCGAAAATTTTTTTAAATCTTCAAGTTGAAATTGCCGAATGAATAAACAGGCGACACATATATTCGAAACGTATAAAAATAGCTGAATTTTTTTTTCGATTTATGCAAATGATCAAATCATTTGAACGTGAATGAAAGTTTTATGTACGTTTTTCGATTCGTCAACGCCATATGAACTCGAATGATCAATTTGAGGGGAATAATGATAATAGTAAAGCACACAAGAAATGCTAATCTCTCCCGATATGAATGTTTGTTTTTTTTTTCAGCATTTGCATGTTTTTGCAATTTTTTGCAATTTTAGCATTTATTGCAATAAGATATTTTACCTCGATAGATTTTTGTTGCTATCTTTTTTTTTCCTCCAAGTATTATTGCAACAGATATTTGAAAACTTTTAGAAGAGATATTTGCTAAAATGCTTCATTGCAAAAAAAAAAAAAAAGCGTCGTTGCCTTGTTTCAGCTAATCCGTTTTGCATTCCTTAATATTTCAATTTGCAATCATTGTTGTGAATAAATTTGTTACAATAGGTACAAACTGAATTATTGAATTTACTCGTTGCTTTCTATATTGGATAGCCGATCGGTCATTGCTATGACTCTTACTATCTATTACTCGTTCCTACGTACTATTTATGTCTTATATATGGATTTTTTTTTTAAATTTAGGATTCTTTTAAATTTTATTTAAGATGTTTTTCAAAATTTATTTGGTTTAAAAGAAGAACTGAGGGTATGGGGGGGGGGGGGGGATGGGATGAACACCGCTTGATGATTTCCTAGTTGACTTAATAGTCAATTATTGCTTTGTTGTTTTTCTCTAATATCTATTTTTCCTCATTGGAATAAACATTAGCCAATTCATAATGAAGTTTTTCTTTAATAGTCATGATTGTAGCATGATCGCCAAGGAAACCAACTTAATTTTCCAGTTGATGGTCTTTCATCTGCGCCGTCATTTTATCGCTCTTTAAAACGTTGATGTGATCGCTTCGCATGTTTCCCCATAGATAACGCATATATTTTTATTTCTCTTCCTTTCTTTGTTTTTTTTTCTCTCTCTCTCTCTCTCTCTTATAATTCATCGGAATTTCTTATCTCATTTATCATAAAATTCTTGTGAATATTTTACGATTGATGGAATTTTATTATGCGCAATTCTCAACTGATAATTTCATATATTTGGCAACATTCCACTTTATCGACTTCGGAAGTGGAAAATCTCTTTTTCGGCATTCTCAAAAAAAAAAAAACTTTTTTTTTTCATTCGAAACGTTTTTAAAAGAACGTTTAAGAATATATCCATGGTGGAGTATCCTTATCGTTTTAAAATTATTTCACTAATATAGCATTATATCTGAAATATAAGTTTTTTTTTTCTTTTCAAATAAGGTATTGCTTTCCGTTCCTCAATCAGGAATTATACCTTTATTAGTCGAGTGAATATATAGTGATGAGTATATGCATAATTCATATTTCATGTATAATCACTTTTTTTTGTCGATGAATTATTCAAAAGAGTGTTTTAAAGTATATTAACAAAGTCATACAATATTATCAATTTAAATTTCGATTTTTCTTAATGATATCCATTAAAGCACATAATATAGATTCGTTCCAGTTAAATCCATCAATAATTTTTCATTCTATTTATATTTGTTTATCCATTTCTTTAAATTATATTGAATTACATGTAAATATTTTGTCAAATACATTTGTACTCTTATCAAATACTTGTTGATTTTAACGCAATACTTCCGGCGAATATATTCACTTCTCTATCAAAGAAATAAGAAGAAAAATCAGCACTCGTTGAAAAATAGCAAATAATTTCTTTGAAAGCATATTCGTTTCCTTCTACAAATATCCATTTATAAGGCGGATACGTTAAAACAGGTAGACGCGTATTATGACGCCACACCTGTGCGTATATGTATGCTTACCTGCTTGTTTGTCAATTCACCCGTTTCAACTAAATAACAAATGAAGCTAGAATTACTAGGTTGATAGAAATAATGTATATTATAGATTACCCCATCAGTACTGTTCTCACAATGATCGATCATTTTCGAAGGAAATTATGATCGTTTAAAAATGCATTAAAATTTGCAGTTATTTTATAATTGCTTGGATCTTTATTTTACGTTTACCAAGAAGCAGAAAATTTCATTAATATGAGCAATTGAATCAATCGCAATATAACTGCGCTATTGCTCACACCGTATAATTTCTTTATAATCTATTAAAAACGGTTGGTCTTACCAAGAGAAGTACAAAAAATTGGCATCATGGAAGCCTAAATTTTCACATTTTTCCACACAATATGAAATTTTTTCGTTGATTTTTTTTCTGCAGAACCGCATAATTGTAAAGTCGTACTTGTGTGCATGATTACGTCTATCTCCTTGGTCAACAATTCGAGCTGCTGAAGATAAATTTCCTGAATTTGCTTGCCACAATCTACGCCATAGATTGACTTCCTACAGCATATCCCACATTCATTGTATCATCCTGGAAGCGAGTTGCAGGCATCTAATGGCGCTAAACAACTTACTTACATCGTAGATTGTTCGGAATTTCGTTTTAAACATTTTACATCATAGGAAAAAAAACCTTTTGTGAAAAATTCAGACGAGCAATCGAATTTTATTAAAATATGAGATATTATTTCTACATATTCGTCAATTATGCTATTAAAAGGTGGGACATTTTAACGAGATATCCACATTATCAACTAAAAAATGAGAGCGTTTATTCTATCTTATGTGAGATTTTCAAACGTTCTTTGAATATTTTCTTTAAGCGATTTTATAATAATATATCTTATTATTATTTTTTTCAATCTAATCATAAAGAATTTATTTTAACTTCGAAGTTTTTTTTGCATTAGCTAATTGATATAGATGACAATATGTCCGATACATAGCGATAGGCCATTTTCGAATATAGTAGCCTCATGTCAACCGCATTTGCAATTATGTTCTTGATATATTTGCTTGAGATGTTTTTATTGGATTTATTCCTCATCATTGCTCTTTCATGTGCATTTCCTTATCTTTGCACTTGTATTTTTGTTGCAATTGTTGCAGACAACAAATTTCCTTATATAACTTCATGTCTGTTGGTTTGTCGGTTTGTTGTTTTCTGTCTTAGAGTTGGATTTTTTTTTTGTTCGAATGGCTAGACACTTCCCTATATAGGTATTAATCGAGTATTGAGCAATAATCACTTCAACAATAGTGCAACAGTTTACCAGCGGCTTGTTATTCTCTCATAGATTATTGATGATTCATCTCATACATATAATATATATGAATAATTTAGATTCTTTCATCTATTTTTATATCCATTAAGCTATCAAAGAACATTGATGCAAAAATCATATGCAAATAAAATTCGCTAAGTTAATCGCCTATTTAATCGCATAGCAATTAATAAATTTATGAAATTTATTTAAATATTTCATCAAAACTTTCGATGACGAGCATAATTTTGAGTTGCTCCTGGGCAATAATTTTATTTGATGTTGTTTTGCAAGAATGGAAATTTACAGCAAAATGAAACATTTGGTGGGCATTATATCATTGGCATGACAACATAATTTGACATTAAAATACACTCGTTTATGATTTACCATTTTAAGCATATTTCAAGCGACGAAGAAATTCGTTATGCTAGCATATTGTACTGTTAAATGTAATGCTTGTTTCGAGTACAAATACGCGAAAAACGACGCGAAAAAATCACTGTATATGTTAAGGTATTGTATACGAAAACCACGAAAAAAAATCACATGAAAACCGCAAAAAAAAATACGCGAAAATTCCACAATTAATTGTATGTAAACGCCGACAACAGTGTAGACTATCTTTTAATAGCTAGCAAAAACCTGAGATTTTTTATTTTTATGCTCGTTTTTTTTTTGTCTGCTATTTCATCACTAGTGTTTGTTATGTTTGTGCCATATGTATTCGAATACCAGATGTTCTCATCTTGCAAACTTTAAAGGCTCAATCCATGGAATTTTATTGATAACCTCCACGTACACGTCAGCGTGTTTTTCCTTGGTTCACTTCACTCGTCCCCGAATATTGAAATATTTCATGTTTTTCATGTTCAGTATTGAGATAAGAGCAAAAATTTAAAAAATTCGGCGGATGATCCCAACAGTTTAGAAAAAAAAGGCGTTGCTAGTTCTTTTATTCGATGTTTTACTAAGTGGTATATTTATTTAGTCGACCGATTTGATGCACTGAACTATTATGAGCTGGTTAACAACAAGAATATAACCAACCAGTTTTATGTTTTAACAAATATTTCGGTATATAACACAATAATATCGATATATTACTGAAGAAATTTCGAATTTTCCAAATTATTGCTAATATTTTTGTTTTGGGAATTGTGTTCTATTCGTTGCTGTAGTACTCTTTATGAATTGTATATTTTCCCATTGTGGCAAAGTTTCCCATTTTGGTAAATATTAGGTAAATTTGTTTGAGCGGCGATGTTTTCATGCAATAATTCGAGTGACTTTTATCGCATTTATTTTTGTTTTCATCTAGTTCTATAAAATTCTTCCATATTTTTATATATATTTGCATTTATATGTATTTAACATAAAAATCATAGTTTCATTTGTTCATATTTAATATCTAAATCTACTTATGTTACATTACCTGCGATGTATTAATAATACACCTGGGCTAATAGTTATTATATCAATGTATACCTGTAGTATAATGACTATTACTCCAAGTGTATATTATATATATTCATTTAAAGTAATATAGAGAAGGCGCATGGGTTATTAGGCTGCACTTTTTGAGCTTAATCAAGCTTTAAAATGAGGCAGGCATTCACTGACTGTCCAGAACATTCATAATTCTTTCATTTGCTCTATTTAAAAGAATATTTCGTTCAATTGCAGGCAGTTGTAACCGAAGTGCACAATATCGATGATGCCATCTCGAGGCTTAATCCATCACTTACTTCATTTACAGGTTATATTGCCTTTACCGTTTATCTATTCCCTCAAATTTAATTCGATGTGATTAAATTTTCATGCACTTTTTTGGAGGTAAAAGTGCCACTCTAGCGACGATTTTTTAGACAAGTTTTTTTTGTGTATTATGTCTGTCTGAGTATCTGTCTGTCTGTCTGATGGATGGTTTCAACTCTCGAACAACAGCACTAATGCCTTAATATTTAGCCAGAAGATGTTATATCACACATTGAAAAATTGTGTCGCCTTTCTTGAGTGTCCAATTCGTTTGTAAGCTAAAAATGAATTTGAGGAATTGAAGTTGTTAAACAACTAGTTAGTGGATTTCTTAAGAGCGCGCATTAATAGGCATCATTTTACATTTTTTTTTCGAATATTTTGACAGCCGGTCTCCTTGAAGGTAAAAAACCTATCACTTATATTTACATAATGAGTCAGGTATTGTTTAGTCAATATCACACTAAGGGAATATTCGAATCTGTAAAAAAACATTTGGGAATATCTCTTAAGCGTTTAAGCTTAGTTCTACGCGATAATTCTCGTTGATTTTCGTTGAGTGTATTTGGGAGGCGTTTGTTTATTTCGCTCATCATATAAATATCTAACAAATGGAAAATTCGCTCAATTTGCTTTACTTGACTAATAATATAGCAATTTTCATGTTGGAATATTTCAGATATGGATATTGGATGAAAAAAAATTAATTTCATAGTAAATTATAAGCTTCTGCTTGCGTTGCTTATTGATATATATATATATATATATATATATATATATATATATATATATATATATATATATATATATATATATATATATATATATATATATATATATATATATATACGTAGTTGTTGCATTTAAAAAATAGAATTCAACTAATGCACATTGCTTTCGTTTTGGAATTTTTTTTTCATTTTTAAGTAATACCTGAATACTTTTTTTTCTTTTCTTTTTAATTGAGGAAATATTTTGCTATCCGATCCTATCATAATTCTAAAACTATTTACTAAATATTTTCCCTAAATTTCAGTTTTTCTTTCTAGATATTCTTTTTTCAACAATATTTCTCGTAGTTTTCCAGCAGCTGAGCGTTCCGCTTGTTCTGATAAGTTGTATGTAAGTTATCCTATCTAAGTTAAAAAATGTCGATTATGGCGATAAAACTTCGAGAAACTTAATGCCTCAACTCTTAGACAAATATGTGAATGATGAGCCTAAATAACGAGTGCTGTCATACTGTTGCAAACTAAATCGCTGCGATATTAGGGTAATTTTCGGCTGCTTAATTATGCAATAAGTTTTTTGAATGCAAAATAAATGTTGTTAATTTGCATATCTATAATTTCCACCGGGGCATTCCCTTACTGCTAATACGATTCAGGCTTTCGTCTCTCAGTCATTTGACCAATCAGTTTCATCAGCTGTGAACAAAAAGAAAAATGGTAAACAGGATAGCGCCTTCATTTTTAAAATCACTCGATCGCACATATAAACATTCCATAATCTTTTTCTTTCGTTTGAATCAACAAGCGTAGAATTTATGCAAATTTCTGGCGCCGTCTATAACTCCCGCTCAAAGCTGATAGATTTAAATTATCTTTGATCATCAACTTTAATAAATTTAAATACTCTTTGATCTACAACTAAATTATTGAGCAAAATTCAGTTATTTCCGCCTACAGACAGACACATGCGCAATAGACTCGAGAGTGCTTATATGCTCTTGCAGATGGGAATTTGTGAAAAACTCATATTTTGGTCACATTTAATAGGTAAGTAAAGATTGCACCAAAATAACCATAATTTAGCTAAGGTGATATATATTTTAGGGCCCCGATTACCGAATTGCGCGCTACGTAAGAAATATTTCTGTTCTTGTATTTTCAAATTTCATCTCTTCACAAACATATCCAAGCTACCTTTATGCCATCCGTGTAATCATCTACAGCACTGTTCATTGACTTTCTGAATGACATACACATTGATGGTATGGGGGGGGGGGGGGGGGGGGAAGCAAATTTCCGTCTCCAATCCGCTTCGGTGCAAATATTATGACAATGTGTTTCGAGGAAGGTGGGGTCTGGGGGGGGGGCGGAGTGGGGCGTGGGGACATTTGGAGCATTGAGAGGATGAAAGGAGAGAGGGAGACATAAAATGTCCATATTTATTTTTAAATATCATTGCTGGAATACTCTTCAATACTGATAATATTTGAATGAGTACCACTCCACTCTTTCTTCGTTTAAAAAAAATCTATCCAATGCTTTTTTGTGATATTTGTAATTGTATAGTTGATAATGGGAATTACTTGTTGAATGAAACGCTCAAATCAGGCGGCCATTTGAGTTCGATGAGGCAATTCGTGAGCGCCACTTCAAAAAAAAAAAAAAACGCTTGAATTTTCAGTTCATCATTTTTGTTTGATCACCAGATTTTTCGACTCCACATTTTTTCTCATCCATGAATTTAGCAAAGTAGATGAGACGACTACCTAATTTCTTAAGAACTAAATTTCATCACCATTGAAGAGCACAACTCTTGATGATTCGCTCACTATGATTAGCTGTGAAATTAGGTTTCTTTGTGATTATGTGTGCTATGTTAATCCTATGCAAAAATTGAACACCTCAAAGTTTTCATCTCTCTGTGATGATTAGATCCAACGACTGATCACTCATAGGAAACGAAAATATGATCTATTCCCCATAAAAGATCTTCGACAATCTTAGCTGAAAGCTATACAAGGAAATACAACAGAAATGAGACATAAAATCCACCATCTAAGAACAACAACGCTTAGAATCACAAAAGAAATTCGAAATAAAAGAGAAAAACAGCGTCCAGTTTACTTATTCACAATATTTAGA
This sequence comes from Ascaris suum, assembly GCA_013433145.1. Lineage (NCBI taxonomy): Eukaryota > Metazoa > Nematoda > Chromadorea > Rhabditida > Ascarididae > Ascaris > Ascaris suum. Next base: position 12,769,657 of record CM024169.1, on the reverse strand, counting down.
GAAGTGAAAAGGATGGAAGATAGCATAAAAAGACCGTCAACTAGCTGTCAGTATCTCGCTTAGGCTATGCCACATAGAAAAAAATTCGTTTCATCAAAATTGTTTTCCATATGATAGCCATAGATTCTCAAATATGCTAACGATCATTCATCAATGAAAACTCTTCCAATAACTCTTGTCAATTTATTCGCGATACTTGACGACTACCTATCAAGAATATTGAAATATTGATTTCAATAGCAATTTAATAAAAAAAAAAACAACAAAACATGGGAAAAAACGATGAATTTCTTATTGCTAAAAGATCATCCTAGAATAGTGTAGAAAAAAATTTCCAATTGAAATAAGAAACAAATCACATATTACTTACGAATCGAATAATTGCTATTAACTCAATCGGGTTGTGAAGATTTGTGTCGAATTCCCTTTGCTCGTTTATTCGAAAACTTTGCAACTCTAAAGCAAAATGTTTCGTTGCGTTTAGTAAAAATTAAAACGATTTGATTACTATTTATGAGATATGCTGAAACAATGAATGATGGAATTAATTATTTCATTCGTTTTTATGAGTTGTTTTTAAATTTTAGAGAACGAATTCATATTAGTACGACTGCAATATAAGAATACTAACTATAAAATGAAATAACTCCTCGAGCAGTATGAAATGTGAGGAAATAAATAAATGATAATTTGCAATGCTTTTTGCAAATTTCAACGCTCGAAATTAATTTATAGTACAAAAGCATTATTTCATTGTAATATTCAAGCATAAAAGTTGAAGATTGTAGAAATAAACGAGAAAGATAAAATTAAGGATACTTTCCTCTTTTTTTTTGCTTACCTGCGGCAGATTTTTTGTGAAGAGATTTCGTTGGAGAAAAATTGATGACGGAAACGAATTCTATAAGGAGGATGTAATAAAAAACTTGCAAAAATTATAATCGTTTTATATTTATGTTAGCAAAGGTGTGAAATATATGAGAAGATTATGAAAAGGTATTAGCTAAATAAAGATAAGATAACAAATGAAAGAAACATATATGAAATGGATAGTAGGAAAGGCGCTAGGCTTTACGCTTTCATGGAAGAGATCGAATGTTAAGTCGCCGAATGAACTTATCGGTTCCATGCGCGAAAAAAAAAAAATGAAAGCGCAATAATAGCGAATAGCTTGTGCAACAACCACTTTATATCAATCCTAAATTCTTGTCATGCTTAAGCGAGATGCTGTGAACTAAAATTAGCGCCTCTGGGTTACAATTTAGAGTACTCCTCAAAGCACTGGATAAAAAAATTTCCGAATGATTGTGGAAAATGCGGTCAAAGAAAACTGCAAGGTCCGTAGAAATCTCTTGTAAAATGATTGAAGCTTGATAAATGTAGAGCGGTGCCTTGTATTTTTTCACTTTTCTAGTTAACTAGTAACTAATTGAACTAATTAATTAATAATAACTAAGTGAATTGAATTAAGTCCGATGAGACTTCAACTGAGCTTATTCCCGGGCATTGAAACGATTACTTAAATATCCTGAAGAAATCGCATCCATGAGGAACATGCCAAAAATTGTATATGCAAGAAGCGAAATTGATGTTGCAAGCAACGAGGAACGAAACCTCTTCACCGATATATCCTCTCATATGTACCGAATGCAATTGTCTGAAGGTTTTCGTCTATTGCATCATTGCATGAATGCAATTGCATCATCTCATCTATATCAATTGCAAAAATAACAATTCTGCATTTCGTCTTCATTGCAATCCACCATAGATGTGAAACTTCCGAATAGGACACTGATGACATCAAGGATAGTTAGCGAGCAATTAGGCTCATAAAAAGTGGCAAAAAATTTACGAGGGGAGAAGGGAGGGGAATTGAAGAATCTGATTCGAAAAAAAAGCGTCGTTTACTTTCTCTTTGCCATGCGCCAACTAAATAGCTGTTCGAGGAACTTAGGTTTGCGGGCGCAAACACTAATGAAGAGGTGGATGCAGCCGTGGATTTGCGGAAGGAGAGGGTTTAATGATGTGTTGGCCCTCTCAACCCCACTTCCGGTCATTTGCTCTATTGGAGCTGAGTAAAGCAATTTGAGAAAAAAAGTACAAAAGTAGGATGCGAAATTTTTAATTACTAAAATGTCGTTGTTCTCAGGATCGACATTGATATCAGCGATCCTCGAGAAGAATCGTTTTTTAACGGTGGTAAACGTAGGCGATTCGAGAGCTGTCGCATGTGATTCTCTAGGCCGTGCAATTGCGCTCTCCGCTGACCATAAACCTTCTGATGTAAGTTCATTGTTTCCATTTAATTGCAACGTTTTTTTTTTCACATTCTATTTCATTTTCGAAATGAAATCGTTTAGAAGTTAGGCCTCTTGTCTTGTTCAATCGCATATGTTTTCCCTCAGATTTTTTTCCAGCTTTTTATGCGATGTTCAGAGCGATTTCTCAAATATTACCTTAGATTTACACTCCAATCTCGCGTTTACGGTTTTCTTTACCAGCATATGCTGCAATATAGTGCAATAAAAGTTTCACGCATTTAGTGAATGAAACTTGTTTAGGAAAAAAAAAAACACCTCAGCATTCTTTTATGATCCAGCCAGCAGGGAGGACGATTATGAAATCTTCAATAATATATAGTACTCTCTTATCTTTTCACTCGGGTTAATGCTCAATGCCTCTCAGATTCCCTTCCTCCTTTCTCCATCCTCCTCCATCCTTATTGTAATCTTATTTTCTGCTTCTCTTGATTTCTTGTCTTCCAAATGCAAACTTTTGAACTGCTAAGCTGATGAGGAAGTTGCCAATAAAACATTAAAGCTATGAAACTTTTATAACGATTGACTTCTATAATACATTGCTATTAAATTACCTTCTGACTCTCTACCTGTAAACGAATAGCATCTTCTTTTAGATGAGGAAGAAATAATGTCGAACTTACTCATCAACAATTATATCCTTGCAAATATATTTTCACATCATCGTTAATTTATCCTCATTTTCAACTACTAAATCATAATAGTGAAAAAAAGATATTGCTAGATAATATTGAGGGAAATATTATCATTATATGAAAATATTCAATAATTATTTGCTATTTATTTTACTTTTATTAGGGAAAATATTAATATTTCGTGGTACTTATTTAGAATCTATTCGGTTAATTAAATCATTTCTCATCAATATTCGACTATTACAACTGTTTGATGGGATTTATAAGATAAGGATTGTCTCATGAATGATACGTTGCAATACGACCATATCATCTTGTTTAGTCTTATTCGTAATCCTTCACATTTTTCAAAAAAAAAAAATTTTTTTTTGTAATGAAGAAAAATGTCATCGTTCAATTTTTGTGAGATCTTGACAGGAGTTTCTCAATTATTCATTTCGCCTTATTTTCCAATTTTAAGCTTTGAATTTCTTTTTCCAATATATCCGTCAGCATGATATACTACAATTTCTGCGCATTAACTAAATGAAACTTGTTTTTTTTTTCTTTAAGAAAAAGAAGGGCAAGCCTCTTTGGTCACTTCTCAGATATTCAGAAGCTTTTTTTTTTCGGCTCTAAAAATATCTCATTAAATTTCGAGATCGCTGCTGAATTTTATATATGTATTCGAATTTTATCTCTAGTTCTCCAATGATCATTTTATGTTTTTTCCCCTTTTCTCTTTTTTCCAACTTTTTTTCCAAGCTTTCTCATTCTATCATTCCAACGATGTGTTTTTCAACATTTAATGTTTTATACAGCAACTATGATATCAACGATAAAATAGTAATTTACTCTTGAGTTTAACTATTTTGAGAGGAAATTCTATTTTGAGTTTAATTATTATTTGAGATTAATTTACATAAGTAACTCATATTTCATTTGTTTTATGCATTTCAGCAAAGTTGTTTCAATCATTTGTTGGAATAGCATAGCCATTTATGACGTTATTTTCTTGCAAAATAATTTCATCCATATTAAGATGTCTGGGATTTCTTGGAGACAAATCGGCAAATGGAATGGATTTTCTCAGGCGAAAATATTGAGTTCTCTTGCGAATGTTTTCGCATTTTAGTGAATACGATTGCGAATAATCTCGTTCATGAGCGAAAGCGGTATGAAGCATGCATATTTGCAATAGAAATTGAAAGTCGAATTTGCTGAGAAATTCGCACTGAAAACTTAAGCTCGTAAATGCGGTTTCCTCCGCGAAATTGTGTAATTGTTGTGCTCGGCTTTTGCTAAGTTATGAGCATTGTGAAGTTTGGCGAACTAGTTTTTTGTGGACTTCGTCGGAGATGAGAGGGGTGAGGGGGGGGGAGCGGCTGCGATACCTCAACGTAATGAGCTCGCAAAGTATTGAAGTAAAGATTACAGAATTCGGGAGAAGTGGGTGGATGGAGGTGGGAGACTCAGCGATCGCATATCAAATATTGATGCAATGCATTAATGACGCAATAAATAAAGAGCTTGTCATCTATTGAAGCGTTTATAGCAATACTATTTTATGCATTTCATAAATAAAAGAATGTGCTCTAAACTCTAAATTTATTTTCTTGGCTTTTTCGATTATTGCAAAAGTCGATTTTTATGATAATTGATTTACAGGTAATTTGCTTCATTACCTTTTTTTTTTGCTTTGCAATGCTATAATTTAACAAGAGAGTATTCATTTCAAAAATAGTGAATGGAGTACCAAGAGTACCAAAAAATAAGTACCAAAAAAAATGTTGTGTTTAAGAAATTCCATAAGAGAAATAATTTTTCGAATAGAGAAATCATCTACGAATTAAATCTTTTTTTTTTCTCAAATTTCTCATAGATTGCAGTTTAGTGTCGGAAAGAAATCCCTCTCCCGATGTATTTGATCATCATAAATCTTTGAAAGAGGCTAATGTTTCTCTTCTATGGATAGTCGAATAACGGCTAGCAACTAAAGAAATATGGAGCAAACAAAAAAAAAGCATCGCAACTTGCCGTAGCCTCGTTGAAAAACTCTTAAGAACCCATAAATTCCATCTCGTTTCGTTGCATACCGCATCACTTCCAAAATCCGCCTAATAGTACTGCTCTTACATATTTCTATAATTTAACGGCTATTTAAAAACAAAATTCTATAATAGAGCATTTTTGTTGTATAAATTCTGAGATTATAAATCCGAAAGCATTATATAATGGCTAAGCATGTATTATATAACTAAAACGCCTCTTAAAATATAATGGTATAAATCAAAAATTAGAATAACCATCAACCTGTTGTAAATTAATGCTTTTTAAATTTTATGTATATTAGCGTATTTATTGCAAGCATCTATTATTTACTCTCCAAGCTTCCATAATATCTTTGTTAATGTTTATATAATCCTACATGTTAGTTGTATCGAAAATATGTGAACGCTACAATTATAGACTCAAAATCTAGATCTATGGCTTGCGTTTAGCTTTACGAAGAAATCTCCATTAAAATACAGCAATTTTATGGATGCATTTTTCTCACGTGGTTTTTCCTCGATTTCATGCTTGATTTTAAGCTCGCTGATGTTTTTATTGTTGGCAACATTTTTTTTTTCAATCTAGGAAGCCCTATATATGCATGTATCTGTATATACATGCATATGACATATGTTTATTTCTAATCCACAAAGCATCCAGACTATCCTGAAGGGATTAGTTGGTCACAGTTCTTGCCATACGATCGTCTTGCAAAACTTTTTTGGCTATTTGAAGGTAGAGCGAAAGATTTCGGCGGGACGTTTATCTTTGCGTCTGTGTGTATGTTTAAATATTTATCCATTTGTCCACTAGTTGCACCTCAGAAATGAAGTTAAAACAACAGTGATCAAATTTGCAGGGAACGACCTGTTGTAAGCGAAACGAAATCTACCGTAACCGTAAAAATACACGCACAGTGGCTGTTTTCTTCGTTTCTGGCCAGCAAACCTGGAAGAAAGAGAGGCTAAGCGAGTAAACATTGAGTTGCTCACTATAACCTTACTTACCAGTCAGGTGGAGCAAAATCAGACCGTGGAATTTGTGGTGCAGACCGAATAGTTGCCTGCTCTTTACCCCCGAGCCACGTTTGTCTTTCCTATTTTGCTTTACGGTTTAGTGGAAGCAATCTTCGATTCGCCGCTCTAGCTTAATAATACGCCAAATAGTTCGGGTATAAAATTTCCACCATGAGATAAAAGTTTCCTCGCGTCGATCTTCCTCTGTTTTAGCGGAGAGTGAAGAGCGGAGGGGGGATTCGTTTGAAACGACCAGTTGAACAGGGCACTCAAAGAGTACGCCTATTTTATCACGTCCTCAACAGAAAATTCCTAAGATAAGATATCAAAATTAATATGTAATATTGAAACATATAATTTTGAGTAATTACCTCCAGGTTATCCATAGAAAGAAGTATAATTATCTATAGCAATTTGAAATTCAGATAATCGATGAAATAACTAAGAGAATTATTTAAAATGCGTCATCAATAATATAAGTGAATTTAATGCTTCATTTTTTTTCCAATTAGAAAAATATTACATTCCAATATCCTTAAAATTCAATTGTTATGCATTGCGGCGGTAAATTTCTTCGTAATATTCAGAGAGAAAAATAGAGGAAATAGTTGTCTCTTTTATATATTTCAATCAGTCTTCTCGGTGAACTTCATTTTATTTATTCACTTAGCAATGAGAGCTTTCAATAACTTGTGATGATTAACATTCATATTTTTTTGTTCCATCTTCATTCCTTCATCATGAGCATAAATAGATCATTGAAATCCGATTTAAATGTGCAGTTCATTTGCACAAATTCGCGTTGCTCACTCCATCGATTCACTCTTAGATGATACGCTAAGCACCTACAAATATTTAAGCTTTCTTAAGAACAATGCTAACTATAAATATATTGCAAGAAATCATCATCACATATGCGTATTTGATTTCTTATTGGTCTTACCTAACTTGAGACAGGTATTCTTATCTTTGTTGCTTATCACAGCTATCTATTGCGAGCAATTCCTGATAGGATTTTTTTTTTTCGCAAACGTAGAGTCTGTTTCTTTGTTGGTACGAATCCCATCATTTGACAAACGAAATTTTTCACTCTTATGAGCTTTATAACTAGTGAATACTTTAAGCTTTGAAATGCTCTTTTACTACTACCGTTTATGGCGTATATTCCTATCGAACGAATCGTGCGATTTGTATGCTTTTCACTGGGATAATCCTCCTCATACGAATCAGGAATAAGTTTATAGAGGGTAAACCAGACTCGTCGCTTTGCTTTTGTGGAATTGTTGTGTTTCATATCGTTGAACATGAGCTATCACTTTGTCTCTTGGGCAATAGTAATTTACTCATATCTTTACCCCTCAATATTCATCCGTACTTAATTTCAGGCTGAGATAATTAAATCTCTTCCATTTCTTAACGCATTACGCTTATTGCATCTGCACATCACTACATATATTATATATCATGCAAGCAATCATCTAGAGGCAATGCATTTCAAGATCAGCTAGAGACATTCCAAAAAAAACGAAAGTGTTCAGAAACGATTTTTTTTTTGCATGTGAATATCATTTCCAGGAATTAAAATTTCGGCATACTTTATGAAAATTAATAATAAAATTTTTCTAAAGCTTAATAAACAAGAAAAAAAACATTTACGGATATTTCGTACTATTTTTCAGAACTTTTTAATGGTCTCTTAAAGAAATCTTAGAGTAAATTATCGTTTAGTAAAAATAAAAGTAAAATGAAATCTTCACATAAATTTGCTTATTATTCATATTTCTATAGCAATTTGCTCTAAACCTCTCTAACTTCATAATTTCTCTTCCGATATTTCGTCATCCCTATTCATGAAATAGATTGACATTTTCAAGTTTTGATTATCTCTTTTAAGTTGAGGTTCCTCTTTCTATAGTTTTTTTTTCGTACGCATTTTTTAATGCTTTTCCGTTGCATTACAAAGCATTCGATTCATTCTTCACATTGCGCGTAATTGCCTCATTCATTTAAGATCCACACAGCGCTATTTAAATCTAATAAAGCTTACGCGACTCAGCACTTGCTTTTGTCGTTCACTAATTTACTCAGTTGATGCGGACGGATGTTTAAGTATTCAAATCAAGCCTCGATTTACACCTTGTTTTTTTTTGGGGGGGGGGGGGGGGGGAGGGGGACTTTTACCAGCTGTGAAAGGGATTTATCTATAAATTAAGTTCTTATCATAATATTTTGTCTGGTTTGGTGCGTTTTTGAAAATCGTAATATCGTATTTGCACACTTCCACATATATTGATTGTGTGTCATTTGAATAAGGCGTCATTTGTCTATACGTTCATTGAAAGGATTGAATAAATTTGCATAGGTTTTATAGCGGTTACATCGGGAAAAGAAAAGTTTATCTCTTTTTTTTTGAATAAGACATATTTTTCATTTGTTCGGTTGGGTTGATTGAAATATGAAACGATTATTCTACGTATTCTGTTTATTCTCGACTAGTGAAACTTATTAATTACTTAAGTCGAATGTAGAAAAACACATATCGTACTACCGAATGTTTTTGCAAGTATCAACATTGGTTAGTTTATGGCCGATTAGATCATTAAAAAAGTTAATGCTTCGATTAGAAAATTTTTGTAGCGATCGGATCAGTGCAAATTTGAAAGCGTTATTTCTCGCCTAAGAAGCAAGGAAAACGTAATCAACTATTCGTAAATCCGTATCCACTTATCATGCTGCAATAGTCAGTAGAATAGAATTGGTTATGTACTACTGGATTTCGTTTATAGTAGAGATGAGCTGCTGTATACATAAATAATTTCAGCATCAAATATTCATAATAGTTGCAAATAAATTTGCCGATTTACTGTGTACAATTAGAGTGATTTGATTTTGTTCATCGCACTTAACTTTTTCCGCATAATTCTACCTAAAATCTACATAATTTAGAGCTTAATGTCATAGTAAAAGTAGGCGTTGGAGATGAAAAAGCTATGGATAATGTAGTTTCATTCGCTGTTTAATGGTAAGCGACTATTGCTTTTATTTGTTTCATATAATCGCTTCTTAACTCATTCAACTGATTTTGATAGCAAGGAAAATAACTTGAAAATAACTTTTTTTTTCTAGGAATATGCGCTAAAGAGCAGTCAATTATTCGCAGTTGAAATATGCCTTTATAAACGAGTGTACTGAAATAACTGATGTTCATTATATGATTGAATCGATCTCTTCATATGAGAAAATTGGAAAAAATAATCAATATTATTTCTTCAATTTCAACATTTTTGCGCAGAATTTTTCATCCGAAAATCATTTGAAATCCGAAATGAGTGAAATTATGCGTTCATATCCTGCAAAACTCTTTCGACATATTTCTTCATTTATCATTCATCATTTACATTACTATTGGACTAAAAATAAGCTAAATAGCAACAGATATAACATCATCATTTACTACGATGTCCAGCAATTGTGGATCACTACAAAAGAGAGCAGTCTTACCCCTCCAACAACCTTCTCTATCCTACTTGGTTATAGCACGCTTAGAATTAGCTAAGGTATGTCGTAGGGCTTGCCCCCTGTGCGACCCGTCGAACATTGCACCATTCGAGCTATTCTTCTCGCTCCTTCGAGCTATCCTAAGCAGAAGGAGGTAGCAGAGAAGCAAAGGCGCAGAACTTTCCCTTAGCTTGCAAATGCCTCAAAGTGTTACTTCCCAGTTCTCATTTTTCAGCAGCTTCACTCCAATGGGAAAAATTTTGCCCGAAGTATCTCACCGACTATTTCCCCCCTAATGAGTGAGATCGCCGAAACAGAGTTGCTGTCTGCGATCGTACAGGCGATACACCACCGAGAGACGGGATGATGGCATATTTTGAGGATGACGAGAACCTTTCGCGGGAGGGAAGATTCTCGATACACAATTCATTGCACGTCCGGCCTGTTTTTCCTGTCAACGCGAGATCGAAATGATTCCCTTTCGGCGGAATGGTGGGAGGACATCAACTAGACGAGGCGCTCCCAAAAACAAAAAATCGCCGTTGACCCCGCGAAGAGCTTTCTCTATACACTCCAACCGAAGACACTCCTTGGCATTCAGAGAGAGTTTATAGCATACATGGTTTCCATTGTCGACTACTTTTATCGAAATTCTCCGTTAGTGCCAACATTTTCCAACATATTCTTCGCAAATCAATTAACATTTATTCAAAGAATATAATGAAGCTTAGGTATTTGCCAATAGAGTAATTGTAGAACATTTACCATTTACCTAACATTAACGAATAGAGGACACGTTCAATTATTTCCATGCAATTCACATATATTATTCATGATAAATGCGGCAGAAAGGCACAGGAAGTTAGGAATGTATTTCTGGGAAGAAAAAAACAACAATCTAAAAGCCGTTTACCTCAGTAATCTGAATTTCTGGAACTTATTGGTATTTGCGTGGAGGCGGGGCGAAGGGATTGTTGCGGTAGGGGAAATATAACGAATTGTGATTGAAGGAAATTGAGTAATTAGAAGTTGATTTTCTCTAGTGTGGATGAATTTCCCTAGATAGAATAAAAGTGAAAATGTGCAAAGCGAAAATTTGCAATGAGCCTATAATTTTTTTTTTTTTTTTTGGTGTTGTTGTTTGAGGCAGTTGTATGAGGGATATTGCGCTTATATTGACTATTCCATGGCAGAAGTCGAAATCTAAGCGTGAAGATATTAGAAATTAACGTCGCGTTGAGTGTGCTCGTTCAAATCTCATCCTAGTCATCACTTGTGCCCTCATTCAGTTTGCAGTGCACCGCCCGATTTTTGCTTAACCCCGCCCTCTATCTAGCTTATACTGTGCTATCACTAGTTAACTTCACGTCCACTTCTAGGGCAAATCAAATGCGGCACCATATTTTACGACGCTTAAAGTTCCATATGAAAATTTATGAAACAATAGAATTGATGCATTTATTTGACTCTTATGACGGATGTTAGATTTTTATTCATTCCTCTCCCTCGTTTCTCCGCACCCTTCAGCCAAAAAAAAAAATCGAAATTTCTGCGCATTTTAATATCATCCTAAGGTCAAAAAAGCAGATGCGGAGATATAGAGAGAATTAATCTACTACAAGTGTGCTGAAGATTTTCAGAGGTTTCATCATAAAGATAAAGACAATAATGAATGTAATATAATGCCTATTTCAACGACTTTTAGACCTATGAATGCATTTATGGCCACATTATTTCATTCATTTGTAAATGTATTTATACCATCGTTCTTTGTGAGAGACCATATAGTGTGTTATAGTTATCATATAACAACGACTATGTGTTATGTTCACATATATTTAACACGATTATTTGTGCTTCTTTCATAAATATGGATACATCCACAAATGTGGAAAACAATAGGATGACTGCTTTTTTTTTAAAGCATTAAGCAATTGTTGATGGTGAATTGCAAAAGTTTTATCACAACGTTGAATAAAGTTTAATTGATAAGTTATCGAAATAATAAACAAATATAATATCATATCCGTTCAGAAAAAAAAAAATCCGAAATTAATGGTGATTGCCCATGAGTATAATCACTTTCCAAGGGCATTAATTGTCGAACGTACGGTATTATTGTTTTCGATTTGTCGCTATAATTTTCAAGAGGACATCACTGAGTTTTGAATAGAGTTTAAAAAAAAACTTTTGCAATGATATATCATCTAAATTCATAAATTTTTATTTATATTCGAATAAATCTTAAATTCATTTGAATAAATCTTAAATTCATTTGAATAAATGCTAAATAATTTTAAATTTATTTGAATAAATATTAAAATTATTCAACTATGACAAGAAATATAAAAGATTCATATCTGTTGAATGTTTCATAGTGTGCATTATATAGAAATAAATTTCCTCAATAAGTATTCATGAATAAATGAAAGCATTCATCCATCATTATGATTATATAATTTTTGAGATTAAGAGCATTGATGTTTGTTGAAAATAAAATATGACAATTATTGATTAAAGAGTTGAATTTTTGCACGTGAATAAATTTTTGACGAATTTCATTTCCTCAAAACGATTGAAAAATATTTTTTAGCAATGACGCGCTAAATTTCTGCGCTTTTTTTTTTGGAGATTTTTATTGTCTTCTTTAGGATTCATCAAAATTTTCACTAGCTAATTTCAATAAATATTTTCTAAATTTAAAAATAAACATTTCTAAAGAATATAAATCTGAAATATACGGCAAATCTGCGTATTTTATATGATTCTCGTTGAATTCTTCCAAAAATAAAATCATTGATATTTCAAATACTAAGATGGAGTGTTAAAAAAATTTTCGCCAAATAATCGAAGATAATTTTTTCAATATTCAATAATTCAAAAAGAAATAAATTGCTATGATTGTTTCACTTTTTGCCACTTATTAATATGAGAGCATTTTATGTTAGGTAATGAATCGGATGCCTTCTCTATTTCATAGGAGAATATTGCCTTAATTGAAGTAGAGGATTTTGAATGCTCTTCAAATCAAAGATAAGTACAACCGTTTTCTATTTTTAAAGCCTATGCAAAGATTTGACGAGCGTTTTCGTAGTTGTTTACAACATATCTATAATCGTTGAATTCCGGCATCATCATCATAATACATTTTTGAATTGATGCCAAATAAAAAAAATCGAATCATAAGTTTATATCGTCGAATTTTTTGACTAACTTAACCGGCTGAAAATTTCATGCTTAATTTATTTTATTTTATTTTTTTTTTGATGGCAAATTTTTTTTTATATGCTGAAATTATTCCTAAATATATCAATAAGTCGAAAAGAAATTTATTATATTTTTCTAGTTTATAAAGGATTTCTTATTGCTCTCAATATTCTCATATTGTTGTTGTTCGAATATTCGAATTTCTTAAATAATTCTTCACTATTTTCAAAAAATATCTATTTGAGAATTATTTCTTCTGGAGAAATAATTTTAGCTGAATTGATTAGCATCTAAATTTGTTAACGCATTATGAATTTCGCTAAAAGCTCAGCATGGTTAATTTGTTTGCATTTTTTTTTCTCTTTTAATATACCATTTTCATTTGATCGATTCAATAAGGAAATAATCAAATTCAAAATCATTGTTATCATACTTTTATTGATAAACAAGAATCTTTATTGCCGCATCATCAATAAATTAACTGCTCTCCATCTAAACGTTTTATCAGTACGATTAATAAAAACTGCTGAAGAAATGAAGAAGTTAGCGCGATTGTTTTGTGGTCTTATTTGATCGATTGTAAGATACAGCTTGAAGTGGGGACCTCTTATGTGCCGTAAATTTTCGAGCAACAATTCAGTTCAGCTAACCTGAAATCGCCTCAGTGTTTTTTTATGCAAGGAAAGCGTTTGATAGCTTATCACTTTATCTATCAGTCGTTCTATCTCCTATTCTTGCTCCGCTTACCGCCACCCGCTAAATGAGCCGACAATAGTGGGAAATGCTGCTTTTCTATCCAGCTAGACCCTAGCGTTGCCGGCTTGAATCACAATCATTTTCTCCTCTTTTATTGAATCATTTATAAAATATTTGCTTGATCAATGACTCTATATATTTTATGATCGTTCTATGTGAGATTGATAATATATCGTTGAAAATATTTAAAACGCTTAGAAAAGTTCATTTTCTCAATGGCGCAATAATACATTTTAATTCGATGTCGATTTTTTTTTTTGATTTTAGACGAATTTTCGCATCAATTTTTAATACGAGTATAGAAAAGCAAATTGCCAAAAGTCACGCTAATAAAATTTTCAATAATTTTATATTTATCGTATATACCAGTAGAAAAAAAAAATTTTTTTTTAATTCTTATACATAAGTTTTATTCAAAATTTTGCATCTGTTTAATAATGATAATATTCATGCAATCATTTTTCTCATTTCATATAATCTGACGGCATCAATTTTTATTCAATTGTTTGGTTTTTATTTTTTTTTATTTTTTTAAAATTTGCTCTTTCATACAAATTACCGCTCTCATTGTATTTAGTAAGTAGCGCGCTCATAATAACTAGTATTCATTTACTCATACTAAATTCATACGTACGATTCAAGTTCTTTTTTTTTTCTCAATTGTAAATCGCTAATTGTTCGTTATATTTGAATTTTTACAATTCGACGAGGTTTTTTTCGGCGAATATTGCGCATTTTATTTTAGACTATCTTTTAAGTTTTCACAATGAGAAAAATTTTCAACGATCACTTAGTGTAAAGTCCTTTCGTAATTACTAACTTTAAATAGTTCTCACCTTGTAATATATTCAATGAGATTAATAAGAAATATTTTCTACTTCGTAATAAACTAGTTAAATCCAAAAATTTCATTCTTCTTCCAATGTTTTTAAATTACCTTCTGTTTTTTTTTAATCTCATAACCGAAAGAATTCTGATAATGAGGATGTTTTATTAAGAGAATCACAAGCGAGATTCATAAATTGACATCCATATAGGCAATCATAGTCGTTGTTCTCGCCGTTTAACCAGTGATGTACTAGGCTGGAAAGGAAACTGATGTCAGAGCTGAATTAGGTGGTTGAGCAATAGCGTTGTAATCAAAGCAATAATGTATATGTTGTTCGTAGAGGGCAAATGCTGCATCTAGCCGTTTGATTTAGCTATTTGAGGAACGAAATTAGCGATTCGTTGTGGCCGTTCGATCCACAAGTAATGCTAACGTGAGGATATTTTACGATCGTATCATCATGCTTACATATATTGCAAAAATATATGTGTTCTTAGTTTCGTCTTATTCATACATTGTTATGACGATTAATCACAAGGATGCATTCGTAAACTTTGGGAAAACTACTCTTTCAAATATGGGAAAAAATTAGAAGTTTAGAGTGGATTCTAGGGAAGCATATAAAGATGAACGTTCATATTTTTGTAATCAATACAAAGTAATTGAAAGTTTGCAAGACGATTGCGTTAAATATGATAGAAATTTTCAAAAATTTTTCACAGAAATTTTAGCATTTTTCCACTGATAATTCTAGAATGTGCTATTGTATTTTTGAGATCTTCGCCCAGAATAATCTTCTATATGCTATGTCATTTGATTTTATTGAAATCATTGTCGTTTTTATATATATTTTTACAAATTCGCCAAAAACTTTTTGCTTGCAAATCGTAACAACATCATATCTTTACATAAGCGTATAAGTATATGTATGCTTGTTCGCTTCGTAGTTTTAAGTTAAAAGTGGCTAAATCTCGTTTAGAATCGTTGAATTTGTTGAATGTGTTCTCTATCATATGTTGTATCCTTTATCAATTTTCAAGATAATCTCTAGAAATCCAATAATTTTTTGTGAATTCAAATTTGCTCAGAAATTTTCTTATATGCTCAAAAATTTGCATACATCTTTCAATGGCCGAATTCATACTGGCCATGGGGAAAAAAAAACGAATCTTTTGCGGAAAATTTATATAATTGATGAAATGAATAAGAATGTCATATCTTTATTTCGCATATTTTCTTCTCGATTGATTGTTTTTGAAAGTGGTTGAGTTGATTAAAGAAATGTATGCTTCGCCGAAACGCTTCTCCACTTACTTTTTCACTATAGCAGTTGTGAGCACATAGTAACGTTGATATGTGGAAACCAATAAACAGCAAGATGTTGACCTATCAAACCAGAATCAATAAACCAGCAAAATTTGGATCTATCGCATCTATCATCCATTAGCAGATGCCTCATAGAAGCGCATCTGCGCTCAAGTGTCCCAGAGGCATCGTTCTATTTGGATTCGATAGCCCAAAGTGCTTGTTCTATTATTTCTTCAATTATCTCATAATAGTGCAATAGCTATGAAGCACAAGCGATATGGAATACTCATAATCGAGGATTTACTGCTCATTTCGAAGTTTCAATAGTTGCTTCCGGCTGACATATGAATCGCTATCACTGCAAACAAGCGATAGCTGGAGAGTGATCAAGAATCGGCAAAATCCAATTGCAATGTTGTGTCCTCTAGTATGGGATTAACGACGAAGTTATCGCTGCATTATTGCCAGTTTTCTTCGTTTGCTTTCTTGAAAATTTTGATTGCGTGAACAACAAGTGTTCATACACTAATTGAACATTTCCTATTGATTCTTCGTTTCATTTCCCCGCATAATATACTTTACTATGGGATCAACCCTTAAGGTTAACATAGATTAATGAGATGATCGATTTCAAAAAAAAACCAAATGTTTCAAATATTGAAGCAATAATAAGATATTCATCATTATATTATATTGATTATCAAATCTTTATTTGATATAATTGTTGTATTGATCGAGTTATTCAATTATATCATTTTTACAAATAGAAAAAAACAGTTTAATAAACCTCTTATGTTGCAATTAATCGGTACAGTTATATCGTTGATATGTTGTAATAATTCCCCGAACTCTTTAAGCTTCAAGTATAACTTTATTAGACGTTTCAAATATTAGTATAGGTTTCAGGTGCATTCGTCGATGGATATTTTTCTTGTTCGTTTGCTTTTTATACGATGAAATTCAAATATAGTGCATGTAATCGGCTATATTTTTCGTTGTTTTTCTTTTTATCTCTTCTCATCACCAAATTTCGTCATAATCTATCCTATTTTTTGCTTTCTTACTTTCAGTTGAAAATGAAACAATAAGAGCTGAAAATCATAGAAGCTGAAAAGTAAATCGCTTTTCAAAAAAGATTTCCCTTAGTAATATGAATCTCTTGGAGGAGTTAAAATTTACAAAACACTACTCTTGAATATTTCAAAAAAAAATTAATGTTTTTATGAAGTATGGCTATAAGTAGGAAAAGATTAGCGCAAATTTTTTTGTCTATATATCATTTCAGGAGAGTGTAAAAATATGTAAGAGTTCTCTTCTCTTTCTAACGATAATTAAGCCATAATAATGAACCTTTTTTTTCGCATTAATGAACCTCTCGAAAGCTTCCTTTTGAAGACTGTTTAATATGTTCAAATTTCGAGATTCGAAGAATATAGCTCACATTTTTGGTTCAACGTTAAAGGTTTTTATTTTCAGGCCCACTTAGTTTTTAATTTGCGTTCGTAAATCAACTTTTTCGATCTAATTCATAAGAAAGCAACGCTCTTCATCTAAACATGGTCTTCTTACTATATTTTTGCACTTTATATTGTTTATAACTATATACCTTCTGGATGAATTTTTGTTTAAGATTTCTTGAAAATTACTGATTTCTGGAAAAGGTTATGTGAGCAATTTTGAAGAGTAACGGAAGTCGAAAAATGACTAGTATCCACATCGTGAGATCGTATTCCCAATTTCGAAATTAGATAAAATAAAAAAGAGGAGGGAGGGAAGGAGGAGGGAAAGAAGAGGATAGGGAGAGCTTTTCTTTTTTTTTGTATTCCATTGTTGAATACGCTAGTTCGTGTAATAGTTTTCAGAACGTGTAAATATCGAATTATTTGTTATCGATGCGCTTTTATCGCATTGTAACATACGGAGTATGCTCATAGAATTCACAGCAGTAGTTATTGATTAATTACATCTGAGTTATTGATTAAAAATTATATTTTAACAGTATAAAATTTATGCAAATATCGAAATAACCTTATGATAATATAGTTTTTAAATTCCATAGCAAAATCTAGAAAAAAAAAAGAGAGAGAAAAGGAAAAAAAAATCTGTGCCAAAAAAAATTCGAATTCTAGGATGTCGAATTGCTCGAGTCGACTACGATGATTGCTGTATAAGATTTACGAAAAAGAGTTGAAAAATATTAGCGTTTAGTTGCTTTCGTATAGTTTCCTTCTCTCTAAATGCAATGAATTGTTTTTTGCTCGATTTATTTTTTCGGCGTTTACATCATGCGGGTTCGTTAGCGCGTGAAATGCGCAAAATCAATTTGCTCTTTAATGATGTTCTTGTGATGTTTTAGTTCCTCCTCGTTCATCTTTACTTTAAAAAAAATTTTTTTCTCTCTCTCTCTTTTCCTCTCTCTCTCTCTTATTCTCTCTCTCTCTCTCCCTCTCTCTCTCTGTTTTTGGTCAATTGTGTCCTCCGTCACTAAATTATAAAACTTTTGCGTTCGTTGCTCATAGAATTTTGCTATCGGCTACTGTTGCAATGTTGTTCTACGTAAGACACTATAGTCAATAAATTACAATGATGCAAAGAAATTCAATATCGAACAGCAATATGTTTAAGATATGAATGAATGGAATATTTAAAACTTCAAATCATACGTAAAGCAAAAAGAGTCTCCTCATTGATGAGTCAACGCAAATAGTGTCGAATATCGAAAGCATAGAAAATATTTCAAAAAAAAATTATGGATTTTCTAACATGGAAATTTAGTAGTACTGATTTTTATGGAAATACGGGCAACTAGATAAGCTATACTAAATAGTTTTTCTATCTTTCAAAATAAAATATTTTTCAATTTGTATCATTCTCGCTAACGATTTACGTCTTCCCCCCCCCCCCCCCCCAATAAATCAACTCACTTGAAATAAAAGTCTATTTTTTATTATTAATAAAAAAAAATGGATTTCTACGTTTATCTTTGCGTATTGTGCAGAGTTTCTTTTTCTCAGTGTTTTATAAACATTTTTTAAAGTTATATAATTTAGTATGAAGATTGTAAAAAAATTCCTTCAATTTCTGTTAGAATTTACATAGAAGATTTATTTTGCAAAGGAATTTCAATGAGCGATCTTGAATATAATGCTTAGAATTTTATGGAACTTTTGACAATAATGCTTTAAGAGCGATTTTTCCAATATATATTGAAATATTTCAAACAAATTTTCAAATATTTCACTCATTGTTATATCAAATAAACTTAACAAGGTTATACAGAAAGTATAGCGTTATCCTTGATCAACTATTGATTAGTTAACTCATATACCTAAATCCAGGTTGCGCCAGGTTGACGATACACCTAAATCCATACTATAATCCAGATTGTGCCGTTTCCAATATTTATACTTGTTCAAGATCTCACCTTTATTTTAAATGATATACGATTAATTTTCGTCGATAATTCTCACAACTGCTCCATAGTGATTCGGCTAGTTTCAGGCAAAAGAACGTCGACGTATCGAGAACGCAGGTGGTTTTATCCTAAAAGACGGTGTTGAAAGGGTTCAAGGTATTCTCTCTGTTACGAGGTAATTAGCGTTTTTTTTTTTCAAAATATATTTCTCTATTTTCTTCTCATTTCGTTTCTTTTTTCGCGAATATAAAATTTCTCTTTTTTTCAACGATTCACAAATCTAGAATAAATTGAATGATGTATGTTTGAAACGATACCTTTATTGATATTGAAAAAAAAAAAGTTCGTGTTCTGATGCATCCTGATTTATCTCTTATATACCACAGATTTTACATTTCCATTATTTTGAAGGTTTATATCAAAAAATATTACTAAAGGGCTGGAAAATGCCATCACATTAGTATAAGGAAATTCATATTGAATTGCATTGTTTCCTATGTTTAACGAGAAACGAAGTAATTACGATAAAAATAATAAAGTGAAAATGAAATACAGTGGAATAGTATTATTTGAAAAATGAGAAAATTATTGAATCCTATAGATTTTGGATGCTTGTTTATCCTTATATTGGCATTTTCTATGCGTTCATAGAAGGCTTCGATTGGTGCAAATGAAAGGTGAAGTATTCACAATTAAGTCATTTTTTTTGCTCTTGTATTTACAGGTGAATTGAAATGATGGACTATGCTCTATACCTATTTTTCTCTGCTTGCATTTTTTGAAGATTTTCTTTCTTTCTTTTTTTTTTACTTCTCTGAGATATTTCATGTGTTTATGGGATTAATTCAGTAGTTACCTAGCGGAGTAGTGAGTTCGTCATCTTCAGATAACGATTTTGAGTTCCACCTCAGGACGAATCTTTCCGCTTGTTTTAGTACTTATGCGCATCATTCTGAGCTTAAGGTTTGTAAATATGCCCTAATTGCTTACCTATTCTATTTATTTAAATTTTTAGTCAGTAATGAGCAGCTACAAATGAGCAGCTACAAAAAAAGGTGTTGTTTATTCAGTTCGCTGAAAACATCGGCGGCCAACAGGAAACTCATTATGCTGTTATCCATTCGCGTAAAGTTCACTTGTATAGTCGCAAACGTTCTTTTTCACCTGAAAGCAATTGCTTTTGAATCGTTACTTATTTACAACTTTTGAGGCACGTTTTTCAGAGCCTCTGAATTTATTCAGCCTAGCCGAGAGGGAGAAAAGACTAGGCCATGAGATCAAATTTACTCAGCTTGGCAGAGAAGACGGGGAGTGGTGGAGGAGGAAAGACTAGGCTACGAGGGCAAAGTGCTGGATGATAGGAAGGGAAATGGACTATTAGTTCAGAGTATCTTGAGTTACAACGTTTCATAGTGCCTTAGATTGCTGCGAGGATTCGTTCGGTTAATCTATTATGCGATTTTATGATGTATTGAGTGAAAATTTCGCTGTAGATAATCGCAACGAATTTTTTTTCAGCTATTTTTTTTTTAGTTTGTTGAGAAGAAAATAAAAAAATTTTTAATGCATAAAAAATTTTCACAATTTGCAAAATTTTCTCGGATGCGACATATACGATCTTACCAAATGGTGAGTAAATCGCAAAAAAAAAGAAAATATTAATGAGTGAATATTTTCATATATTTATAAAATATTTTTATGAATTTATTTCCAATATGAATTAATCGGTTTTTTTTGCGGAAAATTTTCGTCAATACCATCGGATTTTTCTCCTTTTTTCGAAATCAAACACATTCATTCGAAAGTTTTTTCAAATTTGTTCCCAACATGCTTTCTAGTGATTAACATTCTAATGCTTGATCATTAAAAAAGAAGAAAAAACAATTATCGACCAATGCAACAAATCTTCAATATGTCCACTATTTAAAGGAGGCACATATAAGCGATAATATACTTTTGCTGCTATTGTATAATTTCGACAATATAGACATTTGTGAGCCCACCCATTTAATGCCCCCCCCCCCACCTCGAGCTGACATTTTTTAAAATAGTCCACTCCGTTTTGTCCCCCATAGCCCCCCCCCCTCCCAACACCATTTTCTTCGCTTCAGTATAAGTCACCGGGAGTGATGGTTAAATTCTTAAACATATAACAGATGTCATAAATTTCTTTGCTGAGAAATATGAGCGACGAAATATGACATATAAGAAAGAGATATGGAAAACTCATTTACAGTTGAATGTAGAGCATTCTTCTAATATCAAAAAGACTAATTGTCTTATTTAATAGGCGAATCATCAATTGCGTTGAAGGAAATTAACTCATACGAGTGCTAAACGATTTGATAGAAACAGTTAAGCGTTCAAATTTGCACTAAAATATTTCCTAGTACTAAAAAAATGTTCCAAATGTATTTCCGAGTTCTTCCTCAATACTAGATAGATCGTTGTGATGTCGTATATTTTATATTTCTATATATATATATATATATATATATATATATATATATATATATATATATATATATATATATATATATATATATATATATGCTATAATTATATATATTAATTTTTTTCGAAAATCTTAATTTTTTTCGAAAATCTTATGCTCCACTTCCGGTCGGTGATGAAATCTTTACGCTGTTTTTCGCCATTTATTTTTTAACACATTGCGTTATTGATCCGTTACATTGCAGTTGTTGAAATCTTCGATGAAATGTTATTACAAATGAAATAACGTATGCCTCTCATTCGTATAAGAAGGAAGTCATTTTTAGACTGATTTAAAAAAAAAAAATTCGCCGAAATATGAGCGCATAGGAATTTTTCGAAATTGAAATACACGAATGTAGCAAATTTTATTGATTATTTATCTCATCTCATAACAGGATTCCTGTGACATTGAAATTTTTGAATCTATTCTCTATCGTTGTTCTCAGTTTCCCGTATGTTTTTTTCTTCAGTCAATCATCAAGGTGATTCGAATTTTGCAGCTTTATTAAAGTTCTTAGTGAATTAGTGGAGAATCGCTGAACTCTGTTCACCATAGTTTTTATTCACTAGTTTCTAGCCATAATTCCGTAGTCATACCTGCCATTGCTTATAAATTTCATAGTCAAAATCTCGTCATTGAATCTGTTTTTTTTCTTCTTCTTCACCTGTTTCTTTACTTGTTTCTTTTCCGGTTTCTTCCACACCGCACCTGTCAACACCTCATAGCTGTTGCGCATTACTGAAAAAATGATTTGACGACACTGAGTGCATTGATATTATAGTTTCATTATGACAGCGTCTCATCTGGTACTGACTGGTTCAACCGAGTGGAAGAAGATGCTGCTCAAAATTTGAAAAGAAATATTGATGCGTTTGATTTGTTCACTTGTCCACTAGAGTTGTTCGGAGTGGAGCGATTTATGATCTAATTCCTTAAGCAAGTTATTTAGCTGTGAAAATTGTGCTTGCTGCCAGAAGTGATGTTAATGCACGAATTCCATTTTCCTTCTCTCCATCGATCTTTGCGTGTTTAAGAGAGTTTTTTTTTAGAGATTTTTTTTTTTGGAGTTTTTAATATATTTTAGAATGGACTATTCTGTTGAAGAAATAGCGTCACATTGGAGAAAGCGCCTACTATTTCCTTTTTTTTTTTTTTTCAAAAAGCAATCGTTTTTCTTTTCGAAAATGTTGCCTTTTCAAGCCGGAAGAGCATTTTTGGTTCTGTGTGTTTTTTTTTCAGCTTAATTAACTTTCATAAAGGTTTCATTGCAAGTTGTCCTCGGATGATTTCTCTTCATTTGTTGAAGCAAAATGAACTGTTTACATCCATGTTTCCGTTTTGATACAAAAGGTCAGGTTCGAGGGTCGGTAAGAGTGAGTGAGAAGAGGGAAGAGGTGAAGGGGAGGCGGGGCTGGGGGAAATGGGATACCATACGTTCATTTGATAAAATTGATAGGCATCATCGATACGAGAGGCATATTTCATATTGTGCCACTTAAAATTTGCTTCAACTATTTCCGCAAGACACTATTGCGTTAGTGAAACTGAAACCTTTACTGTAGAAGCGTTGTGAACGTTAAGTTGGTCATTTTATATGCTCTTGCAATTTTTCGTATTTAAAGCGCATAGTGGTGACTTCATATCTGTTGGTATGTAGGTAGGTGTCTGTTGATATGCTTATCGGTTCATCTGATCACTTCAAGTTCATAACAATTGGTGTGCTTTTGTGTAGCTATTCGTTGATCAACATGAGGCGACAACCGACTTTCAAGTGAACTGATCAATGCAGCCTGCTGTCAATTTATTTACTTATTTATTTATTTATTTACTCGCTTATTTATTTATTATTTATTTATTTATTGTCAAAGTGTTGCCAATTTTCATTCCCAGTACACAGTTAGAGGGGATTAAAATTGCATATGTGAGGTAACATTGCAGAATTCACGAAAAAGAATGTATATTTAGTAAAAAAAAAACTTTCCGTTTTAATAGATTCGCTTGAATGCGTTTGAATTATTGCGCAATTTATAATTTGTGGATAATTTATGCAATCATTTGATTTGATGTGCGCTAATGCAAAAGGAACTTATCGTACCTACTTCTCTAATACTTTCTTATGCAAATTTGTTCTTTCTTTTTTTTTTGCTCGGCTTATAAAATGCAAATTCTTCGAATTAAATTGAATCATTTGTTTTCATCATTTGACGTATTTAATAAATTCGCTAGAGAATATAAAAATGATCGATCAAAAGTTTTATCGCAGAGAGTCGTCGCTAGAGCAGTGATGTATGTATCGCGACTATTCAGCATATTCAAATCACAAAAATAATAGAGGAATACATGAGTGATATAAAATAAGAACATATCCGAAAGCAAATAACGGAAAAAAATGGTTAAAAATAGCAATAATTGCGGTTTCAGGAAGTGATGTCTTTCTCTCATAAAATAGCACTCGATTATTTATTCATATAATTTCCACTTTTCTCTTTTTATTGTGAATACTCTTCTGATGATGTACTTGAGATAGTGACTGCATCAATCCTTTAGGGTTTTAGAATAAATGCTCTCTTCCTCTTCGACTGCCGAATCGTTTCGATACTATTTGCCCCGATTGTTTAATATCATATATTGTTGCGTAATCATTAAGGGTTCTACTATTTTGTATATTCATCAATTAGTTTGCATTCTTTCGTATAAAATATTTGCTTAGAAAGGCGTTCGTATTTCACAATTGTAAATTTATGCTATCGGTTGGTCTGCGCTATTAAAAAAATTTGTTAAAAAACATTTTTATCATTTTCTTTCATATTTCTCTATCAGTTGTAAAAGATGTTTTTGATAACGAAACTGCCCACATAAAAAAAAAAAAAAAAAAAAAAACTGCTCCATATCATTGATTCGTACCACAAACGCTTTCAACAGTTATGTGCATTGGAGCTGCTGGCAACCATCCACTCCTAAACATATCTCATGTCTGCTGGAATATCTTAGGTATGAGAATATCCTTATCGTAGAACCGATCGTAGTCCGCTGTCCCTCCCTTCGTCCTTTTCACCAATTCCCCAAGTATGCAATTCGGCCTTATTTTATGCTCATCAATTTGATGCTACAATGATAAATGATCAAAATAACTTCCCGATTTGAGCTATTTGTTGAAATTTGCTCTAGTTACTAAGAGTTCATGAATGCTCTTGACATTACTAAGAGTTCATGAATGCTCTAGTTTGCTCTTGACAATAAGTGTTTTAAAAATCTATCGGCGATCAATCAGATGGCACTAAATATTTTCAAAGGCTTAAAAAAAAACCCAACAGAATTGTGCTATTACAATTCACCGTTGTAATTCTTCTCTATTTTTAGCGTTCAGATGCTATCGAATTTTTGAGTTTTTCATGAACATTGATTTCGATATTTTAGGATCTTTCATAATATTACTTGGATTAAACTTTAAACTGTCATTGATATATTCATTAATCGCCAATATCGCTATAGAAAATATTATTTTCTTGCTATCATGAGAAAAATTTTTCTATTTGTTTATTATGTTTGTACATTCGATACTGATAATGATTGCTTTTGTGATTGGCCGCTTTACTCGCTTGTAATACATTTAAGATGCGTTCTTTATTTCTTCACTCTTCTTTATTTCATTTTTTCCACTCTTTTATTCATAACGCTTCATTCTATGAGTGGAAATTTTAAAAAAAAATACAAATTTAATAAATTATAAAATTTAATAATTTATCATTGTATTTTTTGAAGGATTTCCCCCAAAAAAACAAAAAGATGCTTTATAATTAAGTTTTTCTTTTCTTTCATATTTTGTATCTTTTGTTTTTTTTTTTGAATATTTTTTTCTCTGTTCTTAAATTGTTTTGCTAGTAGTTCATCAATAATTTGCTCATTTTTGCTAATATTCGATAAGTGGAAATTAGCCTAAGCCTTTCGCGTTTATGAATCAAGATGATAAATCGAATAGTGCAAATCAACTTCATATGAGGAATCCTATGTTAAGTTTATAAGACAATATATCTTCGTATATCTTATATTTATTCTTCTTATTATGCTCATATTAAAATCAATTTCTAATCGATTTTATTTATTTCATCGTTTCATTGCAAATCTATAGAGCGTTTATTTTTCTTGAAATTTCTGCCGTTATACTCTATTGAAATAAGAATACAATAGATTTCACTATATATAAAGGCGTATTGCTAATTCAATTAAGAGCATTCGGCGATACACAACTGAAACGTGCCTGCATTCTAACAGCTCATCCAGACGTCGTACGAGTCGATTTAACGGAAATTTGTCTTAGTTTTATTTTGGTTGCATCGGATGGCTTTTGGGATGTTGTAAGTAACGATCAAGCAATCAAGCTCGCCAATTCATTCATACAAAAAACGCCAACAAATCAATGGCATAAGTAAGTCATATAATTCAATTTTTTTAATCAAATAATACTAATGAATCATGTTTATTTATATTCTCAAGAAAGAAGACAAAAAAAAGGGAGGTTATCAAATTTATGCTTAAAATTTAAATAACGTTATTCATATTTTAACAAAAACTTACCTCAATTCATGAAATATACGAATTTTCAATTTGTTGCTAACCGTTAACCGATCACACATCGCATCAGTTTGTTGGGTGTACAAGAAACGTTCTGCATTTTCCGACATAAGAAAACCACCGGCGACTTTTTTGAATTCCTTTAATTACTAACAGAAAAAGTTATTTGATGCGATGCAAAACTTATCTGGAACGTATCTCTTTCAATGTAAAGTGTTCAGTCGTTGTCTTAGTATCACCTTTGAAATATATAAGCCTCAATAATGTTGGACTTCCTCGCAATGATAATGCAATGTTTTTGAATGAATATTAGCGAATATTCAGAAATGAAGAAGTGCTTCTAAAGTATTCGACTAGGCTGTGTATATTACTAAGATCCCATTCGGGAGTGCACTAAATTTTTGCTGTGAAGCACTTTGGCTATCACATCAGTTGCACATAATGGCTATTATAGCTGTCAATTTGGCATCAAGCGCATGCATTTTTCTCGCTTCAACGATCTATTTGGCCATCAAAATTGCTACTGTTTAAATTTTTTATTTCGATAATCTTTTATCAAGAAATTAAGCAGGTTAACACGCATGTTTATATAACACAAATTTGTGTTAAAAGAAATATAAATATGATTTCAAATATGAAAATGTACGAATAATTAGTGTTGTATGATTTCAGAGTGGCCGAATATTTGGTGAAACGAGCATTACAATTGGGCACTGAAGATAACGTCTCTCTATTATTTCTACGATTACATTTTTAACACAAATTGCGTTAATTATATTCTTCATTGTGATTTGGCTGCCTTTTGCGAGAGAAAATATTCTATATTCATATTGAGCATTGATATTGATGATTTGTACTAACGGGTTCTGCTATACTTGTAATGCATCCTCAGCTTCAATTCCTTAAATATTTTAGCGTCTTTTCTTTTGTATTGTTTTACTCATTAATTTTCTATCATCGTTGAATTATTTATTCCCTAATTGTATATTTTGTTGGCACTACTCGAGTTGAGTCTATATTTTCAAGCTGAGGTGATATTTTCGAGAATGTCATCACAAACATTATGCTCACTAATAATTGAGCACTACGCAGAGGCAACTTCCTCAATGAGAACCTCTCGAGAATATTTACAACTACTTGCGAATAGTTCCTCTGATACTGGTGGTGTATCACTTCTCAATCGTATCACCTACGCATATATTGCACCACTCATTATTGCATTTGGAATTATTGGTGCGTTATTTTACTCTTCTTAAAGATTTTCCTCTTGGGTAGTACTACCCAAAGTGGGAAAGCACGTCATACCCAAATATTCAAATGTCATTTTAAATGAGAAAGGATAGTTAAATTCTCATAGAGAGACTATATGATCCTTTCTTTCTATTACTCTTTCTCTTTCCTCCATACAAAAAAAAACCATTCCTATATGATTCGAGGAAATTCTTCTCCATTTTGAAATTAAATTCTTTCAAGTTTGCATTAGTTGAAAGAGATTTTCACCTTCTGAGGATGCGATCTATCGTTAACTTACAGGTGATATAATGACCGTAACAACATTAACTCATCCATTATTGAGGCGTGCTAGTATTATTTATACATATTTAATACTCTTAGCAATGACCGACTTTGTAAGTATTTTTCATTCATTTCTCTCTTAATCAAAAACAGTTATTACGTTAGGTTTTTTTCAAAAAAAAAAAAGAAAAAAACTCTTCCGGCATATTATTTCATTCATATAGATCGATATTATTCGACGATTCACTGATGAGATCGCATAATGTTGTTTTCTGATAATGATTATTGCTATTCGATCATCAATTTTCATTTCATTTATATTATGCTTAGTGCTAAAATTATTAGATTTTAAATCGGAGTGTATTTCCCGATTACATTGAAGAAATACTCTATAATGGGAATTTTATGTTGCAAAAAGTTGAATTCGATGGAATAAATCCATTAAGTAGTATTTTACAAAGTATCGCTTACCTGAAACAATTCAATATCAACGCAACTTAATACCAGCTTAAATATCAATCAGTTCAACATATATAGTACAACTTAATTATATCTAACAAGTCTATTAATTCGTTGATTATTTGTTAGCAGTGTTTATTTCTTTATGTGCCCTATAATTTCGCAAGAGATTTTTATAGTTGAAAAAGAAATTTTCGTAACATCATAGTGCAATGCAGAGATGATAAACAAATTGCTCCAGTGGTGGTGGGGTGGCGGGGGGGGGGGGGGGGGAATGAGTAAAGGGGCAGGGCCGGAACGTAATGTTTCCCTCGGAAAAATAAAACGATGGTTTATTTTATTCAGATGACCCTCATATCGGTTATACCAATGATATTATGGTTACTTGATCGGCGATTATGTACCTATTCATCTGCATTATATTATGCACATATTGGTTTCCCATTGGTGAGTTGATTTATTCATTCAATTATTACTAACTTATATTCCTTTTATGAGTTAAAAAATTTATTCAATTTAAAGATAAACTTTCAATTTTTTTATTGTCTTCCGATTGCGTTTTTCAAGATTCAATGAATTTTAGCTTTTAAAAATTTTCTTTTATTAGTGTTTAAATGCTATTTTCAAAAAGAGGAAATTATTGAGAGAAGAGATTTATAGTTTGATTACTTTTCATTGCAATATTGTTTTTATTTCTGCAAAAGAGGAAATGAATAATATTATGAGCAATATGAAATTCGTGTTTTGATGATTTTTTTCCATCTTTAAAATGCAATCATTAAAGTAATGGTTGCTTGCATATTTTTGGCGCCGATTATTTTTGTCATTAAGTTGTTCTTGCAAAATATTTGCAATTAGCTAAAATTTACAGGATGCAATCCTTGATCGATATTTTCGTTGACATATATTAATGCTAATGAGAGAGAGAGAGAAAAAAAAAGACAAACAAATTGTCTCTCATTATGAATTTGATAGTATAGAGCAATCGGAAGTGCGCTCTTCGTATTTTGCTAAGAAAAAAAAAACTCCATATTGTATAAAAATTCATATGATGTGATTTTTGCGTAAGGCAAATTTTGCGTTACGATTTATCTATGGAGAAAAAAAAAATTCATATACGAGTGGTACACATTTTAGCAATAATTTCCACTCAAGATTTATTGAATTTAGAAATCATAAACAATTCTAGTAAATAATGATGGCACGATATGTGCATTTTATAATCTTAATCCTTAATTTCAATGATATCCGAGACATTGCTAATTGCTATTCAATAAAATTTTCAAGCTTATCGCTGAATTTTTTTTTCATTATTTCTTGGAAATCTATGCAATACGTTAACTCAGCTAAAAAAAAAAGAAAAAATTCAAAAGCAAATATTCTGTGACAACAGTTCTTTTTTTTTTGTCGACCATGAAATCTGCTAAGTCTTAAGGATGCAAATGACTGAGATCAACTAAAAGATTGGAATTTTAAAAAAAAAATTTTCTCCATTGCCGTCTGGAAATTAACTGACGATAGTCAAGTCTCAAAGATCATCAAATAAATGCTAAAATGCAATTGCGCGATTTTAAATTCAAATCTTGTGATGCAACAAATTGCGAATCGACGAAAGAGACTCTAAAAGTAGAGAGAACGATTCATACTGCTTGCGGCGTTGCATGCTACGATCCACTTTATATCTGAATTATAGGATATTAGCAGATTGATATTAGGCAGAAGAGAAAATTGCAATCTTCTAAAATCACGAAAGAACATAATGAGACTCTATGAAAATTTTAAAAAAGAGTACACTAAAGTTTGGAAATTTCCAAACTTTATGACGTATATTGACGTCATAGCGATTTGTACAAAAAAAAATTTGTTAGTATGATTTTTTCGTATTCATTGAATCGAATAAATGTGAAAAAAATTTTTATTTTGAATTTGTTTATTGTATTCATCAAATTGAGTCATTTGAAAATATTATTGAAATTTTTTAAAAGGTTGAACGACGTTTGAGCATCTTATAGCAAAATATATTCGTCATCTCGTTTTTTTTTAATGGTGAGATACAAATTCTCTACTTTTATATAAGCAATGAAAAATTTCCTCGTAAATTTTTATACTCTCATTTACTCGTGAATTTGATGCAACGCTCCGACTGTATAATTTGACGCTATTGAGAGAACATGATTATTGGGCTATCTCTCTTTTCTCATTTCATCCCTCATACCCCTTTGAAGCAATTTTTTTTTTGACCTCATTATGCTGAAGACTTGCTAATGATGAGTTTTTGCTTCAAGTATTTACACCGTTTATCTTACATATATACAAGAGTCATCTTCGCAATGCTGCAATCATATCTTATTTTAACATCTACATACTATACATTCCACATTTGCATAAGTCAATGCCCGCTAGTAAGTGGTTATGAACGTGAAGACCATCTTCTCACCAATCATATCTCAGTGAAATTATAAAGATGTCTTTAGAAAATACTGATTCGAAAATTCCCGGTAGAACATTAGCATACGCCTCAATCAATAATTATGCTATAGCATTATGTGACTGATGCTGTTGTTAAAGACAAATGCTTAATGCTATTGATATTACAGGTAAATGCACTTATGGGCGCAAGCGTTTGGATCGTTGTTTTCTTAACAATGAGTCAATATATGGCAGTATGCCATCCATTTAATCATTGCTACCTCAGGTAAGTGAGTGTTAAACTGAAGTTTTTCGAGTTGAATTTAAGGCTTCAGAAAAATCACGATTGTTTATTCTGAGCTATTATTTCTCAACGTTTCATGTTTCTTCAAAATGTGGTGAATTTATCATTGCTTCATAAGGTCGGCAGCAGCCGCATTATGTTTATATTCATTTATGGACGTGAAAGACTTCATTTTTTTTTAAAATTCTCTTTGATTTGGATTTGGAATTTCTAATGGATTTGGAATCGACTAGGAGCGTTTTTTTTCCTACTCAATAAAATTCTATGCTAAGTGACGATGACGTGAAGTTATGAGTGTGACATTCCACTTGAATAGGTCTTGAAATTTTTTTTAGTACAAATTATTCATTGAAGGGTTTTTTAAAATCGTTTATTTCATAAGATCATCATTTTGCATAAATTTTCGTTGAAAATTCAACAAATTGTTTCACAATCGTTTCAGTTTCTATTGAAAAAAGTTTGAATGCGAAAGAAAACATTTTAAATTGCATTCATTCGGTTGGTAATTTGGATTTGAAGGGAATATATTTAGGTCAAGGAAGATGTGTTTTTGGTTGTTCGGTATCGCTTATGTGATGAATTTCTGTATATATGCACCATGGGCGACCAAGAAAGCAGTCTTTAAGGTTTTCGTTTCATTTTTTTTTGGTGAATAGCTGAGTTGTTTATGTCGGTCAAGTTTAGTTGCAAAATTCAACAATAGTTTTCTTCTCGTCGAATTTATTATTAATTTTTCAGTAACAATAAGATCAGTTTCAATATAAGATTAAATAACATCAAGTGCAATATCATATGAAACAATATTAATATTAAGTGTAATGGTGCAATTGCAATGAGGTTAGATGCAAAGTGTCAAGGTAATGCACACAATATGAAGGGGATGGATATTGTAATATGGGAGGCATTAATTCGAAAGAAGTTTTTTCTAGCATAACAAAAATATTTCAAAATAAATGAAAAAAAAAAGATTTTTTGAGATTCTACGAATTTATGCAAAGTGTTGCAATAATTTCTATATATATATATATATATATATATATATATATATATATATATATATATATATATATATATATATATATATATATATATATATATATATATATATATATATATATATATATATATATATATATATATATATATATATATATATATATATATATTTAGCGGTGCGTTGAATTTGCTATTTGAAATCATTAAAAATTTGCATAATCTTTCGATATGAAAATTTCACATTATTCTATTCATAAAAATATTGAATGCAACAAGCGAAAGTTGTTTGCACAAATCTGCATTTTTTTTCTCGAAATTATTGAGTGATTTATAATCGTATGCAGCAAAAACCGACGAATTCACTTCAGTTCTATAGAATTATGGTGAAAAAAAAACCAACGTCCTGGCAAATTTTTGGGAATCTTATAGCGGAGAGATTTACTAAAACTTAGGTTGCTTATCTTTCTAAAATCTAAAAATGTCTTTTATACGAGAGGAATGCATTAGTGTGAGATATATCGTTTCTCGTTGAATGCCATTCTTAGTCTCAAAACATAATTTCAACAATCAATTCAATTTAAAATATCAGTTTTTTTTGTCGTTAATGGTGTCGATTAATTTAATTCCTATATATTTATTAGCAATGCGTTTTGCTTGCTATTTAAATTAGTGAAAATTTTTTGCTGCGGTAATATTGCGAGTAATATTACGGATAACATGGATAAAACTTGACGTGGACCACAAGCAAGATTTGCGTATAATTAATTTCCTCTTTTCAACAAACAATTGTTTTTTTTTAAATTCTGGCAAGCTCGAAAGAATATTTACTCACTACAAATAGCAGATTGTTTATATCAGCGAGATCACATTTTTCGATTGATATTACAGGATAATATCATATTCAGGAATAGTATCGTTTAAAGATTTTTGTTATATAAATATCAGCAACTTTATGCTTTCCGATTCAGGTACCTCAAGAAGCTGGTGAATGTGAGTTCATAGTTTGTGAGCGAAAGATCGAGCTTTGGTTCAAGGCTTATGAATGGATTCGTGAGACGATCAGTCGTTTGTTACCATTCGTACTTGTTGCATATTTCAACTCGAAGATTCTCATCACCTATCGAATAACAAAGAAAGATCGACTCCAACGACTTGCAAACAATTCACGAAAAAGTTTTATTGAAGAAAAAAGTGAACAGGTATGTACGTGTTTATGAATTATTCTCTTCCTAGCGTTCTCATTAGTCTATTTCATTTGTTCTCGAAGATCTTATACTGATATGATAATAGAGCTAGATCCTTTACCTATCAATAATCGCACGCAGTAAAAGTTGACGCAATTTGAAAGAAATACGTCGCGTCTTGTATGTGTCTGTATTGGACGATGTCGGTAAGTACGTGGATAGCCGTACCGTCGCCTTGATTGAGAAGTTAAACTAAAGATAATGTAGCCGCAGTATTAGGCGAAATACGCGATGTGTGCTGAACAGTAATCAACGATTGGCTTCAATTCATGCCACTGAAAACAGGTCTTTCAACGTTGCTCAGTGCTATTCGAGTATTTCAATTGTTTAGTATATGCTTTTGACTTTTTTGTGTTTGGGCGTGTATGCCCGTGTCTGATTGTCTGTGCATTCATCTAAATCCACTTGATTTTGTTTTCGGTATGGATTATTTTGTGCTGTCCTAGTTTTTCGAAGAATATTTCTAAAACTACGCCATATTTGATGTTTTCAATGCACAAAATATATAACTATGAAAGCGTAGTGAATATAAGAATGCTGTACGGTTTTTATCTGCTCGCCATTTCACCAATAGGAAAATGCTATCGAAACGACTTGTTTAATGAATTTTTCTTATTAATTACCTAATTGTTTCATCAATTTCTTACTAATAGTCTATTTGTTTTATTAATTTTTCATCGTTTATCACATTGTTGCGTTAATTTTTTTATTAATTTCTTCACCACTAATTGATGATTTTTAATTTTTTCCATTATTTTAGCGCAATAATAAAAGAGTTAACGATAAATGAGATTTACAAAAAATTCATGATATGTTTTATTCGCTTCAATATTAGCTAAGAATTTATCATCGATGATTTTCAGGAGGAAAGACGTCTTTTCGTATTACTATTTACAATAATAATTGTTTTCTTTGTGTGCACAATTCCTGCAGCACCGTTGACAATATTTGTTTCCGATAAACGCTCAAAGAATTTACCTTTTCAGGTAATTTATTTATTTTATTCAAGTATTTTTATATTAATTTCATTGAAAAATTTCCTATTTTTACATCATTTTTTTATGTAGAAATAATTTTCTTATTTATTTTCTCAATGCGAATAATTTAAGAACTTATTTTCAAGTTTCGATTTAAAAGAAAAAAGAAATAGGAAATAGAAATTATGCCTTCTCAGAAGAATTTCTATCAAACGGAAATTGATAGCGAATTTTTATGAAACAAGGACTCACTAAAAAAAAATTCGTTAGCTGAATGTATAGATGAAAAGATCTTGTTTTACATGAATAGGCGATTGCTAAATTTGGTAGCTTGAACTCTTTAAGCCTGAGTTTGACGTTTCCTTCAAGGACATGCTTTAGGAGGATGAAGCACTATTAGAGGGAAAGGAGATGAGGAGCGTTAACAACATTGCACTTGCGTCCGATCCGATGAGTAGTTTCTTTGGCTAAAATGGTTGTTGATTGCAAGCATCTCAACCATATCGTTTCCAAGAAGTTATCGGGTTATTGAGTATAAGAAAATTCGCAATTTTTTAAACTCAATTATTTATAGTTGTGATCTTTCTAAATAAGTGTCTTTAGTGAGGTTCTCGATATAATACAAATAATATAATTTATCAAACTTCATCCCAAAAAAATTCCATCTTAATTTTAATTTCAATTCTTGCAGATAATTCGAGCAATAATAAATGTAATGGAATTCACAAAATTTGCATTGAATTTCTACTTTTATTGCCTCATCAATCCGGATATACGCAGTATATGCTTGCATGTTATAACGTGTAGAAAAATCTCAAAAACACCTCGAGTCAAAGGTTGGCTTTTTTTTCATGCGCTAAATTTTCCAGGAATTTTTCTAGAAGAATTCCAGGAGAGCTTTTCGAAATATAGATGAAGATGCGTTATTGGGAGATAAAGAGTTCCGAGAAGTTTTCCTCAATTTATGTCAATAGCATATGTCCCGCATTTTTAAAAGACGAGTTTCACAATGAACCTAGCGAGCGGAAGTTATCGAGAAGGTTTACTGATTCGTTATAGAGAATTCAGTAAAGATCGCTTTTCCGCCAGAAGTTTTGGAGGAAGGATTTATTTAAGCATAGGACTACTGAAGTTGGGTCCTCACTTTGAGATGATAGGATGAGCAGGTGCCTTGATTCTTTTCTATCATCGCTTCATTAATTAACTGTGCAAATTTCCGTCATATTTTTTGACCGATATCCTCGCCACTTTTTCTAGTGGAATATCGTAACGCAATGTTACAGTGTGCAATCGATAGAAGCAGATAAGGATAGCGAAGGAAAATTTCACGATTAATTGAAGTAAAGTTAATTGAAAATTTTAGAGAAATATCACGTTTTCCAGTTACGCTGAGGGCAGAATTTATTTGAATATATTTGGGCAGAATTTCGCATAGAAAAATGCTCTGAAAGAATTTTTCCAAAACAAACAATGGAATTTTTAGTCAACCGAAAACGTTGGAGAAACTTTTTTTTCAGCACAAAAGTGGAAAATTCGATGAATTCTAAGGTGGAATTCGTTTTTCGTCACCTTCTGATATCTGCCCATCTATCCATTTTCCTTCGTCTTTGAGCTATTTCACGCATAGATTGAACAGAGAATTAACTTATTATTTCATTTCCTTTTTCAAAAAAAAAAAAATTTTTTTTTCTTCGTTCAAACATGGTTTTTAAAGATACATAGGCGCACTTTACTTCGTCATCAACTACTCTTCTTTCTTGTAACATCACCGCTAGAAGGACAAAT
Organism: Ascaris suum; assembly: GCA_013433145.1. Classification (NCBI taxonomy): domain Eukaryota; kingdom Metazoa; phylum Nematoda; class Chromadorea; order Rhabditida; family Ascarididae; genus Ascaris; species Ascaris suum. Next base: position 12,733,886 of record CM024169.1, on the reverse strand, counting down.
GGAAAAGAATAATGAGGCCTCATGGCGTTTCAAAAATGCGAAAGTTCTTGTACACGAATAGCATTCAAAAATCTTCAATTTTTCTCAAATGAAAGCCAAACGTAATAGGCAAAAATAATTTGGCAAAGCACATTAGATAAAATGATGCAATCTGCGTCTTTGCCACTACTTTGCTAGCCGGTCGGAGTGAAATATAGGTGATTTATTTAAGCCTTTAAATGTTCTTCACTCGTCTTCAAGTTGATGGGTTAGCACGGACGACGACTTGGGAAATCGTAACGTTAATAAATTCCATCGCTATGCCATCAATAGTAACCGAGTTGAAAACACTGAATGCACTTTAATCAATATGCGTATATAAGCATTGAGAAGATATTGCCAGGATACTATTGGGACGCATTATGAGAGCCGATTTTTAGAATTTGAAAAAAAAAATGCACATTTTTTGAAGCTGAACTTTCTCGGATAGATAATGCTTCAGAAATATAAATCACTGCTATTTTTAAGGCAATATAAAATTATTCATGCCTGATCTAATCACTGAAGTGTCCAACAGGACAACAGGTAGTTGCTGGGGGGGGGGGGGGGAGGAGCGGGGAAGGGGGAAGAGTGAAGCGGAAGGATGAGAAGATCGGCTTGTCATCTTTTGCTATCCAGTTGCCATCATCGAAGTTGGATTTTGTTAAGCTTATTCGATATTTTAGAAAGCTGTTTAGGTCTTACTGGTCAAATTTCAATCATATTAGTACAAGTCCGCCATCGCTAACAGTCTCTGGAAAGGTACAGTAGATATGTGACACATATGCGTTTTTCTCGCAAATAAAAGCTTGTATTTCAGTATTTTAAGGGAAGACATTTACCTGCGCATAATGATTTCAGGACAACCGGTGAATCCAGTCTCACAATATACACGTTCGATGAGGTCTACAAAGCAAGAAAACAACAACATTAACAGTAGCATTAATAATAATAATAACAATCACAATGATTCGTCAAGGAGAAGTTCACGAAACGACGACAGAGGAAGTTCCAGAAAGAACAGTATCATCTCAAACGCTAAAGCGAAGTACATTTCCTTTTAATTTGAGTTGTAAAACCCTCGTCATTCTTGATTACCTTCAAGCATATCTCCAAGGATCACATTTTAGTGAAGAGGAAAGCAGGTAAAGAATATGGCTATGAACCTTAAGGGCTATCCTTTCCGTTTGCGAAACTCTATTCATTTTAGATTCACAATTTCCTCCAGGCACATAGGTGTGCGGCGTTTTTTTTTTTTTTTTTTTTGAAAGGAAAGAAAACTTCTGGTCATCTTACATCCTCGTTTACCTATACCTTAGGGGAAATTTTCACAAGCATAATACGACGATTCACATGATTGAGGTGTTGGCACGATATGTGCTTTTGATATTTCGCACATCATTTCGAAGAGTATCTCAAGTAGCAGAAATGAATAATAAAATATTTGGAGTAATGCACATTTTAATCGAACCGATCATTCCGTTAAGGACCAAGCTACATTGAATCCACTTTTCTGTGCATTTTAATTGGATATGCAAATTTTTTTTTCTGATATGTATGCAAATTTTTTTGCAAATTTTTTCTGATATGCAAATTTTTTTCACATGCGTAACTATCTGTAACCCATTTAGCCTACACAGAATTAACACTGCATCAGGCCATCTTATGGCGCAGAGTTAGCTCACCCAATTTTGCGTCTCTAATTACGGTGATTCCTGTGAAGAAAATAGACATTTCTGTGCACACCTTTGCTAGTGCGATTTTTTTCCCATGCAGTCAAACATTTGCCTGTGCAAATTAGATACATGCATTTTGCAAATTTCGAGAGAAATAAGTGTCAAAATTTGCATATCATTCAGATCAAAATTTTTGCATAAAAGCTAATCTTCTGGCACGCTTTTATGTTTTCTATTTATTCCCACTTCAGTTGTCCAAAAATGACAACTTCAGATCGGCAACCATATTGGCGGGCATTATTCATAATAACAACGATGTCTATGAGAAGCTATCGGTGATTCGTGAAGGTGATAATATTATTGAAGATGTGAACGAGAGAACAAGCATGCTTTAATTTCCCCTTCGGATCCCAAATTTACCCCTCTTTCCCTCATCTATGCACTCATTGATGCAGTTAACCATTGCGAATGTTACGTGTTTTTTTAAAACGTTCTGTATATTATGTCATAAAGTTTATTATTCGAAAACAAATGAAGAGAGATCAAAATAAAGACCAAAATGAAGGTGGATCAGAGTGGAGATGAAAACGAAGAGAAAGCAAAATGAAGGTCAAAATGAATTTAGATCAAAACGGAGACAGATCAAAATGAGGACAGATCAAAATGAAGATAGATAGAAATGAAGATAGGTCAAAGTCAGAGTGAAGATAGATCAAACTGAACATAGACCAAACGAAGATAATAACGAAGATCAAAATGAGCGCAGATAAAAGAAAAATAGATCAAAATGAAGGCAGATAGAATGAAGACAGATCAAAATGAAAATCAAAATAAAGATTAGAATCAAGATATGTTGCGAGCAAACTACACTAAAATGAACAGGCATCAAAATAAAGATCGGCCAAATGGAGGTAGATCAAAATGAATATACCTCAAAGTGAACATCAAAATGAAAAGAGGTCAAAAGATCAAAACGAAGGAAGATCAAAATGATGATAGACCAAATGAAGATGGAGCAAAATGAAGGTAGACTTTATGATGGCAGATCAGAATGTTGATCGAAATAACTGTCAAGGTGAAGATATATCACGAAGAAACGAGATCAAAATGAAGAGAGATTAAAATGAAGACACATCGAACTGAGGATCAAAATGAAGGTCAAAATAAACATGAAAGTGAAGGTAGATGAAAATGAAGATCAAAACCAAGACAGATCAAAATCAAAATAGATGAGAGCGAAGAGAGATCAATCTGAAGACAGGTCAGAATGAAGATCAAAATGAAGATCAAAGTAATATCAAAGTGTAGGTATGCCACTAAGAACCTAGATCAAAGTGAAGAGAGATTATGAAGATGATCGAAATGAAGGTCAAAGTAAACATGAAAATGAAGATAGATGAAAATGAAGTTCAAAACCAAAACAGATCAAAATCAAAACGGATCAGACGATGAGAGATCAAACTGAAGACAGATCAGAATGAGGATCAAAATGAAGAAAGACCGAAATGAAAATAGGTTAAAATGAAAATAGATCAAAACGGAAATAGATCAAAAAGAAGAGAGAAAAAATGAAGAGAGATCAAAATGAGGATAAATAAAATGAAGATAGATCAAAATGAAGAGAGCTCAAAAGAAGACAGATCAAAATGAAGATAGACCAGATGAAAAGAGATCAAGATGAAGATCATAGTGAAAATCAAAATATAGATCAAAATGAAGATCAAAATGAAGGTCAAAATAAACATGAAAATGAAGATAGATGAAAACCAAAATGATGGTAGATCCAAATGAACGTAGATAAAACTGAAGATCAAAATGAAGAAACATCGAAACGAAGATGAAAAAGAGGATAAAAATAGCAATCGAAATAAAAATACATCAAAATGAAGGTAGACCAAAAACAAAAATCAAATTCAAAATGAAGTGGGGAAGGCACCATACGCAGAGCGCGGGGGAAGGCACCATACGCAGAGCGCGTATGGTGCCTTCCCCACTGTGGCACTTTACCACTTGTATATGAATGAACACTGCGTTTGGATTGCATTGTTGAGTAATGTTGTTGCATTCGTCAACAATGAGTTATTTGTGAAAGTTTTATGAAGTAATGACTTATAAAACTATCGAAGCGACTATTCCTCATATACGGTTTCCCTATCTTTTGCAAATAAGGCAGTCTTCTGATTCTATGTCTTGCCTCATAAGCAGTTTTATTTCTTTTCTATGATTTATAATAAGATCTCATGAAAAACTGAATCCAGATATAGCAATGCTGTAATGCAACAACATTAGTGCACTCAAGCGATCGTGTCTTTGGTTTGCTATTGACCGTATTGATGATTTTTGCATTTATATTGCAATTTCCACAGCCGCATCACTTTATTTCTGGCACTGTGCGTCTATGGAGTATTGGGGGGAAGTAGTTTCCAGCTTCATTCTGCTTCGTTATGGCTGATGTATGGGGATGTTTGGAACTAAAAAAATACCACGTCGCTTCATATTTTAGTTATCCATTTTAGTGTTTCAAAGGTGTTTCAACTCGGACGCTTGCACACTTGAAGCAATGATGATGAGATGAAGAGTTTTACGAAGATGTCATGACTAATAAGGCGTGAGTTTGATGTGCATTTAAAAGAATTGAATTGATGTACGCTACGCTTCGACTATATTGGCCACAATATTGACGTTATCGAGCCGGAAGAAAACTCTTTGTGATGAGGAAGTTGGTAAACATCAAGTTGAGTATGAAGAACTTTTTTCTTCTCACTTTTGTATACAAATGACCAATGATGTGCCCACAAAGAGAAAGACAAACGAACAACACCAGACGCATCAAGAGGGAGTTAAGTGAAATTGAAGAAAACGAGCGATAGATATAAAGATAAATAAGGAGAAGGAATAAGATGAAAGAGAGGGATTTACGAGAGAATTGAAAAATTCAAAAACAGCAACAACAAATATGCGAGAATTGGTTGAACATAGACAATGTACACATAGCGATCCGATGAAACGGACAGGTGAAAAGCGATTGTGCAATCGGCAAGGCTTAGGCGGGGATTGGCACGAGATATCCAGCAATGAATCAGTGGGGCTGGCCCCGCCACGACAACACTTGACTGTCGACTATATGAACTAAACCCCCCTTGTGCATCTGTGAGTATCAGATGGTCATTGTACAGCACTAACGCTTTTCCTCTTCGTTATCTCTATCACTGACATCTTATGAAAGTACTTCTTCGTACGGGGCGCTTATTTGGCATTACTGGATGAAATCTATACTACCATTATTGTTCTTGTTTACATATTCAGTTATTATACCGCGTGATTAACTTTATCTCATACTTACTAACTTTGTTATCGAAGCTAACTAACCACTTAACTTCGATAACTTCGATAACTAATGATATTTTCTAACCAGTTATGGTTAGAAAATATCATTAGTTCTCAGCACTAAAAACACTCGCCTAAAAATCTTTTCAATGGAAGTTCCTATTCGTTTCGAAATGAAGAATTTACATGACCAATAAAGATGTAGCATGACCTCACCGATCATCGATTTCAATACTGCCGAGATTTGTATAATTACATGTGTTTACTCAAAAATGCCTTGCACCGTGTGAAAATAATGATTATTGAATGAAATCGTCCACCAAAAGGATCTCGAAATAAGCGAAAAATCATTTCCGCCTATGAGGATATTCTTCCTCTAATGAACGTTTCATATGAACATTTTTCCTGCTTATGAGTTCCTTTATGTAAGCGAATACATACTATAATTGATAGGACGCTGCATTTCATTCTAATTGCTATCAATTTTCCTTCTTTTAAAATATTCGCATCGAATGCATTTTTCAATACCAAAACTTAAGATTTTTAAGGTTATTCTATTGCATGTGCAATTCCGTTGTAACGATGTATGCAGTCAATTGTTGTGAAAAAACCGACTAATTAACAAAAATAGATGCAAATAGCACGATATGCGCTTTTTGCACTTTACTGATTTCATCAATAAGTTTTACAAGGAAGTAACAAAAACTGAAAATCTGCGAAATAATATATCCATATTATTGGTTTGAAGTATATATTATGCAGTGTATAGGTCGGTTTTTTCATACTGACCTTTTCCCTTCTTCTAAGCATGATAGATCAGCATAAATTAGATTGTATGAGATTTACTTACAGCGTAAATTATACCGACAAAATTTCGCAGTTCTGATTTCAGTGATAGCTGAAACTATTTGACAGACAAGCAGGCAGACATACATACGCATACGTTCACGCAAAGATGATGCCGCAATAGCCGTGATGTAGTCGATTTTTAAAAGAGCTAAATTTGCAAATCCACAAAATCAAGGAATGTGCTGTGTTTTATGAATTGCCTTAAAAAAGAAATTTTCTTCTTGCGTTTTAGAAATTTCCAGATGATCCCTTAAATGTGTAATATAACCTATTTTTAAAATTGAGAATACCTTTCTTTTTGATTTTGCTCATTCTTTGATGAAATTAAATGCTGAAATTTGCATGAGTTGAGGTAAACGCTTAACGACATTCTAGTTAAGAAAGAACCTAATAGCATTTAAAATTCGTTGTAATCTGCATCAGTTAGTTCTCGTTTAAAGTCGCACTATGATTGTTACCGACGATAGGATTCCAGCGACCAGTGGTTACAAGTATGTATATGCAGATGCTTGTATAACACTTAGCGATATAGCTCAAATACATGCCATATTTCAGCATCAGAAGATGATGTGGTGGCTTCTAATTCTGCAGCTCATAGTAGCGGTTGCCGCACAATTTCATTTTATGATTCCGATAGTTCAACAAAAACCCGTTCTACAACGAAGACCTGGATTCATTCGGACGAATTGTTGCTCACCATGCCTCAACCAAAATCGTTGTCGATGGAATCAGAGACCAAATGGTAACAATATTATTGCTTTTCGGCGACACTCTAATGACTGCAAGCAGATGCACTTAAAATATAATTGTCTTCGTTTTGAATAACCAAGAAACGATCCATATGATCCATAGAAACGAGCTCAACTTGGCCTGTGGTACGTCATGAATGGTACGTCATGAACCTCATGAGCAGTACCTTATTGAAGTTGCTTTCTGCACGACCACGTAACACTTAATGCTTATCGACAAATCGCATAACTGCATTCTTTTCGATATATGCTGTTGACGTACATGGCATCTTACAATTAAGTTTTATTGAATGCCCGTTTTCTGCAATAAAAAAAGTTTGTTTCGTGAAAATGCGCATTTCCTTGCTGCCTTCATAGTGAGTAAACCGTTAGGGCAATCCACTTTTATCCTTATGTTGTTTGGCCTTTTCAATTTTGATATATTATGGTCAACACTTTCTTCACCGTTTTCATATATTTCAGTGCCGGTAATAACAGGACCAGTACCAGTTATATCACCACAACCCGTGCATCCTCCTGATCCTCCTCAACCAGCAAACAGCACTTCTTCGACCACCGTCTACCCAACTCTCGTGACAACGGCTGTAAATACTACCTCTGAGTTGCCAACTCAACCAACAACAGGTTCTGAGCCTGTCACCTCTTCATCAGGCTCAAATTTTTTAAGACCGACGAAGAAAATGAGACCAGACATGATGGAACAACAGGAAAACCTGATCGTAAGCGATAACACAGCGGTACCGACTAACATCAACCTAACTAGCTGTACTGCTTTCTAACAGCGGGTAGCTTGTGCAAGCTGATTCTGCTATAACAATGGATCACACAGAAATGATTACACGCTGTATTTTTGCAGATACAAATATGTGTATGCTAAAATTTTATATCAAAAGGTTTCGTTCAAGTGAGAAACAGCGAGCAGAAGTACCAAAATATTTTTGTTGTTTCTGCAAGATGTGTTCCCCTTTCGGTAATGTGTCTTGAAAGTGCTTGTGACACTGCACGAATAAACATTTCATTATTCCCTGACTGCTTAGTGGTTCCCTCAGTCGAACCGGGCAAGTTCAGATTTTTGCGATGTCTTAATTGAACAAAGGGGATCGTTTCGAAATCTGACATTCTATATATATATATATATATATATATATATATATATATATATATATATATATATATATATATATATATATATATATATATATATATATATATATATATATATATATATATATATATATATATATATATATATATATATATATATATATATATATATATATATATATATATATATATATATATATATATATATATATATATATATATATATATATATATATATATATATACACTTTGCATTTACGTCAGGAAAAGCTTCTCTCAATTTTTTTGAGCGAAGTTGGAGGTTCAGCTTTAAAGTGACGAATCTTCGCAGTTCATTAACAGAACACTGTTATATTCAACAACAGCATTTAAGGTATTAGCTAATTACTGGCCCATTCGATTCAAGGAGAGTTTACTGCAAAATATGCGAAATACAATTTTAGCTGAAATTTTTGCAGAATTTATAAATCCGTGTTCAATCGGTAAACCTCTACTAAACGCCTATGAAGCGCCAATTTCGTGTAATTTTATGGTTGAACCAAACGGCGGTTGCCCTGATGATTATTGGTGTCATACGGGAGCAACGTTTGCAACTACCGTCTGCTGTCCGATTAATGATAAAGGTAGTAAATAGTAATTCCTCTGATGGTTGAGAGTGGAGGTAGTAGTCGAGGACTGAAATATTTATTAAACGCATGTGAAGGTATCTTTCCTCGTTTAGACTGAAAGTTGAAACATGGTGCCATGAGCGCAACGCTTCCTTTGTTCAATGAGGTAAGCTTTCCGGGAAATTGATTTTACCTGCATTATGCATCCGGAAAGCTGCTTAAATATGTCGTTTCTCGTCGGTAAACAGTGCGACATTTACAGATGAATGATGATGGGAAAGGAGAAGGGAATGATTTATAAAAATCCTACAGAGAAACTGAGCGAAACAGTAGCAAGTTTTGCATATTAGGTAGTAAAATATTTCAGTTCGAATTCAAAGAGGTCGACTAATTTGCAGAAAGCCGTTGCTCTCAACCTCATGTGATTGGCGAAGGAGATGAAGTCATTACGCGATGGTATTTCGATATATTCTCAAAACAATGTAAACGCTTCTTGTATAAAGGAAAATTTGGCAATGCAAATAATTTCCTTTCAAAAGCGCAATGTCAAGCGGCTTGTGCTACTGAAACAGGTAACTGAATTATTACTGCCTAATGAATTTTAGATTTTCTGATATAAATGTTCAATGATGATGTGAGGCTAAATGTTCACTTCGACTGAGTATGATTATATATTGTATAATATAATAAATCTATATAATAAAGTCATATAAGGACGCTAAAAAGTTGTCGATGGTTCTCCTATTGGAGCTTTTGATACGTGCATACGCCAGAGTTATGAGAGGAACCTGTGGGCTCTCTTTCTCAATCGAAACTTTTCCACCCTCTTTCCTCCGCGTCCCTCTCTGTTCGCTTCTTCCATCCAACCCCCCTCTCCCTCTCATCTCCTTCCATCTCATATGATTCTTTAAAAAAAAAACTTCTATTGACTTAAGCAACTATGACGGAATTACCGGCAATCAAATCTCATTTCGAAAGAAAGCTGAACATTTTCGAAAAAGCAAATAAATGCTCTTTTTGTGCGCTCTTTGCAAACTATCATAAAATCCTTATGATGATGTCTTGTCTGAATGAATGCATGTTTGTGTCTGTTTGTCTGATTGTCGGCCAGCTGAAAAACAATGGCAGTGAAATTTGATGAGGATCTTCCACATTATTGAGCAATCTGGCAAGTTTGGCTTCGTTCCGAGTGTTTATTTTAGTCGAAGCTATTCATGTTCATCTATGCTATAAGATTTGCTCATTAATTTTGTTCCACAGTTGACTGCATGCTGTCCATCAACGGATCGTTGATACAAAAAACTGTATAACCCATCAACTGATGAGACTTCGAAATTGGTCGATTCTTATGCTCTTTCACGAATTAGTATTCACTGAGGTCATTATAGCAACATCGTGTCTGCAGGTTTGTGTGCGTATGTGTCTGTCTGTCTGTCCTTTGCCTATTTCATCTCGGGAACCTAGTGTTACAGTTGGAGTTACAGACTTGGTTTTTACTTAACCCTTCGATCTGGAAAGAAATGGCTGACATTTAGCGGTGCTGAAGAAAATTTTTTAATTTATTTTTCATCCATTAGACCACAGGAATCGATCGTTTATGAAGAGTTTTTAAGCTTGATTGAAACGAGAAAACAAAAAGCGCATATCGTGCCAGTTACTATGCCATATTTATTCAAGCGTATTCCGCGAGAGTTGTTTACTAAGTAGAATTGAGGCGAGTGCGTAGCGCATTATTATTTTGTCGCATATTCCCACTAGTCTGAGATAGGCTAGAGTGGTAAATTGAGTTACAAGAAAGTGCAAATTGCGCCAACAATATTGGTATATATTCATGGGTGTTTCTGACAATAAGAAGATTCTTTGCCGACTATAAGAGCAGAGAATCTTTTGCAGAGACGATAGCAATATTTCGCATAATTGTTTAGGAGAATGACAAATTTGCTTCTGCTTTAGCACCTGCTCGGGGATCTTTCAAGTATTGCGAACTGTTTTAACTCTTTTTAAAGAATGTCCTCCCAAATAAAGTTGCATCCTTCGAAGTTTTTTCCTCTGAGATATGGCTTGGTTCCTCGCTCTCCCGCCCTTCACAGTTAAAATAGTTGGTCGAGAATATTGTTGAAGGCCTTCGATCATCGGCAAACACCCTTCACTGGCCGAACTTCTTTAATGGTCGCTACTGCATGCATATTTTGACTATAACGATTGAGGTTCGATTCTCACCTCGACGGAATATCCCAATGCAGTGCGCCAGATTTTTTAGGATGTATGTTTAAGTCTTGGTCGTGGGTTAGGGAGAAGGGGCTATGTCATAAACGTTGGCGTTTTTGGCTCTGTACAAATTGATTTTCAGATATGGTCATTACCGTTTACACTAAAACAACTTTTATTCCAAGTTTGTTCACTGTGACTCAACCCTTCGCACAATTGTTACCTAAAGCGCAAAAGAGATTTTTAATTGATGGCTATAATTATTGCATCGCTATTATGGCAATAGCTTGAGGGGATTGACCTGACCTTAATGCTCATTATAATGTAGCATAATGTGAATTTTAACGAAAAACGAGGAGTGTAGTTTAGTGCGCTAAAAAATGTGAATCCTATTGTCCATGATTTCATTTTCGTCCTGGACATTTCGCTGTCTATCCCCTAGATTTCTGCCTACAGATGCTTTTCTTATGGATAGACCTTCGGCGCACATGCCACCATTCAGAGGGGAGCGCTGTGGAGAGCGGGAGACAGAAGGGAGAGGAAACTATACTCCCTTTCCTCTTCTTTGAATACATAGACGTAACTCGCGCTCAAGGTCGTGGGAAGACATGGCATGCCCTAAGTTATCAGCTGAAGCACGCTTCATTTCATCAATCAATTTTATATCGAAATAAGATGATCATGCTTTCAGGATCATCAAGCGGTGATCCTAATCCATGCAGGTATGGTGTGCCAGCTTTGGGACACAATCAAAACAAGCTTATTTGTGGTCCTGTTGATTCTTCACAGTGTCCCAAAGGACACTATTGTCATATAGGGGAAAATCCTGCAACGACAGCCTGTTGCGAAGGATCAGGATGTATGCTTAAGCGATTTCACTCGTTTTATTGAGCATTTTCGCTTACTGATTGAAGTTTTGCTTGCTCCTAATTTTTTTTTGACAGTTATTAACAGCGAGACTTATTAACATTCAGGTGAATGTTTGATTATTTTTTAAAATCGACACTCGTATATTTTCATTTTTGAGTCCATTGTGGGGATGACAATCAACTCATCAATGGTTTTTGTTGATTTTTCTGAATGATATGATATGTAATTATGCTAAAAAAAACAAGAAAAACAACGCTCATTAATTTACGCATAACTTAACGATGCTAATACATTGATTTATCACTAATGCAGTCTTCTACGATAATACGAGATTTCAATAATGCGCTCAGTAATGTGATAGATAATATCATATAAAATATGAGATTGATGCCAACAATTAGAAGAGAGTTGGGTGGAGAACAAGAAACGGAAGGGAAGAGAAACTATAGTGATGGGCGGAAATTCTTCATGAATATGTTGAAATTCAATTTTAAAAACTTTTTATTTAATTTAGTGAGTAATCGTTGTTTGCTATCGGTAAATAAAGGTGAAGGCAATTCGCTCATTACAAGATTCTATTATGAAGTGAATGAAAAACGCTGCAAAAAATTCATCTATAAAGGAATTCGTGGCAATGAGAATAATTTCCTCACAATGGAGGAATGTGAAGACGAATGCATTAGTGAGTTTCTTTTTATTATCTCTTGAAGAAAAATTTTCCACTTCTATGTTTTTTTTTTTTTCACCACTCATATTAATTTTTCAATTATTATTCTTATCATTTTTCACCATAGAAAAATTTTTCAACGAAATTTTCACCAATCGCATTATTGTCATCCTTATCATTACGGTTGCGTAATTGAACACCTGATAGGAAAATATTATTAATATAATGCATTGAGTTAACTAATATTTTCGAAGTAAGATGTTACAATACTATCTTTTCCATGTTCATTTCAAAAGCTATTGCATGCAAAAAGAGATTTATTTAAAGCTGCTGCTAAAATAGAGTGTTATCCGAAATTCGACTTTTCATATGCGTTGGATAAATCCTGATCTTATTGTGTTTGCTAGGTGAAGAGAAAGAGTTAGTAATTAGTGTATTTCGAACAAATGCGAGCAATCCGGCAATTTATTAATGACGAATTCATAGGACACGATTATTGACATACTAGAGAATCATGCCTATAGAAATTTTCATAAAAAGTGGAAAATTTTTTGAAAATTTTCTCAACTATCGAAATTTTATTTGCATTTTGAAGTGGAAAATTCCTCAGCATTAGCGCTAAAAATTTTAGAGTCGTTGAACATTTGCTTGTTGCCACTTATAAATGGCGAACGCAAAGAGTGCAACAACGATGACCAATGTGCCAGCGGACAGTGGTGTCATCTCGGATCCTCTCGATTGACCAGTGTTTGTTGCCGTGGAGGTTGGTCACTCGAAAAAATTAATTTCAAAACCAGAATCTACTAAACTACAAACTTCATTACTTAGTGGTTACATTCCTGAAGCGCTTAAGCACGATCAACAAATTGGAAAGAGGGAATCAGTTTATGATGTGATTTTTTCTGCATGGCAATTGAATATGATCGTAGCGGGAAGAGAAGTTATTGTCGGAAATATCTATGCATTATATTCAATTTTAATAGGGAAAACAGTATAGGTTTGAAGCGTAAAAGTTTTACTCTTTGGGCTTATATGCTCAGATTCTCAGATTCTTATATTCTCAGATTCTCAGATTCCAGGCTAAGGAAAAATCTTATTACTCTTATTTCATGAAATATGCTCATGTTTAACCGAAGTTTTCTGGTAGAGTAATTACGAACATAGAGGAATGAGCAAAATCATAACGAATTGTAAAATTTCAAATAGGCTATAAGCAATTCTCAGTATTTGGCACCTTGAGGCATGAGTGCAAATATATATTACACAATCAAGTATATATTGCAATATTGCATAATCAGCATGGATGCAAATATATTGAACATATTATGTGTTGCATATTCGTTTCGCATTCAAATAGTCGTGCCAAAAGTTTTACGAATTCGACAACCTCTGCAAAATAAAGTTGCAATAGCAAGCGGAATTTCTCAACCTATATGAGTGAGATTTTTCAGCTGTCTCAAATCCATGCACGCTACCATTGGAAACCGGTGATGGTAGTGAGAACATTACAAGATGGTTCTCCGATCCTTCCGACAATTCGTGCAATCGACAATGCACACCATTCATCTATAAAGGTTCTAGAGGAAATCAGAATAACTTCCTCAGCAAAGAGGAGTGTGAAAAACGATGCAAACGTAAGTTATTCCTTTGTGTATTTTAAATTATTATTCTGCTAGAATACCAGATCATATAGAAGACATATGTGATATTGATGCTTGAAAATTTTCAAATCTGCCTACAAGTTCCTTGACGACTTCTCGAATGATGCATACTTTGACCGTCTTGAATAGTAGAGTCAAACTCTGCTTCGCTTCCTTATGTTTGTTTGCTTTTGTCATCCATTTTATATACATCCATCTTGCAGCAAAAATTTGTAGCGCATCTTTGGAGTACAGTAACCAAAAATGAGTACAGTAAACATAGTAGAAGAGAAGAGTACACTGTGGAATGTAGTAGTGACAACCGCTAGCGATGCAGTAATCAAACCTCATCTTGCAATTTACAACGTTGTTGTGTACTGGGAAATTCGCTTAAAGATTCTAATAAGTTATTTGAATTTTGAAGCGCTTCTTGGTTATTATATAAACACAATATATGGGTAATTTGCCGAAAATATAAGGACGAAGTATGTGTTACAGATTGGATTACAAATTGCTCAAATATTGAGTTAGAATGAGCTAAGCTGTGCGTGAAGCAGCCGGAACTGAAAAAAATTAACCCGAAATAATATTTTAAGCTGAATGTACAAATGTTTGCGGCAATAACTCAGTGCTTCTCGATTCGTCTGGCAAGCCAAGACGCTGTGGGCCTTCGTCTCCATGTCCCAATGAATATTGGTGTCATATTGGTGGCGATGATGAATCGACTCTATGCTGCTCAGGAAGTACGTTTACGTTTTTTTAGCACAAAAATAGCCCCTTCTTCGGCTTTACGTAGTATATTTTGCATCGTTTTTTCCCACTCGTTTAACCAGCGATTTTGTGGTGACTGAATTAGACAACTGCTAGATGCGGGGTATTCAACATCTCCCTCCGTCTAAATTCAGGATTAAGACATACCGGTAAATTTGCTGATGAATCTTTGTGCTATGATGTCGCCTTAAATGATAGAAAGAGGATGGGTGATATTTGCGATAATAATGGTACCAAAGCCATATTGAAAGTCCTGCTGAAATACTCGTTCACATATGTCGAGAGCACTGAACAATACTTTTCCCTCTTCAATTACATAGAAAAGACTAGATCAAACGGAGAGCTGCATAATGAAGCACAAAGGTGCTTTTTCTTTCCAATAAGCAAAGATTCCTTCCGTTCATTGTATCCGCAATAACCACATTTTGAGAGCAAAACTTGAGATGCTTTCAATGATCAGTCAAAAGAAAGAGGTGTTATAGAGGGATACGAAAATTTGATGGTTTTCCAGTCCTTTCTTCTCTTTATTCAGACACAATTATTGAATCAAACTTCCGATTTGTCCTTATATGATCAACACTGCAATTATCTAGCTCAAAAAAAAAGTCATAGAGAAATAACTTCATTACGTTTATAGTGCACTGAACAAACTTTGCTCATCTTTCATAATTAACAATTCAGAGAACCAAAAAAAAGTGAGTTGGCAAATCCGGCAGAAATTCGGGGTTCCGAGGAAAATTTGATATTCCACCGCTAACACCATGACGTAGAGTTCTGCTAAAAACAGCCATTTCGCATTTAGTAGGAATTTCTTTTAACGAGTACGGTTGCTGAGTTTCACTATACCACCGAAAACCTGCCTTACGTTGGGATTCTTTGCAAATTAGGACCACAGACTCATCAGTGTATACCTATATCGTATTGCTGGTAACTGCTGCAATAATACTAAACTCAATCATAAAGCTATAGGCTTGTGTTAGAGTGATGTACTTTCAGCTGGTGATATTTGTAAACAACCATTAGCAAGAGGAGTTGGTGAATATCACCTTACAAGATGGCACTTTAGTAATGCCGATAATAAATGCATTTCGTTCATCTATCGAGGCATTGGTGGTAATCAGGTCAGCTTTCTAGCTTATCATTTTTTCAGTAATCTAAGAATGACTAGGAATCTGAGGCAAGAAGTCTAGAGGTTATATACTGTTGATTGCTTTATTACCTATTACTGGGTTACTTATTTACTACACCTTAGCAAGCCATGAAACTCGTTGTCTCTATGAACAGGTTCATAAGTCTATGGATTTATAAGACCACGTATCGTGCCGCCACTTTGTAGATGTCTTTCTAAACGTTTACAGTCGAAAGGTCGAAAGACCTACCAATGAACTCCCTCACATGCGTAATATGGATGGAGTAGTTTACGGTAAATGCAGTGAAAAATTGTGTTTTCCATGTTGCACGCTTGTTAATAGCGGTAATAACAAGAGGTAATATTTTATTATACAGGTGTTTTTTATCTTTTGTGCACGATTCATGCATTTCGTTTTTAAATTGAAGGCATTTACTTCGATTAATAACTTCTCTTTGAGCTCATTTCTGATTGTGTGTTAACTTAACACCTCGAACATTCAACACAATGATATTTCCACAAATATTATAATATCTTAGATTATAGCCTTCTATTCAATGAAGCATGGAGGAATAACCGTTACCTCTTTCTATTTCGAGCTCTCAATATCTCTCTTCTTGTAAAGCGACAAAAATATTAGCACAAATATCAAATGGAGTGTTCAAAAATGATAGATGTATATTTTATCGTATGAACACTATCGAGAACTAAAAAAAATTTTTGAATTTATAGAATATGTTTTTAACAGTGGACGATTGCCGTATCAGCTGTCCATCGTATGAGAATCCATGTGGATCAGGTGAACCATTGATGGTGGATGATAGACCAAAATTGTGCAGTCCAGATTCAAGATGTCCATCAACTCATTTCTGTCATATTGGTGCTGATGATGCACCTAATTATTGCTGCCCAAAAGGTTGGTCAGCCATGTAATCATCTGTAATTTAAAGGTTACTGAATACCTTGAAATGATAAGGTTATTGACTACGTTCAAATTTTTCGATCCTTTTTTTGACTATCCCCACTCATGCGGAATATATCGTTTGACAGTTAAGTATGGATAAATGACGTGATCTTGAAATAAAAAATCGATATTGCACTCCTCACTATGTTTCATTTATTGTAGTGCCTTTGATTAGTGGCAGTTTATTCGTTTCGATCATTTTATTGAATGAATGTTTTTCACGTTCTTATATTATTGCCATAGATCTGTGAAGAAATATTTTTCAAATATAGATTTTTTTTTTTCGAAACGCTCAATTCGGAGCTCCTCTAGAGGAGTCGATAAACAAATCAATGATGACAACTATTTATTATTTTGTTCAGCGACAACCTCAGGTATTCGAATTCGTACTCTTCCAATAAAAATCTGTTAAAGATACTTTATTGTCGTGTCGTTCAGTATAGGTTAATGATATCAAATCAATGCCTGAATTTATCATAGCAATAAGGAACCTTCTAAAGGCGCCAAATAATATAATTTTAGATGGTGATCCATGTGGTCTACATCTAGCGGAAGGAAGTGGCAGATTCTTTATTTCGAGATATTATTTCGATAAAGAGACACGACGGTGTCATGAATTTGCTTATCGTGGTCAAAAAGGAAACGCCAATAATTTCCTAACAAAAGAAGATTGTGAAATTTTCTGTCCTGGTTAGAATTTTTTTTTGTCAATACTGCGGCCAAATTTCGTCCAAATTTCCAAAAAGAGTGCGTGTTTCGATTTATATATACCTGTAAATATATAATCTGGAATAGCACTTAGAGAAACATTTCCTTTCAAATATTTTTAATTGTTTTGAACGAAAATAAGCCTCATCGCTATTGTCGCTTATAAACGATAGAAGACAATAAGTTTTGCTCAATGCATTAAAAATAACGAAAACTATGACTTCCTATGGCATACCTAATATTATTACATGTGCAGGTACTTTCTTTTGCCGCTTTACCTGCAGCATATAAGACCAAACATGTCGCTCTGTATTATTTCGCAGATGAAGGGACCAATTTTTCGACGAGCCATGCATTGCCAGTAGGGCCATCACATACTCGCTTTGAAGTGCTCACAACAAATTCGCCTCTGTAGAACATTGCTTCAGGAGTGTGGTCCCGGTATTATATGTCTGCTATCGTCAAATGGCAGTGATTAGGGTATGAGGTGGTGGATGAGAGAGGCAAGGGGTGATTATGCTTCACTGAGAGATGCATGTATCTCATTCTCAATACGTAATGAGCCGAGATTTCCAGTAAAGCAGCAATCGGTTCTTATAGTTGAACAGATGTGTCTCCTTCAGTACCGCAATAAGCAAATTCCACTTCGTTTATCCTGAAAAGGCTTCCTGAGCATTGCCTTTCAAATTGAAAATGATGTATTTTAGTTACACCGAATCCATGCATCGACGGTGAGCCACTGCTGAATTCCGAAAAGCAACCGGTAATTTGTGGTGGAAACGAAACCTGTCCTGGCGGGTATTACTGTCATGTAGGAGGATCACCTGAAACAACCAACTGCTGTCCTGGATGTATGTCAGTGATGGATTTTCTAATCGATATACTATTTAGTGCCTATTAGATAGATAGCTTCTTGATTATGGCTTTCATATAGTAGCAGTCGAGGAATAAAATAAGAGTAGATAATTTCATTTTAATATTTATAAAAATCACCGAAGTAGTTAACTGGGTGTAGAAATTCTTCGATTTATCATCAAAAGAATGCGAAAATGTGGCAGATTATGGGAGCCCCTGTTTCATATAAAATTATTTTCGGCAACAATTTCAGTTCTCGCTAAAGTACCAAAAGAAGGGGTGCATTTTACTCTTCGTTGTATTTTAGAAACACGTTGAATAATATGCCCCAATGAGATAATGTAGGCACTAAACAGTAATAGTTTATCTCTGTCAAATTGTCAACTCTATTTATTGATTGCTATTAACAATTTTTGCTGACACTTTGAAACAATAGGATCACCATAAAAGGAGTGATTTTCAGCTCGACGTGCATGCGATAAACCGCTAGAGGTGGGTAAAGGCAAGGAACGTCTTGAAAGATGGTATTTCGATGGTGGTGTTCAACTATGCAAGAAGTTCATCTACAGAGGCATAAAAGGCAATGCGAATAATTTTATCAGCAGAGCGGCATGTCAGGAAGAATGCAAAGGTGCGCTTTGAAGTACTTATCAGCGCTAATCTCTAATCAAATAAACATTTTATACTGCTTGCAAATTGAATATCGCTCGTTATTCTCCATCGAATGCACGTCTCCGATAAGAGTTGACCACTCGAATACATTTATATATATGCGTATATATATTTTTTTACTTATTTATTTATTTATTTATTCGTTTATTTATTTATTTATTTATTTATTTATTCATTTATTTATTTACTCGTTTTGCATTGATCTTGATTGCAGAAATGAATCCATGTAGCGAGGGTAATCCCCTCGTTGATTCGAATGGCGAACGGATGTTGTGTACTGGAGGACAACGTGTTGACTCATGTCCAAGCACTCATTATTGTCATGTCGGCGCATCCTCGTTAACCACACTTTGTTGTAAACGTAAAGGTCTCTTTGCATTTCACTCATTAAATTTGCATCTTGTGTTTGTCCGCCTGTCTGAGCGTCTGACTGTCTGTCAGCGCGAGGAAAATGATTCTAAACACTTAGTTGGAGCTCTTGCTTGCTGAGCTCTTGGTGGGTCGGAGTTAAGATGTTGCATTTGTTATCGACATTGAGCACATGCGGTCCTGTCACCCCCCTTCCCCCTCCTTCCCCTCTCCCTCTTCCGTTTGTTGTTAAAGTAATATAAACTAAAGAGTAGGTGGAATAAACTTGAATTAAACTATCTTTGAATTATTGAAAAAAAACTGTTGAATTTCTCGACAACGCTTCAGAACATTAATAGAGCTATATCGACCTCTTCATCTGTTCATAAAGAGTTCATTTTAGCATAACTTATTACTTTTTTTCTTTGTTTACTTGCATTAAACTCAGTGAATTTAGCGAATTTTTTATAAGTGGATTAAGTCATTACATGGATATTTATAATATTTGCACTACATTGTATCATAAATCGTTATCAAATCAGAGGCATAAGCAAAATGAGGATTTTTTTTCATCGATTTATTGATTTTCTTATTCGATCGATTTTTTTCTGATATTTTCCAATTGTTTTTCTATGAAAGTAAAATTAGCATACAGATTAGTGCACTTTTTTTTTGCAAAAAATGATTCGTTTTTTTTTGTTAAAATGTATCAAAATTGTAACAAACAATTCGTTGTTGATAGTTAGCATTATCCTATTACATATATTTAAGATCATCTTTTAGACGTTGATCCCTGCGATCAGGAACGTGCTATGGGCTACGGTGGAGAAGAATTACCACGATGGTACTACGACTCTAGTCGTAGGAAATGCGCACAATTTCAATATGGTGGAATGGGTGGTAACGAGAACAATTTCATCTCAAAGCATACATGCGAACAAGTTTGTCCAGGTATTTAGTATGCTCTTGATTGCTTGGAATTAGTAGATTATTTTATAAGCTGAAAGACCGTATCAGTTCCATAAATTGTAATACTGCTTATATTCTGTGTTTTTTGAATTTCTGCAAATTGTATGCAAATTTTATGATATTATTAGGACTTTTTCATATTCTCTCCTTTGTCGAAGTATTTGCAAATTTCGCATTACATTTAAGCCTCATATGGAGTGGAGTTGATACAACGGCAATAAAGTAAATGTGCATGGAATTAACCTTGCAAAGGGGTGGGGAGTTTCGAACAGATAAAGAATTACGCTCCTGTTCTATCGAATAGAAAATGCACTCAATACGAGCCGATGTATTGGGGACCGTAGCACCACTGTTATGGGGAGTGACAAGAAATCATAGCGCTTTAACTGCTTCAGGGGATGAGGATAGGGGCCTATCTAGTCTTACCGCCTTTCGTTTTGAGATTTGCTGAGTGTTAGTGCCCATTGCCGTGTTCATTGCGTCTTCGGCAGGCTTTTCTCGTTTTCATTGGGCCTACTAGTCCTTATCATTTCAATATTTTCCATTTTGCTTCCTCTATCCCAGTCAAGAATGTTTCTAGAGCATCGCAACTATTGTCCTCATGGCCAACCACTATTTGATCCAAATGGTCATGAACCAATCAGTTGTGGTATCGATAAGGCATGCCCCACTGGTTTTATATGTCATATCAGCGCTGAATACAATGTTTCAGTATGTTGTCAGGTAGAAATTCGCTTTACTTTTTCTAATATGTTGTAGAAACTTATAGAAAGTAATTTTTAAATGATCTACTCGAATCCTATTGAAGTAATATTTTGGGCATTACTTCAATATCATTTACTATAACTATGTGCTTCTCTTAACGGCTTTCTGTCTATCCATATGACGCTTACTAGAATATGCCTCCTTATCATTCAGCTAAAGCTTATTATTCTGAGTTGTTCATGTCTCATCAGAAGTGAACTATCGGATGTTGACATAGCCTATTCCCGACGGAGAAGAAATAATAAAGATGGCGAATAGGTTTTCGTTGGAATGAGTATCAAAATGAACTTCAAAATGTGCTATTCCTCTTCTATCGCGAGAGTTTCACTTCGTTGATAGACCTGAATTTATTCATCATATCTATGTTCATCATATCTATGAAGTTACCTCATACTAGGTGATGATATCAGCTATTTATTTTAAATGAGTCAAGTTTGACGTAAGATATGCGTTGATTTACTTTATTCATAGTTCGGCAAATAATTTCTTCAGGACCCGGCGGATTTTTGTCTTCAACCAAGAGATCCGGGTCCATGTGATCGATTCGAAAAACGATACGGATATCATCCGTTAAGTGACACTTGCGTCGAATACGACTATGGAGGTAAAATAGCCTACAGTTACTGGTCGTTATGAAAAAGCTAGATTGATATTTCTAAGAACAAAATTCCTTAAATTTTCATCCGCCATATTTTTTAATCTGCAATAATTTCTTTCATAGGGAGGGGTGGGGGGGGGGGGGGCTATAACATAACTGTTCATTACTAGGGCGTTATAGCAAATACGTTGCAAAATGGTCATGCAACTAGTGATAGCTCATTTACGTGAAATTATTAAAGAATCTGTAGTCTATGTCTATGAAACATATATGTTAAGAAAATTAGAACTGATATTAATGTGTTTTTCCGTGGAAAGTCCAAACTTAATATCATCTAGAATAGGGATTATTATTCCGTTGCTGCTTTGATGTTTGAATAAATCAGAATTGCTTAAAATCATTTATGAGCTTTAAAATAAAACTGTATACAGTTTTATTTGGATTTGATCTGCCGTTATCAGCGTTGAAGATTGTTTGTGATCTATTTTTCCAATCATCAATGACCAATGACCAATCACTTTCCAATGAACAAAATAATCTACTTCGGCTTTTTTAAAGCTTTTATTATGAGGAAACTTTTTTTAATGCTTGTATGGTTCATTTTTGCGCTATTTATTATTGCAAAGAAATGAGATTTTCGAAATTCTTTTCTCGAATAATAATATTTATTTTCTTTTGCAACATAAGTTGCAAATTCATTTTACTTTCAGGATGTGCTGGTACGTTGAACAATTTCAAAACATTGCAACGATGCACTGAAATATGTTGCAAAGAGTATAAAAAGAAGCTTCGATGAATTTTTAAGAGCAAATATGTCCTATTGCAATGTGACCATTCGATTGTTATGGGCACTTGTTGATAGCAACGCTATAGTACGATGGTGATTAATTATGTTGAAATATATCCATGCACAAAACGTTGCAATCGAAATGAATGCGCAATACTTTTCTGCATCTATGTGTTGACGTGTTTTCAGGTATATACTTTATCACCACCGTATGCAGCACATCACTACCGTATACCATGCTCTACGGTAGTGAAATTGAATTGGAATTAAAATTAACTGGAATTCATTAGTAAATATGGATTGATAAAAGCATGAATCGATGTGCAGATTATTTTGGAAGAGTCTAATCGAAAATAATGCCTATGTTCTAGTTTTTCATTTCGGTTTTTCGTCAATGATGTATGAAATCCTGAAAAACGGCGGCTCTTGGATCGGCAGTCTCATAGATCGGATAATAATGCCGGAATATTTGTTACTGGTTTAATTGTTATTAATAAGTTTTTAATTGTTTATGATTTTATTTATATGATACGTAATAAATGATTGTTGAAAATTTTGAATGGCAATAATATGTGTAATCATAGGAGCGAACGAATGCACTATACGAAAATCATAACGTCAACGAAAGACAACAAGAGAATTTGTTTAATATTGAGAAAGAAAATTTTTCATATTAGAAATTATGAATAATGGAAACGTAAAAGTGCAATTC
This sequence comes from Ascaris suum, assembly GCA_013433145.1. Classification (NCBI taxonomy): domain Eukaryota; kingdom Metazoa; phylum Nematoda; class Chromadorea; order Rhabditida; family Ascarididae; genus Ascaris; species Ascaris suum. Next base: position 12,710,892 of record CM024169.1, on the reverse strand, counting down.
GATGTCAATAAAAATGCGAAAATTTTATTGAGAAATTGCATTGAAATGATTTGAATATATGATGAGATTGATTGATATATTGTGAGAGGAATATTTTCGTCGAGAAATGTTTACGCGCTTGCGATGATACGAAAATGATTTGTGCTATTTATGATGAAATTCTCGTTTATATTTGTTCTTCGATTTTGTGCGATTTTTAATATATGCAAATATTTGTGAACGTTCAGCTATGAGATAGTCTTACAAATGAATCTCGAACGTTACGAGACGAGCAAAAAATAGCGATAAATACTTGAAGGTGATTGAAAATCTATGATGACGCATTCGTCGTTACGTATAGCAAAAAGTGGTCTATAGGAGTGGACAAATGCGCCATTTAGAATAAATTACCACTTTTAACGTTCTGTTGGCATTAACAACATTAAGCTTTAAGGATTTCTTACTTCATTGGATTCGTTCTTAATGCATTTGTTGGCAGTAAACTATATCGGTGATATTAGCAAATTACAAAAATGTTTTTTGGAGATATAAGATTATCAAGTTGATTTAATATAATAATCGCTTTAAGGAGTCCACTCAGACAGTTAATTGAATGTGAATAAGCCGCCCTGTTCACACCGAACTAGCGCTTAATATTTTACCAAAAAATTTCAGTATGTCCAGTAATATTCGCTGAAGATATCGTATAATCATACTTCGTTTATTTTTTAGTGCGAAAGAAATGAATTTCAAATGAGACTACCTTTAGAAATGAATCCACTATGAGTCGTAGCATGCTTCTTGTCTCACTCGTTTTGCAACCAATTCAGTGCTACGATAGGGAAATTCAAGGTTTTATGGATGTTGAAATGTGAGAGCGCCATTTGTTGGCTAGTTACGGATGTAGCTGATTTTATAAGCGAAGAGATATGAAAACGCATGTCATGCCTGACCCGTATGTGCTTTCCCATTTTCATATAATTTTGCAGATTTTCACTTGTAACTCTCAGAGTACATTACGCAGGTCTCGGATCCATATATATTATCGATGTTTGCGCTACCAACTGTCTGATGAACAGTTTCAAATCGTCTGAAGCAGCTAGTGTTACGAATTTTGATGTCTATAAAGTATAACGTCTACCATCTCATGTAATGGATCCATTCATTTTCGTTCGCATTATGATGCTTAAATATGCAAAAAAAAACCCGCAGGCATCCTACACTTGCTGGATTTTCATAACATACCTCTTAGGGCTGAGCTAGAATACGAAGAAAATGTCCTGCATATTCTCCTGGATGTTTGTGGCATATGAAAGTAGGTGACGATGTGACCTGAATCCAGAGGCATATGTGGGTCCAATCTCTCTGACATAGTCTTGTCTTTTTTCCAGGAAGCAACGATCGTATAAAAGCAGGTGTGCTTTTGGAATGCTATGCTGCAGTGCTTCCATTATACGCATTAATCGAGTACCTCACGCTATGACACCCACAATTTCTTCGCGATATAAATTTCGTTATATTCCTTCTTCACTTATTCAAATCCATTTATTATATTCGTTCTTCAATTATTCAAATCCATTTATTCTCTTTAGTGATGCAATATTTAAATCATCTTTTAGAACAGTAAACCCTTTCCGTTCATTAGAACGTATAACGATCAATAAAAAAGCTAGTTGAGGATCGTTTAAATAAAAGTGAATAATTTATAGGCATAAAACTTCCATCTTTTAAATTCAAGTCGAATTTGTTTCAGCTTTTTCGTACTCTATATGAATGTCTTTCAAATATAACTTTATCGAAATATCTGTATTGCTTTCATATGATTTCATTTTTGTTTGTGAAATATGTAAGTGAAAGTTTGAACATTGTGCTGAAATGACTGCAATCTTTTGCTTGACCTCATTGAAGGACATTATAGTCGGAAAAATATTCGAGGGATAAGCTCTACGATTCACTAGATTTGCCTCATTCGGCATACCTGCCTCCATGAGCTGCGCTCGATCTGTCACCAACTTTTTACGATCTGTTATATAGATGTATTAGGCGGATGGCACTATTTCATGGGATTATGCTGTAGCAATTGGTTCATTGCTGTTTAAAAAGGAGTCTAGTTAGTAATGTTGTTCTGTGCTCTTGTTTCAGTCTGATTTAATCTCAATTTGCACTATTCACCGCCTCATGCAAACTGAAATACTGGGCAGTTTATTTAGATGCCAAATTATCTCAATTATAAACCAGGCAATTATAATAAATATCTCTAGATTTCGATTATGGAAAATTTATTCAAGGGATGGCTTCATTGATTTTGAGAGGGGTTATTTCTTCACTCTCACCCTTCATATATCAGGCTCCAAGCGTATTACAAAGTCTAACGGAAAAGGAAGTTTTGGCACATTCTCAAGGATCATTGTGCACTTGCCCAATTTATACACGTCATTATGAGGTTTTATTCCTTTCAACTTTTTGTTTTAATACAGCAGGTTTCTACTGCCTTAATCATAGTAGCAATGACAAATCTGTAAAGAGTTTGCGACGGAACAAATTCTCCGACGCAGAAATGTTGTTACCTGCCGAATAGATATCGGTTACCTGTCCCTTTTAACAACTTTCGTTCATCAGACCATTGAGTGAAGTGCAAACCTAAGGAATAACGCTATAGCTTTACCGCAAAAAATGTCGTTGAAACATCTGAAGTAAATGTATGAACCGCATGAATAGCCTTGAATATAACTCGCCTTCTCTACGCATTGATGAACAGCTATCAAAAAAAAAAAGGAGAATTGCCCTCTCAATATGTTCTATAAATGTTTTTTTCTAAAGTAAACAACAATCCAATTATGAGGTCGCTGCACTTTTTTTTTTCGATTTTTATTGGTCATTGAGATTTCCACTTGAAATCTCTTAAGAAACCTGTCAATTAATATATGAAAGAAATAATCACTTTATTTCAAGCTTAATTAATCGTTCATTAATTATTTCTTAATAGAGTTGTTGTTTTTTTTTTTAAATAGTTGGACCTTTTATTGCCATATTTATTTATCATCGTCGCTAAAGTGATCGACTAACTATTATCCATAACGACTATATTATTTTTCAAAAAAGGACTTTTTCTTTTCAGTTAGAAAAATTCCCTCCAAAAAAAGAAAAAAATTCCCATTTTTATGGCAAAAATTTTCGGGAAGTTTTTTACTAAAATTGTTGAAATCACTTTCTAATAAGAAAACTTTATTATGATTTCAATAGTCGATCAATCACATAATGAGGAAATCGTTAAAGAAAAGTTTTTTTTTTCGATTTATTTCCATATTTCTTCATTTTTTCCACATTATTCCATATGTTGTAAAAAATTTTCCTATTCGGCATTATATCAATAGTTATTGCTAATCTGTCTTATATATAATACAACTTGAAAAGTGCTATTTATATAAGGGAAGAAAACTGGTCGAAAAATGACATTTATGTGTCTCACAATATAAAAACACTCTGCGCATCTTTACTTTTCGGGCATAGGCTAAAAAGATACGCATACAATAATTGTTGGATTATTACCCTCTTTTGCACAATACAATCATTGTTATCCATTTTCATTTTTCTGCATATATTTATGTGCGTCATTTTTACTTAGAAGGTAATAAAACTTTGTGCTCATCAATGAAAAATTGATGAATTCTTTCAGAAAATTTTCCATTTCCATATATTTTTCTGGTATATTTTCCAAGTGACTGCGTTTATTACTTGTCAGTAATGTTAGGTTATAAATAACTTTCAAATTTTCCAACAAATGTATTCCATATTTTCCAAACTCTTTCAAGCTTTCTTTTGTGTTTTACCTCTGCGAGATGTAACACCACTACCGCTAAAACAAAATTTTCTTGTTGGGGGGACAGCGATTGATAATAGCGTAAGCGATTTGATAGTTTCTAATATTTCTTTAATTATTCAATAAATTAATCCAAATTTTAATAACGAATTTTTTTATAGCATGCTTACTCTAAACAGTCGTAATGCTGTCATCTTGTAATACAGTGATTTTTGAGCGTACAGTGTTTTATGATCTCGAAACTGCATTGTTGAGACGTTATTCTCTGTACGTATGCATGCGTTTGTTTGCATATCCATCTGTTTGTCCGTTAAGTCGGGAACGATTTAAACTGGGGAACAATTAAAGCTAGCTCGCTGTAAAACTTCATTCAGCAGTATGAGTTGAATTCCATTAGAAACTTTCACCGTTTCTGTATGAGCTTTCAGAACGGTTATACATATTTGAAGTTTATAGTGCATACAGTTTACAATCAGTCGGGTTGCATTTATGTTGCCCGATCGGATCGCATTTTGCAACTAGTTATTCTCAGCGTTGACAAAAATATGAAATTTTTTAAAGAAATAATTCACTGCGGTAAAAATGTGGATGCGTTAATATGCGTATTTTATGCTTTGTTGACTATTTGCGCGATAATCGTTGATAATATCCTATGGTATAAGCGGTTCATCTGAAGTGGTCAACGGATTTTCTTCTTAGATGCCTTACGAACAGGTTTTAGTGACTTCAAGTCATAAACCATTGCAACGTTGGTTTATACCAAAAGCGGGTAAACCTTGTGGTATACACCAGAACCTGTGGATAACGACTTCCTTCGAAATGAATTTTATTTCTTTGGTTGAAAATGTGTGAAAATCTTAAGCCAATCTCTCAGCAAAATCTCCGCATAAAAGCTTCAAAGTGCTAATGAATCAACGACCGCCTTGACAAACTAAAAATGACGTATGTCAACTGCTCTCAATCGGAAAACCAATAGAAATGTATTACCTTCAAGAAAAGTGTCGGAAGATGGCAATGAAAATAATTTCCAAATGGTTTTTTGCACTTTTGTAAGTTCTTATGAAAGTATATGATCTCTACGTTTATGTTGCGCCTGTCCACTTGGCTAGCAGTTTCATTTCATTATTCACAAAAGCATGGTCGATGAAATTTGCTGAAAACTCTCTATACTATAGGATAATCTCCGTTCCTCAATTCCGTTAATGCTCCTCATCCACCTGTGATTTATTAATAATTGAAGGTGTATATATATATATATATATATATATATATATATATATATATATATATATATATATATATATATATATATATATATATATATATATATATATATATATATACTTATACTGAATTTTTGTTGAATTTATGTTGGATCAACTCGCGCTAATAACTTATGCTCAACCAACGCGCTATAACTCAATAAATTATGCGCAACCAGCTTGCACCGATAGCCAATGCCTAACGTTCTAATTGATTTCGCTTTATTCTTGCTCCTTTATGGAAAGAATACTTGTCTTTTGGTTGCACAAATTTTTTGACTGAACCCAAAAAATTGAGATCATCGCAAACAGCTTCTTCGATAAGTGATGCATTTGAGTGGTTATTTGTTAGCAATAAAAGTGCTCTAAAGTTTCGATTTTAGTGTAAATTGAGGAATATCACGATCGTTAGGTATGCAACTAGAACTGTAACAAATTTCCTATAATTTCGCATTCGATTGTTGTTATTGAATCTATCAATAGTATAGAAATTGCGATATCGTTTCAATAGCAACGATTCTTACTTTTTGAGTCATTCTTTATTTCATTTTTATTGATGCAAAGATTATTATTGTAGTGCTTAAATTTCTTTCTTACTTTTATATAATGTGCTTAATTACTTACTTTTATATTATGTTGTGCTAATTGCAATCTTTAATTACTTTTACATTTAATGTAGATTACATTTATTATTTAAACATCTGACTTTAAAGTAATGCAATTCGAAAAGTTTCGTATTTATAATAATATGATTGAAATTTTTCATTTTATTATCTTATTTTGCTTTGTAAATGTATTTCAACAAGAGTAGATATTTTTTAAAAGCCTTTTCTTCGCTAATTTTATATAAAAACTTATTAGGGTGAGAAATTCGCTATCTTTTCATTGCGATTTCTTCGTTTGTCGGCCTGTCTGTACGCTTTTCTGTCCGCTTCAACCTTTTCTCTTTTAGAATATCGTACTCTCAAGCGTATTTGTTTGATGTTATATGATACATAATTTCGATTCAAAAATTTTGAAAGAAAGCAGCCAAATAATTGATAATGATAATTTATATGCTGATTGTTATTCATTTTTCATGTGCTCGTCAATGGCCGAATCATAAATCAATCAAATTATTGAAATAATAGAAACTTGTCCTTCAACGTATTTCATAAAATATTCTCTCACTAATAAACGAAAATTCAATGCTTTCAGTGGGTTCCCTTTAAAGCTACTACAAAACTCGTAAAGTTCATTGCTATAAGATTGCATTTCGAGCCAACTTCCCACAATTATCGATGCCTTCGAGTGGTAACCACTTCTCATTCCGCTTCATCTTTCGTCCCAGGATTTCAGGACCATGTATGCCATTGCATGGTTATTAGCGATTATCTCGATCCCATAAATTGACACATTGCCATTTTCCTACCAACAAATTGACATATAGTGAAAATATTCTTTATCGCAGTAATTAGAACGCACTGTTTGTATGGAAAATTTGAATTTAATCGTGAACAATTTGGAGCTATTTTCATCTTCAACTGGTTTCTTGCACTTAAATCCTAATCTTTCCATCTTCTTGTTTCTTCTCGTTTCCTTCTCCTTCACTCTCTTCTCCTCCCCCATCTTTCCGTATATTCTCCACTCTTCGCCAATGATACGAATCAGTAAACGCTTTATCTAGATCATCATTACGCTCAAAATCATAGTGAGTTGTGCGCAAATGTGAGTATATGGTTGTCCGTTTTGTGTGCTAATAAGAGCAGTGAACCGTTTCAGATAATGCATCCAAATTGCGAACACGATGCCACTGACCTAGCTATTTGGCGCATTTACGTGACCGCAGCAAATCTTCCATTTAAAAAAAAAACACTGCTATATATTAAAAGTGCACATAAACAGCCTTCTCTCCCATTTCGACTCCAATTAGAAAGGGGGGACTGATCCCAAATTCTGAAAGGTTTCCCCAAGAAATGAAGGAAGGATTTGAAAATTTCAGCGGTTTTCAAAAGGAAACAACGATCGTTTCGGCGTTTTTCATCTAATTCAATGCTCTTTATTGATGAGTCATTCAAAGCGATCATTCGTTGCATTCTTATTGCTCACAATTGAATTTCGTTTTATAAAGATTGATCTCTAGCAGCTCTAAATCGATAAGTTGCTAGCTTTCTTCGAAAATATTGGTGTAAAAATTTTCTTGGAAAGTTTGAAGAGAGAGAGAGAGAGAGAGAGAGAGAGAGAGAGAGAGAGAGAGAGAGAGAGAGAGAATTCAAATGTAGTTTCTCCACTAAGGAAAGTTATATATATATATATATATATAAATATATAATATATATATATATATATTATATATATATATATATATATATATATATATATATATATATATATATATATATATATATATATATATATATATATATATATATATATATACGCTATTCAATTTAATGATATTCTTTCCTTGCAAGTGAGCTATTGAAACATTCGATTGAATCGATGTAACAATTCATAAGTGTAGCGACGATTTATGCCATAGATTTATTTGGAAAGTGTTTTCGATGGTACTTGATGTCATCCTCATTGCAATTGTATATAGTGGAGAATATATTCGATGAAACAGAGAACGATGGAAACGAATGACCCATTTGAGCGTGCGGCGTTGATGTTTCGCTTTCGTCTCTCGTCATTCCCTCATCCGGCATCTCCAATCCTTGCTCTCTTCTAGTGGTCTTCCTCTTCGTATCCGGATAATCTTGTTTGTTTTTCTTGAATTTTCGATGTGAGAGAGTTTGAAATTGATCAAGGCTTCGAAATGGATTTTTGCAGCAAGAATTTTTTGCTTAAGACCATTGTGATGAAGAGCGAGTATAGTAGACACGTAAACATGACATTTGCGCCGCGAAAACCATCTAACGGCATGAGATCAATAAACAGTCAACATAAGTAAACAAGTCAGTAGAGGCGCGACCACTTAGAGGTGTTGTTGGCTCAGAGGGTTAAGTTGACACTCTAAGGAACTCGTTTTATTTGCATAAAAAGCCACTCTTTTTAAATATATTTTTGGAAAGGGCAAAAATTAATAAACATTTTTGAAAATGAGAAGTGAAGAAGCGAGAAAACAATACATTTTGCAAATGGTTAAAATTGCTATCCGATTGATGCTTCTTTAATGCGATAAAAATTCACGATCCATCGAAAAATGTTCAAACATTATTTTTAAGTGCAAAGATTTGTTTTTCTATCATATTTTTTTTTTTGCTTCAATCACTTTCCATTATTTAAATAACTATTTCGGAAAGAAATTTTGATATTGTTGAATAGCCGTGTCGGAAATATCAAGAAAAAAATTTTTTAATAGGAGCAATTTGAAGAAATTCGAAATGGCTTTATGAGCAATTGAACTGAACCGGTTAGAATGTTGATTGTGGAATCATCGTAAAATTCGCCACAAATTTCACGAAATTCTTCGAGTTGTTTGCGTCGTTTTTTTTTTCTTCTTTTTGCAAGGAAAAAAAAAAACGAGGGTTCATCTCTTATCATCTCATTAGCACTTAATATGTCGAATAAATGAAAAACGTATAAACAATAATATCAGCCAACTATTATGATAAATTAAAGTTGAAATATAGTCGCAAAAGAAGATAAATTATTTGTGCGATAATTGAAGATGAAAAATTTTTCGATTAATATTGTGAAAACTCTAAATTATTCTCATTGAAATCGCATCAAATAATATTAGAAAAAAAAAACAATGATATATACTTTAGGATAATATTTTTGCCATCCGACAGAAATAATTATCGAATAGATAGATTAATCAATATGAAATTGTTTCTTCCGTTTTTCCTCATTTTTTAAAAAAATATTTTTACTATTTGAAAGAAATTCAACGAGAATTTAATGATTTCTCAAAATTTTATCTTTTTTTTACTCTCAAAAAAAAAAACTCCAAAATTTCTCAGAGAATATGAGTTTGTCGCTATGAAGTATAACAACTTAGCAACGATTATAACTGGCTAAAAATACTATTAACTTTTCTGGGATGACATCATCTATCGATATGTTCATAAAGTATAGTTTTCCATGCATTTATTATTCATTCAAACAATCAGTTTTGCAAAGAAAAAGAAAAAAAAACTATGCGTAGAACATCTACGTTTGCGTAGCGGTAAAGTTGATGGAGGAGATAGAGGGGAAAGGAACAATAAGGCAATAGGTTGTTAAATTAACCTTTTTTTTTAAACGTTTTTTTTTTCTGTTTTATTAAATAAATAAATTCCCATATTTTAATCGATGAATTTTCTCAGAAAGAGGAGAAAATCTTAGGGTGAGAGATACAGCAAGCAATAGAAGAAATTGCATTGACCGGTATTATACGAATTTTGCTTACACAGCTACTTTACACTTTTTATTGGGTGCTCTTTTTTTTTTTTAAAGAACACATTCGATGTTTCAGTACCATTTAGCGCACTTTATTTCAATCGAGTGAAATTTTTTTTAATTCAACGAAAATGAAAACTGTATGAGATCTAATTTTAGTTGATAATGTTTTCGTGATTCTTTATTCTTTTTCTAATTCGATAGTAGCGATCATAGTTTAGCAGATGTAAGCATTAATAGTATTTCTTGAATATTGAAATGTTTGTTTTATTTAAATATATTTGTTGTTTTTATTGTATTCGTTGTCCGCTAGAAGGTAAATTACTTCCAAGTATATGAATGCATACGATCAAAAAAAAAATGCTTTATGCTCCTGAAGCACAAAATCTCAGTTGTTCAATGTGAATAACGATATGCTAAAAAGGTCGAGAATATGCTTTTAAAAAAAGCCCCATAGAAACATATTAGACTGCATGTGTTTGCATCTTTTCCGATGCATCACATTCCCTAACGCTTGTGAATAGACAAATAAATAAAACTTCGTAAACTTATCAATGGTCGATAAATGTAAATGAATTAATAAACGGAAATACTGTTGTTACAAATTTTGGCAAAAGAAGAACACATGAATTATCATATAATTTTGTTATTAAAGTCGTCTATTTTATTGAGTTTATCGTTTATATTTTTCATACCTTAGTAAATCAGGTGGTTCGATATTAATTTCATGACTATAGATTGATGCGGTGGTGTTAAATCATTTTATACGAAGCGATGTCACACCTTTCGCATAGTAAACTCTATGTGCACAATGCGATTTATGTTTGAATATTGTTACGTTCATTCACTTCGTAAATATCAGCTACGACAAATATCAGCAAATGCCCATTCAACTATTTACCTATTTGCTTTCGTTACGCACTAACCGACAATATGCACACATAAGCAATTCCGCATACACTAAAGTCGAAAGAGCAACAACGCTTTCAAATGTACACATATGCACAAATTTATAGGTGGCAAGTATATGTATATAATATGCACAATAAATTGCTTCTTTGGTGGCCGTTGAATGACGTTGAATTGAACGACATTAATAAAGCTTCGTAACGTTTTAATGTGAAACTATTGTGAAACATTTTAAATATATATATATATATATATATATATATATATATTATATATATATATATATATATATATATATATATATATATATATATATATATATATATATATATAGAATTATGTGTGTAAAAATTTATGTGTGTAAGAATAAAGTAATAAATATTGCAGGAGTGTAGAAAAAGAAAAATATGAAAATTTTCCTGAGTAAAGACAGAAGATTTAAGAAATTTTCTTCGAAACATGGAGAAAATTTAGCCCTTGTCGCTAAAATTCAAAGATTTTTGCCTCCAGAAAGCATTAGAACTGTGTTCCTGAGCACAATTGTAGGATAGATAAGCACAGAGGTGTGCGAGCGGAGCTGGCATAATAAGCTGCTTTGCATCCCGTTCATCTGAACGACCGGTTTCACAAATTACAAACGACGTGGTGTAAGGTATGCGATAAAGCCTTTATTTTAAACAACTCAAGAGCACTTATTAATCGTCCATTAAAAATTCGCTTTTGCAGGGTACATGAGGTGTAAAATATATTTCAGTTTTTAGCGTCTTCAGATGCTTTCAATTTCTACTGAAATTAATGATAGGCCGCCGTGAATACGATGCAAGAACTGAAAATAATACGACATTCTTCTCACTCACCAAATTTCGCTCTAAACTCTAATTTCGGAAATTTCAGAACTGAAGCAACTGTACAGATAGAAAAAATGACAGACACACAGACAAGCAAGCAAATAGGCAGAGAGATAAAATCAAAAATACACAAATATACTTATGAATGCGATATCGCTATGATGCACTTTTGGAAAGGAAATTTGCAAAAGCGAATAACAATGATAGAGTATTCATTTATCGACTCTTCGGCAATAAAATCTTTCATCGGCTATCGTTAGAAATACAGTGGAAGTCTCATCGCGCAAGTTTTATCGAATGAGCTCATTTATACGAAAATGAATTGATGGAATTTGCAAATTTATCCAAGGCATTTTAACGAAATCAATCAACAATATGGATATGAATGAAGTTTTTTTTCTTGCTTAACTTTATGCATTCATATTTCTCTGAATATACAAATATTCTTATTTTCTATTCTCTATATTTCCATTTACCTCATGTAGTGGACACACCAACCTTTTCTATCTAGTCGTCTTTAGGGGACAGTGGCCGAAATGTTATAAATCTTTTAAGTGACCATTAATGACCATTCAATGGTCATCAAGTGAAGACGGCGACCACTCAAAAAGATAAATGGTTAATCCGACTTTTTCAACTAAAACTTTCAACTTTTGGCTGATCGTTATCGATTTACCAATAATTTATTCAGTGTAACAATGGTACCACCCGAATTAATAACATGATGAACGTTAACTATGAAAAAAAAAAAACTGGATTACTTGATGGCGTCGTTTTCTTCACCGTAAATCGCCTCTTCGTAAACACTTAATAAGAACTCAAAGGTCATATAAAGAGTGCCAACGAGAAATTTTTGAATAGCAAAAGTATCGCCCTCCTTCTACCTAATCTGAGGAATTCATTGATGCTAATTAATCAAGGTGCGATTGGATGTTATTTTTCGCGTTTGGTAAGTTTCTCATATGCGCTTTTGCATATATCAAATTATGTAATCCTCAACAAATGTTGCAATACTTCTGCCTAATAAGTGTGCAATAATCCATCAATTGGTTATTGCACAGTTTGTCGCTATCGCTATTTGCATTGTCATTACATAGTGTTACATATTGTCGTTAGTTGTTGTCGTTACATATATCGAAATGCATCAGCGAAAATTTGGAATTTTCTTTTTTTGCTGCCAAAATTGGAACAAAATTTTAAATATGCAACAATGATTGTAGCAGAAAAATGGTGTGAAACGGAAGCATGAAAACATTGCCGAGAAAATTCGTTAAACGCAGTGTAAAGGGTTGCACTTAGAACGTTTCCTCGAAATGACATGCAAAAAAAACTTCGCGGAAATATTTTCGAAATCATTGTTCGACTTATATATAAATATATAAGTAAATAAATAAATAAATAAATAAATATAATATATATATATATATATATATATATATATATATATATATATATATATATATATATATATATAATGTGATTGTTTGTGTAACGTTATTGGCTACATATAACATGTTTCTGAATCCTCGTTGATTAACGAATAAACAAATATTCATGCTTATTTCAAACGCCGCATTCAAGTGCCTTGGAAGCAATTGTTTACCTACAGTTATGTTCGTAATGGCCACTTTGCTGCCATCTCTTTTTTAATTCAATCTTGCTGCCCAAATATTCTATACATTGTCGATATTTTGCGGCATTCCCATCTCTTCTTTTGTTATCCGTTGAGTTTTAGAGTGTTTTGCCCCGTAAAACAGATAGTGAGTAAAAATGACGAATGCATTGATTTGAACAACGAGAAATTCACGGCTTTTCTTTTTTTCAAATATCAGTGCAACACGGAGAATCCGCACTTCACTTCGATATGTCACTTTTTGTTGGTCTGTTCCACAGATAAGATCCCCACTTCGAAATTGCACACAGCTTTCATTGGAATTCTTGCTCAACTAATTTTCACTTCGCAAAATATCGACTATGTACAGAATATTTGGGCAGCAAGATTGAATTAAAAAGAGCAAACATAACTTGTAGTGGTAATGACTTGTCCTAAAAACTTTCGCTCAAATTTTGCTCAATTTATATATATATATATATATATATATATATATATATATATATATATATATATATATATATATATATATATATATATATATATATATATATATATATATATATATATATATATATATATATATATATATATATATATATATATATATATATATATATATATATATATATATATATATATATATATATATATAACTCAAAATGAACTCCTCCATTTTGCTGTAATTTTCGATTGCGACTGAAAAATTTTCACGCATGCAATTGCATTCTTTGGATAATCTTGATTGAAAACTTTCCGAACTATGCATATTAATAAATTTTCCAAATCGTCGTTGATCCTATGGATTTTCATGAGTTCATTGTATCGAAAAAGCCGCGATCGGCGAATTCACAAATGAAAAAATATTCATCTAACGGATCGTTGCAGCGTTTTATTTTTTGATCACTCATAACGGCACTAATTTATTCCGTTGTGTGGAAAAATTTCGTTTGAAAACGTTGAAAAATTTCACTTCGATATCGTTTAGATAATCGGTGTAATTTTAGCACTTACGTAAATGTTTTTTTTTCATTGAATGCAAATAGTTTTGCTGTTTTTTTTTGCATTTGCGAGTAATCATTCGAAAAGTTGAGTAATAACATAAAATTTTGATTTTATAGTTGAAAATAAATGTCACAGTTATGAATTTTTGAATTGTTGAAGCATCGCGATCGATAGTGAAAAAATGAACTGTTTCCAATATTTTACATAGGTATACCTTTATTTATGCTGCTAACGAATTTCTATTACTGAATCATATATGATGATGACGAGGAAATTCGTTTTTTTTTTTAAACAATAAAACTCAAGAAGTAGGTGATGTTTTTTTTGAATTGATTCAATTAGAGCTTTTATCGATTTGATCAATAGTTTTTATTCGATTCGATGGATCAACAATGTGTATCGATTTGATTCAATATGATGTAATTAGATCAACTCATTTGAAGGTGTTGTATAATCAAATTTTAAACACCATTTCGCTGAAAAAAAAAAAATTGTATTTCTTCAAAAATTTTTTCACCTTGGAATTCACAGCTTTTTTAAGCTTTTTTTTTGTGAATGAAACCTAATTGCGATTTTAAAAAATGTTGAAAAAGCGTTACAGAGCTCTTACTGGTGGAATATATACTCCTCACATTCCCTTCAATTAACGGGCAATTTTTATAAAACAGCATCAAATAATAAAATATATCGAATATTGTCTGGTTATTTTAATTAATCTAATCACTCTTACATTCTTTCTAGGAAACATTTTCTTTTTTTTGTAATCCAAGCGATGCAGAATTAATGCAAATATATCTCTACACATTTATCGTGGGTGGTAGGAGGCGGAGGGAGGAGGGGAGGAAGAGGGATCATCACCTGTGCCAAGCAATATGTCCACTAAATCATGAAGTTTCGTCTCCTGTAAATTCCCACTTGATAGTATCAAGCAGGTGTCGCATATGACACTGCTTTTTTGCATATTTATATATGCAAATAACTGTTATAAGCATGTATGAGCTGAATTTAATAAGAATCAAAATAATTATTCGCATTGTGTATCTATAATTGAATGATGAGATAATTAAATTTCGTAGTAACTTCTCCAAGCGCTAATATATTTAACTTTATATAAACATATTTATTTTCAGTGAATACTAGAAATGATTATTTGAAAGTAGATTTTGTCGATCGACTGTTGTTTTGACCGATATCAAGCGTTATCGTTCCAATGGCCGCCACCCATTGAGTTATTCGATAATCGCATATTACAGTAGCGCATTTCCGGTTTCTAAACGAATTCTCTCATATAAAATATATGCCTCTTTGGCTAAGATTTTGCATTTTCTAAAATCACACTGAGCTTAAATAGACTTTTCGTCTATTGCTGTTTCATTTCTAATATTTTTATTTGCATATTTAACGCTTGAAATAAATATTTTTATGAAAATTTAGAATATACTAGCAAGAAATTAGCTCACTTATGCAAGAATATAACTTAAATTCTATTATAGCAATGAATATCCTTTGTTTACTTACAATATGAACATAAAATTTGCGTCACATAGGTTGATTATTCATGATGTCAATATATGATTGTGAATGAAATGATTTTCTAGAGCGTTATTCTAACCGATGTATCTCAAACATTTCGATTAGGTATGCCGAATGAGTTAGAAATATTTCTCGAAAAGGTGATATGAGCGTATATGATTGAGTTAAGGTCGGATGAGCAAAACCAGTAGCCAGTTATACTGCAACAAACGTGAAACGTGTTCGTTTCGTATTGCTCTCGACTCATCACGATCGACGAAACGAGATTTTCCGCGTGAGACTTAATCAACCGATCCGGGTTGACGATCATATTGCCGATCTGCTCTCCACTCTTTTGCTATTCATCGTCGTCGAATACGAGAGAGTGTCGATAAATCGTTGAAAAATTTTTCACGTCTATGAGTCAACCATTTTGCTTGATGCATCAATGGGACTAACCAGACTTCTATAGATATTCATATTGGCGTCATTTATTCTCATTGAATGGAAATCGCATTATCATTCGCTGACGTCATTAAGCGTTATTAATCATCCTCTATATTATCATAAATAATAAACAATGGCTAACTGCTATTATTTCTCTAAACGATTTACTCGATTTTTTATTTGTTATCTTCTAATATTAGACGTTTTTCAGGTATGTTATCGTTTAATGTATATTTAATTAATTTTTTTTTGAATTTTATTTTTTTTTTTGAATTTTTTCTGCATCATTATTATTGAGCGCCATTATTGGCAAATATGTGGATTAGGTTTATATTTTGTGGAGAATTTTTTTTCATTTTTGGTCACTTTTCAAGTGGTCACTTTTTCATCGGTCATTTTTCACAAAATTTTCGCAATAATCAATTAATTTCATTGGTCACTAAGCAAAATTTCAAAATTCACAACGAATGATCGTTTTCAAAATGACCGACCGCATTCACGCATAGCCGAAAAACATTCCGATGAAGCACTTAATCGCTATTAGTACAATAAATATTTATTTTTTATAGTTTTTTTCTCCGTTTTCTTATTCGCCAATTTATTTTATTTTCATATCCATTTCATATGAAGAAAAAATTCGAGCATTTTTTAATAAAATAATAAATTTCTGTACGACTTAAACACTATTCATCTATGTGCTTATCATCGCATGTCTCATTGTGAGAGAATTTGCGAATCCGGCGAAAGGTATGGAAATAGTTGCAGTACGCATTCTTGATCTGTTCTTCAAAAGTTTTTTTGAAGAACACCCTCTTTTTGAATCGTCTTCCCCTTCCCCCTCCCCCCTCCCCACCCCCAGTTCATAGCATCAACTAAATAGCAAGAATTTTTGTGCACTTTTTTTTTATTACGCACCTATACTTTTCATTTTTGATTTCATATAGTGAAGGAGTAATTGATGACTTAGAAATTTCTTAAATTCTATTCACCATTCAAAGAATTTTAGAGCGAGAATGCCTATAAGTGCAACGAATATGACAGAATTTATTTATCCATTTAAATGTCCACGTAAATTTTTCATTGAGAATACAATACTCATTAATATTTGGGAGGATAGATAAATTCACTTCAAAATAAAATTGCCGAGTGCTTTTTTATACGTTAAACTCTTTAATTAAGTCAATTGTACTTACTGCTGTATAAATAATTTCTCCAAAACTGCATAAATTATAAATAACAAATAATTCTTTTAAATTTATCATTAAATTATCAATTATTTCTTTAGTATTTTATAATTTATTCATAATATTTTCTAATCATTTTAGAGCGTTGTCAATAAGAGAAAATGAGAGATGTAAATTTATTGAAATGATTTACTAAAGGAAATTTCATGTATTTTATTAAATGCTCTTATTTTTTTTTCTCGAATAACAATTCAAATTTTCATATTATATCGGCAAATAAAAATTGAGAGAATTTCAGCAATATGAAATGAAATTGTTTCATCGGAAAGATATGATCGTCGTCCCATTTCTATATTCCTCTCGATTGATCTTCAATAAGATTTTTTTTTTTTGTTTTCTATAGTTGGAACCGTTTCAAACAAACTCTTCAATTTGATTGAATACGAGGAACAAACATGGGAATATCTTTTTGCGTCGATAAATCTCCAAAAATTATTGCTCCTTTTTGCTTTTTTTTTTATTCACTTCAATATTCATCAATTCAATAAATAATTATCAAATTTTTATATTTTTATATATTTTTGGAAGTATTTCATAAAATGAAGCAATCTTTTTCTATATTAATCGGAAATAATTGTCGTCCATTTTGTTAGAAATAATTTTGAGCGAAATTGATCCTACTAGTAATATACTATGGAAGAGATTAAAAGAAGTTGAAAAGAGTTGATGAAACAAACTTCTTCTAGTGATTGTTCAAAAAAAAAACACTAAAAAGAAACTAAAATTTTTCCTGAATTAGCAATTTTTTTTTCTTCGCCTCAACTAATCCATCTTATCGCCTATTTGCTCGTTTAATCGTAAATATCCGAATACGGAATTTGTGAAAGCAAAAAATTTTTTTAAAGTTATTTAAATCTTTAGTATATATCTTAGCTTGTTTTCTTAACGAAAAACTTCAAAAATCATTTCAGAGATCCCACCTTTGTGGTCGTAGTTTCACAACGCATGAAATATCCCTTCATTTTCGATTCATAGCGTTGGCGATTGCTAATTTCTATGCTATTTACATTAAAACCTCATTGTAATAGCAATTTTATTGCTTCCTATAGAAAAGAAAAAAAAATTTTTCAATGGATACTGAACAATCAATAGATTCGATTCTCAATGAATTGATCCTATTTATCATAAATGAGTCTGTCGTTCATTTTGTTCACTCTTTAGAATAAATGTTTGCACCAATTAATGACTTATTTTTCTCGATAGATCGTCAATAAATTTCATGCATCAAATAGCCAATAGAAATCTGCATCGAATGAGAGGGAAATAATCGTTGAAATTTCAGCACTGCACTTCAAAGAGTAGATACTCTTTTTGAATTATATGTAATAAATGAAATTTTTGAAGAGTTTTATATTTTCGATGATTTCTTTGTGCTATTTTAGTTGAGAATATTTCTATTTACACCGAATAAATAATGGCGAAGAAAAAAAAAATTCTTTTTAAATTCTAAGGTGAAAATATATTTCGACAATTATTTGAGTAATTTCTTAACACGAAAAAAAAAGACGAATATGAAAGTAATAAAGTATAACTGAACTTTAATTAGATCGATTTTCTTTAAAAAAACGCTATTTCAGTTCTATAGTTGTATTAGTAATGATGAAAAGAATGCGAAAAATGAGGGTGTTGAGCATAAAACATCCATCCTAAAATGAAAACAAAATCGACTTAATCTTCGATGAGTTGGCAGCAAAAAAGTCCTAGAGAAGTCTAGATGGGGAATATGAACGCGGGCCCATCTGAACCTACGGAAAGAGGGAGTGGATTGGCCAACTACATTTTGGAATTATGCTCAGTTAAATGAAGTAGTATACTAAGTACGACTAGCATTCCTATCCGTTAGCCCGCTTCGAAGTGGGCGCCGTTGCCAATCCTCTTGCACATCAAAAGTTCTCCACTCCTGTAGCCAAGATAACCCCCTTAGTTGCTCTCCCTTCTCTCACTTCATTCTCGAAAAAAAAGCCACTGTAACGCTTAGTATTCGCAATGGCAAATGGCAAGGAACTCGAAAAGAGCACAATTCCTGCATATTTAAGTGTTGTTCTGTTGTTCTGGAAGGTATAAAACGCTTTCGGCAGAATTCTGTTCACAGAGCGCGCAAAAATGTGCGCGAAATTCGACACATGCGAAACCGGTTTTCGACCTCGGAGAAAACTGCGGTCGCATATCACTTTCCTTATCGTTGAGGAAGCAACGGGGAAGGAGTGAGGGGGGGGGGGGGGGATAGCATCTCTCACCTTATACGTCCTCTTCTTCCTGCTCCTTCCATGTCAACCCTTGTTGTAAGCTTATGTTTGAGTCAGCAGATCGTTTCAATAATGTTGGTTCAAGGATGAAAGAGAGCTCCTATTAACGTAAACACCTTATGTGCGCTATAATACTAATGGTAGCCTTTCGCAGTGCTAAGAAATCAGTAAAAGTCATTATTTTACGGTCAGAATTAGGGCGGATATCTGATCGCCTTATAAAAATCATTATTTAATAGAAGGTAATAGTTTTTTCGCTGATAATACTAAATGAAAACCGAATTTCGCCTCATCTACTCTCCTCTCGTCTATTTCTTTCGTTTATATTTCAATGAAAATATACGGTTCACTCTCAGATATCTTCTAGAAAAGATTCGTTGTGTCATATTCTACATCTCCACTCATTGTAAGAGATACTTTTATATGCAATCTTCTTTAAAACTTCTAAATTTTCTCAACTTTTTACGAGTTTCTCGAATCCAATCGAGAAACGGAGTATGAAGTCATCGCAATTGTATTCATTGTGCTATTAAATTTCACACCTCCATATTAAACGATTACTAAGTGGAAATAAGCGCATAGATAAACGTTGATAAACAACACGATACATACATACATATGCACAGATTTGTCAGACACAATTATTTAAAAGAAACGATTGTGCGTTTGCATAGGCAAATTTGTAATTGTGTATTT
Source organism: Ascaris suum (assembly GCA_013433145.1). NCBI lineage: Eukaryota > Metazoa > Nematoda > Chromadorea > Rhabditida > Ascarididae > Ascaris > Ascaris suum. Next base: position 12,690,947 of record CM024169.1, on the reverse strand, counting down.
TAAAAAAACACATGGAAGAAGTGCAGTGCCTATAATTTCCATGTCGTTCCTTAAGTTGCGCTTATGCGATATTTCTGGAAATATGATTTAACATAGCGATTGGTCAATTTTTAGTCAGCTGTTGAAATGGACAAGGTCTTTCCTGTAGGTCTCTTTTCAAGCATTCATCGGATGGATTGATGTATTTCATACACGAAGAATTCATTGTTTATTGAAGTAGTTTTAAACCAACATCCATATAGCTGTTAGCTTGCTAAAGAAATGAATAGATACGATCTGCAGTTCTGCAAGATTATAGCATTTCTATATATTTCTTTATTTCTTTATTTATTTATTTGTTTATTTACTTATTTATCTATTTTTTTTCTCTCACATTTATTTACCTATTCATTTATTTGCTTCTATTTATTTGTTCATTTCACTGTGGCATTTCTTAGGCGCTTCATCATCGGCTCACAAAACGTGAGCTACAGCGAGTGTTCGGTGTGGAACATAGGAAGGATGTGCCCGAATATGCACTCATCACAGCTAAAAGGCGTAAAATGGATGACGATCATTTGCGTGTACAATTCAACGCATGGAATGATACATATCAAATCGAATTGAAACCAAATCGGAAGCTTCTTAGCCCTCATTTGGTGATTTTTTTTTCATACGTATTTCTAATCCGGCAAATAATTGAACGCTAATCAATCGGGATATCATCTTCCAGGCAAATTTTTTTCGGCATTATGCAATACGATGGTGCTTGAAGTAATGGTATAAAGAAGTACGATTGCAAGTTGATTTTTTATCGCCTTATTTATTGGCAGTACTCTCTTTTTTTTAGTGCTTTAAAAACAATTGAAAGAAATTTACAAATTTCTTATTAGATCGTCTAGTCCATTGTAGTTTTTTTTTTCTTCACGCTCCACATCTACTCAATTTATCGTTAGGTATAAAACAGGATATAACTTCTTGTTATGCAATCCTATACCTGTTCCTCAGATAAAACTGAACAGAACATAAAATCTGTCATCAGTTATAGATTTGGACATAACAAGACTCCATTCTACAGTTTCTAACTTATACCCTGCGAGTAATTGTAAAATTATATATCCCATGAAAAGCATTCCCTTTGAGTTGTCTTTATCACCGGAGCTAATCGTCGTCCTTTAATGTCACTAAAATTTATTGCTACTCATCTCAGCAGTTTTGATACTACTAGCATTATTCGTATCTACTTCGTCAGTTTATTTGTCTAAATTCAGGTTATTTAACTCAAGTAATGAATTCCACATTTCAATTTCAGATCTCAGTGATTCGTGAAGGAAACGCATCGAAGACCATATACGGTCTTCCATCAAATCTTGATTTCAATTGTCACTTTCATGGTAAAGTGGTTTCCCATGGAAACGTTTCAGCTGCAATCTCAAATTGCCATACTCTGATGGGCACAATTGTAATGGATGACCACTTTCTTGTTATTCAAACGATTCCCGAACGCTTAAAAGCCTACCAGGTGAATGCTCTCGTCTTGCAGAGACAATATTGGGTGACCATTGGAGTAGCTAAGATTGAAAAGACGGCTAAGGGAAGGAGAAATACTTTTCGCTTTAAATTTTAACGCTTCTGCTATCCTATCCAATATCTAGAAAACTTAATTCCTTTATCCCCCCCTCTTTCCCTCTTTCTTATATTTGAAACAATTGCAACCGACCCTATCCTCACTCGAAATTTCTGATTTGTCCCCATCGTTGGTTATTATGGGCGTTAAGTTATCTCAAAATCTTTCTCAATATTAGAAATAAACAAAAAAATAAAATCACATTGAAAACACATTGGGAAATTTGCTAGAGAAGTTATGATGAAATGCCTTTTCGCGTTGTTCACTAATTAGTTTACAAGTTATCGGCGAATATTCCTCTATAAATAAATATTCCTCATAAACCATAAATAAATCAATCCAATTGCTTCGAATATTTTAAAAAAGAATCGTTTTTCAATGATCGAACGAAAATAAAATAAAACAAAATTTTTCCCTAATAATTTAAACAGCTATAACTCTTTTCTTAAAAACGTGAAAAGTGGCATAGGAGATGTGGCTATGATGCACATTATATCAGTCGAAATTCCAAGCTACAACTTTAGTGTTTCGCACGTTGAATTTACCTGAATGATAGACAGACAGACGTAACTGCATATGTACGGATGTGATGCCGTCTTTAGATGCTTTTCCTAAATTTACTTCGGATGAGAAAGTTTTCTTGACATAGGTGTTATATTTCCACAGATTTTTTCACAGGTAAGAGAATAAATCATGAATGAGTGCTTAATCAAGTAAGTGAATGAGCATAGATGTTTTCTTCGATTCATACTGCACTAAAACTCTAAATGCTTTAATGGCCGAACAATAAAAGCTTCTCTTCAGCTCTCGCTCATTAGAATTACTTCTTAATAGGTGAAAAAGTTCGCAAAACAAGCTGCTTGATTGATTCAATAGATCATCCTGAAGTTCTTTTTCTAACTAATCGATATGCAAATTAAGAGGAGTAATAGATTCAAGGTTGCTTTTTAATTCTCGAGGCCTTTCAAGGGGATATCGATGAAAGGGAACTAAATATTAATTTCTAATTCAACTTGAATCTAATTCAGCACATCAACTGTCGTTCTGAAAAATGCACTGGTAGTAAAAAGCTAATCGTGGGGAATTTGTTCTGAAATAAGTTTTCATAAGGTTCTTATCCTCATGTGATGAACTCAACAGATATTGGTGCTATAGGCGAACCAGCACGTTGTATATAAACGAGAAGCGGGTCTACTCAGCTCCGTGGAGCAATCGTTGGAAGAGCAGTTAATCCGATTGAACGAGGAGCCTATCAACGGTGATTTCTGCGACGTTAGTAAGTCGATTGATGCAACTGACGAGCTGAATAAAGCTGCAGGTGCGCTTTGCTTCCGCTTACTGCTTTCCGCTTAAATTTGACGAATTGTTATCTCTTATTACTCGGTGCTAACTGTTCTTATATTCGATAATTTTCTAAGCAAAAGGCAATCCCTGAAGTCGAGCTTATGAATGTGGTGCTTTGTGATTGGAGCTCGAGGTCGAGCTTAGAAGTGCAGAGATCAAGAACCAATAATTGTGAAATTCGGCAACCACCTGAGCATTTTTTATTTCAACGTGCTAAATGCGAGATACTTTCCCACTCCTACATTGTAGCTTTGCAAAAAAAAAACCAAGATGTCGCATCACTACGCACGAAGATCCAGCGCCGATCTGAGCATCACTGAGCATAGCTTAGCAGAGAGGTTCGGAACATTTTCGCTCCCATCATTCTTCTCTATGGAAGAGAGGGGCTTGAAGGACAGGAAAGGACGAAGAGGAGACTGAAAAGCGTCGAATTCTCCAATTTTGCTTCAGAGGGTTGCAAAAATTCGAGGTTAAATAAGGTAATTAGCATGGAGTAGTATGAGATAATAATACTTTACATACTTTTTTGTTCGCATAAATTTTTATTGATAGTAAACCTTCCTCTTATTTAGCTATCTTTTATTGAGCATCACATTGTGAAGCTCTCTAAAAGCATTAATTGTGTTGCGTGCAGTTTTTTTCCTTCATATATTTTGATAACAAAAAGCGTGTAATAATGCAGATGCTGATTTATTCAACTTCTATGAATCAACGAACAATTGATAAGTGCTGATAATGAAAGAATTTTTATGATTATTTTTGTTTAGGAATGATAATTTCTTGTGTTATTAATATTGTATGATTGCAAAGGAGTCGACGAAATTGCACTATTCGAATTAGATTTCATTGCATAACACATTGTGTTTATGCATCATTTCCTAATCGTTAATTAAATTTGATCGTTTTTTTTATGTTGCTCGTTGAGAGGTATGATTTGATTTCTGTTAAGGTGATAATCGAAGATCCACTTCGAAAAATTGAAGTTCACGAAGTGGAAGAGGAATACTGAAAAGAGTGGCAGTGAAGGGTGCATTCAGCATCAGCAATATTGCAGCATAGTAATGCATCTGCTTAATGCCAGCTTTCTATTAGCGTGCACGCAGTTAGTGCCAGCTTCTTTTTTAGTAATGCACGCACTTAATGCCAGCTTTATATTCGTATGCTTCTCACAACGAAATATGTTATTCCTAAACAAGTAAAAACACTAAAATTCAATGCAACGCTTCGATGTTACTAAGATGGAAAGAACAATATTTCCTCAATTCCACAAATATCCTGAAATTCCTGCATCGATGAAGGTGAACGAAATATATAAGAGGGTTTAAGGGTAGATTGCTAATATGTGATTTTTACTGGTTATATCCTTCAGAAAGCATTAAGGCTTAGAGAAGAATGCTAAAAATTGCGCATACGAGCGGTGCTATTGTATATTTCAAACTTTGCCCCATCCTATTTCCAAGGTCATAATGTTCCCTCTGGTTAAGTGCGTAATGGTTGACCTTATTGAATATGCTTTCCAATGGATGTTCTTGATAAACATTGAGGTACTCAGCAGTAGCTTCAAAATTTTACTTATTTTATCACCCTTAACGACAAATAAATATCATGCATTTATAGCATTTATCAATATTGAGACAATGAGCTTGTCATTGCATTCATTTATCATTTTACAGCATGAACTTAACATTGGCACTGATCACTAATTAGCGCTACAACAGATTTTGTTAACACTTCAAGGAAATAGTCATGCTCATTCTATATGAAGGAAAGACCAATAAGAGATATTGGAACTGATGCCACCTGTTTGACTTTTCGCACATCTGCCAATCGCTTATGACTGCAAACGACTTTCTGGGAATTCTCAATGATAGGATTTGGGATGCTTTTGCCTCTGATAATTTCGAATCTTTCAATTAGCACATGCAAGACTCTCGCTCATTGATTATTCCAAAGAGGAAGATTTAGGAAGGAATAGGAGATTCTTACTGAACGAAAAAAAGGATTTACCAGAAATTACGAAAATAATTTCCGCCACGAGCATTACAAAATTTTGCCCTTGAACAATTTCATTAACAACGCTATCACTTGGTAAAATAAAGCTCATTTCGCTTTCGCTCTCTCAATCTCTATGCTGCAATGAAAAAAAAATGTTTGCATATATTTTTATAGTATAATACAACAAGTGTTTGTGCGCAAAAACTAATATGAAGACGTTGAGCAATTGAATTACATTCATTGTGCTAGAACTGAAATATCGTTGCATCATTGTTGCACCAGGTGTAACATGGAACTCACACCTGTACACGTGTTATTTTCAAATTAACAATCTCTTGTTTTGAAATTCATATGCATGGTGATATATCTGCCTGCATCATGCATGCTTCTGTATACACGGTTGAAACTTATCTCATTGCTTCACCTAAACACTATTCGATTGTTCGCGGTTTGCCTTCTTGTCACTTCAATGAGCACAACATTTTCATATAAAAAGCACGCGAGAAGCTTCTCTAACAAATGAGAGCTTTATGATCTTTGTTGAAAAGATCTCTATTAATTATATTTTATTCATTGCAAAGAAAAATTTTCATTCATGTCTAAATTTTCGCTCAATAAAAATTCATTTTTTAGTGCTAAAAAAGATAAAATTAAATTTTTCATCCATATTTTCGATTTTTTTTTCTCGATGCATTTAAGAGCGAAAAACAAAAATAGTGAAAAAAACTTGAAAAAATTTATGAAAAATTATGAAAAAAAAAATCACAATAAACTATCGAATATTGAAATGAAATATTGAATATTTTAGCGGAAGAGAATATTATTTAACTAAGACAAAGAGTTTCGTTCATAGATATTACAGGTGATCCGCTAACGTTCAACTATAGTCTACCATCGGAGGCGAAACTCGATTCGTTGTTTATTTTTCCACAACTTGATCCGATAACGCTCGAGATTGGGCTTTTTCTTGATTCGAAACTTTTTGAACACTTTCAACGAGAGTATATTCGTGATGCTGAGCAACATCTTCTCGATTTCTCATTGGCACTTATCAATAACGTTCATGTTCTCTATCAACAATCCAGTATGTCACCTAATCTTGATATCGTTATCGTACGTTATGAGCTATGGAAAACTCAACCGGTTCGTATATTCTACATTTCAGTGCTATCCAAATCATTTTTTCATCTCTTTCAATTTTAATTACCTAATATAGTATGGAAAATTAGCAAGCATTTATTATGTAAATTAATTTACCTGAAATGCTGTATTAACGATACGATGTGAGCATCGTTGAATGGTGAAGTGTGCAATAAATGTTGTATCATTTGAACTCATTCATATACTTCAAAGGATAAGTGAAACATCCTCAGGCATAAGTGATACTTCTCTCAATTAGGTAGATGGGAAGTTTCGTATTATGGATAACTTATAAGTGTACTAGTTTCGAACGGTCGACTATGGGCTTCAACTACTTTTTAGGTGCAATAATACAACTATTTCAACTTCGAACTTCCGAAACGACAAATTTCTGCCATCGAAAAGCAAAAATTGAGATTGTAATATATGACAAAAGAATAAATACCGATAACTGGTCACATATGGAAAAACAGAATGACCCATCGAAGAGCGATGATGTGCAACGAGTCGTTTCAGATTGGACTCGAAACGTTGACGCATCGCAATGGACAAGCACAAACTTTATTGAATGGATTCTGTCGGCATCAGGCGGCTATTAACCCGGGTACTGACCTTACTGATCCAGGTCATTGGGATCATGGCATTCTACTTACCGGGTGAGTATTGATCAGAGGAAATTGCTTCTTTCTATGCAAATAATTGTAAACGACTGAGAACTTCCATAGAACAATTACTCCATCTGAACGTTAAGAGTAAATTCACTGCGGTCCATAATCCCCTCCCCATCTTCCTTCCTCCCGCTTATTTGATAGACTAGGCACAGCAAAGAATTATAAAGTAAAATTCTAAAGCAGTGTGAGCTAAACGAAAACTAAAGGCGATAGGAAGACTGCGGTGAATTCCACTGATGAGATAATCACCATCCATTCTTATGTTTTATTCTCAGAAACGTTTCGATATGGACACTGAATCGATAATGTGCTATATCATAATAATATCTAATCTGAATTCTATGTCGATATTGAGCTTCTAATCGAATAATTGCAGATATGATATCTATCATACGACCACCTCAGTTGCTGGTGTGGCACCTGTGGCACGGATGTGTGATGAAATATTCGCATGTAGCCTCGTCGAAGGTCTTCACCTAGGGCGATCGTTTGTACTCGCACATGAAATGGGCCATAAGTATGTTTGAAATTCTTCAATTCTTACCTTCACGCTTAAAATGAGAAATTTTCTTCCGGTAAAGGCAACTGCTGATAAGACAATAATACGCTAGATTTGTGAAAGCAAAAAATCTTCTGGAAGAAAAGGATATTGCATTTTACTATGAAAAATAAGTGATCATAAATTGATCGCGCAATTTGTGTCTAATGGATCAGGTGATGGAATTATGATTCTAAGCACGAGCTTCAACTTTCAGTATGGGTATGGTTCACGATGGTATTCAGAATCAGTGTAGTCGCAGTTGTTGTCTCATGTCGGCGGTGAACGGTGCTGGCAAGACGACATGGAGTCCGTGCTCTGTACGCGAATTCAACGCATTCCTTCTACAGCTCGAGTGAGTTGATCGTGGAAAGCTATTTGTGTTTGCTTCTAGCTTAAACATATCTTCTATGCCTCTTTCGTTGCTACCGTTCTTTACCTTCCACAACGATCAGGAACAGGTATACTTGACACGGGAAGCAATTTAGTGAGGAGTGCTGCAAATTGAGTTTCAAAATGCTTAAAGGTTTTGACTCTCAATTTTCACACATGAAACAATAATTTCAACGCTATTTTGCTTGCAGTGAGAGTGGTCGCGGTAATTGCTTACGCGATGCGGCCGAAAGTATATCCACGCATGATCATTTAAAGGATGGTCGTTTACCAGGACAACGTTTCACAGCCGATCAACAGTGTTCATATTTTTGGGGCAAAGACTATCAAGTGGAGATTCCAAATGGAAGAAAAATGGATGTATGGATTTGAAAATATTTTGCATATTAAATAATATCTTACACTATCATTTCAAGGAAGGACTACTTTCGCTATTTTCGACGTTCGAAAAATCGAGAATTTCAACTTCTCGCTTGACGGAACTGAATCTCTGGTTGCCTATTTGATGCTAGTGCAAAAAAATTGCAACAGGGAAATAGGTTGCCTATTGTAGGTGCATAGATGCAAAAGAAACGTTCCATTTTGCAATATTTGATTATATCCCTTGTGATTATGAGATAGCTAAATGTGATCTGATCAATCGATAATCGATTCATCAGATCACATTTAGCTCTCTCGTAATGTTATCACTTAACAGTCGAGAAGCGATTGCGAGTCGGTTTTCTTTGTAGTGAAAATTAATGGAAAATAGTTTACATATATCCGGATTTCTCATTCAATAGATATTCGACTATATTGATTTTGACGAAGATTTTCAAATCGTTGGTAAATACTGAAAGGAATGGTTAATTAAAGGATATTTGTCGTATACTATGGTGTGGCAATAGTGGATCGACAATTTCGACAGCTCATCCGGCATTAGAGGGCAGTTGGTGCGGCGGCGATAAGGTTCACCTAAAATCGCTTTCTTAATATACTCGTAAAGAACTCGTTGCACTAATTTAAGTCGACAAAAAAACTGCCTTAACAACTTTCATTGTAATTCAAATCTATTATATATCTTATGGAATATATGTCTCTCTCTCTCTCTTGGATGAACGAATTCCCTCGAAGCTTTGAACGAGTAGATGAAGAAAAAAACACATTGAATCGACCATAGCTTATATGCTTTTCATTTTCTCACAAGAAAAATGTAAGAAAATAAAATAGAAAATTAAAATATAATATCGTATATCATAATCTCTATAATGACATCATTGCAATTACGTATCACTAAAAATGTGTTTTGAAATAAAACACTGATAACGACAATTTAATAAGGATATTTTTTCGTATTTTTATGAGTAATTTAGGTTATTAAGTGCGTTTTCAGTTTTGTGTCGAAGGTCAATGTAGAGAATGGCGTTATGGTCCTAAGCCATTACCGATCCATGGTGGTTGGTCCGAATGGAGTGGTGGTGATAAACGATGCCCTATTAGTCAGTGTCAAATCTCAGGAAGTATTCAGTTGAAAAGCCAAATGAGGACGTGTACCAATCCAGCGTTCGTTTCTTTTTTTTCACTCTTTTCAGGATACCACATTTCAATACGAAATTGATTGATATTTATGTGCGTCTGTGATCGCTAAATGACAATAGTAACAATAATCATAACCAACAGTAATAATGATGAAAATGTTAATAACAGTAATAAGAAACATGATAATACCAATGATAATTTTGCTGCTTTTATCCGAACAGGCGACAAAGTTGCTATTATGCTGAGCACATAGAACACGGTAGTGTTTCATATCCCTATATTTTATACTGCTCGCTGTCGCAATAACGATTGGAGTTGAAGTTCATTCTTCAACTAAAGGCTAGCGGTTGCCCTGTCATTCGCTATCAGCGTTATTTTTCGCGAACTGACCGATCTTTTCACTCATTATGCCGTTAGCTAAGAGGACAGCAAGGAATTGGGACCTTCTTATAGTTTGATAGCCTACTCAAATATTACATGTTTCTGCATAATTACCACTAAAAATGTGTTAGATAATAGACCACCTCTGATCACCTCTGATGATGTGGATTCTACGATGTATTCTATAAATTACTTGAAGTTCGTCGAATTTTCTTCGCAATTAGGACTCTATGTGAATATATTTTAGGATGTCATTGTCGAATTTGAGCATGGATACTGTTCATTTTTGTATAATTCTACCATAGCGTTTTTATGCGTCGTATAAACAGGTCCCATAGGCACACGTGGTTCAGCTAGCCAGCGTAATGAAAGCTGGATGGGTGATACACAAGCGAGACTAGCGAATCTGCAGATGATTCGTAGAAAAGCGAAGGTTGAATGCTATGCTTTCAGACCAAACAATGGAGGCAAACCATGCGCTGGCTCGAACCTTCGTGGGCTGATCTGTGGCAGCGTGCAATCGTCGTGTGAAGGAGTGTCTCGTCTAGAATTCGGAACTCGTCTATGCACCTCGATAAAAAATGATCCTATTAAGCCTGATCCTCAGTTGAGTGGAGCCACCTTTCTCCGTAAGTGTCTTTAATCGAACCACCTATCTAGAAATGTCTCTCTAAAGTTGAGCACATTCGTCGATGTAGTTGTCGATTTTTTCTAACGTTCAGTTGTCTTTTGTCGGCTTAATATAATTTACTTTTACGGAAGCAATGTCGTTGTCGTGTAAGTTTGCCTATTTTCTGCTACAGATTTCAATTTGTATACACTGCCGAAAATTTCTGCATTATATATCTTCCCATGCCTTCGTTTAGGAGACTATCGACTCCACGTTTCTTTTGTAACCGTTTCAATTTCATTTTTGAGTTGGATTTTTTTTGGCGAACGCTTTTAATTAATGATAAGTGGAACAAATTTTTTCTATTTCTGCAGTTAAATTTTCAGCAGCTAATTCAGTTGATTTTCATCATTCAAAAATATCTTTTAAGCACAATATTCATTTCAAAGAATAGCTGAGGCTCATTATAGATATAGCAATATTTCGTTTCACTATCTCTTCCCTTCCACTCCTCGACCTCTTCGCATTTCATTGCACTCATAGCAGCCGTTGTTCGTCACGAATACTCTGTGTTGTCGCATAGTGCACTTCAGCATTATCTTCTCATCCGTTTTATCCATCGAATCTATTTTTCACTGAAATGAATAACTAGATAGAGGCACTTTATGAGCGCGTCCTCTAATAATTCAGGTTTATTTCTAGTTCAACAAATTTTGGTAAATGAATCTGACTATGAAGTTTTCAGATGGTACTCAACCATGCAAAGTTTGGTGCCATTTGATCGGTTCGGAATTAATACGCAACAAGGGGCAATATCCAGATGGATCACCATGTGGTGTTTCACAATACTGTATTGGCGGAAGTTGTCTGGTAAATAAATTTTTATATTCAAAACTGAATATATCCGAAAAATTGGTCTCAAGTATTTATTTAAAAGCTACAAGAGTGGCAAAAACTTTTTTGGGAGCTTTTGGGGGAATATGTTCACATTGGAGTTCTTGAAGGCCTTCATGCGACAAAATGACAGTTTTTTCTAAATGGCTCCTTTAGCCAGATAAGAGAAACTTTGGAGATCTAGGACTGCAATCAAGTGTCTTTGGAATTCGGAACCATGATTCCTCGAAGGTCAGGACAAGCTTGAAGTCGAAGCCAAATTGTTCTTGGGTCAGGATCCGAGCGAAGTTGTTCTAGACGCCAGAGCAGTTTTTTCACAAATACGCGCACGAGCTGTATTGGAAACAAAATTTCTCTAAAAGTCTCAAATAACGAATCCCGTCCATCACTATCAAGGATATGGAAATCATTTCCGTCCATTGATTATTGTTTTCGAAACCATTACAAGAATATTCCCTGCCAGTGAGCAGGAATGAATGGTAATGACAAGTGTTATCATTTTTTTTTTGTGGATAAACCTTTTTCCAAACTTTAGATCGTGATAAACGATGAATGAGGCTTACCTGTTGCTTTCAATCTTCCTACTCTTATGATGATTACAACTGTAAAATTTTCGGTTGCATAACGATAAGTGAAACTCAACTTTGAAGAATCTCTAATAACTGATAGAAAACACTCCACTTCGTGAATCGCATCAAATGAATAAATCAGAAATAATTGTTTTTAGACGTTATCATGCAATAATGAAGCCGTCGTAAACGATCCGAACGATTGTCCGCAATCCGTAATCACATCTGTAGAAGCATCCCAATTGAATGAATGGAACGAGTGGTCGCCGTGTTCAGCGTCATGTGGTGCTAATGGCATCCAGAAACGTCAACGTTCATGCTCATCGCCAGTTGATGTGGGTATCCAGAATAATGATATCAGACAATTGATTGCTGCTGGGAAACCCATTTCACCGACTATTACGCGGCAATCTTATAGCGTTAATCGACTACCAAATATTTCTCATAGTAATGAAATGCTATTTAAATTCGAGAGGACCCTAAAAGGCGCAAAGGAAACGAAACATAAGCGCAGTCGCATTTCGCAGGGACGATCGTCACGTAAACAGAGAAACACGAATATACAGAATTCAATTACGGTAGGCTATGGTCAGTTCGGTAGGTTATGGTCAGCTGTCCAGTGGGTGAATCGTCTCAACGCATTGTCCTTTCCGCTCACACAACTCTGTCCCGTAAATGCTGTTGTTCGTCCGCTTTTCTCTAATATTTTCTCGAGGAATATTTCATATTTATGTTGAGATTTCTCTTCAGTAGTGCAACATGAATTCTTGAATTCATTTTGCAAGCAAAGCTCTCATTATATAGATGGCAAAACATTTCAAAGAATTTCTTATTGACAGATATGCCATGGCAAACTTCCCTAAGTGCCATCCATATCTCCTAAATGCCATCTGCTAGCGTTTACAATTGAGCAAGCTAATTTGTTGCTTCAATTTTTAAATATTTGTATTATACATAACAATTTTGTGGTTTGTTGGATATGGTTAATGTTGTTGTCGAATAAGTGAATTGTTCGTTATATTTGAATCGTTTATGTGAAATAACTTTATATGTGTTTTTTATGGAATAATGGTGGTATATATTCGAAACTACTCTCATAGGAGTAATTCATCTAAACTTTAGTAACTTCAACATCAATTTCAGAATGAATGTGCCCTAAATAGTGAAGAGGTACGTAAATGCGATCCGATGCCATCGTCATGTGAGGAATACTCAGAATGGACCGAATGGTCAGCATGTAGTGCGACTTGTGGCGATGGTAAACAGACTCGACTCAGGAGTTGTACAAGTGAAGATAATTGCTCGCAGGAACTACAAGAGGAAAGGCATTGTGAACAGGTTAGGCATTTTTTTATCATCCTTTTTTTTGTCAGTTGTAAGTGTAGGCGCGTGAAAGTGCTCAAAAATTTGCATATTTATGGGGCATTTTAAGCCGATCAAGTCGCATCTTACAATCGCATAATTCCGAAAATTGAACCTTACATAGAAGATTAGTAAAACTGGTCGGAGTAGTTAAAAGTGGATAGAGTGCTGAGACATATTATTTATTTCTGCTTTATGAAAGCGATTATTGTTGCAAGCGAAACTATTAAACTTCATGTCGTGCTAGTCCCTCTATCGTGCTTTCCACATCTTAGTAAGAATTTACTGAGATGATTATACAACTGCGGAGACCTCCCATACCTCTGAGGTAATAATCGATAATGAGTTAAAGCATAAGACGAAAAAAAAAATGCATTTTTGCACGAGCAATGCACTTTGATATTTCTTGGCGTTTTTTTTTTGCAGGGCGAATGTCCATTATGGGGTGATTGGGCGGAATGGAGCGGATGTAGTGCATCTTGTGGAGGTGGACAACGAAGTCGGATACGCCAGTGTACTGAGAGAGACAAATGCGAAGGTGAAGGAACACAAATTGAAGCGTGCAATTCACAGGTAAGCACATAACTTCTTTCAGTGCCACCCGACTGACCGCATGCTGGACACACCACCTAATGCTTCTTCAGTGAGACAATATAGCACTAATAGCACGCTTCCAATCACCTGACCAGTACGGCTGTTCGTAGCAAACCTCATGCAGCAGTTTAAAAAAGTGCTCAATAGCTACCTGTTGAAGCTAAAATCTTTCATGAACAAACTATCGATTAGAAAAAGTAGTTTTAAACGGTTTCCAAGATTTACGGCAAAATACCTGAGGATCTATAAAGCGTTACCTCCTCTTTTGTAAAGTCTTACCTAGTGAAGCTTTCAGCAACATTGCGATTAATACTGTTCACTTAAGTATCAACATACCTTTTTTTCATTGTATTACATTGTTGACAGCCGTAGATTTGATTGTAAATGATGTGTGTGTGACATTTTTTATGCCATTTACCTTTGATGATCTTAGTTAAGGTTTAAGCGCCTTACAGCCATATTAAGTTAATATGCACACACAACTTTGCTTCATTGTGATATCTGTATTTTGCAAGAAGACGCAAATTCGCATCACATTCCTATAACAGATCACATCAAGAACGCTGAAATCTCATGAACTTTATGCGACTATACAAATGAAAGACAAAATAAAATTGACGTTTGCATATATATTTCTTTCTTCCTTTTTTTCTTTCACTTGAAAAAATTTCATTTTTCAAAGTACTCTTAATTTATATTATATTCAATTCAATTTCAAATTATAATTATTATTACAAGTTACAAGCTTTATTGAAAGCCGTTCATCTCGTAGAAAATTCATCAATGATGGTTGCCCAAAAAAAAGGGAAATGATAATAAACAAAAGCCACATTTTTTGCAACTGCTCTCGAGTTTCCGTTCATCTATAAAGCCGATAAGTGGGAATGTGCATTTTAGTGAAATTCTTACTCTTTTTCGTTGATTCCCTTTGATCACCTATGCAAATACTACTTTTCAAGTACTACTTTTCAATTATGCAATATATATGTAGTTTACCTTTAGTACAGAAAAATTTATAGCTCGTAGGAGATTTTTTTTTTGAAACACTTGAATGGGTAAAATGTAAGAAGGCTTGAGATTATTTCTATTTTTTAAGGTGATTTTAATTTTTCGAATATGCTGATTTTGATCTATTTCTTCTCTACCTAGACTGGGAATTGCAAGTTTTTTATTTTCTTATCTTCTGAACAGAAATTTTTTACTTTCAATACTAAAGCGTTCATTGATCTGATCTAATAAGTGCATTTACTATATCATCAGCAAAGTGCTTCTTTCGTTTTGGCAGTTTTTTTTGAAATCTTAATTCCACTTCAACTGCTTTATTTAAATCAGTGTACTAATGAGGTGGAAAAATGTTCCGCTACGACTAGCAATAAATGCGCTTTTGCACACACATAACAATGATTGCTGTCTTGCAGCTTTTACCTTTTAACTGCACCTTCTTGAATTTAAGTTCCAGTGATAGCTGCACTGAGTTAATTTGATGTAATCGCTTCACTTTCAGCATTACACACTTTTTTGTTCTTGTAACGTTAGTGTGAATTCAACGTTGCTCGCAAAATGCTTCAAATTATGCCTACCATAAATTTCGCTTCCCTCTTTTTTTTCCATCCAACACTGGTTTGTTTTTAGTGGGACGAAGTCATTCCTTTGAGATCACATCATTCAAACATTGTTCCATATTAAATAATGCTGCAATTGAGGTTATACGCCTAGGTTCACAAACTGCATGGACGTGAACTTTTCATATGGATGCTTGAGATCACTAACCAAGCCAAGTCAACTTATCGCCAAGAATTTCTAGATTTGGCAAAAAATGCGACCAAAACTTGTGGCTTTTCCAACTTTCTTCAAACCACCTCATTCCTTTAATAGACGCATCCTAGGAATATGATGCAAATGACAAATTTATGGGCTCTATGATTTTCCACTTAGGAATTCTAATTCGTTTAGAAAATATCACAATCGAGAAGTATAAGACACCGTTCATTTTAATGGATGCATGTACGCTATTACAACAATGTCATTAACTCATCACTTAAGCATTAAGAAACAAACATCTTCAATTTATTCAGTCGGTTGTTTTCTAGGGCAATGGCATAAGAATGCTGAATCCTTATCATGAGAAATTAAATACTGTCAGTTGGCTTTTTATCTGACAGCTGATAATTATGGTTGCTGTATTGACCACTCACAAGTGAAGGTGTGAAGTTGGTCAAAATTTTTGACTATATAATAGTTTCTTCCCAAAGGTTCGTGAACAACAATATAAACAACAAGAGGAAAGGAAATATCACTATTAAAAATTAGGCCTACGTCCCTGTTGTTGCTCGTTGTCGATTGAGTCGCCGTTCGTTGTCCGCTGTCTGTCGTAGTCAGCTCTCTGAATTGACGCGTTCCTGATCCACCGTCGATCTGTCTCTTATCCACTGGTGTCGATCCAACCGCGCAAGAATATCCTCTTGACGTTGATGGTTCGTCTTACAATACAAATATCAGATTCTGCTGTGCAACGAATGACCTCAAACTTGGGACCTTTATTATCACGTTTAGACAATAAAAACGCGAAGAAGTAACGATTAATGTTTCCACTATATGCATAATAGGAATTCAATGATATTCAACAAGTAACCATTTACAACGAAACACATACAATCAAGTCAAAGCCGAAAAAATCCGAGACAGTCTATAACCTTACCGCCCACTAAAGATACGTTTACTTTATTTAGTCAGTATGGGGTTCAGAGATGCTTACCATGGGATAAATCAAGAATTCGAAGCTCGAGTGTTATTCTATAGCATTAAAGTTTGACTGAAAGGCACGCTTAATCTAGACACGGACGAAAGGGCAAAAGAAAGAAATCGTCGAAGTCAAACGTCGGAGTCGCAACTCCGATCGAAGTCATTGTGTTGCCGAATATGTAGCCTTCTTGTTAACACCTTCGATGTTGGCCTGCCTCTTCTATGATTGGTTTTGCTAATTTGCGCTCATCATATGTGATTAGTCCGAATCTTTGTTTGCTTTCACCCCATCATTAGCAAATGCGGCATTAAATCAACTTCATTTTGTTTACTCATTCGCGCATAACTTTTCTGACGCGTTATTTATTGCCTTTAAGGAGTTTAAAGGCAAAGCCCTAACAGTCTTTGTGCCCTTGCTCGTACATGAATGATAGCACTACCTGATTCAACAACCTCAACCTCTTTTAGTTTTGTGCCTTCATACAGTTTGAAGACAATCACTGACCTCTTCTTGGTACCATTTTTCGCGCGCATCGCGACAGTTGCCACCAACTCAACACATCTATGCACGCTTCTGCATTCATTTCTCCACACTCTTCTGCACAGATTTGGACACTCCATGCTTTCGGTCGCGTGCTGGTGGAGACCTTGAGATTTCTGTGAGATTTTCTTCCGGCGGTACACGAGTAAATGCATCACCTTTCTGCAGTTTGTTAGCGTCAGCATTGAAAGAGTGACTGCGAAATTGTGCAAATTTGCCACTGTAAAACAGACGCCCTGAGCTATCAATATGGGGTCAGTTGGCCACAAGTTCTAGAATCGATTTTTTTTTGGGGGGGGGGGGGTAGGTAGGGGAAAGATAAGATATATTTACGTCTTCAGGGCAGAAAGTGTAGGTATAAGACGTTCGTATAGAACTTCCACAATTGCACAGATTTTCATGTGAAGCATTAATCGCGGCGAAGAGAATCTTCGCGAGGAAGGCGCCAATCTGTGCGTTTCCCTCTGATATAAGTGAACAAAATTGTGATCACTGACAACTCAGAAAAAAAAATGAGTGAAAAATTTGCAAGACTATAATTGCACTAACACGAGAACACTACCATTTATATAAATGCTGTTGCTTTTGTGGAGAACATTTTCGCATGCCATTTACATGCAAATTTCTTTTCGAGTGGAAATTTATTTAGGCCTTATTTGCTCTTATTAATGCGATATTTTTGCTGCATTTATGAGATATAATGCATTGGCCTCGATTTGCATCTATTCTCATCGAGATGGAATTTTTTCTTTTCCTTCTAATAATTCCTTGCATAATTTTTTCATAGCCTCAATTTTGCATATGATGCAGAACAATCGTTTTTATGAAAGAAAACAATTCTTTTTGTTAGATAATTTTTCGTTCTATTTATTCATTATTTATTATTCATTATTTATTACTCGAACAATTTTATTTTCCCCTCGAGAAAAGTTATTTTTTCCGAGAAATTTTGTTTTAATACGAGGTGATTTCTTCGCTGAAACTATTAAATTTCAGCCGAATCAATGATATTTGATTCGTCGAAATGAAATAAAATTTTCTTCAAAATTGTAATAATTTTTCAAATATCGATATGTTTTATATCGAAGCAGATTTATCTCATAAAAAGTTATATCGTCTAACAAAAGAGTCGTTTTATTTGGGTACTTAAAATATTTTAATTTATTTTCATATCGGTCCGTTGTCATAATGTTACGAGAGTTTTGCGGTTGGTGTGAAAGGCCTATTATTGCTTTCCATCCCCTCTCCTTTCAACCTCCCCCCCCCCCCCCCCGAAAAAATCAACCACAATAGGAGTGAAAGTTCAAAGTTGGCTGGAAAATCAATTATCCTGAAGCCTTTCATCCGAGGGAAAATTCAAAAAACCGACGTTGAATATTTCTTTGAAAGTGAGTGATTTTTTGGAATATTTCCAAATTTCTACCAAATCAAAACATTTCTTTCACCGACTATTCAAAAAATATCGCTATCTAGTATTCTTTTCTGCTCATAAAATATTATAAAAACGCTTACAATGATATGTTGTGATAAGCAAAAGCATCGATCAATGATGCCCTTAGGAATGTGTAATTGAATCGTGGGGCGATTGGCTACCATGCTCAGTATCGTGTGGTTCTGGATTTCAACTACGCGAACGTTTATGCAATGGAGTATTATGCGATAATGGTCGAAAACAAGCGCGAACATGCAATCGTCAGGTGTTTTTTTTTTTAAATCGCTATTCAACTAATTTAAATTTTTTTATCTTTTGAAAAACAATTAATTTAAGTTGGATTGATAATTGAATAATTTTTTGCTCTCATAACTCGAATGTTATTTGCGTTATTCTCTGGTGTATTTTCTCATAGCACCCATATACCTACAGATGGTATTGTGGGAGTTGCAAAGGGATACGATAGAGATGGTATTATGAGAGTTGGAAAGCGATACTGTAGAGATGATGTTGCGACAACTGCAAAAGATCCAGTAAGGATGGTGCTGTGAGAGCTCGAAAAAGGTAGTATAAGGGAGTGCAATATATGAATGAAGCAGAGTGCACGACTCAATATATAGATGAAGTTAAGATGCTTTGTTCATTCTCAGCTATTTCGTGCCTCTCTTACAATTACAGTTTGCTGACATTTTGAGGAAATTGTGTTTTTCCTTTTCAGCGGATCCACGATGCGACTATTTTCCGTCTAGCCATTCTTCTGCTTCGTCCCTCGCTTTATCCCCGCCTCCCCCCTCCCTCCGTATTCGACAATATTTTAGAAAAGCAGTTTGTAGTATTCATGTTTAGAGAGGAAAAGGATATTGCCGTGGAGGAGGGAGGGAGTGGGTGGGAGGGGCGATAGGTTGAAAGGGTTGTTTCATTTCGTTTCTTACTAAGGAGCTGTTTCCATCCAACGTCACAGTGATCGTAATTTTTGTAAGAGCAGTATATATGCAAAAAAATTTCTTAATTTCAAGCGGTATGCTAATTTGCATGTTCATATTTTTAGTAATAATCAATCATAATTAATCGTCGCATCTTTCTCGTTACAACTGAATTGTGACTATGCTTATTTCTATGTCTATGCGTTCATTTTTGCAGTAATTTAAGCATGCAAATAGAAGTTACAGAATTTTGGTGTATATTATACACTATACAACGACGTTTAGACTAACTTTTAAGTTGGTCGATTAGTCTCTCTCGATTGGAGTGAAAAATTTTTTAAATATTTGTTTTTGAAAAACCATTCAATTGTATTTCATATCGGCTGCATTTCAAATGGCGATTCTTTTGCAGATTTATCTGAACGGTCCGTCCAGTTAAAAGATGAATACACTCTTGTGTGTGTTTAATGATCTATTGATAGCTTTATGAAAGCAGTAGATTTAACGAGCAACTTGCAAAAGCGCGTATCGTGTGGGCTCTCCTAATGCGTTTTTCTGCTTTTTGTTTGGCAATCTCAGAAAGAAATCAGGATTATCTCTTCTATATTTGCAATTTTTCTTATACAATTCTGACATTGCATTGTGAAAATGCTGAATACATCTTTTCTCTTTGCTATTTTTGCAATTTTATGCAATATAGAATTTGCGTTGCAGGATTGCTTGGCCGAAGAAAGGGCCTTTTTATGGGGAGAATGGTCAGACTGGCTTCCATGTTCGGAAACTTGTGGAGAGGGTATTCAGATTCGGATGAGAAAATGCATCACAGGTTTGTTGCATTGCTTATCAACCTTATCAGGCAATTGCTTGCAGGAGATTAATTGCTACTTCTTAACAGCCTATGGATTTTCATTTTTTAAGCGTACTGTTTCTACCTGGTTTGCAATTCTATCTGTAAATGAAGGTGCATCTGCAAGCTCGCTTGCAATGGTTTGCAACATGAGTCTGCGCGTTTGTCTGTATGCGTTTCCATCTGTCTGCCCCATAGTCTCATTGCGGGAAGAGCTAAAGCCAGAATTGCCCAACTTGTTGGGTGAAGTCGACGTCATACCAACAGCCCCATTCCTGCATTCCATAATCTGCTAAAGCTTCCGCCAGTTAAGGAAGGAGGTATCAAATGTTGTCGGAGCGGTCGAAGAACAAAGGCATCGTTAAATGAAGAACCGAGAAATGCTCTTGTAATATTGTTGTAAGGGCGAACAATATCTCGATTACTTCTCCTGCTTTTCTCGTTTAAATGCCATTTGCGCCATTTTTCTCAGGTAAACCAATTTTTTCGAAAAATATTGGATGCTAACAGTCTTCTATAGGTAAAATGACAGCTCCATGTGCCGTCTTAAAAAGAAAGACATTCGTTGATGGTACTAGAAGTGTGCTCATTTTAGGTAATTGCCCGGATTCAGATCGATCAACCGATCAGCGTCGTTGCGTTTTGAGGCCTTGCCCACAATGGTCCGCTTGGGGCGAATGGTCATTATGCGGAACTTGTGATGCAGGCGAGACACGCCGAAGAGAACGAACATGTGACATTGGTCTTATACGTGCCGGAGACTCAAACCTGGAATGTGTTGGTAGGTGTTCCATGCTGTATTTAGGAATAGCAATTATGTTGAAAAGGAAATTCGATTGGGATCAGGGACACTAAACTAATCGACTGAGACGTTGAAGTTGGGTGAAGTCCACGCCATACCAACAACTAAACTTGTTGGGTGAAGTCGACGCCATACCAACAACCCCATTCCCGCATTCCATAATCTGCTAAAGCCTCCGTCAGTTAGTTATCGGAGTACCTGAAAGGTAAAATCCACACTCCGTGGTTTTTTTGGATTATTATGCATAATGACTAATGCGTAACCACATTTTTCGTTTAGACGTGGTGGGTTTCTGTATCTTGCCTTAGGGCGCTTCATTTATCTATGCTTGAAATATCACTATTGAATGTATATCACATGCGATCAAGTGTAATTAAAATTTTTTACTACAAACGCCATTGTTTTATGAGATGCTTCATAGATCCCTTGCAAAATATAAATTTTAATATGAGCGTATATTATAGGTCCTTCACAAGAGACAGAATCTTGTGAAACAATATGCAATATTGTTGCTCGTGGCGTTAAAATACAAAATGTGGGAAAATCATCCGAAACTGAAAATATAGCGATGAGTACGCCGAACACCATCGAAATAACCCTTTCACGTGGCGTCTACGATAACTGGCAAGCATGGCAACCATGTACCGTATCATGTGGTGGAGGTACTAGACATAGGTAATGTTACCTATCATTCATATCTTATTTCAATGCAATAACGCTTGTTTCATCGCTGAAACAACGTGTATTTTATTGCAGTACAACCAGAACCAACGTTAACTTTCCGTTTCACAATATTGTATTTCGCTAAGATTAGTCAAGTAGAACACATAGATAAAAATGTCAATTAAATAAAAATCAATAAACGTTCCACGAAGATAGTTCAAAGGATTGATTGCTAAAATGAATTCCACCTAGGAAAAAGTATAAAATCGCAAAAACTATGAAGGTAAGTAAATATATTTAAAAGTGCTTTATTGTTTGTGTGTTTCTGACAGTTTGCATTCACATTATTGGTAATATCGTAGTTATATGACCTATGCATACATGTCAGTCTCTCGGAAGATTTTCATTCGTTGTTGAAGTCACAGTTAGGAACAAATCTAGCGAATATAATATAAGCTTTGAGGTAATCTCTTAGGTAAATGCTACGGTTAATCCATCAGTCAAGAATATGCAAATTGCAAACGCTAAATTTTACATTTTCTAATTGCTGTTTGATTATAAAAAACGTATATTTTCTAAAAAATTTCTGAATCCTCTCAGTTATGATTGCTTCATTATTTGATTGCAAATACAAAAGCTACAACTGTTCTTCCGGCATTTTTTTTTTTTGATTTATTTTCCACGAAAAACACTTCCAATTTGTAAGCACAAGAATTATGCATAAGAATTAATTATGAGAAGATTTCATGATATACACATATTTGCGTTCTATTCACTTTAAAAACGATTTAATAATTTGGTATGAATTAATAATTGAAATTGTCAACAGTTTGTTGCGGCATTTGAATATTTTTAGCTTCGTTCATAGTCAACGAACCGTTGCGAAACGCATAGGCGAATCAACTTGTGATACATGTTATACCCACAAAATCTCATTACTTTCATTTTTAATGATTCCAGCACTGAAAGCACTTCAATGGCAAACAAATAGGCACGCATATGCGTACGCTCAGGTACATTCAAACATATCGTTGTTATGATATAATATAAAACTGAAATTTTCCACTTGAATATCTAATTAATCAATTCCTGGATTATAGAGTTCGAACGTGTCGTAATGGAGATGATTGTTCCCATGATGGATCTGCTATCGAAATTGAAGTATGTCATGAGCAAAATTGTGGAGAAGGTAAGAATTTTAAGAAAACATTTTTTTTTTTGCATTCTCTTTTTATGGAATACAAAATTTGTGACTTTAATTTATGCAATAAATATGAATCTTGCTAATAGCCTTAGGGCATTTGTTTTCGTTCTTTATACACGAAATGTTCACCATGAAATTTTTCCACTGATTTATTAAACAATATTAGAATGCCGAATCCGTTGTGATGGATGGTATCATTTTGAAAGATTTTCTTAAGGTATTCGTCTTACAAGTTGGGTTTCTCCACCTCTCGCCTCTGAAAGGTTTCGAGTTTTCCGGGTCAAAAATTGAAATTCTTTGACTATACGTCAATCTCCGAATTAGGTCGATAATTAATCATCCACGAAGAAACTTCCTTTCAGAATCACGGCTACAATCAAATTCCTAAAAACTTTTTACCAAAAAGAGATATTCGCATACAATTCTTAGAATTTGAATGGAACAATAGTTATTACACTCGCATATTTTAAGTAACGTTCTTACGTTCTTATGAGGAAGTGTGGAACACTTAGTGACAATAATTTCATGCATAAATTATAATATTTCGATGAATAAAATGACTTTTTAAATAAAACTATCTGAGTTAAGCAAATAAAATTTCATTCAGTGTCGATGTGGGCTGAATGGGGTCAATGGACGTCATGTTCGACATCTTGTGGTGATGGTCGACAATCTCGTCATCGTAAATGTAAAGCTGCGTTCGTATTCCTCTGTGATGGTTTCAGTTATGAGCAACGTCCATGTCGAAATCCTCCTTGTCTCATTTTACCGGAAAGAACGCTACCCGTTGTTGCTGGGCAAAGTTAGTCGCTTAGATATATCTTTCTCATATGATCTCTTGAATTTAATTAATTTTCAGTATGGAAAAAAAAAGTTACTTTTAATGATAGTTTACTTTTAGTATTAAGCTGATTTTTTCGATAATATCGACCCATTGGAACACTCGTTGCCTTATCTACTTTTTTTTCATGTGACACTTAAATTAGGCTTGTATTTTTTTCGTTAGAGGATGCTTTATAACTGTCGAAATCATCCTTATAAAGCTGGTTTTCAATTTTAGCCTTCTTTAGAGATAATGGAGTCATAAACTCGAATCCAAAGTTTTTTTAGTGGGATGCAGCAATATATATAGTTTTAGAACCGAGGTGGAGTGAGTGGAGCGCATGGTCACAATGCAGTTGCTTCACGATGAATCAATTTCGTAGGCGTTATTGTGAGATTTTCGATCCTGCTATTCAGGGATTCTGCACGGGATCGATTATTGAACAAAGGCCTTGTGTTCCAACATCATGTTGTAAGAATGTTCATTATCGCTTTTCTACGATTTTTTCTTCTCATTTTTGTCCGGCAAATTAATCTGTGTGGAATATTTTCTTCAGTGAATAATCGCTGTTAGTGACTCAAGTGTATGGGTTTTCACGAGTTCCCTTATTGTGGAAATTTTGTTTCGCGTTGAACCAACAGCAAATAGTAGCGAATTCTACCCCTCAAAGATGGTTTTACAGTCTGCTCTTAGTGATTTTCATTGGATTAATCGACCAATCTCCTTCTCACAGTACCTTTGGAGAAAAATTGTTTCAAAAACATTTACTAGAACTGATTCTTCGACACAACGTTTTTTTGCTGTCTATTAGAATTTAGTATCGGAGAATGGCGAATGGTCAGAGTGGAACGCATGGAGTAGATGTTCTCGAGATTGTGGATCGAATGGTCATCAGGTTCGCAATAGAATGTGCTCGAATCCTGTTCCATCTAATAGGTTTCTTTTGAATTATTTCTCTCTTCCTACTTTCCTTTGATTATTGAGTATTGTTTTTCTTGGGGCTGTGCGTATTTTCTACAGCCATTTCTAAATAGCACTCCATTTTGAATAAGCGCCTTACTTACTATCTCTTACTCTCTCTTCTTCATAAGTTCCTCTAAGAATAGGAGCAATTTTTAGTGCTAATGCTGCTCATCAAGGACATCTAAAGGGTGGTCCTGTTTTCTCATTCCCAAATAAGTTCGCCGCTGTTTAAACTTCCGGAAATGTCCAAACTACGGCCCTATTCAAAATAATATATATTTCTGAGAAAAAAGAACAGTAGTCATCTGAGGTTCATTATATATACGGCGTTTCAGTGGATTTATTTCATGCATATTTCAGAAATTCTCCCTCTTTAGCAACAAGTTCTGATAGCTTACACTGACCATAAAGTACACTTTAATGTTGCTAGCAAAACTTGTAATATTTTCACGTGAAAACGGCGTTGATCAATATATTGTTAGCGATTTCATAAATTTTTGATTCCTCGCTATCATTTAATGCACAGTCATGATCTTTTATGCAATGTCTTGAACCATTTTGCTTAAGCATAACTAAAAAAGCACATTAAGCGCTTTTTGTCATTCGATTCTTGAGTGTTTTCTTACTACTTGGCCGTAAAGGATATTGTTCAGATTTATACTTCGTTATTACGTTTTTATATCCAGTGCCGCCTTCATAGAATTTCCCATCGTCTTCTTTATTCCTCACTTATCAGCTTCTACTTCTATGGTGTGAAAAAGTTTGTTTTGATATGATAACAAGGTTTTTTCTCAAAACCATTTTCATATATATATATATATATATATATATATATATATATATATATATATATATATATATATATATATATATATAGCATTGTATCTATTACTATAGAAGAATATTTAGGGGATCGTATTGTATCGGTTATTCATTTGATCAACGCGTATGTACACCGAATATCTCCTGTGTGGGAGCAGCAATTAATGGCGGTTGGAGCGAATGGACAGAATGGTCGGATTGCACGGATAATTGTGTTAATGGACACAAATCCAGGACAAGGTGTTAATTATAAATTTTACATTCATTTTATTTCATATACAAATGCACAATGTTGTACATTTTGTTAAGATTTGAAGTGGCAATTTTTTTCTGCGATTATCATAAGAGAAGATATATATGATAAGCATAAGAAGCATCCGGTACAATCCATCGGCCCTTATATCTTCATAAACTTAATGTTTTTTATGAATTTTACAGCTGTTTTATATGGATTGAGCCATCAAGAACTACATCGAACAATGTTAGGAAGGTTTTCAAATTATCAAATAAGTCATTTTTCATCGAAAAATCTATGACCGTTGTTGGACGTTTAGATTATCTGAATTTTTAAAAGATGAAATCGTCCCTAAGTAACGGCTTAGTCATTATCACTCCACTTCGCCTCATTCTAGCTGGAGGATGGTTAATCGCAAATTGTGGATTAATTTGAAGCTTAAACCTTAATAAGATCGAAAAATATCATAAGAGGAGAGAATCTTTCGCCTAGACACTTCTCTATCCTTCCCCTTCTTGTCTTCAGATCTCCAGTTGAGACCGCAGTTAGTCTTGAATACTGACAAGGGATAAACCTTATCTGTTATCAAAAATAACCGATATTTCATCGGCTTCTAGATTCTGTTCAAATCCAGCACCTGCCAATGGTGGTGCACCGTGTTTTGGCTCCGACTTCGAACTTTTACCTTGCGGCGATCCTTCACTTTGCTTAAAATGTGAGTTTTCTTTCCATCCTTTTAATAAATTTTTTTTATTCGCTTTTATGTTCTTTGTTTTGTCCATTTATTCGCATTTATAATTTTACTTTGTCGTTTTAATTTGTCCATTTTTAATTCATCTGCATGAGGCATGATATTCATTACAACTTAAGTTCTTTTTTTTTTCACTACCAGCATCGCAATTTCCCCTTTCGTTGGATATGAGTATTCTCGGCGAACTAAAATAGATAAAGTACCATCATCGAAATTATACAATGAAAGATCTATGTAATTTTAGAGCATTTCTGAACAGAAGAGTGTACTTCGTAGTTCAACTATTTCGAAAAGAAGACGAGATCGGCACCTTACGGGTGTTTTAATATGCATAGTCTGCATAATGATGCATGCTTGACAGCACTCTTGCATGCTAGCATTGCACCAATTTCAGCAGTGAATGGTGGTTGGGCAGAATGGTCATCATGGACCGATTGTTCGGCACCTTGTGGTTTCGCATTCCAATCACGTCATCGATTATGCAATAAGCCAAAACCGGTTGCACGTGGTGAACCTTGTTATGGTCTAGCATATATGACGTCTATTTGCAGGACTGATTTTTGCAAAGGTATTTATTTACCTGCAATACTAAGATGTTCCGCTTTTTTTTTTGAAATTTTGCAACAGAGAACTCCCGAGCAGTACATCATATGCTTCTACGAATTCCTTCTAAAATTAAAGAACCATTTTTCTGGCGATGCTGTTTTTGGCAAACTTTCTGGCACTCACGCCTTGCTTTCGACTCGGGGAAGAGGGAGGGAGAGGAGGATAAAGAGCTAAGAAGCGCTGCTTTTTTTTGAAAGGGATCGCCCAGTTACGCGAAAAAAAAGCTGAATTCGTAATGACGTTATGCATTATATTTCACATTTGACTGAATTTTTCAACACTGTAAAGGGGGATATTTTTGCGAAAACTCACTGTTTGAATCTTATAGTTGATGAATAAAATGCTTTAATCCATCCCTACAATCAAATCATACCGTAAAAATTTGATTATGCAAAAGATGTAAGGTCAACTTCGATGCGCGAATACAATTTGAGCAATTTTTTCAAGTCGTCTATAATTCATTAGCCTAGATAAACCTCAAAAGTTTACCTCATCGAAAGGTATTTAAGGATCTGTTGATGGACAGTGGTCATCGTGGAGCGAATGGACATCATGTGTCGCAAATTGTGGCATCGGATCGAAAACAAGGTGCAATATGTGAAACGCATTAGATAAGAAACTACTATAGGCAAAAGAAAAAATCACCCATAGTGTTGCATTTATCATCATCTAAAATATCTTTTCTTTTTGATACTATTGGAAGAATATTTGATTTACTGAATTTTAAAATCACTTCTATCAAGTTGGTTACTCTAGGTGTTACTACAACTTATTCGTTTGCAAGTGCATGGCTTTTTGAGTCCGATTGCATGCTTTATCACATTTTGCTCTGCTTTATTTCTCATGTCGACCCACTTGAAAATATACCGCCTCGAATATTGACATCAATGGACACTTAATAATTCTTTTGAATGATTTCAGCATTTTTTTTTCTTGTGTATTTCTAGAACGCATCACTCAATATTGTCTCTTTTTATGTGCACTTTACATTTTTTTTAAATGTCATCGTATTGTTTATGATCTAAATATATCTATACAGGTGATTTGCTTCGAAAACTTTTTTTTCATCATGTGAAGATCCTCGTTTTGTCCGCTCTTCCTTTTTTTCGGATTTTTTCTTTGTGTTTTACATTTAGGACGTAGCGTTCCCATTAGTCCAAGTATCAGGTAAATAGTAAGTTTGTCATTTAGAATTGTTGACTTTGAGCAATGGATTCGTTTCACCGATTAAGTAATAATATTCATACTTGAACATTCATTTATAAGCCCTGCTTAGATAATTGTGTATACGGTGCCTTCTTGGAACTTTATGCGTACATATGAAGAAAAGAAATATACAGAATTACAAAACTTTGAAGCTGTTTTAGTAAGTTCAGGCTTGTTAACTAATTCGATCCACCGTTATAAATAGTAGGATAGTTTTTAAAAAAAGATTCCATCTTATCGTAAAATATTTATTGCTTAAATGATTTGTATTATTTAAATGTATCATTGTTATTGCTCTTTATATATGTGGAAAAGTTCACGAAAAACAAGAGCTAAAATTTTCTGAGACTATTTACTGCTGAATCATTTATGTCGTAGTTGGATTTTCCAACTGATAGTATCGTATGCTTCGACAGTCGAATTTTACTACTTTTTTCTCAGTTTCTTAAAAGACAATTTCGAATTTTTTTTCAAACTCATTTTTTTTTCATTTAAAAAAAACATAAAAAACAATATTTTCTATTATTCTTCATACTGATATAACCTTTTTTTCATCAAGAAGATAGCAATAAAGTAATAGAGAAGTGAAATATCATAAAATAAATTGCAGGAAACGAACATGCACATCTCCATCACCTTCGAATGGTGGCTATCCGTGTTTCGGACGTTCATCAGAGGCTTCTGAATGCAAACCAGAAACTATTGATTCCGATGGCAATGCTATATGTTCGACAGCAATCGCAAATGCACGATTATTAGAAGCGGATGAGCTGAACTTATTACCTGTTAGGTAGAATTATTAATGATGATCTTTTAAATCAGGAATTTTTCCTCCTTAATTTTCTATGGGATTCATTGAAACTAGGAAACGGATGAATGCTAAGTCAAAATTCTTAGAAGAAACACAAATCGATGCATCGATGAGGAATGCTTTTTAATGTCACCATGAAGGTTAGAAATGCAAATGACATTTATGCAAAATCAAATACTATTCTAGCTAGTTGTTGTTTAGTTATTCTCAGATACGAACAATTGTTTGGCACATATTTATTGCTCATTTATGACTAATTTACTAGGAAGTATGTTCCGTTTGACCTTATGGATCTATCGAGTTAGGTGAATTTATTTTCCTACAAAGAAAAGGTTTTGATCAAGTTTTCAATGAAATCATTTCAAAAAATAAAAAAAAAATTTCATTCATTGATTTTGCGTTATTAAAGTTTTTTTTTTCGTCAAAGCTCAATACATTTTTATTAGCCAAAAATTTTATGCCTACATATTGTCCGTTGAATTTTTTTTTTCTCACATATTTTCGAATTTTTTCATTAAAGATCTCCAATAATTATTTGTTTAATTGTACTATTTTTTTTAGTTATTTTTTATAAAGTCGATTTATTTATTTTTATTATATTTTTTTTTATTTCTTATGTGTCTTTAACATTTTTACTTCATCATTTATTGAAGCTCTTGATTATAAGTCTTATCTTTTCGAGAGATATTTAGCTTATTTGCAATTTTTAATAAAAATTTCAATTCTTTTAATTGAGTTAAACCGCTATTCTATGAATATTTTTGTAGTTTTATGAATACTGCTACAGTTTTATGAATATTTCTGCAGTTTCATAAGCACTGCTGCAATTTTATGAAAAAAAAAATGCATAAGAAAACGAGAAATTCTTGAGAGCTTCATCAATGCTCAACGAATGCGATATACTTGTGAAGTTGATAATGATGTGTATAACATTTTCAAATATCTACGCATAAGTATACATTGTAGTATTGCAGAGGTCTTTCTTTTGCTTTTTAAAGAAAAAAAAAACTTTCTGCCAATATGATTTCTTTTTTTTTTGTATCGATTGTCTTTCAATTTGTATGCAATAATATTGGTTGTTTTATAATAGAGCGCAAAAAAAGCGCACATTTGATAAACGTTATAGTTGTATATTCATTCAAATACCTACAAACCGGAACTCAATATGTGAACTCTCATAGGTTTCCGGAAATTTTCCATCTTTCTTGTAACGTCATATGACCGTGACCGGAAAAAATTTTCTCATCAGATGTGCTGCTGTTCCATAGCATATTGCATTTTCTATAGAAGATGCTATATCTATATTTTCTATGGCGGTAGCACGTTTGCACGAAAGTAAACAAAGTTTGCACGATCAGAAAGTCCGTCTTTAAAAACTCATTTGCGATCCTATTCTCAGTTAGAGCAGTGCTGAATGGCTTTCTTGATGATAGAGATGAAGACGATTAGGTTTCACAGGTATCACTCAACCCTCGTAAATCACCAACGTTGCGTTACATGTTATACCTCTCTGTTATCAAGAGGTATTCCTCTCCTTGTTAAATATACCTTACTCTCTCTGGAACAGGAGCACAACGCCATTTTCGTTTCTAGATTACTCTCAAGGGCGTTTGCCTATCCGTTTAAACTTGCTTAATACATAGTGGTGGAATTTGATGAGCGCATTTTTACGCCATAGGCTGACCTCTTATGTCCAACCTTGTTCGTGGAGGAGGACCTCCTAGACCTTCGTATGAAATTCTTGCAGTTCGATACTCATAACTTTTCAGAACTTCGTCTCAGCTTTGTGATGAGTCACTGGCGCTTTGCATGAAGTCTAGTCCGTATAGTTTCATAGCGGGATCCGTATGGTTTCCTAGCGGGATCAGTGCAACCTTCAAGGATCTGTCCAACTTTCTAGCGATCTCTGCAACAATGTGAAAAAAATTACAAAAAAAAATTCATCGTTAATATTTTACTGCGTTTTTAAGGTAACAATTTTTGATGATTTGCACCTGATAAAATTGAACAAATTGAGAAAAACCTCTCAATTTTGCACCTAGAGAATTGCACAGAGGAAGCAGGAGCTTCTAGGTTTGTGAATCGCAGTCAACTGTATTCGATGACGTCTTCATCCATACTGGTGTATTCGGCGACAAACGTTCGGTGAAGCACGATGAGACAATTAGAAAGCAAATTATTAGTGCTTCGAAAAATTTTTGGGGACAGAAGAGTGAAGATAACATACATTTGTATGTGTCCGTGTGTCCATCTGACTTAAAGTCGACATCTGGAGAGCGAAAAGTTTGCCCGGTTTGCGTGAACTGAACTCGGTGTCAATGGTGAAATGTGGGGTCTCATCGTAACTCGCAATTACCTCTTGTTAGTCTCCAAAAAGTGAAATGAGATTTATTCCTTCTTACAATGAGATGAAATAAGGAAGTGTCGCCATTGAACTGCGTGTTATTGTTGCATTTGCAAGTTCCCATTCCTCGGAATGTTTTCCAGTTGAAATGGTTCAATTAAGAAGAGGGGGCGGGGGTAATTCTAGAACGACCTGATTTTTTTCTTGCAACGTCAGCTGTTTATTTGCCATCTCTCTGAACCTGTTTGACTGCATATGGACGAATTTTTTTTTTTGTTGTAAAATATCGGCAGTGAACTCGTTCAACATCACTCTCTCATTTTCCGCTGTTTTTTGATTTCCGGTAGATACGGGTGTCCTTTTTTGCAACCACCTGTTGTTTCTCTACTGACACCTATGCGTCACGCTTTCCTTCAGCTATCTTGTTCGAACACATTGTCTGATGGAATTTCCTCATGTTCTTGACGGAACTCTTTCGAAGATTTTTTTTAGCTCATGAAGCCAACATCCGCTTTTTGACATCCCTCACAGAGACATGACATCATAGTGGCCTTGCGATGGGACTGATTTCAAAAGATCCCTCGCCAGGGATGGTGATTAACTCTGGATACTATTTCTTATCCCTCAAAAGTACTAATAGCAAGTGGCGAACGGCCTGGAACTGATCTTGAAGTGAGGCTTATAGGCGAGCTGGTCCGCCAGAGTAGCTCCCCGAAATATCCGATTCCGAAAATTCATTGTTGAAATATGGACTAATCTACACGGAAGGATGGATGCGATTTCTGCAACGTATGCCGTTTAACATAAAAAATTAGCGTTGTCTAATTAACAGCATACTTAAAGCAACAGCACACTTCTTAGGAATTCCATTTTCCTTCTATTTCCACCAGTATGTCATGATTTCTGTGGCGGAGTACTCTTTGGACCATACCACCAGTTAAACGGAGAAAGAAGCGAACCGGAATGAAGTAATGTGCCTTACTCTTTGATGTGCTGATTGCTTCTTCAAAGGCTTCCGTTCATTTGACTCATAATAGGGTTGAAGCTCGCAAAGCCGACGTGTGTTGGCATCCCTCCGGAAACATCGAAGTAAATTTTGGATTTTGAATTCACCCTAAGCCACTTATAATAAGAAAAAAATTTTTGGACATAATAGTTTCAACGAAGGAATATATAAATATTGCGTCATTCGTAGCGTATTTTGCAGTCAGATTCCTAGATTTCGTTGTTTATTTGTTTGAATCTGGCAAATCTTAATTCCAGGTGGGTCTGCCTTGTGGATATTTTATCCGCAAAAGCGAGGCTCGTGAAGGAAGTTGGAGGAAAAGAAACCACCTGGAGTCCTATATCTTCGATTAGAGAGAAATTCTTCATTTAATGCGCTTATTTTTTCATTTGAACGTATATCACGGCGGTTTTCATATCTATGCTAATATATGTTTTGTTATTTTATATATTTATCGATTTGTTTCAGCTGGGAAAGCACCGAAGACAGAATTTAGTAAAATTTGACCAGCATAATCAGCACGTATATTAATGTGACCATATTGTACCAACCTTCACATTAGTCCATCACTTTTGAAAGAAACAAAAGTGCGAATATTTATCCATACCACAAAATTCACATGGATTTCAAGGGGCTGGTTGGATGTTCCTTAAACCTATCAAATCAAGGAATGAATCTTTAGAAACTTAATTCTAGAATCATCAGTTAGGCGGCATTATTATGCTTGTTTCTATATTTGTCGGCTTTTTTTTCCCCCCGAAACCTTAAGATACATATTGCACTAGGAATGCTGGCTGATGCAATTCTCGATTTATTTCTATTGAAAGCATTTCGACAACAACTAGCGAAATAATTTCGAGTAGAAAATTGATCGTTTATAAATAATGAAATTATTTTTGAAAGTTTTTGTTCAACGATTCTATTTATTTCATTTGTTTGTGCGACCGGGTGGGGAGCTACTCGATGACCTGTTGAACACAACAGCTGAACTCTCAAGCAAGACCGTGGCCTATTTATACCTTCGGCTACGGCCCTGAGGCATGGGGGGTCAAATACACACGGGGGAGATAACATATCAAGATCAACAACTGTGAGCCTATAACTTATTACATAATGAAGGTCACAACGATAACAGCGATCATAAAACTGATTAGATCACAACAGACCACTTTTAAGTAGATCACTCGTTAACAGTTTGTATCATTCGATTTCTTTGAAATAAAAGAAAAAAAGAGGAAAAAAAGACCGAGAAAAAAATTGAAAGGTGCATATATAAACGCAACTCTCATAGAGATGATTCTCTTTACTTTTTTTTTAAATCAATAAAGGTACTAAAATCAATAAATCAATAAATCAATAAATCAATAAAGGAACTGTACTAAAATTTGCGAAGGGCATAAATATGAGGTGGAAAAAATACGAACACAATTAGACAAATGAAATGAAATGAAATTTATTCCGTTATATATTTACATTAGCGCTAAAATAATATAATGATAACGAGTACTGAAATACTTCCAATAAGAAGGCAACATGGGGCATTTTTTTTCCTATAGGATGGACATCGGCTTTCTTCGATTACTTCAAACCACCTAGTGGGAGCGTTTTTTTTTGATAATCTAATCGAACAATAAATTGTAAATTTAATAATCGAACATGGATAACAATTTAATTTTTTTTGATAATCGAACAATAAATTAATTTAATGGATAACAATTTAATTTTATCGGGAGAAATGGATGAGAAATTCGAGGATTCTTCTCGCCGTCAATGTTTTGATTACATGAATTAATCTTGATTATCATCTCCCCTCTTTTGTAGAACGAAAATTTGCCGCATGATAGAAGAGTAAGTAAAAAAAAAACTTAATTCAAGTCCCTTCCACAGAAATTTCAACTTCGACGTCCAACTTTGAGCGATAAACTTTCCCACAAAGAACAATTTATCTCGTTGTGATACAAAAATTATGGGGAAATTGAAAGAAGTTAACATAAATATCCGAGAAGTGATGAGATAAAAAGTAACAAACAAATGCACACACATAAAGAATGCAATAATTCCCAATAAGTATCTGTAATTCGGCTATGGAGGAAATCGATAAATCGATAAAATTAATCCTAGAATTGAATATCTCTATTCTTGTGTTTTCATGTTCACTTATGCTAGTACAAGAATTCTTTATATAGAGCATTTTAGGTGAAACAGGCGCCAAGAGTATCAGATACATATGTGAAGGATGGCGATTCGTAGGTGAAATCGAATAATATAGTTTCGACTACTCGCTCGTCTCTAATCTTTTCCTCGTACAGTTTCCCCAATTCAATGCCAGCTTGCAGTATTTTACCGTTCAGGTCCATATTAGTTTATTAATTCAATTAACACTTTTGAGTCTATTATTTATTACTGATTTAAGACTTAAAAAACAAACAATAGCAACAATTACAAATAAAAGAAATAAAACTTAGGCGGTGATTCAATTGATGCACCGATTTCATACAACAATTTCATCTCGATAATTAAAATAACTCTGAAATTTTCATTTCCATTAACTCATTTCTAAAATCATTTAAAATGATTCCTCTCTCCTATACTTATCGAGAAATTTCGAGAAATATTGCATTAAACGGCTAAACGAAAATATTAAAAAAAAAACAGATAAACAATAGAATTAATTATATATTAGAAATTGAAAAACGCGCCCAACATAAGAATTAGTATTCATATCAAAATTGAAATATCCAAAGGAATAAAATTGAAATTAAAAAGAAGAAAATAAAATAAATATAATAAAAAGTAGGAAAATAAACTTACAAATTAATCTGCTAAGCATATAATTCAATGCGTTTTGAAAATGTATAATAATAGGCAAGCAACATTCAGTGGAAAATAATACAGCTATGGCAAGAATTAAAATGGCAATATTTCAAATATGAAAGAATTTTTTATGAGAGCGAAAAAAAAAACGTTGAAAAATCGATAAACGTTTAATTGAAACGATTCGTTAAATTATTCGAAGAATTTGAAAAAAATTCGAAATCGTTCGAAGAAATATTTCGTTTACGAAAAAAAAAGTTAATAAAAATATCACCTCAAATGATCCTAATAATAACTATTAGCAATAAAAATTATAATAATAAATAAAACAAAATAAAAAAAATAAATAAAATATCAAAAATTTTTCAAAAAATAGAAATAAATGTTTTTTTAAGCGCTCTTTTTTGACTGGCAAATAATTGTACGATAATAAATGAGAAAATATTTACATCAATGCCAACAATAAATATTACTACTATATTATAGCTATATGTTTACAATCTTGGTTCTAAATATAAATGTATAGCTCTTATTCCGGTTTTTCTTGTTCACTTAATGCATGCAAAAAAACCACTTTTGCAATATATAACAATCACAATCTATTCGTCGCCGCACTGCTCTCTTTACCATTTCCGTCATCTCTACCATATATAGCCCCACCCATGCCTCTAATGAATTTCTGTCTGCAGCTGATTTGAACATATAATATATATTCCCATCTTATTGACTACAAAATAAATAAATAAATAAATGCGGGAAGAAATAGGAATAAGAGCGATTTTTTTCTTGTTAAGCATCACTACTTATCAGATCTTTTAGAGCGTTTGTTAGTGATAAAGTCGATTAACGCGTTACGTGATTACTGAGGAATATTTATAGAAGATGAAAAAAAAAGCAAAGCATAATACAATAAAAACTGTTTAATTGTTAGCAAAAGCAAAAAAAAAGTTATAGCACTATAGTAAAGAAGTAATAAATATTAATGAGCAATGAAATTTTTCTTTTAAGGAATAGAATTTTTTTAAAAATTTCCAAAAAAAAACAATTCATTAAGAAAAGCTCGAATAAACTTACGAAAGCATTTGAATAGAATAGAATTCGAAAAAAAAAAAGAGAGAAAATAGCAAAACAGCGCTATTTATCTTTCAATTTGAAGCAATTTGCAAGGTTTTCTCAACTATATCGACTTTGCAATTTACAAATGATTCTCTCGTTCCTTCAAATTTTCCTCTCTTCAATTTCACTTTCCTTTCTTCTCTCTTCAATTCTAAAACTTTCAGCTAGACGGTGCTTTACTTTACATTTGATTTATTTGAAACTATATTATATACGACCATTGATAAGTATGCGCGGTGCTGTGCGTATACCTGTATGATAAGTGTATATCAGTAAGTATAATGTAAAATATAATAACAAATATTTAATAACCTGGCAGATTGTTTTAGTTCTCGTAGTACAAGGAGTCTACTATACTGGATCCATTAAAGAATAAATAACAAGGTCTAAACGAACATTGACAAAACAATATTCATAAGAAAGATACACAAAGGCTTCACCCAAATATAATAATGAGCATAGAAGAGCAATATCCAGAAAGTTTCGACCACAACGCAACGACTAAATGGAAAATGAAGAGGCCTTGGACGCGATTTCGCATTCACTGGAAATGTCCCTTTCGTATAATAATACTCAAGTAGCTCATCCTAAAATTAATTTCAGAGTTCTCCTCGTATATCAATGAAAATATGAACTTCTAATGATTGATCAAGTGGTGGATTGTTTACCATAAAGAAATAATCAGTGCTCAAGCAATGGAAACTTGATAGAATATAAAGCTATGATATAAGTCTTTTTAATTGATTCAAACCTAAATATTTATTCTCATTTTAATTTCAAATTTCAGATTTTTTTTTAAAACACCAAACGAGCAGCTAAATAATTTTTCTATCAACAATCGATGACGATTCGAAAACTTTCCGATCAATTATCGATTAGCTCCGTTGATTCCATTGATTTTATCAAATACATCCATTTCAATCTCTTATCGATAAATATTTAAGAAGAATTCGAGTTGAAATATAAAGCTGCTAGAGGATGTAAATTTTCAAAGAATCTCAACGACTATGAAATTTTCCATATTTAATAATTTACTTAAACTTTCGAATAAAAAATCATCTGTTTAATTCAATAAAAATTCAGTTACGCCCATAAATTGCCTACGGGAAAAAAAAAGATGTTTC
This sequence comes from Ascaris suum, assembly GCA_013433145.1. Taxonomy (NCBI): domain Eukaryota; kingdom Metazoa; phylum Nematoda; class Chromadorea; order Rhabditida; family Ascarididae; genus Ascaris; species Ascaris suum. The sequence continues at coordinate 12,653,557 of CM024169.1, read as the reverse complement.
TTACCTTTTCCTCATAGCGAGCATAAAGCCATTGCCTTAATTTTTCCTCATCTAACCATTCGGCTTTTGTTGGATAAATCTAAATGGATTTGTTTGGAATTGACTAGAATTATCAACCGAATAAAAATTATTTAAATAGTTTTTATTTAAATAATATTTAAATATTTATTTAAATTATAAATAATAAAATTTAAATATTTAAATTTATTTCTATTTAAATATTTAATATTATTATCGAATATTTGAGAAAAAAAAACGCTCTAGGGAATAGAGCGTTCGACGAGATATGACAGAATTAAAATGAAAATTGTTCCATTCAAATTGACAAATCTTTGAAAATGACAGAAATTATATTTATGAAGGATGAAGCAAAATGATCACAATGGATCGCTAATTACTAGAAATTTTCTTTAGACATTAGAAACATTCATAAAATAAAAGCGCTATGATAGCTAATTTACTTCCGAAAACCTCATTACGAGTCCTCCTAGACTATCGCTTAGAACTAAGCTTGGAGCTGATAAGTTGCAACTGCGCAGAAATTCTTGCATATTTTAATTAACTTAATGACTTTTTAGTGATAACTTAATAACTGAGTAACTTAATGATAATGCATAACTTAATCAACGATAACGGTCTTTATCTAAGAAATAAATTGCAGCCATCGGAGAAACTATCAAATAATGCCGACTAAACCATCAATCATACCACAAGATCTCATATGGAGGTATAATGCTGTCGATTTGAAAAGAATCGAAATCAAACCTTGTAATGAACGCCAACTGCCGAGTGCTTATGCGGGAATTCACCAGTCATATACCTTCCTAATTCAGGAACATCTCCCTTATAATATCCAAGTGTGCAATCAACAACGTATTCAATTGGACCACCTAGACCACAACGAGCAAGACCTAACTCCTTATCGGTACTCTCTGAAAGAAATAATATATCACTATAACATCTAATGTAATTTTTTGCTGGCTGCACAAAATCTTCATACTATTATATTCAATGAAATGAAATCATAAGAAGAAAAAATAGAAAATAAAACATGAAAAATGTTAGAACTTTTTGGAGAAAAGAATTACACAATAGTTAAGAGATTTTCTCAATGAAAATTTAATTTTTCTTAATCAAAAAAAAAGCACACATGAATTTCTTTTTGGGCTAAGTTGACGTATGAAGATATTGCAAGGATCTATATCGATTAGTAGGAAATTCATTCTCCATTAGTTGAATAAATTCGTCAAATCGTTTTAGTAATATGGAGTGCTCTTTTTTTTTTTTTTTTGAAATGGAAAAATTCGATTCTAAAAAATGTTAAAAGAATTTTAGATAGGAGGATTTCTTTTTTTTTTTTAAGGCGAAAAACCAAGTTTTCTCAACACACAATGATAGTGAAAATTTTCGCGTAAATGAAGAAAAATTTTCAAGGCGAAAAAATCCAAACAAAGCAACTTACCATAAGATTTGCCAGCAACTTCGAATACAGCATGTGCACCACTTGATCGTGGTAATGCACAATTCTTAAATATTTTTTGACCAATTTTTTTCGCATAACGCGCGTTACTTTCTCTGATCAAATAAAGTCGTGAGCCTGAAAGATCAGTGAAAACTTCAGGTGGATGATAGCAACAAATTATGCTAACATAATAAGAAGTTGCCGACGAGTAACACGAATCAATCACACATAAAACACAAATTGATCGTAAGGAGAAAGGAAAGTAGCGATAGCAACTAAGCATAGAAAAATTGGCAAGAGCAGATAACCATAAAAGACGAGGAATAAGTAAGTCGCCGACGGAGTGAGGAACAATCATAAAATACAAATAAATCGGCAGAGAACAGGGAACAAAATGAGATAGATAAAGAAGTGGACGATCATAAAATCTAAGCTAGTTGGGATATAGCAAATAATCAAAAAAGAAAAAAAAACAAATAAGGTGGTTGAGAGGTAGCAAATAGCCACAACATTAAAAATAAGCAGAAGTCAGACTTTTGAATTTCAATCACCAACTAGTACCCTATCATCAAACTTATATGGGTTCTTTTGGGCTCTACTTGGTTTTTTTTTGGGGGGGGGGGGGGTGTACCTCGATTCCCCGAATATACATTTCTCTATAGTTATGCAAGCATAATAATATAGACACTAAAAAACAATTCTTCGCCAGTTTTCATTATTTACACGCAATTAAAGCATTTACTTGTAACAGGAAATCTACAGGTAAGTGGGAAATATTGAAAAAAAAAATGATTAGGAAATACGAAATTGCCAACCTTCCGGATACATCACTATCCATCGATGATCAAATTTCCAGTAATTATCCTTTAAATGCTCTCGAAATTGCTTCAATAAGCGTTCTCGTTTCGAGGCTCCACCATTAATGAAATAGTTGCCATGCGTTAGCCACATTGCACCCAACGGTGTCATCTTCCATATATTGAAAATCACCCAAAGATACTGCAAATGTTTTTCTCTTTCGAATTTCAAAACGGACGCAAATTCAACTCTTCATAAGTCGATTTTGAAATATACAAATTCGTTGTGCAAAATGATCAACGTCATCAACCTATGGAACTAATAAATTAGTGAATACCACATAGTTGCTTATAGCATAAATTTGTGGGAACATTTTTTCTAAGTAAAAATAAAAACGATTTATTAAAGAGCATAAAGCATTAGGTAATCGAATGAAAGAGGAAGAAAGCAATATCCTTGCAAAATGACAACGACCATCTCTAACAATTCATTCAGCAATAATCTTATCTAAATCTCTATGCCATAACGAATGAATTTTCGTAAATCTCTATACCATAATATATATATATATATATATATATATATCATATATAGAGTAAAGAATAAAATATATCAAAAATAATTAGAAATGAATCAATTAGAAATTAAGAAGAACAATTAAAAAAAAACAAAGGAAGAATAAAATTTATTAATCGAGTGGAAATGTAAATGCATGAAACTATCGCATCAACTGATAGAATATTTTTTTAAAAAAAAAGCGAACCTTTTCAGCAATTGTTCCTTTATTATACATCGCACACATCAATACGAAATGATCAACAAGTCCAAGATGATTGGATAAAAAGAGAACTCTCTTCTCCGCTATCTGTAATTCACTCCAGTTAGGTTGTTACCTTGAAGTTTAATTACGATGAAATAGCTCGAGTTGCTATCTTGTAGCATTATTTATTGTCTTGTAGCCTGACTTATTGTCAAGTAGCTGCAGCTACTCCCTTGTAGTTTTATTTAATGCCCTGTTGCTTCACGCTTCACTTACTGTCAAATAGCTTGAGCTGCCACCTTGCAATACTAATTACTATGTTGCAAATTACTTTGCTTAGTGCCAAATAGCTGCAACTACTGTTGCTTGGCAGTAAGCCTTATAGACTTACTAACTAAGCGTTGTAGGCTTACTAACTAAGCCTCCTAGGCTTATTCTTGCCTAGTAGCTTTATTTATCGTCCGGAAGTCTTATTTACTGCCTCACATATAGACTTAGCAAATCATTTCTCAAAATAAGCTATTCGATTGTAAAATGTCGTACATAAACAATGACAACCAATACAACTTTGAAAAAAAAATTACAGGACTTCCGGTCGAAGAAAACACTACAAATGGCTATTTAAAAATTAACGAAAACATTGTTACTTATGCATTTTTATGCATAATAGTTTATTGCATATCCATTTCAATTACTAATATGACTGAGAAATGAGAATAAATAATAGGTGTGCTCAATAAGTGGGCACAATATGCGCTTTTTGCATAGTGTCCATTTCAGCAACTATGTTCACCAACTATAAACGAAAGATAAAGTTGACAAAGTTATTTCAAACTAGGCAATAGCAATTTTTTTATCATGACTGTAAATTATTTCAAGTTTACTGGATCAGTCTAAAATTAAGTTAGTGGCTGTCAATATGTAGATTATGCTCATCAAATTCCATAACTCTAGCCTAAGCAGTTCCCGAATTCATATTATCCGACAATAAACAGATACACATAGACATTGCCAAAATTTGTTACGAATGCATAGTAGTGTTGTTTAAGAACGAGATCAATTTGGCAGCAAAAAAAAAAAAAAAAAAACTATACAAAGGGAGATTATTTGAAAGAGAAGCAAATTTTCATAGCAGCGTTACTTCTATTTTTCACTTACATATAAACCATCATCCGCATACTCTACAATTTTCCACATATATCATCTTTAAAATTGAATCTGTAATCTGTATCAGTATAAAGTTTTAAAAAAAATCCATCTATTCTCGTTTTCTAAATAAAACATTGAGTGAATGCAATTTATCGAAGAAAAGAAAAATCGAAATCAACATCTTATTGAGATGATTTCATCTGCTTTTTCTTTGTTCTCATTAAAAATTTAATCAATAAAATTCAAATTCGATCCCTTCAATGATCATTTTAAGTTTTCAATTATCATTAACAATATCATCTCGTTTAATCGTCTCAATATCGATAATTTTAATAAATATGGTTTTAAAAAAAAAGAACAATTAATATAAGAATTATACTATTACCTCTGAAATATCATCACCATATTCGATAACATTTAAGCCAGCACTCTGCGATGCCGAAACCCAATGATCATTAACCATTCGGCATAATTTGTGATCGATCCAATTGTGCAATGGAATCCTTAAATTATAAAATTTCAACACCATTATTTGCTAGGATATTTGTTGGATAATTATCATCTCCTTTTTTTTTTCTTTAAAAAATATTTCTATTCATATTTATGAGAGAATGATTTCTTATTTTACGATAATTTTCAACATCGTTGCCAATTCATTTGAGCATGAATGAAGTTAAACAACGTTAACGATTTCTCTAGCATAAAAGTAGATCGAAGTTTATTTTGTTGGATGAATGTAAATGCAAAAAAAAAATGTGAAGCTTATAATAAGAAATCTATAATATCAAAAAAAAAAAATATGCAATTCGCAAATGTACTTGGAATAGATTGGAAATTGATACAATTTGTGAGAAAAAAGGAAGGAAAATTTTATAAAAGTGTTCTGAAATAGTGAATTTTCTTGAAAATAACACCACTTGATGAGCTGATAGACATGGAAAAAAACGATATTCCTCTTTTAAAAAGAAAATCCCATTTACAGCAGGGAGGGGGGCGGGGAGGGGGGAATAACTTTGAGAAGAACCTCTTGAGTGAAAAATCTTTGAAGTTAAAGAAATAAGAGATCTAACTTATTCATTCGAAAATTGCAAGAAAATTAAAATTATGGCTTTCTAATCAAAAAAAAAACATTATTTAATACGACATTTTTCTAAAATACTTAGGTCAAATTTTTTATACGTACTTATATATTATGAGAATAAACACATTTTTACAAAAGCTGACGACCATTGCAATATCCTACAACCTTCAAAAAACCCAATTTTGAAACGCTAATAAATCAACGAAATCTTAGAGAAGATTCTCGGATGAAAGAGTAAATAAAATTAAATAAAATTAATAAAAGAATATATTCAGGAGATAATCGACTCCGAGACGAAGATTGCAAATATCGAACCGTTTCTATTGATGCTTGTTAAACAAAATGAACACTACCAGATGAGCATAGCAGGTAGCATAATAGTGAAGAATGAAGCGACCACAGCCCCAGGCACAATGAGCACAGTCATCACGATCCAGTAGAAGGCACCGATGAAAGCGATTATTTTCCTGACGTCCATCGAGCCGCCTAGCGAGCTACCGCAATGTGTATCCTCGACGGACATCGTTCGTCCATCGATAGCGGTCTCATTCGCACTTCCTTCTAGCATCTTTTAATTTGCCACTTCTGTAATCGCAATTATTCATTTATGTATTAATGTTATCTTGCGGAGGAGCATAACTCTTCCTCCCCACCCCCCCCCCCCCCCCGTCCTCCATCCTAACTGCTTTTAATGATGATTTATAATGCTATACACACAGATAAGGGAAAATACTCAGCGGGAGATTCGTGTTTTGAAGTAAAAGGCCAGAAAGAAGCACGAGAGAGACATTTCCAATCACCATGATCAGTGATTCATTCAAAAAAAAAACAACTGGAAAATGCTCCATGAATGTGAATGACGCAGATTCCATAGTGGTTTAGATTGCAATTTTATTATTAGAATTCCTAATAGAACTTCTATAAAGAAAATTATTAGCGAAACTCTAAAATCAAAATAAATTCTACGTTGCTTTTATTCAAACTTCGCTATTTTATATGAAGAAAAATTGGTCAGGAAATCTAAAGTGATGAAGGCATGATGAACCGATAATAAACAGTCATCACCTATGATTTTAAGCTACAAATCACAACATATATATATATATATATATATATATATATATATATATATATATATATATATATATATATCACGCGAAAAGATCGATTTCAAAGCGAATTGAAAAATATTGGGTTTATTCTTGTATCGTATTCATTTGTCACTTCATATATTTCTTTGAGCATATGAGAATGAGAAATTCCAATTAACATTATTGCTTAATTAAGGTTTTCATAATGGTAATAAATTAAAAAATAGAGACATTAAAATCAAGAATATAACGAAAGATATTTTCTAAGAAAAATAATCTGTCGGATTTAGTGCGTTCTTTCCAAAGTATAATGAAAGACTTACAATCTCTTCGGAAGCAGAAATCAGCCGGATATAGAATTCTCACGTCTCGCCTAAGGCGCACTGGATTGCCAACAGAAGCGCGCCGATAGTTTATCGGCTTAAAGTCGCCTAAATATTAGTCAATGTTTATATGACATCTTGTTACGTTGATAATAAAACAGGAAACGCAGAAATGAAGCACACATAATCTCTGCTGATAATGAAAAATAAACGAAGACATTTCGCTATGAAATTATATAACACAAATTGTCATGTATGATAAAATAGCGAAATAGTCTTCAAATATTAAGTCGACCTATGATGGACCACTTTCCAGCATAATTAAGCATCGGTATTATAGAAGGAGAAGCGATAGATGAGAACTTATTAAACTAGAGAAGATGAAAGACATGAGTAAAATATTTGCAAATTATGCAAATTGATGCAAATTATAAACCTCAAAGTCCGATCGTTGCGCAAATGTTTAGCTCTCGGGAGGTATCCCCAAAGCAAAAGATGAAGAAAGACTCAAAGGAAAGTTTGCGGCGCAGAATTTTTGAAGCCGAAACCACAAAACGCGACTAATGGAGTCATTAGCTTATTATGAGACAAAAATAAATGCACATTCTGATAGCAATAGACTGCACTATATTCTTCCATCATATCAGGTATTATCCTTCAAAACTGAAATTGGGTAATAATCTACATTCGGTTACTTGGTAACAAAGCATTTTTAGGAGGAAGTTTAAATATGAAAGCACATCGCAATTTCTATCGTCATAGAATTTCTCATTTTTGCAGTCTCTCTTCCTGCTGACAAACGTATTACAATAGGTGCCTTTTCACTGATCAACGCAAATCACAAATGAACAAATTCCTGTTTGCAAGCAAAAAATACGAAATGCATAAAAAATCATTTCTAAGCGCAAAAACAAAACGAACAGCATATAAGAAATAACGAATATTGCGCGTATACTTGAAGATATGATGGTAACTAGAATGCTAAAAAATTAAATTATTAACTAAAAAATTATATTAACTAAGAAATGAAAGGTAAATATCAAGTTGTTATCAATATTACCTGTTTAAAAAGGCAATTAAACCGAAACATTGAGCCTAAAGTATAATCAATGAACTGCTAATAGTTATAAAACTGTATGGATGATCGATATATATATATATATATATATATATATATATATATATATATATATATATATATATATATATATATATATATATATATATATATATATATATAACCTTTATTATACAGTCAACAGCCTATGCAAATTTAAGAAGAGTGAGATCAGTGATTCCCGATTTAAGTGCGCGATCAACAAAACAAAACGCAAATTTGCTAAATGTGCCAAATAAATAGCCCATTCGGTAAATTAACCAACAGTTTTTTTTTCCAACGGCTCCCAATAGATGAAAAACAATGAAGTGATAAATGAGATGTCACATCAAGCAAGCGTTTGCTATTCAATAAAAATAGCGGCTCGAATCATTTTTGCCGATAACAAAAAATATCGATTGGAGTCGATAGAAGTAAAAGCAACTCGCCGAGCATAAATTCCTAATGATTGAGAAAATGCAAACTCAATCAACAATTTAAATAAGATGACATTGAAATTTTCATTGATTTTTGCGATGCTGCTGCAAACTCCCCATTCTCCCTCTCCCTTTCGCCTATCTTTCTTCACCGTTTGTTTTCTTAGAAAAAAAAAATTCCTAAATATGATAAAGTTATAACATAATAAAAAGATTCCATCGATTTCCCTATAGTATTCGTTCAATTCACTCAGTATTCATAGGGAAAAATCATGTGCATTTGCTAATTATGAGTCATTTGAGCCGTGCTAGTCGCAACTTAATCAAGATTATCTTTTCATGGATCTTTAGAGTGCAAATTTCTAGAAATACCACATTGTCTGGAAATTTGTTTGACTTAACAATAAACAAGAATTCTAGTTGGTTTTTTGTGATAATAAATGAAGCAATTAAAGAAGAAGAATTCTGCCTTTATAACTAATAAAATTGAAGCATAGAGATAGTTTTTTGTATAGATGAAGAAAGAAGTGAAAGTACGCTTGAGAGACACTAAATATCTACTATGCGAGAGGTTGGAAAAAATCATAATCAACACATAAAAGATGATAAAAATGAGGTGATCTACTGATAACAAATAATATAACTATGCGTCGGACAGTCGTATCGACCACCTTCAAAAAAAAAAAAACCTTTTAGCTGATCATATAGGCTTTATATTCCTCTGTATTATTCTTTAATAATAAATTATAAAAGACATGAGACAAAGTAATAACAACAATAATATGAAGATATTTGTAAACTATTCCATATTAAAGTAGAAATCAATGAAGAAAAAATGAAATGAAAAATAATCGAGCAATACTTTAAGCTTTTTTTTTTCAGAATATTATCGCAATAAATTTGAATTATTTATCAAAAAAAAAAGAGAGGAAAAGCTATCTCTTATTCTAAAAATTTCAATAATTCAATCATTCTTTTGTCACCTATTGATTCAACAACAATGAAAGTTGTAGGTGAGTGTGAAATAAAGGAGAAATCATATGGTGCTGAATTTTTAGAGAATTGCTAGCACCGCAAATCGACTGATAGGCCATTCGTCAACGGTTAGGTTGTTTTTTTTTTGTTAGGCGGATTCAAGGCGGCGTCATAGATGCATCGTTGAGCAAGCACATTCACATCACAATGTTCCACTGTGCGCAATGAAGCATTTTCACGGCGTCGATATATGTGGCACTAAATTCCCCCCCCCCCCCCCTCCCCCACCTCCGATAGAGATGATGATAAAATTATGACGCTTGAATTATGAAAAATTAAAATATGCAAATTCATAGAAATGCCGCGAAATAAAAACAAAAAATCTAGATTATTTAAATAGTTTCATTAGCTATCGCCATGCATCATTTCTCATCGTATACTCTCAAATGCAAATTAATTCGATTTTAAATCTCTGAAAGTATAAATCTACGATTTATTCTCAGGATAAGGATGCTCAAAATTTATGAAAATCCTACAACCCCGGGGTTTTAATCAGATTTATACTGTAGCTAAATTCATATAGGTTTTTTCTCTTCGAAATTTTTATTATGTTTTTTAGGGAATTGTATCTTATTAATATCATATGAGAATATTCCAATGGTTTTTTTTTTGGACATATAACCATAAAAATGAAATATTCTAAGAATTTTCCATCATTTGAAATGTTCCCATTGCTAAGTTTTTTTTTTTTAAATAATTTTAAACCACGTGTATTATATATAGTGGCAAAACTATCGAAAGAAAAATTAAATGAAAACCGACCGTCTTTTGAGGTGAAAATTTACTAAAAACGATGAGTACGATGATGAAAAAGAGAACGCTGTACATCATCAATGGAAAATAAAGCACAATTTGTGTTTTTTGTAAGTTTTTTTTTCTTGTTCAGTAATATGTAAATTTATTTTTGGCATTCTATTCTATATAGTCGCATCAGCCGAATGGATTACCATTGGAAAAGTGTATTTATTCCATAGTTATATAAGCTGTCATTGAATAAATTTTTTAAAAAAAATCCCACAAATTCGAATGCTTGGAAACAAACTTTTGAAAAATGGAAAAATAAATGGGAAAATAGTATTTAAAAATTAAATTAGTAAATAAACATATCGAAATTCATCGCCACATTTTTTTTTCAATCAATAAAAAATGTAATCATATTTTTGACTGATTCACTCGTAGGAATATGTAGTGAGGATGTGCTTGCGATATGATTTATATACACCAACTTTCATTTAAAAAAAAATATACGAAAAAAAAGGATAAATGAGATTTTCGTTCATATCTAGTAAGAAATCCTAAGAATCGAAAAAATGAAGCAAATGCAAATTGGAGAGAATGTCAGAAAATAGTTCTTGAATCTAGAGCAAATTGTACACCTACAAAGAACATATATATATATATATATATATATATATATATATATATATATATATATATATATATATATATATATATATATATATATATATATATATATATATATATATATATATATATATATATATATATATATATATATATATATATATATATATATATATATATATATATATATATATATATATATATAGTGTACAGATGGGTTCAGTTTCAAAGGATGACATCTAAAATAAACAAGTTTCATGTGTTGCATACTAGAATCGTCTGAATTTTCTCTCGAATACATGGTTGCCTAGAAACTTTTACGAACGATATAAGCGTCCTCTCTCTCTTTTTCCTTTTAAATCCACATATCTCGAGTTTCGATTAATTTTGAAATATTATGGAAACTATAAATTCAGAGGTTATAAATGACAAAATGAGTTACTCATCAAGAGGTATGAGAGGATCACTTATCACATACAATGGCGAAGACAATCTTCTAAAATATATTGTAATTAAATTCAGTGAAAAAGAACTAAATTTACTTATTTATCGCAATATGTAAGAAAAAGCAGCTATGCCACTACCATATGTTAAATATTTCTCTTTCATATAAACATAAGAAATAAAAAAAAAAGAGCTATCATTAGCAAAAAAAGCAGCGTTGCGTCGCCAAAATCACCTAATTAAGGAATGCATCCAAAAACTTGTATGTAGATGGCGTCTACGTTGTTGTTTATAGATGTAGATGTGCTCTTTTTGGATGGTTGCCAACTATCGAAAGTGAAACGTACCGCCCATACACCTACAATTACTGCAGACGTATATTTGGCATAATTTCCTATTTGCAGACGACAACCAAACGTGGGAAAATTTTAAAATATTCAGTAATTATTGCAAATATTCTCTCAAATAAGTTAGAGAAAATGATGTGGGAATTATTTTCGGGGAACTTGAAAATGGGATATGGAAATTCAATAGAATATTGTTTTCATTTAAAAGATGGAAAATAAAATTTTCAATATCGTTTTGTTTTTTTTTTTTTTTTTTTAGAGAGAGAATTAAATTATTGCAATTTGAAAAATTTTTCTCAGCATTGAATTTCATAAAAAGTAAAAGTTAAATTGTTAATGTGTGAAGAACAATACTCAAAATGTTATCGTGTGAAAATTATGCAAATGACGTCATTTTCTCATAATTGAAGCCGTAAACGGATAGTATCTGTTAGCATATATTCGATCTTTTATTAGGATAATATGTATAACGTATAATGGATATGCTAAGAGAAATAATTTTTTCGAATGAGCACTCATAAACCATCTACGGAGAGCACGAAAACTATTCAACTCCACAACCCCTTCCCCATCGAGCCACCCCCCCCCCCCTCATCATTGAAATTAATAGGGCGCATGCAGAAGGGCATATAACGGCATTAATCAGAACTGCTGATAAGAACATTGTGCTTGGGAAAATGATAAAGAAAGCATGTCTAGGGAAAGCATCACTGCACACTATATATATATATATATATATATATATATATATATATATATATATATATATATATATATATATATATATATATATATATATATATATATATATATATATATATATATATATATATATATATATATATATATATATATATATATATATATATATATATATATATATATATATATATATATATATATATATATATATATATATATATATATATATATATATATATATATATATATATAAACATATCGCATCTAAATTTTGGTCGTTTTTGATATCGTTGGTGTTGCTTGTTTAGCCGATTTCCTAGAACGTACTTCCTCGGATACTCCTAACGACGAAGATAATGACTTTTACATTTATATATCACTTATCAGTCGTCATATGCGCTGCTGTCAATTAAATAATAATAAGAGAATGGGGATCTATAAGCAGTAAGCTCTTGTTGAATTAACAATCGGTTGTTGATCGCAATGGTCTTTCGTGTCTAGGCGACAATATAAACGTCATATTGTATTTCCGTTCTATAGAAATTGCCAATATATCCCATGACGAGGATTAATAACAACAGGATTATGTCTCAATTAGTAAGGTATGTCGCTAACATATTAGAATATCCATTCAACTGTTGCAAGAATTATTGCTCATGATCGAAATTGTGATAATAGTGGACAATGCAGTCTAGCAAATTTCAAGCGATTCATTTCCCTTTCATTAATTGATTAAAGCGGTAAATAGTGGTCACTCAGAAATTCCACTGACCAATAGTTTGACCATGGAATGTTTTATCATTCAGAGCATGCATTGCTCGGACATAAATCTATGAGCACTCCAATCGATCGAATTTCACATAAGTGTTGTGTGAAGCATAAAGTACAACATGAGCGCGATATGACGTCACTGAATGCTAATGCACATCCATAATTTGTGCAAGACATCCCATTCTATACAGCAATTTTTCTTCATTAATCGATCAGATCATCTTAATTCATTCCAATTATTCTACAACTTTTAGTTCTCGACTTTAAAGATATTCTATCAGTATTCAAAGGTATTAAAGGTACATCCAATAGACACCTATCTAATTGAGCACAAAAGATACCGATATTTTTTCGTGAAATTATTAAACAATTAAAAATTTCGGTTTAAATTTTATTAATACATAATGATTTCTGATCTGAGAAAGTGATTGAAAAAAAACAAATAATGGAAAAACACCTGTGATTTAAAAACAAACAAGTATATGGCATGAATGTATGCAATAAAATATGCAAATGTTGCTGCTAAATTTTGATGTAATAGCAAAATTATGCAGTTGCAATATACAAGACGGCAAAAAGAATGCAATTTGAATGGAAATAAGTCACGGATCTCATGCAATCTAAAACACCTTAGAAGAAGATTTACCGCGCTTAAAACAAGGTGAAAATTTGGAGAAAAAAAAATAGCAAGGTTTATTGTGGTTAGTGGCGGAAACGTGGTAGAAGCGATAATGGAGAGGGTTAGAAGGTTCGTTTTATGATCGTTAGTCTTTTGAACACATTTATTGAGTATTGCCCCCTCCCCTTCTACATAATATTTCGCGACGATATCTGCTTGACCCCTCATCTCAGTTACACCTAGGAAACATGGATGGGGTGGGGGAGAGACTTCACCGAAAAGAAGAATTGTGGTGGAGGTATACGATATATACGATATTTATATTTTAATAATATCACGTGATAATACCATCGTCGCATCAAATAATATCAGGTCGTTCTAAGTTTTCTTATCGCATAAATGGCTTGATAAATGGACATGACGATACAGATTAAAAAAACAAAATTCATTCGTTCTTTGATTTGATAGTATAAATGAGCAAGGTTCAAAACTGCTAATCATATTTCATATATTGGATGTGCTGCACTTTTTCCGCCTTTTATTATCGCAAAAATCTTAGATGACTTCACTCTGAACAAATGAATAAATTTTCCTCTGTTTGTAATTTTTTCTGCATTATTGAAAGATAAATAAAATTTAAATAGTGAAAGGCAAAACATTTTACTCTGACCTAGAGATCTGTTCACATTTGCATAAATATTTCATTTTAAAATGCCGAAATTTCAGCAAAATTGAGATGATAATGAATTTAAATATGCAAATGAGGTGAACTATATTGTGCAGCAATGAGAAATCAATTCAACCTAGAACTATACGACAATATGCGAATTAATTTTGTAAATTTAGGTCAATGACTCTGCAAAATTTCTGATGCTTTAGGGGTTTTTAAAAATTACTCTGTAGTTGAAGTTATTGAAAGCTTACTTAGTGAATTGCTATCATTTTCGACGGAGTACGAACTGTATAGTATCAAATTCAAGGATGCATTTTTTTTTTGCATCGTTGGTACTTGCACTACTCGATTCATGATCCATTAAATTGAGAGCTGCGATGAAAAATTCACATTGCTACGAATAGAATGAAGAAGCTCATAGAATCTCTCTTAAACTTACAACAATTTTCTTTATTTTATTACAAACAAGTAATCATTATTGTAATTTCAAGAGAAAAACATCGTTTAAAAAAAATTCAAAAAAAAAACTTGCTAGAATTTCTTGCAAAAATTCAAAAAAAATAAAAATAAAAAATAAAAATAAACTTTCACATAAAAAGTGCCATAAATGAAAACGACGATCAATCAATTTAAGAGAAATGCACTTAAATAAAATACACTTTGAGAGATTTCTTCTTTGAAGAAAAAGAAATCATTTCAACGGAAGTATGAATCATTGCAACAATGGTGTTTTGTTAGCTTTAAAAGCGTTTTATCGAAATGACTCAACGAAATGAAAGTTATGCAATTTTTCAAAAATAATTCCGCATCAATACAAAAACGAATGCATTCGTTATTGAGGTTACTTCCTGAAGTAGGTTAATCATTTCGGCTCTATCATACATCATATACCGATTTCATCAAAGTGCTGATTTGCTCTCTCGATCCTATTATAAACTGTTTTGCGCTGATATGATTTAAAAAACTCATGTCGTATATTTCAGGTGAAATATAGATTCACACGGCATCACACTTTTAGATAATGCTAAATGACAAGAAGAAACGCATGAATTATGCACTTACAGTAAATAAACATAAGGGAAGGATGCGTAGGCATTATTTGCATAAAAATAAAGCGAAAACATCAAAAAAATTAGATTGAGAAATAAATTTAAAAAATTGATCTATAATGGTACATTAAAAAAAGGTACTATACTTTATTGAAATAACAACTATTCTTCGTTGAATCTTAACATGGAAAGAATGGAAAGTCGCACTAGTGGTGAAATAAAACTTGAACAAAGCCAATCCGTGAGTTTGAATTGCTTATGAATTGAGCTTTTAGAGTCAAATTGAACTACTTGAAAATACACAGCAAAGTTTATTAGTTCGGCAAAAGAAAATAAGCTGGGAAACATGCGGAAAAAATCGGCAAAGTATCCGCTTTATATTCTTGTTATCTGATTGGCCAATTTTATAAGCTGACAACAAATAATAATGCAGAAAATATTGCCACCTTAAATCAATATATCCGACCATTTGCATAGACTTCCGGAAAAGATTCTCGTTTTTTTTTTTCTGCAACCGGATCGTCTTGTAATGTAAAAGTGATTGGTGTTAAAGAAATGAAGATTCCTCTCTTCTTTTAGTTACCTAAGGAATTCGTTCAAAGTTGGATTCGATACGACATATATTACATCCATCAAATTTCATGACTCTACCTTCATTGGTTCCGGAGCTAGGACTACTTGACGGACAGACAGACAGACAACAGACAGTATATATACGCATAGACATGACCTCGTTATAATGCATATCGATAAGGGAATTTGCTGATGTGCCTCTTATATAAATTAACATTAACACACTAGGGATTTTGCTATCGCTAAACAGTCTACTTCACAATGAAAATTTTTCCAAGAGCAGAAAAACAGTGATTAGTGATAAGTTAGAATATCGGCTATAAATGTCGACTGATAGAAATGCTTAATAGTGATAACGTTTTGCTCATGTTATCATAAATTTTTTGTCAGGTGATACTGCGATGTAATAGCATGATTTTCATAAAGTTATCAATAAAATCAAAGTAAAGTAGTTTAACACACCTTAAGTTCAACAATTACAACTGGTATATTTAGTTTTCACTAAGGATGTCGAACTTGGATGCAAAAGAAGCATAAGCGAAAAACAAAAGATTGAAAACAAAAGGAAGTAAAACAAATATCTATCAAAGACGAACTTGAACGTAACATCGGAACTCATCGTTTGGAGTGATTGATGAGTGGGAAGAGCGGGAGAGAGGTGGAGCTTAATGGATATGAATATTTATTATTCTTTCTTAGAAATTCCTTTCTTTTTTTCTTAATGATAAAAAAATGTGATGAGTGAAATTATTCAATTTCTATGCGGAAAAAATTTTTCAATTATTTTTTTGCTGATAGCATCAAAGCAGATCACTAATTTTTCATATTGAACAGAGAATTTTAGATTACTAGTAATAATAATAATAATAAAGAATTTTGTTAGCTGTTTTTTTTTCCAAGATTCATCATCCTCACAGTGTGATTTTAGTAAATTTCATGTTTTTTTTTTAAATCGAAAGAATGATAATAAGGTTTTAAAAAAATATGATTTCATAAAAATCTCGAATAACCGTGTTGATTTTTTTTAAAAAAAGCATCATTTATGACAAAATTCCTCGCAATAAATTGCTGGAAAGGTGGAAAATCCAATCAATAAATCGAAAAAAGTTGGAAAAAAAACGCAATAAATGAAATAAAATTATTGGAAGGAAAGTATTAAATAAAATATCAGAATGAAAAAAAAAATGCTTTTTAAAATTCATAAAATGTACACAGTAGAACTTAGTGCAATGAAGAGCTTTTCATTGCAATAACACCATTGTAAGAGCAAAAGAGAGAGAGAGAAAGAAAGAAAGAAAGAAAGAAAAAACAAAGGAAATCGAGAAAAAAAGACGAGGAAAACGAATCCATATTGAAATGCGAACACCACATGTGCGCTGCATTTTTTTATACGGCACCAATGTGATCGATGTGAATGTACTGCAATTAACAATAGCCTATAGCTTATCAAGCCAATTGCATTTTCGAATACCATTAATTTATTGGTTTCTTAGTTGCGCTATGCTAGAATTGCCAGTACTTCTCAACGAGTTGTAAAGCAGTCATCTGTCCCTCCCTTCCTATCCCCTTCTTCTACCTTCTTCCTTTCCTCCCCCTCCCTTTTATCTCACCACAAGAGAAACCTACCCAACTTCTTCCGAGGCAAACCGTCGACAAACGAATGAATGCACTCAGCGAGACACGCATTACGAAGAATGGGCGGGACAGCGTTTATTCGATTAGATAGGTGAATATCACGTGATTTTAATGGTACAAAGGTTGGATGGATCAGTGTAACACATAAGCAACAACTTAAGCAACAACTATGGATGGCTGAGGCAATCCTCAAGGATATTTTTCAAATACTGGACGAAGCAGCTTGCGAATCGTTGAGAAATAATGTGATCGATGAGTGCGAGATAAGCTGAAAATCGAAAAAGAGCATATGACGAGAATGTTGAACGAATGAGAGAGTGAATAGATTAGATGATGCAAAGAGGAACTGCTACTCGATGAAATCAATGCTTTATGAGAGAGTCGAACAAATGACTAACTCCAGAGAAAAAGAGAATATTGGAGTGAAGTATCGATGAAAAAAAAAATGAAGAACTCCAAAGTAATGCGGACAAGTCAAAGTAATTCCAAATATGTATTTGGCGATTATGAGGAAATTCTTTCCATAAAGAAATGATGTGATGGAATCGAATCAACAAGGTGATCGGAGTTTCCCGATTGCGGGGCTCCGTACGAAACATGTGTGGTGCTTGGTGACAGTGTTATGGGCAATCTGTGAATGAGTTTGTTTATCAGCTGTCTCTGAATAGAAGGACGTCTGGCTCACTGTTTATGGATGAAAGAATGTCAGGCTATATGTCTCTGAATGAAGGAATATCCGGATGTCTATGAAAGAAACGACATTTTTTCAGTCTTCTCTAGCGTTGTAGGCAAAGATGTTGGGTAATACAGCATTCGAGCGGTTTGCAAATTTGATCGACATTGCAATACTTTTGTAATGAGGTATGACCCATTGCAGAAGAAGCCCTAATAAATTTGCAAGCACACTCGTTTATTACCCTGATGTGAAGTGCATTTGAACGGTTGCGAATGCAAAGAACCTCAGGGCTTAAAAATGGAAGATACGGTAACCGTTTGATGATACGCAACGCTTTCGTTCCACAATGTCAAGTCGTAAAGAGTCGAAAATTTAAGAAAAGAAGTTCCGAAACATTTCCATCGCTTTTATAGGTTTTTGCAAATTTACTTCACAAAAGCAGTATAATGGAATTGTCTGTTCGTTTGTTTATGTATGCGTGTATGTTTCCCATGCGTGTCTGTCTGCCTAGTAATCCCAATACAACTGAATAAATGAATAAATTAGACGACCATCAAAACAGTTGCGAAGATTGGATTTTCGAAAAATTTACAGCAATTGAAGATCGGAAAAGAATTGCATTTATTTTGTTCTGGCTGGATCGCCAAAAAGGAGAGAACTTTTTTTTGAAGACTTCTCTGAATAGCTCGCACAAACGACTCCGTATATTCATTTTTTTTTTTCATCATGATAAATTAGAAACTAGTTGATGAGTAAAAGCACATATCGTGCCAGCTCCTCTGGCACATTTTTCCATTTTTCTCGATGTTCATGCTGACAGTTGATTTTAAGAGATTTCGCTGAAAATATATTGTCTTCCTCAATCTATGATGCAAAGTTGAATATCATCATTTCTATGTGTAGTCGTAATTAAACATCATGCAATCGTTCTAACTTAATGTCTGTTATAAATTTAACGTACGATTCGCTAGGATAAGCTTTAGCGGTAGTGAACGTGAGTCCATAAGAGGAAGAGAAATCAGAGAAAATTTATGTTTTATGGAAGTGAGCAAAACATCAAATTAAGTTGTGCATATGAAACATAGAAAACATATTTTGTGGGTTATATATATATATATATATATATATATATATATATATATATATATATATATATATATATATATATATATATATATATATATATATATATATATATATATATATATATATATATATATATATACCCCTCTATACATAATATAAGAGTATAGTATACATCGAAGAAAGTAATCAGTGAGGAGCTACAACTTCATCGTCGCTTTTTAAAATATTACATTTGCAGCATAGAACGGGTGTCATCATTATAAAGTAAAAACACTTCGAATGTGAGTGCAGTAATGAAAAGAAAAAACTCAGCGACAATAAATCACATGAAAAACGTCAACAAGTTTTTTTTTGGGTGTCGTTTCCCGTTGGAGGCATTATTTCATCCTCATCTCTCATTTCTTTTCCCCTTCACTCATAATTATGGCACACTTATTACTACATCAATAGGAACAGATTATAAAATAGATTGTTTTTCAAAAAAAACAAAAAAGTTATATACAAATGAATGAACGACAAAATACATCAGATATCGAGAGCAATCCCTCATGATTCGTGCTTATCAGTTTTGATTATAGAAATTGTCGTTCACCGATCGTCAATTTAAATATGCAGTAATTTTGTGTTCCGATTGCTCTCTGTAATGAATATTTCTTAACTGTGGAATTTATTAATGAAATTCAAAACGAAAGTGACGTTTGTTGTATAATAAACGTCAATCAGTACTCAAGTTTATTTAGAAGATTTTGAGGTATGCACGACGCTATAACAATCGCATTACCAGCTTGACTAGTCAACGATCGGATCGACTGAAGATAAGAATAGAATTCTGAGTTGACATTCCATAACAAAGGCATCGTCTACACTTGGTGAAAACGAGGAATACAAAATGCGCTACTGCTTATCTGCAGCATCATGTATGCTTTTTTGAGAGTATGAAATTTCTATCCCTTCCAAGTCATTTCCAAACATCTCACCCATGCCATCTAGTTCAAAAATACTTTCACCTTATCATTTGAATTTGATTAACGATAAGAGAGCAAATCGACTGATAAAAAGGACGTTAGCTAACCTTGCCTGCAGTTACTTGAGGTTGCTTCATGCTCGCCTGATGGAACATCATATGAATCCTCAATTGAAGTATAACCGTCTGAAATGACTTCTCCTTAGGAAGTAACAATTCGAACAGAAGCACATTCATTTATATTAATTCGATATAAATTTATGCCCACACTCGTACAGTATTTTCCTTTGTATGAATGATATTGGGCTCCTACTATAATATATGACTATAACAGATATTCAGTGGCGCATATGTCCTATGGCTAGAAGGTCTATCAAATATGCAAATCTCTAGGCATTTCTCTTATTTTCTAAAGTTTCGAAATATTATAAATTAAAATATTTCAGCTCTCATTATCATTAATAATGTTCAGGATCAAATATTTCAATCAAAAAAAAATTTTATAGTAAAGTATAACTTATATTATTATAATATTATATATGATAACTGATCATTAATAATAGGCACTTACTTAGTGTCGTATCATCGGAATGATTTTCTTTGAATGCGCTTCCTCTTTGTAGTCGTTCTTTATTGGCAGCAGTTTGTTTATAGAGTGGATTATCGAATTCATTTCCACTCCTATCGACTTCTGAATATTTCTCTTGTGGATAATATCTGAAATCATTTAAAATATCGTTAATTTTCTTTTTTTTTAATTTTTATATTTATTACTTCACAAAATTTGCGTAATTTTTTTTATTAGTTAGCAAATAAGACTCTCCATATAAGTAATCTATTTCTAAAATTGACGAACAATCAATAAATCATCGATATGGAGTTATTCAATTATAACGAGTAAAATATTGCAACTATTTCTTGAGCGGTAAATTCTTTCGAATGATCAATGAAACATACGTTATTGTTGGTGTATCCGGATCACGTTCATGCATATATTTTCGACGATAGTAGAATACCAACGTTACAAGTAATAAACTAAGAAGAAGTAATCCGCCGACAGCAAGCGATGCATGAGGCAATTTACTCTCCAATTCCGATTTTTGATACAATGATCCTATAAAATATAGGTAATTACTAGTCTACTAATGATTAATGCTGTATTCAATTTGCATAAATTAACATCAGAAATACGCAAATAATAATCGCCTTTAATTTTTCCACATTTTCCAATCTTAGAATATACACTTTATATACTTCTAATAAAAACTAAAAATTTCTTCACATATATATATTATAATGATGCGTATTCTAATTGGCATATTACAGGTATGAAAAAAAAAAGATTTACAAGAAACAAAGCATACATAATGATCAAACTTATGACATTGAGTAATATAAGTGTCAATATGATCAACACTTTATTTAATTTTTGAAGATATATTCACCTCCTTATAGTCAATTATTTCCTCAATATATTTCCCTCTTTTTCGTTAGGATAAAATCTAAGGTTTGTGCCTTAATGGCATTCATTCTAGAGCATAGATATTATGTGCTGTACTCGTCATTAACGGAAGTTTCGTGGTATATTATGTATTCTTAAGTAGCTATATAACTATAAGCACAAAGACAGGATGGAAGAGAACAGGAGGAAATAGATTGGGATGAAGAGGGGAATGGAAATAGGAGGACAGCGAGAAAACATGGCCAAAAGGAGTGCACCATCGAAGAGCTCTATCCACGTATATATTTCTTCACTTCAATAATCAAACTTTTTCGCCACTATTTATTTGAATGTCGTGAATCGCGAAAATCTAATTGCCCTAATATTTGAGCGTTCATTTGAAAACGATAGTTAACGGTTGATAGTGAAGAAAGATGAAAGCACAACGTACTTGTCATACCACAAAATTGATCATTTATCTCACAACATCCCATTGTCGGATCGCATACTCTATCGCTACAATTGCATATCTCCTTGCAATCAATTCCATAGTATCCTTCGGCACAAACTAAAATAAACCTCTTAGTGTCGATTTATTTAAAATCGAAATTATTAGGAAAACATCGAACAACTTATTTAAGCGTGAACTTTTATATTTTCAGCAATTGATCCGATAATTTAGTAAAACGATCGAGTTAAACAGATATGCATATGAATAATCGGGCAGATATGCAAATATATGCGAAAAGCAAATATTACACATGAAAGGCAGAAATAAATTACATCATATTTTGTGATATGATGTCAATATTTGAAAAAAAAAAAACTCTTGATGGACGTATTGCAACCAAGGCATGCGATGATTCGCTCTATTTTTGTGGGTGATTCATCGAGCACTTTGATTTGTATAATAGAAATCAACTCTAGCTATTTCATTTGAAATAAAGCAGTCATTAAATGATATCAATAGGAAACCACAACACTAGAAAAGTTGAACGCATACGCTGATCACAATTTTCTCCCATGAAACCGGCGTTGCAGATACATTTACCAGTAGTCGCTTGACATGTTGAAGAACTCAATTGACAAGTGCATTCGTATTTGCAATCAGGACCCCATTTGCCTTCATGACAATATTCGTCGCATTGCTTTCCCATCAAGCCTAAATATAGCAATGAAAATAAGTTCAATGTGCACTCCCATATAGCAGTTAGAAATTTGAGCGAATAAAACAGCCAACTATTGAATTCCCTTTCAACTAGCAGCAATGTCGAGTTCGTTTCTAACTACGAAACGCAGTTTCAAAAGTATGACAGCTCGATGTTGATCAACGATAAAACGAAATCTAGTGCAATTATATGTAATATTAAATATACATATATAAAGGTAATTAATCCTCTTATGTGAAAGACTATGAAAGAGGTTATCAACGCTCACAACTATTACATCCTACAACTAATGGCTGTAAATTAAGGGGAAAAGGAGAATCTATTCATGGAGAGCATTAAATATGAACCTCTTACTTTCTCTCAACTAATTCGATTTTTCGAAGATTTATTAAGTCAATTTCTAAACACTCATCATTTTCGTCAACATAAATCACTCATTACAAATCCGATCCTATGAAATTCTCTAATAACTCTAGAAATAAACGGGAATAGTACTGATATTAAAAGAAAAAAAAATCACTTAATCTCGAAATGCTTTATCAAATTTAATCGTTTTTTTTTTTAATAAGCCAAGAATCATTCTATTTGCAAGTGAAATATTGCAAGATCTACCAACCAGATGGACAACTACATATTCCATTTAGTGGATTACAAATTTGTTGATCGCTTTCACATTGACATTCTTTTGTACAGTCGTCACCCCATTCGTATTTACCACAAACTAAAAAAAAAAAATTTTTTTAAATTATTTTCTAAAGCACGCAATTTTATTGAGTATTTTACCGAATAACAAGCAAAACTATATATTTTTCAGTCCCAAATGAAACAAATGGAAGGATGTTTCAAGGAAAATTGTTTTCGTATAATTTAGTGGATGATTTACCTCTGCTATAGCGGAATGAAGAGGTACAAATGAGCTTTTTTGACTGATATCATTTCTAATGCCTCGACTTGGCTACAACCTTAATTGATAAGCATCGGATATAGAGATTGTTGGATGAAAAAAAAATTTTCTTTTTCTACCCAATTTTCCATTTTTTTTTCTCTTCTTTCCTATTGTTTTTCCTACTTCAACGGAAAATTTGATCCGATGCCCATTTGTAATTTCCATCGCAATTACTCTCCACATAAAACAAAAAGGGGGTTTATCGAAACGTCTCTCTATATTTTATATAATAATGAACAAGTGAAATTCCTTTAGGCGAAATTAATAACTCATTAAAAACGTTAAAGAACAAACCTCGTTCGCATTTTGCACCTTTGAAGCCTATAGGACAAGAACACGATCCGTCGAACTTATTGCATTTGCCATTGTTATTACATTCACCGCATTTCTGTGAACAATTCAATCCCCAAGTACCTTCCAAGCATTCTGCAATGATGCTACTATATACTCCTATGATTCGTCAACAGGATGACCATCCCGAACGAGAATGGACGTGGTTGCTGAGCTCAGGTCTTGATTATATCGATAAGATCCGATGACCTCGATTTTCTTGATTTCATAACAACGTTAAGATTGATGCACTTATGAAGATAGTGATAGATAGTATACAGAGTAGAGCCGATATAACCATAACTATCTGTGTTATATTATATTAACAAATCAAAACGAAAATAATGATGCTGCTATTGTCGCCTAATTTCTGTCTCGACGGTAAAAACCGAATATCTCTCAGTAAAGAGAACCTAGACGCTTTTATATTCTTCAAAGATGCGAACGTTTCCTTCAACCATTTTGTCCGCGGAGTCCGAACTCTACATTAGAATCGCCCATTGTGCAAACACCTAGTCCACAACCATCGTTTGCCTATTGATTTCATCTGCCATTATTTTCGTATAAGACTGGGAAAACATCGGGCAAATCTCATCTTCGCGTTCAGTAGCCTTCTTCTTTGGTTGTTCTCTAGCTGTATTTCTTTAGTCCCTTCGTTTCGTGCATAAATTGTTGCGTTTGCGACCGTCATCGACGATGAACAAATCTGTCGTTGTCGATGACCTAACAATTTGCCAAATCGCGCTATTTTTTCCCTCAAGATGACGATATTTTCAGTTAGGGTGAGACGTTTCCCGTGACTCATTTCAGAAATATCGATAATATTTTTAAAATGAACTATTATCAAATTGGCGTACAGCATGTGTCACATATAAACAAAAGAATATAAAAAACTAAGCATATGAAAAAAAAAAACTTTATACTGCAGCCCACAAAATAGTTTTTCCTCTCGATTGATGACCTATAATTCGCTAGTTGCGAAAGCAGATATCGCTATTTCAGCAGATGACTCCATCATGACAACCAAACACTTCGTGCGGCTCAATTTGTTAATATGATACAACCTTAGCAGTTCCATCTAGGTCACAAATATTGTACAGTTACTGTATAGTACCATCCATCATAAATACAGACACATCTGTGCACATGCACAGACACAACAACATTTTCCTTAGAAACCTATGCAAACGTTCAGTAATGAAATAACTACGTGTTTCTTAAGCATTTCACCAACTATCAAGTATCCCACTGGCTTACTTGTATATAGAAATAAAAAAGTTATAGCCATTCTGGATCACCTGAAGACAGCGCATCAGTTGAATCATATTCACTTTATATAAAAGCGTTGCCGATTTGTAAGATGAATGTATTGAGCAGGTTGAAGGAAACATAAAATTTGCATAAATAGCTATATCACTAGGATGCATTTTTGCAAGAAATATGTAAAGATAGGCTTTAAATGATTGAGAAATCCATAATACAATTGAGGAAACGCATTTTCGAAAGAAAACGTAATAAATTACAAATGTTTATGAGAAACGAAAGTTGATTGTTGAAAAATTTAAACAACACAATTAGTTTGTTTCTAATTCTTGAAAGTATGCACGCAGCGATCGATAAATAATGGTAATAACATGAAATGCAAATATCAGATCGGAGTATTCAAAAATATTTCAATATTTAATATATTTTTTTAAAAAATCGTTAAATATTTAGCAAATAGAAGCATTTTCAATCATTTTAATAATTTTTTAAACAATCGATTAAAAAAAATATACACATATTTCAAAATGCTTATCATCTCAAACGCAATAAATGCGAAAATAAATACAAAAAAAAAACGAGAAAAAAAGAGTGGAAATAAGTAATAATAACCTTGTTCGCAGAATTCACCTATGAAACCACTAGGGCATTGACAACTTCCATCCACACTATTGCATATGTTTCCACACTTGCACTTTTCGGCGCAATTAACGCCCCATGTTCCTTGTGGACAATTTTCCTCGCAATGAAATCCACTACGTCCTGGTGCGCATTGCATACAACGCCCACTTCGAGGATCGCAAGAGTTGTTTGAACCACATGTGCACTTCTCAGTGCATCCAACCC
This sequence comes from Ascaris suum, assembly GCA_013433145.1. Lineage (NCBI taxonomy): Eukaryota > Metazoa > Nematoda > Chromadorea > Rhabditida > Ascarididae > Ascaris > Ascaris suum. The sequence continues at coordinate 12,627,426 of CM024169.1, read as the reverse complement.
CATAGGTTCCATTAGCACATGCTGCAAACATTCGAAAAAGCATTCGTTGTAGCTCACGTCTATGAGCGTTGGGAATAATCCATATGAAAATTAAAATTCAGCAATGGTAGGAAATATAAACGGCAAGGATATATATATATATATATATATATATATATATATATATATATATATATATATATATATATATATATATATATATATATATATATATATATATATATATAAATTCAGGAAATGACTGAAGCCACACAAGGTTATCCTACACAGAAATAACCTAATTCATAAGATGTAAATGAAACTAAATGAAATAAATCGAACGAATATAAAAAGAATAAATAAGCATTATATATTAGAGCTTGAAATATTCTATGCGCTTATACTTAAGACGGTATTTCAGGCCGGGAGAGAACTTACGCGTTTCACAATTAATGCCATAAAAACCAGCATTGCATCGACATTCTCCCGTTAGCTGATCACACCAACCATGACCGTAGCAATTGCATTCATTTTTACAATTTTCACCCCATCGATCGGTTGTACATTTCCTTTCGCATTTTACATCTATAATTATTCATATTACATTGAATAAAAAATTATATGCAACTAAAATTCGAGAATAAATCGAAGCGGTTTTATACACTCTCGAAAAAGTTCTTTCCGTTTCATGAATGAGGGTTATTGAAGGAAGTTCGATCATCTTGATGGATTCTAATGTCATATGCGAATTTGCAAACTACATTTGACGCTAAGCGAACGCTTTCGTTTCCCTCTCTCTTCATTTTTATAGACGAAAAAAAAAACGAGATTTTTTATTTTTCTTCCAAATCCATTATATTTGCCAAAAATAATTCACAGTACGACATACTCTATCTTCTAAAGTGTAAACAAGCAACGAAGATGAACACCTTTCCAAACAGCACTATCTGGAAATCATGTTCATAAATGCGGGAATGCTAACATCCTTTCGGTGTTCCCATTTTTTTAATCTCTTGCGTTCCGACTGGAAGTAAAAATTCCTGCAGATTTAAAGATCGACTTTTGAGACGACAAGTTATCATAGAGGATAAAAGAACAACTTTCCTCGTTTTTTTTTTCCTTAAAACAACATGAAACTATGGCTATCAATGTTAAATATGATTAACAAAAGAACATGATTTAACGTTTAATTCACTCTTATAGACCATATTTAAAAAAAGACTATTTATTGGCGAAATTAGAGTTCATAAAATATCTGTAATTAAATTTTCAAAATCTTTTAAAATTCTAAAATATTTAAAAAAATATATAAAAGAAGTATTTTTATGACATCAAAAGATATTTTTAAAAAATATAGAAAATTTTGCAAAATATTAATAAAATAAAATTCAACCTGGCGAAGAATTATCGCATTTGCATTCACCGGTTATTGGATCACATTGCTCTCCAATATTACATTTGCATATTTTCGAACAATTTCGTCCAAAATGATCCTATAATAATAAGAAAACAGTGGCATAATTCCTATAAGACTAAACCATCTTATAATATATACTTATGCTAAATGCATCTAGTCAAACATACAGTATATATAGTGATACTCATAGTTTATCGGAAATTTTCAGTGCAAAAAATAATAGAAATTATGATTATTGCGTAATAAATTTTTTAAATAAATCAAGGAATGATTTTGTCTGCTAAACAATTTTTAATTATTTCAATATCAGGACTTAGATCGAATAATTATGCATTCCTATCCCATTACAAAATGCTTTTCTTCTGCATATTAATCGGTTTCTGCCAGTTATATTGGCTATCATGTGAATGTAAACATCTGTCCCGAAATGTGGAATATACTTGAGAGGAGGAAAAAATGGGGGGTTGGTAGAAAGAAGAAATGAAGAAACACTGACAATTGTTCAACGATATGCCATAGTGTAGCTTATGCGAACGTAATATCTCACCCTATCACATGGTAAATCGCATAGAATGCCATGCCATCCGGCTAGGCATAAACATTCGCCGTTAAGTGGATCGCAAGCTGCGCCATTTTTGCAATTACAAGGAGTACATCCGACACCTCCATGTCCACCTGGGCAAGCCAATTCACATGCCACTCCATGAAAACCTAAAACAACGTTAACTGAACGATGAACGATGTCGCACCAGAAGATAAGTTTTAAACTTTTGACGGTGTCAAAGAGAGAGAGAGATCGAGCGAAATTGCTAAAGGGTAGTGACGCTAGTTCGAGGAGGAGGAAATCGACTGAGAATGGACATTAACCGGAAAGATAGTATAGCTAAAACACAAAACAATAGATGTGCCGACGAGGTAATACACGACTATACTATCTAATGATATGTGTATTTTATTTTGTAACTCATATGTTACACATATACCATTTACATATTGCATTAGAAGTTACACAATCAACACCCCACTCAGGTATTATGCGATTTGGTGAACGTTTAGGTAGATTTGAATATAAAAGTTCCATTTTCTGCATAATTTTAAGCTTGAGGGTATTTCTGGCTTATACTTCAACTTGATGATAACAAGCCTCGCTGTTTTCCAGCAATAACTTGTTACTTCATTCTTCACCTCTACTCAAATGGCCAACAGCCAATGTTGACCTTTCACTTCATCGTGTGGACAACTGCCCTTTGGATACTCTAGCGCTTCACCAACCACTAAATTGATAATTTCCAGCACGAAAAGGTGCGTTATCAGTGCTCCAGGTATCTTTGAGTATCAGGTAGGATAATTTGCGTGAGCAATAACCTGGCACTTGTTCTAGCGCATAAGTATATTCTGGGTGTTTTAGTAAGAGGTCACGGATTAATCCATTCCTTAATACGATGGGGTATCACTTAGGTTTGCCGTTGGCGCCCGACGTCCTCCACCATATCACCTTTAAAAGGTAACTGTCTTTCCCGCCTTCCCGCATAGTTTTTATGCCTATTAAAAGCGATGACGACACATCTACGTTAACAGCTAATACCTGTAAAAATGCTACTGCATGAAGAAATCATGATTGACTAGCCATAAAGTGCTTGGCAACTGAGAGGGAGGAGAATGAACGTTGAATAATATAGCTGTAAAGAATATTTTAGCTCAAATTCATTCATCGTTTCATTATATGGAGAACTCAAATATCCTCCAAGGGAAGCCCTTCTACAATTCCAGATGAATCCATCATAGTTTGATCGCCTAATCAGTTTGAATAAAACTATTCCAGTTATTATTCGTTCTAAAATATGTGCTCACATAGAGGTTTCAAAAAAAAAACTGCATATGATGCATAGATGCTTAAGATCATATGCATCGTTGCTAGTACATATAACTAATAACATTGTTTCAATGAATGAATTTTATTAGCAAATAAATAAAGAACTTTTTTATGCAAACATATAACCAAAAATATCTTTATGAATATCTATAAAGAAGGTGAAACGATTATCGATTGATGACATCATTTCAGGTTAAAGAATTACTCGTAAATACGAGTAAAAAAAACTATCGTATTTAGAAACGATTCGAGCACTCAACAAAATAAATACCTTTTATCCTACAACAAAAATTTCTATAGAGGGATTCATAATACGGGCTAAACCTTTAAATTTGACTCAAATATTCGTTACGTAAAATTCACCATCATTTATTCGCCTCTTGGAAAATTGCTCTATCAACCGTTATTCTTTTCTGGAATTCACTTCCGTCCTAACCGATCAAAATGTTTTATTTGGAATTACAATTTAAAAAAAAATTTCAAAAGCAAACCTGCAGTGCAATTACATGTGCCGAAATGATGATCGCATGTCGCATTATTACGACAAGCGCATTTCCCTTGACATTGTGCACCGAAATATCCTTGTTCACATGGTTGATCGCATCTGAAAAATCCCCTCGAAATATTGATTCGATTTTATTTCATAAAAATATCCGAAAATTTTTTTATCGATCTCTATTATCATCAAATGACTGTTGCAAAACTAAAATATCAACTCGGCAAAAAAATTTGACTATTCGACTTTAAAATGAAAATAATTGCTGCAAAATAAATTTAAACAGACGGTCATTGCGATTTATTAATGAGAAAATTAAATAAGTGGTGTTTTCTGAAACACCATTATAATATAATGTTTTTCTATCTTTAGAGGCAGCAGCATTAAACCGTGAAATGTAACTCCCTCCCCCCCCCCCCTCCCCAAAATTAAAATACGGAAACGGAACGAAAAATACAAAAATGCTCCAAAAGAGAAATTAATTATAATTTTCTTATATTTTAAAGAATATTTTAAACGCTTTTAGCGTCTTTTATTATTTGTTATTGTGAGGACTTCTATTTTTAGAATATTCAAAAATATAATCCCCTTCCATAATATTAGACGACCAGTAAAATTATTGGATTTTTTTAACCTCTTTTTTTTTCTTTTGATTTCCTCGATAACTGATAAAAAATCCCTCTCTTCCCCCATCCAACTAGGAGGAGTCGATATCGCCACAAAACGTGTGCAAAAATATAGTATCAATAAATAATCAGCAATTAGTTCTACATCCTCAGGTGAGATAAAACTTAAATAAACCTCACCTTGGACCACGATAGCCTGGAGCACAAAAACAAGTACCATTCACCGGATCGCACTGTGATCCTGTTCCTAATGCGCAATCACATTTTTTCGCGCAATTTTCACCATAGTACGATAGAGGACAAATCGAATCACAACTAGCACCTGTGAAACCAGCACGACAACTACATGCACCAATTGTTGGATGACATCTGAAACAATGTCGTGACCTTAACACTGCCATTACAGGTAAAACATGATTGGCCCCACCTACAGGTAAAATATGTGGGTAAAACATCAAAGAATGTAGTTGTGGTTTGTCTCCACAGAGACATATCCGCACAACTCGTTATCTGAATATCTCTCGCTTATCTTGAAATAACCTTGAAAAGGTATTTTGATGAGCAATTTTTGAATGGTACTTGCCTTCTGAAAGAACCATATTGTGCAAATATTATATTCCCGCACAGATATGAACTAGGAGTAAGCATAAAAATGAATAAAATAAGACAGAATGAATAAAAATGAGATCACTTTAAATCATCAACTTCTCAAGTGAAAGCGAGAATTCGCCCAGGAAATATTCAAGAGCAAATATAAGAGCAGCTATCTGATTGAACAGTAGGAATAGAGAATGCTTTGAGGACAGCTTATGACAAACAAATTTTTGCAATATTTCCCCATCATATTTTCAAGGGTAGAAGAGGGATACAAAATAAAGACTTGGAAGAATCAGATTACATGAAAAGCGATGGGAGGAAAATATAAACAGATCACATTTTGTGTGAATCAAAATGTTTAATTTGTGCCACTGTAGAAATCATAAATTAATGCTTAACTGGCGTAAAACATTTCCATACCAATAACTATCCCTTTCCCTCGTACCAAATCGGTTAGCTTCAACCATAACAATAAATTCCGATAATCCACTTCTAATATTTTCAATATTTTTACCACTTACAGAAGAGTATTGTTTGGATTGCATGCACATTCGAATTCACATTGAGCACCAAATCGATCAAAAGGACAAACTGAAAATATTATTTCATAAAGCAAAATAAATAACTTCCTCAGAAGTCTCAAAGAAAAAGTTGACTGAATTTATACTACATTTATCTATATATTTACCCATATATTTACTGTCATATCCATTATCACTACATATATATATATATATATATATATATATATATATATATATATATATATATATATATATATATATATATATATATATATATATATATATATATATATATATATATAAAATTTTCAAGGTGAGAAGCAAAAAGAAAAAGAAGATAAGGAAGGAAAGAGAAACAACAGCCACAAGAATGTAAACCTCGCTGAATAGGGCTTCAAGTAAACATCGTATTTTCTCCTCTATAAGCCCAATGCTTATGATTACCGTAATTCCATCATCTGAACTATATAAAACAGAGGCAATAGTCCAATCAATTTTGCCTACTTCAATAAAACTAACTGCAAAGTATATAATATCAATTAAGTTGAACGGATGATTATTCGATTTATTTTTTCATCATTTAAAATTGTAAAACTGTAAGTATCAAATAAATAACGAACTTTTTTCGCTACATTTCGCGCCGGTAAATCCTTTGACGCATTGGCATGAACCGTTCAATGGATGACAATACGCTTCATTGGCACAATCACATTTCAAAGTGCACTGAAATTAATACCTCTAAGTTAAAGCAATTCATATGATTCGACCGGTTAAATCACCTTTATATGGTTTATTTTCAACCATCAATCGGATAATGCTCAAATAGAAATTTATTGTGCGAGAATATTTCAAAAAAAAAAAAATTCTTTTGCATCGTTCTTCAAAGTAGACGATTTCTTAGTGTAAAATCTTCGACACCGTCAATGTACATTCAGTAAATTTTCACTATTTAAGCATGTTCGAAATTATTGAAGAAGTAAAATACTGCGCGAAATAAATAAAAACTAAACATTATTTAATGGTAACTATGAAGTGCTTGAAAACAAAAATTAAAAAATAAAAAGGAAATAAAAATAAGAATTTAAAACAAACGGAAATTAAGTGCAACCTGAGGGCCATATGTGCCTTTCGGACACGGTTGTTCACAGTGTTCACCCGTAAAACCGATGCAATTGCATTTACCGCTTGACGGATCGCATTCATTTTCATTCAAACAAGTGCATTTCGATGTGCAATTTATACCGTAATAACCTTTCGCACAACGCTCATTACATAGATCACCCTTAAACGTCCAGTAACAGAGACTATCTCTTTGAGATATTAGCATAATGAAGCTTTCACATAAATTATGTATAAATATACATAAATATGAAGAAAATTAGCCGCAATAAAGTGAAATTAACCGGACGAAAATTTGCATAAATTAGACGGAATTATCTGCATTACTCCAGAATTAATCCGGAAATTTGTCCGCTTAAAATCAGTGAAATTTCAGTCCTTAAAATTTGAAAATCCCTAAATTTGAAAAAAAAATCAAAAAAAGAATATGAATAAATCGATAAAAATTACCGTAAATCCAGCAGTACAAATACATGTGCCGTCTTTTTCATCGCAATGTGCATTATTTTGGCATTTACAATCGAAAACGCAATCGGGTCCATGTTTACCCTTAACGATTTCTATGCAATTGGCGTACATTTATCAAGCGTAACTCTTTTATGATTAGCATCATATATAATATCATATAATAAAAAAAAATTGACAGTACCATATATTTCATATTAAAGTGCTAAAATGGAAAATAATTTTCCCAAAAGGTTTCCAATTTTTATCATTTTGCGATAATAATTTAATTTTTTTCATTTCATATCGAATCAATTCTCGAATAAAAATTTTTCAAAATCAACAAAATGATCAAAATCGTTATGAAAATTAAGATGTGGAAAGGTGCCAAATTTTTTTAGAAACCACTAAATGTGTATGCATGAAAAATTAGAACTGTATAAAATGTGTTTGAATTCGACAAAGAATAAATCAAATTAAGCACCATATAGAAATTACTAGGCAATCATATTCCATTCGCTCGTTAGGTGATTGGGAGCAGAATACAGCAATAAGATAAATAGACTCAGTAGTTTTTAGTGTAGTTAGCTTTCAAGAATGGTCGAGCATAGCATAGCATTCGGCTGTTTTTGCTGATAAAATTCAAGAAGAGCAAAACATAGAACCAATGTTGCTCAGAGTGGCTAACCTCTTCACATCTATTAAGGCAGAGTTTACCCGAAAATCCTGCCGCACATTTACATGTACCATCCTCAGGGTTGCATGTTGCTCCATTTTGGCAAACACATTCCGATGCACAACCAATACCCCAGAAACCGTTGTCACATCTACTCTCACAACGTTCTCCTTTATATCCTAAAAAAAAAAAATTAAATCCCCAAATATTTTAATTACTGAAAATTTTCAACGGGGAAAAAAATTCTCTTCCAAGTAATAATTTTAAAAATTATATTAGTGGAATATTATTCAATTTTCAATTGAAAGGATACCGTCATTATTTTATAAGAATTCATTCTCAATGCGTTCTGCCGATGCATTTATTATCCTTTCTAAATGCGAAATTTCCTTTCAATGATATGTGAAACACTCAAGCAGCAAAGCATCATCAACATCGCAAAATATTATTTCTCGGGAGTCCATTTTTGCCGTTAGAAAATTTCGTTTCGAAGTTAATATTTGGAGTTGGAACCCATCCTCCCCCCCCCCCCCCCCACCCCACCCCTCCCGGTTAAATATCGATAATGCAAAACCCTTAAAGTGCAGTAATTTATATTTTCCGCTCCCTCTTCCAAAAAAAAAAACGTATCTCTTGGCAGGTGTGTAAGAAATGAAATTGAGGAGAACCTGCAGGACATTGACAAGCTCCAGCCACAGGTTCACAAGTTGCGCCATTCTCGCATTCACATCGTGAAGTGCATGAAGCACCCCAAAATCCGAGCGGACAAGCTGCAATATATGCTTTCCATATTATCGTGAATGATCTCTAAGATATATCCACCAAAGAATAAGAAGAAAGATGAAGAAAAGGAAAGGAATTTGGTAGTAAGATTTCATTAATCCAAAGTTTACAACAATATCAACTCGATCGTTCTCAACTATTTCGAAAAATTTTCCACCTCAATGTGTTGAATGGTCATTTTCATAAAACATTAGCTTCAATTGTACACAAAGCTATGATACTACAGTATAAAGCAGTCAATGCGAAATACCTTTAAATGATATTACAAAAACGAAACTGTAGAAATAAGAGTCGTTTCGACTTTACAGCTAAGTTTCAAATCATCGCTGCATAAAATCGCTCTCAACGTGAAACTTTCAACGATTCTGATCACAGTCGAGAATGCCTCGACTGATATGCTGAATACCTGCAGATGGGGGTACGGGGTCAGGAGAAGGGTTGATAGAATCGGAGTATTAAAATGACCTTTTCTTTGAATTGTATGATGAAAAAAGAAATTTTCCTAGTTGTTTTTCAATTTCAACTATGTTTTTTCTGCTCACTTTGAATTATGAAGGCCAATAGTCGCTCTCATTCAGGCAAATATTCAATGCTTTACTCAACAACTCCGTGGCAAAAACGATAGGGTTTTCATTGTTTTACGTTTATTTTTGATTTTTTTTTTTTTTTTTTGCATAGGAGGAAATCGAAGAAGTAAATAAAAATAGCCAAAGACAAACAAACCTTTTGAGCATGTTTCTCCTCCATAACCAGGTTCGCATTCACATTTGTTCGGTGCTACACATGTTCCTTTATTACAAGATGGCTTGCACACCGCTGAAATTTATCCTCTTGAGTATTTCTTTGTTTCTTTCATCAGACACATCTGTATGTATTGTCCATTGAATTCACCTTTAGATGTACTTTTTTATATTTACCATTGCTTAAAACAAACTTTTATCAATTATATTCAAATCGAAATTCCAATCTCATGATGTGAGCTGTTTTTTTTGCACATTTACGGGTGCCATCGTTATATTTCATATATTAGACGAAACAATTATCATAGCTTGTTTCCAAAGTAGTCACTTCCATTTCCTTACAAATCCCAATCATTCTCTAGCTTCTTGCCACTCACAAATGTGACTTTCAAGGATTCATAGAAGACAGTAGTATTTTCTATTAACTTGACGAGTGAATTTCATTCGGCAATCAACAACATTGTCCATACAAACTTTACAATTCGTTGCCTCATTTAAGTCTACATGAATATATCAGTAGGTAAAAAAGACAGCGTTGGAGCGGAAATTTTATCAATAGGTCGCTAAATTGGTCTCTTTAATGATAAAATTGAGATATAAGGTTGATAATGTTCAAAAGAATGTCGTATATTCATATCGAGAAAAAAAAGCGATGAAGTGGAGAATAAACATACGATAGCATAGATCATCACCACTCTGTCGATAACCCTCACAGCATCGTTTAACATAGACGTCAACAATTCGAGGTACACTTTTGTATGAAACTTTCTCTCCAATTCTGAAAATATAAAGAAAAAAAAATCCATCTTTCGTATAAGTTCGAATAAACCGACAGAAAATTCGCAAGATTCATAGGAGGGAGAAGATAATTTCATTGAAAGATGAGATGTAATTATTTCCCTCCTCCTATAATTTTTAGTACGCCATAATAAAATGCAGAATATTTAAGCGAACATATTTTCCACAAAAAGCCAAACGGAACAACTCAGGATGTGGAGCGGTGATACGATTCACATTCTTCGATATTGCCAAAGTAAAGTAACTCTTTGTAAATTTCCTTATAGTAAATCTTAACATCATCGCAATAACATATTTAAAAATAAGTAAAATGAATAGAGCCAAAGAAAAAGTTTTTCTCGGTGTGGCCAAAAAAACAGCACATTTCCCCTATAGAGGAATGCATCCCTATAATTATTGCAAAAAGTGAACAAATTAGAAATTCTCAATAAATTTAAATTTATTTCTGCGAAATTGTCGCATATCGAATTCAAAGTTTAGCATCGAAAAAAAAAAAAAGAATTCTCACATACCGAGTAATGGGACATTTGAAGCCTTTTGTAATATCGGCACACCATACAGTCGTTCGAAATGGTACCGATTGCACATATCGTTCCAAGTGAAATTCTTCTTTTCTAGAATTTCATTTCGATTAAAACGCTTAAATTCTTTTATGATGATAATACGATTTGCAACTATTCAACTCATAATATTAACATTTTGTTCTGTATAGACGCAATTGGCAGATCGATTGAAGTTGCAATTGCGATGATCGAACGTCTATGACGACAATTGTGTAACTCATAAATTCTCTCATATCATTTTTCTCTGTCTAAATTTTTATGAAATGTTATCAATTCATTTCTTTATAGCAGATCATTATTTCACTAATATTCTCGCAACAGAATGAAATAATATTTAAAAAAATATTTATATGTAATGTAAGTAATGAGCGGAAAAAAATGATTTTAAAAAAAACGTTGAATTTTACTGTTCGATAATAGTGCAGACGTTATCACCGATCGGCTCGTTGCAATATATTCGTTGAATAATTATTACGATGAGCGAAATTCGAATTAAAATTGTAGGGTGAGATCGCATTTTGCACCTTCAATGTAAATTAAATATAACTCTCATTTGGTTTCCATCAGAATATTTTCTCGATCTAAGAGAAATATTATTGAATGTGAAAAATTGACGGAGATTACAAAGAAATATTGCAATATGATTGATAAAAGATTCATTTTTTTTTACACATAGAAAAACAAAGAAATTAGTGAGATCCGTTGAAAATAAATGATTTAAAGAGCGATTTTAAAAGATTTATTTTATGAATATTTATGCAAATTTAGTTGCCAACTATCAATGACTTGCCCACATCATGAACGTCATATGAATAAGTGGTTAAGCGGGCAGAGGGGGACGGACAATGACATTACTATGTAATAGATCACGACTGAAAGATGAACGGCAATTAAGCCATTTGAACCGATGAGCAGGTATGCTTGTGGAATCCAACATCACCTAATCTTATCAGCTGATAAGGTGATAAGGTTGGGTAATATTGGGCTAAAGTTTTAATTTTTAAGAGATCTGAACACTCAATAAAAACTGTCGAAAAAAATTTTATTTTTATGCATTTTTGCTTATTAGCATTTACAAAGCGATTATTGCAACATCTTGTCTGTATGCATGTGTGTCTGTGTCTGTCTTTTTGTCGTTACTTTAAACTCAGGAATTAATGAAGCTTTAGTTAAGAAATTCTACGAAAAATGATATAAGTGGTATGAGAAATGAAAAGTGCTGGAAAAATCTTGACAATTTGCGATCGACTGGCCGAATAAAAAGAAAAAAAAATTCGTTTGAAGAACTACCAATGAAAACTGGATGCATTACTGCAATTTGCTAGCACTTAATGCACCTGACTGATCCGGTTAATGGAATTGCAAAAAGCACATATCGGTGCGCATACAGATGGCGCGCTTCACTTCTTTTTTTTTTTCAAATCCGAGCATTGTTTATAAAAAGTCAATCGTTTGCGAAATACTAGAAAAAAAAATTTTTTTTGAATTTTTAAAAATGTATAGCTCCTTTAGAAAATGATAGATGAATTTAAAAATTGATGCAGGTTGCTAAGGTGCGTGCGCATATAAAATTCAATAATTCCCGCTTTATTGATTTAACAGCTATATAGAGGCAACTCCACCTTAATAAGCAAACTTGCAAAAGTGCATAAAAAGTTATCGATCGGAGAGGAGTAATCGATTTTGGGACGATGGAGGAGGGAAAGGGGGTATCCTAAAATACAGGCTGCACTCAACACTAATTTTCATTGCAATAGTTCCTTTGATTCACATCAGACATTAAGTGCAGACCCTCACGCATCATGAAATTGAAGCGTTAAAGACAAATAATGAAGCCTCGGAGCCAAAATTTCCATTACCTTACCTGAGTTGCCATAGTGATGCGTGTCTCATTCGCTTAATCGTAAGAATTTTTCAATTCCTCAATAGCAAAACCCCTCAACAATAGTCTTAAATTCAATTTTAAAATCAACTCCTCCTCGTTAGCAAAATCCTACAAAGACACCATCATAGATTGATTGTACACTTTAGTACAGAAGTCAGATCGGACGCGTAAACTGTAAAAAAAAACGATAGAAAAACGAATTTTGAGTGGGATGACTATGAATAAAGCAACGTTTTATGCGATACGTGCAAAGTCAATCAACATTTGCTATACATATTACAATATTGATCAATAATAAATGCATTGTGAGATGATGGTCAATTGGTCCTCTAAATTGCCTAATGGCAAATAGATGTGCAGATTGTATTTGAGAAATATTGAGCGTTTTTTTTTTCAATCTTTTCACTCACTGGATCCATCAAATCTTTGGAAGACTTATAGGTACTTCTATAGTTCACGAATGAAATTTACATAAAAAGATTACTAAATTTAAATATTTTTCTCGTTCATTGAAGTCGGAATCTTACAACGAATATGACTATAATGTGCACATGAATTCTTTGTGAATGATGTTACGAGTGGTCAAGTCGATCAAAATGGAAATTCACTAATGCATAAATTTACTATTTACGAGTGTTGAAATTCGTTACTATTGAATAAATGGCAAAGCGCAGCAGAAGATTTGCCCGCTATGCGTTTTTTTTGCTTTTCGCCTATCACAATAGTGAATGGAAATACGCAAAATATTGTGTTCATCTTTCAAATGATTAAATCGCTGCATATTTTACAAAAAGCTCGCGTTTTTTTTTTTTGCTACGCGATGATTCAAAATATAATAACAACACCAACAATATTAAATGCAACTTTCCAGGTGCTTTAAATGCCTTGGATTCCTTTCGGTGCCTTAAAAGAGTTCAAGCTTGACTGTAGTATATTTGGCCATAGTGATAGCTGAGTTGAAGGTTCTGGCTGGACAAACAGATAGACAGACGGACACATACATACACACATGCATACGAACGCGACGTTGTCATAATGCGCCTTGTAGACGCAAATTTACAAAACTTCATTAAAACGAATCTGTTTAGAGGATTGTACGGGCGATCGGAGCATTAAATAGATGCACACATTTATGCGCTATTTTATTATTTATGAAAGAATTTATAAAATCGATTGTTGTGATGAGAAAGATTGTAAAAGCACATATCGTGCCAACTTCTATGGCGCGTTTTCCCATTTATTAGTTTGTTGCTTTTCACTTACTGTTTAAGGAGGAAATTAAAATAACATATGACTACTAAATTAAATGATAAAACAGCGAATTCGGCATAGAATGCAAATACTTCTCTAATTAAATAGAAAAATGAGATTATGATACTGATCGATGCTGATCGATGTCGGTAATTATGATTAGCTGGTATCGATAAGCTTAAATCGGCTGCAAAATCAATAATCTACCCTACTTCCTCGTTGATAAGCCCTATAGCTTAAGGCTTATGTGACTTTTGAAAATCGACGCACATGGCGGTGAAAATTTGTGGAGGTAAAGAAGCGAAGTTATAATCGAGGAAGTATGGTGTTTGAAGTGGTCATGAAACGTCAACATAACGTCAAGAATGGCGTTTCGCTTCACTGATGAGTGGCCCTCTAAGTGCTCGAATGTTATATATACATCTTTTTCCGTATGCCAAATCATGATCCGGTCGAAGTGCATTTTGATTCTCATACTCTGCATCTAGCTTGATCTTCCAAACTCCCTCCCCTCCCCTCCCCTCCCTTTCCCTCTCCTCCTCTGACGCCAATGACTCATCTATTGGAAGGATGTGGGGAAGGCAGATGAGTCACTTTGGGGTGGAAGAGGATATGTCATCATACTCCAACATATGCTTGACGAGACCACTAGCTTATATAATCCAGGATTTACTGACAAACAGTTTCAAATGGAAATAGTAGGAATTTCAGGAATAATGACATGGGAATTGATAATTTTCGATGCTTGAGGATTTGCAGTTTTCGATCTATGTGGGAGTACAAATGCCCTAGGACTCCACTCTGGCTAGGGCTGTGTCCTCGGTTACTTTCCTCTCTTGCATAAGTGGGCAATGTGGGAGTATCCTTTATCCTTAAAGCCACACATGATGTTGGGAGGAAGGAAGGGAAATGGCAGAGTTAGCTCACCTAGATTGACGGTCTCTTGCACGAGAATCCCTCGCGACATGGCATTTTAGAACGAGAAAAGATATCGCTAAAAATAGTCACCTCTTTATGTTTTTCAATTATAGGAAATTATCGATGCGACGTTTGATTTCCGGGTATATGCGTATGCATAATCGATGTATATATGAGACAAAAGTGTTCGTTAACGATGAAAAAAAAAATCAACCGATATTACCAAATGAAAATCATTAATACATTACTACCTTTCGCTTATCGATTTTCGACGATTTGCACTAAAATCATTTCGAAGGGATAAAGCAAATTCAAAAATTCAACATCTTCAAAATAATACTATCATTAACGCAATTAATTTACCTAAATTTTGCAATTTACCTAAATATAACCTAAATTTAAAAAAAAAACAGAATGAAAAACACCCTAATTTGCATAATATAATAATAATAATTTATTACTAAAATAATATATATTTAATTATATGTGAGAAATATTCAAAAATCATAAAATACAAATTCAAAAATAAACTAAAATAAAAGTATTATCTCAAAGTGCGTTTTCAATTTCCTTTATCTTGTTAGTAATTAGATTTACGCTCTATGGTCATGAATGTTTTTGCTTCACATCTGAAAGTGGAAAAATAACCGGAAAAAAAATTTGAATATCATTGAAATTTCAATAAACGTCAAACTAAAGAGGAGAAAAAAATGGAAATCAATTTGCCTAAGAAACATATTAAAAATAAATTATCTAATGTTTATGCAAATTTACGATGAAGGAAATTTTTTTTTTTTTTAATTCATGAACATTTAATTTTTAATGTTATTTCTTATTTTCACTTGTTTTTTTTCTGCTGTGATATTAGAATGAAAATTATTTAGGAAAAAACAATAGCAATTAACATTGCGTTCATAACTTCAATATATATCAATGAGAGATTTTCCAAGCAAAATGTAGTGCAATTTGATAAAAATATTATAGAAATTTATGAATATATTTTTGCAATGTGATTAATTATAAACTACAATTTGCATAAAAAATATTTTCCACCTATATTACCCATTATTCGATGAGAGAAAATTTATTTAAATCTTCGTTTTTCTCTTCTCGAAATACTTAAGAAAAAAAAAATCGACACTAGATTAAGGTGGAAATTTTGTTATTCATGAATAAATTTCCTAGAGCTAAAGAAATTAACAATGGAAACGCCTATATGAGAATGAATGAAATCTAAGTGCTATAAAGTGTGCAAACGAATGAAATGTGCAATTTGAAGGACACAACCAACATGACACGAGGAAAGTGTGCAACCCGTCGAATCGGTCGCCCGTCTAATTGCCAATCTGCATTCGGCATCGAATACGCATTTTGCATCAGCTTCAACTTCACTATATGCGAACAACTAACTATTTCTCACTTATTGCTTTTTCTTGCAAAAATTTTTGCAACGATTTGCAAGAAAAGAAAAATATAAGAAGTGCCAACAATAGATGAAAATTATAAAATATATTCAATTGTTTCAATGGCAATTATTCATCTTCATTCATTTGTTTGCATATTTCAGTAAAATTATTATTAAGGTTCAAATAATGGGCTTTTTGCTATTAACAAAGCCCTGTTAAATTCCTTGTTTTTGGCGCATCTCTACTAGAACAGGCAGTGATAACGATGTATACTGATAAACCACTGATATCGATTTAAATATCCTAGGCGACTGATAATATCTGGTCGCCATCACCTTCAGCGATGTAGTTATCAGATGAACCGGTAAATGGAGCAACCCGCTAAAAACGAGAGAGAGAATTTGCCCTACCACTCAGTTCGTCTTTGTCGTTGGCAAAAAAAAGATAAAAATATTGTTTTTGATAAGTTAATCGGAGAAGGAATGATTTAGCAATGATGGGGGTCAAGGTTGAATCCAACTTCACCAAGTTCAAGTTTTATTTGGCAAACAATTGGAAAGTGGCTCCATTATCGGTAACATTGATAAAACAGGATAATAAAAATAGAATAACGGACACGTTAGAGTGGACTAAATTCATAAATACTAATGATTAAACAAAAAATAAAAATAAAAATAAAAATAAAAATAAAAATAAAAATAAAAGCAGAGAGCAAAAGAGGAAGTACAAATATTGAGGTAAGAAAAACGGTATAGTTAAGTATAGAAGAGAAATATTTCAACGATCGACTATTCATTTCGAGAACATATTGACCATTGAAGAATTAGGATATAGCATTTTTAAGCGTCAATAAAATGATAATTTTCTAAGGACAATTATGATCATTGTTAGGTAATCTATACGGAAACCTTGCAATTTTATTGAAGGTGAAATATTTTTAAGGATTAATTTAATAACTCTCGATCACATTTTCATAAAATTAGATTTGAGTAAACAGTTTTTAATACAGGTATAAAAACAAACTCTACAATCTGGATCGGTATATAGCCGAATAATTTTATCAGTCTTCACATACTGATAACATCACTAAAAGTCACAAACATATCATATCACCAGTATATTTTGTAAAGATTTTAGAGTTGCTTTTGAAATCTATGAACTATTCGCTGAGAAGAGTCGATAGGATACAAAAAATTGTTAAATAAATAAACGTTTTAAGCGATTTAACTAAACGGAAACTCTTAAGGAGTTAATCGAAGGAGTTATATCCCATTTGGATAAGCGAAACAATTTCATATATTCCGAAAAATTGAAGAATAAACGTTTCATTATACTTTAGCATTTCAATGAATTAATAAAAATAGACATATCAATCAATAATTATTCGATGCGATATTTAATCATTGAAAAAATTTTAATTATTGAAAGAAATTAGAAAAAATATCAATCGAATAAAAACGCAATTTTGTTCCGCTAAAAGAGCGAGTCAACAGCGAGAGAGGAAGTTTCACACCTATAACGTATTAAACAACAATCCCGGTTTAAATCATATTTAGAATCGATAGGAGAAAAAAATTGACAGTATCAATCGTTTCAATGCGGCTTCGTGATATTAGCGAACGACGTGCTATAATTCATGATAATTCGATACGCAAATGTGTATAGTTCAATTAGAGAGTACAATGATGATTCAACGATATGATTTACATTCGTAATAATTTGTTGACTCATGATGAGAGCACAATTCTCCTCTGTGAAAATTATATGCAAATATCGAGCATGATGAATAGTAAAATTCTATCAAGAAATTGTCATCAAATTTCCTTCAAAAAAAATTTTTTTTTTGAATGAAGATGAAGTTAATTTCCTATCGGCAATATATGTAGATTTGATAATGATCAGTCGGATAGTTAATTAGTTCACTAAATGACTGAAAATCAATTGTGGTGAAAATATAAGTAGGTAATAGGTATATGCGAGGAATGTGAAAAATTAATTATCGAAGTAGAGAAGGGAGCAAAAAGACGGTGGAGGTGAAAGCCGATTGCGGACACAAAATCTTTCATTCAAATCACAATGAATTGCAAGCTAACTTGAACTATTTGCTATTGATCGTAAAAAGTGAAGATGAAATTCACAATTATCAATTTCCCCACATTCCATCTCAGTAATACACATACGTTTATCCCCTTGCTACCTGATGATCGCTTAGTAACACAACCTCTGGTTATTGTTCGATACGGTGGATAATTTGCCGCGTGATTTTCGAAGGGCTGGAGTGAGGGCGACCTCAACATTTTGCAATCAAAGTGAACGAAGTGATGATAAGTTGTACTTAAATAATCACTGATCTCACTATCACACATATCAATCGGACATTTTTTCGTAACCATGATCTCCAACCACACAAATCACTTAGAACCTCGGAGGTTTTATGTTTTTACAACTTTCACAAGCTTGGATCTTTAGCAATCTCAACGAAGATCTTATTTGTGCTACGGAGATTCTTTTACGCAATTGCGTTAGAAGTTTAGTGGAAATATTTGTCGTAGAGAAGGAGTGCGCCTAGTGGCGCCAATTCATTTCCTTCCGAGAAATTCAAAAAGTATTAGTTCATGTTCGTTCAAAAAAAAATCCAAGAAAAAGTAAACAAATTGATGGCAAAATAATTTAGCACTCGATTTCCTATTTAATCACGATATAATCTTATGCAAACTTTCAATTATTTTTTTTTATTTTTCAATTTTTTTTCTTCCTATTTTTCAATTTTCTTTTTCTTTCAATCTTCGCCTTAAAAAAGATTCAACAATGATGAGATTGTTGGTTTCTTATTCCCTTTTTTTTCTATATTTATTAGCAGAGTGATTTATTCACTATTATTTCACTACTTTCCTGTTTTTGTTACTCTTTTTTTTCCTATTATTCTCTAATTAATCTCTTTTCCAAGACTTTAGAATCAGCAATGAATCTCTTTTTCCGAAATTTTCCAAATTTCCCTACTAAATGCTAGCATTTTTCTTTCCATATATCATTACAAAATTATTTTCATCTATCCTTCTATACTTTTCAAATCTCACCGATTTCACACATTGTAAGTGAATAACAATGAGCGGACGATTTTTGTGAAGTAAACATATCCATCTCTCATATTCCACATAAAAAACTGAACATCATCACTGAAACGAAATATATCGCACAAAAATGCGCGCAGAAGTGCAATAAATAAATGAGCGCATATGTGTTTTTAGAGCAAAAAAGTGGACTCAAAAATGGAGCGTTCGATGATATTGTTTATAAAGCGGAAAATGGTGGATTATTTCGCGCAAAAATAGACCTATATCTACTCATTAAAGCATCAAAATATCTATTAAAATAACGAATGCAAAAATCTCATTTTGCATATATAATGAATTTGTTTTGCAAATTTACACAAATAATAATAAAATTTTTCTCATCGAAATTTAGAGTAAAATTCGTTGCAAAAATTTCGAAAAATATGTTATTTTTTATTAATAATTCTATGAATATTCATAGAATATATGCTATTATTATTTTTTAGCATTTGATGTTTGATTGTATGCAATTTTTATATGCTTAATTCTATGTGATTTTCTTTTTTGTTCGCAAAAGAATCCCATCGAAATAAATAATGAATGAGATTTTGCATGTAAGATTTTCTAAAAAAAGTTACTTCAAACGCTTAAAGTACTGAATAAAATACTTTAAGAGACTTCTTCCCTATCTCCAGTCTATGTCCTATCATCTTTCAACTCCTTCATGGCGCTTCCAGGCCGTTAAAAAATATTATCGGAAGGCCCCTTCACCTTCCCGACAGTGATCCGAAGTCCCCATGTCCATCTTGCTGGATAAGAAAATAACGTCACAACGCCCATCAAACACATACAAGCAAAAACACATAAGCTGATAGCTGGAATAGGTTCAGGGCGTCCTCATATGCTTGAGGAACTAAATAAATGCGCCTCTTTGTATGCTATAGCTTTGAATTGAGAAGAGACGCCACTGTGATGTTCCGTTCCATTCGGATTCAGATTTTATCGCTTAATCGATGATTCGTTGGGTCAAGTAGATATTGACCAATCTGATACAAGAGTTTATACGCCTTTTGTTTGTTGAATTAGGCAATCTTCTTGTGCAAATAAATCTTCGAATTGCATTTTAAAAAAAGGCTTAAATGCCTCTCTTAACGAGGAGCAAGACGTTAGTTGGAATCGGTTTAGCATATACAGATAAATCGTTTACGATCGACGTCAGAACATACAAACTTGCAAAGGTCAAAGATCGAAATTTCTGAGGCAATTCGAATTGACATTGAAAGTTTCGTACTCAAAATGTAAACATAGATAGAGTATGCGTTAAAAATATCGCATTATGACTCAATTACTTCGAATATATTTTTCTCGATTTTCACAAACGAATTGCGGTAAAGGAAGTGATTCAAACAATCATCACGATGCTCATGTTGCTCGTTTTAATCACTATGCTGTTGAAGCAACAAAAATTTATTGCAGCTTATGTTTTCGTGCATTTTTTTTTCATTTATTTGTTTTTTCCAGCAAGTTTATTTAAGTATTGCCTTCTTTCTTGTATTTGTGCTTTTTTTTATCGTTTTGCGAATAAGTTCATTGCGTATGCAATGTTAAGTGATACTAGCGATAGGTGGGAAATTTTAGAAATAGCAGTATTTTGTTCTCGACTTCTTTGCCCTCTCTTTCCGCGATCTTCTCCGATTTTTCGAAACTGTAGTGATTTGATGATTTCCCCCCCCCCCCCCCCTCTCATTTCCTCTTCTCGCTTCTTCATTCCCGGAAAAAAATCGCTCTTCCTACAGAACTAATCTTTATTCTCGAAATAGCTGCAAAAAAAAAAAATGATTAGCCGATAAGACTTAGAGAACGATAATAAATCTCATAGATGCGGTGATATGTAAAAATTTTTCATCAGTAATTTCTCCAACGGAAATAAAATAGCAATTCATAGAGACAATGAAAATCGCGTGGCATTGACAACTAAATGGTAGTTATACTCTTAAACACTATAAAGCGAACGAAGCGATTTCGTCACTTTATTGCGTCGCGAAAAATTTGGATCTATTTTTTGAAAAAATTTTTACATACGAAAACAAAAATATATGAACGCTATTTATTCTCTGCAATTAACGATCTTATTTTCGAACGAAGTTGGAATTGTACGAAATTAATAAGCTCTAATCAAAAAGAAGATATGGGAAAATCGTTAGCAAAAATATTTGAATGTAAATGAAGCAAGCTGCAGCTATCGG
The DNA here is from genome assembly GCA_013433145.1 of Ascaris suum. Taxonomy (NCBI): domain Eukaryota; kingdom Metazoa; phylum Nematoda; class Chromadorea; order Rhabditida; family Ascarididae; genus Ascaris; species Ascaris suum. Next base: position 12,606,032 of record CM024169.1, on the reverse strand, counting down.
GAAATTAAAGACGGCAAGAAGCTCGCTAGATGAGAACAACAAGAAAATCATTGAGCTAAAAAAAGCGACGGGTCACTCACGATAGAAATACAAGAAATCGAACACATCGTTTAGGAGTTCTATACGAAACAGTACGGAGGAGGGACTGACTACACGTTCGTTGCACGAAAAAGCGAAGAGATATTCTTACAAATTATCGACTCAAAAATAAAAAACGCGATCCAAAGCAGGAAAAACGGGAAGGCGCCAGGTATGGATGGATTAACTGGCGAAATTTTGATACTAGGAAAGGAAGTATTTATAACACCACATGGTCGAATATTAATAAATCCCTGAAGAGTTCGCCTCATCAAAAACAATTCTGTTACCAAAGAAAGGCAATCCAGATGATATCAGAAACTATTGCTCCATATCATTCCTACCAACAATCTCAAGGTGTTTCTCGAAAGTTCTATGCAGAAGACTGCAGCAACAAATCGAACAGAAGCAAGATGTCGGACAAGCAGGCTTTCGGCGATGCAAGCCAACAATCGACCAAACCCACGTGCTTACCATGCTCATCGAAAAAACCAGAAAGTATAAGATGCCCCTTTACTTGCTATTTTTACACTACGAAAAAGCCTTCGATCCTGTAGAACATGTCGCCCTGTGGAGATCTATGGAAAGCACTGCGGTGCACCTCAATAATATCCATCCTTCAAGAAATCCAGCATAAATCAATGACTACGACTTTCGTACATGAAAGACAAATAACAGTATGGGTAAAGAGGAGAGTACGGCAGGGAGACTGCACATCTCCGCTGCTGTTCAATACAGCTCTGCAGCTCGTGTTCGATGAGCTAGACTGGTAAAACAAGAGCGCGAACGTGGACAGGGAAAGACTTTTGCACTGGAGGCTCGCAGACGACGTAGTCTTGATATCTCTCAGCTTCAACCAAATAAGGAAAACGGCAAGAGAACTCGAGGTGTGAAGTGCGGCAGTCGGTTTACCATTAAACACCTCCAAAACGAAGCTGTTGAGCAACCGAGAGCTGAAGTCGTCGATTGTCGTAAGACGCGAGAAGACTGAAAGCGCAAATGAATTTATCTACTTGGGCAGATGTGTAAAAATGAGCGAAGGGATGGAAGCAGATGTACGAGGCAGGATCAAACAAGGCTGGAAAGCATTTTTTTTTTAAAGAATAAAGAATCCCACCGTTAAAAAAAAGTACCGATGAGTCTCAAGTGGAAACTCTTTGAAAAAAAAAAGCGTGATACCAACAGTTCTCTACGCTTTTGAGGCATGGGCAACAACTAAGAAAGTGCGCAAGGTACTGGCAGTGGCAGAGAGAAGAACGGGAACAATCACGACAGGAATCAAATTGGGGGAGAGGAAAGCAAGCGAATGGCTTCGAGGTGTAAAAAAGGTAAATGTTACAGTATTCCCATCCGATGAAATTCCTCTACAAACTTCCACACATCCACCCCATTTGCTTATACTACAATGCGGTTACAATTGCTCAGATGTACATTTGATGAAACAGCACTTCAACCACTTGAGTATTCGAATTTAATAATAAATAAAATGCATAGAAACGAAAACTTTATCACTGAACATCTTTATCTTCGGGAAATAACACAACGAATGTTCAATGAATAAAATGATTCAAACGGAATTTATTTCAAAAAATTGACAGCTGCTGAAAAGTGAATTAAAAGACTCCTTTGTACAAATATTTTTATTATCACTTCGTAATGAAAGTTTGCGTAGTCCGAAATGATCCCTCATAATTCTTTTCATAGACACCGACAATTTCCATTCAGTTACGAAAGTGTATTAGTCATGTTACCTCCACTGAATCCTTAATCAACCATCAATGATTAAAAATTTGATTTTATAAGCTGTCCGGTTTTAATTGAACAAAACATCCATTCTAGCTGGAGACAAGGAGGAAATGAAAGCTTTGGCACAAAAATTAAACAAAAGACCACTCTTAAGGCTCAAGGAAATTCTTAGGGGGCTCTATTAGAGAAAACACGACAGAAGTTCTTATTTAGCAGTGACATTACACATTCACACACCTGAGGGTTAAAGGCCAATCGATAAAACATGTCGTCATTTGTATGGAACAAATAAAAAAAAGTACTACAAAAAAAAATATTCAGAAAAAATGAAAATCGAGAGAAAAATTTGAACTATTGTAATTGAGGCCAACATTTGAAAATGATAAAATATTGCAAAAGAAAAAATGATCCTCTATTGAATACTAATAAAAATAGAGTGGAATATCATAGTGAAAGTTTCCGGAGAAAAATTTCATGATAAAGTTTCCGGAGAAAAATTTCATGATAAAGTTTCCGGAAAAAAATTTCATGATAAAGTTTCCGGAGAAAAATTTCATGATAAGGTTTCCGGAAACAAAACTAAAATAAAGATGTGATTCATGTTTTCAAACATATGGCTGATAATAATTCAGTGATATTGTCATAACGAAACGATTAAATCACGTTGATGATGAAAATTGGATGGGCGTTTTATCAGATTCGACCTATATTGCATTCAAATCTCCCGTTCATTTTCCCTGAAAATAACGTTTCCGTCCACTTTTTTTTAGTTTCCATTCAAACCCTTCAGAGCGGGATTTTTCATAAGAAGTACGAAGCCAGGAGAATTCAGAATCTCTAACCACATCTTGTATGAGCTTAATAAATGTGCAAACATGTAGGCATCCTTGAAGAGACAATTAAAAATCGGCTGGATGTAAAGGCATACGGTGAGGCATTGAACAGCAGCATCCCATTCATTTGCGTTCTGAGAGTTTCTTTTGCAATCGCGCAATCTTGTTCTCCTTCTCGTTGCCCATCAAATCGTTATCGTAATAACTTTCATCGTCAGATGCATAGCGTGAAGTCGATCGTTTCTGCCCAAAGAAATCAATTGAAAACTTGTCGGGATCATTTTTCTGTTTCGTTGTCAAGCCTCTGAAACTTGAGCTGTTCCTCCGCTTCTTTCCTTCTTTGGAGACGACCAACAAGGATTCTAGAACATTCATAGTATGCAGATGGCTGCCACAGTCATAGCCAGGGTTTCTGGCACCTGTTTTGATGTCAATAGACGAACACAGCGCCGGCAGGTCGAATGAATCTATCGCTTTCACAGCTGAACGACAACACACCCGTTCGTGCCGACTGAATCGACTTTCATAGCTACCGCAAATATTACATGCTGTGACACCATTGTGGATAGCCTGACCATTCTGGCGTTCTTTCGTATGCACTGGCTCCAACCAGCCAGTACAATTTGGCCGCACGGGTCGGTTTCTTTCGCAGACACGGCGATTCACTGAAGCACTCCATGCCTGAGACAACATCACTTTCCCTGTAGTACAGGTACGAACGTCTTCAATGGACAGCTGCTCATTGGAAGCTCGATTCGCACTTCGTGATGACATTAAATTGAATGTTCCTAAATTTGAGTGCAATTGTCGAAGAGATGATTCTTTCGAAGCAAAATTCGGTATTGTAGAATAAAGTGCATCATGAATGAGCTGTTGCTGTCGCGAGAATATTATCGAATCCATGAAGTAACGGATCATATCGGTGGATGCTCCGAGACCGATTGTTGTTTGCCGTGACTTCCAATCAAGCACAGCACCTATTGTGCCTAAAATTTGGAATTTCTTGACTGAAAAATGAACCGAAGTAAAATTACGGATTCATAGACTTACTTACCAACCTTTCCTAGAAACAAATTACTTTCACTCCTAACCTTTAAAAAAAGAGTTTTTGTTTAATCGAACAAGAAGTGCTGATAAACTCTGTTATCTAGAGCGAAACCCCTCCTCTTCGTGTGTTCAAGACCTTTTAGTTTATCATTGCTCCAGAATATGTGGTTTTCGCTAAAAGATATCACTTAATCATCATTATTAAAGCTTCAAAAGTTTGCGATTGAGGGCTTGAATCGAGATCACATGGCTTACATTTAACGACGCTATAGCGAACCTCGTTCTCATCATTCACAGATTCGCCCTATCTGGACCCCTCGTTATTCCTAATGCTTAGTAGTTTAATTAAAAACCCAATCAACAAGTTCGCAATATGAATTCAAATCGCTTATTCCAAACATTGGAACCTTCAGCATATATGTCAGTGACTCGAATCTGCCATCAAAATTGAGTGCGCTCCGATGTTAAACAATAAAAAACAAAAGAAGTAGCGAACCTTCCGGGAAAATACGACGATGGCAGGCGAAGTATATTGGCAGCTCATGACCGTTCGGCGTTCTGAATATCCACATCGTGAAACTGTGGAAGTTGCTTTCACTAATTAATTGTTCATTCCAGTTTATAGGTACGCGTACTGATAGGAACTCCTCGTTGGCCTTTAAATCTTATATTTCAACATGGAGTATAATCGAAGAGGGAATATCCACTTTATAAATGCTTTATTCCAACTAGATTTTATATATTTCTTCTATTAACCAAGAATATCCAAGGTGAACTACTGTGAGTTATTTTCTGATCTATTACTATTACAGTGACTTATGTTTGCAAGTGGCGAACCATTGGCGTCAAGTATTTTACAGGGTTTTTCCTGTGCGAAAGGCCAAAAAGGAATTGATAAGGCAACAAGACATTAGCAGCATATGATGAAGGAGATCTGATTCATATAAATAGATATGGATCCGAAACAACAGATGAGACGTGATCCGATCGAATCGGAGTGCTTCGTTGCTCCTTTACATCTTTCTATGCCTCATACACTACACTCTAGCCTTACAGATGTTCTTTTTAGATAAGAAAAACTGTGAAAATGTTTAATGCTTATCTTTTTGTCCTTCATATACATAAGGGGATATATGTATCATATAGAGTTCAAATAGGAAGATGCAACGATGATGAATTTGTTCCTCGAATCAATATCAACACCACAAAGTCCTGGATTTTCATAATATTACGGTTTGTAACAAATGTTAGGCCTTGTAAAGGAATGTGTGGCAATAATTATTTGTGTTGGGCTATGCTGCGTGGAACAAATAACACTGAAGTGTGCTATATTAGCATAAATAACTGTTAGACTTAACATTTGATTTAAGACATAGCTGATTAATTTCTAGTGTTAATTTTTGGAAACGTTTCACTGCTACAGAATCATTTAAACGCTAAATTAAACGATAAAAATCGCAGTTGTATTGGTTAATTATTCCGAACCACTAATTTCCGACCTACTTATTTACAGTACTTCTCTAAAAGAAAGAAACGCCTCACCACGACAGTTTTTCTGCCGGTAACCGTCAACGAGTTCAGAAGTCCTTTATCGTTTGTTTGTGAATCTTCCAATAAAGCATTCTGCTCGTCCAAGTAGCGCCTGCAAACTTTACATTATACAAATCATTCCCTTTATCTAGTGATCTGTCCATACCTGAATTTCACAAACAAAACCCTTCCCTTAGTATTTTCTCATAAAAGTAGAAAAAAAGCATGCGTGCAAACAGATTCGTCCCACCTTTAGAGTTGAGTCGTTTTTAGAACGCTGCTGCACAAAATATTTTAAAGCAATTCAGTTTTGCTTTTAACGGGAATCTTTTCAACTACGCTGACGAATTCATTTAGAGCAAATAGATGCATTTATTCGGCTTTCAGCTATCTCTGGAAATCCTAGTTAACAGAGAACGAAAAAGACGCCTACTGAGAACATACAAACAGCGTCGATTTTGCAAAATGCTTATTTTGCCTTTGAAACAACAACAAGAAACCGTTTCTGAAGGCAGAATTGTAACTCGCTTTCAATTCTCTGTTCGTCATGAGTTTCGACTGACATCAACACTACTGGGCTTCACATACTCATCCCAAAGATAAACAATACGATATTATCGCTCGCATGGATCGCTCGGCGTGTAGCAAATTTGAAAAATAAAATGAGTCATATTATTCCATTAAAGCTCTCAAATGGTTTTCGGAATTGAATCAGTCAACCTCTGAAATAATATTAGCACAGTATGTTCAGAATGATTGCTGCGTTAAAGAAACGAATAACAATATCCCTTTCAATTAAAATTCCATTTCCGTAAAAATAGGAAATTATTTAAAACCTTAATAAAAAGATATATGAAAGAGCATGTGATATGGCAACTCACCTACAAATAACACTGATAGATATCGAACAGATCAGCAAGAAATGAAAAAAAAAAAAAACTTTGCAAAAAATTGAGTGACTTACAAGAAAGTCTCACGAAAGGGTACATAACGAATGAATAAAGCGGCAAGAAGATGTCTCGCCACACAAGTTAATTGAAGGTGTTCATCGCCGATTGCATAGATAAACGCTATATAGAGGAAATGATGAACGAATGGGCCATTAGCCTCGGTGAATGCATCGTTGAGAGACACCAACAAATTGAACACGGCCACAAGAACCTGAACGTTTATCGAAGTAATGAACCGTTTTTTTACGGATTACTAAATAACAAAATTCAAAATAAAAGCTCAACGAGGAAATGATGACTGCATTTTTCTGGTTCTCCGTCAACTCCTCGCCTCTTCCCTTCCCAACAAAAACCTTCTTATTCGCCTTCTCAGTACTACGCAGTCTATAATCACTCTTATGCAGTCATTTCAGGTGAGTGACGGATGTGTTCGCCGTAAAAGTCAACTTCTGCTGAGGTTGTTTAATAATACTGAAAACAGACACATTTTCTACTCATCTAAAGAATATTCCTCACCTCAACAATAAACACTCTCGAGGGGCATAAACCTATCCTAACGACAAATTTTTAAATAGGTGAAAATCGAAAGCAGAACGATCCGAACTAATTGCATTACTATCCAAAGGATCTGTCTTATAAAACAAAAACATCAGGATGCTTCAAACGAACCTCTTCACTAGGTGCACTGCTGACGTCGTGACCATGGAGACCCCTATCGAGGCACTCTATAAGGACAGTATAACGACGTTGCTCAAGCATCATTGTAAGCAATTTCGAACGAATATGTTTGCCCCGATGGAAGCGGAAATTGAGCATTTCGTCAACGAGTCCCAGAATGGCAAGTGCCACTTCGCACTCTGCTCTACGCTTGAAGAATATCCCAAGTAGACGTGGAACGAAAGCGATTTCACGCTCGGTTAGCTTTATTGTACGGATCCATTTCCGGAACGGCTCAACGATTGCCTTCAAAACGGTAAACAATCGATGAGATGCGACTCGGATATATGTTATTTTGAAATGAACCTATCTAATCAGGTAACCGTTCAGTAATCGAGTTGACACTACGAATTTCAATTTTATACGTACATGAAGGAGAATACAATAATTTGATAATGATATATAACTTAAACTTATCAACTACTGCAATCACTCACTCATTACTTTCACGTACGTCCGAAATTTTGAACTTTCAAAGAGTGATGTAACTATCTCTCATTGTGTGTGGTAACTCTATCTGCCTGATGGTTACAACTTGGGAACCAATGAAGTTGGAGCTGAGAAATTTGGCAGATGTGATGTTAAACCTTCGTATAACAGCTCCTAAAGTAGTTCATATAGAAAGAATCTTAGACACTTAAATGAGCCGAAGATTGTCATGAATTTTGCAAGCAATGCAACGGTACTATAGTACCGTTGCATCAGAACGATGGCAGAAAACGAGCGATTTCCAGAACGATTTTAAGCGCATTTGAACAAATGAACGCATAGAGTACTTGCTACTAAATTACCGGCTGGCATTGATATGGCATAGAAAAATGCACCTCGCATCGGCTAGTCTGGTGTGATTCTTTGCTCTTTTTTTCATTGGAAAGGCATATAAGATTGCATTGGCTATTGAATATTTCCCCTGCCAAATTGAACTTAATAGAACGAAGCAAATATCTAAAAATTGAAAGTTCGTGACATATTTTTGTTTTACAATAATTTTATATGATTTCGCACCGCCAATTTATTCAATTTTATATTCATCAGTCAGTTCATACGACCCATTTGCTATCAGTGGTGCCTGTTATCGAGTCCTGCATATCGAGCTAATTTACGCGTTTCCTAAATCATAAGTAAATAAATTTGCATATAATATCTAATCGATTTTTGAAACAACTTGAATATATCGGCGTTAACCTTGAGGACGTCAAGTTGAGCTGTATCGAGTACCGCAAGCAGCATGCACACCCAACCTAGGTCCAACTCATGCAGGTAAATACGATGACCACTTGTTACGTTGTGGTTGATGGCGTCGAGAAGGAGTTTAAATAAAACAGCATTCGTGAAGAGACGTTTTTGGAAAAGTGTTGTAATCAATGCTTGCACCTCGCCGAGAATCTCTGAAATTTTCGCATTTCTTTGACCTATTCGGATGACGGCAACCAAGATAGTGCAGCCCATTTCATAAAAAGCTACGAAAACTGTCAAGGAACAACACTCTAGTACAACAGCTCCAAATAAAGTATGCAGGGCTGTTTTCATGGCCACAATAGCGGAGAGAGGGAAGAGGGGTCGACGACCGACAGCTGAAACCTCTCATAGGAATGGCATAAAAAAGCTATTCTCAACGAGATAGGATGTGACAGTATCTCTCCAAAATAAGCACTCTCAATAAAAGCTAGTACACCATTGAACGCATTGATTTGTTACAACGGGTTTCGAATTTACTATCCATTGTAAATGGAAGCCACCTTCTAATGAAGTATGAACCTTAAGCACTCCTCAAAGCGAAGATCAATTCGATCCAAAAACACCTTGGATCACAACGAAACACTATGTTATAAGGTCATAGAAATGTTTGTGCGAAACAATCATATCTTATCAATCTTAGAATCGAAGTCAACCATTAAAAGTCGTTTTCTGGAGAATTCCGATTTCTTCGAATTTTCCCAACTTTTTAAAAATTTCCCCAAAATCCTCCTATATTCCCTTCTAATGTTCCCTCCTTAATATCCCTTATTAAATCCCCATTGAAATATTGCAATACTCACTGAGACGAATTGTTTTTGCAAAGTGACAGAGATCGATTTTGATGAATTCATCGAATATTTCGATACAATTCATTTCGAATGAAACGATATGATAGGTGTCGACGATCGACGCCCATTGGTTGATCCTCTTCAGTTGATTTAATGTCTCGTTTTGAAGCCTCAATGCACCGAGCAATCGCTCACTTTTCAAATACGACTGATAACTCACTTGTTTTATCACTCCAGTGAACTTCCATAGTGCAGTGATGATAACAATATTGGGACATTTGTTGAATAGTAATCAATTATAAACATTATCTCAAAAGTTCCCTCGCAATATCAGTTTATTATCAAAGTGGAATCCGTCTTACTACGAAAAACTCGATCTATCGTTGAGATGTTTCTTTTCGAAGATTTATACTTCCATAATCTTGCTACTTAAAATCCTCGTTGTCATGAGCTGTGCAAAGTAATCGATATTGAAGAAATAGCGAATTTTAGAGCTTTTCTACTACGATAATCTCAACACTATGACCTCAGAAAGTTTTATTCTATACTCTGATCCTTTATGCTTACAACTTTGAAACAGAGAAAAATTAATACCTTTGAATTTCTGTTGGTGTTATATCGTATACCATCTCCATCAATAAATCACCTTCAAGGAGGCACTCCATCCGGAAATGTTCAACAGGAAATGTGTTTCCTTGAAAGTCACGAATTACGCGATATGGCTTTCGGGAAAATTATGAATTCCGACGAAGGGAGACGAGATGTTTAGTCGAGGATTTCTCCGACAATGTTCCCAAAATGTGATACGTTTGGAGCATATATGCAGCAATGGAAGTATGTAGTGTAGTGTGCGCTTCTGTCAAAGCACAGATGATACACTTAACGGCCTTCGCAGCTTTCAACCCCTCTTCGCTTCACCTAAAGACTTCTGCACTTCCTTCTCTACTTCGGATGGCACCCACTACTTTAAGTTGGCAGACAACTGAGAGAGGATTTAAAATATAGAGAGAAAGCCTAAGATCGAGGTTGCATGGTGTTTAAATAAAAGCTGCTTGCGTTTGATTGTTAGCGGGAAACTAAACACATCAAAGCATGTTTCATTTGCTAAAAACGAGAGAAATTTTATTCGCTCGTTAAAAAAAAAAAAAACAGAAAGGATAGGAAGCATTCTTTCGGCCTATTCGTTCAGAGATTGAAAAACATTTCGTGAAGAGATAGAAAACTTTTTTTTTTTTAATGCAGCGATAGGAAAATATATTAATGCAGAGATAGAAAATAATTACTAAATGTATTGCTTTCATGGAATTTCACAAAAAATAAAGTGAAGATCTGAGAAATAAAATAAAAATATCTTAAAGATTTATCGAATATATCGATTAACGAATATATGAAAATGCATCATCGTATTCTACACCACATTTTCGAATGAAAGAAAGAATGAAACCAGCACCAAACCATCACAACAAGCAGTATGTGAATGATACAGGTCGCAGTCGAGTATAGACGGATGCTTCAATAAACGAATGCCTCGAGGAGCAGAACACCCTCGAGGAGCGTAAAACGTTTCAGATTGACCTCAAAAAATCAAGTGATTTGACATCGATTCAACTGATCAGGCCCCTTTCGAATCTGCTTTTTTATGTTCATATAATTATTGAAGTCAGTGAAATGTTACATAGATGAAGGATCCATATGTGTGAGATCCAAGTCAGTAGTTGTTTATCGATATCCCCTTCAGACTCCAACCTCAGCTCAAGCCATCAAAACAGCTTGAACCATCGTTTCCCCTCCTTCCATCATAAAAAGGTGATCAAGCGATCAGATGGAAGAGGGCAGTGCAATTCAACACAAAGAGGGAGTTGAACACGAATGGATTGTGGGATCACTATGCCAATAAACGAACAAACTTAAACGGTTATACCGCATTACGGTCATCTATATTATCCTCCCTCCTCCTTCCCCCAACCTCTTTCCTTCATTCCCACTCAAACCTAGATATAACCATATTGTGAAATCGCTGCAGGCCCTTGGGGCTAATAAATAAGGAAAACCGATTGCAATCGAATTGCAAAAATGATCATTTAGGTTGACGGCGATGTTATTCTAGTCGGACGAACAATTTGTACAGTGATGCAGCAACAGAGTACATTTAAATCAATAAATGTTGAACGATATCCGCATTGCTTCACGACAGGTGCGCCATGTCTTCGATGGCTGGAAGTACACCTCTACGATGCATAAAACCTTATTTCCGTTATTCCGAATTTTTGTGATCTTCCCGAATGATTTCTTCCGAAAACGTTACCATCGATGTTGCTTCACATTTTCAACAATGACACTAGACGACAAATATTGATAACTCGTGGAGTACTGTGGTCAATTTATGAAATCGTGAAGGCATACCGGAGCTCATTTCAATGGATGCACAAACAAAGTGAAGAAATAACGAGGTGCGGTAGCAATACTCATAAATAAGGAGATTGTTGCGATATTCGGATGATTCCGTTACGAATCGCTACGTCTCGACATAATTGCAGACTGCACATTTTGTTTGATTTCTATCCATTGTATATCTAATGCTTGTATATTTGATTCTGATGAATTCTGCGCCCATTCGATTGCTGAGATCGGCGACGTAAATTTAAGTTCTCAAGCTTTAAAACAACCTGATCGCACTAACCTAACCGTTGGGAAATTTCCTCATAAGTATTGCCATCGATAATCTCGTCCAAGTTAATGCCCATTGTGATAACGCTTTTCATCTATTTTTGATAAGTATTGATATTCTTCGTTCGCAACGTTTCCTCAACTAGTGATTATGCAATGTCCCTTTTGAATTTAAAACTTTCGAGGAAATTATTAATTTCGTACTCGTTCAGCACAATTGCAATGAACATCATCATATCCCGCATAGGATCAACAGAATCTATACCGATCTTTTGGGTTTTATGCATTCTATTGAGGTATATGCACACCGATGAAAAACACCGCTTAGACCAAACAATTCCGATCACACCTTCGGCGCCTGATGGAGAAAAAAACAATTTTTGAGGCATGACCGCCATAATCTGCGTAGTCCATTTGCGAAACATTGGTGCATTGCCCTGCGCACAGATAAATTCTTTTATCATGAGAAACGCCAGCGCTCCGTTTGACGAGCGAGAGCGAACGATCACGAAAAAATATGCCAACCTACGGCGCTATCCCCCCCCCCCCCCCCCCACCTCCACCTTCAAAAACAGCCAATTCATTTCACCGTTAGATGTGAGATGAAGGATGACGAAGTACATCTCAAATCGATCACCCTTTCTCTGTGGTGTCGAGAAAAGCGTCAGCACCTGACTTGTAAAAATCACACTATTACGTTAAAAGGCAATTTATTCCTTGCGTTTTTAAATGATCTGGACATCGGTCAAAGCGAATAAAATGACCACTTCAAATAAGTGAATCTTTGCTTTTCCTTTTCAATTGAAACGTATTCAGTCACAACTTCAATGAAATTCGAAAACTTCACTTCCACCAATAAAAACCTTTCAACTGTATCGATAAAAGCAATATTTTAAACATTCAAAAAATCCATGCAAATTCCAGATGAAGAAAAATTTATTTCTCAAATGATGAAAAATGAAAAAATTCAGTAAAACACATCAAAAAAAGCCCAATATGCGCAATTTACTGATGTAGAAAAAAAAAGTTTCAAAAGAGAGGAATATTGCAATATGACATTTCATTTAGTTGCCGTTAAAGCAAAAAAAGAAAAAAAAAACGAACAAGGTATATCAGCAAGAATACTCTTTACCATCGCTTTCTTAATATTCGCCCTATTCTGATCATACTTGGCCATATCAATAAATTATTCGCTATAGAAAAAAAGTTAGTATATCATCAAAATTTGACCAAACCCTCTCCTTCAAGAATCTTCTCCCTTATCGAATAAATCCTCCTTCTCAACTTCTGAGAGAACAGATAACCTCCTCTGGACAAAAGTCTCCTCAATAACCCATCTTTCTTCCAGCTATAAAACTGAAAAACGACTCCTTTCAACACGCTAAAAACAATCTATACTGTTATTGCATTTAAGCAATAAGAACAACCCCTCATGTAATAAAATAAATCTCCCTCAAAGCATTCCCCTCCCCTAAATCACGGGAAACTAATAATCCCGGGTATTTAATTCAAGCAGAATATAATTAAACAAGAGACGTTAAAACAATCATAGAACAAAATTACTGTAATTGTACGAAAAAGTTATTAAAGCGGATTAAAAAATCAACGCAATGGGAATAAAGGAAACGATTTTTTTTAAAACCGCATGACGGCTAATTGAAGTGGAATATAATGGAAGTTTTTTTTTGACTGCATCATATCTAAAACATGACTTAAACATAGAAAAGATAATAACGAGCACCGCAGTAAAATATTGTCAACTGGAGCGATAAATATATGCTGACAGCTAGTAGAGCTCTCGCCGCAACCACCAGATCAGCTCTAAGCAAGAAGCCGTAAACTTTTAGGTTCAACCTTCATTTCTAATATTCAACAAACACTCTTGAAAGAAATTATTTTACTTCACAATTTTATGAACAATAAAGACGTTGCCAAAAAACAATGGAAGATTTTAGGCTTGCGTAATGTCTGCTAACATGAATGAGGTTATTGGCACGAGAAAGATATAGGGGGATGATAATGGAGTGGAAGAATATCCTCGATAATGGAATCATTCAAAGCAACGTTTGTTCAAGCATAATCTCTTCATAACCTGGCGGAGCATTATATGAGAATAACCTGAATGTCGCATCCAATATGGCACTGTCGTCCACATATACAAGTGGAAACACCTAGAACAAGACAAAATATAATTACAATAATCTTCTAGTACGTCTTCTAGAATACAGTCAAAATTAAACAGGTCACTCTTTTGCAATAATTTTGCAACCCCCCCCCCCTCACCACCCTCTCTTCCTCAACAACAGCGAAAATTATCCGAACTCTCCCGTACAAGTCTATAATCGATTCCAACTGCTTCCTCTCTCCCTCTCAGCAAAAAATAAAATTAATGTTCCAATAATAAATCAGACCAGCTCAACGTAGCACCTCTTCTGACAATCGATGTAACAGTCCCTGTATGCAGTCGCTCTTTTTAAAACCAAAGCCGACGCTGCCAGCGGCATCTTCGATCCTTCAATAAGCTATGTCCAACAGTGCATGAGGGGTGGGGGAGGGGTGGGATGGAAGGGGGGAGGGGGGTGAACATTTCATTCCGCCAGCCTGATTGAACCTCTACACCACCGACCACATGTGCTTCAAGAGTTGTTTTAAAAAAAAAGAGAGAGAGAGAGAAAGAGAGAAAAAAAAACGACAGAAAGTTCAGTCATACCTGCCCTCGCACATTGGAAATCGAAACTGGCAGCTGCACACCATTTTTGTAGAATTTCAAATCGACATGATCGAATGCAACGCCCTATAATTATCATCGGTGAGAGCAAAACTATCCATAATCGCTGATTATAAATTCAATCCTTTGATAGCTTAACTCCCCCCCCCCCCCTCCCCCATAGAAAGCAGCAAATCCTCCTCAAAAAGATCTGCAAAGTGCATAAACGATGCAAAAATATGCCGCAAATTTTCTCCTATTTGTTGCATAACTAATTAAATATCTCACCTGTTGCATAATTACGTTAAAAACATAGAAAATATCCAGCCTTGTTATTAGCACGTAGAACGGATGCTATATATTCAAGTGTATTCAATTATTTTTTGCTATAGATGTAAAACTACCAACATTTACACTGCTATACTGCCAACTGCATCGTCAACCTCACTAACTGCTGTATACCTGTCGGAAAATTTGGTCGTATAAAAATCTCCACAGTAAATGAGTGGACACTTGCGCCACGGTATAAATGCCCAATACCTTGAATGGTACAACACAGTGTTTAGGATCCAGGATGCTAAATGCACAACTTCAAAATCGACTCTCCATTCTTTTAATTAAACAGCGAGTAAATCCCACAATGCAATCTCCTTCTTCGATTGGTTCGAGTAGTTTATCGACGACTTCGCCATTGGCAACCACTTCACCGGTATGCCTCAATACCCAGCTGTTCGCCGAAATGGGTACGCTATTCAGATTAATCGACCGATTCGCCACTCCAATACCCCAGACACCTTTGGAAAAAAAAGTAGTTCAATTTTCATCTTTGAGGTAAAAACTCTAAAATAACTTCCCCAGACCACATAAATATTAAGCAGTTCAAACATAGACACAAAATCCCCATATTTGCGGCAATTCATTAAAAAAAACCCTCATGCAATCATCGATTTACTCATTTTTGCAATAAAAATTTCCCTTCTATGTTTTCTCTAATCCATGCTGCCAAAAAACATAACGGATCTATCTCTTAAAAAAAAAGCTCAATTCTACAGCAAATATATTAATAACTCTATGAATCACGAATGATGAGTCAAAGGTGTGAAAAAAAAATGAATTTAGCGTTGACTCATCAACAACTCAAACATCATACAAAAACCAACTGAAAAAAAGGAAGAAATTTCTGTGTTGAAGAGAATTTCAGCTAATCATACTAAATGCAGCGGAAATATATTATGTTTTTTTTGCATTTTATAAACTTCTAATATAAATAAACAAATAAAAACATATAAAAACAAACCTGATTGTTGTATGCTGACTTGAAAATACGCTTTATTCTGTACGATAGGTGCAGTTGCAAGTGCACCACCCGATCCGCAAATGCGTTGCCCATTCTTTAGCAATACAACATCATCACCTTCAAATAAATCAGCTCTAAAGAAAACAAACAATCATACTCTCGTTAACATCACCCCAATCCCTATATGTATATTTATGAAACCTTTGCAGAAAAACAATTTTTTCCGCTTCAAAAAGATATTCTCAATTAAGGAGGCTTCTTTCAGCATTATTTACAGCCAAAGATATCCCATGGCATGTCTTAATATACCTATATGAACATACTATAAAGCCAGTAGCTCATAACTGCTAAGTTTATGGATTCTGTGAAATAAACTACGCCTATTTGCCACTCCATTTCAATTAATAGGCGGCTATACTCATGAAAATATTAATGGCGGCTGTGCAGAATTGCATTAAAAAAATTAGCATTCGATCAGTGAAATGAATCGTTGTTGTATAATTAAATGAGAGTTGAATATTCATGCATAAATTCATAGGATTCTTGCGAACGATCGACTTCACAAAGAAAAAATTGCGATGCTTTATTATTGAAGTTTGCAATATCCATCACCCCTCCCCCCCCCCCCCCTGATCTGCTTGCTTGCCACACTACTTATTCGCCTTTTAAAACAAACCTGACCACTATGGGACACATTTAAACTTTCTCTGGAAGCTTTCTAAGTTATCTACTTACTACAGCTAACAATAACTTCTATTTTGTTGGTGGTAGCGCCCTCCCAGTTTTCATCAATTTTGTCACTCATAACCTATTTTGTTTCTATGCTAGTCATAGTGCTATTAAATCGACATACAACAACAATACGATCAAGCATACCCATATATGAAGTGTCAAGTC
Organism: Ascaris suum; assembly: GCA_013433145.1. Taxonomy (NCBI): domain Eukaryota; kingdom Metazoa; phylum Nematoda; class Chromadorea; order Rhabditida; family Ascarididae; genus Ascaris; species Ascaris suum. The sequence continues at coordinate 12,589,536 of CM024169.1, read as the reverse complement.
GCACACTCTGCAGTTCATCGTGAAATTGGGTGTAGCTTTGAGTGGCAGTAAAGCTGGGTCCTTGCACACATTCAAGACACATACGAAGTGGCGGAAAACAACAGCCAAGCATTGTGTTTTCACTCATTGACACACGGCTATCACAACATACACGCCACTGAAACATTATTGCCGATCTGAACATAACAAATGAAACATTCAATGAAATTTAGCTGCGCAAGAGACAACTAGACTCCAAAGACTCCACACTTCCAAGACGCTGAAAATGGTGGAGGACGGAAGGTGCAGAGGAGGAGGGCGGGAGTACTGGCAAGTGGAGGAAGGGCAAGGAAGATAGTGGGAAACACTGGGGTGAGGGATAGAAGGATCGGATAAGTGGGAAAGCCTCTTAATGCACAACATCAAAAATGGTGGAATCGAAGAGATCTTGCGGCGCCGTACAACCGAAAACAACGATATAACGGCTTCATCTCAAGTTTCATAAAGCAATTCTGATTTAGCCGAAGGAAATATAGAAACTACCAATAAAATTATTTAGCACTAAAGTTTATCTTCTAGTTCTTGAAGAAAGTAAAAAATTAAGTCAATTTAAAGAAAAAAAAGAAAAGAAAAGAAAAAACCATCGAGAAACAATAGAGAAACTATCTAAGCTGGCAAAATACTCAAATTAGATATAATTGATTTTCTTTTCTAAATTATCCGTGAAAATGGATTTTAATTTCGAATGGATTTAGAAAAGAGGAAATTTAAGCTTTACTTAAATGCGGGTTCAAGTTAGAAAACGTCGAAAACAGAGATGCAAAAAAACAAAAAAAAAAAAACTTTCATAACGATCATTCTACTCGCAAACGAAATGGCGCAATCAAGAGCAGTGTGATTCTTTTGCCAATCATAGCTACGCAACATTAACGACGATCACGATCACCTCTGCAAAACGAAAAATTTATCGATGGAGAAAAATATTGCATAGGAATTTTTCAAAAATGAATTTGGAGATAGAATTATGAATGTTTTTTTCTATACGAAAAGTTTTTTTCATCATCACTTCGCTTCTATTTTCTTTATAATTTTCTTCTATGTGATATTATTATTTCTCGTTCATTAGCACCTGCAAATGAAATAGAACAAATACTTGAACAACTACTTAGTTAATTAACTGATCAATCAATATGGAAAAATAAATAAATAAACGATATTAAGAGAGTTGAGAAGGCAAGGAAATCAGATAAATTCAATATTTATTACGCTCACTACTCTTGATGATCAGTCAATGATAGCAATATTGAAACAATTATGACTGTGAAAATGGACAACAGCACATCTTAAAGCAAATTTCCACGGTACGTGATACTAGACAAGTTGACCTGAAAGGGGGAAGGGTGGTGAGGCAAGGGGGCGGGAGGAGCTCGATTCATAGCCTAGTTAATTAAAGGTGCGACGAGGTGAGAGGATTTAATTGATTCGGCATTAAGCAAGGGGTAAACCGCCAATATGATCTACCAACGTGATGCATCCTCAAAACACCACAGACATATACCAACATGAAGAACATCATGCAACATCAGCGTAACTTATTCCTAGCGTCACAAACAAAACTGGAATAACACCAGGAACACAGCTCCACACCTGAGAATTGGGTGTGAAGTGTTCGAAAGACGGCCCATGTGCACTAGCACCAGCCACCTTTTACCCTGCCACAAAATACCTCAAAGGCACTAGTACCAAACTACCTGCAGAGGTAGATGCACAGGATGCTCCAGAAATCGCGTGGGCGGAAGGTGCTGTTTCAGGAGGAGAGTGGGGGGGGGGGGGGGAGGAGTAGGAATATATTGCCAGCCAGCTCTTCTTCCTAGCCTGACCTTTCCAATTGATGTTCAGGTTGGTACAAAACTCCCGTGTTGGTCAAACTTTGCTACTCTTGTATTCCCTTTTGCTTGATAGTTCATTTCTAGAGGTATATACCGATAATCTCCACTATAGAATACAACAGCAATTATAAATAAATTTGTTTTTTTTAAATAAAACTTGCACGATGTATAACAATAAACGAAAGAAACAACAACAGACGACAAACCGACAAACAGACATAAGTAATAATATTGAAAATAACGAGTAAAATATACGCAGACGAACAAACATCAATCAATGCATAGAAATTAGTAAATACTCAATGAGGGTTAATAAATCGTTTGGATAAGAAAATTGAAATCAACCCCTTAGAAGAGGAAGTAAGAAGGAAAACGATACAAATCACAATTTCAAATCATAGATTTATCAAATGCAACATTAAACAACACACTAGTTCAAATACTATAAAACTAATCTATCTCTTTTCGTATTTCACACATACTATAAAACCTCTGTCTCCCCCCCCCCCCCCCCACCCTGTTCCAATCACCTTCCAAATGGCTTGAATATTTAAGAAAATATAAAATCCATTCCAGTGCAATTCAATGATGCATTATTAATCGATGCACTATATTATAGATGCAAATGTTGATTATCTCATTGCAAAACGCTTCATCAATAAAGAAAAAAAAAGAGAGAGAAAGGCAACAAACGCGAATATTCATATAAATTGATAATAAAAGAGAAAATAATTTATAAATTATTAATACTATTAATATTTTCACATATATATAAAATTGATAAATAGAGATGTTAGAATGCTTCAATGATAGATCATCAATAAGAGTTATCGATAAAAACAATAATAAATAAAGCAAAAATTATGTCGAATATAATAGCAAAAATACGCCCCCCCCCCCCGCCTTAATGCATAAATCAAATCCACAGGTAAAACCAATATAATGTACGATTAAGCGGAACAATGACGGGTCGATGGTCGAGAATTGAAGGAAAAGGAAAATGGAAAGGGCAGGATGAGATGAACACCTAAGTAACTTGAAAGCGCTTACTACAGGTATCGCAAACACTATACGTAAAACTATAGGCACTCAAGCTGAAAAAGTATAGAAATTATGAAGAAATAAAAGATACGAAGTTCAAATCAACAAACTTTCCCAAATACTCTTATGAGAATAGAGAGCGATAGAATGTTAGGAAGTGAAAAAAAAAAAACAAAAAAAAGATTTATAGGTAAACAAAAAAAAATAAAAAAAGAAACAATCAATCGGAAGTGAATAAAAATAAATGGAACTGACAAGAGACAGCACAAGTGATTAACAAGTCCACAATGATAAAAATATTACAAAATACTACACATAACTATTTCATAGTGAATAGCCAGCAGTTTAAGCCAGTTCATACTCGAGACAACAATCGAGAAAACAATGCATTTATTTTATTAGGACAATTTAGGTCAAATTTTAGGTCAAAATATTTAAAACACAAATTTCTTCTTGTGTGAAACAATTTCAAGGCACATTCCCCCTTAGGCAACAATTAAGAAGCTTATATCATAATTGCTCTACAAAGAATATTTTGATCCATCAAAATTTTTTAGCAATAAATCCGCTCAATAAGCTTACTTACATTAAACGAACAAAAAAAAAGTAATGAGACGGTCATCCATTTCAAAGAATCGTCCAGAAATCAGTAACCAGGAAACGATTGACCTTCGTAAATAGATAGTGGGCATATGAGCGCAGGAGGCGGAGAAATGATTAATAGTGCATTCTGACCTGAAAAAAAAAATTAAATTACATGTAGAATTCATTAATTTGGTCGGAATTATTTCCCTGAAAATGGAAATCGTTAACCACATACGCTACAGATATAAACCGGTGAACGACCCTATAAACAAATATAAATCCTTGTAAATCTTTGATCACCTGTTTTATGCCATCCTCTCGCTTAAACTTTCAACGTTAAGGTCTTCCTATAGGTAAGAGCTTCATTCCCGACTACAATATGATATAGTCAAAACAATTAAGGCCTAACACCAATCACATTTGTTTTGAAATGAAGCCATGCCGCGAATTTGCACCAAAAACTTTGTAACATCGGATTGGCAATAGTCGTTTAATATTGCATCATTTGTGATAATTATACTTTTAATCGCAATAATTGACCTAAAATATTCAAGAGCAGGAGATTTTATGATATGAACTCCGAAGTAGCTCCCATCCCCTTGCTCGTAGGTCACTATCTCGATCTCTACATTAACGCATTTTGTATGCATGAAATGGAATTGAATTTGATGTTGATATTGACCTGAAGAAATTATCGAACAAATGATATTCAAAGAAGTAAGCAATTCCCAACGGAAGAGAAATCGACTGAAAATACTCAAAATTCCACGAATTCCAATATTTTTGTTAGGAAATTATTGGCGTTACGTCGATAAAAATTAGACACAAACGAGCGATACGACAATTGAGAACGAGCGTCATTTTTGATATGCGAGCGTTCCAACGGGGAACCTATGGACTTGACAGCGGCATAGAACTTCGAAGTGTATAGCCCATCTAATTTATTACTGTGGTGGGAGGTGAATTTTTATGTGCTCTTTTAAAAAGAGAACGAACCAGTGTGGGGCATTTGTATTTCCCGGTAAGAATCAGTGCTTGCGGGGTGTGGGGAGGGGGGACGGGAGGATCCCGGTTAAATCCGGTCTTAGTCACGACCGGAATCGGAGTATAGTTTCACCTGTGAGCTAGACATTCCGTTGCTGCCGAGCAGGGCATCTTTTCAAGTGATGCATTTTCATACCTGTTCTGTTGTCTCTTTGGAGGCGGGCGGGAGAGGGGATGGAAGAAAGAAAGGAAAAGTGATTTATTGCACAGAAGCATCGCTATAAATTATGTCCTCTTGAAATATGACCTCTTTACCTTTCTCAAACAATTCACTAAGGCAGTTGCGTTGATATTTACTGTCACGTTGATGCTGCAAACAAGAGGGTCACGAGGTTCCCATTCCGAACTCCAAGATGATGAAGACTACTATCACTGATTCTATAGAGACGGCACCGTTGACGACAACTCGGAGCATACTGATGCCGTCTAAAGAATCAGAAGGCAGGAAATGCCAAAGTCTGGACTGCCTTCAAACAATTTTTGCAGATTTTCCAAGAGGTCTGAAATTCGCAGAGATGCACCTCCATAACATAAGCAGCACAATACTACTTCTAGGCTGCTCCTTAAATCCACACTATGCAGCATGCAGTGCGCAACATACTTCTTTTCTTGGCTCGACTTCAGGATGTAGAATGGCGGCAGAAGTTAATAAATGATACGATGGTGCTGGAAGTCAACCTTGTCGGAACGCTTAACGGATGAAAGACGACCTCGATTTCAAGAACATATACATCGAACTCCGTGCCGACGACATCTCAATGTGTACCGACTAGCTACCAAACGTGTTTAAGTTAACCTCGCCTCTCACGCATCAGATAGTGCAACAACAACAAATGTCCAACGGTGTGGTTGGGTGATGTTGCGTCGTATTCGACTATAAAGCAGTTTTTTTTTTTAAATATTAGACTTTATTTATACAACTGCATACAATTGACATAGTCGCCTGATCGAAGAATATACGCTCGAAACGGTCCTTGCCATTTAGAAGTTCTGAAAATGGAATCGCAATACTGTACCGGTCAAACAGCCAACAATCCGTCACAATGCATTGTCTGCAGTTTGCAGTTCTGAAGACGGTCTGCTTGCAATGAGGTCTAAACATTGCTCAGCGATCTATTCAGCGCATACTTCGCAAGCGCTGAGATCAACTCATTTGTGATAAAAGGATAATATTTCTCCGCCAAAAGTAACAAAGCTTTTGTGCCGCATTGACCATTCGTAATTAGTCTCCATCATTCTCAGTTTCTCGGTTCTCATGACCAGAAACATCGCTTCCTATGAACGTTTGCCAAACTGCTACTGCTAGATAAAACAGTTCGTTAGGCTCCTAGCTTTTGTTCCACCTGTGGCCGCTGTATGAGAGGAAATAAGTTCATCCAGTGAAGCAAATACTGACGTGACCTCGAGCGCTAACGCAGAGCACATCGTGCCCGCTCCTAGCTACAGGACCCTCTCAAATAGAACGAACAGCGAAACCCTCTATGCAAAGTAGACGATGAGAACGCCGCATTTCGCTTACAATATCGCATTTTCTTTAATTCTGTCCATATATCAACTTCTGTATTATATAGACACACCCAAAAAGCTGATATTCTGATGTTCTCGGCACTAGGAGCAACATTCTGATAGTAGTCTTATCCCTTAAATAAAACACAACCGTCTTAAAAACTGCCTGACATCGAAAATGTTGGTATCACGCAGACAACACGGTTGAGGTGCAAGTTTCCCTGAACTCTCAGCCAAGAAAATTAGCCACGAAACTTCCTATGAAATTTGAGGAGTTGACACTTACGCGATTAAAGTTGCTGCTGTTGCTAAAATTGTTGAAATTGCTGTTGAAGTTGCTATTGTTATTGAAATTGCTGTTGTTGTTGAAGTTGTTGAAGTTACTGCTGTTGAAGTTGCTGTTGTTGAAGTTACTGTTGTTGAAGTTGCTGTTGCTGAGGTTGCTGAGGCTATTGTTGAGGTTGCTGAGGTTGTAATTAAGGCTGCTGAGATTGTTGTTGAGGTTGTTGAGGTTATTCAAGTTGTAGTTGAGGTTGTTCAGGGAGTTGCTGAAGTTACTGAAGCTGCTGAAGTTATTATTGAGGTTGCTGTTGAAGTTGCTGTTGTTGAAGTTACTGTTGAAGTTGTTCATGTTGTTGAAGTTGCTGCTGAAGTTGCTGTTGTTGAAGTTGTTCAAGTTGGAGCTGTTGGACCATTGGTTGTTCGACGCCATCCCGATAGACGAAGAGGAACGTGTAGCTACCTCACTGCTCACAGAGCACAGCGTCGACTGCTGATTCTGCGCCCTTATATATCGAAATTCTAAGCAAATTCTGCTTGTTCCTGATAGCTGATTGCATATCATTAAATAATGTCTCCTCATGCAAATTTTTATGGAATATCGCGTTTACTCTTAGTATGTGATCAGTAAAATTTTATGCATATAAAATACAACTGTATAAGAAAGTGTTTAAATAAATATATGGAAATACGCTTTAAAGGAGCTCTATTCAGCCTTCATCTCTCTTAGCTAATTCTTCTAATACGAGCCAATAACAAATATGCAAAAACTGTCGCTATATTTAAATTAACAAGGACGCTAGCGCATTTCCTCAACGAAAGATTCGTTTTTAAGGATTAAGCGATTGACGTAAAGTGGAAAGACCGATCGATACAAAATTTATGCGAATTTTTAGCCTATATTCAAATATGTTTTCTTTCTTTCGGAATTGACATATCGTTTATTATAGCAAATTCACGCTATAATTTCAATTGTATACACCATTTCTAGTGATTTCAACTTCAGTGATTCTTGAATTGAAACTATCAGACAGAGAGACATATATACGTAGACAAACAGACAATACGTCACCAGTAATGAGGTGAAATTTATAAAATTGCACAAGAAATATTTTCCTAGCTCAAATATAAATCGATTTTGATGCGATAATTATTTTAATTGATCTAGATAAATCATAGCTGCTTAATTCTGCATATTGCTTAGAGAATCTAATAACGATCTATGCAATACGGTAGCTAATAAGGCGCGAAAATGCTTTCATTCGGGGAAAGCTGCAATAGTGCTGCAGCTTTTCCGGTTATGAAGTTTTTGTTGTTGTTGTTGTTGTTGTATCAGGTGTGAGCAGGTGTGGTTTTTTTCGAGATTTTATTTGAGATCATAAAGGCAGTAGGTATGATGAAAGAATTATGACAAAGATATCTTTAAACATCGATAGGGGAGATTTCAGAGGGGAGGTGATATACAAAGAAATGAGGACGTTGGAGAGGTTCATGTTTTGGTCGTTTGTCACCGATGGATATGAAGGCGAAGGTCATGCATGGGGGTATCGTCACGTTAATGTGCATGATCTCTCAAGATTTCACAGTTATTAAAAGAAAAAAGATAAGAAATAAGGTAAACAGCGAAGTGATTATAATAGATTATGAATTCAAAGAAAGTGAAAGGTATAGGTAAGAGGAACAGGTAAGTGGAATGCAAGAGAATAGGTTTTAATTAGCGAACTATACGTTAGAATAAAGTCTGTGGAATATGAAATGAACACAGGAATTATTTGAAAGCGACGATATTTCCTTAATTGTTCGTGATATTAGGTATATATTTATGATTGGTTTCTTAGATGTCACCTTCGAAAGATGTCACATATCAGTACACTCGACTCTCCGAATTGCCACGTCGAAATGAAAGCGCTAATGAGAGTGGTTTAGCCAAGGTTCTAATCCGTTCTATTTTTTTTTCTCGCAACACATGTAACCAAATATGTGTAATTTTCAATTAAAACTTAATTGTTTCAAGATAATCTCATCCTTTTTTTTTTCCAACAGAAATCTCTACCGGATCTCTATCCCTCTCTCTAGCAAACATAAACCATTCAAAACATTGAAATAAAAATGCATGGGAAACATAACGACAAAGTATATAGATGCGTCAGCTTTTGTAATATGTTCCACATGTCGTTTTTGTTATTTCCCGTACTTTCATGGTGATCTAAATGTGGCAAAATAAATTTGCATTTTGTGCCCACTTAATTCAACTAGATTATGCAAATTTTAGAGCTTAAAAATATTCTAATTTATTTTTGCTAATTGAAATTCGAATGTTTCATTTCTTCGCATAATTTTTTTCTTCTATTAACGAATCCAATTAATTTTAATATGTTTGTGAAATTTTTTTCTTAGAATTCAAAATGAATATTAGTCTTGTGATATGATTATATGCAAATTCTCTGCAATTGCTAAACAATTATTATCGATTATTCACTTTTTAAGGCAATTTTAATTTTTTTTTTTTTTTTTTTTTGATAATAGTCAAAGGATCGATGAATAAAATTCTTGAATCGAATAATTTGCAAAAAATTTAAATCAAATTGAAACTTAAATTTAATATAAATAATAAATAAAATTTCAAAAAAGTTTTGTAATAAATTTATAATAAATTCAAAAAAATTTGTTTTTTTTTCTTTCAGGTGAACATTTTTGCTATAATCAGCAATGTAACAACGCATCTAAGAACGGCACCTTGGGGAGATGGTAAATTTTTATTTATTTTCAATAAAAGAAATATTTTTTTCAATGCGCATTTTCTTTTTTTTTTCTCCCACTAATTTTATCTTCAAAATAATTTAATGAAACTATAAAGGGTGGAAATTTTTTTTTCAAAAAATATAAATATATAATTGTCGGATTTTTTTTTTATTTGTAATTATTTCCTATTTTTGTGAGGGAATTTTTTTTTGTTTTTTTTGAAAATTTCATTCCCATTTAAATGTGAAGAAAAAATTTTATTTTTTTCTTTAAATCTATGGATATTAGAGAAAATGATAAAGCAATGAAAAATATTTACAATGAAGCGAAATTGGCTAATAGTTAAGAAATGAACGGTACGGGCTGTTAACGGAGATTAATCCAAAAATTTGCATACGAGTAGAATTTGCATACCCTTTCTTTGAGATTAGCATAAAAGCGTAATCTCATGCAAAATATGAAGGCCCGCTTTAGTAGTAAGACATAAATTCAGTGGAGTCCTTATGTTCGCCTTGATTTGTATTCCGCGTGGAAATGTGACCTACCGCATCGAATAGAGTTTGGAAATAATTCAACAAAAGTAATTATTACCAATTTCTTAGCGTACTCCTTACCCCCTCCATCACTCCGTCCCTCCCCCCTCCCCCACCCCCCAGCCCCTAATATCTCGCCCTTCCCATCGACCATGAAAGGTATCGGCGATTAGACTTTCAATTCAAATTCAAAATTGCATGTTTTTAAATGATGCATTCATTATCTAGAGCGCAAGTACTTATCGAATTAAGGTCACTTCATCTGCACTTACTATCGAGCAATGAAAAAAAAAAATTTCTTTTTCGTATAACCAATATGAATGATTTTTTATTTTCTAGACTCATGTGCATATCGAATATTCAATTCAGCGGCTATTTTTTTTTTGTGCAGTTGATATTTTACCACGATGACGAATCTTTATTTTTTAATAATTATTATATTTTCCATTTTTTTTCTATAATATCCTTATCTTTTTTTTTAGTACAGTAAAAATCGATAGTGGAAAAATGTTTGTGTTAAATTATCCTCAGTGTTCAAAAAAAAAAAAAAAAAGATGAAAAGCTTATAAAATACGGAGATTAGGTGTGAAAATAAAGGTCAGAGATCAAGTTGCATCTAGATTCTTCGATGATCGCTAAGCTAGAATGTAGGATAGTGGTAAACTTATGAATATTCAATAATTTCGCAGTGAAGAAGGAACTATCCTGAAATTATCCTCAAATATATTAATTGTCTTAAATTATTAATTCGGCTATTGATTTTTTTTTTTACATTTATATTTATAATTTACTTCTGAAATATTTCCGCTCTTATTTTTGTCAATCGTCTTTTAGAGCAACTTGCATCGGTGATATCGTTACTTGATGGGAGTAATCCGGAGCCGGTAAGATGTCTTATCTGTTCCGAAAAAGGAAGCGATTTCAGTGCACAACTACATCAAGGAAAGATTATCCGAATTCATCGTATTGCTGTATGTTCGATTTTTTTCTTCAAAATGTTATTCAGTGTTTATTGAAATTTTTGAAATGTGGCAAGAAATATGGCGCATATGTCGAACGAAGTTATTTGGAAACAAAATTGAAATTTTTTTTTTCGATGAGTTATCATTAGAGAGTATAGTGGATTAAGAGAATGAAGGTTTTATTTATTTTGCATCTTTCTTTTTTTTTAAATTGTAAAATGAATGTTGTGGGATATTGAGAGGTATGAGGAAGCATGAGGAAATTATAGGAGAGTTGTTTTATTACTTCTAATCTGACATTTTAAAATTTACTCGACAATTATGGGAAAGAAATTGTAATATACTTTATAATTCCTGTTCATTCCTATCGTTCAGCGACCCCCTCTTATGACGCGAATATATTAGTTGGGTCGAATGCCAATGTGGCTACGTTGTGTAGTCGTTGCGATATTCGCAAACTTGCTGTCCACATTTCTTTGTCGTTATGTAATTTGTGGCAGATTTTGGAATATACTGGAGTCGTATATCAATTTATCCCTCCCAGTATCAGGTCTTGATTGCGACCTCAGGATTGTTGGTTGGGGAACAGAAAATGAAGAGATTGTTGCATGGAGGGAATTTATTTTTTTCAATGTTCCTTCTTGTATTTTTTATTTATCTTCATTTTATTGCTTTTTTTTTGCGCTCAGCTGCCACTTTAGCATGAGACTGGACTCCAGCTTGAGGTCACCCTTCCAAGTTGCTGGGTATTAAAGTGATCCTCGATTAAATTTGCTCTTCCTCGTTTAGCTCATTTGCACTTATAGGCTACTTGACGGTCTTACACTGAACATTATATGTTTATTGCATATAAGTTAAATGTGTGGAATTTTTGATGAATTGCTGCCTCACTCAGTGCATCTTGCCATGAAATGCCCAGAAACTATCCGTCCGCTGACTGTGCATCTTTCCAAAATTTGCGAAATGCTTAGCCTATAGCGATATTGAGACCTGAGGAATAGGTTACCCAACGTCTGCTGTTATTGCCATACTAACGTAGACATCTTCATTTATGCCCTTTCATCGTCGTCGATGCGCGCTGAATCGTCGACCTTGTTGCATGTCACCTTTCCTGGTCTTAATTCCTACCTAATGTGTCGCACCATAACATACAGATTAATCTATGGATTGTTTCATCCCCGCTTCTTCTGAGGCAAAGACGATTTGCATGGGCCGCTGCCAGTAAGCGATTTGATCATGCAGTAGTAGATTGTGATGCCATAATTTATATCCCTTTGCATTTAATTTAATTATGCAGATAAAATTTGAAGTTTTACTGGCAAAAACTCATTAAAATTCAGGTGAAATCAGGTGCTGAAGGACAACAACCATCGCTTTATGGGCGACTGAATACAGCAGGTTTAGCTGTGATTTTATTTGGTAAGAGTTCAAGTGATGGTTATGATGTGATTTATAGTTCATCGAAGAACTATACGCTAGAGGCGGGCTTCGAAACTACGGTTAGTGCTTTTGAAGTGACTTTTATCACCACTGCAGATCATATTTTTATTTGAATAATTTTCGTTGAAATGATCGGCCGGAATGGAAATACTTTGACCCGCTGTGAAACTATAGGCTTCCACGCTTTACTTTATGCAAAGAGGTTAGCATTTATAGTATAGGTCCTGTGTAAAAAATTATGCAGATTTTCACGCTCGTTGAGCTGTTTTAGAGAAATCTGAGCGATCTGCTTTCGTTATACTTGTGCTTTCTCCCCCCCCCCCCCCCCCCCCTGAAAGGAGAGGTCGAGGTGTGGAATGCATAGGGTAGGCGAGAGCTTGAGGTAAGGAAAAGAGCTGAATTTTTCCGGTGATAAGAATCATACGAGAGGACCGAGGAATCTCTCGTCTTGATTATCAAATCTTCCTCTTCACAATGTTGGCATTGATCAGCAGTGGTCTCTTAGTCATCAGATTGTTGTTGAAACTATCGAAATTATTCGTAACAAATGTGTTGTCTTATATCATATCTTCCGTTCTATCATTTTCATCGTTTATGAAAAGACTGATGAAGACGTGTCGTAATGAGCTACCTAATAATAGCGTATACGAAGGTGCATGAGACTGTACGTAGTCATCCCTTCTAGTAAGTTTGTCCTCTTTTTTTGCAAAACTGGAAAATTTTGACTAAGTTTGATGGAAAAGGTTTTTTTAGTGTCTTCGATTTTTTCGTCTTCGCTTCGATTTCAACTCTTTCAAGTCTGAAATACAATTGCAGCAAAAATTCCATCTTCCATCACAATTTTTGTCATCAAATATGGTCATCTGATATGACCGGAAGTGCTTCCCCTCCTCTCCTTTCGTCAGCAAATTCCTATGGATGTTTGTAATGTGGAAGTTCATCGGTGAAGATATCAGAGCTTAGATTTATGTAACACTCACTATGTTGAGCAAGAGAAATTCTTGCAAATGATGCATTCTAATGTGAAGTTGTATGAATTTCAAATATGGGTGATCACCTTGATGGTGGACAAAGGTAAGTTTCAAATATGAAACTTCCGTTGCTTGCATATGGTCGGCACATGAGCAACTCTGTTAAGTGAGAGATGGAGTATTATAACTACAGTATCGAACTGTAAATATAGTGTGGATTGGTTTTTCTTTTTATTATTAGGGGTTTTTATTATTTCTATTTGAGGTTGATGCATTACGCTCATTATCAATCCAGCAATCCGAAGGAAGTGATACTCGTTCACGACGAGACAACACTGTGATGCGCTCACCTACTAAATCCAATAATTTAGCGAAGTTGTGCGAATTTAAACGTTATGGATATCAAGATGTCGTAGTACAGGTATGAAAATACTTTTTTTTTGAAAGTATGGGAATAGCAACGTTGTGGGATTTTGTTTGGGGTCCATACATATCGATGACGTATTTGTATGTCCGGATTATTTATAAGGCAGTTGTTGGATCAAAGGAAATGGAGATAGAGCAAGGACGGGGGGTGAGGGGGGGGGGTAGGGAAGAAATAGAGAGGAAAAGTGTTGTGCAATAAAATAAATTTTTGGAAATAGTGATTGAAGTTCGATTAAAGAGACAATTGGGTATGATTTGCATAGATTAAAGAGACAATTGGGTATGATTTGCATAATATTTAGTAAGGTTGTGAGGGTGATATTTGCAGTAATCAAAGATGAAGTGATATTTTTCTATTTAGAAATGAGTGCATTCATAGATCAGTTTAATCGGATGAATATAATTAATATGCAATTTTGCATATATTTAATACCAGAAAGAAATGCTAACAATAGAATCTTTGTTCATTGATGGTTGTTGTTAACAGCAGTTGTAACTAAATTACTACTAGGACGTTTCCTTCGTCATGTTTCAGAAATTTCATTCATAGCAGATAATGAGGATGTCGTGTCTGTGTCTATTTGTCGGTCTGTTTGTCTGATTATGTCAACTTATGAATCGCAAAATCCGCGGCTCTTTTTCGATGGATTATAATTTACATCGTGGGATGATACGTTGTTTGTATTTCGTCTTTATTCGATATGAATTATTGACAGCTTACTGCCACAAAACTTGTAAATCTATTTTTATTCTGCAATCTTCGGCTTTAATCAGGAAATGAAGTTTTCGTCTGGTTTTTTTGCAAGCGATTAGTTTTGTCTGAAGTAAATTTTTTAGCATTGTTTTAATTAAATATTTTTAGAATATATTGGTGAGTGATTGATATGATGAAGTGAAAAGCAAGAAAATACGCGTTATGGCAACTATCCTGGCGGATTACGCCATTAATTTTCATTGATGCTTTCAGGTGTTGAAAATATTTATAAGCGATCGAGAGAATGTCGTCTTACGATGTTGGGATACGACCGAGTTGGAATTGTGAGCGATTCGTTGTTGTTGTTGTTGTTTTTTATTCTTATTGGCAATTGCTTCATCATAAAAAATTGTTGAAATCCAAAATTAGCTATATGGGACATTTAGAATTATTTCAAATAAACTGTCTGCAGAGATTTTGAGGTCTTGATGAATTTTTTCTTTTAAAGGAAAATTACGAGAAATCTGGGAATTAAATTTATTTGAGTTATTTGAAATAAACAAAGATATTGTATCTGAGTCGAAATTATTGTGGTGTTGAATTTCTATGTCTTTTTTTAGTGTTCATTATTTCTATATTGATTATTTTTAGGGCTAAGCCGTATAAGTTCGCGGAAGATTTTATACAACGTGTAGTGGACTCGAATGCTGTGCTTTGTGAGATGGCTGAATCATTCTCCTATGACGTCATTATGTATGGTGAACATGGACAGAAAGCACTAGCAAGCATTAAGGTTGCTATGCCAAGAATTTTTGAGACTTTTTTTAAAATATTAGTGGTAGAAAAATGCTGCAGATTTTGTTTGTTCCGTTGTTGTACTCGACAGAGGAGAAGAAAAAGAAATTATCGATCGGTTTAGTCAACTGAATGCGCCAACTAGATTTATGTCGCATAGTTCGGAGACGAAGATTGTGCTTCTGCGAGGTCGGGAAGTGGATGAGGGAGTGGTTAGCTAGAGCTACGAGAGGCAATCTTGCCAAATCCGTTGAAGAAACTCAGCTCGTAAAAATATTCAGCAAAAGTGATTTCTATTTTTTCTTTCATTTCCTCCAAAATTTTTTAACTCACCAATTTTACTGGATAAGTGCATTGTATATAAGTATGTTGTTCTACAGGTGTATTTAATCGTTTATATGATCTTTGCTGCAAAATTATAAGAAGTGTTTTTTTAAATGTATATTGCAGCATTTTAAGCTTATTATTTAAAATTTGTACTGAAGGTTATTCTCTTTCTACCCGTAACACCGCAAAATATAATACGAATTCGGTAGAGGAACGAGGAGAAGAGAGGGGAGGGGGCACAATGCTTAGCGGTACATCAAGAAATATTTTTTTATTTTTTATTTTTATTTTGGTTTTAAAATAAGCGTTCGATGTTAAATCGATTAGAGGCACGAAAGAAATTTTTTTGTTTAGCAATGGAGTCTGGATGATTAATAAAATAATTGAAATTTGAAGACCTCCCATCGTCTCTATAAAACTATGAACGACCTCCATAATCTGATCGGATTATAATGATCATAGAAAGCAAAGCGAATAGATGGAGATGAACTTGAGAATGTGTGGAACTGCTACAAGCACATATATGGCAGTTTACCTTTGTTACAGTTGTTCATGCACTTCAAAGTCGAGTGCTGTGGGGGTGGGGGGGGGGGGGAGTAGGGGGGTTATGGAGGAGGAGAGGATGAAGCCGAATTTATTATTCAAGGGCACGCTTATTGAATACTTGGAATGTTTTATTAATAACTTTATCCTAGAATTTGCGCTAGCAGAGAATCCACTTTTATGATTGCTCTTGTTTCCTTATTCACTTATTTGAAATGCAAAATACGTCGTTGTTTTCTTCGGCAAAAACTATTTTGTCATCCAGGAAAAGCTCCATCTTTTTATCCTCTGTGTCTCCCCTCTCCTCCTCTCCCCCATCGTTTTTCTATCCCAGTGTCTTTATGAGGTTTTGTTTTTTAAATGTTCATAAATAACATCAGAAACAGATCAATTATTAGCTGTAGGATAATTTCTTTAATAAATTTGAAGTTGATATATTTGTAGAATGTCTCTCAAAGATTTTTTTTTTATTTCATCAGGCGGGCGATGTGATTCTTCTACGAAATTTGCATTATTTTGTGAATATGATGGGAGGTTCATTGGTGATGCACGATGGTGAACGTTCAAAGGTTTACAATCGAGGCTTTGAATTACTCAACGATTCATCGACACTTAAATCCGCATTGCTACGGTATCGGTTTATTCGTACATTTCCTTATAGTAATATATGGGGAGTTGGGGGGGGGGGGGGGAGGAGTGATGATCTCTGGAAAAGTGCTTGTCCTATCCAGCTAGACGTTGTCATTTCTCAGTGCTTCCTGCTTCTTATGGAGATTTAGGAATTTACAATCTTGATTATTGAAGAAATTTGGCGTTTGTATATATTCGTCTAGAGTCAACGATAATAGAATATGAAGGAATGTGTATAGGTGATTGTTGTGTACTTCATAGGGAAATGAGTTTTGAGCGCTAATTGCTTATCGTTTTAGCAGCAGATAATATCGATAGTTTGCACAAAATAGGGCAGACTAAATGCTGGGAAAATTATTGCCTTGCATGCTGGATAGAGAACCCCAGAAGCAATAGTTCTATTTTTGCGAAGTTTTATTCAAGACTAAGTGGAATTCAATCGTTCCGAAATATATGATAGAAATATTCGCTTGGAAATTATTCGGTATTGTTTTGAGGTTTTTATCGAAGGAGCTTGAGAAACTCGAAAGAAAAAAATAAACAGAAATGAGAATTGGTTACTTTCATTGGTTTTTAGCAGTTCTCGTTGAAGCTGTCATTCTTTCTTAGGTTTGTTTTTTTTTAAACTGAGTATGCAAATTTTTCTCTGCATTTTTTTAAATTGGGGGTAGTGATCGATTGATATGCTAGCGGTTATGCGTTATGAATCATCTCTAGTGTGATCTTTGCAAGCTGTTCTACCCATCATCCAGTTATTATCACCATTTAATTAGGCTGAATTTTGTTTCAGAGATGTGGAAAACTTTACGAGAGGAGCGGTCAGAAATGTGGCTATTGCGTCCACATCGAATGTATGTATATGTGCTTTGTTTTATTTGTTTTTATTTTTATTTTATTTAATAAATCTGCTTCGTTTTTGCGTATAATATGCTTTAATTTTGTGGAAATTTAAGGCTGCTGGGTGAATGAAAAATTTCCCCGGGAAAATGAAAGTAAATTCGGTTTTGAGTTAAATATCATTGTAGAGAATGAGTGACAAGAAATTTTGAAAGGTTTCCGTCGTTGAATAGAATATTCTGAGTTTATTGTTTATTTTTGTTGATGGAATTATGCGTGAAGCGAAGAGTGAGGGAATGCGTCACTTAAAGATGTTACATTTTCGTTTCGAAATTTGCATATAAAAACAATTTTTGATTATTGATTAGTTGCTTATCCATTTCATTATGGTCTATCCTTTATTTTCTATTTAAAAAAAATGTTATCCTATAAAGCTGAAGATAAGATGATTTTCTTTTATTTGAGATTTTGCTGTTCACTTCATGTTTTATTGATTTTTCGCTTCTTTTTGTGGTAGGCATTTTGCTATGCAAATTTGTTATGAATGTATATATTTATGTGGTGTTGTTTGATGGACAATATTTTCGAATAGACATTCTCGTGACATTTTCAAATTGGAAAGGTTTTTGCCTTGCAGAAGGGGTTTCGTCGACAGAAACTAAGGTTTAATGAAAAGGAGTTGGAAAAGAAATAGTCAGAGTTGAGTTTTAGCCCACATTTGGTGATACGAAGAGGCGTAGGATTTGGTATTGAAGAAAATAACCGTATGTATCAGCAGTAGGATTGCTAGCGTGAATGAAGAGCGGTAACCACATGAGTCATATCGCTGCATAAACCCTCATTTATTTTTTCAGCGATAAAAAGTGCAAAAGTTTTTAGATGGGCTCTGCGACGATTATGGCCGATGAAAGGATGGAAGTGGAAGCGAGGAGTGAGTCGGTAACTTCTGAAACGCGAACAGATCGTATCAAAAAAATGAGTTTTGTAAGGCGTGCACATATACACTCAATGCAACTCGATGCGATCACTTCAGCATTACCATTATTACATCATGGAGTACAAACACGTGGTGTTACTGTTGCGTATCCACGTTTACGAGAGGTGACCAACATGCGTATTTCATATTTGATCCGACTTGCGCTGCAACATTTGGCTTCACTTGATCATGGAGGTATATCTCAGAAGAACTTTATATTCTCATGTTGTCGTTCGTATAAATAAAATTGTTTTCATTATAATGAGGGAAGAGGGAGGCGGAGAAGGGGGGAGGAAAAGGTCGAAGAGCATTACTAGAAGATGAAGGTGGTGGATAGGTACCTGTGTGATGATATATTCGGATACTTTTCAGGTTCTGATATTCTTTCATTTTTAGGTGCAGCATTTCAACATCATATGATTAACTCTTCCACATTCCGTTTCGTTACTTTCGATCGTATCATAACAAATATATTGAATTAAATAAACGAGCCTTGAAATGATAAAGTTATGGACGTTTTATTTGAATTTGATAATGTTGGTATAACTATGGTTGTTACTTTTATTTTGCAGATTTATTGTTGCGTGGATTGATCCAATGTCCCGTAGAAGGTGTTGAGGCAATGTTCAGCGAATGTTTAAGCGAGTTGTTTGCGATGAGCCGAGTGGAATCTAACGATATGGGACAGGAAGGCAATGTAAGAAGAATTTTAATTGTTCATAAATTTGTTGGTGATTCAAAAAAAAAATCTCTCTTCCTTTGGAGGGGTAGACCAAGCTAATTTGATTGTATTGAAATGAATATTAAAAGATTGAGATAAATAGACCAAGATAAATAGTAAGATGTCATGAGCTCACTATCTTTCTCTCATTCTTCGTTTTTCTCTCGACGTCGGTTGTTTTCAACCACTATGGCACGTATTTATTTTCATTCTGTGTCGAATTCCTCTTCCTGATACAATAGGCAGTATTTTGCTATGTGCTCATAGGTCTCATTTATAGGCGGATCCCAATTTAAGAAAAATAACGTTTTAAGATTAGCTCCATCACAGCATTATAAGTCCTTTTTTCAGAGATTTTTTCTTTTTTTTTTTGAAAAGAAAAATAGCCGGAGGTTTTGATGGATTACCTTTTAAAGGTGCGAACAAATCGAACGGTCGGCTCATTTGTGGCTCATCGAAAGCGACGTGCTCTTGAGAGCAGTGAGGATGCTATGGCAGCAGTACAGTGGCCAATGATGTTATTGAAGTCGATTCCACAAGGCACAAAGCTCAATGTTGAAAAGTACCACGTTCACTTTTCTTGAATAACATCGTTATATGGAATTTACAAAGAGAAGAAAAGCGCTATTTGGATTCCGAGAGATTTGCGTGAGGTGTGGTCACATTTTAAAACCAACCCAAATAGGATCGATCGTTGAAATAAACCCGATGAGATTGGGTCAACGTGTCATTTGATCCGGTCCTAGCCGTTGCATTTGTATTAGCCGTGGCTTTGAAATTTCTTTACCGATTGTCGAAGTTTACGCAGACGTAGGGTGTGGTACTACGCACTTATAAGTGATTGCTCTAGAAATATTTACTAGTACGCCATAAATATTTACTAATGTGCACAGACACTTCTTTTAGAGGAAGGAAAGGTGGGAGATTGTAGTGTTATAGCAGCAGAGAAAAGAAAATCAGGATTCTAATGGGTGCTTCTTTATGGTTTTTTTTTCACTGAGTGGAAAGGTTTCTCTTCAGGTATTCAGGTAAAAAGTGTTCTAAGAGAAAGCGCCGTTCCTATGAAAAAAGGTATTTGTTAACCATGTTAGAGGCTGTCTTTGCTGCATCTGCGAAGGTTTATTTGCAACTGGCCTTAATTTAATTCGTATTTATGCACGACCGCATTTTAAGTGCTATTACGAAGACTAATATATCTTCTATTTTATTTCACCATCTAACCCTTTTTCTTTCATTCTATATTTTCGTATGCAAATTCAACTTTTTATCGTAATAAGTGGGCGCGATTTTTATTTCTTTTTAAAATTAAACATCGAAATAGAGAATCCACTTGATGCTCTTTGATTATTTTTCTTTTATTCGTAAGAAAAAAATATGTATGATAAATACGATTATATTTTTTTGTGCTAGACGAGGAAATGATTTCTTTGGTTCCTTTAATAATCTGCTAATTTCTTGTTTGTATTAATGGGAGACATGCTGACACGAGTATTGCAGTTGGAAGGTAAATCTCGTGCTTACGCCTATGTCACCGTTATTCATATTGCAATGTGGCAAGTGTGACCTGTGGAGATCGATATCGCCTCATTATTGGCAGCAATTTCGTCTATGTCCTCAGTGTTTTCAAAGTATTTTGTTTAATTGATTTTCGATCGGAATTGTGGATAATGTTTCTTTCTCTCTTCCCGCCTCCTTCTGTCACTTCCCAATGGCTTTTGGGGCCTATCTTCGCGAGTTTTTTGAATCAGATTCCTATTACATCATTGTTTTGTTTTAATTCAACTCTCATGGAACGAGTAAAGTTTGGAAGGGAAGGAGGGGGGTCGCACCACTCCTTATTTTTGGTACATTTAGAGTTGTTCTTTTTTCTGGTTGGTTTTTATTGGTCTGAGAAGTTTGGAAATTTTCGCAAATTACTTTTAACTTTCATTCAGATTATTGATTTTGTTGCTTGTTTGTTTATTTTTTTTGCGTGAGGTATCCGTTGATCCTTTTTTATTTCATTTTTTATTTGTTGTTTAACAATTGCTAGGCATATTTTTACCTTTCTTTGTCCAGTAATTATGTTTAAGTAATGTGTTTTTACTCGAATTGCAGGGGTCGTTCTAATATTAGAAATTAGGTGTAGTGAACAGATGTGACCTTGTCCTTAAAGGCACATCAGCGGTATAGAAGGCATGGTTCAGGGGAGTTTCTGCTTACCTTTCAGCTGGTATTACCGTCTTAAAAAATAACTAGTGACAGATGGGAAGCGCTTTTGATGAATACCTTAGGTGCCAAAGCATAGATATGATTTCACCTGGGAATGACAGCCTTTCCTTTTCCTCCTTCTCCCTCTTCACAATCGAATGTGGCTATTTCCCTTCCTTATAACCGAATGAGAAAAGGAAGTTCTTAATTTATGCTTAATTCCAACGCTGTTTCTTTTTAATGCCCTTTCGTTTTTTTCAGAGAAGCTGAAATCATCATTGGCAATAAATTGTTATTTTATTTTCAAATGTGATGAGGTATGTAATTTGTTTTCGTTTTTCTTTATCATTACTGCTCCTCTACGAGTTGTATATTTATATATTTATTCAAGAAGTTTTATTTATATTGTTTTGTGTTCAATATCTATAAAATTTGTTTTTAGTATAAGAGTATAGAGATAATGCTTTCACTAGAGCTCGTTTAGAAGTGATTATTTTGTATTGAAAATTTAAAAATACTTTATTATTTTGAGATAAATATATATTGGATAAAGTATACGATGATATTATAATAAGGCTTTTTGAAGTTGTTTCTTTTTTTAATCTTTGATTCTTATTTAGTGCTTCTTATTAGATATCATTCTATTTGTTTCCCTCTTTGAATTATAGTTCATTTGGAAAGCTTATCACAGTTCTTATTGCTCGTAGATAGCGCTCACATTGCGAGAAGTTCTTTTATTTCTCTCCTATTCTCTACGTTCCCCCCCCCCCCCCTCCACCTCCTCTCCCTGTTCAAAATTCTCTCGCCACTTATTTTGAGATGAATATTTATTGATTGATTAGTGCACAAGTTTCGAGTGTATAACATTGTGAGGCTTGTTTATTTAGTATAACGAGAAAAGAAATCAATCTTTTATGGTTGCATTAAAAATTCACTTATCGGGTGGTAATGATTTTCAGGAAGGTGCCGGAAATGTGTATTTGTTGTTTCCGCTTGCCCTTATGGTAAAAATTTTTCTTTTCTTTTTAGGTTGATCACTAACTTTTTTTTGCACTTCTCAGAAAAAGATATCATTTATTAGCCATATTTTGCTTTTTTTTTGAGTCATTGAACTTATTTTGCCATTATTAATTTGGAGTTGATGTTAATATTAATATTCTATCGATCATAGATGATATATATTGGATTGCAAGAATATCACACTAATCATTAGTTGAACGTTCTTCTCTTTTTGCTGAAAACTGAAAATAGAATTGAGATTGCACGAATATTTTGAACACCAAATGAGCGTATATGTCAATAATTTTTGAATATGATTGTGCTTTGTTATTGAAATAATTTAATTAAAGATATTTTATAGTTGTAGTAAAAATGGAGATGGCATTAAAGTTGAAATAGTAATGTGTTTTAGAATAGTATGATTTAAGGATTATTGCTTTAAATTGTATGGTTATTTGTGAGTACGTTGAACGATATTTGCTTGAATGAATACGTTAAGGCGTTTTATATAAATGGACTACCAGAGAGCCCATCGGAAGCGGCTATGCTTTGGAGAAGTGGAATAGCACACACGCAGAGAACGAAGCTTAATAAGGCTATTAAGGTAATGATACATTTAACCGCTGAATATTACTTCATTGTTGTTGTTTTAAGTTTATTATTGGCACATATTGAAGTAGTGAGAGGAATTTGTAAAGGAGTGTTTTGCTACTCATATGCGATGTATTTTCCGGCTTCTTATGTTTTATTTGATTGCTGAAGGCTTAGGCTTTTAATTTTTCTGCTCGTAAAGAATTTCTCTGCCGGAAACATATGAAGATCGTTTCAAAAAATTATTAAAGTAAGGTGGTTGTTAGAAGTTCAATAAAAAGTTAGGTTTAAATTATATGGATGTAAAATTAAAGGATTATTATATGATTAGTGCTACTTATTGTTCTCGATATCAGTCATTTGCATCGCGATGCATCATATTAGCAAATGTTTATATTTTCAGGAAGAAATGCTGCAGCCATACACCTTTACTTTAAAGGAAGTGAAAGTACGATGGTGTAATGAAAGCAATGTAGTTTTGGAAGTGATGCGCTTAAAGAATGCATTCGCCAGTTAAACAAGACTTCATTATTGCTTTCGAGGATTTCTTTCCGAGGAGTTATTGAACCATTTCTTTTCTTTTTACGGTTGAATTATTCTCCATCTTTCGAAGGTTTGAGGGTAAGAGGGGAGGGGAGATGGAAGGAGTTTTATGGTTAAATTGCGATCAAGAAGGTAAAGATCTCAGTGAGCTATTTCGTTGCGTTAGATGAGAGGACTATACCCGTTACATATTTCTTTTAAAAGACAATTTTTCTTTCTCTCTCCTCTTAGAAGATTGCTGTCGATGAAGAAATACGTCCTGGGAGAATTTCTTTGACGATGTTTTATGGTTCTTTTTTTTTTCTGCTTGAAGAGTGCAAACTCCAATATGATCAAATGAATATAATTCCGATTTTTTCATTCTCTTTATATGAATTTTTTTCGAAATGTTTTGTGTTTATTGCGATCAATTGTGTTATAGTTTGTACTTTGTTGTACTATTCATTTATTGTGTTGTTTTCGGCGGTGATCGTGCAGATGATTGATTACATGTTTGATGATCGATCATAGGATCCAGTAAGACGCCTTTACTTTGTTTAGCAGTAATCCATGTCAGTTTGTCCTTTTGAACGTTAACACTGATCTCTGTTTTTAAATCTTATCCTTATAATGCATTTGTGGATTGTCTTCTTTTTTATCTTTTTTTTCAATTTTCTTGGTGAAAAATTTTCTGTACACCTTTTTCTGGAGGGTTTTTTCTTTTTGAGGAACGCTATACTTTTAATTTTTATAATTTATGAGCATATATTATTGATTTCTGCAATGTAATTGCTTAAAAAACGTGCTTTTTGCATATTTATTTATCATCTTTTATTACCTCTATTACTGTTATTGTTTTTATTCGATTGAATCGACCATTCTTAGCTGAGATATTCGTAAATACCATTCTTGGCTCTATCGATGTGAATCGAATCGACCATTCTTTTTGGTTGAGATACTCGTAAATTCCGTATTCATTGGTTGAATTGAGTTCATATTCTTTTTTTTTTGCGCTCTTCAAAAATATATGCATCATCCATTATGTAATTTAATCTTTAAGCATCTCTCGTATAGATTTTCCTAAATTTTTGAATATTACAAATGTAAATATAAATCGACATCGATATTTTTGATAGAGTTTCTCTGCTGGCAATGATGTCTATGAAAATATTTTCTAGTTGAAGTAAGAATGATATGTTTAATGCTTCATTATGAGGTTTTTTTTGTGTAATTAATGAGCGCAAATCGATTTGAAATTCTCGATTGTGGAATGTTTAATTGTATATTTTTATTCAAGTTGTGATTTAGTTGATATTACATTAAATCAAAATTTCTTTTTATTTATCTCGGCATTCAATTTCCCATTTTATTCTTTTGCAAATTATTATTTTTCTGCTATTGGTTTCATCTTGTGTACTGTTCTCGTAAATCAGCCCAATTAAGCTTCGAAATTTTCGTATCTCCTATAGTTTGATAAGGAATTGGGGGAGGGGGGGGGGGGAGTTCGATTAGAGGTCAGCTAGAAGGAAGCGAACAATCGGACCGGAAGTGGAACTTCTTTTTTTTTTAAACAGCCTAACCGGCACTGCAATGATTCGATAAAACATCTGGTTCATCACATATTTCTCATTGATTTTACATAGAAAAGAGAAATTTTATAATTTATTATCGTTTAGGATGCAGAAAATCGTTCATTGATTGACCTTTTTTTGATTATATTTGTATATTATAGTTAATTAAGAAGTAAAAAAAAAAGATTCCACTCAGCAATACTCGACGGGTGATTAGTTACGACTCTATACAATATTTAAGGGATATGACGAATAGCGGAACCTCATACATAAAAGATGAAGGAAGCAGCAATGTGTAAAAAACTTTAAAATATAATTGGGGAGGAGAAAACGAAGGTACATGGTTAATGTGCAGAGTGATAGCGTCATTATGGGTGGTCTCTAGGAATATCCTGCTAAAAGTGAAGCGGAAAAATGATGGTAACCCTATACAGTGAATAGTGATCTTCGAGAAGGCAGTTTTTTTTAGCGGAAGTAACTAAAAAAGTCGCAAAAATCCTTCTACAACTTATGCTCGTTATATGAAATAGTGAGTATTCTCTGAATAGGCTAGTTATAGTTCCAGTAATTTTGCGCACTATCAGCTTATCATAAAAGATAGAACTCTGAGCCTTCAATTCTGATACATAGTCGGCATAAGTAGCATTTAGCACATCAATGTACAGACTACGTTCAACGGGTCAGATTCCTCCGGCTTTGTTCTTTTAGCCAAGAAAAAAAAACGAGCCCGGGAACAGGGGACAACCATAAATTATTGGAGGCCTTGAATGCACTGAAATTTAGAATACTCTAGCTGATTGATAAAGTTAAGCGACTATGACTAGGTGTATCACGTGTACATGCTGCAAACTAGCCGTTCTTCAAAAGAAAGCACAGATTTTAAATGGTGTTATGCAATCATCAGGGCGCTATGATATTAGATTGAAGTAATCATGCTAAGACTTGAATGAAAGCTACGATTGACTCCAAATTTGCATTTTGCATTATAACTGTGGAGTTGCGTATTTCGTATCCTTCAGAAATCGCTTTTTATTTATTTTTAACGAAAGATTTTCCAATCAGAATCTCCATCGAATTTTGCGGCCTTCCATATAAATTAATAAGCTGCTTATCAAAGATTTACGTAATATTCACTGACCACTTATATTTAAAAAAAAAAAAAAGAAAAAAAACGAAAAAAAAAAAGAAGGAAAGAAAACGTTCAAACGTCTTTCCATTGCTATGTTCAAATATTCATGCAACAGTTTATGATTGCAGTTATTTGTTCATTTGTATATTGCAGCGTCAAAATAAATATACATTGCCACATTGATTCATTATTTCATACATCGTTCATTATTTCATCGGTCTTTCAAATGTGTTCAGTGCTTAGGTATTTATGCATAATTTGCGAGGCGAGCAAAACTGTAGAAATTCCATTTACTAGGAACTTTCTTCGCGTGCTTTCCCATTAAACCGGAAATTACGCGGCGGAAAAGAAGAAATTACTAGCAGTTTTAGTTGCATGCAAATATCGCTTCACCTTAATACAGCACTTATCTGGCTAGTCATATGTGTAGGCATCATTCTATTCTGGATTGTCATCGGTGGGTGGTCGTCCTTCCTTTGCCGAGCGAATCGTGGGCGTATTTGAGTCGGATACGAAGTCTGTCGGGTTCATTATTTGATGCATTGCTACTAATGTGCTTCATATTTTGTGGGGTCTTAGGCCCTATGGGTACTTATTATGGGTATCTTGCAATACTTGGCATGTGCTTCATATCTCTTTGACGTTCGCTGAAGATAGCTAGACCTATGAAAGTGACTGGACACAACTGAATTCTTAGTTCAGAATCCCATTCCTGGCCGTTGTACAAGTTTATATCCGACAGCAGTGTGAATGTGATTCCGATGTCCACATCCACCATCCTACGCTCGTCTTCATATGTCCCAACTTCGACGAAGAGCCTGAGGCTAGTGCACACGTCGTGGTCAGCATATGGCGATGATCCTTAGGAAGGAGCACTGACCCCTGTCCACATATCTTGGGTATATCCAATCGAACCCTTAGGAAACATTATGTAGTGATCGCTGATATTTGCAATGCATATGAGATTTGATCTGGTCACAATGTGCCAAACATAGATAACGCGAAATATTTCGCAATAAATAATAGTGGCACTCCACGTAGCAGCTCATTTAATGAACAGAAATTTCTTGAAATTTTCATATTATTGTCGCAAATTAGAGAGTCTTTGAGTAAAGCGATTGCATGTTCAGGTACCATCTACCGTTATAGCGATTATGGGTTTAGGGACAATCTACGATATAGCGGTTTTAGGTTCAGTTTAATCTATTGGCATAGCGACTGTGCGTTCAGGTGTAATCTGCCAATACAGGTGCAACATTTATAGGTGAAAATATGCAAAAAAAAAACGCGTAGCTGTTGTGTTGGGCGATTTTTATCGCTTAAAAATCGTTTATCATAGACTATTCTCCTTTTTTTGCATAGAATTCAATAATTAGTTGAATATATATTATATATATATATATATATATATATATATATATATATATATATATATATATATATATATATATATATATATATATATATATATATATATATATATAAAATAATCGAATTTAGCATGATTCGTTGTGTATCATCAAATTTAAATGCACATCTCATACGAGTTGGTGAATATCTACGCAAAAGTCGTGCATCTTATGATAAACGATTTGTCGATGTTGAGATTATATGTGATAATCAAAAAGATTATGTACACTCTTTAGTCGCCAATATACATTCCTCGTTTGTTCGTGAGGTAATTTTTTT
Organism: Ascaris suum; assembly: GCA_013433145.1. Taxonomy (NCBI): domain Eukaryota; kingdom Metazoa; phylum Nematoda; class Chromadorea; order Rhabditida; family Ascarididae; genus Ascaris; species Ascaris suum. The sequence goes on along the minus strand of CM024169.1, from coordinate 12,561,925 downwards.
TTTTTTTTTGATTAAAAAGTTGCTCTAGCTTGAATTACAGTTCTTCTAAAGTTTAATTTACTAGGTTCTATGCTAGAGGTGACTTCTTTGTTTAGCTTAAATTAGCTGTAATAGTAATTACTATTTTTATCGACGAAGCGCTTATCTCATAGAGTTTTTGTAATAGCAATAATAATAATAGAAATAAAAAATTTAAAAAAAAGCAATAATAAGGTATTAGCTGAAGTTGATATTGTTGTAATGCATTTATTGATGACTTTTGTAATTTGAATATTAACGAAGAGATATTCATAATTTTTATTTGCATATATTATTTCTTTTTATTAATTTTATAATTTTTCCACAGGTAATTTATTTTTCTAGCGCGATATATTATCAAAAATTTTTATTAATTTCATTTCAATTAATTTCTATACGTATATATTGAAGCAAAAGAATTACAAACTTTCATAATTAAAGGCCATGTTTTAGACGATGAATAACATATCACCACCGTTTAGAATTATTATGAATGGCTATCGAGCACAATCGATATCTCGCATTATCGACTGGATGTACTCTGGAGAGGTTTGTATTTTATATGCAAATTTTTTAGCACATCATTTGCGTCTAATTTTTGCGAATCTCTCGGAATTAGACGGCGTCTAAATGGGATTCATTTCGAGCATTCTAGTATATTTTTGCGTTCACCGGTTAATCTGGCTATTATTTGAATGATCGATCCTATGGAACACAAATAAAATATATAAATAAATTTGCGTCGCGATTTTATTTACCGATTGTGTTTACCTATTATAATTATAAATAATATAAGATTGGCGAAGCAGCTAACTATGTGAATGAAAGATCGAACGACTGCTGCATAAAGAAATATGCTAGTATAAATTCGTGTGCAAAATTTTTAGACTTATAAAGGGGAAATGATTTATTTTTAGTAGCCATACTTAAAAACTAAACCCATTGAGATAAAGTTAAAAGCATTTATGAGAGTTTCAAAATGAGCTGAATCGAATGAATCAATTTGCATGGAAAATTTCGGAAAAAATTGTATGCAAAAAAATTCCTTCGAAATTCTAAAAATTGTTTAATGCATCGATAAATTAAATATCCGCTTAATATTTACTTTTATTTAAACGCTAAGATAGTGGGCGATATTATTCTTCGTTTATAGTGTAAATATTTATGCATTGATAAATGTATTGCTGTCTTTCATATTCCTCCTCCTTGGAAGCGAATCGTTTAGAGGTGAGGAAATTTGTCCCTCACGCCGGTCCCCACCTCCTTGCTCGCCCCTTCCACTTAGGTAGAGGCTTATGCAAGACCGGCTTGTGAAAAAATAATGCATATAGATAACCACTATTAGCATCTGTTCTTAGAATATTTGAAATATCGTTTATAGTTGAATAGGACATACACGTTGATCATGAAAGTTACCTGCGTCGATTTTTTTAAAATAACTTAAAAGAGTTCATATCTGATGAACTTTTATATCAAAAATGGCATTTTTCATGATTTTATTGTCGAATAAAATGAATGGATTTTTAGATTGAATTCAACATTAAACACTTGGTTGATTATTTGGCTATTACCGCTGCATTAGGTATTGAAGAGCTTCACACCGAATTGCAATCGTATCTTTTAAAACTTGCCACCACTCATTCATATCTTCGTGTTCCATGTATCAATATCGCGTTTCAACCTCATTATAAGGTAGATGGATATATTTTTATTCATTTCGGCATGCTATCACTCATATACTTTTCTAAATTGATTGAATTATGCCTAGAGATCGATAGGAAAATGATCACTGTTGAATGAACCGTAAACGACCGTAAAGACCATAGAGAGAGGAAGAGTGTTGGCAGGGTGTGTGTTGAATGTCGCAGTTTCTGCCATTTGGACGGTGAAAAAAAAACCTCACCTAATTTCTACTACATTCATATATTCTATATTCTTATTGCATTTTCCAAACCGATAATTGAATTAATATTATAATAACACATAATTGACGTTATTATAACATGTAATTAAATAAAGATTATAAATAAAGGTCTCTCGAAATGTTCGCCTACAATTATTGTTGATATTTGCACGCGAACATTACGCTCTTTCCAAGGATGATTTGCATAAACTAAGTGCTGCTTCATTGAGTGCGTTATTGAACTCATCCGAAATATCATTCAACGAGAAAATCGACATCGTCAATATTGCACTACTTTGGTATATATTTTATGATATACGATTACTTTTATCTAGTATATATTTTATAATAGTAGTATTTCCAGTTGCTATTTTGTTCTTATATTCGAAAATGTTAAATTTAGAGCCGAATATCAATAGCAATTTTGCTGCTATATTTGTAAAAGTTCGACATAATTTAAATTTTTGCATTTCATAAAAATAAATGAAATATCTTTTGACTAATATTTTTCATTTTTGTGTCAATACATTTGAATATAATTTTTTAATTAAATATTCACTCCAGTTTCCTTTCATTATTAGCCATATGCTAATTGAGAATTTATTGTTTCTGTTGTTTTCATAATTGCAGTGAATATTTAAATACAAATATTTAGCAGCAATTAATTGACTATCGTTATGTTGTAGTATGCAAGATAGCGAAAAAAAAAAGAAATATTTTTGAGTTATATGTTTTTTTTTCTCAAGCATAAATTCATTCTTCTCTAATTGAAGGTTAAAGGATGAACGTCATAAGGCTTCGATAGATGAGGTGTTGAGTTCGATTCGCATTCAGAATCTATCCGAAGCGGAACGTCAAGCATTTATCGATCATCTGAAGCGTCGATTCGCCGATACCGATCATGATTCTCGAAAAACGTTACACGTTTATAGTGATGATCAACGTCATGTAATCGTTAGTGGTGATCCACAAAAATATATCCGCTCAAGTGCAGTTATCGTACCATCATCATCAGCCAAATCAAAGTATTTGTTTTGATCGTACCTTTTGTTTTACCTTTCCTCTTTCATCATACCGTTCTTACGTTTTTCGCGATTTTGTTTTGATCATTCATATTGGCATTGCTGATCGATGCGATCGGTACCTGAAGTCATTGTGGAAATTGCTAAAGAAATATTTTATTAATTTGAAGTATTCATTATGTATAGCAAAAAAAAAATTTTTTTTTTATTATGAATGTATGAATGAAAATATCGAGTCAAATATCAAAAATTTCTTATAGGTTTGTCTTCTTTTGTATTTCATCTCATTCAGAATAGTTTCTATCCTCTGCAATGTATACTTCTCTCGCAATAAAATTCTTCAATTTTTTTTTCTTTTCATTGCGTTCTTTTAAACTTTTTAGACCTAATGGATATGTTTTGCTTATTTATTTAGTGATTATGCATTTATATGATCCTTAAAAATCGCGAAAGAGTATATAGCAGAATGAAGGTGATTTTCATCGCATGTAATTTATGAATAGAAGGTGCTTCTTGCATACCTTCTCCACGTCTCGGGGAGGTGTTTCTCAGGGTCAATGCTGATAGAGATTACTGTGTAATCTTCAACTAGGCGTCATCACTTCGACTTCATTTTCTTGAAGATTCTAAAAAGATGTTAGCGCTTAATAAGTAACAAATTCTTATTCATTTAAATTTGTTTCAGGGTAATGTCTAATAATTGTGAATCTCTGCAATCTGCCGATTCTAAACAAAAGTTTCATTTAACCGATATGCATGAACTCACTAAACTTCACGATATTAATACCAGCGTATATCAATAATCGATTGATTATTATTTTTATTATGATTTAATGATTAATTGTTCAATGAAATGAAATATTTTGATCTTATAGGAAGAGTTTAGAATTTTAAAAAGTGAATTGACTGAGAACAATTTCAAAAATGAGTGAAAAAAAAGTTTTTTTTTTTGTTCTAATAAATTAGCATAACATTATCCATGAGGATCGCATAAATATGATTTCTTTCCTTAACGTTGAAGCAATTTTTTTTTAGCCTCATAATTCTATGCGAAAATCATTTCTTCTATGAGGCGTGGAAAGTTTATCTCTCATATATTGATTTGTTTAATTTTTTTTTGCTACAATTAAGGCTCTTTTATTTGCATATTAAGTCTCTTATATTTGCATATAAAACGTTTCGCATAGGAGGGAAGCATAAAGCGCATTATCAAAATAGCGATAGCACAATTGTTTCTTTAGGCATTTCTGCGTATCCTATGACGATAAATTGTTCCTCTCAATAATCCCATATAACTAGAAGGAAATTTTATTTGAAGAAGTGGATGGCAATTCCAGTTCGTTAATCGATTTATGACTTTCATCGATGCAGTTAACTGCTTTATTGCTTGCCGGATAGTTGAGTTGTGCAATGCGATCCCAATCAATGGAACTCTCTAGTTATCTGAATTGCTCTCCAACGATACACACCTCTTGATTCTGCGACACTGAGGCGCATTTATTCTATGTGAAATGATAAGTATTCCTCATTTTAGAGTTCATCGAATACTACACCTTGCACAAGATTAAATCAACAGGTACATAAAATGATCTACTTTCTTTATATTTGCTCAAATTGTATACCGCATGGTTTTGCTAATTAGAGTTGAGCAAACGAAGAGAAGTTATTATGAAAGTAGTTTAGATTTCTATTACTAGTAATTGAGGAGTAAATTGACGAGCTTGAAAGTTCCAAGCGGTCGAATGTATTCGAACGTTACATTTACGTTAGCTAAATGAAAGAGAATATAGCTCGAACACCAGAAATTTTTCTTTCCTAATAAAATTCGCTGATTATACTTCAAATTTATCGTTTATAATGGAAAATTTGAAATTCAAGCAATATTTATTGTTTGATTTTTTTTGCATGGAAAATTTGTATCCTTAATAAAACAGGAGAATTTTCATTTTTTTTTTCTCGTCATAGTCTAAAAATTCTGATATATGGGCATCAATTTGTTATGATTGAGATGGAAAGTGGAAAGTTTTTTTTTTTTCAATATGCACGATTCATATCGTATAATTTTTTTCAAATATAGAATAGCGATTGAAGTATAAAAGTTGCAAATTATTTAGATCACTGCGATTGTTTTTTTTTCTTTTTCGACGAATGAATTTTCAAATGAATTTGGCGTATTGCCAATAAAACTTTTTTAGTCTTTACGGAACATTCATATAATGTACAGAATGAAAGCAATATAAATTTATAAAATTATAAAATTACGAATAACTTTTACAAAAATATTTAGTAGCGACTAATTGATAATTTAAGCTCGTGAAGTTTTGATTCATTAATAATTATAAGTTATGATATGTTTTCTTGTCTCGAGGAGGTCTCACTTATTTCTGATTTGACCTTAATTTTGAAAACTCGTAGAGAAACTTGTTAATAAACGAGATCGATCCATACTTATCGCAGTAATCTATCGCTATTACTAACATCATCTAGCTCAGTGTAATACAGCTTATGCAAACGAAGTCGTTGTTTGAGCGTTAACTTCTACAGTTCATGCCACAAAGTCATGACCTCGGTGAAGGACGCCTATCAACTGCTATTTACCAAAGGACGCCTCACGAATCCGTCACACCCAGCCACTGCAGTACAGCAGTTTCCACTCCCATGAGTGGGCGCTCATTCAATCAGTACTCCTCACGCACAGATGGAGAGCTACTTCAAATGGGTTTCAATCAGCAATCGTCGTCTTATCCATATCAACTCAAGGTTGGCCATGGAGGGCAATCTCTAGATGGCATCAACCAGGGTGGATTTAATCGTTATGGATCGTACGGCAGCAGTGGACAACTGTTCCCTGGAGTTCCTCAGCAACAACATGATCAATTCAAAGGTCGTGTAGGCGTTGGACCATCCGATTCGCTTTCTCATATTCAAAAGTCACCTATCATCACGGCGCGAGAGTTCAGTCCTCTGGAAGGTCAAAAAGGGAGTAGTACGAGCCGATCTCAACAACAATCATTGCGCAACGATGAGAATCGCCCGACAGCTAACTGCAGTACCGCGTATGTATTACATAGCAATATTAAAAGTGTTTAAAATCGACAGCGTTCTTACTTCTCTTTTATTTGTATGCGGGCATAAATTAAAGCGACATGTGGGCAAATGTAGTCAGGATCAATTGTTTTGATCTATTGATAAGTGGATTCTGTTTTAGTTTAGATGATGTTACACCGGTTCTTACGGTACATCGACTTGGTATTTGTAGGATGCGAGATGCGGTTTAACGGGATCAATTTCTGCAGGTTTTAAAGGATGTTTCTTCTATCAAAATCGAGTTACGGTTCTTCCTAGATATACCTGAAAGAACACGAAATTGTTACTTGAAGGTGGACCTTCAATATACATGTTAGGGCTTGCCTACAAAAAGACAGAAATTTTGTTCGCCTTCAAAAATAAAGAAATACCGGATACGGGACTATACGCCCGGATGGTATAAAGAACCGGAAAAAGCTTAAGTTATTGCATTACGGATTCAGAATCTGTAATTCGGATCTGTGTCTTAATAACTGTAATCAGTAAATCTCTAAATGTGAATGTTTGCAGTAAGATGCCCACACTTGCGAACACTGCCGAGTTGAGTACTTCTCAGCGTTCAAAAACTGGTGAGTGTTCCATAAGCCAAACAACAGTTTGCTATTGTGCGACTGTTCCGCTTACCTTTGTCCTTGAAAACGATGCATAATGCACATTTTGGATTATTTTCCGACTTCTTTAAAAAAAAGAAGCTCAGTTTGTCATGATTAGAATTGTTCGAAGCGCATATCTTCACAGTTTTTTATGACATGTAAATCATCGGAAGGAAAAACAATGTGACGATCTATGACAGTATAATAATTTGCTGAGGGAATTAGTTGAAATGATTGAATTCTGCTTCAAATTTAATTCAGGTTCCAAGCAAACCGCCGAGGAAAGAAGTATAAAATATAATGGCATTCCTTCAGTGGATTCATCCAATGTAAGCACTTTTCAATGATGCCTTAAATCGGGGCTTTTAGTTTTATCTCGACGAGCTAATGGACCTGTCTAATCACTTTGATCCGTGAAGGCATTTGAATTGATTTGCGTCATTTGAGATGATATCTGCGTCTGACAGCGCTATCGGCACCTGTTGACTAGGCTATTTTTGATAAGACGGTTGACTGAGGTCTCATTGGACGTAATTCCCTCATTTATGTCAATTTAAAGGATTGCTTAAATATGTCTTTGATATTAACATGGGGGAGAGGCTGTGAAGATGACTGGCAGAGACAACAGCATGACTGCTTTGTTACCTCGAAGAGGTGTCTGCGTGGATGGAAATGAATGCGGTAGAAGTAACCCTCTCTTTCCCTCTCTTACTGGAATAGACCATTACCTGATACCTGATCATAACCTGATACTCACTCATCCCTGACAACAAAGAATTACATCGTATATGATATAAAGCAGCAAAAACTTGACTTATTAACACATACTAATAAGAGGGGTGGCATCGATAAACTCTAATACTCAAATACGCAGTCTTCTTTATAAGACCTGATCCTATGTTTTGATGTACTCGTTGCAAGGACACGAATATAGATCTTCAATTTCTAATTTTTCATTCACTTTGACAGTGAGGAAATTTTGAAGTTAGTCACTCCAGGAGGAAATGGGTTTAGGATCACAAAAAAAGAGTACACTACTGCAAATTTCTTCCATATTGCAAAGGTGATATTCCGGAGCAGTTCACTCCTAGAAGACTTTATTACTTTGCTGGCGATATATGAAAAATATTTATTTAAGAAAATTTTAAAAAACTGAAAAATATTTATTTTCCAAGAAAAATTCATGCATTGTGCAAGCATTAGACTGAGAAGAAGCTAAAAGCTGAAATAGCGCATCTATGTTTACCGGTTGCAAATATAACAAACTATGCATTATGTGTTAATTTGAACCACAAATGAAGAAGAGATGATTATTGATTGGCCTAAGCACCATAACGATATATGCGAGAGTTTACGTGATTTTGCGCACCTTGATTTTACCTGGACATTGCATAGAAAAGTAAACTTACCTGGGGGCATAAATACGAGAAATAATTAAGATTTACAGCTTATAATATACTAAAATTTTCAAGAGAGTAAGCCAAAAATATTCAAATTACCAAAGAAATTGTTGTTCTATTTCAAACGTATATTATAGCGATATTTGATCTGAACATATCTTCTGAATTTATAAAAAAATACGTAATTTTGTTTGAGAATATCTCTGCTTTATGAAAAATTTCTTCCCAATTTTTCTTTTTTCTTTTTGATAAGTCATTCAGAAAAAAAATTTTTTTTCAACGAAAATTTCAAAGATCTCATAAATTTTCCGAAATTTTTTCATTGAGTACAAAGCAAATAGAGAATTTTCAGCGCAATTATAAGAAATTTGGCTATTATTTATTTTATAGCGAGCATGAAAATTTGTGTTTTTCATCAGCGATTTTTTCATTTAATAAATCATCTCTTTTGTTTTTTTTTTACTTTTCTCGAGTAATTGCGGCTATACGAATAAACGTTGAAATCAGTTTTGTAAAGTAGTGTAGCTCTAAATTTTAGCAGCTAAATGTATTTTTTTTTCATCCAAAATAGTCAAATTTTTCCATAAAAAGCGATGAAAAAAAGAAAACAAAAACTCATAATTTTTTCCTTGATTCATAAATTATATGGAAGTTTTGAAGGATCATCGTTCTTCAGCCGAATTCACGTTTCTTCTAGAAGTTCATTTAAATAAATAAAATTAAATATCACAACATCCGAAAACTCGACAATAAATTGAATCGGCAGCAACAAGTAAATTGTAGATTAAAGAAATGAAGACAATGTCAGAAGTGAGTAGCTCTCGATCCGTTGCCGCGTCAAGAGAAAATACAGGAAATAATATCGCTACTCTGAAGCATATTCCGGTTTCAAAGTCTCCTCGCAATACAATTTCAGCGTAAGTACGTTAAATTGTAATCGATCATATGCATCTCATAACTGTTTTTTCACGATGAAATCTCCTATATTTATCTGCGCAGATTATTTCTCCTATGCAATTTTATCAATTTGCTAATAATTGCGCCTAGAGATGAGACAACCTTTATGTACGAAAATGTTATTCCACAATAGATGCCTTTATTTTAATGGTAATCATTGCGTTTTTCGTCGGTCATTTTATTCATCTGGATTACTGTCAGTGGCATATTCATCCGTTGGTTGGAAATTGCGTTTACAATCTAGAGAAAAACTAAGGCAAAACTTACTGCGAAATGATTGATGATAACTTGTACGATCTTATTTCACACTGCAAACGAAAAACATAGGTCACTTCTATTGCCACAATGCAAAGCACATTGCACGAATGATAAATTAGATGAAATGAGGGGACATAATGAGATGGGTGAGGTAAAGGAAAGGGAGAATAGGAGCGAGTTACACGAAGATCATAGGCTTATATTATTTACAATCTTCGAAACAGTTTATGGTGATCGGGTATTTCACCTGAGAAATTAATACAGCGATCGAATTTAAATATTTGCTGTGATTTGCCTAAAAAGTATATTTCCCACTTCCCCATCAAAAAAAAGTCCCTGAATTCATCGAAACCCTTATTTATGCATAGCAGTTCCAGAAAAAAAAATTTACTTGAAGTATATTAGTCGTAAATTCATCTCCTAGCGTCTTTTGCTCCCATAAAAGAGATTTACTTAAGCATTATCTTTGAAGAACGTTTACAAAATCGATTGACAAGTCGTTCGCAAAAATATTATCAGTGGTGATCAGAAATGATGCTATTCTATAATAATATCGAAGTTGAAAAAAAGAACGTAAGGACTTTTTTCTCTTCTATTTGTACCTGTCAGAGCCAACTATACTACCTTTAAGATTTAGCACAGTAAGCGCAATCAATGCAAAGTGAGACTCTCAAGCGAGTTTTGTGGAGATAGAAGGTAAAAATGAAAAGAAAGGAGATCGTTAGGAGTGATACTCCTCTCTAATAAGCGAATATTCCTTTCTCCCAATATCCACGCAAACTGTCCATAAGAAGGTAAAAATTGCAGAAAACAACGGTCGACAGATTCGCCAATCCTTTGTGCAACTGCACGTTCAGTTCGCTCACCGATGATTGAAACGGCACGTGCTTCAACGCCATCATCAAGCTCAGAACAGGGAAGCACCACCTCCTCGAAAGCCGCGTGTAAGCTGTTAATTACCTACCCTTTAAGAAGGTAAAACAACACTTCCGACATATTTAAGTGAGACTGAGGGTTATGAACGATATTCATATCGAAGACGTAAACAGCAGTCGATGAACAACTATCACCTTAGTTTCCAGTAAATAAGCTGATGGACAACGTTGAACACAAGGTAGAATGGAGGGCTACGGGATGAGGGCAGAAAGAAGAGTGAATCGATAGCACATCTCGAGATGTTATAAAATAGCCTCAACGGTTACATTTCTTGAGGTATGTGTTGTGCTGAAATGTCGGAAGTAATTTTCAACGTTTGATGATGTTTTGATTTTCGAACGACTGAATCAAACAGTCCGGACTTAGCGGATAAATAAAAGAAGCGTGTCGAATAGCCGATTCGCAAAGATGTCAGACAGAGTATTATTTCATAAGAAAAACATAAAGCAATAACGAGTGGATACCCGGTATATTAGATAACAAATAGAGCAGTTCGACTTGCCTAAATTATCTCTTGAGATCTCGAACTCTTGAAGTCTCTGGCCGAGTTTCTTGAAAGATGAAAGAATTTTACGAATTGAAAGAATATTTTATTCCATAGTTGCAAATTTCTATCATTATATCGCATAAATTTCCAGCTTCGACAAAAACTGCACGATCATCACACTCTAAGAAGGGGAATGCATCCGAGGCGCATATCCTTCGTGAAATCATCGTAAAGACGAAACGGAAAAAGAAGTGATAGACTTGTGGATTACCTCCATTCATATATCAAGCATCATAATTCAATGCTCAGCAATTTGTGATTTAACATTGATGCGTTGAGTGTAATAAACATTTCGGCTTACATCTTTGCTCAAGCAAATTCATCACCATCTCAGTAATACATCACTCGTAGTAAACGATGAAAGCACAGAATATTAGTTGATCTCATGTTTCACATTCCAGTGAGGGACATTCGTGAGCAGGTATGTTCGCTCCTTTCATCTCTTCGAGTTGAAACTGCTCAAGCTCATCCTCATGTCCACTTGACTAGAGTGACAGACCCATGCAAAGAAACAAATAAGTTGAGGAAACAAGTTGAACAGTAGGTAGCAAAAGGGAAGAGTTTTCGATCCATCTCAAAATTGGCCAGGTGCTATCGCTCTGTGGCAGGAGAACTGATCCGTAAGTGGGATTCAAGCTAACAAACGGAAAATTCTCTAAGGTCCATGGTCCGCTTATGTATAAGCGGAATGGAAAGGATGAAAAGGGCAAAGCGAAGGGTGCAGGGCGAAGGCTCATTTCCAGCATCGTCCAGAGTGAAGACCCCTCAGTTTCTACTTGCCTGTCGGATTCAGAGGACGGATCAGTTGAACGAGTCTCGAGTTTCTAAATCCAACTGTTCCTATGACATCCCTTCTATATTTCTAAATGCTGCATTTTATGAAATCTTGGAATTTAAACGCCCTTCTACAATCCTTCATGTGGAAGTTAATTCAGCTAATGATGGATAGTTAAATAAAGTTCAGCGCTTTCTCTTGCATACTGTCTTCGTTGAAAACAACGCAAATCCTTGAAGTATCAAAGGAAATGAAGTCGAAGAATCTCTCAACCTAGTGCATTGCACTCACGTCACCACCAGTAAATGTCATATGGAACGGAAGTTCCATCCAACAATCATCCACGTTTATCCGTTTTGGATATGCCTACTCAGCAAATGAGTTCGACGGCGATTTATTCCTTCCCCCAGAGCATTCTCCGATTTTTTTTTTTTTTTGAAATAGAAAACAGAATCATACTTCCAACATGCACGTACAGGTAGGTATCGCCATTGTGCCATTTCACAGATAATATTATTGCAGCCGTTCGATTAGCATATAACGACAGCAAGCACATCCAGTCCCCCTCCTCCCTCTCCTCCCAATATGTAAATCGCGTAAGCCGATGTTACATCCACTCTTCCTCCCCTTCAAATATTTATAAAGCGATGAAAGTTATGTGCCAAACTATCGTTAAGGTAAAAAAAAAACTCACCAAGCCAAAGACAAAATCCCACATTCCAAATTTCTGATAAAGGAGTGCAGCAATATGAAACGCTATAGTTGGCCAACTTAGAGACGGTCGATTCATTTCCGTAACATCCTTCATGGCAACATTCATACCGCAATCCAAATTCCCTTTCAGTAAAAAAAAGGTGTGCTTATTAACAAGGTATCATTAACTTGCAATACAATTATATTCAATAAGAAATAAAAATTGAAAATCTTCTAATCTACTCAGTGAATTCAATAATATTAGCATAGTGGATCATGATCGGCCGAAGATATCCGGACATTTTCTCCAATCTTGAGCATTTTTACACTTCCAGTAATCGCCCCCATATTTGTAGTGAAATCCTTCGCTGCGGCTGTCGGTTACCTTCTTGAACCATACCGGACGCTCTATCACCGGTTTTCTAGATTCGATCATCTCCTGCAAACATCGCTCTACTAGTTCCTCGGACCCTAATAGGATATTTCCGAACAGCTAATAGAGGCAGTCCATCGCAGCTAGAGTGCCAATGCGATATTTTAAAGAGTCGGTAATTCTTGAACGATGGCCAGCTCCACGAAGGGTGTAGAGTGAATTTATGCTAGTAGTATAATCCACACGCCAAAACTGCATGCGCTTTGTGAACGAACGAAGAGGGAGATTTCACTTGTTTAAGCAAAAGTTCCCAAAATGTTGACTGAGAGGAAGAAAAAGGAAGGGATATATATATATATATATATATATATATATATATATATATATATATATATATATATATATATATATATATATATATATATATATATATATATATATATATATATATATATATATATATATATATATATATATAAAACAAAAGTACCCAAAACAAAGAGAAGAGATGAGAAACCAAAGCAAAACAGCTGTTATCTATAGAGCAAAGAAATGAACAAAAGACACTACCATATTTTAACGATAGCATAAATAACAGTAAATTAGCTATCGTAAATAAACTAAATAAGAAAAGAATTTTTCTGAGGAAACAATTTCAGCAATATGTTATGCTCGTCAAAATATCGGTAGTGGTGTGCTTTCAAGTTGGTTCTTAGGCTCGGAGCGATAAGCGAGCTTTATAGGTCGATTTCTTCAATCTGATGACCTTCAACGTTTAATTTTTACACGTCGATTGTCAGCATTCTTTAATATGCATCATTCTAATTCTCGCAAATTCACCAAAGATAACGCCAATGAATTTGACGCATGCGAGCCTCAAACTTAACACCTCGACCTATCGTTTATCATCTTTTCCTCCATCAACAACAAAAGATGTAAACGTATGGTCTTTTCGATATTTCGCATTGCCTATTCTGCCTGAATCGTAAAGGAAACTTGAATGGAGCTGATGTGACACTTGAAAAGACACTTGATATCTCCTGGTTGCAGCTCGTTGTTTCTGTTCTAATCGACATTTTTCTTCATTCGCTGCAGCCCAATCTCCATTCTCCATCAGGCGCATATCAGGACGACGTCGAGAGTCTGTCGGAGCGACACCTTCCTGCAATGCACACCATCATATTTCTAAGACTGTTCTAGAAAGGTGTCCTATAGGTGATGTTACTGCACACGGATCCTTCTTGTAATAATTCTAATAATATAAGATGCCTCATGTCACCTGTGGAGTTGTTCAGAGATGTAAGCGAATTTTTCATCAAATTTGAACTGAGATAAATCCTGACGATGGGGGTGTTGGCCGTTTGCAAGCAGCGATATGAACGAAAGAGTAAGAAATAAGAAACTTAACCATGAGAAAGGAAATGAAACAAAATCCTTAACGGGTTTGCGAAAGAGAAATTTGATTTAAGAAGATGCGAAAAACAAGATAGGATTTGGAAATTCAAAAAGGTGGGCTAGCAAGATTTTACATATTATATATGAAGAGTGAGATTAGAAATTGTGGTCACCTGATCAAGAACTTTGCTTTTCCCATTTGGCGACGAAGGGAGGAAGGAGGAATGGGAAGGTGGAAACAGCAGGATAGCGATCATATCACCTACTAAACGAACAATCACACAATGAGGTTTTTCGTTGATCACAATCGTCTCATTAATCGTTTACATAGTACAACGAAGGAAAAAGCGTAATGATAAATAAACGAAGAAATAATGTAGAACCTCAAATTCGTTCAATTCGATTGCAAACGTTGAAAAATTATACATTTTATCAGAGCATTCCGGCGGTATTCTTCTTGACCAGATTGTTTGCCGGGACTGAAATCATTGCACATTTGCTTTACTTTGGTTGTTTTATACTTCATTTTACTTTATACTTTACTATTATATCATAAGTTGTTTATGAAAATTTTAGACAATATAAATTGGAAGTAAATAATTTAAGAATCGAAATAAATAAATTCAACTCACCTCTAAGCTGTTCTCAATTATCAAATTGCAATATTTTGACCAATCACCTTCCAATGTATAAATTGGTTTGCCGGCTCGATCGAATACTTTAGCAACGAATGAACGATTGCTGGACGAGGAGAAGAACGAATGCGGTGAGAGCTCTATTCTGCATCGCTCTCCATTTGTTGTATTCTAAACGATAGCCGCGAAATATATGCTTCTATTGGATGGTAATTTGGATTTATGCATAATGTTCATGCATTTGCTAATAGTGCAAAAAAAACAATAAATTCTTATATATTTGCTATTTTTATCTATGTTTAAATATATCTATATTTATTAACTTTAATATATTTATAGGTGGTGATCCACAGGAAATTTTCATACGGAAATTTACGCATTAAAAATGAGAGGATTAGTCACCAAAATGATAGTGAAAAGCAGTTGTGCCGTTTATCAGTCATACTAGCCGTATAGATCAGCACCTCTTTGTTAGAACAACACTAATGCTTATATGAGCAAATTCTTGTAAGAACTCAATGGGCCGCTGGGTAATTCATGATTACCGCTGGGTAATTCACGCTTCCTGAAACCAAACGACATTCGAAAGAGATAAGGGACTTATTGGAGAGGTTAAGAGGTGTTCGTTAGGCCACGTAATCACGTAAGGCTTATTTTAAAGTATTTCAAGTCGTGAGTGTGCGATCTCAACAACGATCGACGAACGAAAAGGCTATCGACCTTATCAGCCGCTGTCCACTCCCTCTCCCACTCCCCTTTCCCCACAGAGACTGAATTTTCATTAGTGATTGCATCTTCGATAAGGAACTTAATAAATAATGGAATCAAAAACAACTTTTCTACTAGTTCAGTTTGTTTAAATGACGTTATATGACGTGTAATTAGTGCGGAGTTTCGCATCGATTTCTTGTTGTCGATTTTCTGCATCCATATGAATGGCGTTGAAATCACAATAACAAAATATCATTTCGAAGAAAATGAACCTCTAGAGAAACGATTTAATACCACCAAAATTTGGCTGTCACTAAACGAATGCTGTCAGCAAGAGGCTTAATAAACATAGACTGACATACCTGAATAATACAAACGCCTTCATTATGCACTATTAACGGTCCAACGATGAATCCTTTCACAAAAGTTTTTACATTCTTTTTTGTCCACGTATATAATGTATTTGTACCCTAAATTAGTTCGTCGAAATTTTAAAACAAAAAACTACGCTGTATTCATATTGCTTTATTTATGATGAGGAAGTTGTTGTGGAAATTCCACTTCATTCGCTTAACGAATTGCTGAATATCTTTTTATTGAGCCTGCTGACCACTTGGATCTAATTTATTTTTCAACTCAGCCAACAATTTCTATCAGTCTGGTGATTGGTTATACTTCAGAAATTTAAACAGTAATGAGAATCATTCGATGGCTTATACAAATGTATGCAAGAAAGAACTGACCATAGAGTGGGTCGACAAAAATACGATTTAGTCGGCGAAAATATGACGTGATTGATAAAAGAGTGTGACGTTATTGATAAAAACATAATACTGACGTAATTGATGATTGATAAAATATGACATAATTGACAAAAATGATGTCACTGACAAAAATATGATGGAATTGACAAAAATATAACGTAGTTGCTGAGAAGAAAAGTTACCGGGAAAGAAAGCGTCGAGCAGCCTTCTGGATAAAGTCTCATTGCTGTTGCCTGGAATTGCGATATAACACACATCTCTTCATCGTACGTCCAGCCTCGCCCCTCTGCATGTAACACTCCAATAGGTGGATGGTGGCTCACCTGTAGGAGGTGTAATACTCCAATAGGCGGATGTAACATATAACACTTCATCTACATCGAGTGCAATATTTATTGATAACGTATGAGGAAATGTTTTGTGTGACTTACAAATAATCGGGTTTTTTTTTTGAAATTCATTTAAAGAAAATTTAAATAAAAAGAATCATTATGGTTACCTGTTCAGCGATTGATTTCCAACCGAGATCTGCAGTACGATCGAATTCGAATGTTTCACTCCATAATGGATTAAATGGTTTACAAGTTCGAAATGGAGTATTACTCCAACAAGATATAACAAATGCTGTCACATATACCATCTTAAACAATTTTGCTTTAAAAAAAAACTTCCGATATTCCGATGGCAAATATAAAAATTTGTATTTATTCATATTTTGAAAAGATATTTGTAATATCGAATAATTTTTTATTGAATTTTAAAATATCTATTAGGGAATATTGCAAAAAGTGAAATGCATTTATGTAATAAGAACCGGAAGTATGTAAGAAATATTTCGGATGTAATACATTCAATTGGCTAACTCCACAAAACTGCCTATAATTTGACTGATCGCAATCTATAGCCTTCTTGAGACTTCATTTTCCTCTTTCCTCATATAAATATAATGCGATAGTCTCTTTTTTTTTTGCGAAGTTAATGTTGTTTTATTGAATATTTTCATATAATTCGATATCACTGACCAAAATTTCTCTTTAATATCTCGCAAGTACAAATCTAAGAAAGAACATTTGTCATGCTTAGGTATGACTAAATTATTTCTTCGTGGAACTCATCTGAAAAAGAAGACATGAAACGTGAAAACCTTTCCCGATTTCTCAACAAAGAAAACTGAATTAATTCAAACCAATTTTGCAATGAGACACTTTATTACTAATATTATGAAAATATTTTCTCAAAGATATATATGATGAAAATGAATTGAAGTTTTCGCCAATACCTGTAAAGAGGAGGATTGTATCGTTGCGGCTGAATCAAGTAGCGAAGAATATTCAAGTACCTCTGACATTCTTTGAATAAAACTTAACGGCTCATTGAAATCAACCGGTAACGGTATTCGTGATAATTCCTTTCCGAGTGCATTCTTCAATATCGACCATAATGCGAAACCTGTATGACCATTAATTAAGAATTCACTGTAGGTAAATTTATAATCGCTAATGCTAATTTGTTGTGGATGAGGATGGTTCCTTAAGAGTTTCAGCATTTGAAAATATAGAGCGATAAATATTTGGATTTAAATTCCTTAGCTAATTGTAGAAAAATTCTGGCAAAAAAACTCTTTATAAGATAAGCAGCGATAATTATCGTTCGTAATATTTTAAGGTTCCTATTGAAAATAATACAACGGTCTTATACATTCCCTTAAATAATCATATCAAAATTATCACCTCTTATGAGGAATAAATGTCGAATAATGTAAATAAACAAAATAATAATTCATACCAGCTGCTTTTCTATCTGGAATACGTGTACGTCTTATTCGGATTATTTCATTCGATCTGCAATAGTTCAGAAAACATCAAACTTCATGTCATCGTGCGTTAACTCACTACTGTTGATTGTTCAATATTTTCATAAACCAAGGTGCATAATGAAATCCGGCCTCCAATAAATAGGGGTTCTGAGGGTGAGTGAAAGACAATTGAAATATTAGTTTCAAATGTCGGATAAATACCAATAACTAGTAATGGAATATTCTAGCAGTGGAATCGAATTGATATTTGAAATAATTAAAACATGAAACATTTTCATGAAGTGAGTATAGTACAAGAAAAATATAAAACGAGTAAAAGTATAGGACTGTTCACTCATTAAATGGATACTTATTTACTCATTACCATCCAAACAACGTCATCACTTCCCTCTAACAAGGGCAGCGATTGCTGCTTTTGGTAAAGGATCGCATATAAAATAATTAAAATGCATAGAAGTAAAATTCTTGAAACGACTAAGCACAAAAGCTACCTGGACAAGAGCATCGGATCGTCATGCTTAGCACCTCGTGGCTTCTCATTCATCTCTTCAGCTATACCTTCTGCATTTCGTACTGCGTGTAGCGTTGAGCTTTGCACCTCTTTGCCAACAATATCAGTTTCGCTGCTTATTTCATCCCTTGCTGTGGACAGTCCATTCGTAGTAACCTCGCTTTTTTCAGTGCGTTTTTCATCATCTACCTGCTTACTAATTCCTTCAATTTGTGTGGTAATCTCTTTAGCTCGTTGTTTTTTCGTGGTTGAGCTTCTTCCCGAAACGCTGCCCTTTTCACCTCTATGAGTTTGCGCAATTTTATGAGCCGATTTGCCCTTTTCTCCATTCTTCTCAGCATTATTCGTTCTTCGATCAAACATTTCAGTTTTTTCAATTGCCGTTTGAATATGTGATGCCGATTTCTTCCTCAAAATTAATATCACCTATTGCATTAGATTATTAACGGTAATATCAAACAATATTTTAAAGCAAACTTTATTGGGAAAATTTTTGGAAAACAAAGACGGATCGGATCTTTTTACGTAAAAATCAGTTTTTAACGAGAATTTTACATCTATCATCTCTTCATTATATGTATTCAAGACTCAACACCTAATGAAAGCAATCTTATGATTACTTTATAAGTTTAACTTGCGAATGATTTGCATTAAAAGTTGTTTTTTTTTGCAATACTTGCAGTTTCATTTTTTTCATTATTATCGATTTTCATTGTTTAAGAATGCACGAACCCTTTCTTTTGTTGATCTGCTTTCCCAGTTTTTCCAGCCATTTTCTTTGATTCGCACTTTTGCTTCTCACTCTAAATATTAACGAAATCATTTGTTATAAGAAGATACACCGATGAAATTACATATGGGATTAAAAAATTCTACAAATAATTATCTCGAAAATAAAAGAATCTATTCGTTATGCGTACTAAAAACGACAGGTAAGATCCAGAAGATCCGGAAGAGGCATAACGATTGTTTAATGATCCGGAAGAGATATACAATCGAAAAGAACCGTTAAAAACTGAGATGCATTGTTTTAAAATAATTTCATATTGTGTTTTTTAAACTCATTTACAACAGTTTGCGAAACTTTTGCTCTATTTCCCCAATGGAAGTTCCAATTTTATATAATAAAAAGCACAAAGCGACAAACCTCATCACTTCCTGTTACACTCATATCATCTTCTTCCATTTCACATGTGTCGAAATCGCTATAAGAAAAAAAAATTAATCATTGAGTAGAAGTTTTTCTGCCATAAATTCAAAAAATTTAGTTAAAATACAGAAGGTATATTTCCTCTCTGAATTATTTACAATAATTTAAAATATGGCTTAAGTGTTGAAATTGATAAAAACATCTCAAATAGATTCTATAAGAACAAATGATGCTATAGATAGTGTTCGCTAAACTCTCCATTTCTTCAAGTGAAAAAAAAAATCCTAGCAACGTTGATAAGGCGCTCAGAGTTCATCTCCAAAAAATTCTTCTCACTCAGGACAGCATCTTGGCAATCCGATAAAAATTAGTAATAAGTGAATCATACTGGTTAAATTCTCCGTTCATCGGCTGCCATAAATGCATTTCACTCACTTTCTATCATGTATTTGCTCTTGAGTAAGAGTTAGATGTTCTATACCAAACGGGAGAAAGTATTTCAACATTTTCCGTATCTATATCAAATGGAAGAAAGAATTTCCGGATCGAAGCCAAATGGCAGAATGATTTTGTTAGATTAAACATCTTCCGTCCCAATTCTGATCACAGCAATAAAATCCTCCATAATCATCAAAATGCTCAATTGAAGCAGAGTTTTTTTTTGCATATCGAAAATTCCACACAGATTTTTTTTTGCATATTCAATAATTGATAGATATTTAGCGATAAGAGAATTTAAATAAATATTTGAAATAGATGTTGCCTTAATTCATCCGAATCCATATAATTAATATTTCTTCCAATAATTGCTGAATCCTCTAATTTAGCCAATTCAGTATCAAGTTTTGCTTCGATAATCGCACCGCTTTCCGTCATCTTAGCAGACTACAAATCAACGCAAATAATCATTAAGTGATTATGGATCATAGCTTTTCCAATAAGCTAATATGCTTGTTGGCAAATATTTTATTTACTTATTTATTTTGTACTAATATCGTACTTATAAATATATTTATTTGAAATGTACTCGTATGTATTTTTGTGACTGATCAATGAAGTGAAAGGACATATAAAGAAGCAATGTTACTCAGGTAAATCAAGTTCTTGATCTATGTTTGTTCTTCACTTAAAGTACTCTTCTTAGTCTCCCTTTATTAGTCTCCCTTCTTAGCCTCCATTTATAAGGACGAAATTATCAACAATACTAAAATAATAAGCAAACCTTAGAAATCATTTTCAATTGTTTAGCTTGTGTCTCTACTTGTCGTATAAGATTGGTTCTTTGTTCACTAACATAACGTAATTCCTCATTTATTCGACGAATATAATCTTGAATGGCGGCTGATTGTTGAAGATATCTGAAAGTATTATCATATCAATATGGTCAAAATCATCATCGTCACTGTCGGTTTTATTTAATTTAATTTAAAGCGAATCTCAAATACGTTCTCACAATCATTGTTAATAATGATAGGATTAATTTCGAAAAATATTTAGTGAAAAACTATGAAAAATGAAAAATTGCATTTTTTTTTGAAAATATGTAAAATAAGCATAAATTGAAAATAAACGTATAAAAAAACCTTTGAAGAACAAATATTTTTTATGAGATTGCTTGAAAATCTGATAATTTCTAATTTTGTTCATTAATGAAAAATAGGTTGAAATATGACGAATAATATTAACATTTTTGCTGCGGCTTTAAAATTTTTAAATCTAATCGACATCGTTATTGATGGATCATCCAAGTATTCCGTGGAACGATTGCTTTTTCGTGCACTATGACGCCCTCCTGATGGATGCAACTCACTGCTATGTACAGTCAGCTGAAAATAGTTTCATCGCATGTTACAATATTTGAATATAAATGACGGCATATTTCACATTAATGCCTATAAAATTCTTAGCGAATATTCGAATTAACTGCATCGATAGACGTTAAATCTCAATTCTCAACAATCACTAAATAGGCAATTCTTTGAGAAATTACAGTTACTATGCGGTGATTAACGCGATCAATCAGTAAGTGCGCAAGAAGAACAGTATCGAATTTGTGATCCGAACTTTCAACTTAATAGTAAGCTTTATTTCTTATAACTGCCATTGTTATATTCCTAAAAAAACTTAGTAATAGCAAGCAAATATAGTTTTTACTATCTTATAATTATTAAATTCCATTATCGTCCATCGTTTCATATATTTTATCGTGTAACTATCTAAATAACTATCGCTCACTGTTTTCTTTTAATGTAGATATAACAAAGTCCGTAATTATCTAAATAACTTCTGTTTAAAGCTCATTTTATCGTGTAACTATCTAAATAACTTCTGTTCAATTGTTAAAAAGCTCATTCGTCTTTCAAACCTTAAACGCTCCATATCTTTGTTATCATAATACGTTGAAAAACACAATGCACTGTCGTATTTAATACCATCCGCACTTTTAGTAAGTAAATAATTAAGTAAGGAAATAAGTAAACAAATAAGTAAATAAATAAGTAATACGGTCCTTACTTACAAAGGAAGAAAGAAAACATCAATAATCTTTAATTAAGTTTTTGCTTCCTTTGCGCATTCCGTGTGATAGTTTGAAAACGAAAAATCACAATGTTCTAACAATAGCACATTTATTGTTTTAATATACCGATTAAACGAAAGAGCTTAGATCGCTCGTTTTGGCTTCCAAGAGTAGCGTCGAAATCTGAGCATTCTAATGCTTTTTTTTTTTCTACGGAAGAACATCGTGCGGCATTTGCAACAGCATTGTTTCACGAAGTGAACAAGTCAAGTACTGAGGCCATCTTATGTCGCTGTATTCTACTATATTCTACACATGCTTCACAAAAGAATGTGGCTTCTTTCGACCATCAAACGACTGGATAACAAAATAATTTCGAGAACAATGGGATGACAAGAAGAAATTCGTAGAAAATACTGAAGACGAAGATTTAAAATTTCACTTGAAGTGGATATGCACGTTCGATCTGCACTGATAAGACAGTACTGCTCACGAGGACTCCATACTCGAATAAATTCGCTGAGGTGAATTATTGCCCATGAAAGTGAACGGCTCAAAAAGTACCTATGAAGAGGAATATTTGGTACGACGAAGATGAACGCACTATAGCGTTGGGATGGTGATGACGATAATGATGGTGAAGATGACAAGGAGAATACTGATCATAGCCATAGCCGTTTCGAGGGCGTTTATATAGCTCTCGAAACGTCGGTATGTTCATTCATTTACAATCACGATCGGAAACGAATATCCTCTTTTCGCTGCACTTGGTCGTCACCGGAAACTGGCGATTCGTCGGTTGAGACGAATATCTTGATCAAGCGGCGCCTGCTTGACGCCGGAAGTCCGACGATTCATCGACGATGCTTCTTCGCTTTCGCGACAGTACCTGAACTTTTTGAGTAATGCACTAAAATAACCAGTTAACTACCCACCGTTGCGGCGCATTTGATGAGCTCTTTGACACGTCTATCGAGATCTGGCAATGCGTTCGCGTCAAATCCTTCCTTACGCTGCTCACTGCCACCTGAGGTGAATTGGATGAGTTCATTCTCTTCTTTCGCTTGCATACATGCCCTTAAATGTGCTCTCTATAATCACCAGTTTCAATATCACTTTAAAACATCTTATACTTCAATAATTATTCACTTATGCTAGACGATGAAATACATATTCTGTAATATACGATCAGTCTAATAGGCTTATCTCCTATTTTCAAGCGCAATTTTTTTTACAATCTGCTAGCAGATGGCCAGACCATCTATTGACTGGTGTAATTTTTAACCATCACACCCGCCATCCCCCGCTCCACCCCACTGGTCACCGATTGAATAAGCCGCTAGGCGAAAAACGACATGGTCCACCTTAGCCGATTGGTCAAATTTAATAGGACGACTCTATAAAAATTCACTATTCTTTTTATAGTAGAAAAGACGAAATTGTAAAGAAGCAACCTTGCGAATCTGAGTTTCTTTATCCACCCGTCACGCTCTTCACTATTTTTTGCCTTCAATCTCCATACGCCATTATTCGAATGGATACTAAATACCCTTGATCCGTGTGGCATTATGTAAACATCCTATAAGGACAGCGTTGAGTGAATGTCATATTTTTGCTTATAGAGACAAGTCATATCTTCCTCTCACAAAATGTGCTGTAATTCTGTAATTACTGAAATTTTCTTCCTAATTACTAGTTTAGGGGTTTAATTGTTATAAAGTAACGAATATAAATTAAGCAATAAAATTACTTATTATTGGAATCTAATGTATATGTGAAATCAAGCTAAATAGATGGACCTTTTAAAGGTCACAATGCTATGTTCTAAATAAACAAATACATGAATCAATAACATTAACGAGAAAGATTGATATAATACATCCCAAAAAATTATAGCTCAGAAAAAGTTGTTTTATTCATAGAAAATTCTAATAATCAAGCTTACATAAAAAAAGATATATAATAGTATATAGCAAAAACATTTGCTCAAATCAACAATTTGATTATTGACAGTCATTAAAAAAAACGTGAATACCTTTAGTTGTACAACACCCGAATAATTTTGTGGTATATTTGAATCGTTTCGAGATTTATAATAGTAAAATTTTGCATCATCACGAAGTACAAAATATTTTGAGATGCTACCAATTTTCCATCGCTTTTTTGATAGGTAACCACTTTTGAGTATATTTCCAGACGAAGCGATTGTTCGTACTATCTCGCCAAACGAGGATTCCGAATCACCGATCTCGCTGTAATATTATTTATTTTCAATCGTTAATCTTCTAACAAAAAACAAAAAAAGAGCATTAAATGACTCTCTATTAATATTTATGATGTGAATGAGCGTATTTTCGAGAAATTTTTGGCTCAATATATTGCACAATGGGCGTATAAAATACTTTTCTAGACTATAGTTTTGAAGCGTTGAAAGTTTGCAAAAATAAGTAGTAAGTAATAGTAGTAAATAGGAAAGCAGTAAGTAGTAAGTAATCTGTGAGCTCTAAGATACCACTGAGGTCTTAAATCAAAAATAAGGCTGCAATGGACCATGGAAATGATTTTCTAAAAGGCAGCTTGGTGACGTATTTTATCGTAAATATTCAAATTTTCTTTAATATTCAAATTTTCTTTAACATTCAAATTTTCTTTAACTGTAGAGGAAAAATTCATTAATCGGCACTACTAAAACAACATATTGCTGTCGCATAAATATCGCATAAATATGCAAATATCGCATAAAATCAAAGTGCAACCAATTTGAACGTTCAATGTTGATGAATTATATCAACAATTATAATTGAATGCTCAAACATCAAAAATTTATAGCTAAACGATGTCACATGATTTCAACGTCACAAATAATGGGCTGATTTTATAATGAAGCTAGATGGGAAGAATATTATAATAACAAGGTATCTTTTGAAAGCGACCTCATAGGTGTTCCTAAGCGCGAAGAATAAAAATCGAAATTTGAACAGCTTTCCACGAAACTTCAACATAGTGAGTCTATCAGTTAAGGTCGGCACTCATATAAACACCCAAATGCTCCGTTACATCTTTTGAAGGAAGATCGAGACCACATAAACGCAGAGGATATCCAACTAAGAAATTTGCATATAAGACGAAATATTTTCCGGCGAAATGTCAATGAAAACAAGATCAAGGAGACAGAAAAGCAAGCTGCGCATGTGTGGCTATTCTCCCAATGAAAACGTGTCGAGAGAACATTTCGTCATCAAAATGGGGCTCAACCGCAGGCTCATATCTCTCCAAGTTCTCTGGAAGCTCATTTGCATAAAGCAAAAAAAAGAAGAGATCTCAGAGAACTACCCTGCGATATACCACTTACAACAGGCGTTAAGTGGACTTTCTAGCATGCTCGAAGGTATTTCCGGTGTCTGGAAAAACATCGCCTACGGCAAACACTGATCTACTATTAACCGCACAGCAAAGCCTTCTAAAGTGTAGTGAAACATTTCCATACTTCCATATGCAGCCCACTTATTATCCGTCATCTACGGACTCAACGGTATGAATGCATTGAAAACTTACGGCTCATTGTCAGTACGTTTCCACCAGCGGTTATAAATCCGGCGAAATATGCTATTCACCTCACCACCAGTAGACATCACCACCGACCACCGTCATAGTATTACTAAAAAATAAAACCGCATCGATAGGTACTTGAACATTTTAGAGAATAATTTACATAAAAAGAGAATTGAACAAGAAAAATGCAAAAATGAAAGAATTTATGCCACGTAACGAAAGGTGAAAATCGGCTAACCGTGAAAGATGCAAGTTGCTGATGGACTGACAATAAGACAGCTTCATTATCGTTAATTTCGCACACTGAAGAGGTATTAAAGAAATAGACAACTCAACGAGCAATGAAAGTGATTTATTGCGATATTGTTGAATGGAGAGGAAATGAAATGAACGAAGTAGGACTGATAAATGGGCTTATATCGTATACGCTTTTGAATTCCACTCGCTAGTTCAATCAGCTTCATAAATAGATACAAACCCTAAAAGGCAATTCAAAACCTCCTATAAGAGACTCTTCCTTGTGACAGGAGCGATGCGAACGGTAATCTGAGGATCGCTTTCGAAATGCATGTGAATTATTCGTTATGAAAGTTATTAGCAGAGGTCACTCTAAAATACAAATTCATTATCGAAGTTATTAGGAGAGGTCACTCTACGGTACAGGTCATATCCACCAACCTTCACGATTCTAGTTTTAGTGGCTTCCGAATTGAAGACGTATAAATACACACTTATCTGATATATTACATAAGAATTTAGCGCTTCACGAAATGGAAATTCTCAAGTGTCTAAAATGATCGACATAAACGCAGGTAGATAAAAACACTACCGACTTAGCCATTTGAACGCTAAATGCGAAGCAATGAAAACTTGGGACGAATAGGCCAATATCGGAGTGATTGTCTAAACAACCAACTGAATAACTAACTCTTTGACCCACAAGAAACAACCTGAAATGGACCATGAAGGCGCTCCCAGATGTGCATTATCCGAGTCGGCGCCTTCGATGGGAAATAAACCAACATTATCTCTCTAAATGCCGCTATCAGCCTTAGACATATGATTAGAACATTAGAACGTAGAGGCTGCATCTTGCCTTGAGGTTTCGCTGTTTACGTAAAATCCGCACTATAAACTATTCGTCTCTTGTTCTGTTTCTGAAATCTTCATTCATTTGTTTAATTCATCGCTTCGAAGAAAAACCCATCGCAAAGCACTAATAATTCTTCCTTCATCGAAAAATAGGACATTTTCCAAGGCTACAATGAATGAATATTCCAAGGCTCCTTTACTAGTGCAAGCTTGTTGAAATATGCGTCACTGAAAACCTTTTTGAAGTATGCCGTTATCTTTTGCGATCAATCCCTATCAGTTTTCGCATTTCGAACGTCGACGACGATCGTGCCTAATCCCGATTAAATCGGATACTTATTACCGGCCGTAAACCGGAACCAAATCTTTTCAATCCCTATCATAGTAGCAACAACAATGAGCAAGATCAAATTTTTTTTAATTGAATAAATAGACTCTCTGCATACGCGAATACAGTAGTTATTGTCTTCAAAAAAAAAGTAGGTGCATTTGCGCAGTTATATGCAAAAAGAAAACACACACACATACACACATCTCTATCAATTATGCAAATAAACCTGAGTTGAGAAATTATAGCGGGGAAAAAAAGTTAACAAATACTAACTAATAAAGCAAATAACATCAAGAAAAAATACTGATAATCTTCAAATGAGCAAAAAAAAAAAAAAAACGATAGAATAAAATATGCCATAAGAGCAGCACCTATTATTGAAAATACGTATAAATTATTGAAAATAAAATGAAAGAAAAACAAAATGCTACCTTTTCAAGGCGTTTTTACTTTTTTCTGCAGTTTATTTCTTCAGAAAATGACATTAAAGAAAACAGTAAAATACCCCCGCTGACGAAAATCATGATAGTTTATTGCTCACGTAAAGAGATAAACAACGACGGGAATGAAATTAAAAAAAGAATCGAAATTAAAAGAAATCAAATTTGTGCTTTGTTCGAAGAGTTTGAAAACAGTTTCACAATGACTCCATGCTAGGAAAGTTATCACAACCTCCTTCTCCGCCTTCCTCTTCCTCTCGCTTCCCTCGGGAAATTTCGGGCAGATATTTGGAAGACATAATATATATCGCTTTCATTATGGTACCTTCCTTTTCAAATATACACAACAATTATCCGACATGAAACAATTATTATGCATAAAATGGCAATATTTTTAGCAAAAAAAAAATCATCTATAACAATATTTCAAGAAAGCAATCAATAATTTCAATCAATATTTTATGTTGCTATGAGAAGCGCTTAACAATAAGCGATGCAATATCAAGTGCAAAAAAATAGTGAGCATAAAAATTCACAAACATATAAAAAGCTTTACAGGAAAGCTTCTCAAAAAATCTGATCTACATGATTATTTGTGATACTATCCAAAACATCGTTAATTTCTTTATCATTCATCATGCCATCAATGAGGCGTATTCAATTCGCCTCGATAAAAATAAGAAATTACTTAAAAACACAATTTTCAAAAATTTATTGCGAGGAATCAAATCATTGGAAGGAAAAAAACAACTCATTTTTCCATCAAAGAACGATGTATTCCTCGAGATTTCTCTTTCCCCAGCGAAATTTTGGTAATTTTGGTAACTCGTGTCCTTTCTTTCCTCGACGAAAGTGAGTGAAATTTCCCTTTCGAATCGTATTTACCTCCGCTTTCGGAATCAATAATATTTACGAAAGGCATTCCACCGAAGCGTAATATGGTGTGTTACCATTCAAAACTCTCAACGAAAGCGAGTGTATGATTTAAAAAAAAAGCGATAATTAACTATGACTAAAATAAATAAATGCAAAAAAAAAAAATTAAAGAAACCCGAAAGAGATATCCCAAAAAACGAGAGAAAGCAAAAGCTCGACAATACACAGGGGAAAAATTGGTCGAGGATGTGACAACAATTATGATGGCACAAAACTATGGAATCCCATTAAGATAATTTGAAAGTGCTGATATTCCTTTAAATAATAAAACTCGTACCATAATATTTATTAAATGTTGATTTTTTTTTCCACACTAATTGTTAAATTTGGATTTTTTTTTTTTTTTTTTGCATGAAGCATTATAGAATTAAAAACTTCTTGGGAATGCAAGAAAAAAAATGACAGGCGAAGCAATGAGGAGAGGATCATTCATCAGCAAAACCTTTTATTAATTTCATTCTACTAAAGCCTCTATCCAAGCTGTACTCTTCTACCTTTTAAATAACTATATCTTCGTGCATATCCAACAGGGTAGCTCTGAAATGCTCAAAAATGCTCTCACTTTGTCTTATGTAATATTATTTTCTCGAGGTATACTATTAAACTAGAGAATTCATTTTCGACTCTTTTTTTCCACCCCTCTTCCTTTCTTCCTTCATCCTTCTCTCAGAAAGAACCTTAAATTTAGACAAGAGGAAAAATCCACTATGGACAAGCACCATATTGAATAAACATAAAGAGATTCTTTCAACTAGCGTAAACAAAATAATTCAAATGTATATACTATTATGTTCGCTAATGGTTTTCAATTTCAATAAAAAGCATAAAATGTATGAAAGCTCATAAATGATAACCGATGGAATATTATGCAAGCTATAGCAGCGTTAACATAAATTCCACAACCGCGTATCCACATTGCAACTAAACAACTAAAAAACCTCTTCTCGGCTCATGAACCTATAGAACCAATCCTAAATCTATTCGGTCTTATCACGCAATTTTTATTGACAAAATATTTCGCATCAACGATAAAGTAGATATCAATGATATCATGCAATATTATCACCAAGTCTTGTCTTCTGAAATCCAACGGCAACTAATTTTTTGGAGGAATTAGCAAATGAATTGCAAGAGGCTGCTAGCACCTGTGTCAAGTTGGAAAATTAAATCCGTATAGCAACAACTCATGTATTCACACCACCAATTGAGTCGAGAATGTGCATCGATGTTCGTGCAGGATGTTCGTTTGTTGTACATGACGATCCACCTGCTATAATTGTAGCCGGCTCCAACATCTAAGAATAAATCCCATAAAAATCAGCAACATTTCCCTGTAGTCCTCTAGTTAAGGATATTCTAATTTCACTTCAACCATATGATGCTTCTATTGCAAAATTAACAACGATAAATCTTTTCGTTACATATTCTGGTCTTATGAAAACCACAGATAAATGATCCTAGAAGTTGTGGCATATTCAAATAAGATTGTAGGATGCAATCCGAGGAAGTAAACATGTTAGCAAAAATATTATCGAGTCACCACTTTCTACACACTTGGATCCTCTCTAAAAGAAATTTCCTATCAACATTCTTGTACAAAGAAATAAAGTGTACGATACAAAGGAATTTTTGTGATTTTTTACACTGAGTAATAAAGAAATTGAGCATCTCAATAAATATCGACATTTACCTGCAAACGGAATTAACACAGAAAAAGGGAAGAGGAAGAGAAGAAAAAAAAAGAGAAATTCTTATGAACACTGACCGATTCTCCGAAGAAAGCATGTAATCGCTCCAACATTGCGGCGAATGCGTTCTTCAGCATAGTCTGATATTCAGCTTGATCGCTACCTATTGCCGCCTCATTCGCTTTCAACGCTTCTGCACATTCGGCCATCAACGACCTATAGAGTTCATAACATCCTAATCAGAACAAATGTCGTGTGATCAAACCGATCCTCCATGCCTTCAATTAAAAAAAAACATTCGCGCGACGTGTTGAGGAGCATATACAACAATCTAATGACCACAAAAATTTAAACTATTACTTTGAACACCTCGGCAATTTGAACATCCTAGTCATTTGGGTGCAACTAGATGAATGCGCAGCAATCCAATCAAATGCCCATTTATCAACAAACGAATATAAACCTGCGACCTTCCACTCGCCAGATAGACCCCTATTCCATCAACCAAGCCACTAGAAACGCTCTCCGTTGCCTTTGTTTGTTGCTTGATCCCGCATCATTTATGCAAAATACAAAGTGTTGATACAATACTAGGATAAATAACACCAACAGTGAGAATGACATTAACTAAAATCCTTTATTTGCACATGACACATTTTTGGAACAATAGAATTGATGCGGACCGAGAAACGAATAACAAGGAGTGGAAGCATTAGCGCTAGCTGAATTGGAGAAATCATTTGCACAGGAAATGAAGCATCTCTTTTCTTCACGTCTCATTCAAGCGATACGTAAAAAAAAAGGTTGCAGTATCGAACTCCTCATTCGAACACTTTTTATTTGTTGCCAAAAAATTATTGTTACCTGAGTCTGGGCAGACTTCAGGAGAACCACCTATAAATAGATCAAAATATGAGGAAAAAAAAACAAAATATTGAACAAACGGCACAAACTTGAATGCTTCAGCTAATTTCTTCACTCCTTGTTGCCCATATCGTTCGATTTGTGATGCGGTTGTGAACGCTTCAGCATATGCAAGTGGGCCAACATTCACCTAAATAATCTTTCCTTTACAAAATTCAATCATTAGTTTCCGATCATGTTGGTGCCCAGTCGAACTGAAAAGTATGGGATCGCCGCGCCCCATCACTTCAATCCCCCGTGGCGCTACCTTTCTTTACACCGGCTGCAATATCCGTTGATAATATCCGCCGGAACGGGACACTTTAATATCGAAATTCCATCATTGAGGTTACGCATCAAAACCGGCTACAAAAAACCGACGTTTTCTTTGATGGTTGAAATCAGCAACATGGGCAAGTAATCGAAATGAAGGAGGTACGAGAGGTCTCATTATTGCGTCATGTTCGGAAAAACTTTTACATTGGGGATAGTAGATGGTACTGCCACAATCGAGGCGACGGTAATTGTAGCCCACTAACTGCGCAGCCAATCGCCGAAATCTTGGTAACTGCAGAATAATGACAAAATCAACAATATTTCTAAGTGCAAAACAATAAAAAATAAGACGAAAAAAGAAGCGTACAGTTGGTTGCACAGCGCCTTGCAGCAAAAGTTGTAATCCTTTGACATCAAGTCTCTCGACGATTGCCTTCTCGCTATCACCCGAACTAGTTGCCGCATCTAATGTCCTTCTGATTTGATTTGCTTTGAATAGCAAATTCTCAACTGCCAACTCCAAAGGTGTCAGAATCTTCTCAGTACGCTCAATCACTCGCTCACGACGTCGTGTATTTGGGAACGATTCCGCTGCTAAAAAAAGCCTTCCAAAAAAAGAAATGAAAGCCTAGCAAACAAAAAATGCTCGTGAAATAACGCACCACACTGTATAACATAGGCAGTCTCAGGTTACATCGAACGAGACAACAATATAAGTGCATAATAAGTGAAAATTCATCGTTTAGTTTTACTTAGTGCGCGGTCGGTTTGAAGAGGGCTCCGAGCAAACTCTTCGGGAGCAAGTAGCATGGAACAACGATGGATCGACTCGTCATTATCCGATGGGCAGGAGACGAGCCTAAGCCCTCACCTTCACGCTACCTCACAACTTCAGCTAGATGGAAGTGGTAGTGATATGAAGAGACATTTATTCGTAACGAATGTTTTGTCGATTCAAGTAAACAAGTAAACAAGTAATAAGTGAAAACACTTATGTTCTGCCAGTGAGAATCCGTAATCTCTTGCTTCTTATAGTGCCTGGCAATTGGGAAAACAAATGAAAAAATCCAACATAAACCTGAGCGAAATAATTTGTCTCAGAAACTTGAACCCTATGTTTCATGGAAAGGTCAAGTTCAAACATAATTTTACATCACCCGAGCTGTTTGGGCACATTGGGCTTCTTTTCATTGAAATAACCCCAAGTCCCCCCTTCCCTTGTGGGCTTACTTATCATCCGATGCTTGACAGCTTGTCGAAAATTCCCCACCAAGAGAGCAATTTTTCAAACGCCACAGCTCAGTAAATACTCGGTTAGGATCGACAATCTATACTGCACATATCGTGGGCCGTATATTGCAAAAAATATGCTTTCCATGCTCAGTCAATGCAAAAACTATGCTCGAAAGTAAACGAACTAGTAAGGCAAATTCGTTTCAGTGTCCGCCTTGCAATTTCAGGCGCATCCTTAGGTACGCTTTCGTCGACGGTGGGACATTCGTAAGTGAATTGTCGTACATTGGTATTGACTCTAAAACTGCTCAGATCATCATCCTTGGCCAATGGTTCCACATGTGTCATCTGCACATAAGCCATGTTCTCTTTCATCTGCGATTCATCCAACTGAAATAAAGCTTGAAATAACGTTAAAAATCGACATAATAACTCATGAATGAGACGGCGAGTATATTAGGTGATTGGCCACTGATGAAATCTCCCCTATTAGCTATATGGATAAGTGAAGAAGTGCGTCAGATAGGCTGGAACGATATGTGCTCATGCAATCTGCTTATTCGATCAATCAATATCGTAAAATTATGAGCAGGCGCCAAAGTGCATCTATATTTCGACCGATCCGATCGCTCGAGGAATAATTGTCCAAAAAAAAATCTTCCGGATTCAAGCAAATGAAAAATGCCAAATCGATTGATAAAGAAAAATACTCTCTGTTAGTTGGAAAACCACAAATTTGGATTTGAAATGTGTATAAATCCTTTCAAAATTAATCGATAAAATTTGAAACTTGGAAGAGGAATCCAAGCTACAGTGTAAATTGCAGCTATCAAATTTTTAGGCATTCGTTTGAGTGGTTCTGAAGTTGAAAGAACTAAAAACAGTCATGACGTTATCGCAACACGATCCGCACATATAAATTTGCTTAGAAGCGCATTAAAAACGGAAAATAGCCAGCTGACCTCTCCTTCGGCTAACACCTGCACTCTTTCATGGCCAAGTGCTGATCGACATGCTTCACTCATTCGTTCGCAAGCCTCAGCTAATGATGTATGTGCTGGCTCACGATAGATCCATTCGGTTCCATGATCTTCCCTATAACTAGTAAGTACTTACAATTATTTGCAACTAAAATGGATAATTATTGAAGTTCTCTTCAAAAGAATCGCTCTTGAAAATATTCACTTTTTTCTTTGCTCTTTCGAATGTGTCCCTTAGTATAACAAATTTTCAGAGCAGAATCACTTGTATTTGCAAAAGAATTACAATGCTTCATATATCCTTAAATAGCATTCCAAACACTAACCTTATCAATGGATTGAACCTTATTGAAATCCTAAGATACTATAAAGAATAAATAAAACACTGCAACATTCACATTTCAAAGAAGGATGTCAAAAATGCTCGCTTTAAAAATAGTTTAATAGCCCTTTTTAACATATGCTGATAAGAGATATCACTGAAGATAAAAAAAAGAGATCAACAAACGACATCAATAGTAAACTGAATTAAAAGAGACCCTTGTGATCTCATATTAATCACTAAAGGTCATGTTACATTTTGACCTCTTGACAAAGTAATCTGCTCTAGTCGATTATTTCACTCCAACAAGTAGAGAATAACTTCAAATAAAAAGATACCTGAAATGATTTGCTCCATAAAAAACAACACGGAAATATGATCCAAAATGTCGTTTCCTGGTTGCTTTCGCTTGATCAGCTAGACTATACGCTTGCTGTAATTCTGCGTACATACTAACTAATGCCTGCAAAAAAAAAATCATTCATTTTCAATTAGTGGTCACCTATTTCGTTTTTTATCAATCATATTAATGATGACCATAACAAATATAGGAAATACCTTTATACACCTAAAATCTAGTTATGGGTAAATTAATTTAATATCGCATTCTTTAATGAAAAAGTTGTAAATTTTTTAAATTAAGATATTGTCCATCGGATGCGGTTTATGAAGAAGATTAAATCAAACCTATAAAGCCAAAAAATTTCATCATGCTTATTGATGATCTCTCAAAAAATCACTTTTGTTCTAAACACTAAATTTTTTCAATTATAAATTAAAAACAGAAACGATGAATATATTGCAATTTTGAGAAACACTTTCAAACATTGAAATAAACTAATTTTAGCTATTAAATCTATGCAAAACGTCAATAC
This sequence comes from Ascaris suum, assembly GCA_013433145.1. NCBI lineage: Eukaryota > Metazoa > Nematoda > Chromadorea > Rhabditida > Ascarididae > Ascaris > Ascaris suum. The sequence continues at coordinate 12,527,235 of CM024169.1, read as the reverse complement.
GAAAGTTAATCACTGATAATCGCATGATAATTAATCACCTCTATTATCATTTATCATCAAGCTTTGATATCAACGAATTGAAAATGCAAATGAGCGCTACAGATATGTATTTTGAAATTTTTATACCCGGTAGTTGTTTTGTTGTTCGTATATCGGAATTGCTAGACGACATAATGGTCCCACTGCTTCATATCGTTCCGCCAACACCAATGTCTGCACCGTCTTCTCAATTTTTGTTGTGAAATTTTCCTTAAAAAAATCACTCATTTTCCCCCATAAAAATATTATTTTAAAATTAAAAAAAAGTAAAAAAAATATACTTCCTCCAAAATATATTACTTGAATAAAATAAATACTAAAAAGTTGAAAATATTCATCAAAAGTATTTAAATAATGAAGTTGGAGGACATTCAAAATACGATCACAAAAATTTCCCAAAAATAAACTAACAAGAGTGAATCCAGCTTGTTGAGTGCTATCAGACTGATCATCGAATACGTTTTCATCATTGGTGATCGAATCGTTGATCACATCAAGAAGACTCCAATCCAGCGAGACGACACCTGCAGATAAGACGATAAGAAATAAATCATCTTTATTGGCTATTTCATTGCGCAAAGTCAACAACTATGACAAAATTTATTTTCATTGCTTATAATGAACTTATTCAAAATTCTGCTCAGATATACGTATCAGTTCCTTGAGCAACGATCCAGCTGCCGCATTTCCCCGTTTATACGACCTCTCGAAAGCATATTAGCTTTGCAAACCTCCGAGGTCATAAATCTTCCCTTTTTCCTGAAATATATGATGCCCCATCCTCGAAAACTGGCACATATCGAGACTGCATCCTGGCTTAACAGGCATAGTGATTCCGAAAAAAACGCCAATAAATTCCAAACGAAGAACGCGATAATAGCAGAAAGATGAAAATCTCTTCGAATATAAGCCCTGCTTAATGTTTTTCGGACGAACGATCACTTCGCTTATCATTCTCTTGTCTGTTCTGAAAGTTGTAAACATCATAAGCCCCAGGGTCTATACACGAGGGAATACGGTAGATTTCGTTTAAAGAAGCCTATCCTATATCCTCCTTCGATATTCTTCTCTTCAATAACAAGGTGCATTTCTAAATGCAAAAATATCCCTTAAATGCTATAAAATAAACGATACCATTAGCGGTGAGTTCCTTGCCGATGATAGCAATAACATGTGCCTCACAAACAGCTGCCTCACTGAACCAACGTTCTTTGATATGCGTTTCAGCTAACGTCTCAAACCATGCACTTCGAAGTGCCGCTGACCCACGATAGCTATTCGCTAATTGAATATGCAGCTCAGCCAAACGAATCTATAAACGTCAATAATAATTATCGATAGAATTTGACGGGCAAGTAAATAAAATCAACATCGGCTAATTTTTTAATCAAAAGTACTATTGATGAATTTTTCCAAACACTAATCTGAGAGTGTGAAAAGAGGACAGCAACACATAATGCGGTCATTCAATAAAAATTGAATACACAAAAAAAGCTAACATATCACTAAGAGTGAGAGGAAAAAAAAATTCAAACAGATCATTATCAATATCTAAAACAAACTACAAATTGATCCGGCATCATAACCTGTATTAATGCATTCATCATAAGATAATAAATCTTTTTGCTTTAAAATTTTTTCAACAATTAAATGAAATTGAAAATTTGAATATTATAAAAACTCACAGGGTCATTGATCGCTTCAGCGAGAGCACCAGTAGCCGATAGCACACCGCGCAGTTGATTTATTAACTCCTGCATGAAAAAAAAAGCGCTTAGATGCAAAATATAATACACATATTAACAAGAATAAAACAATCTAAAAATGAACTCACTTCTCTCTCTCTCTCTCTCTCTCTCTCTCTCTCTCTCTCTCTCTTCCGAACAAAAAGCCCTCAAATTTTTCCACAAAGAAAATCGTTGATGAAAAATTCGGCAAATGTCATAGATGCGCAACTGTCACTAAGGTCGCTAAAGTAAAACTACCACATCGACAGAATATTCTCCAATTCTTTGCCTCGGACACAACCACTCGTCAGTTTTTTTTTGAAAAACCTACAAGCCTCGGGGCATTAACCGTGGTTGTAGATTCATTTGATGACGCAGCTAACCAATATGAGCCAATTTTTGCCACTAATCCCTGAATTTCTAAGCTCCATACTACTCTTCAATGAAAAATGTAGTTGCTATACAATGCTCGATAGGTTTGAGTTATTCGGCTATGATCGGAAAGAAGAAGCAAGTGCTTTCTCAAAATACAATCGGAACAAAGAGGCCTAGTCGATATATTAAGCTCAATAATCGAGCGCTTTCGCCGTTTTACCACACACTTCTATAACCCGTACCATTTCGGTGTATTATTAGCATCCAAGTGCAGGCAAGAGGGAAAAGGTTAAGAAAGGTGGATCAATAAACCGGAAACATAATTTCTTTTGGCAATAAAAATTACCTATTTAAACCTTTTAAAGCATAACTAAATTCATTAACAATTTGTGATGTTATCATTTAAAATTCCAAAAAAAGATACAATGATTGCTATGGATGGTAATCGCGGTAAAACACACCTGTACAGCTTTATCGAAAAGCGACGCTCTTCCTGCAGGTGGTGGAGTTACCAATGCAGCCAATGCGCATAAACCTCGTTCAAAACGTGCACTACCTGCCAATGGTACTTTCTGACCCAATAACCTGAAATAGACCCAACCGTATGAATCTCATTACTGTTTACAGCAAAAAGATTTCACAGTCTATGATTGCGGCAAAAATTTTTCTCGGATCGACTGCCCCAGTTAAGCAAAACAACACAAGCACATCACAACATAACGCGTTTTTACGAAGCCATTTCAGCCTATGTCTGAATCCGACAGCAACTATTGCATAATGACGAATGAAAGGCTGTCTCCAAGCGTGGTTTGAACCCCGGCATCTTCCGCCTTCCAAGCGGATGCTCCATCTCAGCTACCGCAGGAGCTTCCACTAGCCACAATTGGTTACTTACTACCTATTAATTCCGCTGTGCAAATAATCCAAAAAATCAAACCTGTTGCGCAACACAACTAACACGAATGAAGCAACAAATAGTGGTTAGTGAAAGGGCCCCAAATATCTGAGTTGGTCTTAACCGGATTACAGCACCCATATTAAACAAATTCAACCCGGAAGTGGAAAAATTCGATACTCCAAGGATCCTCTTACAATCGGATATTGACTCTTTCGTCATTTGGAGTCGATCGTTTAAGTACTGCAGTATTTTAGCTCAATAAAAACCACTCAAAAAGCTTTTTAACAATATAAAAAACTGTGAACGTTATAAACTAAACAGTGATGGAAAATAAAGTTCATAAAGTCTCTGAACGTTCCCAGAGAAAACTAAACATGTGAGACGTACATGAGTAATAATTTTAAGGAATAGAACGCTTACCTTGCAAGTGCCACTCCAGTTTGCGATCCTGGACGACCGAGACGTTCAGTGATACAGGTGACTTTTGCTCGACGCGATGCCGCAACACTTTGCAAATCGTTCGACGCGGTTATGCTTGCTAGAGCCGCTTGATGAGCTGAAACTTTTATGCCATTTAAACATCATCACTGCATCAAATAATATTTACAGATATTTTAAAGAAGGAACAATTTGTTTCAAAAAGAAAACCCCTCCAACGCTAACCCCTCGTTCCCCTTTTCATTTCACATGAAAATTTATGGCTGCCATTTGCGCCAAATTATTTAATCGATCAGACTTAAACTAAGGAAACCATTAATGCTAATGACCCTTAATGCAAAATGATTTCTAAGAACATTATAAAACAACCCAATACTTTACTATGATGTTCGAATCTATATTAAAGACTTTTGAAAAAAAAAATCAATGAAAGAATAAGAAAAACCTTGGAAAATTGTTAACCTATCCACCTTAAACTTGCTCTGAAACTTTTTTAAAACCAAAATACGCCTCTTATCGCTCTTAAACCGTCGTAATTTCATTTCATAACTTTTACAGCATCATTTCAAAACTTGAAAAATGCGGAAAAAAACTTAAGTTGAGGAAACTTCAGCTGAAAACTTTTAAGCTATTTAAGATGAAATGGTCTTTGGAATAAATAGACGGAAATATCACCGGCAAGAGATTCCTCAACACAAATTTCTCATTAAATAAGACCTTTCGAATATGAAACAATAATTTATCGCCTCTGCAGCTATAAAGCAGTAATATCGCAATTGCTATTAGCAGAAAACCACCCTTACAAATAATACAAATTATTTGTTCATTTATTTAGTTGATTTTTTTTACTTAAACAAATGCCGAATATACTTACTTTATACATTTTGCGAATAATTATAAGAAACAAACCTAAAACATGTGCCGTGTGTACGTATCCATTCCTTAGTACTAACTGCAATAATGCCGCAGTCGCATTTTGTACCGATACGAGTCGACTATTCAATTGCATCAGAAGTGCCTCAATCAATAGCGATAAACCATCGAGTGGTCCATTTTGAAATAAACGACTTTGGAACTGCAAAAATAATAAACATAATACATCCTAGAAATTCAAATATTCGGTTGAGGGTTATATATTTTCATGAATTTCATAAAGAGATCTCAATAAAAAGAAAAGAGGAGCCTTAACGAATCGATAGTAAATTCTATCATCAAAATTATTTAGCAATGATGCATAAAAAGAATCCACATCTCTTTTCTAACATACGGAGAAAAGTTGTTTTCTCGAGTATCACGATGAAAGAGAGAGAGAGAGGGGGGGGGGGGGGGGAGGGAAGAGAAAGAGAGAGAGAGGTTTTCCCGAATCTGTAAAATGACAGCTATCTAAAATGAGTTCCACTTGAACCTTCATTACCTAAAAATTTGCAAAATATTGAGGAAATTTAAATTTATGAGCCTTTTTGCGCGTTACTTCCTCTCCTTTCTTATTGATAAATCAATCAGCCTATACTAATTCTCATTTGATATTTTCCAAAAATAAAAATCACAGAAAATATTAAAGCATTGAAATTACTGCATCATTAAGATATAACGAGATAAAATCTCACATATATCACTGATAAGATAATGATATCACCATAATGATCAAACTAATAAATACTCGAAATAGATCAAAATATAACAACATATTCAATAAAAATGCAAATTCTTAAAAATAAAAGGAAAAGAAAAAGAACATACAAGTTCAATAAAATGGGCGAGAGATGCAAGTGAATGTAAGCGCACCGGTTCAGGCCAATTCTCATCAAGTAATATTAGTTGAAGTCGAAGCAATCGTAGAAAGATCTTCTCATCGTCGGTATCTAACGATTTATTGCGTGACTAAAATCCAATAATTCAATTTCTAATTGTGCCACAATTGCAAATATTTGATACTTCATTTAGCGATATTAATTCTTCAGAAATTAAAAAAAATATTTCATCTCTTTTTGTAAAATACTATAAATTTAAGAAGATATTAACAATGAATGTCATTCTTAATCATCAATAAACAATGAATCACTCATATTAAATAGTATTAAATTGTTATTATATAGTATCAAATTATTCTCAAATACTTTGCAACTCTATAAAAATTCCCATTAATATGAAGATAACAAATTTCGTGAATTAATTTAGAACACAAAAAACTCTAATATTATAACAACTTGCAGTAAACATACATTCAATCAGATGACTAGTTTCCATATCAAATTAGTAATAGGCAACAGTCCCACCATCCCAGGAAATGAGACGGGTATGAGGACGACGGGTGCCGAAAGCAATCAACGGGAAAATCCAATCAGAAAGCAATACAAGGAAATCGATGATCAACGTATCAACGACATCGAATCAATCGACAAAGAAATCTAATCCAATCTCATAATAGAAGAATTAAATGAATGTAATGCCAATTCCATATTGTAAAATCATCTAAGAAAACATAAATTTATTGAAGTAAAACTTTCTACGATTTCTTTTGATTCGATTTCAATGACATTCTTCTCAAATGTTTTCTTAATGAAACATTTTTATGGTGTTTATAAAATAAAATTATCTATTATATCGAGTATCAATAAGTATTCCCAATTATAGTCAATAAATAAATAAATGAGTTACATTCCGAACCATATATGAAATAAAGTTTTTCATTTATAAATTAATAAAAACATTAAAATAATCGATTAAATTAATTAAGCGTAATTGCAACAACTTACAGCAACATATTGAGAAAGTGTTTGAACTGTTTCGAGCACAATGAGAGCAACTTCCTGAGTTAGATTCGACTCTTGCAATACACTGAACGGTGTTGCTTCATCTGTATCATCATCCATACACAACGTTGGTGCTCCACATAGACCCGTTCCTAAACAATAAAAACATTATTTTTTTTCCACAAGTAAAATCTGTCTAGAAGGATTTTTTCCCGAGATAAATATCCCTCCACGAAAAGACCTCATACCTTTCCTTAAGTAATGGTTTTCATTGTCACCCTATTTCCCAATGCTTGGGGCGAAAAACATATGTAAATCATTCCTCTTTTCCGGCCTCCTCCTCCCCTATTTCCAGAGGCCGATAACATCCTTCCCTTACATGCCACAATCTCATCGTCATATCATCAGTTAGCATGCAAATCTTTAGAACCGTTCACTTCTCTTGAATGTTCTCCCAGGAAAAACAAACATTGACTTACATAAGCAATTTGGAATATAACGTTCTGAAATGGACCTATCAACTATATATCGGAAATAATTGTATTTAACTAAGATAATAATTGTAACTAAATAATTGTAAACGCTTTTGGAAAACTCATAACGCTATTATAATTGAGTATTTATAACTAAGAAAGACTGAAAAAAAATGATACTTTTTTTGTTATAATATAAGAAAATACAAAAGAGTGAAACAACAATAATTGAATAATTGATATGATAAGGCAGTAACTAATTTCTGCTTATTTCAGATAACCACATTCGATGAGAGTTCCACCAAATCGATTAGAAACCGTCTGCTATAACCGTCAAAAAAAAGAAAATTAGTAGGATCCCCTTTGCTCCTAATGTATCTCACGATGAGGATAGCTTCTTTATGGAACGGAAAGATATCAACCTGTACCCATAGACGATACACCACTCGAAGTAGATGCATGACTTTCCATTGTTGTCGAAGATGAAGCACCTGCTGAACTCGATGGAGGATGAATAATCATCGTACGGTGAGTGCCACAGATTCTGAAAGTTCACTTATATATCAATGAAAGTGCAATGTCGATTGCGCCTTTATGTGAATTGATTCAGAGTGCTGCAACTCCAATTCATTTGTATTTGGCTCATTTATCACGTTATGTTATATATTATAGATGGCGATCCGTCGAAGCAATGAAACTTACTGAAGTGGAATGAAGATGGGGGAGGGGGGGAAAGGGAGAGAAGGGGGAGGAAGGGAAGCAGAAATAAAAATCATTCCCGCTAAGATTTGCTGAATAAAGAGCGTTAGAAATAGAAATAAAAAAAAAAACAAATAATGTCCACAATAACAGCATCATAATGTGAGAAGAAGTCAAAATTTATTTCTTTACTTTAATTCCCCGCAAAAATATAGCCAATAATGGTACAGCAATAAAAACAACGATTAAGAAAATGAAATGAAATCAAAATATAATAAAAAGAACTAAAAACTAACGATGTGTTTATCACCAACTACCTTTGTAAAACATAATTTCAACAAAAATTGGAATTAAAAGTAATAAAAACTGACTTATTAGAAGTGCGCATAAGGACCTCTTTTTTACCACGATATTTGAAGAGTTCAAGAGCTACTTCAAGAAGACGTATATAATCGAGTACGATTGATTGTGCACCACCATCATGTTGTGATGACCAAATTGCACGTAATACATCACGCGGTACACGATTCAACACATACAATGTGCACAGCATCACATCACGACATTCCATCTGAAGTTTCTCATAAATAAGGCAAACGACAAATATATTCAATGTTCTTTTCAAAAAAAAAACCCCGCAAAATGAAGGGAAAAAATTGAAGTTGGTTTAAAAAAGTTCTCAAAATATCCGAATAGTTGAAGGAAGAACACTGGTAATTAAACTTACTAGAATAGTTGTTGTAATCATTCATTTTGTATCACATTCATAAGAGTTTCGCATAAATAGAAAAAAAAAAACAAAAGCAATAATCAGTGCTCATCTTAAGGTCAGTATTAGCACATCAATAAAAATTCTCTCATCTGAACCACTCCATTAGCGAAAAAAAAGAACGTCACTAAATAAATGATAGAAAACGATGACCATAAAATCATATAATAAAATACAACGAAACGTCCGTTTATGCTCTTTGCCCAAATTGCATCGCCTATTTAAACTACGATTAAAAAGCGAACAATTACTAGCATTAGTAGATTTCCTATTTCTAATAAAGCCCCTCAAAAGAGATTTCTTTATAACTATTTCAGGGTGTATTATATATGAAAGTATAAGTATAAAGAATTATCACAACCTTGCTTAATTTCTCCGTCAGACCAGCAATATAGGTACCCATGTTCGATTGAATAGCTGATGGCGGAGGTGGTGGAGGATGGTTAGGAGGTCCACCTCGGATCGAATCGTTACATAGTGATGACGATGCATTTTGTGGAAGTGACGAGGCACGCCATTCCGTTGACGATGAACGATGTTTACGAATTGCTTAAATAGTGAAATAATCCTATGAGTAATATCTACTAAAACAATAATTAAGATGGAAGCATCTCATTAAAACGAATATTTCTATATGATTTCAGTCAAACATCCTACAAAATCGATCGATTCCAACCAATAGTAATCCTTGATTCAAATCAATGTTATATTATAATCATTGGCGGACATTAAATAAACTAAAACAAACAAACACAAATAAACAAACAAACAAACAAACAAACAAACAAACAAACAAACAAACAAAAGAAAATCCACTGGCAAATTAGGAAAGAAACAAACAGAGAACACGAGCTGAACCATCCAATCAGCATTATCGATCCCACTTCCGTAATAAAAAATAACTATTTAACTTTGCAACAACAATATTAGGAAAGTGGAATCCACCCAACAGAATTTGATTTTCTCTATTTGATAAGACGAAAAAGAAAATCTATCTGTTTCAAATCAAGGTGACAGCTTCTTTTGGCTACAGTAATACCCCCCCCCCCCCCCCACAGAATATACGTCTAAAAATGCATTCTCCGATCAATTTTCAAAAGGCATACTTCATTCTCCAATAAAATAAACCATGGATATTTCACCAACGGTAACATTTGAGGTCATTAAATGTATCATAAATACGACCGAAAGAACATATTTCAAGGCGGCCTCCCTTCCGAAGATTAAGGTACAAGTACCTTCAACAAGAATCATTCCTATGGCAATGCAGCTAAATTGAATCTCATTTATAAATTACTATGGAAAAAAAACGATCAACAGAACAATAAAATAACGAACAGATAGCGGCAGCTGGGGATATCGTTGCAGCAGGTGAAATTTCCGGTGAATCAATCGCTTTCGTGACCACTTCTAGCTCAGAAAGATTATCCACAATTAATCGTAGTAAAGGCGTATAGAGAGTCGCTATACGACTTTGAGCTTCCTAAATAAAAAACATTTGTATAAGAAAATGAAAAAAAAAGTGAACGTAAGCTAGTCTCAAGGAAAATATAAAATTTATTATACTCTCGGAAGGATCCACATACAAAATTCCGTATTCTTCTTCTATTATGCTAATATCTTTCCGTCTCTTCGTTTCCGGTGAGCATACCATATCGAGAATCAAAGGTAAACATTCAGCGATAAAGAGAATGGAAAATTTAAAGTGAAGACTTAACATCTCGTGTCAACATCATCACTGACGTAAACCAGCAAGACAAACTTTATAGAGGTAAAAATTAGGTTAGCGAAACGTGAGCACACTGAGCAGATAACACACGATAACCATCCAATGTAAATTCTGTATCTATTCATCAACTATTTATTTTTCTATCGCATATTACACTCAAAAAAGTGCCTCTTACCAACACCCCTATTATGACCACCTACCACCTACTTCACAAGTCGGCAATGTTGTGAACGGCTGATCAGCACTCAAATAATGTAGTTCACCTTCTGCCGGCTATGTTAATCAAGGAATGTAATGAAGGGGAGAGGATAAGAAAGTGGGTGAGAGGGAAGGGAAAGGGGGGGGGATAGCCACAATTCCAGAAAGCTTCTAGCATTTGTACCTCACTAATCGTAATAATTATTGCAATATTAACGCCGAGTAAACATTACATGATATTCAAATGTTTGATAATCAACCTACTCATGACTATCTACTTCACCGCTATATATCAATCAATACGTTCGCATTAATTCGTTAAGTGTTGATAGAAACTCTCGCAAATAAAATAGTAATGAATCAAGATGGTGGATGTAATCTTCATTTTAAACATATTCTCATTTGGTGATGATTGATAGCGTTCTTAATTCATTCTATATTCATTGCTTCTTTTTCACTAATTTGATACTAGCTGAGATCAAAACAGATCACGATCGTGATCACCATATGAATGATGGTCGGATATGTGGTCAACTTTGACCAATGTCCATCTGCCATTACCACTTTTCATTCAAGATCCCAATGCTTAGCAAAAAAATAAAAGTAAAAAGACAAAAAACGACAATGTCTTTGATTTCTTCTACTATAAGTTGAGTAAATCCAAAAATAAAAAAAAACCTAGAATAAACTTAAAATAACCAACATAAGTTCTATGCTCTCATAAGGAAAAAAAAACCAACCGCATTAGTATATCTCTTATCAGCGGCATGTTTAGCGAGTAAATTTCGAAATAAAGCAATCGTTCTTCGACGATAATCTCGTGGTTCACGAAGTGAAGCAATAAATTCTTGGAAAAGAAGTCCAACGAGGAAATGTCGTGAACAATACGATTCACTTAATGAAAACTCATCCACATATCTTAAGTCTAAAAATCATCTCAATTCATCGTCATATAATTGAAAAATAAAAGTAAAATATTCTTTTAAAAGAAAGAACAATTTAAAATAAAATAAAACAATATTTATGTCAGATTTTAATCGTCAATATTAACTCATACTCTAGAAATCTTTTAAAAAACCAGGTATAAGTCGCATGAAATACTCACATCAATAGATGGCAGTTATAGGGATCGCTAAGCAAATTCTAAAGATGTTAATTCATAATTCAGCTTTGCTCTCACTTCCCCCTTCCCCCTCCCTCTCCTCTCTTCTCCTCTCCCGTCTTTCCCAATCTCTGTTTAAAAAAATGGAAATCTTCATCCTCAAATATCTTCAGCATAACTGCATAAGAAGTAAAGCTACTCCTATTTAGTGATTTCTATTAAATCAATAAAAAAGATCTAAAAAATCGATACACTGAAATGCTTACTGCATTATGCAAATGCATCAAAAAACCTATTCTTTTTCTCCCTTTCCTTAGAATATTTTCCTCCTCTCTTTACTTTGCATAAAAATTCAAACAACACACATCGATTCGCCTCCAATGGATTGCTACCAACAGATGACGATGAGAAGATCCGCGAGAAAAACGACGACAAGAAACCACTTCCACTTGCAGATACGGTTCCCACAGTGGGTGCTGCAAATTAAGAGTCTCCTATAAAATTATGCAAAGATTGCAAATGGTTAAATTTCTTCACATTGAAAGGAAGAAAGTAAAAATGAACAACCTCGATAAGTAACAAACTAGAATAATGAGCCAAATACTGCCCCTACTCCATATATCCCTTGCAAATACATCAATGACTAAGAAGATAACTGAAAACCATAAATAAAAACAAAAATCTAAAATATGATAGTAAAAATTAAAAAAAAAAAACTTCTTTAGAATGAAATAACCTACAAGAACGAGTATATCCAATAGTTGAACTTTCCTTCCTCATTACTTCGCCGCTTGAATCGCAAAGAAGTGTTAAATTTAGTGGTAACCAATGCTCATGAGCGATCAATATTTGAAGAAATTCGAGTTTATAATCGCGAAGTGCCTTTAATTATGCCTTTTTTAGAGAAGTTATTTTATCTTAAGTGATATTGCTTATCGAAAATGAGTGAACTATTGAAGGAAATAAAATAAATAATAATATCCTTTTTTCATTCTCAATTATTCAAATATCCATGTGAGATTAAGTCGCCTTTCTTATCTGCATTTTTTTTTTTTTTGCAAAAACAATAATAATAATAATAAATAATAATAATAAATAACAATAATAATAGCAATAAATAAAAATACTTTAACTAGGAAACTTAGAATCACTTAACTCATGCAATAAAACAAATGCACACGAATGACGATTGCAGCACGGTCATTTGCGCCTTTTAAATGTGTGATTCAATTAGATATTTATAAAAAACAGCGAAAAAAACAACATTAAATGATTGCCAAGAATATAACTTCCAGAAATGAAAGAAACAAAAAAAGAAGCACATAAAACGAACCCTTGAATCACTTCCATCCAATTTCTGCACTATCGAATGGATCCACGTGAAAACAGCACCGCGATCCACAAAGCTTAAGCAGCACTGAAATTATGCGATTAAATTAGTCACCTTAATTAACGTCAGGTAACTCTTACCTTTCCATGAAGAGAAGAACAGTTAGCGGATGAGTCATGAAATGATTATCCCTCTCATAAATCTTATCTGACTTCATAATGAAAATGCCGAATACAGAAACGAAAAACCTTTGTTCGCTGAGAACAAACTTTCCATCACAAATTCATAGCCAATTTTAATGAATTTCTTTTCCGGTATATAACAAATATAGCAAAATTCCATTGATTTGAACTAAAATATTTAAAAGAACAATAAATTCAAAAAGTATTTTTTCTAATTGTAACAAAAATTAGTCTTACTCGTAAAAAGTAAGCGAGAGCAGTATTGGCGACACGACATTCATGTGACAAATCGCGATGCTTTGCCACTATCAATGGAATTAACTTATCAACGACACTCTCGATCCGGAATAACACATCCGATGAGAAACGATCTCTTCGTGGCTGCTAAGCAAATAAAAATTTAATTTTTTTTTTTTCACCAGACTTATTTAGTGATTTAAATCTTCCATAAATTGACATATATATCGCAAAACATTTATGTAACCGGTCGGTAAATTATAGACATTTCTTAGCAAAGTACCACCCATGAGATTTCAAAGTAGCTGCCGCTTCTTGCTCTGTGGAATATTTCAAATGAGATTAACTTTTTGGCACAAAAATATTAAGAGTCACCTAAAGATATTTTCGACGTTGGATAATATGTTTAAAAAAATATTATCAACCATAGAATATTTTCGTCTTAATATGAATGCTTTTAACGACAACTTAACGATAATTTGTGATCTCATTGAACTAAAATTCTTCTACATATTAATCGGATTATATAGGGAATTTATTTTAAGATCACAAAATTATATCACTTAAAAATAAGGCAGCAAACCGAATTTAAATTACCATATCAGAAAAAAAAACTTTAGCATTTTCAATTCATATCATGACTCAACTTTTCCGTTTTTTGAGTCAAGTATTTCCGGAAATATATCAGAAAACCAGCACAATCCTGAAAAACCAAAGCTGTGATTCCCAAGGCAGTTCTCCTTCATTGATTCATTTATGCAATAACTTTCAAACGGAAAATGACTGCGCATTAATGAATTTATGGCTTTTTATAATTTGACAACAAAAACATAAAAATAAAAAATAATCTTACTTTATATAAAGATGTATCGATGATATACTGAGCCATACTTTTTGCGGCCACATCCAATAAAAACCACAGTTGTCTCAATACAGCCGCCAATGCGTCGATATCTCCTCGTGCATGGTCCACCTATATATACAGCATTTATAATAGCAGCATATAGAGTTCGAGCTAAACTATATGACAGTAGCATACGAAGTTCGAGCTACGCTACACGACAGTAGCATATAGAGTTCGAGTTATACTAATGTGATCACAGCATGTAGAATTCGAGCTATAATACTCTACATAGGACTATTAAGCGGTTTTGGCCAAGAGAATGGCCAAGAGAAAGAATGATTTATATTCAATTATCTTTTCGAATGAACGCTTTAAAATGTCCGCAGATTATATGCACGGTGCAGCAGTAATATGCCTCAATATTTTGATGTAACACATACGAAAAGGTGTTCAAAGCAGCCATGAAATATGCACGTCCAAATCAAAGTACCATTCTTCGAGCAACACAAAAACGAAATCACAAGCTTCGCTCAAACGCATTTGGCAATTTCCATCACCGACAAACAAATTTACTACGAATATAGTTAAACCGAAATATGATGTTATGGAAATATTAATCTCAAGTGAAACAAAAAAAAAGTTTAATTCAATCTATGAAGGTTTCCATCGATTCCGCAACTTCTAAGGACCATCAAATATATTCCTCTAAATAAATTTATAAAATTTATGTGCCATTTGATACAATCATTATATACTTTCAAAAGTAAAAAAAAACACAAAATTGAAAGCAAAGGAGCAATTAAAGCAAATGAAATAACAGATAATCTAAACAAGAAAATAAAGAAAAGGAAAAAATTTCATAGAAATAAAGATAAACTAACTAAAAGAGGGATATATTTGCATATCGCCGAATAAGTAGTCTCTTCATCTGAAGATGTCGTATTGGTTATTGTTGTCGAACGAAAGTGACATTTAATAAACGATCGTAGTAGTGATATACGACCAGCGGTGACGATCTTATCCACAACGCCGACCAAAGTGCTGCAAAAAAATAAATGACTGAAAATAATGCAATTTTCTGATTTCAAAAAGCACCTGCATCCAAATTAACAAAAAAAAAATCCATAATAAAAAAAATTAACTCTCCCATCTTTGGAAATAAAAACTTAGGTTATTTTCAAATATAACCAACTATAAGTAGTGATCCACTCCCTACTGCATCGATGTTGGGCTATGAAGAGTCACAAATGCTCTCTTCATCATCGAGTTCACTGTCAGGCTCAATATCGCACCAAAAGGTCATTTAAGAAAAATAAACCTCACCATGATGGTACTGCCACAATTTGACCGGAAGTGTTTCTCTCTCTAATAAAGACTAACATATCAAAATTTTATAGCGACTATGATAATTCATTGGTGCAAATTCTAGGCGATCATCGTCATCAAGATCAACCAATCAGCATCTGCAAGCGCAGAATTCGGATCAATGAGCACAGGATTCAATTCCAAAATACTTCCGGAGCCACTTCGGCGGCTCATCCTCACTGCATGAAAACGGAAATAAAAATTCAAAAGCAATCAAATGAAATAAGCATCTCACCTAAGCGTACTAACTGCCATATCGTCAGTACAACATGAGGGTAAAAGCGATAAAAGACGTCCCAGAATAACATGCAAAAATGGAATCATACGGTCGATATCTACCTCCAGTAATGCCTGAAGTTCATGTTACACATTAACACCAGCACATATTGTATGTTATAACTCAAGCAATTCTCCAGCTTACCAAAGAAAAGTGAAACCAAAAAAGTGCCCCAGCTTGCCGGAAGCCTTAAGGCTATCCGATACAGACGAACCATTTTACTGGTATTTTCCAGAATGAAATTCCTTAACTATTACTTTCGCACTATATCAACATTATTGACTTAAAAAATTCATGTTTACGACTTCTATCAACGAATTTATTTTATTGCTGCAAGATGAAAATAACGAATAACCGCAATTAAAGAAAAAAAATGTTGAAAGCAATCTCAATATGCAAAAAAATTTGCATAATTGAACAACGCCTTCAGTCGATAAAAAAAAACGAACAATGAAATAAAAGAAAAAATAAAGATGCAAAAAACGAGTGAAAATGCTTAAAAATATCATTTGAATATATCTTAGAATAAAAGTATTAATTAATTATAAAACATATATTCAAAAAATTGTAAAAAAAAATCAGGTTACTATCCAAAAAAAAACTTTGCTGAATATTTGAAATTTTTATTCGATCGACAAAATTACCGATAATTCTATGAAAGCATTACATGTAAAAACACAGTAATAGATCAATATCGAGTTTAACCCCCCTCCCCTCCCTCTCCCCATTCCTCTGTTATTTGCATATATATGAGCAAAATAATCCATGAAATCTTCGAAATTTAAATATCATGATGTTATCGATTAGTTCAAAAGCATGATGGAATAAGCCATAAGAAAATAGCATCGGATATATGCAGCAGTATTGACAGCAATAAAGAATTAGAGTTGTGATTATTATATAAGAAATAGTAAGCATGCAAATCCATGCAAAGCATATTCATTTATTACGCGTAAAGTTATTCAATTCAAATCTACAAAGATCTAATATCGAGCAAATCAACTCATCCATTAGGTGTTATTAGATTTTACCGGAAATAGTGTTTTTAAGGAGTTATTTCTTATGCTAAATAACTAGCTCAGAGCAGTGTTCACCTTCCCCCTCGTCGAAGGAAAAACTTTTTGACCTTTTCGCCCGCATTTACAGTTTTGAAATAGCAAAAGATGTCAAATTTTGCGAACATTATCGCCCTATGGGCACGGAAAGTTCTCGATAAAAGTGAAGTGAAAACAACAACGATCCAGCGAAATCACTCATAGGGATCGTTTAAAAAAAACGAAACTCCTTTCTTCATCTCTAGTCATCCTTCTATGGGACACAAACTAAAATCACTCCTATAAATTCATCGAACGGTCGCTTATCTTTCCACCTCATCTAATCTAATCCGATCCATACTTCCAGTAACAACATTATAGAAATCAAACGATCTCTTCAAAGCGATGATGCACACGCAAATATTATAAGTATATGAAAAGCTTCTTGAAAGGGGAGTGCTTAAAGCAAAAGAAAAAAAAGCGAAAGAAGCATAGCTCACCTCAGCCTTTCTAGCCATACCATGACAAAGTTTGTCCGTTTCACATTCATCACTATCGTCAGTGATTGGTGAACAAGATCGTGCTTGTGGTAGAGATGATGTGGATGGATTCCCCTCGCTTGGAAGAGAGCGCCGTTCAGCTCGTTGCTAAAATTCGCTAGCAACTAGCCATCGGAAAAGATGCACACACACAAAAAAAAGAAAACAAGCAATAAGCATTGCAATAGCTATTTACTTCTAAAGGAAAAATGGTGCAAACTATTCACTGCGTTGTTTAATCTTGTATAGTACCAATGATGTAATAGTAAAATATCGAAATGTTTTATATATGTTCTCCAATTTTTCGATTTAACTTAAGCGACTTGGTGATTGCTGAGGACTTTCACTATCAAGACTTCCACCACTGTCCAAGAAATTTTCACTTCTTATGCAAGCACGCCGATAATACGAATCTGAAGCACTTAAATCTGGAATTGGTACCCTTGTCCATGACGAGTTTTAAAAAAAAAATCCCAAATATCATAGGGTTTGGTTTGAAAGTACTGCGACTGAACACTCTGGTCATTTTCTAAACCACATCCACTTTACCGCATCCAACCAATAGGAGATGCCTCAGATGTCAATATTCACTGGACGTAATCTCGAGAAATTCATATACTGCTAAAAGTGTTCTATAGCCAAAAAATATCATAAAAAGAAAAAAAAAAAGAAATTGCGCAATAAAACACAACAGAAATTGTTCCCAATAAAACCTTTCGAACAATAAAGATGGTGATGATATAGGGAAAAAAAGACTTTATTAGAGATAAGCATCATCGAAGAAAGCAGATAAGCAGATGGAAATTTGTTATTAAAGCTTAACAGCCGAATCTTTTCAAAGAAAAAGAATTAGTGAGAGATAGAAATATTGCACAATGCAAACATAACAAAAATAAAGAAATATTATTTGTTAGACAAATAATTTTTGATAAATTATTTCAGTGTTTTCCCTTCTATCGGTTCTCTTTATTCGTTAAATGCTGCTTTCAATTTATTAGATTTTGTTAATTCCATTCCCTCCTTTTAATTTATTCCTCACATCTCCTCTCCTCCACTTAGCGCTTACATATTTTCCTCTCTTTGGTGTCCACCTGTGATATCACCTACTTCAACTCATCTTATTCATTCTCAGGTTGAAGTTCAGCTAATAAGATTCAACTCTCATCAAAATTCTACACATATCCTTCGCACATAACCACAATCGTATTTCTTTCCAATCTTAAACAGCAATTAGCACTAAGGCGTTATAAGGAATATGAGATTGCGCTAAGGGACGAGTACCATTCAGAAATCAATTTCTGCACTCAAAAGGATTAATACAAATATTGCATAAATGCAATGGACTTACATTAGTCTTTTCAGCCGCATCACCTAGCAGACCAATTCGTTGCAATTTTTGACAGCTCTGGAAGAATGCCTGAATTTTAGGCTCCGAGGTGAACACTGACGAAATTAATCGTACACGAACACGAAACAGCGGTTTGCCTCCATCAACCCAGCGAATTTCAGGACCGGCGTGCTGAAATAATAACACTGGTAACGTGGAAGCTCATAATGGAGGACCTTTTGTTCGGGAGACAAAGGCAAAAATATGAAAGTTTGGGAGGGTGGGGAAAAGACAGAAAGGGGAAGCGAAGGAAAATGGGCAGATGATGGAGAAGAGGGGGACCATTTTCCCGCACAAATGTGGAAGGAATAGGTATTTAAAAAACGGTTAGTAATACTCAAATCGAATAAAAATACAAACAAAATAGAAAGAAAATTAGACTTTGAAAGTGAATTTCTAAAAACTGTTATGCATCTTTCAATATTTCTTCCTCTTATTTCAGCAAAAGAGAAGCATACAGGTAGGTGATGGCTAAACGTTGTAGAGAACAATTTGCATATGTGTCCAATAAAAAAAGCAACTATTTAAACCCCTTTTATCCTATTTGTTGGAGCAAATTTCTTTTCTTGTGCTAAAAATTTTTTAAATTTTTCTTCCACATACTCTCTCTCCCTCGATCACAGTGGATCATTTCCCAGGGTCATGAAAGTTGGTCAGTGATCCGCACTTTCATAGTGAACCCGATTGAAAACGACTCTAATGATAGCAGTAACGCAATCTTTTTACTATATATTTTTCACTATACACATAATTCTAATCGACTATGCATCAATTTCAGGACAAATATAATAATTCAAATCCAATGACAATTGGAATATCCTTTTCGTTGTGTTATTTCTAAACAACGAAAATCCTTAACACGTACTTCTTTACCAAGACCGAACGATTGATAATTGATATATCCGGATGGAAGATCGGCCGATATTGGCAACACTATCTCTTCTTCATCATCTTCGATTAGTAGACGATCGTTTTTGAAGAGACGCACCCATGCATAACCGATTGGTGTTTCTATTGACTGTAAATATGCGCCTTCGCTTACGACACATCACCATTCAATCAATCACCTAAGCAATTTCCAAACAATATCGTAAAATCTCATATCATAGTGGATATAAGCTCATCTTAAACAACGCCTCTTAAAAGTACCGTAAAACTTCCGGCAGGCCTTACGGAGTGGAAGCTTCGAAAAACTCGGAAATATAATCCCTGAGACCATATCTGTCAAAATACGAGGAAAATGATAGAAAGAAAAGAAAACCTCGTTCGGTGATTTAACTGCCATCGCACCGGCAACTGAAATATGCGCAAAACTGAATAGAAGATGGTCCGAATAATCCAGTGAGACTGGCAACTGAATCTTAATCTGCAATTCTCCATATATAGCAGGTATATAAAGCTACTTATCATTTAAAAAAAAGCAATAATAACATTTAAAGAAAGATAAAGTTTTCAAATGTCATTAGGGGGAAGAGGTGCGTAGTTTGAATTACCTCTGCGAGGCAGACGGTTCCACTCAACAAAACAATTACTTTTTTCCAATATTCCATCGAAAATCTGTGTGGATAAATTATTCACTCATAGATTTACAACGTTACATTAAAAAATAAATGAAAATTCAATAAAAATTTTTTAAACATATTTTCGAACATCTAACGAAGCGGCAAGTCAACTTCTCTCCTTTCCCAAATACTTCCTTTCCTCCTGATCACAGCTCTATATTATATTTACTTATTTACGATGAACTGCTACTATAGCGCAACGTATCTTCTTCCACCGACTATTCTCTACTTACTAAAGTCGTGAATGTGAACCACAATAATTCTAAATCTTCGATATTAGGACGACAGTACTATTTATTATACTATACATCGACTCTCTTTGTTCAGGTATATTAAAAAAAAAGATACCTCATCACTGAAGGTTGGATTCTGCTCATGATGTTGGATCGCACATCGTGCCGAATGCACAAACGGCACTGGAGAAGCGAAACGATCGTATATTGCCTTCAAAAAAATTTTTTTCATTTATTACAACACATGAACATGTCGAATTTAAATCATCTCTTTCTAACATCCCCTCCTTTTATCCCTTCATCACCCACTCCCATATAATCTTGAGCAATCATCTTTGCCCACCTTTACCCTCCACTCCCCCCCCCCCCCCTCCCTCCCCGAAAAAAGTGGCTTTATTGTTGGCGTTTAGTAAACACCGCAAAAGTTGTACTCATTTGCTTACCTTAATGCCATCGCCTCCTCTACTGGATGCGGTGATGAATTTGACTGTACACGCGATATTCCTTGCTTTACCGAAAGTTTTCTGCGAATCATACTTGAGAGAGAGTGGATAAACATAGAGCAAATTGACAAGACTTGTATGAGGCTCTATCACGGCGTCTCCGAACGATTGCACCTCGAAGCAAGGCGATACCAAACTATCCGATGGTACATTCCATGGACGTAACGGCATTAGTGATGGATTGATTCGCACTTAAATACAACGATACACAGTCCTCGACAATACGCATCTCTATTCGAAAGTGGTATCAAATGGTTATATTAACTGTGACATATGCTTTAACATCTATGTGGCAAATACATGAAAATATTCGATAAATTAAAAGTGATTTACCTGTGTAATTCAACACAATATCATTAGCACACCTTAAGATGGGCCCATGTAAAGGCTACCATTATACTTGCTTCAGAAATAGAAATAATTATATGGAATATTCGACGATGGTACATTCATCATCGCTAGGATAGATAAAAGAAATATAATGATGAAAGTATGATAAGCATAAGCTTTTATATTCGAAGGAAAACCTTATGATAACCTTCGATATTCAGAGGAAAAGTTATATTAGCCTCACCTCGATCAACGATATTACTGATGTGTCATGCTCAAATACGATGTTCATTGTAATGGATAATAAATTTATTCCACAACAGTTATGGTCGTTTATTTTTATTTCCAGAAGAAATAAGAGGACTCACTGGGAAATTCGGAGAGTTTTGCTGAGATATCCAAATTTAGGACAATATTCGCACCAGGAATTGGCATTAGTTTAGCTGATTTCTCATTACTGCAAACAACAATCATTTTAATATGAAGCGGAGAACTACTTAACGTCTTCATAAATAATTCAACTTTTTTTTATACCATCTTATTTAAGCAAAAAAAAAAGTTACTTGCAAAGATTTATAAGCAATGAATGGCGAACAACTCCTACTTCAATGGCAAAAAATTCTAACTTCAAACGCAAAAAATTTTCGTTGAAATGATGAAAACTTTTCACCGGAATGACGAAAAATTCGCACTCGAATAGCGAAAAATTACCTATCGGAATGACGAAAAAACCTCACTTGAATGATGAAAAATTCCTATTTGAAGATCACAATCACCTTAATTGAATTATCATTCAAGCGTCCATTTGAGGGCAAAAAAAAAAATACAGTTATAGTTCGGCAACTAGAAATAACTAGATTATACAATTTCCCTGCAAAACAATCAATTAAACTTTGTCTAGACTATTTTTTAAAAATGAGCTAAACATTTATTACGAACCGTGAGAAATCAATGAGCAATTTATGAAGATCCGAATCACCGAGTCGATTACCATCACATCGGAATAATTGCATCTCATCGGGAAGTTTCGCTCCACAGCCTAACATATCTTGAAATACTGGTCTGAAAAAAAAAAGAAGAGAGAAGAAAATAACGACAATCTATGAAAGAAATATTTGTAACCTTTTAAAGAGATTTTTCAATAAGAAACAAAAGAAAAAATTATTAAAGAATGAGACAACGATCGGTTATCAATGAATCGAAGTTGGTGAACAATCATATTCGAGAGAGATATTTTCGAAAACTATATTCAATTTATGATTGAACCATATTTCAACAATTAAATTGATGTCAACAGCATCAGAATATATAAACAGTCTATATAAATATATAAAAATTAAAAATTATATTATTTGAAATCGCGAATATATGGCGATATACATCCAGGATTTGATAAACTTGAAAGTCGAACGATATGCACACTCACACATAACCGAAATAAAGCAACGAATGACAGCGCCGTTGACATCTGCATTCCCTCTAGGAATACCAACCTGTTCCTAATTAACTAATTAGGAATTCATAAAAGACAACGCCCAAGAAACTCGCGTGAAGGTAACATCAGGTGATCAAGAGTAGCTCACTATACAAATACGATGCTACCTCAATTCTTCTCAAGCTTTACACTATTTAGCCAGTGCTCAACTGATATGGTTACAGCAATAGTATTTAAAAAAATATAAATACAAACCTTGCAGCCCATGCGAATGGTGTTCTATATGCACCAAGTTTAGCACAAGCTTGTGCAATCATTTTCTGCAATTTTGTTGTACTCTTCACATCGCCACCACTTTTCATATAGACGTCGGCAGACGTGTCTGACGATAAGACACGCTCTATACGCGCTATGATGTAGACATCACGATGTGGTTGTGCTACTGAACAAATCATCTGCAATTAATCACTGTTACAGTGATTTATCTGTATTATAGAATATAGTGCCTCGAAAATACTAAAAATAATTTACGGCAGGATACAGGAAATTTTTGTGCGTGAGGGGGCGTGGGGAGGGGAGAAGGGCAGGTGATAGGTGGAAAGAAGCTTTAATAAAATGATCACCATCGTATCACAAGTAGGATTGAAAACGATGTGAAGGGAAGCTAAGTGCATTTCGGGGAAACAAAAGGATCGATAATGAAGAAAAATTCTGCTCGAGACTATTTTCTTATCAAAAGAACCAAAAAAACATTCTCACGAAATTTTCCAACACTGATCTAAAGTAAAAATTGCTGCATTGTCAAATAAGCATGGAACCACTTTCACGAATTGTTCGCGATGATCGATCGATAAGAATCACTAATGACCAAGACTTACCTTCCAACCATCTCTCTTATCATTTTTTCGCCACTAAGATACAAAAATTTTTTTTTTATAGCAATCCCATTCAATGAGCACCTCTCTTAAGAAATTTGGCACCTTGCCCGATGCAGAAAATTTATTCCACGATACAACTATAAAAATACAAAAAATTAAACGAGAGAGGAGGAAAAAATTAGAAAAAATTCAGAAAGATTTCAATATTGTAAGAGAATTTATCAAATAATAACCTTAGTAGCACGTTTATCAGCGAGCATTCTTTGTGCAATACCATTTATTCCATCTTCTTCGAGTGCACTCCTCTCAGAGATACTCCTCTTTGATGAAACATTCGCCAATTTTAATAAACCATCGAGCTCATCACTATTTGGGTTCACTCGAAACTCTTCCGATAATCGTCGACCAGCACGAGCATCGAATAAGAAGAGGCGAACAAAGAATGGCTCAATCTAAGAATTATTTACTAAATTCAAATAATTATTTAATAATGTTGTATAAGATATTAAACCTTACGCAAGAAAATAGCTCAGATGATAAAGGTAATAATCGTTGGAGAGATAACGCGCAAAGGCTGCACAGCTGAAATACCCACATCGCAGTGGTCCCACAGGCAATCTCTTTTTAGTCGCAGGAAAGAATATCATCGACAATGGTCTGTCTAGTCAAGCAAATGACCTAGACCTGGACTATATAATCGAACGGAAATGAAAGTAATAACGAGAATAAATGTCGGTAAGTTGCTCAAAATGATTAAAGATTATTTCTTCAAAAATTAATAAGAGAACGGTAAAGAAATAAAAATTGCTGAATTTATTCTTTTAATCTAATTTATATAATGTATAAGCCTTCGTTTCCTTCGAATATCCGTAGTGCAATCAATAATTTAATCATTTATTCTCTTTAAAAATTTTAGTTCCAACAATCCTTTGAAACTGGAAAAAGAGAACGAGTAAGCGAAGATAAGACCTTCTACTTCCAGTTGGGGGGGGGGGGGGGGGGGGGGGGAACATCGCAAACCCGTCCCGCATATCCTGCCCTAGTTTCATTCACGAGAACATAAGTTGAATGCATGAACAGCGTTTCAAATTTCCCCATTGTATCACTCTAAGAAGGGAACCAATTCTGCATTGTTAATGACAACAAGTTAATATTTGCCCAAAAATTTCACACAAATTTATTAAAAACGTAGAACGACCTGATTTAAAAAAAAATGCTGAATGGATAACCTGTTGAATATTAGTATTGGAAATTGGTAGCCTCAGCTCGAGCTTCACGAATTCAACCACAAATTTCACCAATGGTTTTTCATTTGGATCTATTCGTACACTTCGCTCAATGCCATAACCAACTGGTGCATTTGTTGCAATCAAACTACTGATTTCACCACGTGGTTCATTAAGGCGCTGAAATTAAGTACTGAAATTATGAAGTATATACCAATAATTTTCATGGAACCAAGATATTTACAAAACATACATTTGGACTATTAGAGACAAATATTACCTAGCAAAAGACATTTTTGTATATATATATATATATATATATATATATATATATATATATATATATATATATATATATATATATATATATCACCTATATGGAAAATAAGCATCAAAACTTCCATAACTTTGAACAGTAAGGTACAGAGACGGATAGGGGTTACTTTCGAAAGTTCACAGTATTATCAAGTTCGCCAATCATTCTTAGCTGGAAAACTTCTCTTTCAATGCGATTTCGAACAAATAAAAACAACATCAAGAACTGCAACGTGTGGATATAGGAAATAAAAAAGCTCATAAATCTTTCAAAAAAAAACCAAAATATACAAACCTTTCAAAAACTGGATTTAAAAAAAGCAGGTAAATCTTCCTATTTGATCGAATATTAAGATCACAAACGTGAGAGTTCAAGCTCTTATCCTATCATATCAGAAGGAATATACCAACTACGACCAACGTATCACAAAAATATCGAGCGAACAAAAGACTCGATGGAGTCATTTTATACGAAAGGGAAAAATCTATAGGAAATTACATTAAACAGAATAAGGCCAAATAAATATCATCAATTCTAACTGAATGGTTGAATTAAAAAAAGGCAAAAAATAAATTAACAAATTAAAGAAAGACGTACATCCAAGTCGGTATAGAGAGCAAATAGATTCCGACGTGTGACCACCGGCGGTTGTAAAGCTTTTTCGGCGGCATTTCGACCACGCCATGCGGTAATTCCATCACGGCCTTAATATTCACATACGCACATAGAAAAGAGAAGAGGAATGAATATTGCTGAAAATCAAAGGATGACGAAAAGAAATTCTTTTAGGAAACATTCCCTCTGAGCTTGAAAAAAAAATCATCCATTCGCTAAAACTCAAATCGGGAATTTTTTCGCGAAATTGGCATGTTGCCAAAATAGGATGGATTGTTATTTCAAAAAAAAAAAAAACATTTTTCACTCGCACATATCCTTGCAACATCATAAAATATCATAGCAAAACCGACCTCAATCATCTAGCCATCATGTGAATAATAAAACTCACCACCCAAAGAATTTCCGCCGGATCCACTATCTTCACTCGCCATGCTTTCCGTATCAGGTCCGACTCCATTAGGCACTCCGGAAATGCCAGGCACAGAGCTCACCGACACTGCATCCTCTGAGTTGAAAAATTCAATAACACAAATAGTACTGAATATTGCGGAATATCTGTATTTGTATTACTTTAATATAACAAACGTCGACAACTTTAGTATCTAAAATGAAATATACGATGGTCGACCACAAATGAAATGGATACGCAATCGGAGTCATATCGCCGATCTCTCCTCTGCACAACTCAGCAAAACATTTCGACAGTAAAATTCATCTGCATAATATCAATCAATAATCTGATAATATCAAATGCTTATAGACCAGAAAGGATCGAGTCACCTTTTTACTTCATACAATTGCACGTCACGGATGTGGGAGGGGTATAATTTGCAGATATTTAACCACTAATCGTCGATACATGTTTATTTAATCTATAGGTTTATAGTTAACCAATAATCGCAATCATAATTAATCCGAATCGAAGATATTCTATCAAATTCAAATCATATAACAAATCAACGTACGTATGCTTCATTGTTTTTATAACCCACCACTTGTATGAGCAATACAGAATCATTCATAATTTATATATATATCGATTGCAAGGCATACAAAAAGGCGCTGTTACCCAAATCAATTATTTTCTCTCCTTTCTTTAGTCTTCAAGTGTCTAAAATCACCACAACAAGATGCTTTCAGACAACAGAGATAAAAATCATTTCAGGAAATGACTTTGCTGACATTAAACAGGATGGGGAGGGAGGATGTGAACGAGAGGTGGAGGACGAGGGGATAGGAGTAGGTGGAAGGGTTGAAAGTGTAAATATGATTTTCGAAACATACGCATCTCAAAATAAAATCAAATACAAAAGAAGCCACACTATTGATAGATGCATTTTCTACGAAAGCAGATTCTCTACGACCATAAGTTTCTCACTTATAATTTAAAAAAAATAAATCCTTTCAGCGGAGAAATTTCAATGAAAATTGCAAAAAATTATGCAATGCATGTCATCATGCATTATTCAACGTATATCATTCTCAACTATCATTGCCGTTTAACAAACATCGTCGATTCTTTAACTTCTGCTTGTAACTAATTCAATGTTAGCATCATTCCTGCTAAGTAAATATCTCCATAAGTAAATACTACGTTTATTTATCTCTCATCTTCAATTATGAAACAAACTCATCAGTAAATATTCCACTATAAGCATCAGCTAGATCAGCTGTTCCATCTTAATCATAAAATCTAATTCAGGATGATTAAGAAGGAACAACTGATTTTACTGAGTGCATCGTTCTATATTTTGCCCAATTTCTATAAAGCGTTACGCCGATCATCGAGCAAATTCATTAATCACATATGATCATTTTCTCATCGAGTCCTATGGAACCGCCTGATCCTACTCTCTCTATTGCTGACTCACCTGTTTGAAGCGGCGAGGATCCGAGTTACTATTTCACTATGCTTCCGCATATTCAAATATTCAATCTCTTTTAAAAAAAACAGGTAATTTAATTTCATTTAATATTGCATTGTAGAGAAGGTATCCTATATTCTTGACAGCTTCGTAGCAAGATAACATACTTAAATATTGACGGAGATAAAGGAAGAGATGCAATAAATGAGAATAGTAACCTTTGAGCGCCAAAGTTATGGCACGATCGATATCGTCCTTCCAGCCTCGCAAATCGCTATCAACGTCTGCGGCTAGCACTAGGGTACGCCGATCGGCACTTGATCCATTCACCTCGAATGCAAAATCCCCTTAGTGAGTTAGTTATATTCCTCTTTCTGTACCATAAAGTAAAGCAATAACGACTATACGCTCATTTACTAATAATCAATAAGTTGGCCTCTATAAAATTTCAGATATTTCTTTCCTCACATAAACAACTTATGCTGCCTTCCTCTCCTCCTCCCCTCCCCCCCCCCCAAGCCCTCCCTTCCTCAAATACCTCCCTGTAAACGGTATTTTTATACAATATTCTATAATAATAAAAACAATGATAACAACAATAACTATATCAATGATAATAATAGTCTATTGTTAAGCTATTCGTGAAAGAAACTACACAAACTCTAACTTCTTCAATAACTGCGCGATATCTCATGAGAGATTATTATACAAAGAAACCCGATCTCATCAGCGAATCATTCAAGTTGAATGATGTGCACAAATTTCTCGAAAAAAAATTTAAATGTCACTCATACTTCATTCTTTAGATTATGACCTATAAAAAGCCTTAAGACCACAAAGATCCATCATAATTTACATAAGAATCAACAAATAATTTGCATATTTTCGATAAACATAAAATAACGAATAGATGCCGATCCTATAAACATCATACAGTCTTTCTCGGTTCGGAGTTGTTGAACATCACGCACAAATGCTCGTTATTTAAAACTCACTGCCCACTTACCTTCCAGTCCAATGAGAAGCGTACACACTTCCTTACACCTGGTCTTCTTGCTAAGACGATCAATACGAAAGCCATCAAAGTCTCAATAATTAAGCCGAAAAAGCTAGAGGATTTTCAATCTCATGCATCAATAAACCAAGCCATTCATTACCTATCCATCTAACGTTAGTCGAATTAAATAACAAATAAAACGATACCTCGAGAACATTTTTGCCTTTCTTTATCGAGATAGCAACTTGTTGTACGATTATTGGTGGATTTGATGATTGAAGAATCGATGATTTATGTACCTCAAGTACGATCTTACCTTCAGGATTACGCCTGAATACGCAATATCGCTTCTTTGCACTCTGTAATCCCTTTTTTTAAAATATTTTAACCGAAATTTTTTAATAAACCAACACAGATTTATTAATTCATTGAGATAAATGATTAGATTATCATAACATAAGAAATATAACTAACGAGAGAAAGCTTTTTTTTAATCAATGAAAACATCTCTATAATTGCACCTGTAAGGTTTTTCAATATTCAGTGAAAACTGTAAATTTTTAGGCTCTCTCTACCGAATTGGATCCGTGATCGACAATATCGGATCCGGTCGCTAACAGCCGATCAAGGATCAGAGAAGCACAGGGTAATCTGCTCTTTTAGGAGGACAGCTTAGAAATCTGAAATGCATTGTGAAAGAATCAAAAAAAAAAAAAAACCTCGTTAGAATTTTTTCATAACTTTAGAGTGGACTCTATGTTTTCTTCGTATAAAATCTCAACTGAAATCTTCATTTTCATCTCATTGTAATTACGATTTCTGTAAACTAAACAAAAAAAGAGAGAAAAATATAAAGATCCTCTAATGAAAAAAAAATGGAATATAAAATAAAAACACAATTTTGCTCACCTTGAAATTATCAAGCAAACCTGCCTCAGGTATGACAAACAAATAACCTTCACGTATCACATCAGATAACATTTGTCCTTCCACTGCCTGTAATCACTTTCCAAAAATTTTCGTAGAGAAAATTAAACATAAGCAAGTATATGATGAGATATCCAGATACTATTAAATCAAATAATTCAGATGGGTTCAAATGAAGGACACATCTCTTCCAACCAAATCCTTTACAGTTTCTCAATTTCCCTCTCCCTTAAAAGAAACAAAAAACTCTCAATACTTACCATTTTTTCCTCTTCAAGTATCATATCGGATTCATATACTGGAGGCTGTAGATCGAGATCATGTCTACAAGATATATTTGCATTAATAATTACATCATTCACTTCACACAAATCAAGGCAAAATATATGGAAGAAACAATAATAATTAATTCATTAATAAAGCAGCACAATTAACAAAAATCGCTGCGGTACAATTTTTCATAGCAGGTTGGGGGAGAGTTTTTTTTTTGAATAAGTTCTCGGGCAAATTTTTTACTTTGTAGTTAGTTTTTTCAACAAGGAAATAAGATAATTATTCAGTGATCAGAAAATATGGGAAATATCTCACACATAGGAACGATATAAACAAAGATAAGTGAAATATTAAGTGATAAGAACAATATCCAAAAGATGTTGCTAGATGAAATCCGTATTACAACTTTGTTCTTTCTGCTTAAATTTCATTTATAATTAGGTATTACGCAAATGAATTGCAATTATATTTTCCTAACAAACCTATACCTGTATTTTTTTCGCTAAAGTCTTGCTAATTCCCGAGGAACCATACATGAACGCAATTATCCTTGAATATAACTGCTATCCAGAAGTAATTCATAACCGCTTGATAATTTAATTCTATCAAATTGACCAAGCAGCGATTCACTTGGCTCACAGAAATTGCAAAAGAAAAAAAAACAGTTGTACTTACTCTTGAATATCAGCAGGATAATCTCCAGCAAATGAAGAATAGCTAAATGTTATGATATGTTGTGGTGCTGAATAAAGTTGTAAAGCCTCTTGCGCTAACAACCAGCGTGCGTCGATTTTATGGCGTTCATCGACCGATGGAATCGCTGTATGCTCCTCTGCTATCACTATCGTCTCCTATAATCACTTATCACCCCGTCGTAATTTAAATCAAACGATATCAAAAAGATTTTCAATTTACGTAATTATATCGGATAAGCGTGATAAAGCGATCGAAGAAATTGTCATTTACAGGCGAAAAGGGGGAGTCAAACCATAATAAAGGGAATAAAACCATAAGGCAAGGAGGTTAAGTCCATGAGGTGGGGAGGTAAAATTACAAAAAGGAGAGGGGGAGGAAATGAAAGTGCGATCATGCTAGCATCCTATCATTTTTTAGCACAATGCAATTATATGCTCATATCTCACTCCTTGTCATCATTGAAGAACTCTGTTTGCTGCAGTAGCAATACATAAGAAGCGTCTGATCTGCGGAAAAATAAACCAGTGGATCATTAAACCAATCGACTAAGAAAATTAACATATCAAAAATTTTATATATGCAAATTATACGCAAATTCTCATTATCATTACTACTTTATCATCAATATATTTAACTGATATTTGCATTACTGAATTTATTGTTACTTAAAATACCCCCTAAATAGACCATTTTCGATGAGGATTGCAGTAAAGTTATTATTACCATGGTGCCAGAAGAGCATCTCAAAAAGAGAGATATCAACTTATTTCCTCGGCGAATTGCCCATTCATTTATTACGAAAATGAACAATAAGAAAATAAATAAAACCGTGACACTTTCGAATAATTTATGCTCATAACTTTCCTATTTCAATGAAGTAAAATGCCTCTATTAAACGTTAGCCATTAAATATTAAGAAATCTGTTAAGAATCAAACGATGAAATTCTACTATATAAGAGATTTGAGGGAGGTGAATGAAACTGAAAAAAAAAAACGATGGAATCGAAAATTAAAATTCAATAATAAGATGACGATCACTAACAGCGATATCATCACGAGGAAATAAAAGAAGTTCCCGATGGGTATCATTCTCCAATTGTGCACTCTTCTCGCTAATGAATTTCTCATAATCCAATGGATTTGCCAATGGTGGTTTCCGCTGAAAATTCCATTCAAATTATATCGATATAACCAATATTTTAATTAAACACTTCAAACATTGGGCAATTTTCAATTGAATTAGCAATTTTTATTTTTTTATTAATTCAAAAAAAACCTTTTAAATCAGATTTAGGCCATCAAAGATCATAGATCTCGGCAATAGAACGCTTAAACACTTTCGACGATATCAGTGAAATTTATCGTCATCACCTCAGCGGAAACATTTCAATGCTCAATTAACCTAATGAATAACTTATCTTAAAAACGATCATCGAAAATAATTATTAAATTCACCAAGAACACAAGTACTGGAAAAAAAATCCAACCGTTGGATTAACTGTACTCATAGCGGTTCGTACTGCTTCACGTGCCTCACGCGCTTGTCCAGGCTTTCCTACAGCGGCCGTAAATCTGTAATAATATTCTTATCATACCTCATTTTATACCTATTAACCAATATAGTAAAGTAAAATGTTTGCTAAGTAGACAGTTATAAATGCTGTAGACAACAACTCTACTATCGAGTAAATTATTCCAGAAATATTTTAGAAGTAAGGCAGTAAATGACAAGGAGTGGCACCATTACCATTTTACAAAAAACAGTCAACCAGTAGTCAAAGGTAGCCGGATATTCGGTATGATACAAATAAACCTAAAACTTACCCATTACATATCATTTATCTATTTATTTTTCATGCAATTAATAACCTATGCGTACAAATGCGAAAACTTTTTCAATACAGTTTGAAAAAAATTTCTTATAAAACCTCAAAAAAAAAAAGAAGGATCAATCAGGTGGATGAGATAATAAAATCGATTAACTTACGATATGGCCCGATTCAATCGGCGCCTTGATGAAGCTCTCATCACTGTTTAACTTGGTTTTCTCTATGAAAACACTCTGAATAACTCACTTTTCAAAATAATATCAACGCATTGAGTACAATGAAATATTGCAATATTGCAATACTTTCAAATGATTATTGTCAGACGGTTCACAACAGCCGACTGACAATAGACAGCTTACAGCCAGTACCCGTCGATAAATGACGGTATATTATGATATCCATCAAAATTATCTATTACGATATTTTTTTATTACATTCCTGTATTCTAATCGCATCAAAAAATTATTCTCATAATATCATCTGCCATATTAAATAAATTAATTATCACTTATTAACTTGTTTCAACAATAATCGAAAAGAAACAATTAATGTAAGAAGAAATAAATCCAGTATATCAGGTATATTGTAATTGAATCCTCAAAAACTTCTTAAATATTATAATATACGAGAGGAGTTGACGATCAGAATATTAACCAAAACGACTTGTACAGTGTTTCATATAAACTAACTATGCACTAGTAAACAACGACCGGAAATAACTGCAATTGGCAATCTGGCAAGAATGTCCACAAATGCAAATTTTTTTCGACGGGTCAGTCGGACGATTTAATAAGCTGAAATTTTATTGAGTATGAAAGTTTGATTAGCGTAGCAAAAAAAAGAGCAACTCGATCATTTGAATGCCTGTTTAATATGCAAATAATCGCCCATCAGACAGACACACAGACACACATACATACACGGGGAGACACATCATAATTGCTACAGGATTGATTTTGCAAAAATAAAACGATACGCTCAATTAGATGTCACAACGATCGCCAAACGATTCAGTTTTCATGATTAGCAAAAATATTTCCCGAGGCATCAATTCTTACTTACCCGAAACTAGCAAGGAAAGGTTCCCTCAGGTGGATTACACTCAAACGATAAAAATACACAATCAATACATTGACAGGAATTATTACTACAACATTTTTATTTGCGCTTCCTCTCATTTTTTTATTAGAATTAATTAAGGAGTAAATTTTTCAATCATTTTTATTGATTTAAAAAAATCTTCTTTGAAAAATTATTCCGCTAAAAACATATTTTTCCATTTTAAACAATCGTAAAATATATCTTTCAAGTTTATAAAAAAAAAAAAAAAATCTTCTCTACAATAAAATAAAATCAAAATTGCGCATATCAAATATCACTTTAATGGTGCATAAAAAATAGTGATAAAAAAACGAAATAATAAGTTGGAAACATGCCAATTGTTTTACGTACCAAAATACACGTAAAACAACGATTGTTATTATTACAAAGAAAATCGAAAATTTTTCTCAACACATCAGAAAAAAAAAAGCGAAAGAAAGGAAATTTTTAAAAACAAAGATGAGTTTAAAAATCATTTTCATAAACTCCCCTTTCCTCTAGTGATCGACAATCATATCAATTCATTCAAAAGAAATTTATCGTTTTCTATTTGTTGCATTTTTCTTTTTTTGTTTCTTTCTTCATCTATAGCAAAATCTCCAAAGAAATAGCCGTTCGAAAAAAGACAACGAAAATAAAAATGGATGAAATATTTAGAGATATAAATGTAAAGATATAAGAAAATGAAAAAAATGTAAATATACGAAAATAAAAATAAAAAAACTGATGTGAAAATAAATAAGGCTCAAATTTAAATCTCTCATTCAAAGTTATTATGCATTAATAGCTCGTATTCATTCATCTAAAATGATCCATAAAGACTTGCGAATATCTTCTCTCTTCAGTACAAATTTAACTCTCAACGATACTATATTCTATCGAAGAGAAGAGACAACATGCGCACAAGAAAATGTCATATCGTCAAAAATTCAATAATTACCGAAATTTCCGATGCTCTTCAAAAAAAAAAAAAAAAGAAAGACAAGAAGGTGCAAAGAGACGGACAAAGAAAGGGAAAAAACAGAACAGATGAAAAGGATGTACGAAAAGATGATGCCATAATCTAGAAAAAAAAAACGTTGTAATACTACACTCACTAATATTACATCAACGAAAAAAAATTGGCAAAAAGCAATCTAGTATGAAACTATTAAGAAAAAAAAATATTTCGCTCCAGAAAGTTTAATTTAAATGATTCAAAACCTTGAAAACCTACCTTTTACGACGAAGATTACACCTATTCATCTATATCACTTGCATGACTTGTGATACCCTCCCCTCAGCACCACACAGATAGCATACACATACCTCCTCTATCTCCTTTATTATTTGTACAACTCAACGTTCTCTAACATATTTCTCAGCAAAGAGAAAAACGAAAAAATGACCAATAATAAGCAAAATTTTTTTAATATGCACATATTAGACCGCAAAAATATGAAGAAATGCCATCGCAAAACTTCTTCAGAGAGAGAAAAAGAGGGAGAGAGAGATAAGTGATAAACCAAGATATTGTGGCAGTGCATAAGCGAAGCGATGCTAAACAAGCAATAGCCTCTTTCGAGTATCCGTTCCGGCGAATATAAGCATGGTGCATACAGATCGGCACATCGATAACACGCATAAGCCCATCATGCAGAATAGCCCAACCTCTTCTTTAAACTCTATCCATTCAATTAGCTTTTCCTCAATCATCAAAGATAACGGATAATGACTTCTCCACGAAAAAGAACATCTTATCAAACAGGTAGGCTAATGAGTTAAGAAATTCTCACCTATCAATAACATTATATTACACATCAACAGGTAAAATTAAACGTCTCATTCTAATGTTTAAATGAATTTTAGAAATATTTAAGCATTACTTTCAAAGAAAAAAACTTTCAATAGTGAAGTCATATATTATTCATCGTAAAAACTTTCATTTTCATCTGCTATACACATAAATAAAAATATATGCACAGCTTCATAACTTCAAATACACAGATGAATCATATACACATAGGATAGATTAAGTACCAGTCATCGTCGAAAAATAGCTTTGCTATGAGAAATAAAAGAGAGCATCATGGGAATGGAAGATTTGGTTTATCATCAAAATCGCTGAATAGTTATATATATATATATATATATATATATATATATATATATATATATATATATATATATATATATATATATATATATATATACCTGTAATATTCAAAACCACCATAATAGAACAATTTAGCACATATTAATAGTCAATAATTTCATCAGCTAAATAGCTGCATAAAAAATTATGCAATTCTAGAGGAATTTTGCTGAAATCGATCTCGCATTCACAAGGAAAAGAGAGATTCCTTTCCTTCCTTCTCTCCCTCCCTCCCTCCCTTCCTCATCTGAAACTATAGGTTAGCTAATAGTTAATGCTGCATTGAGCAGAGGTACCGGAAAGGTGTCAACAGTGAGAGCGCAGCTACACATCAAAGTTCTAAGCGTCACGGTTGCAAAATATAAGCCTACGGCAACATCAGAATTTCACATCAGAAATTATTACATTTGGAAATCCGACCAGGGTTATTGAAGTGATGCGAATAACTCATAACAATAACAGAGTATGCAAAAAATTTTTTCATTTCTTAACTTGTAGTTAGATTTTCTTTGTTTATTGAAATTCTATTCAAAGTACTTTGCCTAAATTTTGAATAATTTTAGCAGATAATGAAAATATTTCGGATTTCAGCATCTCAACTATTGATGCAAATTTGCCGCAAATTATGCAAATTTTTCCATGAACTTTTCTCGCAAAAATTATGTTTTCATTTGATTGCATTTATGAAAGGAGCATAAGAAAATATAATTATTTTCATTGTGCGATTTTTTTTTTTTTGTAGAGACAGCATTGTATTAATTTGTTCTTCTCCTTTCAAAGCGAAATCTTAGACGCAATATTCAATACATCAATAATAAAATACGCTAGCATACTGAAATATACTACAATAACTGAAATTATTGGAAATACTGAAATATATTTGATACCGAAATATATTGACAACACTGAAATATACTGCACTACTGAAATAGTTCCGCAGTACTGAAATATACTGTAGTAAACTGCAGTATTGAATATAGTCAAAAGATGATAGTTGAGTGCCAACGAATCTACAAAACAAGTGAAAAAAAAACTAAAGTTCAAAAGATTTCTATGAAACCGCTTAAGATTTGTGTCACATTTACGTGGAGTGCCATATTACCTGTTTTCCTTATCATTCATAGATAAATAAAGAAATAGCAAAAGAATTGAAAAAAAAATGCCGATAGAAGAAATTAATGCCTGAATTCATCAATTCAGCCAACATTAAACGAGCTAACTTAAGTGCAATATTTAATGCACAGGTAATTTAAGTGCTTTCAATAGTACAAGCTATAGTGCTAAGGATCTTATGTATCCCCTTCCCTTCCCCCCTCTCCATCACGGTGCTTACCCGTACAGGTAAAATTGTTCGAAAATTAAACGCCTTCAAATATATTTTGCACCAAAATTCAACACCAATATAATATCTAAAATATTATTAAACGAAGTCGAAATATTAAGAGGAACATACGATTATTTTAAAAAATGCTCATTCATATTCTTAGATAATGGATGTGAAAACTGAACACAGAAAAAAAAAAACAAGAATTTGAATAAAAAAAGATGAAACCTCAAAAATTTGAATAAAAATAAAAACTTTCAAATTTGAATAAAAATAAAAATTTTAATAAAAATGAAAAAAAAAGAAGTAGTAAAGTTTGCTAAGAACTAAGTTTTATGAGATCGATGAAATGAAGCAATAATATGCGTGAAGAAATCCATATTTCCTTCCATTGACTAAGAAAATTTACTTTATGCATGCACTACGTAAACCAATTGTGCCACTTTGCCTATCCGGAAGCGCTTTTGAGTGTTTCGTTATTGCTTCTGAAACCGGTTCTGTGTGCCTTCAGATGCTTTATATCGATGGCTCATATGTAAGGCAACTATAGCAATGACTATTAAAGACGTAATATTGAAGAAATCAATAAATGCATTATCCATCATTGAGCATTCTACGATAATCACATTAGTGCATAGATTCATAAACGCCTCCATTTCCTAGTATTTAATTAGCGCATGCAACTGGTCGTAGACCTTATGGACATCATACTGACCATCATCCTAGAAATTGTGTGCAACCACAAAGGCCGATCTTATTCAAATCTTTTCAGCTAATACCGACATTATCCCCCGCCGTTTTCTTTTTACTACATCTGTCCTTTCTTCCTCCCCCTCCTCTTTCTCTTCTTACTGAAACTCCGCGTAAGTATGTAATCTGATCCTCGAAGGACATCATGATCTCACTTATCATTGTCTAATCGTTAACTATGCAATATTAAACGACCAAACGTATGATCGCATCCATACATCTTATTTGTTGCGCATAAATCTCCGATCGATAAAGAAAATGTTTTCAAATCACTCTTATTTAATATCGAATTTTTAATGACAAATTATTAGATAATTGAGAGAGTCAAATTAAGCAAAATGGTAAAATCTTTAGTAATTCTCAACTATTAATATCAAATTACAGGTTTATCTGCAAATTACAGGTGTACTACAGGTAAGGCAACAATGCAATAGCATTCAATAATATAACTTTTGTACAACCCTTTGCATGACTTTCTATCCTCCATACCTCTTCAACTTGACAGCACTCCAAATATCAGATAGCAATGAATGACCGCTGCCGAGCACAGCAGCCGCTTCACTTGGACGTGCAGATGGAATCAGTGAATAACTAGAAAGCGTTGTGTCTCCAGCGTCTAGCGAGCATGACTTCGGGATGCGCCCTGAGCTTGTGGTGGTCTTGGTATCAGAATACAACGATCTTGTTCCATCGAGAGTGCTTGGGACATCGGAAGAGTATGGTGAACTTTGCGAGATGCTCGCTATGAAGTCGGGTACCATCTCAGAAACCCCCTACCCGACAATGCACTGGTGCGTATACAGGTACTGTTAAAACCAATCGCGTCTGCAAATCTTCTTATTGACAGACGGCTTAAAAAAATCCACGTGGGAAATGATAGCGGATAACACAAAAATACCACCGCCTACAGCACTTCCTTTCAGATGTTAATTCGAAGCAGCCTAATATCACTGACACATGGACGAAATTTCCTTTAGCGATGAAAATCTAAGGGAGAAAAAATGAGGTGGCAAGGATGGGGGACGGAAAGAGGAAGGGGACTGGATTCACCTCGCGAAAAATTATCGATCCAAAAAACTAACATTACCACATCCCTAAATGCCAACATATTATATAATAATGCAAAAATAAAAAAAAAAGCTCACGGAAATCAACCAAAAAAAAAAAAAAAAAAACTCGGCAGTCTTTGAGTAAATTATAATTGAAAAAATATAGAGGAGATTTTCGATTCCATACAAATTATGCGTAAAGGATTAGTAAGAAAAAGCAGAATAAATAGCCGATGAAAAGCAATGAATAATTTTCCAAAAAGCACATATCGGATAATTTATATTTAGACGAGAAATACGATGTCCAATAATTTCATCGTATATTACATCGACTAAGCAAACTGCAAAAAAAAATGCACCAAATGGAACTCTATTTAGCCAACAAAAGCACCATGCGTTTTCCGAACTCTTTAAAGGACTTAATAATATTGATCAATATAATATTGATTAGCGATCAATAAACAAACGATTGATTAGCGATCAATAAACGAACGAATGCATCACACCTAAGCCTAGGCCTCAACTAAAATTTAAAACTAGGACCCAGAATCGAATTAATGAAATTAAAAAAAAAAAAAAAAAAACAGGAGGTATAGGTGAGTTACGCATGAGTGCATTTGTAACATCTTATTTTTATATCTTGTTTTTCGACTGCCAAGATAGAGGATTTTCCTTCATATCAAACCGATTACAGTCTAACTCTCATGCTTATTCCCCCCAACTCAATTTCAAATCCATACTTCAATATAAATTATTGCTAAATTTATTCAAAGTACCATGATATGCAAATTTCGATAAATGGAACGTATCGCAGACCGTTAAAAAAAATGAGATCAAGCACAAGCAAAATATTTTCGATGCCATGAGCATTTCCGAACGCAAATTCCATAACAAAATGCAAACAATTAATCATCGAACAAATGAAGGAACTCATTTTCTACGTTTCGTTAAATTAATACAGCAACTACTAAATGATATCACACCCTAAAGGATTTTCTCTATTCATCCATTCCGATATGATAGAAACGAAGAAGAAAGCAAAAAAAAAAAAAAAACGCCTAAGGCTTATGAAAGCATGATAGGTTTTTTTAAAAATATTATTAACACATAAGATAGAACAAGAGAGAGAGGGAGAGAGAGAGAGAAAAAAAAAGTGTCTAAGAATGTAATAAACAACATATCAAATACGGCAATGAATGTGGTGTCAAAATGATGCATTTCCCAATAGCACAATGCCCATATAAACAACTATAAATCCACTATATGCTTGTCAGCTGTTTGCACTTCGCAAGCGAGATTGTTTTCTCGATAGCAAATGCAAATATATTCCAATTCAATAGCTATCGATATGAATTTGATGCAACGCAAAAAAAAAGAAATTCCATCTCTAAATAATTGCGACAAAATTGTGAAAATAAATTTGAATAGAATTGATATTATGTAAATCAGATATAAATAATGCAAAAAAAGGAGATAGAATTGAAATCAATAACGTAGAATTCTTTTGTCGACATTCAAAAGAAAATACGGAGAAATTCTATAAGCCTCTAATTATGCAAGAAACTAATACTGAATTATTTTATGCAAATTAATGCTGAAATAAATTCCTACTGAAAAAAGTCTAAATTCTATCAGTCGTTTATAATCAGTGCATAAATGCTCTCGTTTATGAAAAAATTTCCAATCGAACAAAGACCTTTGGCCATCATCTCTCTCTCTCTCTCTCTCTCTCTCTCTCTCTCTCTCTCTCTCTCTCTCTCTCTCTCTCTCTCTCTCAACTCTTAAGCAAAAAAAGCAAATCAATGCGAGCGAAAGGGAAAGTGCATAAAATCATATTCAAATCGCCGTTACATTTTACGAATATTTCGTTTCAACTCTCATAAATAAGAGTTAAATATTCGCGAGAATTTAATTTTTTTTTTAAATTCATAAAAAAAAACATAAAAATAAAAATTGAGAAAATATTTTTCATCTCAAAATTGTTGCAAATTTTATCATCAATATCTTTCATTTGTTAATCAGAAACGATCAAGATGAACGATGAAATATTATAAAAGATAAATGAAGATTGCATTTTAGTTGCAAAATCACTTCTCCGCCTTTAATCATTTACAAAAATATATGATAATAAAAAAAAATAAAATAAAATAAAGTATCTACTTTCAATGATATTAGATATAAATAACCTATATTAACATTTAACAAGAAAATGAAATTATCGAAAATTCAGCGATCATTACCATGAAAACATTTTATGCGTGCGAAATAAAAAACCACCGATTGAAAACACAAACCTTTATAAATTCATAGCTCATTCATATATCCTTAGAATTATTGAATCCTGAAAATCGATTTCAATCCTTCATCAACTCCCATCCCCCTTCTCATATTTGCAAAGATTTTTCTCATCTCACAAACAGCTCGATTTAAGCTCCAATGTAAAAAGAGCCATAAAAAGCGGTAATGTTGATGATGTGTGCTTTTTTAAATACGAAAAAACCGAAAGCATATTTCTCGTCAAGTGCTTAGCCACTAAATGGCTACAAATAATTGCAGGAAAAGCCACTTAAATTGGCCCTATGCCTATTTAGCTGCATTGGTAATTTGTCATGAGCAAAATTAGGCAAAACCGGACATACTGGAGAAAAGTATTTCGGGAAACCATTCGACTATCTTCATCTGCATCTATCTTCGTTAATCCGATCTTACTTGCACATAAATTTTAGATAATTGCAATATGATATTAGCCAAATACATACAAAATTTCATAATATACAGATGTAAGTAAAAATGTAAATGTAAACACAAATAAGTATAAATAAAAATATACATAAATATAAATATAAATATATTTATTTGTATAACATAAATAATCATATAAATAAGCATATTTATTTATTTCATATTAAAATCGTAAAAATATAAGCTATTTTATGAAACCATAAAATCGAATACTGTTTAAATCTACTATTAAGCTAAATAAAGTTCTCAATCTCATTTCATTACGAACAAACAATTTCAGGCAACAAAAATCTCAAACGATAAAGCGTTTAGAAAAAAAAATGGAGAAAAAATTTATACGAAAATAGAATATGAAAGTTGAGAGAGTCGAAAGAAAAAAATAATAATTCCAGTTTCAATTTAAAAAAAAAACCCCCTACAATTTTGGGGAAAAAAAATAAAAACACATTTTCGTTGCAACAACAACAATTATAATAAAATAATGAAATTTTTTATCAACCATAATGAAAAATTATAACAATTTTTTAAAAAATTTTAGCAATACAAGAGAAAAAAAGAAAGAAAAACTATACTTCCATAAATTTCAAAAAAAAAAAAAAATTAGAGATTATTCTCTTCATTCGCTTCATATATAATAAATGCTAAAAAATGCGTTGATTTTTACGAGAAATTTAACGCGAAATCGGCTCAATGCAATCGGATGGCAAATATTCATATTTGATTAAAATAATTCTCATAAATGCCGAACAATAATATTACGCTGCAATTAATGTTCTTTTTTTTTTGCCTACTATTGAGCATCGCATTGTACCACTATGCACTGCCTAACACGACACCATAAACCTTCGAAATGAACTAAATTCATTCCGAGTGAATCCAATATTCTCCTTTCTCAAAATTTCTTTTGCTAAATTGAAGAACACTCCAACGGCCATCGTTTAAACTCTTTTTTTTTTTTCTATGAGAGGAGGATTGATAAACTTCAATGGTTTGCGTCCTTGTCGCAACAAAACAATTGCTGATAGACAAGGATGAAGATGGAAGGTGGGAGGAGGGAAATGGAAACGTAAGGAGAAAAATGAGGAAAGGAAAGACTAAATTCAACGTATATAAGAAAAGAAAATGACTAATGTAATTTTTTTTTCCTTTCTTCGTACTCATTGATAAATCTTCTAGTCAACAGAAATATATAAGTAAAATCACCGTATTAAACAATCTTCGGCAAGTTTAAAATGCTTCTCAAATATAAAATTCATGAACACACAGAAAAATAAAAATTAAAAAAAAAAAGAAAAATCAATGAAAATTAGTCGGAATTTTAACATTCCATCAAGAAAAGATTACGTTTTACAATGTCCTAAATTAAAATCAACTAATTTAAGGTCAACGTTTTTTGGGTCTGCGACGAAACACCAACAATTGCAGCTGCCACATGCACATATGTCGCGCCCCATAAAATGTGAGAATACAAGAAAAAAGAAAGAAAAACTTTATCCATACGATGCATTAGTGAATGCGTTCCGAAAGGACTCAAGAGTTGCCTATCCAGGAGCTTCATCATCTACTTCGTGAACCCAAAGTTTCACTGTCAACTTCGTGAATCCAAACGCTTCACGGTCAACTTCATGAACCCAAAAGCCTCACCATCAACCTCATGAAGCTCAAACTTTCAGAACATCACATCCGGTATGCCAT
Organism: Ascaris suum; assembly: GCA_013433145.1. Taxonomy (NCBI): domain Eukaryota; kingdom Metazoa; phylum Nematoda; class Chromadorea; order Rhabditida; family Ascarididae; genus Ascaris; species Ascaris suum. Next base: position 12,484,356 of record CM024169.1, on the reverse strand, counting down.
GTCTATATCTCCATGAAAATATGAGCTTCCACAAGTCCAACTATCAGCAATTCTTAACATCATCTTTTTCTTCATTCCTTTAAAAAAATATCAGTTTAATGTATAACATCAAGCATTATATAAGCAATCTGTCACATGACGTAATCAAAATGTAATGCAAACGTTTTCCCCATCTCATAAATGACCAATGACCTTCAATAAGAACAAGTTTACGCTTACCGGAAATACCAAAAAAAGCAACAAAAACACAAATGATCGAAGTGAGGTTTTGCATTTCAATAATGCATTCCCTTACAAGCAATTGGTCAACAACAACAACAACAAAAAAAAAAACAAAACAAACAACAAAAGTGCAAAAAAAAGGATGACTATAAACAGTCAATTTGAATGAAATCACTCTTGAAAAATTCTAAATATATAGTAATGCAAAGAGATGTGAGCCGATAGATCAACAATTTCTTATTAAAATGATATGCAAATTACTAATTGAAATATAAAAGTAAATTTGAATATTACCCAAACATATTCAAAAATATATTCCATTCGCATTTCCCTTTATGTAAATTTATAAACAACGTGAGAAAAAAACCATTAAATATCCAACTTTAGATATTGAGGCTTTAACTTACAACTTAGTGCAATTCGTACTCAACCTACAGATGCCTCATCCGTACTACTATTACTATTACTATTATATTTTTGCTATATTAGACAATATTTTAATTTATATATTCCTTTCATTTTTCTCCGCAATATTACTTTTTCAGCAATTTTCAATGGCATGATTTTGGTGTCTAACGTTTTCATAGTCCCCATTCCTTATAAACATAATTCAGAAGTAAACACTACAAGTATAATTATTATTATTACTTTAATAACACATATGCCATACCAATGAAGTGATAAGTCCCACTAAAAAAAAAAAATCAACTGAGAAATGAGGGAAATGAAAAGAAAATATTATACGATTTCATTGGCACAATAAAATTCTCATTTATTTCACAAATTAAAAAAAAAAAAAAGTGAGAGAGAAAATTTTAGGAATAATAGAGAAATTAGAAAAATTGGACTTGAATTTTAGAACTTGTTTTAATTTAATATAACTTAAAAATTTAACAAAATTAGAGACGAATTTAATAAATTTATTTATAATTTGAAACTTTTTAGAATTAGATAAAAATTTTATTCTACAAATAAACTAAATAAAATTGTGAATAAACTAAAAAAAAAAAAAAAATTCACAACGAAATTCGCGAATGAAAATTCAACACTTAGAAGAAAAACTTTATATTCTAATTTCAAAGAATATAAATTTCAAATATAATTCGAATATAATAATTGTGGAAAATAGAAATTAAATTTAGAATTTTTTATTAGTGAGAAAAAAAAATTGGAATGAAAAGAAAAAAAAATGCGTGGAAAAATATTTATTTAGAGGAATAAACACTCAAAATTGATTTATTTCGTAAGCAATATGGAATGCAATGAATTGGTTTTAAATTACACTCGTGCATCAATCATCCATTAAAGAAAAATTGAAATTATAGAACTTAAAAAATATTCAATTAGTGAAAATTTTTATGACATATAAAAACGATTATTTCCTAATTATGTAACTCATATACTAATATTTATTTTATTGCTTAAGCAATCGATATCTTATGATTGAAAGTATATGAAACCTTAGTAAGCACTCTTCCTCTTCTTCTATCAAATGTCCAGAAATTTTCCGGATTACCTATATTCCGGAAGAGGACGAATAGAAAGAAATAGGAAGAAGTGGATGAATACATAATGAGTAATTTTACTAACTTCCTTAAATGTCCTGTTGCCGATTTTTGTGATGTCGCTTCAACTAAAGTGCTACCTCCACTCGAGCCTGACATCATCGAACGCCGATCATCAATCGATGACGAACCACCTGAACGAAGTGTCGACGACCGCATCCTATAATTATTCGACAAAAATAAATAAAAAAATTTATAAATACTTATGAAAATAAAAACATTAAAATTCGATGAATAGAAATTTATGAAGGAAATTAATGAAAAATAATAACACTCCTATCATCGATATAAAATATAGATGAGAAGAAAAATTTTCTCAATAATAAATTTGCATGTTTTATTTCAATTTTAAATCAGATTTTAAAATATACAAATGAAATAATTCGAAAATCGCAAACGATATGAGAAAAAAAAATCAATTTATATCTTTCAGAATCGAATGAGTCCATTGTAGTTTCGAAAAAAAAAACTCTCTTTCTGAATTTTCTAGCTAATAGGGAGAGATGGCGGATGGTGAGGAAAGGAAGGATGGGGGAAGCCAAGAGGGAGAGGAAGAGTTCGATGATGGATGAGATTGTGGTCTCCCTTCTTAATTATCGACCTTTCTATGTGAAGCAATCCATATTTAAGATGGACTTATAATGGCAAAACTACAAAATAGATCTTGAGGTTTAAGCTATTTGAGTGAAAAACTGCATCATATGAAGAGCGCAAACTCCGCATCACTACAGATTAAACTATAAAGTACAACTTCAAAGAGACTAAACTATAAACATCTTAGCTTTTTTATGCACCATGAATACTTCGATAGCAGTTAAAAGTAATTGTTAGTACAACTTCAAAGAAGCAGTTGGCGAGCACTATTTGCAGCCTGGATATTAGGCTTAGTCTTTTATTCGGTAACTATGTCAATTGGCATCAAACTTTTTTTGCAACCTGTTATTATCGTATTTAGTGCTCAAAATAATCGCTTAAAAAACCTTTCTAATGACAATCAGCTATCATTAAAACATGTGCGAAAACCTATGAACATTGGTACGATACGTGTATTTTTTTAAATTCAATTTATCGCTGTAATTTTTTATGAAATTATTACAACGAATTAACGAAACAATGCTCAAAATGCATAATTAAAAGAAAGCCTCCTCAATCAAACAAACATCTTTGATTAATAGTATAGACGATTCTAGAATAAGTTTACAAGCTTTAATAATAATAAAAAATTTTAATTGTAATAAGTTTTATTGTAAAGTTCCATAATTAAATAAGTTGACCGCTTTAACTTATCGAACTTATAAATATCCACATATATATCTATATTAACGTAGATTATACTCATAAATTATTGCCGTTGAACTGATCGTTTGTGAGTTGACGCCAGCTCATAGACAGACACAAACAAATATATGCACACAGACGTGACGTTGTCTTATTGCAATTTTTGCAATGCTTTTGTCAAAAAGTGCAATTAATTGCGAATTTTATCGCCTACAATCCATTAACTTTAAAGAAAAGGTGCACCCCTATGAGTTTTTACATTTCAGATGCAACGACGTTATAGTATACCCATCAAGGTGTACCCCTATGAATATAATTCCTAACACTTAAAGAAAATGTTCATTTCGTAGTGCTTTTCAACAGCTTTTTGCTAGCCACAGCATCGTTTACAAGTTCTGGAACTATGCCATCCAGATGACCCTAGACGTGGATGCTTACAGTATCTTCGAACGATCCTCTTCGAACTCCTGCGTCTAGAAGGTCAAAGGTCAAAGGTCACTCTTTATATGACATCACTTGTATTATCCCTTACGAAAAATAAAAAATAAAAATAGCTAACAAAAAAAAAAACACTCAACACATTTATAGCGCAAATAAAGAAGTCAACTATTCAAAAGCACATCCTCTAAGCCAAAAGAATATAAACACATCATCTACCTTGGACTATTGAGTACAAACACCGACATCATTGTTTGTTTACACAACTCATTATCATTGTTGTATTCAATGCATCTATAAATTCTTCTTTATTCTTACAACAATAGTAAATATCGATGTAATTACCTATAAAAAAAAATCAATTCCAAAAAGTAGGAAAACGCATCAGCTTTCTGTGTAAATAAAGCACGAAATGCGCTTTTTGTTATTCAATATGTCACATCAACTTGCTGTGTAAACATTCAGAAACAATATCAACCTGTTGCACGAACTTATTAAAAAAAAAAAACGATATTGAAGGTATTCGCATATATTTCAACGCAATCGATACGAAAATAAAAATTCCTAATCAAAAAAAAACTTTTTTTTTTTCAAAGATCATTTTATTTCCGATTATATTTAATGAATTTTAAAGTATATTTGCATAAGAAATTTTATAAAACAAGTGGAAAGACCAAATGAACAGATGGGAAAACGCGCCAGAAATACCGGCACGATGCGCGCTTTTGCAATTTCCTCATCTAATCAATTTCACAAGAAAACAAAAGAAAAAAAAAATTAAATAATATGACGGGTTCGCATTTCAAATATTCCAATCGTCCGCATAATTCCTTTATAAAAGATTCGTTTTAATGTCAAAAGATAGATATGCGATGAAAGAGACTGAGCAGCGCGAATTGTATCCAGTTTTCGACAACCTTTAAATGTCAACAATCAACTGGGCAATAGAAATTTAAGGTAAGGGATGATCGTTGAACGTAAATTGTATGCATCAAATTATGTGGATTGGACTTCAACGATTCGCCAAATGAAACCACCGAACAGGCAAACCGACAAACATACATACACAGAGATGACGCTGCCAATAATGCATCCCGCAAATGCAAATTAACAGAAGCGAATAACAATGAAATGATCAAGTGATGTAGTGCCTTAGAGGCATTATTGCAGGAATGCCACTAAATAGCATTATTTGGAACCAGTTAACAAGAAAGCAAGAAGGTCGATTTGTAACGCACTTCTAGTTTACTTCAACATCGAAAGGGGGGGGGGGTGGTATGAAGGATACGAGTGAGGATCCAGGTGAATTCAGGTTATCGGGAGTGGGAAATATTGGATACAACACCTATTGTGCAAAGAAATCGGCTTTTCGAATGGATTTCTGCACTTGCTTTCAGCTGATGGTCCACCTGTCGCAAAGTAACCCTCCTCCCCCCCTCCCCCACCCCCCTGGCTAAGGACACCCAATGCAACACAGCTTATATGCGGATAAATCGGCAGCGAAATGCCGCTATAACCGCCGAAGGCAATCAATGCGCTTCAAGCGCACTTGTTTGCAACTAAAATGTGCCAATTCCTGCACACACAACCCAACGTGAATCGATTTCCATAACATTAAAGGCGTGTAATCTTCGAATATTTATTTGCAACTTATGCTCTCCGGGCATTCCAAAGTTTTTTTTTTGGGGGGGGGGGGGGGAGGGGGGAGCGTATAATGCGTTTTAAAAAATGCTCGAAGAGCAATTTTCTTCCGATTCTCAAGAAAGCGGCAAAAAAATTGAGTATGGACTATTCACTTCTTGAAATTTGTAGTTCGATGTTCAATGAGCAAACAATAAAGCGTTGTTTTTTTTGATAAGTTTTTATATCATTCGGAATATTTTGATCGATAAGCATTTCATAAAGCTGAAGAGGGATATAAAATAGGAACTTATCAGCAATATTTGAATTATTTGGAAAAGTTGGCGGGGAAGGGGAGGGGGAATGTTTCTTTAGCCGTTAAATAAGGTAAAATTCTCCTTAAAAGTTTTGATGAGCGTATAATTTTATTATGCGCTCGGGTTAATTTTCTACTATTTTCGCTTTTTTGGTTCATTTGCATATAGACTCATTTGCATATATACGGCTATAGAGTCAAAAAAAAAGCTCGTCAAGAAGACTTCCTTATGAATAGAATACTCTAATGAAAATGCATGCAATAATTGAGAGCAAAAAAAAAAAAAAATTTCCTTTTAAATGAAAATTGAAAATCGGAGAGAAATTTTCTATTCTCTTTTTTTTTTCATAATAAACTTTTCACCAAATGAAAGGAATCTAAAGGAGAAAAATATTTTGAAATAAAGAGAAAGAAAAAAAAAACGATAAATAGGTAATTTCAGATTAAAAAAAAAAAAACGAGTCTAATTAACTATGCAATTATCGTGTGTGCAAACAAATCGTTAAGGAAATTTTTCTTAACGATATTTCAACAATTTTGCGAATATTTCAATGATATTTCATCCCAAAAATTATTGTCTTTAAAAATAGTTTGTTTTATTTTAAAAAAAAAGTGAAAAAATTTCATATTTTATTTACGAGAAAAATAACGATAAGGCTGTTGTTGATTTAAAAAAAAAACCTCCACAGAATTCTTAAATAATTGGCACAGAATCAAAAATTTTCTACACAAGCGTCAAATAATTGGCAAAGAATCAAATATTTTCCACATAAATGTCAAATATTTGGCAACAAATCAAAAATTTTCCATACAGATATCAAACATTTGGCAGAAAATCAAAAAATTTTCCACACAAATGTCAAATAGTTGGAAGAAAATAAAAAATGATATCGGAAATAATTCAACATTTTAGAGAGAGTCGACCCATCTATTTATACCAATAAACAATTAAAATTCCACTCAACGAACACACCACCCACATAGCACACCGTTGCAATAATGAACGTTAGATGTGTGCGAGTCATCCCTTAAATATGAATATAACGCTGCAATAGAATGCTATTTTTTAGTACGCAGCATTGCGTGTTGACCAGCCAACCAGCAACCAGCATTAATGCATCCGAATTTTATGTTACGCTCTTAGACGAGTAAACAATTGTGGGGGGTTTGCATGGCCTAGGACCAAGGGTTCATGTAGCCCAGGCCCATAGGTTTATTTGACTCGAGGTTTGCGATCCTCCATCCCCGATCATTGACGAATAGCAATGCGCTCACAATTAATATTTCAAGGTGGCATGTTTTGATCACTCTTCTAGTGCTTGAACACCAATACGCCATCTGAGTGGAATAAATCTCGCCGTTAGAAATTGAAATAAATAAGAAAAAAAAAAGAAATGAGAAGGCGGTAATAAATAATAATTAATCCACATATAATTGAATTTAAATAACAAATAATTTTTTATGATCGAAAAATTTGCATTTATTTTTATATAATATTTCGATTAGTTAATTTTAAAACTGCTTCTTTTATTGAAGAAAAAAAATATTACATGAAAAAACAAATGCATAAAAAGTTGCATTTTTAATGAAAGAATAGGTGAGATGATCTGAAGTTTAAGAAAAGAAAAAAAAAACTTCTTTTCCGGTCAAACCAATAAAAAAAGGAGCTTTTGATTCCAGGATATTCCAGGATGAAAGCATCCCTCTTTTTCCCCCTCCCTCATAGCCTTCCCTTCTTTTTCAGTATATGATTACGCAGAACTATTCAAAAGTAATAAGAAGGATAGAGTTTTTACTGAGAAAGTTTCGACTTTTGTGAGCAACCACATCAACGAAATCATTAAACAATCAAAGAACTGAGAAGTGACCCCGCGTGGGAGTCGTTAAACAAAGAAACATATCTGCTAAAACACAAAGAGCTTTTTTTTCTTCATCTACCATCTTTCAGTGTCTAAAGAATCTTCAACGAAAAAATTTTTTCAATGTTGCCAACAAAAATGCACATGGATAATTTCCAAGAACAGAACGCAATGCAATGCAATGCAATGCAACGCAATGCAATGCATGCAATGGAAAATCCATTCAAGGTAATTTTAAATATAAATAAATATATATATATAAATATATATATAAATATATATATATATATATATATATATATATATATATATATATATATATATATATATATATATATATATATATATATATATATATATATATATATATATATATAAAACCTTGTATAGATGAGTAATAGCGGCGTTACCTTCGCTTGTAGTTCGTCATTGCAACACGATCCATTCGTTTCGGAGTATTCAAATGAGGTGATGCACTGCAATTATTTAAATTTTTTAAATCAAATATCAGCTGTGATAAGATAACAAATCTACACATGAAAACTATCAGAAATAAATGAGACTCACTGATGTGACGTTTCGGTACCTAGGACGCATCTTCATAATGCAAATCAACTTATTAACGGACATATATGAAATCGCATTACCAACGTCGACTTGACTGTTCAAATACATTACGTTACTTATGCTACGGATATTTGCGCCACGAGGTTTTACTTTTAGCAACTTGAGTTAGAACTGCGGAGGGGCGGGGATGTAATTGATTTCTGCATTACTAAACAAGGAAATATTGTACGGATTTGAGCAAAGCGATGTATATATATCAAAATAAAGTCATCGTGGCGCAAAGGTCCGTAGAATTAACCGTAGAGTAACTTGTGAAGCACACAGATTTGACGTGTATAACTTTTGCGGTACGCTGTTTGAAACTACCGAACAAATAGACAGACAGACACAGACAAACACAAACATTCACCTTCGCAACAGTTAATTAGGGCTCCAAAATTAATTCACTTCTTCATCTTTCAAATCGTGATTTTCTCGTTTCGACCTTTATACTATTACTGCTATTTCATACTCAGTAATATCTATTGGCTCGGAATTTTTTATTGGTTTCCGAAAGTTTTACTCATTGTTACATAACTCTTCTTAGTATTTCTCCCTTTTCAAAGTGCTGATATAAACAAACAAATAAACAAATAAATAAATAAATAAATAGGCAAACAAATAAATAAACAAAGATGAATTCGTTCAATGCGTTTTTTCCCATCTAATTTCATCACTTAATGGCACTATAACTACTAATTTTGATGCACACTTATTTTTTAAATTTCAAGAGAATCATACAATCAATGCGCATTATGCAATCAATAGCACTGCAACAATCTTGTGTAAATATTTCACGATTGAATGGATTCAACGAACGCATCATTTGCGGCTATTTAACCAACGATGTGCATCAGAATGACAACTGCTATGAAGCATCACAAATATCGTATAACCTCAATTATAAGCCCCCTACAGTTTTTTCAAGAGGAAATGGAAAGGGTATCTAAGGGTTAATCTGCTGCTTTTTTCTTCAAACATTGCACTTCCATCGAAGAAGAACCTCATAGTTTCCTATGATTTTCGCTCTTTCAATAAAAGAATTTTTTCGATCTTTTTGCTATTGTAATTTTCGCCAAAGACCAAGTTTGAATATGCAAATTCTGCCAAATCATTTTTATTCAGGGCCAAATTTGAATATGCAAATTTTGCCGGATCGTTTAATTTGCATGTTCTATCGTGATTCATCATTCAACCATTCAAAAATACTAAAATATAGGATTGACTTTACAATTCGTTATATTTCATTATTCAAAATTTCTTTTAATTAAATCGAAATTGTTCACAATGTTCATCAATTTTCTCTCCAATTCAAATCACAATTAAAATATATTTGTTCAACAATTTGCAAAAAAAAAAGTGCTAAAAAAGATAAAATTCTTAAAATTTGCATTTCATTTTCACCATAATGCATTATTTACTCATTTTGTCGATTGTCCGGGTGGTCGACATCATTTTTTTTTTATAGCAATGATTATTAAAGGTATGAGTTTAATTGATGCTCTATAATTTGCTACCGGATGTAATAGTAACTATTGTTAAGGTTTAATTGATTGCTGTCCGAAAATTTTACATTGTTTTTGTTTGCGCTATCACTGCAATAAAAAAAAAAAACGTTATCTTATCAAATAAAAATACGCTCATTTGCATATTCAACGTTCGTACGTCTACGTGTGTACTTCAAAATGTGATGATTTCTGAGTAGTCGATAAGCTAAATTTCAATTGGACTAAGCTATTAAAGATGAAAGAAAGCTATATGGGCGATTATTGGACTAGCATTTTATAAATTATGCAAGTTTCTTTGCTAACGCTCGATATGCAAATGAAGTGTAAAGAGGAGTGGTGGCAGCAAGATGGAAGAGGTAGAGGTGGGGTGGGGGGGGGAGAGGGGGAGGGGCGGGGGGGGGGGGAAGAAATCCGACCGTGAAGATGCCCCATTACTGTCAATTTATTAGAAACAGCGCTGAAGATAGATAGAGAAAAATAAATGAATTGTGCTCAAAACACTTTCGACGAGCAATGCGCTAATTAATTTGTACTAATTGCTCGATTAAAGGCCTTGAATTGTATTCTTTAGGTCACACCTGTTTTACCTTTATTTTAAATTTAGGAATGGGGACCGTTTATTGTGGAAATTTATATTTCGTAAAATTTTTTTCTTGAATAAAATCATAACATTATAAATTTTATTCAGCTCGAAAAAAATTCTCATAAATTCCTCAGCACATTTATTAAATGTGGCACTCATTCAATTTTAGGAATATCGGATATTAGTACCATTTGCATTGGATGAATATCGTAAAGGACAATCATATGCTGTTTCTGAGATCAGCAAAAATGAAACTGGTGGAGGTGAAGGAGTTGAGGTAAATGACCATTATCTATGAAATATTGGCTTTTTCGGGAATGCTTCTACATTTATCGTAGATAATTATAGGCGTTCATATTTATCTCTAGCGTATTTCCACAGCGCATGATTCATTAAATCCTTAAGTGTAAAGAGTAGTGAAAATTCGCGCAATTGATAAATGACCACAGATAGTTGATTGTCCACTCTGTCCGCCGAAGCACTAAGTTCAAATCATAACAAATACCATCATAGTCGATGAAATCAAATATAGTGACCATTTGAAATTTTTTTCGGTTTATTCTTGACCCGAATAACAATATAGAGTTAGTGACCATCGGAATATAAATACAATAAGGATTATTGTCACTATTATTGTAAATCTTGAAAATGCACATTCTTCAAATATACTTCATCGAACAAAAACACTATTGAAGTAAGAGCCGAATTTAGATGGGGAAATAAGTTATAAGTAAATAGGTTAAAAAGTTTGTTGAAACCAATTTGTCGGCTATTCATTTATAACCAAAGTGAAGGGGGAATGAAGGGAGGGGGGAAGGAGGAATAGAAGGGAACGAGGGAATCAAATAAAAATTCACAAATATAAATCGATATTAAATGCAGAGTAAGTCTGTAAAAATAAAAAATAAAAAAATCCGATGTTTTCTAAAGGTGCTGAAAGAAGAAGAATTCAAAAGCGCAAAAATTCGACCAAGTGAAATACTACATGGTATCTATACACTAAAATTATATCGGATTAAATCGAAATCATCGTGGATCGTAAGGAAGAAAATACTTCCGGATGATGCATTCGTTCTACGTGAAGAATGTTGGAATGCATATCCATATTGTAAGACTATCCTTACGGTTTGTCGAGATTTCGATCATCATTTCAGCAGGAAATATCCTCATAATTCAAAAACTTTCGAGAATTCCGACTAAAATGGAAATTAAAGCGAAAATTTTCAAGAAGAAAAAAAAAAACGAAAACAATTCTAAAATGAAAAAAAAAAATCTTTTTTTAATTTTTAAAAAAAAAAGCCGTTCTTTCAAATCAATTGTTCGATAAATTCTGCAGAGAAACATGAAGTGGTGACATTTTAGACGATATGAACTATATTTACCTATTGATAATACCTTTCTCTTGCATCTTATCTTTATGCGATCACCTATTGCTTTCAACTACAATAAATTACCGATAAATTGCAGAAAATGTAACAAAAGATTCAAAAGACAATTGTGGTTGCAGAAGTAGAGATAGACGAGAGAGATTACAGCACACATTACAGCACCAAACAAATTAAAATTGAAAAATATGCGAAAATTGCGGTCAACGTTTAATTCGGCTTAGACAATACCTCTTATTAAAGTCATCGAGTAGAAATTCAATGCAAAGAAGTAGGCGATCAAAATCGCTATGAAAAATATGATATATTCATAAATGAAGTAGCCATCAATATACAAGCATAAAGTGCTTTTCAATTAAGACATGTTTTTTACTTCTACTGAATAAAAGTTTAGTAATATTTTGATGGGAAATTCATTTCTCTCTCTTTCAAAAAAAAAAAATGCAAATCCAGAACTCATATGCAAATTTATAAGTGAAAAATAAACTTGAAGAAAAAAAAATGGAAATTTAATAGCTGCGAAAATTGAATTATACTCAAATACTCAATAAGACTTTCTCTGCGCAATAAAAATGTGGTTAAGTCATTTGAGCAGTAATAGTATGGGTTAATTTTTAGGTAATTTATAGTTTAATTGCTATCGTTAAATAATAAGAATTACTGCAGTTTTTTTTTGAAAAAAAAAAAACGTTTCAAAATAATGAATAATAAATATACGTTGAATAATAATGTAAAATAAAACAAAATAATACAGAAAAAAAAAACGAATAAACAAAAAAACATAAAAAACGAATAAAAAATGATGGAAAAAAAATTTTACAATTTCAGAATCCCCATTATATGGGAGCTAAATTTTATATAATTATTGAATCGATGCATGGCATATTGAAGACGATGGAAAAACAGAAAATTTTAGCGCTTTAGCTTATGATTATTTATGATATAAACCATCTATGATTTCATCTATGCTAGACGATTTGTTTGCATGAATGTCATAAAAACGGTTATTGTTTGGTTTGAGAAATACCTGTTCGTGGTATTGAAGATGGCGAGTATGATAGCGTCTTGATTTCATCAGGAATTCTAAACTGTTTGGTTCGATCATTGAATTCATTAGAGTGATATTATAATAGGGGAAAGGGGAGAAATGTGGAGGCAGGAGGAATGGGAGGGATTAAGGGAGGGAGGGAGGAGGGAGGGAGGGAGGGAGGGAGGGAGGGAGGGGGAGGGAGGGAGGGAGGGAGAGGAACAGAATGTCTCATAGCCCACTATTGCAAATATTCTTCTATAAAACTTACAACCTCAGTATGGTCTCTAAAAATTTTCGAATGTATAAAAAATTTTCAGGAAATTATCTCGTTTTATAATTCAATTAGGATTTATTACATTAGATATAGATAAAGATTGCACTTCGATATATTCAATTCTCCAAAAATTATTAATAAATAAAGGCGAATAATTTTATGCAAATATATTTATAGATTAAAATTCGATTGATGTGAAATATTAATGCTAAACTAAAATCTACATAATAAATATTTTTAGGCGCTAAATTTGAATAAAAATATGCTAAAGAAACGAGAAATAACTCTCTTAAATATCTACGACGAGAAATATCTCAAAAACAGTGTATGTTAATTTTCGTTCAACTTCCACTTACTTCTAACTTAATTGTATTGTTTTGAAGAAAAAAAAAAGAGCTCAATGCAATATGTTAAATATGATATAAATAAGTGTTTATCGATTAAACAAAACGCATAATTATCTCAATTAATCTAAATAATTTACTACGAAGGAATAGACAGAAGTGAGCATTCCGGCTAGTAAGCTTTCCTGAAGTGAGTATTCCGGCTAGCAAGCGCTTTCCTGATTATTGATTCTCTCTTTGCAATCAAAATGTTCATTCTCTGCTAACACAAAATAGAAGAGTTGTTGCCATTTCGGAAGCGAAGAATAATAAAAACAAAGGATTATCCTATTGGCTCAACTGGCTATCGGAAATCCTTGCGATATCCGGTTCCAAGTACCATAAACATTCAAAAGACATTTGAAGTACGCAAATTCACATTCTTCTCAAGAAAGAGTTTGTGAATCAAGAGGCTCTGCTTTGGGAGATGGGGATGGGTCTGAGTTTCCATTTTGCACGTACACCTCCTCGTTTTCTGGATAATGCAGTATCCATGAAATACCCGGAAGGCTTCAGTCATAATATAAATTTATTTTACACGAAACTAAATTATTTCCGTAAAGAAAAATCGCCATATGGAAAGTTTATTCCAAGTACATTTTATGAATGAAATATATTCTTCGTTTTTTTTAAACCAATTTCTCCGAACACGCAATTGAAGACAGTAAGTCATAGACATCGACCTATTCAGTCTCTACTATAATTAGTCATACATCCATTTCCATCATTAAATCTATTAAATTATTACTGCTGTTTTAGATTAGCCGTAATATCATCGGGGATAATGTGTGAAATTTCAGGATATAACGCCTGAAACCGATCCACGTATATTTCATTCAAAATTAACCGGACGTGGACCGCTTAATGAAGATTGGGTGAAGACAACTGAATCAGTTATGTGTTGTTATAAGGTTTTGGAAACTGCTTAATGCTATTCCTTTCCCATACTGAACTTTTTCAGCAATGTTGAAATTCTTCATAACTATAGAGTTCCAAAATCATTGTATTCTCGAAAATTTCATAGTGATCGTGATGTAGTTTAAAGGCTTCCCGTTGTCTTATAGCCAAATTTCCTGAAAAGGAAATATCTACTCATAGACAATTTATTGCTGTTTGAATTAATGATTGATGGCGTTAATTTTTACCTCTAGCGTCTAAGTGAATTTAATTATATTAGTATTTTATCACTAAGTTTGTTACTTTTAGTTAGTAAAACTATCAATAAATTTGATACCTATTGAGGTTGTTCAAGTTCTATTTAAATGGAAAGGAATTCAAGGAACAATCGAGAAACTCACTCATATGCAATATCCACGATTATTTACTAAATTCCACAGGTAAAGATGAATTTTTTTCTTCATCGCCTTAGTGGATTTTACCTAACAATTTCAATTTACCTAATAAGGAGATTTTTTCTAGTTGTCATTGGGTTTTTTTTTTTGCGAATTGCCATTCGATAGTTCTATTGTCAACGATTGCGATGAAGTACATGACAATACGAGCAATAACGCATAAATTAAAGTGATCAAGTGACAGAGAGACTGAACACAGAGTTTCTAACACGCAACTACTGCATCGTAACAATTATTTGAGGATTAAAGTATACTGTACACATCGTAAAAAGCCCCCTAGTATACTGTATTCTACTGCGCTCTATTGCACTCCGATTTCTCTAAAAAGTAAGCTGATTTGTAATATGTTACACTATATGCCAATAATTATGCATATATAGAGTGGATAGTGGTCACAACTCAACAACCGTGCATATATCTCATAACAGTCACATCGTGACCACTGTCCACTACATACAATTGTGATAGTATAATAGTATAGTGACCATTAGAGAACTCTGAAAATTGATGAAAGCATTGTGCATTTGCTGTAATGGCGATTTTAGTATATAATATAGAAATTAAACGGTTTAACTGAGGAACATTTTTTGAGGGAAACTTTTTGTTGGATTGATCGGTGGTATGATCTAACATTCGATGAATTGAAACAAATCGATGAGCTTACGATTAAGCAATTAAAGAAACAACTCAACGATCCAAATAAGAGGGGAACTTTCGCCGATGATGATACTGATGCGCTTACTCGAAAAAACTCATTGACAGTATAAATTCAGCAAATTCAATCATTAACAGGTATTTAACTCTTTACCTACCAACTTAATAGTAGTTATGACAAGTGTAAGAACGATGGAAAAAGCTTTAAATGCATTTGCTCAAAAATAAAAGAATAAAACTATTAAAAAATTGATTAGATTTCCGATTACAAATAAAAAAAATCGAATAGATCAATCTAAAAATGTTATAATTGCTAGCGTAAGCAATGAATTCATTTCACCTCAGCAAAAATTGCACGCTTGAAATCGTGTTATGCAAATATTCATAAAAATAAAAATTCCCATAAATAATATATATTCGTTTTCAATATTTATTGATTAAAATTTCGATGAGTAAATAAATTGGAAATAAATAAATAAAATATATTTGTAATTTCTTTATTTGTAATTTGTAATAAACATATTGAAGTAATTTGTAATCTTTGCTTATAATATTCTAATGTCCTATCTACTAGATAGGCGTTCAAGATAACAAACGTATAGCGATTATCATATTTGAAGCTGAGTAACCATTTAATTTCAGTCCTATCAAAAGTCAACTAACAACACAACAAGCTTCATCATATCGAATTCATCACTGCTATTGCTATAGCAGTGAACTCTTACTGTTATACTACATAACTGCTAAATGGCATTGTGCACTGTCTTTTATGCTATTACATACACAATTTCAGCTTACTTGTATGATATTTGACCATTACTTCCACGCTGCATTACATCACCTTCTTCTTATGCAATTCGGCTGTTCACTACCTCTCATGCCTATAGTTCAACCCTTATGTATTTTTCCATTGCATTGAATTATATTCATATGAATAAAAACTATTGAAAGTATTATGCTTTTTTTTCTTGCTAGAAATAACAAATGCGCCTTACAATTTCATCAGCAATTTTTTTTTTTGGGGGGGGGGGGGTGGCGGAGGTGGAGGGAGTGAAAATTGCAAAGGGTTCTGATCAAAAAGTTTCGACCACGAGATTTCGATCGACAATTCAATGATTTTTTTCTTCGAAGAAGCAAAAAATATAACTAAACTCAACTATCATTCAATATAAAATCTTCAAAACGATGTAAATGCTTTTAGGCTATTAAAGCCGACAAACATCACTCGTTTTTTCGTTATTTATTCTCGATGAAATAGTTGGAAGAGAGGAAGGCGCCGGTTCCGACTTTATATTTGTTGCAACATCAAATAAAGAATCAAGCACTTTGGGAGGCAGATATTAATGATATGACACGAAATTCGATTATTTTACAAATCATTTTGCTCAGCATGATATGTGTTTTATCAATTACTCCCACCCTGAGGAGCCAAGTTGACGTGAAATTACTCCTTAAATATCGTCCAATTAGAAATTTTTAAAATGAGTTTTAAGTTGTGTTTGGCAAATTTGTTATTACTCTATGTGACTGTCCTGGGGCATCGGCGCTAATCTGCAACTGGTACGGCGATAGGCACTGATTCCTAATTTGCTTATCTGCCAACGAAGACAAAACGTCGAGGAGAACGAACGGATCAAGGGAAGCTGGGAAGATGAACGGGGGGGGGGGGGGGGGGAAGAGGAAGGAGAGGAAATTGAAAGATACTCCATTAATTCCCATAACTAAAAGAAGATTTCGCTGCCAATGGTAGAAAACAGCGAAATTTACGCAAATTCCATCGATTATGCAATGCAGAAAGTTTTGAAAAATGGATTGAAATTTGCCCAAATTTATACACATCGGCATTTATCTTTACATATTTATCACCTTTACACACATATGGGTATTTATATATATTTTTCTATATTTACACTTAGTAGTTTGCAGTGTTCTAGCATAAATAACCGAAGCTTCCTCAAGAGGCTTTCAAGTTGAATGTTCTTTTCATAAAGAGCGATAGATTCTGTTAATTAAGTTTTTTTTTCCCAGTGCAATTCCCAATACTAGTTTGAGGCATTTCAGCGCCGACCGCAATATAGACATCCTATGGCTCATTGGGACCTTGTATGATGCATAGACAAGATTGAAATAGTTGAAATATTCAACGAAGAGAAGCTCATCCTCAAATTCGGTACCATAGAAGCTCCGCACATAGGTGACCATCAGTTTTTTTTCTTCGTCTACCAATAGCTGAAGCTATTTCTTTATTTATTTGCTTATTTATTCGTTCATTCAATGATCTATGCAGACGAAGCATACGCACAAGTATATTCTAACATTATAGAAAAGAATAAAAGATTCAACAAAAAAAAAGAGACATGGGTGTACGCTGGACAATTAATTTAAAGAATGTGCAAAAAAAGTTCAGGCGAAAAACAAAAAAAAAAACCAAATGAGCGGAAAGACCATCACAATTACAAGAGGTATATAAAACGTCACATTCATAGGTACGACGTAGATTAAAAAGATTTCGCATCCTATAGCGATATTTCCTTCTATAATATTTTCAAGGAAAATATTTTATGAGGATATGAAGTTGTATCGAAATACATTCAAAAGAGTATTTGTGGTGCAAATTTTCGTGGTTACTTAAAATGCACTTCAATGTCGTTCAAATTCGACAGCTGTATCGAAGAATGTACAAAGCAAAATCGCGGAAAAAAAAAGGAAGCAAGCATGCATCATATTTAAAGAAAGGATCAAGAGGAATTAAAATCTGCTAAAAATGAATGATTTCAAGTTGAGTACTTCCGGCATAGAATTATAATCGGGCTGATAAAAATTAAGGTGGTCAATAGTGAAAATTATGCAAATAAAGCTCTCAGGCATCCCAAATAGTGCAGCATCAGAAATGCGGTAACGGTGACCACATGACCACATGAAGGTGCGATGACCACATGAAGGTGCGGTGACCACATGAAAGTGTGGTATTCAAGAGCAGATCGATAGCATGAGTTAAAAATTTTACACTAATATTCGAGATATCTATATTTCGAGGCATCTGGATCAGAATTTTCATTTCTGGATGATTCTCTTCACAACAGAAGAATTTCAACATCCGAGAAAATTCAAAATCATTCACACCACAAAGATCGCATATGCAAAGAAAATAGTTTGACTATAAAATTTAACGATGCATGTCAATATGCATAAAACGGCATTCATCATAGGAAATATTATATTACTATTATTTCGGTCAGTTTTTTCAACGATTTTTTTTACAACAAATCGAAATCTTCAGCCAAAAATTTTTTGATATTCGATAAACTTCATGAGTGTCGGCAAATATTCTGCTACTACTCTGTATAATATATGAAATTTATATCTGCGGCTTTAAATAATTGAGCCCAACGCGTATACCACAAAAAATCTAATACGATATGGTGCCGTAATAGCTAATGCTTAGTGGAATGTTTGTCGATTATACAGAAATTTCCTAATTCATTTCAGCAGATCGCCAATAATCTCCATATCTTTTCGACTTTAGCAGTAATTTTTCCATAGTAAACAACATCAATTGCTTCTATATAATGCAATATGTAACTTAACTTCCATATCGAATATCATAACCCAAATATGAAATTAACTGAGAGAATATAGATATGATAGAAAAATATCAAAATTGATGAATTAGACTGTTCCATGTGAAGTGGTCTAATAATGCATCTCTAGTGATTATCTCAAATATCTTTGCTAAAAAAAAGAGGACGTGAAATTGACACAACTGACCGATGGATAGTAGATTTCATAGAAGTGACCAGTTGTTTGTGAAGTAACGATAGGTCAAGAGCATGTTTTCACTGCTAAAAGCGGCACAGATACTATGTCGGAAGATGATACTCAATACAAATGAGACTGTTTATGCTATTCGATTAATCAGTACCGAAGGAATATTTTTTAGATTCAAACAACAGCATTATTCATACCTATAAAACGGAAATATCTCTTACACTGAACAAAAAAAAACTCCGAGAAAACACCGTTATCTTTGAAGAGAACTCTTGAAAATAAGCCTTTGTAAGAGCGATATTTTTGTAGGTCTTCCATAAATAGGTCAACCTCGCCTTCCTTATTCAGGATGTCTATTGTATAAAAACTCCTCAATTTTTTGCTCACATACTTACATAATACCTTCGCATTTCTTTCACACACAATGTACTTCTGCCAATTTCTAGTAAACTTCATGCACTACATGTAATAACACTCAGAACACTTTTTGAAAACCTTTCAACCGTCAGGCTCTTACACCAATCAAGGCATATGAAGTGATCCTTGGCCATCAATCATCACTGAACATCTTGTTATTGCTGCTTATTATTTTTAATTTTTAATTGCTTATTCATTGGTAAACGGATTCATACTATACGTTCAGGTATTTCATCAACAAAGAAAAAGCATTAATTCACTCAAATGTTTTATATCTAGCCAAATCCATTCCATCCGATCGCTGAAATTTTTCAATGGATTTTTCGATTTTAAAAGCGATATTATTAGCAATAGTCACTAGCAAAGTAGACTGCATTTAAGTCGTTTATCCAAAAAAAGTGCATCAATAATTTTGCTCTTACAAGTAAACTACTAATAACTTTAACAAGGCGATTATTCAAAAGAAATCTATTGAGCAAATTGTAAACGGCCACACTCAAATTGTCCGCATTAGAAAGATCGATGTTTTAAACCGCCAACAACTATGGCTGCGTTGTTTATTACACAGAACTCGAAAATTTTAGCCAATACTACAATTGAGTGAAGCTTTAAAACGGATGTTCAATGTTGAAGAAATTCTTCAACTCGCTCAAATGACATTAGAATGAAGTGCTCCCAAAGGAGAAGCTAAAAGTGTTACAACAAAATAGTGCAAATTGAGTGATACAGCATTCACTAAAGGCGGCTTCATAACTAAAGAAAACCCTACAGGTAGAGCCACTATATAAATATAAATGAATAAACGAATAAATAATATATATATATATATATATATATATATATATATATATATATATATATATATATATATATATATATATATATATATATATATATATATATATATATATATATATATATATATATATATATATATATATATATATATATATATATATATATATATATATATATATATATATATATTGATATGTGATGCGTAAATGAAAAAGCGCGCCCGTGTTGAACGTGATGGTAGCGTAAACGCTATTTATTATTGAACATCAATCACTGTTGTGAAAACATAGAGAATTGCGATTCTTTTCGAAACAATGGAATGTATTTTTAATAGATTTCTGCTCACCCGCCTAAACTTTTCTGCATTTATTTATTTATTTATTTATTTATTTATTTGTTTATCTAATAATTTATTTATGTACTCATATATACTAGCATTTATTTATTTATTTCAGCTGTGTTTACAATTTCATGAACCGGTCGGGTACATCGGAGTGATGTTTTCATAGAGCATCATTCGGTCAGTAAAGTAGGAAGAAAAACAACTTATACGTTTAAAACATAATGTAAGTGCACACATCACCGGTAGTACCTGTACCTGTCATTTTGCATCGGCATATTTTCTAAATTCCAGCACTATCATGAGCGTATTTTCTTACTTCACTACTCAAATATATAGAAATATCAAATGCGACTATGCACTGCACTTTTCTCGGCAACGTTTACTAAAAGTGAAAGGAAATAATCAATTGTTTCATTCATCTGGTCAAGCCACTCTTGGGTGACTTGCCACCTGTTCGTTCATCGATCGCAGATCTGCCTCATCTCTATACTAATAAACAATCTGGGTATTTTCTAAGATACGAACTAAGCAGGCATTCATCGAGTTGCCCATTGTTTTTGACTAAGTCGCCCGATACTGAACAATTTTGAAAGAAATTGCAAGCAAAATATTTTTCGAAATATATTTTCGTTATTCATTATTTCTATTCTATTTATTCTTTAATTTCATCCACTCTATCCTATATATGGAGGATATTGGATGAAAACTTGCGAAAATGCAACGCTAAATGTGGATTTTGCGCTTTCATAACGATGAATTTGTAGAGGAATTATCGGCGAAAAGCGAAGGCGACGCTTTCGAAATGAAACAAAAGAAAATTGTAAGATGAGATCAGAATAATGAGCGTTGTTGTATTTCGAGATGCATTAATATTGAGGGATCGTGTTTTAGCAAAAATACGTATCTGTTTAAATAGAACTTCAGGATTTTTTTTTTTTTTTTAGTGTGTTTCTATTCAAGAAATCATTAGCATTTTTTAAAATATACTTAAACAATAAAACAGATAAAATAAATATGCAATCTAGACGAATATTTGAATAATATTCGAATACTTAAATAATAATTAATATTCGTAATTCAAAAGAAAGTAAAGAAATTATGGCACAAATTATAGTGTAGAATTGTGACATTCTTTATGCAGATATTTAGAAGAATTGCTGATGACTTATAAGCCTTATCAAAGCGAGATTATATTCAAGTATGATATCGCAATTGAAAAGTAAAAGTATTGAAGTACAAATTTCCAGTACCAAATCGAGTATTTAAGTACAACCAACTTTCGTAAACGAAAACATCAACTCGTGATTGCCTATAATCGACGAAATGTAATATTTCAAATGTTCGTTAAGCATAATGTTCACAATAGACTTTTCCTATTATAATGGAATTATTAAAGAAGATAAGAAATAATATTATCAAGGTTAAATATAGAGCTGCAATAGTTTATTTTATCCTAGAAATATCTAAATTCTCCACAGTTATTAATCTCAAATAAATAAAATTTAAATTCATAACAAATTTCTGGCAATAATTTAGCAAAAAAAAAAAAAAAAGAATTGAGATGAAAATGAATGGAGATTCAATAAGTGTCGAAGATGATGAATTCCACCAAAGAAAGTTCAATGTTTGATCAATGAGAAATTTGTGCCGTTGATTTTCCATCATTTCTCTTCTTCTTGAGAAATAAAAACTCGTTTTTTTTTTAAACAAAATTAGCGCAATGCTATTATAATTTAAAGTTGCGCCTCTTTGATAGAATTATTTTTCTTTTTATGCATCATTTTTATGAGTTTTCTTTTGTGGAAATTTTTTCGCCAATCGAGTGGAAATATATTTGAAAATGATAATAGTTTTTCTTGAAGAAAAAATTTCTGAAATAATATGCAAATTTTTAAAATTTGATTTGCAAAAACGCATCATATTGTATATCAGCTGGTGTCGGTCTTCTTAATAATTTGAGCTTTGCAAATATTGAAGACAGAGGAATAAATTTTGATAGGTGAAATGCATTTAAAAAAAAAGTTCATCATCCTATTTCATACTGATCGATCAATTTCGACAGCAACAAGAGAAAGTTTAGAATCTCGAAGGAATTCTATGCACAATTTAAGGTCGATAAGATAATAAATAGATTTTCTTTTAAATGGAATATTCATGAGAGTAGTTTCCGGAAATTTCCGGAAAATCTTATCATTTCAAGTAGGAAAACGCTATTTTTGCATCTTTTCAATCGATAATTTCCGGAAATTGTCATCAGGTGAACAATACATAAAAGTACATATCGTACTAGTCCATCGAGCATATTTCGTCTATTGATTTATTGATTTTCCCAGATGTTCTTAGCAAGCAACATATTTGAAAGGTGTATGAAAAACGCCTAAAAGATTTTATGTGTTGAATAAATCAATAATCAATTATTACACTTAAATTAATATTAATTTATTGATTAATATTTCATATAATCGCTGTTTATTCTATGTTTTTCTTTTCAATGCTTTTCTTAGTGTAATTTCTTTTCTTGTTTATCAGTTTGAGGTCGATTCATTTCTTATCTCTCTTATCATAAAGTTCAACGCTGCTATCAAACTGATAATAATAACTTATCATAGTTAAGATTAATGATGTTGATAAAATAAAAATTCGCAACAATATTACTATTGAGTACATATTAAGAGAACATTCGACATGGAAAAAAATAAATTCGATAAATTTAGCAAACAAAGAAAAAAAGGGATGAAAGCATTCAGTCAAAATTGACTAAATCAATAATTACTTCACAGTTTCAATGAATTCCACAAATGCAACTAGTATAGATTTATATAGTAATTGAAATATAATTAAACTAAGACGACCGCTTTAAAGTACTCGAAATTCTGCAATTATAATCAAGAATTTAGTAAAATTCACGAGGGAAATTCACCAAATGAAATCGATCAAAAGAAGGTCGATACACTAGCATAAAGAAGATAAAGCAACAAAGCCGCTCTATACAGACATGAACAACGAATGGTAAATAGAAAGCAAAAGCGGTGTTAGGATGATGAGCATCCAACAAGCAGCCGTTCAGTACACATTGATTGACGTTGCACTTAGTAAGTGTGTTGTTGCAATAAACGGTAAGCACCCCCCTCCCCTCTTTCTCCCTCTCCCCTAACAAAAATTCCCCAACAATTATTTTTATTCAAAGAATTATTCTATTTTATTGATGCTTAATTTATTGCTCGAAAATTAATAAACTTGAAAGTTGATAGATGCAGAAAAATGCGACAAGTGGAAAAATGTGCTAGGAAAAGGTGGCACGATATGTGTTTCTGCATTATTTTCTCTTTAAAAACCACTTTCATTTATTAGCAAGAAGAAATGCACTAAAAAAAAAAAAATAAAACCCGCTTTCTAAGCATCTCTTTTTTTTTGTAGCGGTTTTTTAAAGAACAATAATCATTATATATACGAAATTTTTTTCAATCCATAAATGTTCGAAAAATTTTTTTCAATGTTAACCGACCACTATGAAAGGTGATGAAGGAAATTCTGTGTAGCGCATTATAGCATCAAAATTTTCACCTTCACACCTATGATGCCCAAGTTGAAATAATTGAGTGAGCAGACAGAGCGAGATGCACCGTGAGATATTTACATCGATATGCATACGTTCACACATGTAACACCTATAGAGAGGTATACGCACATACACACGTAAACGTTCACATACACATACATACCCACATATATATGTACGCATTATTTATTCATATACGTTCATATACATACATGCATAATGACGTTGCTAAAATATCTCATTTGCAACAATTTATAAAAATTTGATATACAGATTGCTTTCAATGCGAAAAAAAAAGAAGCCGGAAGCGAAAATCCTCTTAGAGAGTTGCTCTACACGATATCGATAAAATATAATCTCAATTACGTTATGCTGCTTTGTAATTATTCTCACATTCTCGAAGTGCATAGTGAATATTTTAAACACTCATAAATATCATAGTCCAATGTTGTCAGTAATTGATTGTAATTTTCTTTAAATAATGGTTGTTTGCAATAGTGCTGCAAAAATTTATCGATTTGTTTCTTCGATAAATGGAACGCATATCGGCTAAATTCCAGAAAAAAAAAGCGGATGAGAGTGAATTATACAGGAGATGATGTCAAGCTTTCATCTCCGAATAGATACACGAACAGACATATGCATAATGACAGTCCCCGACCATGAATGCAATATGAGGACGAGAACAAATAGAAAAACAGGACAGAAGAGCTGTCACATATGCGCTCTTTACAGTGCTTACCACACAAACCAATTTCATAAATGGTGGACAAAATGGCAATATTTGAAATATACCTTCATCTTACGCTGAACCAGCATCAGATATCAAAAAATGGTTTGATGGTGCACTAACGATAACTCAGTGCTAGACCGACCATGCAGTAAATGGAATGTCTCGGGTTCGATGCTCGGTACAAGCAAACGCGATGTTATATTTCACCTAAGCACAAATTTCACGTAACAATTCATCACTAACTAGAGCTAATGAAATGAAAAGATCGATAAGAGCAAAACACCACACATAATTTTGGCATCTTTAAATGTGTCCATAATACTTCCAGAAGTTGACGATTGATACGTAACGAAGTGCACATGATCGTGATTCTTTAGACATCCACAAATATCCCTAAGCAACTCATCTAGGTATCTATACTCAGTGCAAAAAATAAATAAATAAAGATGTCCCCATGAGATAACCATCGTTAATGCATTATGAGCACAAAAATTTGCATAAAATTTAAACCTATAACGTAGATTTCATTTATCTAATTTCATCACATATTTTCTGATGAAAAAAAAAATAGCGCATAGATGAATGGCCATACAAATACCAATCTACGCATAAACATAGCATTGCTAAAATAAGCTTTTGCAAATTAAATCTTCAAAAGATTTAATGATAATTACATAAGTAGAAATTTAGTAATGATATTCACATAAATAATTGTTAAATTTCGAATAAGGTTTGAAATGAATGATGCAAAAAAAAAAAAACTGCTCTAACCTTAACGTATTGATTTCTATTAATTCCAGATTAGAATTTCATTTATTTAATTTTCTAATATTATTGAAAATATAATAATTCTGAGAAAATCTACAAGTAAGTAATGCGGTAACAATTCAATCGAGCGCAAAAATGTCGCATTGCTTCACGCATATAGCGCAATGATGCTAACCACTAGAATGAGATTGAGTGAATGTGTGCTATTGAATGTCGCGACATGCAAAACTCTATGAACACAAATGAAAAAAAAAAGTCTGCATAAAAAAGTAAAACGAGAAAAGATATGTGTTGATCGAATTCTATAGGGAATTGAAACAAATAACAAATGCCGATTGTCTTGTTGAGAAGATATTTCTTCTATCGAATTCAATATTGCTAAAAATTCAAATGAAATTTTTCAATCTGGAATTACAATAATTCAATGATAGCCTATGCGTTGTTCTTACAAATAATGACTTTACTCCCTACTACTCAGTAGTAGTTAATCGATATTTTTTCAAATCACATTCATCATTGACTAGTTAAAAGACCTCAAGAGGAGATGTTAAAGAAAAAAAAATGCTGAAGTAAAATTAACTCCGCAAAAATTATGCAAGAGTGCAATATGGAGTTCGTAATAAATATTACAATTTATTGCAGGAAATTTTTTCGATTGTATAAAAATTGCTTCGGCATTTTACTGCCTCCATTCGTATGTGCTTGCAAATCTAAGATCACGGTTGCTAAAAAAAAAAAAGAAAAATACACGATGAGCTTTATGTAAATAGCAAATTGGAAGCAAAGGGACAAGTCTACTAGATGAACTGCAAAGATATGCGTCTTTATATTTTGCCCATTTGAGTAACTCAGCTCATAAAAATGAAAAATTTATATATAGTTGCAAAATAGCGTCTACACGTTTTAAATGATCTCATCCGCTCCTAGAAAATCCTATGAAAACGACTCGACTTTTTATTGCTAAATCAACGTAAAATGAAAATCGCCATAGGTATGAAATGCGTGCAAGTTTCTTTTGACACTTTTAAATGCATATTATTCGTTTAGATATTTAAGACTCAACATAGGAAATAATATCTCAAGTGGATAATATAGTGCTCAAATTTCATCGATCTAATATTAGTGATTCTTCCGTTGAAACTTACTGCTTACTTTGATGAACATATCAAGCAATCATGCATGCACATCAATACACAGCAATTTTGCAGTTGAGTTCATGAAAACATATTTGTAAAAGAATAGAAATAAAAACATTCCGATAGTTGCATTTATTATCGGACCATATTAAGGTTGGAATAGATTTCCTTAGTAATAATTGCCTCATCGCACAACAAAGTGAATGACAAATGAACCCCAATTAACTATGCAAATTAAAACATTTAAATAAAGGTTTTTGCTTATTTATTAGCTTTTATGAACGTGAGCAATGAAATTTTCACACTTTATTGGTCGAGACAACCGGATGAATTGTACCAAATATAAGGTAAAGAGATTTTTATGTATGAAATATACGGAAACTATCAATAGCGATAATATGCAAATTATTTATTAATATGAAAATTGATTTTAAAAAAAAAGTCATAAATCGACGCAAATTACAAATAAATATAGGTAGAGTTTCTTAAGACGCTAAAAATGCGAATATATAAAAGATTACATTTGAATATTACGCAAGAAAATATCAATAAATTAGGGGAAATGAAGGAATTTGAAGAAGAAAATTGGTGAGATCTACAAATTCGGTTAGCATGAACTATAGAAGGCCAAACAACCGGTTGCATAGTGAATTGAACTTGTGAATGAATGACGTACGAAAAACAAACCGCATTCATCACGCAGACAATCTACAAAACATATAATGAAGATCAATTTGATGTCATGAAGATAGCTGACATCAGTATATTTTGTGTTGATTTTATTTGTCGAATAATCGATGGTTATTGCATTAAATAGCAGAAATCAATCGCCTAATGTATAACGTATGTTGCTGGAAATGGCAACGCTTTTAAATAAATGAAAAGTGTTATGTAACATTTTCCCGATTTTTTTTTTGCACCTTTATTTGAATTAAAATCATTTGGAGCACCACGGAAGTGAAAGCTATGAAGGCTCAAGGTTACGCTCAAAGTCATGAGGTTTAACGCCTCTAGATGCTTAGGCATATTGCCCTACACCTATCATTAGCGTTGCAATTTACAATAAAATGATATTGACTGTGTGCATTAGAGTTAAAATATGCAAATGTGAATTCGTGTAGGAATTTATGCATGCCAATCGACTATACCGGAATATGTGCAATGTAATTATCATTTTTGATAAGCTCGACAATTGAGTATTCATTTAATAGACGAATAGAATTTTTTTTCATTATATATGCAAATGACTTTTTACAATATATGCAAATGACTCTACATAATAATAATAAATGTTTGCATTAAACATTTGATATTTAAAGGCATGCAATAGGTTAGGAAAAAATATACGAAAGAATATTAGATATATAATAAAAGATAATAATTGGAAAACAATATAGCGATTGTAATAAATTCACTTCTAATGTGCTCTATTTCTTGATGGAAAATTAAGATCTCCTCTAATTGAGGATCCACTGAACATATGATCATTTCCGGGAATTTTGAAACATTGACCAGTTTCTTTGAATATTTCGAATTATGCCTTAGGCTAAAATTCCCATTTTTTTCCCAAAAACTCTAAAAAAACCATTCTATGCTCTTTTTCTTGCGAGGACTTTCTCTATTCTTTTCATCAATATGCAATTTTATTTTCCATTTGCAAGGTAACTATTTTTCTTAGAAATTTCACATTCTTTTCCATCTATTTCTTCTATCTTTTCCTCTGAATTCATTTTTTTTCTCAATATTCCCATATTTCTTTGCAGTGACCATCGAACAGGTTTCTTTTGTCGTTCTCACTATTTTATTTGTTGTCGTGATTTCTTTTTTCGTCGTTCGTCCATTCTATCAGCTGAAATTGTTGATTCCTCGTCTTGTGTTGATGATTCTTCTATTATTTCCGATGAATCTGTTTTTTTTCTCGTTGATTCCACCTCTTCTAGTTTTGTCTCCGCTTTCTTTAGCGGAGAATTCCCCTTCTTTTTCTTTAGTTTTTCTTTCGTTCGTAGTGATTCTGCCTTCCTCATTTGCGATTCTTGCTTCTTTCCCGATAAGTTGGTGACCTTTTCCCGCATCCCTTTTTCCTTTTCTATTAATTCCGTGCTCTTTTTCGGTACCTCCATTTTCTTCTCTATTGACTGCACCTTCTTTTTTGGTACCTCGATTTTCTTCTCTATTGTTTGCAGCTTCTTCTTCGATGATTCCACTTTCTTCGAGGAGTCTATCTTTTTCCCCTTTACTTCTGCTGTTTTCTGTGGCAATTCGGCGTCGTTGCCTTTGTGAAGCGAATGGTTTAATTCTTTGACTTTCATTTCTGTCATCTTCGATTCAACTGATACTACACTCCTTGCGACTAATGCATCTTAAAGTGTTCATTTCATTCGTAAAGAAAAATTGTACACATTTTTTTCAAATGAATTAGCTCATTTGCATACTGAAATCTATGAGAGTATTAATCTAATGCTATTAGAGTTGATTTCAAAACAAACTGCAGAAAATATAAAGAAAAATTCTATGATAATTTCCAAATCATATTCAGCATTTTTCAAAAGAAGTGTACTTTTTTTTTCTTTCAAATTCCGATATTTCTTCGCGCTCGTTACATTCTTTGAATTGTTGAAAGTTCAAATTCGCTCATTGAAATACATAAGAGTCTTCCATTAGGTGCAAAAAAAATATAGTTAATCAACATTTTCTTATAAAGTTTTCATCACGCTTAGAAACTTGATAAGTTTCGCTCATAACGGTGAACTTCCTAATTGCTTAGTGTATGCTTATTTCTTCTTATATATTATGCTGCAGCAAAAAAAAAAACAACAGCAAAAAGTGATTTGCATAAAATTTCGAACCGAATAATATTGTTGCCAAATTGCATCTTCATGATGAAAATTGTGCCGCATGTATAAGGCATTTCATATGTGAATTTTAATGCGAATTCAATTTCGCATGCGAAATATTTCGGCTTCACGATGAGCAAAATATGTATTGACTTGAGGCAGAATTACTATATGCTATATGTTGTTATTTTGCGCAAAAGGAACGTTTCGTTGTCGCCGATCTCTCAAAATTCGCATATAATAAACGCTAAATAAAATTATCAACAAAGAATTTTTTCATTGTTTTTTTCACGCAAACTGATTTCAGCGGCAACTAACTCCATTTAATTATTAACTCCTTTTTGACTCCTTTTAACTAAATTTTTTAAATTATTTGTATTCGTTCAAAATCAAAATATTACATTTCTACTTAGCGCTAATTAGTATTATGCTAAATGTATATTAACGAATAGGAATATTACCTCCGGGATTCGTTGTTAACGCATTCGGCAATGATTTATTTTTTAATTCTTCCTGTAAAAATTACTGCAAATTATGAGCTCAAATTATTATAGACTTTTGAAGTTAACGCAATCTCTCCTTCAAAATGAAAGTATATCAACGAGAGTTTTTCAATATAGATGGAAGTTATCGATAAAGTTGATATTCTGGTAAATCACTTTCATTATAGTACCTTTCAAGATTATTCGTAGTTAAGATTTCTTTGTATTGCGTTTTAACGCTTAAAAGCGAGCAGTTTTCAGATGAACTTATATTATCGTATATGATCACCTACACGGAGTTAAATACTGATAGCGGAAGTGAAAAACATTTTTTAATGATATTTTCAAAAAGAACTTCGGAATACGAAGAAAAATGAAACCAGTTGCTTAATTTATTTGATCGCTAACTGTTTCAAAAATTTTCGTTTGATTTCATAGAAGAAAAAATTTTTTTCAATATTTTCCACATAATAGACGTTCATTGCAAAAAATATTTCATTACTCAATTTCTTTATGGTGAAATAGTAATTTCTTTGAATAGGATGAGATGAAACGTTTCAATAGTATAAATAATTCTATAAATGCAACTAATAAAGACTTTTTGTGAAAGAAAATAAATAAATACAAACCGCAAGCATATATTCATCTAGATGCCATCTAACACGAGGATATTCGGGAACATAATTTTCATTCCAATCATCATTTTTCTCTTCTTGTTTTTCACAATATAACACATATGCTGGATAAGCGATCATAGTACAAAACGCGAATGTAATAAATACTAAAAATTATAATTTATGCAACTAGTACCGTATTATTTAAATAATCGTTATTTAATTGAAATTAAAATAATCGAAATTTTTTAATTTCAATTTAGTCGAATAAATGAATGCATATGATCTTCTAATTATCGATGAATAATCGCCTAAAATTTTCAATATATTTTGGGAAAATGCGAAAATTTATTACATTTCAAAGAATTTATTTAGCACTCTATCGAAGAAGAAAACACAAAAGTGTTGAGTGATGACAATTATTCCAAAGTTTATAGCAATAATGAAAAATTTTTTTTCTTCTCCATAAAACATAACTACGAATAGAGAATATTTCGATTGTAAATTAGCTATCGTTTTCTACATTTCATTATCAATATTAGTCGACGTATTTGCCCCTGTCGTTTACCTTGTCGACAGATAAGTAACAGATTACCTTGTCGTATTGAACGAAAACAAACAGGGAAGCGCAATAGGGATGTTCACATAATGGGTGCTTTTTCTTCAAAAACTCCAGTTGTTAAACGAACCACCTGCGTGAATTTCGAAAAAGGATCACGTCTTATGGTTCAACTTCGAGAGGGATTCTGTGCACATACGAAATCAAATACATCGGTGTAAGTGAAGTCTCAACAGTACACTACAATTAAGCGCGTGTTCATGCTCGAGTGCGTAATCATCGCCGAAGCAAAATATGTCCATAATATGTCCCATGCAAGCAGCTGATTGCATGAATCCTAGTGAAAATTTTTCCACTAACATTGGATTAGCTGGTAAAATAAAATGACTAAGGAACCTTTGAAATTAATTCCACCTTATTTTCAAGTACCAACCATATCGTTATGGAAAATCTTTTCTTTGTAATAAATATGACTATACTATAAAAAGTGGAAAAATTTATTGACAAATTCAAGCATGAATATAATATTGTAGTATTACCGAAACATGTAATCACCCAGCATTCGAGAGAATCATTCCTCACCCACGCGTTCACAGGGCCGACAAACTGCACATGCAGCAAGAATATTGATATCAGCCAACGAACCGTCCACGTGCATCGCATTAGCGCAAAATAAAAAAGAGCAACGCTTACAACATTTCAATAATATGTTGCTTGTATTTTTTTTAATGTGCTTTGCAGTTTCCTACTGAATGAATATGCAAATTTTGTGCTCATACTACATAATATTACTCTTCATATACTTCAATGATTTGCATATTTCTATGTGGTCTTTTTTTTTAAAGTGAGAGAGAGAACATTCCATATCATTTTTGAGTGAACTTTGCTGCTTGATACAGTTGAACTTTGAATAAAAATTGTTTATCTCATTGATATGCTCGAAATGAAACGACAATAATTGGAAGCATTCCAAAATACAATAGAAATATGAGCAGAAGAATATTCTGAATTAGCAAAAATGTGATTTCATAATTTATACTAATTGATGATTTAATTTTTGCTAGTCTGAGGTCCAGTGGCACCATCGGCGACCGATTCCCAATCGTAAGGATATTCGTTGACATGATTCCTACGTATTGCCATTCGTAAATAATTGCTGATTTGTGCATAATTTGGAGTGGTATAATACCTGAACAGATTTGATGAATTCATCACTCTCAACTTGCAAAAAATGTCGAGTGTTTACTAGAAGCACCAATAACCTTGACTATAAATCGATATGAACAGAGAGAGTGAATTTATACCTATGGCGCGCCGATAAGGCTGACACATCTTCGAAGTAATTCTTTTAGGATTACTTATTTTTTCAGGATACTTTGAGGATGAAACCACTTATTTCTGGATTCAATAAAATACTCGTTGCTGATTGCATTTTTAGGATATAGCAAAGCAATTGCTGTTTAAAAATGAAGAAGCAAGCTTATCCTAATCGTCAGTTTTTGAAATGCGTCTAAGGATTCCGACCTAATATTTCAATTCATTTTAATTTTTCACTTATTGTCGACAAATTTCACGCGCAAAATAATAATCGTTATCGGGGAGCGCGCAATAACGTGAAATATATATAGACTGAGATAACTGTTTCACTTTGATGAAGTGCAATCAAAAACTCTACCGAACAGTTGGAAAAAAAAGATAAGGTATGAGATTATCGACGTAGAAGGAACTTGAATGATAGAATTGGTGGTCAGGGGGAGGGGATTTATTTGTCCTCAAGTTGCCCGCAGGATGAAACGATCCGATCTCCTATCTCACAGAGGAAATTCGCTTCACAATGGTTAACCTTCGACTTCAATGACCGTAAGCAGCTGTCTCTAAGGGTACTAAGGTTCATACTGAGTCACATTTACCGATTTTATTTCTTTATATTTACGGATCTTTTCATTTTATTCCTAACAGAAAAATTAGCGGTCGGGAACACCAGGTACAGTGATTCAATGCGCATTTTTGGATCCAAAGCCCTTGATAAAGGACCTATTATCAAAGGTAAGTGAAAAAAAATCGAAAAAAAGTCATTGATTTATGCACCGACGTGTTGATAAGTAATGATAAAAGTGAATCGTTGTACGTGCATCGTTGTTAAGAGTACAAATATCAACGATATCAAGTTCGCATCTTTTGGCCACTATTTCCGCTGTTTGAGCGATAAATTGATAACATTGATAGGGCTGGTTTTGGATGTTCACTTTATGATCATAAGTTGCCAATTTTGATTTATTATTAGAGAAGCTAGTGAGAACAGAAAAGAGTGAATTTCCACAAAAAGGCAATTATTTTAGTCCAGGCGAAATTGTTTAGGCCGAAGGATTACAATTCAAATGATAAGCTGATGGAGATTAATGTACTTGAAAATTCCTAGTCGATAAGCTGCAGTTTTGGTTTATCAATGATAAGCTGATAAAGGTTGTCAAACTGGAGGATGATGATACCTGTCTACCAAATTAGTTTCTTTTCCGAGTCAAGAAATACGCCTATCATATTTTAAATTTTCGGTCTCGATAAGGTTCTAATGAAAGATTCTGATGTGATAAAGAGATAAATGCATGAAGGCTTTAAAATGAGACGCAAAAGCGTATTTCCATTGCTATTTCATATGAAACGAACCCAAGGGAGTCAATATTCTTCATAACTGAGAGATATTCGATTGGACATCCGCCAAGTAGTTCTTTTATATATTCGCGACAAGACGATTTGCACTTAACCACTTCGTCTATATCCGTCATATTCTTCCATGGTAATCGTCCATTTGTTAATTCCACCTAAGCTATTTCTGATTACAAATTTGATTCACACCAATTCCAAATACACAAAAGTTTCAAAAAACCAAAAAAGCGCAGAGGCGCCGGTACGATAATGTGCTTTTCTAATTCCACATGTCGTACTAATCATTTCACCTATGCACATATGCATGAACGTATGCAACAAAGTGTTTACGTTTCAAATGGTCCGGATCACTCGTTGAAATCTTTTATAAAATAACTGCTCACTTTCGATGCAAGAAGTTTTTTACTCTTCATTTGTGACAGGTAAATTTGCAACAGATACTTCAGATAAAGGTCAACGAGTAAATATGTGTGAATTATGTCTTTCGAAGGTAATGATAGGTTAAATTAGAAAGCTCTCATTTGTACAATTGGCCGCATAGATTATACCCGTTGAATTTTGCGATTCCAATTTCAGTGATCGATAGACGAAACCATAAGACAAAAAGACAAACAGAGATACACACACATACGCACACAGACACCACACCAACATAAGGCGTATGCAAGCAAAAAGTTACAAATGCGCATTAAAAATCTGGAGATTGAAATGTCGAGAAAGTGAGTGCTGCTTTAACGACGAAAAGATGCGCTTTGATATGTGACCGTTGATTGTGGCAATTCAGTCATATGCGCTGTGCCGATAGTAATATCTTCTTCTTGTTGGTTTAACACAACAAGCCTTTTCTAGCTGATAAACTTACTAGTATATGTTCGTTCGTATAATGATGAATCCTCAGATGAGTGAGTAAAGAAAAATTCATGATCGAAAACTTCCAGATATCCGAAAAACTCCATATGATGATACTCGTAATTTTTTCTCTATGCTCAATCAGATTTTTTTTCTTCGGCTTTTATAATCTTCTAACAAACAGCAATGTTGAAATAAATAAGTATATTTTTCATATTTTATTCCACTATATATATTTAGCATTGGAGAAATGGTCTCTTCTCTTTTTTTTGATGTTTGCGTAACTGTGAGCAGAAGGATTCTTTTCAATCGTCTCTCACTCCCTTCCCCTACCTTTGCCCCCTTCAGATTCTTCTGTTTTGCCAAAATCTTAGCAAAACAGAAGAATCTGAGAGAAAAAGCTATGCGTGAGTCTTTACTCAGTGCTTATCAACCGACTGCCTCAGTACCCCTCATCTCGTATCAGTCTTTATCTAATTGCCTCAAGCACTCTTCCAGAAAGAAAAAGAAACTTTCCAAAGGTAAAAGATACTTCTAAGATGATTCTACGAAACTTCTAACACTGTCGACAACATCCTCATGTGAGAGAAATTATTCAGCATGTTGTCTAATACAGTAGATGAAAATAAACCTGCTGATAGAGCCAACTCTCCAAATCGTCCTTCCGACAAAGCTCTCTTTGCAGATGACAACTCATTGCTGCATACCTGCAATATTCTCTTAGAAGTGCACTTATCACTCACCTTGTAACTTATCGTACTGATCACTGACTATCAATTTCTACTATCATCTCAGATATAGATCCTAGACTCGATTGCTCTTTTAGCATTTCGGTGGTGAATATTGGCTATACAATTCTATGATCAAACGTCCTTAGAATGTAGAGCAATCAGTGCGTTTTTATAGAATGCAAACACTAAACTTGAACTGCTTCAAACATAGCCTATCAGTAAAAATCATTAGTAAAAGTATCTATTGAATGCATAAAGCAACATAAAGTATATGTCGATTGCTTTTATGCAAAATAACAAATGACAACATTTGAGTGCAAAATTATTTCACTCTTTATGAGCATGTAAATCTCAACAATATGCAAATACGAGTGATTGTCAACAAACGAAGAATTTCCATTCTTGACTTACCGAACAGTACCTCGAAATCGTACACTAAGACGTGGATCTCTGATTCGTAACGATTTATCCCGATATCTTCGACACATTCCAAAATCGAGTAAATAAACTTGACGAACATTTATGCGCCCAATAGCAAAATTTCCTGGTTTTATATCTCGATGCAAATATCTGCAAATGAATGCGAATTTATGCATTCAACTTATAATGCAATAACTGAACGCAACACTCATATTACATTATGCTCAGAAAAAGTTAATATATTCAGCACTTAATCATAGCGATATGACTAATACATCATTCACGCTATAGAACTGATGCGGTATTAGCAATCAGTAGGCAATAGCCAATTAATAATCAGTCGGTTGGCGTATTTGTATCGTTACAGCGCAGTGAATTGCACTTTTTAGGTTCGAACCCCAACATCATTCGGTCTTGTATT
Organism: Ascaris suum; assembly: GCA_013433145.1. Taxonomy (NCBI): domain Eukaryota; kingdom Metazoa; phylum Nematoda; class Chromadorea; order Rhabditida; family Ascarididae; genus Ascaris; species Ascaris suum. The sequence goes on along the minus strand of CM024169.1, from coordinate 12,448,187 downwards.
CGCAGCAAATTTATCACTAGGCTGGCTATATCACAAAACGCTAACGCTGTGGCACAGTTCGCTTTTGTTTTCAGAAATGAAGTGATAATGCAGTGATAAAAGTAAATGATAAGAAATACTAATTAAAGCAATTGATTAGATTACAGCAGTGTCATTAAGTAAAGAAAGTAACTTTATCCACTAATGGTGATAATCTGTTCCACTCAACTACAATCTACCCTTCTAAGACTCGTGTTTCTATAAATTCGTAGCGTTTATTTGCACGGCTCATCTGCGTTTCAAGATTCCATTGCGAAGCAGCTGATCTAATTGATGTTGAATAATTTCAAGATCATCAAAATTATTAGTTGAAATAAATCGGTTATATCATATGCATCACTAGACTCTTTTCAAATATAAGCATGCTTATATATGAAAGCGTTAGATGCAAAAGTAATCACCACTGCGGGACATAAATACTTACTTGATTTATTATTAAACAGATGACTTCAGACGAGTGGATTTTTGAATAAATTTATGGCGTTATCGGTGATAAAACCTCACTATGATCGTTCACTTTTATTATCACTTACTCCCTGTACCCTTCCTATTTCCTTCTCAAAGTATACTTCAGAAGTATTTTATTTATTCGCAACATATCCACTTTGCAACAGCAGTACTTACTTTTAATCACCTCATAAAATAGGCTTAAAAAAAGCGCGGTTTTTGCCCTCATATAAATAACGCTTAGTATCGAGGGGATAAACAATCTGAAGATATATTTCACATAAAATGTTGCGAATCTCTATAGTTACATACCCGACGTTGTGTATCTCTTCAATTGCTTCGACGCATTTTATTCCAACAGAGAGTGCACAACCGAGAGATAGCTTATGAAATTCAGCAGTCGGATCATGTTTCCTTAAATCCTGCAAAATGAGCCGCATTTCATTACATTTCTAACATTATAAATCGATGACAAAAATATCAATGCTTCATTTCTAGTCCTTAAAAACGCGAACGAAGAATTTCTTTAACTTCCGTTCTTCTCTTAGCAATTATCCTTCAAATTTGACTGAATAGGAAACATTTCATTTTATAAATAGATATTGATCCTTATTAAATTGAATATTTTTATGAAATCATTTTCAATGCCTTCTTTGGTCTACTTTTATGTCGTATAATCCAAATTGCAATAGAAAGAGGATAATATTTGCCCAATACCAATAAGAAAGCTGTAAGGATGATTATTGACCTGTAAGGATGGATCCTTGACCATTAGTAGAAGCAATAAAGGCTATGAAAAGTGATATAAGGAGGATAAAACTCCATCAGATAAATTCCTTTGCTTCATTTAATATTTCTTAAAACAATGTTGATCTTGTTTGATAAAAAGTGCTAATATTACCCCTAGTGAAGCGCCCACAAGTGTCATAACGATATATTTTGTTTCGTCAATTAGACCACGATCAATGATATCGCAAAAATGTTGCGCTTTTGCACGTTTCAATTCACTCAGCACATAATATTCTGCTTTGAGAACCTATAATTCATACAAAAATTCATTTAATTGTGCAAAGAATCTAACAATAATAAAATATGGGGAAAGGAGAAGAGATGAAAAATTCTGCCATTTGGGAACTCAAGAAGCACCGGGAAAGGATGAAGCTATTTGAGGAAAAGCGCTTATCGAACTCGCTTCACTAGTTTTTGTTTGCAAATTTCCGCTCGATTTATTTGTTGCACTCTGCGGACGAATGTGCAAGTCATAGAAGCCAAAATTTATGAAGGTTGTTCAAATGTTGACAGTTATCTCGCCACACTTCGTTTGTTTGCTAAACGAAACTTATGCTGGAAATCGTCTTGGGGATCCTATCCTCTTTTAGCATCATTTCAACAATTGAGAGATCCTTGGTTGTTCGGCTGCAAGCAAATACAAAATAATAATTTATACATAAAAGTCGATAGCGAGAACTCGATTAGTGGCTCTCCAAGAAGATGAGATCTTGAAAGAAACCACATAAGCAAGTGCATTTTATGATTTGATTTTGACTATTGTTAGTGATCACCTCAACTGACCATCAGGATAGAAATGGCATCAGCTGGCCATCTCTTTTGATCGCTTAGCTGCAAAAGATTTGAGGCATCAGTTTGGCGAAGGAAATTTGCCCCCAACATTGAAGGAAGGGCTACTAGCGGACGGTTTCGATAAGTCAATGAGTGGTGTACACGTTCAGCATCTTTGTGGTGGATTTTCTGTTCCCAACCTTGCAATCTCAAACGCTTGGTGACTTGTGAGTTCTCAGATACGTCGTTCATAGACGTTCCCAACTTCAGTTCTCCGATCGAACTTTAGCCATCTCTGTCTTCCCTCCTGCCCTCCCCCTCACCACCAAAAAAAATCTCTGCAACGGCCACAATCACAAGTAGATTTCCCCGTTAAAGGACGTAACTTTCTCGAAATCCAGAAATTTTTCCTTACCGTCGAAAGGTTTCCCTTTCCGTGCCTCTTTGTCTTCTTCGCTCATACATACGTAAGAAAGATCATAACCTTCTCCCACAGTGGTTCTAAGGTAAGTAATCCATGTCTACAGTTTGCTGCCAATCTTCAACATATCCAGTAAATATCTTGTCCTGTCAGTTATCATCAATTTTGTCTACTTAAAAGTAGCTGCACAGGTTGTGGATTTGTCCTGAAGTAATAAGTGGAAGAAATGGCTCATATATGCTTCAAAGACCACCTCGAAAGTTGTTTTAAGGGATACGAGCAAATTTAAATAATGCTAAACGAAGTGCATTCGAAATAAATTTACATAAGTCCATCAATCCACTTCAGAAAAAGACGCCCTATGAACCATCTTCAGTATATTTCTGTTGAATAAGAGCATGGCACCTGGCAAGATCAAAACCGATATGCCTATTAAAATCAGTATGCCTATTAAAATTCTGCATTTTTGTATTTTTTTAATTCTTCAATTTTTTTCACATACTTTAAAAGGAGACTTTACACTTTCCGTTTTCATTGCATATTCTTCGCCATTTCCATCCTTCTTCACAACCTAAAAAAGATGGGAAAAATATTTATTAATATTTGTGGGCAATTTGAATGCACTTTTATACCATAGAATTTATGTGTTGCCAAAATGCATGTGCCAACGTACTATTCGGGTGATTGATGATGATTTAAAAAGCCTTCTTTGAGGTTTCTCGCTTGAATTAACTCTCACATAGCGACTACGAAAAGATGATTTCCAAATTCAAGTTATCTATTCGACTCGAACGCTTAAAATGTATTTGTTCCCTCGCATATGCATATGTGCATATTTTTAATGCTTATTTAATCTTTCTATACATAAATATCGTCGATTTTTCTTTCCTATTCTGCAATATATTATTTTATTCACTAATTCTCTTGTCTATATATAAACGTATTCATCTATTTATATGTGTAGACCATTTGCTTATAAGTTTGTGAACGGACAATAAGAAATTGGAGCTGTAAGGAATCAAATCATCTATAAAGTGATCGCAATCATATCGCTATAAATAATTTCTTTTAAGCTAGTCTAAATACCACGAAAACGTCACGCTGAAATATACATATGAAAAATACTCCGGAAACAAACCATGTAAACAGCTCCATAAGTACCTTCGCCTAGTTTGTTTTTGATAAGCCATACACCTAAAGCGTCGCCGACTGTAAGTGTCTCTTCTACTGCTGGTTCGCCAGCTCCTGAAAATGTGACGCAGCGTTTTTTTTTGTCTGGACAAAATCGCCATTTACTTCTTTTTTTTTTTAAAATGTGATCGTTACGAAAAACAATTACAAACAGCAATTCACCGATCGTTTGATGATATGAGCAGACTGCAACATCGTGATGGTCCGTATCAGCATAAATTTAACGACGATCGCATCATTCGATCAGCGGAGAAAAATGTATCGTCGACAGAAACATGGTGTTAGCATTTCCGATTCAACAGCAGATAGAGATGGTGCAAACTGCCTTGCAGTGTTTCTGCAGTATTACTTTGGAAAAACAATTTGTTGCCTGGAGTTGTGGAATGCTTTGTAGCCTGCATGAAAAGTATTGAGCATGCCTGTAATCGTGCGAAGGCAAAGATCGAAGGGGTCAAAGGCAGCCAGCCAAGCGGGCCATTTCATACGAAAGCTTACATGCCATTATATGGTAATCTAATCCAAAATCATAGGAAAATCCTCCTCACGAATCCTTGCGTCTTCTCGCGTTACACTCGATTCTGCTTTATTTTATGCCGACCTAACATAATACTAGACTTACGCCTTTATGCCACAATATGCTCATGGCGCACGACAATAGATTGGAAGCTTGAGATGCACGCTGTGATTACGCTATTCACAGTCATACCTTAAAATAAACCTTTATGCTTATGTTGAGTGAAGTTCAGCGGGTTCATGAAACCCTCGAATCTTACTTGTGCTAAATACTACAAAATTGTATCTGCTACTTGTGATAGAAAGTTTTGTCTAATTTTATTCCTTAAGTTTTTGCTTGAAAAGAATAAAATTCCGATCGCTTCAAAAATTCCGATATTACAAGCGTGCAGCTGCTCAGTCTGGCATAATAAAGAATAGTCGAAACAATGCAAACCGGCAGGAGGATCGACTCCATCCATGAATAGAGCAATCCGTACCCGAACCGTCACCTCCCAAAGCTAGCAAATGAAATGAATTACAAAGCCTTTTTACAAGTTACTAAAACTTATTCAGTAATGAGTATTCAACAGGGAAATATTATAATTTCATAAAGTACCCTATGAATTAGCATAATTAAGAAGACTTCATTCAGCGTCACAAAATACTGCGAGTGAAAAAATTTCCATCGTTGATCGAATCGTGAAAACAAGCTTCTTCAGTTTTTCTGAACTTATGCAGAAAGGTGGATTTTTCAAGGATCGAAAACTTTCTCGTAGAAAATGGGACGTATCGTTGTAGAAAACTTGTGGAAAATTCTTATAGAAAATACACCTTCTGCTTCCATTAGCGTACGAATTTCCAGTGAAAAATCCACTTGTCGTGAAGCTTCTCTCTTCTCATCGCAACAAAGATCTACTCATCGAAACCCGCCAATGAAACGCCCTCACTCATCCCCAGGGGATTTCCCCGCCAGGATTATTTAATGGTCCCGGAAATCAGCCGAAGACATTGATTGCAATAGTGGTTACTGCGGAACAAAGTCCAAACCTTCATCAAGCAACAAAGCGAATCATAAGCGTATCATTAGTCGCGGAACCATCCTATGAAACCAGCCTATAAACCTCCTGTTAGAATTTAGAGCAAGAAGTGTCAGTCGCAAAGTAAATAAAGTCCACCAAACCTTTCTGAATTGAAGGAACACTCAACCTTTTCAATGAACCCATTTCTACACGATGAGTTAGTGACAAACTGTCAAAAGCGCATCGCAATGAATCGATAACGCCGACATCGACGAACTCCAGACTCCCAAAAAACACCACGCGTACACCTCAGAGTATACTACTTGTCACAGCGGTTCGAGCTGATTTTGCAGTTGACACACCTCATGATGCAAACAACTTCATACGGCGAAACCATTCGCCGATGCGTCGTATACGATGAAGCAATCAGTCTTCTTCAAATCAACTTTTATTTGTACGATTGCACACAATCACCACAAAGTCGTCTTCATCAAAGAATGTGCGCTCGAAGTGGTCCTCGCCGCTTAGAAATTCTGAAAATGGAACATCATTACTATATCGATGATCGCACTTGTCTGCAGTTAGCGACACGAACTTTGTCTACTCTAAAGTTACCAAACGGTTCTGTCGCCTATTTTTTGCACTCTTCTCGACTCTCCCGGCCGGAAAACGCCAGACCTCCTGGCTGGAAAACCATGAAGTAGCACTTACGCGGTTAAAGTTGCTGCTATTGCTAAAGTTACTGAAGTTGCTGCTGTTGTTGAAGTTACTGTTGTTGAAGTTGCTGAAGTTGTTGCTGTTGAAGTTGTTGAAGTTACTGTTGTTGAAGTTGCTGCTGCTGTTGAAGTTGCTGTTGCTAAGGTTGTTGAGGTTATTGTTGAGATTGCTGAGATTGTTGTTGAGATAGTTGAGGTTGTTGTTGAGGTTGTTGAGGTTGTTCAAGTTGTAGCTGAGGTTGCTCAGAGAGTTGCTGAGGTTGTTATTGAAGTTGTTCAGAGAGTTGCTAAGGTTGTTATTGAAGTTGCTGAGGTTGCTGTTGAAATTGCTGTTGTTGAAGTTACTGTTTGAAGTTGCTGTTGTTGAAGTTGTTCCAGTTGGAGCTGTTGGACCATTGGTTGTTCGACGCCATTCCGATAGACGAAGAGAAAGGTGTAGCTGTCTCGCTGCTTGCAGATCACAGTGCCAACTACTAATTCTGCGGCCTTTTATAGCGAAAGTTTAAGCAAATTCTGCTTATTTCAAACAGTTGATTGCATATTAGCAAATGTTGTCTTTGAATGCAAAGTTTGGTTATTAGTAAGTTATATGAAGAACAGCTTAGCGAACGGTCGGTTGATAGATATTTGCCTAGCTATTAGTTCAATAAATGCGCGTTATTAAATGCGCAAATCCGATTGGAGGTTGATTCGAGTTGGTAATCATACGATATATATATCTGCCCATATTGCAACTTCATGCCGCAATGAACGTGTTATCTAAATGCGCAGCAATCCGATTGACAGAGGAATTAACGGCGATTCGATGGCTTCGGTGCTACAATTGATGCGGAAAAAATTGCCAAGACAGCATGCGTAGACAGATAGGCGCAACCCAGTTATAGCAATAGGTTACCTCGACTCACCTAATTCTCTACGTTAGCTGGAATGCTCAGTTTTACGCTCATTTTCAATAATATTTCGGTGATAGTGATTTAGTATATATTAAGCAGCAATATTCGTTGAGTCGCAATAGTGAATAATTAACACAGTTCAGTTTAGCACAGTACCTCGTAATGAATTTTTTCTGTTTTTTAATGCTCGAAGGAGTTGAAAAATGATGAGCATTTTTGTCAAGTGGGGTAATAATTCCACAGCAGAAAATCAGTGCATAAATGATATAACTGCTTTTCCCTTCGATCGTCTCTATCATAACAGATTTCGCTCACCACTCCCGTGGAGCAAATATTTTGTAGAATATAGCAGACCATTTCATCTAGATGCGTAGGCCGTGATGAGTACTGAGGGATTACACAGTGAGTGTAGTGCAAACATACAGTGTATAACCTAGATTCCTCTTGCTTGAGCGAAACCTTGCAGGATAAAACGCACTTTTGTTAGCAGCTATTTCGGCATTTACTAACGCGATAAAAACATACCTGACAATGAGTTTTTTCGAAAAAACGAAGGAAACAACCACCTGAGATAGGTGAGGAAAGGTGAAGGAAATGCACTTTCCTAGGAAAAAGGGACGTGCATTTTCCCAAGGGTATCTTTGAGGGCGATTTTTATTTATTTTATCTTTTACTATGTAGCTGCGCTCTGTGCAGCTGAGATGCTTGATCGGATTCTATATCGCCAGTGGAGTGATGAATGCACTGGCCTTTGCGACAGACAATATCGCCTAAAACGCTGACTGCATAAACCATAATAGCTGGAAGAGATTGATGTAACGTCCTCCAGAAATTGTTTTTTAACAGTCGAGGTTCATACAGATGCAAGGTGTCATATAGGTGTTTTCTTGTTTGACTCCTTCTATACGTGTAGATTTGTTCTGAAAATCGATTCTCCTTAACACAGTTTACCCATTCAGTGTTTCCTGCGCATAGATGTATTTATTGTAATTGCTCATATATATATATATATATATATATATATATATATATATATATATATATATATATATATATATATATATATATATATATATATATATATATATATATATATATATATTATATATATATATATATATATATATATATATATATATGCACAGGATGGCCCAAAAGTAGCATCGCCTTGTTCCACGATCGATATCTCCATCTATTTCAACCAATTTTTTTCAATTTGAGGACTAAAAATTTCCCAATTCTCGAAACTGAATAGTTTTGCCAGCCGCTCACTGCGAGAACAAATTTCATGGTGAAGCGTTATTTTATATATACAAGCATTCCGCTGGAGTTGCCAAAAGGTGGCCTCGCATTCCTCCAACCGACCGCTTTACTACAGAGCGATCAGGACTGCTGTTACTGATTTTGAAGAAAGCAGTACCATTGAGGAAACACTCCGCAGCGGACAGCAGCCTTCCATTGAATCAGAAGAAAAAATTTTTGTGCTCAGAAGCCCACAGAGCTTTGTGGCGCTCAAATGTGATTACATTGACCACTGTTTATTGTAGCGTCCAATTGCTACGACTGTCTTCATATGAAGTTTTTGAAACTCCCCGGGGAGACTGAAAACTCCCAAGGATGACCCCCATAAGCAACACACTGCTACTTCCTGGCCAGCATGTACATTCAAACTCTTCAGCATGCACTGCGCAACGTACGTTCCATTCTTGGCCCGACTTCGAGGTGTAGAGGGGCGAAAGCCAATGTATGATACGGAGACATGAAGTCGACGTCATTGGAGCGTGTAACGGATGGAATAACGATCCGTACTTCCAAAACACCTCACCTCAAACTCGTCGCGAATGATACCTCCCAATCTACCAATTACTTGCTACACCAATTTCAGCTCAACAAATGCGCGCATCACATATCGCAACAACAGTAGTGCTCTACGGTGTGATCGGCCGATGTCGCGTCGCATGCTGTGCATAACACAGTTTTTTTAAACCACATTTTATTTCTACAGCTGCACACAATCACAATATTCGCCTGATCGAAGAATGTACGGTCGAAGCGGTCCTTGCCATTTAGAAGTTCTGAAAGTAGAACTGCATTACCGTACCGGGGAAACCGCATTAGCCTACCTTAATTCGTCTTCTATCGCTCGCAGTTATGCTAAATCTTGAACACGGTTCCCCGACATATCCGATGCGTTTCCAATCACCCCCGCCTTATGTGTGATTAGAAGATGAGATTTTCTCCAACAAGTAGCGAAGCTTCTACCTCGCACCCATTGTTCGTCCTTAATTAACCCGTGCCTCCCTTCTTTTGGCCATCCTGACGACTGGGGACATCGTTCTCGTCAACGCCTGCTAAACCCTACTCTAGCCACGCACTCGAACTATTCATGCAGCCCCAATTTCCATTCCAATTGCTATGTCTCTCATGAGATGAATAAGTTGGTCCAGCGAACCCCGACGCGTTACTGGAGAGCACACTGCACTTTTTTGATAATACAACGCTCTGAAGTCGAACTAAAGCCTAAACGAGCTTTGCAAAGGGAGCGACCGAAACACCTGGTAAATCACCTTGCCAAATCCGCAACTGTGTCACTCTAATTCGCCAATTCACGTAAAACATCGCTCCTTCCTCAGTTCCATCCACAGTTAAACACACTCGAAAAGCTGGCCTTCTGGGATTAATGTTCCAATCTTTTAATTAAATTATACAGAGCCGGCTCAAAAACTGCTTGATACCGAAAGCGTTTGTCAGTCCGTTATCAAGACAGGAGATGTGCAAAGCTCTTCTAACCCTCAGCCAAAAAAACAGGCATAAAAACAGCTCCAAGCCGCCTGTCCACGAATCTTTACGAACTTGCACTTACGCGATTAAAGTTGCTGCTGTTGTTGAAGTTGTTGAAATTGCTGTTGAAGTTGCTGTTGTTATTAAAGTTACTGTTGTTGAAGTTGCTGAAGTTGTTGCTGTTGAAGTTGCTGAAGTTACTGTTGTTGAAGTTACTGCTGTTGAAATTGCTGCTGCTAAGGTTGTTGAGGTTATTGTTGAGATTGCTGAGATTGTTATTGAGATAGTTGAGGTTGTTGTTGAGGTTGTTGAGGTTGTTCAAGTTGTAGCTGAGGTTGCTCAGAGAGTTGCTGAGGTTGTTATTGAAGTTGTTCAGAGAGTTGCTAAGGTTGTTATTGAAGTTGCTGAGGTTGCTGTTGAAATTGCTGTTGTTGAAGTTACTGTTGAAGTTGCTGTTAAAGTTGCTGTTGTTGAAGTTGTTCCAGTTGGAGCTGTTGGACCATTGGTTGTTCGACGCCATTCCGATAGACGACGAGAAAGTGTAGCTATCTCGCTGCTCGCAGAGCACAATGCCAACTACTAATTCTGCGCCCTTATATATCGAAATTCTAAGCAAATTCTGCTTGTTTCAAACAGCTGATTGCATATCATTCAAATATTCTCTCTAATGCAAATTTTTGATGAAATACAACACCCGTTCACCGTTAGGAGTAAAATAATCAGACCATGTCGAAAATGAAGGGCAATTGAGCGAACGGTCGCTAAACAGGGATTTGACTGAGTACGTAAATTCGTTTTCTGGCAAATAAGTCCCATTACATACGGATATTAGTTTTGTAAAGTAATTAATGTTAGTTCGACGGATTGGATGCTGGGCTGATTTATAAATGAATTTATTTATTTATTTATTTCTTTATTTATTTGTTTTTTGTTCGCTCATTTATTTATTAGTTAATTAATTAATTAATTAGTTCATTTATTCGCTTGTTTGCTTATTTATTTATTTATACTTATTTATTTGTAGTAGCATGTCCCAAAATGGGAACACAAAATTACCTAAGCATAAATAGCAAATCTTGTGGCATGAATTTATGTGCGGGTCGTATCATTCATTTCGAAACCCATACATTCATGAATGACTCGAGAAAGATGAAAGAATTGCAAGAATGAAACGAACTGCCGATACTTTGAACAAGGAACAATTCTTTCTTCCGCAAGAACAACTCGTTCATTCCTTCATGTGTTTTCCCGTCGATGCGTTTTTAGTGGATTATGCACACAAATTGTCCACTCTCGTTTGGAAATATTATCCTCCAAATTTACAGCCTTAATTGTTTGTTTTGTTCGGAAAAGTTTGGTGTATTCCTGCACTAAAAATTTGCATAAATTTAGGGCCAACGAGGTTCTCGTTTCGCACGGCTCAACCTACTTTGGAAAGGTTTGCACTAAAATGCTTTAGGAAATCATTGGAAAGCAGCTACAGTTCCATGGAAAGTTTGCTTCATTCCCATAAAACATTGCTGATAGTAATACCCGTATATGAGAGCGTTTCATTTCGATTTCCTGCAAGTTCTAATTGTCGACCAAAAAATGGAGCACAATGAAAAAAAAAGGAGCGTCAATTTAATCTCAGAAATAATTGCGCTTGAAAAAAAGGAGGAATTTGGATTATGGTGACGAGGTAACATATGTTACCTATAGCTATTGTACTTATATTATTTAATATTCTTTATTCGTTTATCCTTATTAATTAATTTATTTAATTCAATAGTTCATCTTTCAATTTTTTTTCTACTGCTATCTACTCTTAGTTACATTGTTTTTATAGTTTCATATGTTAACACGGCTATGCGTATGGTTCTGTCGTTGGCCGCGTATAACTGCTCAGATGTCAAGGATAAGGGCCGATAGTTAATCCGTATTGCGTGAACTGTTTCTTCCTTTAGATAACGATAGATTTGTTATTTTAAAAATAGACGCTATGGAAGGAAGTTTCGTAAAAATTATTGGAATTTCATCAGCTGACGGGATCGTTCAAAATGATGCAACCAAATCTCGTTTAGACGGTATAAATAAATACTATTTCATATTTGAGTTAGTGGGATGCTTCGTCGTGCATATTAACCCGTATAGTATTATGTTTGTATGACGAAGCAAACAAGGTTAATGAAGGATTGTATAGGACAATAGGGTTTCCGATTCGAAACTGTTGTGGTGAACGACCGTGTTGCAACTCAATTTTGCATAGATCGACTTCGATGATATCTATTCTTCTCTGCCCCATAATATTTCGCTGTTCCTCTATTTCTATAGTTGCTTAATTCAAACCGGTTATCCATGGTGCATGTTCAGTCGGTGATATTGGTGGGTTTTTATACGACGTGCGTTCAGTTACCCAATTGTTTGAGTAAAATTTCGCTTCGACTCGAATCGTCTCTCCTCTACGATCAGGCAGCAGTGCAACAGAAACCATAAAAATTTACCAATAAAAGTTGGTTGTATTGAATGCGCAGCGTATTCGTTTCATCCCTGCCCCGTTGAGCTATTTATACTTGAATTAAAAAGAGAAGCGCTAAAAAAATTCCTTTTATCATGAACGTAGACAAAATTCATTTCATAGGAATATCATATTTAGCACAACTACTCTATCTTTAATATTGCATTTAGAATGTTATTGCGATTATTTGAAGCGGAAGTTGTAGAAATCTTAGATAAAAATTAGCATTTTGTGTACGTTTTTGCCTTTTAATAATTACAATTTGAGCGACATAAATTGGATGAAAAATGATGTCATCGTCATGTTGAATTATCGAAGAATTTTAGGAGCTCCAATAACAGATCTATTATTGTCTAGTGGAAGTGAATCTGATAGGCTGGATTTGCGACAAAGCGAATTCAACGAGGGAATTGCCGATAACACAATGAAAGGACAACAGCGCTGAATATCAAATGATCCTAGCTAATCCTCATATGGTGGAAAAATTACACTATAATTTTCACTGTCACTTATTTGAGATACGAAGCGAATAAACCGGTGCAAAACAGCTACACATGAATTAAGGAACGCGGATATTATCAGCGTCAAACGTACACTAGGATGACTGATAAGAGTTGTATCTGATGCGAGAATGATTAACAAGAAATAGCATCATCGTAACTCTTCAGGGAGGAAATTCGTCACTTGTTTTTTCATGTAATTGAACAACATTAGAGTCCTAGACGAATTTGCTTTACGCGAAAGCCTCAACAACTGAGCATTAGATATTGGTGGGAGGATGGTTGCCATCATCAGACTATCATTTTGCCACTATCATCATTGGGACACAAGGTAGAAGCTTTGTGCGAAATGCGCACTCGTGAAGCTTCTGAAAAAGAGAAGTTGATTGTCTTCATGGCGCATCCTCGTCGTGAACCAGCTATTCTGAGAGTCGAATATCAAATCGGCAAAGTTCTTCAGGACATTCAGGGAACACTTGATCGTGTTGATGTATCTACTGTCAACGTTTCGTCTGTATTCATCATCCTCGTTTCCTATGTCCCGTACTCCGTCCTGATATCTAAGTGTCAGGCAAGATAAATAAAGAAAGAACTTCGTCTCCACTTCCAAAAAGAACGACCGAAAGATTATGAAAAAGTCTAACTGGCAGAAACGTACAACTATGGTAGTATGAGATTAAGAATTAGAGGTTAAGGCAAAGGAATTCGAATATGGAGGCTACAGTGGGTCTTTTGCATTACATTACAGAGAAACGAAGGAAGACAACTTGTGGAAAGCCGGAACTAGTGGAACAAGAGATTGAAGAATTTTTGAAGGTGATTGAGAGTGAATTTAGATTTAAATGTACTACTAGCACCTAGGTAGTTTGATGTTATTTGACAAATAACAATGTTCGTAGAATGATTGTTTGTACTAAAGAAGAATTCACTTTTAGCCCAGTGTTTTCTGGACTGCAAGGAAGTGGTATAATTATAAAAGGATGTTAGTTCGTTGTGATTTGTTGACTATTAATTGGACATTGGACAATTATATGCGTTGTATAGTGTTGAGATTCTTCTCGAGTCCTCTAATTTATTTAGAGTCGTCGTATTCTTATTCGTGAAAAATATGACGATGATTGACACTGAGAACTCACATCACTATCATCTGGTTGCTTAACTGAAATGACTTCGAAAGAAAGCGATACAAATATTTCATACCTTTGAACTATTAAGGTAACATACGGGCCTCAAATTTAAATAGTAAAACTCTTGTGAGAATAATATTTTATTGTTTACAACATCGCATTTAATATTTAGCTATTGCGATATCAAGGAGCCTTTAGGAAAACGCTTGATTTGAAGTGTTCCGGAGGCTTTAGGTGCATTTGGAATCATCGATTCATGGATACGGAGACGTCTGCAGGTCATGTTAACGTAGATGGAATGAATTCTAGATGGTTACTGGCTTTGAACATCACAAATTAAGTATAAGAATTATTGTATTGATCTTACGATTCGAGGATTGCTCGAAGGTGATCGATTTGTCGTCATTTTTATGCTCATTTTGGATAATTAGTTTTATATCTCTCAGCAATGAGATAGCTTCACAGAGTGAGAGATTCTATGATGATGGAGGTTGCAATGTGCTTTCATATTTAAAGCTCCTCCTAAATATGTACATTTCAAAGTAATTGAGTATAGAATACTGAGTAAATCCAAATTTGAAACTCATTTTCTAGTGTGATAGGAGAGTATAGTGCTGTCTATTTGTTATTAAAATGTTTGTTGTCTCATAATAAGCTGGCAACTTCATTGGTCGCGTTGGTGGTGTTTCGACTTCAAAAATTGTGCGCCGCAAGCTTTCCTTTGAGCTTTTCTTCAGCTTTTCCCTGAACATTTGTGCAACGGTCGAACGTTGAGGCTTTGCATCATGGATGTCAGAATTGTTTTATTTACATCTCTCATCCTCTCTAATCTAAACTTCTATGATACTGATGTTTTATTTTGCTGAAAAAGTGATCGTTCATAGGTCGTTATTACTTGAAGATCATTTCGCTATGATATCATAGAAGGCAATTGCTGGATGTGCATCTGCGGACACACATTATGTGACTCCCATATGCATTTCGTAATATAACATCAAAATGACGAGGCGATACTCAAGTATTGTGTAGTTTTTAGGCGATTTCAAGTTGATATACATTACACCACGCTTCTGTTGGCAGATCGATGCATCTTGAACGAGACACGAGGTTTATATATTCGGCTGCCTTCCGAAGCTCAGTTCAACCCTAAAAAACGGCGCTCTATTACCCGCATTATGGCATGGCTTCTAGAATTTCAGCCTTGAAAAATATCATCATCCGGACATCATTTACGAGTTGTGATTTGTCTTGATTTCCTGTGTTTCTTGGTTGCTTCATAGCAATTTCTCAATTAATGAGAGCGGTTCTGTTTAAGTGACTCCATAATCTCTCATCCCATTAGACAAATATCTCGAAATCCTTTCATTGACTTCTGGATTTTCAAGTGCGAAAAGATACTCAGAATTCAGCAGCTAAATTTTATCAACCCTGAGGATATTTGAAAGCCGCAGAAAAATTAGAGTCGAGCATTTACAATAACTCTATCTTTGCGGTCGATTCTATAACAAAATAACGAATCAGGTCGATTGAACAGGCATATGAATAAATGAATGAAGATTCTTATCGAACGTTATTTAAATAGCACATATATAGAATACTTTATCAATTCTCATAGATATGCTTTTATTATTTGCATTTTCAAGTAAAAGGAGGCAAAATTGCAATAGCACTAAAAGTTATATGTGCATCATTGAACGATGATATGACTCCACAAAACAAATATTCCACACTTTACCCGTCTTCTTAGAACTGATGTTTGGAACACATATTTTCCATGTAAATATTTCCCTTCTCCGTCAAAGACTATTAAGGCACTTGGAAAGCAGTAAAATCTATAAAGACTAAATCGATATTGAAAGAATAGAGGAATAAGTCAGGAACTCACAATTATACTGTAATCGTCGAGTTCCTTAGGAACAGCATCGAAAACAAAAACTTTCGAAGATGAAAGACAAGCTCTTCTGCAACAATAATTAATTTCGTTGAACGAGAACGATGGCGACTATAGAGGAGATTCGTTTAGCTGCTATTTACTTGCTTCTCGACGTCGGCTGGTACGACAACTTGCTTCGCCCACTTTTGCTCTTCCCCTGCAATTTATATCGGCACTCACTTCAGCACTCATTTGACCTATTTGTAGATATATCATGCACAAACAGGGCTTCGTCAATAAAATTAACATATATATATATATATATATATATATATATATATATATATATATATATATATATATATATATATATATATATATATATATATATATATATATATATATATATATATATATATATATATATATATATATATATATATATATATATATATATATATATATAATGCGTGCGTTAATAAATGCAGGTGAAATTTCTCAAAGAAATACCTGATGCGAAAATCATGAATATACATCCAGTAAATGCGCATATACCGGCGGTAAGGTAAAAAATTATCGACCACTCTTCAGGTGCGCCCTGAAATTTCGTAGATTTATTTACTGAACCATTTAAGAAGGATCTCGCACAAAGAAAAGCAACGAACCGTTTTAAAAATGAAGCCACCGATAATATTAGGGGCAGCAATATTGGCGAATGTGCCGAATATCATCGAGCATGATGAGATTGTACCCGTATATGAGGGTGCGATGCTCAACAAACTTGTGAAGAAGCCAGGGATTATAGCCGACATACAGAATGCTGCAACGGAGTTTATGTTCACTCGGCACAGACGCATTCTTTTAATGTACGTACAAGTATATCTCAGATCACACCTCAGCAGTGATACTATGCCTGTGCTCTGCGTCATCAATAAATTTATCTTCAGATCGTTGTATAGGCGCTTGTTACATCACTTTATCAAACGTATTCAAACTTCCATAGAAGATGAAAAAAAATTTTGTTCCTTATGGGAGTTTCCTTGTTTTCCGATGTAGTCCCTGAACATTATTTCATTTACCACCTATGTTAATACCCTCCGTTGTTTGCGATGCACCTTTCTTCAGTTGCATTTTTAAGTTCGTGTCCTTCTTCTAGATTGCTCAACAAATTACTCAACACAATAAGAAAAATTGGCGCTAGAAACGATTTTGCTTTGGCGAATATCAACTCACTGTTGCTTCAAAAGGAACCTATATCGACCAGTGACCATTAAGCCAAAGTGTGCTTGAATGTTGCATTAAAATTCATCGAAGTTTAAAATATCGTAGAGCTGTGTTGTGTAACTTTCGTGCAATTGAGAAAATCAAGCTTCGAATGAAAGTAATAAAAAACTATGCGGGTATATTAAAGAATGCGTTTTATACTATTATAATGTTACTTATCATCGATGCAGATATAATTTTTGAATGGTGTTGATAATATCCCAAAATTTCCTATATAATGGTTCAAGAATTTAAAATTTCAATATTTATGTAATAATTCATCTTTAAGCTCAATTGAATTTTTTTTTGCCTCTTTCGGATTGAAAATAAACTTAATAAACTTTCTGTCACCTAAAATCATTGCCGGAGATGTCTGATATGTTCAAAAGAAAATCATAGCATGCAAGAAGATATTTCCAATATGTGTGGAAAATATACTGCATCAGAAGGCATTGCGTCTATACACTAGCATGATAGTCATTAGTATCGTAGTTCCATGTATTATCTCAAGCCTTCCCTCTCTTCTCCCTCCCACTCCTTGGCCACCCCTTATACACAGTAGATCATTCGATGATACGTCTAGCTGAATGGTATGGGACACAGTGAGAGCGAAATCCAATATACGAGAAAGGATAAAACAGCAGTGTGCGTTGATGAGCCCTCATACAGCGGAATAAGTGAATGAACTGATGCTATTATAAAAAGCCAATGAAGCTTTAAGTTACCCTATGTCATACATATCACCTAATTATGCACGATTATGGGTCGAGAGGTGAACACTATACATTCGATAAGGTTTGGAGTCCCCTTCCTTATAGCGGTGTATAATTTTACATCCCAATTTGCTTTCGAACGGAATTTTGCATTGGTCAAGGAGTGAATGAACAGAAATAAGAATAATGCATCGAAATAAGATTTTTTTTTCGTACCGCAGAGAATCAAAAGAACAACGGCAAGTGTGGGTTTAGTGCAATCGATGAATGTAGCCAAGCAAATAAGCGATAATGCCGATCCGAATGAAACTGAAATACGTTATAGTTGAATTAATATTATTCACAAAGCATTTTCCGCTAGAAAATTTCTAGTACTCTTTGTGGAGTAAGAAGTAGTATTTTTTGAAGAGTCATTTTTAATGGAATTTTGAATTAAATCATTTTCAGGCTGGGCTTTTTGCTAAATTTCAGCATTAACTAAATTTTAATTGAATGGAAGAATGCATCAGATAAGCTGACATTATATCAGTTATGCCAGATAACCGTTGTTCTAGGTCAACTGAAGCCAAGAAATACTAAACTGGACCCAAAAAATTAAGCTTTGGTTTGCTGAAATTTGAAAATGCATAGGTAGAAGGAGTATACACAGACATAGATCGTCGTAACAGACAGACACATACACAGTTTAATGAAGACAAACATACACGCAAACATAACGACAGAGGTATATATTGTAGCACATGGCTACCATGATGTTTTCCTCTAAAATCCAGAAAGCTGTGCATAAAATCGCCAAACTTCCGACGATTTGTAAAGATCTAATCTACAACCGGTTCACTATCTATCATAATAAATGTAAAACCTCGAAAATAAAAATAATATGTTTAGATTTAACACTACGAAAAATGTGCTTCTTCCATTTTCCACATTCACAAGCTAATAGTTTGATGGTAATAATTCGAATTTAGGGAATTTATAGTTTTACGTAAAAAGAATTTTCAAGAATAATTTAGCTTAATCTCAATTTGAAACGTATGAAAAGAAAAAAAAAAGAAATCAACAACAGAATCTTACATAACGCTTGAAAAAGTTTACATGCCGTTGTCGGATGAATGAGATGTGCTTTTTTTAGTCGATCGGAGAGTATTCCCAATATATTTTTGGAAATAAGTTGTGCGAGAAATGGAAGCGCCGTATATATTCCATTCTAAACAGTTCATTATATAGCATTTTTTTTTTTCAAAATCAATTCGAGATTCATGACTAAAAATGTTACATTTTTTTTTTGCGTTGCGTTGAATCTACAAAGCACTAAAAACTTCAACATAGCTAGGGAAAACCCCTACATAACCGCTATGAGTTTTCTCGTACAAACTGATGAGTTGATCGCTCCACATGTATATAGTTTTATTTCACCGCGTTTAATTGTCCTCTTCAAAAATCTAAATTTCTTTTCACCGGTGATCTTCGCTAATGCCAAGTCGATGCATTTCAAAATAAAAGCCACATAACTATCACCGAATCTTTTGCTAACGTCTGAAATAAAAATAAGTGCTAACGTATCATAAAAATGAAAGTTCAATTTCTGCTAATAAATCATTATATAAAAATTCCATGTAAATGATTAAAATAATACTACACGAGGAATAATCTCCAAGAGCAAATTAGGTTATCGAGATTTTTTTCAACAAAATAAAAATTTTTTTTCTGTGTAAAAATTCAGTACTAACACTTCTTAAGTCGACCATAAGAGCATCCTTAAAATATGTTGGCAAATATGATTGCATAATCGTTTGCATAAAATTATAAGCAAATTGACATAAGAAATTAGCGATCATACAAGGAGCAGTAAATAATGCCAACCATGGCACTTTTCCGCGACCTGAAAATAATCGAATTTTTACTAAGTCAAGGGTTATTGTGATCGAATATAAACTCCATGTCTATATTCATTCTGCAAATGGGAAATTGAAGGGAGGGGTCAAAGGATTTAACTCCGAAAGGAGGAAAGGCAAAAATATTTGAGGAGCTCACTAACTAGAGCATTATTTCCCTCTAACTGTCTATTGCTGGCAAAGTCAGGGAGCGTACATTTGCAACTCCCCCATAGTAGTTTATAATGATGAACGCCTCATAAATGGGAGCGATGCACCCATATTTATATATGGCAACTAATTATAACCTCCAACATCACCGATTAAAACGTCAATAAAATTTAATGGCCAATAAAAGCCGGTGGAAGGAGGAGGGGAAATATGTCGGTCTTGAAAAATTTGAAACTGGAGATGCTGTCTGCCCTAAACTTTGACTAACAATAGCAAAGCTATTTTCAGTCATTCCGCTGACTTTCCCAAAATCTCTTCGAGCATGAATCCTGCAGCGCTTCAGCATCCTACTCCAGTGTTGCTAGGTGGATACACAAATCTCTTACGGTTTTTCATAAAAACAGCATGCAATCACCTGATATTGTTGTAGATTTTTTGCTTTTCTACAAAAGAAGAGGGACGATACCAAGCTCCCCGAAAATTTGCATTTCTAGAACATTCAAGAAAGCACGGCGTCATAAGAGTGGACTGTCATAATAGTTATTGCTTTTGAATCGCAGAATGAAGTCTTTTATTGCATGATAGGCAAATATAGAAGCTTCGAAGATAACTTTTTTGCTAGCGGCGAGATGTGTCATTTGTTCGTTGAGGTAGGCCTTTTCGGCATCAGAAATCCATCGATTATTGTTTGGTGAATTTGATGGGAATATCATCCAAATTGCAGCGAATAGACATCCCAATAAACCTATAATTTTCACATCAAAGTGTAGCTAAAATATAGAGAAATCCTCACAAAAATTATATTATTTCCAAAAAAAACTTTCTAAGCAGACAAATCTTCTAATAAGACTTTTATAATATCATGCAAATTTCTCTTTGTGATATTTACATATTTCCTCATCATCTCACCTGAGAGAAGTAAAGCATCATACCTCATTGCCCTTCATATCTCTCCTAGATATGCAACTCACAACTTCCGCTGACCAAAATTCAAATATTTATTCACATTACATCAAAATCACTGTAATTTTAACATTTGGAAGATTGGCGAATTATATAATATTTGAGCCGTATGCCTATTTGTATTAGTTTACTCAAAGAACTATAAGAGACGTTGTTTTTTCGCAAAAAAAAATCAAGACGCAAACCGTGAATATATGAAGATAAATAGATACAAATTGAGACATACCAAAAGTATAAAATATCGAATACCATCCTCCAATACTTTCTGCTTCGCATAATTTACTCGAAATAAACATACCGAATGTAGCGGCTAATTGATTACCAGATGTATACATACCGGCCATTGTGCTACGTTCCATTGGTGGAAACCAAAGACCAGCAATTGACGCCATTGTTGGGGCCATAAAACCCTTAATACAACAAACACTCATAGCACTCTTATTCATGACCTTTTTTTGTAAAAGAAGAATATCTGCAGCGATAATCGTTCGATAAATGATCGTTAAAATTTTCATTAACGTTCAATATAATCTAGAAACATTGCCTTAGCTGTCTTACTCTTGCACTGTAATGGTTTATCAGTTAATTTATCATATCAGTTAATATCATAGCTTTGTAGTTGACTATTGAAAAGAAATGAAGTGGCGATTTTCAATGGCGGGATTTTGTTGGTGACAATTGAACTGAGCGGTGGGTAAAGAACATGGCAGAAAATTCGGAGAACGATTTGCTGGAAGAATTTAGTTAACGATTAATTTAGTCTCTGTGGGATCTTGTCAAGAAAGCTAGAGATAAAAAGTGAGGCAGCAACAGTGAGCTATTGTTCTTGGAAGGCGAAGATTTTTTGGTGACTTTTTTTTGCTAAGGAGGCTCCTCTCAGAAAGCGATTAGGCGGAAAAAGGCCTCGACGAAATGCTCAACAGATTGCTTCCCACTTTGGTTGCGCGTTGAGACTATGCCGAAAAGAGAATCCTGAGAGTACACCGTTCAGAATGCAATGGCCATTGATAGAGATCATGCAAAAAAAAAATCTCGGAGCGCGAATTGCAATAAATTTTTTCCCCTTCTGTTGTAAATTTTATTGCAGTAGCCGAATAATACTGTTCAGATTTCCGGCGACTCCAGAAAGAGTTAAAAGTTCACATCACTTCCTAACAAGCAATATTTTTGATTCTTCAATTGCAATTTTTCGTCTGAGAATGAACAATTGCAAACGAAATTACATTAAGTTCAGTTGCCTTCTAAATTATGTGTTTATGTATCACTCATAATCGTCATCTATAATTTACCTATTACAACCTTCTGCTTAGTGGATATTTATTATTAGCTGTTTTAATGTTCATTAAATTGTCTCATCTCTAAAACAAAATTCTTTCAATTGTACAATTAAATAAAAAGTAATCTCCTCTACCTCGCCTAATCCCATAATTATGCGAGCGATAAAAAATGCATAGTAATTGAATTCAGCAAGTACAGGCGTCAATAATGTAACAATAATATAATCAGATATTGCGAAAAAAATTAAATATTTCGGTCCATATCGATCGGCCAAATAACCAGAAAAAAAGATTGTAATAAGACTACCATAGAAAGTGGCCGAATATAGTGCCGATTGCATTCCTGGTGACCACATTAGATGACCCTAAATTTATATGATATTGCCAATGTCTATATGTTGAAATTTCGCTAGTATATGTTCATCAGAGAGTGAAAACCTCTCTCTTCTTTATAAGATTTGAACACATATACTTGATAGTGCCTTCGTTCCAATGACTAAGATATAACCAATGAGGTGAGCATTAAGGAATGAGGTGATCATCATAAGTGGTCGATTCGATAGCTGCATGAAAGCAATTCAGAAGTAGAATGGTAACGCCCTAACTGAAGAATGCCAAAGAAGTGTTGATTAATTAGGGAATGAGAATAAAATAGTGATATCATCTTCGTTGATAAGATTTATTTGTTGGAAGTCTACCAATTTTATCATGATCTACAAGCCATTTTATCAACCACTAGTCGCTTATTATCTTTTTCTTCGGCTAATCGATAAAAGAGAAAATCTGTGTGAATATTCGCTAACTCAAACATTCCATGAAACACTTGTCAGTGTTTCAATTATTTACTTATAAAAGGTTATATTACAGCTAACATTATATCCGGCGTTACTCATCGCCGTAGAATTATCCAAGAAGGTGACCTCTCGATTGGCACAAACCGCTTTGCTCGGATCGGTCTCCAATGACAAGTTGAGATGCTCCGTGGGGGCCAAGAAAGCTGTTGCATTAACCATACAAACCATTGCCATTCCTGTCAATGTGCTTTTTCTTTAGTTCATTCATATTTATACTATTACGAAGAATGAATGAAACTGCATAGTTTTCCGTTTGAAATTCTCAAATAGAAGTGATATTCGTAGTTTCATTAGATTTCATTCGTTTCGCATAGATTTAATGCTTCTTATGATTAAATATTAGTGGTGAAATTTTTGGAATGAAAACATATTTTTATGTTATCTCGATGCAAAAGCAATACAATTCGTCGAAATAAAATGAAAAGTTTATAGTCGAGAATCGAAAATTGGAACTACGCTAAGTGAATAGAAATAATATAGAATAAAGATCTATGAATTTCTTAAAATACCTCAAAATTTAATTCCTCTTTAATTCGTGCTTCCTATAGCTATAAAATTAATCTCAGAATGGATCACAAACCAATTATATCTCATAACACCGTCATCCTATGCTATGTGCCAATTTTATCGTTCATTCCATCTCACTTTTTGTTAAGCATATGAAATTAATGAGGTTAATGAAAAAAGATATACACCTACCAAGATTGGTTCGCATTGAAACAGTGCAAAAGCATAGACACATTAGAAGAAGTCCGATATATAGACGTAATGAGCGATAATGGAAAAGTGTTACTGTTTTTTGTTTATTGGATCCCATTTTGACGATCTGAATATATTGTAAATACTCTCAGTTTATATTTTTGATGAGTACAAACACTAAAAGTTTACGAGCGAAAAGAAGAGATCGCTGAACGGAAACGAAATTTCACCTATTGAAATAATCCACCGTTATTTATCGAATACAGCCTCATTAGTGCACTCTAAATTATCAAATTAAGCGCCAATATTCTCTGAAATTAGGAGTTTATAGATAATTTTTAGATTCGGTTCCCTCCGCTGATATACTTTGTGGATGACGAATTATCCTCAGTTTTACTTCTCCAAAGGTTAATCCATGTACCGAGCTCGTTCTGCGATCCCATATCCCAATAGCTCCTTCAAACTCAGAATGCTATCAAAATTATCCATCTCCTAGATTGTATTTCAGGTCAAATGTTGATCAAGAGTAAACAAAATCTCAATAAGGATCTAAGCGAAATTCGGGTCACAAAACAATGAATGAAAAAACTTTGCTGTAAACTAATCATATTCAAAGGATGTGACAAGAATCTATCATCACTCTTATTCACCAAAAAAACTAAGCGGAAAATATTTGCGACTGCTACGGAAGGAGATTCACAATCGTCCCTTGACCACCATCATCTCGCCTAGATGGACTAGTGCATTCACGTGGCAACATTGAAACTAATACAAATGTCTTTTGATGAAAACTCAAAACTTTCGCAGCATTTTCGAGCATTTCTCACAATTAATCAACAATATCGAATTGATCAATGGAATAAAAAAGACGGAAAATGAGACAATTATAGAAATAAAATATTATAAAGAAATTCGGTAATCCCCAAAGTAATATTATGAAAGAGCATATAAGACGAAATCGGCTACCATAAATATATTCATCTCTCTATTAAAGCAGCAATATTTGAGAGTAAAATAATAGTTGCTCATTATTTGCTTATCATATATATATATATATATATATATATATATATATATATATATATATATTATATATATATATATATATATATATATTATATATATATATATATATATATATATATTATATATATATATATATATATACTATCATATTTTCTTATAAAAAATATGAGCAGATTTCCAATAAAGGAAATTATTTGTCTAAAGCGTATCGATTTTAACACTTAAAAATAACTATTTTTATGTATAGAAAACTAGAGAAGACATATAAAAACTAATCTTTTCTCATTCATAAATTTCATAAGCTTTATTTTCAATTTCATTAACAAACGTAGGCGTCCTTAAACCGTTAGAAATATTAGGCAAAAATATTGCATTATCAATATGCGATTTAATAATTTTTAGGAACATTGAAAAAAATTTAAAATATTTTCACCAATCAAAGAACAAGAGATTTCACACAGCGTGTGTCCCGGTATATTTTTTATTCATTATAAAGATTGCAGTAAGTTCGCATGCATTATATTAACGTTTATATACTTACACGTGTTACGTAGTAATTCGATTTTTTGACTCTGAAATTGTTGAATTCTGTGTTTTTTGTTCGCTTTAAATTCTTGATTCAATTCCGATTCCGAAGCTTAAACGTGCGTTAGAAATAATCGATTTCACAGCTTTCCGTTCCTGGTACGAGAAACTCACGGTTTCAGCGTTTTTTTCTGAAATTCCGATTTTTGAGACGCTCCTTCTGACGCATTCATTAATTCCCGTTTTTTTGATAGCTTGTGGAGGAGATATGACTATTAGACTGTCCATCTGCTAATAAATAATTACCGTTACGTTCATGTTCACCCTTGTATGCTTGCGGATCAATTTGAATCATTGATCAAGCTTCAGTCGTTTAGGATGCTACGAAGCAAATTTGCATGTTTAATGAGAAATTACATTCTACTATAGTAGATCATCGAGGGATTGCCCATGTTGTGGTACTGAAATTAAAACCGCTAAAATTACGATTGAAATTTTAAACATATTTCATCATATCTTCAATCGTGAATATTTTCCTCAGAATTTCATATGGATTTATGTATATATATATATATATATATATATATATATATATATATATATATATATATATATATATATATATATATATATATATATATATATATATAAGTATAAATAGCCAGAATTCGTTTTATTTATAGAATATATCTGTGCCATGTGGTTGAAAAAATCTGCTTAAATATCCACAACTTTTTTTTGCTAACATCGATCATTTTCGTAAAGCCTCACAAATGAATTATACAAATACACAGCGAATAAATAACCATATAATATAGAAAACATCTCGCATAGATACCTTTCTGAATGAACTATTACCTAGATAGGTATTTGATTGATCTACAGAAGGGTTGATAAGCAAACGAAAATGATCCGATGATGATGCAGATTTTGTTGACTTATATCGAAATATGTTTTGTTCAGGAAAGAAAAATATAATGTTAGCTTAATAACAACTTATATGCGGAAATATATGCATAAAAAGAATGCATAAAAAATGGCTGTCACAATTCTACTTACCAGTTTTTTTTTTGGAATTATACAAGCAAATGAAAAGATTAGCACAGTATGCGCTTTTTATAAAAGCTCCATTCATATAAGCAACCGACTGACCGTTATGCAGAGTACTAAGAAATAATATTTCATATGCTTTTGCCCCTATGATGATTACTAAAATGATAAACAAAAATTTATTTGTTAGGTCACACTTGAGCGGTTGTAATATGATATATGGTTTGCAAATTTCGACGTTCTTTTAATTATTCATAATCTTTGATCAACTAGAGTTGGTTTTTGATGCTTCTCATGAACTGCAATTTAGTCTCATCATATATTAGATC
Source organism: Ascaris suum (assembly GCA_013433145.1). Classification (NCBI taxonomy): domain Eukaryota; kingdom Metazoa; phylum Nematoda; class Chromadorea; order Rhabditida; family Ascarididae; genus Ascaris; species Ascaris suum. The sequence goes on along the minus strand of CM024169.1, from coordinate 12,421,884 downwards.
ACTACAAATTTTCTGCTTTCAAGTTATTACTTAATGACAGCGGATAAACGAATGCACTTATAAGCTCAAATATGATTTAACAATAATATTTGCAAAGAAAAGAAACTTGAGAAAGGCATATAAAAAACGGTTTGGTTAAAGCAGTTTTGCGGAAAATATGCAAATAAGAGCGACAACGATAAGATTCACTTTATGCAAATTTCGTAATGATTTCTTCATCGACTAAGCACGTTTATCATTTCTACAACTTCCCACATTTTGCTTATGACAATATTGAGCTGCAATTTTCATTCAGTTCACCAACTTATGTGTCAGGCATTCGGTCATTATTTGAAAGCAAAGCGAAACGAATGCGAAGAAGCGGAAAAGAAAAGAATGACGAGGAAAAGCATAGGATGAGAAAACTACGGAGAAGGACCGTGAAGGAGGAGGAATAAAGAAGGAAGATATCGAAGGAAATGATTAAGGAGGAAAGCTGGGAGAAATAAGAAAGTTGGTGAAGAGTAAAGAAGGCAATGGTGCTGATCATCGAATATCGTTGCTAATTGGGACGAATCTCTGAGTAGCAAACACCCATCAATAGTAGTAAATATTTCTGCCTCAATATACAACATTTGTATTTTTCCAGTACAAATATTCTTGATTCCTATGCAATTTGCATTTAATCGTTCAAATTTCTGAAGGAATTTCCCAGTCTCAAATTCCATTTTTTTTCTATATTTATGCCGAAAAATAAAGCAATCTTTCAATTATAAATATATACCGAAATTTTTGAATATAAACCTCTTTAGAATAGAATTTATATGCACAAAAATAATAGAGACTATGATAATAAAAAGAATATTAAAAAATTTTCAATGATTTCATTCGATTGTTGAACGATTTTCGCAACGAAATATTCAATGAATATTTTTAGTGAAATAGAGGCAAATATGAAATGCGGAAAGCAAACATTATAAAACGTGGCGTGAATTTTGATTTACATATTTGTCGAGAGAAATTGTAATTGTGTTCGATATTGATGTCGTTTAAAACTATGTAGGAAATTTAGTATTAATTCATTCTGTACGAACGAGAACGTAATCGATGAATAAGAGAAATTCCAATCGAGTTCCAATTCGTTCATCCTATATGATATATTCATGTAATACTTAGGAGAACCATAAGTTTTACTCAAGAAAATAAAGTAATAGTATTTATTGCTATAAATATAAATATATTCCACCTAATAGTTTCAGGTCTGATATAAGCATTACTACGAAATGCGTTCACTCTGCTTTAATTTTTTTTTTCTTCGTTGATAGTTTCGTTGTATTTCTTTATGATCGAAATAATTTGAGTAAATTTTCGTCTTCTTTTTCTTTTTTTATCATTGTTATGTACAAATGATGTTTTTTTTTTCTAACTATGAAAAATAAAAGTAATGGAATAGGATCTCAATTTTTTTTTTTTTGAAACTAAACTATGGTACCATCTTTCATTGTTTCACCTATTCGCCTTATGTCTTTTCCTTTTTATTCATAATGCAGCAATCTTTTAAAATCCGGCTCCCTTTATAATTCGAGGTGAACGTCAGAATTATAGATGCAGAAACCATATTTCATTGAAATCATACGCTTTACAATTCTAAAAACTAGCAATTTAAGCATAAGATTTCTCCTAATATATGCATCTGTGGCAAAATTTCTGCTAACCTGAAATTCCTCAAAGGGTAATTTTGAAGTTTTTTTTTTATTCAAACGATTTTTTAGGAGAACAGATATAAATACTTAAAATTTGCTGCAAAAAATTTGCTATATTTCTAAGAAGCAAAATAAGAAAATTGCTAAATTCTCTAAAATTTAAGGCGTTTGAAAAATTTACCACATCTAATGTTTTAAATTTTACTATCCAATTTTTTTTTCAGCAATAGAAAATTCCGAAGAAAAATTCCGATTTTTTTTTTCATATTCTTTAAAAGTTCATTATCATACGCATTGAATCAGGCTAGCACAGCATGAAAATCACGTGAAAATTATATGAAACTGCTAAATATCTTTGTGCATTTTTGTTTGCAATTTCAACAAAATGCATCCAATACTATGAAAGTAGTTTCATTGATTTCGGCCAAATTAGTGATTCATAGGCTATTATATTTGTATTGGTATGTTGATGCTTGAATTCATCACCGCAATGAAATTTCTACTCTCTAATAAATCAGATTTCAAATGGTTCAGACGAAGTGATGAAATAAATTTTCCAAAAAAAAAAACGCAAAATGCGCTTTTTGTGTGTTTTTAGCAAAAGAGGTGCATTATGGTGGGCGGATGTTCAATTGTACACCATTTGTACGTTTACATATGTGTGTCTATTTGCTCAATATTTCCACTTAGCGAATCACTTCTCTATATTGGCAATTTATTTATTGGCAATTAAAAGAAGCATGAAATATGCAAATCAAATACGCTTGACATTCCATCAAGTCGGGATGAAAAAACATTCTTTCACAAATGATTTATTCAACCGGTCGGTTTCAGTTTTTGGCACCCATCCAAAAATCCATTGTTAAATTTTGAAATGTTTTCATTTTCTACAAAATTTCAGAGTATATTCCGCTTAGAATTTTTCGATAATATTATCGTACCTTTTGAACCCTAGAACACAAAAGCGGCACCTTCTCTCCTTACCCCCCTTTTATCTCACCACCTCCCTCTCTTGACTATGTCGGATATTAAGGGCATGAGACACCTGCCAGGTACAATGTGTTAACTGTACTTTCTGCTCAAATATTTATGCTGATATAACCGCATAATTTTAAAATACAACAAAAATGTAGAAATCAAAAAGAAAAGATCAATGAGTGCATCAAACTGGAACAAGTATATGTGAGGTTATTGTCTTTCTCAAAAAAAAACCTCCAAACTTTTGCAATGCATATGCCCAACTGACTCTTGGAGTGGTCACTTTTAGGATTGTTTAGATGACCGACCGGAAATGACCATTAGATAAAATGTCTCAGCGTTGTTTAAAACGTGTTGGAGAGTTGTTTTTTTGCAAATATTTTCGTTCGTGTATTCTCAACGACCATCGTTTCCTTTTGTCGCAGGTACAACAGCAGCTAACTCTGAAAAAATAAATATGCATTTATTTATTTCATTATTTAATTTTATTTAATTTATTTATTTCAATCAACAGAGCGCATTCGTTACGAATAAATGTCTCTTCATATGGCTTCCACCTGCCCTAACCTAAAATGCGCCTCTGTTCCAGTTGGTCCCTGTGGTCTTTAGGTCGGCCTGTATTTCTTAATCATTTAACTGCAAAAAATTGAAATTATATCTTTGCATATCCAGTATTCCCACTTCGATCTTTCCAAAATACTCCGTGATAATTACAGTTCTAATATTGTTGACAGTCGGTAGTAATCGATTCTCTACTATGAACTTTTGTCGATTTATCGATCTTAACTTCGCAACAAGAAGCAAATGGAATTATAAGAGAGGTGAAGAAAAAAAGCGGAACGAGGAATTAAGCTGTGGAAATGAACGATTTTCTATGAATTACCTATCAATATGAACGTTATTGCTACTCTATATTGCATAAACATTGCTTCAAATATTAGATTGCAGAAATTAGGTGATCCATAATTACATCGATGAATCCTCGTTGAGTTAAATCTATGTCTAAAGAAAAACATTGGCGGCCAAAATGGTTAAAAAATATAGCGATCATATATTGTATTGGCGATAAATTTGAAAGCGATCGTTGAGTGGAAAAATTATACATCGCAAAAAATAAGAATAATTATAAATAACCGAAATCAATTTGTCGTCATCTACGTCGGAAAATTGTCATATGCGTTCAGTCATTTCTGCATTGTATTCGACGACCATTAGCTCGGATACTATCGGCGATTGAAAGCGTCGAAAATTTCAATGAATCCACTAACCGTCTACTAATGTCGTTCCACATTAAATTTTGCGATCATATTTAGTGATGTTGATTTTGTTGAATCGCTTTTATAGTCGATCGAAAATGAAATAAAATGCCAAAGTAAGTCGTTGAAAAACTCAAATTAAAGCAATAAATATATACTAATTGAAATTTGTTGATTGTAGATAAATATTTTCACGCATTCATTTAGGAGTATATTTATGCTGAATAGCCATTCCGGATCTATTAAGGTGGTAAACCGGTTTCTTCATCAGGAATCGCTTTTTTCTTTCTTTCTTTAGACAACAATACTCCGGAAATTGTGCATAATTGAGCAAACTTCAAATTTATTCGCACACAATGACCGAAAAATCCAACTATTAGAGAGGAAAAAAAAATTCTTTCAAAGCAGAGAAAATTTTTTTTCATTCACTCAATCGAAAAAAGAAAATTGGTTTTAGAGGGGAAAAAAAACGTAACTTAATGCTCTGCAAAAAAAAAAAAAAACTTCTTTCTTTGCTGAAAATTTATAGAAAACTTTCTCCTTCCAGAAATCTTCTATGCAAATTTATTTGTTTGGAAAAACTTGGAAAGTCAAATATAGGTGATGCTAAATTTGCATAAATCATTAATTAACGTATTAAGATTTATAGCATTACAACAGTCTCAAATTACGCCACTTCTATTCGAGAGTTCGCTCATATCGTTTAGTTGGGTTTAACGCTGCATCGTTTAGATAATGCAAACCTTAGGTGGAATGTGCAGCAACGACACGCAATTATTTACTGTAAAGAAAAAGTTTGTGTGGTAAATGAACTGTGACAGTTGCGCCGTTCTGCCTGCAGGTACGAGGTTGTTTCGGATTTACGAGTATGGACATTCTTGAGTTGTCATGTTTATGTTGAAGTATGAAGCACAGTCCTACGTAGCGATGATTGTAACAACTACAAAATCAACTGGATGAATAATAAACCTAGGCGTAGTTGTTCAAGTACGGTTATGAAATCCGTACATAATCGCTGTCTTTACTGTTATGGGAGACCGCTTTAACCATCTACAATTACTGTGTATTACAGGTGTCAGTCAGTAGGTTCGCGTCATAGGTGTTTGTATTACAGGTGCTGATAGTTTACCGCAATTATACCTAAGTGCCTAAGTTCTCGTAAATTATCACAGGTATCACTTTTTACCATTGAAACGGTTCATTGATATTGTTGAGCCACGTTGATAACAATTTAAAACAACGTAGATTATACTTTGGATGTATGCGATTATTTGTGATTTCTTTTCCACTGAATCGTGCGGTTATGCAACAGCTTTGTCTCTGACATTTGCGCCCCTAGAAAATAGGCGTAACAATACTACAAGGAAAAATATATTGACGTGACTAATATAATAAAGTTAAACGTGTTTATAAATTTCGCATATAGGAGCAATTTCTGGCGGCGCATTTGTCGTATCACTGAACTGTGCAATTGGGTTTTGTATATTTTGTGGGATATTTTCCATATTTCAGTGGTCGCCTCATCTAAGGACAATTTTTTATGCAAGGGAATTGCAGAGAAGGTTTCAAGATGCAGAGAAGGGGGTAGGCAATTTTAAAAGTGGGAGCGTATCGAACAGCTCTACCGAAGGAAATAGGAATTTGAATCCCATAGCCACATTTTGAATTACTAAGAAGTAAAATACAACAGAATAATAACTTCAAAAAAAAAGTGAATGAAAGAAAAGTTTGATGTAATGCATGCAATAGAAAAATGAAAAACACTCATGCAATAAATCCTTCCTCTTCTATCTCATTTAATGTAAATTTATTGCTAGCATTCATATTTCTTCAAATTCCGAGGTCGTCGTTGATATTTCATTCGTTTTTTTTTTTCAGTTTCATTTTTTTTTCTAAATTAAAGATTTTATTCCAGGTATAGAGTAAAATTCAAAATGGCGATTACAATTTATATGATAATTTTAATTTCTCTGATAAGATCGGCATACTTCGCAACGCCATTTTTGAATCATTATTTGGATAGCGCAAGTCGTGAATCACTCATCAACGTTTTCCAGAATGCTCTCAATACTAAGGTACTCATCATTGATTCTTTTTATTATATGTTATTGGCTTCGAATATAATATAAAAATATTTGCATTAGTGTGGAAAATTATTAGATTATTACCGAATTTTGCAGGTGGAATTTTTTTTTAAGGTTATTGCTAAATAAAGCCGGCAAAGTGCAAGGAGACTTTACGGGAAGGAAATCGATGAGAAGTGAAGTGACCTCTGCAAGGAGAAACTCCACATCTTTATCGATGAGGAAACAATAGTTCCCCACCTTCTCACCTATATAGTTTTTCTCATAAATGCGAACTAAATACCACGATTTTTCATACTAAATCTCGTCTATGTTCTTTATGTCTTCGAACGGTTAAACCGTGCGAAATATAATTTATGCCTATAGAACGATCGAATTGCTTTATGAAATGATAGAATAGTGAGTTATTGTCATTCGCCCATGTTTTTAATCACGGAGTAAAATGACCAACGGAAAGGAAAATTGTAGAGCGGCGGTGTGTGTGTGGTGGAGGGGGGGGGGGGGGACGGGAATCATTTCGACTGTAACAAGTGGGAAGGGTGATTTGATATGAGCGAATGATGATCCTCCTCTGTTAAAAATGGGGGAGAGACTGCTAGCCCTATTCATTAATAAACTTATGACGGACGGAGGGTACAGGAATGTTTATTGACGTTACTTGAAGGTAAAATAGAGACGTTACTGCATTTCCTTTGTTTACTAAGCGTCCAATAAGGGGAAAACATTCATAAGCATATGCAGGAAGCAAGAAATGGCCATGAAGAGGAAATAAAAGGGAACGGATAAAAGGCCTGGATGCATGACCGCTAAATAGCATGCGCTAATGAATAGAGATGTTCAAGTGGGAACGAATAAAACCAAACAGCTGTTAGGTATCATTGAATTATCGTGAACTTATACAGCTGCATTCTTTTTGCACCCGGCAATTTATCGTACTCTGCCGTTTAAGCCCCTATGCATGCACGAGGAAAATAACAGTTGAGTTGGGGGGAGGGGGGGGGAGGAACATGTTATAGCATGCGCCTAAGTTGGGTAATATGCTCGAAGGAGAAAATAAGGGTGGAAAGGGGGGTAGAGGAAGAAGATTGGGTGGAGCGAAACATGCAGTGAATGACAATGAACTATTGATAACGGGTAGTGCATTTCATTATCATGCTTAGTAGATTCAAGCTCGAGTTTGTTTTAGCCGTGTAATATTTTATAAAGCATCAATTCACTAATGCCATTCATTACTATTTTTAGTCGTTTCTCTTCGTTATGAAATATATTTAAGGAACTATCCTCTCTTCATCATGGCGTTAGTGGTCTTAAAGCGCTTGATATCCAAATCGACGCAGCTAAATCACAGGTTGATTCATCTTTTTCCTTTTCTTGTTGGAGAAGAGAGAGTTGATGCATTTTTTTTTCATTATAAAAGTGTACATTGAACTATTATGGTCTAATAGTTCGTAAAGCAATCTAGAACTTTATGTTTGAAGTGATATTAACGATTGCTTTCAGTAACGAAGGTTCTCTTGATAATTTCTTTTTTCTGTACGTTTATTTATGCGGCATTTGGGAATTAATAAATTAAATTCTTAATTGATGCAGCTGTTGTCAGCAGTGTTGTGTGAATGAATGCTTTCAAATGATTCAACCACTTTCTGATGGAGAGGGGAGAGAGGGGTCCATTGCGAGCACCGCACAATTTTAGCTCATACGTTAGCACCTGTGAAAGTAATATGCCGCTGAAACTATCTAAATGTCCTGATGGTGATACAATTTTGTACAGATCTTTTGTAGGCTTTTTAAAGAAGAAATACGACAAAGTGGATTATTTAACCGTTATCGCTTTATGTGTGATTTCGTGACATGTTTCGTTCGTATAGATAGTTCATTGCATTACAGCGGGCTTTACTTCATGGCAGCATGACTTCGGTTGCATTGACTGCATTAATACCCTTTCTTATGAGCTGAGGAAGAGTTCATGTTTACACTTATTATACCTAATCTATCGGTACTTTATCGGTTTTTTTAGCCCCCTCAAAGAGATGCAATTGTTAGCATAATAGATGCACTTGAAGGTCGTACTCAGACTTCATATTCAGTGCCATCCTTAGTGGAGCTTTTTAAGACCTTTATCGCATCGGATTCGAGCTGATATGAACCATTAAAGAGAAAACATGAGTTGTGGGACGGAACTAATAGCGCAAAATTCTTTTAGTAGAGGCTTTTTACCAAAACATTGCACTCGAATTTGTGCTTTGGATGTACGTAATTGAAAAAGTGCTTGATAATGTACCCTTAATAAGAGGCATTCAATAATCTCTTAAGGTTCTCTTAGAGTAAATTTAGGCAGTATTGCTTGATAAGGGTCTGATAGAGAGGTAGTTAGAATTGCATTTAGTGGGCGAAAAAAATGACAAACGCAAAATAGCCAACGCATGTGGGCAGTTGGCGAACTGTGTACATAACGGTGAGCGAATATAATGAACAAGCAAGCAGATTTCATGCGTAAACAAGTGCATCGTATATGACGAGTGGAAAGAGATGTTCGAATTGGCTAGAGAGTGGACACGGTCATTTATTTCCTCCTATACTGCTTACTGGAAAATGCTGATGAATAGGCTAAGCAAGTGGTCATTACAGGTGATTTGTGATGCGGCAAAGAAGGCAAGCGGTACAAGTCTATCGGCCATCTATGATGCTGCAAGCATCGCATCCGAATTGAAAGGTTGCAATTTGGGTACGATAACAGGTGCTAAGGAAACAATTGAAGCTGCCTCTAAGCAAGAAAAACCGACAACGTCCGACCTTTTCTATGCGTTATCCGCCGCTCATATACTCAACTTGAAGGTGAACTATGTCGATTTTACAAAAGCGCTCACTACAGCATTTAAGGACGATAGTGCATCGAGGTTCGTTATTTTTGCTTGTAAACGAAAAATTTTGATGATAGTGCAGTCTTTTATTTAAAAATGCGGAATTTATCGCGTGGAAATATTTCAGAGAGACTTTTGGTTTTCTTCGGCATTGAGTTTTACATTTTTCGAAATTATAAGTTTTGCATAGAGTCGGTTTTTTCGTTTCTTATATATCATGCAATCGGTGGTTTTGTGTACATGTATTGATATGAGGACACGGAGGGGGGGGGGGACTGGAAGGAGGGAGATAAGGGATTGGCCTTTTTCAAAATTTTATTTCAGGGAATATTTGGAAGCAGGGAAATGCAAAAAGTTGGCTAAGAGAACAAAAACTTATACAGCATAGTGTAGCCATCTCCGACAATTCTGTGCCTAAACTATGGTTGAATGCCGATACTTATATCAGTTGATGGGCTAACATAACTGTTCAGATAGTCCTAGGCTGTTTTGAAGCATTTATGCAATCGACTGGCGTATCATAAAATAAAGGCTCCGGAAAGATGTATAAAGTAATTTTTTTTATGCGACTCGTCCATCCGCTGGACGAGTTCAGTTTAAATGAGTCCCTGTTCCGTTTTTTTTTGCAAGTTTGTTGAAAATTTTTGCAATTTTTTTCAGTTTGGCGCATGGTTTGAATGCAGCAGCATTATTGGATAAAGCAAATGCGGAGAAATTTTTGAACCGTATTGAGGATATCGTCGGACAAGCAGACGATGTCGACGGGAAATATCTTCAGGTATTGTTTTCCTAGATTCCCGTTAATGCATATGCGAGTTCTTCATATATTTTATGATGAATGCTCACACCGATGAGAGAGAAGTTATGTTAGAAGGGAATGGAAGACATTCTTAGTAACTGAAGCATAGCATATATCAAACTTGGTATATAGGGTTTAGTGGATGTCTTACATTCCTGAGTGAATTTCCTTATTCGTATCTATTTCCCTTCCCTCTCCCCTTCCCCTCCGCAACACCCTGCTATCCAATACCTTCTGTCCGATGATCTCGATCCTGAAATTTTTAAGCGATATCTTGGCAACCCTTCGCGTTACGTCGCTTTTTTCCCATGGTCGTTTTTGGGTTTTTTCCATGTTTTTGGCCGCACTCATCTTGCACACATATTAAAAGGAACTTAATTGAAAAAGGAAGAGAGGAGTCGTTCCATTTGCTCTAAGCATATTCCCATTTAAGCATAGTGTACAACAACGATAGTCAGTTCAAATTGTTCAAATTGTTACTTGAATACCTTTTTTTGTACGAAGGCTCGAAGTTAGGGCCATATAAAGTGATTTCAGATGTTACCGCCATTGAACAGATTCCTTGACGTTAGCTAGGAGCGTTCGAAGTTTTTTGTGTAAAGAACCGGTGTCGTCATGTTAACTTGAAAGATTTCATCAATGTTCGAATGAATTTCATTCTGTTTTTTGGAGTTTTTATTTGAATGTTCAGTTGGAAGGTGGATTATCGGTGACGGCAATGGGCGTTTATGGAATATACGCTCTCGCCGATAAGGTCAACAAGTCGCCGAATGTGAAGAGTGTATGCTTTTTTCGAATATTTTTTAGATTTTAGCTCTATTTTCGATTATTTCGATTCGGGAGATTGATGGTTAATGAGTTTATCAGTGGAAAACGAAAGGTTTATGCGGACTTTACTTTGTTTCCTTTTTGATATTTAATCAGTAATTTCAGGTTGCGCTGATAATTGTCATCTTTTAATGATTGGCCCGGGTTGCGTAACAAGTTGATAATTCATATTTGTTTATTTTATTTTATTTCATTTATTTATTTTTTGTGAATCCTAAGCACAGTTCGCTATTTGGAGCAAAGTTATTTTTAAAGGATGAGGCGGTAAAGTTGGCGAATTACCTTGTGAGTCGTCGAGGTGTGCAGATGGATCGTGGGGCGTATCTTCTGGTGAAAGCACTCAAGAAACTCGCATTCAACAACTTCCAAGTACCAGTTGTTATATCTCTCGCTTCCAATATGGCCATTATGGATGCATCTCAGGTTCGTTTTGTCTCGAATTCCACTAGGAGTATGTTCACTGCTGCTGTATCATGGTTGCAAGTGAACGGCATTAATGGGGCATTTTCGCATGTTCATCTCGTTTTACATTTGTCTTTATACAATTTATTGGCTTGAATATATACTGGTATGTTATGCATTGATTCTAAGCTATCCATCGATATCGGAAAAGAGATTAAAGGATCATCCCATTTTGCTTTCTCCTTTCTCTAAAAAACGTGAGCAAATAGGGAGCATAAGTTTAACGTTTCTTCTCTTTCAAGTGGTAATGAAACATTCGTCCATGGAATTCAAAAAACTGTTATTACAGTTAAAGTATATATGTACTGTTTTTCTATGCTATGAGCGTGTGGCATAGCAAGCCCCTGTTCGTCTTCCTCTCTGTTTCTGTCCAGATAATATATTTGGGGAAGGTGGAACGCTGAGGTCAAGTAGCGCAGTATCTAGTTCAGCACGCAAGATCATTTTAAAACTTTCCTTAGCTGTGTAGTTCTAATCCGATCTCTACCGTCTCATTCAAACATCCGAGAGAACGTAAACTATGAAGTAGAAATCAGTAAGTACAGTAAGAATATTACGAAGAAGCAAATGGTGCAGAAGCATTTTACAGAGCGTTGAAGTTATGATAATATTGTTGTGTGAAGCAGCAGTGATCAGAACCGAGGAATTCGGAGAAAATAATTCGTAGCAGCGCATCTTAGCCGTACAATTGCTATCGAAGTAAAACTTGGTTTCGCTTTTGAGAAAAAATTCACCATGAGTTTGGCGCATATTAATGGCGAATCTTATGTTAAATCCGAATTCTATATGTTAAATGTTTTATTCATTAAATATATTAAGTTAACGATGAATTTAAATCGATGCTTATTTATTGGCGTTTTTGGTAAATTTTACTTCCTGCATTGAGCATTTTCAGCCAATACAAATTCGCGTATCGAATGTTTTGGGTGAAAGTGTTGGCGAGCTATCAGTAAATATCGATTCAGCGACACATGTCGCCACTAAAGAGGTAGTGGCTACTCGTCAACCACTTATGCGAGTTGCCGCCGACCCTAAGCATACTCTTTATGAGGCAAAGATTGACAAAGCAAAGGCCCGCGGATTCTATGTCATTGCGCTCACCGCTGGAAGTCATGTAAGATATGTTTGTTTCATATCAGTCTATAATTTCAGCAAAATAGTGTAGGTTGAAAGGGGTGGGGAGGGGTCATCGTATCGTAAATGAGAGAGTGTCACTTAAAATTTTGCCATAATTTTTGAAATCATTTTCGTGCAAAAAAAAAGAATTTTTGAAAGTATTCTTAGTTAGAGGATAAGTTCAGTTCTAAGAAGATTCTCTCCGAGCATTCACATATCGATCATGAATCTCTAATGGCGCATTACAGAGAAAGAATTGTGAATAGGTGGAGGGAGGATGTAATTTTGATCATTGAGTAAGACTTTAATTTTCACATAGGGAGAGCGGGCATTGAAGTGTTTGTTGAATTTAGCGACGAATAATTCGTTCATTGAAAAGCTCTGTTGAAATAATAATTTCGAAGTGATGTGATCGTTTCTGATATTGAAGATTCATAAATAATCGTCGAACAGTTAATTTAATTTCATTTATTAGGATAAACGGCTGGTGGGAACGAATGGTGCATCGGTAATGGTGAAGATTTTGGCGAAAATGCGTATTGAGGATGTGACAGTTGCAGTTTTCGATCGTGAACTTTCAAAATCGACCGATACGCATAAGTTGGTGTTAATTTATTTTCAACTATCTTTCTTTTAAGGGATAGATGAAAGGAAAATTATTGCAGTTTGATGTATAACATTTTAACGGACTATCTGTGAACTAAAATATGGTGCAGGAGTTGTTTATTGTGAGGGAAATCTTTTGAAGTTTTCTTAGTGACAGCTGGCTTATTGGCTTTGTATTCGTGATGTTTGTCTGTTTTTTCTGAGGCGTCTTTATTTTAATATGCAGGTATAAACAGTTAGTAACCCCTTACCATATCGAAAAATGCCGGAAATTTGATTTAGGAAATATTAGATATAGTGCCGGCTAACCGAAGATATTTTTTGCCGTATTTGGCAATATGAGATGAACGCTAAAATATTTTCAGAGTGAAGGAGAGCTCGAAGCTGGGACGAGTACTCGAAGCGGATGTTCATAGTAAGATGGAGATAAAGTTCACTGTGAGGGAGGCAAAATCGGGTGATGCGGTCACCGTCCACCAGGCATTCGTAGCGTTCGTTCATGTTGATACAAAACATGAAATCATCTTCATCGCAACTCCGGATCGTAAAAATTTATACACATTTGATGTGGTAGGAATTTTTATCTTCGTTTTTATCGCTCTTATCTTCATTTGATGACCGGGTGAATTTCTTTCGTAGCGATGAAAATGTAGTGGAGAGATCTATGCGGAAAACACCAGGGAGGTGTGCAGTAAAATGAAATCTCATCAATAAAATTTCTTGCTATCGGCAACTTGATCGAATCTTTGCCTTTATGCAAATTAGCTACGTTGCTCGGTGACACATATAGGTGAATAGTGAAAGATTGAATATCTGACTCTCGAAGATATTGGAATATTGCAAAAAGATTATTTGGAGATCCCACGGTAATGTGGTTGTGATTTTGCAAGGATTACGCCACTTTTATATTCAGAAAACTAAACAGTCAGAGTTCGACTGAGACAAAAAGTGGGGAGCAGTTTGATTGATATTACAGAAGTTGCAGAAAAAATATGAAAGAAATCTGGGAATTCTGCAATCTCTTACTGTTTCCTTTAACAGTTTCATTTTAAAAAAATACTTTGAGAGCGACTTGTTGTTTTGTTTCCTGAAATTTTTTGTTCGTTTCTTTGTTATTAATTACGGGTGTAGAATAACTCAGATAATACTTACTTCTTTATTCATTCATTTTTATTTGAAGGATTTCGAGAAAGCGACGAAAGATTTTGAAGGACTCTCTGGTAAATATGCGGTCCGTCTTATTATCGGAGATGCAGCTATCGCGAATGCATTTGATTGGAATTTGGTTCGTTGTGATGCATTACATTTTATTTTGCTAATATTTTCTCATTTTAAAGCTCAACTTTTAATCGGATATATTTGCCTTTATTTTCTTCAGTTAATTTTTCATCAATAGGATCTCCAAAAGAGTAGCAAAAAGTATGTCGTTGCGATCACTTAAACTTACTATGGTGGTGATATCTGATGTGAATTTTTGTTTTAGGTTGATGTGAACCTGAAATTGCCAGCGATGGTACCACCAAAGGTGAAAAAATCGGAGGAGGTAAACTATGAGAAGCTGCCTGAGATAAAGCACATGTTTCGCCAGCCCGAGAAACGTCCTTCACAGATTGTCTCCGATGCGTTTACCGTACTATGCATTCTTCCTCTTCTCGTGCTTCTTATTTTGGTATGTTTTGGATTTTTATCATTTTTGCATTTTCCCTTTTATTTACAGTTTAGTTCCTAGTCATTGAAGTGGTGTATAGACATGAAAAGCCGATTTTTTTGGAGATGTCTAGGATTCATAGCATGTTTTCTTCTAATTGATTACTGAAATTTGAGAATGCATTGTATAGGTTTTTGGTGTTTCTTTTGAAACGCTGCTGGCTTTTGCATTGGTGAGATAAACAGATAGAAAAGTGGCACCGATAAGTTCGAGTACTTAGTATAAGACTGCTGTGTTTCGCGTTCATTGTATCATTGATTCACAATGGGAATTGGCCGGTAGTTTAAAATTGCGTCGGTAGTTCGGCATACTGGTGAGCATAAACGGTGATTGATGACCAAAAATTGAAGGTAGTAAGTAGTTCTATAGGAATTATTTCACAGAATGTTGGCCGCGGATTGAAATATGATTCTGAGGAAGTAGAGAAAAGAGATTGGTCCATTGTTCAGACCTCCATGATAATTGATTATTGAAGTAGGTCAGGTTAGGAGAACAACGCTTAATTCAAAAAGATTCACATTTCCTTAATTTGGGATTCGCGCGGGTGCAGTATCCTGTCGTCCACACATTGGAGGGGGGGGGGGGGGGGAAGAAGGGAGGGAAGGCAGCTTTGCATCAATCTTGTTTGTAGTTCCTAATCCAATTTTTTTGTCGAAATTCACTCTTTTTTTTTTTGAAATTATCTAATTAGGTGACTTTTAACTGTATGCTCGATTCGTTTTGATGAATAAGTTGTCTAGAAATGCGTAACTGAAGCAATTATATGCGTTAAACGTTCACAGTTGAAATTGTTTGCGAAGTAATTTTATAATTTGCTGTGATGAGATATCAAAAGAATTAATAATCATAATGTTATTTGGAATTTTGTGGATAAAAACTTCTATGAATTTATTCAGATTTGAGGATAATAGAACATAAGAATAGGCTAATGCCCATGTGAAAAAAAGGTTTTTTTTTTCTGTTATTTATGAAGAATTATTTAAATTTTCAGTGGCTGCGAGTGGGAATCAATTTTGGTAATATGCCATTTTCTTTGTGGACGTTAGCATTCCATGCAAGTTTAGCAGGTTGGTGTTATATCATTCCCCCTCAAACGAACGTTGATTGTTGTCATGTTTGTCATCGCGTTTGAAAGTTTATTTGGTGCTAATGATATGTTTACTATTGAACGAATATCCAGTGGATAATAGTGCCTTCATATAAGCTGATAGTGAATAGAAATTGAAGTAAATTATCGTAATCTGTGCAATTTAGTACTGAAATTATTAGAATTGTTTTTTTTTTTTTGCCTTTAGCTTAGAAGAGACTGGGCTGTCAGGTATAGGCGAATTGCAATAAGGCGTTGATAAATCGCTTAGATTTTATTATTTGTGCAAAAGTGAAATTATGCTAACGAATATGAGAAATTCGTTTATTGAAAGATAATAACGGTATTAGTAGGCGTTTTGCTGAGTCTAAATTCAATTTTTTGGAGTTGTTTGACTTTTTTGGGATGTTGATAATCCATTCATGTGTAAATTGTAAAAAAGCATTAAAAATACTTGCTTATTTATTCGAAGGAATATATCCACGAGAGCGTGTATTTTGCAGGTATAATTTATATATTTGCAGATATTTTATGTGAATGGGTACAGGTACAAGGCCTATGTGCAGGTATGAATACAGGTATGAAGGTACAAAGCCTGTGAATGTATATACGATGAGTATGTGGGTGTTTTATGTGTTCGATTTGCAGGTATATTCGGTCTGTACTTCATCTTCTGGCTGCGACTCAATATGTTCCAAACGTTGAAGTACCTCTCGGCAATTGGTGCGCTGACTTTCATGGCTGGCAATCGTCTTCTGAGGGCAGTCGCGCAAAAGAGAAAGTTTGTTTTATTTCTTATTTATTTTTATTTCATCGGCCATAGTGATTGATTCAGGAAAACTATGTTCTTCATTTATGTTTATTGATACTTTTTTTTCATGATTAGAATTTTAGTTTGAATTATTTAGCATAAACGAAACTGCAGTTACTCATTTTTGGAATTATTTTATGGGGCAGCCGTGTGGACCATTTACTGAAAGCAGTTGTGATGTTTATAGGTATGAATATTGCGGGCATGTTCCGTAACCAGGTGCAGTCCATGCGGCTCTTCTGTTTTGCTTGAGTTTCTGAGCTGAGTCTAAGGGCGAGTTTAATATATTTTCTGCTGGATTTATTTATGTGCTAAGCCTTAAATGTAGTCGCTTATTTTGTATAAATTTCAGGGAGAAGAGCGAATAAGATGCATCGCAGAGCTCGGTGTTACCTCGTTCATACGCCGTGCAGTTGTGATTTTTCTCATGGGGATATCATTCGTGATCATGTGATTTATCGTTCATTTGTGGCCAATCGTTCGTTTTGAGTGCAATAGTTTCATCGATTATTTGATGGCAATTTATCGAAAGAGAAATAAATTTAAATTCTTACAATAATTTTACTCCTAGAAAGAAGTTTGATTCTTTAATTTCTCAATGATATTAATTTATGAATAATTTATTATTTCATTAAGTCGAAAGGTTATTGTTGCTAGTTGATATGCCTTCGACGTTTATTGATTGAACTCTTTTTTTTGCGGTAATGTTTTTTTTTGTTAAGATCGGGTTTGAAGTTTACCTGTTGGTTGTTTTTTTTTTGTGGTAGAAAAATTGTTTCATTCTTTTTTTCGATTATTTATTTGTTTTATGCAAATATTTAATAAATTTTCTTATAGTTTTTATTTGCATATTGCTTTGATTTAAAATGATTGGCATATTGATCCGAAATTATTAAATATTTATGTACAGCTATTAGCTAAAAGATAGTGCTATTATACAGTAACGAATACATGAGGAAGCGGT
The DNA here is from genome assembly GCA_013433145.1 of Ascaris suum. Classification (NCBI taxonomy): domain Eukaryota; kingdom Metazoa; phylum Nematoda; class Chromadorea; order Rhabditida; family Ascarididae; genus Ascaris; species Ascaris suum. The sequence continues at coordinate 12,404,642 of CM024169.1, read as the reverse complement.
TATCATATCCTGATGTACAGGAAGATCACAGTTTTTGAATTATATTTATTTTGCTTTCGAGTGTTTTATCGAAACGACAATATGGCTCACTCATTTGTGGAGATGGATGGTGCTAAAACGGTTTTTAAGGTGTAGTATTGTCAGTTATATGGATGTGCTGAGCTTATCTTTGTAAGCATCTGCAAACTCACGTTTGTAGGGCGCATTATTGTGAATGAGACTGTGTCTTGTGCAGGCATAAGCGCGTGAATCGGTTGTCTCTCTAGTTGATGCAAATTGAGAACGATTGAAGTTGAAGTTACAAGACTTCACAGCCTTGTAATGCCGCCGTGTGGGCGAGAAGAGACGGGGCGAGTGGAAGGGAAGTTTGATGAAGCAACAGAGGTGAAAACCACCAATATAACTGAGTACACGCGCACAATGGCTGACGGGTTTGAATTACGCACCTGCAAAAGTAGCAAAACAGCGAAATATGATGGAGCAGAGGAGAATAGATATCACCGAGGTTGAACTATGCAAAATTGAGTTGCAACGCGGTCGTTCATCACAACAGATAATATTATTCAAAATGTGGGTTGGATTAGCGCCAACTTTTGAGTAGCTCGAACCCGGAAACGAACTACATCAAGCCGGATGTGCATCGAAATTTGCGTGTATATTCCATCAATGATATCACATGGAGAGTGGTCTTTTGCAGAGAAAGTTTACAAGCGGGTTCGTTTATTCAGATTATGACTGCACTATTTAATGTTGGCAAATTAGGCAGCACTTTGATTTGGGTGTCGGATTTACAAAAGGCGCAATTAGTGACTGCATCTTAGCGTGTTGTTCTGTAACACTTTACAAAAAGCTTTCTACGCAGTAATAGGAAGACGTTGACCAAAAAAAAAACGCTTCGAACGAGTGATGTGGCGATATTGAGTCATAACCTACAGCAAGGGATCGGCAAACTGTGGAGTTTCCACGTTCAATACGACGAGTGAATTTTTGAAGCCCTAAATGTGGCGGATTTACACGAGAGGTTCGGCGACTCTTTGATTTGATGGGTAGATGCGTGTTTGATCCGTGCACCTTATTTTTGTGATCTGATGAGGCGGTTTCTTTTTTCGATACGTTTGAATAACTTTTGAATTTGTGTATACTTTGCGAATGAGAAGGGGGCATCCTGTAAAATTTCATCGTAAATCTGTTTCGACCGATTCGCCTTCTTTCACTCGCTCATTTAACATCCGGGATGGTCAGTGGTTAGAAAGTCCGATCGATGATTTGGCCATCGAAGGCTTAACCTATTCATTGGCTAAAAATATGTGTTGAAAAGCCAACTGATTCGACCGACCCAACTGATCGAGTTTTAGAGATTGCTAGGAAAGTTTCTCTTCGATCACGCCATTGTTCGCGTATTTTCACGGATATTCCATCGCCATCTGTTGGAGCATTGATTCAGCACTTTTGTAGATGCTGTGTTGCCGCCGTCTATTACAGCAATGCTTATACGCACGTCAACTAGTTCGTTGCATGTCAACAAGACATAACAATCTAACATTCCGTATGGGTCTCGAAGATAATGCTGATGGCCGATCGCGATGTGCGATTGTCATCGATGAACGAACATCGCTTAGCTATGGTGATCTAGCTAAGAGAGTTGCCTGCTTTGTGGCACTTCTTCATTCAAAATATTGCCTACAGGTATGGAATCTTACAACAGTACCACATGTTTTGATGTTTTGAAATATGGCACTATACAGTATAGCCTTATAAATGTTTTTGGCTTCTATATTGTACGTTTTAAAGGATGCAGAAATTTGTTTTTTTTTTTTCTGTATCGTCTTGCATTAGTATTGTTGGTTGCAATTCAGTGCTTGCTTCGATGCTTTCAATTATCTCCCACCATAGTGGCGATGTTGATTCACTCAAAAGATATTTTGAAATGGGAGATTTATGGATTCATCCGGCGGATTCGGCAATTGTTTACTTATGCAAGCAACTATATATTCCATTTTTTTTTAAAATTTTTATTTATTTTCACAGTGATCTTTTTTTTTCGTTCCGATAGATGAACCATTATTTCACAACCGATAAAAATGACCTATTTAACCATCGTAACTCAATTTATCAATGTGTATTTTTTTTGTTTGATGAATTTCAACCGTCGTTTTAATTGATTTACGAATTTAACTGCAATTCCCTTTTTCCATCATGAGCTAATAGTTCATTTCGATATATGGCCAATAATGCCGTTTTCAGTGGGCACTCCTCATTGTTTTCTTTATGGGTGTTTTATATCGTTGAAGCAAACGTATGTTTCGGAAACATATTTTGAAAGATGATTGCTGAGGTTGAAAAATAGCTAAAATGTTTAAGTGAGTGATCGATAATTCAATGATTTGAAGTTCAGTTCCTATCTGTGCTAATAAATGTTTTTATGCTTCTATTTCATTGAGTCATCAATGGTAGGTACTTATTACTTTAAAGAAAAATTCATTTGAGCATATGCAAATATCACATTCGATAATTTTGTGTAATTTGCATAATTTACAGCGTGGTGAGCGTATTTTGGCACGAGTTGAGAAGAACATCGATAGTTTAGCGCTTTATTTGGCGACACTTCGTTTGGGTGCTATCTATGTGCCTTTGAATCCGGCATATACTCCACGTGAGACACAACACTTTATTGAGGTAGAATATATTACACATTTAATTTACGAATATTTCTACTCGAATATCAACCTTCTGATGTTATTGTTTCTTTTGATAATATTGAGTAAATCATCTACGATATATTTTTCTAAAGGAATCGTCTAATTACTATGAATGGAATCCATTATAATATATGCTCATTTAGAATCTCTTATAATATATATTCATTTATTAAAGCAGTTAACAACAATTGCTCAAATATTATTTACTGCTTTAATATTCCCTAGTTTCTATTTTTTTTTTAATATTTCGATATGTTGAATTTCAAATACTGAATGAAAATTAAACAAACTAAATATATTTTATTAATTAAGTTCGAGTTCTAATTTTCATTAATTATTCGATATTTTGCGATGAAACGTTCATGCGACTATAAAAAAAAACAGTAATAATGATAGTAATAATAACAATAATAATAATCTTAAGGATGCGGAGCCGTGTTTATTTGTGACATGCAATAAAGCTATTGATGTGGAATTCATCGATCGGATATCTCATATCGTCGACATTTCAACGCTTACCGTAGAGAGTCATAATATGAAACCAGATTACGATATTGAGAGTGTGAATTCAAATGATATCGCTTGTATATGCTATACGTCGGGTACTACTGGTTAGTTTCTTTGATAAACGTTTGAATTATTCTCGAATTTCACAAATAGTTTCATATGAGCTACGTGATTTATGTGAATTTTTTTTTCCTGATAATTTTATGTTTGTTAATTAATTTTGAGCATTTTTTTTTCACTCCAATTTAAAAAAGGAGAACTAATCGGGGTGGCGATCTCATCCGTCTCATGTTTCAATATCGTTAACGTTGAGGTGTCTTTCCTTCTTCTAAAAAATAACATGAGACTTCAAATATCGCCGATAATTCACTAGCAGGCGATCATCCGATTAGAATCAACACACGCTTTCGACGGTATGCTGAAGTTTATAAAGTGTGGTATTACTCAAAAAAAAATCGATGAGCATTAATTGCATTCCACAATGTTTTCATTTGCTGTATACGTAGATGTAAAAAGAATTTGTTTGATACTGTGAGATTGAAGGGTTTTTATTTTGATGGGAAAGAGAGTTTCGCCTGGGGAGGTGGGGGGGGGGGGGGGAGGGACATGGAGGGTATGGGAAGAGAATATTCGTACACTGTTTCCCAACAGTTCTGTAACAGAATGCTTAGCCGGTAATCGCCCATTTTCTTGGGCATTTTGCTTAATTTCTATTTATTTAGTGTGTTAGTTCTAGCACCGTTTTGAATTTTGTTGTGATTATTTAAAATTTTTCACCCGTTTGAGGATTACCAAAAGGAGCGATGTTGAGTCATGGTGGTCTTGCGTGGAATGCCGATTCGTTGATTGAGACATGGCGTTTCACCGATTCCGATATCCTTCTGCATTATTTGCCGTTCTATCATGTACACGGCATGTTCATAAGCCTCAATTGTTCTCTCTTTACACACTCTTGTGTTATATACAGGTCGGTTGCATTTAAAAAAAAGCATCAAGCATTTATAGCATTGAACAGGCATAAAGTGCTCATGGAGCATCACTGTTTATGGTTGATGAATTGTGATTTAAACCAATAAGCTATAATTCTAGCATTTTCATGTATTATTTATCTTATTCACTGGATAATATCTTATCATCCGTTGTGAATTTTATTCAGTGGCAATTTCAATTCCATTCTATTTGAGAAAGTTATTTGAGTCGTTTGACAAGTCATTTCAAGCTAATCTCCATTGTCCGGTTTAGATTATCATAGCGCTAAGAGTGCTTTAAGATATAGAGGAGAGGATCGAAAAAACGACAAGAAAATGAAGGAAGTTTTTGTTTAAAATTTTCTTTCTTTAGGCCAAAATTCGACGCCGAAGATGCTCTAAAATGGATTCCTAGATCAACGGTGATGATGGGTGTACCCACATATTACAGGTATTCATTACGAATATTTACAATACTGACATATACGCTCATATCGGCAGTGTGGAAACTAATTTCCAACAACTTCTCCATAACTTAATATCGAATTGTACTGATTTGATTCATTCGTGCAAAATGATTTGTGTTTGAAATAATTGACGGAATAGAATTCTTCTCAAGCGGAAATAGGTCGTATCGGCAATCGTCGGATTTATTTATATTTCATAGATATAGTTACATATCTTTTCGTATTTTGATATGAAATGGACTTAATTCATAAAATTTACTCCATTTACTTGGATAATTTTGTTAGGAAGGAAGTAGTAGTAATAACTTTAAGGCTACCGTGGGCAGTGAGGATTTTTATCGTAATATATTGGCTTCTTGGGCATAATTCAGCTTATCACATCGTCTTCCGCTCTCTTCCCCTAAAATCTCGGCGTAGTTCATAAAGGGGGTGGCGGGAAGGGGGCATGATGGTAGCCCAACTTTCAACTGGAAATAAACCATGATCTTACTATCTGGATTCTGATTTCAATCTCAAACCAGTTGCAAATCCATCGGCAATTCTGAGGCGATGATAAATTCAGCTTGAAATGTGATTGCGATTTGCATGTGCCACTTCCAGGAGGAGGGACCTTATGGTCAGACCATCTATTCTCTCGATTCATAAATGTTTGTCGCATTTGAAAATGTTAGCACACTTTTGTATATCGGCACATTGACTGTTTAATTTCTACCGTTTCAGATTTTTAACGCGAGCTATTTCAATAATAAAAAAAAATTTCTTTCAGTCGGTTATTGCAGCAGAAAGGTTTCAACTCAGACCTGACACGTAAAATGCGATTATTTGTGAGTGGAAGTGCTCCGTTGAGTTTGCCGTTATGGCAAGAATTCCGGCGACGGACGGGAAGTGCAATACTGGAAAGATACGGGATGACCGAAGGTGACCGCGTTGATCATCTGCTTTGCATGCTTGAATCTATCGGGGTTTGGAAGAGAAGACGCTATTCATCAGCGGCGAATATGTATTCGTGGAGAGAAGGGACTAATAGAAACTTGGAGTTGCCGAATCGTTGCTTTGCACCTGACTGGTGAACTGATGAAGTTTACTGACGTAAATCAGAGAATAGATATTCTTGCTAAGAGTAATAGCGACTCGTTAATAACGGTTGTGGTAATTATTGAGCGGATATATATATATATATATATATATATATATATATATATATATATATATATATATATATATATATATATATATATATATATATATATATATATAAAGGTTGTAAATCAAACTGATATATGTAAGGAGAAAGGGAGCGCCTTCAAACAGGCGGACTTTTGTAGTTGATATGTTGAAAAATGATTTATTCCATCTCAGTTGTAAGATATTTTTAAGAACGTCTAGTCGAACCAATTCTAGAGCTATATTGCAGATAATCGAGTTTTTCTTTCTTTGCTCAACAATTTTCAAGTTCACTTGCAACGATCAAGTGGTTTCTGTGATGAGTTATTTTTACTGACTTCACATTTTCAGCTGCTGTAATAACGTCGAATGTTTATGAAGAAGAAGGTCGTATACCGGGCTCCGTTGGAAAAATTTTACGTGGTGGTGAGGTGAGGTGAACTTAGGTATTTGTTTTTATATTGCATGATACTTTTTATCGTTGTTTTGCAATTTTATTTATATTTTAAACTCAGACTCATCTCCTCTTCAGCTTAAGAATGTGGATGAAGTTGAATTAGCGTAATGTTAACTGCGTGTCTACATATATCGTGTGCACAAAGACATTTCCTGTCTACGGCCGTTGATTGATGAATTCGGACGTTGTTTAGCAAATATGAATGCAGCGATTGTTTTTGTTTCTGTTGGCGTTACCTGATCTAGGAAGGTATATATGCTATAGGTTACCGCTTAAATTTATGCACAGATGCTTTTAGATGCGTATCTCAGAGGCTGGAATAGTAGAGATAAAGATGCCAAGCGTATTTCAAGGATATTGGCGTAATCCAGAGAAGACTCGAAATGAATTCACATCTGATGGCTTTTTCATCACCGGTGATATTGGTCGTATCGATGATAAAGGTCTATGATTTGTCATATTTATGCTCCCTTTTACGTGCTTATGAATGTATTCAGCGTAGCAATTCATGAGAACGGTTATGATATCATGTGATTAATAAACCACGTGATAACGGTTTAAATTGTGACTTTTTTCTTCTTCAATCATTCATTAGATTAATTGTGGTGAATTGTTTTTTTCCGAATCCAGGTTATTTATGGATTCTTGGTCGTGGAAAAGACCTCATAATCAGTGGCGGTTTAAATGTCTATCCGAAAGAAGTCGAAGATACAATTGATTCATTGCCTTATATACAAGAATCGGCCGTTATTGGTGAGTAAATGCTAGAAATAATATTAAATATTACTTCATGTGCTTCGGTTTTTTAACCCAGTGTAATTTTTTGGTGTAATATCATAGCTGTTGGTTTTTTTTTCATCAACAGAGATTGTGCTTTCGTACTTCATAGTACTAACAGTGGTATGATTATATTACCCCGAGTACTAACAGTGGTATGGTTATATTACCCCGCTTCTTTAAACATCAGCTGAATCTAGCGCAAGCGACAACGTTGTGATATGATGAATTCGCACCATCAATAACGATTAGATACAATATATTGCAGTATCACCGATATTCCATTTATGTGATAGAAGTCGAGAAAAAATATCTCAAATCTCATATATTGTTGTTGTATTTTATGAAAAAAATAAAAGGGGGGATGCGTTTCCATTAGTGTCATCTCAGCATTTCGAGACCTTCTTAATTGGCCAGTTTTTTTAATGATTGATGTGTTAAATTTTTTTTCCGCATCAATGAAATCGTTATTTTATAGGAGTGCCACATGTCGATTTTGGCGAAGCGGTTGTCGCAATTTGTGTGCCACGAACATCGACAGATCGGGAAAAAGCGGAATTGAAAATTTTTAATGAATTACGTTCGAAACTTGCCAACTATAAACTACCCAAAAAGACAATTTTTATCGATGCATTACCTCGTAATTCGATGGGCAAAGTGCAAAAGAATCTCCTCAGAGATCGCTATAAAAAATTATTTCAATAAGTTATCTTGTCGGAAATTTGAAGTACTATCTAGAAGAGGTAGACGAGGCGATCATCATCCCTTGTAATGTCTAAAAAAGAGAGAGTGCAGGAATAACTAATCCGAGAGGAGTCCGAGATGAAAGGAAAAATAAACTAATAAAAAATGGAAATATTATTGGATTGTTCGATCCTTCTCTATATATTAGTGACATAAGGAGGGGTTTGACAGGAATGGAATGCTTTTTATGGAAGAGGAGATGCTCAGATATTTTTATGGTTTTTCGTGTGTATTCACTTTCGTCGGGGAAGGAAATTAGAGGCACTAATGAAAACGGGCGAAAGATGTGGAAATTTTGAATTTTTTTAAATGATCTCCGCATAGAGATAGACATTACTTGATGAATATCTTTGATAGAGAGGCTCTCGCGCAACCCCCGTCCACCCTCTCTCCCCCCCCCCCCTCCGCAATACTAAATTTCTTTTCATAAATGATTTGCAAGGATATTTTTTAGCTTTCCTCTTTGGCATTCGTTGAAGATAGATTTTCCATAATCTAATAAATCAGAGATTTTGCTATTCAACCACCGGATTACATAGGAGATTTTTTGCGTATTTTCAAGTATCACAATCAGTATCATCAGGTGTTTCCATTGGATTCGTTCAAACTATTTGCTTCTCTCTCTTATTTATTTATATTTCTTTGTTTTTTACTGTTTTATATCATTCACTTTATGATGTTTGCACAATTGTTTTTTTGCAATTTATGAAGCTTTCTCAATAAAATCTTGTTAACATTGTCATATTTATAAATTTTAAAGTAATTTTAATTTGTTATATTCTTAAATAAGCTTATTAAACTATTGAATTTCAACTTATTGAAGTGAACTTCAACAATTTCTCAGCTGTAATTTTGGCTTGAGCTTAGTTCATCTTGAAGATTCGATTTAGTTATAGTTAGCATTTTCAAAACGAAATGATGACCAATATGGGTTTCTTGAAGCTTTGAAGATTTATGTGAATGCTTCAATGAAATTTTGCCAATGCTACAATATATGCAAACGTTGCATATTTATGTGGGACAAATGTGCAAAACGATGGAACGAAGGAGTTATATAGCTGCGAGAGTGAGGGGTCGCTCGTGTTTTGCAAGCGTATGGTAACAACACTCACTACGGACCGGGCTGGCGATAGCTTTCTTCACCTTGACCTTTAAGGGGCACTATCGCAATTCGGGTTGTTGGCTCATCGATATTTTCGCTAATTGCGCTATACCGCAACACCTTTTGTCCTCTTTAAATGCTAGTGATTGCCTCCTACTAGAGACCATTGTTGACACCGCTTGTAACGTGCAGTTATACAATAAACTTGCGCATTGTTTACTCGTCGTTTGCAGAATTACCGATCAAATTTCCCACTGATATGCGCAAATAACAACACGCAAGTGAATTGTGTCGTCTACTGCATACGAATAGATAGATATATACACTTTTGTCTTGATGCATACTCAAATAGGTTGAATTTATTTAGTATAATGGATGTAAAATTAATGAATTAGATAGATATCGTTGATCTATTCCAATGAGTTTATGTTTATTTGTCTCATATTCGATAGATATGAAGCATGTCAAAATATTCAACTATTCAATTATCGTAATTTATTTCCGATATCGCATTAAAAAAAAATCTCATTCTCAATTATTTCTTTTTTTTTCTCTCTCAAAATATTTTTTTTTCATATATTTTTTCCTCTCGTCCTTTTTTCTTGTACTTATCAGATTTATTTTTTTCATAGCCTTACAAATTTTACTTACTAAAATAGTAAATTTTCTTATCAATTATTATTCATTTTATCGTTGATTTAATTCTATTCATTTTTAGATAATTTTAATGAAAATATATGTATATGGCATTTATTGATTTGATTCTATATCTTTATTTTTTTTTAAATATAAATTCGATGAATTTATAGTGGAATTTTTAACGATGAAAATTTTTCTAAGGTAAATATTATATATTTTGATTTCTTTTTTTTTTAATAAAAGTTTTTTGCCATCTCAAATTTTTCTCATCAAATGAAATTTTTCCAATTGAAAGTATCAATTAGAATGAAAAATTTATTGAGTTCTACCTCAAGTTTTTTTTTTCCCCAGTTCATTAGAAAATTTTCTCAAAATGTATGAAAAATGTTGCAGCCATCGTCTAGTTGATATTATCGATTGATAAATTTAAGCGATTTAACGTTTCAATAAGTTTCTTCAATTTTCTCAGAGCCGATTTTAATTGTCGTTTAGTCTTAGTGATTTTCTGCAAATTGACTCTTTTATAAATTATTTTCTTCTAGTATAAATAAAATTAGGTGATCAATAATTTTCAGAGAAGTTTTTTCAATGCAAAGTTTAAAAAAAAATTTTTTTTTCCTTATGACTAAAAATATTCATTGATATATTAATATTGATAAAACATTAATATTTTTCTAAATTTCCATTATAATTCAATTGTAATTTATAAGCATTTTTCGAAGTGATTCGATTTATTCTTTCACAAATTTCAACTATTCGTGATTTGAATATTTGAATATTTGAATATCTAGAAATAAATAGGTAAATTTTTTTCTTTTCTTCTATCGAATTTCAAATTGAATTCATTAGATGAGCGAATTCGCAAATATACAATTCAGAAACTGAATATTACGCTCACAAATGATGTAGAAATTTCTCCACATATTTTAACAACCTTTAAACGTGCCATTATTATTGCCATTAAAATAAATGTATACCGCTTTGTTCATACATAATGCAACTTGTGTATACTCTTTTTTGTTTAATTTTTCAAATACGATAAGACTATCATTGTGTTATTGTTCGTAATGAATAAATCAATTCATTGAAAGAGTTCTCTGAGCATATTTCATTTCCGGAAGTAAATATGTTCGCAAAAAAAAGTTTGCCGAACAAACAGGTAAGACACTTCTTCATTATGAGACGAAAATGTAAGCATTCGTGAGCAATATTTTTTTTTTTAGCACTTAAACATGGCGCCGCTCAATAATAATAAGTACTAATAAAGTGCACAAATTTTTACCTTCTATGCTATTTTAATATTTAAATATGAGTCAAAAATATTTCATCAATTTTTTTCTTCATCAAAATCGCACAATAAATTTATGAAAGGAATAATTTTCATGGCAAAGTTTTAAAAACTTTTATTTCCCTTATGATTAAAAATAGTTCTTTGAAGCCGTATTTTCAATCAGTTAGTTACGTTGGAAATTACGAATTTATTTATTCATTTATTTTATTTCTTCTTTATTCGTTAATTTAATTTATTTATTTTAATTCTCTAATTACGTGCTTAATTTATTCATTTGATTTCTTTATAAATTGAAAGCCATATAAGTTATGTCCAATTTTTCTTTGAATATTTGTGAAACATTTTTTAAAAAAATATCTATAAGATTTATTATTGGCATATAATTTTATGAATTAAATAACAATAAAAACTTTTAGTATGAGATATTCACTATTGAATTTCTATAGAGAATACTATTCTATAATATTTTATGTCTTTATTTTAGAATATATTTGCATCAATAATGCTATAATCAAAAGAAAAATTTGATCGCTCGTATAGATATATCTAGACGGAAGGATATTATAGTTGCATCATTATGGGTGTTATTAATATGAAATATTGTTTCTTTTTTTTTTCACTTGTGATTATTTTTTTTCATTTTTCTTCGTCATTAATATAACTTAATATCTTTGATAATTATTGCGAATATTACTTTGAGCATTCAACGCTCAGAAAACGAGTGATAATTAGGAAACAACGATACGACTACTTTCATCTCGCATCAACGTTCTCATCATTTTCGGCTATAATTTGCATTCTTTTTGGGCTCTTTTTTAGTTCATTGAATTTCTGATACGAAATAAATGCATTTAGCATGTTAAACAATAAATGCAAATTTATTATACAATTCTATTGCAATTTGCATAAAAAAATTACTTCATAGAAAATATTACTTTATGCTAAAATACCTTTCATTTTTTAAATTTTTGACTCAATTTTTTTCTTTTCGAAAAATTCATTTCAATTACATAGTTCATTTTTATTACCTACTATTTATTACTTGTAAATATTCAACTAAAAATGAAAATTTGCTCATTATTCGAATTTACATTTTTTTTAATGAAATATTTTTTCTCTTATTACTTTAAGAGATATTATATGCAGTTTAGAAAGCAAAATTTTAAATTGTAAGACAGTTAAATTTATTATAATATTATCATATTTCAATTGTCAAGTGAAAATACCGTTTATCTGTAGAAATTCCTTGTTGAATTTTTAATTTTTTTAATTTTTATCAATAGTTTTCATTTTATATGCAATGCATTATCAAAAGACGGGTTTTAATGCCCTCATTTTAATTAACTTTTTTTTTTGAATTTTTTTCAAGCGTTTAGCAGCGACTAAAGAACATATTTTATCAATTCCACATTTGATGTGATATCTTTATTGGCATTATCATCTTTAGGTAATAAGATGCTTACATCTTTATAAGTGATGAATGAAGAAAGAAAGGACTCAAATTGAAATGAGTTTGTGGCATCATAAACTGATCCAAAAATAAGACCACACCCTTAATGTTTGTCTATTTTCGCATCATGAATGTTTCCAGTTCGCCGATTTCTATATTACTTCCGCATTTCAAGCTTTTTTTTTGCCGCCTACATTCTGACTCACAAATAGAATACCTAATTGTAAATAAACGTTAAGTGTACGACGAGTTGCTTATGATTGATGTATCGCTCTTATAACATTCTCGTTAATATAGCACATTCGCTCATATAAGATTTTCATTAATATAATATATTTGCTCATATTGCATTTTCAAACATGTTAGGACATCTGTTGTGATATTGGGCATTGCAAAAGTTGGTCCTCATAATTTATGAGAATATTTTTGCAAATTTTTTGCAATAGGAGTATGCGAAAAAATTCTTTTCTTAAGCGAAATGAATATTCGTGGAATAGAATGCCTTAAAATATCGAATTCTTTTTTTTTGCACTAATAGCATTCCTTTTGAAAATAGAATTGCCTATTTAATGCAAAGAAATGTTACATTTTATATACTTTTAGATATACGATAGTCTATTTTGCAATTATCGCTTATTTATGTGTCTCTGCTTAACGTTTTCGATGTTATTCTTATTATGAGTGATGTGTCAGTATAATAGCCTTCTATGGTCATCGTTAGGGATGATTCCATAAAATGAGGTGGATAGTCGAATTAAAAGATGAGAGAGCAAAATTCGAAATAATAAGAAAATCCCACTAATTATAGAAGCGTTTGTTATGCAGCAAATCTTCATTACGGATGGAATAGAAAAATGCCTTGCAGCAAATTTCGCTCATTATTGCAACATTTTCATCAAAATATTCGATGAATCTCATTGAGTGCAACAAGTTACGAGAACAAAAAAAGACTATTCTTTGCCAGATGAAAAAAAAAAGAGTGCAGCATAGGAATTAAAGGTTGGAATGTCGTTACTTTTTATACAATGCTAGAATTTTAGATATCTGAGAGGTTTTCGAAATTAAGAGTTACAAAAATTTTCACCCTCCAACTTCATCTTTCGTTTTTTTTTTTTCTGTGTGCAGAAAAAATCAACCACTGAAAGAAGCCGCTTACCGCAACATATAGTCAACCACTTTATCAATGTGTATGAAGAATACGCATCTGCTTCATAGAGCTTAATGTTGAGGTCTAAACTATTGCTAGTGTATCGGAATATATTTTACGAAGTAATTGAAAAACTCGGAAGATAGGCAAAGTTCTGGATCAGAATCTATGCTAAGACCGAGCAAAGGAATAAATGACTATCCACAAATGTTGAAGAGCTTATTTTTTAAAACAAACTTATACTTTTACTATACTCTGAATACGTTGCAAAGTAGTGATCGGCAGCCGACAGTTTCAATCCTTTGAACTGTTAGAATTTAGTCGTTGAGGATGAAAGAAAAAGTTTGTCTGTCGTCGACAGGTTATATTCGATAACCGTGCACGGTGGTGGCCACACCCTTTTGACGAGGCAAGTCTCTGTGTCTGCTGGGCTGTCACGAACAGGTTGCTGATGTGTTACGTCGCATCGTTGCGCTATACACATTGCGAATCGTCTTCGATGATGTTCCATTCTATCGACCCCCCCCCCCCCCCCCCCTAAGCAGTCATCTTTCTTTATAACTAAAGTTTATTCGCATGTTTCGACTAATCTGAAAGATTAAAAATCGTAATTGCACACATTGATAGTTATGCTAACATTAAATAAAATAATTGTAGTTCATATTTATTATACATAATTAATAATATCTTCAAATGAATTTACTTTTTCAACGGTAATATCGATGTTGAGATTTTCAAATTTTCTATGCATAATTTTTTCTTAGCTAATTCTTAGTCATCGTCATCTTATTATAAAATCAATCGGCTATTTGAGGCACTTATAAAATGATAACATTTCATTGAATCATCTCTTCAAGTGAATCGATGACTCATTATTCGAAGAGGAAAAATTCTCGCCGATTAATCTTTCATTATAATCTGACGACAATAATTTATGAATAAGTTTTTCGATGGTGGCATTTTGGCATTCTTTAGTGTATTTAAGAGGAACATTGAAAAATGTGACTTTCAATGAAATGTGATATGTTGTATTGAGGTGAATCGTCGTTTAAAAGATTTGGAATATGGGTGGCATTATTTTCCCTCCAACTTGAACTTATCATTTATCTTGTGGCAAATGTTCTCCTTTAGACGGGAACTGACGTTATAATCATGCAACAGCAACATTTCACTGCTGACGCAAATCGTTTTTTTTTTCTGCAATAGCTATTGACAACCAGCTGCACTTACTTGTAGATGCTTGTTTAAAATTTTGTTCATTGCTTTCTTATATGATTACATTACTTTCTTATGTGAACACATATGATGATGGTTGTGCAACTGTTCAAATACAATCTGAGGTGTTTTTTTTTTTGAATGTTTCTATATGTTTAGCTATGAGTTTCGTGTTATTATTAAGCCTTCTGAATCTTCTCCAAACTTACCGAAGCAGTGCAGAGGCGATTGCATATTCCGATTTTTATGTGTGGCTCACTTTTCGATACTGTTTATAATACCCCCCAACTTCGTGGCACATGTGGAGTTAGTGTTGCTCAAGAAAGTGCATTTAGCTTTAGGATTGAAATCGAGCGATCAGAGGATCACGTCTGCCCCTAGGTGGGCTGGTGGGTCAAGAAAACAAACCTAGCTTAAAGCCACTGTTGGAATTCCAATCTTGGGGTAACCAGACAGATCGCCTCTGCCATATTAACGCTGTCTGGAGTAATACTTTGAAACCAGACCGGTTTCTTCTTGAGATGTCAATATCTTCGATGATTCGTCAAGTGCTATTGATTTTTCTCTGTGTAAGATGAGGTAGTAATTAAAGCACCACATCAAGATATAGGTATTAGCTGAGCTCTGAGAATACTGTTGAGATTGATTAATTTGGCTTTATTTTACAGAATAAATTCCATTGCTACTGAGCAACGAAAAAGGAGTTTGAACTCTTGATAACGTAATCTTATGGAAAACCAACTGGTTGGTTTGTTTAGATTGTTTGGAGGTTACAAACATCATTCAGGTGAATATTCAATCATAACTCATAGCTCCTATTACAGAAATTAGTCAAATCAGCCGAGCTGGAAGTGTTTCGATGATTTATTTACGAATTCAATATGTAGTCCAAACGATGGAAAAAGTATACGAAATTGTAATCTATAATGCATCGAAATCTAGAGGAGTTCAACAAAAATCACTTCCAAAAAAACTTGCAACACAATCGGATACATACTTCTACGCATTTTTTTCTTGTATCAACGATATTATTGTGTGCGCTTATTTTGTCTATATGCGATTATGTGTTCATTCCTCTTTAGACCTCTTGTTCTTATCGATTTAGTTTATCAATTTATAGGTGATTCGATCACATTTATAGTAGAATATAGCACAATTGATTTGTTTCATATATCGATCGATTATTCTTTTATTGATTTTATAAACAAAGAATTTATAAATTGACAAATCATTGCATATAAATCTTCTTGGCATTCGTCAAAGTACTTGACTTCTCAAGGTCATCGTCGTTTCTTTTTCGGTGAATCGCTCGCATTGCATTTCGTGAAGAACGGGTTAACGCGCGTGAGGTGGGCTGCATTCGCTAAAGTCTCCAAAGGTGTTCTAACTCTGATATTTACCTGTAACGTACTTACCTGTACTATTAAAATTACTTTTTCATATTTCTTTATTATAGTTATCTTATCAAAAAAAGAGTACGATCCACTTTGATACAATGCGTATTGATATATTCGTTCCATCTGCCTTCTTTTCATCGACGCAATTCCAACTCGTTCGCTATCTTCAAGTACTATTTTTCTAGTGTCGAATCACGTTATTCGAAAAAATTTGCATCTTGATAGGTTGGAAATATGGTTAATAAAAGGAATGAAGAGAAGGAAATGCTCAATTGTAAATTTCATCGAGAATCTCACCGCTTGGGGTGGTTATAGTAGAGATCTTAGACTTTCTGAGCACGTTGCAGTTAAGGTTGATTGGGTAATTTTTGTTAATCCAAAAGACACCCGTCAAGTACCCACCATCATTCTCTAGTGAGATCATTGATGGTTTCGAAGGTAACTTCGATATTTTTCCACTATACATATTAACGATTGAAGATATCTCTTTCATTCAATAAACAAATGAATGGATCGATAAGTACCAATTGAAGGGTGAAAACGAGAACGATAAATAACTCGAGAAGATTATTTAAAAAACTTGCAAGACTAGTGTAATTTAGAATAAAATAGACTTTTAAGACTAAAAGGCGAGACGAAGAATTTGAAAATGACAAGAATTATGTGGCATTTAGATCGAGAAGAAATTTAGTAACGAAATTTCAAGAGATTATTATCAACCAATATGAAATGTAGGTGAACAAAATATAGAATATGGCAATGGGAGGATTTGTCGATTTCGAGTTTTTAGGCTTCAATTTGATTTCCATAGGAAATCTATGTTTCTCAGAGCAATTTCTATGTGAGTGTTGATTTTATTATTATTTCGATATGAAGGGGGAGGGGTAAGGGGATAGTAATTATATCTTTAAGGAACTATTTCTATATCTCAAAACATTATATGAAATAAATTTTATTGCGGTGGTTTCATCATAATGAACTTTGCAACTCAAAGAAGTTAATAATTTTTTTAAACGGTACCTAATGCAATTTTCCAGCATTTATTTCAACGAGTATTTGAATCTTCGTTGTTTGAACCGCTCTAACAAGCCGTCGACGTTTCGGTCTGGATTTGATGCATGAAAGAATTTTTTGAAAACTTTTGCGTTTTGAATTTCGAAACTCAATAGTAGAATTTCTAAACGATCGCTTGAGATGGTAAAATCACAAAAAATTTACGCACTTTTTCAACGCATCCAAATTTACTCATCGATTCAAAAATTTTAAGCCTATCCCCTAACCCCTCCCTCTTTTTTTTTTCGCTCTACGTTGTCCAACATTTCCACTAGTTCGTTGGGGCATATTGACATATAAAAGAGACGTAAAATAACACTACATAAGCGTGAGGTATTCGCATTAGGAAGTTGACGCCGATAATGTTACTGCAAATAAATGAAAGCGGTCAAGCTTTCCCATACGAATCTTTTTTGCCATGAGAAACCGATCAATCGAAATGACGATGGTATGTATTATATGCGCCAAATGTGTTGCCTAGAATTATTATCGAAACCTACACGTCATCATATATTTTCAACGATAAAATTCTAATATTTACTTCATATATGAAAAAAGTTAATGAAATAAATTGATAAATATTTGATGTTTTTGAATTTTTTTTAAAGCTCGTAAAGTTTCGATTATCTTTGCTAATAACGCATTAAAGAGAGGCATCCGAATAAAATTTTTGTTATGTTTTTTTTTTCTTTAGACTTTAATTCCTAATAACTTTATCAAGCGATTATAATGCTAAAATATTTTCATATTTTCGTTGTTCTTTATAATTGATCATTTCATCATTCACGATGAAATGTTTGATAGGATTGAAGTTCAGCTTTTTTTTATTTTTTTATTTTTTTTTTAACACATGCGGAATAAAATCAACTAATGCACATTCAATTGCATCTATCGTTTAAATCTTTTGAAACAAAAAAAAAAAAGATCGTGTAAATGATTTTTATTTATTTTACACCACTGATTATTTTCGATTGAGTATAGAATTTTGTGAAATTTTTGGCAGATTTCATAGTAAAAATCATCTCTGTTGAAAAATCTTCAATGAAAAATTTAAAAAAAAAAATTCTTTAATTAAATTCTTCAATTAAATTTTACTTTGTTAATTCGATAGTAATCATTCTTGAAAAATTTTATCGTCTTTAAAATCGTTTAATAAATTTAAAGAGGGAATATAAATGAATAAAACGAAAAAATGAAGGAAAAAAAAATTTGTGATATGACATTGATGGAAATTTATTTTTATAAGAGAGAGAGAGAGCGCAATTTGTGTTCTTCATTTATTGATCATCATATCTTATCATCGGTATGTTACCTTTATTGTAGTGTTTTTTTTCTTCTTCTTTTTTTTTTTAGAAATTCTTTCTCATCGAATATAAAAGTTGAATACTTTTGAAGTAAAGTGCCAAATAATTCACATTCTTGCGTTCATTTTTAACTCATTATGAACGCTTAATTACAATTTCTTCAACGTGTTCGGCTTGTCGCTTTTCAGTTTTATTCTTTTGGCATGGGCATAATGTCATTTGTTCATAGTGTCGTCCTCTTTTCCGGTTTGTTATTTTCTTCCTCAATTATATCTTCAAGCCGATACATTTTTCTTTTTCGATGCATGCACCTCTCTTGCACCTTATTGCTTACTGTTCACTTTCCTATTCAGCTAACCTCACATATCCACGACATAAATTTTGAAGTGATCGTTTATTTTTGTTACTTTAGCACTTTAAAATCGATTTGTTTTTCGTTATTTTCGGCGATTTATCCAATCTTATCTTTTGAAACTTTTAGAGATTTTTTAAATCCACTATCAACGAGTCAATTCCATAAATCAATTTGTTTGCTTAAATTTAATACGAAAAAAAAACGCATTATTATTATTACAATTATTTTTTGATTGAAGGTGATTAAGGATTAATGATATGGAACGTTTTCAAAATTCATTCATTCATTAACCAATAACGAAATCATTATGTTTTGAAACGAAAATATTCCCTCAGAAAATAATTTTATTAATTTGAAAAAAGTTTTTTTTTTTAAGCGGAAAATAGTAAAACCGATATAATTTTATAGAAGAAAAATTGATAAAATTTTTTAGGAATTGAGTAGAAAATTTTCAATGTTGTTTTTTTTTATTCATTTACAAATATCTTCATAATATTCATATATTACAGAGATAAAAGATTGATTGTAATTGTAGAGATAGTAATTATACGGATTGAAAAACTCGAAAAAGAACGATTCGATGAATTCTATAGTCTCATTAATACGATATAGTACATCTATCTTATTTCCTTTATTGTTGTTAACTGATTGAATAACATACAAAGAATTCATCACTTTAGGGATTTCTTAATTATCAAATAGTTTTATTTCGATACAAACAACCTAAATAAAGCAGATGTGAAAATTTGCAAAGAGAATGACCAATGACATAGGTACACGATTATCAACATATCTGAGGCACATCATATAATAAAAGAGTTTCCGTGTTCTCTCAACATTAGGTGACGGTTGATTAGCGTAACGGCATATATGCTTTACGGTAAGCGATGCTATCTGCGCAACAAAATTCCAGTTCGATACGACCGGCTCGTTGATGTTGTAGAGTTGAAATGCGCTTTTAACAAGACAAACGAATATGAGAGGTGTATTTAAATAAATGCGGAAGACGGGGCGAGTGGAATGATATGACAATAAAACAACCAAAAATGGCTTTCGCAATTGATAAATCGTTTACAGCACTTTCCTATAAGGTAAAGAGGAATGTCTCAAGTTGCAGTCCTACCTGGCGCTACAACTAGCACTCAGTATCACTGCATCGTTGTGGTATTTGTAAATACCTATAATTTAATAATACTGTTAATAGAAGTGAAATTTTCCTAAAGAAAATGCTACAAATCGGTAGATCTTACGGAAAAAACCTTTGTACAATGGTGATAATCGATGATGATTTCTTTTCGCTACGCTTAGATCTTATTAGTATGGGGGAAATATAATGAAACGATACAATAAATGATGCAATAAAAATTCTATGGATACACTGTTGAACGATCAATTAGAAGGTCGTTGATTCGATTCTGCAGGTAACGCTTATATTTTCGTCTATCTATTCATTAAGAAAGTTGGGAGAAGAAAAATTTTTGCTTGAAGTAAAATTGCACATATTCTATTTTTGCATTTCCTCCTCTACTTTTGAGATAGACGGGAAAAAAATGCAAAGAAAAAAGAGAAAATTGCAGAAATGGGAAAAAAAACTATAGAAATATTTCTATTATAATAGAAAGCTTTAGTGCACACATTTCCAGTTAATAAAAATAACATTCCATAGTGCGTAGAATGTATAATTTCGGCGTATCTTCCTTTTTTACCGTCTCTATGCGTGAAAATTGCCCGTGCAATTCACAACGCCTTCCCCCTCTCCATAACCCCCAATCTGCATTACTATTACCACTTGACAAGTTACGCTAAAATTTTGTGTGTGACGCATGTTCACTTTGAATCCTTCTATCGGAAAAATTTATGATACCAAAAAGATTGCTATTGCAAAACTTAATAGAACCTAAAATACCTCCATAGAAGTTATTTGTAAAAAATGATTGAAAACATTAATCAATAAATGAACGCCCAATAAAACCAACAGCCATCAATGAATTCCATAAATTCACAAAATGCAACTTTCATCTTTGCATTTCTACGTTATTGCACTGATCGACCGTATTTTATATTGACGCCCAATGATGGCAGCATACTAGCTGAAGGACTTGTAGTGTTTCCGGTGGTTGTTTTTGTTGAATTGCTTTAATTAGCATATTAAAAATTCAAATGTACAACATTGGAATTAAAATTGGATTGGATAGAGGAAGACGAATTCTAGAACGCCGCTGACTAATCCAATTAAAGATTAGACTAAACAAGTTCATTGATCTCAGGTTCATCGAGAAGCTTAAAGGTAGGCATGTATCAGAACAGGTATATACTCATTTAACATTTATCAAATGCGGCTTTCGATGTTAGAAATAGACTCATTAGGAATCATTACAATGATTTTTTTTAGCGTTATTGACACATTTCATAAGTGTATGTGAGATGCCAATGCATGTGTCTGTGTGTTTACCTGTAAGTTTGCATCCTATATGCCTCCAATTTTTCTTCCATTAAAGTAAGCAGTGATCGTCGATGAATCAGATAGCACAGCAGGTGTTCCGCGGATCCATGCACTTCCGTTAGGGAGCAGCTTTGTCATAAAGCCGCTGCGTCTGCGAAAAATTTGTTTCTATCGATAGAGGGCGGACGATCGGAAGTGAGATACGATGTTGTAGAACGACAGAGATGTGTATATATGTACGGATGTGTGTGGTATGTGTGTGTGTGTGTGTGTACCTACATATGTGTATGTGTCTGTATGTATGTGTGTGTCGTTCTTGTTGGGTATTCAAGGGTGATCGATTTGGAATCGCGGTTGTGATCTTCACTAACGATAAGGGAAATGAATTGTCGAATGAGTGTATGTAGTACGAGTAGCTGCAGTAACACTAGGCAAATACGTTGAGCAAAAGAAAACGCTCAACTACGATTGTTGTGAAGGCCGCCGCCTCTGACCGCCTCGCCGCCGATAGGACGGCGCTCTCATCGCATCGCACACGCGCCCCTCCTTGCAGAGCGTATCGAGCAGCTCCACGCTGCGTACCCCCTCTCCCGATCGGACGAACGGACAGAGCATTCCTCCGATAGCGCGCTCGATGCTGCTGACAGCCAGTGCAAGTGTGCGAGTTGAGCGCCTTCACCAAGACGGTCGTCTTAACTCACCTATGTTCACCTGTTCTCATATATTACTTTCATATTGCACATTACATTTTTTTTTCGCGTCATATCAACTTGATTTCTCATTTCGAGTTCTTCTTCTATCGATAGGTAAAACAATAGTGAATTCGGATTGTTCGTACTAGTAAATTAGAGTTCACGGCTAGAGTTATGGTGGGCGTTTGTTGGTGAAGCATTTTTCTGAAGTGTTGCGATTTTTTGATTAGTGAAGTGCAGTGATCAACTTATATACATATGCACATACACACGCACGCACATACACACACACACACACACACACACACACACACGCACACACGCACAGATACACATACAGATACACACATACATACATGTACACATACAAATATAGATAACTGATTTATCATTCGACTTCTTACTCATCACCTGTAATCATAACGCATCTGTAAGCTGAATGTTGTGTTTTTCTTAATCATGCAGTTCTCACTGCACAGTTTGCACTACATTTTGCTGCACTCTTTCGTCTAATTTAGCATTTCTTCCTCGTTTTAAATGTATTTAATTTGCATAATTCTCAATACTGCTGATAGCAACATTATTGTTCAATCGCATATACGATTAGCTCTCCTATTGTCAAGAAACTCATCTGTCTAATTGCAATCATACGTTTATTATGGCATAAACGAGCGCCACATTAATTCATTACCATTGAAGGTATCATTTATATTTTCATATATATTTACTGAGGTATATCATTTTTTTTGAGTAACTTTTTCTATTTCCATTTACATAGCATCAGCCAAGTGGGTTCGTATTGGGCATTTATAGTGGTTAGTTAGCAATCAGTTATTTTCCAACGTCGTCTGAATCCATGGATCAGGTTTTTGACATTATGCAGCGCAGCACCCAATGCAAGCTCATGTTTTTCGTGAGCCTATACGAACGTGATGTTTATACCACTATACCTGTATAAAGAAATTACAGTGAGTGATGTCTCTACAAATAAACAGGTTTCTCGATTCTTAATAATAGTTTCTTTAAGATATTGTAAAACTTCATTTATAAGTGTTGAATTTTATAGGTTTCTCAAATCTATAAGGAAGTTGAGACCTATTATCGAGAGGAGAGCCTATTATCAAAAATAGCAATTTTGCAATTTTCTAAAATTTTTTGCGGTATTCGTAATCGAGGATGGAATTTTTCAAATCATTCGACAATATAAAATCAAATGAAAATAAACAATTGCAAATATTTTTCGAAATGAAATATGATCAAAATGAAACATTTCATATCATCCCGACAATATAAAGGCAGTACACACTGCGAACATGTGTGTATTTTAAAAATGTTAACTAATATACAAAGATCAAAGTGGGTTGGCTTCGTCTATAGAAATGCTTTATGATAGTCGAATGAGGAGTATAATTGGGTGAGGCACATGATCAAAGAGGCTTATATTAGGTAGGAGAGGGGTAGGGGGAATACTGACCGGGTCTCTATTCTAATTTATTAATGCGTTCACTATAAAGCCCTTACAGCTACCACATAATGCGTAACTGTGGTTTCAACTCTCCAGAAAAAAAAGGTTAGTTGTTAGATGCTTCATGTGAGGATTTTATTCATGACAGATAAGTTTGCTCGATAGTGGTGATTTATAAAGGATTCTTAAAACAAGAGCTTTTGGTCGAAAGTTCAAACTATTTTTTTTAAATTCAGGATTGAGGTATCCTAGAATCCGAGTGCTTTTAAAAAAAAACTAAAAAAACTAATATCGGTTAACCATTAACATAAGCTATCATAATTGTTATATATTTATTCAACAGTCAATTACAATTTTGCTAATTAATTCACCAATAGTCTCTTTTATTTATTTCTCACTCTAATCTAGAGAAGTGCTAAAAATTCGCATTGATTGTTCGATCATTATTGTTTGCGGTCGGTTATATTTGATTTCTCAATTACTTTATGAAAGTCTAATATATTTAGGCCAATTCCGCTTATAGACGAATTATATACGTGGACTTTGCTCATGTTTCAATCTCCGATCATATTTGACGCAAATCCATATGTGTCGTAGACGCTTTTTTTCTGAAATATTCTCGTCTGAGTAGTTTTGAGTTTACCTATCATTAAGGGAATACATCGCAATCGTATTCAATCGCATTGATTAATCACTAATACCGTTGAATAAATAACTGTTAGAGGAAATGCCCACATTAAACAAAATCATCTTAACCAATATTTATTAAAATTTCTCGACGGTTGTTTCATATCATCTCAAATTGATTTTTAAAAAAAAATTATGTTTATTCGCTAATTTTAGCAATTAGAAAGTAAAATATGTTATGAGAAATTTTCTTGAAAATTTCTGTTTCAAATTTTTATTTTTATTCAAATTTTACTGTTTCAAAAGAAATTTTCTTGAAAATTCTATGTGCTGAAAAAACAAAAAATTACTCAATTTTTCAAGTTTCATCCTATTGATCCTTATTTATTTCACCGCCGTATAGGTACTTCATTTTTCAAGAAAGAAAAAAAAAGGGAGTTATTTTCCTCTAATATTATTGGAAATAATTCATTCAATGTATATTGACAAAAGAGAATGATGCATATTATTGATGAGGTATATCTTTTTTTTTGCTGATGAGGTAGGTTTTTCTTCTTTTTTTTTTCGCTCTCAAAATGCCAATAAAGCAAAATTATAGCACATCAGTTAGTAGCATAACATTATAGCATATACAACAAGAATTTGAGGGAGCATTTCCATACAATCAAATCTTCTATGTCACTTTATAAAAAAAAAATCACACATTCAACACAAATATTTCTAATCGGAAATTGTGTTGATTTTAACTAATCGTCGTAACATAAAGAGAGAGACGATACGTCAATGTATTCACTCTTCAATTAGCTTTCAACATGATTGTTTTTTTTCTTCTTTTCGCTAATTTTTTTTTTTTTGCAATTTGCGCATAATAATGCGTTAATCACAAATTATCAATGCAAATTGTTCGTATAATTTCTTCATTTATCGCAAGTTTTCTTTTTTTTTTCATAGGTTTTTTTTCCATATTTTACTTCACAAAAGTGTTGAATATTTTAGACATATTTCTATATATGTATGCGTATTTGTCTTATAGTTATGCGTGTTTGCACGCCTCTCTGATGGTACCAATCTTAGCAATCATTGGAATTGAATATTATTAGTAATATAAGATTTCCTATAGTTGTTTCAACTTCGAAAATATTTTCGGTATCTGAAGATGGTAAAAAAATTGCCTGAATTTCTTACCTAATCGATTTTAGTGAAGTATTTGTTCGAATGTCTTGTTCACTGAATTTAACGCATTTTTCAATTTGTTTCAATAATATAATTATGAATTTACCATTTTTCAAACCTATTTTATAAATCAATTGAAATAATTAATGAAAGTGTAAATATTTGTCATAAAAAGTTTGTAGTGATATTTCTTCGTCAATCATAAACAATTGATTGTTATCAACCAAACACCGAAATTTTTGATAAAATGATCGAGGTGATTTATTTGACGTTTCGATATATTTTGTGGTTTTCATTTAAAAAAAATAAAAAAAAAATAAAAATTCCCCCATAAAAATACACTTGTGAGCATAGCTATTGTTTTTTTTTTTTGTTGCTAGTGGCAGTGTAACATTTTGAAGTATGAATAGCAATTATAAATTCGATATTCGTTAGCAGTAATATCAATCTTAAGCTATAAAAGCCCAATAAGTTCAGCATTTTTCAAGCGATTTATTTATATTTATTCACATTATATGATGTTTATCCGAAATTTGAAGTTTTCATCAATATACTCAACGAGCGTTCATTTGCAACAGTATTAATTTTTTAATTCATTTAATATAGGTGAACTGGCTATTAACACTACAACTGCATAAAAATTACTTACTGCATTAAACACTATACGCTAAATAGCGTTCTAGCATAAGATTGCCAACTAAGACTATTTGTATGGCATTTATCCACTAATGACTTAACCGGGACTAGCAGCACTTCGACGAACGATATGGAAGAGATAAGATTTAGAATGATGTAGAACAAGAGCCTCAGAAAAACATTGATTTGTTAGGCGCTTTTATGGGTGTGTATTCTTCTTCAGTGTGCAATTAAATCTTCAGCAGCAATCAGGAATGGCTCCGGTATGTCGATACGACGTCGTTACATGTGCTTCCAAATCCACCATTTATCAAGAAGTCGTAATTTTTAGCGGAAGGTGATGGGCGATTTTTGTGCGCGTAACACGCGATACCGTAGCTAGATTATGAGCGCCGCCAGCAGTAGAGGGGCGGGGTCCTTTATCGGTTCGATCGCTCGTTATGTGTTGCGTCAGCGAATCCAGGATTATGGTCTGGTGCCCTTATTCGTTGTCGCATTCTACGGTGCTCAGCGAACCTTTTCGAAAAGCCATAAGATATTTCTCTATTATTATTCATTAACAATCCCTTTCACTTTAAGGCAATTACTTTCACATAAAATCTCATTGATAATCCTACGATGTAAGAAATTTTCTCGGGACGACATGATGATGGGGGATACTGACTAAGCGCCTGTCCTCCCCCTCCCTCCCCCCCCCCCCCCCCATCCAGCTCATCTTCGTACTTGATTGACAACCTGCGTCACAATATTGCGCCTAACTTATAACGCAAGTCAAAGTTGTAACATTTGCTATTAGCACGTAGAATGCCACTTTGTATAAACGCATTTATCGAGTCGCGTTTATGGCTTAACTTCATATAAACCTCTATGATATAACTGTGGAGTTGTTTGATGATACCATATTTTCATCGTTACAGTCTCAGGCATGTTCTGGGCGGAAATAATAGGGATATAAAATCTGTAGATAGTCAATGATGTACACTTATTCATGATTTTTTTCCTTCCCTCAAACAGACCACCTATCTTGGACATTTCAATTGATATTCTGATGGCTCCAATATTCTTAATTAATAATGGAGTTGTTTCTTGTAAATAAGAATAGGTAGACAGTGGGGATAACTTCAAATGAGAGGTTATTGAGGACAAGAGGTGTGATGATAAGGAGGTGGTGGGAGCATGATTATGAGGATTGTAGAATGGATTGCCATTTCCGATGTGTTCATTCTAGTTCTATCTTGACCAAGGTTTTTATGTTCGTTGTGACCGAGGAATACTATGTCCTATTATTCGTCACTTTCCACAAAGCTTATTCGTCAACGAAAAAAACGAGTTACCCGCCAAATTTCCACTCGAACGTCAGTATGGATTCATGAATCTTTTCGCTCCTAACATATCACCAAATCATTGAAATAAAATATATTTATTGTAGTTATAGCAATCATAATAATAGTGACATTACCAATAACAGTAAGATTTGAGTTATTATTGTTTCAGGTCATATTAGTCGAAGTAGTAGTAATAAGAATACAAAAACACTAATAAATATACTTTTCAAAAATACCTTCACATATACCTGAATATACCTATATCTAAATATACCAACGAATTTACATGATAATACACCTAAAAATATACCTAAGAATAAAAAGTAATAAAATAATGCACCTTAGTATAGCCCACTGTACTAAAATATTATATTATGCTTTCAGATTTACATCATTCTATATTTTTTCGTTTGTTAATTATGAAATAATTTTCTTCGAGTTATATAATGTTTTAGAGCATCATTAAATTTTTGAAGATAAATCTAGATACGAAAAGCAGTAAGCCGGTTTCAACATTAATCGTTATATGTATCATAGTGGAGCAGAGGCGATATATCGCTTCATTGTTTTCAAGGTGTGCTCAACTTTTACGTCTCATTATCGAAACTCTTTTTTGATTGTTATTTTTTTCTTTTTTTCTTTCATCTAGAAATTTTTCTCCGAAAAATTCATTGATAAAATGAAATATTTTTTGGAATTTTTTTTTTTTGGGGGGGGGGGGGAAGAAATTTTTTTTTCTCATAAAAATCCATCAATGAAATGAATTTTTCGAATTACATATATATATATGTATATATATACGATCGAATTGTTTAATGAATATTATTTAGCTATGCATCATATCACTTTTGATATTTCATTGTCTATTCTTATGTAATGTTTTATAATTGTTTCTTCATTCCAATTTTTTCGTTTTTTCATTAACGATACGATATAACTGTTTCATTCCAATTTTCTTTCAGATACGATAAATGTATGACAACAATAGTGTTAAAGAATTTCGATAACGTCGTATGACAAATATATAATGAGAAGATTGACTGATTATATTAATAAGAGTAGAGGGATTTTAGACTATAATATTTGAATTCTTTTATTATAAATAATGTGTCATTTCCATAAAAACAAATTTCTGCACAAAAAAAAACTTGTAACTCTGAACGTTAGCTAAAGAATTATTCCTGACTTAATAGTTCTCATATATTATCTTATAAACTTCCATTTCTGGAAATTCTCCAATATTTTTCGGCAATATGCAAATGAATTAATGTTTTTTTTTGTCTTCATTCATCTTTTTGTTTTTTTTTTTTTTTTTTGCAAAATGCATCATAGCATCATATCGTCAATGCGTGAGCGTTCGGATATCGACGTATCGATATGTCTATGCGATAGTTCCGGCTTGTTAAAAAATGAATATGGTGTTAGCTATGAAACTTTCTGGACACCATGTGCATCGTTGGATGACCTTCCACATTGACGTTCAATTTACTTCATCAATTCTCGAAAGATTTCTAAAAGCTTAACGATGCGGAAAGTTTTAAACGTATTTCGACCGATTAAACTCTCTCTCCTTTCTCGTCAGCCAGATCGGAATGAAATTTTCGTGGAAGATTTTCATTAGCGGTTAAGTTAGTGTGAAAATATTGACGCGTTATGACTTAGTTTGGTATTATTTGTTGGTTGATTCAAACCGGTTGATCCGGTAAGCAGGAATTATTTTCCAATACTGGTTTCATGTAGTATCACTAGTTGTGCAGCAGCGGTGAATGGTGCTGGAAATTTCATGATCCGATGTTCGAAACTATGAAAGTGATTTTCACCTGTTGTTTCCAAGCTCGATTAGGATTGGTATACGTTCTGGCACTAGCTCGCTGTCGTATGTTAGCTGCTTATCTGATTTTATGAGGGACGCGAATTCCAATATGGGAAGATGTTTTTTTCGGGCATTTTTTTCTCTCTAAAATCAAAAACCATATTAGAGACGAAGTTACAAACAACAATGCGATGTTTGGCCGAGCAAACCGGTCGTACAATGAAAGAAAATTGACCTAAGTACGCACATTAGTCGACCTTTTTACTCATTACAAAGTGAGCTATGAAGGTTGATGGTTTTATTTCCTCTATATTATTGAGCTTAACTTCAGTAGATATTGTATGAGAATATTGTTTTCAAGAAAAAACTTTCATTGTTTTGACCCTCGAATGACATCATCTAAGTCCTATGACGTCATCGTTTTCCAGCATTATTTTTTTATAGCCTGAAAGGAATATATATATATATATATATATATATATATATATATATATATATATATATATATATATATATATATATATATATATATATATATATATATATATATATATATATATATATATATATATATATATATATATCATTGATGACAATTGATAATGTGTTGTGATTAGGGATTGAATATTTCTATTAGCTATGCTTGCTCGACAATGACAGATGCCATATCTCAATTGTATTCGTCAGTGTATCATAGAATACCTTTAACTTGATGGCTTGCAATATATCAACTAATGTAAACAGCTATTAATTACGACGTCAATTTATATTCTCACTTAATTATGGAGTTTTTTCTTGTTAATCTTTAAAAGATACAAACCTGGTAGAAGGCGAACTAAGATGAGGTTTTTGAAATTTTGAATGCCGAATTAGTGGAATAAATGTTTTCTTCGTAACATTACTAAACTAATGAATTTAAACGTTATTTGTAATAAATTAAAATGCGTTGAATATTATTTAAAATTTAATTCTTTTTCTTTGAAAATATTTTCGGTGGGAATTCGATTGCGATAAATTACGAATATTTTCATATAGTTAGCATTTTTTTTTTCGATGCAATTATACGTTGAAAATCGCTGATGGATGTTTGTTTCTTTTTTTTTTTTCGACGTCAATTTTTTTTTCTGTTGCACTTATTACGTACCAGATGATATTAAATGCATTGAGTTTATTTCTAATTTATTTTGAGGGCATTTAATTCAAAAGTTGCAAATATCTATAATTATTAAGAAAAAGTTTAATTATTCTTTTTGTTTTATTTTTGCATTCCTATTTTTGGCTTTTTATCGATGTCTCATTTAATGCTCAACCATCTCTAAAATTCCCAACGCTTTCTTCTTCGTTCTCGTCGCTTTATTTTTTTTTTTTTTTTATTTTTTCTCTTTCAGCGAGCAATTTTTTATGCGTGAATAGATTAAATTGTTGAAATACTTCTCTAATCAACATCGCTCAGTAATAAATAATTGGTGAAATGTTGGTGATGCATTTAGATAAGAGCCTTCTTGGTCGAGGTGTAAAACGGTTTGCGATCTTTTTCACATTCTATTGGCAAGCATGCGTTCTTATCTTTACCGCTTTCATTGTATTGTACATCGTGATTGCGCTTGCACTTTAAATCATCGTTCACATAGGATCCACTTGAAACGACAGGAAATGATCATAGTAGAAATTCTTAGATTTTTATTTTTATTTTACTAAATCAATTATTAGAGTTCCTTAATTATATAAAAAATAAAAATTATTCAATTATTAATTTATTAAAATTATGTTAGGTTGTCTATTGAACATGGAGAAATCAGGAAATAAATTTCAATTTCCGAGAAGTTTTCTGGAGATCAAAAATATCGATTACCTTATCAATATTTGAGTGAAATGAAATAGGAAATGAGAAACTAGTTCATTAGTTCATAGTTTTTGATAATTTCTCACTTGAAAACATCCACAATGAATGCTTTTTCTCTTTTTTTTTTTTTTTTGAAAGTATACGACATGGTCTTTAAAAACAAACTTTTACGTAAGTATATGATTGTTTTTTTTTTGAAAGCCTGTTTAGGATATTAGCACTTATTCACTGTGTCTCTATCATTTCGCATATTTGCAGCCGATTTTTGAATTTCCTTTGGAGAGATTTAGAGGGGAATGGGAGTTGATGAACTAATAGAGATTTTTAAATCGTTATACGCTCTAGGCAAGTGAATATATGAACGTCTTGAAATTTAAAAAAAAAAATTTAAATATTTGCACAAGTTTAGAAGATCTCAAAAAAAAAAGCTCTGCCCAAATTATGGGAAATTAGAGATTTTCGATAATATTTTATAAACTTTTACTAGGAATTTATATTAGGCAATTTTAATTCTTTCTCATTAATAATGACTAGAATTTCTCTTAACTCATAGTCGTTTAATATCTTACTAAATCTATCTGTCTAACTTATAAGTTTTATTCAATTTTGATATTTATAGAGTTTTTTGAGTCTTTTTTTCTCCCGATTTCTCAATTAATACATCTATCTATCTATTCGTTTCATATGAAACTATTTTTCAATAATTATACGTATCTCTTAACGTCAACAAGTGCACTCTTTGCTACGCGCATTTTATAATTCACTGCTTTTCTTATCACAAAATATCGATTGCTTCTTTCGAATTGTTTTCTCCACTATACATTCATGCGATTCCGATATTGACGAACGATCACACTTAGGTGCATATTACCTTCAATTTGACTACCTTGAAAACGCCTATAGAACAACTAATAAAGGTAAGCGAAGAACTAACATGAGATAGTTTCATTTATTTCTGCATTTATTTTGTATCACTTCTAATACAATATGAGGAGCATATTTCTTCACACTTAGCACCTTTCATTATTAATCAATTACTTCATTAGCTCTCATATGTGCTCATATAAAACGCCAATACATAATTCAAACAATCTCCTCTCAAAACTTTGATAAACGCTTAGCAAAAATATGATCGCATATAGCATTATAAGTAATAAACGATATGGTAATATATAATTTGACGTAAAATATATGTAAAAATATATAAAATTATAAAAATTCATCTAATAAGTATATAAAAATATGTAACGTTGTAAATAATATAACGCAAATAAATTTGCGACAATTTTTATGAAATATTTAGGAAAAAATATATTATCATAATGATTTGTAATGAATTTTTCACAGCATTTTATGAGTTATACTATAAAAATATATATTACAAAATGTTAGTGTAGAATAAATTTGTGGAATTTTTCAAAAAATTTTCTTTTTTTTTTCACTCGGTTTGCTAATTGTAAATGAGAAATATTGAAAATATTTTCGATTATAATAAAAAAAATTTAGGTAATTTAAGTATTTTTATTTATTTGATTAGATCTGATTTAAAAAAAAAAAAATTAAAACCATGATTGAAATTAAAATAAGATTTGAGAGTATTTCGTTTATCGATAACATTTATAGTGGCAAATTGATTATGATAACAATAAAGATATTGATTAACGGGGTGTTGAATGCTTCACTTTTGCAAATATTCTTGCTACTCATCTAGATGATATTTTTGAATATTTTTATTTTCTTTCATTTCCCACCTTCATCTATCGCTTCTTATTCTCGCATAAAATCACCTACATATTATGGCTATTGTTTCATAGAAAATGTGTGAATAACTCCATCACCTGTTCAGGTAAATAGAGTAGTAATATAGGTATACCGTGTACGTATAGGTATAATATAGGTGTTCAGGTAAGTAGAAAGGTGAATAGAATAGTAATATAGGTATACCGTGTAGGGTAAAACACTCGCAAGACAATGAATTTCAAGACGTCTACGAAGTTTATTTGCGCTCGAATATAGAGCGAATTATATCAATAACTAATAGGTAATTATAGAATCGCCGTGATGGCGTCGGCGAAGAAGCGAGTGGAGATGGCGATGGCGTCGAAGGCGAAGTTGCAATCTGCCCCATACGTGCAGATCAACACACACGTCGACGACCCGCAAAAATCGCTTGAGGAGCTCTTCACCGCTGGTGTACGTACACATGAACAACGCAAACACTACGAACGCAAGAAGGTAATGCTTGAGTGGGATTTTCATCAGTATCATATATGTCGTTAATGATAAATTTTGAAGCAATGTAGTGTCAGACCATCTAATATCATTTATTCTGAACTGGTTTTAGATGGAACTATGGTACCATTCGCTGGTTATTGTAGTGTGCTAAATTACGGTAATTTTCATTGGTTATTTTATTGTGGTAAATTAAAGTATTCTTCTGTTTTAGCCTTCAGCATTTGATATTTATATTCATGACAGTGAATAATGATAAAAGCCATAAAAAGAAGCATAAAAGATTCTTTCTATTTTCGCTACCTCCACTATTCTTTTCTTGAGAAGCTTAGCTGTTGGAAGTGATTTTAGACGATCTAATAGTGATTAGTAATTGCTGATTGATGATTTATGACCTCTAAAAATATATATATCACCGATATTTATTTATTTTAGTGTTTAAGAAAAAAATCTTTTTATGTGATTATGCGTAGCTATCGCTTTAACAACGAATACAACGGCAATACAATTGCTTCTCTTTAGTTGTTTTTCATTTTTCTTCATATTTCGATATTTTCATTTATTTTCATCGATGAGGCATTTAGTTATTTTAAGCTTTTAAAAGCGAAGAAAGTATTTCCTACTATGTTTTCTTGTTTATTTACTTTGTCGGATTTATTTGGTACTAAAAGTAAATGTGAAATTTATGCATTTATTTCATTGAATATAACATTTAATATTAATATCAGAATCTTATCATGTTCAGCATATTATATAGCTCATTATTGCTCCAGTTTTTTATTCAGAAAATTGTCAATAATAACATCGATGATAATAATACTAATAATAGTAGTAATAACGCTAAAAGCAAACAGCAATAATTAGAATTAATTAACAATTGTAAGGATAGTAATGAAAATTTTAATTTCATTTATATCCTGGTGAATAGTAAGGTGGCTATCGTAGAGGCCAAATAGAAAGGTGAGCATCGCACGCTTTCATATGCTTTATCCCGCCCACTACGGCATCATCCGATAGGATCAACAATGCGTTCTTCTACCGCTGCCAGTAACTCACTTATCGCATAACTTTACATTCTGCTAACGGGATGGAGGGGGCAAGGGGTATAATAAATAAATGTGTTACAGCAATAAATAACAAAGAAATTCATTGAAGTCGACGCCTTTCTTCCCTAAGTGCTATATAATATACGGTAAATACTGAATAAATTCTTTATGTGTTATATAAGAGTGTATTATAATAACGCATTTATCTATTACGTCGATTGATTGTTGCAAATCGCAAACGTATACGTATATAAATTGTTATTTTAACGAAAGAAGTGATGCATAATCATATATAACAGCGTAGCTTTTTATTCAAATATGGGAATCAATTTTTCCGTCTTATGCTCTGTTTTATGAAATTGTATATCTCTTTTCCAAAGCAAAACTCCTTTCTTTTCATTTTTTTTTGCATCAAAACCACATAACCTCAGAGTTTTTATTCGCGATAATACGGTATTTATTTCGTTGAGTTTATTTTCATTGATTCAATCTACGTGTAATAACTCAACAAACCGCCGATGTCCCTAAAATCACAACGATCATTTTCTGCAAACTTCATCGTAAATTCAACGTCTAGTTGATTCAAATAAGAGGAAACATAAAACGATAATAGATGAGGGGAAGAGAGAGAGAGAAAAAAAACATAAGAGGGAAAAGAAACAGATGGATTCATCAATGAAAAGAGATGCAACTCTTGGAATAGAATATTGATTTTGTATAGAAAAATATGATCATGTCTCATTATTTCCGATGGTAGAGATATGATTCTCTACTTTGATTTCATCATATTAGACGAGATTTGATCTACTTTCACGAGAGTAAAAACAAAAAAGTCTATTAGAAAATGGCTGAAAAATAATTGATTGACTGATCAGTAATCAAATAAAACTGCAACATTTTACTATGAAAATGTCACTTGTTTTCATATATTATTTCATAGGATTATTTTCGTTGAACACTTCAAACAATTGTTTCGAAATAAATAGAGTGAGGAGATGGGAGAGGGGGAAAAGGAGGAGCAGAGCTCCAGGTGCTACCTCAACTAAAATATTCGTTTCATAATGAAATCTAAACAACTTGAAGAGCCTTCTGTTTTCTTAAGCACTATAGAAGATTGATGGGCCTTTATTTCTTATATTGTAGAAAATTTTCCTGAATGAACATTGCCATGACGGTTATCGATGGTTTATCGATTTTGAACAGAAGTGAAGGGAAAGGGGTTAGCGCATTGGCTAATATTTATCGACATTGAACAAGAGGTTGGTTGGTGCGTCCTTCCGAATAAGTTATTGAAGTGTAAAAACCTGTCGCGAGATCATCGGGAGCGCAAATGTTCGTTTAGCAAATTGACAGCACTATGCATTTTCTTCCTGTTTTCAAGCTGTTATTGCCTAACAAGGAAAATAACCTATCAGGGATGAGATCATAGACCAACATAAGCAGTCGAGGTCGAGTGTAGGTCCAGTATATATATATATATATATATATATATATATATATATATATATATATATATATATATATATATAATATATATATATATATATATATATATACTTTAAGTTTGTTTGATGCTGTAACAAAGCGAGGCAATGCTATAAAACCAATGCGTATAGAAAAAGAATAAAAAGAGTTGCTGCCTTTCATCCTTTCTTTGTAAATTTATGATCCTCTGGCATATAGTTATTGAGTCTGCAAAAATAAAGAAAAATGCACTGATAGAAACTCAGAAGTCAATAAAATTTTCAGTCGTTTTCCTAAGAAATTTATGCACTCATAGCATATCGTGCATCATTACAAATCAGTCATATATGAAGAAGACAATCCAATCAGATCATTTTAGATAATCATCAAAAGCGATCAGTGGATCTGATTTTTTTCTCGGCAATCAAATTTTTAATTTTTGCGCTCGGATAATTCTTTTCATTCAATAAATCCCTATTGCGGGATATAATATTAATATTCTTGCTATAGTATAATATATATTAATGTAATACATAATAGATAATGTGTGCAATATGATATAATATTAATAATGAAACGATTCACTTTTATTATTACAACTGTCGTTGAAATAAAGGTTCAATTTGCTTTTCATGGTTTCATTTTTTTAATTCCTTCGATGGTTTCTAAAGTGTTCTGATAAGCAGACTATTTGTTCATTCGAATAAGATCGCAGTAATCATTATTATAACACATAACACTACAAGCTACCTAGAAATTTACTTAAGAGCGGCAATGAAATATTTTAAGCACGCAAAATTCATAAGTGGGAAACTTGACGATCAAATACTATAGAACTTATTCAACAAACGTTGATCAAAAAATATATGTGAACATTTGCTAAATTTAGCATACGATTCCAATCTCTTTTAATCAACGCCCAGTATCGGTGAAATCACGAGGTTCCTCAGCGGGCCACTCGAGAGAAGGCTCGAGTGATGATGGGATTGGCTCGAGCGGTCGACAGACACTCAGCCCAAGCTCGGTTTCCTCGACACATTTTAGCGGTCCTTATCAAGGGCCTGTGCACACCCGACAAGGATCCGCTCCTGCGCTTATCAATTGTGGTGGCATGGAACATCATTCCAGGTGGGTAGTTTCAGTACCGCAGAGGAGTGCTTTTTTTGTCAAACTAGAATCGACAACACAGAAAAGTTTTCTCTTCAATCTTAATAAGCGCGGATATCAGAAATCCTAGAATGCTGGATTCATGCTCAACTGAAACCAAAATAAATTACTCGAGTGTAGGTCATTAAAACATAAAACAACAATTTTATTTTATTTTGTCTAGTGATTAGCACGTAATGTTTTGATGAATATTGAACGAAATGTGATTGCAGCCGTCAGATAGCCGCACCGGTGCATGCACCATCGAAGTCTCTGAGCGTAATGGCAATGACCGATGTTGGAGACCAACAATTCACGAGCGCAACGCATCGAACGGCAAAAAGCTGTGATTTGGATTCCGAGCCGAATCGCCATCTTGAAATGAGCTTCACTCCCGACGGACAGCCATTCTACATCGAGTAATCCATCAAAACTTATTTATGTCCACTTTACTAAATCAAATCATCTGCTTATTGTTTTTGAATTGTATTTACCCATGGGCATCTTCGAAGAGGGCAAAAAAATTAAGATAAGAAAGGCAGAATTATTTCTTATTCATTTTTACTAATTCACTTTGATTAATTAATTCATTTTTATTATAAATTATAAATTATTATAAACATCATAAAGAAAAAGTAAATGTATTCAAAGAGAATAGCAAAATGTGATCACATTCATTTTTGGCTGTTGAAGAGATCTCTCTGTAAGCTTCATTTTCGAATTACTCCCTTCATTTGCATAGTAATTAATAATTAAAATATGGTTTTTAAATTTTATTCCTTGTTTGAGTAAAATTTTGTTAACCTTCTCGGTTACTTTTTTACTCGACCATTCGCTTTAGGAATCAACTATTAAGTTCGAGAGCATATTAGTTAGATAAATCGAAATAATCATAGCGAAGTGTAGAAATTTAAGCGTAGTGAATGAGCAACTGATGACAAGTATACATCACCGAGCTTAGTCCATCTTAGCGCTATTTCGAGACGTCAGCTGTCGAATTTTGTTTTCGTTTCACGGCGATAATTTTTACTCGTATAATTTGAACCATAACCATTATCTAAATTATTACGTAAAAATCTATGAAAGTTACTAATAGCATTACTGAAATTATAAAGACTTATCTCTTATATTTTGAAAAAATTATGAAAATGATAAAGAGAGAAGCTTGATTTCAGTCACAATTCAAAGATGACATATTGGAGCGATCCACGCGCTAAAAGTCAATCGTTGGATCCATTGGCGGTTGGTATGAATGATCCAACAATTATGCAACAACCGCAACAACAACCACAACAACAACCTATTGGGCATTCATTGCAACCAAATGTGAGGAATCATCAATCAATTTTATTCGCTATTGGCATCGAATAGACGTTCAATTAAATGTTGAGCGTATCGTTATTAATTTTATTATCATATAAAGTGTATTAGAAAATTTGAAATTTGGTGATGATTTAAATTTAATAAATGGAAGAGATTTATGACCAATATCTCTAGAAATCGACGATAAATGGTCTAGTAAAGAGCGATATTAGGTTTCTTTAGCTATTTGCCGACATAACTGCTGCATTCTTTTATTTATTGCATGTGTCACCTACATTTATGAAATGTCTCAAAGGTATTATATACCTGACACCTAACATACTTCTAAATCTCATCCACTAGAAGTGCTTTAAAATGTGCGTTTACATTTAAGAAAACGATTAAAATAAGAAAACCTTACAAAACTATTGTAAAAAATTGAAATGTTTTTCGATGGACTCAATTCAAATCGAGCAAAATCATGATCATAGCCTTACTGAGCGTAAACTTATTCGAAACCTATAAATGTTTGTTACTTATAGTGTTCATTATTTCTTATAATAAATAATATAAATTGTTGATAATAATATAAATATTACGCAATTGATTATTGCAGGATCTTGACGATGGTCTTGGACCATTACCTGAAGGATGGATGAAGAATTACGATCAAAATGGTGACCCATATTTCATTGATCATATTAATCAAACAACAACATGGTATGATCCAAGAATACGTAAGTCGTTAAATTGATGTGAATTAAAAGAATATTTCTTATGCGTATATTCAATAAAAATTTTCCAAAATAAAAATCGCATAGAATCAAACAAAAAATAAATTCGCCTTTCACCAATAACATTTCATTCTCACCGCTAGAGTATAACCTCATTGTTTGAGGTGAATTCTAAAATTCAGATCATTGGTATATGTTTCGATTCTATCGAAGAGGGGAAGGGAAGGGCGATCAATGACACAATGCCGAAACTTTTCAACAATGCATATAATATTTACCCCACCTTCTCCCATTCAAAAATAACGGTATTTTAATGAGTCATCATTAGTGAGCTAGTAGACGTTCTGTTTTTCTCTATTTACATATTTCTCATATCGGTGAAAAAACTTAACCGTCAGTCATCTTTCATGAATTTTCCATCCAATTAACGACAAGAATTATTGATAAAATATTTGGGAAAATTTTTCTGCGATTTTAAAATGATAATGAACTGAGAGTATAATGGATAAGTTTATTTCTAAGAACTTTTAAATCGTTGGAAATGCTCAAATTTTCATGAGATTTACGATCATAGTTCAATTCTAGTAGATCAACGCAATCGTTTTCCACTTAGAAGATGCCGAAAAATTTCAATTACATTTTTGACGAATTCATTGCTGTTTATTTCCTCCGGCGCTTTTATTATTTTCATGCTGAAAACGTTTTCAACGAGAACAATATTTACTTTGTAGATGAATGTTTAGTTGATCATTTCATCAGCCCAACTTCTGATTGTGGCATCAATCATTGTCAAGTGAAGCTTGTATATCAAGCCCAGGGTACTGTTTTACTAACTAAATCCTCATCTATATGATGCATCGGATCGTGCTGTTTAGAGGAACGTGCCTGTTCATATCCTTCCTTTCTGTGGTGTTTATGGGTGAAGTCCATCCATATTTTGACTACGATAGAGATCAGGGCTGGATTTAATGTACATGATTGTATGGAGACAAATTAGATCAATCTACGCTCAAGTACCACTAGTGTTATGTCTATACAACCAATCGAACTCTCTCTCTCTCTCTCTCTCTCTCTCTCTATATATATATATATATATATATATATATATATATATATATATATATATATATATATATATATATATATATATATATATATATATATATATATATATATATATATGATATATCAATATCACGTCTTATTAAAATACCTGAAGCTTTAATGCCGAGTTAATTCGCTAAGTGTTCAATATGAATGCACATTTTAGCGCGTCATTTACAAGAAGAGCGAATTCGGCAAAGGCATGCATGTGGTAGACAAGATAATGATCAAACGAGGACTAATCTTTATGAATCACCTCAGGTATCTTACTGCTCTTCCGTTTTTCATCTTTTAAATCCCTACCCACAATTGCATTCAACAAATAAAAACCTTTTTTTAAATTTAGAAAACATTAAAATAATTCTTTAAATATATCTCCACTATCGTTAATTTGCAAAAAAAAAAAAGAATTTTTCATTGATCTCACTCAAATTTACAAAAAAAAAAAGAAATTCTTTACATTATAAAATTTTTAAGTGTGGAAAAAATACTTATATGGTTAAAATTGAGTATAATGAATTGATGAAAAGAAAACAATAGAAAGTTATTTTCTTTTTATAGGATTGTTCATCCTCTTTAGTGCAACAATTACAAATGGAACGAAGAGATATGCAGCAGAGACAACAACAACTCTGCAGAGAGGTTTATTTCATTGGATTCTTCTTAATAAATTTCCGCCACCTCAATCATTTTTCATGCTCTTATGCGAGAAATATTATTCTATATTGGGAAATCTGTTGAAAGCAAACTAAAACATGCACTTGCCATATTGCCTTTTTCATAACTAATGAGCATATAGCTCTCACAGTTGCGTATAATTGATGTATATTCGAGCAAGAGAAGATGATCGGTACTGGAGTAATTGAAGATTTGTACTGTTCACGTATATGCGTACATTCGAAGTGGAACCTTCGAGAGGATTTGGATGGATGGGAAGGGCATATATTCGAAGAATATTTGTGAGCGTGAGTATGTATTCGTGGAGTTTTTCAACCAGCGTTTTTTCTCCGAAACCAATGTATCAATACGCAAAATAATCGACAAAATTTGTCGCATTTCAAAATGGGGAACTAATTTTCCTGTTCGGGAAGAAGACTTTCAGCAGTTATAATTTTCTAAAAAGAGCGTCAATTGACGAATAAAATAGGAGTAGTAGTAGAATGAACAGATAATGATAGTGATTTTCGACATTTCTATAACATGATCGAGACCGCTGAATGTTTTTTTTCATGTTTTGTGAGTACTGCCCCTAATTCACAGTTGAGAATTATGCATATGATCAACTTTTATACCACTGAAATTTCTCTTAGAAATTTTTTCACCTCATTTAAGTGTTTCTTTTTTTTTCGGAAGGTTTGACCATTGAATATCTTTCAAAGAAAAACTCCATTTGAAAGGCGAAAGAAAAAATTAGTGAGAAAAAACATTTCGAAATTCATAAAACAATTAGGAATAAAATGTGGTAGATAGCAATAATCTTCTAATTATGATGAGACGAATTTTTTTTTTTATTTTCTCTATACCATAAATTAAAAATGCATTTGAAAAATAATCAAAGATAGTGGAAAAAACTGAATTCATTATTTATTAATATTTTATTTGCAATTGCTGCAATAAAATTGTACGATTGTTGTCTTTATAGAGACAAAGTTTTTGTTTTGAGGGCATCTATATATGCGTACGTTGTGTGTAGGTGTGTATGGCACATCTTGCAAGTGCAAATATTTGTGTGACCCGAACGATTGTGAGTACAAGAATATTAATGCAAACTCAAGTAACTTCCTCTAGCTAATAGACCCCCCCCCCTCTCCCCACTCCTCTTATGTTTCAAATGTCAACTACATTTGCTTAAATATGCAAAATATATCACCTTTCTTATCTTATATCTCTCAATCTACAGCATATATTCAACCTCATCACACAAAGGAAAAATTTGAGCAAAGAGAAACTCAAAACTTCGTCGAATTTGTTGAACAATTTCAAAGAGTGATTAAGATATTTTCATTCAGTGCAGTTGTTTAATTGTTTAATTATAGGATTATTGCACTTACATAAAATATATGAGATTGTTGTTGTTATTTGTTGCTAGATAGGAAGCACCTCAACTACGGATGATGCATCGATCATGTGATTTCGTTTCGTCCATATTAAATTTCTGCAATTCCCTCCTCCCCTCCCCCCTCCATCTTTCTTCATAGGTATAACCACAGTATCATTCGTTATTCAAGTTGATTTTTTATGATAAGTTGCTTTTACGCCCACGTATTAGCTTTTTAAGCGCTTTCACAAACATTCGTATGCAAATCGCAATACGACAACATCCTCTTTGTACGTAAGCATATTCATCTCTTATTCGTTTGTCTATCTGATAGCTTCAACTCTGAAACTACTAGCAGTTAGATCTAAGAAATTGAAAGAAGGGGATAAGGGGATATCATGTACATCATATGGGCGAATTTCTATAGCAATATTCAAATTGGCCTATCAAATGAAAACGAAGTTATGAACGCCTAAAGGTATTTAGAAGCTTGCTGATGTTTTCAGCTAGTTGAATTTTCATTTTATGTTGTTGATGATTGTAGAAGGTCTATACGAGCAATGAGATGAAAAATTAAAATATTGATGCACTACAACATACGTTTAGTAATGATAAAATTATAATGCATACGATATAAAACATATTTTATAGATAGTTATAAATAATGAAATTTATTTTTTCTAATTAGGAGAATTTAAAAAGCCCATTTGTATTAATTGCTTGAGCGCATTTATGTTCTTTCCGACTGCTAAATTTTTCAAAAATTGTTGTTTTCCATTAGTCAAATTCTCCTTTTCAGTTTATTTTACTTTTATTGGTTGAAGAAATCGCGCACTTAGTTGTAGTTTTTATCAATAGAAAACTTTATGAAAATATACATGCCAGCCAACCTATCAATAAACGTCATATTTTATTGCTTCCTTTTAGGGCTTGATCGATCCGCAATGGCAAAATGCTCAACAGTATCAACAAGCACCGATCTCTCCAATGCAACATTCTCAAATTCCACAGGTGAATATGCTCATGTCTACCTTTGTTTGATCATTCCGTCTACTGCAACCATTGAAGGCGAATCGATGCCCTTTTATAAGTTTGTGCGCTTGCAAATTCTGTCCATGTTCCTTAATTCATGTTGATCAGTGAGCTCTAAAGAAAGTCTAACACATTTAAGGATGAGAAAAACATACGTTCTTTTTTCGGATTGAAGCAAAAAATACTAATTAAATTACAAAGGTATTGTTGGCTGTATTTTTAATTAAATCATGAAGGTATTATTGGCAAAATTCATTCCTTATTATTGCCTTATGAGAGTGATTAGTTGGATTGGGCAAAAAGCAAAAGCGCCTATTGTGGCAGTTTCTCCGGAGCGTCGTCCGCCTTTTTTTTTCAAGCAACTGCCAGTGCAGTTATTCGCACAATGATTTGATAGGCAAATTCAATTTGGGAAAAACTTAACAAAATCTGATACCTATTTCCCAGATTCATGAACCGAATGACCATGTTTAATATCTGTTATCATCACTTCGGTAAACTCAACTCATATATGCTGGTTACACTCAATTATGTGTTTATTAGACAACGCAGGTGAAAAACTACTACCGCAATAGTTCATACAACATTCACCCTTTTGTGCTTTGAAAAAATTGAAAAAAATTATTAATTATCGTTTTGAAAAAAGTGTGGAACGAGATCGAACTTTCGAAGCTTATGGGGACAAGCGGAGAGAGGGAAGAAAACGAAAGCCAATGACTAAAATATTTGGCTATAATAAACTGAGTTCAGTCGTTTCATAAAGTATCGATGCAGAAAAAAAATCTAAAAAATGAGTCCATGCTTATATAGGTCACATTTTGTTGCATTTTGGGTCACAGTGATTTTCAGGTGTGCATCACGAGGAAACTTGAGGAGGATCAGCTCTTATTGGTCATCAGATGACGGGGATAGACTAGCGATCCTTGAAAACCTCTAACAATTTTTCCTCATTTCGCTCTGCCCTCCTTCCTGTTCGCTTCTTTAGTGAACGATTATTTCAGCACATTGAGCTATCGTTTTCAGGCATATTCGAATTATTGTAGTCCTCCACAACCAGGACGCCCTCAGATGATGCCAACCAACTATTATGCGCATAACGTAAGTTTAACACTTTAAAGCACTTGCTTAAGGATCAAAAATATGCCGTATTTGTCAAATAAGATATGTCCTATTTGTCAAATAAGATATGTCCTATTTGTCAAATAAGATATGTCCTATTTGTCAAATAAGACATCTCAAAAGAAATGTATCAAAAATATGTCAAATAAGATATGTCAAAGAATGTCAAATAAAATGGCCTATTTGAAAGTGCTGTCAACATTTGCAACTTTGCGTCAATCCTTTTGTTTCTTTATTGTCCGCACTGTTCTAAATACTCTCGTAAAAGTTTACAGGAGATATAAAGGTATGAAATTTGATAGGCATAATCGTTTAACTCAAGAAAGTCGTTCAACGTTTCCAAATTTATTCTTTTTAACTAATCAACGAATAACTTATACTATATTGTCATTGATATGTTGAAATTAGAGACTAAGAAGGAATAATTTAGTATTTGATATTCGCAAATGCAATTCCCTTAAAGTAGTGCATCATGAGAAAGCATTTAACCCTTATC
Organism: Ascaris suum; assembly: GCA_013433145.1. NCBI lineage: Eukaryota > Metazoa > Nematoda > Chromadorea > Rhabditida > Ascarididae > Ascaris > Ascaris suum. The sequence continues at coordinate 12,360,176 of CM024169.1, read as the reverse complement.
AGCTTTATAGTTCAATTAACCCAACATTCAGTCTAGTTTTCTAACGCTAGTCAGGTTTTTTTTTTTCATTACTTTTGAACAGAATTCTTTCTCTGGCCCTAGATGAATTTGTTTATTTGAAAATCTTACCTTGCCAGCCCTTACCAGCTGCTAAACGAAAAAAAAAAACGTTGATATGAGGCTGTGAAATTCTAGTTTTTTTTAAAGGCTTTGATCTCCAAAAGGGTTGCGCCTATGCAGAAGCCTCGCTTTAGTAGTCCTTTAGAAGTTCACCTCCTTATATACACAACTATAGTGTAGTGATACTGCAACTATATCAGTCCGTATAGATGTATTAGTTAATAAACTGAAGACGTTTTCTGTAATTCGTCTTTCACTGACGTTGCCTCGAAGGTGGGACTTATTTATCGACATTTGTGCGTGCAAAAATTGCATCAGTATTCGTCAATAATTTTCCTTCTTTAAGCGGAGAGGGGAGAGAGGGTTGAATGTATACCCGCATTAATCAGCAGCATTTTAGGTCATACATTCAGCATTATTGCTTTCTAATTCCTTTCGCGATTTCATCGCTTTTTTTTTGTAATTTCGAATTTTCGCTATTGTTATATTTTGAGCGCATCCGCCGAAATCCAAAATAAATTTGTCGAAGCCTATATTTAATTGAATTGTATGAGCTGTTATGTCTAGTAATTTCGTTGAGTTATCACGTATGAATAATGGAGAGAATGATGTTGCTCTAAAATTATATCGATCCACTTATATCGGTAGATTTTACAGCTACTCTATTAATCGATAAAGAGGCGCTTGACCTGAAAAATATTGCATAGGCACTTCATTCAAAAATGTTTTATCCACAAACATGAGGTTGAGCGAAAAAAAAAGTTTGTTTAATAAAGAGTAAGCATAAATTCGATTACAGCGGAATATCTCGAATGATTCTGCTGTTGACAATACGATGGAAGTTGACTATATAACATCGGCTCACATGGGAATGGCGCCACTACAAGGCACACATCATATTGACCCAAATCTCGTTCGAGTGAGTTGCTATGCTTATCAATAATCATTCATATATGCAAATTTTTCCGATATCGCAAGTTTTGAAAATCTGCAAATGCATATGGAAATTGAAAATATATGCAAATTGAATGATTTAAAAAACATTTATTGATTGAGTGGAGTTTATAAAATACATTTCTAGAAATGGTGCACGTAAAGTTTACAGACTAAAATTATTAATAAAAGGCGAAAAAAAAAACGCCATCTTCATAGGGTATTGTAGCCGATAATCTGAGATTGTCACAGGTGAAATGAATATTTGCTTTTATTTGTTTGAAAATCTTTCGCTAACGTATATGTGGAACATTAGTATAGGATATTAGAATCGATAAATTGTCTCATTTTCATCGCCGTTTAGTTGTTGTGATTATTGAATTATCTTTTCTAATTAAGCTCATTCCCTCCTCCTCTCTAAAGCATTTTAGAATGTCTTCTTAAAAGATAGTTACTTTCATTTCACCTTCCTCAACGCCTCTCTTAAATCATTTGAAAACTTCTAATTATTATACTCATAGAACTTTCAAAACTATCTCAAATTCCCAGAGTGTAGGATATTTAGGTAATTTTTAGATAACCAGAGTGTTATTTAGGTAATCAGTTTTGTGATATGCCATTATTGAGAGTTAAAATTTTAGGATTTAACTGCTCAAGATTTGAACCCTCGTGATTTCGACCAATATCTGCAGCTAAACGATAACCGATCTCCAGCAATCGCCAAACAATATATGTGAGGTGATGCATCTTGAAAATTATCGATTTTCGATGAATTATTCACCAATCATCGTTCTCTCTATTTCTCATTATATTCGTCTTATTCAATTGCATTTATTATCTCTCATACGCTGTCGATTTCTTTTATTGCCGAATATTGTAGCTCATAGAACTGCTCATTTCGATCTTTGAACTTTGATTTTATGATTATTGAAAAATATTTTCCTTTAATTCGATTAAGGTTTGAATCACTTTTCTATCATTTCAAATATATTTGAAAATCATATCTTTGATTATAGTACACGAAATCGAATATGATTTTGAGCACTTCTGAATTCTTATTTTAATTACAGTTCTATTTTGTTTAAAAAAAATCCTCTACAAGCATAAAATTACATTAAATATCGCTAAATATTATTGATTCAAATGTGTACAACCATTAGGTAGTATAGTTAGAGTGTCGCTGAACAGTTAGCAGTTATAGTTGATGATTGAATGAATATCAAATATGGTGGACGAATTACAAATCAAAAGCAAAGAATATCCAATCGAAGCAAATTTTCGCACAACTAGACTTTCTTTTTATTGAGTAGATTTTTGTGCTATTCTTATTTGCTTGTGTGAAGAAGAAAAAATATTGCTAAAATATGGGACATTTAATTTAGCGCTTTACTACATTTTCATCTAATCGAATAATTATTGCTATCTTTTCCAAAATATTCCCTTTAATTGTTTTGTCGATTAGAAAATTTTCCACGATCAATGTTCTTGTTGAGAAAATGAAAGAAACAAATTCAACGAACACAATAATATTCTTATAAATAAGTTGCTCATTCGTTTAGTTTGTTGTGCCTAAACAGGGAGGAGGTTTAATGCAATAGAAGACTGCCTTTCGTTACGTGCAGTCGATTTTGCTTATTATCTCCCTGAGAATTAATTCATCATTTCATATATTGTTGCCGTTTTTTTTTTTGAATCTTTATTAAAAATATGATTTTTTATATAATTACAACTATGGCCAAACGTACGTTTGTGTATTTGATGTGTAGTGTGTGTATTGCGTCGATTTCTTTTTTTTTTTTCTCTAATAAATGAAAAAAAAACAACAAAAAAGTTGTCATCCATTCATCTTTTTTCTATCCTCGAAAACCACACAATATAAATACACTTTTGAGAAATTTCATATGAAAGTTCATTTCAATATTACATTCAAAATATTTGCATTTATTCGTATATGAATAATTTATAGGTTTATTTCGGCAATCTAGTCTCTCTTCTCTGAAAATTCCCCTCATTGTTTCAAAAATTTTTTTCAAAAACGAAAAAAAAAAACGTTGATGAAATTATCATATGTAATGAGGTGTTTTCATAAAATAATAAATTTATTACCCTCCGAAAAAAAAATGAGAAAAGAAATCGGCATTGAATTATTCAATGATTAATGCAAATGAATATGTATAAAATAATTATTGTAGATTATTTCTGTGTTATTTGCTTAAAATTTTTTTCATTCGTTTTTTTTTCTCTTCCACTTTTACGATGAATTTTTTTTCCTCGTTATGTAAATGACGTCATCGACATGTGAAAAAAAAATGAAGAAAATTTTTGAGACCAATGTTGAATTGATGTGATAATCATCGCCATGCAAATATTCACATTCGTTTTTTTTTTTTAACGAAACACAATTTGCGCAACAATAAAACGCATATAATAAATTTACCGTTCATATTTTTGTATAATATTACTTTTAGATGTTTACATATATTGCTTAAAAATTAAATAGCACATTATAGCATGCTTCCGGAAAATTAAAATGCGCGTCGTGGCGTGCTTTTCAGAAATTTCTTTATATGGTGATATCATGTCGTATCTTTTTGGGAATTATCCATCGAGCATTTTCAACCCATATGCCAACGAATCAATGATAACGGAACTTCGAACGTGCAATCCACGTCCTATGAGGATCGTTAAAACGGTTGCATATTGTTCGCATTAGTAATCATAAACATATAATAATGAAAAGAAAAATTCCAGCTCATAAATTTCCATATACCTGAACGCTTGAGGGACTAAAGACAAGTATATGCCAGAAATGTATGCATGTGCATGTTGGAGTATTAGACGCATTTGTTATCTCCCAATTATAGAATATCATTAGCAACTGTGCTACATTGATCTTTTCTATGAAATCGATTGATCGCCTAAAATTCTTGCCAAAGAGAAAAAATTTTTTTTTCGGTCTTATTTAACATTCCGTCCGACGAAATAGCGGGGTGTCAAATTTTGTGAAATTCCTCACAATTCATAAATGATGAAGGGAATGCTTAGCGAAGAATGTCAATAATAAGGAAGCATCTAATTGTGTTTGCGGTTAAATAAACGCCCTAAGTTTTATAGCTGAAGGTTTTGAACTTCATGAGATAAAGCTAAAAGATCGACAGACATATACGCACATGCATATTTGCAATATTCTTTGCAATGTTTGTAAGTGGACAACGGATGGACAGGAAATGGACACTGAATGGACAAACAGTTTCGCAAATATTGCTCTATACACTTGTACACGTATGCAATGATATAAATATTATAGAGGTGAAAGTATTGCATTTTTTGCACAAATATTATGTTGGGTTCATATTTGCTGCACAAAATAAATTACGTTCACACATTGCATGCAAAAAGGCTTTTCAATTCAATAGAAATCATTCAAAAAACATCTCGCTGTTGCTTTTATTGCATATTGCATATTCTTATTCTAAGACCTTATGGAAACTATCAATGCGCCAAATACTACAATGAAATGAGAACGCAATTCAACGCCAACGTATGCAAAAGTAGACTAAAGGTTAAGCTGTAGAGCCGGGTAGTGATTCATTACAAGTGAGAGCAGCAATAAGTTGCAATGTAAGCTCGGTATATAGAGCGATAGCAGAAGCACCATTATCACATTCTAACCGCGCCTCCGATCAGCAGTTTCTTTAGTAGTGATGAGGACGATTCTTCCAATGTATGGAAACACCTTTCCATACATTCTGCGTGCTTCGCAGGCTTCCAAAGGCATAACCTATGATGTAGTGTTTGTTTACTGAGGACAGCGGGAAATGTATTTCTGCGGGCATTTTTGCATAGTTCAACGCCGCTACAAACATTAAGGATTGCTGCAAACATCCTTACTTTATATTGGAAAAAAAGGCGTTTAACAACAATTAGACATAGCAGCAACATCAGATTGTTTTCGATCTTTCAGAGCATTTGTGCATTGTATCACGAGAATGCAAACCTATCATAGGCGCATTTACTCTACTGAAGAAAAAAACTTCTGGTCCACTAGCTATCCTTTTTACACATACGTTCTCGCCATCTCGTCGAAAACAGACAAAGCATCTCTTACCTTCTTCTGCGACAAGTTATCAACTTCAATAGCACCAACCTTACAAAGATTGATATGCGACGGAGAATTACTTTTTGCCTTGAAAGTGAAATTGAAATTGTTAACGAATAATCTACGTGAACGAGTGATCTATTATAATCGAATGAGATTTGATGTTCTGAATTTGCCTAACAAGTTATTTTGCTCACACTTGTGTTGTTCTTGATGTGGTATTTCCCTCATGTAGAATATGTTCTCCGCATACCTTCGGAGCCCATAATCGAAGATTTGAATAGGCTGCGATCTTGCTTGCTAATCAGTGTGTATGTTTCCGATCTTTTCGTGCTTCTTATTAGTCGTATTAAACGAACTTCTGCAATGTCGCTGATGTTCTTCACTTGTCACGAACGGTAGCACTCACGCTCACACGCTGTTGTGCATAAAGCGTGAACAACAGCGAGCAATGCTTGAAAGTATCGATGATTACATCCAGATCCGTGTTCCTTCACTGGCAATGGTAAAGATTCAAAATGCAGGCCGAATTGAGCGCACTTGTTTTAAAGCATATGGTCCATCGACAGTGTCAGAACACCAATCTTTCATGTAGGACTGACGATGACATCTTTTCTAAATGATATCCATAGGCATTCTGTGAGCGTACCCCAAAAACTCCCACTGGTTATGCGCTGCTGAAGCGCCCAATGATGGAACTTTCGCAGTTCTAGAGGATGGCGCAACGATTTTAGCCAATCATGACCATATAAACGTAGAACATTGCGCATCGAAAGCAGCCACAAATACATTTTCGAGTACATATTCAATGGTTACGACCGTACAAAATTGAAACTCATGAAAACGTGCCGAAAAACATCGTCACTGGAGAAGTTGAAGATTTATAAGCAAATGGGACAATCTGTGCTAACCGAAAAAGCCATAAGTAACAGACGATTTCAAAAAGAATTGCAAGAATTTGTATACGCCAGAAGTGAACGCTTGAATGATGATGAAGAAATTAATGCGGGAAATGTGTGAACTCATTATAATGAACTGCAGCCGGAGGTTAACGTCAGTGAACGCGTGAGATTCGCGGCGACTCTATTAATGAAACGAGAATGTAACGTGAGGTTTGAGTGCTTACAGCACGATATAATGTGTAAGAGCAGCAGAGTTCATTTCATGATTTCGGCATATGAGTGCTCACAATGAATGATGCAATATATAGTAGTTATGCATTGATTGAGTTACACAATATAGGCCCCTCTCAGTACACTTTTTTTTGGTGAGAACAACGTTTACTTTTAAGAAGGCGAGGAAGGAAGTTTCTGCATTAGAGTGCCGAACAAGAGAGATAATAGCGCGTGGAGTTTAACATTTTGAGAGATGGACAAAGAGTACGCATGGGATAGAAAGAGTTACGTATAGGTGGAATATTTCCACCATGATAATGTAATTTCATGAATGCGAAACTATGAGTGCCCACCACGTTGAAAAATTCGGCTAGCGGATTTTGCTGAAATATGTGAACGATCCTCAGAGCTTCGATTATGTGAGAGTAGTGAGCAACGTTACGCAGCGTTTTTTTATGACGCATACATTGCAGTTGCATTGGCCGTACTGAGCACTATGTGGCGTGCTCATATAATATGCCATAGCAGGTATAACAGTACTTTGCTAGCGAGTCTTCCTTCGATGCGATTACGGATGCCTTGTGTCTGTGGGAAACGTTTAAGTCACAAATGCTGAGAAAAAAATTGCAATGGAAAGTGCGGAATAGTTGGAGTGGTTCACCTTGCGCCACAATGAACGATTTTAAGTGGGTATTGGTATTGCATATTCAGAGGAAGAGGATGAGCCAAAAGAGGTTGCATATGATGACCGCAATGGCAAAGAGCACCAACAAAGTAAAGTTGACGCGCATTGCGAGGAATTAAATTGCAGGGTAGAATGCCGCATGCACTCGGTCGATGACACCTGCTAAACTTCGCCAACCAGAAAGAAATTGCGGCGGCGAATAACTTCATCGACGACGTAACGATAAAAAACATCAATGTGAAGGCTGAGGCGTATTGTGGTTAAGCCAAACGTTTTTGCCGCACGGTCCCGGTGTCACCGTTTACAGAGTACCCGTAAGCATCTTAAATGATCCGTTTTAATTGACTAGGGGCAATTGATTTAGTTGGATTGTACGCCATGTTGTTGACGGTTCACCTCGCCGCTACGACATTATAGTGGAATGTCGAACAGACATACCGCATCTGTCACCAACTAAATTATTTTCGTAATTATTCGAAGAAGAAGCAGGAACGTTGTGATCGAAGACGAGGGCTGAAAGCACATTCTTTCACGTTTTACTTAGAGGAATATTCGGATGAGCGCTGGAGAGGTCAGCATTTTGGTTGACTGGTCTTTGTGCCGCCGTGATGATGCCCACCGTTCAAAGCACGAATGGCTGCTCCCTGTTTAAATGAGGGGAGATATCTTTGATTTTTTGTCCCAGCAACTCTTGCTTAGCAGCTCCAGCATGATCGTCCAGATCCACACTAGATGGAGTTTGCGCGGAAAAACACATAAACGATAAAATCCAATCCTTTGCAATCATCAAAGCAACAGCTTCAAGATAATGGCAGCTCCTTTTATTAGTACATAGGTTGCAGCTTATTTTGCCTTTAAATTCTCACATTTTTAAAGAAGTTTTGCGATTTGATATATTATAATGTATCTTTTATGGTAGCTGGTTTTATGCTTTTGCTAGCTGAATGGAACAGAAATAAAAATATTTTATTCGGAAGGATTTCTACGACTTGTTTCATTTAATGAAATAGACAAAATTATTATGGGGGAGTTAAGCAAAGAAGCGCGATTGACAAGCAATATTGAGGAGCAGCATTAAAGCGGAACTGACGATGCACTATGATCAAGCAAAGAAAACTCGGACAACGCATATATGGGCCAAGAAATATCTCAACTCAACGAATAAATAGCTGACTGGCGAACATCTTAGAATTTCCTTTTTTAAACGTTTTTAGAATTAAGGGATAAAAGCTGTTCTTTGAAATATATACGTAGAGGAACTTTCAACACTAGTATGTGCTTAAATCGCATAAACAAATATCCTATATAAGGAAATATCGTTACTAACTAACATCCACTCTTTCGTAGAAACTTTCTGCAGATTTTTTGATCATATGTAAATGAATTGTTGAAGTCTTTCAAAGTCGTCTTTCTCGTTTAACAAATGATTCTGAGGAACCGATTTCGTGGGAATCACAATTACATCAGTGTCATACTCGCCTACAACAACTGCTGATGTTTAAAGACTCAGCTAAAAAGAGCCAGCCTTTATCATGTTTCTTCGCTCAATTTTATGCGATCGCATCATGATATCCTCGCATATGCGCGGATTTATGCGTTATTAGCTTTTTATATGCTTCCAACTCGCGGATCACAAAATCTACGACACTGAAACCTGATGGGAGGGTAGGGGGGCCCATCCATGGATGTCTCATCAAAGAGGACTAAGCGAGGTGTCCGCGGCGCTCCTGCTCTCTTGCGAGGAAAAATTTCTCAAGCGTGTGCTAACCTGAGGAACCATTGCGATCTTTGGACGACCCATCCTGCCTGTGAATAGTCGGTGGAGGGAGGGAACGATCTTATCCTCACCGTCTGCTGAGATCTGGACCGTACCGTCCGTCAGGCATTCAATGCCTTGCGAGGAAGAAATGGTCAGCAGTACGCCACAGCATAAAAATGAAGCCAATCAGTTCATCGCACCCTTTCCTTCCCTTGTTTCATTGGACAAATCCTCATTTATCTGCTAACATATGCGCATGCACGAACATTCGAAGTAAAGAAGAGAAAGTGACGAATTTCTTCCGATGCGGATTCGTCCATCTGTGAGTGCACTTTGAGTTTGCATGGCGTGAAATTTGTTGCGACGTTACTCTATGGTTTGATGAACGTAAGGCGTGACTCTTTACCGTCATTCGTGACTTCTTTCGTATCAGTGACGAGTTTTGCACGAACAAATATTACAAATATTACAGGCATTTTGTGATCGTTTTCTCCTAGTGCGCCTGATGCAACCGATATATGCGTTATTAGCTTATATATATATATATATAAATATATATATAATATATATATATATATATATATAATATATATATATATATATATATATATATATATATATATATATATATATATATATATATATATATATATATATATATATATATATATATATATATATATATATATATATATATATATATATATATAAAAGCCACGTAGCATTTTTCGGAATTTCCTAATTTCTACAGAAAGCCACATTCCTTGGCCAGCAACATTTCAGTCACACCACTTCGACCAACTCATGCAACCTAAGCAAGCGTAGTTGACAACCTTATCGATATCTGTAGGGCACATGCTTATACTCACTGAGATGATTGTGGGTAACTCAGCTCTTCATGTTCATCTAATATGAGTGTCCTCCGAATAAGTTCTTTAAAGTGCGAGTTTCCCTGATGTTAGAGAGACAGGAAATACGAGTATAACACCTTTTAAACAGATCCTAGTAAGTTGTAAAGAACCAACGACGCAATGCCTTTGATGCTTGTCATTTTGTGAAACAAATGTTATTCAAATACACGACGTGGGAAGTTTTTGCCTCTATTTGTCCCATTGATCCGCAGCAACGGAGCTGAATCACTAGATTTACTCGGATAGTCCTGGAAAACAGTGGTCGACGTAGGATAGTCCTAATGTGGTCTTTCTCGAGTGGTTCTGGGCTCATTAAATGCGCCAGCATATCGACGTATCTCAGCTCTCTTATTACTGGCCTACACATCTAGCTGACAAGAAAATGGGTAGTGATCTGGATTACCACCTCAGCTCTGTCATTATCCTGTAGTCATCGCTATAAAAAAAACTTGAGAGATAAGCGACGATCATCGCCCTTCCTTCGGTGGGGACGGGTTGTGAGGAAGCGGGAGGGGGGAGAGGAGGCAGATAAAAAGCCCAAAGATCAACGGCATATGCAGAACATTCAAAAGTGAAAGTCACTGAAAAGAAACCCAAAATTTTCTGACGGCATCAAATGCACTAGAACGGAACTATCGTTACCAATGCCATCTCATGTGGTGACCATATCAAAGAATTCTGTGAGTACTATCAGTGCATCGACGCAACCAGGCTGCTCACAGTACTATCAGCGATTTACTAGCGCAGCCAAAGTAAGCCATTCACTAAGAAACCTAATTACAAGATTTACGTACAGCATCTTTTTCCGAACCGTCTCCTCCAACAAGCTAATCGATCAATTTCATACCGAAGCCTCCTGAAAATAGACCACATCATCATCTTCCCCCACATCCTTTTCTTTTGCAGTGAAGGTCTCCATTCCTTGCCACACCAAGATATTCTTTTCGTAAGCAACCAACTACCTCATCAGTTGAACGCATAGGCCAACTGAATGCAACAATACAAGCCGACTGGTGATACAAATGCAACATTAGCGCGATCCATAATCTTTTAAGCTACCACAATTTCAGATCGATAAACTATGAAGCACTGCATTAAAATGCCTTAAATGCAAACGAGCAAACGGTGAACACAGGAGTCTCTTCGTGAAAAATGTCTGGATTCAAAATAATGAGAAAAGCAATCGAAGGCAAATCCACACCAAACACTGAAATGATCTCTAAAATTCGACTAGCTGAACCGATTCCATCAGTCTTTTTTCATCAGACGGTTTTCCATGGCCAATCGATGAAATTTTAAACGACATCAAAACATACTGGACGTTCACCGCAAAGAATCACGCAAGTTTGGCACCAAACTAAACTACTTCCGTCTCGAGTCCAGACATTACACTGGCGTAATACACAACCATATGCAAAAAAAAAAAAAAAAAAAAAAAAAACGAAACAAAACAAAAAACGACTGACGCAAGCATAGAAAAAATAAAGATAAAAACATTCATTAAGGCGAACAAGAAAACGACAATCCATAAACAATAGAGAAGGACTTATGGCACAAAATACTATTTAAAATCCAACGGAGAAAACGAAAAACACATGGTTCAAACAATTAAATAAATAAACGGTCTGAATGCTCTTTTAGCACAAAGGAATCGCGAAACAAACGGAAAGTGAAATAATATTAGATGGGAAATAAATAACCTCATATGATCGCTTCTATACTCTATTTATACAAAGAAAAACGAGCAACAACAAAAAAAAATGTAGTAGCCGTTGTACACGTTTAGGCAGCATATATTTGAAGTCGTTCTTTCCCTTATTGTTGTGCCTAAATAATAAAATGCTCAACACTCACTCATTTGTATGTGTGTGTAGGCATGCTTAACTCCTAGTATCGAAATATACATCGCTAAAAATTGTTATACAATAAGCATAACTAATCATCTTTGCATATGAACAATATCAAATTTATAAATTTCTACAAAAATGGCTGATCTTTATCGCCTGATAAAGAATTATTCCTCAATTTTTATTTCAATAATTAGAAATTTGAATTTTTGACTTAACTCTACACCACTAGTAAATTTATAGGCATTTCATGTCTGCTTTATAATTCCATCACTTAAACTCACATAGCAAATATATTTCAAAAATTCGAAATTTCAGTGAAAATCCCGAATGATGCTAAAAACAATTTTATAAATCTAAAGATATCCTAATAAATGTGATTGAATTTTTGCAATTTACCTATGGGATTAGTTGACTATAAAAAATTTACATTTAACGAATCATATTCAAAGAGCGGTAACCTGCACATCGCATTCATTCTCATTGAATTCCTCCTCCTCTTCAGGCAACACAAATTCATCATCTGAGAGGCTCACTGCTCCATCATGATAGCCTGACTCGTCGCTAACCGTATCCGGGTCTTTGTACGAGTATCGTCGTAGACCAGTTGCAGATGCCCTCCTCTGGGGTATCCATGCACTTCCAGTGCCGAGTGCACCACGTAGAGCACCCGATGTGTGCTCACTAACTTCACTGTTCGAATTGAATCCTTCATCCGAACCAATACTCGATGGAGCAGATGAACCACCGACGGCTTCCAACGTCAACGATGAACTTAGACGCATCGTACAGTCGCTTATATCCGACTGTTGTTCACCACCTTCAACTGTATATATTTTTATTTCAGTTTAAAAGCTATGCAGGGAACGTAGTCATTTCAGCACACTCTACGAGTCGGATCAACGCTTCCAATTTTTAAACAAGGCGGCATTTTGTTGGCATAGATCTATGTCGATTTTGGCCTCAAAAATGAGCAAAACGCTCGTTTATCTAACGATGAAAATAAAGAAATCTCTGCTAGAAGAGTAGAGATTTTCACTCCAGCAAGGCAAACGTCCTCTTATTACTGCTAAAAACGCTCTCTTATCACTGATAAAATATCGTGCAATTCTATTAAGGAATTAAATTCAGGCTATCAGAGCATTTAAAAACAATCAGAACAATGCGTTCATATTTTAATCGATTCATTCTTCCGTTTAACTTATCCCACAAAATTATTCATTCTTCCGTTATTCAAAACTTTTTGACGTCTTCAAATTCTTATAATTTTTTTCTCTAAGTTTATGAAACAACGTGAAATAGCAAACGGGAAATTATCGTACGGTGTGCAATGTATCAACAACTTCATGATTCTCACGACTCTATCCTCACTAATATCGAGTTGAAAATACCAAACAGGTAGACACAGACGTTCGTAGTTATAAAAGATATTATAAATCAATTCCCTTTAGCAAATCGTTTTATGGCTCATCGAATTATTATGCAAGAGATTTTTTGCGTTAATTTATGAATCACGATTTTCCTCTCAATATCCAATGTTTATCTTTTATTTTCCTCCACTCAGCAATATATATTTATCATTTAAAATGTGAATATTATCGCCACATTATTCTATGAAAAGATTGAAAGTGAAAAACAAACAACCAATGGCATACCACGATCCACTAGTGAACTCTGTCTGAGGAATGGGCTTGAAGAAGATGATGAACTCGTTGCGCTATTTGATACACATTCATCGTCAACAGTTGGTGATTCACGATAGCATAGTGATTCCAAATCCGATAAATCATCCTCCTAACAAATATTGTGGAATTATTATGATGCTATTTATGCTAAGTACTATTACTATTTACTATTATTAATTATCATCACTATTATTAGGCAACGATCCATTTTATTTCTAAACTAAAATAATATTTTGATCTATGAAAATTTAAAAAAAAATCTTTTCAATTCACTAAAATAAAAAAAAAAAAAAACTGTTGAGTGCTAAGTTTCTTTAAAAATAAATCTTGACTATTTTTGAATACTAGTAATATTCAAATGCTAATAACTTTTAAAAATCATAAAAATAGGTGATAATATATTCAAAAAAAAAAAAAAATTAACTTACTAAATATGAGGCTATAATCAATAGTGAACCATCTTTTAATCATTACTAAAAAAAAAGAACTTTTAAAACTGCAAAATTCGACCAATTATTATGATATTTCTTTCTCTCTTTTTTTTTATCCTCGAAAATAAAACATTGCAAAGTGATTTTCTTTTTTTTTTTTTGTGATATAGTGGATTTTTTGAACGACAATCAAATCACATCTCTATTGACGCATCAATTCGAATCTCTCAAGGTGAAACTTTTTTGCAATGGAATGCATTTTTACGCTCGTAATATTAGTTTGTTTACTTAGATTGCACAAATTGCAAATGTTTTTTGTTTTTGAAAGAAATATTCACCTTTCAAATATGATTAAATTATTTTGCATTTTAAGCAAAAAAGTTTTGTCAAAATCGATTATGCAATTGTAATGGGTTCTTTTTTTCGGGAATGCATGAATGCAACGATGTTTTTTTCTGTGCTTTGTGATTGGATGAAAAATAAAATTTAGTTGCAGATAGTTTTTTTTTTTTTTTGGAAAGCAATATGCTTCAAAAAGTATAATTGAGAGCGAAAGAATTAATGATAGTAAATAATGATATTAGGTGGGAATTTATATTCTTTATAAACGAAAACCAATTCTATTTAGAGGACAGGAACTCTCAAGGCTGAATACGACATAAGATATTACCTCTCTCTCTCTCTCTCTCTCTCTCTCTCTCTCTCTCTCTCTCTCTCTCACCAGTCGTTTTTTGTAAAATACTGATAACTACATAATACTCGAGATAATCTTTTACAATTTCGTATCCGATTCTGCACTATTCCATTTTTATCATTCATCTTCAAAAAAAAAAAAAGGTTTTTTATCGTTTTTTATTTTGAAAAACTCTCACTATTCACCTTTTCAATTATTAGATTTTCCTTCAAATTACGAGTATTTGAGCTTAAAGAATTGAAAAAAAAAACTATGAGACCAAATAAAATGAATAAATTTCATTTCGTTTATAAAATATCAATGTCAGCTATCGTTATTGCATTTCTAGGAAATGTCCGACAATAATATGCCTATAAATAAAACAAAAACGCCATATATAATAAACTCATACTCATAGCCAATGATTTAAAAAAAGAAAAATTTCTAAATGAGCTGAGGATATTCACGTACAACGGCATTGAACTTGAACTTAGAAAACTTCAAGCACCATCGGATGGAACGATATTTGAGAATGGAAGAAGGAAGGAGGGGAAACACATTCGAAGGGATATCTTTAATTCTGGGGTTTTTTTATTGCTAATTTTTTCCAACGGTTTCCTCCATAGACCTCTCATGAGAATAAAGTGAACAAAATCTACGATCGATGCTCACGTATATTTGCGCCTATACTCTCAAAAAAGATTCTCGTCTATAAATTGAGCTTATATAATAGGCGGAAAGCTCTGACGCTTTTTACTTACAGATATACAGGTATAAAGCAAAAATAAGCCCCTTATGCGTTGAGAATATTGACTACGTTAATCATTTCTCCAATTTATTACGTCTTCCAAATGTATTAATTAATTCACTCATCCCATTAATATAAACATTGCATTGAGTAGCTCCACTTGACTTATCCTATTTCGTATTACCTTATCGTTTTATTTCTTCATTCTTTCTTTATTCCTGCATGAATGAATAAAAACATTACTATCATTATTACTACTACTTTACTAGCCTCATCTCTACTCTTTAGATAGAATTTGGCTAGCCAGCCACAGCATTCCCCGATCGACTCCTGTAGGTATGAATCTCTTCTTATGAATTGATCGCGTGTTTTCGAATAGTGTTGTATAACGGCTGCGTGCAAATGTTTACGAGGCCGCTAGAAGTGATGATTTAACGTGTTCACGATTTACGATCAACGGTATAGAGCGTCTAAATCAAGGCCATACATATGCCCTAATATCCATTATACGGCTTATTTTCGATGTGTCTGATATACACACTCCAACAACACTATCAAAATCTACGGAGAACAACAAACATACCACCTAGCTAAAAAAAAATCAACATCAACATTAGCCTCAATTCTTAATTCCTTCTATCGGTTTTCGTGTTTCACTCTCATCCTTTATTAGCTATCCTGTTCTTAATTCATAATCTTTTGAAGATCGCAGAAGAAATTTTGAAAACTCGAACAAATTGGAAATAACGATCAAAGACGATAAATTGCAATTCTCTTCGTGTTAATTCACTGAATCAATCAGTAACTAATGCTAAGAACAGATCATTTATCTTATTTTTTTAAAAAAATATCTTTTTGTTTTCATTCAAGAGTCATTTCTTTTTTTTTTCTTAAACCATAATATCAATGAAAATAAACATATATTCCATAAGTAGCGAAGAAAGAGACAATAACGATAAATGCACACTGACCTTAATGATATATCGATCTCTACCTTAACGATGTAATCGGAGCAACTAAACTCTTCACACTTTATTTAGTCCAGTAGTGATTTTAGATTTAAAACTTTCTTTCCAATGCAGAAAACAATTGTTGTTCTCGTGAAAGCACGTTCAATATTCATATATATATATATATATATATATATATATATATATATATATATATATATATATATATATATATATATATAAACGACCGCAATTAGTTGATGGCCAACCTGTTGCTCTTCTTCCTCCTCGTCCTCCTCCTCTTCGAGGATTTCTTCCTCTTCAATAGAACCAAGTCTTGGCGCACTTTTCGAGCGACTTACAGGTGGCCGAAAGTTCAAAGTGCCCGTTTGTAATAGTAGTTTCCTTAATTAATAAAAAAATATTTGAAATACAATAAAACCAAAAATTGTAAATTAAATCTTGATTGAGAAAAATTCCCGAAAGTTCGCAATTAGCATAATTAATCAATCTTTCGTCTTAAAACACTCTGAACAAAAATATAGCAAAAATTCACAACGAAAATTACAAATATCCAACGATAAACTCTACTCCACTGTCCTCAGCTGTCAATCTTTTGCTATTTAGTTCTCATTCCCCCTCCCTCTCCCCCTCCCCCCCTCCCAAACCGAACTACAGCACATTTTTGTTCTCTTTAAAAGGTTGGAAATTCGAATATGCGAATCACACATCGTTACCTTTTAGGGCAAGTAGCCACTTGACCAACCGCTGTCGCATTTAATCTCGCGTTCTGCATACTTAGCTTCTCTCTTCGATATTCCTGAACAAGATACCCATAAAAAGATAAGAAGAAGCTAAACGCAAGTTGCATTTCGATATGCACATCGTTATACAATAAGAAAAGTGGACTTGCAACAAAATGTTTTATCTAAGACGATGGAACTTCTCCCTTCCGGATACGTCGTCGATAGACGCCGAAACGTTGCTCCCACTATATTTGCTGAATTACACATTTAGTAAGACGACTATTACTAGTAGTAATGTAGTGATTCGAGAATAATCTTTGTTGAATTATGCAATTATTTGCCATTCTCAATGACAATTATAAGCCATTCTCAATGATTTTGTTATCTTTACAGAATCTATATTAAGGAAGCATATCATAGCAAATGCGCCACAATTATTTGATACCTAAGAGAAACGATAATATAAATTATAAAGATTGAGAAGAAAAAATAAAAATTTTGAATTGAATATTTACCTGAAGAGCAGCTTGAAGAAAATCATTCAATCGTACAGCGATAGTTGTTGGTTCCGACGCTTTTTTGCATAATACTGCATGACATCTGAAAATAAAATGCAAATAATATCATACAGTAAATTTATCACTTCAAACGATCAAATTCAATCATCGTAATAGTCTTCAACTTGAGGTAACGCTACATTTATCTAATGTTTTGGTTGTCTTTAACGTCTTCGATAAGATCTTTAACGTCTATGAACTGTTTACATTGGTAGGTGGTCGTTGTTCGAGATAATGAAAAGATGTCATCAATTAAAGAGTAAGTAGGTATCCTTAAATTCGCAATTTATAAATCCACACACGACCGCAAAATATCTCATACTTGAAATGTACCAGTTGAAAAATAAAAAACGGAAGCAATAAAAATTTTAAAATTTGCCAGAAAAGTTATAAAGAATAATTTGAAATAAAAAAGCTCCGCTTTGTTCAATAAACCTATAAAGTTTAATAAAATAAAAATAAAACAAAATTTTTCCACAACAAATATTTAAATATTTTTACACAGCTAGATGAGGAATATATCCCCGCCCCCCCCCCCCCTAAAAAAAAATTTAACGACTGACTCCCTATTATTAAAAATAAAATGTTTTTTTTTAGTCGTTCAATAAACCTATTGTCAATAACTATTCGTAAAGATCATTGTTCCGCTCTAATTCAAAGGCATCGATCTCGATTAAACGAAATTGCCGACCGCAAAAAAAAATTTCAGCGCTTGGTTTTTCATCTCATTTATATTCCACTTTAATAAGAACTTGTCATTGGAACTATAATCTATACAGATATATGAAGTACGTAAATGTTACAGATGAAGCCATATCTATAGCAAACGTTATCAGTTACAAACATATTCTTTATATATGTTAGGAAAGGAACAATGAAATGGGAAAGAGGTTTGCAGCAGAAGTGAAAAAATTTTCTGCCATCTCAATTATATACCTTCTTGGTATCATTTCATATATCTCAACTATTTCAAGAGTAAAAAAAAAAAAAAAATTCTTACCTTAATTCAGGTTTCATACGTTTTCCTTCATGTTTATACACCCAACAGAATAGGCGAGGATATTCGGATGGTGCCAAACAAAACGTTATACGATGTGCCCAATATTCGGTAAGACCTTGTTGTTTTGTTTGAGCCTAAATTATTCTAAATCTCTCCAACAATAATGCAAGTTTTTTAGACCACATTTGAAATGATAGTGGAGATGAGGAAAATTTTTGAAATTTTACAATCTTCAAATCCGAGTAAGAGCTCATATGACGTATTAAATTTTCAAATACGCAGTTCAGATAGATTCATTCATCGAATAGCAAAGATGAAGGATGAGGATAAACAATGGAAATTCCTTCTAATTTTTTTTTCTTTCTATCCTTGCCCATTCCCTTATATCCAACGATCTGCATCATAAACGTTAGCAAATGATTCGTTCCTCTAAATTTCATGCTATTCCTATAGAATCCTCTAAGTATAAATCGTGATATTATGCTTCAGCATCGATGAGTATATTAGGCATATTATTAAAGTCATAAGAATAGAAAAATAACTATAAAAAAAGATGTAATGCATAAAGATTTTTCAACGGTCGAAATCATTTGTGCGCATATGCGGAAGTTCTCAAATAATTCGATGAACTAGTTTTATAGGATGATGATCATCCGAAAACGAGACGCCATCAAAAGAAAATAAAAGCAAAATTCGAGTTGTTTCAACGTGAAATTTCGAATGATTAATCTAACTTGCAAATAAAAGTTTTTAAAAAAAAGAACTTTTTTTAGGGGGGAGGGGGGGGGGAAAGGGAATGTGTAATGCAATAATTATTTCCTCGATGCGTCTTTATTCATTGAAATTGGCAAATTTTTCTCATTATTTTCGCTTTTTACGTAGAGTAATTCATCGATGAATGTTTTTCTTTTCTTTCAAGGAAAATAATCCATCAAAAGTGTGAAGTTTTGAAAAAATTAGAGCATTCGAAAATATATTTCATTTAATATGAAAAGGAAAAAAAAAACTACCATCATAATTCGTCTAGTTATTAAATAATTGAGCATTTAGGTTAATCGAGTTATAAAGTAAATTATTTCCATGATAAAATTGTTGCAACTCGAAAATGAAAATCTTTAAAAAGTTATATAAATGTATAGCTGCTAAATTGTTTTCGTTTTTTTTTTAAACGAATGCCAACCTTCAAGCCAGAACGAGTCACTGCTAATTTCATGTGCAAATCGGATTTTTGTTTGCTGCAATAGGTCTTCCAAATTAAATTCAGCGGCTTCTCAACACAACCATCACCTGAAATTTATAATTTTATACGGGAAAATACTTCAAGAAAAATTTGCCAACTTGATAGCAGTTAAAATTTAGAGAATTCGATGGCACTATAGTAATGAAATTCTTGTATAAATAGAAATTAAGAAAATAGTGATAGTGTTATTTGAGTACAATCAAATAAAAAAAAAAGTAATTTTTGCTCCAACCCCCCCCCCCCCCGCATCATTTCCACCTCCCTCTATAAAATAAATCTTTGAAGTAGACTTGCTAATATATATTTACTAGATGAAAGACATAAATACGATTACCTTTAGCCATAACGGTAAGCACATTGCCGAGATAAACCACATTGTAGGTATCATCAGGTGGATTGATTGTATAGCTTTGTCTCCGCTTACGGAACGGAAGAGTAAACAATTGCGTCGGTGATGTGCTAGCGTTACCCAACGAAGGCATTATATCAACTGACTTCCCACTAAAACGACGTTGTTCCACAGAGATATCACTTCTGTTGTATTCGGTGCAACCGATTGCCGTATCCGCCATCAACAGCACAAAATCAACGAGCTAATCCGATAATAATATTGCGCACAAATTTCCTATAAAATTTGCATAAGTTCAATCGAAGAAAAACTAATAAGATTCCCCTCAATGCAAAGACGAAATGTCGAGAGAGAATATACGGAAACGAAGAGCATAAATAATGACCGAACGGTAAGATGACAGACAAAGAAATGATGAAATAAATATCGGCACATATAAGAGCGTACGCGTTTTGCATACAAATTTTTCATGCAATTTTTTAACTATGCAAAATGCATCAATCGAAGCATTTTTATGGATTATAGAAGAACAAATATAATCAATTAGGAAAGCGCATCAACCAAATTGGCGTATTCGTTGCATTTGTATTTTTTTTTCCATATAATTGGCACATATGCTAAATAATATTTTCATGTATTAAATTAAAATCGGCCGTTCAAACAATCCTCTGACAAAAAAAAACGATTCGTTTCTGCTGTAATCAAATCGACATAAATTTTAAAAAGAAAGTCGATCAGCGTAAAACACAGAAATTTTTTTTTCTATCTTTCAACGTGTGCAATTTTCTAACAGTATTAATGAATTAAAATGAAATTTTTTCTTCATGGTTCTGTCATAAAATTTTACGGCTTTAGGTTTAACGAATACCAAGTTTAGCGGATAGGTATATGCGCGTTATTAGATAAAGAGGTAGACAGGTAGACAAGCTACCAGGTAGGGAAGCGGAGAGAAAGACAAATAGACAGACATAAATATGCAGACGTGATGTCGCTATAATGCGATTTTGTATGCAAATTTGCAGAAAAGCGTTAAAATGCATATAAGATTGATTAAAAATGATGAGCGAAATATTGGGGAATTTAACGTATTAGATGTAACAATAGAAAAAAAGCGCTATTCGCTTAGTCGTAGTTAAAGTTGTTTCAAACACTCACCACTTTTCATTAAAAATTCAAAACTTAAAAAGGGAGGAACGGGGGATAATTCCCCCCTCCCTCCTTCGAAAAAAAAAATTGAAATCAGGTTGCGTTTTTATAATTTCGGCTTTGAAAAGCGCTCTTCTCGAAGAATCCAAACTTCACTTGATATCAGCTTTTTTATTTCAGCGTAATATGCCCCACATATCATTCCAGGCAATCATGATGTGACATCTCTGAACGATGGGCAGCAGTATATTTTATCAATGGGTCATTCGTACATGGCACAAAAAAATGAGCTAATCCCAGATATAGTGAACGAAATTTGGTGAAGATCTGATAGCCTTGCGGGGTGAGCTCATTGATTTAACAAATTACTAAGCGTTGATACCATAATACTAGATACAAATACTATATACAGAAAAGTAAGCAAATTATAAATAAAGAAATGAGCACAAATATGGATAAGCGCATTCTCAGACCACCCGTGATTAGGCGGTGATGAGCATGAACATATTTGTAAGCGAGTGGTCCAATTTCGAGGACTGAAACTGAAACTGACGTTAAAAAATGCGAAAAGAAAAACAAAAACCGACGAAAAAAGTGAAGTTTCTTTGTTCGATATCCTTTTCATTCGCTATTCATCAACAGAAGACTCTGAATATTGGATGGGATATTGAGTGGTTGCAAATGAGTCCAAATATTTGGCTAGGTTAGGCTCATCGATGATAAGAAATTCGCCAATGAAAGTATTGTTCCGTGAAAAAAAAACTGAACTTATGCGGTGGCTACAAGTACCACAATAATTCTAATAAACAGACACGATAACCGGATCGACTGATTCGCTCATCACCGTTGGGTCATATGACAATTGAGAGGAGATCGGGTAGGTGTGTTTAGAGAACGATGGCAGGCAAAGAGGGGCTTGTGTATCTGCGTGAAATTGCTCCGCCGATGGCAAGCAATTCCCATCATATAGAACTCGCCGATCACAATGTTTTGCCGCTTCCTTCTTTTTTTTTTTTTTTTGAAGAACCGGCCACCGTTTTTGATCACTTTTCTATGCATTTATATTTATGATTATTTATATAATAAAGAAATAAATCCTCTTTATCCTTATATAAATAGATGACGATGCAATACGTTGATTTGTTAATCGATAGATGATTGCATTCTTCTCACTTTCAATCAATTAAATTTAACTGATATAAATCTAGCAAGTAATCGTTGAGAATATCCGTTATATATCAGCAAAAAAAATAGACGCATACGAATGAAGATCTATAAAAAGCGTTTTGCAATATTTCACTACTATAGAGAATAGCTATTTGTTTGGGAACTGACATCAAACGTATAGAATGGTGATAAAGACGATATCTAAGGGATTTTTCCACAGTTGCTATTGTTGTTGCTTCTATTTGAAGATAGTGATATATTCGAGAAGAAGATTAGCGAAGAGAAAATTTTGAAAAAAAATTTTTTTTTCTCGTATAAAATTTGTAAAAATTTTCGACTAATGGAATTCGAATAAATTCTTAAATTTAAAATAAATTAAGATCGTCACTTAAAATGGAAAAATTTTTCTAACGTCTTTGATGTGTTAAATAATAGTGATTTATAAGAACCTATAATTGGCATAATGCCAGAATGTGGAAAATTTTCATCTAACTGATCCAATTCAGTATGCTTCTTTCGACTAAATTTCTATGAATACTATTGTCATAATGACATAATTTGATGAACGAGATTATAAATCTATTTCCAGCCGTTCAATGGAAGAGGTGGAAAGGGAGTGGAGATGAGGACAGAGAGGAAAACCATTGAACGGAAACTATCACTTCCGATGCAACAGATCGATGATCAATCGATCATATTGATTGAATCAGAGCGCTCATCGGACATCGAAAAGTGCTGAGGTGGAATAATCAGATCATGCAACGGTCGAGGCAATATTCCCAAATGAAATATCCTATCGAGTGAAAAGTTCTCTTCCTTTGCATCAATGATCAGCCATTTGCCTTTAACGTCACTATGCATCATTGTGCACAAGAAGATACACTTGAGTTATTCCGATGTGCGCAATATGTGCCTCACCTTGCTCTCTCCCTCTCCTTTTCTTTCTCTCTCTCTTTCTCTTTTCGTTCTTCTGTGATGAAGGATTCATTTAAACGCACAATTACAGGCCAAATTCAAGTGGAGGGAAAACGTTCCGCACATGGCATAATAGGACGCGAATTCAACTTGCTAATAAAAACGCTTCATATAAACTTGCCAGTTTTGCAAGATTTATTTCACGCATAATTTTTCCACGATTTCGGCGCACCATGTAGTGTATTTGCCATACAAAATGGAATGATGGAGGGAGGGCGGAGGGGGGGGGGGGGGGGGGGGGGTCTATAGAAATAAAAAGAGGATGATTAGAAATGAAAATTCTATGGATGAGATGAACTGCTCTTTTGAGCGGCCGAAGAAAAGATTCCCTTCGTCATATATGCTAAAGTTACTTTATAATGAATATTAAATCACCTTCTCATTGCTAAATATCAACCGTTCGTATGCATATTCAACGTCGAGTCCAGGTTTGCTTTAAATTTTTTTGAAATATTTTATAGAGTTTTCATATCTAAAGCATCAGAATTATTGCTAAAGACTTAGTAAATGAATAGAAATTTAACGGAGATTTTTTTTGTAAGTAATTGTATCTAATGGTGAATATGTGATCAAAAAGACCTAAAAGTATCGCTTCAATAGAAACTATTCAGAGATTCACTTCTCTTTTGATCTTCACGCGATAATCATCAACAATAACGGGATCAGCGATAAATTTCATTGATAACACGAATCTATCGTCGTGGGCAATCTTAACTTTCAACAATTGCCGAATACTTCAAGCAAATATAAAGGCAATATAAATTCTCAATTGAGGAAAAGAGTTAAGAGGGGGAGGTAAGGCGAAACATAGCCGCGACTTCTTATCTATTATGAAATAATTTATTAGACATTCCAAAAATGCACATGAAATAATTTAAAGCTGTCCGAAAGTATTGTAAATTATTCTATAGGCAAGTAGAAGAAAAAAAATCTATAAATAAAATGGAAAATTACTCAAATATCAAATGAATTTATTGAAGAACAATCGTACGCAGAAATTATTTTCCGGCGCTATTTTCCACTAAGCTAGGTGGCCAACGAAATTCACCATCACAGATCGTAGAAAACAAAACTATTCATAGCGATTTTAACGCTTTGATTTCAAAGTTGTTCTCCAACTAGAGAAGAGTTGCATCAAATGAGCTGGCGCGATATGCGCTTTTTACAAATTCTTTTATCAAAGCATTCGTTGCCATAAAACATGCTCAATAATGCATTTACATTTTATCGATTTTTTTTTGATAGTATGAACGGTTTAGTAATCGCTCGTACTAAAGCTTTTCAGACCCGTTCGGTTGAAAGTAAGAACCGTTGCAATTGCAGAATGTGTACGATTTTTTTTTTTTGGCACATTTAAGCGTCTATAATTTTGTAAATATTGTTGGCTCGAGTTGAACGTTGAGATATCAAGCATCATCTCATACGGATTATATGAATCTAATTTCGTAACTGTAACCTCATTGAGTTCTTGAAGATGAAGTTGTCAAAGCGATAGATAGAGAGAAAGATAAATAAAAATACGTTCGATGCGATCGATGTTCATACATTATGTTTTTGGAAAAACGCAAAAATCCGGTCCTTAACAACTTGCGGCTCAAGTGAGGCGTAAATTTCGATTCAACTAGTGAATCGTCAAATTTTCAAGCAATGGAAAAGTAGAAAGAGCAGAGGAAACGATGTGGTTAGTGTATACATGTTTCGCGTTAAGAATTATCGAATAAACATTATTTTATTGTTTAAAATATACATAAGAAATATTGATGCTCGTATTTAATTTCATCATTTTGCCATTTATTTAAATATTTATTAAAAATTATTCAAATTTGAGCAATATAAATAAATTAAATTATTTATAAATGAAAGAAATATTTCAAATGTAAATCGAGTAAATGGTAAAAATGGTTCCGATTTATTTAAAGATAGATGGACAACCCATTGTAGCTATATGATTCTTCATCAATTACTAAAATAATGTCAGAAATCGATAAAGAAATGCACAAATAAAATAGTAAATCCTTATTGAAATATTTGAGACTAAATAAATTTTTCTAAAATATAAAGAAATTTTATACAATTTATAATTTATACAGATTAGCAAATATTATAAACACCAAAAAAAAAAAGAAAAAGAAAAAGAAAAAACATAATAGAGCGGAATTGCTGAGAAAAAAAAAAAAACCTCTATAAATAGCTCGGGTCAATAAAATTAGTGAAGTGGTAAACGGAACATAAAAAATCACTTGCACAAATATTAGATATCAAACAATGAAATACAGCGTATCGAAATGTGAATAAATCTCATAGTTTTTAAAAAAAAAAAATTCAGCAACTAAAATGTATGATAATCATTGGTGAAATGCATAAATAATAAATTTTACGATGGAATGATTTTTCAAATTATTTCATCGAATGAGATAATTGCAATCGTTTTACAATTTTACAACGTTTTTACTTAATTGGTTGTAACGTTTTTTTTTTTGGAGCGAACATTACGCATCATGATATTGCTATCGTTATTCATATTTTTCGAAGACATACAAATCATTTCTTTCACTGATGTCAATCCTTAAACGAGACAGGAAGACCTCTTCATTGAGTAATTCTCTTTGAAGGAGATTCGATGCAAAGCAATGATCACAGAGTGAAGCATATTTCAACCGAGACGCAACAATGACACTTGAATTAAACATAGCCTTATATTTCATTTGGAATATATTGCGGAGTAGAGGAGAAGAAAGAAGCGATATAACGAGGAGAAAACAGTTCTCTGACCAGCAAACTCGATATCTACTATGCAAAACAAGCTAGAAAATTACAATAATTCGTCATGACAATCTTTTCAACACTCACATTTCTTCTCGTCATTTTTCTATCTGTCTTTTCTCATCGCAATTTTATCTTTTTCTTTCTTTTTTTTGCGCAAGAGAAGAAATATCCTTGAATGGGCGAAAAAAAAACGAGTGAGCAATAAAATGATGAAAACGGAAACAAAAGAACGCATGAAGTAAAACTATTTTTGCATTTAATTATGCACGAAATCTTGCATGCAATAAATTCAACTAAAGAAACAGAAGTTCCATCATCTCTTTCTTCCTTCCTTTCCTATTCAAATGAGAGATCGTTAAAAAATTTTCCAAAATGATGGACAAATATATATATATATATATATATATATATATATATATATATATATATATATATATATATATATATATATATATAATATAATATATATATATATATATATATATATATATATATATATATATATATAAATAAATATAATATATATATATAAATATATATATATATATATATATATAATATATATATATATATATATATATAATATATATATATATATATATATATATATATATATATATATAATATATATATATATATATATATATATATATATATATATATATATATATATATATATATATATATATATATATAGTAGCGATGACGTGGTCAAATTTCAACATCGAAATGAAAACATCCTCCCTGCAAAAACTTTCATGAGTGCAGCATCAATGTGAATAAAATAAAAGTACACAGTGCGTCATACGTATTGCAGATACTTCGATGCAAGAAAATATTTCAAAGTGTAATACTCTGACAAAACTTTGCACTGTGGAGATTTTTCTTTAATTGACATAGTTACTCAAAAGTCTACTAATCTATTATAGGAATATTATACCTCAATTACAATGGACTTTTTTACACTTAGATTTAAGCACTCTTAATTTATGGGGTAATTTTTATAGCACCTTAATAATAGTGAAAATCTTTTTGAGCATTTTCGAACATTTTTAAATCAGCATTATTTTCTTCGAATGCGAATTTCAACACGAAAATTTTTATCGAATTTCAGTTGTGTGGAAATTTTTCAGGCCACTCTCTTTTCTTTTCAAAATTCAATTATATTTAGAAAAAACGAAAAAAATTTTTTCGTAATCCTTTAGATTCGATTAGTTTTCAACTGGAAATTTTCTGCAACTGCCGGAAAATATTCAAAACATTATAGCCTAAAATAATTCATAGAAGGAAAAAAGTGAACTGTTCTAAGTTTGGGATTCAATTTGAATAGAACGTTAAAATTATCTCATAAACGAGAAGAAATTCAAATAGAATTTTTATTGATTTCCATTAAGATCTCAATTTAAAATCAGCAAAAATCCAAATAGAAATTATACAATCGTTAGGGAAAATTCGAAAATTACACATAAATTGAAGAAGACTCTAAAGAAAAAATATTCATTAAACTAATATTAAAAATCGCAATGAATATCTTTAAAAAAGAATGAAAAATTTTGAAAATTGATAAATGAATAATTTATAAAATATTATAACTAATAAGAAAAAGCTATAGCATCAACAAATCATATGTTAATCTAATTGTTGCTATATGGTGAAGTAGAATGCATCAAAATCATTGCCAATATTTATCGATTTGAATATGGATTCGCCAAGGACGATTTGCTTGATTTTCTAACTAAACGATTACTCCTATACATTTCTATCGGACAAGAATTACTTCACTTCAACGACTATTTCACTCTATGACCAGATGATCGCGATCAGAACGTATGAGACTTCAACGCTAATTTTTATCTATATAATCGAAACTTTCTAGTGCTCTTGATGATCCTACTATGAAACGTTCGTTTAATAGTATTTATTTGTTTAGTAATAGTAAGACGACAACTTTACTATGGTATCCATGAAGTATTTTTCATTTACGCTCTTCCTTCATTAGGATGAATAAAATCTTGAACAATTATGCGCATTGATCCTATAGGCTTGTATTCATGATGAAACGCCCATACGTCAATAAGAACAAATCTCATTTCTTCTGCTTTGTTTTCTTATTGTCTTATTTATTGTTTTGTTGTCTCGGTCTAGATATCTAGATACAATCTATATCGAAAGCAAAACTTAAAAAATACCTCTATTTAACATTTAAGGAATTTAGCAGGTAAGTAAATACACTCGAGAAGCTGGAATGATTTGTCATTTCACTTTTTTCAACGATCCGACTAGTTTCATAAATTATCAACAAATAAAATGTGCATCGAAATGCAATTTCAATTAATTTCAATTACTTTCAACTAGTATTTCAACTAATTCGACTATTATTCATCAAAATTTTCCTCGAAATATTCCTGAGCCCACGGAAAATTTTTCCACAACATCTACGATACAAGCATATATATGATAGTTTTGCATGTTAATTGAGTTAAAGTGTTAATAGAGAAGAAAAAAACAAACCAAAAAATAAAAAATAAAAAGCGATCATTTCTTTGCCTTTTTAGCGATTCGTCCGCTAGCGTAGCACAGCTATTTTCGACGTTCAATAGACGTTAATGCTGCTATAGGTTTATGTGGTCAATGAAATTTTGATCAGACGATGTTCGCGTTTGCTATCGTCAAAGGACATTTTACAACTAAACAATTATCTAAACAATATATATATATATATATATATATATATATATATATATATATATATATATATATATATATATATATATATATATATATATATATATATATATATATATATAAACTGAACCACGAAATAACGAGGTGCGCAAGGTAGTGATTGATGTTATACGTCACGGTAAGGTAGTCTGTTGCTGCTTGCTACATCTTTACTGGTTAAATGCAACAGCAACAACCAGCAAGGCGGACCAGGACTAAAGCACTATTTAAAAATCAAGCGGAAGACCACAGGCGTAATTTTATTAATAGTGCTCTGGTGGTGACCGGAACGAAACAACTTTGATGAAAATAGAGCACCCTTTCCTTGTATTCTCCGTAACAACATCCTTCTTCGCTACTAGGAATGTGAAAGGACTCAATGATGCTTTAGAGGATCGGTCCACGGTAAAGGCTTCAGATAGCAATACAATCCTTTTAGGAGTTTGCGAAGTAAGAATTCATATTAATTCATCTTTCACCTAATGCGAATAAACAGATATTGCTTATAGACAATCCTAAGAGGCCGGAAAAATGACGGTACCCAGGTACGGAATCATGCACCGAGAAATCTCTGAAGCAAGACTTTAGGAAATACACACTTAGACTTACCTCTTCTGAGCATAAGCAATTAATTAAAAAAATACAATTGTAGATAATCTCAAATATTTATAACTTGTGTCGTAGTTCAATTTTATTTTATTTACTATGAAAAACTGTTTTGATAAATGCACGCTGACTCTAAAAATCCTCTTTGCATCTAACGGTGAAATATTTACCGATTTAATAAAGAAGCTGCTTAAAGGTTTTTTAGAGTCGAAATCACTATGCGACTATCATAAACTTTCAACATAAGAAATAGGCTTCATTTGATATTTGTATAGCGTTCTCGATAGACCGATTAATATTAGCGATATTTATTTGGCGGTGGTATTGATGTTCATTTCGCAGTTTCTAGATCATTTATAGCAATCCCAATTTCCTTCTCCTCTCTCTCTCGTCAACGCTAAATTAAATGAAGCTTACTGGTCGCATTCTGAGAACCAACTAGCCACCTCCCACCTATGAGATTTCAACAATTCTATCTCTGCACTCTTCCACTCCACTTTTTCCGACAATTCATATCACTTGTCGGATGCTGACATTATTAATGATAGTATATGAACAATGTTCATATCGTTCTTGACATTTGCGCCTCAATTCAATATACCAAAGAAAAAAAAAATCAACGATTTCAATTTTCATCAACTTTTCTCTGCCATCGAGAACTTTGTGGCGGTCTTTCATGAATACGTTATTAATCACTCAATCATTTGTTCTTCAAATCTTAAAATCGAGAAGCAAATCGATCGATGAGGAAACGTGGCTAAAAGTCAAGTTATTCGATTTGCTAACAATTAAACATTTTTATGGACTACTCTCGATCGGTAAATAGAGAAATCGCATAGAAAAAGATAACTAAAATTTCAGTTTCTTGTGTAAATAATTACTTAGTTGAAGTTCTAAATCTACTCGTAATTCAAACCGCTATCATTGAAGCCATCACTGCATGAAAATCTTCAAAGTAAGTAAATTTATATTTAAGGACATAGCCCGTGACGGCGATATATTTCACTTATTTAAATCTATTTTAACTTAGAAGATACCCGGATAAGAATAAATAAAGAAACAAATTTTCAACCTTGATAAGCATTTATATACTTCACTCCTATTAAGATCGTTTAAAGACAACCTATAAAATGATTAGAGAACACACACACACACATTGAAAATATACAAAACTGTTGATGATGTGGAAAAGTAATGATAATAGAACGTATTTTCAAGCAAATAAGCCTATTAGGGTTTCTTATCAGTAAATTC
Organism: Ascaris suum; assembly: GCA_013433145.1. Classification (NCBI taxonomy): domain Eukaryota; kingdom Metazoa; phylum Nematoda; class Chromadorea; order Rhabditida; family Ascarididae; genus Ascaris; species Ascaris suum. The sequence goes on along the minus strand of CM024169.1, from coordinate 12,329,690 downwards.
TTGGCTATTCCAAAATGCACTCTACCACCCCCAAAAATTTACGATACTTTAGAAGGCTCTCTAATAAAAATAGCTAAGGAATTACTTAACAATTGCTTAACCCATTTTTTTTAATGTCCCACATTTTCGATTTAAGTCAATTATATTTTTCAGTAAATTTGTCGTATTCGTTGATGACATTCAATCGCTATATTTGATTTCAATTCCCGACACAATATTATTATAGAGCGAGAATATTATAAAGACATTGTTGATTTATCAAGGCGATCTTCCTACCTATGTGATCTTCCATATGGATCTGAATATATGCAAAATGAGCATTTTATACGAATAACTCAATTGCGCAAACTTGGCGCCTTCTCTATTATTGTAAGAATCTAGTCACCTACTATTGTGGGAATGTAGTCAGCTACTCCAATCACAGCGGAAACTCAAAAAAAAAATGGCTTAAGCTTAAATGAACCACTTCTTTTCAAATCTCACGCGATTTCCTTGTCTAAAGTATATTAGAAAATGAATAAAATCTCTTACATGTTTCGCTTTGAAATGACACAACTATATATTGGAATTTCGGCTATACGAAATTGTCTATTGTAACGACTATTAATCAAAAAAAAAAAACATCGCCATTATATGAAGGTGATTTTAAACGGCAGAAATAGACAGTATCGAAAATGAGGCCAATTTTATATTTTTATAGACTTTTTGAGATAATAGAAGATGTTCACTGATTTATCACAATCAACTGTGATCACAGTAGAATTAGAAATAAACTGCATATATGCAAGTATTATTGAACTAACTTCAAAGATCATTGCGTCAATGCTCGATCGCACTACTCGACTTGACGAATTCATGAGTTTTATAGAGTGACCTTCAAATTTCTCCTTTATTTACCACAAAAAAAAAACAAATCAGCAATCAACGACAATAAGAATATACTAGAAAAGCTATTAAATGTACTATATTTTTATAAGTTTTAGTGATAATTGAACAAAATAGTTCGAGTAAAGCAGTATAAATGCAAAAAAGAAATAATGAATTAATATTGTCGAATAGAGCATCGTTGCCTCTCTCGTTTGCAAAAATAGCGCGACATTGTTGTGCTCATAGTGTTTGATTTTTTTTTTAACGTAACGAAAACGTTGAAAAAATTTATGCAATCAGTAATTTCAATTCTTACTGCAAAAAAAAGTCGTTATATATAAAATAAACGCCACATATTGATCGTTGAGAATTTCTTTCGCTAAGAAAGATATATTCTGATTATTAAAGAAAATTGAAGAAACAATTAGAAATGCTTTATTGAATCGAATGCTCGAGAAACGATTATTTGGACGATTTTATATTAGCAGTTAAGGAGACGTGAATAATTCGTACATAACGATTAGGATGGTATCACGTCCGCTCTGCTGCCTTTCCCATTCCTCCACTCCACAAAATTATGAGGTTGAACTGATTCGATTTCGTGACTCTATGCGTATGAATCATCTACATTTTCTCATCTGTCGTTTTTACCACTTAATTCAATTGACCTTGAATTCGTCAATTAACTGGAAAAATTTTCTTTCCAAAACTGTTTACTTGTTCGAGTTTTATATCTACATGAATGATTTCAACAATGAGAAATATCGGATGAGTTGCCACAATATGCGCTTTTATGTTTCACTTGCTTGATTAAGCAATTCCATAATTTACCAAGAAAAGTACGCAAAATAAAGTACTTGTATTCGAAGTACAATTCCATAATTTTGTATTCAAATAATCCAACTGCCGATACAACCTTCGATTGGATGTGAAATAATGAAGCAACGAGAATAAAGTGTATACAAAATTCCTTCTTACTAATAATTTAGTGTAAATTCTTCAAAGCGGACGAATCGACGTGAATCATAGTACGAATGTGTTTAGAATCAATCTATAGCATACGTCATATATATATATATATATATATATATATATATATATATATATATATATATATATATATATATATATATATATATATATATATATATATATATATATATATATATATATATATATTGCGGCGTAGACGCACTCAAAAGTTGTATGTATCATATTTTGCCGATTACAAGCCCTGGAACTCTCATCATCCACAATTTTTCAAAAGTGACGCACATTCGACAGAAAGAAAGAGAGAAAGAAGTATGAAGTGCACAGGAAGAGGGCGCTATTTGCTTAATGCTGAAGTGAATTCAAGCAAGAGCGGAACAAACATCTCTCTATATTTGAGAAAATTAAAAGACGCTAGAGGAGAGATATTATTGATGAAAATCTGCATTTGCACGCTTTTAACGTGTTTTTGCATCTTCAATCTGCTAACGGAATTTTGCAAACACATTATATCATGCAATAGGCATACAACATTTCATAGTGAATGGCTTTATCCGACATAGATGATTACACTTCGATAGAGATTATATTATTCGCAATTTTTTAAAATAAAGACACACACATATTCTATAGTTAGGGCAAAGCGAATGTCTTAGTCACACGCGAAACCGGATGTTGAATCAGTGTTCATTTGCAACTTCAAATGTCTTAGTCATAAATTGCCGTCGTATATTTTATGAGAGTTCCATAGGAAATCTAGAACGTCTAAGCTAATCAATTCGAGAAAAAAAAACTGAAATTCGTATATCATAGAGGAGAGGAAACGTTTAGATGACTTCAATCTAGGTTGAATAAAAACTCTGTATTATGAGATGTGTGTTTAAAAAAATCGAAACGTGATTCACATTCAGGTATTATCAAATAGTCTATCTGAGTTTAGCGTTGCTCTCTTTCCGCATATTATTGAAAACGTAGAGATAGAGAGTGGTCTCAATATAAGGTGATCGATAAGGAGTGAATCTAGCTTCATTCGTAGTGACCAATGAAATGACTCATAGTGACCAATGAAATGACTCATAGTGACCAATGAAATGCGCTTATTAATCCAACAATTTGTTTGAATAAACGGATATAGAAATTCATAACGCATCATTTAGCAATAAAATATCGAGAAAATTCTACACATTAATATCACTTCGAATAGCATGAACGTCATAGATTTGTTGTACAATCGATCGACTGTTGAATCATCATTGACGAACAATCATCGAAACATTATATAAACAATTATTTATTGCAATAGTTAATTGCATTTAGAGTAGATCATTACATTAGAGAATAGAAGAAAATTTTTGCAATTAATGTGGCAATAAAATCGATAATTGCAAGCAACAATATAGATTATTGCAAATAAAAAAATTGGAAAATATTTTTTGCAATAATTTTTTTTTCTAAATTTGAAAAATGCTCAATCAATAGATCTTATAAGAAAAAAAAATTATAGAATTAATCAATTTTCAACGATTTATCAAAAAGTAAAAATGATATAAATTATGGTGAGAATATAAATATTGGAAAATAAAAACTGAATTTTAATTATTTGTTGTATCAATGTGATAAAATTATACGATTTTTTTTTGACGTTTCGAATGTTTAGAACTGAAAATTCGCCTATATTTTTGAATAAATATTATAATGATAATCAAATGAATTCCATTCGAAAAGTTTTTGTGATGAATAAATAAAAAATTTTTTTTTTGCTGAAAATGGAAATTTTTCAGAAAAGAAATTCTCAACATTTGAAAAAAAAAAACGCTCAGTAGGAAAAGATGAGAAAAATAAGAGAAGATGAGATATTAAAACGGTGTTGATCTTCCACTATGCGTTCATACGGCTTCATTACGCAAATTGAAGCAATGCCTATGAATAGCATCATTCTTGGTCAATCGTCCATTATAGCAAGAATGGCTTGATGCGCCATCGCCAAATTTTTGCTTTATAACTAGATAATTTTCGTCCTTTCTTGTTGGATTAATCAAAATAGTGTTTTGAGGGTTGGCTTCTAAAACGGGGCGATGAAAATAAATCCATCGCCAAAATAACTTAATAATTCACTGATCGTGAGATCAAATAATGGGAAAAAAAAGTTGTGGAATTTCTAAATTCGATGAAAGCGATTGGAACAAATGTGAGTTGAAATTTCCGTTCGGAAGTAGGCGTAGGGAAAGAAGAGGGCTGAAAATGAAGTAAAGAAGGAAGAGATGATATAAGAGATGGAATTGGGCAAGGAGGACTCTTGCATATTGAGTGCTTCGCACAAAAGGGGACGATAATCTTAATGAGTAATACTTCTTCGAGCAATATATCATAGTAACTTTATTTATGCAGCTACTGTCATTAATCTACTGAGCGGCTATCATAGTTTAATATATTTACTGAATGAAAAAAAAAACCCATTATCAGTTTATCAGCAAGACGGAAAAGAGCTCCACAAGAATATGCTTCCACTATAGCAACATTACTTCTAGAATTGTAAGCTTTGACTATACGACCATCAACAATTACATTTCTACAAAACTATTCACAATATTATAATGAAAAATTATATTATACCAACTATTATTAACAGCTTCCTTCAAAAAAAAAAAAGTTTCACAATTAATTCGATATTTTTATGAAATTTTATCCTCTCCTCATTATTAAATATTATACAAAAAAAACGATAACAATGTTTTGAAGTAAAATAAATTCGAATATGTTGAAAAGTTTCAGAAAAACGAACGAAATTATACACGAGAATAGATTGTATATATTCGTGGAAAGAATATCAAAGTATATCGCACAATGAAGTATACAATTCTCGCACAATGAATGGTGTTTTTATGTGGAAAAACTTCATCTATGATGATCGGTTAGCCATCTGTTATATAATCGCAATCGTATGTCTACCGATATGCAAATAAAAGCATCACCTAGAAATGTATATGGCTACGATTGATAAAATATGAAAAAAATACACAACTTATTAAGATGATAGGTATCTGGAATGAGAAGAATATGATATATTAATGAAGAAAAACGATTAAATGCAGAATTTTTCCAAAAAAAAAAATTCTCAATATTGCCGAGAAAAAATTTGGCAATATTAGAAAAATTTGTTTTCAATTTCGTATCATCGTTTAAGGTGTTTTTTTTTTGCTAAGAATTTTACACAACAGAATTTCTAATTATTAGGTTTTTTTTTTTCATGAAATATTAACAATAGATATTATAGAAAAATATTTTTTCAATGTTTTTTCATAGATTCAAAAATATTTTTGAAGAGAATATTTTTGGAAATCAATAATAAGGTCTTTTCAAAAAATCGTAGAAAAAAAAATGCATTACAAATCCTTAAAAGAAGAAAAATAATCGCTTCAAAAAGCGATAACAAATTAAATCAATCTCATTGAAATGAAATTATTATTTGAGAATGCTCTAAATTGATTTCAATTCTTCATTAATAAATTCGATTAAATTTTTATTCAATTTTATTTCGTTTATTTAATAAAATTTATTTATTTATTTTTTTCAATTAGTGCTGAATTATCACACTAATAAATTAATTTCTATCTTTTATTAGTGCTAATACATTTTTTTTTTTCAAAATGGAATCAATATTTCAGCTAAATAGTATTCGATTGATTTTAGAATAAACATAGAACGTTTTATCGGCTTTAATAAATCGCAAAATGTTGTATAAAGTGGAAAAAAAAATCGTTTAAAATATGACTAATTCCATAAATTAAGAGAGAGGAGCAATTTATTTTTTCGGAGGATCTTTTTCGGTCAGTCAAGAATTTGCAACATATTTTCATCGAAGTTTTTTTTTATTCTTCGAAAAGTTGGAATATTATCTTACACAATGAATGCCTAACTTTGCACATCATGATGGAATGTAAATGATTTTATCTCATCGTTTTCGAATTTCCGATAGAACATTTATCGCCCGAATTTAATGCAAATTAAGTATCGCTGAATACGATACATTGGAAGAAATAGAAAGGAACGAAGAAAAGAAGAGAAAAAGAGAGAGGAAAAAACAGGAAATGGGAAATGAAAAGCATACAAGTGAATAAATATGATAATTTAGAAATCATGATAACTATACGGTTTTATTTAGCGATCGATAAAATAATAGTAATTTTCTCTTTATTCGCTCATTGTTTTCTCCCATTCATTCGTAAAGGTGAGTTTAGTTTGAAAGATTAGCTTCAAATGTCACGAAAATTCATAGCAATATATATTTGTCTGCTGAGAAATAGACAACAATGATAATAACGATAACGAGAAACAAAGCTATTTTGAGAGAAATTCACCTTAAAATTAGAAATAAAAAATTAATGAATAAAAAAAAATGTAAAGAAATTTCTTTGAAAATAATTACGAACTTAGAATAAATTTTAATAAAAATTTTCAATAAGAATAAAAATTGGAATGCAAAAAAAAAAAAGAATTTCCAAGCTAAACGTTATGAAGAGAATTTATAATAATTGAGTGCGAACAATTACGATATAAAATACACAGAGATGCTTATTGCAAAATGCATTTTTGTCACGCAAGCGCATATAAGAATCCTCGTTTCCCCCCCCCCCCCCCCCCCCACTTTCCATGAGCATCCCCATTTCGTTCATTTTGCCTCATTCGATAAGAAATTTTAATACGCTATTGTTTTGATGAACACTAAATCCTCTATGCTCATATGGGTTCATTCTTTTAAGGCAATTTTATTTATATGCGTATACAGCGGTCTTTTTTGATGTCGAATTACAGTTGAAGATAAAGGGAAGAGAATCGCCATAGTAAGAAAAAACAAAAAGCACACAAAATTATACGCATACAACAGCATCGTAAAAAAAAAGCATAAATCGAGTTGTAGAGCGTTAACGAGAGAGAAATTTACGATGAAATTTTTTTCATCCAAAAAAATCGAAAAAATTTCGGAAATTTTTCGATAATTGATTATGAATTTAGTGTTTATAGAGAGGAAACAATACTATCATAAAATGAATGGTCATAAAAATTTTCACACGAATTAAAAAGAAACGAAAAAAAAAATAATCTGCAAATTCTCTAAGAGATCTATAACCTCAAATTTGTGGGCAAAAGAAATTTCCCCATTTTTTTGAATTTTATTTTAGAATGTTTTTATGAGAGAATTTAATTTTTTTTTCTTTCTATTTCAAAAATGCGATAACGATAAAACATAGAGTTTTTAAAAATATTTCAACTTCAATTAAAATCACAAAAAATGACATTAAGCGGTGGAAAAAATGCGGTGTAATAAAACAACTCAGAAAATTAGTGAAAAATAAGAGTAATAAATCAAATGTTGAACGAATAAACAGCAAATGATAGCAAGCATTTATGCGAGCTTAAGCGGAAATGAATTGGTATTTTGCAGCCCGAGGAGATTTTCATGAACAGATAAATTTAAACATCATCGAATAAATACATCGCTTTTTTTTCAGTATTCTGAAAGCATAAATTGTAGAATTTATTTTCCTAAGATAGTCGAACGCCGATTCGAATTTATCGTATGTGAAAATGTGCAGAGTTACACTCATCGAATACGAGGATCGTGCTGATTCGAGATTAATCCAAAAATCAGCATGACTGAATATGAAACGATAGAGAATGTTAAAAGAAAACTTCCACAGAATCAGACCAATATTTATCCATCAATATAGGTGCAAATAGATTCTTAAGTAAGTAAAAGTTTCTAGAAATTGTTGCATAGGTATTAAAAGTAATATACGATGAGTAGTGCCTAAATAAAAATAAAGTTATTTGTTGTTAACTAAAAAAATGATTTTAGAGCAAACCAAACGATATTGGTTTATTTAAGCGTCTCTGAGATCAACACTGCTTGAATTGAACATATTTCAAGCGGATCACTCACATGATATCTCAGTTTGAAGATTTGCCCCATATTGTAACTTAGCCTGTAAATGACACGTCCACTCACAAGCGACTCTGTTTATATCCCCTCTCCCCTCTCCCCCTCCTAAAAAAGCAATCAAAATCATAAACCCATAAGAAACAAAAAATTGATTGCATCACATCTTATGCAAAAAAAAAAAAAAAAAAAAAAAAAAAATTGAATGAACGCACTTATTCAACGGAGTCGACGATTAATTTAGCACAATTCTCTAACCTATTTAAATGATGAAATATTTCAAAATCAAAAATTCGATAATTTACTAAATAATCGAAAAAATAGAATTTCAAAAAAAAAAAAAAACGTTACGTCAAGGATGCATTTCATGTGATTACTTTAAGAAAGAGGCATACAAAAAAAAACAATGTAATTTTGTTATGTTCATTAACGAAACGACCGATACGCGAGCCGATTGAAATTTCTAAAATGAATCATAAATAAGGAATAAATGGAACAAATTGGAACGATGCAACAAATTGGATCAACGAACTCCATATGTGGCATTTAAATTCGAGTATGATTGATCGATTTTACTCACAAATCTACAGAAGCATCTCATCAATAAAATCGAATAAATTGATACTAAAGATCAGTTACTTTAGAAAAAAAAAGTATAGAGAAGAATACAATAATATACAATCTCTACTTTAAATGTACAATGTTGTACTCGTTAAAATTCGATTGTGAACACAAGAAAATATTCAAATAAGCATATATAAATTATTCCCATAGTACCATTTAAATAGAAAAAATAAGAAATATTAGGAGGCGAAAGGGGGTGGGGGGGGGGGGGGTGGAGGATTTTCGAGGATAGAGGGGGAATTTATGGTGTCGATAGAACTAATACTTATTAAACATAGACTTAATTTCAACTATAAGATTGATTTTCACTTGTGCACGTCGACCCGATAACTAAATGATTGGTTAGCTCATCTTATTTAAATTAAATATGCAAATAAATTTTTCTGCTCTCATATTGATTCTTATCAACAAATGCATAACACTATTATTACAACCTATGTTTAAATAATCGAATAAATTTGCATACAAATCAATGAAATCTCATTTGAAATTGACTCTAATTAAAAGTAGATTAGTGGAATAATAGACAAAAACAACAACAATATTTGCAGATTTGCATATTTATTGCATTATTGCATCGTACTTAAAAATTTTTAAAATGCAAATTATTTTGTAAAAATTACAATTCATTTCAATTTTTCATTAAAATTTATCTTCTCATATATGAAAATCGAATGAAATGATAAATTATTAGGAGAAATTTTTCATTAAAAAAAAGTGGCACATTCAAAAAAATTTTTTTCTAGTTTCTTTGTTCGTGAAAATAATTTCAACCTCGTAAATGAGAAAAAAAAATGAAAATTTTTGAATGCAAATATTGTAAAATGCAACATACAATCTAGAGAACATTTCCATTTTTATTTAAAACCCTCAAAGAAAAATTTAATTGCTCGAAAATTTTAGAAATTTTATAATTTTAGAAATTCGAGACTCATTGAGTGAATAAAATTTTTTTTTGAATCTAAAATTTCTTGAATTTCAGAAAACGTTTCAGAAAGTGGTTTTTTTTCTTGGAACGTTTCCAACTAGCAATTCCTACCTCTCCCCCTCCCCCCCCCCCCCCCAAAAAAAAAGAAACTTTGTTTGCCAAACAATTTCCGAATGCGCGTCCGAAAAGATATAAGTACATCCAACAGGTAATAATTTAATAATCCACAAATTAGAATTGCATGAGTAAATTTACCCACAGAATTGAGTATCGCGTTGAGTGCCTTACGTCTGAGCTCAATAGTTGAGCACTAAATCTAGCACACGAAAAACGTTACTGATTGTTTAAGTGCTCTTCAACTAATCTTTTGCCTCTCTTCAGATGGTGTTTGCAAGAAGATAGATTAAAAGGGAAAGAAGTCATAGAAGTAAGGATTTTAGTGAAACTCATAAAATTCTAAGTAATTTTATAAGATCAAAGAAAAAAAATTCAATTATTTAGTTGTTTCATTCAATGAACACTAACATCGAAATTCGACAGAATTCTAAGCGATCTCGAATAGTTAAATCTCACTTATAGCGCGTAACACATATGATCGATAAAATAATCGCTGAAAAAAAAATACGTGGAAATTTCTGAATTTTTTAGTGCAAAGATTAAAAGAATATCAAATCTTATTGATTGCCAAAATACGACTACAATAGAGATCAATATAAATCTACATTGAGATATATGCTCTAAGAAAAAAAGCGATAAAAATTTCCAAAATTTTACTACGTTTATCATTGAGATAATGTATGCATTAGTGTTCCGTCTTTCCGGTGGCCACTGAAGGTTTAAATATAAAATTCATCGAATATAATTTAACGCTGAGCTTAAAATTTGATAAATATAATTTAAATTATAAAACGACTTCTATATAAACCATTTTTAAATTGAATCGTCATCTTTGAAATGCACGATAAATTGCTTGCGGATTTCGGCGTTGCCTCAAGTTGCAAAAAAAAAAAAAAAATTCATAGAGGATCTACGCAAGCGTTTCATTCGATTGAAATATGACAGCAATGCTGCTCATTTGACTAATTTTGTTACTTGTTAGCGCTATTTTAGCGATTAGATAGTCTAATAAGCGCGATTTTAAAAAAAAGCACATATCACCGTTTTGATTTGCCACATGCCGTCTCAAGTTTATATTTGAATAGAATATTATGAGCATATCATGCTGTGCTATGTTTATATGTGATAGCTTCAAGTCGGAAGTGACTCAATTGGAGTTAATATAAAATGCTGGATGTAAAGGATAATGGTTGGATAGGATTACCAACTGTACGAATTTTTAAGCCCTTCATCAAATTCAAAGCGAGTGACCAACACTTGGAAGCAACGACGATCGGACATTTCTATACCCTGACGGATTTTCATTTTATACAACGTAGAAAAAACACATATGAGGATCAATACAAGCGCTTGAGTCAATTAAAATATGACTGAAGTTTTGCAATATTTTATTATTCGTTGCGACTTATAAAGCGGTCGGTCTAGTGCACGACATCAATACTTCATATCCTTTCATCTCTTCATAAAGGTTCCCAATTTGTTTTATATTTAAGAAGATCGCTGATCACAAATTATTTAAGTCCAATATTTTTTTGCACAACCACTAGGCAAAACTTTTTCGGCCAATACAATAAAAGTGGGCCATTAGAAAAATCGCATTGCGCTGAATATTTGAGATGAATAGCGTAATCACATTCAACTAATTTCCTCGGTTGTGTCTTCATTCTTTCGTTTTTCATCGTTCTACGCAACTAGGTTATTGCGTGAAAAGAGTAGACATACAAGACAATTTGATTTTTCATAATGCAATAAATAAAGTTTTATATCAATGCTATCAGCAATTGTTGCAATATATCTGCAATATATCTGCAATATATCTGCATTATACAACAGATATTGCAATATATTGCAATATCTGCTACAGTAAGCTCCGAATTATTACAACTAGAATTCATATGAATTAAAATTGGCCATAAATGGTTCAATATTCAATAGATTTTGTTAGTGAAGACATTCGTAGAAAAATTAGATCGCTATTGTTAAACAATTTATACGAATGAATTTTTGAATAAATAATTTCTTTTTTCTTTTTAATGACCACAAAAAAAAACATCAATAAATTCGATGATATCGTAAATAAGAATAGAGCAGAATTATTGAAAAATACAAGAAACGTAAGTTGTTTTTGCTTTTCTAGAATCAAAATTAGAAAATAATGAAGAGGTGAATTGTCGTATTTTTCTAAAATCAAAGAAAATTTATTAAATGCAAATAAATGGCTGAGATTAGTAGTTAAAGCACAATTACGGATGACTTTTTCTTTTCAAAAAAAAAATGAATGCCACGATCCTGAATCAACAATAAAAACTAATGAGGCGATTAGAGAGTATCCATGAGGAAATAAGAGATTGCGAATAGAGATAAAAATTGAAAAGAATAATGATGCCATGAAAAGGTGCCCCCTAGAAGAATGAAATGAAATCCGAAATCATCCAATCAGCATTAGAACGGCAAATAATTATGCTAATACATTTCAAAAAAAAAAAAAAACAATTTTTGCAGATAAGTTGAAATAATGCAGTCGTGGGAGAGGAGAGGTGTTACAACGATAAAATTCGTCGTCAATTTATAAAATCAAACGAATAGTAGAGTGCAATTTAAACGTAGAAAAATTTTCAAAAGAATCGTCAGAATATTTGAAAGAAGCACTAAATGCGCTTTTTAGATGCACTTAATGAACGGTGAAAGATTTTTTTTTTTCTTCCTGTTCGCAGTTCATTTTTTGGAGTCTCAAATTCTTTTTTTTTTTTTGTAAAGGCGAAAGGAGTGAACGTTAGGAATTAGAATATATCTCGCGTTGTAATCGCCCGTTTAAGACGCCACCTGTAGGATAGCATCACTAATTGCTATCGATGAAAATAACCAGTTATTGCGCAGATGTCAAGCATAGATGAGCAAGTAAAAAGGAATATTTTTAATTTGCTAATATGATGATGCATTTTAGCGAAAATATACTTAAGTGCATCGAAATGAGAGAAAAATTTCACTTCTTCCGCTTGAATAACAAGACAGGGATTTCTCAATTTTTAATAAAAATAATGTTTTTTTTTTACATGATTGAATTTATTTCATTTCATTTCCTAGAAAAAGGAGTGATAAAACGCCTTTTTTAAGGTTTTAAGGTGCTATTTTATTTGCATAAACTTCAACTGGGTGAAGCATAGGATACGTTGCATAATGGTTGAACATACCCCCCATCGTACCTCGTCCTCCCCATCTCTATTTCGGAAATCCTGAGAATGTTGTTACATCGTGCGATATATCAACGTTGTGAAGCGAGTTCGCTAATAATATGGCGCAAATAGCGATCGAATAGCATATTTTCCTTTAAAAAAAAGTGTTTTGGTTGCTATCTGTATAGTAACACATAAAAGATGGTGAAATTATTGACGAATGAAATAGAATATAAAGAATATCACTAAAGGATAAGCAACAATGAAATTGCAAGGCTTTGCAATAGAAATTTGAACTTGACCATTACAATACTCAACGATTACCTCAGGAAAGATGGCAAGTACCTGAAATCTATTAATACAGCGATAATGGTCGAACAGCGCTGGCGTATGGTCACCGTTGTCCAGTTAAATGTCAGTCGGAAACTCCTCATTCCTCAATATGCAGCATGGTCATTAAGGCGCGTTCTAGCAATAAAAGCAGCTCTCGCATTGCGTATCTCTCTTGATTAATTCACCTTCCCTCATCGGATCAACAAATGGTGAATAATTACGACAGCAAATATGTACTCTACAAATATTTGAATAAGATCATATAAAATATGGCTCAATCCGTACTAGCGATTGTTGCATTTCACCTAGGCTATATTATTTAAACGGCCTTTCGTCGATTGTGGAAAATTAAGATTTTGAATAGCGTAATGCAATCGTGAGAAACAATGATTCAAGAAAAATTTAAAATAAGAGTACAGTTCATATTAAACAACGGATAATAACTTTCAAAAATACTTTTTGATTCATTTTCCATTTTTTCGATTCCGAATGTACTAAGCTTTTACATCAATTTCGAGAAAGGTGAATTCGCAGTATAAGAAAAGACGATTCGTTATTTTAACACAATGTTAAATTTTTTTTAATAAAAGCCCCTTAATCGACAGCTATCGAAGTTTTACCCCCTTTTGCCCCATTTTGTGATACCTCAAGAAAACATAAATCAGCCTATTTATGAATGTAATCCATTTCAGTTTTTAGACAAAGGTAAAACATGAAATTTATAAGAAAACAAGAGATATTTTTTTAAGAATTTTTTAAATACGCATCTTAAGCATATAGATATCATTTAAAAAATATTCCTATATACGTTCTTTAAATGCCTCTATAATATCTGAATTTATAAATGCTAGAATAGAAAATAAGAAATATTTTCTTTCAGAATAAATTATACAGTAAATAAGGTGATTTTATTACGATGGCAACCAAATACTTTGAACCGCTGAAGCAGAAAAAGCATAACGAAGGAATTTAAAAAAAGCACTTGATGCGTAGTTTAGTGACAAGTGAAGCGCAACAATGTGCCATAAAGCTGCATTTTAAGCACTAGAACAAATGCTTTTGTTCGTTGTTAAACGTACAAATCGTTCAATGGTTCAATTCATATATCGAAATGAACTTTAGTTGATTTTATTTATTGCTAATTAATATTTCAAAATAATTGATTTGTAAGTAGAAAATATTCTGCTAAAAAAAAACTATATTTTCCTATATTTTTAGAGGAAATTAAACGATTCTAAAAATAATTAAATATAGACGGAAATAAAGAATTGTAATGGAATGAATAATAATTAATAAAATATGGCCAACATATTTTTTAAAAATTCAACGGAATATGAAATTTTAATGCAATCATAATTTATTGGAGAAGAATATTTTTATTAATTAGTAAAAACTTAGATTTCATCATTATAGAAGCTTAATAAGCTTAGAAAAACGTTGAGTTAATTTCAACACTATATTGTATTGATGAATTTTTTAAAAGCTCGATGAAAAATAAAACGCTCGTATAAAGAAAACGATCCAAATAAAGCAATAACAAAGTAATGATAGCGAAGAAGACCGAAGATTTCATTCCGAAAAAAAAAGAAATTCATTCATTAAGCAGGTAAACGATTTGAAATACGAAAATAAAGAAGGTTTTAAGAAGAATTAAATTCACCTAAAAAATACATAACAATGAGCTATTCTGTGAACTTTTACAGTTTATGTGATATTTTTTGATAATAGTGAAAATAACCGTATACAGTATTTTTTTAGTTTATAACTCGACGAGATTAAGTTAATATGAGGTTTCAAGGTGGCAGTTCGATTGAATATATAGATAGCAAAGCAACGCAGTACAACATTGATGTAAACCGCATTCGGTTGGCTGCTGGCCATGACGCTTTGCGCTCGGACGATCCTATTGTCCTGCAAATGACGTCGCGTACTGTTGAAGTTGAGAGACACACGAAAGTTACATACGTTCATAAACAAGAACATCGACTACACTTCGATTGAGATAGTGTGAAGAATAAAGAGAATTAGATAGGGAGCGACAAAGTAAGTGAAGGTGATTGTGACGAAGAAAAGATGGGATCATAGAGAAAAATGACAGATGGGTCACCGGTCAGGTATATGCGCACCTATGATCGTAATTTCGTAGTAAAATTGACAAACCTACGTTCGATGCACATATACAACATTTCTTTGCGGATGTTGAAGATCACCTTCACCCCCTTATGCGTTTCGACAACAAATAAATAAACAATACAGCTATTTGCAGATGAATGTAATTCACTTGAAATAGACTATACATTTAAAAAAAAACTGCATGCTTTATAAGTGAAACACGTTGAGTGAATGATCCTAGTTTTAGTATTTGCATTTTGTCCACTTTCATTTAGGAAAAATACCTGCAAAGCCATTCCAAAAAAAAAGAAGCTACAGCGATATGTGCACAACTATGAAAGTACTCATTTATGAGAGATAAACGATTTTGAAATACGAAAATTGTCACCTAAAAAATGCATATCCATCTTCTAGCACCTCTTAAGGCTAGTCGATTTTATATTATAATAGCCGCACGTATATTAGTATGTGTTACTAGTCAAATATTCCACAGCTATTGACAGAACTTGCATCGCATATAACTATATTAGACAACAACAGCTTTATGCTGGTTAGCGTTAGCATAAGCGGTCGACTAGCTCTACCGTCAGTGGCCGACATAAAGAAGAGGCTTTCGTCCGTATCATGTTGTTTCCATACTGCATTGTGGGTTCCAACATAATAATTAAGTAAGATAATCGATTGAGATAAATAAACATGAATAGCGACAAAGTATAGTGAAGGTGATTTGGGCATAGAGAAAAATGACAGATGGGTCACCGGTCAGGTATTGCGCAAGTATGCGTAATTAGTAAAATTGACAAAACGTTTGAAATGGATTGGATTGCAAGTTGATCACCTTCATTGTTTCGACAACAAATAAATAAACAAATAAGCTATTTGCAGACCATGTAATTATAAATATCCACTTGGAAATATTTATAGAAAAAAGCATTTGTTTTTTTCGCCAACAATCGGCGAGCTACAGCGATCATAATTTATATGAGATTAAAACAGATTATTGTGATGCATATCCATTTTTCACGAGATTATTTTTATTTGAAGACGTATATTAGTATGTGTTTTTTTCAAATATTCCACAGCTATTGACAGAACTTGCATCGCATAAAATTAGACAACAACAGCTTTATGCTGGTTAGCTGTTGATTCAGTGACAAAGAGGCTTTCGTCCGTATCATGTTGTTTCCATACTGCATTGTGGGTTCCAACATAATAGATTAAGTAAGATGTGGAAAATAAACATGAAAGCGATGTCATTTGGGACAAGTAGCGATTTGAAATGGATGGATAAGCAAGTGATCATTCACCTTTCCACTTGGCGATATTGACAAAGCGAGATCATAAAAAAATTTTTCAAAAATGAAGAATTTTTCTCCAAAAGTCTCACCTACAAAAATGAACTGTTGATTATGAAAAAGAAAACATGAAAGATATTCGCTATTTATTAGTCAAATTTCTCTAAAAACGAAATGTTTGAATCTAAGTGGTCTTAATGAGCGAAAAAGAAAAATGAAAGAAAAGCGCTTTTAATAACAATTCTCTACGAAATGATCGTAAGGCTACGAAAAAAAGCCAACATTCAATCGTAAGGCTCCGATCGAAATTGTCTCAACACTTCCGATCAGTCTTAAGATCATTCCTTCCCCTATCCTTATAAGGAAATTTTTTGAAGTTCTCATAAAACTTTTTACTCAATAAAATAACTCCAAATCATTGCAAGCAGAAATTCAAAGAAAAAAAAGAAAAGAAAATAAAAGAAAAGAAAAGAAAATCGGCGAAAATCTCTAGTACAAAAGATTTTCTATCGTCTTTTTAGACAACAACAAATTGAACACTATGATTAAGTTGAAAATGCAAAAGAGAACGGCAAAGAGCTTTTAGTCATATGATGCGCCATTTGCTTTCCACTTTCAATAAGCATATTTATATTCGCTCTATCTTATACGGCTATGAATATTCATTATGCCTAATGAATCAATAGCAAATAGCCGTTTTATGATCATTATTTTTTTTTAACAGAATATTTTCGCTGAATTTGAAATTTATCATCTTCAAATTTTCAACGCTCTAATTTATAAAATTTATGAATTTTTTTATGTTTTTATAAAATTCAAAAATTATTTTCATATTTTCGAATTTAGGCGAATTTGAAAAAACGTTAAAATTATTTATTCATCGATGTAATTTTAAATAGCATCAAAAAAAAAAAAAAAAAGAAAAAGAAAGCGGTGAACGTTCAAAAGAGCAATTGTTCATATGATGCGTTGTTCAAAAAAAAAAAAAAAAAAACGCATAAATCTTTCATTATCTATTCCAAGAAGATTCAATTCAAACAACAATAGGAATAAGAAGAATTTTTTTTTTAATTTCCTCATTTATTATAATATATTCAAAAATCAACTTTCCTAGAGGAAATTCAAAATAAGATCGGAAAAACATCGCCTTCAAATTTTCTGCTGATTAGAATTTTTTTTTTTGAACGGGAAACGTTAAAAAAATTTCAGGCAATTGTTGTTATAATAAAATTAGCACATGAATAATTCGTGCTAGCGCGCAATAAAATTCCCCACAAAGAACTCTTTTTTTAAAAACTTTTTATTATCAATTTCTTCATCGTTATTTCATCGTATTTTTATTCGCATTTATGATTTCGACTTTGAAAGCAGTGAAAAAAAAATTTTTTTTTGCATATAGTTTGAAGAGTTTGTCAAAAATTTCCGAGCATAATAAAAAAAAAAATAAAATTTTTAAGTTCGTTGAAAAAAAAAAGAAGAAAAATTCAAAATTTTCATTAAAAGGAAAATATTAGTGAAGAAGCATTATTACGGATAACAAAATACGGAAAAAAAACAGAAGACAACAACGATAAATTTTCTAAACGAAATGAAATAAATTTTGAAATATTTTCATTCAGAAATTTAATTACCTGTATAGTTTGTAAAATTTAAAAAGAAAAAAAAAACTAAGTTAGCAGATTTATCATTCGTCTTGTTATTTTATGAAAGAAAATTCGTCTATTTATGAAATTTACAAAATAAAAACATTCGTTTATTTAAAAAAAAAATAAAAAATAAAAATTCAACGACATTAAAAAAAGAAAACCATATTATAAAATAAAATGTTTATAAAAAATAAGATAAAACGATCAGTATCTTCAATCTTTTAGTCATTTCTGATAGAGTGGAAAATTATTTTTATGTGTAGCTGAAAAAAATCAACTGTATAACGTAGCTACTAGGCAGGCAAAAAAAAAAAAACAGACGAACAATCTCGGAGCAATTTTTGAAACGAAATGTAAAAGATGATCGCTAAGAGGATTGAGAGTGCAGCAATAACTATTGGAGTTACTAAGGAGCTCATATGTCATCTAAGCTTAGCTAAAACAATATATATAAAAAAATATATCAAACTTTTTTGCAACTGTTAAAGATGAAATATTATTACTGCACTAGCAATAATCTAGAAAATTTGTTGATTATTATATGCTGTTGAAATAATTTCATCATCGATTTGTTCAATTAAAATCTGCGAAAAATCATATCGACGATTGCATTTTATCGTTTCATCAATGCCGATCTCATCGAACGTGAAACATTAGAATTGATTCTTCCCTTATCTTTATATGATTACCTATCAGCTGCATTCGAGAAATGATGTAATTTTATTTTCTTATTAAAAATATATTTCCTACACGGAATGAAGATTTCGAAATTTTTTTTTTTGTTATTAAATGAGACAATCTAATTCATTTAACAATTAGAGACAATTAATTCCGCATAAATAGGTTGAAAAAAGATTTTCTGCAACGCTGCAAATGACACCAAAAAATGTTACAATTACGCATCGTTTACCATATAGAAGCATAATGGTGCAAAGAACTTTGACGATCCATTACGAATATACGAGCGGAGATAACAAATGAATAGAAATTGCGAAGGCGATGAGATCGAGAATGAAGTTGCAAATTGGTGTGACGAAATGAAACAAAAACAATACGAGGACGACGTCAAAAATGTGTCGCAATTATGCAAAATATCGAATTTCCGTTGCGTGTGACAAAGCGATGAACTACATTTCAAAAAACACACTCTTTTATATATATATATATATATATATATATATATATATATATATATATATATATATATATATATATATATATATATATATATATATATATATATATATATATATATATATATATATATATATATATATATATATATATATATATATATATATATATATATATATATATATACTATTAAATGTGATTTCAGAAAGCTGTGCTCAACCTCAAAGGCGGCAACAAATTTGTTCGTAACATACAAAGAGTGGCGAAGCAAAACAGCTTTTGGCTAGAGAGGATTCGTTGTCGAAAGAACGACAAGCATGTTGATCGAGTAGCAAATACCATAAATTTTTGCTCGCTAACCAAATAAACCGAAACGAATCGAACGAAAGCATCACAATAAGACAACTAGATTTTTGAAAACTGGATGGTTGAATTCAATTGCTGTACAACTAACTAATCGAGTGTGGTGACTTATTTGCTCAAGAATACTTCATGTGTGTCGTCGTTAACGACTGATATATAAAAAAGCATCATCTAATACGACGAAGAATTGATTAATTCTTCTTATGGGTTAATCTCTTGTGCTCTTGTTTTCTCAATATTCGATGTCAACTCTTTCCAGAAATGAAACAATCGAATATCATTTTTGCTGAATCAGCTGTATTTTAATTCGGAAAATAAGCATAACTCATTCAGCAAATTATGAAAAGAAACTAAGTTAATCATATAATCGACGATGTGGTCCTATCGGTGATGCAACTAACTAAAAAAAAAGAGAGATGAAGAAAGAAAACGTCAAATTTAAACGTTTTTTAAAAATATTTTGTTCATCTCTATGTGAATTTTATTCAATGAACATTTTCGTTTTTAGGCATATTTCGATGACTGTAGTAGTTTTTTTTTTCCCCGTTTTTCGAAGTTTTACGATTGAGTAGAGTTGTCATCGAAGATCATATCAAAGAATGATCACAAAAAAAAAACGTTGATAGATTTCAAACAACAAATAAACTCTACACGATTATGAACAATGCTGAATTATTATGCGCATTATTTCATTGTTTTTTTTTTTCTTTAAATAACGGAAAAAAAAGGAGAGCATATAACGTAACTTTTAGAAGCATTTTTTTAACGGCGAATGAAGTTTTGTTAGGTATGTAGAGAATTTTTGCCAAAAAAAAAAACTTTCACGATTGAATTTGCAAAAGCAAAATTTACAAAAAAACAAGAGAACAATTTAGATTACTAAACACTATAGGAGGTCTAAGCAATAAGCGAATACTCTATTATAATGAATTGTATTTCTATAGCATTACTCTTTAGCTCAAATATTTAATCATCCTTTAATCGCTAATAATATCAATCATTTTCCATAATAGATAAAATAGAATTCAATTAAACAATACTGTATCATTATAATAGGAAATAGTAATAAAAACTTTAAAGAATTGTATATTAGTGTGCTGGAATTTACTTCAACAGCGATAAGAAAATGAAATCAATACCTCAGCGTTTATCGAATCGAATTTTCAAAAGCCTATCAAATAGAACTTATCAAAAAACTATGCAAATCAAATTTATGTGAGGAAAACAACATAAGTTTTGCCACTGATGAGCGCAAAGATTTCAACAAAAAAGTTAAAACCTTCAACACAAATCTTGAGAATCTACGATATAATTTTACTGACCACAGTATATATCGTTTTGTGATCATATTTTACCCTCGACTATTAAAAATTTGATGATTTATTCCAATATATAAATAATCAGATTGTAATAGAGATGATATCAATATAAGAGAAAAGTGGAGTTATAGAATAGGCAGCATTAAACTATATAGCATTTAACATGAGCATGAAGAGAAGTCCAGTAGAAACGATTGTCTATGACCGAGAAAAAAAAATTACCTGTAGCACTTGAAAAATACACCTTGCTAATTAAGAAAGGTAAAATTTACGAAATGCTCGTAGAATATGCGTCCTTTGAAAGGTATATACGCAACGCTATAAACGTGGCAATATAATCGCTTAAATAAATTGCATAAATTTTCAATAGATTCATACAAAAATACCTCGCAAAAGCATTTAAAGAACATTAGAGACAACTCTAAGTGAGTGCTTAAAAATCCACTTATCTCGATTGCGATGTCATATTTCTTAGCAAACAAAACGAATTTGCATAGTTCATATGCAATAGGTTTATTTTTTTTAATGAATGCAAAAAATATCTTTGAGAGAATTTTTCGCTAATGAAATATGAAAATTTCTTGAAATAATACTTAATGTTCAAATAATAAAATCTTTCATTTGAAAAACAAAAATATTTCTTATATTTATATTCATTTTTAAGCAAAATGATAATTTTTTGAACGATAAATAATGATGGCCGAATAAACTTAGAAAATCTCATGTAAATTTGCTTATCAAATTCTCATTTTTTAATGAATTATATAAATGATGCTATATTTTATGTAACTTTATAGATTTGCATTTTGTAAAACGTACTATAGCAATATCGTATCTATGCGTATAAATATACGCAGATGCAAAATACGCATAATACACAAATATGCAAAATATACAAATATGCGCAATTGCAAAATATATCTGTGTGTGCTGTAGTTGCAACGCTGAAACTAAAACAAATAATATGAGCGAAGAAATCGAGAAATTTTTATTCGAAATCATTTTCATCATTTGCAAAAAGTATGGCTTTATTCATCAATAAAGAAAAGAAAAAGAAAATTTCCCGCATTAATTTCTCAAATTTTTTCGTATTGACTTTATTCGATTTGAATGCAAAATACACTCAATAAAATGATTGCATCATATGGAAATATTTTGATGAACAATATAAAATAACATACTATATTTAATTACTACAATACTATATTTAATTGTTATAAAATAATTACTATATTTGAATGAATATTTCTAATTTATTGCTATATTATTTTCAAAAAAAAAAAATTAAAAAATGTTACAATTATTGCAAAGCAATTTCATTATTGCATATCATCGTAAGAAATTTGAGAGAAATGATGGAATTTTATGAACTTCATAATGAGTGTTAAATATTAGTGAACAATACTGAGGAAAAAACCGTTTTTAGAAATTATCTTTTCTTGAAGAAAAGGAAATACATTTCAATATTCATAAATTTATCGTTATGCCTATTTGATGCTCTAGAAGTGAGATGAACATAAATCTACTCGTTCATTTTAGTCATCTTTCCATTCTTTCATATAGCATCCTTTTTTTTTTCAGCATTAACGTCATATAATGTTAGATCATACCTATCAAACCTATAAAATTACGTTATGTTATAACTGCTAAAATTTATAAAGCGATTAGAGCCAAGCTTATAATCACTATATAAGTTGGAGTTGGTTATAATCAAGCTTATAATTATTCAACTTGTGAAAGGATCTTATATCACCTACAATTTATACAGCAGTTAAGAACCAAACAATGATTATAACCATTGTTTGGGTGGAACCGCTATAAGGTTAGAACCTTATAGAGGCACAATATGGTTATAACTGACACAACTAGATTCAAATACAATCTATCGTTATCGTTATATTGTCAGCTAGATTCTAATAGTAACTGCAGATATGTTGAACTAATAATGTGCCTCTATTTGATCTTTTATTATTTTTGTCGTTGCTTCGTCGAACGAGGCGTTTTCGTGAAGGGTAACATATTGGTGTCTCTAAAACAACAAAAACCCCTTCTCATAAAGAAAAATCAAAATATACTTCATTAAGGCAAGACCTATAAAAACAGCATGTAAAATTAAACAGCGAGGCGAGGAACCGGGGGGGGGGGGGGGGGGGAAGCTACCGATAAATAGCATATGGTAATATTCCTTTCCAGTATAGTAACAGTTAGCAAAAATAATTTTCCAGCCTTCACCTTTCTTTTTTTTCGCAAAAAAATTAACTTTGCAATTTTTCATCAAAAAAAAAGAAAAAAAAATCAATAAATCAATAACATAAATTTTAGCTTTAGAATTCGAAACTAACAAAGGAAAATACAATAAAGAAATGAATTAAAACAACGAATAATATTTATGCTATAGGCGAGAAGAGAATATGAAATTGAATAGTTGGTGGTGCTCGCGTGATGAGTTGATGTACTTAGGAACGCTTCGAATGTTCGCTTTATGCAAATATTGTTGGCTTTTTATTCCCATCGTATATGGATCACGTAAAGAATTTGCAAAAACGTTTGAGCCGTAATCGTCTATCGATCATTACTTTAAAACGGATTATTTTTTATGCAAATTTAAAAATCGTAGACACTCTGAATAAAATAAAAATTTTTGCTTTAGTAAACTATATCGAGAAAAGCAAAATTTTTCTCATATATTTTTAAAAAATTTTTAGCAAATATTACATTTTATCGACAATTTTTAATTCAATTTCTTTATTTGTTTTCTTTTTTTTTTACTTACATATTTCTTAAAATTAGATGGAACATGATTTTACACCATCTATCAACTAGGTGTTTAGTAATTGGTTTGGAGACATTTGGCTAATTGCAAAATTTCCAGCGATATTAGTAAAACCTCATGAAAGGAACTGCGGTAGGAAATATTGGAACTATCAAATGAAGTATCATAATAGAAGTTTTGCGATAGCACCTTAGGTATAGGAATTTTCATCGCTATCGCTCGTATAATTCATTCCCTAAAACTATTGCAGCTCTATATCACCAACAGACTCCGACTATTGACAACCTCTGCATGGACGTTGGTCATGACTGTTGTGTAGTATTTCTCCTATAGTAGCTTTTTAATTTACATATATGAAGACAGATAATTTGATATCTCATATTTTTGCATGCTGCATGCACAGATGCAATTGAATATCACATGTCCACAAGCAAAGATCACGCGGCATAAAAGTACTATGCAAAAAAAAATTTACAAGATGCACTAAGGAAATAAATTGAAAAACACGCCTAACGAGATGGCACAATTTGCTCTTCGACAATTTCACTCAATAGACCGACCGTTTTCATATACTATCAACAACAATAAAACATACAGAATAACATATCGATATTTTCAGCAGACATATGAATCTTTTTATGGAATAATCGTTTTTTTTTTAATCGTCGACGAACAGCACAACCCAAAGGGATTGTTAAGCCTAAGCAGGTTAGCACATATTTTATAGTGCCTATAGCGTCTGCAAAAATCGCTAAATTCAACTTAAAAATTTGACAGAAGACAATAAAATCATATATTCATTATAGCCGTTAGTGAACTTATTTTGTTCCCACTGAATTTAATTTCCGATAAGAGCCAGTGAATAAATCCCGTAACTCTTATTTCAACAATACCTACTGAAAGTGTAAAACAGGGGTCCGGAAGATGCAGAAATAACCATACACCTATAGGTGCAAGTAGGTCATCTTATGGCAAACCATTTCCATCAATTGCTAAAGAGTATAACAGAAAGAACACTAAAAATCTCTAAATCTAAATATTTTGTAAGTGCGTGAAAATTAAAATGTTCAGTGTCAGCATTTACTGGTCAGTGCCATTGACCAAAAATATTGGTATTATCACTATATTTTCCGCTCATCAATTTATTCTTCGGCAAATCGGTGATGACATACGGTTGAAAATTATGTCCATGAACTGCCGTAATATATGGTCAAGCATACCTGATGATACTGAATGTTATCAAAAGATACCCGATGATCGAAATTAAAAACAGCCGTGTCACTCTTAGCGATCGCCTCTCTTTCAATACCCTAATGGTCAGTATTATTCCACAATCACATTTATCATTGTCATATCTTGGAATATTTCGATACACAAACTACAACACTTTCAACACTATGAATAGTCACTTGAAAACGAGGAATATATATGTAAAAGTTGATGCATCAGCTGGACGATATTTACATTGCACGTTTGTCTTAATGCACCGTCAAATAAAAATCCCTCATTGGGCGCTGTTTGTACAGAATGTAATCAAATACTTAACCGGATTAGCGCATGCAAAAAAATGCCAAAAATCCTTGTAATATGAATGTGTCTGAACATAAGGTTTCTATAGGACTTTTTGATGACTATTGACATTCCTTTATCTATTTTCGAAGCGGAAAGAGGTCTTTGGAGCATAACGGGTTTCAGCAGCATATATATATATATATATATATATATATATATATATATATATATATATATATATATATATATATATATATATATATATATATATATATATATATATATATATATATATATATATATATATATATATATATATATATATATATATATATATATATATATATATATATATATAGTATGAATATAAAGGAAAAAACGAATAGTTGCCTAGTAAGACGTAAAGAAGAATGAATTAGTGAAATGAGAAAACTACAATGGTTCTATTTTGTTATCTACATATCAGCATATCTTGAATAATTGTCTAAATTTCGTTGATTAAATTGATGGGATAAAATTTCGAATTCTTGAAAAAAAAAATCAACTTATAATTCAAACATTTTTCATTTGTTCGCTTACGAAAGAGCACAATTTTCCTTAATTCAATCCATTTAAAGCTTAAAAAATTCCTAGAAGAAAAAGTGAAGGAATTATTAATCTTATAAATCACATTTTTTTCAACAAATAAAAACTTCTAACATGAGCATGCTGAAATTATGATATAAACAACAACAACAATAATAATAATATAAATTAGAAATATGGATTTTCAAAATGCTATCTATCTTTAAGAGAAATTATCAAATTAGCCGAATACAAGTCGCTATTAAAATAAATATACCAAAGATGGCAAAGCAAAGAACACACATCAATCGTTGTTGAGCGCATTGAGACTAGCGTTCTTCTCTAACGATAATAGCAAAATGCGTGAGATACTTTACACAAGCTAAACAATTATATGAAAATATAATATGACGCATGTGATCGCAACAATAATAATTATTCCTATGTGAACTGCTATTGTTGAATTTGATCTTCATGTGTAAATATTGCAGCATAATATTTTCATATTTATATAGGTTGATGAATGAATATCGAATAATACAACATACTTATCGTGATTAGAAATGAATATCTTTGCTGAAGAAATGTTGTTACCATAGTGAAGTGTTAAGCATAAACTCGAAATTCATCAAAAAAAAAAAAATTATTTAAAACCGATTATCATAATGTGCATTTTTTTGAGCTGATTTTTCCCTACAAATCAAACGCAGGAGAGAAAATAAAGGGAAAAAATTTCATCATTGAAACAATATATTATGTTATCAAAATTTTGCTCAACGAAAATATCATACCTATGAAGGTAATTTTTTTTTTCGGCTAGATCTATGAAGATATTTGAAAAGCTAGAAAATATATTCATGATGAGAGACTTAGAACAATTTCTTTCATTAAATAATTCAGACTTGAAGAAACGAACTATGCACAGCAATAAAGAGAGATTTAATAGTAGATTTCATCGATTTTTTTTTAGTTTCTAGCCAATAAACGAACCAATTACTTCTCTCATTAAAACAAATGAGGAAACTCTCTTCTATGAAACAAATCGCTTATCAATGATTTTTTGCCTCATCTTTAATCAATAAATTTTTATTTTATTAGAGTTTAGAATAAAAATTAATATTATGATTAAATGAAAACTTTTTAAGAATTGCTTAAATTGTTCACCCACTAAAATTGATTTTCAAGAGTGCAGAGATTTGACAAGATGGGTAGATAAGTCGCGAAGAGTATGGCATGGGGATTGCATCCCCTCGAGGACTACCTCTTCGGAAAACTATTCCCCGCCTTTTGCATCCTTAAATTTTTTGCATGGGTTCCCGTCTTATGAAAATTTCTTCCTATTGGTGTTCCCCTTGAGAGTAAAAATCCTCTCTGCGCAAAAAAAGTCCTGAGAGCAAACAAAAAATCCCGACTAGTCAGAAGAGCGGAAATGAACCTCGATGAGATGTTCGCAAAACTTTTCACCATCAAAATAAATGATGTTGAAGTGAGCACATGATTGAACACTTGAGGCAAATCCTCATAAACGACGTTTATCGAAGATTTTTGATTCTTAAACATCATTGAAGAAGCAAAGTTCTCGACGGATAGCAATAGCATTAACCAATGGTATACGTACATTTCAATAGTGAATAAAAGTAATGCTTTCTTCAAATAATTTTTGATCGAAGCATTAATTAGTATTTAAAGATAACCTTAAATATTCCACGAGTAAAATAGCGAAGAAAAAAAATCGAAATTTTCTATTTTTCGCTATTTTTGAATATAGGATTAATACGATAAAATATTGTCATGAAAATGCGAAAAATATGACAAAAGAATTATTTCAGTTGGCTGAAAAAAAAAAGCACAACTGATTTTGCACTTCTATGCAATTTGTGACGGTAATATCACTCACCTTCACGGCAAAATCTGTAAATTTTCAAAACAGAATTTAAAAAAAGTCGCTAAAAACTACACAGTTCTAGAAGCAAGCTATTCTCTCCCTCTTAGGTCATCACTAAACATCCTAAGGTAGTTATTTTCTTGCACGACTATCCGAAAATAGGCTCCTGAATGGAGAAAGAAATGGAGAAATATTATAAGTCTTCCATAAATTTTCTATTAGCTATTTACGTTGATTAAGGCTATACTTCTCGATCGAA
Organism: Ascaris suum; assembly: GCA_013433145.1. Classification (NCBI taxonomy): domain Eukaryota; kingdom Metazoa; phylum Nematoda; class Chromadorea; order Rhabditida; family Ascarididae; genus Ascaris; species Ascaris suum. The sequence goes on along the minus strand of CM024169.1, from coordinate 12,301,858 downwards.
TACTTCATTCTCAATTCACCCCCAACTATTATCATATCTAGAATATCAATAATACAACATAAATGAGATGTTTGAAGTCGTTTCATATGTCATTTCAAAATTTTGAGAACATTTTAATGAAATTCATAAACAATAAAGATCGAATAAAATTCTTCGAAATTTCATTCTATTATCATTCTTTTTATAGTTCATTTAGTTCAATGCTGGAAATTTCGTAGAGATCCAAAAAATCACAAAATTATAAAATGGAGGCGATTTTTTTTGATGATTTTGCAGAAAATTTTTTTCATAATATATGAAAATCAATTGCGCATATATATATATATATATATATATATATATATATATATATATATATATATATATATATATATATATATATATATATATATATATATATATATATATATATATATATATATATATATATATATATATATATATATATATATGTATAGATTTGAACAAATATAGGTAAATTTGCTGAGTGAATAGATGAGAGGAAGGAAAATACCTGAATTGTATGCATATAAAATGCGAATCACAATGCGCCATGACAATTCTTTCTCTTTTTTACGCTATTGATATTGCTATTCACTTCGGATGAATAACACTTCAAATGAACTTAAGTGAATGCACACTTAACTTTGCCAAGTATATAAAAGTTTTTTCTTCCATTTTTTTTTCATTGTTAAGAAATTATGAAAAGAGTTTTTATTAGGTTTTTAGCATCGCTAAGAACGTTCAACAACTACAACTATTATATAGCTGACGATTAAGTATTTCTATTCATTTTGTTGAAGACAATCGATTGTGTCGAGATTTATTATGCTGAGATTATAAATTACCGATGATCATTGCATAATTCGAATTTTGCTGCATTGTGACATCAAATCATCTCTTCAACCGAGCAACATGCTGATCTTCTACTCCTGCTGAAATGGGTGCATGAAATTGCACTAATTTTCGTTGTGTTCGGATAGCAAATACATCAATACGTTTAGATATCATTTCGCCGAAGATGATTCTAATCGTTGCCTGCAGGCGAGCAATGAATCCGACGTCTGCGACACCCTTCTGGACTGTGGCAAGCAGAATCTGAGTGCTTTTTCTCGATTTCATGGCCGATCTCGTTACACCATCAGGTCTGACTGATTGCAACGATGTGGACTCTAATGTCACAAATCAAATGTAACAAAATATCTATTGCTTGTTCGGTGGTGAGCGTTTGAACGTTGAAAATGCTCAAATTTAAACGGAGATAGGATAACGGTCTCAATGCTGCAAGATTCTTTGTCCGCAGGGTTTTCAGTGCGAAGCTAGGAGAAGAGGAAGACAAAGAACATTATATAGGACGCTACGGTAGTGAAGCGAAGAATGAAAGAGGCTAAAAGCTCGATAAATTTGCTCAGTCTTCCAGACTCTACGGAACGAACTCTTTCTTCAATAAGCGCACCGGATGACGTTCCGTCTGGAGTAATAAGAAGGAAAATGATAGAAGACCATAGTAATTTCATGAAGAAAAGATTGAGGAAAGCAGCAAAGCGCAAATTTAATTTAATAAAATCCTCGAAAGAAATATATTTGCAGTAAAGCATGATCCTAACGGTATTTGTTGATAAAGTGGGACGCATACGATCAATCGAAAGCAAATGAAGGAATTTTGCGAGAATTGCTACGAACAATTTTCATTGTCGGTTATCAAAGACACAGGATCCGAATTAAATGACTACATCTCCACTACCGAATGTGACAGTTAGCAGAATGGAGAAAGCAGTGCGCAACATCAAACCAAACAAAGTTGCAGGACAGGATCAAGTAAATGCGAAGGAAATACGAGGCGGAGTGGATAGTGTGAAGGTGCTGCGTAATTAATTCGCCTGATATCTATAGACAAGAAAGGCATCAACGAAACAGAAGAGATTTCACACCAGTACCGATTTCCAAGAAGGGAGACAATGAAGACATTTGCAACTACCGCCTACTACGCTTGCCATCGCATATATGTCAGATGTTCTAGTGAGCAGTGTATGTTCAGGCAAAGGACACACGATAAAAATTCAAGAAGAGAGTAGGCAAGCTTCATAAAGCGAATTTCCATTTCACTGTCATATTTTTGTAATAATGCAGGTGATTCAATAATGCAAAAAGCCAAGGTCCCTCTATTTTCGATCTTCGTTGATTTCAATAAAGCCTCTGATTCCTTAGCATGCCATACTGCAAGCTCTATCGAATCTTGGGACTGACTGAGTGTAAATTAGAACTATAAAAGATTCATTGACAAGATCGCATATGGTAATCGCCCTGCTTGATGAGGTAATAAAAATAACAGTCGGCAGAGGTATCGAAAAAAGGAGATATTTCTTTCGCGAAAGCATTCACACGCATACTTGACGGTATAGTGCGAAATATGAGGATGACAGAAAGATTTCATATGGACAGCGAAATCCTTCAATCGGTCTTCCTTGTAGCCGAGGTGACGCTCAATGTGGAGAAACGATAAACGCTATATAATTTGTTGGATGAACTCAACAGGGATACAAAAGCAATTGGTCTCAAAATCCACAGCAGCAAGACGCAGTGGGCGAAGAATATATATGGTTTTGGATTTGGCAAGAAGCTCGAAAAGCAAGGGATTGAGCTTAGAGACAACTACACCTATCTGGGGCAGTGATAAAACTCGACAACGATCTTGGCGCGGAATTGAGTTGAAAAAGAAGAGCAGGAGGATAGAATATTAGAAGGAAGCTCCGCCATATCTTCATTGATAGGGAAACGCCGACATCCGTGAAAATAGAATAATTCAGTAGCAGCAGCAGTGTCCTTCCTATACTGTCATGCGGGTGCGAAAAGTGGAATACAACGCTTGCAGAAGAGCGGATACCAGACGTGACTCAACTTGCCGTGGAACAACGTATGGTGGGCATCAGTAATCTGCAGCATATCTTCATTGAGGACATGTGATCTCGGTCTGGCGTGAAGGACATCGACGAAATGATGTAAGACAAAAAGTTAAGTGGGCTGGTCATATGGCAAGGATGAACGACAATTGATGGACGAAGCGGACTACAGAATAGTGCCCACAAAATCCAAGAAGGAGCATGACAAGGCCGCCGTTAAGGTGGAGGGAGCCATTTGTGCGCCCATGTAGAATCAGTTGGACGCGCCAAACGCAGGGTCGAAGTGAACGGAAGAAGTGCTGCTAGTTGCATGGATGGAGTGCAACGAATCAATGAAAATACAGCGGCCAAAATTAACCGAAAGTAACTCTGACACTTATTTAAGCAGCTTGTTTTGAAGTTAATAAACTCTTCCACATGCCACTTATCATCACTGCCTTCTTTATCGAAGGATAACTCGTGAGCTGTGTATAATGTGTTATGAGCGAGATTTGTTTGTAAAATAACAACAAACCATTTACACTTACAAACTATATATATATATATATATATATATATATATATATATATATATATATATATATATATATATATATATATATATATATATATATATATATATATATATATATATATATGAATACAAAGAGCCTTACTCAATAAACAGTATGCCTGTTCACAAAATAATAAAACACATAGCTAAGCACAAAATCTTGCAGTTAAAACGGCACAGACGGTCTGCGCATGCAAATGACGAGAGCTTAACCAACCACTATCACAGCTCAACCTTTATACCTCATCAAAAACATTCTCAGTAAATTCAATAGTATTTTTATCAAGCAAAAAAATAGCGCCATGTTTCCGCACTCCAATTGCATAAATTTTTGCCAATTTTGCTTAATTATGAAACAAATAGAGCATTTATGCTTATCAGATGATCAATTTTTGCATTATTTATATTACAACATTGCATGTAACCATAGTAAGACTTACTGTGATGCATCTTTTCTATGCATTATTCTTTCTTTCGCGATTCGACATTTATTTGTCTATTTATTTCCAAATATTTTCAAATACTGAAATTGATGGTTTTCAAGCAAAAAAAAAAATTGCAATAAAATTAGTATAATTCCGCATTATGAGTTCAAATGCGATAGAAAATCAACAATTGAGCGACTCATTGATTGAGTGAATTGAGCGAAAATCAAAATACCCATTGATTGAGCGAATAGCGAATAAATTGTTGAGATAGGTGAAGTACGAATTGAGCTATTTAATTTTTGAGCAATGACATATGGTGAAATTTTTTACAGCCTCATCTCGATGTAATCACTCAACTTCTGTGTCCTTCAAATTTTGCCTCTCTTTCAACGGAAATATTTGCACTATCTCAATAGCACAAAAACTGCTAACACAATTACCTGGACTATGTTCATCTCAAAAGGTTAATTCTATAGCAAGGTAGACGAATTGCACATTCAATTGTTAACAGCGATTAAAAAAAAAAAGAAATCGATAAATGAACCCGATACGATAAGAAACATTTGCATTCGGATTTCATTTTCGTAATCAATTTTAGAAAACGCTCAATAACGAATTGATTATACAATAAAATGCTTTCATTCTTGAGAGTTTTTATAGATTCTCCACAAAAAAAAAAATTCCATCTTTTCTAGCCGTAAAATAAAAAATCAATTCACCAAAACATGTAAAATTTCTTGAAAATATTTTCAAATTTCATTAAACTTAATAGATCAGTGTAAAATTTACTATACAATTATAAATTGTTCGCAAGAAATTTAATGAATTTAGCTTCAATGACTTTTCAGTTGCAAATATTGCTCATTCGGACATAATATTTGTTCCAAATGTGAATTCGCTAAGTAACTTGTAGATATTGCATCAATACCGTCGAGGTAAGCAACGCCAATAATAAAGCTAAAGAATAAATCTCGAATCCTGTATGATATCGTTAGGATCGTTTGGGCTTGAGAAAGTGTAACGAAATATGAAACCACATAGGATTACATTCACCTAATATAACAACGAAATCAATGAGCATCTCGTAAAAAAGTGCGATGAAAATTATTACTATTCATTACAATTGTTATTATTATTAATAAAAGACAAAACTTTTCGAGCAAATTCAAAATAAATTTAAAAAGAACAATAATATTATATTGAAAAATAGTAAATTTTCAAGAAAAAAAATTTTTTTTTGTACTGAATTACTTGAAAAATATAGAAAAAAAGAATGAAATAAGTTTCACTACTAAATGGGAAAAATTGATCATTTACAGTTTAGATATGATCATAAAAGATATCAAAAAGTTGCATATTTTATCGCTTATCATATCTAGATAGCATCATTAAAGAGCGCTATCCAAGTTTTATATGATTAGCATTTTACCGAATTGATCGCTCAAATAAAACTGAGATATTAAATAAACATAAAGAACTCATTTCTATTGCATTTTATCTACAATATTTTTCTCTCAATATGTATAAAAATTGAAAAGAAAAATGAAAAATTTTATCGATAGGAAAAAATAGGAGTTTATTTTATTGATTATAAAAATAATATATCGATGACATTTAACGATTGCAAAATGCACATAAATGGCCAACTTAATATAAATAACACTCAACTATTACAGAGAAAAAAAAACGAAGTTTAGTAATAATAGTAATTAGTAACACTTGGAAAGTTTTCTCATAGTAAGTTGCTATCGTTGTCTTATTGAAAATAATGTGTGAATAGCTTATAAATGATAAATAAAGAAAATAAATCTATTGTTTTCATTTAGAAATTCAAAGATATACGCATTAATGAGGTTATAATTTTGATATGTTTGAATGTTCAACTTGAATTCTATTTACACCTTAATGAAAGAAAAACAAACAATCAATTTATGCATAAAACTACCTGGACTAAAATCACATATAAATTAGTGAAACGAAAATGTCGAAGTTACCTTAATAAATCGCTATACTATTTTGTCCGCAAATTTTTTCATAGCTATAAATTTCTTCCCTTTTCGTATGTGTTTATTTGCAAAATAAATAAACCAAATATGTGATATAGCATCATTTCTAGTAGTGCATTTAGCGTTCGAAAATTTCCCTTCTAGATGATTCCCAATGCAACAATTTAACCTAAATGCGATTGCAATCGAAAAATTGACGAGACGAGAATCTGAATCCTAAGTAAGTTTTCACATTACACCCACGAACATTTTGAACACAACTAGTGCTAACCATGATAGTAATTCTTATCTTATCGAATTGATAATTCTTTTTCCTATCTATCTTTATTTGTGCTTGAGGAAATAATGAACATTGATTGCATCATTGCTATTCATTTGTTATATTAACGTGAATATCTATCAATATATTTAATGTGCATATCAATATAATATTTTCAAATAATCGTATATAAAATTATGAATGCAAAATTCGTCTCTAAATAAAACGTATTATAATGTCAATTATAATTTCAATTAAATTATTTTCAAAAGCAAATCAAATAATCGAACGAAATATTCAAAATTATTCATCTATTTGCAAAAGGAGCGATTAATTTGATTTAGGGAAATTCTTTTTTTTTTCTTCTTCTTCTTTAAATATAATTTATTCAATTCATAAAATATATTCGTTATTTTTTATTTAAATATTGCAAAAACTTTCTTTTGTTTTTTTTTTTGCAAACAAATAATAAGAAGAGAATAAAAGCGAAATAATATCTCTAATTATCGTTTGTGGTTGCAAAGAAAATACCTCACGTATTATAAATGTAGAATAAATGCTACAATATAATTACATTGAGGATTGCAAACATTGAGCAACTGTTATTTGCAATCTTCTTTGCAAATTCATTAACGATTTTTGAATTTTGAATAATCAACGGAATATTGTTTTGCATATTGGTTTCAAACAACGATGAATTTATTGCATTCAATACTGCGAGTAACAATTACCTTCAGATACGAGACAAAGAGACGTGGAAAGAGAGGAATAGGGAGGGGGGGAGGGATGTGGAGGCAAGGGGAAGAAATTGACTTAAAACGGTTCATGGCAAATCTCGGCTGAGATTATTCGAAGCATCCTCGACTGCAAAAAAAAAAAAAATCCCGATCAAATCTTGCGTTCCATATTTATAAGTATGAAAATTTCATCATCTTCCCGTTATTAAGTAAGAAGAAAAATAAACTTCTCGAATTTAATGAATAGCACCTCAAGTGATTTAAGAAAGCATTAGACGTTGAGGATATGCGAGAGCAGTGGGGAGAATCACCTTTGTCATTCCTCCTCTCTCCCTCCCCTCCCCTTTACTACACGAATTAAATACATATATTCTATTTATAGGCATAAATCACGACTGATCTTTCTAATTTATTCAACGGCTGCAACAACTTCTATCGTTGAAGAAATACAGCAAAAAAAAAGCACAAACTATAATAGCAAGAATAGTGTATACTCCCGATAAATACGAAAGGAAGCAAACAGAAAAACTTGAAATGTCAAGAACAGATATAAAACGGGAATATTCATATACATTGCCTAACAAAAAAAAAAAAAAAAAATCAAAAATAACAAAAACAAAAACGAGCCAATAACAACGTTCATTATTCAATTTTTTATAAACATACACTTATTTTCTCATATATAGTTTTAATTAAGTTGTAAGTGAATAGATACAAATCGGCCTTTACAGTGGTTAAATTTATCGTCATAATTTCATCCTATTCTCCAGTCCTATTCTTTAGCGCAATCCATTCCCTTTATTTTAAATTTCCTATTATCGAAATCATAGACGAATTATTGCAGTCAGTTTTTAAAGAAACGAAAATCAATAAACAAGTAACTAAAACATAAAACTAACTTCATTAATTAAAATAGAAAAGTTTAAAAAAAAAAGAAGAAGAAAACACTATACAATGCTCCGATAAATCTCGAGTACACATATAGAGGTTAAGCAGTCCACTTCATACACCTGCAAAGAAAAAAACGTTTGTCAAATATGGCAAAATTCTAAAATTCAAATAATCAACGCGAATCCTCTTCAATATAATCTATTCAACTAGACAAAAATTGCTATCAATAAGGCAATTTATGCGATCATATCTCCCAATTTATTTCCCCATTTCCCCCTATCCACTTACTATTGAATTCAAAAAAAAAAAACAATTTTCCAACCTTAACAATGAAAAACTTTCGGAAAAACATTGAGGAAAAAAAATTAAACTTAAAAAAGAAAAATTTTAAAAAAAAATTAAAAAATTAGCACATATATATTACCCATAAAAACCTCCAACTTTCTTCAATTTTCACATTATATGCTTCCACTCTCCAATAAGTTCTTTCAAAATATAGCCATGAAACGAAAAAAAAAGCAGCAAAAAAAAATCGAGCACTTGAAAACGTTTATAACAACTTTCAAAAAAAAAAAAAAATTAAAGCTTATTTCTAACAAATCTAAAAAGTGACTATTTAAATATCAACGCAAATTTTGCCACATAAAACATCGTAAAGAAGAATGCCATCAATAAAACAGATGACAGATCGATGATTGCGGTAATGGCTGCAAACAGAAAATGATCGTTGAAACGCTATTTTAAAAATGTGCAAGATAAAGGTGCTCATGCACTTTTATAATATTATTTTTTTCGTAGCCGAAATATCCAAAATTCAACCTATTGAATTCAAGTTTAATCCAATGAAATCAAACTTTTACCTCAATGATACTATTGATGGATTCATAATAAATAAAAAATCACATAGTTGTGAAAAATAAAGAAAAAAATTTCATCGCAAAAAAAAATTGCCCCACCTTATTTTTCTTTTAGTTTATATTTCGTTGATATTTCAGAGGAAAAAAATCACTTGGAATTTCCGTCCAAATATGCAATGTTAATCAATAACTATAGAAATAATTGAATTTCACCACTCTCAACATGAGGAAAAGTTGTGCTGATAGAAACAAAATATAGAAGAGGTAGCGCTAAAGTATGGAACTGATAATAGTGAAGTAAGAAATGAAATAGAAATGATAACAATAAAGTATAGAACTGATAGCATTCATTAAAACATAGAAATGATTGCAGTTAAGTAAAGAATTTATTCTTACAATGAGCACTTTCAGCTTGATATGAACAACAACGAAAATGATCTGAAATGATTAATTCCTATGCATTCTCTCTTCAGAAAACGATGAAAACAAATCTGAAAAAAAGAAAAAAAAACACCAAAGTAGAAATGAATAACTTCTCAATATGCTGAATTATTTTCAAAATAATCCAGAAAAAATTTCGAGAAAAAAAAAGACCACTAAAGAAATCACTAATTGCTCAAAACAATTTAGGATGTATTCATCATAGGAACTCTTTTTTTTTCCACGCATAAAATATATACTTTTCCAGATGGAAAAATCAACGCTCCGATGAATGTTTTTTTGAACATCTACTATTCCAAAAAAAAAAAAAAAATTATTGATCGTATTCTTAGATAACGATGAATGAATATAAAAACATGAGAGTTTTTTTTTTCTCGTAAAATATGAGATAAATTCCTCTATTAATCTGGTAAATGAGTAAAAAGAAATCAACACTTTAGAAAGAAAGTAAAGACGAGTAACTTAGAAAAGCGATCATTAAAAAAAAGAGGAATGTTAAAGAATTCGATCATTCCTACTGATAAGCATTTAATGATGGTGAGCATATGCCATCATTCGATTATAGTTGAAAAACATAAAAACTATTCAAAAAAAAAACGAAATTATTCACCGCATATTTCAGTTGAACGCTTCTTAAGTGATGCATTTATCAAATGCAATGACATCGGTAAATACTTTGAAGCGAATATAAGAAAAAAAAAGAAGGAATTGTCGCCTTCAGGTGAATAAATATTCCCTCGCTAATCGGATAAATTCAAAAATGATTTATTTCTTCTCACATTAAAAATGGCATTCGCTAATTTTCTAGTTTCATAAATTTTTATTTTGCTGAGAAAAATTCCATCCTCACCATTAACATCATAGAATTTCGAATAAGCCTATCCTTCCGGCAGCAACTTCCTTTTTATTTTCAATAAATCCGCCATTTTCTCTACCCTTTCAATAGAAATATTCGAAAAAATAACTTCCTTCAAAATATTAAAAAATTTACAAATGCTACGTGGAACTATACTACTTACCTAAATATTTATGCAAACGAATACTCTAACCATCAATTTCTATTCACACCTTTTTGCAGAAGCTTATGAAACTCAGATTGAGATTTATTCAAGCCGATACAATAGTTACTACAGTCACGCACTATAGCAATAGCTGGCAACAAATTCATGCTGAGTGAATCTGCTTGTGAAGGGTTAGACCTGAATCCACAATATTTGAGCAAAATATTCATAGGCGATTAAAATTTGCTTTCAGTTATAAATAAAACTATTATAAAGGTATTGTTAGACATTTAAAACAACAAATTGAGCGCAAATAAACGAGAAGCAAATAGCAAGCTGAATTTGAAAATTCTTTGATAAATCGCTTCTTCCCTTACCCTCAAAACTAACTTCCATTAAACTGTACTACTCGAATAGCACCAAAACACTCCAACTCGAAAAGAAAAAGAGCAAAAAGAGCTAAGCACGCACATCTTCGTTAAAGACAGCGAGAAAAACGACCAACTCCAGCCAGCCGGATTCGAACCAGCGACCTAAGGATAGCTGCGTTAACTCTACAGTCCTCCGCTCTACCAACTGAGCTATGGCTGGACGCTCAGCCACATTCCGATTCCGCTCTCGACGCGACTACACTTCATTCACCACATACGTAACACCCACCTTTGTGCAACTATCGATTATTTTTTTCATTAAATTCAAAAAAAAAACCCTTTTAAAAAGCACTCGTGGTGTCTCTCTTATGATTTCGCTCATCCGGCAAATCGACCTCGTCAACTCCCCAATAAATTAAACATTATTTGCAGTAATACGCCCAGATTTTTAATGAGATCACCTCTTGTAAAGATCTAACAAAGGATTCATTTATGTGCATTTCCGGTTCGACCGACATCTGCCGATCAGATAAACCGACACATACATACATACATAAGCAGACATTGTTGTAATGCACTTCAGAAATGCAACCCTTCTAATTGCACATAAGGAAAACGATTTGTTAGAAAAAGAAATGCTCAATGGAGACAAACTAAATTTGAGATATTACCATTCAAATTCAAATCTGAGTGTCATTATAGAATGGTTATCAAAACGCCTAATTATACTAACTTTAAAAAAAGCAATAGCCCTTAAAAATATTTAGGATTCGTCAAATATTAACGATCCATCAATTCTCTCTTCTTCAACCAACAAGATAACGAGGGAATGCGTTTTCCAGAATGTTTCATACAAAACGTTGAGACAAAAGTATCGCATTCTTTCCTTAATACTGATGAAATGCATACTTTCCGATATTCGGGACCAATTAGATGAAACGATGGTTATATTCTTTTTTCAGTTAGTTGAAAGGGAAATTCGATGAATTCCTTTGTTCGGCTCTAAAGTAGTTTGTATGATTGATCCCATCATTGAAACAGACAACGCCTACTATGAAGAGAAGCACATTGCTTCCAATAACGCTTATAAACATATATTGCCTTTAAATCTTCAAAAAAAAAAATCGCAAACTTTACAGCCAACACAGCGAACAATTATTAAAAATTACTACTATTTCATCAAATATCAATTAAATTAAATTAATAATCAACGTTCATTAATAAAATCTCCATCGAATTGCGCAACATATCTTTTAAGGAATAAAATGAAACAAAAGAAAAAGAGATAATTTAATTAACTAACCTCGTATCATTATGTAGATCTCTACATTTTACGGAGCAATATCGTGCACCACATTTAATACACACATAATTGGAGAAAAATCCACAAGCCGTACAAAAATGTCTCGCCGGATAACGACTTGGAGGTGCACGTGCCGCGTTATATGCATCCCATCCTGCACCTTCCATTGTTTTCGACATCTATCAATAATATAATTCAATCATAAATTATAGATTTAAAAAAAATTTTTTTTCTCATCTTTCATCGATCATTTATTTTATTCTTTCAAATTTTGAAATTTTTCATTAAAAACATTTTTCGTTCCAAAAAAAAAGTTTGGAAAGCATACCAGGGAGCGGCACCTATTCAACAATCATTACTAAGAAAACCACTCACTAATTTTAGAGTACAATATGTGGGAAGAGATAATTATATATGCAATAAATATAAAACGGTCACATTGCAATATATTTGCAATGAAATAAGGAAGAATTGCATTTCAACTTGCATTATTCAGATACATTCAACTTCTTTGCAATGAATAATTGTGCCGTTAAAAATTTTATTCGAATATGCCAATCATCTCAACGATCAAACAATCCAACACTCAAAATGATCAATGGCTCAATCATTGTGGCATACGCTTATCATGATAAGGGTCAAAGTTCATCCTCCCCACCACCCCCCCCCCCTCACCCTCGTCGGAAGCCAGACTCCGGAAACTGACCTTCATCACTCACATCTCGAGAATTGACCCTCACAACTTACATCTTAAAGGTCATCCATTGTTGCCCGGATGTTGAAGATCGACCCTAATTGCTTAATTATCGAAGATCTTATTATTACTGCAAAATCCATCATTTTTTGCATGTTATTGGTGCTAGATTATGTGCCCATCAACTTATGACCTCGTTGTTTTTTGTAATTTCTGATTAGGTGAAAAAAAACAATAATGATTGAGATAATACAAGAGGAAAAACTTCAATTAAAGAAATATTTGCATTTCTCTTAGCGATTTATTAATTTTATAAGGACGATCATCGCAATAATCATTATCGGTTACAGAACGATTTAAATACTTTTATAAAAAATAACTCACCGAATAATCGTCTATAAGTGCTAAAAAATTTTTCCGGAAACGTTGTTTAGAGTGCTCAGCACGGAATTTCTTTTTCCGTTTTCCTGAAATAAAAATCAATTTAAGAGTCTGAGATTACTTAGTCAAAGAACGTAATTAATTTCACTTAGAATTGTAATATAGTACGTTGTTTTGTGAACAATTTCGAGCAAAAGCGTGCAAGCCGCCTATGCCCATCATACCAAACCGTTGAAGTTCACCTATGCGTTTATCGAACAACCACCTTTACTAAATATTCTTAGCTTCAAATGAATTACTTCTGACATGAATGCAAAAGATAGAATCTGAGTTCTATGAAGGTTAATTTATCATCATTGCGACTTTTCGCAGGTACCAGAATTAATTTCGCAGATAGCAGAACTAAAAGTGACGGTACCTTTTACCTCTTTCGGATTGATCACAACGGCTAAACGCATTTATATCGGCAACTACAGTTAAAATATCAAAAATGTTCATAAAATTGCAAAAAAACAAATCTCTATAAAGTAGAAACTTAACAAAACCATAAATGACTCAATCATTTATCAACGATTATTTTCGAAGTAAATGCAACGATGCGATTTTTGCGTAATTTTTTAAAGTTTATATGTCTATACGTTATTAGTCAGATATCTAATGCTTAATTCAGACCACCCACATATTACATAATAAAGATAAATCGGCCTACTAGTGCACATTCCTTTGCATTCAAAAAAGCAAAGAATATACCACAATCACAGCATATTTTATACTAGTGCACATATCAACAGCCAAAAACAGACGATATAAGCATGGTGAAGAAAGGGTCCATCTATTTCCTTAGAGTCGACCCATTCGGAAAATGCAACCAACTTTCTATTTCTTCAACGACGTCCCTTCTCACGCCTCTTCCACCCAAATCCCCCTTTCAAGCAAAACACTTTTAAAAAATCTACCTTCATAATTCAGGATTCCATCTATTTTTAAAGAGAAATATAACCTCCCCCACCCCTTCCCAAAAAAATTTCACCTACATAACGTTAAAATTTTCTCGAGATTAAACGATATGTGCAGTGGAGAAATAATAGCTCAGAATAGATTTATCTACTCTGAAACCATAGCAAACGCGATAAAAACGTTGAAGAATTTTAATGTATTTCCCATTAAATACCTGATTCAGTATGTTCCGCACCATCGGTGCTAATTCTTTTGCGACTCATTCCTTGTCCTTGTACTTGTTCATCATCGAATTTTGGAATATTCTTATGCCATTGTAATTGTGCATGTGGATCCTCATGGAAATTATCCTGAAATTAAGTTCCACTAATATGCAATATGAAATTGTTCATGGCCTTTTCTTTGGAAATTATTCTGGAATTAAGTTCCATTAATGTACAATATGAAATTATTTCTGATCTTTCCCCGTATGTTTCGTTTTGATCTTTTTTCTCCTAATTTCGTAACTGCCAAGTATTATGCTCATAAATAATCGTAAATATATCCGTTATTTCTTTTTTTCTTCCTCTCCATAGGTGCGAAAATCGCAGAACTTATTTATGCAATTTCACTTCTACCTGTACGACTTTAGTTTACACCTTTACCTTTCCTTTTACCTGTACGATTTAATAAGTTCGCTCTCCGCAATTGAATCGTCTAAATAAATTAATAACAAGAAAACATTCATCCTTAATACCTATATACTAAAGATTTATAAGCTATCGATTACATAATCAATAAAATCGAAATGAAAGGAACAAAATTCGACATGAATAAAATTGTACAAATAATGTAGATAAGTTGAATGAATGAGGCGAATGAAAGAACCTGTTCCAAAGCGTCGAGCTGCTTTCGAAGACGACGTCTACGAGCTGCATCATCCAAAATACGGGTTGATTCGGCGGCTTGTAAACGACCTGAAATGATCCATCCGGTAATGAAATTTTTAAGTTGTTGAAATAATTAAATGAGGAAAAATTGAAAACAAATAAAAATAAGTCCATATCGCTTGGTGCTTCCCATTAACTCTTCGTCAGTCGGGCACTCTTGCCCCGGAAGTTTATATTACTCCTTCAGTGGGTTAAGCCGCAATCAAATACTTTGAGATAAACATGTCAGGGTAATAAGTGAAAATTCTATAGGCAGATATTAATATAAACCGGGCATTGATATCGTTTATTTCCATCAGTTTTTTTGGAGGGTGGGGGGGGGGGGTGGCGGGAAGGGGGAGGAGTACTATTTCTCTATATATACGGAAAATTATACTCCTTATTCGAATGCTTAAGTGTTTCTCTTATTGTGTTACAAATAAATGCCTTTATTAATAGGAATATAAGAAGCGATATACCTGAATGTCGTGCCAAATCACGTCCAACAGGCATTTTTCAAAGATGTCGATTGACTTTCCAAACTTCTCTTGAGGAATATAATATTTTTTGGTTCCTCTCAAGTTCCACCTACCTGTATGAGATAAGAGCACATTTACCAGAGTGCACCTGTGTACCTGAATGTGATCATAATATATTGCAATATTATCATAATAGAACTAATGACGCTGGATGATTATGTGTGAAATATTGTGACTTCGATAAATGCCGCCCTAGGAAATAGGTAAATGATGTGCTAAGGTAAACTTTTAAGGCAATAATTAACATTAGTTAGAGCCGCAATGTTCGAATATGAAAGTTAGATGTGGAGCTATTTAGGCGTACCACTCTCAAAAGCGCAATCGTCATCGTACTTTGCGAGATTACACAAAGAATCCGGTCGTCGATTGATAGGTATGCACAATGAAATACTAACTTATAAAGTGTTTTATTATCATAAAGGTATTATAATTCAATAAGCATCATTGCGGTGAAATTTTCTTATGGTTTTTTTCCGGAAAGGAATGAAAATTTTGAAGTTTTTATTTTTTGTCAAGCTCGATAAAAATTAGCTGAAATTTATAAATAAATATAAATAGGAAACAGGAAGAAGAATTTTAAAAAAAAAAACACTGACAAAATTACTTCATCAAATAAAAAGAATACAGGATGTATTATCGAAATTTTCCGCTTTTGTTTTGAGTAACGATATTGTGCTGCATTAATCAGAAAATATTCAAAAATTTCATTTGTTGGACATTAGTAGACGTCAAGTTTCGATATGCGTCGCAATGCTAGAAGAGGCGCTGTGGGTAAGTTGCTTATGGTTGTCATCATTTCTGGATTGTTTGGTAAGTCGAGGTTGATAGATGGTGGATGATTGATTTGGTACGGAAAAATTTGCTAGGAGGCGTGCTTAAAACCTCGTCAATATTTTCCTCATCAAGTTGGTGATGAAAATAATGTGTTCTTTAACCCCCCCCCCCACCCCCCCCTCATCCACTTGTCCACCCGCCATCTTCCCTTCCATTATTAGCTTATTTTATCACGCTTTATAGCATTACATTTGCAGCTAGTTGTTTTTCTTTGTGATTTTCTATTTTATGTGTGAGATTTTCTATGATTTTTGAGAATTGAGAAAAACTTCGTTATCTTAATTTGCATAGTAAAAGACAAATATTTATATATCTTGATTAATAATATTTTTGATATTTGCATATTTTTGCATTTGATTCATTCTTTCAGGTGTTAGAAGATGCAGAGATAATATTGAACATTTTATGAAGATAAATGCACGCTTCTATAGGGAAGTTTAAAAGCGATTTTCGGTTGAACGATGCGTCTCCGTCTTAATCGTTCGACCACAATTTAACTATCTTAGACAGACGCTTGATTCAATCGTTTTCCATATGCTCTTCGAGGAAATATAATCTCGTTGTTGATTGTAATTAGCGGATAATTTCAATATGGATTTGTTGCGTTCGAACAATTGCTATACTTAATTCCAATCGTAATATATACGAATATTATATAAAGAAAAAAAAAATTGAAAATACGACAATAGAATTGATGACGATGATGTTTAGATTTCATAGTATTTTTGTGTCTAATGATAAGTTGTCATTTTCATTATTAATCTTTCAGTTTTGTTTCGTATATTAAGTTTGGAAAAAAAAACTTTTTTTTTCAGGCGTGATTTGATTATTTCAAAAGGTTGATCATCGTCTAAAAAACGACAATTATGGAAAACGACGATGAAAGTATATTGGAGAAATTCAAATCTTTCACTGGTAAACAATTAGAAAAAGTTTTTTTTCACGTATATTATGACCGATGATGTCGTCTATTCGAATATTTTATTTGTCTGTATGTCTCATTTCTTGTCTGATGGTTTTAAGTCAGAGACTAGAGTTGTGAGATTTGATACGCATAGCCTATATTAGTGGTTGATCTTTTATATCAAACTTCAACCTGATTTGTCCTCTTCTCGAAGATTTGTGAACATTGAATGCATACGTCAAAGCTTACAAGTTTTAATCACCAGTCGGGTGGCACTACACATCCAGTCGGATCGAAACAAATCCATAAAAAGAAATATTTTTGCAATAAGAAATTTCAATGTGCGATCAGTTCGATCAAAATATGAGTGTATTAGTGCAATACACTATCGAGAGAAATTATGAAATTGGTTGGTTTTGTCGGGGTGAATTACGGATGATTTTATTGTGCTGATCTCTTTGATTTATTTTTTCATTTACTTTTTAAAAAATCACGTCTTTTAAGAATTATATCAACGACGGTATCATTGCAGATTAGTTCATCGAGATGAGTGCAATGAAAGTATTCTCAACGCTTTATATATGCTATGACCGTTCACAAAATTTCATTTTGTTTAGTTCTTTTGCATAAATCCATATATATATATATATATATATATATATATATATATATATATATATATATATATATATATATATATATATATATATATATATATATATATATATATATATATATGATATATATACGTGTACATGTATGTAATGTGTATATATACATGTATATGTGTATATATACATATGTGTATATATTAATATTAAATCGATATATATTGATCGTTATTGTCATAATTACTGCGTTAAAATTTCCATTATTAAATGCAGCATTTAGTACTCGTTTATGTTTACGAGAAAAGGTACGATCGAAAAAAGTTGTAATTATGAATCAAACTTGAAGAGTAAAGATCACTACAAATTGAATATTTTTTCATTAAGTGATTTTAGGCTTTTTGGATTACTCTAGCTATATATGTATATCTGTGGTATAGGGTTTGATTTCAAATAATGAGACCAAAAATTTTGGGCATTTTTGCATCGATTTCCAAGTAATTCTCTAAAAGTGATGATTTTCAAGCAATGTAGAGATCTATGCGGCGAAAAAAAAAAGAGACAAACAGAGGCAGAGAGTACTTATATACGTGGTGGTCGGAAAAAAAGATCACTAATATTTTTGAATATTCATTTAAGCTCTGGAAAGTGCAGTATTATAGGTTGCACAAATGATGCAGAAGCAGAGCAACTAATGGATGCTTGTAACGGTGATGTTGCGATGGCGGTCGATTTATACTTTCAACAACGTCCTGCCGGTTCTCCGGATGATCCGCAATGCTCGAGCTCACCATCAGTGAATCGACACAATACGCGTTCTAGCCGTAACGCTGCAAATGTTGCTGGTCCATCAAAACAAAGACGTATCGCCACTTTTAATGGTTCTGTGCGTTCATCAACGGAGAAAGAAAAGAGGAGAAAACATGAAGATGACGATGACGAGTAAGCGTTATTCATGGGTTGTTGTCTTTTGTGATACCGACAGAAGGATTGGGCCATTTATTAGAAGAAAGGAAGGGGAGGGGGGGGGGGGGGGGAGTGATCATTTTATCAATCAGCCACCAACTATGCGCTTTTCCTTATGTTATTTTAACGAAAGATTTTGTTGTGTTTTCAAATCTTTCTGATCTTTAAAGTAGACTTTGTAATTGAACGTTTATTTCTAGTTGTATGGTGGTGGATGACGAGGTACGAGCTCCAATAGCACCTATACGAGGGGCGATTGTTGAGCAGACATTCCGACAACAATATGGTAAGTGCTAACGATCGTTAGAGTGCGTTACAAGAGATTCGACGGGAAAAAAAAGGTGTAGCATATATGGTTGTTTAATTTTAATCTAGTGCTGAAACGCATACAAATAGGTAACATTGAAAGTGTGTTTTGCGTATCCTCATCTGCAAATTGATCGTTGAGAGCGGGTTTTTATCCAAGAAGAAGGAAACGTTGTGTGTAGAACCATGGATTGATTTATTTCAGGAGTTAGATGCATATTTATTGAGGGGATTCTGAAATATTCTGATGAAGTATACGAATATTTGAAAATATTTTTTCCGGCAATTCAAATTTTTGTTTTTATTTGATCGCTGCTGAAAAAAAAAATTAGCTGAAGATTTCTAAAAAAAATGAATTTTTTTTTCTTCAGAAACTCGCAGTAGCAGACATGGAATTTCGATATTCGATTCATTTCGTGATTTTCGTGAAGAATCTGGTATGTCTTTTTATGTTGTTAATTATTGACTATGCCTTCGGGAGAATGAGAGCGAGATAGTTGAATAATTGAGATTTAGTTTTAATGCCACAGCGCTTTTTCTGTGTCAGGTGAATTTGTTTCTCATTAATGATAGATAATAGAAATGTTATGCTAGATCTGGATGTCTGTTTGTGTTTTTGTCTGTTGTACTACTTTATGTCTGTTTGTATTTTTGCCCATTGTACGATCTCGTATCTCTTGATGTTTCCATTTTTTGACATCTGAATGAAGCATTTTATTTATTATAGTTGATAGAAGTTTATTATATTGCAGAGGACCATCTTGCCGCATTTCAAAACGGTAATTCGCAAGGATCGACAACGCATGGAGGTCGTCGATCGTTGCAAGTACTTTTCCGGCCTCCTCTCGAACTGATATTTCGTGGCGAATGGGAATCGGTAAGCTGTTTTCGTATGGCTTGTCTTATCACAGTAATTGATTGCGCCTACATATGTATGTAAGCATGCATATATGATAGGTCATAGGTCATGAAAATGAAAAATATGGGGTGTTTTTATGTCTTTGTATCATGAAAATAACCTTTGACCATAATTTTGACGACCTTTTAGGTCATAGGTCATGGAAGGCATAGCGTGAATTTTTATCGTTTATTCTGAGTCGGATGTTTGTCTCAATTCCATTACGATTTATTCAATTATTATTAAGTTTCGAGTACTTAAGTCTTACTTATGCACTTGTAAGTAAAGATAAACTACATAGTTTTTATTGATACTATGCAAATGAATCAACTAAATTCAGCCAATATTTTGAAAAACCCATTCAAAAGTTTTTGTTTACTCATCGGAAATGATCTCTGAGGACTACATCGATCACCATCAAGCACATTCTTTGGATTTCCTCATCGCAACAATATTTTGTAGTTTTTTTTTCTATTCTTATTTCGCTTTTTTTTGCTTATTGGAACATCATTCCGCTTTTCTTTTTTTTCTTTTTTTACCTTCTATCTTATTGCCGTGACTGTTTAAAGTTGTTGTCATCTAGCTTACTTTTCAGTTTTTGAAGGAATTTTACTCATATTTCATTCAGTCGCATAAATTCGATGATAAAATGCGCTGTAATGTTAGGAATGAATAGAAGCATTGATAAGTATTAACTATAAGTGAGCGTTGATTTGAACTTGTTGCCTAAGGTAGAATATGAGGTACGTAATGAATTTAAGGCTCGAGCTGAGGCACAGCGACTCGGCGTATGGCTGATGGTGAATATCCAGAATGTTCGAGAGTTTGCATGCCAAGCGTTGAATCGTGATGTATGGTCGAATGCTGCAGTAAAAGAGTTATTACGCTCAAATTTTCTTTTCTGGCAGGTTGGTTGTTTGCATTTCCCACTTTGTTAGACTTTCTTAATTACTTCTTTTATGGAGTTTATTGATGATTTTGTAGTGTTAATCGATACAAATATGAGATCAATTCACATAGGTGTAATGAATTATCACAAATAATAATTATTGATAGGAAATTCCATATTATAATGTATAAAATGCAACTTCGATTGACGTTATTATAGGCAGAATGCATATGAAGGATATTTTGAGCATTTATTACTGTTGATTTCTTCATATTTCAATATTTTCAATGAATGTGATATTTGAAGTTTATGTATTCATTGATTAAATCGCTGTTTGATATGTATGTTATCGCTTCTGATATCACGTAAAGAAGAACATTGATTGGGGAAGGGGAGTTCAGTGGGTGGGGGGGGGGGGGGGGGGGGGAACGTTCTATGGTACGAAACTGGAAATTGACTCATAAAATGAGCTGTCGGAAAATGAGGTGGAGAATTTCGGCAATCCACTCTCATATTGTTCGCATTCTAGTCGGCCATTAACTTGAAAGTTAGCAGACTTCATGCAAAGACATTTGCGCCGTTATTTTTTTATTGAAGTTCGTTTTCCTAATGTGTTTTCTTTTTATTTTTGAGTTGTGCATCTGTTTTTCTTCGCAGGGAGAGGGGGGGGGGGGGGGTGACATCTGCTGCTCCCTCATTCATTTCTATCATTTATTTTTTGAAGACAATCTCCGCAATAGTTGCGAAGAGTTGGAAAACAGCAACATTATGACTTTTATATTGCTTTGGGAATTTCCACTTCCACTGATATTCCCTCTTGCATATCTGATTCGAAATTCTCCTCACTTGTCGAGAATTCTTTGATAAGCAATGATAAAAATATTTTTCTAGATCTATCATGATTCGGCGGATGGTAATCGCATCGGTAACTATTATAGAATAACTTCTTATCCGGCAATTTTTGTTGTTGATCCGAGGACTGGTGAACTGTTAACACAATTTAGGGCTCAGGATGCTGTCTCGTTTTGTGATCAAGGTTTGTTTCAGGTTTTTTTTCTTTTTTTTGCTCCTGTTTTTTTTTCCGGCGCAAAAATTTATTTTCATTCCGAAGGACATTTCGATGATGTTTATAAATATGTTAAGAATTTGATAACTTCATTAAACCTGTTAATTTGGCGATTGATCTGTTAAAGTTGGTGATCTATTGATTGACCTGTTAGGCTATTCATCTATTGGTTGATCTGTTAAAAATTATTGATCTATTGAATGATCGGTTAGAAGTTATCGTTCGAAAAGCGTTTTAATTTTTTTTAATGTCATGAATTTTAGTGACCACTTTTCTGGATACGTTCCCGGATTTTGCTGCAAGAGATCGACATTTAATCGGCGCAACTGCACCGGCACCTTCAGCCGAGCCAACGCCGTCAAAATCTGTTGCACAACATATCAGCGGTCAAGAGGTTTGTTTTATTATGAAAAAATAGGTATATGATAGCGATCTTTTTTAGACTAGGTGGCTTATGTTTCGGGCATTTTATTGCTTCAAATTTAATTTTTAAGCATTTTGTTTTTCGACATAATTTTTTAACTTTTGATTGAGAAGATTTGTATATTCGGAAGAGATCCTATATTTAATGTACATGGAAAAAAATGTTTCTTCCTTTCTTTTGGATTTTTCAATTTTGTTTTCCAAGCTTCGAGTCCGGAATTTCTGATTTTTATTAGTGATCCGAAAAGAAGGATTCTGGAAGAACTCATCGTTTCTGTAGAACGTTTTAGAGTTGAAAATTTATCCAGTTTGACAATATCGATGGTAATTAAGAGGAGGATGTGTGATGAAATGGCAGTGACGATTTTTTTTGTGGGGGGGGGGGGGTATATTACATTTAGATAATAGTGATATTGTTTTCCCGCATTTAGACTTACGATGAAAAAAGAGCAAACGGAATTAAAGAGACGGAATGATTAATTTATTTCGGACTTTATAAACTATAATTGTACGTTTTATGTTGAATGCATTGATTATTAAGTCCGTTTATCGGGAAAAATTTCATTAAGTTATATCATTAGGAAAATTCATTTCATTTATTAAAACATTCACGAAATGAAATACTTTCTTTATTCATAATTCATTTAAAACCTAGTTCTGATTTGAAGGAAAATGCTAGTGGAAAATCTTCGTCAAGCAATGGTCATCGTAAACGTACATTTTTGGCTTCGCAAGATGACGAAGATGATAGAGATGAAGAAACGAAGAAAAGTCGCAAAGGTCCATTTCTAACTTTCATGTTTTCTTTTCGTTGGTTTTTTTGATAAGGTGAGGCTTGATTTTAGGCTCATAGCTTTGCTCTACAACCTTTGACATATTAATTCATCGGTTTTTTTCATTTGCGGAGCAATTCGTGAGTATTTATTCGCTTCTGGAGCGTTTGAAGAGGAACGGGGAAAATAGAAGAGGCTAGAGGGGAGAATGTTCGGCTTGATTTTTATCGCTGTGGAAATTCGAATTGAACTATCGTTTAAGGTGAAGATATGCCAGATATAGACGCAGTGGTAAGTAAGGTAAGTAAAGCCACTACAGTGGACAAAGACGAATGGCGCAACTATTTGGGTGAGGCTGACGGAAAGGGACGTAAAGTCTCGATCATGTTGCGATTTCCTGATGGAGATAGGCAAACGATTGAAGTGGAAGATACTACACCACTCAGAGTATGCTTTTTTTGTTGTTGTTTTTATTACACCTTTAATTGATATTATTAATGACAAGGTGTTATTACCTTCATTACAGGTTGTTTACGAGAATGTTCAGTATGCGAAATTTGAGGGGAATGCTTCGTCACAGGAGAATTGATTTACCTTCAGAGTTGACTTATCACCTTATCTGTCGTGATAACTTATCATTTATCGGCTTTGCAATAGACTGGAGTACTAGTTAGTTTCTTTGAGCAGATGGTGAAGGGAAAGTGGTGGTCGAAACGTTGGGAATATTGTCACTCGGATGCCGTCAAAAAGCGTCGACTGTTTTACCTGTAATTATTCGATTATGAAAGTAATGCGGCGCTTGCACCGACCAAAACTGTGGCAAAGGATATTCATATCTGAAAGGCTAATTGAAGCTTAATGGTACGATAACCAAAGAGTTATAAATGTTATATACGCATTCGTATGCGTTACAGGGCATCATGTGCACTCAAATGAGGCATTAAACGAAAATTTCTTATGATTTAATTTTTTGGTGATGACTGGTTTATTGCATAAAGACAGCAGTTTATTTATTGCAATATTAGGTTACCAGGTACTTTGGAAAGGGAAATGAATAAGGATGAATGGGATATAATTGAAAGGAACTGAATAAGAATAAGTGGGAAGATAATTGTGTTTCCTATAGATTAGCGGCGAATGATTCGATGGTTTAATCTGAAATATATTGCGTTGATTTTTCGCTTCATATGATCAGAGAAGTTGTTGTATTACTTATAATGTTGGTATATTATAGGCATTATTTATGCTAATAGCCGGTCGTGGATTTTCACCATGTGAACATATTTTGGTGTTATCCTATCCGAAACGTGAATATTCATTTGAAGACGGCGATCGTAGTCTGCGCGAATTACAACTCAACAAAAGGGAATTGATACATGTTGAGTCGAAGTGAGCTGCTCTTCTTGTATTTTGTCACTAATGCTATACTAAGTGCTCGAAAACAATGTGGTTAGAAAACGGACGGCATTCTTGACGATAAGGGAGTGGTATTTATATGTTTAGGTTTGCAAGAGAAGGTGGAATAAAGCTTGCTAATATCAGAGAAAGCAAAATAGTCGGAAGGTTTTGAAAAAAAGTGATAAACTTTTTTTTTCTAAACCCACTCACTGGACTACTATCCATATTTGTATATTGGTTGGTTGAAGGACCTTCCTATTTACTGCACAAGCAATGTGATGGTTGTGACGTTGTTCTATATTGTATAGAGAGCCAACGAATCGAATCGAATCATGGATCTGATATTGTTTTGCTGACAAAATTGATTGCTGAAGTTTGAGTGCTTTTGCAGTTGCTTTGTGATTGAACTTCTTAGCAAATAAGACGAGTTGGACCTTGCATAATTTCAAGCCCGGGGGTTTTTATCAGAGGTTATCGTAGATTATCGAACATACGATCTGTATAAGTTGGGTATCCTTCCAATCAAGGTTTCTGTTATATCTCAGTATTGATTACATCTTAATTTGTGAGAGTTTTAAACGCTGATATCTTCCAAAGTGATCTAATATCATTTAGTTTTTTTTTTTCTTGATGAATTTGAAATAGTAACAAGTTGAGAGGTTTTAACCATCTGGAGCAAATGAATGTAACTCGAAACAATGGATCCATATTCATAATTAAAGTTCTTTTATAATTTTTTTTTTGAAACGCTGACGGGGTTTTCTTGGTGGTACCAGGTATTTGTCGGTAGTGGAAAACTTTCAAATTCAAATAGAATCGAATAATTCGATTTTATCGTCGATATAATATCATTTTTTTTTTCTGTTTATATGAAATGATATCAAGCACACCTGAATTGAGTAATTTATTTATACGCAATAGCAAACAATAACTATTGCATTTTGCCCGTTTTACGCACTCATTAACTCTTCGTTTAAACCTCTTTATATTATTATCGGCATTATTTATGCACATCACTCATAGAAATAACGGTTGATGTTGATATTATTTCGGAAGTTCATGATTTTTTTTTTCGTTTATTTGGAAATTATTATTCCATTATGAAATCGTTATTTGCAGAAAAAAAATTTTTTTTTTCATTGTTGTTGATATGGGATATGAGAAACGATTGTCTTTCATAAAAAATTTTTCTCGTTAAAATCTGCACGTTTGTGAATACTTTGTATACATATAGAATAAATTCTACTTAATAGTGAATAAAAATTGAAATTGTCATATTTGTGTTTTTTAAGAAAAAGATTTTTTTTATTGAAAAATTAAAGTCGAATTAAAAGGAAATTTTAAAAAAAAACTTAAGAGATGATAAAATTATTTAAAGGAAGTTAAAGAAATCGAATGAAAGGTATAAAAAATTCACCGCATTAGTTCTATTGTTGCCTTTGCATATTAATGTGAAAATTTTTTAATGATGGTATTATTGAGGAATTTTTCCCTCGTGTGACTGCATTTCTTTTTTTTTTTTCGTTGTTTATATTTGTATGTGTTTAGCACTTGAGTTGTTGCATTTATTGGGTCGATATATTTTTGAGAACTATGGCACTATATATAATAGCCATAGAAATGATTTTTTTTTACTCTCTATTGGGTCAATTAGGCTTGAAGTTTTTTTTTTCCGGTCGGAGAGGAGAGTTACTCATTTACCTATCACTAATTTATGTGTTTTTTTTTGTGTTGCTTTGTCAGAAATGAGCTAATTTTAATCACTATCGAATATAATTCTTTTTTTTTTCGTCTTTTCCTTTGTTAAAGGGGATGAATTTATTATCGATTTTCCACACATTTCATCTCTCTTTAATTATATGTATCTCACCAATTTGTGTGAATAAAAACCTATACCGTCTCATTTGATGAATTATGCCGTCGTCAATATTAGCATACTATGAAGTATGATGACCGATATGACTGCATCAGTAATTTCCATTTTTTTTTTTTTAAAAAGCTGTCGATTACCATCAACGCCAAAGGTTAACATTTAGCCAGTCTACAGGTGTAGGTTTCGATGATGGATCAGCTGATGAACTGACCGAAAATTCGACGGTCGTATTTCTGCGGTCAACGGTATTTTGCAATTCGTCAGCAGTCTGAAACAATAGTGTGCTGAATTGTCAGGGTGGAGTGAATTAATAGTAGTAGGTGGTTGATATAAGGAGGCTGCGATAGCGATTTAAGGCAAAGAAAGTTTTTTTTAATCGTTTCATTTTATTTCTTCCCTAGAATATTATTTATCGATGAACGAAGAGATTTATAAGTGCTTCGTAATGAGCTCTTTGGAGAATAATACAGCAAATATCGTTTAAACTACATTATATATTGTTGTATTTTTATGAAATACATATAGAATATTATATCGAATGAGAAATTATTTTATTAATTATATGGCGATATCATTATTTAAAAGGTTTTTGTTCAATCTTTTTTTTTAGATTCATTGATGGTAATTCTATAAGTTTCGCTTAATATCATTGATGGGATGGAGTAAAGCTAAGAATGTAAGTAAACAACTTGATGAGATATTCTCAAAATAGCGAAATATCAGTCGGCAATTTTCTTTAAAAAAAAAAAATAGCGAAACGTCATTTATCAAATTTTTGTTAAATAGCGAAATTTCATTCATCGAATTTTTCTTTAATAGTGGAAATTTAATTATTGAATTTGCAGAAATGGATCGCATAATTCTTCACTTCTAATAAAATATTTGACCTCTATTGGTTTTATTATAACGACAAATATATGTTAGAGCGTATAAAAACGGGCTAAATATAAACGAAATATGATGATAAATGCATGCATGATTTTGCAAAGAAATTCGGCTATCACAAACGAGGAGATAATTGAAATGGCATTGCGCGTTATATTTCTCGGTTAGAAAAAAACGACGAATTTCTCTTGAAAATAAGCAACACTAAGAGGCTTCCTTTTTGAAATAATAAAGAACTTATGAAGAAAAAAAAAAATTCATCCTACTCGGAAATTCTAACAAGAAAAATTTGGGAAATAATGGCATTCTCTAAGAAAGAGTGCATTATAATATCAATCATAGTCGAGAGTGATTATTCGATTGTTAAGCGTACTTTTTTTGTTGTTAAACAATAATTGATAATCTTTATTTTCAGTGATAACAAAATCATTCATAACATATCCGTACAGAAAAAGAAAAAAAGGACAAAAAATCTATGCAAATAAGCGTGAAAACTTTATTTGATATCTATCATACAATCGAATAAATACTATAATTATTATTTTCACCGGTAACATTGATTGTTGAATTTATTTGGATGGCCGTTAATCTTTTATTCATAAAAACATCAAGAAATTTCATGGCATTACCTCTTGCTATCTATTCTTTTAGCTAATCGAATTCGTTTATCTATTATGTGGGAAAAATTCCCATGAAGGTAGGAAACAAATATTACTATTGCATTATCATTTTGCAACTTTTTTAGCAGATAATTGATTATATGTATAAATAAGGTATATAATACCTAAAAATTGGTAACTTTTTTTGGCAAAGGAATGGATCTAGTTTTCCAATTGATTCATGATTTGATCGTTTAATTTGAATATCTTTTTAGATGCCCATTTAGCTGATCCCTGAATATGTCATTTGATGTAGAAGTGTTCGAATTATTTGGAATTCAAAGTGTTTTTTTTTTTAAATTTTGAAATCACTAATCTAATCTCATATATTTGTCATATACGTTTCATAAAACGTTTGATGAATATTTGTGCAATAAGAATATATAGATAAATGGCACAATAATGAGCACATATAATCTAGCACACATAATCTAACGATAAATCGATGCGATCAACTGTCGTATTAATTATCAATTTTATTCAATAGTTGATAAGTGATACGATCAATTGCGTGCAAAGATGCTTCATCCCATCGAATTAAATTTCGAATGAAGGCGATCGTTGTCTGTAAGAAATTTTTTTATTTTTCAATAAACCGCCGATGAATTTAATTTGTTTGATGTAAAGAAAATACGATAGAATATGTCTGATTTAGAAAATATTCTTTCATTCACATATTGTCTACTTTAAAAAATGCGTATAAAATTAATAGAATATTGAGAAGACTTAGGTTATCATATACATGACATCTCGCAATTCTTACCTATACGAATTAGAGGGAGTGAAATGCCGGAAATTTTTCCAAAACGTGAAATGCTGAATATATTTTTAAAGTTCACTAATGTTTTGAAATATATTCACAACTATCATTGCTAATATATATTCATTTATTATTCATCTTACGGAAATTTCCACAATATTTCAAGCAACTTTTTTTTTGCAGAAAAGAAAATATTGCTCTTTAACACTATCAACAATAGGAGAAATTTATCATTTTTCATTTTAAAAAAATATCCATAATATTTCAATAAATATTTATTTTGTGTATAATACGTATATATATATATACTATATATATATATATATATATATATATATATATATATATATATATATATATATATATATATATATATATATATATATATATATATATATATATATATATATATATATATATATATATATATATATATATATATATATATATATATATATATATATATATATATATATATATATATATATATATATATATATATATATATATATATATATATATATATATATAACATATGTAATGATATTTTTTCATTCATTTATTTTAACTTCTAACAGTTATAGCTAAGATAATTTAGCAAAATTTCTTTATGAATCGACCTTTTTTTGGTTAAAAAAAAGAAAATCAAATGACCTTTGTAATCAGTAAACGATGAGTGAAAATTTTTCATCAATAGACTTTATTATTAAACTCAAAAAACAGTTCGTTGCTTATAAAAGCCAAATATTCAAAATTAATCTATCAACCAAATAATTTAAATGATTATGGTTATGTAATTATAATTATAATTACAATTACATGTAATTTTTATGCAATAATTACAAATGTTAATAAATAACAAATTATTCAAATTTAGCATTCGGCATCTATCGAATGTTTAGCATTCGGCACCTTCACGCTACCTCACAACTTCAGCTAAAGGAAGTGGTAGTGATATGAAGAGACATTTATTCGTAATGAATGCTTTGTCGATTCAAGTAAACAAGTAGAATCTATCGAATGATCCATAAAAATTTAGGTGAACATTGAGTTGCAAAATATAGCGACCAATTAGTAAATATTTTGCTGAATACTACCAAAAAACGTAGTGGTTTTCATATGCAAATGCAAATGATATACGATTTTTTGGCAGTTTAACACTGATATATTAATTTGCTAGTTATATCAAAAGATATGAAAAAGTAATTTTAATGACGTCATCTAAATTCGTATTTAAAAATTTCAAATAGTTGTTAGAGTAATGGAGTTAGCTTGACCAACGATTCCCTGTGCTATCTATTGTTTTCTAGCATTTTTTTTTGCATCTGAGAAAAAGGATTTTTTTTTTTTGAAAAAAGAAACGGCAATATCATTTGCAATACTCATCGATGATATAAATGACGTTACCTTCGTAATTGGGTCAATAGTAATTTTTTGCATTCCATGTCCAGGATGCGTGAGTAAAAAAGCCTGCAAACTTTTCATGAAACTTTCACGCGAATCGAACGAAGGAATTTAAAAACAGCAATAAATGGAATTAAAGATTAACTTAAAGAAATTCTTTAGGGTGATAAATGATCGACGATGATTATAAAAACTGCGCACATCAAAATTCATTATTCATTTTACATAATGCATATAAACGTTTGGCGCATATTTTGCTTTATTGTTGAAAGCTCCGTTTTATCCTCATCCTTCGCTCTTTCCTTCCCCTCTTCCTCTCTTTCCTCTCTCAACCCCTTCTTTCGGCATCGATCCTGGTTTTTCCCTTCCTCTACTACCTGTTCATGCTTATGACTGGCATCTTTCGAGGGCGTCATACCACGAGAAATTTTGTCTTTATTCACTTGTGTGGTATATATATATATATATATATATATATATATATATATATATATATATATATATATATATATATATATATATATATATATATATATATATATATATATATATATATAACTATTACAGTTCTCTCTAATAACAATAATAATAATACATATTGATGAATTGTGTGAACAATCGAAGAGAAAATTCTAAATATAAGAAAATTGGTTCATATAAACACAAAGCAACCAACATCTTTTCGAGTTGGATGAGGATCATAGAAGAAGCCATGTCCTCTGAGAACATAATTTTTCACCGCTCGATCGAAAACATATTCGGTCGGCTTGCTTAATAACTCCCATACTTCTTTACTAATAAGATTGTTCTGAAAAAGAATGTATCCGTTTATTTTTTCGCTAGCCGCTTAGGAAATATCTTTCAAAAATCTCATTCGTAATTAAAATATTTTTAAAATATTGGCGTAATATGCCAGACGGCTGGCAGGATATGTGCTCCTGTATTCCGCTTTACTGACCGAACACTTTGATTGCTTAACGATAAGTAATAAAATATGCGGAATAAATAACTTTGTTTTTTAAATGATCAACCTGTCCATAATGTTCGTTTCTATAAAAGATTCAGCGTTTGGTGCCCCACCGGATGCACTACGAATGCAAACTTTTCACGACCAACAAGTGTGATCTTCGAATTTATGCGTTAGAAGAAAGTTTCATGAGGACTGAGTGGACGCCAGGGCAGAAGCTCAGCGAATAGAGCACCGAGTAAACAGCTGACGAAATATCCTTTTTCTGCCGTTTGCCTTCAGTATCTTCGGCCTAAAGAAAGGGAAACTTTTCAAGACGAAATATACGTTCTCAATATTGGTCGTGACTATAAACGTACCTTAATGATTGCTGAAGCTGCAGCAGCAAGTCCACGAGCAGTTCCAATACCTAACGCTGCAGTATTCTCAACCTCTCGTACTTTTGGATTATTATATGGCATCGTCTTCTTTAAAATATTTGATTTATTGATTATAATAAGTATTAATTCAAGCAGATTTTTTATGAATTGTTTAGAAATTTGAGGAATAATTCGGCAACGAATCTAAATGATTGAAAGCCCGTTACTTATAATTTTTGAATTCCACAAAATTTATGGCGAATTCAACATCAACATATTGCTATTAAAATAAGATAGTTTTATCTAATTTTTAGACGCGCTTGATTAATTTATGAACGACGAGTTAAATTCTTTAATAATTTCACAAAAATTGGCTATAATAATGTGGCATAAAAATATGAGTATTCCTATTGTACAGCATTTATTGATATCTTTATAATTATAATGGATCTAAATTATACTATATTTTACTGCTTTCTGACTGCACTGTTGAAATGCAAACTTCTTATTCTCTTCTATATAGGAAACAAGCAGAAATTAAAAATAGAAGGGTATACATTGAAAACGTTCAAATTTATTTCGGTAATATTTATTATGGATGAGAAACGATGGTGAAATGAATGAAGTTCAAAACCCTCTGCAAGATGCGATTGTGCTCATGTCTCTCATATGATAACTGGTTCCGATTATCGTTACCATAAGTTTTTTTTTTTCGGGAAACATGATCTCACTTAGGGAGTTGAGGGAGGGAGGGGGGTTGAAATGAAAGTTTTGAAATTCTCTAAAGTTTCATAGATGTGAAAATCTATCGAAGTGTGTAGGAAGTACTTCTATAGATTTGTTGATGTAATTTTTATGCAATTATATACATATTGATTGGTCATATGCAATATCAAATATGTTGACGATTCATGCAATTGCATTGGAACTCAACGTTATCATGCAATTGCAAATTGCAATAACTCATTAAAACAATGTTGATTGGAATAAAAAATGTGCTAATCTATAAAAGCGATCATTTTAATTTGAATATAAGCGATTCATGATTACAATAGGTTTGAGTACATATGATTATGTTGAATACAGAATTTGAATATAAATGTGATTTAAATATTATAGTAGTATAACTTACAGCCATAACGGACATCCATGTGGGATAATTGCATGCAGTATTGATGAGATTTTCTCTCGACAAAATTGTATTCCATGCAAATGTATGATAACGTTTGCCAAGTAAATATGCTTTTATCAATTCGATATTCGTTGATTGTACGATACGTGCCATTCGATAATGCAATAATCGGGGTAAACCAATATAGAAGTCATGATCTGAAACATAACAACATATGAGACCATGACGACCGTGTACAATAATGTAAATTTCATTATGCAAGTATAGAGATTTAATGAAAAATCTATAAAGTAGTGTGCTGTAATGTTACGATAAACGCAGAGGATGATAAATGAACATAAAGAAATTAAAAAATAATTAGCCGTAGAATTTTTGAATATTGTTTATTCTATTAATGAAAAGTGGAGCAAGAATTATTGTGGAGATTTATTTTATTGCAACATTATTTTTCCTAGTAGTAATCGTTTTTTTTAAAGGAAATTGAAAACGTTTAAATTATTCGAATATGATACGAAGAGCAAAGAGGGGAACTGCGCAAAATTTGGCCTTGATCGGTCATGCAAATCTGCTATCTTCTTTCTTCGAATCATTGTGATTATATTTTTTTCCCGGGTAAATAGAGAAGAGGAAATTTTGGTGACGTCATGCTAAATATTTTACACTATTTGCGATGATATGACACCTATCATTATGCGTAAGCGATGCAACCTTTCATAAGTGGTTGTATTTCTTCCCTATAAAATTGTCCAATGCCTCGTTTCTTTGTGTCGACCCTTCTCAGGATTTGATCAATAAGCCATCCTTGTGTTATAGCATGATAAGCAGTTTCCGTACCTGGTGGCCACAACGGTTTCGACTAAAAAACGATAGATTTGTTAATACTCATCAAACACTATTCAATATTTGCAATTTTTAAACAGCAGTTTTATAGCTGAGTTGATACCTAATTTAAATTTAAAATCCTCTTTACTAATCTAAAGCATGAATTAGAGAGCAGTAGCGTTGAATTTGAAATTTACTTCACTAGAGATTATTATTAATCAAGTTGACATGAATGTTATTAAATTCTTTTCCAGATAAACTTAACGATGAAATGAAATAAAAATCTATTCAATAAATATTTTTTTCTCAAAAGTGATACAATGTAATGTTGATATGAATATATGGAGTTAAACTAAAATTATCTAACGTTCATTCTATAGAAATCTCTATTAAAACTATCATAAATTTCATCAATAGCGTCAAGAATACAATATAATAAGTCATTTTACTTTTTTTAAATGATAGAAATCTAAGAAAGAGAAATTCTTAAGCGAGGAGACTCTTCGGATATTTTGGAAAGGAAAGCGGGGGGGGGGGGTTGAGGATTTATTTGATAGGAATTGAAAAATTGAGATTGAATTTAATGTTGTAATGCATTTTATTTGTGTATTTCATAAGGTTCTTTTCCAGTATGAATGCTTAACGATTGCATTTTCATATATTTTCGCAAAATCGAAGTACTCAGTGCCGATTATTCGCAGAATAAATAGTGAAAAAAAATTTAATCGGCAATTTTACCGTCAATATTTTCCAATTCATAATAGAAACATGTCAAGATGAAATAATTATCGTGGTTTGAGAAATAAAAGAAATAAACAAATAGAAAATAGAACAATCAATCATGATATAACTACTTACTTCTAAAAATATTTGTATAGATTTATTTATTGACTTATTTAGTTTAGTTCTTTGATTTATTTCTTTATTTAAAATAAATTTTCAACTAACCTCTTCTATTAATTTTGATATATAGATGTGATCATTAGCTTTCTCCAATTCAATTTCTTTCTCGAATTTTAATAAACCCACCTGAAATGTGCTAGAAATTCGCGGTGATAGTTATATTCGAAAGATTTTATCAAAAGATAAAAAAATTCTTTAAATTATTTGTGATGATGAACTTTGCAATTTTTATTGCAAAAAAGTTGCATAATCCATTCGTTTTTCTCTCTATTTCCTTTCATATTAAACTTTCTGGTGCCGTTTTTTTTTAAATTTCTGTATATTAACTGTAATATTAATTATTAGTGATTAATGGAATATTATAATCGAATAGAATATTAATGTTGTAATAGTTGTATTCAAGAGAATATTGATTATTCAAGTGGATTTTAGTGAATTTTTTCGGCATTTTGAAATGAAACGTCAAAATTGTTGGCGAATAAATTTTTTTTTTCATTCTTAAATTTAATGAATTATTTTAGAGTCGTTTCGCTTTATTATTATTGTCAACGAGAAATACAATAATGAGGGAATTTCAATATTTCAATAGTACTGTTGTAATTGTACAATTCGCTTCAGCATATTTAGAAATTCAACGAATATTGAATGTCAAGTTGATTTTTATTTATACAATTATAGAGATGAATACTATGAAAGTGGAAATCTTAGAAAACGAGTAATCGTTTTGTTATTCCTAATTGAATTATTCTCAACCTATAAACCTAATGATAAAGTTGTAATTTAAAGTCAACTCAAGCTTAAAAGTCTCAAACATTTACGAACGATCACAAGCAAAACTAAATCCCCCCCCCCTATCTCTTCTTTAATAATTTCTCATTATGGAAGAGGAAACAAAAAAAGATTAAAATCGATGACATAATTAAATCCTCTATAAAAAAATTGACAAATTTCGGGTGGTGATAAAAATAATGAATAATTAATTTCAATTCAAACAAACGAATTCCATCTTATAATAGTGAGTGCAATGAAGCTATTGAATTTGTTAAACGAATAATACTACTAACTTTATGCTCAAGTACCCATTGAATTGTAACGTTCTGCTTGCCGTGTTGTCCAAATTCAGGCCAATATTTAATCACCTAAAATTGATCCATCTTCTAGTTGTTATCACTCTATCACAGAGATTATCACTGAGATGATCAAAATGAATATATTTCAAATAGACTGTTTAAAAAAATTGAAATATATTGATTGGTTGATTTTCTTTTGTGAAAAATACAATTGAAAAAAATATTTATTAATGAAGAATGAAATTTTTTTCGTTGTTATTTGTTGTTGATGAATGGAACGATAAAGTGAAGGAAATGCTATCCGAGAAAAAAAAACCGATAGGAATTTTTAATTTGCGGAGAAAAAAAATTTTTTTTTTTCAAAAATATCGGATGATTATGTAAACGTTAGAAAAAGAAACGACAAATATATGGGTTTTTTTTTTTGCAAGTATTATTGTCACTTCAATTTATAACGATTTTTTCCCTCCTCCTCCTCCCTCCCCCTATCCCCCCCCCCCCCCCCACCATTCGCTTCTTCCTTCCCTCTAGCAGAAAAAACCAATTTTTAGTAGCAAGATGAATATAAAGTGTAGAAGCATTACTGTTCAACTTGAAAATCACATTCTCAACTCAATATTAATTGCCGTCTTAAGCTGATTGATAAAAGAAAAAAGAAAACAATAGAGAGAGGAAAGCAAAGTGATATAAAGTGTGTGTTCTAATTCATCTTAGTGTTTCATTTTTGAAAAAATATTCTCATAGAATGATCAATTCTTTAATTTCCGTAATTTTTATTGAAAATTCTCTGTTAAAATTCATTAAATTAAATAATGGTAACTAAAATTTTCGAAAAGAAAATCGAAATGATAACACTTACAAGATCATCATAGCGTAATTGTTGCCGACTAACAAAAATAGCAACAATTAAAGCGCCGATTGCTTTAGTGGTTGAAAATGTCACTGTCATCGTATCTTCTTCCCAAATACGATCGGCACTCCTTTAAAATAAAAATAAAAAAATTTTAAATCACTTTTTCTTTGTATATCTTTTTTTTTTTTATAAACGATTGAAAATTTTCTTTTTTGTTATATTTCAACTAAACAAAAAAAAATCTGTGTAGTCGAATAAAAGAAGCAATTTTATAATCTAAAATAATCAATAGTAATTTAAATTGGAAAAAAAAACTATTGAATTATGGAAAAAATATTTCCGGAAATATCAATATTTGATGAATTATGCAAAAATATTTAGCAAAATTTTTTTCATTATATTCAATTTTTTAATGGAATGCATATAAGTAAAAATATTGAAGAATGAGAAGAAATCAAATAAATAAATCTATCAATATTCGAAAAAGATTTACTCAAGAAAAAATTGTTTTGAAAATATTTTTACAATGAATGAAATATTTCTATGAGATAATAGCATAAATTTTTCTATTCCAGTTTTTTTTCAAAATATAAAATCATACCTATCCGCATATCCTCCCCAGAGATCAACAATAATCTCATCGTTATGATAAGCTGCTAAAGCAATTCCCTCTCTTTCGTGATATAAAATATCACTGCAAATAGAAGCATTTTGTTTCTATTTTATTCTTGAAACGATCAAACATTAGATAATGAAACATTCATTTGGCACTTTCATTAGTTCTTACCAACTATTCGCTCCCATAATACCACAATTTTTATTCAACGGCCTCTACCACGAATCCAAACAATCCTTTAATCGAAATAAGAGAGCCGTTTTTCGATATCATTACTTTGTATTATTGATGAGTTGTTTTCATTTATTTATTTATTTATTTATTTATTTATTTATTTATTTATTTATTATTATTTTTATTTATTTATTTATTTATTTATTTTTTGCATAAGCAATTCCCACTATTTCAATATATCGCTTAGCATTTCTCAACATATTTGCAATTTGCAATTTCTATAATTTTATTTCAAATTTTACAATCGAAAAAATATTTGCATATTTTATATTCGAAAAAAAACTTGTTGAATATTCATTTAATATGTAAAACTAAGAACTTATTTATTTTGACTGCTAAAAGTAGTGATACAAATAAACATCACATTTTCCTAAGCGCCATTATACGCACATATTCCTATATCCATTTGCTTTTTTTTGTTTTCTTTAGATAATATAATTGTCTCAATAAATTTTTCTTTATTGATTCATTAACTATTGATTAATTGAAAATTATTGCAATATCTATTGCATTAAGAATTATCTATGCAATATTGCATTAATTGTTGAAGTGCAATAAGTTGCACGAATTAATTTTCAATTGTATAACAAGAACAACAATAATTTTTGTTGAAAGGAAATGATCGCATTTTATATATAAATTGAAGATAGTGTCGAGGAATTTTTTTCGCATGGAATTTTGCACTTTTCGCATCAAATTTTGCAACATTTTATATAATGCCTTTCATTTTGCTGCATTAAATCTAGTTGCAGTCTATTAGACTCTTCAGTATGCCAGTGTTGCAATACGTAAAATCGTTTAGGTTAATGGTCATGTATTTCAACTCAGTCATTGCTGTGATCCTGTGCTTCTCAATAAGACCATAACGCTCAATCGCTTCATACGCATTTGCAAGATGAAGCAATGGCTACAATATAATCTTTGGCAATTTCCTTTCGTATTGTACAGTATTCAAAAACTATCTAAGCCAACTTAACAATGAGAGACAAAGAAGTCCTCTCAATTAAAATAAATTTGATTGAAATCCCACTCGAATATGTTTTTTACTTCCATCAATCGAGGGTTAACAGTTCCCTGAGATGGTCTATCGTTGGTAGGCTCCTTGAACAACCACCCAAGTAGAATGCCAGTTGTGACCGCTATTGCAGCACGTTTTGATGACATTCTGAAATATGATAGCTCACGCAATGATCTGAATAGAAGACATGGAATCTTGCGTTTTTTTTCCCGGCAACGAGATGAGTATTCAATCCCATTCAAAGAAATTCCTATGGAAGGTAAAAGAATATTATCCACAGGTGTAAAACAATATAACAATAAAATCCATATCCACTGTAAAAATAGGATTATCTTGAGATTCAATACTGAACATAGTATGGATCCTCACAAATTGTGGCTGATTTTTTTTTTTGAAATGTATAAAGTTGAATTTCAAAGAAACCAACGAATAACATTGAAAAATAGTGCCAAAAAATTATTCACACATTTTTTGTCGCTTATATTTCAAAAGAAAAAATCGATTGCCTATTAGCACCACAATAAACAATCAAATAAAAGAAGACCATTGAGATAACCACTGAACATATTTTAGTCGACAATTATGACGCGATCGTTCGCATAGATAAGCACTCTAGCAAATGAATTTCTTATGGCTATTGCACTGATATAAAACACATCATACGTTAGAATAGTATATATATATATATATATATATATATATATATATATATATATATATATATATATATATATATATATATATATATATATATATATATATATATATATATATATATATATATATATATATATATATATAAACCTTAGAGACTTAATTCCTATTAATTCAATTTATATCTTCTTAAAATAATTTCTTGTCAGTTGGGTAGGGCGTTGTTCGATCACGGCGATTCATCGCTCCACAACTGAAAACAAAAAGTTCATTCTTTCGTTGCTTAGGTGGTTATCCATAAATCATTTGTGCACTAATCGTTTCCTCTAGGAGTTTGTTGGTTAGGTGACCTATATATCGATTGACGGGCATATTAAAACTTGAGATATAATAGATTTTAATTTCTTAACTCGATTTTAGTTGTTTTTTAATGCTTTGTTGAGTTGATATATTCATTATGAGGCAATGATTACCACTAAGAACAAGACGTTCTGCTTATAATGAAGTAATGACGTGTATGGAGGAAGGAGAGAGAGAGGAGATGAAAGAAGATGTCCATGTGCTCCTTGTTAAGGTTCTTGAAGCGTTTTCTATCCATACGAGAGATTGATTTTCAGGAAATTCCTATTCAGACTAACTGAAAGTTTTGAAATTTCAAAGCCTTTAATAATTTTCTCAACATTGCAACCAATTCGTTGCTTTTTTTTTCTAGAGATGAGAATTTGCGAAGAAATAGAAACAAAACTATCGCGATCGTTTTTCATGAGGGCGCATCCTCAACCTCCACTTCTCTTCCCCCTCCACGCCTTCCCACCACTTTGCCCATTCCATCCGCTTAGCAAAATCCAATATATGTCATTGCATCAGTAGCAATGTATACGGGAGATTTTCGATCATTTCTATAAGAAGAATAAGGCTAAGAGTTCTGAACTCTGTTTGATGAAATCTTTTCACCACTGCGTAGATGGCTGAAATTTTTTTTCACCTACATGTTTACATTGCATTCCCATTTCAGAACATTTTCGAGTCAATTTTTTCTCTGTATAAATACTCAAAAACTTCATACTTTTCATATGCTTTTGGAATATTTCAATAGGTATTTGAAATTATGCACCTAGCTAACTAACAGATTGAGAAAAAAACCCTTAAAAAATTTCAAATTGCACTAAGGAGATTATCATATAGTGGTAAGGAGGTCGTACAAGGGTTAGTCGATATAGCTAGCAATTTATGATTGATAGCTGTCACCACAATGGCAGCTCTTTTTTTTGCAAGTTTTTCACGTTTCACGGCAGCTCTTAGCAAGCTTCAACTTGCAATAAAGTTTTTACAAGTTGCTCGGCTGAACTTGAACCAAATCGTCAATCATACTCTCGAAAAATAATAGCATAACTGTAACGATTCTAACGCGTTAACACGTTTTCTTTATTCTCTTTCGTTAAAGCAAAATACGTTTTCTTATGACATGATCGAATTATACAAATCGTTGTCTTAAAAGAAAAATCGGTCTCTATGCGTTTTTCCACATTTACCCCATAAAAAAAATGTTTAATAATAACATCATATCTGCACTCCATAATATTCATCTATATCGATCCGTCTACTAAGCTATTTTTAGTCGATATTGAGTTAAGAAATTTAATAGGTGTAATTTGCACCATAGAGCGATTTTTTTTTCAACCACAAAAAACTTCGAACGTTGATTATAAATGCGAAAAATTTTTAGGCGTAATTATAAATAAATATAGCGGAAAATCGATATGCATTTTATACCGATCGAATTTTCCGTTTACATCGATATGATTGAAAAAAAAATGAATTGAAATTCTTTTTTCTTGAAAATGAAATGAATTTTTTAGTGAAGAAAAATTTGCAAAGATGTTTTGAATATTCAAAAAAAAAAATGAAGCGATTTTTCTCTACATTTTATTTTCTATCGATAATTTGTGAAAGTGGTCGGATAGGTAAGATAAATGTGAAAACACCTATTGTGGCAATTGTTTTGGTGCGCTGCTCTTTGCTTATTATCTAAACAAATCAATTTTTGAATAAAAATTTCACATTTAGATTTATTATTTTTATGTGTTGATAATTGGTTTGAGAGTTGATAGATGAAACAAACAAAAAAAAAATCTCACGAAATGATCATTTGCATTCGACAATACGCTTATTAAAATTCACACTATTACATATTCTAATTCACGAAGTGGAAATATCTGACAAAGACATTGACATACATTTAGATACATACAGACATTACATAGACATACACATACACAGACATACATAGACATACACATACATACATAGACATCACATCCGATCACCCAAGAATGCATTCTGCAGTCAACATTGGCTATAGCGAGGAACAGCTCTTTCATAGCGTATTTGGAACGTCTCATTGATAAAATACAAGTATATCATCTCTGTTTGGAATATACTTGCAGCACTCCTTAACAGCATTGCTAGTATGAGCTGTTAGCGGCACTTTTCAACGCACTG
This sequence comes from Ascaris suum, assembly GCA_013433145.1. Taxonomy (NCBI): domain Eukaryota; kingdom Metazoa; phylum Nematoda; class Chromadorea; order Rhabditida; family Ascarididae; genus Ascaris; species Ascaris suum. The sequence goes on along the minus strand of CM024169.1, from coordinate 12,260,856 downwards.
TAACCATCTAGCTGCTTCAGCGGACCTTATCGTGCGTTTTTTTTTAAAATAAATGAAACGTAAATTGTTAACTCACATATATCTTAAGTATTTTATTCCATATCATATGATTCTCCGTGTCAGTTCATTCCATATCATATTTAAGAATTTAAAAAAAAATTTTACGTATATAATTCGCATTTTCCTTATCGATCATCGTTGACTCAATTGACGATTGCGTTAATAAACGTGAAAAAAACCCTTCCAATATTCTAGACGAATAACGATCAACGTATGTTATTTTTTAACATATTTCTGCTAATATGTTCACATTCTCTTTTAATTGCTTCTATTAAATTCGAATTATATTATATTATATTAAAATTCGAATTATAAGTGGTATAATTTTTATATTATATTAAATTATATTATTTTAAAGTTCACATGGTATATTAATATGTGGTATATTAAATTATATTATATTACTTATTTTAATTTTATATTATTTTATATTTTTATATATTTAAATTATATTATATTATATTAAATTATATTCTATTAAAATCTATTAAATTCTATTAAATTCGAATTAAATTAAATTAAGTTCACATTTTAATTCGAATTAGAGAAATACAAAGAAAAAATAATCGAGCAAAAGAAGCATTCTAATCTATGATACAAAGTGGTACGAAAAACAGTAAAAACCTTATCGATTAAATTTTTTTTAGAATTGAAAAAGAAACTAACGCACATCAATGATGCACATTGCTTCATACATTGAAGTGAACGCTCTCAGTCTCAGTGCGTAACCGGTCTGATTGCGTTAATGTGCATGTATGCATCCATATTGTGTATGTGTTAACACATTCTATTTTCATAAATAAGTTTACCTGTATCACGAGCTCTTTTCACGCGTCGATTCATTTTGCACTTTTTTGATCAATCAATAAACGATATCGTTATTTCAGATCAACTAAAAATTTTCCACACAATAAATGCTTTAATTAAATTCAAGGTCTTTCCCATTCTTTGCTCAAAATAAGTTCCCCAATTCGCTTTCCGCTAGCAATCAACTTATGCAACATTAATCTCGAATAATTTTCCGCATACTAAAATTGCCAAACATCTCTGAGTATTGCTTCTTTCACTTTTTCCGCTAGCAGTTTGTTTTCTTATTGTGTCGCTCTTATTACGAGTATTTCAAAATATTATTATATTTTCATCGTTTCATATCTTTATTTTATTCGAAAAAATCGATTTAAAAAAAAACGATATAAGTATAAGAAATTTGAAAGGAAGGGAAACTATAAGCACCACAAATCGAGATGTCATCAGAAATGTATGCAAGAAAAGCGAAGACTCTTACAATGTCGTTTCTTATCGCTGATAAATATCGAAATGCCGAATTGCATCGCAACTCCATGAATCACAACTGATTGGACGAATTTCTACTTGACGCTTTTTTGTTTTTCACACTAGAATTTTCTAATGATTGAAATTCTTATGTTCACTTGTGCACTTTTCTTGAGACTTATGAACGATCCATTTCATCGGTAATTTTCATATCCGGAAACCTATAAGGGATACTCAAACGTTTTTCTTTGGGGGGTGGGGGGGGGGGGGGGGGAGGATAAGAAGTAAGTTTTTTCGGATGCTAACCACAAATCATTTGTGGAAATATTGCTGTACAATGAGCCGTATCTTCGATGGATAGAGAAGATGACTGAGGGATGGGCAAGGAGATGGAGGAAGAGGAGATGAGAGAGAGAGAAGAGAAGAAGGAGTAGAATGATGAATGAATGCAGAATTTTAGGAATAGAAGAACGACGCAAATAACATTACTTAAAAAAAATATTACTTAAGGAATTCAAATATCGAGAAGAAATAAAGAGATCTTTGATGTGCAAATTGTTATCTCTTATTCTCTTATTCATACAAAAAAAAAGTAGATGATAATAACAATTAAAAATTTTTCATTGAATAATACAACAGAGATCTCTCTCCTATTTTATGCCTCTAATATCAACGAATATGGATGCAATTGCTCTTTCTTTCCTTTCAACTTTTTCCTCTCATTTTCATTTCAAAATTTCGCATCATTTAAATCATCTATGAGTGATAAAATCTAAGATATATATCATAGATAGCAATCGCATTATATCAGTATTATAATTCGAAGCAGATTTAGAGTGTAAAAATGAGCAAAATAGCGAGAAATTAGGCCATCTGAGCGGAAAGTTGTTATAGTGATACCTAGTTGAATGTTCATCAATGCACATATTGATTATGAGATAAACAGGATGGCAGAAATGTTCGTTCGAGAGAGTGTATGATGGCCCATTTTCATTATTCAATACATTAGGTGGCGATATTCAACAACTTGCGGGATCACAAAACGAGCTAAAATGGCATCTTATATAGTTCCGTCAATCCTATCAGATAAACTAAGAAGTGATAAAATTTATGCAGCAATATATTCAACTCTCATCGAATTCGTCATTTGTGCAAAGTTTCTTTTCGTTTTTTTCAAGGAAAGCCTTTTTCCTTATATATATTAATAATCGATCTGATGTTTAAAAAAACGATTCAGTCGGTTGGAAATGCTTACAAATCATGAACACATTAGAGTCACGTTAATTTCAGCACAGATTGGCCAACGAGACCAAAAATTGGTTCAGTGAGACAGGTGTCATCACATGGTGTAAATTATACCACAAAATTTCATCCGCCTATATTGAGTAATTCCACGATTGAAAAAGCACTGAAGTTGCAGACACAAACAAGGAGGCGCATATAAACAAATACTCAGGTGTAGTCACGATCATGTTGCCATAATGCACTGTGGAAATTGCACAGGTGTACAGGTGCATTAAAAATTTGTACAGGTGCGTAAAAAACGAAACAGTAGCGGATATAAACATTCCTATGCTCTTGATCACTTTTATGAATCATTAATCAAAATCTCGTTCTTATCATTTATCGGATCGCTTGCAAGATGCAATGTGATTTGTAATTTTCATAATAGCTCAAGTTGTTTATAATTTTTCTTCGAAACGAACGACCGTTAATCTCTGCAGGTGAATTCGTGACATTGAATTAATTCGCTGGATTTCACTCTTGCAATCTTTTTTTTGATTTGAAAGCTAATATTCCCTAATACGTAAATATTACTCGACATATACGCAGATATATAGGAGTACATATAGGCACAACGCAGCCATAATTGTTTTTTTTTTCTCAAAAGTTTGCCTAAAATCTAATAAAACGTGCAAAGATAATTATATCTTTGGATTGGCAAATAGTAGCTGGACACAGGGAAGTTCACAATATCTCTCTCTCTCTCTCTCTCTCTCTCTCTCTCTTTTTACAATTCATCCACTGCTTCTACTTTTGCTTTTGCTTTAATCGACAAAACATTCATTACGAATAAATGTCTCTTCATTATCACTACCATTTCCGTTTAGGTGAAGTTATAAGATAGCTTAAAGTTTAGGGCTTAGACGCGTCTCCTGCCCTTCGGATACTGACGAGTCGATTCATCGTTGTTCCACTCAGAGGAGAGTTGCGACTTGCTCCATCGCTAATATTATCCATTAAAATGCTAATGTTTACTATCAATTTTACCATTCGTTTTATTCAGCTCATTTTCATTATTTATTTTCCTATCAAAACTAATTATTACTCAAAAAAAAATTTATTTATTTGTTTTACTTCGTATAAATATTTTATTATTAACGTTGAAAATGAAACAAATAAACGATGAACTAAGTAAATAATAAGTGAACAAAGAGCATTAAAAATAAGAGAAAAAAAAAGTGACGAAGCTTTTCTCGAATCCATCGAATTTCATTGAGACGATTTTGAATCGAATTTTTTGAAAATTTCATTCTCCTATGACTTATAAATTATGAACTTGACAATTTCATTATGTTCACCTCTTTTCCCACTAGTCCCGCTCATCGTCTCCTCCAAAAAAAAAAACTCTTCCAGGAGGAGAATAACTCCCTCAGCCCTTACGAGACCTTCTACCATCCTATAACCGACCGAATATTCGAATGAACATTAAAAGTTAGTACGTCAGTGAAAGTCTATAAGATACTTTCAATTTCGAGAACATTCTGGTTGAGAATTGACAACAAATAACCTTATTTCGAAAATACTGAAAACTTACAACTCTAGAATTGTAATGGCGAGGTACACGATTTATGACTTATAAATTATGAACTTGACAATTTGGTAAATTACAACTCTCAATTACACGAGAATCGCTGAAAACTTTTTAAAATATAGTTGTGTAGTAACTTCCTTCAAAAGCTTATTTCTTTGCCGTAATAGCTTTACCGATCAATCGTAACATCCTTTTGATGATATTTTAAAAGAAAGTAAAATTGATTCGGTGAAAATAATCCGTAATTTAATGATATATATAGCTGCAAAAGCCAACGTATTCCTAGGTGGAATGTTTTCGAAATCTTTAGCGATTGCCAAATTCTGTGCTAAAAAAATGCTCATAAAAGTTTCGGTTGTATCGATAATTAGCGCAGAAATATTAGGGCGATTTCAAGCAACTTGATGATGGAATAGGTTTCTCATATTTATAGGAAAGTGGGGAATTGTTAACTTATTGCAAGAACTTATTGCAATATAACTTATTGCAAGAAAATCATTGAAATATCCATAATGTAGTTTAATGTCTCTTTGACCGCAAATATTTGATGAAATTAGTGAAAGATGTGAGAAAAAATGAGGTTTTATTTTGGTGAAGTTTGAAAGGCATATGAATTGTTTTATTCGGAATTCTGTTATGTTCTTTTTTGACTTGAAATGTTTTGAATTAATATGATATGAATTGAAAGTGAGCATCGTTCTTTCAACATTCTATTTTCGCTTCGCTTAACCGCACGTCATATCTATTCATCTCACCCTCCATTTTCCTCTCATCACCTCCTCACTCATCCTATTTCATTTCCAGTACGGGGAATGATTTAATGAAAAAATTAAGAAATTTCCATTTCTGCGAAATTTCTAAAATATTTCTCTTTATTACTTCATAAAAAATGAGTCTATTTCTCAATAAATAATTGTATTAAAGTGATGCACTTTTTTTTGCACTTTATGTTAATTAAAAACCATAGTTTATTTTTTTAATGAAAATAGTGTTAGGGAGGAAGAAAAAAGGATGATTTTTAAAATACATTTGTTTTTTTTTTTTCAAATCGTATAATTTAATAACAGATTTATTCTTGATAACAGTTTCAGTTTATAGTATCATCGTCTCTTTCTTATTTTACATTTTTCTCACTTTTTTTTTGGATTCATGAAGTTCATCATAGATTTCTTCGCTATTTATTTTTTTGCTTTATTGATTTGTGGTGAGTTGTGTCTATTACTTTCGTTCATGAGTGGTACTTTCCTCTTCTTTAGTTTCCTTTCCTAGTTTTTGCCTAAAATTTGAATTTTTTTCTTTTTTTTTTTCTGGAGTTTTGATTGCATTTGTGTCATTTATTCTCATTTTATTTAATGTTATTTAATTTAATGTCAACATGTTCTTTAAGGATCAAATATCGACTTCTGACCTTCTCGAGATTCAAAATCATTTTTATTTTTAATTGTTTTATTTGATTTGATGACTTTATTCATTATCAGACATCTCTTTTCCAACACGTTATGCTAGATTAGAGTACATGATCTCCATTCGATATTCGTTATCCTCACCGGCTGTGATGATTTTTTTTTTCTCATTTGATATATTTGAATAATTACAGCTTCTCGTTGTTTTATATGGAGGATGTCCAGTATAACTCGGCGCTCTTATTCAAACAATTGCAATCGTTCAAATGAAGAAAATGCTCATATCGACCGCCTTTCTGGACAATCATTTCCAAGGAACGAAGTTTGCGATGATAGCCTATCACAAGATTTTCTTCTCTCATCTTCTTTCGTATCGAGCGGTTCGTTAGACGAAACTATTGCTCCGTCAGAAAATCATTCATCATTTGCATGCGATCAGGACTCCGATGCAGATGATTCTTTCGTTGAGGAAACAGTCTTGAATCGATCGTTTGAAATTATTATCGATGAAAGTAATATTTGCAGTTCTAATGAAAATTCATTCCTTGATAAAATCGATTGGATCGATAAACGTTCGGATAAGGGAAGTGATCAGCGATCACCAAATCGACATTCACTGTCGATGAAAACTTTTTTTCTGGATTCTTTGGAAACACAGCCAACTTTATCAGTGGAGTCGAATAATGAGACTCTTCATAGGCTTAAAGCGAAAGACGCCCTTAGGGAAAATTATTTGGACATTCAGGATCACAGTTTGGATCTTTTCGATCGGCCAAATCAAAAATATCCTTCGATGCATACCATACCAAGTGTCGGTGTTAATGATGGTGTGACTTGTTGTCCAACATCTTCACACCATTTGCACAAAAAGTTTATGAATAGCAGTCCAACTTTATCGTCTCGAAATGTAACAGGCGATGGATCTTCCATTTTACCCATGAAACCTTCGAAGTCGTCTCCGATGCTGACGAATAGCAAATCATCTTATAGGCGACGAAGAAATTCTTATCGAGGAACATTGGATGAATGGATTTTGAAGAAGCGTACCAGTGATTCAACCGTGATGTCACATGGAAACCGCAAGTCTCGGTTATTGACTGTTCAGGAAGCAGTTCGACTAGGTCTTGTGCCAAGTTCGTCCAATGAACCTGTCAATAAATCTAGGTGTGATGCCAATGTGGAACCAACTGATATCCATTTGCAGTCGCAGGCTTCCCTTAATTCCACAGAAGTTTCAAGTGATGGACATGCTTTTTCGCCGAATAGAGCTGATAGTGAAATATTATTTAAGGGACCTCTATGTACCTCCTCTCCTTTAAACAAGGAACTTCTTGCAACGCCACCTATAAAAAGATTATCGAAAAATGCAGCGACTGTACGCCACATTTTAAGTCCTTTGAATCGACTCTCTCCAAATCTTTCGTCACCTCTACCTGATACACCACCACCATCAGCATCGAAAAGAATGTTGCCGTTATGTAAAGAAGACGATGGTTCATCGCCTAAAATAGTCTCAAAAAAATTGTTTCCTCTGTTCAATCGGGGGAAAGGAGAATTACAGAATAATTCGAAATTAACGCAGCATTCTCGAGAGGTCGCAAAAATATTTTCCTCTCCCAATTTCCTTCAGCGCTATGATGAAGTAAAATCAAGTGATACAGAACACCTGCAACCGGGTATGGTGATACGGCGAAAGGATGAGCGAAACTTACTGCACGGTTTTGATTGTAAATGCTGTGTTGGATACTACAATGCTCTTGGGATGAGCACTCAACAGAAACGTGATCGAATAAATGAGGTATCGGATCGTTTTTTTTTCCTCAGTAAATTTTTGATTCAGTTACATCAAATTGGTTGGGCGTTATACGCTATTGTCAGTATTTTCTTTTCGTATAAAAGGATAAATAATGAAGAATTTTTGCGCACTATGATAAGTCTATTGATTAAAGAAAAGAATGTCTGTCGGTTCCATTGTTGGTCGCTGTTGAAATCGGTCGCCTGGCTGAAGCGAAGTTTAGCTCGTCCGCATGCGTGCGTGGGTTGGGCCCAGTTTTGGCTATGGCCTCTACTATGATTGAATTTAACGCCAACCCCAGACCAGCACTGAACGAGGAGGTTATTGCTTTAGCCGGGTTTAATGGAAGGCCTAAACTGTATTGGATTTTCGTGATAAATAATGATGTTCGTTTCTCCATAATCCCAAGGATTGTGGAATCGCATTCATTAGGATGTTTGAAGGTGAGTCGTCATCGTGGTATTGTGGCGGAGCCTAATACACCAGAGCACTACTGGGAGGTACGCATGGCCGATCGAGATGAACAAAGACGCAGAGGGCAAATTGCTGAAAGTGAATCACCGATCGGCTTGAAAACACGCCATGCACACTATAATGCCGATATAAACATCAAGCGACAACTGTTCAGATAACGTTGCTTGTTGGCTAGATGTTATTGTATGTAATTGGTGTGGTTTTATAAATATGGTTTCTGTACTTTCTTGGAAGGGGGGGGGGGGGGAGATGTCCCCCTTCGTGAATTATATGAGTATATTTTCCTTTCCCAAGGCTATCTGATCATTTCGTCTTTACGCATATTAGAAGACCGGTTAGCGTTCTTCACAGAAACAACGAAGCAGTTGAATCCTCGCTAAAGTGCTCAGATGAGGACGTTGCCAACAAATCGAGAAATGTCAAGTTTACCTTCAAGTCGTCCAGGTGGCCATCTTTGATGCTAGACTGCTATATTATTAGCGAATTCCTTTAAACATTTCGAAGCTCTTGAAGGGTGCTATGGTTTTTTTTTTTGTTGAATGGTGTTAAAGAAGTTCTCCAAGTTTTCTGATTCATCACTTTTCAACAAGATTAAATTATTTGATTCATTTAATTCAGCTGTTGATTTTATTTATAGATAGTCGTTAGAAATATGAGAGCTAATGCAAAAGTGAGCATTTCGTTATGATGTCATTCGTTGTAAATCTTTTTTTTTTTGAAAAACGAATTGAATTTTTCTTCAGTGGGAAGGGGACTAAGGAGGAGAAGGACAGGATGTGGAGGCTTCGGTTATTGGTGTCATCCGGATGTTTCATTTTCTTCGTGAAAATTTTGTCTTCGACAATCTTTTTAATATTTTTGATCTTATGTGATTGGAGTGAAGTTTAGCAAGTTTGTTTGATATTTTGTTGCCAGATGATACATAGCAAAAGAAAGAACTAGTCAAGGTTTACGCGTTAACTTACGACTTGGTGGTAATCATTCAAAGGTGGTATTCTTCTCGAGATAAAATACAATAGCGTTGTTTAAATTTTTTTTAAGGTTTGAAAATTGAAGACGGCCGATATAATTGCCGTAGAGATGTTGCGAAAGTACCGGTAATTATTTATTTTGTGAAATTGAAATGGTAAGAAATTGCTTTATATCGTTGCTTAAATATCGGATCATTATTTCGTTATACACTGTTTGTTTCTGCTTTTTTTTTTTCGCTTTTGATTTTGAAATAGATTAATTTCATTGTGTTTTCTAATAGAGTTGCATTGTCTGTTGTAGTCTTATTTACTGATTTATTAATTATTGCCGAATTGGAGTACCATTTTGATGAGGAAAAATCTATCGTTTCACTTTGGTGAAAATTGGTGGTAAAAAGTCTGGAATGAGGGAACAGTTCGTAAAAGTATCTGTCAGTGTACGCCTTCATGGGCATTTTTGCATTTGCTTATTAATTTTATTTTACCTGATGTGGGAAAATGTACAAAAGTGTATGAATATGAACAACAGGAATGAACGGAACGTTCTTAAATCTAGAGGCTTGGAGCATTTTGAGGCCATCAAATTACAAACAGTCGATTTCTAGACGAGCACTGCAACTGTCAGCCTATAGGCAGTGATCCCAAGGAATGACTTGAAGTCTTGAGCGTATTTATAATTATAGACGTATTTATTGTGAGAGGGAAGAAAATAGTTGATATTAGGCACGTAAATGAGGTTTCAGTTTTGAGGAAGGTGAAAGGAGGAGAGGAAGACGAGGCAAAGGAATCGTATTTGACGAAACCACATATCCAAGAAGGGAGCCCGGTATTTGCTTGCTTTGAAATGGTCAGGACGAAACGGGTAATTGACAGCTATGTGGAGAGGGATTGCTTTATTCTGTGCAATTTTTTTGAACCTTTCGGCAAAGAGAGCTCGTGCCAACCTCGGGTTCCTGTCCCTCTTTTCTCTCCGCTTTCGACATTTACCTATGCGAGTTTGGTGTGCATTGAATGAAGATACCTCTGTTATTGTGGAGTGCACTTAACAGTTGCCCAAGTAAAGTGCTTTTATTGTTGCGTGATTATATTCATCACACCAGCATTAAGGTTGCATTACCTGATTTATCGTGATCATCTGTTATTTGTGAAATGTTGTTGACAGTCTTTCAAAGATATATAAATGAGCGCTAAAATCTTTTGTTTCATCGTAGATTGCTGGAATAGGTTTATAGAGCATTGAAGTGCGATGAAACTATTTAGTATTGGATGAGCTTTTGGATTGACGATATTTAAAGTCCGATCGATCGAAACAAGCCGATCAGAATTTGCGGTGATCGAATAAAATTTGACAATATACTCTTTTGGATTGGCGAAAAATCTTTGAACAATCAAATAATTTTTGATCATCAACGATTCACAAAGTGTAGTGATCATCGAAGATTCACTAGAATATTTTCACTCGAAAGAGTTGCAACTGTTCGTTTATGCAACACTTGTGGGACTTTATGATATCCACTTAAGCAACAACACTTCAAGAGTTTATTGTGGAATTGCTTTCATCTTTGTAACTCTTTTTTTTTTCATTAAACATTAAAAGAAATTTTAATGCGTAGTACAACTATTGCATAAAGAGATGACTGTGATATCTTATAGATTAGCGTTTTTTATCAAGTCGATGTTCAATATATGTGGCGACTTTATTTTTCTTTTACTTTGAAGGGTATTTCTCAACGTTTGGTATTTTGGTGATGGCGACTAATTTGGAGAGTCTAAAGGCACGTTTCGAGCAGGAATTGTCAAAATTTCAGAGGCTTGAAAAAGGTTATAATTTTATTTTATTTTTCTTTACATGCGTTTAGAATATGAGTATTTATACATCTTTATAAGGGGACGGGTATTTAATAATATGAAAAACATATGGAGCATTATATGTTTGTTGCTGCTCTTGTTTAACGAAGGTTTTGTTTGTAGTATTAAAGTTATATATGTATCGTTAGCTTTAAAGTCGTGTAGGAGTGCAATACAAGAGACATTCCACTGAGATCTGTTAATTCGCGGAGAGGAAATGATGAGATATTTGAACGTATTGAGCACGGGTGCTCATGAATTTCTCGGCTTAGCCCGTTGGTTAAGCGACGTGTGAAACTTACCTGTCATGACGTCGGCGGGGAAGCCGACGTAATCGTGAGCATCGGAACATCAGACCATCTGGATAAAATTGACACTCAATAGATATACTCTTTCAGCCTTCCACATTCCTACCTGATGTACACAACGATCCACACGAAATCTGTCAATAAAAAAGAGCAAGGGATTCGAGACTATTTCGGTTAGGTTGGATTAGGTCACATCTGAGTGGAGAGTGAATCTGGACTCAAGATTGGCTTCTTTGGAAGATGTTTGGGTAGAGGTTTATTCGGCTATTTTCATGAGAAGGAATTTTCAGAGGGATGGGAAATAAGAATATGAGTATATGACATTATTGACATTGAACTACAAAAGAGGGGATTGTATTTCAAAAGAATAGGAATTCTCGAATGAAGATTTTAGCTGCAAAGTTAATTTTGCAAGGAAGAGAATTTTCCGCTTTGCTAATGTTTTGCCATTATATGTTTTGAACGTTTCGAAAATTTTAACGTTCTTTACTTTTGATTTGCATTTTTCAACAATACTATCGTAAAGTTATACTCCTTTAAATGTAGCGATTTCTTTCCACACGGTTTTTTTTCCACCGAACAAACATTGGTGTTAAGGAATATTGAGGATGCTGGAGATTATGTGCGATCTTCACATTGGTTTTTTTTTTAAACGAAGGGAAGGATTCCTTCATGAAAATGGATGATTATGAACAATTTTGTAGATAGAGAAAGGAACATGGTGAATCGACAACAGTTAGAGGGACAACTGACCGAAAACAATCTCGTGAAAACGGTAATTTAATGTTTTATTAGAGTATTGATAATGGTTACGAGAAGGATTTCATGTTGCTATTTGTTTTATATTAGAAAGAAAATATGAAGCATTTTAAACTTTTTCATAATTTGATTACGAAAAGTAACGGGAGGGAATAGGTAGAATTTCCTATAAAGGTGTGAGTTTGCAATTGCAGAGGTGTCAATAATGCGTCTTTCTAGAGGCTATCGAAGGCATCCGATATTTGTTTTTTTTTTTTTTGCTCTTTCAATAAATTTACTCATGAGGGTAACGTAAGCGCTGAAAAGGTACGAAATTTTTGCCAATATTTTGGAGGCTGGAGAGGGGGGGGGGGGGGGTTGGCCAAAACGTTGTGGATGTTATGGTAGCGTCATGCATTTCAGTTTCATTGATTTGAATGAGAAGTTGGATTCGCAGTGGAGTAGCACAAATTTATCGAAATCCAAATAAAAGTTTCGACTACATAAATGCATCTTGAAACGTTTCTTTTACCTTGGGTATGAATGGAAGGAGGGGAAGTGAAGAGGAGACGAAAAAGTGAATAAGTAGCTTAACTTTATTGGCTAAAATTCTTGCTTGGGAAGGTGATTTTTCGAAGAAAAGTCTTTGATTTCTCGTTATTAAACTTTAGGGACCATATTATGTATGGACTTTTTGAAGGAGCTAGACTTGCTGGACGATGATGCTACCGTTTACAAACTTATTGGGCCGGTGCTTGTGAAGCAGGATCTTACTGAGGCTCGACAAAATGTGGACAAACGTATTGACTACATCAACACCGAGATGTTCGTTTCTTTTTGTGGGATTCGAATTTTTTTTTTTAAAATTCCCATGTTTTCCTTGATAAGTTTCCAAATATTCAGCATTTTGAACGTTCACAAAATTTTTTGAGAGTGGGGTTGAGGTGAAGGAAGAGATGAAGTGAGAGGGAATTTGAACACCTTTGTGCTCGTTTTTTATATGAAAGACGTGATTTTTCTGTAAAAAGTTAGGTGGAATTAGATGACAATTTTGTTGTTAAGGATTCGCATCAGAATCTTTATTTTTTTTAAAGCGATATGGAGTCGATCGGAGAATAAATATGAAGTATTTGCATTGTTATTAGACGTTCTGATTTTTGTGGAAATTTTGCTTCTAATTTTTTGCTTTTCTTTTAAACTTTTATTCCGTACAGGGACTCGTTTTATGGGAATTAGATTCTCAAAGAGTTGCTACTCCAACGTAATTTATTCTATTTCATTTTTTCATTAATAAGACATTTCAGAAAGCGCTTAGAGGAGACAATGGCGGACGCAGTGAAGAAACAAGAGGAACAAAAGGAATTACTTATTAAAATGCAGAACAGTATGAAAGAAATGATGTCTTCCACTCACAAGTGATTGTTATTTCATTTATATTTTGTTGATCGTGTTGATATGACGAAAGGAGGATGTATTCCCCATAAATGCGAAGAAATGATCACCCTGAAAGGAGTCAGTTTGAGTATGTGCTATCTTCCAAAGCAATTATCTGTGCTTATCCTGTGTACGGTGTGACTAGGTGCTATAGTCTGCTCTGCCGGTTGTTTACTTAGGTCATGGCGTTATACCGTCGAAATGCTTTTGGGCGATTTCTGACAAGGGGGGATCGGCATGGAATTTCTACTCATTCTTTTTGAAGGATCGGAGTGTTCAACAGTTCTGGGCTTATTTTCTTTTGATTTGCATAATTGTTGCTTGATTTTTGATGTAATTGTAATGTGGAGTATAGCAACCTAAGAAGGCGACAAGATATGCAACTTCTTTTTTTTTGGAAAACACCGTCGATATTGAAGATTGAATATGAATCTCCTTATGCAGCAAAATTTTATGCAAATTTGTTTGAAGATAATTTTATTTTACGCTTTAAATCTCTATTCGCTGAGACAGGCCAGCCTATCGCATATTGTTTGCGAGAAGGTCTCTTATAAATTTGGATGAACATTGACACATTCACTGCGTTGTTGTACTCGTTTTTTAGAGGGCGATTTTTTTTACAATTTCAGTCGCCGATCTCTCCATTAAAATGTTCGGCTCATTCCGGCTGATTCTGTAAAGTTGAAGATTTGCTGAAGTTGTATAAAGTTGATATTTTTTTATTAAGGGACAAGTACTCCTTAAATCTGACACAGTGTGTTGCAGCGATTGATGCAAATATATAGTACTTTGATTTTATCCTTCATAGAAACACGCAAGAGATATAAACTATGCTTCTTTATGACGCAACCATTAAGACAAGTATCCGATCAACGTGAACGAGACGTTATTTCTCGGTGATGATCGAGAAGATTGAACCGGCTGGCAGTAGAATAAGGAAACGGCTACACAATGGTCTTTCCACTTTTTTTCCGCTATACCGGTGACAATTAAATAAATCGATATATTGGCGTCATGAATACAGCGATCATCATATTCTTGCCTATTGCTCAGAATACTGTAAGGAAGCCATCATCCATAGTTTTCAGGCTATATTCTTAAACATTTCAATGCATCATCACCTTGGATGTAATTCATAGCCCAGTTCTTGCAAGCCCAATAAATGTGCATCATAGAAGATTTCGTTGTACGATCAGAACAGAGATACTTGGATTTCTCACTTCATTCTATTGCATTCTTAACGTTATATTTAGATGTGAATTTAGATACCACAAAAAATATAATTGTAGAATCATCTCTGTCTTATAAAACAGAGGTGAAATTTACTACGAAATCGATTTGATTTCGAAAAAGGCAGCAGCATTCTTTGTACATAAAATTATGATTAGTTATGTTCGTCATCAGTTATCGGTACACCTCATGAAGAGGAAGCAAGCATTTCCGTAAAACTTTCCTGAAATCAATCGAAATGGATCAACTGATGAGACATTTGCAATCTGTTGGTTATTAGTTTGTATTATTAGGTTCGAATATGCCACCTATCTCCGAGAGCTCTCGTTTTAAACCCTCGTCGTCTATAAACCGAGGATTTGGCTGTCGTCTTCTTACGCATTGAGGAAGTAAAGTTGATCATTTCTTTCCGACCGGAAACCGGGGACTTCTTCACTTAGAAAACATTGCCAGGTTTTTCAAAAGTACTTTTGCTATTTCACTTCATTTTCCCTCCCGATAACGAATTCATCCTTCCCATTCCACAAGGCGCAAAAATTGCACGGATACTACCAGAGCTTACTAATGCTATGATAGTTACGACAGTTGAACGGCGCATGTTGGCGACAAGCTACGCCTTTTGTGTCCTGTCGAAATGTGGTGGTAGATCAAACTTTCAAACGCAAAAAATACCCTAATCGGAAATCAGCCTTCATGTATACCAGACGTACACCTGCAATATCGCCACTTTCCCCGACATCATCTGTTCAACAACGTGACGATGGAACAAATTTTGAACTGCCAGGAAAGAATAAGTTCTAGGTGGAAGCAGCTTTTCCCGCACAGCACCAAAGCAGCCGCCATTTTCCCGCGCCATCAGCACGTTCCACCTCCCTTCCCCACATGGGAACTTAATGGCAGGTCAAACTTCGAGAAATTAGTACCTTTTCACTCACCCTTTTGTACAACACTAGACATATAGATAACCCTCCGGCGCCTTGGCCTCACTATGCTGTAGGCTCCGGCCGACGAATCCGATTCCCGGTCTCAATTGTGAACAGCTGAGAACTCCCTCTAACTCACTGCCCTTCTTACCACTATCAAACCCGCAACCTCACCGGTCAAACCGCTGTAGCAGCAGTCCGTTCCCCACCCAGGCCATAAATTATAAGGCATTAAGGTCCACAGCTCAGGGTTGGCGAAAAGGCGGAAATATCATGCCTAATCTAAACTGAAACTCGACCATCCTACGACGAGATTGGCGCCACTACAGCACAATGAAAGAACGGCGTGTCACGCTGTCGACATTGCACGGCATGTATGCTCATCATCTCATCGTCGAACTCTACAGCTGTCCATGCTCACCTTCACGACGCAGCGGCCGCCAAACAGTCGGAGCTGCCGCCTTCACCCTCTCGAAACACTCAACCTAACCTAAACCCAGAAAAAAGTTCGGTCTGCAGCCTCAATAGATGGTTGGCGACCTGTGAGCTCATTACCTGTGGCTCCCAACACAAGATCGAAATCCTTTTAACCAGCGCGGATACCGGCTCAGAATATTCTCCATATTCCTCACCCAGCCAACCTTCCATCACCCATCAAAGAATCCCACGGTCGGTATCCGCATGTCATTAAAACAACATCAACGCAGTCGAACGAAATAAGTCAAATAATCAATCCATCGTCTCTATCACAGCCATCCTCACATTACGTTGGTCTCATTAATATTCTTATGGAGGCAATCCTTCGACATGTAACAACGTCGTTCTCGACACACTGCATCCAGAAATGGTCCGGGAATCAACATTTGCATCACTGAAAATCGTTGTTGTTTACTCAAGAACACCTTCAATACCCTTATTGCCAACCACAAATTTGACGCATCG
This sequence comes from Ascaris suum, assembly GCA_013433145.1. Classification (NCBI taxonomy): domain Eukaryota; kingdom Metazoa; phylum Nematoda; class Chromadorea; order Rhabditida; family Ascarididae; genus Ascaris; species Ascaris suum. Next base: position 12,244,643 of record CM024169.1, on the reverse strand, counting down.
CATTGATAGGTGGTTTAGTGGAATGCAATTCCGCATTCATTACATTTCTTGCACTTAAATATTTTGTTGAAAATTTCGATGAAATATTAGGCATGAGCATATTGAGCAATTTCACATCACAAAAGCTTTTTGTCGACTTCAAATTTCGCCATTTAATAAAATCATTTCACCACCTTTGATGTTCCGTATCCTTACATCAACGTCAAATTTCAAAAATTTCTTTTCCATTCCCTCCAAGATTCCTACTTCAACTTTTATACTCTCGTAGTTAAAAACGAAAAGCTAAATGTTCTGTAAGATAAAAATGACTGCTATTAAACAGAACGACCAGTCGCAGTGGTCACAATGCATTTCACGTCACGCTAGCCTCCAATGTTTCCAACCTTTCAGAATCAGAGTCGCTAAACGTCTTCAACCTTTCAACAGTAGCTTCTCTCCATCACTTGATGTCGCATCTCAAAAATGTCTCCATAAGTTTTCCGTTGTTGCTGGTCTACCGCAAGCAACTAGACACACCGCATGTTTAAAAAATTTACAAATAATCTGAATTCTTCACCAATTACAACGATGATGCGCCATGATTAGCCCGCAAACCATCATCTGGTCACTGACAGCCACTGGTCGTGAACGATGATTTATAAATCGAAGCTAGCGACTTCCTTCCGCACATTACACTTTTCTTTTACTTCCTTATCTCGATTCACAACTCTAAAATATGCAAAAATGACGATAGAACGTTTAATTAGGTACATATGAATATGGATATTGAACCAATTGATGTCAACTCGGAAAGTGACAAAGTGAAGTCTCAAGCCTTGGGTGTCTTGGCTAGTTGCAAATTTCAACAACCGAATTTCACTACTTCTAAGCATTTAGCACTGATTCATCAAGCTAACAAACGATCATATTAATGGTTATCTAATGGAAAAAAAAACACTGAACCTTAACTAATGCGAAATCTGTCCTTACACATGCTCTTAACATCATCCATCACCGCTTTGGAAGTTCTCCGCTATTCCTTACGTCCCTAAACATCCTTGCATATCCTTAAAACATCCAAAATCATTTCTTTGGCAAAACATTTGAAGAGCGATTATTTCAACCAAAATAGGTCAATCCCATTTCTATTATTATGGAAACACTAACTTTCAAAAAATGTAACATTCGCTTCGTTCGCTTTTCATGAGCATGAATAATCCGTGCTTAGTGAATATTATTGGATTCCATGCTTTTCGAAATTTTCAAAAGTATGGGAAATTATATGTAAACAACGGTTGGAACATGCACAACAGAGGAAAATTTCTACGTTAATATATGCTTGGACTTATTGATATTCATACGAATGGAATAAAGACTTGCCTTCTCTTACTTCAAGTACTTGGTAGCAGAAGAGTCCTATAAAGGGTCATTCGAGCCGGAACATGTGTACGAGGTGATGAAACGAGCGCCACTGCACGTCACCCATTGCGCGGATGGTCGGATATGAAAACGTTGAGACTGATCCGGACCTAGAATTCAGGATGTGAAACGTGGACCATACACCGGTAATAAGGGAAAAGATGAAGAAATATGATAATGTTAGCAATGGAATAAGGTAGTTCACAAAAATAGCTTTTAATTATCTCCGAGCTCGGAAACCATCGACAATGAAAATTCCTCGAAAACAGGTGGGGTGGGGGGTGGAGGGGGGAGGCAACAGGAAGCATGACCCAAGCAATTCAAAAGATGATAAAGAAATGCATTTTAAGTGAAAAATGCACCCCATAAACATAAAGTGAACGTGCTCATTTTTCTCGATTTCGACACAGATATGACCAGTCAATGAGAAGATCGTCAAGCGGAAGTAGAGCTGCTTGCTCGTTTACACCTAAGATATACGGGCATCACCTTGATATATTCAATCTATGCGTCACCGTTTGTAAACATCAACTTAATATCTACGAAGATAAATAAAGAATAAAATGTGTCATTCTCGGGTTTGTATAGCATCAGATATAATTACATGCTGCACATTATTTGCATATTTTCAATGCTATGGTCGCTTTCATTCTTTCTTTGCAGCATATGCACAATTCTTCTTAGATGAATATATACCGAACTTCCTTACTTGATAAAAGAAAACCCAAGTGAAGCTCAAAGAGGCTGAAATTACTCACCTCTCACATCAGCACAACATTTTCCTTTAATGAAATGCAAACACATTAAAAACATAAGAAAATAATTACCAATATGTCGAAGTTGTTGAGCGGCGTTCGTTTTCGATTGTACATCTTTAGTAGCCTTCTTTTTGATATGTTGGAAATACAGCTGCAGCCATCTGATATATCCTTTTAAAGATTTTAATTTATGTTAATTTCCAACTATCGCATATCATATTAAGTATTCACTAGTCAGTGTATATCTTCCAGTTAAAAATTATGATCCGTTTTGGAATACTCCGAACTGAGCAGCTGAAAACTGCTTTAAAGTCAGCAGAATGATAACCGAATCAAAGAACTTTCTGTTTTTTTAAAAGTTTTTCTATATGATTCTAACTTACACGCAGGCCAAAACGAAGAACGATAATCGCCGCTGATAAAAGAAAAAAAACGTCAAGCTGGCCCAATGCAAGTCGAAATTAAGTGAAAAAGTCATTGGGTTACTTACTATTTACGATTCTTGAACAAAGGGACCACCCTATGCGAAGAGAAGTGAGAGTCTTCGAACGCGCTTCACGTCCTCATAGGTATACAGAAGAGCCTACAAGAGTGTTCGCCTAGCAGACATACAAGTCCCATCAAAGCACGGCATTCACCACTGAAGCTTTTCACCTGCATACACGTTAAGGTATTGTTCTGGCAGTCGGAAGTTACGTTGACGTAGTGCAACCTACTGAAAAAAAGGAATCAAAGTTTGGACAACACTAACGCAGATGCTCAGCGGTTTCCGAAGAGTTTTGCAAAATTTAAGCAAGCACACTCTCATTCTTTTAAGCTTCGAAATTTATATGCACTATAAGCATAGCTGCGGGAAGGAGATGGTATAGAGCGATGTTGGAACGAATACCCTTGAACATCCCACAGTAAAAATTCAATAAATCCCGCTGCATATTAACTAGGAGAAGAAAACTTAATTCACCACAATGGAACTCGCACTTATAGTGCGCGGAAATTCAAGGAAATCGCTATCTCGGTTCAAACCTCATAGACAGCAATGTAAGCCATGAACTTCCTGATATACCTCCAACTCAGATCACTCAGACTGAAGTAGAGAGGTATATTTGTCGGAGAATACAGCAAGGCGACTCGCGCATATAGCGCAGTGGAACACGAGGTGACGGCAGTTTCGGAGCCGACCTCATTAACTGCACCGTCAAGCTCATCAGTTCCGATTGTCGCATCAAAGCACTCACGTGCTGAGCGACGAGACGGGAAATTTCATACCTCGTTATATAAAAAATTGCAGACAGGAAGCTCATACTTTGTATGCCAGCTCAATCCCAATATAATTGGAGCAGCTTTTGAACAAAAAAAAAGCACATCGCCCACGAAACAAACCGCTTATTTTCGAATTACAGAAGTACTATGTGGTTGCCACCTTGGTGAACAATAGAAGAAAATTGAAGCTGCGCATATAAATCTCGAAGCTTTAAGCGATAAGAACATGATCTCCCAAAAACAAAAGCTCTTCAAATCCACTAGCCATCTACGTTACTATCGCTCAAACGCTAATTCCCTTCATTTTGGGGACCGTATTACGTCAACATAACCCACGCTTGCTGTAACAATCTCTTGACATGCATACCTGTGATCAGCTTCAGTAACGAATACATCGTGCTTAAAAGGGCATTTGTATGGCCGGAAACACCCACTTGCAAACTTATCTGAATCTCTATGCAGAAATGAAACGAATTCACTGAATCTGCGCTCTCTTCGCATAGGAATGATCTCGTTTGTTAGAGAACGTAAGAAGCATCTCAATAACCTCTTCACTTAACTAGCCCTGCAATGCGTCAGCTCCTTCCCATTCCCCTTCCTCCATTTTTCTAGAACTTTTCTCCAGCAAAAAACTTCAGCCACTTCGTGTTCCGGTTTACGGCGATCATCATTTTTCGCATTGGCTTGTGATGAAAAAAAAGATTAAAGTAACTTAACCTTTGGAAGCCGCGTACGGTGAACCATTTCTAACCTTGTTTCCTCACCGGTTGCTTTACCTGTAATTATTCATGTATTTCCGAAGTTCTGAGGAATTTTTGATATCGCAGCCAACCTCAGGTGCAAAACCAGGGATTTTTGACCGGTAAAAAACGAAAATTTGCATAACGAAGAGCGTTTGAGATCCCCTTAACCGAGTGTTCTCAAATATTTTGCTGCTATTAGGTGTCCGAAATTACAAGCAAAAAAAAAATGCAGTTTAAGTGACGGTCAAAAAATACCCAATAGAAACACCAGACATAAAGCAAGCAAATTTATAATAAAATAAAAAAAAGGTGCAAAAGTCCCGACGCAGTAAGCTTCTGCAAAGACTCACTTTACTTGCTTGTTGTTGTTGCAACAATTTTCCAGAAAATTACTTTTAATTTTTTTCAGAATTGATTTTCAAATTCTTTCGAGTTCCTTCAGGGGACCAATTTCTTTCAAGTTCAAGTCCACTTAATTTCTTTCAGGCTTATTTTAATTTCAAATCTAATATCAAAATTTTGATTTACTATTAAGATTGAATGTAACTCCAGAAAATTTATAATAATTTTATTTGAATGAGTGAAATACCCATAAATAATCAATTCGAACTCATTTTGAAATTATAATTTCTATTACTAAGTATCGTTTCGAAATCATCACATATAACACATATTATTAAGCACTTATCATATGTTTTTCATTTCCCTTCACCAATGTTTTGCTTCATTTGCCGTTTACAAGCTTCTATATATTATCGCTATTTCGAATTTCATTCATTTTATCCTATCTTAGACATAAAGATATTTATGAACGAGTAGGAAATAGTAATTGTAATTTTCTCACCATCCACACAATATAGATAACATTAAACGACCACAAGAAACCTCATCCTCTATCTTTTTTGGTTGCACTGCAAAACGGCTGCCACTATCCGGTATTGTTAAAGAAGTGTCGCCGTATATCTGATCGAATAGTTGCGTGAATTTCATGGACGGCCGCTCTGAAAATAGTATCCGTTGACAATTTGCAAAAACAACAAATTCAGAGGAAACATTTGATCCCACAGGAATAGTGACATTATTTCTCTCGCAATTGAGGTGATACCTCTTTCTCTCTCTAGCTCTCTCTCTCTCTGATATCACTAAAGAAGTGATAGGCACTATCAATGATAAAAGCACAAAAACGCCTTAATGTAATCTCAAACGCATATTGAAATACATCGGCAATCATATTTCTTCATGTCACTACCTTAAAAACCGAATGCTGTAATACGCGAATCATAAGTAAGAATCATCAGAATAAAACTAATTTGAATATTATCCGATTTCAGAAACACTCATATTATCGAATGAAAACAGCATAGCCGACTAGGCGCATTTTACTACAGCTTATAAATTATTCTTCAGGAAAGTCGACTCCGGAGTCGGATATCGACGTGTTGGAATCAACTTCTATCAGGGGCAATGACATGCAAAAAAGCGACATAGGAAAGATGTGGAACCAAGACCACGCCCAATCCACATATGACAAACTCATTTCATTGATAAAATAATTTCACCAATAATCTAAAACTTCATCCTTGAAGATGCGAGCAATAGAAATGAAAAAAAGAATCCTAAATTTATGATGATCATTACCATTATTTAATTCAATTATTTAATTTAATTTAATTCAATAAAATTTGCATCACACTGATTACAATTTACTATCATAAAAAACTTAATGCAGCAATAGGCGAATCTTACGCAAGAAGATCTATTTGATTACTTAAAGTCAATACTATCGGTGATAGCAAATAATCGACAAAGATGTACAACGACGATTCGATAAGAGTCAATAGCCGATACGATGGACCTTACCACTCATCATACTACTGTACACATTGAATGATCGCTGAAGAATTGATTGGAGATCACGCACACTAGAAAATTAGACGCGAGAGATCTACGTCAGCATTAGTAGCACTCACACTATATGTTGATGGTAAAAGTGAACAATGATCTCAGTAGTGATCAATGTATAAAAGAGTAAACTAATACGCAGTCTGCAAGGTTTGATAATACCTGCTTGTCAAAAGTCATGTGTAGAACAATTAAGCGGTTGTATATCGATGAAAACTAGACGGAGAGAATGAAGGCAATAGGAATGAAAAGTATTAGAAGAAGAGGAACATAATAGAAGGACAAAGACGCGAAAGCGAACAACTTGCTAAATAAGCTGGATATGACTAACGGTTTTCTTTTAGAGGCTGACCATTAGGTTATAAATTCTAGAGCTAAGGGAGATGTTCATAAAGAGAGAAGAAAGCTGACTGCGATAGAAAAAGAACTGCTGATAATATTTACAAGTACTCAAAGAAGAGTTTCCTCCGAAAATATATCTACAGTATTTCTGAAATTGTTTTGTTGTGTTTTATATAAAATTGACGAGTACTTTAAACTTATGCGGATATTGTATTCCGTGTAAACAACTGACAGCTCAACGTCGCTTATTGAAATCATGTTCAGGATGGACAACTTCGATTGGGTAAATATGAAAGGTCATTTGTAGCTGCGCGGACGTTTATGAATCTTAGATTATGGGCTTCGTATATACACTTATTGTGGCTTATACATATACACGTATATACACGCTCTCAATGCACTTATTATGTGGCTTCGTATATATAATGTCTATAGTTGATTGTTTCCTCGAGGGCAATGCAGCCTAATATTTGTTGCATTTCGCAATGAAAATTTATATATTCTAGACTATTTTATGAGGAGTGACTTTTAAGGGATTGCCGACGATTTTGAATAGCTGTAACGCTAAATTTATTCGCCGAATGGGAATCCTTAGAATTCAACAATACTAAATCATTTTTGTGAGGCATTCGCCATTACTATAGCTGCCATTGTTGAAGAGCTACGTTGCAAGATGGAGTTTCTAATCGCCAGCTACTGCAAAACAAAGAGAAACGCATGCGTCTATGAGCTCGATTTCTTACACTTAACTTTATTGTTTTCCTTGAAGACGCCATCATTTCAAAATTTTGGCTGCAGTTGTTTGTTTTTCTCAGCTATTTACTCTACTCCATAATTCAAATTCAAATCTCAGCTATTTACTCAAATAATAAGTTCGAAGTAAAAATATTCCATGCAATTTGTTGATGATATTTTCGACTCTTCTGTGTTGTTTTTCATTCTAGCAGTTAAACTCATAACTGTCATCCTATTAGCTAATAAGGTGTCAGTTAGTTGAATTCAAAAATATTACAATAAAAGCAAAATGCTTTATGGCTGCTTCGATAATCAAAAAATAAGGAAAATTGCGGAAGAAGGATAGAAAAATTGATTGATATAATCTGTAAGAGCGGTTTACTTGTTTATAGGGCAAAACATTTGAAAATGTTCAAAAAAAAAACGCACGGAAGAAAGAAAAAGTTTTGGGAAGCCAACACTAAAATTTTCCACAGAAGCCGAGGTTTTGCCTATATGATTGCAACTATTAATACCACCAATAAAATAAAAATATTTACATGTTGTTGAATTTAGCGCAATGATGAAAGAAGATATTTCGGCTGCGCGAAAAAATAGCATCGAAAGTGTCCGTTCATCAATCGATCATCTCATATTTGAATGAAACACGAGTATTAAGATATATTCGAATGAAATAAATAAACGATATGTAGAAAAATTCGACTTTCGAATTTTTTAAAATTAAAAATCTTTCATATTTGTTTACTTATCTGTTCACATAATTCTAACATGATGATAGTCGAATAGAATGGTACCCTAATCAAGAGATTTTAGGTGATTAAATTGCCACATAGTGCCAGAAAAATCCTAGAAGAGTCAGGAACATCGCTATCTTGGTAGTCGAATTGTACAGCACGACGTCAGCTCTTTCGGATGATTAGCGGCATCGCTGCGAATATGTTTAGGAATTATGATCGGGAAATCATAAGGCAACGATCAAGGTCGATCATTTTCTTGCATTTATTGGCGTTTCTCTTCTATCACTATGCACTTTTCTCGTAGATTTTTCTATAGTGTCCCAGTAGTATTAGCTGTATACAACAAGAAAAGTTCGATCAAAATGTCGAAATAATGCGATTGGGATTTGATGATGTATGTAAGAGAACAGCCATTGTCACTGATTAGATGGCCATCGGTGCTATCTATCGAAAGACTCAAATATATCTATAAGGTTGCTAAATGATGTTTATCTGAAGGCATAGCCACTAAAAATATTCAAAAATTAGATGTCTACGAATATTTTGCTACCAATTTAGGTGGCCAAATTAGGTGACCATCTAATTTATCCAGCAAAAATTCGATAGCTAAATGATATTTGATGAATATTTACCTATTCCTTGCTATCTCAAAAATGTATGTATTTTAGTGACGAGATTCCTATGTAACTAAATCTCATAATCGATGTCCATTATATCGTTAGCGTCTTTATTATTTCGGTTGTTGTGACCCATTATGAAATTATGCATTTTCTTCAAATAGACTACTTTGTCTGTAAATGAAACCCATTTTTTTTTGCATAAACTGATCCATTGCATATTCACATTTGCTCTATTGTTTAGTTAGATGTTACGAAACGTTATTTCAACATAGTCGGTGGGCTTCACGAATCGACGACGTCAATGAGCGCTTTTTCATTAGAGAAAGGCGACCGCATCATTACTTATCGGTTTGCGACGATACTAGCATTATTCTGTAACCAATTCTCCGCTATAGAGATTCATTTAGCATCTTGCGTCACTTGTTTTGAATTTGATATAAGTTGGATATAAATATTATGTATTCCATAGAGCTTTGTCTATTTTAAATAGTATTTTTTTTCCGCTTAATCAATGCTTTATCAATGGGGTGTATTGGATTGTTTTCCAAAATATTATAGGAGATGAGTGTTTTATTTACCAACAATTATTTTTTGAATTGCGTATACGCTTTGAGTGGCAAAAAGAAAAAATTTATGTTGTCTTATTAAGCGCAATGGTCGAGATTTTCGTCAAAACTGAATTGTAAAAATGCAAACGCTTTTATCTGAGACGTGTGAATGCTAGCAGAGTCCTGTGAGAAAAAATTTGCATGTTGTTGCACGGACGAACGATCTAAGAAGTACGTTGATGAGGGTTCATTCACTCTCGAACGCTTTGTTGTTTTCTGCAAGAACGTTTCCTCATCCCTATCCCTTTGCTCTCCCCACCCCCCCCCCCCCACCTATTTTTTTTTTGCGTAACGAGCACTTTTCAGGCAGCCATATTTGGGTATTTCACTTACATATTTTCAACTACAATTACACCTGTGGTAAACCAATTTCGTTAATCGTCATTTGTATGCATCAAGTCTGCTTGTTGCTTAGATGCCATTTCCGCCACACCGTGAATAAATTTATACTGGCTAATGGCAGCAAGTTACTGTAGCTCACTTCAAAACATGTCCATCTATATTTTCACCTTCGGTCAACTAGTTTTAGTCGGAACTTTTCTTCAAAATCGTAGTTCGTTGAACGAAAGACCAGGCTTTTTGTCGTTTGCGGGGATTTTTAAGAGAAGATCCTATCCAAGAAAAGTGTTTTTTTTTCAGCTTTTTGCAAATCCCGTGAGGATCCATCTCTTCAAAGAAAGATTTCTTCTTTGAAACAAACCACCACCTAAAGCCTATGAGCCCAAACAATGAATGTTACGAGTGGCCGACTAGACTGCGTCTTTTGGCAAGCGATTTTATTCGTGAAGTCGTTATTTAAACTTCACGTTAGCTTGGACGATTATTTCTGTCTTCTTGAAAATTTTGTTCAGCATTCAACGCAGTGATATATATATATATATATATATATATATATATATATATATATATATATATATATATATATATATATATATATATATATATATATATATATATAAAATCAACATATTATTAATGAATATTCTTCAATAGTCTCGAACTTATAATGCGATAAGGACAGTGAGAATCGAATAGGATGAAATTTTGCATTTAATGCAGTTTGCTATTTTCTTCATAGATATTAGATCACAACTTGGACTAACTGATCGATTAGAGTGATGCTGACGTTGTTTACTATGACTTATTATATTCAAAATTTCCAATAAACGCATAAGGAATCTTTATTAATTAGTAATGAATCAACGTATGAATTGAGAATTAGTGGAAAAAACCTCACCTGTTCACCACATGTTAGTGCTGCATTGCTTCGTTGTTTTTTCTTTTCTTTTTTTGCAATATAAATATTGTTTTTCGGCATTATAAATGAAAATCAACAAAATATCATGCTGCGTTGATTTTTCTTCGTTATTTTCATACTTTTATTTCCTCATACGCTTCAATAAAAATGCCTTCTCTAAGTTATCGATTACAATAGAAGAACGCCAAAGAAAATCTTTATTCTTCACTTTTGTTTATTGATTTATTTGCATTACTTTTTTTCTTTGAAAATTTCTATGCCATTATTGTAATTATATTTGAGATATTTCGAAGAAATTTTTTCGTTGAATTTCTGCCAAGTCTTTTTCAATTCTTTCCCGTTTATTTTATTCATTGTTAATTAAATGTTGGGCGAAATGCAAAAAAAAGAGGATGATATGTGATCCTTTTCTTATCCTTTAATTAGCCTAAAAAATGTTTTTTTTCCTATGTGGTCGATGATTCGAGAAAAAAAAAACCTTTCACTATTCGTAATTTAACATAGCAGCTATGCGTTTCATTGCTTTCAATCTGACATTGCAAAGGTGATAGAGTCATCAAAAACGACGATATAATTTTGCTCTCTCAATAACGCCTACGTGGGATTTTTCCAATCCGATTTTTCATCTCTCAAGGGAGAACACACTATCGGAAATATATATGCAACACAAATATTAAGTTTTTTTTTTTTCTGTGTAATCGTCGAGATGCGAGGCTAAAATAAGATTTTCTCGCTAGAGATTTGTATATAGCATCAATTAAAAAATAACGAATATTGCATCCGATAGTGAGGAGGGATTGCATATATTCAACAGAAGCGTTTATCTTATAATAGTAGAGATTTTATAGGCATGATTTTATATAGCGATTAGGTTTTTATGGTTAGCAATTAATGAAAAATTTCAACGATAGCCCATTGAATTGCAGCACGTTAAATCCACTTCTTACTATGACCGCAACCGATTGGAACCGGATTTAACTCAGGATAAGTTGAGCTTGACCTAATGTAAGTGGGTAAAAGGCACAAGCGGTGTCGGTTTCAGCCCATCCGTATGTGGCTATAGGCCAAATCCGGTTCCGGATTAGGACAAGATGGAGACCGCAAAAGCTTTACTTTGACCATATAGAAATCCACATATGACAATTTGTGAGAATTGTCCAATGAAGCTGTCGATTGTTTCCAATTTTGCGTTCAATTTTTACAGAAATCTAATGGAGAATAATAATTTTCATGGATCGCACTATATAGAAGGCTCAAGTAGTAGGCGTTAAAAGCAATAATAATATATGTTGATAATAATGACTTGTAGAGGGATTTTTTTATTTACGTAAGGATGAGGGGCAAGGTGAGAAGAAAGTAATGCACCGATTGTCTAACAAGTCGGCACTTCATCATTCAGCGATCACTTGGGAATTTTCAATGCTAAACAAGTCTATAAGTACAAATATTAAGCCGATATGAATGCTTCTCCATTGTTTAATTCTACACTTCAATGTTTCGTAAACAGAAGTACCGATATTTTTTTGATATCCTTTTTCTATACTTAAATATTCTTTAACGCTATTTAATATTCTCCATTTTGCTCATCATTCTTTTTTTGCCTTTATTTCATTGTAATTCTTCCAAATAAAATAATTTCATAAAATGTCAACTTTATAGTCTACGAATTGGGCATTCATTCCTTTATATATATATATATATATATATATATATATATATATATATATATATATATATATATATATATATATATATATATATATATATATATATATATATATATATATATATATATATATATATATATATATATATATATATATATACGAGAATGAATGGATTTACAAATGTTACTTGACATACGCAGATGTTTATTATGGAAAGAGGTATAAGATGTTTTGATGGAAAACAATCTGCGCTGAAATGCGACTCGCTTTTATGATCAGATCGCATAGAAGAAATGGAAGCCTATGCAGACAGCTGTCTGTCGACCGGGAAGGAATAATGAGGAAAATAAATGAATACACTCACTATGCGAATATTGGATGAAATTCATTTCAAATGCGAAACAATGAAGTATCGGCTGGTGGTTCGAGGATTCTTCTTACAACGTTCCGAGAGGATTGAGTAGTTGTTTTCCGGCAGAGAATATAAGCTATTGTGTTCAAACTGGAGGTGTGAATGGCGCGGGTTAACAGTCAATGAAGTTACCGAACAGAAATTTCTATATTCCAATGAGATTAGCTCGAGATTAATGAAATCTTAGCGCATAGATTCCATCCTCAGATATTACTTACTCATTCATCTCATCAATCATTCACCGTTCACTCATCATTCAACTCACGAATCAATTTATGATGACAGTTCGATAGGCAAGTCCAGGATTCGTCTCAAATCGATTCGACTTTCATCATCTGAAATGTTATTTGCCCAGCTCTGTCAAATATGTAATAATCAGTCGGTTGCATCGATGTGAAGCTTCTTAAAATATAATCTAATCGATTTAGTTTAAAATTATAAAATATAAGCGACCGTTCACTTCATTCGTCTATGATAGCTGCAATTTTAAAAAAAGACTAATTGTCCATGTTGTATTATTTAACAATCTGAAGTTCGTGTATAGATATTACAACCTAATGTAATTTACTAGACCTGAAATTATCTCACCTTTTCTCATACCTGTACGACTAAACTTCCTTCACTATTATGAATCTCATTACGATTGCAATATCATATCATAAGTTGAAATTTGTTTGAACTGCCTAACATAAATGTTTCTATTTATATGGTGGTCACCTGTGTGCATGGATATGAATTTCACACATTTATGACTGTTCAGTCTCTCTTATTCAAACACTGTCGACCATATCTCTTATTCCTAAATGAGTACATAAAAGACATTTGCATATACAAATGATTTTTTTTTTTTGCAAATTACTATTATACTTTTCATGTTCACCATTCTTCGAAATGTTTCACTCTATGTGAAATAATTTCGAATAGAAATGTACTGTTATATTTTATATGCTAAAATAAAAGATTCTCAATCACCTATATATTTTGTATAGAAAAAAATTTTTGAGAAGATTTTCATCCCATCTCACAATTTTGCATTTTTTTTTTCTTCATTCGTATTGTATGTTTTTTTTTTCAGCTTCTTTGACTCACCATATATTTTGTTCATTAATAGCTTTTCTTTTTTCATAAAATGACTCATTTAATGCTTTATTTTAACACATGGGAGTCGGGGTTTATGTTGTACTCTTCTCTCGTAGAGGTAATTATCAATGCATCACAACAAAACGTAATCGAACTTTTCATCGAAATTTCTTTCTCGTGGAGATATTCGAAAATTGATTGCATTACATCCTTTTTTCTGACTAACAAATTATTTCCGCTCATATAATTGAAATTTTTCAACAAACTGTCTATGCATCTTTAGATTATATCGTGAAATTTCTACGGCTCAAATAAAAATATTATATATATTTTCAATTAAGTTTCATTTATTTCGTTAATTTAATTTCTATTTCAATCACTTCGAATTTGTGAGAATTAGTTACGCACACAATTTGCAATCGTATGGATAAGTGTATTTTATAGCTCTAAAGTCATGACTTTATCAAATATTTTAAAGCAGTTAAGAGATTTCGGATAGATTTGTTTTCACAAGTTTTTTTTTTTTTAATCGAAGGAGTTTTTTGAATATCATCGGGGGAATTTCCCCACTAAAGCTACTCGGATTTTCAGCCGCATTTTCTATATCGTTTTCTTGTTATCATCTTATAACTTGATTTAAGCATTCTAAAATTATTTCCAAAATTTTTATTGCCGTAAAATTCTATGAAAAATGAAGAGTATTTTATCGATTCCCGAGAAAAGTGTCAAATTTCGTGGAGATGTTTGCCGATCTCTCAGTAAATATGTAAATAAACTATGAATAATAGCATAAGTGATATTTAAGATTTAATGGACGAAATTCGTTGAAAATTTCATTTTTCTTCTGCGTCCATCATTTCCGTCAAAAATCATAACGTCATTCAATTCGATTCATCTTTCAATCCTTCATACTTTTGCGTCTAGCTGAAAATTAACATTATTTTAGAATCACTCGTCGTCTTATTTGATATTGTTGAAATATTGACATTTCCGCTCTAGAATGCGAACGTTTCAACTACATCTTTTTAATGCATCTCGTCAGTTTTTTATGAGAAGATGTGATGGTGGCGTTGTTTTTATGCATTTGCATATGTGGTATGTATGTACGTCTGTGTGGTTGTGTGTGCATTTGCATATGTGGTATGTGTATCTATGCAGTAGTCTATGTATTTGCATGCGTGGGTATTTGCATCTGTGTGCCAATTCAATCAACTATTTCGATTTGCTGAAAAATAGAAGCTATAACAACAAAATTCGATAAGTGTAGTGAGCAAGTACAAAAGATTCAAAGGATTAGATCGTAAAACAATAGGTGAGAGAATTCAATCATCTAAGAGGAAAAAAAATGCGATGTAAAATGAAATAGAAAAAAAGAAGATGGTGAGAGTATGAAAAAAGAGCATGTGAAAAAAAGAAACACCTCTGAGCTGATTACTGAGTTTTTTTTTTTTAATGAAGACCATTAGAAAGATCGCAAAAGCCTCTTTTTTTCTGCAAATTAATTTTGCATTGCAAAAAGAAAGTATGAAAGTATACCATTCAGTGAGTAAAGTCCCAAATCTCTAATTGATCCGAGTAATAAATTTCAAGAAAGAAAAAAAATTAAACGGAATATGGAAGAGCAAAAATAATTTCGGTGAAAATTCGCAAAAATATGAAACGAAGAATATTTGCTGAATTTATTAAACGAAATTTTATGTGATTTATTAAGCAAACACTTATGTAATGTATGAAAATTAGACAAATATCTAGACGGATTTATTGAAGTAACAATGCATTAATAGTTTAGCATTAATGATTATTATTGGTTGAGAAGTTTTTTTTTTTTAAACAAAATAGAAGTAATACGAGGGAGAATATCATCAAAAAAAAAGAATTTTCTTGAATCATTTTCTCATATTTTTTAAAAAATTCCTCAAAATTTATGAAGAAGATAAATGCTATCATGGTGATTACGTTGACGCATTTTTAGCTCTTGATTGTATATTCATATTATATGTGTTCAACATCGACATGTAAAAGTGACATTTCAATGCTCTCCCATTAATAAAATACAAGCGATAAAAATTGAAATCAAAATTACATCCGAATGAGTTCTCTATAGCCAAGGTTCTATAAGGTTGGTACAGATATATGAGTAATTACCTGCAAACGCTATCTCACAAAATTGAACTTTGTAGGTCGTGTTATTCTACCCTCATATACCTGTACAAGTTGGCAGAATACGTTAATCATTATGGTAAATCGCGCATTAAATTCCATTTCATTTATTGCATTTTTGCATGAATTGTACGCATGTTTAAGTGAGAGAAATTTGTGTAAATTGGTTTTGCCTAAATCTAGTTATATGCACTCCGAAAAATCAGCTTTAACATGAGAATTGATTAAACCAATTAATTTCATAGAAAAATGTGTATGAGTTATTAGTTCATTATTCTAAACCAGATCATTCAATCAACTTGATATATTGATTGAGATCACAAAAAAGCACGTATCATTTTTTTCTTCTCTAATGCCTTTTTTTCATTAATTTTCCAAAGCATTTTACAGGATAAAATAATCATTTTCATATCAAATATCGACACTTATATATAACGAGAATTTTCAAAACTGTTAGACCTAGAATATTTCTAGAGATGCGAATTCTTCGTGAGGTTGTGTTTTGGTTCTTTTTTCTTGTCTTTTGCAATCACCATTACTATTTAAGCAATGCATCGCTGCTGAAAGCCGCATTATTTGCATATAATGAACCTGACATTCGAAACTCATCTTTCTCTTTTTTGTTCCCTTCTTTCCTTTACCACCTTTGAACGCTCATTACACGCTCGATGTCGTTCACATCGACTAATTACAAAGTCAATCGTATTTGGCGACGAAAATGAAACAAGAGTCTTTTCTTCATGTTTCGAGAGTGAGCACTTCATGCAAAAATGTGCTCATCGAATGACGAATACATATTTTTCTCCTTATTTATATCTCATTCATTTCAAAAACTGATTGGCGTGCTCATTCGTTGACTTTCTGAGTTAAACCACCACCTAATGAATATTAAAATGTAAAATGATGAAGTCCGTTTTGGAAATTTATGAATTTCACTGTCCTCTCTCTCTATCCTTCTGTCATATGTGGTAATATGAATGATCTCTGTCGTCATTTCTGACGATTTTTTTCGTTATTCTCATCATTTCATGCTTCATTTATGAAGCAATTGCAATGATTGTTTTATTTTATCGTTTTTCAAAATTTATTCCACTCTACATACTTAATTACTCGCCATGAATGGGAATTTATGAATCGATAATCGGAATGCAAATATCATCACAAAAAATCATAGTTATAATAAATTATACTATTTTTTCCTATCGTTAATTTTCATAAAAAGAGAGCAATTTTTCGCCCAAAAACATAAGCGGTAAAAAATTGGATTTTTGCTGACGATTAGCCACTCAAACTAATAGTAGCTTTTAGTGCCGAAGTTTCAAGCATATTGGCTATGAAAATTTCCAAAATTTTTAAAGAACTTTTGACTTTTCGAGACGATTATGACCTTGTGTTGTCTATAACAAAAAACTCTTAACTAATACTACCTTGTATAAGTAAAGTAAAAGTTAATGCCATCATTTATTGTATTCAAATTTATTGAGCATTCTTCATGCTTTCATTCTATTTTACACCCGATATGTTCATTCAGTGCCAAATATCTTCTATTGATGAAAGTGATTTCTACCAGCACCCAGCAGATATGCAATTCTTTAAAGTTTTCTTCTATAAAAAGCATTATAATTTTATCAACGATGCTGTTTAACACATCCAAGTGCGCTTTATTTGAGCATGTTTCCAACTTAAGCAACAAGCAGTATATCAAAAGTTGAGCAATTTTTTTAGTATTGTTTCAATAGTATTGGCGAACATATATAATAGAAGATTATGAAAAACTTTTTTTTTTATTTTTATATACTTTTGTGTCGTTGAAGCGCGACAAACTGAATAGGTAGCAACGAAGCGATGATCGCGGTCTATGCAACTATACAGAAAGAGCAATTAAAATAACGCATAAATAGTTAAGCATATTTAGAAAGAATGATAACAATTGGAGAAGGAGAGCTAGAATTCTCATACAACAATTTTAGAATTGTATGTTTCGTTTCGCAGAAAATCTCTAGCAAAATTTTTCAATTCGTTTCGTTGGAATTTTATTTGATCTTTTTCACCGATTGATTGTGACAACTTTTATGCTTATTTTCTCGTCAAGTTTATTAAATTTTCGCTCGCATCGATTCGTTTTCAATGCGACAAAGTTCATAAATTTTTTTTTTCTAAATTGATAATCGAAAGTATTTCAAAAATGTTCAATTTGAAACGTTCGGAAAATCCCATGGCTATACTATAAATTATCTAATTTCACAGTCGGTATATTTTTTACAAGAATCGTTCGGCATTCCATGTTTCTTATTACAACTTTACATTTTTCTTCCTTTCACTAATGCAATAAGAAAAAAAAAAGCATTTCCTACATTTTTTTTTCTATCATTTCCAATAGAAAATGGTAAATCTAAGCAGTTTAAGGGTAGCATAAATTTTGTTGAATATTAATTTTTGTCTTGCATACAGTTCATTTTTCGTCAACTTAATTGTCGAATTATGCAAATGGAAAATATTCATGAAATTTTTTTCCACCTATTCGAAAAAAAGAAAAAGAATGTTCGAAAAATATTCGTTTTGCTTCGAATTTTTCAGTCTTTCAAAATATCGATTTTTTCTTCAAGCATATAGATTTTAAAACAAAGGCAGAGAATAAAAAATTGCACAACAAGAAATTCTACTCATTTATTTATTTAAATTTTTTAAAATCTATTTCCTTGAAAAAAAAATTCCCAGACCTTACTATTTTCGTATTTGTGATCTCTTTCTTAAGTTTGAAAAATTCTGAATCAACTATTTTCATTTATTGACAATTGATGAATTGATATTTATGTTGGAAAAATTTTTCTGATACGCATTTTCCTCCAATATCGATGAAGAATTGTTTTCAATAGGAGCAGATTATTTTTATTCGACACATTTCCTGCGAATTTATGAACGATCAAAGTTCTAAACAAACAGACGAACACACAGAGATCTCAGTGGAAAATTTTTCAAGCCGTAAATTGCACAATAACTATGAAATGTGATCAAATTTCATTTCAATTAATAGCGAATTTGAAACCCTCATTGAGTGACATCCATAAGTCGTCTCTAAATAAAGGGTGATGTTTTTTTTTTCTTTCAGATGTTGCGCGTTTTTTTTTTTGTAGTATATCTCAGATCATCGAAAATTTGATGCACTTATTCTTCAAAGCTTTTGTTCTCGAATCTCTTTTCAATTTTTATGTTTTAATAAAAATATTCCCATATATTTCCATATTCCAATTACTATGCAACCTTAATGCACTATCGATTTTAGCAATGAATATTTATAATTATCGAGTTGCCTAATTAATTCTCATCATCGAAACGTTCAAATGAAACTATCAAGGTTAGTTTGAAGGCAGTATCGAAAATAAGATCTCTAATATAACATTTCTTTCATAAGAATTTCATTTTTTTTGAGATCCTTAGTCTGTTACCATAATGAATAATATTTTGCTTGCTTAGGTTTCAAAAGTTTTAGGTTATTAGCAGAGAATTATCTAATGAGAACACTAATGCGATCTGTTTCAAGCGTTTCTTGCTTAAATTCTCGATTATATTAATTCCCTCTTTAGCGTTTCTCGGTTATAAGTGATGAAATACGTCGTTGCAGTGATATGCTGCATGTATATAAAGATGATAATAGAAGCGCCATTCTGATCTCAGCAAAACTCTCTGTAAACAGCATTTTAAAGGCTATCGTACTTGTAGTGAATACTAATGCCAGTGTTTCAAAATTTTATTTATTATTTTTAATGAAAATGCCCCAAAATTATTGAAAGAGGAGTTATATACTATCAACTAAGTCATGAAAGTATGAAGTATCAAAAGTACGAGTAAGTAAAGGAATATAATCAGCAGAACGACGGATATCATCATAATAGTTGATATAGTTAGAATGAACTCAAAAATGACGACTTAGAAAGCATTTTCTAGCCATAGAATGAATGAACATTTGTGCTGATTATTTAAATGATATACCTGCTAATATTGACAGCGCATTTGGCAGAACGTTCTAGCAATACAATGTGTTTGCTAAATTATCTTACTTTACTCCTTATTGTCTATCTATTTTCCTTAGGAGCACAAAAACGTTTATCAGGTATAGAAAAACAATATTCATTCTTTTAGTATATGTGGTGAATGCAATGTATCGCATTTTTCATCAATAATCTCTTCACTTTGTTCGAAATTCATTATTGAATTCGAGTATGAATAAAATTGATGTTTCGTTTTTCAAATCTCTCATTACTAAGAAAATTTTCTTTGCAGATATCCATTTATTTAAACGAGAAAAGTATCAATGAATTGAGAAAACTTGACGCAAGATGCCAAAAGGGCATTACTTCAGCGCAAATGAAGGATCGATTAATGGACATGATTCAATATCTTCCACACCATTATTACATTCGAATAATTCGATCATTACACAGGTTGCCGTAAGTATCTGTTGAGTTCATTTCGAGTCAATCTTATAGGTTTTAATTTTCAACTAACTATTTGAAATATTTTTGATGAGTTTTTAATTTTTTGGTGAGAAAAAAAAAAATTTTTTTTTTCATCACATAATTTTCACGAGAGGAAAGAAAAATTTTTGAATAAACTTTAAAAAAAAAAAAGAGCACACATTTTATAACGTTGTGTGTGTGCTATTGGAGCATGAAAATGCTTCTATCGAGAGAGCGAAGAATTCAATCAAGAATTGGTGCAGTCGAGAATACAATCGATCAGCCTCATAAAAATTTGTCAAAATTGAGAAATCGCTTAGTTGAATTCGAAACATAACACCGATAGACGATGAAAGGATGCGTTATTTGAAACGAGAATTTTCCACATATTTGATAAATGCGTTGTTTTCATATTCATATTCCCCATTCTATAGATCTATATGCATTTGTTGTGAAATCCACTCTTTTAAAGTAAGTTAAACTTTTGAATATCTATATCTATACGTAGGAGCATATCGCCGTATAAATCATCATTTTTATTATTGTTTTCCTATTTTCGCTATATAACTCTTTTTTTTTTCTATCATTAATTCTCTCTGTAGAGCGAAAAAAAAATTTTTTTTTTCTTTGTCTCTTATGACTTATTTCCTCTAGCAACTATTGTCTTTCCGTTGTCAAGTGTATATTTAGCGATTTTATGTAGTTGAAGATGACATCAATATTTCGCCTTAATTTTTACGCATATTTTTGCGCAAATTTATCTCCTAAATCCTATAATAATTCATTTATGATAAGCAATTTTTATACGACTTTTTTTCCTACCAGTTATGACCTGATCAATGCGTCAAATGAGCGCAATAGCAGTATTGGTATTTGCCAATAAGCAGTGCATAAAATACTCCAACAGCTCCGCCTCTATGGCTGCTGACTAGCTGCTTTGTAGCTTGTTGGTTCTGTTTACATATTCACATATCTGCCTTCAATGTTACAGCTGAGCGTGTTTCATAGAACATTCCTATTCTTATCTCGTACTGTATGAAGCTTGTCCAGGGAGCGAGCTTCTGTTATTATAATTTCCTCTCGTTTTTTATGGCACTATCTGCGTATTCATTTCTTAAGCATCCTCCACACTGAGTTTCTATATTATTATTTGTGCTGATACTATTTTATAGCTGCTCGTATTTCCTTTTGCGTTTCAAGTGTATTTCGAAGCACTGACCGCAAATGTGATAATATGAAGAAAGATGCATAAAGAGGTGGCAGCTGTTCCGAAAACGGAACAATGCAAAACTAGCAATGGTACTCTTGGAGAGTTGAAATTTCCACATTCGAAGGATTATTCACCCAGTAGCAGTGTCAGCTCTGATAATGAACAGCGTTCTACTTCATATTTAAGCGTCCCAGTTTTTGCTCCTGAAATCACTAGCAAATCGGATAACGCTGACTTATCATCTGATGATAATCAGTCAACATCGTCGATCCCATCGAATCGTCGAGAATCACATATTAGAAGAATCTCACTAGTAGGTGTTTTACTAAAGAAGGCATCTAAGGATTTTGGACGTACGGTGAAAACGGCGGCTGATGGAGAATTACGTAGCGAATTTTCGACATTCGCACAGACCACATCTGCGCATGGTATTCCAATGGTTAGTTATTCAGTAGTGATTTCTTAATTTTATTTAAAGAACATTTTTTTTGAACATTTTTTGGATGGTTCAGTACTTTGTATCGACATTTTGATATCACGATTTCAATTTTATTTTATCGTTTTTTTTTGCAAATCTTCATAATAACAGATTGTAGTAACGTTTTGCTAAATTATGTGTTTAATGGTATTCATTGTTTTGTGTGGTAGGCTTCGAGAGGAATCGAAAGAGTTAAGGAGTCGAAATTCTACTCTAAATGAACGCCTTTTTTACTGCACCTAAAGATGCCGTTGATTTACGAATATGTTTAGTGCTTAAACGATCGGCGCATAGAAAGAATAATTTTCTGCTTACTACTTCTAAACGTCTCGGTTTGCATATCTTTAGATAGACTTGCATGAGAAGATATTTTTCAGAAGGAATCCTTCATAATATACACTAAAAAAATATGACGTAAGGATAACGAAAATTGCCTAATAAGTGAGGACCACCTGTTGGCTCAGGTATAGCTCAGGTATGAGATATTCAGAGATTATTACGAGTTTATACGCAAAATGATTTCAGGCAGTGGTTGCAAGGCGAATGTACGTAAAAGCATTTTGGTTATGTCTCACCTTATCACTTTTCATTTATTTTATCTATCAGTGCACACTTGTCTTTGATAAATATCAACGCAACGATAAAATTGTTAACGTTGAGGTAAGTCAATCCGAGGTAACAATATCGTACTAAAAAAAGTAGTAACTGTTTTTTTCCAAAAACTACCCTCTATTCGTTATTTTCTTAATATTTCACTTGCGAATTTTATTGAAATCATTGATTCTTCACTATATGTATATATGATTTTAAGGTGTATGATAAAGATCAAGTGCTATTGATTCAATTCCAAAATTGAGAAATACTTCCTATGAAAGTGAGAAATTGAATTGGCAACAAATGGTGAACATTTAATTATTCGTTTTGTCTTTTTCATTTCAGTTTTATTTAAAAAAAAAAAAAAAAAATAACTAAATTATAACTCCAGAAGTTGCAAATTTTATCAATACTTCACTTCTTCTATTTTAATTTATCAAATAAGTATGATGTTTACCTGAAAAGAAAATCTCTAGCCTCTGCTTTCTTTTCGAATTATCATTGTCACTGGAAGATGAAATATCGACTAGTTATAACAGTAGACATAGCTTTGTAAAGTAGATCAAAGAGTTGCTCATTGAAAGTAAAGTGATCAATATCACTGAAAAGATTTAATCGCCAATCTCTTCCCCCTCAACCCCTCCTCCCCACCCCCTGCCTCCCTCTCGCAATACTCCAATCTTAACGCTCTCATTCACCCACGTTAATTCTTTATTCCTATCGCCTATGCAAAATGATATTCCCATCCACGCATAAGTGCTTATTGCAAGATCCACGCTTCTAGCATAATCTCTCATAAAATCACGTCAGTAAAGCCTAACGAATAAATCATTTGTTCGTTGCTGTGGGGCATAAGAGTTGCAACGTTTGCATCCATCCTCTCGTTATTTTAATAGATGTTGACTTTTTGGAAAAAATGATTTTCTTTTTCGGATATTATTTTAATGAAATATGACTTTATTTAAAAAAAAAAAAGATTCTTATACATTAACGAAATTTTCACAGAACTATTGTTACACTCGATAAACTCACTCTCTGATAGATATGTAAAATTCTAAGCTTTTCAGTTTGTTTCAAAAATATATTCGTTAGTCTGAAATGCCAAACTTCTCTCATATATGCTGATAAAAAGAGGATAAATCTTCCGAAATCATTGGAAAAAAAAAGAATTTGTTTTTATTATTGAAATGTTAATAGTATTGTTTCGGAAGAGGTGCTATTTCAGAAGTATTCGTTCTCTTTCTTATGGAACAAAATAATTAGCGAAGGAAAAAACAATTGATGAGACACTTAGAAAAACTTAAAGAAATTTGTCGATGACTGATCGAGAATCTCAGAATTGAAGTATGGAGAAAACTTTTTCAAGATTAAATTGCGTTTAATTAGCAATGTTAAATAGTGTCATATTCGAGGCTATCGATGATGATTCGCGTCTATATTGCATTTAAAATTCACATAGATTTTAAACCAAGTTTTTATCTGGATACGTGCACTGAATGATGTTCTAAAAAAATTATTACGATAATTTGATTTCAAGAGAACTTATTTTCAGCTTCAATTTGAATCAGCACCTTTTCCAGCAATTACCGTATGCAACCTCAATCCTTTCAAGAGACATCTTGCAAGAACAGTTCCACAAATTAGCGAAACAGTATGTGCGCTTTTTCTTTTCTGCAAAAATTCTGAGGGAATTTTTCATATGAATATAAGACATATTATGCAACAATGTAGATATTTATTTGAATATTCAAATATAAGGGCATATTCAAAAATATGGCAAGATTTTCATTTGAAGGAATTCTGCTAAACGGGAAAATGGGGAGCGGAAATTATGTTTGCGGAGAACTCTTCCTCGACTAGATTTTTAGACGACAATTTGGCGTTATACGGTATGAATATCCTTCTAAGAAATATTAAGGGATTTTTCTTTGCAATAATTTCACAAAACGCTCGCCAAATTGAGGAATTGAGGGAAACAATGAAGAAAAAAGAGAAAAATCTCTTTAATGGCCTATGTAGCCTATATTTTTGAAGCATTTATGTGGCTTTATGATCAAAAGATCGTCTGAAAAAAATGAGTTTTATTATCCAAATAGACGTCGAAATTCCAATCGTTAGAAAATTTTTTCTCGTTTTATTTAGTATAATTTCAATGAATTTTTAGAAGTCATGAATTTTTGTTTTTTTCGCAGTTCAATTATATATATTTTCTGCATCATTAAGTAAGCGTTAAGAATAGGTCGGCACATAATATCTAATTGTGTATTTTGTGATTATATTGTTGTATGCTTTTTGCAATAATGCAACATGATGAGGTCATTCGAGAGACACATTTTTACTTGTTGAATTTATTACTATTATTTTTTAATTAAATTCATTCAACTTATTGAAATTATTGTTGCTTGAAATTGAGCAATAAAATTCATTGAATTGTATAATGTACGCTATAAAATGATCATCAGTGCCATATTTAACGCGAATTTAATTCACCTGAAATGAAGCGGCAGGTGTTTCAAGGTGAGAAAATTTTGCGGTATAATTTACATTTTTCGATTTTCATTTCTTTAGTCTTTTGGATCGCAAGAGAACGAATGTGATAGATGATTATTTATCGAAGCGGTCGGTCAGTTGAATTATGAGGTTGTTATTGTCCGTATTGCAAATTTTTTCCTATTTTGCAAAATTAATTGGTCATTTGAGCAAGATGATCTCTTTGACATATTTCCGCATTTAATCTAGAGAGTAGAAAAAAAAATTGTTCATTTGAATAAATTCATTGATTAAATCAAATTCATAAAAGATCAACGAATAGATGAAAGAATGTTTTAATTTTGCTTAATTAAAGTCATTTTTGTCAGTATTGGAACCAATTTTGCTTTTTTTTTTTTTTTGAGATGGACTACAAGAAACGTAATTTTGAATTATTGCTGGTTGATTGAATTACGAAAAAAAAATCTATTTGACGCCTCAGTGCGGTTCAACCGGTAATATTTTGCAGTTGGATGCATTCCACCAGGCTGTTACATACAGCAAAGATGCGGCAAATCACTACGCTTCTGATAGAAGCAGAAGGAATACGGGAGAGGAACAGTATCCTGGTAGAGATTAAACGATGATTGTTTTCTTATGCAGTAATCAGTTCACAGTATCCTGAGAATAGCATACTATATATATATATATATATATATATATATATATATATATATATATATATATATATATATATATATATATATATATATATATATATATATATATATATATATATATATATATATATATATATATATATAGAGTTATTTATTTATTTGAACATTTACTTACATATATTTTTATATACTTATTTATATTTAGTTATTTTTAGAAACAAAAGTGCACTTCTTGTGACAGATACATAGCAGAGACATTATATTGGTTAGCTCGTTTAGCATGTTAGATAACTTGCTTTTGACCTCCACTACCAATGTATGTGTGTAGACGCAACCCGGTTCTTTACCTCCATATCTTATCTCTAAGCTTTTTAATGTTTCTCCTACCTGTTCCTACTTAGTACCAATCTATCTCGATATCATTATTTTAATAATATATTTAAACAATAAAGAATTATCGGTGCTGGAAGATATGAAAAACGGACAAATCCTGAGTGGTCGAAGGTCGAGTAAAGAAACGATGTACACTTCGCTTGCGATTAAGGAAACATCCTGAAAGAATGGGATTTCATAGATATAGCATTTTTTATATAAATGGCAATAAAATATTGAGAAAAATTCATCACAGTCATGCAACAAACGCCAAGTATTAAATATTTCAAGTGGGTCGATCGCACACTATGTGTATTAGCTCTTTTTTTTTTTTCACGGAAATGCATGGCACCTTCGAAGAGCGTATATGTTTCGAGCGAAGAGAAAAAAAAACACTTTATTATGTCCATTAAAAATGCAAAGGAAACATAAAGAAATATTGCCAAGCAATTCAATAAAATCCCTAGAAATATCTTTGAGAGTTTTAAATATTTTCTTGCAATATTCTCAATTTTTTCATTGGCATATTTTCCTCAATAATTTTTTTCTTTGATCTTATTGATCTTATTTCTTCTATATAAGTGTAAGTCTTTCATCGAAAATATTTTCATTTTTATTTTTCTAGGTGGATTTCATTATGTACAATTCGAACCGGTTCTATCTGATTGTGATTGTATAGACGAAAGTGATCGTGATTGTAAACAAAAAGATAGTGTACCAATGAGTAATTATTCAATTTGTATTTGTAATTATGATCGACAAGATTCATCGGCATGGCCTTGCTTTAATGCGACGTGAGTTTATTCAAATCTTTTTTTTTTGCAATAATTTTTGCCATTTTTTTTTCACGTCTTCACAAATTGGCTAACTCATTCATTCGAATATAAAATATTTTTTTTTCAAATGAATTTTTTTCATTTCATATCGTCTCGTTGAAACGTTATGAATTTAGAAGTGTTGAAAAATTTGATTTTATCAGAGTCATAATGTTAATTAGTATTTGAAGTATAACTTATACTGGAAAAACGAATTCTTCTACAAATTTCAACTATATAAACTATCGTTCTCGCCTAAATGAATATGAGTTCTTTTCCAATCTTAGGCGATAGTCGCTTCTCATGCGACAATGAATGAAATCATCGAATAATACTAGCTCAATCGGCTAAAATATTTGCCAAAAAAAATGTCTGATGTTCACCGGTTCGGATGTGATCGCCGAATAGAATTTTCGCTTACCGTCAAACAAAGATTTTGGAAATATGGGATTATGCAAATGAAGGGGACGCTTCGTGATTCATCGGAAATCTTTGAGCAGAGTTTACTGATGGCACACTACTTTGTTGTATTAGTTAGATATATTGCAAAATTACACTAGTAATTAGCTTATCGTTGGCGCTCAATTGTGGAGTTTTCACTTCAGGCAATTTTTCTATGACAGCAACATCGTTTAAGGAATGTAGGGTTATATTGTTAAGATTTGCGATAATAATTTGAATAATAAAATGAAATTTAATAGTTCTTCCAAAATAATTTTTTGAATTCATTGAAATTAAGCACTTGGATTGAATCGACTTGCCCAGATTGTAATGATATTGGATATTGTAATTTGCCGGAAACAAATGGCTCTACTCTTTTACCATGTCTTTGCCAAACGGTTCGTGTTATTTTTTATTGATTTTATTTATTTATTTATTTATTTTTTGAAGTTTTATTCTTCAACAATCCATTTAGACAAAAATGATGCATCTATTTTTGCACATGCTGAAGGAATAAATCAACGAAATACTTTGCGAAATTTAAAAGGTAATTGGCAATTTGGAAGATTGGAGTAAATCAATTAAACTTGGTTAATTAGGGTTAAACTTTTTCGGTTTTATTTTGTAAATCGAGTGTTAAATGACTTATCTACAGTCGCATCGCTAATCATCCTCAGAAAATGAATATACTGGTTTCGGTCTTTATGAAATGCTAAGCTATCAGTTATTTGCTAATGTATTACTAATCAATTTTTCAATTTTAGTATGGAAAATATTGCCTTATTCGACCGGATCGTTTAAAGCGAATTTGGGAATTCAGAGGTAAAGTAATTCCGGACAAATCTTCACCATTTCGTGCCGATTTTATGGAACAATTGAAACAATTGGGTTATGAAAATATGACCGATGAAGTAGCGATCACAACAAAAACAAAAGAAAGGTATTTTAGCGCTGATCTATTATTGCGTTCAAATGTACGACAAATATTCTCAATTGTCGATATGGCTATGGATGTTTTTAAGCAATAAGAATTTAGAGAGGCGTTAAATTATGAAACAGATGATGGGTTAGCAATATTTATGTTCTGTGCAATTTATGTGCATCAATACAATATAACATTATCACACATTGTTATGCTAACAGCTGGTGTACAAATGTTCTAGTAAGGAGGAATAAATAACGTATGGTAGAATTCGCCGAATGATTTGATCGATTCTTTTTTAAACGTATATTGAATAGCTTTCGTATCGTCGTTTGTTTTAAGCGGATGAACATCATTCAATAATCAATCGTTTATAATAAAGGTCTTTTCTGCAATCGGTCATTCAAGAAAAAAATTTTTTTTCAATTAATAGCGCGTTTTAATATTACATGCAAATGATATGAGTTTATTTTGAAATGTCTCACTTCTCAGAGTAATTGATGTGGTGGAAAATTGAATTGAAACTATTTGTTTTTGCAGCAATAGGCATAAAATTTTTACGCAAATGTTGCTTTTTATATTTTAATCTCTTCATTTTATTCCTGTTTTTTTCTATTGTATTATTTTTCGTCGAAAATTACATCCTATTATTTCAGTGAAAATTTGCGGCTGATTGATTGGCATACTGATAGATATCGTCGCTAGGCTGATGGAATTATAAAGTTGTTAAATAGAATGCAAAAATAACTAGAGCTGTTTAGATTGCGCAAGCGATGAACTTTGAGTTGACTGAAAAAAAAAAAACATTGAAAGCGGCAATGATTTTGCTTTCCCATATGATTTTTTCTTGAAACTTCATGAAATATTTGCTTCTTTCCACTATTTATATTCATCTGATCATGTAATTGCTTAAATATTTCGGAATTTGTGGGCAATTTTCTCTTCTAGTTTAGTGGAAAGAGGGAATGCGCTGATGAGAGGATAGAGGGGGGATGGGGATTGGGAGAATAGTTCGTACATCATTTGAACGAAACAATGCTCTAAGAACAACAACGAACATCGTTTAAAGCTGCTGACTTTTAGTCATGTTTGCGATAAATTTTTGTTTCGCAAATAAAAGCCAAACGAAATTATTGCTTAGTAATGAAGTTAAAATCGTGGATAATATTGAATAATCGAAACTTTTGGTGATAGGTTGGATTGATTAAGATTATTGCATATGATAAGTGGAATGCATTCGTTTCAATCAAAGGATGGTGCTTACAATGGCCGGATTGCCTGTGCATAGGCGAATTGCCTTATCGTATGGTAAATCGGAATTTATTCATATGTGCTCATTCAACGGTCAACAATGTGATATTATTGCTGATTTTAAACTTCATGTTGATCCGGCGTTCGGTAATTGCTATACATTCAATGCCAATAAAAAGAATCCGTTGATGAGTAGCCGAGCTGGACCAAGTTATGGTTAGTGGTCATTTTCTTAAGTTCATTAGTTTCTGCATTGAAACAATTATGAGCAGTTGGCGGTGTTCGTCCACCTGTTCATGTGTCTGTGTGGCATAAATGACAAATAAAAAGCTTTATAAATCACTCAGCATATTCTTTTTCAATTCATTTGATTGAGGCCCATTATATGATTGATCTCATAAATCATCGTTCGTGTTGATCAGTCAATCTCCAGTAGAATTATAGAAATTTTCAGATGGAATTAAAAATTTTCCACTCATTTTACAACGGCTTTTTTTTCTCTCATTCAAAATCGATTGGTTTACTGAAAAATGTACCTTCCATGAAGCATTGAAATAATAAATGTTCGAGGAATAAGCTTCACATATTTCTTGCTACTCAGTGATAACTTCTGAAGTTGATTGCCAATTCAAGTGGAATCTAAAAGGGCATATTTCATCAATTTTCCTTGTACAATTGTGTCGGTGTTTTTTCTTCAATTTCGATGTGTTATATATTCGCATCATTCAGCCGCCTTATTCTTGCTACGATGAGCGTTCACTGAAATTTTGTTTGCAATGCGAATAAATCCATCAAACTATCGCTCGTTTTTTATTCGCAATTTTATTATCAGTGGTACAAGAAAACTAAAATGTTTTTGAAAACTTTAACTATCGGAAATTTCCTTCTTTACGACAATAGTTTTCGTTGTAAGTCTGGAAGATTTGCATATAAAAAAAGTATTTAATATTGATTAAGGGTTACGATTGATGGTATTTGTGAATGCGACCGACTATCTGCCAACGACAGAAGCTACGGGCGTTCGAATTGCCATTCATGGCCAAGATGAGTATCCATTTCCGGATACATTTGGCTATAGTGCTCCAACGGGTGCAGTGTCTTCTTTTGGCCTTTCTATGGTTGGCGATTTTTGGATTTTTTTTCCTCAATTTTTCCTCTTTTACCTCTTTTGCTCTTCTTTTGCGTTATGAAGAGGCAATAATATGATGGAGTGCAAACATATCCATGAATGACAATTTATAAGCGATTCCTTACTCTCCTTTAAATGCTTCGAAAGAAGTAGGTTAGCTATGCAGTGTGCTTATTTGTTTGTTATATTCTATAGATAATAAAAAGGAGAGGACTCTTTTATGCACAAAAAAAAAAGCCGTAACGCAACGAAAAGTACTGTCCTTATATTCTGCCGTTATCTACTCTCGCCAAATTAGAATCAAAGGGCTAAGGAATAAAAAAATATTTGGAGTTAATAGGAGAGCACACGGAGAAGAGAGGGCAAGAGAGGTGTAAGGAAGACGAGTCGAAAGGCAAAGAGGATATATTAGATTTTGCTCACTTCAAAAACAATTTTTAAACTAATTATGCAATATATTTCCTATCTTTGCTGTATTATATCCTTCTTTTGCGCTTTTTGCTTTCCGCTCTCTTCTTAATTTTCATTTGACAGATATTTGACATTCACTTCGCACACCTTTTACATGTTAGTTCACTTATTCTCATATGATAGTATGTGACAATGCAACGCAATAACGATGCTTTTCATTGCTATTTTTCAACACATGAGGGAGTATCGCTTCTTTTTTGGATTGTATTGCCTATTTTCAAAAAAAAAGACGGTCAATTATTGCAAAATTGCAAGAAAATTGCAAATGATGCAAAAGACAACCACCACTTAAGTAAGTGATGATTGAATGTCATTATTATGTAGAAGTATCACTGTTCAAAAACTTTTAAATAATATTTTCTAATTATCGATGACGGCATTAATCGTGATCTCATAGAAGAACCATTTCAATTTCCGTTTTTTTTTTTACAGCGTAAAGTGAATCGTCTTTCGCAACCATATGGAGATTGTGTACCAGCTGATCGGCCTCTTCCTGAGAACTATATCTATATGAATTATAAATATGAACCTGAGGTAATTTGTAAGCTTATGGACAATGATATTTTTCAAAATTAGTGATGAAAAATTTATTATTTGTCAAAACTACTTTTAGACAATAATCGGCTGTAAAAATATCTCAACCTTTATATAGTTGAAAAAATTTTTAGTGATCATTTGCATTTCATACCTGTATTATCACCTGTATTGTAATTGTAACAGCTGTATTATTTCTTGCTATGAGGTAGAACTGATTTCAAAAGAGTGAAATTTCATAGAGAATTTCCTTCTTAGTCGTTTTATTTCACTAGAATTGTTTTCAAAAATAAAAACGAGTTTAAAAATAGTGATCGCAAACTAGTTAAATGTTATCGAAATTTGAAAGAAAGCGAAATATGTTTAGCTAAGAGAGACGAATGTGTTCATTGGTTTTTTTTTTTGATATATGCAAAAAAAACCTAATTTCAAATATATTTGTTGCGTTCTACCATAGAATTTTTCTAATATAATGGACACGAAAATTTCTTATAAGATATGATGGATAGTGTGAACGAATCATAAAAATTTGAGCCTTTGTGATGATTAAAAGATTCTTGTCCTTAACTCTTTTTATGTGCTCTTTTCAGGGATGCTATAAGAGTTGTTATCAAAGTCAAATATACGATAGATGTGGTTGTGCGGATCCTCGTTATCCTGTACAGAATAGTTCAATTCGACGTTGTGATAGTTTCGATGTGTTATCAAGTAAAAACGCATTTAATTATTGAATTCTTTTCTTTCAAGCGTCTCTATGGGTGACATAATTCGCATAGCCTCTGTGAAGCAATTTTATAAAGCGAGGAAAATTTATTATTCTATCGAATTGAGGAGCAAAATGTGTCGAAATTATTAGTGATACTTACATTTACACTGGCCAATTATATTTCAGTTTGAGTTTTTTTTTCGAAATTTATTTGATTTTTTTAATGCACTTTGTTCTTGCCGATGCTAATTAAGAATATTTTTTAAATTCTACAGAGTTGTTTAGTACTTCAATAATTGTTCACTCAATAATTAGTGCAGTAGCTGGGAGTACTGGGTTTTTCAATTTTTTTCTACACAAATAGTTTTTTTTTTTTGGAGGGAACTGTCTCATCCGTGAAGGGATTCGTTTTACGAGAAATCATTCATGCCGTTGCAAACATCCATGTCAACAAGATGTTTATACAACAACCTATTCAGCAGCTAAATGGCCATCTGGCTCATTTCAAGTGGGACAATGCGGAAGTGATCTCGAAAAATGCATCTCTTATTACAGGCTTGTATTTTATTTCATCGAATATACACAAACGTTTATTAAATTCACATCATTGTATCAATCCCATTAAATACGTTCAATTTCCAGTTTCAAATTCTTTCGATTTCCGCGAAATTAGTATTCGTTTATCTGACAGTAGTGAAAGTTAAATTGAAGAGAATATATTTCAAAAAGCAGCGACTAATCATAACTTAACATTGATGTACGAATTTGCTAGCATTGATAAAAATTTGCTGATGGTGGCCTTCAATCATTTATTTTCTATTCAGCATGATATAATTTTGTGATATTCACGGAATAATTGGGTTATCAACTATGGTTTTTTTGAATCAATACTAGAAGCAGTTTTGGAGATAATATTTTCAGCTACCATGCGGCAATGATTGAAATCTATTACGAGCAAATGAGTTATGAAGTATTAACCGAATCAGTTTCTTACCTCGTAAGTTATGCTTTTTTTTTTCGTTGAGGTGAGAAATCCATATGGAAAAAATTGACGGGAAATTTTCTTCTGAGATAATAAATTTATGGAGAATTTCCTCTTTCAGATGATGAATTTTGTGGAAAGTCATTTCTCTTTGCCAATAATTTATGAAAACTTTTACCCAAAAGGTAATAAATTTATGCAAAATTTCTCCTCAAATGGTGATATATTTTATGAGAATGTTTATCTCCAAGGTGTAATAAATTAACGGAATCTTTTTCTCATAAATCATCATTCAACGGCAACAAAATTTTGCAGCTTTTGATATTTCTTTCCATCGTATCGTCGTATTTTTTTTTCCTCAGTATCCCATTTAAATAGAGCAGTATTTGTTGATTTACTGAGGCGTTCTTGTAAACAATTGTAGGCGTTCCCACTCAAATAGTACAAAATTGTGATTATTGAATTTTTTTTTAAAGTTTTATAAATCAGTTACCATTGTGCGCAAACTTTTAATGGCATGAAGAAAAACTTGACAAATTGATAGAATTAAGGCGACGGCAAAGTTCAAAAATGATTCTTCATTTCTTTGAGTTTCTATTGCTAATTTATATGCTGCTTTTCATTGAAGCACAATTTTATAACTTTGAGCGCTTTTTCGATATGAGATTATTTTTAAAGCTAACTATGAGGAAAAATCGTTGTGAACTCTTTTTTCCACTTTTTTTCCATCGTCTTTCTTTTATTTTCGTAGGACTTTCAAAGACGTGGTCTTTTCCTTATATGTGATCGACAGCACTCAAAATTTTCTCGTCTTTCATTTATTTTTGTAAAAATAAACCTCATTTATAGCGCTTTTCAAAATAATCTTTTCATTGAGAATTTGATGAGATGACGCACAAAACATGATTAATAAATTTGCATATTTAAGGTTGTGAATTTAATTTCGGATATTGGTGGTCAAGCGGGATTATGGCTAGGTAAGAAATCACTTTTTTCATTTATTGCTAGTTAAAATATGTTAATATAGAATTCGATACACCTGTCGTAATGGGAGGCTGGTATATGCAAAAGTTCTCTTTCGTCGCTAAAATTCGTTGCATAATTTGTCAATCATCGCTTTTTTTCAAAGCACGTTTTCTATGATGGACGTCGATGTGTACGGTGGTGAAAACGATTTAAAGAAAAGCAGATTGTGAGGCATATCAAGGCTCCCCATATGCTGATTCGTAGGGAATTTTCAATTTTTCTTGCACTCCATCGAAATGATGAACGTTTGATTTGTTGCATGTGAGAATCGATACTAATTTTGCGTTGCAAAGTGCTAATTTTGCAATGTAAATTGCTAATTTTGCATTCCAAATACAATGCATTGATTAGTTGTCTAAGTAAAAACAAAGGTGAGAATGCAAAAAACAATGAGAAAATTCGAACTCGAATTGCTAAAAAGCGATTCATCACATTAGAAACGCTAAAGCTATAAGTTAGAGCTGTACTAACTTTGATGCTGCTTTTGAAGTCGTTGTTGCTTTATCAGCTACAATGAAAGATAACAACACTTTTGTAGCTATCAACTCAGATAAATGATAATTTCAAATTCTTTGAATTTCGTTCTCAATTAAGAAGTCCTAATGAAACTATTTTAGCATTTCATTTTCCATCCGTTTAACACATAAAATTTCATTAAAATAATTACTTTTTTTTAAATTTCTTTTTTAATAATATGTTACTATTGTTATACTTATTCATGTTCAGGCGCAAGTGTTATCACCCTACTCGAAATGGTAATTTTCGTTTTTCGCATTCTCACAATTTATTGCCGACGTGGCACCGATGAGGCAAAGAACAAATTCTCAGGCAAATTCAAGAGCGATAGCCATCAGGTTCGTCAGTTATTAAAGTTTGTAGACCATCCGCATCGTCATTTACTAAAGTTACTAGAATGGCCTTTTTTATTATTAACATATCACTGAAACAAGTGATATCAAGATGCATGGAAACGATATATATGGATATGGGACATTTTGCATTACTCGAGTTGTTACATCGGGCGTTCTCTGTAGTTTACTATAACGTTGTTGTCAAGGTTGAATTTTTTTAAATTTGCTTCTTCCAGTCTGTGGGAACCGAGTAATCCTGAATAGATTTTTGGTGAAGTTGGAGCGATCTCCCTACCACTTCTCCCCTCTCCTCCCCCCTCCCCACTCTCCCGTGAAAATTCTATAATGTCAATGCTTGAGAGACGAATAATACAGGATGCTGATATTGCATTAACGATGAACCATGTACTTCCTCTAGCCTGCTTATCTTTGCACATATCCTGTACCATTATGCAATAAGTTTTGTCAATCCCACCTGTCGATCTTCGTAAAAAAGCGGGTTCTATTTCTTCTTCAAATTCTCTATCCTTTTGAAGACGGCAGATATCTCTATGGAATAGTGATATTGCGGAGTCTTTCAACCCTATACTTGGCGCATTTTAACATTAATTGTCGCTTTAGAACTCTTCCACTATTCTACTTTTCTTCGTTATAAGATTGCACTTGTGAGGTTATCACAAACACTGTTTCGACTTTTTAATCCGCCATTACACATCAAAATAATGATTTGTGGATCATCTTCAACTCTTGAAAGCCTTCTTGTTTAGAAACTCTATCCCTCCCCCTCCCCTGCTCACTCCACTAACACTTCTTTAATAGGTCTATGAATGCGTTTTTAACCAATGCCTGAACAGGTCAGAGAGACGTGTATTGAAGCACGAAACATATTTGAAAAAAAAAAGTTGTGCTCATTTCACCTAATATGAAGTACTCTCAAGTGTACATCTGATTTGAAGATTGTTTTTGCACACCCTTAATACTGAACAAGAGATCGTCTTGCTGCTACATTGACATTAGAAATAATTGTTGTATGTTGTCATATTTCATGCTTTAGTGATGAATGTCTTTCATCATCGAATGCAACTTCCATCTGTCACTAAATATTTCAAGTGCTTCTCGAGAAAATTTCCTCTCTAACAGATGGCTTTCTGTGAATAATTTCAGGGCTCAAAGAATAAAAAAACTGAAAGCTCTTCATGTACATTTGATAATCAGATAACATTCGAAGTAACTCCACCCGACGATTCGACTAATCAACGTGGCGATGCGGATGAACAAAACGTCCAATATCATAATAATAATCGGCCAAATTCGCTCAATGAAAATCTTTATGTAGTGTTACCCGAATAAGCGGGTTATTTCCTCAGTTGGGTATTATTATATGTTGATTTGTTTATGTTTTAAATGAATAATTTATATTGCCGATCGAGTAAACTTATGTTTTAAATGAAAGTCATTAAATATGCAAATTTTTGGTAGTTTTTTGCTTTTTCCCCCGCAATTTCTGATACATTTGATCTTATACCTTCCACTCTTCTTTACTTATGAATTTAGCGGTAATAAAGCACATTATTCCATAGACCATTAATTTAGCTTCGATTTGTTCAATCTTAAAGATGTAAGAAGTAGTATAAAGCACTACTTTTATTGCTTGAAAATTAGTTCCTCAAAATGCATGTATATAGTTCAGTAGGCAATTTCGTTGTCCTCATAAAAATGCTCTGATATGGAAATGTTTGCTCTACAAAGACTTCGCTTGAAGAATATGCAAATTAGATATTTGTTAACTTTATGTTTAAATCAAACATCTCATTTGATACAAAGAATTTTTAATTATACTATGAGAGAGGTTTCAATTTGCAAAAAAAAAAAAAAAAATGATTGAAAGAACAGTTTTCTTTCGCTCGATGAGATAGTTATTCCTCGCATAAAGTACAGATGCTACATAACAATTAATGAGCATTATAACAATCTACTGCAACCGTTTTACGAAAACTTTCAATGATTGTCTTCACAATAATAAATCCGAAGAAAGCACTTGTTGTAAAGTGCTTATTATAGTTTATAATAAAATCACAAAGAAACATATTTTATCGTTGAATAAATAACGCAGTTGATGAGTTCTTCGAAATTGAAACCTCTTCTGAATTTCAATTGAAGTCGATCATAAATTTCAATGCTTCAAAACATTCATGAGACGTTATGAAATTTCGTTGAATTCTAATGTTCACAAAATTCACTGAAAAAAATCAATAATTCATAGCACAGCGAAAGGTGATTAAATTCATTTTTTTTAATGGGTTAATTTTTTTTTCAATATTCGCACAGGAAGAATTCAGCATACGGTCGAATTCACACGTGAATACAAGAGTCGTATGCCGAGGCCAATACGGTAGTCGATGGATGCTCATGAGATAATTGAGATAACGACTAGGAAAGATTTTAGTTTAATCAAGTAAAAATGGATCTGAATCACTTCCGGTTAGGTCACCCAATTTTGTGATTGTATGTTGATGGTGCTGGGCTTCAAATTTTTGAAATATAAGTGATCGATGCAGCTGCTCTCATCACTGTGATTTCCGGTATATTTTAAAGGCTGCCACGACTCAACAAGTTCGTTGTAATGCTGTCAGCATAATTCTAGGTTGTTCCTTTGTTTATTCCTTTGTTTACTTGTTTACTCGTTTATTTATTCGTTTGTTTTGTTGTGTATGAAAATGCTGATTGTTTACTTTAAATAATCCTTTTAATACGGGCTTATTACTTTCTTCATCGTTTTGCAAAAATTTGTTTTGATTAACAAACTATCGAATATATTTGTTCAAATATCATTATGTTTGCATAATGTGTAATCGAATAAAGTTATACAGTATAGAAATTGGAAGATGAAACAGTCTGGCATATACAATTGCAAAATTTTGACGCAATTTCAGCACGTTTAACTTATTTGCTTATTACTTTCGCTTGAAACAGTGGTAAATTAGCTGAGTCATTTGTAGAATTCAATTGAAAGTATCATGTAATGATTCTCTCAGTTATAATGTTTGATTGAAGGCGTGAGCTATTTTTTGCAATGCGTTATTTCATTCAGCTTATATTGATAAACTGATAAGACAGCACTTTTTATCAGTGTTAAGAGTTATAAGCGAAAGAAAAACATTGGCAACGAGCACGACCATATAGATTGCAATAAAACATAGCCCGATATGTATACGATATGAAAATCAACTCTAGATTGCTTTTACTATATCATTGTAAATAGTTTACTGCATGTTTGAATGTTGCTAAAAAGTTTTATGCTAGTGCTTTTTTTAATGCCTCGACACACCTATGCGATAAGTGGGATGAAGAATGGAAGTAACAAACACAACATTCTCTGTTGCTGATCGAGAAACCTTTATTATCGATTAAATGATGACAAATCAGTCATCTTCTTCAAACAATTAATAAGGAAGAGGAAAGCATTTCATTGTGATTTCTGAAATGAAAACATAAAGGACTTTTGATATTCTTTATATTATTTCAATTTGAAGCGAAGTCTTGACCTATCCCAACATCAAAAAGTGTATCAGAGATTTTAATGGAGGTGGAAATAAATTTGAATTTTTACTTCCACTTCGACCTTGGAGTCCAAAATTTGAAACAATGGGATGGATTTCATCACAATTCAGCCCTAATCCGTGATTAAGACTTCTTGAAAGAGGCGGTATAAAGTTGTTGTGTAATTTGCTGTAGTGCTGATTTAATCGAATCGAGAGTCTCGTTACGAACGTTTCGAGATCGTTCCTCTTCGGTTAACCGTTCCAACAACAATGCTCGATAGCGATCAAGCGTGAAAAATTCTGCCTCTCTCTGAAAACAAAACACACTGAATTTATCACAGTTTATTCAACAGGCAAGTATGAGGCCACTTTAGAGGTATGAAGTCCACTCAGGTATGAGGCGTCCTACATTCTTATCTCTGAACTTTCTCGCTATATGAGGTTCGAAGGCT
Organism: Ascaris suum; assembly: GCA_013433145.1. Classification (NCBI taxonomy): domain Eukaryota; kingdom Metazoa; phylum Nematoda; class Chromadorea; order Rhabditida; family Ascarididae; genus Ascaris; species Ascaris suum. The sequence continues at coordinate 12,205,581 of CM024169.1, read as the reverse complement.
GGATTTTTATAGACTATTTCACACTAGACTATTTCACACCGTTTAAATTTTATTAACCGTTTAAATGCTGCTTGCATATGTCTGTGGCTACTGTCTGTCTGTCTCTCTTGTCTGTTCTCGTTTTATACCGATGTGGAAGGCATTTGACGGTGAAGTTTGGTGAAAAAAGTGTCTATCAATTTACAGCTGAAAAAAGCTGGCAGAAAATTAATGGCGGCATATTAATGGTAATGATTCGTTGAGGGCATACAAGCAGGTGAGCAGACCAAAATTTAATCCACGTCGTCAACACCCTCTCGGAAGTGTGTCTGGCCCACTATCGTCCACTAAATTTATCCTATAAAACGGTTCTGGAAGAAATAAATGGATAAAAGGACTCGCTCAATTCAAATGCAGAAAGAATACGATTAGAAGCTTTCGTAATGTCGCCTTAGTCTGCTATGAAAACACAATATGGAGCATTTTTCAAAGAAGCCGGGGATCGCGGCCAACTGGAAACTTCGATCACCATCTGAAATGAGCGGGGCTAATCGCGAGACAGATTTCGACGATTGGTACTTTGTTAAATAAATCGGTGTAAGAATGCAAAATTGAAGTTAAAAATATCTCCAGCCAGGAAGCACGACTATTAAGACCGCTTCAACTCGTTAGACAAGAAAGGCTATTTTCTATAATTTCTGTGCTTTAATCCTTTTAGTTAGAGAGGAAAATAAATCAACAAGGAATTATGTCCACTAACAGCAAGTTGCCGAATAAGATCCGGCGATTCAGGGATTACGGTACGTTTTCCATCACGCATATATTGTAGCACATATCCGAATAGATGACCATCACGATTAATGAATAGTCGCCCTTCGTCATCTTCCTCGAAAAATAAACGAAAAAGAACTTTCTTGCATAGAAGAATAACGGTCACGGGGGGAAAAAAATGGCAACCACATGAAAGAATATGTAAAAATTATTTGCAAACTACAGCGATTTTAATTTTCTTATGAACTTTTAATTCTCGTTCTATTTATAAGAACGTTTTTTTTAAAGGAAATAATTGTAGAAAGCGTGTACAGATTTGTTTTTAAAAAAGAAAAAAAAAAGGCGGAAAAACCAACAGAAATCAGTCGGAAATTTCTTTACTGACGTCTATTTTTTTTTTTCAGCAAATTTTTGCGATACTTGTAAATTCAATAATTTTATGATTTTTTTTCTTCACTGAATTTCCTCTCATATGTCATGTGATTTTTTTTCTCATTTATCAACAAATGAGGTCTTAAAATGAACTAAAAGATAAATATAGTTGAGTGAATAAAAACGTTTTAAAAAAAGAAATAAGAAATAGATGTTCTAAATTATAGACATCGATGTTTATGAATAAATATCTCCACATTTCATTAACTATAACAATTACATTTTCTCAAGTTTCACTCTTTTAATGATTTTGTATACACGAAAAAGCGTTTTAAGACGTATTTTAGGCGAATAGAATATATATCTTCGGATGGGAGATGAAAGATAAAATGATAAAAAAGACTCATATTCAATGAAAATTTAATAATGTACAGCTGTTTCAATCCCTATATAAATAAGTTAGGGTAAATAAGCTAGAAGGCTAAGAAATGCCACAAGTAACACAAAAAGCGGAAAAAAAACAAGCAAATATAATTCTTACAAGGAGAATAAGGGAAGCTTGAAATTCCACTGGGAAAGAGATGTTCATCAACTGTTTATGATGCCAAAACTACTACTGCTTCAAACACATCGACGACAATTATCAATCGGAGGCGTTTATGAATATGAAAGAAAGACGATAAATTTAGAGAGAATAAATGGAAGAAATAATGAGGAGCAAAATGAAGAAAAAACAGTGAAGGAATAATCATATCCTCGTGCTGAAGGAGTAAAATTCCACCTGTGAAAACAGATTAAAGAGCGATTTCGTGTTTCTAACATAACGCCCTCAGCGCTGGGAATCATCAGTAATTGTACACCGGAAGACCAACCACAGTCATCATCAGCAAGCTTGTTTTACAATGAACTGATTGTTATTTGGTGATGTACGCCTAATGTTGGAGTGATTTGTGGTTCCCTCATCGATGCCTCTCTATCCACCTACAAAATAGGGGCGGAATGTGAGCTTCAACTTTACCGTCTTTTCATTCTCAACGATCTTTCGCATAGATCAAGAAAAGAGCATAAAATTACAGCAATATTACAATATTACTTCAAAAAATGAAGTAGAAGTAACGTTATCAGATAGAAATTCAATGGAGACTAGGCGAGTACAAAACCACTGCTCAAATCGCAGTGTGACTGCACGACGCTGTTACAAGTGCAGGTAACTTTTGCTCCTTCCATTAATCACTACAGTAAATGCCTTCTGAAATACCCTACCTTCTCTACGCTCTTGCCTCTGTATATTGGACCTTTATCGTACACGTTTCAATCCGTTAAGGTCAATGACCTATCCTTGAAATGAATGAGTACGTCCGATTCGAAGGAAGCATAGTCGACATATATTTTCCTTAACTCCACGATTTCTTCATCAGGCTTTAACCACTCAGATGCAATTTTCGAGATCGATCAACTCAACCCAGTTTCAGAGCTTCCTTTAATGAAAATAGTTCATTAAGTGGCAACACACGACATAATTTAATCAGGTAGAGCTTAATGAAGCAATGTGAAACGATACTTACAATTACGTTTTGTTTAAAAACGACGACTCGACCCGATTGAGGATCTACGCGGAGCATATGCTCAAAGAACTTCGATTTACTATTGACGAGTGTATCATATAGTGTCGAATAGATTGTGCCACCAACATTGAGTTGAACAACTTCGTTCGAATGATGCATTTCCGGTGCATAGCCGTCGGTTCCTATTAAATTACCAGGAGGTACTCGACTCATGGGCGCTGATGGAAGAGCAGGAAACGCATCATACGAACTGGCCATATTTTTCCTGAAGCCACTCGCTCACCTAAAATATGTGCTAAATGTGAACTCTCTTTTGTAACGATGAACTCTCACATTTTCTTCAGTTTCTAAAGTTCACGAGGCAAAGTCGAGTCCTGCAAAATCAGTGTACCCAGACAGCCCAACCCAACGCCAGGAGAGGATTGTCTCATTACGAAGTAAATAATGATCGGAAAAACAATTTTTTCCAAGATAGCATGAAATTATCTTCCTACTCCTCAGTCTACCTTGAACAACTTTCACTGATTTTCGCTTCCTCTTTCTTTCGATCTCTTGGAAAATGAAAGCAAAAGGCTTTGGTATGGTGTATGCTATGCGTTTGCATAGGATTCACTTGTCAGCACTATGCATGGAGAAGAGGTGCGGGAGAGTGGATAAGAAGGGGGATGGGGGCTGCGAGTGGGAATATTCTTCACTTATAGTCTCTCTCAGGGAGATGCCTATAAACTCATCAATGACATAAATCAGTGAAAAATAATAAAAACTGATTGCACAAATTTTTGCATCACAACTAACACGAAAAATCTGGAAGATCACCAGTGATGGCATATTATGAACTCTTTCAAATGATTCAATTTGAGCCGCCTCTTTCAGGTGTATCGGACGAAACCGCTTGTCTGTATAGGGCATGCGTCCTTAGCCATTCTTTGAAAAAAAAATTCAATAATTTCGACAGCAATTCGCTGTTAATTCGAAAGCCATCTTTTGTCTGTTTATAAACCCATTCGCTAATCCACTTTACTTCATTGTAGAGTTTTGAAACAAGTGAAAAACTTTTGACAATAATAACCGACATCACAAGAATGGTCTAAAGATCAAGCAATTCGTTGTCAATATAAACAATAATACAGAGTATTCATTTAACGTATATCCATAAAAGCGTTCAACATAGCCGAGTGGATGCTTCTGTATTACTTTCCTGGGCGAATATCTTTACGTTTAATTTCAGACAGCTATTTTTGATGAAATAATCTTTCGAGATAGTTGTAAAGAGCGTTCGATTTTCTCCTAAAGAAAAAGAGGTCGATAGCACATGAAATATTCAAGGGGCAAAGAAATGAGCCAAAAAAACTTCTACAATCACTAATCGCAATCAATGTCAATCGATTTTGCACTTTAGCATAGCAAATAAAACCACATTCAAAAATCGGCATTTTTTTTTCAATTTAAACAGTGGGGAAAAATTCAGTGAAGAAAGAACAGAGCGCATTGTCATTAGGGAGGTTATAAAAATGTAAGAACCCATAAGAACCCTCAGGAAATGAAAGGCAAAAGTGAAGTGTAGTCGTAAAAAGTCCATTCTAAATCAATACCTCGCGAATGACGCACAGTGTCCATTGGAATACATGCAAAGCAAACATTGTTATCATTCAACTAATGCAACCAAGACCTCTACATATCAACTCAAGCTTCGCTTCTGCAGGTATTTCCACGCGGAGTAGGGAAAGCATAAGGAAAACTCCTCTGATATATAACGGAATAAAAAACGCAATGAAACACGTTGTTTTTGCGGAGGTCAAGCTGGATGAGTCGAAAGCGTTCCAAAATTTAGCATCTTCTTTGTGCACTTTTCTAATAGCTCTTCAAATAATGCCTGTCCACTCGTTGCGTAAGGGGTGGACAACGCAGATTCCACATTGATAATCAGGGGACTAAAATTATGCATTATGATTTAAACGTTTAATTATGTTTCCTCTCTGAATTTGCTCGGAGCACTACCGAAATCACTTTATCGCCTATTGTTGATTCATTTTGGAAATTGCAATCCTTTATATTCTCCTTATTTCGCTTCCGCTATCAGGTTGCTAGAGAAGGTCGGCGAGTGCTCTACCAGCAGGATATTTCGCAAAATTTATTGCGTTCCATATCAGCCTAATTACATTACTTGTCAAAAAATCTTCAAATTGGAATCACTGGAATATAGCAGCCTCGATTTTGTTATGACTCCTGTTCAAAAATTGTGTTCGACGTTTTCGACGGTCTTTGCAGCCAGAGTATTTCAATTTGCCTCTAGACGACCTCGCAATAGTTTTAGCCAGCAAAAGCTGTTGCGGTGCAAATAATACTCCGTATAGTTTTCAGGATCTCGTCCTACGAGTCTAAAATCTGCTCCCCGTCGATATCGTTAACGCACCCACTCGTTCACCTTTCAAACTGTGGCTGAGTCGTTTCAATCTACAATCTCTTTCTGCTTTCAAGTTTTAAATAGCATTTCCCCTAAACTCTAATTATTTGCTCTTTCTTGGTTTCATGGTCAAATACTTTTGTGTCTTTTCCTATTTCCGGGCGTCAGAATGAATAAATAAATAAATAGATAAAAACTGACAAATAAACAAATAAATAAAGTTGGTTATAAATCGGTTCGGCGACGAAGCCGTCGCATACCGACTAATTGTTTTACAATGTCAACACCCACAGTTTATGAGATCCCATAAAATCGCTGATGACTTAATGACTCGGCCACAAAGCGAATTTGCATATTCAGTTAAATCCCTGTCAAGCAGCCGTTCGCTGAATTGCCCTTCATTTTTGCGATGATCTCATTATTTTACTCCTAACGGTGAGCCGGTATTGCATTTCATCAAAAATTTGCATTAGGAGAGAGTACCTAATGGTATGCAATCAGCTGTTTGAAACAAGCAGAATTTGTTTAGAATTTCGATATATAAGGGCGCAGAAACAGCAGTCGACACGGTGCTCTGCGAGCAGTGAGGTAGCTACATCTTCCTCTTCGTCTATCGGGATGGCGTCGAACAACCAATGGTCCAACAGCTCCAACTGGAACAGCGCTAGCAACTTCAACAGCAACTTCAACAACAACATGAACAACTTCAACAGTAACCTCAACAACAGTAATTTCAACAGCAACCTCAATAATAACCTCAGCAGTTTCAGTAACTTCAACAACTCCCTGAACAACCTCAACTACAACTTGAACAACCTCAACAACCTCAACAACAACCTCAGTAGCCTTAACTACAACCTCAGCAACCTCAACAATAACCTCAGCAACCTCAGCAACAGCAACTTCAGCAGCAGTAACTTCAACAACTTCAACAACAGCAGCAATTTCAATAGCAACAGCAACTTCAACAACAGCAACTTCAACAGCAATTTCAACAATTTTAGCAACAGCAGCAACTTTAATCGCGTAAGTGCCCGTTCGTAAAGATTCTTGGACTTGGATGTGTTGTATGACGGTTTGGATGTGTCGTATGAGTTTTTTGCGTTTGATGGTCAAAACAGCCTTGCATCTCTCCTATTTTGGTAGCAGAGCTGCAAACGCTTTCGGTGTCAGTTGTTTAGATGCTTAGAATGCTACCACCGATTGCTACCTTTTCGGATGTTTGAAGTGAGACTTCAGTTAAGGAGGAAGCGTCATTGTATGTAAAGTGCAGAATGAGAATGACGCAAGCTTCTCGATTTGGCAAGGTGATTTGTGAGGTGTTTCGGTCGCCCCTTTGCAAAGAGTGTTTAGGCTTTAGTTCTATTTCAGAGCGCTGTATCATCCCAAAAAAGTGCAGTGCGCTCTCCAATGACATTGGGGGTTCAGTGGACGAACTTATTCGGTCTCATGTGAAATAAAGCAGTTGGAACGAAAGTCGGGCAGCATGAATAGTTCAATGGGGTGGTTAGAGTAGCGGTTTAGCAAGCGTTGATGAGGGACGATGTCCCCCGTTGTCAGGAGCGTGGAACCATAGGGTCACGGGCTAATTAAAGGCAAGCAGTAGCTGCGAGACAAGAGTTTACTTTACGAAAGAAAACCTGATCTTCAATTCACAGAAAGGCGATCTGGATGGTTAAGGACAGTGCACTGCATAGGTCGCAGAACCCTTTTCAAACACTGGCGCAGCTGCGCGCGGTAGAAAATGCATTACGGTGGATTATTGCGGTTTGGCAGATAGAGTAATGCGGTTCTATTTTCAGAACTTCTAAATGTCGAGGACCGTTTCGAGCGTACATTCTTCCATCAGGCGAATATTGTAATGGTTTGCTGTTGTAAAAATAAAAGTTGGTTAAAAAATTGCCCTGTAACTGCATCTTACGATGTATATCATAGAAGATTCCTGTCGCTTCGCTACCTGACTAGTGTGATGATCAAGCTGGAATTGGTGTGGCAAATAATTGGTAGACTGGGAGGCGTCATTCGCAGTGAGTTCGGGTTGGGATGTTTCGGGAGTCTAGATCGATATTCATCCGTTACACGCACCAACAAAGCCGACTTCAAATGTCCTCGTCCCCTTTGTTAACTTCTGCCCTTATTCCACATATCGAAGCCGGGCCAACAGTGGAATGTATGTTGCGCAGTGCATGCTGAAGAGTTTGAATGTACATTCTGGCCAGGAAGTAGCAGTGTGTTGCTTATGGGGGTCACCCTTGCGAGTTTTCAGTCTAGTTCCATAACACTTCATGTGAAGAAAGTCGTAGCATTGGACGCTACAATAAACAGTGGTCAATGTAATCACATATGAGCGCCACAAAGCCCTGTGGGCTTCTGACACAAAAATTTTTTCTTCTGGTTCAGTGGAAGGCTGCTGTCCGCTGCGGAGTGTTTCCTCAATGGTACTGCTTTCTTCCAGTAACAGCAGTCCTGATCGCTCTGTAGTCAAGCGGTCGGTTGGAGGAATGCTGAGGTCACCTTCTGGCAACTCCGGCGGAATGCTCAAATATTTAAAATAACGCTTCACCATAAATCCGTTCTTGCAGTGAGCGGCTGACAAAACTATTCAGTTTCGAGAATTGGGAAATTTTTAGTGCTCAAATTGAAACAAGTTGGCTGAAATAGATGAAGATATCGATCGTGGAACAAGGCGATGCTACTTTTGGGTCATCTGCGCATATATATATATATATATATATATATATATATATATATATATATATATATATATATATATATATATATATATATATATATATATATATATATATATATATATATATATATATATATATATATATATATATGAGCAATTACAATAAATACATCTATGCGCAGAAACAGTGAATGGGTAAACTGTGTTAAGGAGAATCGATTTTCCAGAACAAATCTACACGTATAGAAGGAGTCAAACAAGAAAACACCTACATGACACCTTGCATCTGTAGAACCTCGATCGTTAAAAAACAATTTCTGGAAGACGTTACAACAATCTCTTCCAGCTATCATAGTTTATACAGTCAGCGTTTTATGCGATATTGTCTGTCGCAAAGGCCAGTGCATTCATCACTCCACTGGCGATATAGAATCCGATCAAGCATCTCAGCTGCACAAAGCGCAGCCACATAGTAAAAGATAAGATAAATAAGAATCGTCCTCAAAGATACCCATGGGAAAATGCACGTTCCTTTTTCCTAGGAAAGTGCATTTCCTTCACCTTTCCTCAGCTATCTCAGGTGGTTGTTTTCTTCGCTTTTTCCAAGAAACTCATTGTCAGGTATACTTTTATCGCGTTAGTAAATGCCGAAATAGTTGCTAACAAAAGTGCGTTTTATCCTGCAAGGTTTCGCTCAAGCAAGAGGAATCTGGGTTATGCACTGTATGTTTACACTACTCTGATTGCGTAAGTACCTGAGCACCCATCACGCCCTAGCATCTGGATGAGATGGTGTCCTATATTCTACAAAACATTTGCTCCACGGGAGTGCTCAGCGAAATCTGTTCTGATAGAAAAGATCAAAGGGAAAAGCAGTTATATGATTTATGCACTGATTTCCTGCTGTGGAATTATTGCTTTTAGGGACTGACGATATGTTTCATCCCCACCTGACAAAAATGCTCATCATTTTTCAACTCCTTCGAGCATTAAAACACAGAAAAAATTCATTATGAGGTACTGTGCTAAACTGAACTGTGTTAATTATTCCCTACTGCAACTCAACGAATATTGCTGCTTCATATATACTAAATCACTATCACCAAAATATTATTGAAAATGAGCGTAAAACTGAGCATTCCAGCTAACGTAGAGAATTAGGTGAGTCGAGGTAACCCATTGCTATAATTGGGTTGTGCCTGTCTGTCTACGCATGCTGTCTTGGCAGTTTTTTCTGCATCAGTTGTAGCACCGAAGCCATCGAATCGCCGTTAGTTCCTCTGTCAATCGGATTTGCGCATTTGACAATGCTTCTTGCGGCATTTATTGAACTAATAGGGCGACCAGTAGGCAAATATGAATATTTATTGAGAATTGCTACCAACCGACCGTTCGCTAAGCTGTTCTTCATTTCCCATAACTTACTAATAACCAAACTTTGCATTCCAAGACAACATTTGCTAATATGCAATCAACTGTTTGAAACAAGCAGAATTTGCTTAAAATTTCGCTATAAAAGGTTGCAGAATTAGTAGTTGGCATTGTGCTCTGCGAGCAGTGAGGTAGCTACATCTCCATCTTCGTCTATCGGAATGGCGTCGAACAACCAATGGTCGAACAGCTCCAACTGGAACAACTTCAATAACTTCAATAGCAACTTCAACAACAGCAACTTCAACAACAGCAACTTCAATAACAACCTCAGCAACTCTCTGAATAACTTCAATAACAACCTCAGCAACTCTCTGAGCAACCTCAGCTACAACTTGAACAACCTCAACAACCTCAATAACAACCTCAACTATCTCAACAACAATCTCAGCAACCTCAACAATAACCTCAACAACCTTAGCAACAGCAACTTCAACAGCAGCAGCAACTTCAACAACAGTAACTTCAACAACTTCAACAGCAATAACTTCAGTAATTTCAACAACAACAGCAACTTCAATAACTTTAGCAGCAGCAGCAACTTTAGTCGCGTAAGTGCTGACTCACAGCTTTATAGACGGGAGTTTAAGAGCTGTTTTTACGCCTTCTTCTTCGGTGGGAGCATGAAGCATTGTGACATCATGATGGCGCTTCATTTGCCTCAGCTAAGTGACAGTTATATGGGTCGTGGCATAACTCGTCCTCTGGATGACCGCTCTTACGTTCTGGGATGTTTTGTAGTGAAATATTACAATAGCGCTCTTTCTAATCTTCTACCCTGAGCAGAGTTTACGGGAATTGAGTATGTGCTTTTGGATGAGGTTTGGACTTGCTTTGCTTAATATGCTTCGCGAGGAGGTGAAACAATTTTTCTCCCTGTCGCTGACATGATTCCTGTCTTTTTCCTAGTAATCTTCAAGGAGTCGACAAGTGCCTTGTTGACACCTGCTTTATAGAGGTCTCTAAAGGACAAAGACAGTTGAAGCAGCACTCACGTCTGCATTAGAGGTTTTCTCGGGTGCTTCAGCAAGCAGTTACAGATTGCGATGTTCCTGGTGGTGAAAACAGCAGAGCCTAGTCCTACTCCACGATGGGCTACCTAACTGCATGCGGAACAAACAGGATCCCTTTTCGGTTATTAAGAGGACAAAACCATCGTCTTGTCTTGAAACAGGAGATTTCATCCCAAAATTGCCAAAGGCGCTGGGGGCTCATACAATGTCACAAGGGAGTAAGTCGAGAAGAATGCATGAGGTAGATGACAGAATCATTTCGAGATATTGGAGTAAGCAAAGTTGGTATTGCTAGCTGGAGTACAATTGCATTAAGCTGGGATATTGGTGCACGATTGATTCAGTAATGCAGTTCCATTTTCAGAACTTCTAAATGGTAAGGACCATTTCGAGGCGTGCCTTCTTCGATCAGGCGATTGTAATATCATGATGTGCTGATAAAAGTTGACATTAAAAACTGCCTTCCACACCACATACGACGCGACGTCGGCCGATCACACTGCAGGATATTGTTGTCGTTGCGCTCTCTGCTGCATTCGTTAAGTGAGCTGAAATTGGTGTATCAAATAGTTAACTTAGAGGTGTCGTTCGCATAGAGCTCCTGGTGGTATATTTCAGAAGTCGAGATCATTCTTCATCGGTTAGCCATTTCAACAAGAATGGCCAATGGAATTGCAAGAACGCGCACGACGCCTACGACGATTAATGTTGAGATTTGTGAGTTTGAAACAATGTTGAGGCTTGCCACTTCCTCAAAGAATGCCAGAATTCGTTGTCGGCTTAGAACAATCTAAAACTTCCACGCTTCCTTCATATATGTCAAATACTACATATCGTGCTGTTGCCAACATCTCCACAAGTCTATTTTTTCGAGATAGAGCCACTTCCTTTTCAGAAGAACTCCCTGCTAAATTTAAAGCCACTCCAAGAAATGATAAAACTTTCTCATCAGCGAATTTTTTGTTACCGCTTTTCTTCGAGTTCAGAAGTTCATCACTGAGTGATTCCTACCAGTCCTGTTCATACTAACATTCGTCAACTTCAGAACGTCACTCGCGAAACCATCCTATAAAGTAGCATCGATCATAACCAATCACTAACATAGGCTGATCTACAGCGTTCAATATATATGGATGATATTTAACGACCTCACTGATTCCTGTCCGTGCGCTTCCGGTCAAACTGCCAGCAAGAAATAACGCCAGTTTTGAGACAGAATATTCTTTGGAGAACGCATTTTTGATCTGTAAAACCCAGTAACCCCTCTTCTCGGAAATCACTAGTATTGAAATGCTAATCCGACCACTGTGCAACCATCAGTGATGGGAATGATCTCATAGTTGTCTGGTTAAATTAAATTTTCCTCGCTTGACTTAAGCTGCCTTAACTTGTTGACTGCGCGTTATGTTATTCAACACGAACATAAAGCTGAGCACTCAGAAATATAATAATTAATTGTAACCTGAAGCAGGGTTACATATGGCAATTGACGATAGCACCCGCATACCACGTGAATCCATAGTGCTCACGATTGAATGTGCAGAGGGGGAGGGGGACGTAAACTTTCAACTCAAATATGCAAAGCTCAATTCGCTGATATCGTACTTCAATGGCTACAGATTTCCTCGGTCGAATCGTGCCAAACTCTGTTCCTAATGGGTAGATTTAATATAAAGGAACTATTTTTGATTCTGCAAGTCATATGAAACTTTCAAACTCCTAGCAGAACGCCGCTAGCTTACCAACATATAAAGCGTGATGCGTCTTCAACGAGTATATTAATTGTACTTGAAATCCGCTTTGGTATCGAAATCCATCTTGTGGAGGAAAACTTCTGTGTAGCCATTAGAAAACGATATTTCGAGAAACTCAGACCTAGCTACTCTGAATAAAGGGTACTGAATGACCCATGAATTCATTGTTTTCTTCCACTGATAAGGAGACTTCTTACATAAGACACACTTCTTTCGAACAATAAACCTGTACCAGATCACGTCTGTTCAAATACGGCACGTAATCCAACACAGAACTACAATTTTTTACTCAGTTTGATGAGAGTTTCCCACTCGTGGACTAAAATTTCGAGAACTTCCGCAGAATTCGAGAAAACTGATCTTATGGCAGCAGCGATGATGGAACTGAGTGAATTATTTCAACACAACTGGGACGGTTGTGTCGAAACAATAAACGGCAATAGATGGCACACCCAATTCATGAATGGTGCCCGCTAAATATAAGCGGAAAGGCCAGGTGACCCCATTACGCGCTTGCGTAGAATCTCATAGATGATCCAAGCGCAAAATCAACATAGAGGAAAGAATGCCTGCCGCCTACGCCGAAACGAGTCGATGAAGATGGAGGTGCTTTGCTCGAAAGTGAATCTGCTTCAAAGCTTATATTTACTTATATTTATAATTATAGACCAGAAAAACTGGGAAAGACGTAGAGTTTTGGAATCTACTGAAAAACTTCTCTGTCTTCAGGATTACTCTGATTGCGCCAGCAAAAATCCCCAAAAAACAATTTGGAAAACAAACACTTCGAGATCATACGCATAACACGTTCTGTGAAGTAATCGGTATTAGGACGAGGTTCGCGAAGTCTGAAGAAAAGAGACGGTCATAGCAGAGACGATTGCAATACCCCTGCTGTAATTTCCCGCTTTAAAATCATAACTAAAAGGACTGAAGGGTTTTATCCCTTCACATGACAATATTCAACGAAGAATAGTCATCATGAAATACTGTGCCATTGCCATATTGAAGTGATTTACCTATTCGTCGCTGTGTAGTCAAGAGACATTCAGAGTCCGATTAAAATTTCATTCTTAGTGGAACTATTAGTGGGACTTTGGTAAGAAACTGAGAATTCAAAGTAGTGTTTAGGAAGGAGTTGGACGAAATAATCTGCTTTGATATAACTGTCAACGTCTGCTACCTCTCCATTCATTTACATACCAATCCATCACTCAAGCGTCGAACCGCGGTAATCGCCTTGCGAAAAGCATCTGTGTATTTAACAAGACTTCACGGCGTCACTACTGAACTTGTACGGCGGATAGGAGCCGAATTAACATATTTCGCAAGAACGCCGTTGATTGCAGGTTCTGAATATTTCAATATTAATTAACATCCAGCACATACTTAATATTTCAGCAAAATTTTGCATAATGATATGCATTCGTCTGTTGGAAACTAGCAGAATTTGTTTAAAATTTCGATATATAAGGCCGCAGAAGCGGTAGCTGGCATTGCGCTCTGCAAGCAGCCAGACAGCTCCATCTTCTTCTTCGTCTATTGGGATGGCGTCGTACAACCAATGGTCCAACAGCTCCAATTCGAACAACTTCAATAACTTCAACAATAACTTCAATAGCAACTTCAACAACAGCAATTTCAACAGCAACCTTAGCAACAATCTCAGCTACACGCTGAACAATCTCAGCAACAACCTGAATAACCTCAGCAACCTCAATAACAACTTGAGCAATCTCAACAACAATCTCAGCAACCTCAACAACAACCTCAACAATCTTAACAACAGGAACTTCAATAGCAGCAACTTCAACAGCAGCAACTTCAACAACTTCAACAACAGCAGCAACTTCAACAGTAACTTCAACAACAACTTCAACAGTAACTTCAATAATAACTTCAACAACAGCAACTTCAACAACAACTTTAGCAATAGCGGCAACTTCAACCGCGTAAGTACTGAACTCATAAAACTTCTCGTAGCTAAAAAGTTTAGAGACTCATTCATGCGTAGTTTTCTCAGCTAGGAGTTGACATCATGGCGCACTTTCTTCAACGTACTTAAATGACGATTTGTGAAGGTGACGCCGCCCTTACGGCATGCATCTTTCGGCACGGATCTGTCGTATTCACTGCAACTGAATGCTTCTCCCATTCAATTCTACGCTTTTCCACCATTTCCGAACGCTTCCTGATTAAATCCTTTTCACCCTTTTGCCAGCAGACTTTTTTCTCATCAAGCAGCGGCATCCATCTCATAATAGCAGCGACAAGTTGTATTGCATGGGCCGTTGTTTCGGACAGCTGCGAGCACCCGCTTAGCAAGCATTCATAGAACCGATGTCTTTTGTCGCGAGAAGCATGAAGTCTAAGTGATGAGCTGTTTGAGGACAAAACCTGTCGCAATCATTGAAGACAGGACCCTCAATAATTGCGACAGGTTTTGTCTTACAGCGGACAAGAATGTCTTACGCCTATATTGTCACAGGTGGCTGAAAAGCCACTGCACACTGGACAGGCGACAGAACTGTGCTTGAAATCCAAGGTAACAAAACTGATCGTCGAAAGTGTGAGCAGTAGAAAATGCATTAGAGTGGACTGTTGCAGTTTGTCCAGTAAATTGGTGCGATTCCATTTTCAGAACTTCTAAATGGCGAGGACCTTCTTCACCGAGCATTCTTCGATCAGACGAATATTGTAAGTGTGTGCAGTTATAGAAATAAAACGTGGTTTAAAAAACTATTTTATGCACAGCATGCGACGCGACATCGGCCGATCACACCGTAGAACACTACTGTTGTTGCGATATGTGATGCGCGCATTTGTTGAGCTGAAATTGGTGTAGCAAGTAATTGGTAGATTGGGAGGTATCATTCGCGACGAGTTTGAGGTGAGGTGTTTTGGAAGTCCGGATCGTTATTCCATCCGTTACACGCTCCAACGACGTCGACTTCATGTCTTCGTGTCATGCATTGGCTTTCGCCCCTCTACATCTCGAAGTCGGGCCAAGAGGGGAAGTATGTTGCGTAGTGCATGCTGCGTATGGTAAATGTACAGAGTGGCCATGAAGTAGCAGTGTTTTGCTTGTGGAGACTTACCTCTGCGAGTTTTCATTCTCTATGGAAAATTCTAAAACACTTCATTTGAAGACAGTCGACGTAACTGGACGCCACTATAAGCACTGGTCGATGCAATTCCGTGTGAGCCGCACAGAGCTTTGTGCATGTCTGAGCACCAAAATTTTTGAGTTTTCTTTCTTTTGAACCATTGAAGAGCGGTCGCAAGCATATGCGGTTTAAAGTATGTAGGACAAACATCTAGGAGTCTAACAGCACGTGTTCGAGAATAGTTATATAATATTAATAAAAGGAATGTAACTAATTATCTTTGCAAGCATTCCCAGCGACAAGACCACGGTGTGCAGGATGTTAGAATGTGTATACTAGAAAATATCAGCGATAATAAATACCTCGCTGGAGCAGAACTACTCTACATTAAATTAGACTTAATGATTTGTCCAATGGACTTAATGATAATATCAAAGGAGTCGGAGATATTTCTGAACCTCCGTTTAAAGAAAATGCCCCGAATGTCCCGTACTTTGAAAATTACGGATTAACGATTAGACATAAACACGGGAAAAGAGAAAGAAACAGCAAAGTTATTAATCACAATTTTTAAAATGCCGTTTGCAACAACACTATCCATTTCAACAATGCCGAAAATGTTTGCGGTTCTCTAAGGAATTTATATCAGCACAGCAAACATACACTTAAGATGTTATATTTCATCGTAGGAAATAAGAGCAGAATCATCAGCCACGAGATTAGTTTTTTGGTGTAAAATGTGCACAATTTATAGAAATGTTTTTAAAGGTGGTAAAAATGTTAAAGCTAGGAATAAATGCTATAAGTTTCGTATGCAATTCCTCGGACTTGGATACCAAAATATCAGTTATAACCGTATGTTTAACAAGAGTGTTATGAAAAAGGACCTCATCTGTCTCCCATGGCCAAGCCCCTAATTTGTTCATAATAGCATTCAGACCGGCAAATCCTTGTGAGACGTTTTTCATCAAGAAAGCTGGACAGATGAGTAAGAGCGCTATCACGAGAAACATTTATGTTTATGTTGCTAAGCTGCAACTTAAGCAGTGTGTTATGCCCTTGGTGTTGCAATCTAATTGAACGTGGTCATTATCCTAACAAACTTTTGCCCGAAAATACTGGAAGCTATCCATTCGTTGCATTTCAATTAACTTGCAGCTTTTACAATTTTTCCCACATGCTTTAGTCGTTATTATGCAATTGGTGTCATTATCATCAAATATACATAAAAATTGGTATGTCGTGTTGTTATTTTTCACCCGATATCCGACTGGTAATACATTACGGGATGCATCCCTTATTCGTTGTGAAACGGATAGAGGATTAATTACTAATGTTTGATTAGTGGTCGGGGGCACAGGGGATGTTCCACCCACGGCCACCGCCATTACTTTGGGAAGCCTATTATTTCCTACATTATTTGGTGAAACGTTAAGCATATTGGTAGGGGTCCGTGCATCTGCCATATAACGGGTGCCAAACACACAACCGCGCCTGCGTCGATATGGCAGAGCAGAACGGTTGCCCAGATTGTGGGCTGCATTAGCCCGTATTTAAAGCAGTGCTAACATGATGAGATAGTTTTAATCCGGTTCTTTGGGTAAAGCCATGTTGGAATAAGAACAGTAAATGAAAATCATTGCGTGAGGCATCCATAACACTTTGCGTAGATACTGGCAAGTGTGGATGTTGTCTAATGAGAACCATAATAAATTACCAACGGTAGATTCTTTGAGCCAAACCTACATTGTAAAATATGACGATTATCCGCCTATGCGTGGTACAACCTTTGAGTAATCTGGCAGTGAATACTGGTAAAAATAAAACATCTATTTGGAACATTTATGAAGCACATAAAAACACATACATTGCACAAGGAAAAACTGAAGAAACTTGGTAGTCCACTGCAAAACACGACAGTATGCGCAGATACATAGAATAAAACATAAAATATACAAATATAACACAGATTGAAATAGTGATAAACGAATGAAAGCACCTTTCTGCACTGAAAAATTCAAACAGTGATCTGTATGAAACGAGTGGAAGTTCGAATGGAGGACTAAATGGGCAATTTTAGGAAGACAAAAATAAAATGACCAGATTGTAAAGAGAAAATCATATGTCGATTGTTGAATCTAATAAACGAAAAAAAATTGGAAACCATCAGTGCGATAAAAATGCGACAACTAAAATAGGCAAATTTTTTTGACAACTTATGCATAACCAACTATCGGTAAAACCCTTTTTTTTTGCTGATTGATGTCCATAAAACATAAAAATGAAACTATGAAACACATTCGGCTGAGAATAAATGAAACTATGTGCATTAGAGAACACGATATGAGTTCAACGTAGAAACATATACCGAGTTGCAATAGCTAAAAATGCAAAACTTTCCCACAATAGCATACGATAGACGACATAATAGAAATCGTAGTAGTTAGTGACAATGGATGCATAAAAATTCAACGTAGTACGTATGAATAATATATCGATAATTGATGACGTTTACATTAAAAAATACGCAATAGAAATAATAATTTAAAGTAACCATTGGAGCATTTGTTTAATGCGTTCGCCATCGTATTTATACAAGGTCGTATTCGATCGTATACCAATGCGAATCCTATCTTCAACTGCCATGGCAGCTATACTATGCGACCTGAGATCTTGCACGATTGAGATTGCTTTATTTTACATACTACTTTGTATTCTAGTTGGATCACTCCAAACTTGTATCCGCTTATAATGCGGTGTATACGACTTATTCATTCTGTACTTAGCACCCTCGGCGGATGCAAATTGGAACAGTATGTAAGGTTGAGTTGTTTTAATTACTCATTGGCACTTAGAGAGTATAATTGATTGTACTTCCCTTTTAACAAATACCAGTCCTTCTACACATAGATGGTTAAGGAGTTGTCGGGTGTAATAACTTCGATTCCAATAGTCCCATCGAGGTTGTTTACGACGACCTTGCATCTCGTGTATTGGAAATCATAAACGCAGACATTGCGCTGTCTTACAGTGCGCTCATTGGCTTCGATACGATTGCTATTATCAGTAATTCTATATATATATATATATATATATATATATATATATATATATATATATATATATATATATATATATATATATATATATATATATATATATATATATATATATATAATATATATATACTACGTAAATTAGCAAAATTTTTCTGTTAATATATCAAGCTGTGTACGCAGAGGCGACTTAGCCGATCATCATGCGAATCTACTAGAATCGTATAAATAACTAAATGGATAAATAAATAACAACCAAACAGATAAATAAACGAATAAATAAATAAACAGATAAACGAAAAGTAAGCAGACAGAGAAATATTCAAATAAACAAGGAGATGAACCCGAAATGAGTTCGTAACAAGAAAAGGACGGGAATATAGAGTGCAGTGCATGCGAGAACAAAGACAGAAGAAAGAGGCAAACAGAAGTTAGGGATGAAGAAAACGATCTTGTCAATGAGGGATGATAAAATAAATGAGGAAAAGTGCCTACGATTAAATTCAGTGAACGCATAGATCGATGTGCGGGAGGAAAGTCGGATCAGTGAAGATGCTCTTATTCGACTCACCTCAAAGTTCAACTGAACGACGTAATTTAGTATCTGCACCTCATGCGAATGGAATCAGCTTTGTGCATAGCAAAAGAAGAGCTCCGTGACTCTTACTTTCCTTCCGAAACGCAACACGAGAACAACTGTGTCTGGCAAAGTGATCAGCGTTTGCCTCCAGTTCAAAACACTCTCCACTTCGACCAATCACAAGTTTGCGAGACAGAAAGGTAAGTGGGCAGTTGCAAACTGTGACGACGCATTATAACCTTGGTCATCTAACTACCTTCTATCGATAGCCTGTGACAGAGATAGAACCATAGCCTCGTGTGACCTCTGCGGGATTGAGCATAACTGTGGCACAATCGCAAAACGTTTACACAAGGTTACCCTTCTTTCAGGTAAGCGAAATGCATTTCTATTCACTTCAGTCATTCAAGGAGGCAACACATTCCTTACTAAGATTAGCACCACCTCTTCTCACGGAGGAAGTAGCCGCTTTATGCTCGAATCTATGTGGGAAGGGAGAGTTAGCGGCAATATGCAATCATTTGGGAGAGCATAGGTCTCGGCGTAACACTTGCTTCACGATTGCTACACGCGCCGCGTCCAAAGCGCCCGGCACTATGGGGTGACCGTCCTCCTCGGCGAGCCTCATTGGCACAGACGTCGGCCCCTCAACGAAACGTGAAGTGTTAGTGGCGGACTAATAGGCAAGCATGAAGACCTGCATTTTCCTCCGAAAAAGAGGAAGGGATCCTTATATATTATAAGTGGATGAAAGTGGGTAACAACATTCCATCAGTAATTGGAGTTGTTCACATGACAAAGAATGCTCCATACGAAGTTCTTTTTTCGGGAATCAACTTTTCCTCAGTTATACAAAATATTTTGTTATCTAAGCTGTTGCTGATCCTCCGCCCCCCTCTCCGTCGATATCATACGAATCTCTGATACTTGATTCTAATCTCCCCGTCCTTCCTACACTCTTGCCACATTGGCACTTCTAACTGTTAGAACAACTTGCCACGTTGATCCGGTGGATTTTGCTAAGAGCGTTCTTCTCTTAACGAGAACAAATGGTGTCAGTGAACCATCATTGTTGTTCCCATGTCTATGTAAGGGAAGAATAAATGAAAGCAACGCAAGGCTCCTTCTCCGAGATACACAGAATGGAACTGAACTCATAAGAAAAAAAATTCAGTTAACCAGTAATCGTAGCACAACGAAACCTTGCAATGAGTCATAGCAGTTAAGAATTAATTTATTCACTTTCGAATTTTGGTAATTTGGGAGAAATCGGCTTCTCACCCTAAGGAATACGTATACATTAAGAATGTGAAAAAACAGGAAATTTGCATAAAAATTCCGGAAGAAATTTCTACCATCTTCTCGTTGCTTCAAAAATCTTCATATATCTTGAAACTGGCGTTCCTTCATTCAAAGTCTACAGTGAACTATGTGTCTTCCCGATGCTTAGAGCTTCAATAAATCTGTTTCTACTATGTGAATACGCTTATAATGCAAAAATCGCTTTACGTACCAAATTTTGCACTTCACGATACCCCTAGGGACGCTCGAATTCTCTTTTTTTGCTTTATCCGGATATACATACTGTGTTTGCAAGGAAAAATGGATGTGGTATACAAATATATTGTTTTGACTGCTATGTGGTGCATTTTTGCTGAGTAGAATAAAAATTCATTCTGTTTTTCTCAGCAGACGATTCCGTTAAATCTGCCCTCCCGCCCTCAACCGTCGTTCCACTCTAAGATTATAGGTATGGCAAGGATTCAGGACCTCAAATGCCTTTCCATTCCATGATCAACCTTTTGTAGGGTAATCTTTCGTGTCGTCTGCAAAGAAAACAACCAAATCAAATTATGTGAAACACATCTAAAGAAAACAACAATGGAAAGACGCTGCGATGCATTCATAATGGATAGATGGGGTTACGTTCTTCAGGCATCAAAAACAATGCTTTAAAAGTTCTACACATGTGTTAACTGGCATCAAATATCGAGCTAAGAGTGCAAAACAAAGATCATTCAAAACGAAATAAAGAAAGTAATGCTTGACAAAGATTTACTTCAGATGAAACAAAACGTTCAGGCGAACTCCATATTAATACCATCGCATCAACTGACATTTCTCACAGAGTGAATACATTTACTTCTTGTCCTTCTTTGTTCTCATACTGTTATATCGAGACTCCCTTTCCCCCCCCCCCCCCCTTCCTCCGTCGGCTTGTTCCTCTCCGCATGTTTCACGCCAGACTCCTTGGTTTTTTTTTCATTAATGGTACAATCGTGGAAATATCATAATGAAGAGAAAACGTTTAGCTGGTGTTCTGCCGAAAATGTGCTCTCATTAAAAGAAAACAGGTCCTCGCGGAATAATTCTCGCTTGAAAACCTTCCTCAGCAGCCTGGGTGTTTCGTTATCCAGTTGATAGAGCCCAACGCAATGGTGGCCAATGGCCAACTCTACAAAAAGTCCTAAAGTACTGCAATTTGCTCACACAAGGGATTCAAAAAAATCACCATGCTAAGGTTGCAGTACACACCGAACTCGACGCACTAATGACGCAGTAGTATAGCATACGTATGAGCCGACATATTAAGCCGCATACGCACACAGAAGAGAGAGGCAGAGAGAAAGCGCGCATGTTGGACGAGAGATGCGACCTTCATAGTTGTTGTTATTGTTGAAGACATCAAAACAAATTTCGTAAGAAGTCCTTGTAGAGCAATATTTGAAATTCGAGGTTAGGCATATCATATAAAAAGTTTACATACGTTAATCGTAACCAGTTGTAACTTAAAATAGGACCGGAAGCTATTCTATAGTACTAAATTCGTTTACGAAATAACCGGTGCACCATTTCGACTTTTGCTTTGAGTCTGAAATGGCGACAGATAAAAGTGATTCGACCAACGACAGAGATCGAATCTGAAATCGTGCTCGACTAATTGAAATTCTATGTCGATAAGAATTTCGCACCGAAATCAGATGCACACGCCAAAGAACTGAAGGCACTGCCGACTGTTGGCCAGATATTTATAATTCAATCATGTTGGTCATGCTGGTCATGCTTCAGTTCCATCTTTGAGTATTCAATGGATAGGCTGAAAAAGTTCGATATTTGCGGATGAACATCAACCAGAAACCTTTACCAATCCAAATGAAGCACTCTCATATACGGGTATCACTGTCTGCAATGTTTTATGGGAATGAAGCAAACCTTCCATGGAACGGTAGCTGCTTTCCAATGACTTCCTAAAGCATTTTAGTGCAAATTTTTCCAAATCTTCATTTCTTTTGACTTCTAGGCCACTTAAATGCAGTAGGTTGAGCCGTGCGAAACGAGAACCTCGTTGGCCCTAAATTTATGCAAATTTTTAGTGCAGGAATACACCAAACTTTTCCGAACAAAACAAACAATTAAGGCTGTAAATTTGGAGGATAATATTCCCAAACGAGAGTGGACAATTCGTCTGCATAATCCACTAAAAACGCATCGACGGGAAAACACATGAAGGAATGAACGAGTTGTTCTTACGGAAGGAAGAATTTTACTTAGTTCAAAGTATCGGCAGTTCGTTTCATTCTTGCAATTCTTCCGTCTTTCTCGAGTCATTCATGAATGTATGGGTTTCGAAATGAATGATATGACCCGCACATAAATTCATGGCACAAGATTTGCTATTTATGCTTAGTAATTTTGTGTTCCCATTTTGGGACATGCTACTACAAATAAATAAATAAATAAATAAATAAGCAAACAAGCGAATTAATTAATTAATAAATAATTAATTAATTAACTAATAAATAAATTAGCGAACAAAAAACAAATAAATAAATAAATAAATAAATAAACTCATTTATAAATCAGGCCAGCATCCAAGCCGTCGAACTACCATTAATTACTTTATGAAACCAATATCCGTATTTAATGGGACTTATATGCCAGAAAGCGAATTTACGTACCCAGTCAGATCCCTGCCCAGCGGCCGTTTGCTCAATCGCCCATCATTTTCGAGGGGGTTGATTAGTTTATTACTGACGGTGAACCGGTATTGTATTTCATCAAAAATTTGCATTAGGAGAAAGTATTTAAATAATATGCAATCAGCTTTTTGAAACAAGCAGAATTTGCTTAAACTTTCGCTATAAAAGGTTGCAGAATTAGTAGTTGGCATTGTGCTCTGCGAGCAGTGAGGTAGCTACATCTCCATCTTCGTCTATCGGGATGGCGTCGAACAACCAATGGTCGAACAGCTCCAATTGGAACAACTTCAACAGCAGCAACTTCAACAACAACTTCAACAGCAATAACTTCAACAGTAGCAACTTCAACAGCAACCTCAACAACTTCAATAATAATCTCAGCAACTCTCTGAACAACTTCAATAACAACCTCAGCAACTCTCTGAGCAACCTCAGCTACAACTTGAACAACCTCAACAACCTCAACAACAATCTCAACAACCTTAACTACAACCTCAGCAGCCTCAACAATAATCTCAACAACCTTAGCAGCAGCAACTTCAACAACAGCAACTTCAACAGCAGCAATTTCAACAGCAGTAACTTCAACAACTTCAACAACAACAGTAACTTCAACAGCAATTTCAACAACTTCAGCAATTTTAGCAACAGCAGCAACTTTAATCGCGTAAGTGCTAGCTCATGAAGATTCGTGGACAGGCGGCTTGGAGCGGTTTCTATGCCTGTTTTTCTTGGATTAGGGTTCGAGGAGGGGTAGAACAGTGTTATAGCTATCCTGTCTTCCTGTCAGAGTGGCAAATGCGTTCGGTATCAGGCAGCTTTTGAGCCACCTCTGTATAATTTGAATGATTAGAACACTACTCCCAAATGTTGTTGATAGTAGTTGCTGACTTTCGAATGTATCTAAGTATGGACGCAACTGAGGAAGGAGCGGTGTTCTATAGAAATGAGGAATGACAGTGATGCAAGGTTCCCGATTTCATAAGGTGATTTGTCAGGTGTTTCGGTCGCCCCTTTGCAAAGAGTGTTTAGGCTTTAGTTCTATTTTAGAGCGCTGTATCATCCCAAAAAAGTGCAGTGCGCTCTCCAATGACATTGGGGGTTCAGTGGACGAACTTATTCGGTCTCATGTGAAATAAAGCAGTTGGAACGAAAGTCGAGCAGCATGAACAGTTCAATGGGGTGGCTAGAGTAGCGGTTTAGCAAGCGTCGATGAGGGACGATGTCCGCTGTCGTCACGAGGGTGGAACCATAGGGTCACGGGCTAATTAAAGGCAAGCAGTAGCTGCGAGACAAGAGTTTACTACTTATGAAAGAAAACCTGATCTTCAATTCACAGAAAGGCGATCTGGATGGTTAAGGACAGTGCACTGCATAGGTCGCAGAACCGTTTTCAAACACTGGCGCAGCTGCGCGCGGTAGAAAATGCATTACGGTGGATTATTGCGGTTTGGCAGATAGAGTAATGCGGTTCTATTTTCAGAACTTCTAAATGTCGAGGACCGTTTCGAGCGTACATTCTTCCATCAGTATTGTAATGGTGTCCTGTTGTAAAAATAAAAGTTGATTCAAAAAATTGCTCTGTAATTGCATATTGCGCGAGGTCGACAGTGGTATATCACAGAAGATTCCTGTGGCTTCGCTACCTGACTAGTGCGATGATCAAGCTGGAATTGGTGTGGCAAACAATTGGTAGACTGGGAGGTGTCATTCGCAGTGAGTTCGGGTTGGGATGTTTCGGGAGTCTACATCTATATTCATCCGTTACACGCTCCAACAAAGTCGACTTCAAATGTCCTCGTCCCCTTTGTTAACTTCTGCCCCTATTCCACACCTCGAAGCCGGGCCAAGAGTGGAATGTATGTTGCGCAGTGCATGCTGAAGAGTTTGAATGTACATGCTGGCCAGGAAGTAGCAGTGTGTTGGTTATGGGGTCACCCTTGCGAGTTTTCAGTCTAGTTCCATAACACTTCATCTGAAGACAGTCGTAGCAACTGGACGCTACAATAAACAGTGGTCAATGTAATCACATATGAGCGCCACAAAGCTCTGTGGGCTTCTGACACAAAAATTTTTTCTTCTGGTTCAATGGAAGGCTGCTGTCCGCTGCGGAGTGTTTCCTCAATGGTACTGCTTTCTTCCAGTAACAGCAGTCCTGATCGCTCTGTAGTCAAGCGGTCGGTTGGAGGAATGCTGAGGTCACCTTCTGGCAACTCCGGCGGAATGCTCAAATATTTAAAATAACGCTTCACCATAAATCCGTTCTTGCAGTGAGCGGCTGACAAAACTATTCAGTTTCGAGAATTGGGAAATTTTTAGTGCTCAAATTGAAAAAAATTGGCTGAAATAGATGAAGATATCGATCGTGGAACAAGGCGATGCTACTTTTGGGTCATCTGCGCATATATATATATATATATATATATATATATATATATATATATATATATATATATATATATATATATATATATATATATATATATATATATATATATATATATATATATATATATATATAGCGCTGGCTTCGGCTAAACTACTGAAGATTATGCGCCTAGGAACTAAGGAATTGCGTCTCTTCCCTGAATCTGCCTGCTTTTCGGGGTTCTTATTGCACTATTTGAGTTTCCTGAGGACTCGATTTTCATACGCCAGTTTAATCCGTACGTGCAGTTGTATGATGGAAGCTTCAGAAAAACTGTCGGAAAATTAATGGGAATGTATCAGTGATAATGATTTGTTGAAGATGTGCAAGCAAGCCGAATGCACAAAATCGAATGGAAATCCTGCGCACGATCTTGTTTGCAGCGTCTTCATGGCAATAAATGTGAGCGTAGTGTTCCTAGTGGGTGGCTTTAAAGCAAATATAGGGACAAACATTTAAGATGACCTGAAATACTGTGTCATTATTTATGGCGGCGCACTTGCACAACAAATCCTTTTCTTTCCTTCTCTTCGCTCTCTTCCCCCACCTACCTCCAAAGAAAAAATGCATTATTTGAAAAATGCCTTGATCGGAATCAGCGGAACCTTCAGCCACTTCGCAGCCCTTCTCATTTCTCTTCGTTGTTTTTCAGATGAATTCTGGTGGAGTCTCATCTAAGTCACTGCTCATGAGGAAATTTCACGAGAACGCCGTCGCCAGTGTGATAGCACTAAGGAGCATCACTGAAGCGATACCCGCAACGAAATGCATGATAGGATCGGGTATTCCGAAATATAATATCCGCGAATGCCGTGAAATTCTAATTAAATGCTCCTTCGCCCAATTGAGACTTCCGTGAAACAACACGACTTTATATGTTCCCGCTTCATAAGCACGAAAATGCCCGAAAACAATATTCTGTGGCTGGTCTTACCTGTATGACTCCTGATAGCTACAAAAAATCCACCGCTGATAAACGAGAAGAACTAACGCGGCATTATTTGATTTGCACGAAGTTGGAAGGCTCATCGAGATTTTCAACGGTTTCTGTAAGAGACTATTTATCAGGTATGCAAACTATGTTGATAAAATGACGTCGTTTTTATTTCATGTTTGAATTGTCACTCTTATTCCTTCTGTGTTCCGATGATTGAACTTTGTTGACATCACCCACTCTACGAAGATTGTTAGATCTACCTATGAGGCTTCCTTTATCAGATGGCAGCATCTCCTCTATCAGACGTATAAAAGATGCCTCTAACACCTTCTTCACTACATATGTGGAACATATTCATAACACCTCTTTTATCACATGTCCGAAAGATAATTATAACAACTTTATTTGTTCGATATGTGAAGCCCTCTCAGAACTCTTTTTTATCAAACATGCTAACTGTGCCATTATAACTCTCTCATAATATGTATAAATTGTGTTTATATCACACCTTTTATCAAATGTGTAAAATCTGTCTGTGATCTTTTCATTATTGAATGTGTTGGACGGGTCTATAGAAACTTTAGTGGTCCGATTTCAAAAGCCAGTTATAATGCCTCATTTAATAGAGTCGTTTAATATCTTATAACACTTTACATAATCCATGATCAAACTGCGCTTTCAACAAGACTCCTCTCAAGGGTCACTCCTCCTATCTCCTATATGAATTTCTGAAACGTGTTTATACTTCCTCCATAATCATATGTTCGAAACATTTTCCTGCAATTCCCTCTATATAACACCTTTATTTGCTATATGTGTAAAGCGAGTCTATAGCCTCATCTTCCATGCAAAATGTCGATAGAACAACCCATTTATGAATTGCATAAAATATTCTCATAACACACTCTCATCAAATTTCTTTATCAAATATGTAAAACTCTTGATAACATCTCTATCAGGAGTGTAATGGTGTTTATTAGCTGTCTCGTATCATATGCATAAGTCGCATACAACACACCTGTAACCAAGCTTGTTGAACCTGTTCTTAGAATCTCCTCTACCAGGTGCCTAAAACACTTTGTGCCGTTTTTCCGATCCATCAGACGTGGAGCACCCGTTCATAACACCTGTCTTATCAGAGGTGTGAAGCAAGGTTATAACACCTATTTTATGAGATGTGGATAATGTACTCCATCAGATATCGTGGACGTGCTCATCTAGACACGTAAAAAGTTTCTGATAGCGTCTTTATTGGATATGCAAAAACTGTTTATTGTTTCTCGTTCATCAGATAGCGAAAATTCCCTTGTAACAACTCCATAATTTATCAGATGCATTAAACGTGTTTTTAACACCTTTATCCGATATGTAACAGGTGTTTATAACACATCCTCTATTCCATGTATAATATGTGTTTATAATGCTTTCTTTGTCAGGCGTAAAAAAACACATGTTGCGCGCATCACAGCAATCAAATGCGATTTGATGCTCAGTAAGATGTTCGGTTTTTAAACGAATAGTCATACCCAATGTTTAATTTACTTATCCTTACTTACTTTTCTATACATATATATATATATATATATATATATATATATATATATATATATATATATATATATATATATATATATATATATATATATATATAGGACATGTGATTCTGTGCCTTTTTCATTGTATAAACGAAGATTTCCGTTATTATCATCATTATTAAGAGATGCAAGCCACTGCTGCAATATTGTTGCCATTTTGAACTGCCCAATGCTTGCTCACCTCAACTTGTTAAGATTGTCCTCATTGTGAAATTGATTTAGCGCTAAATAATTAATTTCCATTGTTCAAATTTACATCGCAACCTCAAATAGTTCACCAAATGCCGTCATTTTTCTGGGCTGAGCGGCATCAAAACGATATTTAGACCACATTAATAGCAAGTTATTATTTTTTTTCTTTCTTCTTTCAGTGCATTTCGGCCATATTTATTGCCGTCTCTATTGTCTTCGACCGTCGTGATGATATTCCTCTGAAATACTCTGAAACACCACTCTACCTTCATTCTATATAAAGCAAATGAACACGCACTCCGGAAAATCCCACATAACACTTTATGCCACTTTTGTCAACTACTTCCAAAACATCGCCTATTAACTGTGGTCTTTTTTTTTCGATTTCACCAGTTTTAGAGGAAGCGTTTGAAAGCCTCTCCCACGCGCGATAGCAAGCAGCGATCTGCGCTTTTTTTTATAGCTTAACAAATGCCTGTGCAACTTGCAATTCAAATCTTCAGAAATGCCTCAGCAAATCATTAAAACCTACTGGAATCTGAAATTCGCTCTAGTCGCTTAGTTCTGAAGATTATATGTCGTTGCAGTTTGTATTTTTATGATGAGTGCGTAGGTTTCATTTGAGCCTCTTCTGAAAGTGTTTTATCATTTGCTATTCAACTTCATAAGGCCTCATTTGCAGTGAGAAACTCAATATGCGTGTAGAAATGAATCGCGACATTGCTCATATTTTTGATGAAATTTCAAGAAAAAAAAAGGAAATGATCGCCTACGTTGCACTTGTTTTTCGTTGGAATATTAACGTATTCTTGTTGAAACATGATGGGAAATTCTCTTCTTTGCAATCTTACGTCAATAAAGTTGTCGCTGTCTTTCGAATTTCTTTCGTCTACTCAACTAGATTAGGTACAAAAGTGCAACTGCACTTTATGCAGGCTGCGTATAGCAGAAGAAATCCTATTAATTCTCACCGCTATCTAAACGCAGTTTTTTGTGCAGTTGTTCAGACGACATTTAACTATTTTTAATGGTTATGGTTTTTGTTTCTTCCTCCATTCTGAGCATGGTAATGTTGATTTTCCATCTAAATATTATGAGATAAATCTAGAATTTTGAGGCAAGTTTTCTTGTCTTAGGAATCTCCTCTAAGTATCCATAAATATCCTTATTGTAACAAGAGAGTGCCGTTGCGGTAGCAGAAGTTTTATAAAGCAGTCAAGTAACATAAAAATGGTCAAAAGACTTAGCATTAGGGTCTAGAGTACTGAGCATTGAGAAATGCTCTCAACCAGCCTTCCCGTAAATCTGGTTGAATGGGGCTTCCAATAAAAATATTGCTTCCTCTCAAAGAAAACAGCTCTGTACAATGAAATGAAGCAATGAATACACTGTCACAACAGTTCATAATTGCTTTTCCCCATATACCAAACGCAATATTTGCTATAGTGTAGCAAATTTTCAAATACTTTCAATGATACAATTTATGTACCTGTTTAAAGAAATAAGCCGCATCCCAGTGCTGAACATTCTATAATCAGCATGAACAATGAGTTTATTAGTTTGCATTGCATTAATTGCATTTTCCTGCACAGTTTGCATTGCATTAGTTTGCGTGTTATAATCACCATGTTTGATTGCATAGTTCGCATATAACGAGTTTGTCGCATTGAAAGAATGATTTGTTTCCCTGAAATCCCAAAACACACTGATACTATAAATGACGAAACAAAAGTGATGGCCAAAAAACGAATTTTGCATGGGTTTTCCTTACAATGAATGTTGGTGAATATATTTGTATGCTTCTTTCATTTTCTTTAGTATAGATTCTATTATTATAGTTATGGAATCTATCTGTGTATGGATTACGTACGATTCAAGGCCCGTGAAGTCAAAAAATGAACAGCTGAATACGATGGTATAAAGTGATACATGATTCGATTCTGATGAGTCACCTTTGCTGCGAATGACACCTTTGTGCACTTATTGTGCATATGCAAAATACTGTCAAATATACAAGCCAAGTGTGCTGATTGCAAAATCAGTTCGAATGCAAGCCAATAGAAAAGTGTTCTCGTTAATAAGTTCAAAATCAGTCAATTTCGTATTGCAATGCATATTAATGCACTATTGTTTTTCATATCCTGAAACAATATGCTTCAATAATTTTTCGAGCAATTTTGCGGGCATATTAGTCAATTCAAAAGAGAGTGCAATTTTTGCAAATGATATTAAAGGTAGCCTCAAAAGAACAACTAGAGAAGCACAATGCAGAAGTAAGCACGATATGTGCGTTTCCTATTTCCCCGCTGATCAATGCACCCGGTTTCACAATTTATTAACAAATGCTTTAAAAAAGCATTAGAATTTGCTCATATTTCAATTAATTCGACAAGAAATTTCTGCTGGAAAATTTCTTGCTTCATGGATCATTTAGCGTGGAATAAAATTCTGGAAGATGCAAAATAAAACGATGGCGATACAAAATGTATGCATTTTCTGCATTTAAAAACTTTTTCAAACCTCGCAGGACAATACAACAAATGCAACAGCTCGCATTTTCATATTCATTATTCTTGCCCTTCAATAAACTTTGCAGAGTTCACTTCATCTGAGAGACGACTTGAGAGAGAATTTTTCAGGAGGACCGATTCAGAGGCAATCTTCGATGTTGCTATTATCGGTCCTGTCGCTGATTAAGCATCATGAAGAACTTTTTGAATGCGAATGGACTAAATTTTTTACTCAAACGTGAGAGTAAACTTATATAGACTTAAAGCCATAAGAGTAAAGATATGCCTAAGAATTTTACGATCATTCCAAAAATATTTGCTGAATCATTTCCCTTTAATATTTTCCTCCAAAAAGCCGATTGAATCTAACGAACCATCACATACACGCATAGATTTTCACCTCGTTAGTGTGCACTTTTGGAAAGCAAATTAACGAATCAATACGAAAATGTTTGAAATCAACAAATTATTGAAATTTTTTCATAATATTTTAGTACTTTGATATAAAGTACAAGCGTCACGTTCATCAGCTATAATAATCCAATCAAATCCATATGTTTTCAGTAAATCATTAGGGCATTAGAAAAACTTTTAACTATGATGTAAGTAGGTTTGAGTATTTTTATGCTCCCCCGATTGATTACATCGCAAAAACCATTAGCCATATCTTATATCACGCTATTCGATTTCGTACTTTGATGCATATAAGGGCATTATCGTTGTTGAAATTTACGCTTTCATGTGATATTTGAATATGATTGCTGCAAAATAATAAACTTATTGCAAAAAGTACATCAACTATATTGACGATATATGGCTGAGAAGTTGATTATTACAGAAATAATTGGTTGAATTTCAGCGAACACTACTCTTTGTAACTTGATATTTTAGAAACTTTAGTGCAATGATAGATGTAGAATAATACCAATGCTTCAGAATAAATGTTCTTTGGCTATAGATATTTCTTCAAGTGATATAAAATATTATTTTATTCTATTTCTATGGATTTTCCTTTAAAAAAAACCATTGATTCACTCATAAATTTGCATCTATCATTCCTCATTACGTGTTGTTTTGTCTTTAAACGCAATCAATATGCGCCATACTTTCAACCTTTAGTTCCTTGATTCAATAAGTCATTAATTATCTATTATCAGTAAATTCAATAAGTTATCAAATTATCAAGTAAAAAAAGTTTGATTTAGAGATATGCAAATTTAGCGCTTTCCAGAAATGTGTCAAAATCAATATTCAGGTGTTTTTTAAAGGATTTCTTAGCGCTATTGAATTCGTTTGACTGTAATTCTTTGCAGTGCTTGTTGCAAATTCGATTGTAATTATTTATAAGTGGCATTTAAGGATCCAATGATGATTATCTAATCATCTTCACATCGTATTCAAGTACAATGTATTGATTCCTATTCATTACTTTCTTTGCTTTTCACACTGTTATTTCATTTCTCATCGATGTACTATGTAAATGATGAGTGGTTAACAAAAAAAGATGATGGAATATTTATTAACTTATGCGTTCTAATCGTTGGCAAGCAACAGGTTTGTGACACGTTGAATGCCACTGAGCATTACAAAGATCCATTCACATCCCCGCGTCTCTTCTACTATCTATGAAGTCTCTTATGCATCCCAAAAAATCGTACGAATATGCACAATATGCGAAAAAAAAATTCATGCAATAATGAGGTAAATAAGTGAAGAATCTCATGAAACACGCTAAGCGCAATATGCGCGTTTTGCATTCTGTTCATATGAGTAGCCGTTTTCACAAATTCTTGAAAAATAATGAAACTTGCAAAAATTATGCGTTCAAATTTCAGCAAACCTGACCTCTCATTAATATTTTTGCCAAAAAGTCGCTTTTTCTTGCAATCTGTTCAGGTGAAAAGTGCAACGCGAACAGAAAGAAAATGCTTCCAACCAACTTTGGCATCCATAACATTCATTGAACCTTTTAAAGTAGTGCATTAGCATAAAGATAGATTGAGAAATTACGCCAAAAAATTATATGCATTAAGTATGACGGCCATAAGTTTATTGATTCATTAGTAAAAACAATCAGACAGGGAGTGAGACAGAGGCGAGCAAATAAACGTATGCAAATGCACGTGGCTAAAGAACGATGCGTGAACCCTCAAAAGCATAAAGAAAACGAATAGCCACAATGAAAGTAACAGTTCAGAACCACAAAAAATGCCGAAACGATGAGTAAGTTACAGGAAATCGGCCATGAAAATATATACTTTATATTTGCAATTTGAATAAGTTTAGCAGATAAAAAGTATTGGAATTTGTTGTTATGTTTTTACCGTCTACCAAACTTTTCAGCCTCTCGCTTGTCATATCTGATATACGATATCGCAATAATGATCAGGTTCCGTCGTTTTTCTTAAGAATAAACTCTATATCGCCAAACACGACCGGTTATTTGGAATAGCTTAATATCTCATATCTTATAAATTCTAAGTGGATTCAAATAGATCAGGGAATAGCCGAAATTCGTATTAAAATATCACTTTCAACATTTGCACTCGATTATCTCAGCAACAAATCTCATATCGACGGAATACTTTTGAAAATTTTCCTTATCTGTGCCTGAAATCCTCCGTTTTCTGGATCTGTTCACTTTCATGCGGAATGTGAATTGATAAGAAAAGAAGCAAAATATATAAAATTTACGAAATTCATTTGCATTTAAGAGAATGAACCAAAATGGCATCGACAGGGTTTCACTTTTCTTGCTCCTTTCCTTCGACGGTCCTTCTCACCACGGGGCAGATGAAGAACACTCATCCTGAATGCTCTTCATCTGCCCCGTGGTGATATCCATCTTTTGCATCATGAAATCAATTCACTGCATAACAACATTATGCGGAGTCGACTTTTTGATACAGGCATGCGAAATTTTAGAAAATATCCCAAATGATCGTCTGCACTATTCAAATCCAGACTCAACAAAACGGAACTCTCGAATGACCCTCGTAAATGGCTCAGTTTCAAGACTACTGAATTTTGACCGATAAACGACATTTGAGGATTTGAAGTTGCCGAAAGTGAGTTGAACCGGCCTTCGTTTTCACGCGCCGAATGTTGGCATTATACAGATAGGGACGGTGGAATTCATGCCAAATTCTCGATAACTTGCTACAGTTTCCTCAGTAAGAGAATTTCCGCATGTCTCAAATGGTGCCAAAAAATGTCTCACATTATTTCACCTTCTGATTGATTTTGTCGTTAATTATTTTCACCTTCAAAAAACCCTACTTAAAAAGAGCATTGTTCTCAAACTTCACTAGATCATGCCATCCCCATCCATAATCTTCGAAGAAGCGCAATTACAACGTCCACGTAGCAGCTCTTTTCACTGGGCTCATGAATGTGGTTATCAATAATCGTCGTGTTTTTGGCTATTTCGATTTTAGATCAGCGAGTGAGGTTATTTCACAATAAACGAGATCGATAAATTTTCAATTTCACGCATTTTAAAATGGTGCATCGTGAACGAAATTAACGTTGCATTTATGTATCGTCCCTAAAAAGTTAACGTCTATAGCTTCAATAGCAACATACACCTGATTTTCTCGTTTGGCAGCACCTTTGAACAGGAAGGAAAAGACTTTCATGCATTTTTTTTTAAATCGCTACTATATAGCATCTCAAACGAACAAAGCACTTTCCCAAGTATATTGTGTAGAAATTTCAAAAAAAAGCCTCATTAACTACTGTAGTTGAAGTTTCAATATGCAATGACCGACCTAATAAACAGTAGCCTGCATTCAAATATCCTCTTTGAAAGAATTTATATGCGTTTTCCAAAGTGGAAAAAATTCAGCACATATTTTATCCGGCCTCGTTTTCTTTTCATTTCATACGGATCAACTCAAAAAAAAAAAAAAAACAAACAAATAGGAAAGCGCACTACTGCAGCTAGCACAATATACGCTTTTGCACTACGTTTATACAGGAAACAAATAAAATGTATGACAGGAAAAAAATAAAATCCATATAATAACGTCTCAGTATTCATTTCAACACATCAAACGTGTACATATTTCCCCCCCCCCCCCCCAAAAAAAAAAACAATTCTCTTTGCGTGACTGGTCAGCGTAAAATTTATGCAGCACTTTCACCTTTAAATATCTGCAGCTACCTTTAAAGCCCGTGAATCCGACATGATTTGAGGTTTCATTTTATAGCGTCCTTAAAACATCTCAATTCTCGCCTCAGAGGGTTTTCGGGCAGAAACCACTCTAAGAAATGGACAGATAGGCCGACAAGCACATATATATACATAAGTCTTCATATATACATACTTACATATATGCAGGTAGATAAACGTATATATTGTCGATATGAGGTTTTGATAATCAGCTTTTGCAAAACAAACATTTAAAGACGTATAAAAATGAATCTATTCTATGAGCGTTGTGCAAATCGTCGAATTGATGAAATAATGAATGCATAATTTCGCATATTTATTATTCTTTTAAACTTTTGAAAGTAGAGAGATGATTGAAATGTATCATATCATCCCTATTAGTACCTTTCTACGTCAAGAATTTTTGAGATCTTCGGTTTTAAAACTTGATAACATATCAATACATCTATGTACCAAGCTATGTACCAACTATTTAGAATTGTGGAGATGGTTTTCGCTATCGAGGCCTGGTGACTAGCAAATGTTGATGAAATCTTTCAGTGCGAGCATGCTATCTGAGCTGCTTTTGCACCCTATAACAAATGCTAATCAACCGTTATAAATGTGATATTAATCATGCTGTTGAAAAATCGCTTCGTCAGTACCGAAGTCTCATAAAACTATAGCAGTGTCTCTGCAAGGCAATCAGAAACATTTACAAGTTTCAAAAAATTTACATATTGCCCTCAAATTGTTTGCCATATCGTTTTCTTCATTTTCTAGTCAAAAAGGCAACACCGTTTTTAAGTTTCAACTAATGACATTGCAACAGCTGAAAATATTCGGAATGCATCGACTTGCATATCTCTTTGCACGATATTTGCGCAATGAATTGTATTTGGAGTAGTTTTTTTTTCTCAACACTCAGGAAAACCTATGTGGATCCAATAGAAACCAATAAAATCCTCTCGAAAAAATAGCATTCTTTCCCTATCTAGTATGTTGTTCGTCACTTTCTTTATCTTTTCGGAACTTCTATCCTATAAAAAAGTTCAATTAACATGGACACATCTTCCGACAAGGATTTCCATACGCTGATCTACATACTTCTTCCGACATACCTGTAAGTAAGTAATTTTATACGAAATAAGAATAACCATCTGGTATGAGCGCATTTAAGCATCGATTCAAGTTGTCCACCGGAGCGGATCCTGAAGCTTCTTGCATTCATCTCGTCAATGTGGTTGGCTTCATTTAGTGCGCATATTGTGATATTTGAACATGTACGCATTCAGATATACGTCTGAACTGATAATAGAAATGTACGAAGCGTCAGACTCCTCTCGCAGCCACTTACTGAACCGATTTTATCGCGTGTTTCCGAATGGTCCTGCCCTGCGATCACTCCATGTAATTGCTCTTCTTTCGGATACAGTAATTTGCACATTGATCACTAAAGGTGCATAAAAGCAGAAGTGGGGAAGATAACAAAGTGTCAAAGGTTTGTTGAAACATTGTTTGGGATGAAAGGTAGTAAAGAATAAGCAATCCAGTTGTGGCAACAAAAAACTACAACCGATACAAGCAACAGAACTACAAGCAGGGCATCATCTTGGCAATTGTGCTGGATATTAAAACAGAATTGTTGGACACAGTGATATGCCAACCGGAAATGTCGGATAAATCCATGCGTTCATAATATATTCACTAACGAGAGTTGTTCTGCGAGCAGAAATTAAGAAAGGCCGCAGAGCAATGATAACAGATTCTGAAGCAAACAAAGCTAAAGTGCTCACAATTTCAATACAACACTCGTATTCTCAGAAAGTAAACCGGAACTTGTGACATCTTCCGGAGAATCGTCAAAGGGGAAGGTGACACCTCTGCAACAGATCATGCTGACAAAATGAGTTCTTCGAGGAAGGTTTGTGTAGCTAGTCGATTTCTCTGAGGTATGAATGTGGAACGCTTGATTTCCTGCTAGTATCAACGGAACTGACTATTTTCATCAGCAAATTTGCAAAAAAAAAAAAACGGTATCATGCAAATACGATACGATTTTTTTAAAACTTTACATCCTATGCATTATTGCTTGCGTTTGCATATTTTCTTCCATAACCACATATGCAGCAATTCCATAGTTTTAGCTTAGAAACTACTGCAGCAAGAGTTACGAAATTTAATGCATAAAGTAGATATGAAAAGATGTTAATCGTTTAAACCTTCCAATTAAGCATCACTTCTGGTTGCCGGGAAAAAAAATTAGAACAAGAGATTGGAGCAGCTAAAATATGAATGATAACCGTGCATATTCTATCCTTCATTAGTAAGCAAGATAGCTCTCGACCTATTAGATTGATGCTTTAGTAAGTTGAATATAAAGGTCATCTCAACCGACAGCATAATTCCTCCGTTTCCTCTTGTTGCTATTAGTGAAAGCGACAGAAATGCCACTTATCGTTCACAGTGAAAGGAATTTGCGCCCTAGCAAGGTCATTGTGAAGCGCTGAAAACCATTAGTGCTTTTTAAATTTACGAAATTCACCGATTAAGCTGACAAGAACAATAGCGATTATGATATAACAAATGAATTACTTCAAAGGTACTATGCTTGAATATTTCAGATTGTGGTTGTGAATAAGCATTCATCGGTCATCGTAAAAACGTCAGCCGTAAACAAACGTTGGAATTCAATTTCGTCGTTCTCATAAAAATAAATTTTCACACTATATAAACGAACAAAAGATTCATTCTAATAAAGTGTGCAAATAATTTTGCATTGTAATTCGTATTGAATGCAAATTCGCTCGGGGCAACAAATAAATGGGAGGCTATATTAGTTCGAGTATATGGTAGTTGAGAAAAAAACACAGAGAGAGACAAAATACCTACTATAAGGTGCAGCCTAACACTGTGATATCTCCAAATCGCGTCAGCAGAAAGTTCTCATAGATATGTTACCTTCAATTGCCTCTTGCAAAATGAGCTAAAGAAAAGAAGTGATTTTTTGAAATCACGGTATCTATTTTTCTTTCTATTCATTGATGTTTTATATTCCCATTCATAAATAGTACTTATAAATATAAGAGTATAATATATGTTTTTAATGCAGTAATGATATTATTACTTACGCTGTCAGAAAATCATATATTACATGACTCGTAAAGACGTTAGAAATAGAGAAGATTACTTCCTGATAGCAAAGTGCACTAAGAGGCTGAATCGAGTTGAAGAATTGTGGCACTGTAACATACAATTTACTGCATAAGATGCTAATTTTATTATGTTAAACAATTAGACTCACAATTACAATTCGTTCAGCGTAAAATCTTATGTGATCGCTGACGTTTAGAAGCAGCAAAGAACGAATATTGTCACCAAAAATGACCAATATTTTGAGGTTATCCATCAAGAACAATTTTATGGCGAGATAGAGCACATCTCGTTGGCGATCATTTACTAACGAAAATTGTTTCATTCCATACTTAATATTCAAATGTGTGATTGCAATAAAAATATTCAGAATATTGCCCAAAATTAGATCCACCTGCTACGTTAGAACGTATTCAGTGATAAAGTTTACCTCAATAGAGCAAGTTGACGCTGGAAATATTTCTACGCCTCAATTAAATACTACAAATTGACATCTATTAATGTGTGATTTTTATTATTTTTTGCTGGACTACCGCAATGAGAGAAAAGATATTTTTCGTTCAAAAAAATTCAGCAAACTTCAAATTAGCATATTGCACTTTGATAGAGTTTTTATTACTGCGAAAAACCTCGCCGGGATAAAATTTTATGTAAGTATTCACTCATATTTCAAAAATCATTCACTAATAAATTGAGCACTCTTGAAGAAATCCACCATTACAAGAAGCCTTGTTTTGCATAATGACATGGATTTACGTCATATCCGTTTTTGCCATATGTCGCAGATTAAAAGTGCATTTCCAGTTGCTCAATAGAGATGAAGCCGATCGAGCATGATTAGCGTTTCTCAAATGTATTCTGAGTGAACTTCATCCTTATAGATGTTTCCTTTCTGCATATTTTTATCTTCTTTCGGTAGAATAAAAAAAAAAAATTCATTCCAAACATTTTAACTGTTCGATTGACATCATTAGAAGTCTAACCTTATTTTGAATAATATCTGCTGCATATCTACATCCGTAATTTTAATAAAGTTTTATGATTTTATCGAATCTTTAAATTTTTTTTTGCTTGTTTCTTGAGCGTTTTCAATGATTGTAGCCACCACGATAAACAGAGAGTGGAAGGAACTAAAGATTTCAAAAGTGCTAAAAATAATTATCCACAAACTAAATTGTTGTTGACGCCTTCAGCATCTTTTTCAGTGAAACTCCTATTAAATTCGTGATGAGAAGAAATTCTCAAACAAATATTTCTTGCGTTCCGTTGAATATTTCTCTTTTAGCTTCCTGTGATGCTCAGCTATAAAAAGCGCGCATTGTGCCCATTTTTTTAAACGACACTTGTACTACATCTTCGCATAACATTTCCTTGCCATCTAGAAATCCTGAAGCAACTTAGCAGCAATGCTTTCTTGAAAAGAAAAAAAAACCGGCAAAGCTTTCCGAGGAAGTTTGAGCAATAACTGCGTAGTAGTTCAGTCCACCTGGGCAATCAGTTTCCAAAGCAGCCAACAACAAACAAGAGTCTAATGATGGTTTTTTTTTTTGAAAAACCAATCGATTGAATAAAACAACAGAACCAAAATTCGTTTTTCTGATCACTTCGTCAACAGAGAAAATGAATACCTATGTTTCATTCAGCATTTAATCATTAACTTTCCATAAACACTAACGATCGAAATGACGTATAAAACAATGGGTCAATAGGCCATAATGCAAATTATATAGATCAGATTTTTCTCCATAGCTCTCATAATTGCAGCTTTGAATTGACGTATGGCTAGACACTTGCTCTGTACATACAAATATCCATATATCTTAAATTTGCAAATGAGCTGAAGCTATAAAATCTGGAAGGTATTCTCGCAATTAGCGCTCATGATGATCAGCTGGTAATAATCAGTGCTGACTCCAATTGAGCAGTTGATATCTCAAAGAATTGCGATCACCTTCGATTTTGGGAGTCATGTGGAGCTAAAAAAAAACCCCGAAGGTGCATTCGTTTATTCTCTGGAGAAAAAAATTTCTGTACTTTTGTGGATAAATTTTGCTGACTTTTTCCTGTAAATTCCCAATCGAAAAAGGCTTTTTAAAATTTCGATTTTCTTCTTTCGTACTAACTCAGCATTATTCCACATTACATTTATTAGATCTACAAATATCTGAACAAAGTGACCTTTGCACAAATTATTGCAAACCATCGAATTGCGCAGATTATTGCAAACCATCGAATTGCACAGATTATTGCAAACTATCGAATCGCTCGCCACAATTTTTCAGCTGTGGCAAATTTGTGATCTTATATTATTTCTACATTTCGATAGTTTAACTAAATAAAGTCTATATTAAGATCCAATGATAGAAATACTCAGAGACAGATGGTTAAAACAGAAAAGGATTTATATTGCTTCAATTTTGCAGCGTTGATGATTCAACGCTCAAATTCAGCGTTCAAACAATTCTTCCAAACCGTGACTACCAATTATTTTCACCATCATTACCACTCATCGAAACGAAAACATCCTATTTTCATCGTCATATCATTTAGGTGACCGCATAATGATGCAATATATTAGGATATGATAATAAAAATGAGTCTCTCATTACACACATGCAACAACGAATGCAATTTTTGCTAAAATTGCTCTAAATCTGTGTTTAAAACATCAGAAAGCCCCAAATCGTTCTATAAAAATGCTCCAAAATCTGTAGGATCACAATAGAGTCATTACTAGAATAAAAAGACCTAAAAAATGAGCTGAGAGAATGTGCCGAAAACGCGGCACAAAATCTAATAGAATCAGGAACGAACGTTAAAAAAAAACGCACACATAAAACTTGAATGAGGCAATTCATTAACAACGAAGATTCATGAATGTATGATGACAAATCGAACGTAGACGATTTATATGAAACAAAGACATTTTCTCACTCAAAAACAAATGGATATGGAGAACTCGTTAGCGAAAGAAGAGAAAAAAAAACAACTAATCTAATAGTTTTCATAAGAGATCTGAAAGCAAATGACGCCACTATAGTCGAATCGAAACAAACGTAAACAATTCAGAGAAATTGACGACTGAGAAACTATTCACTATAAGATCGAAAAGCACTTGTTAACATTTTATTAGATGCAAATCAACCATTTTTAAGTTGTGTGCGTTCACTCTCCGAGTAAATATGATCAGCCGTGCGGAACACTACGGGGTACTAATAAAATAGGCTAGTAAACGATTTTTGCTAACGTTTCAAAGATGCTATTGAACGAATGTGAGTTTACTGCTTGCAACCATGAGGGCATTTGTCTTCGACAGTTCTGTGCTGTTTTGGGCCCAACAAAAATATGGGTAGATTTCATGAACATCAGCTTCATTAAATGGCCAAAATTTGTTATTTAGGTCTAGAAAGTACTCAAAACGATAAGCAATATGCATTTCCGTTTCCGTACATTTACCTGAAACGTCTAAAAGTCAGCTTTTCATCTATTCACTGAAACCTGTTGAAACGTTCCTGTGACACAGCATAACCAACCACAAGTTTAGAAGTAGTCGGTGCATTTTCAGATCCTCGGTAAATACTTCACAAGTAGTGGCAACTCATCGTATTGTTAGCGTGTATTACGAATAAAAAAGGTTCGACAACATTCGCCCAGAGGCAAACTGCTGATTATGCCGAGCACCTTTGGCAGAATCATTTCGTGTATGATTCGAAATGTTCTCTCTCTAATAAGCACAGAATCCACTTCAACTGAGATTCGGTGACCCTGCAATTCCACTTTCTTAGCTTGCTCATGGCTTATAGCATCAAGCACCCTTTCATCATCGAAATAAAGCACTTCAGTGCGAACTCTCTCAAGAGTGAAAGTAACTGGCTGAACAAGGTAATACGGGAAACAGTTCGAACTGTTCAAGATTAAATAAATTTTGACTAAGAACCTATTAGAGAAAACAGTCTTTGACGATGGTTTCTCGCACTTTATATGTTTAAGAACTTAAGATAGTAGGCTAGTATTCGCTCAGTGGTATTGGTATTGCAGGTAATTTCTAAAAATGCAAGGTGGCAATTGCAATTTTCCAAATAGAAGGAAACGCACAATATGGTAGATTTCTTTGGAAAATAGCACGCAAAAGATATGAAACTGTGAAGAAAACGCGCTTGATGATATAGGCTGGTATGCGGTCAGTGATCAGCAAAATTTTCTCGATAGGATTTCCAATTTCTCGGTCAAAGGCAACAAGGCTCATATAAAGAATCCAGCATTTTACGAAATACTGAAATAATATGTTATTGTTCGACTTGAAATCTGTGGAAATAAAGGTGTACGGGAGAGTTTTCTTCATGAGAATCATTTGCTAAAGACATTCTCCAGTCACACTCATAAGAGCGAGTGCTTAGCTTTCTATCTATGAAATACTTAGAGCTTTTCGTTTTCACAACAAATAAAGCATTTTTTTGCATGTCTGAAGCAGCCTCTGAGACCGTCTTTTGAACACTTATTAAGCGCAGACCGGCCGAAGATGCCATAAAGTTCGTCTCATAGAAATAGCTTCTTCATAGCAAAACATCTCACATAATCAGGAATTTTTTGAATATCCATACTGCACTGTCGCTAAGTTGCGCATTTCTTAATCACAATAATATTCCCCTCAAAAATTTCTCCGACATGGCATTTACAGTTGTGTATTCAACGAGAAAACTCTCTCGGTCTAAGCATGTGATGAGCATAATCTCTGCTTGTGATGAGTCACATTTAACGAAACCGCTATAGGAAACTAGTGAAGATACAACACATTGCAACTACGACTCAAAATATACACTTGCATTGTCATGATTAAACAAAAGTGAAGAGCATTTCAAAGGAACTGATATGAGATGCGCTTTTCAAATTCGCCCATTTGAACAACAACTTTTATAAATTGCGGACAAACAATATAAAACTGCAAAACTGAGCGATATAAAATGTAAGGAAATTTTTTTTCGTGTCGAATGCATATAACATCTTTCATGTTTCACAGATTGTTGTGAACAATGATAATAGATAATTTGTATGTTTACAGTTGCATCATATATTTACTGCTGCCGCAAATTTAATTTCAATGGTTCAAATAGTGAAAATTTCGGATATACACATATACGCCTAAGTATCAATGGGAATACGACTTGATTGCAATGTGCTTTACAAAAAGAAGTTTGTAGAAATGCATAAAAGCCAATAAGAAATAAGATAAAACGACATTCAACAATTTAAGCATTCCCGTCATAACTTCTCATTTGTAAGTGAAATATTTCTAATCACCTATTTTTTTTTGGTATTTTAAAAGGAAAATTTATGTTGTCATATATCACCGTAGCGGTTGAAATTCGTATGCAAAAATTAATAGATCATTGTTATGAAATTGTTGATGCATATCTATTTTAATTTATTGCCAAAGAGTATATTTTCACACATTGAATAGTATAGAGTGTACTTTAAATCTATATTGCAGAGAGATTTCTTAGTTTGCTATTTGTTTGAAGTTCTTATTAAAAGACAATATGAATACGATTGTTTTACAACGAAATTGATTCGCTATCGAATTCCATTCAACTCTTAAGAACATCAACGATATCGCATTTGTTCTCATCGTAAAGAACGTTCATCCTTCATCGAATAGCAATAGTATGAATGATGCTAGAAATAGGTACATTTTTGCACTTGGAAAATAATACAATTGCTAGAGCAAAATACATTATGAATGCTTATACTCTATGAAATATAAGAAACGCTAAGAGAAGATTTTATTTTCCACTTTATACAACGAAATGATAAAGACTAAATGCAATGAAAATTCATTTTTTTATAAAATGTTTCTTTTTTATTGCTTTAGATAATGAATAATGAAAAGAATAGATTTCACAAAATAAATTGATAGAGGAGGAAATTATTTTATGGAGATTTATTTCGTATTAATTTGTAAGTAATTGAAAATAAAAATTTTTGTAAGATTAAAATTGTTTCAAAGTAATTTCCACAAAACTAATTACTAAACGAAACACTCGAAAGAAACGAGTAATGTCGACAAATTAAACAGTAATGGAGAAAAATCTCTCCTACAATTGAGGTATTCATTTTTAAAGTATGGGATTTTTATTTGCTATATGGTGATATATCAGTTTATATATCTTCCTATAGATAATCGAGAATTTTTGGCCGGAACGAACACTAATGATGAGAAGAATATAAGACTGATATCCTAGAACACTCGTCAACAGTGACACCGTATGAGAGCATCGAAAAGCTTGCAATCTAACGCTGTATTCGTTCTCACTAGGGCAGACATCGCTTATAGCAACACGGTCAAGATGCAAATTTTAGGCAGCTACACAAACGTTTTTCATTCTTAGCCTAAGAGATTTTTGAAAAATAACGGAAATCTGATTAAG
Source organism: Ascaris suum (assembly GCA_013433145.1). Lineage (NCBI taxonomy): Eukaryota > Metazoa > Nematoda > Chromadorea > Rhabditida > Ascarididae > Ascaris > Ascaris suum. The sequence goes on along the minus strand of CM024169.1, from coordinate 12,161,484 downwards.
CCTTCCAATCTTTTTATTTCAATGAATAGGCTCATTCGCAGACGCAACTCGGAAATATGCAACAGACAGCATAAAACCTAGAAATGAATATGACAATCAACGGTTACCTACTTGGAGAATAAAAAAAAAGAATGCAAATGAGCAAAGCGTACAGGAAAAGCGCATATTTAGAAAGGCGAAAACAAAGGAGAAGCAGCAATTTAGATGTTGCCAGCATCCGGAATAGTCATAACGAAATATGAGAATATATGCAAATATTGGAGAGGGTTTCTTACGAAAAGGGATAGGGGTGTAACTGTTGTTTCGCTAAATCGAGATATGAAACCCAGTGATTCGAGTTAAATATTTTCAATCTACACCAAGATTGAAAGGGTTGGCTGAACGGGTGTACTGACCTGTAGAGGATAATTCGAGGATTTCGCCGAAGTGCGCTAGACAAAGATCAATACAAAAGCGACGCACCTCAACTTTTTCGAAGCCAGGAGTGTGAGCACTTTTTATGAGGCTAGGACTAAAAAATAGCCCAAGGGAACGCCTACAGAAAATTTAAAGAATAAAACTCCTTTCAACGTTCTCAGTAAGATTTAGGTGTTGAGTACCGCGTTTGGGAATCGAGAAGACGAAACGGTGGAGATGATAACGAATATAGGCTGCAAATAGTTTAGTGATTAGAGAGGGGTCTTCAGAAAATAATATTCGCACAACAAGAAAAGCCTCTGTATTTCATTTAGGAAGTTAGGAACGTGGTCGTTAACGCTTAGGTTGCCGATTACCTTAAATCAAGATGCACAGTTGATAGGGAAGGTGCATGTGCATACCCGTTAAATAAAAGGAGTATGAGGAAAGCGGTTGGCTTCCTGCATTGGATCGTCCGGATTGGACAACAATTGTTTTGTCCGAGACCACAGGAAGTAGCTATTTAGGTCAGCAAGCGTCAATGCAGTTGAAGCAGCTGTGGAGATTACTGGTAGCGGTGAAAACTTTGGCATCCAGCGAACAACAAGCATTTAGAAACTTTGCAGGAAGTGTTGAGTAGGAATGACTGGAAAGGAAACCGCAACCGAAAGCTGGAGGAAGCCTGTAATTTCGTACTGTTTCAGATTGAGGGAAAAATTGGGCATCCAAGCTGAACTAAACGCTTTTATGAAACCGAGGTAAACGCACTGAATAGAGACATCGCTGCGATGTAGGTGGATCAACTATTGGAGGAATGAGGTATCCCCTTATATATTGAAGCGATGCCGAATTTCAGTTCAGTGCAGACCTGTGCACGACTTCTCCAAAATCTCAGAACAAATATGTGTTCGGTAAAAATGCCTTCGTCTATATAATGACGAGTGTTGTACTGCCACTATCGCCAATTTTGTAACGGTTGGCCAAAAATGATAAGAGAGCATTGCTCCGTAGTGACCGGCTTATATAATATAAAATTCGTCGTGGCAATCAAACGTCCTGGTAATGATGGAAAAATACTGCATTGAGATAGCATCACCTGTCCTGCTGTGATAAAACCGTATTTAGCGCCGACTGCTAACTCGTTTCAAGCAGATTATCGTATTGCCTTGAGCGAGAACTCCTCCATTTCGTTAATCTCCCTCCCTCTCCTCCAGTCCCCACCACATTCCTTCAAGCAACTTGCCTTCCGAACTTCAGAAGAAATAACAGCTTCCATTTTGAGAATCCTCCATCTTTCGTACTCGTAATCGACGCATGCGGCAACAGTATTGTTTCAGCTATGTGTTTTATACAAACTAATATATAATCAGTTTTAAAAAAACACCTATCCCAACAAATGAACTCTTTTTGCTACTTGGGAATAAGATGAGGAACGAATGCGAAAACGAAAGGGAAATTACTCATGTTCATCTGAACTAATCATTAACTAAGAATTCAGCTGCAATTTTATCGCTATTTCATTTATAATCATTTAAAATCACTTATCTCTTCGAGTTTTTACTCTAAGAGGATCAGGAAGTTGGAAAAACTACCATCATGAAAGAAATAAATTCTAACAATTTTCTGTCTCTGCATTTGTTGTAAGTGATGAAAGTTTAGAGAAAAGTATGTTCTATTGGAATAAACAAATTAAGTCTCTCATTTCGATTCTATGTAATGATTGCCAATTTTCCCTCTGAATTACCCTTTTCAAAGAAATTTTCAAAAATTTTCGAAAACATTTTAGAAAAATTGACTAAAATTTTCTCAGAGTTTTTGAAAAAAATTGTTATCAAATGATAAGCAATGCCTCCATTATTGACTATAATCAACGAATAACAGCGATTCATCAATGAATTCATTGGCCGTAAAGATTTGAAGCATCAATCATTCACATGGAAAGTTTCGGTTTTTTTTGTTCCGCTAAAAGCAATACATTTAATTACAGCAAGATGGCTCTCTAAGAACATGAAAAATATTCCAAACTAAGAGCAATAAAAATTAAAGCAACGTTACCTGAAAATCCAATTATTATGCATGAGAAATAACCATATTGATATGAATTGAACGGATAAATTTCCCCGACGGATTTTATCAATCCTTAGAGAATAAATTCAACTACAAATTTTATTCGGAATGTCGTTTGCAACAATATAATTAGAAAGTCATGAATAGTTAGGTTAAAAAAGTGAATTAAAATGTTGTGAAGTGAATAAATAAAAAGTGAATTAAAATGTTCGAAAAGAAAAGTGCTGAAAAAGTGAATAAAGTGATTTTATTTTGGGAATATCTATGTTTGCTAAGCTAATAAATTCGGCCCTATAGTCAGATCCTTTTTTTTTTAATGTGAGAGAAATCAGAAAGACATATTTCTGCACTAAACAATCAGCTTTCAAAACGTCCTCATTTCATATACTAGTATTTGAGTCATTTTATTCTCCCTTGTTTGAAAGAGTCTAATAGTAATTTCGGTAGCTGCTGTACAACTGTTTCCTCATGACCGTCAATAAAATCATTCCCCGTCATGCGCGAAGATGATAATGCACATCAGCAGAACGCAGCCCATCAGAGAAAAACACAGCCTTCTTATAGACCTTTTAAGTTGATTTACAAGCGAAACTTAGTTCAATGGTCGAAATAACCATCAAAAAGGAAAAAAGAATCAGCTATTTATCAGATTTTGAGACCAATGATCAGATACACTTCAGTTGCAATGCTCATCTTTTCCGAAGATGATGGTGTGGGCCTTAAAAATTCGGCAAACTTTTCTCCAAGGTTTTTCTTTCAAATAAGTCAAGCCTTATTTTTTTCCATCCTTTCTCTTAACCTCAACTTCAACCTTCTAGCTTGATTAAATCGTTCGTCTAATTTAAGGCCTCCTACATAGCATCGATAATACATTGATATTTCATAGATACACGCTGACAATGTGTTTATAACCTGTTTGCAACGAATTGAACACATTGGAATAATCGCGCTGATGATGATTATTTACGCTGCATATTAACGCAACATTTCTGTATTTTTCTTGAATCTCCGCAATTGAAATCTGAAATGAAACTGATATGAACTGATGGTTGAAACGCATAGCAAATTTTAGAAATGGGCTCGTTTCTTGCATCATTTAAAAGTCCTCGAAGAATTCATATCGTATCAGTTTGCGTTCAGCTTCACTCTGCATGCCTTTTTTTTGAACGGTCGATTCGTCTTAAATGTCTGTTAATATGAGTTTCATTATGAATAAAATATTTTCCTATGAAAGTTATGTCTTTATCTCTTTAAGTCATTGAATGAGGAAAACTGTCTAATTTATGCCTCAATCTACATGAATACTCAAAATTCTGATAGAAATGTGAACACACATTTTTTTTTAAATGGAACAAACAAGTTATCAACTGGCTAAACACTTTTAAGCGGATATTCCAGAATGAAGCGATTAATTGCCTCGAAAAATTCATTTCAATAACGAAAACGATTATCATACGATTGACGATATCATAAGAGTGTGCTTCCTCAAAATCTTTAAAAATAGTCGACAAATGTGAAATATATTCACCTTAGCACTTATATAATGAAAATAAATAGTGATTGATGCATATGTGATCAACAAAAAAGTTCATAGTACATTGATGAATGTAAATTGTTGAAATTCTTCGATTAATAGAAATCTATTTGGAACACAACGTCGTTGTTCAATACTTCCTTTTATTTTACTTCCTTCTCTCTTTTCGTTTGTCACTTTATCGTCCTTCTTTCTTAAATAAATGAATATGTGAAGCGGATTAATGCTATACATTAGCGCATTTTCGATTCATTGCACACGTTGCGCAACCGAAACACCTGAATAACAATGACTAAATTATTTGAGTTGGTTTTTTTTTTCAGCAAAAAATGAAATTCTAGAAAAAACCCCTACTAATAAAGGTTTATTAACATTTGCATTACTTATTTTGCAGGAAAAAACAAAGTTATTCAGTAATGGTGAATATGTGATAATACTCACTTAGCTGGTGAATAAGTGCTATTGCATTGCAAATATTTCCGCAAAATTCTTTTTATTGCGTAATAATTGTGATCAATGGTATATATGCAATGCAATATATCGTAATAATAAATTTTATATGAATAATCTCCTTACTGTATAAACGAAAGATGCTTTCGGCATATTCAAGACAAATTCTACTCTAAAACCGATAGAACATGAGGATTTATATAGCTGATTGATTGATCAGAATTTCCAGATCAGAAAAAAAGAGGAGCTTTTACGGAGTCGAATCATTAATTTCAGTCTATTTTCCACACACTTTTCAAATTCCCTTTCAAAATTACTCGTTCCCTTTCGATTGTTTCTCACATATAAGTCTAAAGAAATCTGTAGCTTATGATTTACAAACTTGTTCGAAATTTCAACATCACTATTTGTGAGCTTTTCATAATTTTGTCCTATAGACAAGAAAACATGCCATGAAACCCCAGAAGAGAGTATTGTTTCATGCGTTTTAGCTGGAAAATCTGGAAATTTTCAAGCACTTATAATATTTCCCGGTTGATACCACTTTTCATGCGTTTTTCTAACATTGCGTTTACATTATGATAAGGTGCGCATACGTTGATACATATGACTATCTGTCCGCTTCAAAAATCACTGTATTTTTACGACAAAGTTTAGCGAAAAAATCGCCATCTCAGAATGCTCTGCACCATATTATTTATCGGTCTATCAATCTTGCGACGAGTTATAGACAACTAGAGCGATATTGGTTGCGAAAAACCCAAATTTCATGTAGAAGAACTGTAGAATGATCGACTTCGCATATACTTTTTTTTTCATTTGCTCATGACCTGTGAAATTGATTTATCAAGTGAATGGAATGCAAAAGTACATATCCTATCACCGTGTCTGGCGAGCTTTGCTTTTCACTTCTCCCTTAGTTATGCACATTACTCGACTATACAGCGTGCAGCTATTTCTTCAATAGATTTATCATCTATCAATGTGATGGAATCTTGTACGTATACGCTTTTCCACCTCAAACGATTTAATGCTCATCATTCTTCGGCGCCGAATTTCTCACAGGTGACCATAATTCGGTACCTAATTCGCAATATGATGCGAAATTCGATGGTGGATTATCAGGATTAACGCTTTCATCAGCATGTGGCTTAATTAATTACATTTCTTTTTCTTCACTAATAACGAATAAACATTGGTCGTATTCCTCATTACGACAATCATGGCTTTTGTATTCGTTTTTAAACTGTTTCAATCTTTGTTTTTTTTTTCATTTGCAACCAAAAAAACAGGGAAGAAATATTTCATATTTTTCTCGTCGCATTGAAATAAGTACATACATGCTATAGTCCTGAGATATTATTGATGAATCTATACTTTAAAGGTGAATTTCTTTCATCATCTATTTGTCGATGGTTTTTATGCGTCGCAACTAATCACGCGTCAAGCATGCAAGCTTCATTTTATATTAGCGAGATGCACTTTAGGCGAACATTGGGCGTGTCATAATTTTCTCACCGCCCATTTACAGGCTATCATTGTTAGCTCGCGCCCCCTTTATCCCCTTATATAAATTGCTCAATAATCATAAAATTTTGTCGGATTTATTTCAGCGCAGTCGCCCTATACTGTTGGGAGCTTGTTATGCGCACTCAACGAAACGTTTAATTATATATTTTCCATTGTGAAACGACCGCCAATTTTCATAATTTTTCATGATCAGATCTCCTCTTAATGTGTGAAGATATGAGAAAATTACTAGGAAAATGTCGTTTAGTTTTTATTCATATTCATTAGAGCGGAAATTGAGGAAAATATGTAAATTTTTAAAACCAAGATAGCATTGGTTCAGTTAATAACGTTAACAAAATTAGTTTCTTCGGTTAGATGATTTGAATTTGCAACGTTACGATTGAGGCTTCCTCCAACTGAGGAGCTATTTTGCTCATAAATGAAAAAAATTTTTTTTTTTTGATAGAGAATTTTTTTCAGGTAATATAATGATAACTAATAATGTCGTTAATTAAGGTTGTTCAACTTAGACAAGGCGGCGCTCCATTGACCAATTCAAAGTAAACAATCTCAGTAGATTACGATCATATCTCAATGCAACAATAGCACTCGATAGGCAGCTAATAATTGAATTCTCGTTTTATTTCATTACATATCATTTCATGATTCCAGCGTTCTGTCATGAATGCAGTGCTTTTTCTTTTTTTTTTTTTTTCAAAGAAGTACCTCGCTGAAAGATTATTTTCAAATTCTGAGTATTATTACTAAATTTTACAGGTGTACAATGAACGTTGGATCGTTGATGAGATTATTTCTTCAAGCTTTCGTTATTGTGCTTTTTTGTGCAGCACAATGCTCAGCGAAGAGGAAAATCTGTGGTGCAGCATTACAATCGCATTTGATTCGTGTGTGTACATTCGCATACGAACGTACACCATGTTTTAGCTCGAAATTCCCCAAGTCGAATTCAGTACGAAGTATGTTTCTTTTGCATTTTTTTTTCTGCTATAATTTTGTAATTTCACAAGAAAGTTTTTAGATTTCAATTATCATTTCATTTACTTAACGAAACTACGAATTTAATATTTATGAAACGTCATCTAGTTAATTTTACTGTTAGAATGTATTGTTTTGCATTTAGCGTATATTTACGCGTTCAAATTATCGAAAATATGATAATCTATTTCATGTTTTGCATATCCAATCTGTGAAAATCGATAGTCTTATTCGACTGATATTGGTAAATTATAATGCAGATTCAACAAATTATTTTACAAAATATTAATAGAAATTTGCAATTCGTTCATGAAAGTTGCAAAATTTGCATTTGATAATAAAATGCAATATCGCCTGAACAAATAATTATGCAACTATAGAATTGATTGACATTTGTTTTTATTAAACAGAATTATATTCTTTCGCTTAAAAAAGAATTTGAAAATCTCGAAGAAGCATTGAGAAATGATTAGTTATTCTCCGAAGGTAAAGTGAGAATATATTCCATTATCGATGATTTTAAAAAAATATATATTTTCTCCTAGTAAAGACATGTAATGCAGTTGAGATATTACGAAAGAAAGAAACCTGCAGATATATGGAGATGATAAATTAGTTTTGAATTGCTAAAGTACAATAAAGATAAAGAGGTGGTTGAACTTTCAAGCGAATTCACTTTTTCTATTGCAATGCTTCAAGTTTGAAGACATATTGAGATGAGTGTAGCGCTGGCTGTTAAATCAACCGATGTCATGTGACATGAAGAGAATGCAGAAAATGATTTATGTAAGATTTAAGTGTGTATTAAGGTGATAAGGCTCTAAGATATCATGGGAAGTAGACAATAGAAAATGTTGTATGCAAATCGTAAAAATTTTGAGCAAAAAGCCACTATTTTAAGTTATAATATGTTAATTTGGCCAATGCACTGAGGAATGAAGCTGAGACCATATGATTTGTGGTATGCATTAGTCCTTCTAAATGAGACTTGAATTTTATAAGTATTCAATGAAGCCGAGTGTTTTTCTAATGTCATCTCACAACCATCTTCTCTTCCCTTCGTTTCATTTGTTTCGCCAGTTGTAATAGGGTATTACTGCAAGAATAAACGTCTAGAGCTCGCCAACTTAGCGTCGTTGGTTTACCAACATTTTTTTACCAACATTTCTTTGGTTTACCAACATTTCTTTCAAATTTGCTGAACACGTTATGTCCATACTGTATTTGTGGATGGACATGCCTATGTCTATTTGGCACCCATAAAAGCTAAGGTTATTAAATTTGGTAGAGTATAATTTAGACCACAGAATGAATGTTCCGAAAATGATCACTATTTTCGATCGTTTTGGAAGAAATTGTAAGTATTTGAAACTGTAACAAAGCTTACATCCATTTAGCACTGATAGGGTTACAGAAAAGCGGATCTTCAGTGGAAGATTTACATAGGCGAGAGGGTTAGTACGCATTTGATGGGAATATTTTGCATATTTTCCTTTTTTTATGTTTATAAATTTTGCAGATGACTCGTGAAATAAGCGAGACATGATACGATCAGCATCTCTAGCACATCTCTGTACTTGCCGTTTACGCCAAACTCATAAAACTACTTGATTTAGGCTCTGGTGCGAGGGCATTCACTGGAATCGCAAATCAGTGCTGTGAAGAAGGATGTACAGTGCTTGATATGAGGGCAACATGTTGCTTCAAGTTATCTTGTCTAAGGAGGTGTTATCCGAACTCTGGTTATGGACGCCGCATTAAGGGCGAAGAGACGGTTAAAATTGTTTAAACTCATCATCGAGTCGTCTCTTATGGTTGAGCTATCTTGTCGCTCTGATAAGATCGGCGGAATTTCTGCCCTCTCAATTGTGATTAATTTGTATTTAGGTCAAGCCATCCATTCATTTGAATGGATCGCAATACTCTTCGGGTCTTCATCTGTTAATTGTCTGTTAATTGTTATTAAAAATAAAGTCTATCCGTCTGTAAATTATAACTTTTATCTGTCTGTAAATATGTGATATCTTATCAAGATTGTATTCTATAAATCGTTACTGAATAAATATTCGGGTCAACTTTGTTCATTGATCATCCCCAGCATATGATGCCGCTCGATCCGACAATCGCGTTCGTATTTGTGCAACTCCTAGTGAGCATAACTGAGATGATGCTTCATCGGTTTGATAAATCCATAAAACATCCTGCAAGCATTTCCTATGAACCATTAAAGCGTATTTTCTCCATCTTGCAGTTGGGTGATGATTTATATGTTGAACATTGTGGAACGAAAACGCATACAATAAACCAGAACTGTCGCCTTGCATAGAAATTGTTGGTAAATTTTTCCATCAGAATATAAACGCTAAAAGCACTTTCACCTCATTTGCTTAAAAGTTTGCAGGCGAAATCAATATGCTTCCTCAATAAATTCGCATCGTAATAGGATGGTAATTTCGTTACCCTCATAGATGATCTTTGCTAAAAGGATGGTACAATGAATGGATTTCCTCTTTTCATCGATAGTGAAGTTTTCAGAGAATTTCCCCTTATCTTTCGTTTGGTGAGGATGAGGAATCCTTTGCTGCCAATAATGCCTTCCTGAAACAAGACCTTTCTAAGCCAAGCGTTAAGTTATCTCTAGAGCAGATACCCGTGTTGCACCTTAAATGTATATTGGTTAATTGTCAATATTGATGAATACTGACGTAAAGAGGCTAATCTGCTTCGAGGCTAGTCGAAGCATCTGCCCTCCAAAACCGATAATAAAGTTAAGCTGCCGCTGATATCTGTGGTTCCTCTATCTCCAAAAAGTATACGTCTATAAAGCGCAAATACATTTCAACAGATCTATGTAACGTTCTATAGAAAGCAATGAGGAAAATCGACTGCACAATAATAAGGAATTCCTTGCAATTAAATGAAACTACGATGGAATGGGGGATTCCATCCATTAAAAAAAATGCCTTCTAAATGAACGCTAATAAAGTTACTAAAATCAAAAACTAAAATGGTGCGCTAAGTGCAACGATTGCAAACGGTCTCATTTCCGTTTTCAGTTAATATTTACGATGAATGCACTCGTATGAAGTGAAAAATTCTCTGCTTTATTGTAATGTGTCGGAAAGTTTTATGCTCTAACTGTCTTTTTAAGGCTATCCAGTGTTCATTATCAAGCAATTCTCAATCGTCCAATTTTCACAACAAGTTAGAATTTCTATTTTCTAACGCAATGATGAGTATAGCGCAATTATTTATTTGTTTGCTTATTTATTCACTTATTTACTCTTTGTTTATTTATTTATTTGTCTGTTTAAATATTTATCTATATATTTGCTTATTTATTTACTTACTTTTTTATTCACTTGTTTATTTGTATATTTGTCCATTCGTTTAGTTACTCATTTATTTATTCGCCTACGTATCGCCTCATATGTCAGTGATTGATTTTTATTTGGTTAACTGCATCCTGTATTGAAGCAGCATACTTTCGTCTTCTATGTGAAGCATTGTCTTTCATGTGCACTCGAAAAATTGCAATTAAAGGCGCATCATAACAGCTTCATTTCCATACCTACGCCTGTTTGTTTGTGCGCGTATCCGTGTACCTGTAATTTCGCGAAACCTTTGAAGACAAGGTTATGAGATGTGGTGGATGCATTCCCTAATACAGGGTAGTCCTCTATATCGGCATCCCAGGATGAACCACTGCATCCTGAAAAAATCGTGCACAACTTTATCCAAAATTTCCATATGTCTTATGACCAACCAGTTCACGTTTCACACCACCTCAGATAAGCTGAAAATAGGTGGAGAATATGCCAGAAGAGCTCGGATGAGGTGAGCTTTTTCAATCCCGCTCTCCATTTCGATCAGTTTGATGAAAATGCCGAAAAAGAAAGAAATATACGCAGTGATGCATTCATGATATTTTTAGCGATCTAGCATCACGTATAAGCCAGTGATAAAAAGTTTTGTCTTTTATGATGGGAGGAGTATGAGATAGAATTCTGACCATAGCAAGTTGTGTGCAACTCCTTAGATGTCTTTGAGTGACCGACTCTCCTTCAACATATTTTGATATAGAAATATTTGGTCACTCATATTTCCTCACTGAAAATTCATAGCTTAGAGCCTCAATGATTCACTAATTCGAAATATCATAGAGAACGATACGCACCGCACTTATATGCTTTTAGTTTCACTAATTATATCCTGTTAATACAGCGGATTTCAGTTTTTTAGTTGCCTAAGTACTATCCATATTTTTATAGTCTATGACCGTCGATTGTTTTATTACTACTGCTAATTTTAGTTCGAAAGTTTATTAATATCTAAAGCGAAGGTAACTTAGCCGTTGTGATATTTTTAATCGATCAGAGTCTATTCTCTCAGTTTTTGGCTGCACAAATTTGCTTCACTTATTCGATTTTTTCTCCTTACAACGTAAAAAAAAAAAAAAACAACCTTATTATAGAATAAACTTGCTTGTTTACTTGTTACACATAGTGAATGTAAGCATTACGATGATTCTAATAAATATTGCCTTAAAAGCTTATGAGAAAGTTCAATGTAAATGATGATATCTATTGCGACTACTTATCTATGCTTATAATATGAAGAGATTTGAACGTATCGTTTCTTTGTGATGTTTAATGGTTCGAGGCAATAGTTGAACAAGTGCGATCGTGTCCGTAAGAAATTATTTCGTTTTTGCAATTGTGCCACAAAATTTCCATCATGATGCAATAGCAATTCTGCAGTTTCACTTCGATATAGTTCACTTCGATATGATGACCGCCAGTACCATGATTGAGTAATCAACACTCCTCATCCCTCTCTTCCCCACTCTCTCTCCATATATACATGTATATGTGCGTTTATGTTAGTATATATGTCTGTAGTGCTGGTGATTTCGTTTCATAGCCTTTAGAAGATAGAGTGTGATGTTTGGCGGAGGGGATGTGCACAGAACGATGACCATCTTTATGATCATTTGCACTTATCTGCTAAGAACGAAACGAGAAATGGTTTTATTTTGCATACGGAATTTCGAATAAGAGGCTATTTATTTGGTTTTCAGCAGTTATTTACATTGCATAAATTGTATAGGACAAAAAAAATTTAGACGTGATAGAAAATTTGCATGCATTTTGCACCAGTCCGACTATCGCTTCACGCTGATTGAATCGTTGTAAAAAGAGTTTTTAGCACGAAATTTCTAGGAATAGAAAGGTCATTCAAAATATGAAGACAATATTCTGCATGTATCATTGGTAATTCATTGAAAGTATATGAACATGACCGATCACATGAGAGCATCGCAAAAGAATATATCGTATCAGTTGCTTTGATTTGCTTTCCTATTTATTCTACAGCAATATATTTAAGTTCCACTTTACAGACATCACAAATAGTCACGTGCTGAATGTTCAAACGCATTTCTAAGTTATCGAACTATAAATGCAAAAAGATGCACATTTGATAAGGTGAACGTGAATAAATTTGCATAGGATTAATAAAATCTCAAATGACACCATCGTATCGTCGATCAACAATTAACACATCAAATATTAAAATAAATGAGGGTATTCAAATGTAGACGAAGAGATATAAGGATAAAGTGTAAAACTGCAGAAATGAGAAAATGAAACAAAAGCATTTTGTCTTTGAGTATTTATGTTTTTGTAGTTTTATAGGGATAGAACTGATCACACTCCGCCCCCCCCCCCTCCCTCCTCCCCTCATTAACATATAGACTGGTTGTTGCAAATATATTGAGCGTGAGCTGCTATGACGAAAAAAAAAATGGAAAAAGATCAGTGATAATTTGATCTATGAAGAGAATATGAGGGAGGAATTAAGGGCAATAAATAGATTATTGTTATTATTTCAGATTTGAAATCGATGGCACATTAATTAAGTAAACGATTCGATTACCTTAGCTGATCTTTGCTAGGTGATCTCGAATATTCTTCGTCTCTATAAAATATATACCCACTAAAATTCCGCCAAAAATTTTCCTAAAATATAACGGTATATTGCAATAGATGATCATAAACAGTGCTACGAAATGTTGCTATTTATGAAAATGATGGTTATTAATATCGAGTTGGAATCGATCCGTTTAATTAAAGATTGTAATATTCATCTTGACTATCGATAGAATAGATGATTAAATGAAGAAATTCACCTTGTTCATTACTATCTGTAATTTCTAATTCCAATTCTCAATCGTGCTTTTTTTTCGACATTTTCAAGACGATATGGTACTTAAAATGAATTCGGTCTATCATAGGTCTACACGTCACAAATTTAGCACTTACATCCAATGCGAAAAAGTTGCAAGTTATAAACTAAGCACTTAAATTTTACAACATTTTAAACTCATCGAGTTGACCAGCAAAGACAAAAGAGGTGTACAAGCAGATATACATATATGCCTTATAAATGTATATACACATAAAAATCTTCATAACGTGCATTATAAATGCAAATTCATGAATTGCATTGAATTTTGTAAACAAACAAAAAAATATCGCATAACATAAATGAAAATAACTGATCAGCATGATAGAATACCCGAAGAGCCATGCAAGAAGCATACTCTCTATGCGTACACAGGTTGACTCCAACTACATGATTTAGCCATAAACGCTCCTGAGAAATAACTGAAATTACTGATACAAGCGAAATGCTCATCATCTTTCACCTTCAAAGATTGCCGAATTTCGTAATTATATGGGTAATTATGCACTTCTTTGCAAAACGATTATTTACCTAACCTTATACTTTCATATCGTCGAAGTAATGAGTAGAATACTTGCGATGATGAAAATTTCATCTTGAGAATTATCTTTGAATGTTTGCAACAATTCATTCTTTAGTTATTTTGCTCATTAGGAGGTGATAAAGTCGGTAAAAAATTTTTGATAAATTGGATGTAAGTATGTTCCACAGTAATATAATGAAATCATTGCAAAACAACAATTTACGGCGGTTGTCTAATCTCGTTAAGAGGAAATATATTATGCAACGATTCTTGGTTATTGGAATGTGTTGAGAGTTGAGCTATTCAACCATATATTCATACGCATCTCGAATGATCTTTTCCAAAAAAAAAAATCTTCAACGATGCATTGATCTTAAAATATTCATCTGCCCTGTTCATCGTTGGGCATATGGAGATCTAGGCTTCGTCTTCAATTTACCTGTGGGGGAGGGGGCAAGGGGGGAACGAGGAGAGGAGGAGAGAGAGGAACGACGATGAACTCATTCCCCATGCAATTCAAAAATGGCTAAAGGAGCATTTCATTCAACATTTTGGGCAGAATCAATTCAACTGCAGTGACAAATTGCAATCTGCTAAAACTCTGTGTATTGCAAAATAATACAAAAAAAAAATACTCATTGTGTCAATTGAGCGCAGTGTCGAGCGCGTATTGTATGGGTTTCTATTTCTTGATATTGCAGCTCACTAAGCGATTGAGGTTGCTTTGCTCATAAATATATTGGCTTAATTTACACCCTCTATCGATTTACAATTATTACGATTCGATTCACTCATTTATGGAGAATTAATGAAAAATCGTAGAACACGTGCAAATTGCTAGCAAAATCTTAACAGTAATATATGGTCGGCGTGAGATTAAAAACGAGATTTTCGGATGCTGTTCTTAAAAATTGGTCTAACTAGCTACAACATGAAAGCTTTAGTGTTATGCTAATTGTGCAACTGATCTCTGTATTATGAGTATATTCATTATCAGTACCTGTGCGCTCCTAATATACCACTCTTTGGAGCTATCCTTTCTTCGTCTTTTTCTTGTGTGATTTTTGACGACTAGCATGTTGCCGAACTTCCTCCTATGAAAAGGTTTCAACCTCAGGTATCGGAAGGACTAGTGTTTTTTTTTAGAAAATACCTGTTTCTTCATTTCAGAGCCATCTATGAATGGAGCCATTACTTTTAAAAATTTTCACCACTTTTTATAAATTCTAGTCGGAAATGAGCAAATTCGTGGTTCCTAGTAGGAAAATTTACTGAAAAAAAAACGCTTTTCACATTTTTAGTCAATGAGCTAGCCGGATGCAACAATATGCAAAAGATAAGATTAAAAAAGAAAACAGCTAGAGCAATTTGCCCATGCGAATCACTTGCTGATAAATCATCTACGAGAAACTTGATAGCATAGCATCTTAAGTTGTCTAAACGAGTGCAAAAAAAAGTGATAGGTTCTAACAAAATTACAATAATTTAGACCACAACAAAATGTTGAAATAAATAAATAAATAAATAAATAAAAACTCAATGAGCGATTCTAATTTTATCATCAAATTTCATCATTACATTATTTTTAGTTCAGAAATAATAGAGAAGGAATTCAGAGATGTTCATGACGGTAATGCGATATTATATGTATTTTTTTATTGCAGAAATTTGCATAAGAAACGCAGAAAATATACAGAATATCAGACTAATTGCCGACTTAGTCTATGAGTTCAAATACAGCTGAAATTCAGTGCTTCCGATTCTCTATCGATATTTTTTCTATTATCCTTGTCTGTATCTTCGTTGAGTAGTACCATGCACTAAGTACCATACAGCAGTACCGTTTAATGAAATATAAACAGCAATTGCACCGTTTTTTTTTCTAAATAAAAGAAATTCATAGGTATTGCTAGTGAATGACTACGCTCCAAGCATCAGCATTCATTACGGTTGTCGCAGCGTGCAGAATGAAAACGAATAGTTCGGCGAAAATATTGCAACTTCGATATTGCAACGACATTGCAATATATTCGATTAGAAGATCGATTGAGTGCGTGGGGGACTCACTGCAAAAAAACGATGGCAAAAACACCTGAAAACACTTGGAAACACTTGAAAACACCTGGAAACACCTGAAAACACCTAAATATAATATCAGGTGAAGTCAACGAAAAGAATTTTTAAGGATAAGAAACGATCGGAATATCGAAATAATACCCTTCCAATATCTTCAAATAAATTTACTGGCAATAATCGAATTTACTTCACTATGAAGCGCTACGGCAGCCCAATAAATAGTGACCTCTAAACATCCTCGATTAGTTTATCGCAATTAATCTGTTGTGGTGCCCTTCAAAATCCATCCTCGCTGCAGTGCATGATCAAAAAGCAAACTGAAGCGGTTCGACCGATTAAATGTTGTACTCTACCCTTCCTAGTGCAAGTGTAAACCGATTTGCGGATGAGTTTTAAGTTCGAGGATTCGTATCGAGGATTTCAAGGATTTTGAATTATTCTTTTCGCTGCTGAGGAATATATAAAAATTTTTCCCGATAGCGCAGAAGTGTTAGCTTCTGTGGAAAGTATTCAACAAATGTTTACAAAAAATGGACTTGATAACAGATGAAGGGGTGTACACCTTGTTGATCGAATTGCCCCAGAAGGGTTAATCAGCTCGAGTTACCGCAGGTGCAGCTATTTTAAATTAGTACATTACAACTGATGAAAAGGGAGACCCTTGCGAACACAACTTGTTTTCCTCGTTGAATAGTTATGCGCCGTGATAATGAATTATCGTTTCTCTCTAATTAATCAATAGTTGATTTCATTATTAACGTATTTGCAAATAGTTAACCTAACATACGGCGTGAAATTCATTCATATAGACAGCTCCATATGCAAAAAATATAAATGAGAATTATATGGTGCATTTAACGTTATAGCGACAATTTAGCTAATTATCCAGAAATAAGCGAATAAGCAAATGTATCGAATCAATGCCGAATGAAACAATTGTGAGCACGAAAAACAATAATATGATGCTGATGATATGATGCAAAGATTCTACAAAAGAAGAAAACACTTTATTCAGAGTTCTTACAAATAGAAATCCTCCCATTTCTATCATCAAAATGAGTTTCTCAAGAATATGTCATATATTTGAATCCTATTATGGCCTATTGTGATTCAGTCTTGAAACATTCGGTTATCATCGACAATTTATACAGATTTATTTTATATATTTTTCTCTATTTTAAGGGGGTTTTAGTAGCAGAAATTATTGTCATCGAAGGTGGAATTTTCATATTCTTTCATCCTTAACAATGAGCGCTATTCGGTAAAATGGCCACAAGAGTTGAGCAAATCTCAGCAAGTAATGAATTATGAGAAGTACCTCTCTTTTTCAGAACGGCAAAGTTTTAGGTGCCTTTTCTTTCCGGAATTTTGGACAATTACTAGGCATTCCGGAGCACCAGTTATAAAATATCAATGCTATTTAAGTATCAGTTGATGAATAAAAGATGAAATGGCTTAGAAAGGGAAAAATCCACATGAGCTGAACATTTTGAAAGACAAGGCGAAAAAATATCGCAAAACAGGTCGTTGACTAATACGACTAATACTTTGTTGTTTGTTTGAGTCAAATAAATTTGCAATAAAATCCGCATAAAATAGGTAACTTGAGCGAGCAAATCATTGAGGAGTATTTGCCACAAATCTATTGCCTAGAATAGTCGTTGATGATATTGTCGAGTGAAATTTCTCATTTTTTATCTCTTCCTTCTTCACGTTTATAGCAAACATTAGTGGTTAACGTTCCTTTGTGTACACTGTGCTATCTAGTAGAGGTAATGAACAGGAAATTGCATCGTTGATTATAATAAATACTGAAGAACAAGGAGGGAAGCAGGAAAAAGAAATAGGAGCTAACTATTTCGCGATCCTTAACTAATAAGCCTTAAATATCATTTGGAATTACATTGGCATAATCGAAGATCATTATTTCTGAGCGAATCCAAACAGCGAATGATATGATTTAAGCATTTCGTGGCGTGTCCCCATTATGAGTTGTTTTCTTTGAATAATTGTTAGACGCCGAATCATACAAAAGAATTTTAGCTTAATGTCGTGATATTATCATATATAAACAACTGCACAGCTGATAATTGCAATGAGCGCCGCAAACAAATCTGCAAATCACAGCTTCATATTTGCAGAAGGCATTCGAAACAGAAATACTTGAATTACCCTGCGACGATACTACCAACTTCACTATTATGTATATCCATTTGTTGACTGCTGCGGAAAATTTTTCTGAGAGTTGCTGCTGATGAATTTACAATATTAGGAATGTTTTAGTGGAAATCACAATTTATGATTTGTTTTCATGCAAATTTTTATCTTTAATGGTGGTTTGCCAAAGCGATGTGAAAATTTTTTTCACAAACGTACACATATTTTATTAGAATGTCTAATGTTCTATGCTTTCAAATAGGGAAAGACATAGTCATAGTAGCCTAAATAGATCTATCCTTGACAATGGAGTCATGCTTAACTTGATTATAAATTTCGTTAATGATGCACTAAGCACTAATTACCTGTATGAGCAACAGATAGTTAGTACATCATTTAAGAAAATTCTTGTGGTTGAAATGCATTGACATTATGATGCAGTATGAAATGGGCGGAAATGGCATACAAAATTAAGCACTTTTATCATTCCATGCCTTACTACTAACGAACGAACAAATGCATTTGCTATCAAGCTTCTCTCTTGTTTGCCGCTTTTATGAGTTAATCGTTTCATTTCATATATAAACAGGGACATAATCTATCTCTAGAATCGCATATATGTGACGTTTCCGATGGATAGATTCAAATTCAAACCATTCGCACTAACTTTAATGATGTCAATAGGATGTTGATTCATGGATGAACTCTAGAAATACTTCTTTTCCACAATGCTTTCTCAGAATGTAAGTGTAATCTTTGCAATCCTTGCATACTTCATCGTCGCAGAGTCTTCCAGAAAGGCCGTCGATTATGGTTAAACAATAAAAGTGACGTGGAGGTTGATCGATGATAAAACACATAATAAAATAACTTACGCTTGACTTGCACACGTGAAATAAGATTGTCCGATGAACGGTTCAAGTATATGATTCCGAATATGTTAATTACTAAACACTTGATCATAAATAATATCGGTTGTTCTTTGCGACGAACGTTCAAGTTGTTCTCTTTTCGAATAAGTAAAAAATTTCACAGGCATAGACGAGGAAGTGAGAATAAGGTGGCATAGATAGAAATAACCTTCTTCCTAAAGTTCTTCAGTCTTCTTCTAGAAAGGTGCTTCTCTTATGATTCGTTTTCACTTCTCTCGAGATGCTCATACAAAACCATTTCATATCAAATTTCTCTCTTATTTCCCATCAATATGAGTAACAAAAATACTAGAGATAACTCTAGAACACGTTTTATAATAAGAGATTTTTGGAATATTAGAAATATTTATATCATTGTTTTTTATAAAATACAGTCTACTTCAATAGTGAAGAATAGGAACGATGATAAATATTACGTTGAAAACTTAAAACTTGAAAAGTCTTCTTTTATTAAATGTCGAGTACAGAACTTGCAATGAATGAACGTATTCATTTAACTGTATTGCGTCTAGTAATTTTTGGGACAATGAGTTATGCGGCTACCATAACTGATATGCTCATATGTATGTGTATGTGGAAGGCGAGGAGGGGGGGGGGGGGGGGGGGGGGGAGAGAGACAGAGAGAGAAAAAGGAGGAGGAAGGAAACGGAGGTAATGATGAGGGGATTAAGAATCAATTTAAAATCACTTAACTAATCATGTCTGAGGGTATTTTCAATAAAAATTCCACTAATTTAACAAATCGAAATATTTACAACGTAATTGAATTGCCACATTTCAAGTATGCGAAATGTATATATTTGAAGTAAACTTATCAATGATATTTTTACAAAATGGTTTAAGCTTTATTTATTTTAGTTAATTCAATTCTTAGCTTTACATCGAATTACTAGTATAAAACAATACATATTATGCCATTTACCTATCTCATAGAATTTATTGAACGAAAAAATTACACTTTCATTGTGCCAATAATGATGGTTTTTTAGTGAAAAGATTAACTCTCCCATCTATCAAACATCAAATAATAAAAATTTCAAATATATTGAAGTAAAACAATATAAAAGTTTAAAAATTTTCTAAATATTAAACGCATTCTACTTCAATAGCTGAGAATTGGAAGATGATAGATATAACGTTGAAAATGGTTAGACTTTGTGAGGCACTCGTAAAATCTTTTTCGATTTTTAAATCATATCGAAGCATAAATTTTGATGAGCTGACGCCAACAACGCAAATTTTCAGCAGCTTCTCATTTTCTCACTAATATTCGACAATTTCTAATCAAAAGCATTAAGTTTAGATTGACATTTGGCAATTTCCATGAAAAAAATGGCTGAATGTTTCAGATATTTGTAGGCAATTTACTCGATTGTTTTTTTTTCGCCTTCCCGACGTTTTTATCGCTGCTTGGATGGGATATTTTGTGACAATAATGCTCATCCGAAACCTTGGTACGCATCGTTCACTTGATTATTAGCGAGTGGATTCAAGCCTTCTCCATGCCGAAGGAAATCAAGGGAATTTATGTCTAAGCTGCTTAGAATTTTTTCTGGCATTTGACTGTAGCCGAAAAATCTCTGGTATATGAGTGGTTTTTCGTCGATCAAGAAAGGATTTACGACAATATATTTGGCACGAACTGGGAATTTAATGCCAGTTTGCATATCGTAAAATCCCAAATTCAACTGCATTCAACGTCTGACATCCCAATAATAACATTGCTTTCGATTTTGATGTTCGGTGATACTGATGATAAAAAAGAATTAAATATTATGCCTTCCACTTTTAAGACATCTGCAAATCATCTTTACGTTGGCCATTTCTATCGATTTGACGGTCGCAGTATGAGATTTCACATTTTTTAAAGAGTCATTAAATATATGCTGGCCGAAATTCTTTCTCCTCCTCTCCTACAAAATCATCTTTCGAGAAGAATAATTAAGACACAAATAACTTAAATGCTTATTTCTGTATTTAAAAAAAAAGTTGTCATTTTTATCGATCAAAATACATTTAATTTCTCAATAATCTTCCATGAAAATTTCATTTTCCCAAACGTTTCTCCTTAGAAAGAAAATTTTTCCACCTCTTTGAAATAGAATCAAACATTAGAATTTCAATTATTTTCTCGGTGACATGATGATATTACTATTAATTCTAATCTCAAAAGATCTATTTATACCTAATGAAATGATCGCTTGTTTTATTTATTATAATTTGATTTTGCAAATCTAATGGAAATTGTTGCGAAAATTTTCATCTAACTCGACTCGACTTAAAAAATTAAATACAATTTAATGAGTCTATTTTTTCAAATATATTTTCGTTTATTTCCTCTGAAATAGAGTAAATTTTCTTCTCTTTATTTTTTTTTTCTACTTTATAGCGTTATGTCATCAAACTTAGTAGATTATTTCATTTATTTATTCAATATAACGAATTGCTGAAATGAATGTTTTCCTCCAATAGAATCGTAGTAAAAATATGATAGGATTTTAAATTATGTGATTGCGTTATTTTTCTTTCATTCTTTGCTTCGAATATTGCAATATATTGAAGTGTTACGAAATTTCTCCAATTTTTTTGCAGAATTAAATTCATCATAACTGCATACATATAACGTCAAACTGCAATTTAACATTCTGTTGAGAATATAGGGCAACAGTAGAACTCTATAAATCACTTTAATTCATGAGTATTTCTATATGGTTCTTTAGGCATATTATTGTGATTTTAATTGAGAGTAATGGGATAAGTAAGTGCAATTCAATTTGGATCAGTCGTCGTTTAGAAACGCTGCAAAAATTATATCGATATTGCACAAAAAAAAAAGAGTTTTATTCGAAACAACGCCGATATATCATTTTCGCTACAGCTTTATGGGGTGTACTTGTCTTACTTTCAAAATTCTTGCGAGTAGCTTCATCCATTTCATTCCTTTAAAAATGTTTTTTCTATTCGCGAATTCACAACTACTTCGAAAGACGAAGTTAATAAAAAAAAAGTGAATAAGAAAATGGTGCGCTGATTGGCAAAGAGCAATGCCGTTTTTGGAAGCGGTGAAACGGGTGCGTTCTATTTGTGATTCAAGCACATTTGTTGACTTTCATATCTCTGTGCGAAATTTCTAGTCTATAGGAATATGCGTTTAATGAATTACTACAGTAATATTTTTATTTTATTTCAAACATTTCTTAAAGAATTTTATCGTTTTGTAATTCATTTAGTTTTGTAAGTGACTCGACGAAAAATTTTAAGAAAATGGCCGAGAATCATAAGTTCTACTACCGCTCTTCGTCCGTCGAACGAGGGAAGCAACCCTTTAAATTTACCTTACGATTAAATGCTCACTGAGATGTTATGAATATAAATTGAAAAAGCTTTTTAAATAATAACATTCTTCAATGACGTACGTTCCCTCAACGAAACATTATTCTAATTCTTGACATATCCGAATGCAACATTTGTTATAGGTGAATATGTTTGCAATCATCTACTCAATTGGTACTTGGTACCGATTCTCTATATGCTGCCTGGATCAAAAAACTGACGGAGCATTCACTGACAGAACGGGATCATGGGCAAAAATCCATGAATGAAGTAAACTTGATCAACCATGACTACATGGTTGCAATAAGGCGCATTTTTTGCAGTAGGAATTCGAAGATATGCAGAGGTAGAAAGCAGAAATATAAGGAAGGTGGTATTTTACTACACTAAAATGTGGTTTGTTCATTGGTGCTGCAATGACTTGTGTTCATATTTTTCACATTTCAATCATTCCTCAACAGTCAATATCGATGCTCAAAAATCACTTCCGGTTTGCTACCTGAGAATAAATGAGATGGAAAATGCGCTATAAAAAGAAAATTTCAATCATTTTAACTCAATGTATTCATTTTTCGCCTAGAATTTTTCAATGAAAGAAAGTTGGAGGCGAAAAAAAAAAGTTACAAATCGCCTTTTCATCTCTTCTTAATCAGTATCCTACCTAGACTATTTGACGTCAATAGAATAAGTGCGATGTACTCAAAGTGCAATAAGAGGAAATACTAATGTCTAAGTGCATTCAAAGTTCAATTCAAAACGAAAGTTGTGTACCTTAGCAAATCGCCTACTTTTAATGTTCGCTGAAGACATTTTTAAATCATTTTATTGCAAATCACTAGAACGAATACGATGGTTTATCGCTAATTTGCAGAAGAAAAAAAAAAGAGAGAGAACGATTGCTGAAGGGTTAAAGCTGAATAATATGAAATTATTGAAATATGAGAAACATGAAATACGAAATGCATAAAAATTCGCATATCATTCGTATTCTTTACTTTTCAAATATGTAACAATATCCACAACAAATGGAGAAATTTTCCATTGATACAACCGACTAATAAAGATATTACTATCGAATCGTTTTTTTATTATCGCAAAATGTAACGTCAAGAATATCATCGATTAACTTCATCGATTTAATCAATTCGAATATGGAAATTAGCGGTATCGTTTAGGACGACTACAATGGTTTAAGAATCCCTATGAGATTTTAATTTCAATTTGAGTACCGAAAAAACAATGAATATATTTGTCAACATGTACACATTATATCTGCAAACTTTAATGTGGGTGAACAAAATTTCTTGCTTACCTATTAATAATATCTATTTTCTCCGTGTCGTACAATGCCCGCAAACGTTTCAAATTATGAGATAGCTTATGATCAGAGAAAATCCATTCAACTTACTGTTGAAACTAGTAATAGAAATAGTGTAGCTCGAGCTACGATGAGCCAAGCGTCCTCACATTCATAGACATATTCCCATATCCTAAACCGTAGGTAGATCAACGACTAACTGAGCCTTCAGTTACCTTCGGGAATAAATGGCATGTTTTATTTGTGAGTATTAACGCCAGCCTCTTCATTGAGCAGCCTTAAGTTATTTTCGTTCCGATAAGCGATTTGTTTTCATTAGCTGATTTGTTCGATGCAATTTCACGGAGGGGCGCAATCACTTACTGTAAGCATATTCAAATCGGTGAATTCAACCATAATGGAACATTGTTCCAAAAAATTGAAACACTATAGATACTCAAATTTTAATGAATACTTAATGGGAAATTACCGCCGTTTTCGTCAAAAAAAAAGCACAAAATGATATGATGGTGCTTTGACTGTAGGCAATCTTAATTCATTCAGTAAAGTTGATGAGCTTAGAGCAGACGATTTGGCTTTAATTAACACCACTCCACAATTGAAAAACATAGGAGTTTTTTTTTAAATCACATTTCAGGCAGGAAAGCATGAAAAAAATCGATCTTATAGTGAAAATGCATTTGCAGATGCGCTAAGGTTATTATTTGTTTACTTGTAAATATGCGTGTACATCTCGGCGGTAGCTTCAACTCCTATCCAATAAATCTTGCGCTTGAAGATTTGATTCATAATATTTATATGCTACTTACTTCCCACAAAAATTTCAACGTTGATCCATCAAGTCCATCATCACGTAGGCAACTAAAAGTACTAAATGATTTCGTATGCATTTGCGACCAATCGGAATAGGTTTTGTTGCTATTTTGCAAAAGTGCTCGTAGTTGACCGCTATCTCCGCCACTTTCCCAGCGGGACTACCGCAAGAGGTACCCTGGAGAGCGGATCGCACCAACATGAATTATAAAGTTTGGACTTCCTATGACTAAAATGGGGACGTCGAAGTCCGGAGCCCCTATTCACAAGGTCCCCCATCGAAACACTATCGTAAACCAAAGAAACCTTCAGTAAAAGGTTCGTGCGGGCAATCGAATCATCTGAAACTTGCACGTCACGTTTCCAATGTTCACTACCTGGGCACAATGCAAAAACGTTATAGTGCTAATTTCTGTTGCACATTTTTCCATTTCTCACAACTTCAAAGAAGTGATTGTAAACAAAGTGCTCCGTATAAATATACCTTCAGAAAGGATGCAAAAATGTTAGTTTCATATTGCAAAAAGCGGGGAAAAAACCGTCCAAAAGACGATAGTACCATATCTGCATATTGTATTGTATAGTGCACTTAAGTTTGCGAATGCACAGATTTATTCTGCTGAATCTAGGCAAAAACACAAGCATCCGTACACATACATATCCATGCAACACCCGTGCATACGCACATACGCGTATACATACATACATCATATACACACATATACATGTACACATCAAAATATACACGAATAGATTATGCGCATCGATCAAAGTTGAGAAAAGCGCTTTAAAAAAGTGAATTGCATGTGCTTTGTTCATCAAATAAAGAGTGAAAATCGAACATTGATCTAATTTTTTGTGATTGATGATCACCACAATTAGGAAAAATCTCGAAATTACGATGTGATCATCATTCACTATTATCATATGATCGTTTAAAAAGCAATAATTAAATGGCAAAAACGATTCACATATGATTACATTAAATTGTTCGATATGAAGTGCGTATTAAATCTGCATTGGTCGAACACTATTAAATGAATGTATCTAATTCTGATTATTATATAATTTTTGAAGTGGAGGATAATTATTTCATTGGAATTTCTCAACGAAAATCAAAAGAAAAAAGAGAGAAAGAGAAGGAAGTGTTTTTCAAGATTCAAGTAATTGAACAACTATTGTCTCCTAATTTTATTCAATTCTTGCATTAATTAAAGAGGAGAAAAGAATTTCGTGTACTTTGACGAGCATAATTTTCTGCTGAACTTATTGAATAGTATATAACACGATATTCTTGTTATGTGTTTATCAATGATGATAGGTCATTGATGAAAATAAGGCATTGTGTTGAATTAATAACAATAACACACATTAGTTGACAACTAAAGTCGTGTGAGTACAAAAACGTGTTTTCATACTCTTTTATTGTCTTATTTGTTGACAGTTCAACAAAAATATAAGCGTTAGTTCAGAATTGCCACGAATTTCCGAGTTCCATATACATTTGCATAAAAGTAAGACTTTTTAATGAATCTATAAAATATTGGGCATACGAAAAAGTTATGCAATTATTTAAAACAAATTACCCATCAATTAATAGTGCACGAATAGTTCGGAATTTTCTTGAAATTATTTAAGCCAATTATGAAAATTAAATTTATCATATGCAGAAATTTTTAAGCACATTAGCATATAAAGAAATTTTCGCTAATCCATAAATGTTATCGAAATTTGCTATGTTGCGCTCTCTGTTTAGAGTGTTTGCCGAAACAATCGGTTGGTTTTCTATGGGCGAAGGTTATTGTGAGAACGAAGAGTTGAATGGTTTATTTGCTCAAGTTGGATGATTTTCTTCATTCGTGTGCGGTTGCTAAATGTGAGTTGTCGTCGTCATTCGTTAATTACAGCGGTCTAGCGGAAGTGCTTTGGGCGATTTCTTACGGAACGAATATTGCGGAAAATTTTTCTGCACTAGAATTTTATTAGTTGAAGAGGCTTAATTATTCCTTTAGATGTCTCTAATTTTGCAGCTGTAGCATTCCTGTGCTGCCTCAGACGGTTCTATTCCCTCAATAACGCCTCACTCTCTCTAAATTCCCCCATGTATCGAATCAGCATGGTAGTTCGTCTGCCTACAGGATGAAAATAATACCGCAAATTAGACGCATTGTACTAACTTCTATCTCGCCCGTTGTCTCTCCAAACTTGATATCCTCATAAACTTGTAATGTTTCTCTCGGATGTTCCGTGTTCAAAGAAAACAACATATTGAATGCACCGTGTATATGCTCATTTGCCTTCGTTTCTTCCGCTCTCCTCAATTTTTAACAACCACCATCGCCTCTCCCTTCTCTCTCCTCCCTTCTCCCCACCAGGTTCAACTAAAATAAGAAAAATTTGCGCATTTTGATATTTCTGGTAGGATCTATACCATTCCACGGCTCGCAAAAAATTAAAGAGCAAAAAGTCGCATCATTCCGATATAACCATCTCAGTAAGAACCATCTCAAAAATCTCACCAGCTACGAACTATGGAAAGCGGTTACCAGTATTTAAATGGTCTTTGAAAAAAAAAGCAATATAAATCTTCAGCCGTGTTTATTTGTCATGTTGAGAGCAAAATTGAAGAAAAGAACCGAACACGTTAGGGAAATTGTCTGCTTGATGATAAATATCTCATGTGAATGATGGAAATACTGTTCTATGGGTCAGAGTCGAAGACGATCATTCCTTATGAAGATTTATGATCACTCTGATTTTGCAGAGAATGAAATGTTGTATTTTATCGTCTATGCAGCACCTGCAGCTATCTATAGCGATAGCATGGATTACATTCCTTCATATTGCTAAAAATTTTTGCATTTTATTTAACAAATCGTATGTGACAGCTGATTAATTCCTTCCTTCACTAAACGGCTGTTGTGAATTAATTGAGAGGAATTTTCTCATCTTTTCCCTTATCCCTTCTCTTTTCTCTCCACTGCTGGAGAATATTTACGTTACTCTTAAATATGACCTCTTGAAATAGACCGCAAGAGTTTGTTGAGGTAATACTCCTTCCAGGTGTGAATATTATTGGCCGATCGATGGTGTTTTTGTGCTCCTATTGCTCAACAGTATCCTAATATTGAACGTACCTGCAGAGTTCTTTCGGTTCAACGGGATTTGTTGGGCTGGCAATGTGGCCAATTTTACCGTTGTCAACACGAAGAATTCAGCACTTATATATTATTTCAATGCAACTTCTGTGCAGTCGCCGTTAGTTATATTTATCGCACCAGAAGCCAAACGCTGAACAATGAAATTACCTATGGATATCGTTGGAGGACTACACGCTGAATGTTTCAAAAACATAGAATTCCCCTCTGATATTTAGTAGAAGAAGAAAGCCGACTTTCCTGCCCCACACTCCAAGGAAACTATTTCAACGACTATGTCTCTGATGGTGGCTGTCAAATTATCGAGTTTCTCTATACGTATGGAATGGAAGGGTTCGTTAGCAATATTTTCTGAGCTGCTCAAAAAATCGCATAAATGGTCATCTTTTCCTGCTCAGAGTTTCGATGAGATCGACGGCAATTTCTTTAAAAGTGTATTCTCCAAAATCCTACCGATTCGGCCGATAAAATATACAAGACCAATTTCTCTCTACTCAAAATCTATTAGACAGAATTTTCAAGATCCTCTCCGATGAACTTAGAGATGTGCACTGATGAGATTTTCAGCTGAGGGAGGCTATTTTGAAAGTTGGGTCGGATGAAAGTGAATGCATAATTTTTCCCGTTGTTTGGAAGTCCTGGTTGACGGACTGTCACATTTGTCGATAAAGGTTTGCTGGTGGATGCCAACTGTGAGAAACAACGTAGCATTCTAATGCTGACGCATGAATACTTCGAGTGATCGTCAGTATAGATCAATATAAATTTAGCCTTTCCATGAAGTAAATCAATTCTGCACCTTTGTGCACTAAAAAAAAAAATATGGCGGAAGAGATACCTCTAAATTATAAAACATTTGTAGGAGGATTTATGTGGACTAAACTCTTGTTACAGTGTGCAATTTGGCAGATTAATGGAAAAACAACCTGAAAGAGTTGTATTACCTTACTCTCATCACTTCGACTATTCGTAGTACTAATATTGATTGCATTTAAGAGATATCTCAAAGCTGCTTTATTTTCACAATTTCTCATAAGATATTTGCATATTTCGTTAGATAACTCCATTACGGTCCTAAATAGTTGCTTCTTTAATCGCTTATGAGATGTCTTTTAAAACTCCATTTCTTAGAACAAGAGATACTTCGAGAAAACATCGCAAATGCATCATATAACATTCATAATAACTTATTATCTAAATCCACTGCAAAATTTCATTTGTTGTTTATATTCTCGGAGCGTTTTTCAGCGTCATTATCACAACTCTAGAAAATGGCTATGGTTGTATGAAAGTCGAGTTAAATGCATTCTTAAGCACTCATACACAACTTAATCAAACGGATTCTCTGCAATTTGGAATACGCAATGAGGTGATTTTCCTATAAACTCGCGGGGTTTTTTTTTCCATTGTGGAAACCAGACAACATAAATTCCACTTTATAATTTGCTTAGGATAATTTTTAGCATCAAATATTGTATTACAATGAGCGCATCATTTAATAAGACCTTTTAATCATACAATAGAGCAATAGCAATAGTATTTGCATTTCGTAATGTCGGAAAATGAACGAATATGATACTTCATTCGATATTTGGATTCAAAATATTTTTCACAATAATGTTCAAAAAGTCTTTAAAGGATTGCTTTCATTTTTTCTAGAAGGAATTTTGAACAGCTCAATATATCGATCTACCGAGTGTTTACTTGTTTACTTGTTTACTTGTTTACTTGTTTACTTGTTTACTTGAATCGACAAAGCATTCATTACGAATAAATGTCTCTTCATATCATTACCACTTCCCTACGAGTGTTTACTGTGTGAAATATTTGTGAAAATATCTCAAAATGAACTATCGCCTTTTCTCATCGATAAACTAATTGCTCATCCTTTTTTTTTATTAATAGATAAGAAAATGTCGAAGAAAAAAATTTTCCCTTTTTAGTTCTGTTTTGAAAAAAAAAAATCTTTCAGCATTTTACTCATCATTCACTAATGATAATCGAGAAAATAATCGAAATATGAATATGTGCCTTAATAGTTTGCATAATTTTGCAGTTATTGACAATCGCTTTTGAGATATTATCTGCATTCGTAGTTAATATTTGGTATATGTGGTTACTTTACTGTAGGCGAACTCCTAAAACGATCACAGCTAATAATCTTGTTCCACCAATTTTTATTATTGCTGGTAAGTTAACGCTAAAAATTTTGCATATATTGCAATGGAAAGTATTCTTTTAAGTAGCGAATTAATGCAAAAGGTAATTTGGAATTTAGTATTTCAAATAGTTTTCCTCGTGCCTCTTATCTCCTGAAAAATTTAGCCAGGATAATATAAAGGAATAAAAATAAATATTTTTATCATTGATTGATAACACTTCGAAGAATTGCAAAAAATTCTTTCAGTACTTTGCGTTTCAAAATTTAACTATAACCGTATAGATATTTCTCTAAAGTCACTCTGAACCAATTTATTGGAAGTTAATTTGATTTTTAAAGGTAGAAACCACTAGCAAAATGGAAATTGTTTGTAGTATCCGTACAGTAATCTCAATCATTCATAGTAAACTACAGTAGTAGCGAATTGTGAAAGGATGTATATGCGTATGTCTGTGTGTACGTTTGTGTTTGCATAGGTGTAAATTGCGTGCGTGTGTTTGTGTGTATAATGCTGAAATGTTCATTTTGCCACAGATGACCATTAAATGAAATATATCGATGGGTCATTAAAACGATATGAATAAACGAGTTAATATATTCTAATAATTAAAGGATACATCGACGTCATACAATGATAATAACATTCATAGTGCATTCATAACAAATAAGTTGTTGACATTCGATTGTACTTTTTCAACGACATCGAGTGAGGCTAATGAACTTCATTAACGTCGCTTTCATATCAACATTCCTATAGAGGATTATATTCACATAAAGAGATAGATAGCTGAGGATTTACAAGGAAATTCCGATGCACTGCTGGTTAAGAATAATGTAATAACGTTCGAAAACGCTTCATAATATCTATATTGAGCAGAGACAGAAACGCGATTTATCGTTGTATCAGTTGCAGTGAATTTGTCTTCTAGTTTTAAATCGTTACAATCATTATTTATTTTTTGTATTTTTGATAAAATACCTTTTGAAATAAAATTAACAAGCTATTACTCGGTGCAATATGGCACATATTCCACTACGAACTATGCAAAGAAAAAAGTATGAATTCTTTTGTCTACTTTACTTCCTCCTCTTCTATTTGATCTCTAAAAAAATTGGAATGTTTGCTGAAGTCCGAGTCGATATTTCGATTTATGCGCAGGATTCTTTTTTTTTTTTTTTTGAAAATTTGGTTTGCAACTCTCTCGTAGTGCTATAGTTCAATTAGCGTCAGTGAGGGGATCGGAAGCACGATCGGAGTGGTACTTTAATTTATTGTGGCAACGATAAAAAACGACGAACATGAGTTTGAGATCTCTACATAGACTTATGTGATCTTCACTTTTTCGCAATCATCTCCATGCTCAACAATCATAGTGCTAAGATTTGGCAAAGAGTCTATAACGATTTGAGCGTAAATGCTTGCAGCGTTAAGTTCGGTGTTCTGGATAGTCATTTCGCTATCCTATCGATGGTCTCTGATTTGGGGACAATATGGATGGCCAACTCCGATTATTCCTGTTAATGATACTCGTGTAATTTTTGTTTATTCTTATTTCTTGCATTACAACAATCAAAGTGGGATAAAGCAATTCATTCTTCCGCTTTTTTGCATTCAATGTTTTCCTTTTTCTATGTGAATTTCCTTTTAAAGAAATATATGAAGCTGAAATAAGAGATATGACGATAGGTTGATGGGGAATTTCTTTCATTCGAAAAGTTGAAATTTTAAATATTTTGGAGAAGTGCCAAATTTTTTTCTGTAATAGGTTTATATTTGTTGAATTCATATCATCGTCTGCGCTTTACTACTATTTAAAGACGAGTTCTGTTTTAGTTGCTCGCGATGCTCTCAATTGATATTCTCCTCAATTGGATTATATTTTTCCTACTTCATAGCGTGTTTTCACGCAATGATAATGGGATCGCAAAAGTAATTCTCGACGACGAAAATAAAGAAGATTGAAATCAGCGTCGACTCATATTGATATTTTCCTCAAATACAATGAAGTATTTAGAATGTATTCTCATAAAATCATTAATTAAGTGAAAGATGAAGTGCGCTGTTTTTTTTGCTTGCATATTATTTTTGAGGTCAACAAATTTTTGAAAGAACAATAAAATATATCTGTATAATATCTCCATAATTATGACTTATATGGTTGTTTATATATAATAGTTAAAAATATGAGATTAAAAAAATACAATTAACCGCGTATTAACCGATAGCAGCAGATGAATGTAAATAGGTAACAATTCAAAATTTGCAGTAAAAAGGTCACAAGGTCACAGGAATATTCTTAAATATATCGACTCATTTACACTAAGATCATTTGAAAGGAAAATGATGGAAAGAAGTTTGGAAAAAAAAAAACTTAGGATAAGATGAAAAATAATAATATACAAAATGATAAATGATAGACTCTTAATAACTAATAATGGAAAAAAAATGCGCGAAGATTAGCGTATATTCTAAAGCAAAAAATTTACAGCAAGAAAATATAATGATAAGTTGAAAAGGAAATAATAAAATGCAACATGAAAAAAAATGAATGAATTAAATAATAATGTAGCGCATCATGAATTGTATCGGCTAATTGTGTCGATTTTAGTCGAATTTATATTAATAGAAAAGAGAGCCAAGCTATAGCAATTAAGCAATTATCAGACACCATATATGAAGTGAACAGTAGAGATGTTTGGTTAACGAAATAGTACTGAAAGACTCTTCCACCTAGACAATTCCTTTACGAGAGGCTTCACGACTATGTACATTTGAATGAGTTTAGAGAATCGTTGCGTACAAATCCACTTCATCTGCATCTGTAAGGATTGTACGCTGAGCTGTCTGGCTTGAGGTATATGTAATTGATGCGTAGTCAGCGATTCGTTTCATAGGTGAGGCAAGACACTAATCGAGGAGGTGGTGTTGGAGCGGAGGGGGGAGGGAGGGGGGAAGGAGAGACGGGGGACGGAGACAACAAAGCGGCGGCGTAATTTATTAAACAGAAACGGTTGCTTTAGTTAAAAGAAATACTCGTTCTTATGTCGGGCAAATGCGTAGGATCTTGTACGCCGGAAACAGAAAGCATATCTCTGATGCAAACTATCACTCGTGTTTCAGTTATTGCATCCTGCACTTTTGCAGTCATGCAGACAACGCCACGAGCATGAACCTTTTGTATACTGAATAGGGTCACTTCATCTGACTTACTTGAAAATTCCGAGTTATTTCAGCGGAAAATTTCGGGTGAAGCCTACCCAATGGGTTAAGCCGACAATGTCAAAAGCTATTTCATATTCTGAAATTGAGTTATTTAATACATATGGCTCGTATGACCGGAGAAGCTGGCAGAGACAGTTTAAGACCTGACATGGCATGCGTAGATCCTTCATCAATTGCTTATCTTGAAGGTATTTCTAAAAAAGCCGATTTTCTTGTAGCCTTTCTTTGCCTAATTTTTCGCCTGGCGCATCATCTTCTCAATTACTTGAAATTAGGATATTATTAGCTTTCCTAATTGATTGCTTAACGCAATATGTTCAAAATTCTTTCTTAGCGAAACAAAAAGCACCTGTTTCGTTCCATTCGCAATCTTCCCTCTTAGTTAGTACATAATTCAATACTTGCAAACTTCTGCCATGATGGAACCATAAAAAGATTTGTCACTTTATGAGCATTGTTAGCTCAAAGAACTTTATTAACCAATGAATTCGATTAGTCGTTTTTGGCTCGATTTTTTAAACTCTCTTTCATTTACTAAACTTTGCGGTAATTGATCCTTGGATTTGCCAATATATATTAGGTAGTACTGATGATGACGTAATATGTGAATAATATTGACGTGTTGATGTTTATTACAACGTAGTATTTAATGAAGTAATATTCGCGTAATCGAGTACAAATTATTCGATAGGCATATGCACTTCTGTCACAATGTAGACTAACCTATAATGAATTATTCGATCATATTTAAAAGGATAACATATATTCATCAATAAATTTAATGCATAAATTTGCTTTATGATATCACCTCAGGGTTGTAAGACATTCAAAGGAACTCGTAATAATCAATTAGTTACCATACGCAAAAAGAATTTAATAGAAGACGAGATTCGTTAACGTTAAAACAATAAATCACCTCAATTGATTTTCATTGCTTTGAAATCTTCAAATGATTTATTTTCTTTTGGCAATTGTTATATGATTTGTTCTATTACTTTTGGTTTATTACAAAGTTGGCAATAGTTATATAATGCTTTGGAGGAAAAAATTTTCATTTCAAAAAATTTTCAAAAATTTCCAAAAAAAAAAGAAATTTACAATTAGACAATTCATTCTCATTTTCTTCAACTATAGAAAACGATACATTAACAATCTCGTACCTACTCGAATTCAAGTTCATTTTGTACCGGATAATCATAAAGCATCTTATTTTATTGCAACTCTGAAAGCTCACAAGAATCTCTCTAAGTTTAATTGCATAGCTCTAGCAAGAAATTCATCGATGAAATCACTATCGATTTTGTTTCATTGAATTTTGAATATTATCTGATGGTTTATTTCTTCAATTAGTATCACATTGACGTTAGAAATCTATAAAATTTTAATCGATATTTGCTCATCTTAGAGAGAATATTTAGTGAAATGTTTCTATACTACGGATGTTTCGATTCTTCGTAACAATTTGCAAAACTTATTTGATTTATTCCAGCCTATAATATTTTCTACGATTTTATTTCATCAATACTAATAAATCGCTTCTCGTTTTTTTTTCTTCGTTGTTCAATAGACACTCTTCCAAGAAGTAAGGTAAATACTTCATTCAACTACAGAGTAATATTTCAGTTTATTATGTCATATATGTAAATCATTCTTGTTTCGATGGGATTATACTTTCAAACAAGAAAAAAGAATGCAAATCGAGAAAAATACAAGCCGCACCTGTATTTCAGAGTAAGACCTTATCACTTATAGAGTATGCTTATTTTAGAATCTTAAAGAAACACACGATTAACATATGAAAATATATAGATGATATATTTACACTATCGTTTAAAAAAAAAGTGAATAGATACATGAAGTTTTTTTTCTGCAATTTCATTGCCTCATTTCTAAATCTTAGGTTATGCCCTCATACTTTATATTCTTCATTATTTTAATTAACCGCCGTTCACATAGGTAATTCCAAAATTTTGCATATCAGTAGGTAAATTTATGGAAGTTACTAGTTTCATCTATCATATTTTTTAATAAATAATCCTGCGTCTATCATTTTTAATAAATAATAAATAATTTCAATAATTATCGTATATAATTTCATAAAAAATCAATAAATTCCAACTATAGTTGATGTGCATAGCAAGAATCGGATTCATTTAACGTCAACAGTGCTGTAACTATTATGAAGCAAAAAAATCGCAATTTTCAAACTACTTTAATAGTTTTTTCCAAAAAAGGTCGAGTGAATACGCGAGAAATTTAACATATTATCGAAGTGCGATTCTCCTAAAACGATTTTATGATAGTTATTTTTTAAACATTGGAAATCTAAGCAAATATTAGATTTTGCTGAAATAATTAACTCATCGGATAAGCTATTTATGTTATTACCTCTTCTTACAAATTTAAATGCATTTAGTTGGGAATTTGGTGATAAAGAATAGAAAATTTTGAAACAGTATACTGCATAAATTTCCAAGTAATAACAATTGCTCACTGCAACGAAGCCATCAGCGAAATTGAACAAATTGTCGATCTGGCGCTGTTCAAGCAGAGAGAGAGACATTGCATTTTAGTCAAGATCAATGTTTCCTCTGTTTCCATTGCCCTTTCTAGTTATACTAATAATGCCACATTGACGACGTCTGCCTGTCTATATATATATATATATATATATATATATATATATATATATATATATATATATATATATATATATATATATATATATATATATATATATATATATATATATATATATATATATATATATATATATATATAAGGCTAAGATTATCCATAGTGACATAATTGAAATGTATTTCTGCTCCTCTACTATGTAAAAACTTAAGTTTACATGAATTTCCTTATTCACTCTACTTCAAAGTTTTCTGCGAAAGTTTTTACAAATAACACCATTTGTATTATTTCAATGCAAGGATGCTATATTGCACGGCGCTGCTTCATTAATCAGTGTATTTTTGCGGAACACTTTGGTTGAATTGCTTGTTATGGCTGAATTGAGCAGGAATAAATGCGATTTTAGTTCCGCTAAACAATCAAATGTTCGTTCGGCAGAAAGAAAAAACAAATGAAAGGTAAGTATATGTCATTTAGAACATTTCGATGCAGCAACAAAAAATTTGATTGTCTGAAAGTTAAAGAATGCTTAGTTCAAAGGCTTAAGTATCTCTGAAAAAAAAAAAAAAGAAGTGGTAATTTCCTCAAAAGTGCAAATGAAGAAAATTTTCGTTTTATTTTCTCTAAATAATTCATCGTTTTAGATCAGCAGATATAGAATTATTTATTACAGATATAGAAGTATTTATTACTTCCGAGGTATAATGTGTATTCAAGATATACGAATATATTTACTGCATATTTTTATCGACAAAAACATCACTGAGATTTACAGGAGGTTCTTAGACATTAAATATTGAATTCTAAGGATTAACATCAAACTGGTGTAAAAGATCCTGTCAGATTAGTCTCATCCAATAATCGTTGCATTTGCTTCGTCGACTCTGTCGTATAGTAGAGCCAATAGAAACAATTGAAACATATAAAAGCGAGAGGAAAGCTGAATTGGCACAGCTTATCCACCTAAATTTAATAACTTAAATTTCTGCCTGAAATATTCGATGTTGTTCAGTTCATTTGGGTGAAATGTCTAGGTGGAATGTCCACCTGAATTTTTGAATAGTGAAATGTACAGTGCTCACTCGTTCAATTTAAAATTTTAATAATTGTTTTGAATAATGGGAACACATATATTTGCAATGGGTAAGTGGAATGCATGGTGCTAAATGTCGGCCATGCGCTTTTATTAGCTGTTTCGTTCTAGGGAAGATCAAGTGATTGCTTGAAAACATGTGAGAATGATGAGAAATTATTTATTTATGTTTTCACTTCTGTGAAAGAAGAAGTTCGAAAATGGTGCTCAAAGAATTGAACTGTCTGCGATATGAGGTAGAATTTGTTTGGCGAATTATCCTATGCTCAGACAGTACCCAAACTTTAAAGATGCGTTCGCGCTTATTTCTCTATGCTTCATTTCAAAAAAAAAAAAAAAAAAAACGAAACGAATCGTACACAACTACTTTATTCATGAAAGATAATGGGCATCGAAGATACCATCAAGACGAAAATGGACTGTAGGCGTCGCTCAGTGACCGCACTGGCTACTATCTACCGCAATTCAGAGACAATGCCTCAAGCATTACTCTATCATGTGACATCGAGTTGTGTGCACAAGCACGCTTACCACATCAATTTTCTAACGTTGTGTTAGTGTTGTGCTGCGGTTTGAAAATGGAATGAAAGGAGGGAGTGGAATTCTACGTGAAAGTCAAGAAATCTGCCTTCACGATGCTTGAAATGACTCTGGAGGCCAACAGCAACGAGCGCCTGGATCGAATTCAGTTATATGAGTAGTACTTCACTTTAAAAGCGGTCGAACTTCGCCGGAGGATTACGAGAAGTCTATAAGACTATAAATAACTATAAATAACTCTGAAAATGTCAACTATTTCAACATCTTGTTTGTCTAGTACTTATTAGGAAACCATCGGCAAACAGCACCATGGCCAGTCAGAATATTTTCTTGCCGGATCCCTCGTGATTTTTTCCTTTTCTAAAATAATGATGTGGCTAGAGGGGCAGCATTCCGATGCGATACGGGTTGTACGAGAGAAGTGTTTGACAAGACTCGAGGTAAAGACTTCCACAGAAACTTGAAGGAAATGCAAACTAAATTAAAATGAAGCAAATTTAAAAGTTTTTACAAGTCAAGTGCAGCTTGCTTCACAATTATCTTATCTGCAATGGTATCACAAGCAGATAGCATCTTTAGGTCTTGTGCACTGGATAATGGTTACCATATCAATGAAGAAGTGAT
This sequence comes from Ascaris suum, assembly GCA_013433145.1. Classification (NCBI taxonomy): domain Eukaryota; kingdom Metazoa; phylum Nematoda; class Chromadorea; order Rhabditida; family Ascarididae; genus Ascaris; species Ascaris suum. The sequence continues at coordinate 12,123,695 of CM024169.1, read as the reverse complement.
TCGGTAATTAATTGTTTTTCTGCTGCTTTTATTTTCATAGACTTGACAGGAGTATATATGCTTCCCGCTGCGAACAAAATTATATAGAGCTAAAGAACGTTTGGGTATTGACTAGTTTGATTTCTACTATTTTCTTTATTAGCTCTTTGAGCTCATTTTATGCTTGCTTACTGCAATTGTTCACAAATGTGTCTTCATTGTGAGCAATGTTGATACCTTTTTATGAGTGAATAACTATCTTATATGCGATTATCTGCTTTTGATGGTATCTTTTACATATATACGCTCTCATATATGCTGCCTTTCTATACAAGCTGCAACCTTATGTGCAATAATCGAGGTGGAAGTGGTGAAGAGAGAACAAAAATGGAACTATTGCGGTAATTTAGAAGTTATAGGAACTTTTGTTTTTCCATGTTTTTCAAAACGACCAAAATTTCTCTCAATTATTTACGTAGACGCTTATCTATCTACCTGCATTCAACATTGTATGAGGTAATAAAGAAGCACTCACTAAATTTCTGACTATGGCAATTCTGGCTATAGTTTTTGCATATATAACGAGAAAAAAGTGAATGACTGGCCCTTTTTTTTCGGAAATGTGGGCGATAGATAAGCGTTGAAACGAAGTTTCCATCGAATATCGACACTATCAGAGTTTAACAAACCTTTTCACCGGTCCACTCCAACTGCCGCCATTTCATCATGTTCTGCCGGTAGACTGTGTCTCGATACCTGTTGCGGCCCAAACGTCTTGTTGCACCCGTATTCAGAGTTAATTGATGTGATGCCGCAGAAACACTTCTCCTATAAAATGATGTTCCAACTCATCACGACGCCATCTATTCGGATAGATATATAAGTATACTTTTGCTCATATATGACAGTCTCATAGGGGCGCCTTCATCGTTATATGCAACGTTAGAGCGATCATTTTTGGTGAGCAATGAAAGCGTTATTCGTATATAGATGTGAATCCATGGCTTTTGTGAATCCTCATTTTGCCATGAAGCTATTTCGGACATATTCGGATACCGTTATTTTTTGCTGGTTGACCACAATATATGCGTAAGTATAAAGGTGCCAATACAAACACATTAATATATTATAGAATGTTAATAAAGTAGTCGTTTATTTCCTCACTTCCATAAACGTAAAAACAACTTGATGAGTGTGGATAGATTGCCTCGTTTAACGATTAATTACATCTAGTAATTCGGCAATATGTACTCTTTTTCTCCCTTTTTCAGAACTTAGTGCCCACAAAAGATTTTTGGCATAAGCAAAAAATAGGAAGAAAATAATAATAAAAAATAGAAGAGCATTCACATGGCTAATTTTCCGAAATCTTTATTCACAAACTTTTTATCTTCACATTCGCCTTCAGTGAGTGAAAATTAGATCTGTTTCCCCCTCCCCCCTCCGAACATTCTCCTCTATTCGACTTCAGAGACGCCATATTCCCATTAGTACACTACAAATTGAAATGATAATTTTTTTTTGTCGTTTGCGAAAAGATTTCAAAACTCACTTGTCTATCCTTAAAATATTTGGCATCGTGATATACTGTGGTGATTACTACTAGCTAGGAAAAAAAATGCCATGCTCATCTTCCAATGAATAGCTCATCGGCGCCATAGCAAGGTCTAATATTGAAGATGGACAGGAGGAGCGTGAGGGGCCCAGTCATTTAACAAAACCGTTTGCATTACAGGAAAAAAAATGATCGCTGATTTGGCTCTGTCGGTTAAAAAATTTTTCTTCTTCCTCACGAGTTGAGTGGGACCCTCACCAGTTGAGTGGGACCCTATAAAATGCCCTTCCTTACAAGTATCCCGAAGAAGGTCACTCTTTGCCAATGAGTGTACCGAGCAGTTAATGAGGAATTAGTTGTTGATTTCGAGACCAACACTCTTGCGCTCAGCTCACTACGATGGATTTTTTTCAAAACCACATCACATTGCATTTCTACAAAGTGGTCATCTGATAGGTGAATTTTATGCAGTACAATGGTCACATAAACATGATTCCATTGAAGGCGACCGCTTACTAAATACTTTGTATTGTTATCTTGAAACTGTAAATCGAATCTTGTTCTATAATCTCTCGGGTTCAAAAGTGATCGACTTTTTCAAACAAGGGAAGAGGAGAGGGGTCAGGGCAGAGATGGATTAGTCCAATATAGCCATCATTTTGGTAGAAACACTTATGGAAAAATTGCATTCATTTGAAAACGATTGAATGAGAGAAGAGAACTGGGAAAACACACCACAGAGACTTTACGTGGTATAAATTTTTGCACTTCATCGTACCACATCAATCTCTTGCACAGGTCTTCAGCAACGAAGAAAAGGTCGTTTTTTCCCGAATAGAAAAACAGCAGTGAATTTATCAACTTTTAGGTGTCTTTAACGGTTAATATCTCTTGGAGGACGATGATCATTCAAAAAAGAGCTCCCGACGGGAATTTAGTATTTCCTATTGTCTTTAGTATTTCTATCCCTATGGGAATCACTAAAATTTGCTTTCAGTATTTGCATAAATGATAACAGATGTAAACAGACCTAAAACTGCATTACAAAAATAAAAAAAAGAAAAGAAAAATTTAATAGACCTTTTCAAGTGCATCAAGTTGTTGCCACTTAGTTGAGTAGAGGTTAGACGAATATCAATTGGTGATTCGCTAAACGGTGCGACCTGTTCGACCATACTAAAAACTTCTATTCGATTATATTTTTTCTTACTTCTATCAGACCATATAGAATTTGGACATAAAATTGTTTCAACTTCAAAAAATTTAAATCGCTTATGGTTTAAATAATTATATATATATATATATATATATATATATATATATATATATATATATATATATATATATATGATTAATTTGTAAATCCAACGTTTTTGATATAATATAGGTTTTGTTGAAACGATAACAAACCATTGCCTCGATTTTCAGCTTTAAAAAATCTTCATTATTTTATCATTTTTACGCTCAATTGAGTTAAAATAATCATAAAGAATTCTTAGAAGAAGGGTATTTCCAGCTGATATATGGCTGAAATCATTGAACAAAAAAAAATTATCTTTCTTTTCCTTGAATTCTATGATATACAGACAAGTGAATAGGATTTTCGCAAATGATATTTAGAAGCTAATGATTTATGACAGATATTCACTAAGTTAATGCTTTCAAATTCCATTAAGGAAATTTTTGGTTCTTAGGAGAGCAGGGATATCGCGTGACTGCTTACAACCGATTGGATTCTCTCAAGGGGAAGGAGTGGCGTCAACTTCGAAATATTCGCAAGAATTCTGTTCCAATCTACTTGATGCGATGATCAGAACTATATATATTTCTATCGCATCACAGAAAGGAAAAAATCATATAAAGCGAATTCTTTAGAAGCTTCAATTAGAGGAAGAAAGCTGTTCGAAGCAACGGTATGGCGATGGCTGGATGTTTAGTGAGAAACTGATAATTATGAGCAACTTTTGACGACTGTCGTCAGGAGAGATAGTGAAATGTCTTGCAGGACGCACTTCGAGCCCTATTTCGTAGGTGATCGTCTTAAGAAGACCGGGAAGAAGTTGGGACATTATCCACTAGAGCAAGGCGACCGTTTCAGTCAATCTGCATTGCAGTATATGCAAGAAAGAGCAAGTAAGTGGTGCAGTAGTAGCACATGGTAGAGATACCAGCATGGCCGCGCAGGAGGTCCTTACACAGTGTTGCTGTAACGTACCACATCCTTGCAGTAAGTGGGATAGGGCTTCTATCGCTAGCAGCCTTTACGTTCTGAAAATCCTCTGCGGAAATCACGTGCCGGATCGATGCTTGACCACGGACATCTTTAAAGGGCATTGATGTAGTCTTCATCGTTTAGGTTCAATCTTTCGACGCAAAATCCGACTTAATGATGAAATTTGTGCAATGACTGTATTGATTCTGAGCTAGCGCATCTAAGCTCACAAGATTGGCTATAATGTTCCCTAACTCAATGTCTAAACTCGAAAAATGTCAGTTAAGATTCATCAGTTTGACGTTGTAAAACAATCCTTTTGTGATGCTCTGAATCCTATACCTCGTAGAGGTGGACTCTTTCGCGTGCATCCGCGGAGACGGGAAATATTCGGAGATGAGGAGCCTATGGGGCTCCCAGTGGGCACTGCAAGATTGGGAAATGCTTCTTCTAATTATAAGACCATTTTTACACGTTGTGATATTGCGCTCTATCGTTTGCAAGTAAAACTGCATAAGATTAGCAACTTTTGAGAATTTGTGATCTTGACGCATCACACGTTGGAGTGCAACTCCGTCTATCGAGTGGCTGAAGTCTGAAAGGCGCTTTTGAGCCAAACATGTTGGCAGGCATGGCTAGCTGTAGCTGCTGCGGAGTTTTTAAAAACCGTTTAGGAATGTACGAGGTTCAGTCCATGGATAATGCGAGAGGTGACTGCTGTAATGTTGCATTGCTTTCGAACAAGTAAGTCGTAGCGATGGGGAACAAAGGTGCGAGGAGGAGGGAGCGGACGAGGCCTACCCATGGGGCTCGACTTTCTATTACGAAAACGATAGAAAGTGAAAACAACGAATACAGTGCTATCGGTGAAACATGCAGCTCGACATGTTACATCACAATTCTTCACGCTCCTCGTAACATTTGTAGTATTTGTGAAGTACTGCCTACCGTCACAAGAAGTGCAGGAGATTTGGCTAAGCGACTAGCCGACTTCTGGAAGGGGAACAAACTTGCGGCGTTAACTGCCTTCGGCCTAGTGTCTCAAGTTTCAGCAGATCCATTGGAAACCATGAAAGTTGAATATTCCTTCAGTTCGCCAACAACAACAGCGGCCGATGGACACTAGATGGGTCTCACTGATCAAATGTTATCCTCGTTACTTTCTCACAATTATTTCTTCGAGCTTGTAGAATCTGAACCCGTCGACTACCAGATATACCGTTAGAGTGTTTCTGCATTCCGAGCTTTTCGATATTAATAAATGGAATTCTTCTATCCGCTATATTTTTTGCATCAACGCTGATAACCTACATATTCAGCTTTACACTTTATTAGTGCAAACGTGAGTAAAGCTCATGAATTTTTTACATAATACAGTACACTTCAAGAAGTTTTACTGAGAGTGAACGTAGCAGAGTATAGTGGCAAGAATATAATATAACTGAAACAATTTTCAATACGATCAAATAGATCATTGCGTAATTTATGAAACTTTTGATGCCCTATATTGCTTATTGAATAATATAGCTTAAGAAAGACTTTTAGTAAGTGAGGCCGATTACTATATAAGTCTATAATCTGGCGCAATTTTCTTATCCTCGCCGTTCTTGTATATGACGATTACACTTGAGTATTTTCCTGTTGATATGATGCAGTTAAAAGAGAGCATGGTTCTGGTGCGATTTGATTTTTTTCATCTTCGGCGTTTTATTTCTAGCTCCATGAAATGCTTATTTTCCGAAGAAGAAAGAGCCTGGTTCCAAAACGTCCCCCGTGGTGACAAGGTGTTCTTGAGGCGTAGAAACTTCTGTGATGGGGCCACCGCGGTACGCAAAAAGGTAAGGAGGCGACATATGCAGATGTGTGCGAGCACAAAGAAATTCCAGCTTTGAGGATGTTATGTGAAATTACGCCAGACAACGAATCTTGAAAAGCTGCTCAATTCTCGATTTCTGGAATGTGCTCTGCATCAGCATACGGCAGTTGTCACTTTGGATTTATCTGCCCCATCTCACTTGATGTCACTAAGAAAATCGCTGCTTTTTCCAGTATAAACTGGCAAATTTCAAGACGTTGTCTCCCGATCACAAACCGAGCGATTGACGCTAATCATGGCTATTTTTATAGCTACTGTATAAGAGCAATCGGAAAGTAAAGGTCCTCCCCCGCGGAAGGACTCCCACGAGGGCACTACGAAAGGGCTTCCGCGTACTAGCAAGAATCATAAATTTTGGACCGTGGGGACCTCGTCGCGAGGGAGCCTTTGGTCGGTGCTTTTCGTTGTCTACGTCAGCGATGTTGGAAGCGCGGATTCTGCTGTCATAAGTTGAAAGAAAAAACGAAAATTCTCCATCGAGTCATAGAAAGCGAAGAAACTGCATGGTGCAGTGTGCTGAAATAAGAAACGCTAAAAGGCAACATGGCGCATATGTGTCATCAGAGAAACAAGAGTTTATCGTGAAAGATGATATCGAGATAAGGAAACTGTCAAAAAGCGTAACGGAAACCGGAAATGGAAGCATTCTCAAATGAACGAAAACATTCGCAGCATATCAAGAAGCCTTGCGACATAGCGTTAGTGCACATATCCACATGGCGCTCAAAGAAAAACACACTGCTGCCAGAGCTCTACAGTTTGCTGTCCCCTCCTCTCCTTTCATACTTGCCTTGCTTCTACTGATGAGAAATCTCATCTCCCGCGGTAATAATCGATACGCAACATACCACAAATTCCAAGAGTGGGCCATCACTCTCCGAGACTCACCTCCTCCCAGGAGGGGATTCGGAGAACTCAAGCCCGCCGCGAGGGCCATCGCAGGAGCTAGAAGCTCCCCTACTCTGCGAGAGTATGATTCATATTTCGCATTGCGGGGTTCCCCGTGAACAGGAGCCCTCTTCCGAATACTTGGTCTGTATGATATTTGTTGAATTCAATATTATACAGAAAGCATGCCAGTCCATGAATGTGATTATCTCTAGCATCATTTTTCGCATCCGTACATGGTTCTTTTTTCTTCGAAATTCTTTCCTCCACAAAAGGAAACTCCCTCTCAGCTCTAAACAAAACTCTCGTTTACCTATGAGAAAATACTGAAATCACAGAGAAAATTCTATAATGTCATAAGAGTCGTATCAAAATTTCTTTTAAAAAAAATTCCTGCAAAATTTGTTTCATTATTTCACATTCAAATATCTCGATTTTTGATCGAATAAAATATTACCATATATTCTATAGACAAGTTTACAAAAATCAAAGACGGTCGCATATTATTTTAGGTTAATATTTGATGAAATACCTATGTTCCATTTTGAGTTGATTGATAAAATCCAATCGGCTTCTTTTTCTTTCACGCTCATCAAAACGATCTTCTCGTCGTTTCTTCTCTTTACTCGCCAATTTATCCACATGACCAACAATCGCCAATTCAACAAGTGAAAAGAATATAAATCCCTAAAGAAATAAATAAGAAAGAACTATGAAATATAGACTAATTTATGACACTAAAGAATGCCATCCTCAAGAATTTCTCATTGGTATAAATTTGAAAAACTATTTATTGAATTTGTAAAGGAATATTTCATCCTTATAAGGAATTAAATAATAAAGAAATTTTTACGAGCTAATTAATTCCTCTAATAATAACGCATATTATCTGAAATTTTAAGAAATTATGATAAAAAATCGAATTGCATTTCACCATAATTGCTGAATTATTTGTACTCTTTTATGGTGAATGAGTAATTAGAATTATTATATGATGAATAACTGTTATATTACTTTCTGGTGGTGAATAGTTGAGATACAATCCTCAACGTTAATTTTATGCTGTATTTTATTTTCGATTATCTTAGAATTTTCGTGGGGAAACCTTTTTTTTCAAGAGGTTGCACCACAAATAATGGGAATAGTTATGCAGATAACTCAGAAAAAAAAAAGAAAGTTACCATGCAAGCAAATATCCAAACATCCAAGGCTTTAACGTAAGACACTTTTGGTAGGCTACGAGCCACGTTGCCATACTGAAACATTAGGTCATTATTTCGGCATGCGATATTAGGTGGTTTGTAGAGTTTTTTTTATTATGGGTAAAAAAAAAAAAACAAATATCTAAAATTCAACTCTTCCCTTATCATCTCTTCATTACTGATGAACTAAATAACACCAACGAAAACCCTAAAGAGTAGGAAAGAAATTAATGCAAAATGTTGGCAAACGAACGTGCTTATCCATCATATTTTGCATTCTATTTCTTACACTAATTTTTCTTCGTAAAATCTGATCTGAACCCTTTTCAAAATGTTAGTGCAAAAATATTAATTCAACTTCAGCATTATCAAGTCGACGAAAAATCAACCTTCTTCGACTTATTTCACTTTTTTCCAATTATACGTAAAATTTTCTTTAATATTCAGTCGTACAGTTTTCATTCAGCATCCATTTAAGTGAATATTTTTGAAAAAATTCTAACACAATAATCATTCAGAAAATTCCAAAAATAATTTAAAAAGAAAGTAAATAGAGAATATTATCTGCGAATAGCAAAAACGATATACTCATTTGTATAACGCTTATCGCAACAAATATTTTTATAAATTATGCAATGAATTTTCAATTGATGCAATATGTTCTGCAGAAATACTCAATAAGATTCGCTTTTTGTGATAGAACAGACGTAAAACTTGTGCAACAAAATTTACCCACTCATTTGTACCATGAAGATGGACTAATATGAATGGCAATTCTAAGATGTGCATATTTTTTCATCTTCATTATGATATTCACTAGAGGCATCAATATTCACAATTCCAGATTTTTTGGCTCCAACGTTGAAACTATGAGATAGATAGAAAGATAAAAGCAAAGGGTATATATATGCACAGACATCATTTTTTTTTTCTTAGTGCGCCTTCAGTTGGTGCTTGAATCGATGAATTCTATCTCATTACCTATATTAGTGGTAATTGTTTGTATGATTTTCTTTTGCACAAATTACCTGGAAAGTAAGAGCCATAAGAGAGGAAACTCCGAGTGTAATTCTGCCGGGAAGACACTTCGGATCGAGCCAGAATGCAATCCAGCTGAAAAAAAAAAAAGAACTTCATTAGAGAAGTAAAACCAAGAAGCAAAAAAAAACCAAAAAAAAAATCTGTACACGAAATGCGAAGGCTTCACTGCTTCCTTGTGCTTTTTCCGCCTTCATATTTTTTAGATTTGCATTTAAAATACTTCATAGATTTAATATCAATATTTAAAAAAACAGAAAAATACTTTCGAAGTATTCCAAATATATTGGTTTTAAGTCTGACAGTCGCACGGTAAAAACAATATTTAAATAAACGATCAAGTAAAAACAATATAAAAATTTGATTAAAAAAGCTGAAATGGTATAGGCATATGAAAAACGCATATCATGGAAAACTTTTTTGACACGAATTAATCAATGGCTTAGTCGTTGAAAACTATTATGTGAGCATTCCAGGATTGCAGGATAGTGGTGAATAAGCTCATCGAATAGCACTAGAAATTTGTCCCTTTTCCGCATTCATTCTTTAGCCTTCCTCACTCCAAACCTCCCTGCCCTAGTTCTTGTCCTCTCTCGTACTTTTCAGCGCATCAGTGAATTTATCAACATATCAGTCTTTCTATAAGAAATCGCTCAAATTAGCCAACACGTTAAGTTTTTCTCTATGTCAATTAGAGGCAAACTTGGTTAGAGCTTTCTTTCATACCTGATAAATACTGAGGCATATGTTGGCATATATAACTGCAAAATATAATAGCCGTATGTTCGTCGGAAATAGAATGTTGCTTTAAGTTGATCCCATTGTCCAGCGGGATAGTAGAATTTCTGCTTTTGCCAAGTATATCGCGCCAACTCAAAATCGGGAAGTTTTCCCTAAAAATATTCACATCAACAAATCGAATTTCCCTATATTCTTTAATGCCAAATATTTCATCTGATCACTACTAATAACATACAGTTTAATCAAAATATTATAAATAGCCGATTGTTTTCTTCCTATATTAAATGTGCAATTCGGCTCAATGTTCAACGTATATTCTTATCATCTGCAAATAATTCAACCTTTCACTTCATTTGTTAAGTATACAAAATGTGCTATTTTCATCTGCAAAAATATTCCCATACAATAGTATAAATATAGATTCGGGACGAAAAAAAAAACGAAGAGAAATGCAAAATATTCCTCAATTTCAACGTTCATTTAGAAATGACAAGGTTTTCTATGAAAACGATAGAAATTGATTGTGTTGTGGGTTGCAATCTTGAGCGAACTTCAACGAAAAACGCTTAGCTAAATATTTATGAGCAAAAACAGTTCTAATTTTAAAAAAAAATATTCTCTAGTTCTACAATCATTTCTTTGTTTCATTTCTTGCAGAGGTCGGCTGTCATGATAGTAAAGCATAGATGACATCGAACAACTTTCAAAAATATTCAAAGCATGTGTTAATGCCGCATAAACTAAATAATCTCGGAAAAGCACTGACATTGATGAGCAACAAAAACCGAAGATCTGAAGAAATAAAATACATCAAGAACCTGAATGTCTAGAATCACTCCTGTTTCGAACCAATCAAGTCGTACGCGTCCAACATTGAATGAATAAGATTCAAAAGTCATCGTACAACGTTGAACGTCCATTGGGAAAGATGTCATATCCAGCTCACAAGGTGCCTCTACCTGAAAAGTTCCTTTTGAAAATTTTTATACCTTCACAAGCCACAGTACCTAATAATTATGAGCGTCTCTAATTGGCATCCCTATAAACGCAATTGATAACCCTTAAACTTCAATCATAAAGAAAGGATTTTACATTTCGCTATTGGTTCTTAGCAAATATTACAGCCAACAGTCAAACTTGTTATTCAGACATTACAAAACTATTCTCTTCTCTAATATCAATTCCATTCTGATTGTTGGCACCGTACGCTCGTAATGTGCAATGCATCATGTATGTAGTAGAATTAACTGGAGCAAGAAATAAAGACACTGGAGCATGAAGCTACCACATACTTGAGTGGTACAGGATTCCTCATATGCATGGAGGATAGGTCCAACCTCCCTCCCCCTCAACGCATACTGTTTTTACTTGCCATCAAAAACAATCATTGAAAACTACTACTTTAATATAGCCTTTTTAAAACGATCTACAAATATTTTTCATGCCTATTTGTCTTGGCGGATTTTCATTCTCATCTTCGCACTTTTCTAGTTGCTTGCAAATCGATAAATCGCTCGTTTGCTATCGAATGCAAAAATGAAAGCGAATAAGAGCGATTGCGCACGATCACTGAAGTTGAGAAATTCAATTAGAAAGCAACGCTTTCTTTCTTTTTTCTTCTTTTTTTCGATGTATTTTTGTTATGTGCATTGGAGCATAAAATCAACGAAAATAAATCCGTTTGCATCAACAGCTAGCTCGCCATTCAGCCGTTAACCTAATTACGATGCGAATTTCAACCCTAATCCTTGTTCGTTTTCGTTTTTCATACTCTCTTCGCTTTGTTCCATCCCTTTCTTTCAGTAATTTTTTTTGCACTCTCTTTAATTTACTCTCCATTGCTTTTTTTTCTCGCAAATCTTCCTTATACTTCTTCAGGCTCATTTCCCCTCTTCGTTATGTTTTTAGTCTCTGCGTCCATGTTTCCCTATCGCTCTCTCTCTTTTCCTTCTATCGGTCGAATTACCGTCGAATGGCCTAAATTCCCTATTGTTTTCATCACAAGTAAAGGCTTTTCAAGTTTGCTTGGCGAATCTTCATTTAGCCGCATGATCAGTAGTGAGGGAAGACAAGCATTCTTCCTGCTCAAGAGTTTTTTCCTCCACAAAAACAAAAGATTTTGAGTTGATCGACACACTCTGAAGCAAATCTCTCGCTTTATTTCTTGAGTTATTTCAAGAATGTGGTGAAATTGAAGGCCGTAGCAAATGTTGCAATTAAAAATCTGCACCTAGAATTTTCCATCAACTAAAGCTCATCTCTTTCACTTCACCATTTTGAAGTTATCAAAATTTGTTAGCACTGGAATTTATTTTCCAAAAAAAAAAATTTCTATTTCCTCTTGTATTTCTTCAGGTTTAATTTCATGTGTTATATATGAAACTAGCAAAAATAGCAATTGATGCAGCTCTTTTCTTTTTGCATCCATTTTCCATCGTCTCTTATATGCCACTCTAAAAACGCTTTTTCAACTCTTAATAAACGGAAGAAATTTGAAAAGCGCGCAAGCTTTATTATTTTTTATATTCTCAGCGATAAATAAAACCTTTCATAATAGTTTTTACTCATGAATTTCATTGATTGTAAATTTAAGCATATGCATCATCTTCATGGCGCAATAGAATTTATTGAAGTATTCATAGATTGATAACGGTCGAAAAAAAAATACAATTCAATCAAAGCGTGAATAAATTCAACGAGTGAAATATTTTGTTGAGAGCAATTGAAATATGTCGATAAAATGCTTTTGAAAGAGAAAATTGAACATTTTCTCTTAAGTATGTAAATGCATGCATTCAAGATTGTCGTATAAAAGCACCTAATGAACTGCGAGAAACGCCTAAAAACTGCACATAGACGCAAAACGATTAGTCTAGCCTCATCATTAGTTTATATTGGCAACGTTTATCGTTGAAACAATTGAACAAATTATTTAAATTCTTCATCATTATCTAAAGTTTTCATCTTTCAGTTTGCAATGTGTAAATTTGCGATATGATGGTCAAGTTTATAGGCCGAAATTTGTATGGGTACATAAAATACGAGTGATGCCCTATTGAATATGAACGATCATATAATTGTCCTCGACTGATCAAATCATGTCAACGGCGGGTGACAAAATTCCCACAAGAAGACTAAAATATGGCCAAGCTAAAATCTAAACGGCAATTGCTAGTAAAAATGGAAAATGATTTATCGGCTATAGCGATCAATACTACCGTTCATATGTTATCGATTGTTCAGAAAAGACAAACATATTCAACAGACTGAAAAATCAAATCTTTCTATGTCACTGTTTCTCTATCATCGTCTCGGCACTCGCTATCTAAACGGCTTTTTCGACAATTAAAATGGATAAAAATGTGAGGCTTTTGAGGCCAAAAATGCTTTTGGAAATGTAAGCTCTTCTTTTAGTATCCTCCTGAGCTACTAATTAGAACTCCATTACATCATATAATCATGTGTCTAAATGTTAGAGCTATATTATTCGCAACAAATAAATGAGACAGCAACGATAAAATTAGAAAAGAATAAATGAAATGCGAAAATGTAAGAGATAGCTCGGCATAAGGTTATATTTAATCTTCGATTGCTAAAACACATTCAACTTCTAAAGTGAATTTATTTTGAAAGCTTCATTACTAATATATAGTGAGCGCTAAGATATCAACACCATATTGCGCTAAGAAAAACGTTACAACTAATACTGAAAATGAAATCTATACACCGTCGATGATAGTCTCAAAGAACGATAACGAAAATTGAGTAAGGCTAACCTAATATCATGACATGAAATCACCGAATTTTGTTTTCAAACTAGGGTATTTTCCTTGCGCCAAATTTTGCATTACTTGTGAGTAGAAAAGTTCTGACTTGATTTGTGAATCTATAATAATACACAATATAAAATAGATGCATTACTGAATGGAATTTATGAAAACGATCACAGTCGTATTGCTTTAAGTGAAATTTATGCAAAATGCTTACGCTAGAAACTCTTTCTCTAAAGGTATGAATTTCTCTTTGTATAGTTTGTTAACGTATATTTCTGTAGTCACCATAGCGTTCGTCAAATATTTCATAGATCAACGAAGAAGAAGAATCAATTCGTCGACACAACGAAAATATTCTAAATGACGCAAGGTTTTTTGAGATTTAAATATGCTCATAAACCAATAAAAATCTAAATGGTAAATTAGAAGTAAACGAAGGTATTCATGTGTCTGAGGGGGGGGGGGTGGGTGGGGGGAGGAGAGGAGGAATCGGATGGGAAAATGATGAGGTGATAGATGGGAGATTTGAGGAGTAAGAGGAAGAGTTAATAGTAGCTCATGAGATGCTTCACATTAACGAAAAATATCTTGCTTGTGAAAACAAATGAACAAACCTTCACTCTATAGTTGACCCAAATTGTTCCGTTCGGATATATAAGAAGGAAAATATTAGGTGTAGGACTTTCGTGAACCGATGTTCTCTTGCTGTTTTGAAAACATACATTTGGCAACCAAATATCATCGATTGTTCGATGGCTGAGTGTTAAATTTGGCAAACATCTACAAAATAATAGTTTCATTTTTATTTAGCAAATTTTTCAATGATTGTTACTTGAAAATTTTATAATAGTTTAATATCTTCGTTAAAAATTTGATACTTCTTTAGGTAATTTTGAGCATTTTACGAAAAAGAATTAATCATTTTGTACTGCTGTAAAAAATTGAAAAAAAAATTTCAAAATTTTCACGTTATTAAAATTTTTATGTTTAGTTTTTGGAAAGTTTCTTTTTTTGGAAAAAAATTCCTGGAAAGAATTATGTGAAAATTTCTCTGAAAATATATGCAAAAATTTTTTCGAGCGCACAATTTAATGACAATATTTTCATATAGGTTTACACTCATCTGCTTAGTTCAATAGTTTCGAATTATAAATTCAAAAAACTAATGGAATAAAATATAGTGAAAAAAAAAATCCACATAACTAATTTCTTCTTTCTTGGTCATTTCTTCTAGAAATTATGAGAGATTCAGAGCAAAAAAAAAAAAAAATCCATTCCTATAAAATTTGAAAAAATACGACGAAAAAAAAATGCTTTCCTGAGTATTCGTTTTTGAGCAAAACGTTAGTCTCACAGAGTGTATTTTTATAAAATATTTTTCCACTTCAATATATGAGTGCAAACGGTCAGTCTATTTAATGGGATTTTTTTTAAAAAAAGCGCATACCGTGCCATTTTCAAAGGCGCATATTTCTAATTATTTCTAACCAAAATATCTTCACTTATTATATATGTTTATTCTTGAAAAACTTAATGCCTTCAAATATAATAAACAAATCATTTCTCAGATTGTAATTTTCCGATAGCTTGTCCTATAAAAGTTATTAATAACGGTGATCATTTGCACATTGTCTCGTTCTATTATTCCTCAATTTTTTTTTCAATTTCTTTTGCTTAGCCTATGTTTGTTTCGTTTGTTTTCTTGAAAATTGCATTTTGAGCATTATTAGTTTGCTTAGAAAAATTTTTAGCTTCCAACGAATGCATTTGAATTTTTTTTTCCTTTTAGAAATAATGCAGCAGTTTGAAAAACATCGTAAAGAAAAATTCTTTTTTACGATGCTGTGAGTAACCGTCGTATAAAAGTGCATAGTTGGATGAGTGGATTCGTATGCGCATTTGTGCGTTGTATTGAAGTATGCCTAAATGAGATTCACATGCTTCTCAGCGATCTAATTTGCACGTAAATCACCTCATCGATATTTGCCCTCGGTTGTCGCTCTCTCCACTTATTTATTAGACATTTTAATTTCAAACGAAAACCTCATCAAAAATTTATAGAAGAAGAACTTCTAGAAAATGGATATTTGAATGTGAATATTTGATAAACAATTATGCAAAGAATAAAATTTAATTAACATAAAAATGAACAAAGCGGCAAATAAGTGAAATCATAATTGTCAATGAATCCTGAAAAAGAGCAATAGTGATATTAACAAATGAAATAAATTTAGCGAGTGAATATTTTTAGCGCAGAAATAAATATGAGAAAGTTGGTGAGAGATTTCGATTTAGAAAAGAAAAGTTGCTGATGGTGTGAAGAGAGAATTTCACGCTCATTAAATGAACATCTAACCGCTAAAGAAATTAACGCTGGTAGCATTCTGTCAAAACGTAAATGAACAAACACTTTAGCCGATATTTTTGGGAATCTTTAATCATTTCAAGATAAATGAAATAGTTCAGAGTGTGTACAATTTTTAGATAATTGAGAAGAGTGCCGATTGTCTGCCAAGATTTCATTTGCGATACAGCCTTCCTCCTTTCCTCATCCCTTAAAGTCCTCTAGAACGACTCCTGAGAAGCCAGTAAATAAAATTGAGCGAAAACATAAAACAGATTGAACGAATCGAACGGGCGCAATGAGATGCGCTCGTTGCATAGCTGTTCAATTACGTGTTTATGATAAGTGGCTGCATACTTTAAAAAAGCGATCATTAAACTCACATCATATATATATATATATATATATATATATATATATATATATATATATATATATATATATATATATATATATATATATATATATATATATATATATATATATATATATATATATATATATATATATATATATATATATATATAATCTGAAATATCGTTTATATTTCAACTGCTTGATGGGCAATAAGTTTTTAAGATTTTCATTGTACTATCTATTCTCTGAGAAAATCAATTTTGTTTCATTATGACAACTAAAAATAGCACTCAAAGAAAAAGCAATCATCTATAATAATTGTAAAAAATATTCCGCACACCAAATATTTCATAGAGAAATTTCATTTAAAGCAACTAAACTATGAATATCCATTCGAAGCGATTGCTTGGCTCTTTTTATTTTCTCTTATTTATGGTA
This sequence comes from Ascaris suum, assembly GCA_013433145.1. Classification (NCBI taxonomy): domain Eukaryota; kingdom Metazoa; phylum Nematoda; class Chromadorea; order Rhabditida; family Ascarididae; genus Ascaris; species Ascaris suum. The sequence continues at coordinate 12,107,292 of CM024169.1, read as the reverse complement.
CGGAAGACGGCAATAAATTGAGAGCAGCAGCAATGTAAAGTTAGAGGCACCCTTAGGTGAATATTGAAGTAAGAAACTACATATATTGGTTTATTAAAGTGGCGAAGTAAATATGAAAGGAAATTGCTGGGAAAAGGGGAGTATTCAGTAATGAGCCAGACTATAGAGTAGACATCCAAGAAATATCACTGTACGCCATACAGCTGCAGTTATTGGACAGAAAATTTGAATCCAGGAAGTACAAGATTATGGGTGAACATACCTCGTCATATTTTCGAACGAAAGTCCAGGATCAAGCCATATTTGACTGAATAGAACATCAGCGGTGAAGCTAGCAGCTATTTCAGAAATGCTTGAAATAGCCTGTAGAATGAGATCAACTTTTACGTCGACTCCATCTGCGATTGGCACTGTTTTTCGATCATAAGATAGCATTATATGTTCCAATACTGACTGAAACGATTCGTTTTTAGAATCTAACAACGTGGGATATAAAAGAAAAATTTGAATGAAATTTTGTTGATTTATTGTACGATTCATGAAACCCATCTTCCCTCTAATTTTGGGTCACACTGAATTCGGAACCTTTGCTACTATTATTCGATGTTGAATGAGATTTGCTGAATGAGATACTTTTCATATCGTAACGTTGCCTATCATAATCACTCCGCTTGTCTCCACCAGGTAATCACTATCGCTTTCAAATTATTTCTTGGCAGCTTTGACCTGACTATATACATAAATAGGTGTTTACTTCTTTCGTATGTGGTAAAAGTTAACCGACTAGTTAATAGTGAAGTAAAGCATTGAAACATAGATAGCTGATTGCTAAAATTTTCACTGTTCGATAGATTTTTGTTGGGGGAAAATTATTTGTGAAGCGTTGATTCGATTTCTCATTGAGCTGTTGTTGGGACGATTTTTTGAAATATTATTATGCAACGAGAATCCATCAAACAAATTGATTTTTGCATAATAGCTCTTCGTTGAATATTATTGGCGAGAAATAAGATCGACTTAAGCGCTCAAAGGCTAAAATAATAATCTCCTCAATCAAATATATTGTATTTCCTCAAAAATACATTTCAATATAATTTAATCCAATAGATTAAAATCCTTTATGATAAAATAAATGATAAATTCTTCCAATAAAATTGCCGAAATTTCGAAAAAAAAAAAGAAAAAAAATTCATTCCTAGAAAATTTTTGCAACAAATTTGAATCATTCTATTAAAAAAAAAAATTTTTTTTTATTTAACAACTTAAAACTTATAAATTTAAGCGAAGAATATTTCTACTATCAAATTATGAGCGACATCGAATGCTTAACTATCGCAAGAGATGCAAGCATAGCATATCTCTCTATAAATGAAAAATGTGTGAATAAGACATTCAACTAATGTTCATGGTTATTCTCTTAATTAGAGTTATTAACAATTCATCGTTATTACATATTTCTCTTCATCGCGCACTTATGCTTAGTTGAACGATAGATGAAAATTAAACGGATGAAGTAATGCATTGTTAAGTGAAACCTTTGGAAATAATAATTTAAAAAACTACTAAATTAAGTCAACAAGCGGCTAGAAAATATATTATACCTCTCGAAGATATTTTATAAAACATCTACATATGAGCTGAAACTATTGCTTTAGCTATTTAGTTGTGCCGAAATTGAATCGCATCAACTATGCGATAGCATAAAATTATTTAACATTATTTTATGCCATCTTGTTGAGACAAAATTTAGACTCCTACTCGACTATTTCTATTAGTTTTTATGAGGGAAATATATATATGATTTAATTCAGCTAAAATTTTTCAAAAATATTTGCAAGAAAACTTCGAATAAAGATGGCGAAATTCATAAAATGTTTAATAATTAATAATTAAATATCGAAATTATATGTGAATCTCTCCGACAAATTATACAGATTATAATATTTTTTATCGATTTGCATAGAAATTTCATTATCATGAGCAAGAAAAATTTATGCAAATATATGAATCATAAGTAACTTATGATTTTTTAATTTTCAACACTAAAAGAATATTCACACTAAAAGTAATACAGCCCATAAAACCAAAATACTTTCTAGTGCCCATTATTTCATATTATTCTCCATAATATTTCATATTTCAATCAAATGGCAACACTTTCATTTGATCATAAACACTAGATAAATGCAACGACGCTTAAATAACTGCTAGTATTATGTATTTCAATAGTAAGATAATTTAGCGAAAAAAAATTTTTTTTTTGCTAATTTCTCTGAGAAAATGAGTAACAATCATTTTATAGTCGCTAAGAAATTCACTAAAAATATTTTCAACACTTATTAATATATTTTTAAAAAAATTTTTTTTTAATTCAAAATTCTCTAAAATTTCAACAAAATGACTTTTTTGAAAATTTCTTGAGTATAAAAAAAAAATATGAAACGAATTTCTAAGAGAATGAAGTGATATAGTTGTTAGATTAAATTTTCTTGATGAAAACTAAAAAAATAATTAATATTGCTCGTCGAAATGCTTAATAAATTTATTAATTATATTTGCTCAAACATTTTTTTTCATCTATTTCTAATTTTTTCGTGCATTTTTATTAGCTATAAAAATGAAATATTAAGCATTAAAGAATATTTCTAAGCAACGATAGTGTAATCAACTACTTTGCGCATATAGAAAATGGAAAAAGAGAATAAATATGATTATCTCATCTTTAAAATATATTGTGTTTCATATTTTAATTACTTTGTTTCTTTTTACTCTTCATTGAGCAATTTTTATGTTCTTTTCTATCTTGTTTCATAACTTTTTTTTTCACTTTTCTCTACTCTATCTCATGAATTTTGTAAATTCTTTAATTCCACATTACAATTTTTTTTAAAATTATTGTCCATTTGTTGAGCAATTATGAAGGAAAAAAACTGCCGAATTCAGTCTACAGCAGAAATTCGCTCGCCAATTAATTTGCCTTCTTCAATAATTCTTCAAAATTTCTCATAGTTTTATGCACTGAGGATTTCTCACAAATGACAAAAAAAAAGTTTTTCATTGGACACTTAATAGAGATATACCATTCTTTGTACCATTCAATTATATGTTTTTTTTTGGAATTCGGAAAATCTTTTCGAATCTAAAAATTCGAAATTTAAAAACGAAAGAAGAATTTCCAAAAGAAAGTTTAAAATTCTCTGAATAGTATTATCTCGTTTAAGCAACGAGAGAGCCGTTTTTTTTTACTGTCTTCAAAGACGAGCGAAATGTCTATCGAATTTTCTCGAAGCTTTCATAGAGATTGAAGCAATAAAATGCGCTAATCTAAGAAATTGCAATTTTACTAGCAAAACCTTTGGCAACGATCCAAATTTCACTTCAAGTTTTAGTGCAGAAAAAAAAATTTTTTTAGCACTAAAATTTGCGAAGAAAAAAAAAATTTCAATTCGTTAAGCATGCATATCAATAACACAAACACACACACACACAACAACTTATATTTAAATGATGCACTAGCGGAAAATTTTCATTTATTTCAATCAATTTACTCCAAATTTATCCAAAGAACTCAAAGTAAAAAAAAAAGAATCCGTGCTAAACTAAAGCAAAAACCCCCCCCCCCAATACTACGAAGAAAAAATCTTTTCTTTTCAAAGATTTTTTCTTAGAATTTTTTATAATTTTTTCAAAAAAAAAAAACGACAATAATTAAAATTTGGCATTTCTTTTAAAAAATATTTCTATTTATAATGTAATCGATCATTTACTCAATGCAATTAGTTTCATATATGACGAACTATAGAAGATTTATTCTCCTCATTTTTTTTTTATTTCTTTAAAAATTATTTTCAACATCGCTATTTTCTTAAACGCTTTATTTCTACTTTCGTTATTTTTCTAATTTAAATAACTGTATTACTCATAATTAATTTTGATTATAGATGCTGTTAAGTAAAAAAAAATCGACATAATTAACAAAATTGCGATAAAATTATAAACGTCTCACCTTAGCAAGTGTATCGTTATTCATAAGGCAACTTTCTTGACGAAGATCGTTCATCGGCGTTGACCGTAAATTTGCTTCACGTTTTCTCTTCACTTTATCCATCACCTTGCAAAATTTTTTTCTCACCTTTACTCTATTATTTACAAAATTTTGAAAATTTCGTTAAAATTTTACAATTTCAAATAATTACAGTTATGAGTAAATAATTCAGAAATTTGCATAAATTTGCAAAAAAAAAATTTTTTTTTTGATGAGTCGATTAATGTAATTTTATTCAATTAATAGAATTTTTACTCATCGTTAATAATTGTTTATTCTTATGCAAAGAACATTCGATTTATCGATTAATGACGATATGCAAAACAATGCGATTATTTTTTTTCACTCGTTGTATAGAAACGAATATATATGCAAATGAATTCTTTAACTATATTTTACGAGAATGAATGAATTTTTTCCAGAATAGAAAAAAATCATCGCATTGGTACTTACTTGGATCACACAATCGCTTAGGATTTTTCAAAAAAAAACGTTGAATATTCAAATAATGATGGGAGTTTCTGATAGAAATTATTTTAAAAAAGAAGAAAAAAAGAAAAAATACTTCAAATTAATAGCAATACTTCGACAGAAATTGATGGAAACCCTTTCCTATAGTTGTTTATTGATCTAATTTAAGCGGCCAATAGTCAATCTCATCGAGAATCGTTTAGCGGAGTTTCTCTTCCAAAAAATTTCACCTTGCAAAAAACAGCAAATTTTTGTTAGGATTCATAAAATTGTCGAATAATTATCACCTTATAGGTTTCATTTTTTTCTTAATCGATCGGAAAAAAACAAATTAATAAATAGAAATTCATTTCGAAATGATATTCCATTGATTGTTGAATATAAATAATTCATAAGTATCATTCTACTCGTATGTACTAAACACATATCAAATATTATCAATTGCAACAATATTATTCATCAAAAAAAAAGAAAAAAAATGTTGCATGACTTTCAATATTAAATGCATGAGAAGTCATCGTATTCTTCATACGATCTTATCGAATTTTATATTCATAAGTTTTCCGTTGAAGAGATAAAATTCCTCAACGAAGAAATATAGAAACGTTTGTATACGTATGTACTCATATAAATACGCACAAAGAAATACAAATATCTAATAGATATCCATTTAGACAGACATAGAATAGATCTGTTGCGAATGCAGATATGAAAGTGAATTAGTACAGTTTTTTTTTCGCAAAATTTTACATATGGTACAATTTTTTGAAAAAAAAAAAACTTAAATTCAATGCCATATTTTAGTGAGAAATTCTATATATTGCACAATTCTAATTTTTTTTTTATTATTAGAGGGAATTATATTATCACAAAAATATACAACCAAAAAAAAATCTATCATTCATAGAAATGATATCGTTAGTAACCTTCTTAGATTATATTTCAATGTTCGTTGAATCCTAAGACGTTTAGAAAATAAAACAGCAAAAGTTTCATGTTGAATCTTATACTTTAATATGGTGAGATATTAAATTAGCAAGAAATAAAAATCAGCAATAAAAATTTCTTAATTTAATTTTTTATTTATATTGCACATATGATGATTATATGTCATCTTCATGAATTTCTTTTTTTTCAGCATATGAAGTATAAAGCGGGTTTTATGCGCTATTGTGAAGAGTTGCACCTGCAAAACTCAATATTGAAATATGCGAGTGGCTTTATTTTTGTCCGTATTTGTCTATTTGCCTGTCTGCTTATTTTTATGCGTTTTTTTTTTCTGCACGCTCGCTTGTTTGCAGGCTTTCAACTCGAAATCCACTGAAAAGTGAATAACGACGCTTGACGGATTTAATATGCCATTCAATATTCCATCCTCTCATCTCAAATGTTGACCTAATGTGCTCGAAAGGAGTATATATATATATATATATATATATATATATATATATATATATATATATATATATATATATATATATATATATATATATATATATATATATATATATATATATAGGAAAATAAAGAAAAATAATGAAAAAAAAAAAAATATATATCTCTGCTTATGTTTCTTTCTATTTGTATATTTATTTGTTTATTTGCCTAGAAAAATAAGGAAAAAATATATATGAGTAATTTTACGCACTATGAAAAATTTATACACAATGATGAAAATTTTGGTGGAAAATTTTAATGAGTGAATGGAATATTTAAAATATCCCATCAAGTGTAAAGAAAAATTGCCACAATTCGATTGGAGTAATTTTTTTCGCTCATTATTGTCTTTAGAAGTGCCATAGATCGTTAGTCTAGCTAACCATCACTGCAAAAATATTTGTAATTCACTTGCGATTTCACCTTACAAAAACGCTTTATGCCTTTATGCCGATCAACGTTTGTGTTTTTATGTTTGTAAGTGTTGGTTGTTGTGCCTCTGTGTGCATCTATACTTATATGATTGTGTGGAACTATGTGATTTTTTTTTGTTTGTATTTTTGTGCAATTTTTTTTTTTGCATGTCTTTGTATAGTTTTACTTTTGTGCGCTTATGCATGTGATATGTGTGTGGATCTACGTCTGTGATATGTGTTGATTTACATATTTATTTTTTTTATGTGCTCTTATGTATTTGAATATGAATTTCTGCATAAATAAGTATATTCAGGTCTCTTTGATATCGTCAGCCCAAAAAGCTATCGAAACCGTAGTGGTGAAAATCGTTACAAAAAATTCTTTACTTTCTCGTCCTCAAGTGAACTTCCATTCGGCTTTTCTTTTCTTTTTTTTTAAAACAAATTATGATTCCTTGAAAATCGTTCGCATCAATTAAAAATTATTCCATTTCTAGATTAAGAAAAAAAGTAAAACCATTTAAGAAATTTTTGATTGCTTTCAAGTATTTGTAGAACTGATATGTCCGTGATAAGACTGTAAGAATCACACTGTCGTACTCATTTGCTCAATTCCGATAAATGACAAACGTATCCTATCGTCTTTAAGTTCCTCGTTCAGGAAATTTCCGGTATTTGGCAAATTGAGAATCAAAAAATCTGACCATGCTTTCTTATCTATATCTTTCTTTTTTTTGAAAAACTAGTGTGAAAATTTCCTTATGCCATCCACAAGCACGCAAAGAATTGTGTCGAAACAAAAACCTAAATATCAGCGTATTCATTAATCTTCTACCATAAGCGAGTTTTAGAGAAAAAAACTAAGCACTCACAAAAATGGTATATTCATTACGCTAAACGACAATATAAATTCTATTGCTTGCCAACGAGACAAATAGAAAGTATGCATGCAAATGCAAATTTTATGCCTTTAATTATTTGTAAATATGATTTTCTTCTCCACTTAGGCAGATTAATACAAATATGCTTGTCACTAGATTAGAAACGAGACTAGAAAAAAAATTACATTGGAAAAAATGCAGAAAATATAGGCTATCTAGTGGAAATTTTTTGGCAATTTTCTTATTTTTCTGGGCATTATTCAGTTTGATTTATTATCGCTCAAACACCATACGACGAATGAATTTCGAAATAGTTGTGCTGAAGTTCTTAAAGTGGAATTTACGTCCGCTGAATGTTATCGTACAACTTTAGAGGAAGCTTCAGATTTTTGAAGTTATTGAACTCAAGAAAAAGCTACGCGCATTTTATACCGATCGGTTTTTCATCTTTTACCAATGAAGATGTGAGAAAGTAAAGCGTTTGTGAGAGATTTCTATAACAGTAGCATTGTGCATACTTAATTTTTTTTTTTTCATATTCTCTGAAATTGATTAGTGAAGTAAAGCAGAAGCATATATCGAGTTAGCTCGATTCGTTTTCGAATCAACGAATCAAATCTGCTAATGTTAGTCTTTTAGGCGCTCTAAATAATGTTAGATGTTAGATTTCGTAGTTTTTTTTTTTTTGGAAAGGTAGAAATAAAATCAAAATCAAAAAATGTCCTTTAAATTGAAATATTTAATAATTGTTGATTGTTGGTTGATCATATTCTCATAATCTGAAAATTTATTCCACCTAAAACGAATAAATGGAATAAATAAAAATATTTTTTTTATTCCCATAACAAAGATGATTTTTCTTTTTTTTCCTCAAGAAATATCGCCAAAAAATTCCATTCATAGAAGTCGATTTTTATGTATAACTTAATGGAAAAATGCTTCAATATATTTTTGATATTACTGAAAATAAATAAATAAAATTTAAAAAAAAAAGTAATCATACGATGTCTTACCATCTCATAGTCGTTATCGTCAAAATAGAAAGTGTTTATAGAAGGCAGCAATATAAATGAGCAATAAATGAGAACGACGAAGTTGAGAGATGATGATATTCGTCGACTACACATCATTCAGGTGCTGATGATGCGTAATAACGCCACACAATACGCACCCATATATGGGTATACATCCGTTTTGGGATGTTTAATGCTTAGTGTTCGTGCACGTATCTCGATGTATGTATATGTATGTGTGTATGTAGGATGTGGTCGTTATCAACTAAAGCGACGATTGAGGGTGTGGTCTTCGGAGCGTTGCGATCGTCGTCGTTTCCGTTTTTCGTTGATTTCAATGCAACTCGTTCGTCGCGCTATGTTCGTTCAACATAAATTATGCTCAAAAAAAGAACGAAGCATTTTTCAATCACAGTAGTTTACTCCGTGAAAAAAGAGATATATAGATTTATTGAACGAAATTTTGTTGCTCTCTTTGTCAATATTATTAATGTGTTCTTGTCGAGTTATCAGATGGTTGTCGTTTACCCCAATGAGAATTACGCCATTTATCAGAAATTAATGCTCTCTTTTAATAATATGATGAGTCTTCTTTGAAAGGAGCGCATACAATGAGTTGATAATTCGTTTAGTCAAAGAAGACGTATAAATTACATGGAAAAATATATTCAGATCTATGAAATAATAGTCAAAAATTTTTTGCTTATATATGCTATGAATTTCCATTTGGCGTCACTACAAGCTTTAATAGATTTTTACCATTCAGAAATATAGAGAAAAAAAAACATCATTCAAAAAGTTAGGAGAAATTTTTGTGTTTGCAAAAATGTTTGCAAAAAAAAAATTTTTTTTTATCAATGGGAAAATTGGAGAACAATTTCACCGTTCTGAAAGTTAGAGAAATAACTGTATATTCAAGCGGCGGAAAAAAATTCTATTATTCAGAAAGTGCGAAGAAGTTGTGCTCATTCAAAAAGTTAGAATTAATTGTATCATCGAGAAAGTTAGAAGAAAATTGTGCGGTCGAGAAAATCGCTATAAATGATGCAATTGAGAAAATTGAAAGAAAATCATATCAATCAAGGGAGCAGTTAAACGCTATCAAGGTAGTGCCTCTTTCCTTACGCTAACACAATGACGATAGTGAAGGGAAGAATTTCTTCGAATTATATTTTGCATTATCAATTAGCAAAATAAAATTCAAAAATAAACGATAATTGCAAAGAAAGAGAACAATACCCCTTTCAAGGAGTTTTCTTTGGTGAACTCTTTTTTGAATTGCATTTTTTTTTCGAATAGATCTCTATGAGAAAAAAAAAGTCCAAAATAAGAAAAAACATGAAAATATCAAAGGCTTAGATTTAATTAAAAGTGATCTAACTCTTGCTAGCAGAAATATTTCTTTTTTTGAATTTCTAAATTTCTACTTAAAATTTCTTATCGACAATTTCATATTCTAGAAAAAAATCATTATATAACGATAAAATTTTTGCAAAAAAAAAAATTATTTCTAGCCACTTTTGAATTGCATCCAAACCATATAGAAATCGTATAATAGCGCATAATAAAATTTTCTTTCCATTTCCCCCCCCCCCCCCCCCCACCCCCCATTGATAGTATTTCTTTGCTAAAAGAGCGATTAATTTCCCATGAATGTATTAATTTTACATAACTCATATCATATTTCTTTCCCAATTATATAAACGAAAGAAACATTTATGAGAAGTTAAGCAATAATAAGTAGTGAAGAAAGCAAAAAAAAAAACAAATTAAAGAAACAAATGAAGTTGTTGATATTATCAATATATGAATATAATTGCCTCTTATTATTTCATTGACTATTTTTTCTCGTTGATTTTTTTCCTTCAATCAACTCTATATCGAATAAAAATTTCGATTTTTTTTTTCAAATGAGAAAAATGCAATCAACGAGAAAATTCTGATGAAAAATTCTCTAAGAGAATTTTGAGAAAATTTTCACAGAGATAAAAATGGATAATGAAAAGGTGGAAATTTTATTGATAATTTTTGGCAAAATTAAAGGTGATTTTTTCGGCAAAGATGATTTGATCAAAAAGTAAAGAACTAAATGGTAATTAATTATTTGGCAATATTGGCCATTTTATTATATGACAAAAAAAAATTCATTTAATTATAAATGCTCTGAGCATAAATATAAGAAAATTACTCTATCAATTACTAGTTTCTACTTAGAGTTATTATTTATATCTGTTAAAATATCCGCCAAATTTACTGTGAAATTCTTCACTGAAAGATATTATAAATTGCCAATTTTTACTACGAGAAATTACGAATTTCACATTGCCTTTTTAGGCTTTAAATGAAAAAGGAAAATAGTAAATGATAAATGAACATAGGAAATTCGTTGAAAAATTTTCATAGAAATTTATAGCTCATTTTTATGTTCTACGCTTTTGTTGCCAATAAAAAATTTCATGAAAGATTTTTATAAAATGTTTTGTGGGAATTTTTCTCAAATTCTTTAATTCATATTATTCATAATCAGCAAAAAAAAAAAAAAAAAAAGAAAATGAAGCCTTTTTTATTTTAAAGGCAATAAAATTTCGAGTAACTTAAATTATAGCTTTTTTTCTAACATTCATTGTAATTAAATTTATTTCACTCGAAAAAAAAAGTTTCCACCTGAATGATGACTGAATGGAAATAAACAACCTGAAAGGTAAAATTGCTCTTGAGAGTATGGCGAACACCTGATCAATCGGTTTACTATTTAATGGCGAATACGAATGGGAAAAAAAATCGTCCGTTCTAAGGAAATTCCAAAGTTGTTAAAAGTATAATAAAAACCTTAGATGAAAAGCTTTCAAAATGATCTTCGAATTAGATCATTAGCTTCTCATTAGTTTGCAACTCAACAACGACGTTCATCAAACTAAACAGGATGTTTTTAAAAATTTTCAAAGAAAACGTTGAAAACTTGAAAATAGCTCCATCTCAGACAGCTGCAACAATCAGACATCACAACGTCTGAAAGACTCTCTTCATGATTCTTTTTTTTTTGGCTGAATTTTTTGAAAATTTCGATTTTTTTCTCTATGGAAATAAATATTTTGTGAAATTATATTTATATTTCTATACATGTTTATATGATTGGTGTATATTCCCATTTAGAAATATGCTCATGAGAGCATAATGCTTAGCATCGTTAATCGCATTTATATATATGCGATTTGTGCGTGCAATCAAAATTATTTTGCTTGCATATCCATACGATGGAATATATATGTGTACAAAACTATATAAAAACGAATTTCCTCATTTTCTCATCCTTCTATGTTCCCTTCACCTTCGCTCCACTGGCCTAAGGTCATTCATACGATCGAATCGTTGCCGAACTTTGAGGCTTTAAACGCATAAAAAGTAAACATAAATTTATGAGAGGCTGACGCGTTAAAGCAAACGAGATTAGCGTTCATCAAATATTCACATACTAACCAATGCAAATAGATTTGCGTTAAGCTGCTTTCGTTTGACTTCGTAAAATGTTGACATTTTTATGCGAATTTACAGATCGTTATTTAAGGCTTCGAACTATTTTACTCAAAGTAAAATGCGCTATCTCTGAAAGCATTATCCCATCTTCCTCATATTGAAATAGGAATTTTTAGATATCTTTTCTTATGATATCATATTTAATTCATATTTGTGGAAAAGCAAAAAAAAAAAAATTGTTGTATTTGAAATTTGAAAAAAAAAAGATTTCAATTCAGAAATAATGTTAGCAAGCGAACGTTTTTATTTCTACTTAAGTCATTGAAATCAAAACTCATATAGAAAGACCTAGAAAGGAAAATAATGCATGAACTAGAAGATCAAGATATAATCTCCGCTATCGAATTAGCAATTTCATCCTTCGAGAAATTCTCCACATTATTTAGCAATCAAAAAAGTCAGTCATTGCCCTTAAAAGCAAGCGTGAATTGATTTTTATTCGTGCAATAAAAATATTTCGCCAGATGGAATTTGCTTGTTCTTAAATAGCTCAGTGGCATAGCATCTACACGACTAGTTGAAAGTTATGGGTTCGAACTCATGTGCAGACAAAATTTCCACACATGATCAAACAACGATCACCATTTGCGTCTGAGGCAAAATGAAAGTCCATTTTAACGTATGATATTAAATACTTGAACACAATACCTCGCGTTTATTATTTTTGTATGTTAGCCCTATTTAAAATTGAAATGTTGTGCGCTTAATATTTGATTCAATAATAATTGATATTTAAATGTAGTTGTAATTCACCTACGTTAACGAAAACGAGGAACACGAAGAAATATTTGCTGCTTTTACTAGTCGAAAATATTTCATCCGTAATTATGAATTTGTTATTTTGACTAAAATAACCTAAATTAAATAAATTTTCAAAAAACGACATCACATTGAGCGTAATCGAAATGATAGGTGTTGATCCAAAAAAAAAAAAAAGAAAATAGCGAGGCGGTCATAACGATATCATCAATCATATTTTATTACACCTTAAACACTTTCATTACAATGAGATAAAATATAAACGTATAAGGATTAAAATAACGTAATAAAAATTTTGATAATTTGCATTTTAAAATGTATAATTGTAAAGTAAAATAACAAAAATAACAAAAAACGCTCATATATTTTCAGTAAATTCTGTCAAAGAAATAAGGTCATAACGATGAGCTGCTTAGACGAATATGTTGAAATAAACATCAAACCATCCATCATTGGAAGGCAGGTGCTCCTCACTGAAATGCCATTCTCAGCTATTTGCAAACGTCTCACTCGGATATATGCACTTCACCCAGTTTCTGCTTCGGGCTATTCGTTGGGTACCTGTTGATGAGCACTTTCTTGACAGTATGCATAGAATGTCGATTTAAATGTCGATCGATCATTGAAATCAATTCATCCATTTATATACTATTTCCTATGTATATATATATATATATATATATATATATATATATATATATATATATATATATATATATATATATATATATATATATATATATATATATATATATATATATATATATATATATATATATATATAACTTTCCAGTTTTTATTTACTCCATACTCTCGTTTTAATAATAAACCAATCATGTTGCAAAATTGTTTGAGCAAATACCAGTGCTTCAATCTTTTTCTTAAGAAAGTATAAATAAGATTAGAAAATGCATAAATTACATAGAAATACTGAAAGCACCGCATAATCGCAGCGTTGCAAATCGCTCCCTCAAGTGCTAAGCTTTTACCTTAAAATCAAATATTTGGCAATAGCTCATCCGAATGAACGCTTGTCCCGTTTTGTAATGCACTAAATCCTAACATCCTTAGTTTATCAAAGGTTTCTTTATCACATTCTACGGCCAACTGAACAACATTTCTCGAATGCGTCTTCAACAAACATTAATCCTACTAGATATTACAAGACAATATCCTTACATTTCCCAATGGTTTAATTCTCGAATACTTTTAGCGCAAATCTGATTTCTTGCTAACCACATTTAACCTGCGAAAATTATGCTGCTTAGTTATTAACGTCAAATATTTCTTTCATTCTCCAAATCGCATCGCAATCTTGTCTCATGTCACTTCCACAATCAATCCGGTTATCTCAGCTTCAACCGAACAAACAACGAAATCATCGCAATAAACAACAAAGAAGCGCGCATAGTATATATATATATATATATATATATATATATATATATATATATATATATATATATATATATATATATATATATATATATATATATATATATATATATATATATATATATATATATATATATATATATATATATGGCAACTTATTATTTCAAACCGGAATATTGTCCACATAGATGTCTGAATGTCTGCATGTCTATATAAATATCTGCATAAAAGCGAGAATATTTCAAAAAAAAAGAGATTTTATTTACACATCAAGAGGTATAGCACACTAAAAAAAAACAACGTATAATGCGTTGAATATCTTTATACGATAAAACGATCGACTGAAAACATCGTGTACAATTTCAATGGGAATTTCAAATATCACCTATCAAATGAAACAACTGGATATCCCAACTGCAACGCCATATCCGAATATGCAAACGAATTGCATGCTTTCTTTACTAGGAAAATTGATCGCATATAAATCAGTAAATTTTCTTCAATGTCAAATATTTCAGCAAAAAGTCGATGCATTTAAATTTACGCAGATGAGGATGATGCGTTTTTTTTTCTTCGATAAACAAGCAAAATTTTTCGATAATATTATTGAGTAAAAGAAAACGAAAATATTTAAATATCGTTGAGTTTATCTCAGAATTAAGCATAACGCAATTTAGAAAAGAAAAATTTCTATCTTTTTCCTATATATAAAACAATAAAATATTTATAAATTGCGAATATTAGTGACTCATAAAATTTGTCGATGTTTTCTCTTTTCTGAAAGGTTTAAATAAACGAAACGAAATTAATTTTAGGAAATTTCACAACTATAAAAAAGATGATGAGCTTGCCAATTCGAATCAATGTTCCCACTCACTTATTTATAAGTCCACAAAGAGCAGCTAATAATTTTCTTCTGTCGATTACGTCATATCACGTCATTCAGAATCGTTCCAACTGCAGTTGAGACAATTATTTCGACAATAACCTTTGATGAGCAATGAAAACGATCAAAAACGCATATCGACCACTACTATATAGCCAGCAGATATGAAAGAGGAAGGGAAGTGGACAGAGAGGGCAAGAAGAGCAGATGGACATGCGCAATCTTTGCAATCAAAAACCATAAAAATGCGCAAAGATCAATATAAGCTAGCCATACAAGTATACATCGAGATCATATAACCATATAATACTAATAATTCCGTAGCATCAATTCGAATGAAAAAATTATAGAACCCGATATAGAATATCGTCACAGAGTCCATCCTTCATCGATCAGGCGTTCTTAATAACGAGATCTTCCAGCGTTAGAGCAATATCGTCCTTAAACGGCACTTCGTCTGCAAACAATAAATAAAAAGCAATACGACCTAAATCTGAACCAAAAGATTTCATCTATCGGCCGAAGAAATCGAATATACAAATCGAGCTGTCTGATGTGAATGATGCCGAAAATACCGATCTTAAGCAGCTATCGTAATTTTCTCGCTCCGATTATTTCTATTTGTTTATTATCGATAAAATCATCATCATAGGCAATGATATTTCAGTTTTCTACTGCTTGAAGAGAAATTAGACAGCAATCTCCTTCAGCTCAAATATTTCAACAGGAATTCCACAATTTGATATTCCACTAAAGAATCAAAAAAAAGAAAGAAAAAATTACCATTAGCCATGCAATCGAGTTCTTCTTTCGTGAAAAGTCCATTAAAGAGTAAATAACAAAAATTACGATCATGATGTAGGCTATGCAATACTTCACTCATATCCACTAATTCATCAGAATTATTGAAGAGATCTTCGAATGTATCTGCAAATTAATTTCATTTAAATTCATTGTTATACAATATATGGCTACAATTTCGGTCTCATTCAATAATATATCATAGTATCTTGAGCACAAAAGAGTCATGTGCTCTATTCCCTCACGTTATGAGCTGAAATATTTTCAACTTTTCGGCTGTCTCAAAGTATCTTCTATCGGAAGTAATTAGGTACTAATAATGAAAACATCTGTTTTTTAAAATCAATTCAATGAGGGTATACAGAACAGTGCGATATGAACAACAAACTTCTCAGGATACTACCTGCTGGTTGGATGCTGAATGCATCGTTATCCTCGAACCATACCTCTTGAAGCAATTCTCATATATTGTTGCACCAGCACTCATCTTATATCAACTACTGCATACTCTTATTAAGGACTAGGAGTGAATGCAGATGGTACTCCCAGAAAAAACTTCCCCCTTTTTCGGCCACCGTTACGCTTTCCCATACGGTGGATGCTCCCACCTTAAAAGAATGGTTAGTGGCCAGTTCATGAAGCAAAACGTCAATGTTGGCCTCTATCGCAGGGCTTTTGCTCATATGAAGCCAAAATATTTCAATGACGATAACAATACCACCATAACATTGCAACGCTATTAAAGGTAAAAGATGTTTCTGGCGACAATTGCGTCAACTTTGGCTCGAGGTAGCCGATAAGTCGATACTCAACAAAACTTTCAGCATAAACAATGAAGCACTCTATTTGCAAGCAAATAAATATTGAAATTCTTTTTAAACAAAAACAAATAAATAAAACTTACCATTAATATTCATATTACGGTTCTATCACTCATATTCTCCTTCTCTTCCCAATGCAATTCTATTGCTCAATTTCTAAGCTCTCGCTATCGTTTCATTCTGCAAATGGAAGGAGTTCCAAATTACACACCTGGTAATGGATCAAAGCTGAATGACTCCGCAGGAGCATCTGGATCAACGGTTCTGAATTGCCGCTCACATTCGTCGATTTCGATCATATCACCACCTTCCTAAAAAAATACACTAACCTGAAGACAGATATGAATATCACATTAAAACGTTCACCTGTCATTTCATTTTAGTGGATTTACTTGAATTAGTTTAGAGGAAATTAAAATGTGACATATTCTACGAAATTACATTCCAAGGGGCGTTATCAAGTTTTATAATCCGGTGTGGCTCATTTTTGATCCCATAAGTTTAAGAACAACTTAACGATTAAACTGTTTAATTGCTCATTTGGAGTAGGTCTTTGAAATTTTTATTACCTTTGAATTATTTATGCATAATTATGACAGTCATATCAGCACACAAGATGGCATTGATAAACAGCAATAGAACCCAAAGAATTTCAAGAATTAAAGCTTAGTGATTCAAGCAAACAGCCTATCGACATTTTAAAGCATACCCGTATACTAGAAGAGTGTCGACAAAAAAATATGCCCCACTTTATGAGGAAACAATTGCTGAAATTGATGAAAGGTTGATCTGCAGGATATGGTACATTTCTGTGCACACAACAGAGACGTGAGAAGGAAGATGGGGGGGGGGGGGGGGGAGGAGAGTGGGTAAGAGCTTAAGGTGGAAGAATGCTAGATAAGTGAACGATGCCTGCAACAGTCATAGTTTAAAGCCCTCCAACACAAGTACGATGACACGTCATGGTGCCTGTTTCCCTTTTTTCCTTCCCTCTCAAACTTGCAAACGAGCGTACTCTATTTCACAGATTAATCAATGAAAAGCGATCACCGGTAGCATTTTTCAATATCGCATGTATTCTATGCAACGAATACAACTAGATCACCTCGAATACTTCGAAGCTAACCTCAAGTGGATGCTTCTCGCTAACGACCTCCAATGCCTTTAGAGGACGTTTATTTTCAGGGATGAAACTCTTCTTCATCGCTGACTTCATTGGGGTGGCAAAGACGTTCTTTTTATCACCGAGTGCACGACGAGGAGTACGCAACTCGAGATCATCCATTGATTTCTTCTCTGTAATGTTAAGCCTTCTAAAATTTCTATCAATATATCATAGGTTGAATTCGGCTCCCAGCTCGGAAGTAATTACGGATGGGGCCAAGGATCCGAATGTGATGAAGTCTAATCGATCTTAACTGATCCGGATTTAAGTTATAGAACTAATGATTCGGTTAAACCCGGTCCCGACTCCGGTGGCAATCAGCACTGAAGCCGAATGTAACACAGATCTTATCCACTAACATAAATACAAAACTCATAAAATAATACGATCCAATAACTACTTACTAAATTGATATACGCAAGATTCCTATAACAATCGAAGCTTTTAAAATACTGGAAATGTCGCTTTTTGCGATGGAAAAAAATGCATACAAAAATGACTGCTGCGTTCATATGACGTAAACAAATTTCTATAATAGAAATAATACAAATCAGTTCAAATAAATGAAGTAATGAAGTAATGAAGTAATGTGTATAAGTAATGAAGTAAAGTAATGAAGTAATGGAGTAAAGTCGTAAAAATTTCCCCGATCGATCGCCTCTTTCAGGTTACTACCAGGCAAAAGGAGTGACTGTTTTGGTGAGTTCTTCGAAAAATTTTCATCAATTCTTTTTACTATTCAAGAATATTTCACGAAAGAATTGAAGTGATTTTTTAAAAGAACCTGTCATAGAAGTTTCATTGAGTAGTCGATTGGATTCTTGATTTGATGCGATTGTATGTGACATTTTTAAATTCTGGAAGAAAAAAAAAACGTTTCATTGAAGTTTATTATTGAGAAATTTTTTAATAAATAATCGAAAATTGCATAAAAGAAACGGATAATTCTATTATTGATTAATAAATTTTTAAAAAAAAATTTCTATCATTGATAAATAATCGATAATTATGAAACAAGATGAATGCTTTTTTTTTTTTAATTTCACTAATTTTTTGAATTCTGTTGCAAATATATTTCTCTTCTTAAATAATATCACTCTTTTATCTCTAGATTTAGTCAATAGATCATAATATCATTGATTTAATCTGCAATTTTAGATCTTCCCAACGTCATTAAAATATTCCATGTAGAGATATTAAACAAAAGCGAAGTTAATTCAATAATATCTAATTGAAATCAATTTAATTCAATAATATGCAATAATATTGAAAAGCAAATAGTGAAAGAAGAAAAATATTCGAATCGAAAACAACCGAATAGATTGTAAAAGATAAAATTTCAATGAAAAGAACTGAGAGATTTTTTATTTATTTAAATGACTAAAAGAAAGAAAAAAAAACATAGATCGATATTATTTAATTAAAGTGGAATGACAGTTTTTTTTTGGAAAGAAAATGTATAGAGATGTGAGCACTGAATATTTCTGGAATTTATGAAGCTATTAATACGAGAGGATTTTTTCCAATAAGGCACATTCTTTTCTCTTCGAAAGTTGAATTCAGAGTAAAAATCTGGATAGCATACAAGCTCGAAATTTACTTCAATGATAGGTATTGCTGCTATCCACCAATAAACCGGAAATACCGAAGTTTGAAGCGATGACCGCGACTGAGTACGGCGAAATGCTCGAAGCGTCACAATTCTCCGGCAATATAATGTTTCAAGTGCGAACTACAAACGAATAACACCGTTTCCGTACGCAACAATACGGTATCCCCGCCTTTGTCTTACTAGAAAGCACGGCATATCGCATCTAATTTTTTTTAGTAACCAATTTAGTAATCAATTTTCTAGACACTAATATTGCCCAGTGATCTTCTCTTATTCTTACTTGTTAGCGCTGAAAATGTACAACACTCAAACTAATGGTTCTTGATGTGGCTATATAGATCGAGAACTATTTTGTCGCGCTTACCTACACGAATATCTTCGTACCTGTGCATAGTTCCAGCTGCAGATGCTTCACATTTCAGCGATTATGCCGAAGAACCATTTGAGCTTCACTAAACTTCGGGAGCTAGTTCTTCAAGAACGTATTGGTATATAGATGGGTCGAAAAACTCGTTTGCCAATCGAAAACATACCGCACCATATCGTTACCCACTTGCCGAATATTTATTTATTTATTTTCATTCATGTTAATCAATAAAATATTCATTACGAATAAATCTCGTAATAGTTCTTCCACTTCTGCTTCGGTGTAGTTGTGGGATCGCGTGAAGGTTAAAGTTCCTGCTGGATGCTGACGAGTCGATTTATCATTGTTCCACTTAAGAGAGGAGTCCGGACCTGTACCACCGCCCTCGTCCGGATGAGGCTGCTAGCCGGAAAGGCTCAATTGGACGAAGCCAAACGGTCTGGTCGAACTGTTCTAGAAATACCAAAAGGCCACAGTAATCAGTATTAAACGGTAAATGAATCGCCGAATAGTTCAAATCAAATGACCGCCGCCTGACTTGACCACAACTAGTCTATAAACGCGTTTTGCATCGTCCACAAAATGCGACAGCGATTTCATCAATGACTATCATCATCTCATTTTACAGCATCTGAACTCATTTATAATCATCGTTGATTTTATGAAATATTAGAAATATTTCATAAAAGTTTCAAATTTCTTTTAATTCTCAAAAAAGATTTTCGAGTAAAATAAATAACCGATAAAATAATATTTAAAAAAAAAAACTTCAAATATAACATATATAAGATTTTTCTTCAATATGAAATAGAAAATAATATAAAGTATGCATGTGATAAAAGAATCTTTTTACCACTATATATATATATATATATATATATATATATATATATATATATATATATATATATATATATATATATATATATATATATATATATATATATATATATATATATATATATATAAGTGCATTTCATCAAATTAAGTCAAACATTAAATGGTGAGATATGAATCGAAAATCCGCGAACATTACTGTCAATACCATTATGCGTTAATAATTCTGATATTTCAGCATTAATGAACGAGATTTTCAACGAAAGAAAATATTATACGATCACAATTATACGAATAAAAGACCGACCAATTGGAGAATTTCAACAAAACCTTAAAACGAATCTATTTTTATAACGTTATAAAATAGAGAACTTCAGAGAAAAAAAAATCAAAGATATAAGACAGAAAATAAAACCCACATTAAGCAATTGCATAAAATTTCCCATAAAAATTTGCATATTTAATTAAGGATAGTTACTATACATAAATCAACAAGATTGGTCTATAGAAGTGAATAATTTCCGAATTAATCTTACAAATAAAATCTATCTTTTACTCAATCTACTATAATTAAAGATCGATTTTTTTTTTAAATGCTTAGCCTACCTACCCCCGAACGCTTCTAAACAAATAAAATACGAGCATTTGCATATTTACAAGACATATTTGAAAAAAAAAAGAATTTAAACACTAAATATTACAACATAAAGATAAAGTGTCGAAAAAATACTACTGCATACTAAATGAGTAGCCATTGGTCACTTATTCAATTCGAATGAGTGACCAATGACCACTGACTATCTTTTCGTATGAAATATCTAGCCAGTGGTCACTCATTCAATCGAGTAGGCGGCAAAATCAGTAATAAAAAATCAAGACTTCAACGTCTCATACTATGATTCCCTTCCGGAAATGAATGCTATTTGCATAATTGAAACAATAACGATCAAGAAATAGATGAGAAAGAAAAGAGAAAATTACAATCACATAAAAATATAAAAATTGCACAATAACAATAATCATTTACAATGAATTTGAGTCAAAATCAATTAAAAACTGGGAAGCGCATCATTTGATTAGAAAACAATAAATTAAAAAACTTTTATAATTGATAAAAGAGTATAAACAAATTTGAGAATTCAATAAATCGAGGTATTGTCGAATATTTGAAAAAAAAAAATAATAATAATTGCATTTGTTTCATTGATAAGTATCATATCAATAAACAATACACTTATATAACACAATATTTACAATGCGATAATCGAATATAATATAAAAGCATAATGGAAAGTAAAAATTATTGACCGATTCAAAAAAAAATTTTTTTTTTTGCAATCGAATTCATTTTTTATAATTCATTTGATGCAATTTACAATTTACAATTTATTTTATTAGAAATTTGCAATAAATGCAATGCAATTTTCAATCGATAATCAATTCATTAAATTTTTGTATTTTATAATTGACTTATAAAGATTCACTAACTCAATTACGCATTTAAAGAATTCAATTGTCGATGATGACAATCCCACCATATACAGGAATTAATGCCAACAGCAAAAAATTTGAACAGAATCGATTCCCTTCAAGTAATTCAACCTGATTCATTTGGGGGTTTATTTTTTAGATCTGATAGCCTTTAAAGGCGACATCTTCGTTCCCTACCACTCCCCCCCCCCCCCCCCTTTCTAAGTATCACTTTAGTGGCGATACTACTGACTATATTTCAGTCTAAACTTGTAAAATTCAGTTCTTTTCAGTGAAACGATAAGGCATTTCCTTTTATGGATAAATGTTTCAATTGGCTAACGTAAATAATCAATTCAAAATTTGCATATTTTCAACCATAGAAATTACAAAACAACTAGTGAGATATCAAAACAATATGCTTCGCAAAAACTTATCCACTGAAAAAAACATCAGATCGTTTCAATGAAGAAATTTTGGCAATACGAATAATACATCAAAGGTTTACTTCGACGAATACTTTCACTTATTGTTGGCTGGCGTTTCGAATACATCGTCCTCAAGCTCTTCCTCTGGAATATGCATCGTTACATACAAACACAATGAAGACTATATAAATAAATAAATAAATAAGTAAATGAACATATATATATATATATATATATATATATATATATATATATATATATATATATATATATATATATATATATATATATATATATATATATATATATATATATATATATATATATAGGATATATTACTTTAATGAATGAAGAAAATATAAATTGCTATAGAAGATGCGAATTACCTTACATATTTACTAATTCAACATTTTCGAAGAAAATCATAGAAAAACTATGATATTTCACAAGATTTCCCAATTATATTCTTTTATTTCGTCGTATTCTTCGAGAAAATAACTCTCCGAAATGATGAAATGACGTCACAAAGTTGTAATCACAGAAAAAAATCGTTTGAAAAAAAAAAGAATTTCACATTCTTCAATCCAATGATCGAATCTGAACAGATCAAAGTCTACTGTTTAAGTGATCAAAAATGCATAAATGATCACCCTCTAAAAGATCCATCTCAACAGAAGGTTGTGTACCCATAATTGTATAAACCGAACGCAGTATTTCGTCGGCGTGCAATGTCCTTAATGAAGCCAACGAAAACTCTTCACATTCTTCTATAATATACCAGTCGTTGCAATTTTATAATTATATGAAGAGCTGCTTCATTAGTTATATTGGAATAACCTTTGAGCATGCGTAAACTAGGTTTTAAGCTCAAATCAAGTTTTTAAATTCAAAGGCTTTTCTTCATATCTCATTCGTCTCGTTCCTAATCTCATTTAATTCAAGCATTACCTACTTCACCTATAGTTTCTCACAATTAGTTTGCCTGTCCTTTCAACTTTTAAAGGGTAAATAAGTGACGGCATTGCCAGACTTTAGTTACTTCTTGAAAATGAAAGTTATATATATAGCACGAAAATAGAATGATTAGGCCGCAGCTATTATTTCCGTTCGATCCATTCGGCGGAAAAGGAACAAGAAAGGAAAAAAAAGGCAATGAATGAATTTTCAAACGATCATATATCGGTAAAAAATTTCTCTTTCCTCAAATGTCAGCGCTCCAGGACTTATGGCCATACCACCTGATGGTCATATTACCTGATGGTCATAACACTTACGGTCATATCACCTGATTACTTACAAAAACAGATGATATCCAATGAACGATACAAATTCCTCCTCTCCCCTCCTCTCTGCTTATGTGTATATTGGCCAAACATCAGTCGTCAATTGTTCACCTGAACTGCTGCAAGTGAAATGTTCAACTGGTGCATCCGGATCAACTCGCTCGAATTGTTCTTCTGCTGTCTCCGAACTCATATGAATATCTCCCATTCCCTTCACCTGGATACAAACAACTATCTGTACCATTTAATAAGTCCACTGTCATAGAACTAAACGACTGGAATTATCGCCGCAATCGACTATGCTAATTAGTGAGAATCTCCAGCACTTAAATATTCATCATGGTTCTACCTGATCTTTGAACTAAACTTTAAAGCAAATTAAAACTAAAGAACCAAACATCGATCAAAATTCTTCGGGTGTTACATCATCGTACCTATTACTACAACAAGGTAAAGACAGGTAGTATATGAAATACTACTGTGATACATTCATTTTCCGGTCATAAAAATGTTTTCCAATGACAACAAATTGCGATTGTTCCCGATTAAAAGGGTAGATTTCTGCACGGGAAGACGAGATGAGAGAAAAAATAATAGAAATACCATAAATAATATACATAAAACGAAACAATAGCAAACTTACAAGCATAGATTCAACTGAAGCGCTTTCATAGAGAACTTGGAAATTGTTATTACGTTGAGATGATAACTTCTCCATTATTTGCGTTTTTATTTCCACTTTATTGTTTTTAGCCTCATCTGCTGGAATGTTTTTCTTGTCCCCTAATGCTTTTCGTCGCATCGAATCACGAATGATGCTTTCATTTGAAGCTGAAAATTAAATTTGTTCATTAATCGTTTAAATCAATTAAAACAAATTCAACTCAATTCGAAAATTTTGAATTAATTTCTTACCTTTGAATTAATTTTTATTTGCTTAAATAAACGAATAAATTAATGAATAAATCGATATAATAGTTTTCTCTAAAATATTATGAAATAAACTTTTAAGTATGATTTATGAAGAATTTATGAATTTTTTTTTCACGAACAAAATTTCCCATAAGAATTAATGACCGATAAAGATCCAATGAATGAAGTGACCTTGAAAAATTGCTCGAGGAACGATTTTAAATACAAAAAAAAAAATTACTAACGAACGTGCAGACGTTCTAATAAGCTTTTGTTGAGGGATTTGAGGGATTGAAAGGCGAGATGAGAGACAGTAGAAAAGGTGAGAAAAAGCCAATCAAACATTCGAAGTTGCAATGAATGAACAATGGCGAATCCGAAAAAAAACGACAAGTTTTCAAACCGCCACTAGTCTGCCACAATACCGGCTGGCACGTCGAAACTACGACTGGCACATCACTTGTCTGGAACTAGAACATTCATTGTGGGGCAATACCCTCCGAAAAGCATTCCTTTAAAATAAATTCCCCATAGCTGTTTCCTCTGCCTCCTTCTTGCTATCATCAGCGACGCTGAAGTAATTTGCTCGATGAAGTGCTCAAATTACACAACTTACACTCATTCTTTGACTCTCTTACGAACGCCGGCGTCAACAACCGATCGTCTCTCCAACATATCAGCTTTGAAGGCTCATTCACATTGCTGTCCATTTATTGTTTTTAATCCATTCAATAATATCTTCACTCTTCTTGATAAGAAAATATTCCTATTCCACTAAAAAATAAAAAATAATGTAAGAAAACTTTTCTTACTATATATATATATATATATATATATATATATATATATATATATATATATATATATATATATATATATATATATATATATATATATATATATATATATATATTTGGCGCATCCGTTAAGTAATTGAGTATTGAAATGAAATTGATGAATGAAAGCGCCGAACCGATCGTTTGATGGTAGCTAAACTACAAGAGATTAGCCACCTTCCTTACATCCTTTTTCTAGATCTTTCCTTTTTTTTTCCAAAATTTTTTCTCTCTATTTTTTCAGTTTTTTTTCTAACTTCTAAACATATAAATTTGAAAATCGCCTAATTACACAATTGAAGCTTCAATTAAATACTAGACTTCACTATGTCTATAGTGAACTGATATCGCTATCATAAATCGAAATGATTTCGATGAACGGCATCGTAAATTTCTCCAACATTTTTTTCTTATTTACTTATTGCTTTACTTCAAACCATTCTCTTATTCGAATTACTCACTACGATCCGCCTAATGTTTTCATTTTATTTAAGAAAATCATATTTGTGCAATAATTTTTCATCATATAATTACACGTCAGAATTTTTTTCTTTTTTTTTTTGCATTTCTTTAATGAAAATTTTCAACATCCTTCAATTGAAAATTTTTAAAATATGTTTTCAGTGAAAAAAATTCTGTAATTTTTCAAAAAAGTTTCTGAAATATTTAGAATCGTTAGAGATATTCCATTGATTCCTATTGTATGATCGACGTTTCTACCATTTAATTATAGGTTCCTCCCCTTAGATTCTCTGCATAAAAGTGACGCAACTAAAACGCAAGGTCTCTCAAAAATCATTTCCTCATTCAATATTGAATAAAAAATTAATATCCTTCATTTAGCTAGTGAGCTTCACTGAGACATAATCAACATTGAACCACAGAAGTAAATACTAGGTGGAGGAAATGAATATACCATAATAAATGATCTCGCATAAGTAAAGAAAATCTTATTTATTCGAATATATTCGAGCATATTGTTGCACAATATACGAACACCAAAAAGAAAAAAGAACTTATCAAATATAAATAGAAAAATTTAGTAATAAAAAAGACCATAAATAATTCAAGATTGGAGTTAAAATAAAAAGAGGAACGTCGGTGGTAGTTACAACTTGCAGGAATTATCAGAAGTGAGCCAATATCGACAACAAATTCATTGTTGCTCCTCTGTAATAATTCTTTCAAAATAAGTTGCCCATTTCTCTCTAAAGAAAAACTCGAAAGCTCTCACATCTCAAAGTCAGTGATGACCTCGCTAAATCAGTACTTGAAATTCAAATTTCACCTCAATATTTCTTAATAATAACGTAATTTCAACAGCCTAAAGGTCATGGCCTCAAGCATATCTAGCACGACCTCGAGAAGCGAGCATCCATTCTTTTGTGAGAGGAGAGACTTCAGGTAACACAACTTCAAGTATTTCTACTCTTTAAGATTAATGAAAATTTATTCAAAAATTCCTCACTAAATTGTTATGCTTTCTTATCGAATGAAAATTTTCCTTCTGAACAATGGGACCATTGGTGGTTTCATGAAAATATTTTTTCAACGAAAGAAAAAACATTTCAAGTTTTTGCACAACGATAATAGTGAAGTTGAATCTTTTATTGACTCCTATGCGATATAAAATTATATAAGACTTTATTTTATGTGGAAAACCCGTAACCGAAATTCCCAAAAATAAAATGAGAAAAAAACAATTTTTTTTTTTTTGGAAAACAACGATGGCAAATGAATTTTTAAAAAAATAAATCAGACGAGTTTAGATAATAAAAACTTCGATCAATCAACAAAATATTCCCCAGTAATCATTCCAGCAAATTTGATGTCGAGGTAACAATAATTCCCACCCTCCCTTCCTTTTATTCATTTCAAAAATTAAAGAGGAATGAAACGATGAGGCGTTTTTTTTCGTTATGTACATCAGCATAGCGAATGAATTATCAAATATTCCACTTCCCACTATTGTATTTCCAAAAAAAGAGAAAAAGATAAATTTTAAAAAAAAAGTTGATGAAAGAGAATAAATAAAAACGGGTAGCAAATAATACAACAACATATAAAATATTTTTTCAGCCCCCCAAAAAAAATTGCAGCAATAAACTCGCAAATCATCGCCTAATTTCACATATGTTATTTTGCATCGCATAAAAATCTCTAATTAAGCGCAAAATAAAAATTGCCACCAATCATCGAACCCCCATATTTGTTTTCTCCTAAAGATTGCCACCAACCGTCCCAATTCTCACCTCTCGCTCTCTCCCTTCCTTCCCCCCCCCCCCCCCTTTGCCCGTCCAAGTTCCCTCCAGAAATTAAACAAAAATATAAGGCCAATAAATTGCGCTCATATAACAATCACTCCCTTACGTTCCCTATTACTTCTTTTCTTTACTCTTAGTGATTAAGAAAATAACTGCCAACATTCACCAATGCGAAAATTTCAAACTTCTCTTTTCCATAAGTATTTGTCCCTCCTCCCTCCCCTCCCCTATCGCAACAAAAAAAGATTCAACGACACTTATTCAATGAATTTTTTTTGGAATAAAAAAACAAAACAAAGACTCTATTTGCTAACCTAATGTTTTTTCCACAAGTTTTAATTAACACTGATTGAAAATCCACTCATGATAATGTGAACCATTGGAATTGCTTCAAATATAACGTTATCCCTCACATGCCTTATAAAACCCCATTCTTTCCTATGATTACTTTTGTTTCGATGCCGACGATCCCAGTGATCGCCAAGATCGATTTTCACTGACATCTCTCTCCACCGTTTAGTAATAAATATTTTCTTTACGAGTACGAGTCAAAAACCAAACAATGTAATAGAGTAGAGCAGCAATAATTGATAATTTAAGTGTAAAAGCAGTAAAAGATGAGGGTTGAGAGAAAGGCACCGCATGAAATTGCACAGTTTGATCGGCACTAAGTGAGACAATTGCAGCACGATATTCTGATGCAATGCCCGGATATGTGACTCGTTGACGGCTTCCATCATAATCTCGCAATGGTAGGAAATCCACCGTTCGTCGAGGTAAAAATTCGATCCCTAAATGGCAATATCACTAATTGCAATAGTGATCTTTATCAATTCTAGTGCATATGTGAACTAAGGAATAAGTCCATAATTTCGCCAATATTATATGAAATTAATATATCATTTATTTTTGCATATTTTTACTATCCTTTACATACAGGAAAAGTATATTTTATAATTCCTTGCCTTGTTTTTTTTTTTTCTAAATTTCATCACATATTAGCACCCAAACCGGTTAAAAAATTATCCCTTAAAAATGGTAAACTTCGAATTTTCAACTCGAATAGTTGAGATGCTCGAACATTTCCCTCCCTAATTTAACTAACACACCCTACACAGAAGTCATCAAATTTTTTTGTCTTTAAATAAAGGACAAATCATGTTTTCGCTCTATGAAATAAGTTGCACAATAACATCAAATATACTCGAATCGCTAAAAATTAGCAAGTCTATCGCCAGCAACAATTCCACCTTTGCATCCAGGAAAGGTAAATTACCTGTAACAAATATCCCATGAGTTTCATGTGCCATATATAGTGCTTTCATTTCGTGTGTATCAAAAATACCCACACTTCCACTTAATGTACCAATCGCTGTGAAATTACCACATTCACTAACCGCTAACGTTGAAATCGTCTGCAATAATTGTCACATTATTTCTCATCATTGAAATCAATTCCAAAGTTTCAATAAACGAGACAACACATTAAACAAGCTGCCATCATATTTTATATACCCATAAGTGTTTATGTCGATAAAAAAGGATACGTAACAAATCCTATCATGTAGTTAGCAAATTAGCAAGTAACAAATGTATCCTCACAGTTAAGCATTGCACAATTGCCAAGATGGTGGCAACTGTTCAAATTTGCTCATACTTCATACCGATCCCGATCAACCTTTTAAGGAACTTTTTCTCTCGTAGGAAGAAGAGAAAGGGGATAGAGAGATAGAAAAGAAGAAAAAGCACAGCAATATCGAAAAAATAAGAATCTGCATAGGCCGGAAACCGTGTAGGATACAACAAGAGCAAAGATATTCTTGAGGTCTGGTACCGGAAGCGGAACCGAACCAGATTGCGACAATCAGGAAATATTATCGTTTTTTCTGATCAGAAGTTCATTTAAAAAAACTTAAAGGATATTTAAGAAGAACAAGGAATCATAAGAACTTAGCATCGAGTAAGGAATATACGCTTGGAATCTAAATCTAAATTGGATCATCGCCATCTTAACTGAAAGCAATGATCATTAAAGCGATTGACATAGGAAGGAGAGCAGGAAGCCAACTCCAACTTCCTTGTTTTCCAACTCCCTTACCCTCCAAAAATCTCTCTAATAGGCTATCATATCTAGATTTTGACATCAAAGTCTCCACCTCATCCGACGGAAACACAAGTTTTCTCAAAATTTAGCCAAATCACGCCAGTGACAATTATGAAAATTAATCTCCTTGAGGGCACCTTAGGTGATAGTGAATTACACGACTATCACGGAAGCCAGATGGGTAACACAATCGCCAAGCTCAGCATAAATAAAAGAGTTCAATGAAAGGAATTTTTTGACTGGAAATCACGACAAGTGTAGATGATAGAACTAACCTCTCTGCATGCCTCTTTAACGAGTATCGACTTACAGACACACCGATCACGATTGAATGCCCATAACGCTAAATAGGAGATTGATTTTGAAGAACGACGAATTTGATTATATGCCGCCACGAAGATTACATTCGCTGAGCCGAGAATAGTGAAACGAATAGAACGCACCTTAAAACAACATAATCTCCCTTATAATCGATTTAATGTTATATTCATAAGAGCATAACCAATTGACGGCACAACATCGAATAGACAAGAAAATTCGGAAACACTCCGATATGCTTCCCGCATATAAAAATACTCACTGTCAACGTTCTATGTAGCTTTCAGTATAGAGTGATGCGAAGCTGGAATACTCTTCCAGAAAACATTGCAGAGGCTGGAGGAGATTTGGATGTATTTATGTATCATCTTAAACATTACAATTTGCGCTCCACTGTAAGAACGGTTTTGTGCAAATTCATCGGGAGTGCTGATTCTAGGCAATTGATGCATGGAGGTGTTGTGGTATGCCTTGAAGTCCTGCTTTATAATATATTCCTAGACGATGTTTTTCTGATCACGCGCATTTATATTCCTCTACTCAATTGCTTCAATGCATTCTTCTTTGTTCTTCTATGAATAAAGAAATAAAGATTCCTTCGAAAAAAAAAAATAAACCAATGAGAAACTGTATCAATCAGTATATTTTTTAAAATATTTGTCAACTTTCTTCTTAATTAATAAAAGTTTAGAAGAGTAATAAAGGATTCAAAATCACTAAACATCGAATGAATCAAACAAAAAACTTAAAAATAAATTTGAAATAAGCACCCGGAACTGCTTTCCAATATCGGTCAGATGAGGCAATTCCATCAATTTCTTTCCATCGTTCATTGCCCACAAATAGACATGTGCATCATGACCAATACTCACTATAGTTCTTCCATCCGGTGAAATATCCAAATCATCGACATCACCATTATGTGCTAATAATTTCAATAATGGCTTAGGCTTAGTTGAAGAATCCTGAACGAAGCTAAATATAGTTGAAATGCACAATAACTAAATGATCCTCTTCAAAAATAGACGGAAAGGGGAGAGAGAGAGAGAGGGAGAGAGAGCGCGCGAAAGTGAGAGCAAGAGAAAGAAAAACAAAGAAAGAGTTGCTCTCTTCTAAATGAATGAATAAACAACACAACGCTTAGATACAGAATGATGTTAGTTTGTCCACATTTTATTTCCTTATAAAAAATGGTAACAAAATATGGATCGCTATACTTAAACAGTATAACGATAAGAATCAATCAATGAATTAACAACATTATTATAAGTGATCGAGAAGTTATTATAATTCTATATGACTTATCCCACCAGAGTCGTAGAATTCACAAATGCAGTCCTTACTACAACAAGACCTCAACGATAGCCTAATAAAATAGAATATATTGAAAACAACCTTATGATATAATGCGTCAACATCCCATACTCGAATACAGCCATCAGCTCCACCTGTCACCAATGTTCGGGGTTGACCGATTATGCTTCGGTCAAACCGGACCACTTTCTAAATATCATTAACATAACAAATATATACAAATCGTACGTCAAGGTGAGGGGTGGGGGGGGGGGGGGAAAGGGGGGGAGAGGGGAGGGAGGGAACAGAGAGAGAGGGAGACTGATTAAATGCAATGCCTTCTGTGATATTCCTTCTCCAGAGCGAATTCTTCAAGAAACTCCACAATACACTGACGTCATAGGATATTTGATTTGTTGCTATGCTCATTTACAGTAGAATCTAATGCGACATAAAGTGAAAAAACTTTTGTCTATATATATATAATATATATATATATATATATATATATAATATATATATATATATATATATATATATATATATATATATATATATATTGAAATGTAAATTATATTGACCAAAAACGAATGAATAGTACTCTTTTTTGCTTTTGAAGATTGAATGAATCGAGATAAAACATGATGAGAGGATAAAGTTGCTAATGCTTGAAAAAACTTCAATAAAAAATTGAAGATTCTGAAAAAAAAAAAGTCTTCTGCAACCGATGAGTCACATCGGAGCAAAAAGTTGAGACTGAAAAACGACTCATGGAAAAAAAATTCGCTGGAATATCCTTTCTTTTATAAGTCTATAAATGGGCAAAAACGATGAAATTGATAAAATTCTATCTAGTTTTTAATCTATCATAAGATTATATATTTGTTTATTTATTTATTTTTTAGTGTTCGGCTAAAGCTGCCATACACAAATATACATAAGAAAAAATACATTTCAGAGAAATGAAACGCAATAAACATATTCGTTGCAAAAATTATATAGAATGGTATAGATGAGGGCTAAATTACAACATCAAGATTGCATTTATTTCTTTATTTGTGGCCCCAAATTAGTACTAGTAATCACATATTTACTATTGGCTGAGAGCAGACCAGCCAATGTAATATTAAATGCAGAATCTATGTCGAACTAGTTGTTACTTAAATATAAATAAGGGATGCGCCATCGAATGATCACAGCAAAGCGAAAGAACAAATTCCTATGAAAGAACTCAACCACGATTTGTTGGGTAAATTTTTTTTTGTTGCGTGTGCTTTCACCACAAATTTCATGTGTTGAATATTCAAGCAATGATGCAATTTATAGCCGGAGAGACCGGTTCTACTCATCGCGTTAAGCTCTAAAGCTCTTTTTTTTCGGAATAGAAGCCATCAAGCGGATATTGGAGGATGCGTGGAAGAAGCCTCTTGAAATTACCTTGACTTCACTCATTTCACGTTATTGATATCGCCAGCTGGTCGTTTTTTATTCATCTCAATTCAGTCGCCCTATTCATTCACCCAAACCTTTCGGAACTAATGAAACAACAATAAACTCCTTCAAGTCTGCTGCTCTTTCCTTCGACCTAAAATCATAAATTATCACTGACAAAAGCAACGAGCCTGATAAGGTTGACCAGGTTTCTCATCAGTCTGTATCCTCGTTATCTGTTCAAAATTAAGCGTGAGCAATGATCGACCGTCCTCGCCAATCTTGTCACTCGACAAGGCGAATCCCTTCGACTCGTAAATATCGCAGTACTGAAAGCAAATCATATAAAGTATAGAGCATCGTCTCTTCACTATTATTATAAATTCTTTGCTGCACATCAGTAAAAAATATTTTCATCAACGAGCAACGAATAAAAGACGATAGAGGGATGGCGAGGAGAATGAAGGGTGCGGATTAAGAAAGAAATTGATTCCAAACACATTAATGAACTGATCACCACAAGAGAGCTGCGATAAATTTTAATGATCGATGCATAAACCATTTTGGCCACTTGTATCAATAAGTTCTTAGTTAATTGTAATTTATGCATTCGGCTTATTCCACTAAATAATGGAAGAGTTACCTGATCATGCCCAGCGGCAAGTAAATACCGGCCATATTCAGGCATACCGATGCATATCACATCCATATTCATCGTTGCATGTGGATCTGTCTTAATCGTACTTGTTAAATGTGCTTTCATAGCAATACCATCCACATTGCTTGATGGTTGTCGACGTATCAAACGATCGAATGACAGCAGCAATGTCTTAAATCAATCGAAAATATGATTATTAATATTTATTCGCAAATTTCTATCTATTTTGCTCATCGACAAATGAACTGTTGGATAAAGTAATTCGTATAATTAGTTATAATCCATCCAGGCGACTATTTACCTGGCGAACTATACAAAAATAAATAATTTTTCATCATGTAAAAACCTCATTTTTTTTTTGTTTCATTTTTTTGGGGCTAATTAGGCTAATTTTTAGGCTGTTTATAGAGTAACTGCTGAGTATGATCTCATGAACGCTAAATTACGATTAAATCGATCGACTATTTACTTGACTATGAAAACAAAATTAATGAAAATTCGTCCACGTTATTTCAGTTTATCTCTGTAATAAATGCTAATCGATATGAATTAATTTCTACAGAGATTCATCTAGAAATCTAACCACGCAACGTTGCAATCTCTATTTACCTCAATTATTTTTTGAAATATTCTCCACCAGTCACTCCATGACATAGTGAGGAATTGCTCTAGAACGCTAACCTCTATATGATTAGCGACACCAGTCTTTGCGGCACCACCTCCACCGGCCAAAAGAATATGCCTACTGCCAACTGATTTCACGCAGTATGCTGGTGCAGAACATTGCGCTATTATTGGTGGTTGTTTTTTTGATGGAGAACTGCCCATAACACCTGCAAATAAATTAAACTAGAGAGCAGTGACGAAGTCAGGTAACAACCCATCCATAATTATGAACACCTAAGCATTGGCACACATGGTTTTCTTTATTAAACAATTTCATTAACTGCCGCAGTAATGTAATGACAGTTCCACCAGGTCACTTAAAAGGTAATAACCCTTTCATCCCTCGCTTTCAAGTGTTATAAAGTAAGAACCTTATCATAGTAATATATGCAGCTGTCACCATATCTAGTGACAAAAATAAATACCGTATATACCCGACAAGTAAAATCCACCTGAGGTTCACGGCCTAAGCTGATCCGAGCACCCTATGAACTGACGAACTGAACACACTAGACACTTGAACAAAAATTGTGTGAAGCTTAAATTGCTTGCTGTATGGAATCGGTGCATTTAGCCACAAGCGCACGCGCAAGAAAGAGGTGGAGAGAGAGACCGCGCGCGTCACCAACGAGAGACGCGGTGGGGGTCACTTGATAATAAAATGGCCGCAATGAATCC
The DNA here is from genome assembly GCA_013433145.1 of Ascaris suum. NCBI lineage: Eukaryota > Metazoa > Nematoda > Chromadorea > Rhabditida > Ascarididae > Ascaris > Ascaris suum. Next base: position 12,072,511 of record CM024169.1, on the reverse strand, counting down.
GAAAATACGTCGTAAGAAGCAAGATTTGAAAAACGAATTCAACGGCATTTTATAAAGCATTAAAAACTGCATCAGAATCATTAATGAGCTGAGACAAAAACGTGAACTCTTCTATAAGATCAATTTCTTATATGACGTGCAATTGACGCAGACTGGGTCACTGATATATCCAGGTCTAGGTGTACAATGGAACAAGATTATATGATGGTGCATTTATGAGATTGCCCTTAATGAAGAACTGAATTCATGAAACAGCGCCATTAACGATTTAAGGTCGACGAATTTTGAAGAGCATATTGTGACTGTGAATGAACGGGTCTTTCGTGTGACTAATATGCATCAGTTAAGAATACTTCATTCGACAGTTGCGGATTTCATTCATTTCATTTCGTGCAGGCATATCGATGATGGGCAATGCATCGCTTAATGGTAAAAAAGAGCCAACCTACAGTGTTGACCACATGGTTAATTGCACTGTCACACCTCGATTGCACGCAGCTTCCCGACAGAGACCCCTCAGGACTGAGGAGGGAAAAGGCTACTCGAGGACGAAATGCTCCTGAATGGAAAAATTGCAGTTTACACGAAAGGCGATCACAGATTGTTACAAACCAGGAAAATCAAAGTTTTGCGTAACTCTTGCCTAAGAAGTCAGTTCGCATGAAAATGTGGAGAAGATCGGAAAGAAGATGGCGCTATCGGGAGCATTCATTTCGAGTCGCCTAATCTAGGGCGGCTGAATAACATCTGAAGGAAGCACCTGCCTCACGTCCAAGGTTCTTGTCCATTATACGCCGACTCATGTTCATCCAAACCGATCAGAAGGCACGCTGATGGACGACGGTTGCAGTCAGATGTGATGGCAACTGTTTTTACAGGTCAGATCATGCGCAAGCAATTTCTCGCATCTGAAGCGTTCCATGAGCACAGACTGTCGAAACGAAATTAGCACATTCAACAATGCAACCTATTATTAAGTGACTAAAGCTGATCGGAAGCTTGTTAACGGCATAAGCCTCATGTAGTGCTCAGCCTTCAGAAAGTCAATGGGTTGCGCATTTTGCACATTGCCATTTAAGAACTGCTCCAAGCATGCTTCTTTCATACAAGAAAGGCTCTTAGCAATGAAAGGTGGCATTAGCATTAGATAGCGAGCAATTCACTTAGTCTTCCAGAGCAGTTGCGTATTGCAATACGAGAATGGAGCATCATCACCAATAAATCCGATCGACTCTCATCGTCTTCATTGCATCGAAGAAGGCTATCTTGGACAGGCATCGTTTTTAATTTGCAAAATAAGTCACTTTGAATAAACGATGCGTTAAGCGGGGCGAGCACCGCTGTAGTTCTTGCAGCAATATATAACAATCGGCAGTTGAAGTCATAAATAAGTGTGAGCAGATTTCAGAGACGTTCATGAACACCGCCATTGACAGTGTGGGCGAAATGCTGCAAGGGAAACAGGACTTAGCGCTGCACGCAGCTAATACTTTGCGATGACATCGACTTTATGACTGCAGCGCTCTGCTTCGATCTGAACATCTACATGTACACTGCGACGGAGGGAATCTCACAAGGTTACTTCGAAGAAATAGCTACATCTGGCTCGATAGACTATATGCCTTATATTCGCTCCATCGTAATCATGTCAAACATCGGCGGGGCATGATTTCCTCCACAATAAGCTATCAAATGAAGTAGCACCAAATTGGTGAAGATTTAAGAACGAAAGAACTACTTCTTCAATGTTCTCTATTCAAGCAACACAAAAATTCGGTTACTTATATATTGTCTTTTCGCCATATCATTAATATTTATGAGGACTCAGATGTTTGCTTCACATCTTCAGCATAGATCGAGGAACATTCCGCGAAACGATCGGCTATCATTTCGAAGCAGTACTGGCGTTTCGTTAATTCGACGAGCAATTTCTTTCTTACATCATATGTATATGTCAACAATTGAAAATATATGTAACAACACTGTTGTTTCGCGAATCATCGATAGGTATGAATAGTTTAATGCACAAAATATAATTTTGTTCTCATTGTATTCACAGTCAATGTGCTTCTGTACCTATCAGTTACCAAGATCCTGCTATGTCAGTTGCAGTCATATAAGAAATTGATCTTATAGAAGAGTTCACGTTTTTGTCTCAGCTCATTAATGATTCTGATGCAGTTTTTAATGCTTTATAAAATGCCGTTGAATTCGTTTTTCAAATCTTGCTTCTTACGACGTATTTTCGGATTTATTGCGGCCATTTTATTATCAAGTGACCCCCACCGCGTCTCTCGTTGTTGACGCGCGCGGTCTCTCTCTCCATCTCTCTCGTATGCATGCGCTTGTGGCTAAATGCACCAGTATCGCTAAGTCCACCCATAAACCAGTGTGCCGGATCTATAAATGCATACGGGAATGTTCATTCCGAAATGTTTTTTCTTTGATGTATTTGTATAGAGACGATTGATTATTGATTGAAGTGATTTGAGTACATTAACTGACAATAATAAGCTCGTTTTCATCGAACAATTAATTCCTTTGTTTTTTTCGCTGTGTAAAACATATTTCCTTTCCGGAAAATTTTCCATCCTATAGGATGTGCGTCAACCGGTTTGAAATGTTTGCTGAAATGTTTTTTATGTTGGCTGGAAGAATCGAATAATTGAATAATGAAATTGAACGTATTGCAATTCAACCAGGCGGCGAAAACGATGGAGGAATCAGAAGATGAGCATATGGAAGGAGATCACGAAGATGGGCCTATGCACTATGAACATAAAACAGATGGCTCTGATGAATCAACTGATTCCCTTTCGGCATTACCTGATGTAAGTGCTTGCGATGCATCTATTCAGAAATACTGTCGAAATAATCGTTGAACGAAGAGCGGAAGTGACCATGATGTGTGTCGAGGACTGTTTAGAACTTTTTATGCAAGATTTTTGTTTTATTTAATTTTATGATTCGAATTTTTATAGTCTATAGGTTGTGATGCCAAAGTTTTGACGTGGAAATTCAAAAACCGCAAAAATTTTGCTTTCTTCCTAAGCAAAAATAAATGCTAACGGCAATATTTACAAGAGAATATGTCGTAAACGCTGTCACGAACATATATTCATGAATTAAATCCTGCATGATGCTTTATAGAGAAGCTGTTTTTGATTGAGTTCACTGAAATAAATATCTTCAGTTGGGGAATCCATTGAGTAATTGAATCCATACCGATAATCGTGAGGATAATTTATTAACGATTCAGGAATACAGCAATTCTGCAATAACCTTGATTTTTGTGGATAATTCCGCTCGCAAAAGTTTCTTCTGCATCCGCAAGTAATCATATCTAAACATGCGCCTACATTTAATTGAAACTCACCCCTGTTTGAATATATATATATATATATATATATATATATATATATATATATATATATATATATATATATATATATATATATATATATATATATATATATATATATATATATATATATATATGACGCCAGCAGTATTTTTTAACTGTATATTTACGGATGATTAAATGCTTTGAAGTTAGCTCTCGGAAATTTAAAAAATAGAAATTTTTGCAAACCGAATTCTGCCCTCCTCTCATTCACCTCCAATAATTTACTCGATCATATTAAATTTCAAATCCACAAAAACTAGGAGGAAACACCGTTGAGGAATCAGCTATCAGCACGGCGAATATATTTCAAGCGAGAGCAAATAATGCGAAAGAGCACAGTGAACCCACCAAAAAAAAATTTAATGCCATAATTCGCTGATATGTTAATTCATCTTCGTGCATTATAGCCTTTTACTGCAACATTACTGGAGTTGATGTTCGGAGTTTCACTTCGACATTGTGTTCCGAGTACACCGACATCCTCCATGCCTGCTGCGGAGGAGACCTTTGTTGAGGGTGTTCAGGCATAAGGACGACTCACAGATTTTAGAACACGGCGGCCTGTGCCATACTTCTGCATTCTAACGCGTCCTTCCTCCCCCCCCCCCCCTCCTCTCCCCAGCGGAGGCTTCCTGGAACCATACCTCTCACAGGGACGTAGGAAGTTTCATGAGCTTCCTTCACTCCGTGAGGGATATTAGAAAAATAAGTTGAAAAGCGCCTTCATGAGCTGAAATAATTCTCCATAGATCCACAAGAGTATGAGGGAACTATGAGAGACAGTGTGTTCGAGCAAGATGAGCTAAAAACATGACGCTCAGATTGGTATTTGAGAAGCAATAGTTTATTGCCAGAAAGTATATGAAGATAAAATGGGCATAATTAGAAAGCATAACGAAAACTAGGACATATTGAAGCTGGACAACCTCAACATCGGTGTCGTGTAAGAACATTTACCCGTGCACTGCCGGACAAATTATCAGCATTTGCTGTGACAGCAAGTAAACACTGAGTTGAGAAGGAGCTGATCGTGCCAGAATTGTGCCCTCATTTAGTTGCATTATTTCAAAGGAAAAACATGCTGAGAAAAAAAGAAAGCTGTAAACACGAACGATATATATAAAATATTTCGGAGGAGAAAAACTTCATTGCACGTGGTATCAAAAAAGCGCTTATAACACCATTATTATTGAGAAGTTATTGACGAGGCACAAAATGGTAACGTGTTTAAGCTATACAACATATCAAGGGCAACTCATCGCTATTGGATCCCCACAAAATGTAGTCCTCTTATGCCATCCCCGCTGTTGACCTTTCACCTTTTCACGCTCTAGAAAAAAAAAGCCGTTGGCTGAAAGAGGAGTCTTATACATAGGCAATATGCAACATATTTTCTAATTTGAATGCTCGGAAGCAACAAGAGAAAGAGTGTTCTATCGGTATTAAAGAAAGAGCGAATAGCAAAGACTTCATTAATCATTGTAACCAATCCAGCGTAGTTTTTTAAACTATCGTGATTTACGCTGATCGGTCCAAAATGCTTTATTAGCTGTGAATTTTCTAAAGCGACACTATATTGCACGATAGGATGCAGAAAATTTTCATAAATTATGCGGTAATATAGTTTTATCGATGCAAACTTTCATTAGTTGTTTTATAGAACATAATATGATCATAAAAATTTCTTATAGTGTGCTTTATTAAGTTATTCTATCCTTAAGAAGCTTTACAGTCTTTCACCTTAACGAAACATAAGGAAAACATAAAGTGGAGGTCCCCAGAACTGCTGTTACGAAGAATATTTCGGACGATGAAGGGAAATTACTTTTGCTATCTTCCGATGGCAAATTCTGCACATTGAAGCGTTCTGATTCTCTGCGCTTGAAGAAATGCTTGAGGAGAAGTAACAAAGAGGTTTTGCCAGCGAGACCGGTCCGATGTTCACTGATGTTGTCGTACTAAAAAGGGATTGGATTTTTACGGATTTCAGCGGCACTGATAAAATCCGAGATAGTACGTTGGAGACGGTTGGTACGGTACCATAAGATTGTTCTCATTTCAAAAGTTGGCTAATCACCGGTCAAATCTCCTCCACTTTGCTCAGCTTCTTGTAACATTAGGCTTTACTTTGCGGATACTGCAAGTGTCATAAAGAGCACATATAATGTAATATGTCGAGCTATGCCTTCCGGCCGCAGCATTGTATTCGTTATTTTTACCTTCTGCTGTTTTCCTAGCAAAAAAAAGTTGTGTTCCGCGATTATGCCGCATCCTCCGCACTTCCATTCCCCATCACTGCGGCTTCTATATTCGAAAATTGTGAAGCGTTAAGGTAACGAGTTCTTGCGTCATTCCTATAGTAAAGTCTGTTTGATTCGCAACGGGTTTTTGAAAGTCCTGTAACAACTACACCGAGCCATGCACGCCAACATATCTGGCTCAGGTACGCCTCTTTTCAAGTGCTGTGTCGAACGGATTGCGTTCCAGCGCCGTGATGCGCCAAGGCCATGACTTCTCAAAAATTGTTAACCTGCGGTGATTTTTATGTGAACATGAAGAAGTGTAGTAGCCTGAACTTTGTAACGACAGTCTCGTAATGAAAGAAACCCTTTTCCGACCATCCATTCTCTCGTTGGCCATCTTTTTTGAAGGCCCGTAGCCACCGCACGAAATTTTCAGGGCACAACTTCCTGCAGGGCTGGCTGGCGTGAAAACTTTACCGCTTCCGTGGGTGGTTAATTCACATTCAAATCTATTAGCGACGGACCCCTCAAATGGGGCTCCCGCCCATAAGGGCACTCTTCAGTGTACTGAACTGGTTACTCAATTACTACACCTTGTTGTATTTTGCACGAATCACTGAAAACGCTTATTTTGAGCAGTATTTACGATAAGACGATCGAATTTTATAGACAGAAGCTTTGGAGAGAATACGAGATGAAAAAAAGCGTGGAATGTTTGTATCAGGATGGGAAGAAGACGACGAGGGTATTGCCGAAAAGAATCCTGAAGATCCTGCAGAGCAAATGCTGACTGCCGCTGAGACGGGCAATATTGCTCTATTGGAGAAACTTTATCAGCGTGATTCTTCATTGCTTCAAGTTAGTGCTTTCCTATGAAATCAGAAAGAAAAAAAAAATGACGGAATTAAATTTCGATTATGTTTTCTTAATCGGCGTTCCATTCTATTCGATTATCATTTTACACTTCGCTTCAATGTTTTTCGATTGTATACAATATTATCTCTAAATAAAATTAATCATTTGAATATTTCCATAGTGCCGAATGCTCTCATCTATATAGATCGCTAAGAGATTTTAAATTTCTTCTATTTGGCTTTCTTAGATCGTAATATTTTAAGTATTCAAAAATATATGCCAATAAATAATGAAGGAAAAATTTTCATTTTTCATGAAAGATGAAAATCGAATTTCGCGTTTAATTTATTCACTAAAATACAGCATAAAATTTCAATCATCTTTTTATGCATTAATAAGGTGTTGTTCAATTTTCACTTCATTTCACGTATAAATTATTGGTGGAAAGAATGGCATACGGCAATTTTTCTTATTCAAAGTGATGAGTGAATTCTATCTTTTCTCATTTCTTCTCCATCACTCATCTCCAACATCTCCAATCTCGATAATGTTTATGCCGGAATATTGAAGGCAAAGAGAACCAAGAAGACATGGTGATTTTCTTGTCAGGCAGGTGAGGGGAGTTCACGTGTACCTATTGAGTGAAGCTTTATTTATTAGTGTTGGTCACTTCAACTGGTCATTCGATGAGTGATTACAGGCTCGTGATTGTGACAATTATACTCCATTGCACCGCGCAGCCTATAGTGGACATGTTGATGCAGTGCGATATTTGTTGTCGGTTGGAGGGGATCCAGAATTGCGAACAGAGAATGGTTGGACAGTAATCCATTGCGCAGCATTTTGGGCATGCTATGATATTGTGGCGATGTTACTTTCACATGGGGTCGATGTGAACAGCAAAACAAATGGCAATTTGACACCGTTACATTTGGCCATTAATTCGACCGAAGATTCTGAAAAGGTTTTCCACACTGTACGATATCTGCTTGAGGCACCAGGTTCGTTGACTCTGAATTTTGTGGTGTTTTTAAAGATTAAATGAAGAGAGGGGAAGGATATTTTGGCGGCGGTATGAACTTTTGCACGAAAAAGGGTTTCAATCTGAGGATTCAGTCTGGAAAGAGCGAGCACTAAGATATATTTTTTTATGATTTATTAAATGCAGATGCTTAGGGCAATGGCGTGCACCGAACTTTTGCCGGAATAGGAGGTCAGCAGGCTGCAAATTTTACGCTCTGCTAAATGTGTCAATGATCAAGAGTGATCAATTCTGTGCTTAGGTGCTAATTGGGCGTTTGCTATTGAACGGTTAAGTATGTAGTGGTTTGTACTGAAGTTATATGTATATAGATTAAAATTTGATGCGGTATTGAGTTTGTATCAGATAATGAGGCTTGCTTAGCTAATGAGGTTATACCATGCTTTAAATGAAGAGCATGAAATTTAGTGCGAGCTCTCATCATGTATCTGCGCTTTTAATCTCTACAAATGAGATCGCTGAAAAATATGCAAATCGTGATGATATTTATTCGTTTGAATGTCTAAGATGGAGAGTAACGCCCTACTGAATAGGCCATTAATTGCCATCAAAAGTTTTACTAAAGGTGGATCAAATTTTATTTATAGGGAGTTAATCGGCCGCATATCACATGATATTAGTATGTAAATTTCGAAATTTTCTTACACAATCCTGTGGATCAGGTCGCATCTTTGATGAAAATCGAGAGGAAACATTTTCGAGGCGTCAGTTACCTTTCTCTCTCTTCGTTGTTTTGCAGAATGGCACTCTTATTTATTTTTATTGGTTGCTAATGTTATCGGATGCAGCGAATTATCGAAATATGGCATGAACAGCATGATTTTAATGAAATCCTTAAATTTAGGTATCGACGCATCGGCAGTATCAAATGCCGGTGATACACCGATAATGCTGGCAAGGCGGACTTCACCTCGGGTGTACGAAATTATTGAGCGCTACCTCCACAGGCGTTAACTACCATCTTCGTTCTCCCTCCGATCTGTGTGCCTTTCTCCAATTTATGTTGTCTGCCGCTTCGATATTATAAAAATATTTCAGTAATAGATGGGGTTGTTTTTTTTGCATCAGTTATTTCGACTGTTCTTTCTGAGATTTTCCGACGATCTGTCGTTGGTTCTTCTGCTTTCCTAATATTTTTATATCTATCTTTTATCTTCGAGGAACTAAAGGTTCGAGTTTTTTTTCATATATCGTTTAGCCTTAACTATTTTTCCACATTGTCCACATCTGGCCACTAGTTCTTAACGAGGTTATCGAAGGAGCGAAGTGGAAAGGGAAAGAAGGGATTAGTGGACGAATAATTCAGAGAATTATTTAACGTTTTGCGGTATATTGGAATTAAACGTTGAAAATGATCAGAACATAATAGGCACACGATAGAACGTTCAGTTAGATGCTTTGTGAAGTACACTGGTACAGATGTATGTCACACTGCGCCTTTGTTTGATGGCTGAACATAGTAAGTAATTTTGATAGTAGCCTTCACACACCTATTATGTCTGATTGTTCATGTTTGCTGTTATTTTAAACGCATATATATATATATATATATATATATATATATATATATATATATATATATATATATATATATATATATATATATATATATGCAAAAATACATGTACGTGTTATGTGTATAGTGCAAGGATATTTATATATGAAGTAATATGATAAAATTTCCTCTGTGAAAGTGGCAAGCTCCTCGTTTGCGTTAGGGTCGTCGTGCTTGAGAGATTGTAAGACGGTTGGCAGCTATATTTTTCCGTGATAATAAAAACATTCTTGGAATGAATTTTTGTCAGTGACGTTTGTCATTGCGCCTAATTGTTCGTTTAAAAAAGGAAAAATTTCCACACTTGAAAAAAAAAATGCAAAAATTAGAAATGAATGTCAAATTGAAAGTGGCATTTATAAACGAATTTTTTTTTTTTGCCATCAAATTATAAATAAAGCAATTAGCATAACGTCAACAGAGATCGAAATTGTCATTATGTGATGTTTATTTGCATAAACAAATTCGCTTCATTTACAGAAAACGGAGGAAGAAAGCAATCAAGTATCATTATTTCTTCCTCTATGAAAATATTTCCTCTTGCAATTGAGTCTCCTTTCTTTTGATACCCACTTATATCGTTCACTCAAATTATTTTGAAAGTCTTCTTTATTCATACTGAACTGCCACTTCTTGATTTCGTTGTCTAACCAAAGGATATGACTCTATTATGCGTTAATCTTTATTTAAATTGCCCATAAATGAAATAATAAAATAGAAGTGCAAAAATTTGAATTCTTCAGAAAGATTGCAATATTTTTTGAAGAGAAAAATTACAGCTAAAATGCAATAGAATTTAGCTGCTATATTTTGCAATCATTGCAAAATGTCTCATTGATTTGAACGTTGTGCAATTTCATTTATTCATTGTTTCAGCACACATAGGTGCGCTTAATTCATTTATTTTATTACAGTCAAAATTCTTTGCATTACTAAATAAATGATATGAATTAATCATTTTATCTATTGATTTATTTGAAGTTGCGTCGCAAATTTTGCAATTTGTTGATAAAAATGATTGAATTTTTGCAAAATAACATAATCGTTCACATTGAGGTGATTAATGGCTCGTTAAAGAAGTTGTATTCTGTAAATTCGATGGCGCTACTCGTTGCATTATTGAACAACTAATTATTTTTGTGTATTTAATCGATTTGCAACATATGTTACATTTTGTAAAAATTCAATAAATTCGTTGCATTCAATTTTGCAATTTGCACTATTTCGAGTGTAGAGTGAATTTCACTATTAGCATATCTATATTTTTTTACAGTCTCATCAAGTGATACATGAACCGATAAATTTCCGATTTTATCGTCGATTTTTATTAGCAAATTTCTTTTGTGAATAAAAATAGTTGTTAGTTTTTATATTCGACATATTTTTTCCCGTTCAAATGAATAAAAATATTGACTTTAAGGAAAAAAAAAGTATTGCAATTGATGAGAAATTTATAGCCGAATCGATATTTATATTTTCGAGAAATATGCCAACACTATGATACATTCGAAAAAGTTCAATGTGAATTTGCAATGATGTGATGCGAATAATTAGAAAGCATTTTTATCGGTTTCATCCACATATTCGTGGATACTCTTTTTTTCTTTTGCATTCGATTATCGGCTATCCTCATCACCAGGATTTGCAATTATTATTTATTAATTTCTCCAGTCTATAGTATATCGCTGAGCACCGTCTAAGATTAAACCGTTGTTTGATAATACACCATTAATTCATCCGATATGATTTGCATATCGATTATCGGATATCGATGATTCAGTGATTGAGTTGTAGGTGAATGAGAAAAAAAAAGAAAATTAAACGATTGGCGTAAATCGTATTTTATAGGACGACTATACGCTTTCGATTAATCCAGGACTAAACAATAGATTTCAGGAGAATTATTATTGTGATTCCATTAGTTGATATTAGTGAGTGGTTGTATCAATACGGGAGTTTGAACGCGATTAGCGTTTATCATCGACGTGAATCTCATCCGAGAATTTACGCAGAGATCATAGAAAATAAAACGCAAGTTCAATATTATTTGCAACCACAACAATGCTTTGGCTGAATGAGGCGATCTGATTTCTAAACTTTTTTATGGTTACTTTTCTATTTGGAGTATTTCTGAAGTAAATTTTTAAAGTCAGCTAGAATTGATAAGGAGTTTAGTTCCACTTGTAGTACTAATAATTGTTACTAATTTAGTTATTGGTTTAATCGGTGGATTTAATTTTTTTCTCTCTTTCGACGTAAATAATCCTTAGAAGTACGCAAGACAATCGACCGTTTGAGGGAAATCTAAGTGTGAGGATTGCATTTATTTTCTTTTATTTTAGTTTTTAGAAGCAAAGGAAATATGCATCAAATGAAAGAAATACTTCGTATTTATTACAGTTTTCGTTTTAATACTACTTCGAATTTTTAGAACTAAATAGAACACATAATTAGTTTATTTACGCTAATGATATTCACTCAAGTTTTTTATTGCAAAATTAGAACATTTTAAAATATTTTATAGATCATATACAAGCGCGGTACTTTATAGTACAAAAACGTGTGGTGTATAAATATGCTACATTTTAACGCTATATATATATATATATATATATATATATATATATATATATATATATATATATATATATATATATATATATATATATATATATATATATATATATATATAAATTAATAATATTTTCAGGCTAATTTTCTGTGCAATGTGATCTTTCATAAAATCGAATAGGAATTGATTGTGGTGGAATATTTATGTGTTCACGATGAGATTTCATTTACGAAACGGCTATCAACTAGCAAATCTTTGCGGTATCAGTTATACGGTATTTGCCGTTGTGGGAATTATATCATTGGTTCTATTCTTCTCATGCCCACTCACATATGGTCACGAACAATGTGCTCATGCGAAGGTTATCGGTATTGTCGTATTCTTCGAATTAAGCATCAATTTCTTCTTCTTCCAAAAGTATAGCAAGTAAGAGCTTTATTCAGAGGTTATCTTATAACGTTCAGTAAAATCCCTGATATCCTAGGGGTTTTTTTTTTTGGTTGAGAGAAGAATGGTGAAACAATTGAGGAAAACAGTTCTATTCATAGTCATTTGATGAATTCGAAAGTTCTAGCTGCTTCTTTCCATTATTTTATTTTCTTTGAACAACGCATGCGTCATTTCTTCATGTAAAAGTATTCTGTGAATATTTAAAAAAAAACTTTGAAGTGCGCTGTTCAATTCATTTCGTTAAAGTTGGCTGATATGCTCCGTTGTGTAATACCTTCTTCAGGGAGCTATAGCAGTATATTTTGTTAATAACTGATTGCTTAAAATAAGTGCATTTGCTCTATTATTTCGCGACCTAATGTACGATAGCATCGATGTTCTTTACCTGCTAGACAGGTACACTCATTGGGAAGGTTACAGCACAATAGGGAATATCGGATTCCTTTTTCATTGCATATTGTTGGCTTTGTAATATTCACATCGTTGAAGAGTGTATTACACAACAGTGTAGAGCCATTTTATTTATAGGCGTAATGATCCACAACGTTGGTCGACGAGTTGTTTGCTTAGTGACGATGATAAGCAACGTCCATCGACCGGTCGATATTGCATGGAATGCGATAGAATGGCACCAGAGAGGAGTCATCATTGTCCACTCTGTAGGATGTGTATCCTTCGCAAAGATCATCATTGCTTTATGACTGGTGGATGTGTGGGCATTGCCAATCAAGTGAGAATTGTTGAGTGCATAATCTTGTTCATTTTATTAAATAAATTAACACAATCGTTGATAGATGACCATTTGCTCGGGTGGTCACTCTGAGCCAACGACTAGGAATATGACCGACAAAAACTCGAAGAGATGCGTAAGAGGAATTCGAGTGCAGGTGCATGTGCTACTCCGAGGGGACATTTCCCTTCTGCTTGCTTCCGAACAATGTTCCTCCCATAAGAGTTCCAAGTTTTTGTATTAAGAATTTTGCTGTGAATATAGTATATCCTTGTATTTGATTCCAGCTCTTCATAGAAATGTTCGATTGATAGATCACATGATTGGTGAAATTAAAATCATGGTTTCAGATTCTAGATAGGAACAGGTTTCACTACAGGGAAGTAAGGAGCCTAAATTGGATAATAGTGAATGTTTCAGCGTTTCTTCATTGTTTTCGTGTTATGGGCGGGTATCGGATCCGCTATAGGTTCCTATTATCTCCTTATGTATCTGTTGACGTTTGTGGAACCAAACGTTTATCCATTCGGCTGGTTGAAATTCATTGCACCGTTCGCGGTTGGACGATGGTTGGCATCATATGAAAGTCTTTCAAATATGATAATGTGTCTAGCGTTCAGCTTATCCACAGCAACCTCCATCGCCGCACTCATTTTCTTCTTTTCACAGGTTTATTTTTATTCTTTTTTTTTACTTCTATGGAATTGCTTTTAAACGTTTACTCGACTAATCGAAGTATTTCCCACCTAGAAAGCGGAATTTATATCTTTCTTAAAGTTTTAGTTCCGACGTATATTAGAAGCTCTATGGAGGAGGAAGGATGGTTTATAAAAGGGAAATATGATGGATGTATTTGTCGTTAAGTAAGATCTTGAGGTATTGTTTTGTTTTGCTCTTCGATGTTGAGTTATGCAAATGAAGTTAGAGGGGGAACACTTCGGGAAAGGAATATTGTGCCATTGTGGAAATAAGAAGCTGTGCGCCGTGCGTTGTCTTATTGGGAATGCTTACTCATTTTTATTGAGTTCTAAATTTTTAATGAAATTCTTATAGATGTTTTACACGTTACATGGGTATACGATGTACGATTATCATACACTTTGCCGCCGTTATGAGCTAAAAGGAGACGGTGCTTCCTATACTGAAAGGTATATTTCTCCTCTCGCCTAGAAATTATGGTACTTTCTATTGGTAAGAGGATGTGAACTCTGTTGAATGAAGCAGTTTAATCAATCAAATCGTCGACTTTTCTAAAATAACGATGAAAAAAAAAAAAAGAGATTTGCAGAAAAATTCCAAAGAAAAAAATGCGATAATGGTGCTTAGGGATCACACGAATCGTTACTTACGATGAAAGTCGATCTATTGCGGGTTGCATTTTGCCCCATATAATAGACATTCTCATTATTTAAGTAAATGTTACTAACGATAGTTGTGTTGATTATTCGAAGCAGTTGTCTTCGAACTTTTCCTCCTATGTTTACTTCCAATGTTTCCGGCCCGATTCTCTTCGGATACTTAAATTTTCATCGAATAATATAGCTTTTTGGCGCATTTTATGATCTATTAACTGTATATGTTGAAATGCCATTATTTCACTATTATTACATTTCCATTTGATATTTTATCATCTTATCACCCAAGTGATAAATTTTAGACTGCAATTGGTATTCGGTCGCTATTGGATACTTAATTTCATATTCCCACAAATTTGGTGTCCAAATCGTCTAACAACAGAAATCGCTCGTAATATATTCAATACATGCTCCAAGGATCTTTAATTATAGATTTTCTATGATACATTCAATTTAGTCATTGGTATTCTTTTTTTTTTCTGTCATATTTTCACTTCTATTTTATGTGCATTTGATGAAGGGGATGGGAGCAATAGAGCTTGACAATATTTGCGAACGTCTTTTTATTGATTTTCCATTGCAATTTTCGTTTTTCGTTTTTCTTTTTTTGCATAAATCGTCTTGAAGTAATGTAATCAGTCGTCTAAATGTTTTGAATTTTCGTTTATGAATGAATGGTCAGATTTTTGTTTGCTGAATGAATTCACTCTAGCAATCGAATGAAATTTACTCCATGAAATTGGATTTAAAAATAATCAAAGTTAACATCTGATCTTTTATTTATGTGTGGGAATTAAACTCATCTAGCATTCATTGATGTGAATAAAATTTAATTCCTAGCCATTCTTAACTCTGTGTTCAACTATGGTACTAGGGTACTACATTAATTCTAAAAATTCCTTTAGAGTTGTAGTAGGGTGAGGGCAGAGAAAGGAAATAATTCGACAGTGGGGAATTTTGTTAAGAAGGTGGGATGTCTTTATTTTGGCCGATTACAATATGTAACATTCGTGAAAAGATGGAAACGATTTTCAAATTTTCATGAAAGGGAAATTCACTATGAAGTTAGACAATATTACATTTCGAGAATGTTTAAACGTGGTATTCATTATACGTAGTACGAAATAATGCCTTCTGATGACTGTTTTATCGTTGACGAAATTAGTCATTACAAAAGGGAAAGAGGAGGGGGGAGAATGTCGAAGTAGCCGTTGAATGGAGGCGTACTAATTAATGAATCGGTTGTGAACTGATTCATCGTTTCTCTAATTTACTCGATTCGTTTTGATTGTCTCGCAATTTATACTTATTTGCGCTCATATAAAATTCGAGAAATTTTAAGTGATTTTGTTTATTGATAAAATCCATCCGAAATATTTGATTAAACACAACGCGGAAAATAGATTTACCAGCAAATTTCATATTGTATGCATTTGTTTATTTGCTTACTGAGCATTTATTATTTTATTATTCCTATGTTATGTTGATTTCATTTATAATTTTGGATATAGTTATTGTTTAGTTTTAGTTTGGGGAAATTTGTTTATTCACCGATAGAGTTTTATACGATTGTAAATTGATGATGTATAAGTAGCTATAGTCGCCAAAATACAATAGCATGTTTAAGGATTTTACTTTTTGCCCATCTTTGCCTATTCCTGCTGTTATATTTTCCCTGGAGTTTTTTCGGCATTTTTTTACCCGTTGACATGTTGATCGAGGACAAACGCTTCGGTACTAATTTCCTGTGAATCTTTTAGTGTCGCTTTATTAGTAGGGAATGAGGGAAGGGCGTGGAGGGAGAGGGAGGAACTCAATCCTTAGCGTCCATTAGATTGTTACTAATTGTGTAGTCCCAGAATGTGTGCCAACCCTTGTGACCGAAGCGCTGTCATTTAGCGCGTACGTCCTTCGACCATCCACAATGCTTTAACATTATTCTTGCATGTTTTGCGATCTATTGTCTTGTTTGCTGAAAAAGAAACCTATTCTACCTGTTTTTCTATAAATGTGACGCCTGTTTCTATATACCTTATAATGAAAGTCGTTCAGAACAGATCTGGTTGATGTCGAGTTTAGTCTACCAACTTAATCGAATTGAAGTGACAGGACACATGGCCGTTAGTTTTCGTCATCCCGGCCACCACTTATGGCTGTTACTCGCAGTTTCGCTAACACTGGTAATATATGCATTACCATGAATAATCCTGGGCGGCTCCAGATCATTGGAACTAAGTGCATTCGATGCTTATGGGCAACCGATATAGTGCACCAGCTGAGAACGGATCTTCACCCACATTACATGCGCAAACCGAAAGCTTTTAATGCATAGCTTAGAACTCTATACATCAATTTTGCTTTTACTATGCAGAAATAGAGTTCTTTTTCTACAGGGCTGTTCCGGGGAACTAGAGAGACATGTGAGGCTTTGAGGTTCTCCTGCTGCTGTATGATATCGCTCTCTATGTGATGGTCGAATCCAACAGCTACTCCGATATTAGGAGATTTTATTCACTTCATATAGTTTTACAACGAAGAAACAGGATGGAGTAAGTGCCACCACGTAGAGGATCATAGGTTGTAAAACTTAAATTGCTTTAAAAGTGAAGAAAGAGACTAGTGACATTGGTGATAGAAATAACTGAGATCAAAATCGGAAGATTTGATGACATTAATACCTCTTCATGTATGTTTCGTCTAGGCAGATATGAAATGATTGTCATACCGATTCGAATTAAAAACGATGAAAAATCACCTCAAAATTTTTCCCACTCAAATCTAGGCAACTCGTTAGTGATCAACAGGAGTTCACCATTAGAAATAGGAAGGCTAAGTAGGACAATGAGATCGACGACATAATTACTTGTTTGTTTCTTTTTGAAGTAAAGAGGTAAGAAAATAGAGCAATACGAAGTGAAAAAGGTTTGACATATATGGCACGGGAGTATGCTACCCATAAAACTGGATAGATTGTCATTAAATGGCCAAAATTATGGACACGGCTCGCTCAAAGAGAGTGTTTCAGTGAAACGAGGAATTGTGACATACAAAAAATAAACAAATCATCCTGTCCTTCGATGGAACGTATCGGCACATCAACAAGATCAAAAGCTATCGTTACGATATTAAAAGCAATTGCGATTTCGTTTGTATTATCGATCATAACGCTTTCAGATAAGCCAATAACGATTGAACTTGTCCGTGAGCAGTTGTCCTTAGATATTTCTGAAAGTTCCTGGAAGTACATTAAACAACAAAGCAAAAAAAGTGCATTTACTCGAAAATACAATTTGATCAAAAATACGACTTAAAACGAATCGGTAAAAACGTATCACTTGTTACTAGCAGATCTTCTAAACCTATTTTCTTTATATAAGGCTGTCAATTATCATGTTTTCACTCCTTCTCA
Organism: Ascaris suum; assembly: GCA_013433145.1. NCBI lineage: Eukaryota > Metazoa > Nematoda > Chromadorea > Rhabditida > Ascarididae > Ascaris > Ascaris suum. The sequence continues at coordinate 12,054,894 of CM024169.1, read as the reverse complement.
TCGCTAATGAACACCTTTCCTAGAATTTGTAATTCAAAGAATGAATACTCTAATCGATGCATGGTATGAAATAAATAGAGAGGTAAAAATGCAGCAGGCGAAAAAGAAGAGCGAACGTGAAAATGAAAAAAACCTCCGTATCCCAAAGCAAATCAACAATGGTTTCGTTTTGCATTTCATCGAGTTCGACATGTCTCGAGAGTGGAGGCGACAACCGAAAGAAGGCTATCTTTTGATCATGTGCCCATGAACGCGCTCGTTTCACACATTCACCGTCCGATGAAGTGATCTATAAGCACCTAATGCATTACCACCGTCAACGACCTATTGACCATAAAATGACCGTAAATGACCAATGACCACAAACAGTACTTTTATGAAGAACAAATCCCCCGCAAATGCATAAAAAATTCTTTCTACAAGCATTTCGTCACATATATAGCTGAAAGAAAGTTTCGTATTATATTAGGACGTTCTATAACGCACTAATTTCAATGGTCCAGTGATGAATTTTATCGTCTAGACATTGAAGACCATTAGTGAAAGAAATGCGCACAAATTAATAATTTCAAAAGAGGACACAAGGCTCCCAGCATTTTCGAATATGATGGATGCTAGGTTCAATTCAATCCTCTCATCCTTTTCCTTCTGTTTTCCTTTGAAGGATGTCTTGTCGGATCTTAAAGGATATCTTTTCGTTTAAAGGATGTCTTATCCAATTGGCAGCATCAACATAAGCTGACACTGCAAAGGCTTAGTATAGAAGATGCTTGAAGCGCATTTGTTATGTGTTTGCACTGAAATAATGACATTACATACACAAAAGATATCGAAGAAAATCAACTCCTAAAACCTCTGTGGGAGGAGAATTTAAAATCGCCGTTGTGAAGTTCGGGCAGACATTCTTATAAGATCCTAAAGGATAGTGCCAAAGTTTTACAATATGGGCAACCTGTTCGATAAGTATATTCTTCAAGTTGATAATGTCGCGTATCATTGAAATGCCCTCATTGATGCTTGTCGGAGCTGTAAGGCTAAAAGTGGAGCAGTTCACATCGGTAGCCGGAGACTGACCAGTGCCCACGGATAGTATACAACCGATATCTGCTTCTTTGTGACCCTCAACATCCAATAATAACACAAACTCCTGGTATTATAAAAATGGAATGAGCAGAGCATGATGGAGACCGGAAGAAGCAAGAGATGGGGATCTCCATCTCTAATATAGATAATCGAATGGATAAGATCATTAGAAAATGTTCGCTAATTAAAATGACTAGAAATACAAAGAAAATTCTTTTCCCGTCAACAAAGAAAAACAACTTGGCAAGATAAGAATAGCGAATTTCACACTTCACGACCCAACATCAAATAAAAATTAAATATACCTCAAAATTAAGTTATAGGGATTTCCCAAAAACAATAAAAAAAACGAATAAACCATTTTCTGATGATTGAGGATACTTCTAAGGTAGAGACTAACCTACTTTAATGATCACCTTCCCTTCTCTCTATCGCAAAATTCGAAAAAAACATCACTCTGGTCTTCTTACATGTGAGTGTTGCGCATAAACTTACACATGTGAGTGTAGTTTTACTGAAAAGTTGCGCATAAAAATAGCCATCAACAAATCTAGAATGCTAAAATCGAAGCGATTATTGAATCAGATCAAAACGATTAAAAAATAGTTCAAATGACGTTGGAATTCCCCTTACTGAATATTGACATGCAGCATTGTAGGTATGTATATCATTCAAAAGATCCAATGTGGGATTATTGGCGATCAATCCACCATCCACAATACCATCCTTTGGTGGAAAGAACGTCGGCGCTGCACTACAATTTAGAGTGGACCGATTAGGATGACACATAGAAAAATGCCTTTTTGTAACAGAAATCAAAACAGAAATTCATCGACCGTTTCCAATAGCGATTTCAAGATGCAGCAAAGACCTTAAGAGTTTGGGGTACAATAACACATTGCGCAAAACCACGTTTCCAGTAAGCCCTCCTCAAAACTTTTGAGGTAGAAACCTCTCTGTCGCAAAACTCAAAAAAAAAAAAATCATCGTTTATTCTGATTTGCTCCGAATCTATAAAGGTCTTTATTAGAAATTGCGCATAAAAAATATTAACCACATAAGTAAAACTTTTACAGCATCACTTCTCCCTCTAACTAAAAAAAAACAACTGAGAACTTCATTATCCGAAGTTTGATTCAAGCTAATATGCCAGACTGCAAACGGAGATATAAATAAAATAATAAACCCCATTTATTTGAAGTGAACCCTATGATCAGGTTCGCTTAAAGTAGTAGACGGTAAGTAAGCTGTGAGAAATGCAACCACTACTCGCAGTAGTTTCTAAAATTCGTCTCGGTTAGATTCATATCAGCGTCAACAACTTTATCCATTTGGCTTACTTATTAATTAAGAGAAGACTAACATATCACTATAGGAAATGATAGGCATCGCATCAATAACCTATCATGGATACGCAATGAATCCATGACCATTAGGCTCAAGCTTCTAGTATCGACTATTCAATCCTTTTGCTAATTAATAAACCCGACAGAAAATAATGAGCACAGATATTTTAAAGAACAAAAATAAGGAGATTCAGCTATAAAAACCGAATGAGTTATTGAAAAACTTACAATTAGTGCTGAAAAAAAAAAACTTCTAATGACTTCGCCAATAAAAACCAATAAATAAATAAACAGATAAACAAATAAAATACTAATAAGTAAATAAGTTGTTACAAAAGTGAACTAATAATTTCTGAAGTAATCATTCAAAGAACTCAAATGTTCACCTTCAGGTCAAATTGAATGAATGCTGAGGATTTTAAAAAGCAGCAATGCAACCTGGAGTAACGTGCACATCTCCATATAACACAATCCTCCGGATCAGAGTAGCCCAACGCCTCATTCTGTACAATATTTAGCGGTAAGCGATAACTGCGATACAACTTTAACTCTGGTACGGTCGTTCTTATACATGTCGCAGTGACCATCACTCTAAAGAAGAGTGACCATCACTCTAAAGAGTGACCAATCTCCTAAGCGTCACGTAAACCTCAAATTGCGGCTACTACTCGTATAATTTCCAAATGAAGGCGGAAGGAAGCGCACGCACTTCGCTCCAACGAAATCGGGTCGCTGTGCTGTTAATCGAAAGGTGTGCACTAATCGAAGTTTTCAACGGATCACATTCATAAGAGATTATTCAAAAAAACTCATCCATACAAATGAATGATGAAAAATAAATGGATTTCGATTTATTATTGTGCCTAACAAAATGGATGAGAACTGTATCACTTGTTAATCGAAGCAAAAAAAGCATTAAAACTGCAAATGACCCACTTCCGGCGATTGAGGTTTGCCATCGTTGGTTCTGTGCCGAAGTGTTTTTGCAGGAAATGCTCAATTGTTGACTCCGAATATGGTCTCTTACCAACAAAAATCTCATCTTTCAGCCTGAGGTAGAGGCTTTGGCATGTGCGTAGTGAATCTCCTAGACAGATATATATTATAAACAAGTATTCAGAAGTATTCGTACAGAATTACATAGAACGCTATGACAACATTTTTTTTTTGAAACCCATCATTTATTAATCAAGACGCAATGTGCCATCGAGATAAATTCGTGGAAGCTGCAATCACATACCCATAAGATATTAAATTTTAGAATAAGAAATTCACCATATCAACGAATAAATTTCATATATTTCATTTTTGAGATCCCAATCCTATCAAGTTTCAATGATATCATCCATATCGCTGAAATTATTTACTTCCTATTACAGTTAAAAACCGAATTAATTACAAAAAAAAAAAAAACTCGAACGTAAAAACAAAAGCCGGTAGAAAAAAAAAAGAGAATAAAAAATAGCGGAGATTATTTCGTTGCACAATATATCGGAAACCGCAACGCTGACATTTTGCCGATGAAAAGTTGAAACAATTATTGAAAGAAACAGAATGGATTAACGTTTTAAGTATTCCCACTAAAACAAAGCAAAGAAGAAAAAACTAAAGGATATGCATTAGTGAATTCTACGAATTGCATCTGTATGGGGATAGATATTGCACCAATCACTATGAATAACATCACGTTCTAATCATATATAGTGCCGATAAATTTTTCGGCAAACAAACATATTTCTGATATTTTTCGTTTATTATATCCGACAGAATTTCGAAAATCTATTATAAATGATTCTCTTCAAAAATAAAAAAAAAAATTAGAGCTTAGAAAGCCGACGTTAAACCGGCTATAAGTCATTAAGTACAAGATTTTTGACAAAGTATTCTATAAATCATTCATTTTCGAAAAAAAAAACATGAGTATCAGAAATATGAGTCGCGTAGAAACCACTGAAAAATTAAAAAAAGCTGGACGGATAATCGGAGAATTCCAGAAAAATTTTCAGCGTTAATTTTTTTTAGGACCGTCGCAGGAACGAAGAGGCATATTTTTGTCGCCTCATTGTTGACTATATCAATAAACTAAAAAGCAATTATATAAGTGCTCGAACCTCTAGCCAAAGCAAGTGCAATAATAGCACCAGTGCTCGTACCGGCCAACCATTTGAAATGTTCCATTATTGGATATCCCAATTCGTTTTCAATATGTAGAAGAATCTTGAAAACATCAATTATAAATATTAAAGAAAAACCTCTGAAATATCTCTACATGAAAATTAATTTGTTCAATAAGAAGTAAAACTACTCTGAGGCAAAGAATTCAATGATCCAAATCCAGGTTTCTGATCTACTTCCGCAATAAACCTGTTTCGATGATTACCAACAACAACAAATCAACGACAACGCTAAATGGTCGTTTCGAATGTGGCAGCAGGCAAAGAGAGGGTGGGGAGTGGGAGAGAGGGGAAGACTTTAGGATGGCAAGAAACACTAAGTGACAAGGCAACATATGAAATATATGAAATATGATTGAACAGGTAACCTGTATAAGAACAAGTCCCTTAATACCTCCACCATCGAGGGAAAGACAATTAATAATTTGATCCCTTTGCTCAGATGGCATAGCAGAGATCCTCGATAGCGCACGTCCTTGCATCAAATCGCTTATAACTGTAATATCGCTTAAGGAATTGATATATTGCTATATTTTCAATGAAATTCTTTTGAAGAAAAGAAAGACGTTTGAGTGTATCCAAATAAGGGCTCGATTAACCTTGCAGAACGATAGGGGAAATACGATTAACTTACATATATATGGTCAATACGTTATTCTAAAATATTTCCTATTCGCCCTTCGACCACCTACGATATAAATCTCCTCAATTTTACGTTCCTTTTTTATAATTGATGAACTCAGAAGTTATGCATCATCTATTTTTTCGACTATTTCGCTGCACATTTTTATGCAATCGAACTATATATATATATATATATATATATATATATATATATATATATATATATATATATATATATATATATATATATATATATCTGTGTGTAAAATAACACGGTATGATATATAGAATATATCGAACCGTGTTCTGGTGCTGGAGTTGGGTGATGTGGCGGAGTTGCCATCAGCTGAATGCATTCCATTATTTCCTTCCTATAATTAATCGACAATTGTTATTTGCTTATGAATAAGATCAATGAAAATGAAGACCACATTAGAAGTGAAACAGATCGATAACCGATAAGGAACAGATGGCCTAACGTCGAATTCTAATTCAAAGTTATAAGAAACGAATTTTTTCCCGCTATTGCATCTATTGTCTGAGACTACCAACTGTTTTCCACTCATCAGTACTAATCAACTCTCAATTGCACTCAATGTAACAATAACTTGAATATATGATAGAAAAGAACTTTTGCTTAACTGAATTTCCCCACAAATAAGGGTATTAATTATTTTTCAAACTATTCAAGTAACGACACGTTTCTGCCATTAAAGTATTTCATTTATAGGTAACGAAACATGAAATGATCCATTACCAAAAATATACACAAAGTATCTTAAATTCAAATAAAATAGATAAAACAAAATATCAAAAGTCTACGAGTCGGAAACAATACAATGACTCCCCCCCCCCCCCCCCCCGATCACTCTCTCTATCTTATAACCTTATTCAAACGCTTCTTCGTCAATGATTGAACAAAAAAAGATTCCGCTATAAGGAAGTATCAAAATGAATGCTTAAAAATACGAATCTTGACATGAACCCTACCGCAACACATCGCAGGCAGTCAATTCAATCGTTGAATTAAATATCAATAAAACTTAAAAGAATAAAAAAAGGGAAAAAACTCAACTCAATTTAAGTGAAAACAAGAAATAGGGAAATCACTTATGAGGAGTGGATGACTGCTTCGCAATATCGGCGGCTGTAAAGCCACGACGATTCTTCGCTGTCGCCGACGAATTGAAACACAACAAAAGTTTGACAATTGGTAGTGAACCCTGCTGAAAAAAAAAAACAGCTCAAATTATATACGGCAATTATTTTAGCGATTCCAATTAATATATCGCGATCTTCTAAGAAATTTCGTCAAAAAATCGAATTTAACGCGCTCAAATTTACAAGTTTACTATTGCAAAGCATGGGGCAAAAGAGGTAAGTATACTGTAATCGCATAAGAATTTTGAATAATAGTAATCCCATCTGATTTCTATACTTTCTAAGTACCACATTAAAAAAATTGAAAAATTAAAGCTCTACTACATTAATGACGAGAAAGGTAACGCCGAAAAGATCATTAAAGAAGCCAAGCGACAATCCTCACTCCAAGAGGAAAAGGATCAGATCGCATGTTCAACAATACAGCACCACCATTCTGGCTGCTCCCTCCCCTCCCTCCCCCACTCATTCAAAGACACAGATATCATATATTAAAAAAATTAGCATTTCACTGCAGTGAAGCGCACGGGTAGCCTTAACCTGTGTGTTCATGTGGAAATCTCACCTGAGCTGCTATATGCAGTGCAGTATCACCATTCTGATCCATAGCATTGGGATCAGCTCGGAAGGAAAGTAAGGCTATCGCCTGCGGAAGGTCACCTCTTTTTACTGCACAATGTAGTGGTGTTTGATGAAGTCCATCACGAACGTTCACATCCAAATTACGAGCCACTCCCTCGAGGATGTGATAGAGAAGCTATAATGAATAACCAACTTGTTATTGACTGTTATTGACTACGTTTACCTTTATTAAGTATATAAATGAGTACAAATTATCTTCACAGGTAGTAAGTTCTAGGAAGATTGAAAATTAAACCATAAATCGATAAAGATGGAACAAAACTACACTGATGACATAATATTCATGCTCTCATTTCTTAACAGGTCATTTCAAATTACAACCCTGTCGTTTTATCTCCTATATAAATGGAGACACACCTGTCTTGACCTCCAAATACTAAGACATAACATCACAATCGTATGGATATTTAACAAGCAATGAGGCTCTTTAAAGATGAGAAGGAGCTGCAGGTTTTGCTGAGTCCAATATTACGTAACTTTCTCGCGAGTTTTTCAGATAAGAAAAATCGAGAAAAAAATTTATTTTTCATAAACGAACTAATTGTGCGAGAAACTTGAACCCACCACTCTGTCCAATTTTTCGTGGAGGATCGTCGATGTGCCGTTTATTCGTTCGAATAGAAAATGTGGTGATTTTTCCGCTATTGTATCCACTAATCTAAAATATTAGAGCAAATGCATCACAAATTTTAAAAATGCATGAAGATTGCTTCATCGGCAATTGCCAATCATCCACATTTCCATGAATGCGATCAAAGATCCGATTCGTCATGGAGCTCTTATTTGCTCTGAATAAATGAACGCAGCGCAAGATGCACAAAACAAATAGATACCACTAAACGATTGGCGCAGTATGTTTACTGATTTATAATAGAAATAAAAGTAAATAAATCAAACGTAAAGAAAAAATGATGCCTACCCATATATCCCCGCATATTGCAAGTATTATAAGGTACTAAAGAAATAGACGAAACTAATTAATGAAGAAAAACATACATTGAATTATCAGCAAATGAGTCGAGTGTTGCCCTTATTTTAGCGATAAATAAAAATATCGCACTTACTACGATCATGTATCACTCTCATTATCTGCTATGGGCACGCAAATGCAGTTCACATAGAAATGCTAACTGCAAATTTATATGCAAACCCTGCGAAAGGTGAAAGAAAAAAAAAGCATCTGGAAATCAAATAGAAGTGGTACCTTCAATAACTGAAATGCGTATCAATCCTAACATGACAATTACACCTTAATAAGCTAACTGAAACTTGGTTCAAATATGAATCACTAAAGATGACATCCTGCCCCGACCCGAAATAAAATTTTCTTGTGTATTCAATCGTAAGTAATCATCACATATGCATAAACTTCAAAGAGAACAAATACTACTAAAAAAACGAGATATTAGCTAACGTTGGTAGTGCATCAGCTGAGTGGGCAAGTGTAAGAATAAAGGCAAGTGGTCCTGCGGGAAATGGGCCAACCGAGCAACCCGAATCGAGTAACAATTTAACGCATTTGATCTGAGATGCCTCGATCGCAAGACATAATGGTGACATACCATTCTCATCGATCTGATCCATTGCAGTGGCAAATTTAGGCGATGATTTCAACAACTATAACAGCAATTGGTGTTTAGAAACCAAAATTGGTGCACGATCCTATGCTGGTTTAAACCAGACGGTTCGTGTTGAATTATTGCTCTTTGAATCAAGACCCGTAAACTTCAAAGATAAACTGATAAATCCTATTGAATACGTATCTTAATATGATATATTACCAACGACCCTGAATTTTAATTACCCTCAGGAGGAGCGACTGGATATTCTCGAGCAACTCGTTATTCCCTCTCTACTTTCCAGTGCAACCCCGATGATCTTATTCTCTCCTTTCTCTCTCCCCAAACCTATTCTATTTATAGTCACTGAGTGAAATCAGTGAATCCTAAAACCAATGTGTTCAATGTAAAATATTAGCATACTTTATAAGTAATAATTCAAAGCCATATAAATTTCTTCCTTTGGACTATCTTTACTGCTTACTCAAACTTATAAATTAGTCACTTCCATTAATGATAGGGAAAAATGTATCAGTTAGAAATGTTATTTTATTGTAAACCTTTATGAGTTATTTCATTGAAAATTTCAAGCAACAAAAAATTTTTCATTAATTCATCAACAATTAGTCGATTTATTTTGTGATCTAATCACAAATGATTTCAGTATATTTCATAAATATTCATTTAAATTCGTTAGAAAAATATAATCTATGAAAAATCTTTCCATATATATATATATATATATATATATATATATATATATATATATATATATATATATATATATATATATATATATATATATATATATATATATATATATATCCATACCTTTAATAATTCGGGACTTTTTTGTGCAGCATAATGCAAAACATTTCGAAGTTTTGAATCCTGTTTTGAAACGTCAGCACCGAAATGCACCAAAACGCGTAACGCTTCTTCATTATCGTTATCAGCCGCTATTTGCAAGGGGAAACGACCATCTAACGATGCTTCATTTATAATACTGAAAAAAAAAACCAATTAGAAAATTCATCAGAAGGATCTCTTTTTTTTAAACTTTCAAGGTGAAAATATAAAAACATCGAATTGACACATAGTGATAGCTTAACCGATGAAAAACTCAGGTCAAAGGTCGAGCTTCAAATCGCCACTATTAAGGTAAGTACCTCATCACTTATAACTCTCTCTAAACCATATCAACTTATACCACCTTTCAACTTCACTTCTTTGATAAACTATGAAATATAGACATCATTCTTTTTGTAACGACCCGAACTCCTTTTCGGGCCATCGATTTGTTGTCAAGCACCCTGATAAAGAAACGAAACTTTTATAAGTCGACACACAGCCCCACTTGAGCTCACAAACAGCGCGTGCGTAGAACCAACATGAACGAATAAACAACGACGAAGAACCAATAAACAAGAATGAATACAGAGTGGGCATAGCAATCCTTATATACCCTAATCATAGCATCAAAGTTACACTTATTAGAGCATTTCATGATGCAAACTTTTCTACGATCATAACCGAGCCGCTTAACGATCATAACCGAGCTGCTGAACTATCAAAATCGTTACATTTTAAACTGCCATATAAATATAAAGCTCAACAGAGTTGAGTAGTAGTAGTACACCTTTATTTTACGAAGAAAGAATAGAAAAATAAATTTTCCACAGGAAATGGCAACCTTTCTCGCTTTCACCCTTCTCCCTCCTTCTCCTAGTCTTTCAGTGCGGAAAATTAGTGAGCACTCCAATCATCCTTTCCCATATAAGCAATGATAACCAAAAAGTTGCAACGATTCCTTCAGCCAGACATATTATTGCCCATTTTCACGACTCCTTCCGGAAAAAAAAAAACTAATCCATGATCGGAGTTAAATATATTTTGAAGTATTTTCAAACCATTTAGATTATAACATCACAAAATTATAAGGTATAACAAAATAAAAGGCAAAACAAAACAAAACAAAACAACTAACGCTTGTGCATCTCCTGTAGAGCACATTCTCGCGATTGCATCACCGAAATTACATGCACTCGCATGGTGAATATCTTTGAAAGATTGCTCTTTCTCTACCGAAATACGCAAACGTTCTATATTCGGAATAAACGCCTTTTCTGGACCCTTTTCTATAATTAATTTGTTTTCGTGGTAGAAAAATTGTCGAATTCTGGCAAAAAAAAATGCATTTTTCTATACGCAAATCACTAATAAAGAGTTATATTATATTATAAATACGATTAATATGAGAAAAGAATATTTAAAGAAATCACTAAAAATATTTCCTTAATTTCATTCGGCATTATCTTCAATGCAAAAAATTCTTTGCATAAATATTACTACTTCAAGACCTAATAAATGCATATTTGCATTTATTATTCAAATTACAAAATATGCAAATATTTCACTTATTAAACTTCCCTCCTTTGCTCTTCCTGCGCCAACCCCTTCATTAGCTTCAAAATAAATTAGTATAGTTGTTGTAGAGTCGATTAATCAATGGGAATTCGAGAACTATGTTTCAAAAATTTCGGAATTAAACTGTGAAGAAACATCGGAAATCGCAAGAAAATCTCATAAAGAAATATAGGATTGGATTTGAAATTTTGAAATCAATAAATCAATAATCGAATATTAGAGTAAACGATCACCAGTTAGCAACGTTATCGCTTGAAATTCAATTCATTAAACTAATAAACCATTCGTATAAATCCCTTACTAGTTGTCACTTTTAATGAGGCAAAAATTAATCGCAAAATTTGCGGAAATCGAAGGAAATGAGATAGAAGTGACATCTCTATGTGTCACAAAAGCGCCAACACTTACGAGAGGAAGTAGAAGGGATATGATACACAAATATAACCTGAATTTACAACTATTAATAAAAAATGAGTTGCTTAATGTACCAAGCGCATTGATAAGCCTAGTAAGGCTAGATAATGCGAGTCGTATAGTGTCTGCATCGGATTTGTCGCTCGATCGAAAGATAAGCAATGATCGTGGCACATAAATAACAAAGAATGTAGGTCTACTACAACGCTCCGAATATAATGAAAATAGCATCGACTCATCACATTTCGCTAATGAGTTCAACTTACTCGCACTTATCTTTTCCACCTGAATGTAAAAATTTTTCAATAAAAATATCGGAAAATTTTCTCAAAATTGAAATTGAAAATTTTTTCCAAATTAGAAAAAAAAAATCAAGAAATTCTGCACAAATAATAACCAAGAAAATGTACATCTAATGCATAAAATTACTACTCAAGAGAATTGAATTTTCAACTTGTAGTCTGCTATAAATTTGACTAGTCTTTCTATCACTATCATTTTATGACTTCATCTGCTTGAAGTGGGGATGGAAATCTGCATTAATCAACCGGGAAAATGCGCATTTTCAAGCAGAAAACGAAAATATACCGAAAATATTGCAGCAACATCGCTCAATATTGAAAAAAAAAAAAAATAAAATTAGAAGAAAAGCGTCGACGAATCGGTATTCTATCGTACAAATACACACAAAAAATAAAATATAATAAAATAAGCACCTTAAAGGGTGATGAAGTAACTGCTTGTGCCACTCTACTATATGCATCCACCACAACTTGATAGTTCTCTTGGGTGGCATAACTTGCCACATTGCGAATTAAATTAAACATAATCAACTATCACCGATCGAAGATCACTGAAAATTATTTATGCCTCATCAATTGATATACACGAATGAGCTATTATCAAAGAGATTTATTTATCGACCCTAGTGCAGAATATAGAAGTTGTTTAACATCTAAGCGTCATGTGGTAAATAGCTAGAAGGAGAGCAAATGGGAGAGGGGAAGAGCGGGAGAGGAAGGATGGGGAAGAAAATGGAGACGGGGAATGAGCAATTCGATTCATGAGAGATGTAACCGTTCCAGTATCAAACAAAATGGAAGGTAATAAATTCAGATTAGTGAAATGAAGTAAAGGCATATCATCGTATAAACAGACAAAAGGGATCCAAAAATGAGCTCTTAATATGCGGCAAGATCGACTCTCAACGGCGTCATCTAATGTTGCTTTCAAATTCAGCAATTGAAAAACATCGTAACAATTGATCGAATGCAATATTATTTATATTTTTTTAAGCATCGTAAAATTCAGCAATGCAAGAATAATTGCCATTCAACTATTAAAATAAATAACAAAACTATTGGGAATCGAAATTTCAACCACTTTTCGATTATATTTAGTTGAAGAACACAAATACCGATATAATATTCGACCAATCGTCGTCCCCCCCCCCTCCCCCGCGGATGAGGCCAACCTTCCTTCCTCATCAACATGTTTCCTAACCATCGCACCCAAACCTTTCATGTATTACGCTAACTATGTTTATGAAATTGAACAACTCACTACATTCAAATCATTCAATTTTTTAAACCTTATTCAAAAACATAAAATGAATCTAAGTAGCCACTATAAATCTGAACATTAAACACATCAGAAAGTGTATATTGAAATATATTCCTTCGCTAAAAAAAAAAACTTTCAATCATAATGAAGAGTTTTAAAAAAAACATCAGACATTTATCTGCGAAGAAAATTAACGCATTTTGAAATCCGAACGCAAAATTGCACAAAATATATTTATTCAATTAATAATAATTTACAATCTCATAATGAAAATTTCTCGCAAATTACATATAAATCTTTACGACATCATCTCATATCACGATTAGAAATAATTTATGATCGTGATATGATTTTTAAAAAAACAGTTTAAAAAAAAGGAAATAAAACAAGGGAGAGATAAACTATCACAAAAGAACCCATAGGAAATTATAAAAAGAAAGAAACAACGCATAAATAGTCTTAGCGGCATATTATAAAAGCAGAAACTCTTTGTTTCCAACCGAATAAATATACAAATTTCAACAGAATAAAGGCCTTTGGTTTACTTTGCTCAAGCGAGTATGATGTTAACAATAGTACGTCTATTTAGGTGCGATTAAAACAAAATACCACAGAAATGAGTCGGCAATTATTTGTTAAACTTTCACTGAACAATGTCTTCCATTGTTTCCGAATTGACTGTTCTCAATTGCATAAACTGTTTAACGTGCAAGCAGTAAGTATAAATTAAGTTGAGAACGAAGAAATCAAAATGATTGACAGGTGAGAACGATCGGGTACAGCTAAAAAACAACACGGACAACCGATTTGTCATGTAGTGCTTTAGGTTAAAATAACGTGAGGCTTGAGTTTTACAATGCCGCACGCATCCCTTGCGAAATGATGATAGAACTCTTCGTTAAGCGAGGCTCTCCCTCAACCCCCCCCCCCCCTTCTGGTAGTGACAGCTAGGAAAATTAGCGTCTAAACGCCCTTTCAATATTTCAATCTTTTTTTTGTCATTTATCATTTCTATACAAGATGCGCGTAGTCATCAAAAAGAAAAAAAAAGATTATCCCCATACTACCCAATATAGAAAACAAGTAAATAAGTTACGCGTGCATATCAATACAATCGTGCACATAAACAGATCGATATTCGTAACACCTTTCGACAGACTGTTCCGAATCCACATATCCGAAGAGAATCGCTGAGAAGGTCGACTTCATCTGGCAACAAGTAATGGGCGCAACAGGCGCACTGACTGCTGAACATAGACGAACGCATCGTTCGCTGCTAAGAAAATCGCTGTCACAAGTTCTTCTATCTGCAAATGATCTGTTTAAAATTCCACTTTCGGTTTATCCAGTGACTTATCGACATTATATATATATATATATATATATATATATATATATATATATATATATATATATATATATATATATATATATATATATATATATATATATATATATATATATATATATATATAACTTCAACAAATTACCCTACTTTTTGCACCCAATGTGCAATAAGAGGTCGAGGATTTAGTACAAGACCAGTGCTTCCAATAAGCTAATAGAGATTAACAGCAAACGGGTTTTATTCGAAGGGACCACTCATTACAAGTTTTTCATCACGAAATAAGCGAATCCAGCGAACACCTATTCCAATTGCACTGTACAATGAACCTCAGGAACGAAACCATAAAAACCTTTAGCTGAAAGATATTCCCACCTTAAATTTCCTCTCCCTTATTTGCCCTCTTCTTTATAAGCAATTCACAAAAAACGAACATTCTCGTTGCAGTCGTTGAGTGAATTCAAATGATCTGCATATTCATTGCTGAAGAACGAGAGTCGACGTCCGATGAGTGCGAGTAGATTCGAAAGCGGTCTTTCCGAAGGCCTTCTTACACCGATCAACATCACCTGCCCGAGTTTGTGCATCGTTTGAACACTATTTGCCGTCAACTCAGCTACCACCTCTAAAAAGGCTCTTGAGGACTGTTTACTCTCACAATTGGAGTTATCAAGAAGCGCGTCAACACAAGTCTTATTTCGAAAATCTGTTCTATGCCCAAGGATATGCTAGATTCCAACAACAGCTTAATTATCCAAAAATTTATTCCGATTTCCCTTGGCCCTATCCTCAGGGCCTTCGGATGTTTCGAAGACCTTAAAACCTGGATGTCCCAAGTTCCGGAAAATCTCATCCGATGAATCCTAGAACTTGAAAGAAATACTCCTCAAAAACAAAGAAACTCAAGAAAACTTAACTGCTGGAATTAGGCTAACCTATGGTAACACAAAAAAAAGGAGAAAAAGGCATTTCAAAAAGCACAACAAACCGAGGAAGTCGGTAAATGCGCTTCGAGCATCCATTGGTGGCATTCGACATTTTTGTCGACATCTCTTTTCGCACTCACTCAAATGGGCTCCCTGCAAAAAAAAACTACCTGCAAAATACTCCAAAGTATAGATTATCCGTTGATAAAACAGAGTTGATAGGAAACGATTATAAACCTATGTAAATAAAATTAGGCAGTAAATCGAAATAAGGCAAATCTTTCAAACAGATTAGACTTACTCGAGGTGCTGAGTAAATTGCCATAACGAAACTATGCTGCATTTCAAAATTTATGACGACAACTGGCATATGTATGACTTATAACCATTCTATAAGCTCTAGCAACAAAACAAAGCCAGCGTGATGCTACCATAAAGTTATTTATACATGCAGAAAGAAATCCAGGTAGCAAGGAAAATCTTTCAATGAAATCCCTCTATAACCCCCATCATCAATTCCAATGAGTCAAGGGATATGAAGATTTCATCTTGTATTATGAAATATATTGGCAAGGGGATATTAAAGGTCATTGATGGATTCCAAGTTGCATCGACAAAAAATGCTGCTAGAAAGCAAAATTTTTCAACCCCGAGTGATGCCGGTGCACGTTTGATTATTCTGAGGGGCAAAACTATGAAACCGGAGCAGTCACCATAAACAACACACCAAAACATAACGACATCCCATACACATCCAAGGCTTTTTCCCCTATGGCATAAGGCATACAGGAAGCTTTAGTTAAAGCGAAGGAACGTAATTCAATTTCTATGAACAGGAATGTGGACCGCTGTTCCGGATAAAATGATCTTTTTTTGAACAAAGCCTTTTTTAATAACTCTACTGAAACTGCTCCCAATAAACGTGCGATTTTATTTCTTATTAAGAAGTTTTCTTCTTAACTTATGCTCTCTCCAATAAAAACAATTACGCAAGCGTTAAACATCACACCAAAAGTTTGTTTTAACAACTCTACTATATATATATATATATATATATATATATATATATATATATATATATATATATATATATATATATATATACGATAACTTTCTACGATAACAACGCTCGAAGTAACTGACATTATAAGGGAGACCAATCTCGGCCAGTATTCGATTCAACTCGGCAGTGAAGTCCTCGTCCTCATATGAATCCACCATTCCTTCACTTAACGCCTCCTTCAATACTGAATGCATCTCGCTGAAATATACAACAACAATAACAGAAATCAATGCAAAAATAACATTTGCAAGAACGATCCCACGAGAGATGGTGATGTCTGATTTAAATGGTGATTAGAGATTAAGGTGGAGAAGTTGGTGACAGATGCAAAAAAAGGATTAAGCAAACACCAAACAGCTGGAAAAGTGCTCGAGCTTAGGTGCCCTCTTAAGCACTTACCTCACAAAAGCGGTTAATTAGCGATATTTGAAGATAATCGATACACCTTCTTCCCAGGTAATTCCTTTCGCATCCGTCCAAAAAGAACACCTACCGTTTTTGTTCAGCAGATAATCGCTTCAGGAAGTTGTCAGATAACATTTCGAGTCCTTCCAGGTGAACAAATCCACCGTACTTCTCAAAAAGATCGATGTAATTTGCATCTCGATTTGCTTGCAATGACGATCCACTTGATGGATCTGTACTTTTCTCCAATCGACAAGAATCGCGTAACTCTTTGAGTACATCCGATAAATTTTCACCCTCATCTTGTTCGAAGATGAAACGCCGTCTTGCCGAACCCTTCAAGCAACATTCATCTTTTTTATTGCTTCTCCAGTCAATGAAATTCGTGGCTTTTAAGTAGAATTTCTGCTTAACATATAAAGGTTTCAGATTCGATTCTATCGTCGATTTGATTTTCAACAGAAAGAGTCGACAGCAATGAAACATTATAAGTCTCTATCTACTCGAATCCCTCGTCGAAAAAGTATCGTGCTGAACGACGAGGTCCGCTTTAAACGTCGAAAAGTGAGCGGCGAAGCGGAATATTAATGGATCTGCTCGAATCTGCCAGAGTAATTCAAAATGCTAAGAATTATTACACCTGACCACTTAATAATTTTGTATTTTCTATTTGACTTAAAATGCCATCATTGCAGAATAAAGATATGAGCACAACACTCCCCTTCCTGTGCAGCCTACATGGAAGACTGAGAACGACTATCCCTGTCATCTCGCGATCATAAATAAACCTCACAACTGAAGCCCCAGGCTCTACTCAATCATATGTTACGATTCAAAAACCATACCTCCTTCCGAACAGTAAGCTTCTCGAAAGTCTTCTTCCCTAGTGACTCCAATACATCCAGCGATCCTGTGACAATATTACTTCCGACACCCGTAATAAAACCTCCAAACAGACTCTGGCTGACACTTGATCCTTCGGTGGCCTAAATAATGAGGCCTTCAAGTGTATAGCTCACTCTAACTCCACAAAAAAAGCACAGGCAACTGAAGGCTAGAAGATATGACGTTCACTGCAAGACTTCCTCCCGTTCAAAATTTGCCATACGTTACCTTGAAGTGAAGGGAGAAAAGGGCCGTACAAATGAGGCAAGACAAGATTTTCTATTCCAGAGGTGCAGCCCGGTGGAAGGAAATTACAAACGTGTTAGTCCTCGACGAAAACAGTCTTCCCCCTATTCCATCAAAATTATACTTGACGAAAAGCGCAGGATCATGAAATAGGCTTTAAATACCTTTCCTTCGATACTCTCAGGTTTCTGCTCACTCCTTTCGGCTTGCTGTTTGGCTACCTCCTCGGGTGATGGAAGGCCAAGACTTGATTCGACAACACTTGAGATACCTTCACCTAAATCTTTCCACGAAAAGTCATTCATCAAATAATTTCCTCCACCGAAAGGAAAAAAACTTAAAGAGATAACAGAAAATTTTCTCTACACAATGATTTCAAGCAGTCACAAATGGGAAAAACAACACACCATCAACGTCATTCAAAAATCATTGGAATCTTCCTCACATAAAATGCTTCAATTGACACAGACTCTCATCGTTGCTGCCACACTGGTGGCCAATCTAATTCTTCGGCCTTATAACAGCATAGTAAGCCCTATTTGCTCGATAGCTCCTTTGTAGTCATTCCAGGACGATAAAGAGATCTATATTAGATCTATATACGTGACCTGCTATCTTCTAAACTGCTCCATGAATTATTTCTCGACCAGTAATATATTAACAAATTAAAAATAAACTAACCGACAGCAGCAACTGCACCAGAAATATCAGTCCACGACCACAATGATGACCTCGACGCCTCTTCGGTATTCTTTTTTTGATCACTGCTCTAAAGCAATGCTATTGAAAAGCACTTCTTGTGAATAGAAGAGGAAAATAACTGAGATAAGTGGAGATGATCTGATCTATTACTTGAGTGGAATGTTGAGCAATACGGTGGTGATCGATTCGGACGATCGCGATCGCGTTTCGTCGAGACCAATTGCGACCACTATATCATCGAAATCCTGGTGTTTTTTTTTTGATCAACTTACCTACCTGAACTTCTCGAAGATAGTAACTGATGACAGCAACACTTCTGATGCCTATTTTTCATACAACAAAAATAACAGAAAATGAAATTAATTTTCGCTTTTTTTTGCTTGTTGATCCTTGACTATAATTCATGCGTGTAAGATTTATTGGAAAGGCAAGAGGAATACGCGATGGATGATGAGTCCCAATATTAAATCCGATTTGGCGATATCAGGTTCCACAAAAACTCCCCCCACCCCCTCCCCTCTTCTCCTCGTTTTAAAAACATTTCCGCATAAAGAATTTCACTGTGCCAATTCAAATCAAACAATACCGACGCAACATTCGTATCAATATATATCATAAAATAAATCTCAATGTATATTTGAATAGCATTCATTAAAGAATTCGTCTAATGGAATAAATTCGTCTAATAAACACACTTGGATTAAATGGAATAAATAGAATTTAAAAAAAAAGTAAGATTTTCGCAAAATTGTTGAATAAAAGATTTTTTTAAACCAAATATAATGAAAAATTAGAATCGCAATTAACAATTGTCTTTTACAAGAGAAATATCCATGGAAAGCAAAAATTCCGGTAAAATCTTATCACTTCCAACATTATAACTTTCGCCGAGATCCAACAATTGATTACCTACCATTTTTGGGAAATCATGTAAAGTATTTGCCAAACCTAACAAATAATGAATGATATGAAATCAACGAACCTGTTTCAATTTAGCGCATTCATCCGCATCGTCTGATTTATTAGCTGACGTTGGTGATTTTTCATCATCGAATATTGGTTGCCCACTACGTTCAGAATCCAATACATCCCATTTTTCCCAACCAGATGCTGCATCTTCTTCACTATGATCTAGTTGACGTTCATCATCCCATTCATCCCATCCATCACTTTTATTTGATTTTGAATCTGATTTCCCACCCGAATCTGAACCTTTGTCTTTACCTTCTCCATCTTCATCATATCTTTGCAAATGCTCTCGATTAGTCATCTCAAACGCACTATTATCACGACTGATTGTTGCGCTTGAGCTTATCACTTCCGCGATTTTCGTAAAATTATCTTCCGTTTCTGAAGTACTCAACTCTCGTACTTTCAATGAGATAAACGATTCAATAGCGTTATCACTATTTGCGATAGCACAATTTTCGGTGATATCTGCCTTATCATCACATTGAGATCTATGAAAAGCAGAAAATATATCCGTTGATTCGGCAATAATTTCCTCGTTTAATTGATTATTATTGCAAGTGCTTTCTCGTTCATCGAAATATTCTCCTTCAGAAGCGCTATGAAATGAATCCGAATCAGATTCCGACATTTTTGACGAGATACGTATTTGCCTAAATAATTTCAAATTAAATTATTATCATTGATTAGAAATATTCAACGAGAAAACTTTAATTAATTTTATATAATCTTTTCAAAATATTCGTCACCTAAATTGATTATTTCTGGAAAATTGATCGTTATTCGAATTGCAATCAACGACGAATTGATAAACGAATATAAAATAATAATAACAATAATAGTAAAAAAAAAAAACAATTTAACTAGGGGAACAATTTGAGTAAAGCGTTGTTGTCTAATGGCGATAGGACATTTTACTACTACCGTTGTTACCTACTCATCCATGTAATGAAATTAAACTGCTGAAACAACTAACTGCTTGTATCTTCATGCGTTTTTTTTCCCATATATGCAGATTTATGCAAATTGTCGGATATTTGGCCCAAAACAATTCTGATCCAAAATACAATACCCGGTAATTTGCATAAATTTGCGCAAATTATCGAGCATGTGGGGCTAGAGTTGAATTAATGTACATATCAACGATAAGAAAACGAAAATACAAAACTACAACACGACGCAAATCCACACTGATAATACTAGTAAGGAAGTTCAACGTATCCGCCACCGATCTCTAACGCATCGTTGTCGATTATGATCTACGATTTTTGAGTATATAACATACTCTCCAGACAATGATGACGTGTCAGCGGAAAACAACTGATTTATTGCGAATTTTATTCAAGCAAAGTGGCTTTTGCATAATCGGTAACTGACTAATTCTAATAACCGAATAATTTAGTAATTTGCATATTACTGAGAGAGGGAATGCTAGAGAATGGCATAAACATATGAATTAAAATGTGCAACTGCTTTTGCAAATTAGTAGGAAATGAATATTGAGTATCAGAGCTTATTGGGCGAGCCCATCGAACTAGCTAAGTTCCTCTCCCCGTCGATCAATCTTCAATGCCGAAATACATCGTTGGTTTGTAGAAGCGAAATGACAGCTAGCTGTCCGTTGGTTCGTTGATTTCTTTCGCCAATTTTTTCCTCATCTATCCGCTCACCTTCACTTATTTTGTTTTTTCCTAGTCGATCATTATCTACGTTTGCAGGTGTCGGCCAACTTTAATTTTATCATTTCAATTTTAGCATCCTCTAAGGTATTTCAAATATTTCGTTCATAGTTTCATTGAAAAAAAAAAAATCGAGAAAATTTCTCGTAGACTTCACCTCTACGCCAAATAATTCAATGCGAATCGACTCATATGAGAGTATATTTAGTCAATCTTTTTCATTTCCCTACTACTAATTTAATAAAATTCGCAAATGAAAGGGAGCAATATTTCTCAAAAAAAAAGTAGATCGATGAGACATAGTTTTATTTGGTAATTTTATATGTTTTAATTTCAGGCAAAGCGTTCTCAATAAAGGACTACTCGAATCTCCACATTACAAAATACGGCAACAATAATTGCTGAAAATGGTGCAATTTGTAATGAAACACTTCAATTTCCTCTCCTCCACCCACCCACCCTACTCCCCCCCCCCCCATCCCCCTGAGAACAAGTTGCATAAAGCGGATCGCTTCACCGAAAAAGCGGAAAAGCGTGCCTGAGAAGATGGAACGATATGTGCGTTCACAGTTTCACTTCTTCGATTAATCAACAATTCTACGATGTGGCAACAATCAAAACATGGAAGAGCGTACTTTTTATAGGCGATTACACTACAGGAAACATTATACTTAGTAAAACACACTACTCAAGCTTCACTGATTTCTGGATTCAAACACAATACAGTCAGACACAAGGACAGACACACACATAAAAACACAGACATAGTCATCAATTCCGCGAAAATGTCCACAATAGTGCATTCATATCCTTTAGGCATAAAATGATATCATACGAGCATTTAAAAAACAACAAACTGATAAAGCCTGACACTGACTCTTCGAGTTTGTGCGAATGTACGTGGATCCGTTGATGCTTCACAATAGTTGATATAGAGCTGTAATAGTCGAATATCGAGTAATGAAGTAACTGAAAAAGAACTATTGGCAAATGTACAAAATTTTTCGGACACCTATTATAGTCGGAAAGGCCGTTGACACGTGGCTGCAGAGTTGACGATTGCCGGGGAGTGAAATACCGTTTGGCTCTATAACTTCTTGGGGGGTTAGGTGGTCGCATATGTGCTGAAGTATTAGGAGGGACGAGGGATGCGAGAGGGGGGGGGGGGGGGGGGGGGGGGGGGGGGGGGAGGAGGAGATAATAATAAGAGTGAGGTATTGGTTCAATCGTTTTGCGTCGCCGATCGGTAGCCTCATTTGACAACGCTTCAAATTGGACGATACCAACAAAGATTATCATATATTTAAAGGCGAAAGAAAAGAAAGAAAAGAACCACAATTGGAGTATTCTGCCACGGAAGTGATTGAATATTCAAAAAAAAAAAAAAAAAACGTTGAAAATAGCAACATACATATATTAATTATGCAGAATATTTCCACACAATATTACTATTTACAAAAAGAAAAAAAAATCCTTGTTTTATGTAACGAAACAACAAAAACCTAAAAACTATCAAATTTGAGAATTTATGGAACGATTTGACGATCACTTCAATTATCAGCAGCAAATCAAAATATGCAAAACATAACATTCTAATGACGATTTTCTTTCTTTTCGATCAACAAAATCAACTCAATTCTAGATGAAAATCCACTTAGGTGGCATTATATCTCTGCTCCTTCCACTTGCTCAGTTCGGTGGTACCCTATACATACGCCTCCTCGTTCATCTGTTCATTTTCCTCTCTATTGAAAGCTTTAAAAAAACCTTATAAGATGAATGAATTTCATTCTGCAAGATAACAAAATCATGGATCACAAAAAATGACGGCATATTCAGACGTGGTCGGATTAGGTGGGAGGGGGGAACAGGAAGAGCAGGAGAACGATAAACGAGCGGAGGGGAAGGAAATGCGAAAAAACGGGATTGAATTGATAGTCGATTGAATCGTTCTATATCAACTTATAATATTCCCTAAACGACTAAATCATTGTTTCCTTCTCCATTAAACCAAATCAACGATTGTCTCACCTAACAAATGAGAATCGAAATATATGCAAAATTCAGTTGAGTATAGAAAATAGTCTCAAACAGAATTTCTTCTTTGCTGTATTCCGATATAATCATGTAATGCTATCGGTTTCGTGGATCTCTAAGTAAACATAAAAGGGTTACATATGTTTCTTTACGGCATCGTCATGATAGTCATAAAAGAATACAATTATATAAAGAGTATAGGTAACATAATTAAATATTCCACATTAATTTAATTCCCTCTGGGAAAGCATTTCAACAAATCTGAATGACCTATACAAACGAATCCTCAGTAAAATATCCACGCTCCAAGGGGATTTTCGTATCTCTTCTTCAATTTCGCTTTCCATCCATTCCTGGGAGTTTATTTCTTATAGGATCTGATGCTTTCTCTTGAACTAATTTCTGAACTATTCTAGCAATGGGAAACTATGTAAGCCTTTTTATTTAATGAAATATTTTAAAACGAAAAATCATAACTTAAAAAAAAAGAAAAACTTCATTCGAGACTAATTGCTATATTCAAAGTAAACTTATCACATATTAGCCCCTTATAATCTTTGCATAATTATCTTCATTTGCATATAGAAAAAATTAAAATTTCCTCAAAATTACTTCAAAAAAAAAAAAAATTGAGAGATCAATGATTGAAGTATGAATTTTTTTTGCGAGTACAAATTTTATTTCCTATGAGATATTTGAGATTTTCTTTATGCATAAAAGTTATTTCAATTGAAATAATTCCATGAGACGCTCTTATTTTCAATCGTCGACATCGAAATAACAAAAAAAGATTCCATTGAATTGATTAGTGAATTCATTTCAAATTGCTTCAATGGTGAATTTCATGAGATCATAATCGTTTAAATGATTTCGAATTTATATACTCTAGAAAGATATTCGATACTTAATTAAACACTTAATGGAATTAATAATATGAATGTTGAACGCATTTGTGAGACGTTAAAGCAAGGAAGCCAATTAACTCACTCGTTCAACATCCTCTCCTATCTAATCATCCGTAATTTCAGCTCTTAACTCCACTACCTCATATGTTCATGATAACACAGCTGCATTTTGGCTCCAGAAAATGCCAGGCCCATTTGGCTGCAGACCACTCCGGGCTCATTTGGCTGCAGACCACTCCAGGCTCATTTGGCTGCAGAACACACTCCAGGTTCATTTTGCCAGGCACATTTAACTGCGAAAACGTTAAGCTCATTTGTCGCAGAGTGCCACACGTTCAACCAATCATTTTCTTTGCCCATGTTTCATTGCTTTTCCCAACGCCTCTGTAAACGTCAACTTCATCAACTTGGACAGACGACAACATAAAATTATTGAACATCTGCGGCAAAAAAAAAAAAAAACAAGGAACTATGGTTTCGCATTCATACGTGAACTACGGATTCAGGTGGAGAAAAATCCATTAAAAGGAATATTAATTAAAGATCACTATATTTCGCAAAATCGCTCTATATTAAAAAAAAAATCAAATCCCTCTAGGACCGAATGTGAGGGGGGGGGGGGATGTGGAAGAACAAGAGGGCAACATCTGATGTTCAGAGGGGTCTAATGCAATCATCACATGTACACATTCCACCTCACAACTCTTTGAAAGCAATTATTTAATGCGTACGTTTCCAGGCGTGTTTCCCATGATTTCTCCATACCTATGCAAGCTAAACAACCTATCTATGTGATAGCCGAATTTAAACAGAAATACCTCTGAGATGAATCGTTTGAGAAAATATTCCAAACAACGCAATATTTAGACAGGGAAATATTTTCACATTTATAAGAATTTTTTGAAATATTTGAAATTTTTTTTTTCACTGAAAAATGCAAAGTATAGAAAATCGAAATAATTTAAGCATAATCCTATGAAAAATATTTATGATTTATTATGAAAATTTCTTAACATTTGATGAAAGGCACCATTAGAGATCACATAATAGGCGTTTTTGTATAATGATAATATAATATATTTATGCGATATGTATATTTCTTTAGCATTTTGAAGTGTTTGTAATGCTTTTATAATTGTTTGATCAATGCGATATATAGGAGAGGAGATTATACTATAGAACGATGATATACATTTCAGAGAATTTCATAGCGTAACATTCAGCGCCACTTCCGAATTAAAACTGCCAAATAGAAAATTGGATCACATACGATAGTTGGTGATTGACTTTATTTTCTCCTCTCTCTTCCTTTAGCTAAATTTCCGCTCTTTTATGATTATTTATAGGACGCGATGAAATATTCGCAATTTCGATTTTAAAGTGTTTCTCTAATTTATTATCCGAATCTTACTAAAAGTTTTTTTTTTCAAAAGAGATTTTAAATACTTATAATTTGAGAAATTTATTTAATGCATATTAATATTACTATGGTTTTAGTTGTTGCCCTTAATATGTATAATAGTGCAAAAAATTTGAGAAGGAAAAATAAAACGAAATGAGAAAATCTCAACGAGGTGAAACTCCTAACTGACCTCTAACCATTCTATAGGAGTAACTCTCGATCATATGGAAATTAATCACCGAACCGATAGATTATTAGAACGACAATTGATTTGAATCGTAAACACAATTGAGTTATACAACAATTCGATTACAAAATTCATATTTACTAAACTGCCTAAAAAGCAATAAGTAACATTTACTCGATTATTATCAACAAGAGTTTGTTGAAGACTATACGAGTATATAAGCATGTATTAATAAGAAAGAAAGGAGACGAGAAGAAAATGAGGCAACAACTAAAACCGTAGTAATATCTGCAGAGGAATACGAGAGGGGGTCAATTTCGCTCATTTTATTTACTCCTTCAAAGCAAATGCTATAAAAATTGAAATAAAGAAAAAAAACGCTTATATTGTAAAAAATCTATAATGAAATACTACTTTTCTAGTAGAAAAGTATATCATCATTAAGAGGTTTTTCTTTTTCCAAAACTAGACTAAATCACCTATAATGAGATTATCGTTACAATTAGAGAGCAATTTTAACAAATGATGAAAGAGAATACGAATGAATCGAAATGTAATCAATAAATCAATAAATTGATCATATATGGCATTATTGATTCAACAAATTCTAGCATTTTTAATAAATATTTTCTTAATGATTTTATGATTTATTTTGAATTATCGTTGATTTAATTCCACTAAGCATAGATAAAATTTTCCTCATAGTACACTTCTATGAAGGAAATTTGCGGAAATGAATCAAAGAAAACAAAAAAAAACAAGAAACAAAAACAACGAACAGTTGTTAAGTTCATTAAACGCATTCAAATGACTCACGATGGCACAATCAGCTGGTCATCGCATTTCTAAACTTCACATAAGAAAGATTTGTGATTAGCCGTACCACTTAGTCAATCGTCAGAATATCGTTGAAACTTTAGAACCGATTTCCTCACTTTTTCCATAAACATTGCTTTAATGCTTAAATAAATGTATGTAAAGGTGTTTAGCAATATAGAATGCTAAAAATTGAGTGAAACTAGATGAATGCTCGTTAGAAATGAGTGGAATTGAATTGAAAAATTCGAATAAATATCAATTGAAAAGAGTTTCAACAAGCCAAACGATATCTAGCTATGTTGTATAAATGCATTAATATTAGCTCAATATTATTTTTGTTACAGGTAAATATCAGATGGGTGTCGAATATGTGGTAATCTTTTTTTTTTCTTGATAAATTAAAAAAAAACCTAATGTTTATTTCGAGAATTATTTTATCATTGCAAACTTCCAAGGCCATATTTAGACAATATTATAGATTATTTTGGCGAAATCATCGATTATAAAATTGATTAAAATAAATGTTACCTTCAAATTTCACAACAAAAGAAAAAAATCATTTGCTATTTATAAATTTTCGGTATAATATATCTATCAATTTGATTAAATGCAAATGTTATCAGTATGCAAATATATCGAAATGAAAAATAATAGAGAAATTGAATTTTCATTTATGCTATGATGGAATTTCTTCAACGAATATGCCGTACGACTAAGTAGGTTTTGAAAGCGTCTCTATCTAACTAATGAACATCTTAGCAAGGCTTTATATTATTGTCGACTTACTTTTGAGTGCAGGCACATTAATTTGCTCGTTTTATAAATATTAAGAAACAGGTATTTACAGAGATATTTCACCTGAGGAATTTTCCGGAAGCGCTTTATGACGTTAAATTTCCTAATTATGGGTCTCTTGTTCAAAAATTTTTGGGCTTAAGAAATTGCAGTAGAGAAGAATCTACTTTACGTCAAATATATGTTGTAAAGAAATTAAACGTATCCTTGATATCAATTTCAGTTATGTATTTTCAATTGTGTTTGAGTGAATTGCAATGAGAATAAGAGAAAATCTTGTCTACCCAATTAGTTCGTAGAATATATATCTCTTTCAAATCTGTGCATCTTATAGTTCCTAGTTATCTGCTCATTCAGCGAGAGTTATTCAAAATTAGCTTCATCGGAATAAACATGTGTGCATTTATTTCTCAGCTAAAAATTTTCCATTTCCTTGTGGATATCGATCTCATCTATTGATTGATTAGAATCGCCGATAACATGCTCACTCATATGTATTCTAATATTTTTATTCATTGGCCAATAAAACGAACCTTAAGTGATTTACTGATTGATTGATTTATTCATTTATTGATTGATCAATTTATGAAATCAATTCGGGGCATTGAGTAATATTTAAAAATATAAAACCCAGTTAATTCTGCAACAAATTCCTCTCAGCTAGATTTTATGATGGTGAAGAGCATTATACTGTTTCCCATTCTACCCTCTTCTCCATTAGAATCTTTCAGATATATGTAGAAATAGTTTACTGCAATCGGTGAAGACTAAATCTTCATTATTTTTGTTTTATTAGAATAGATGGCTGACATTATAAGAGAGTTGAAATTATTATTAAATTAAGGTGTATCCGGTGGACGTGGGGAATTGAACGGTCAGATCGGTCATTCAGTGTTGTTTTTGAATAAAGAGGTATCCTCATACTTATGGATTGGTTGGGTGGTAGGATCATTGATACTATTTTCTGGTCTCTGAAAAAAAAAATTTATGTTCCTCGCTAAGGGCGGGATGATTTTAACATCTGCCTCAGCGGAAATGGTACAAACGCAACGTACAACACTATCAGCATTAAAATGATTCTGTTTATACAATAGCAGACACCATCAGTGCATTTTGTTTTCCACACAATTGCTTCTCTCTAACGGGACGCATTGCCGAGACGGTCGACTACTTTTCGCTCTCTGTAGTACATATTCGTTAAGCGTATTGGTATTTTCGTTGTTCGAAATCTGTCTATATTTTCGAAATTAAAATACAAATTGGATACTAGAATTGGGAGGGGGTGTGGGGGGGGGGTTTGTGGGAAGAGGTGGAAGCTATAAAATTTACGCAATAACAGTTATAATCACATCATTGAGCTTACTAGAATACTTGAATTGTTTATTTATGAGTATAAATTATGAGATTTTCGATTTACTCATTCTTATGCCTATTTCAAACTGATCTACTAAAATATCAATTAGTAACTATAGTTTTTAAAATTATATATTATATATAATATTATATATATATATATATATATATATATATATATATATATATATATATATATATATATATATATATATATATATATATATATATATATATATATATATATATATATATATATATATATATATATATATATATATATATAATATATATACTATGAAAAATTATTCATAAAAGAATTTCAAAATTCAAAACAACAATAACACAAATAAAATTTATTTCATAGTTATTGAGATTTATATAATTTTGAAAAAAATCCTCGCATGAGAATATTATTTCGATAATTGTCTCAAAAGTGGAAATTAGCTGATAATTTATTGCTGATAGATAGAGAATTGCAAAATTTCTTTGCCGTTTTTATTTTCTCTTCATATAATCATCACCAAGTGTTAAGACATTATTAGTGCTAATTTAAATAATTTCGATAATTGCTTAATCGATAATTTTGAAGTTATGGCTATTGTGAAGAGCAAAAAGAAAACGAACGTATGCAAATTTAAAGAATTTTGCAAATATTAAGTGCAATTCAAAGACTATTACAACGAACGTTGTAATAACATTCTATTTCACATTAGTGTAATACTGATCGATTACGTGAATAATCGGCGAATGTTCTTAGCGTTGAGGAAAGTTCGAACTAAGAGTTGTGAGTTCAGATGATTGAGCTCCACCTTATAGAGTTCAAGTGCGAAGTCCGACTTCAAGTGACGTACGGCTTCACATCTGTCGATATTTATAGCTGCAATCTCGTAGAATCTCGTAGACGATCCAAGGTGTATTAATGTATATATCGGTTGCTACGAATAATGTCTGGCTGCAATTTTCAATATTTTTAAGATTTGAATTGTTATTTCGAAACTGACTTGTTGAAATACTTCCGGGCTCAAAGTTAGCTAACAAACTTCTTGATTTAAGCCTGGTTGATGTAATTGATTTATGGAATGAATACTTGAAATTGATACTTAACATTCTATTCTGTCGGTGTTCAACAAGTACCATTATTTCAGGATGAGTGCTTTAACACCAATACATCTTTTAGTATTTATTTCTTCACTATTAGGAAAAAGCCTATTCCATAATTTCAATCAATTATAAAGTAAAGAACGACGGATATATTCAAGAGTATCGTGATTTAAATTAATTTTTTTTTTATTTGAAATATGTATGATAATATTTACAATTTTTATGGTATTTTTTTTTCACAGTTGTAATTTTTTATTACTACATTATGCAATTCAAGCAATCTTTTGATTTAAAAAAAATATCATCGTCTTTTTCAAAACATTTTTTCCGCATATTTTTATAAATATCTATGCTAGTATTCAGTGGAGATAATCTATACCGTTGATAATTTCACTAGTTTTATCGGGTTGATCGTTGATCTCTTTCTCTTCGTTACTCGAGTATGCTGCGAAATTTCTAATTCTATTCTATTCTATCCGTAATTAGTTATGGTATAGAAAAGAAATTTTTCTTGAAGTTTTATATAATATGCTGAGCATTGATTTTGAATAATGATCTAAACGTTGAGTTTAATAGTTGAGATATGCAAATTGCGACCGTTGTTTCATCAACTTTAATAAAAAACTATCCCACTTGTTGCTTTGCAATATTAAAAAAAAAAAAACAACTCAAAAATAAACATTTAAAATACTTTATGATTTTAAAGGCGTTTAATATTATCGTTTATTATTTCCTTTATTATCGTATTTCCTCAATTTATTCGATTCTATTAATTTCAATTATATAACTCTTAAATTTCAATTTAATTACTTATTAAATGAGGGAATTAATTGGCTAAATAAAGTATACTGAAATATTTGAGCATAAAAAATTTCAACACTTCACTAATTTATAATGAATTTTTTTTAAAATTTAATTATTATTATTTTTTAATTTTCATAATCGAAATAGCGATTGAAAATAAATGACTATTGATTGCGCTGAATAATATTTGCTTTTAATTTCGATAATCGGAGCTGCTCTTGATGACAAAATAGTGGGAATTACTACGAGAGAAATTATTCTTACTCATAAATTCAAATAGAGAAAAAAAAATAAGAGCAAGAAATTTTCGATTATATACTCAATAAATTTCTATAATATTTTCTATTTAAGTTTAATTTTATTGCATAAATCGTTCATATGGAACTCTTTGCAGTAATTGAAAACTCAATATTTAGAAAGAAAGAAAGAAAAAAATCTAACAATTGTATTATCACTATAAGAAAATTGCTCTATTTTGCAGTAGAATTTTCTAGCTTTATTGTAAATTTCCAACAAATTTTGCAATATTGCTGAAGGCTAATAATTACTCTTTAAATTTATTAGAATAGAAAAAAAAATTGTAAAACTTATAAAATGATTTACTTAGTAAAAAAAATTAAAGTAGTACATACTATTGCAGAAAAATTCTTTATTATATTAAGAAAAAGATAGAAATATTGTTGGTTTTATATAAACATAGGTTTTTTTTAAATGTGAAGTTTATATTTTAGTATAATTCGATGATTGATGTTAAGTTTTGCCGGCGTTTGATAGAAATTAAAAACAAATAACCAAGAAAGTTCGTCCTGAACTTAAAAACAAGAAAAAAACAACGACAAGGAGAAAAAAAAACAAACGAATAGGCCCACTTTGTGCCACGATTATTAATTAAGGCAATCGATGTTAGCAATAATAGAGAGTAATCCCTTTTCTCAATTCTCTTCATTGAGAATATTTGAATTGATTCATTAGCGAGGGCATTAAATATTTATAAAGGCAGATATACGTTGAACTGATTACATATGTATTAAATTAATTAATATTGTTTGTTGCTCTATTTTATTGGAAGAAAATAATACTTTATTTGGTTATTTCAATCAGATTATTTCAATGATTGCATATTTATATATTTTTTAAAGTCCCTTATTAATTTGCATATTCAATTTTCGAAGCGTTTTTCTTATGAGGATTTTTCATATTCAAATTATGAGATTTTTCTAAATGAATTAAAATTAAACGATTGATTAAATAGCCATCTTATCACTATGATAAAGAGATACTCTAAAATGATCGTTAAAAATGATTAAATAGGATAACAAATAAATATCGACGATGAATTTAAATTTTCGAAGAGCTGCAATAGATAGCGCGAGTAATCTCGAAACGATTTACCTTTGCTAGCAATCGATTACGATACATCGTCGACGAATTTTGCACTTTGCAATTACGATGTTAAAACAATATCATATAAATAATTAAAAGTTCATTGATTTAGAACATTGGACAAGAATGTGATGCAATTTGCATATTATGTTTGAGGTTAATTTTCGCCCTCTTTCTCTCTCTCTCTCTCTCTCTCTCTCTCTCTCTCTTTAATTTCTATCCTTTCAGTGCTTTCGCTATTCCTTAATTTTACAATCTCGTTTTAATACCTCAAAAATAAATCGCGAATTATTAACTCATCTTATATGGGCATTGATTCGATCATTAATCAATGATTGCTTTGATCGAATTAATCGAATACCAATTGTTTCTCCACATTCTATTGATTGGTGCGATGAGCGTTCAATTGTATCAAAGGAAGAGCGAATGAGGTGTCGTTTTCTTTTTATTTGTCTTGGAAGCGTTCGATGTCGAAGAATTATATGCTCGATTTGGGCTATGCTGAGATGATTGCGCCTTCTAATAACTAGCTATCCGTTTAGAGCTTCAGTTCAACATCAAAACCTCGACTAGCTAGGGCTACATTCTAGCATTATGCTTTTCTTTTCCGCACTAAACACTATTCTAAAACATTTTATTCCCTCATCGTAAATGTATCTCCATCTGTCAGTGACGCAACTGTCGTCGGGCCCAGCTCACGCAGACTCTACACAAATTGACAATTCCTGCACTTGTCTAGAATGAACTTCGAACCTCGGAATAAGAACTCAGCGCTTCACGGTACACAGGTTTCAGTTTCTCTTATGATTCCTATCATTGCTGCTGGAACGGCAATTATTTATGAAATCTCAGAATCGTTTCTTTCTGGCCTCAAAGGCGCCAGGGTGGGGAACTGCCTCTTATCCTGAGTTACTCAACGTTCGATGTGAAACTTCAGCAAAGTCGTCGACTTCATAAACGTGGATTTCACGTGGCACTCATCCGAGACACGATATGCTTGCTGTACACACACAGTTGGTGCTGTTCTCGTGCAGTTGGCCACTGTTTGGCCTTTATTCGAGCTGCAGATAAAAATAGATGTGCACGAGCTTATTGCACTTGCACTCTGCTTTCTTTCATCCTCACTTCGTCTGCCTCGGCTCATTTAGTTTCATCATTAGTGCAGTTCATTTTGTACGCTCGAGTTGCGTACAATTTCATTCCCATTCGTAAAACGATAGAAATGACCAGAATGTCCACTCATGATCGAATGACCACTTCTTCGATCCTGCCTAATTTTCAATGGTCATTTTATCGATTGATTCGTTTAATCATCTTTCTAGCACTTTCAATGAAGCAGGTATTCGCCGATGCAAAATTTCACAATCGAACTCTCAAATGAGTTATCCAGCTGTGCTGTTTTTTCTTCGCGAGGTTCGTTTTACAACGAACTGAGGTCTAGCTTAATTGCGATATTGGTCTTGATGAGACAGCTGCGGTCAGACCTTCACCGAGTGTAACTTATCTCCATATGAAAATGGGTTAAGCCCAGTCCTGAGGATAGGGGATTCCATGGCTTCGGTCACATGGGAATTGAAACCATGTCTCCATCCTCGTAGAGTCGTGCGTGAATGTCCGTTTTCTCTACCCTTCGGAATTCCACAGCAGCATTAGCAATAGCCTTGCATGGGAAACTGTTGCCCATAAACCACTCAATTACCCGAGGTTGTTTCTTAACAGGGCATAGTAAAAAAGATAACGGTTAAGAAGCACAAGGCATGCTTATCTGCAAGGTTATTGCCAGTGCTGCACTGCAGCATTAAAGAGTGCAGACATGGGATTACGTATTCCATTTCTTTCTAATGGGGGCCATGGATTCTGGAGTTGGGAGGTAAGTCCAGGTGTCGTAGCCAAAGATTTAGCCATCGTCTTGGGTCCATTAGATTCCAATATTTAGTGATTTGGTCATTGAGCTACGTCTTGGACAGGTAAAGATTTATGTCGCTATCATATATCAATGATATCAGCTGAAGAATTTTTTTTTCCTGATCATTGGTATTAATTGAATTTTCCATTGGATCTATTACAAAGAAAATTGAACTTAGCGGCGTTGTCTTATTAATTTATCCGAGCGAAATTTATGCGAACATTTCTTCGTGTATTTTTCTATGCAAATTCGATTGTTAAAAATATTTTACAAGCTATAGAAAATAATATGTAAATTTTTTGATTAAGAAAAAATGAATTATAGATGCAATAAAAAATAATTTCAATGATATATTGTCCATATTTAATAAATTTATATTATTTATTAATGAACGATATAAATTATTAAAAATTTTTTTTTGAACGAAATAATTAAAAATTGGCACTTTTTTTTCAATTTAATGCAGTGGAATACCTTTGTCGTTTTTTTTTTCTATCTAGCTACCAACCTAGTGACTCTAAAATAAGCAATTCATATGCCCATCTACAATATTATTTCTCGTCTCTTTATCTTCTTTTATCTTTTATATTTTTTTCTTTATCTTTTACCATAGGGAATATTTCTCCTCTTTTTCTATTTTATTTTATTTGTTTGTTTTTTGATTCATATTATTCGGCTGATGGTGTTTCTTTTTTTTTGTTTTGTTTTTTTTTTTTACGTAAGTAGTTCTCCTTGAATTTTATTGTTATGAAAACAGTCATGCCTCTTGAACGAAAAAGGCTACCGTCAGTTTTAGTGACACCTTGAAATTTATTTCAATAAACGCTCGGCAGGTAGGACATTCGAAAAATGCCTTAAGGCAATTTAGATTTCGTTAAATTGTGAAGGTGTGTAACGTTTATTAATTGTATCTTTTCTTGAAAACATGTTGTTATTTCTGTTATCAGCCATATGATAGTGCATGATCGTAAACGAATGTTTATCATATGACAAAGGTCGTTTCTTAGAGAACGATCAAATATAAACACGAGTCAGGTAATGGAATGTTTTGTTTCTTCCAAAATGATTAGAATATGCAATCTGTGAGGCATCAATTTTTTTTTGTTTATATTTCTTTAATTTTATTTGCATTTGTGCAATAATTGCAATTGAAAGATAAATAAATGTGCAAAGAAATTTGTGATTTTTGTTGGTTTTAGCTTTGGTGCTCTTAGTTGTTTTCTTAGAAATTTTAATGAATGAATATTGAAAATTATTGGAGAAAAATTTGAATAAATGAATATTTGTGAAATGATTATTAAAAAAAATTGGAGTGAAAATAATTCTAATATTTGATTATTGATTCATTCGTTGTATTATTTGCATGACTATATCATAGAGTTCGGATAATTACTAGTAGATGATTTCTTAACGATGTGACATAGTCATACATTTTCCTCTATCATCTGGTTGAGAAGCCAAAACTAATACTTGTACTTATGCATTTAAGCATTTGTGTTATTTCCACTCTTTTTAAACTTCAATACAGCTAAGAGGGCTGAGATGAGTCAATTATATAAAATATTTTTTATTTAATTGTTCCATCGTATTTTAATTTATAGTATGAAATTCGCTGAGAACGAGAAAAAGTGCAACTGATTGCAGTATCGGCAATTAATATAAAGATCTGTCTGCCGTATATTCATATCACAACTGATATCGATCCATCGATCGAATATCAGCTGTTTCTGAGAGAGGAAAAAAACAATCAGCTGAAGGTTGATAGATAAGTGTTCATCATTAATAGAATCGGAATAACGAAAACACTCTTCTATAAAAGAAATCTTTTTTTTTTTTGTTTTGAATAAATGAAATCGTAAATGTATCATAGTTGTTGATTGATTCATAGTAAATTGATATTTATCTTTCAGGCAGAATGAAGCACAGTCTCAATATGATGGGTATCGAAAAACATAAAGAATTTTTTTGTGGATGGGGTGCTGGATGTGTGGAAACAATGATCCTCTTTCCACAGAGTAAACTAATTTTTCGACAACAATTGCATGGCGTTGTTTTTCGAGTTGCGTTTGATCAGGTATGTTTTTGAATTGATATTATTATATCATTCAATGAGAGATTTGCCTAATGAGAAATGTAAATCAGAGTGCGATGAAATGTGGGAGATCGCTGTATTAGAAATTTTCTCCGTCTCCCCTCCTTCCCGTTCCTTTACTCCCTAAAAATATCGTATATAAACGCAATATTTTATAATATTGTAAGCAGAAAAATGTTTTTGACTTAGTGAAATGATTTTTTTTTGCCTAAAAAAGGAAGGAGGCTAAGGATTGATTCTTTTTTCGTAAGGGGGCATACTAATGGTACTTCAGACAATTCATTAAGTTGGCGCATATAATGTATTGTCTAAATATCTTAATAGATGCTTTTTAAAAGTCTAAAGTTTTTTCTTGTTGGCCATATTCTTGTTTAGTTGTTGCATATTGTTAAGTGCACCCATTTTTATCACACATACCCAGTCACAGGATTAAATCTTTTTCATTCTCTTCTTTTCTTGCCCTTTCCTCCTCACTCTTCATCCGAACTTTCGCCCCAAAATCCTGACACACAGGCTTGCTTGCACCTTTAACACATGAAATAAATATTGCACATTAGATAAGAGAGAAATTTTTTATCGCAAATAGAGTAGAGTGCCTATTCAACGTGTATTATGCGCTTTTGAAGATTTGTTGTGCAAAAATGCATTTCTACAATATTGTGTCCGTGTCCACGCATATTATCCTCATCGTTCTTGATTATTCTACCTGTGAGGTCGCTTCAATGGGTGACGACACAAACAAAAGTAACGAAATTCCGTTAATACAATAAAGCTTACACAATTGCTTCCTGTACCATATTTTTCAGTGGTTCATCGACTTGAAAAAGAAGCCACAAACATTTAAAGATTCCAAAAAATGTCGAATTTTCTTTTAACGCTGATTGGAACGTATCAAAATTGATATGTTGAAAAGGGTGAATAAGCCAATGAGAATATGACGGCATTTTACATACGTTGGATTTTATTGATAATAGTTTGTTAGATGAACCAAATGCAAAAGCGGATATTATTATATTTTCTTTGATATTCATCTCTCGATATTTTATTCGACCTTTTTTAAAGCTTTGTTATATTACAGCTGAGAACTGAAGGTATAACACGGTTATATAGAGGTCTATTACCACCTCTTTTAATGAGGACAACAACACGTGCACTTATGTTTGGAATGTTCGATAAACTACAGAAGACATTCGGTTGTTACCATTCACCGCCTTCGACACCATTCACACTTTGTCATGCGGCTGCTGCATTCTTCGGTTGGGTTTTTTTTTATTCGGTGCTAAATAGGTTTACACCGAAGTATTTGTGCAACAATTTAATCTTGATTTGTTTCTCAAAAATTTTATTGATCTTATCATCTCTTTACTTCCTAAACCTAGTGAAGTAAAAAGGAAACGATGTAGAATCATAAAGAAACGATAGTTTTTAAAATTAAACTTTTATCATCTATTGTGGTACTTAGTTATAAATGAGTTCGAAAAAGTGCTTTCTGAATTTTCAGCTAAAATCTCGAAGATGGTACACTTTGATTAGTTTGTTTCAAAGGTTTTTAGACCTATTTAATTGATATTTTTGATTTATTGGAATATCGAAATTCTGTTTTCCTGTCCTCCTAAGTTATACGTTTTGTCTGTGGAAATTGTATATTTCTATTTCTCAGAAAATGTAATTTTTTTTTGTCTGACTCAAGGTCTAATTACCTGTCTGATTTAAACTATACCTTTTTTTACCTGTCTCGAATTACACTTTCCTGTCCGGCAGCAACTCTGCTTTTCTATCTGTTCGTTAGCTAGTTTAAGATCACAGAGTGATCGTTGATTGATCGATCGGTGATATTTCGACCTCAGCTGTTATCTTATTTTTTTTCATGATATCATATGTAATCAGTAAACGGCACGTAATGCGCGATTGTTTTCTGTTTAGCTATCTCGGATCTTTATGCAATGTTGCCGTTGTGATGTAAAAAAGAGCCATTTGTCGTTTATAGCAAATATGCATCATTTCAGTTAGGATCAATCAAGGGGGTCATTCATTCGCATGACTTCCTTATTCAAAACCTAGAGATTATTTTTTTATTCTTTATAGGTTTTTATATTTTAGAGAGAAGGGGAATAACTGAACAATGAACCATCTTAAAAGAGATAATATCGGGATCCCGTAGTTAATTTCTTCAATTTTTAGAGACTAAAAAACTAAAATGAACCTACAACCATGAAAAGTATAGTACGTTTTTCGGCAGTTACACTCTCTCTGTCATTCCTTTTACTTGTTCCTTATCACTCGTTTAATACCGTTTGAATATATGATTGACGATTGCTTGTTTGCGTTCATTCCAGCTGGATCGATAGAAGCAGTCCTATGTCCACTGGAGAGGGTTCAAGTCTTATTACAAACAAACCGCTATCATGATCGTTATCGGAACACAGCACATGCTCTTGCCCAAGTTGCCAAGGTAATTAAACTTTATTTTTATATGTATATTTATGCATTTATTTATTTATTTGTTTATTTATTTATTTATTTGTAGCTCGGAATAATGATCCAAAGGTTTAACGTTGCGGAGATTTTCATGTAAGTTTTGCAGAGGAGTGTGTCTCTTTGAGCAGATAGTTATTTTCGTGGCTTTAGCAATTTACGATAGGTGAATTTTTATGAAAGATTTACGAGAGGTTTTAGCAAACATTCTAAAATTTACAATAGAAAAATACATAAATTTTATGCTTATGAAAAGAAGTCGTTGAATTTCATAATAAAGGGAAAGACTGCTTGAGTATTTCTGAAAAGGAAGAGGTATTTGAATGAATTGGAAAATTTGTGTTTCCAATGCATCAAAACTACTTTGTCTTTCAAGAGTAGTTCATTGTAGCGATATATATGTAAATGAATAATTTTGCAGCTAGGACCTCGTGAACTGTATCGCGGTCTTTCGTTGGTCTTAGTGAGGAACGGTTTCAGCAACTCGTTGTTCTTTACATTGAGAGATCCATTACGCGTTTATGTTTTCGATTTGCACAAAACTTCTAAATCTGAGAAAATTAGGAGGTTTGTTTTTTATATTTCTATTTATTTAGTGCAAAGAGAAATCATTAAAGAGATCGAAAAGAGAAATTGAAAAGACAATTAAAGAGATCTTCAGAGGTGACGGTGTAACTAAGTTTACTGAAAGTATAGGTGCTAAAAAAATATGAATTTATTTGATTGCCAAATTATTTGTATTGTTTATTTATTTATTTATTTATTTATTTATTTATTTATTTATTTATTTATTTATTTATTTTCAACTTGACCTGGAAGTTAATGAAGATTCCATGCGCCTATCCTTCTTTATTCTTAATTCTTAAACTTTAACGTTGCAGCACTTAAGCTATTTTCGTCTCTGATAATATGGGCGCTCATGAAAGTGTGCATTTAATCTTGGACCTGTTTTAGCTTCCATAGTGGATTGATTTATCTTATGTATTTATCTGTTTTCGATTTGTTCGTATATTATCAAGAGTTTGTGTAGATAAAGTGGTTTCAAGTGATCTCCTTTCATTTCCATTCTTAGAAGGACAGTTGACAAAGTTATGATCCTTTTTTGGAAGAATCAGTGTTGGGAAGAGAATTCCAATCGGAGTTTTCCGGCATTTGCATGTCTTATATTTCAGGATACCCGAGCCTCTAATGCATTTCATTGCGGATTTCGCTTCTGGTGCTTTACTTGGTGCTACCCTATCGACAATGTTCTTTCCTGTAAATGTTATTAAGCAACGAATGCAAAGTACGGTTCAAACACCATTTCTTTCTGGATGGACCGTCTTTCGGATTATATGGAACGAACGAAACGGATCGGCTAGAGTTCTCTTTCGAGGCGTGCAGCTTAATTTCACTAGGTAATTTTTAACTGGGCCTATCAAGCACGTGAAGTTCGGAAGTTTGGAGAGAGAAATTATTTATAGCGGTGTGATTTTCGATTTGGAAGGGTAAGGTAATTTCAATTCAAAGTATAAAATGTGTTGTGTTGAGTAATGTTGGAATTTTATGCTTTTATTGTGAGTGAGCATTAAAGCAATTGGAATTAACACATTCACCTCAAATTTGAACAGCGCAAATTTGCATGTTATTAAATTCTATTCAGATTCATTTGATGTTCTAATTACTATTCACAACTTCTTAAGTAATGTTGTCTCATTGCAGTATCAATGGTTCTTTAGTAAAATATCTGATTTGAGGTGTTTCGGAGAGTTTAGAGGCATTTTTATTTGTCTATTCTTAGAATGGTGTCTGCAGATATATTAAAATGAATGGAGTGAATTGTAGGTCGTTGTTGGCTTGGGGCATTACAAATTCGGTTTACGAGTTACTGCGACGATCTTTCGAATCGAGGACTACTCGAAGGTGATCTGATGTGTCTTCATTATTTATATTGCTCTCAAATAATTTATTTTATCGTTTGCAATTTTGTTTTTTTTTTTTTGAAGTTTTGATCTATTTGGAAGATAAGATTATCTTATCGCCAAATGTAATTTAAATCGATCAGCGGGAAGGACACCAACTCGTTGACGGATATTGAAATGTTTTTGAGCATTAGTCGTCGAAGAACTGACGATAATTTGTAGTCCAAAGAACTGATTGGAAAAAGTCCCTCCCCAATATCGATTAATTTCATGATAACAGCGCTAAGTCGGATCAACTAGTTGTGCCTTTGTAAGAGTCGTGTTCGATAGTCATTTTGTATTTTGACGTTTGCACACAAAGTGCAGATGAATAGATTATGGGTCATAAGGGATAGTCGAATGGAGGGTTTTTGCAAGAAAAGGAAGAAGAATTTGTCGAATTTGACCTCTTTCTAGGTAGCTGAGCATAGACGAACTCATGTGAGATCGAGTTGAGTATCGAGTGTAACCTTTTCATTTCGCTTTACGTTCTATATGTAGGCTGTGATTCATGTTCACCATAGGAAGGATTTATTATCTGTTAATGTGTCTTAGCAATTTTATATGCCCTATTCTAATGAGTACAATAATATTCATGGAGATTATTTTAAACAAATATCGTTTTTTTTTTTTCTGTTAGATTTGTGTAAATTAGGAAATGCTTTTAGTACACTAGTAAGCGGTATTGAGTTGCTCAACTTTTATCCAGTCTTGACCATCGTTTTTTTACCTCTTCGATGTGAACGTGGATTAGGGTGATTGCCGTGGCGATGCTTTTGTTTTCTAAAAGTCACTTGACCACGACTCACCATGCAGTTTATTCTGTTTCGTTGTATTCTTTTTTTTTTTCAAACACTACAGGTTTTTATTTTTATTGTTTTATAATTTTCTACATTATTTAGAAGATATTTTTGCTTCATAAAAATGTTCCAATGACCAATGAATGACCAGCGGTCATTTGCCATTTTTCGAGGCGTGAATATTTCGAAAAGTGGACTATAATGGAAAGGGGTAGGGGAGCGAAGAATAATGGTTAGCTCTTGAGTTTTCATTCTCGAAACACAGTGATTATCGGTCCACTAGGAAATATTGTGAATAGCGATTCGCAGCTCAACTCTTCTTATCTACTCCATAAGAAGCTTAAAGAAACGACTTCCTCTAGGTAATCAAAATGGCGAATCCCTCTTTTCTTTTGAAAAGGGTCGCCGATCCGTTGAGATTTTATTTCGATGTGACGCTTTTCTGTGATTTAGGCGAATATATTGTTCATATGTTTCATATATTATTTTTATTAACTTCAAATTATATAAATTTACGCCGAAAATTGTGTATTGTTGTGAAGTAATGATGTCGCTTTATTTATTTATTTTTTGCCTTTTTATCTTTATTTAGTAATTAGTTGCTTAAGTTGCAATTTTTTTTAAAAAAAACCCTTTGCAAAAGTTTTCGTACTGAAATTTATTCACAAAAGAAAGAGTTTTATTCGTTGGAATTTTTTTTCTTTACGCATAAGCGTTGTTATTTGTTTGTTTTTGAATTGAAAATTTTGTTATGTTTTCATTATGAGACTGTGCTCTTAGCGGCTTATGCTCTAGCGTCGATATTCGGACGAAAGATGAGTCGCTATTTTAGGATATTCAGGATGTTAGGTTATTTTCCTGGAAAAATTGCCTAAAACTTGTTTTTATATGATTGTTTAGAGAGTTCTGCAAAATTCATTCACATGAGTTTGTACAATAAAACTAAGTTCTCGTTTGCAATCGAGTTGTTGTATAATACCTGTC
The DNA here is from genome assembly GCA_013433145.1 of Ascaris suum. NCBI lineage: Eukaryota > Metazoa > Nematoda > Chromadorea > Rhabditida > Ascarididae > Ascaris > Ascaris suum. The sequence goes on along the minus strand of CM024169.1, from coordinate 12,012,695 downwards.
TATATATAGAGTTGCGCTCACTTAATTTGCTGATATCGAATAAAAAGAGCATATCTCTCGAATATAGCAATAAATAAATAGATATGAGTGTGATTTCAGGACATTTATGGTATGACGTCTTTCATCGCCAGTGCGTAATCAAATAAAGATCTCAGTTTCTTCGATAGGAGAGGAGTGGCATCTAGGGCGACATGGAGGTATATTTCCTGTTAGGAACCTTCACAAGGTTTTTTCCATGGGAAAGAAATAGACGGATTATTACAAGTCTGAAGGCGTAGCTATTCTCGAATGATCAAGAATACTCGAAACTGCATTCTCTGATTTTGATCTCTTCTTTGACATTCAAACTTCTTTATTCTTTCAAGCAAAGATTTCACTGGAATCAAGCAAGACAAGGGCTTCATGTCTCAACAGTGAACTTATGCCTAATGAGAATGAATCGTACCGAGGATGATGCCATATGGCAAAGTAAAACAGCCAAGAGTGATCGAGACGAATGGTTTATTGGTTGTGGTGAATACTGAAATCGGTTAGGCTTCCTTGCCTATTTAATTTGTGGATTATTTGAACCTCAAGTGATTCGCAGCAGAGGAAAGATGCAATAAGGAACACTGCCTCATTGGCGAAATAATCAATCACATGAATTCGGCATGCATATAAAAGGGACCATTTGCATAGCGTGGAATTTGGATGTGGAATTTTCTGCATAGGAAGCAGCCAGCTTCTTGATGAATGTGTATTATCGAGGTGCTATAGGTGGAAACAAAGTAGAGATGAAATAGGGCTGAGAGGGCTATCTTGGTTGATCGAGATGTGTGGCCGTTCACTGAACTACACAGTAGAGTGAGTGGACAGCTACGACAGCTGACTGAGAGGGGAAAATCGAGCAGTAGGGCAGAAATGAACAATACGCGCAATGGCAGGAAGTATTAACAAATGCTTTACCTAAGAACGACAAACAAAATAAAGTCGAATAGTCAAAGAGAGTTGAGATTAAATTACTGACGTGTAATGCGCAATTATAAAACCGCGTTTAATGTTATGATCATAAGGGACATTTCGACCATGTCCACGAAGACGGCCTTTGTAAATTGCCAAGTTACCGTCAATCAGGATCAGATGAGTGGATGCTCACGTTTCGTTCTGCATTTTTTTAAAAATTTATTATTAGCTGAGGTGAAGTTGCATCGCTAGTGCTATGTATGTTAGATGCAAAATAAAAAGAAACACTAAAGGGGATCATCGAAAATGATTGCTCTTAAGAAAGCTTCGCGATAATCCATCTGAAAATAATGACGACTAATTTCAGCATGTCTTATTATAGAAACAAATTTCTGTGAATGTTAGTTGAGCGTAAAGATGAAATCCTCTAAGTAATCACGAATGCCGCAGAGACCCCCATTCTCGCAAAGTGTCTATGTGCCATCGATTGCTGTCTGTTACAGCTCTTGAACATTTGTGCTCACCTTAGACTATTGGGTATCGATTAAACTAATGTGCCGAGAAATGGTTTTAGACAAGTTCATTATGAGTGAAACAATGATGTTTTTTAGCAGCTTCATAGCTATACTTGTATCCATGAGTATAGTATATATAGGCGGATCGCTAAGAGCGCATTTTTGACTTCTGAGTTATTGAGATGCCTATCGCAGTGTCTATGTCCACGATTGCTTCTGTATCTTGTTTGAACCAATTGTAATTCCCAGAAATGAGTTTATGAGAATATTTGTTACGAGCAGAGAGTATAGTCGGCGGACGCGAGCGATCTTTTGCTGAGCGTGCAAACGATTAGTACTTTTATGAGAGTGAGAAGCAATTGCTATACATGACCTGTCCTTCCCGGTCCCTCCGCATGCCTCATCTTCAGCTCTGGATTTCTTAGTCCACGAAAAAAATCGACGGATATTCATCGGCATAGAACTTCTTCATTGTCGACTGAATTGCCGAAGAAAATAATTACAAATGATTTTATTGCGTTTCGTTCATTGCACAAGCGAGAATTATATTTTATGTTTTTTGACTGCACTGCTTCATTTTCACATCTCTTTCATGTTGTCATCTCCAGTCTACCAACGAGTAGGAAAGTATAGGGCCGTCGAAGTACATCGGTTATTTTCTTCCTCATCGCAGCGTGCGAATGCTTGCACTTTATGCATTTTTTTTTCATTAATTAGAGTGTTATGCATTATTTTCGCTAAATGAATCGTTTTCATCCCCGTTTTGTGAGTTTCTTTGTTTCATTCATTAAGCCTTGGCTATATTTGGCTAGCCATTGCATAAGTACGTGCTAATGCTAGCCTCACTTTTACAGTAGTTATACCCATCCAGTTGTTGCTAGGACTACTTTGCCTTTCTATGTTTCCTACCATGTTTGAATCATCTTCTTCGTAGAGCAGAGTAAAAAAGTGTAGATAAAAATATTTGATTCGTATGACATTGAGAGTTTTATAGGAACGTAGCACGAGTGGATCGATATATGATATAACCGTCAATTTCTGTTTATTTTCTTATCACTTATTTTTTCAAGGTTATCGCACTATCGCTCTCGCCTTCAATCGTTACAAGATGAGCCGAATTTTTTGACAATTAAAACACATCTGGAAATAGCATTTTACTTGCAAAGGCGACATACTATAGAGCAGTTTACTTTAGGTGTCTGTGGTCGGTGATGATCTCGTCATCAAAGAGATGGAAAGGGTGGGGGGGGGGGGGGGAGGGTGGAGGTGTGCGATTTTGAAGTTATCATTAAAAGAAATCTCCCACTTTGAAAATTATTGCCGTTCTTTAGGCGATCATCTGAAAAAAGACTGTTGAAGAAATGCGAATCGAATCGTTGAGCAATTCGAATATCGTCAATTTTCCTTGAACTCGTCGGTTTTTTGTTTCTTTTTCGTTTCGATATGAACGTATAGAGTTGATTAGGTTTGGTTAGAATTTATGAATGTATGTAGAGGTAAAGAGTTAGTCATTATATGCTCATTATGGGATTAATTTCAGTGTGACGACTAAATTAGAGTTAAATTTACGATATGCGTAGGTAAGAGCGTTTATTTTTGGATTTTAGTGGTAATCAGAAGGGTGGAACCGGGTTATATAGTAGGAGGTATGACGAAATGGCGGAGATTGATATCACTTGATAAGTTTGACTAATGACTCTTTATTCATAATATTTGCTGATATCTCTTGCAGCACTTCGACTCGATGTGGAGCTTTTATTTTCTACGTAATGGCCGCACATCATAGGTGCTATTAAGCTGTTCAATGACTTTGGGGTTGCCACCACGAGTGAATATTGACGCACAGTATGTGGCGCTGATTATGCAAAATGAATGTATAAAATTTTTAGCGTGTTATTCACTTGATTCTTCAGATGAGTTGAATAGAAGTTTGTTGAGTATAGCCTTATTGGTTTTGAGCTGTTTTGTCATACGACATATGATTTACATATATAAATACGCAGTACAGTTAACAATGCATATGGGAAGTCGGATTGAATGGAAGAATGCTCGATTTAATTTTGAAATTTGCTAAGCATTAAATCGCGAAAGGCCGCTCAACAACCAAATCAATGAATCGAAGACTTAAATAAAAGTCGTCTCAATTGCGGAATTTCATATTCGTTGGAAAAATCTGGAAAATTTGAGATTAGAATGAAACTGAAATTTTTAGTGATAGTGAATTCGCGATGATTTAAAACGAGATGATTCATTAAGAACAGGTGAAAACGTTCACTATTGCTGCATTGTTCGCGAGGACAAATTGTTTTGACAGCTGTTGATGGCTTCAACAGTTAGCTGCAATACTCATTCGGTTGTTGTCGAATCTATTCATTACTCTGCAAAATACTGTCGAATGACTCTGTGAACGAGTGATTTACGTTAAAACAAATGATTTGTCGTTATCAAATCAGTTTTATGGTTGCAGTAATCGTGGTGATCCTCATTTATTTAACAAGTTGTATGCTTATACTTGTTTGATCTTGATGTAGTATCTCCCGCATGTGGACTATGATCTTCCCATTCCTTCGGGGCCGTAGCCGAAGATATAAATAGGCTGCGGTCGTGCTTGCTAATCAGTGTGTGTGTTTCGCTCCTTTTCATCGTGTAACTCCTCAAATAGAAGTAGACCTGTTTGCTCTTTGCGGATACGCTTCAACACCCCACGTCCGGTCGGAGACTCCTCACAGCCGATATTGTCCGATTCCACTACGGTTACATCTTCAAGCATATGATGATGGCGTCCTACATATGTGTTATGTATCTATGTATCTAACTGTCCAGTCGTCTTATTTCGAGAATCATCGATACTGAAGTCACGAAAATTGTCATGCATCACAATTTGCACGGCAAGATGAAGTTTTGCAACCAGTTATAGTCTGATCTGTCAACAGCGAATGCAGTTATATATTTGAAAATGCTGAAAATTTGCATATAGAATAGTGGCATTTCACAAACAATCAAAGACAGAAATATAAGCATTGAAATATAAATTGATAGAACGTGCGCACAGTAACTACCTATCGTCATCTTGGAGCTGCATGGATACAACAGTTAGAAATGGCTATCAACATCGTAAATTTGCCAACGAAAAAAAGATTTTTCAAGTTTTTATGAATCGTTTATTCATTTTCTATTCATTTCCTTTCTCTCAGTATTCCCTTCTTGAAAAATCCATTCAAATAATTTCATTTCTGCTTAATTTTTTTAAAAACATTTGATGGTATTCTCTAATTTGGAATTTCACATACACAGATTATCTTTTATGTTCAAAGCAGACCGTTCTCTTATATCGCCATTAAAAATCCACTTCTAGCACTTATGCTTGTTTATCTTCTTTTTTCTTTCTTCTGACTTATTGCTTTTCCCATCACAAGAATGAACATCAACTTTTGAATATCGTCGTAGTTTGCACCACAACTGAAATTTTGTTATGTTCTTTATCGGTGCATTAATATGATAATCTACTTGTTTAGATTCATGTTAAACTGCAAAGGGAGTTGCGATTGGCATCGTTAATAGAGTCCACAGTTATGAACATCCTCTTCGTCGAGCTATTTATGGAATTGCTATTTTGTCGGAATCCTCCACTAACCGTTTTTTTTTGTATTTGATATTCGCTACTTATGACGAATGAAAACATCTCGCAAAGAGTATAAAGAACTTGAAATGCTGTTTATTCGTGCGGCTGATTTCATGAAAACTAAGGTCAATTAAAGGTATCGGGGAAATCGACTATTGAGAAGAATAAAATTTGTTGCTCCGCTGGAAAAGGCGAACTCGTTTCTCTCATCAACCGACAATGATTAATGAGAAGAAATTTATTCTTTAACGCAGTAAAGATGACTAAAATACTCTTTAAAAAAGCGTAATTTTCTTTTCCCCGATAATTATTGCTAATTACTCTTTTTGTGATACGTATATAATATTTTAACGATTGATTCAATGATCATTAGTGAAAATTATTTTGTCTCTTCAGATAGATGGCAATAGACGATGCTCTTTGCATTCATATTGCATTAAATAATGCTAATTTTAATTAAAGAAATTTTTAAATTGCATTTCATTACTAGAGTGTTGACATTAAAAAAAAAATAAAGATTTCTATATGCGTTACTATATGCTGCTTTGATTTATTATTTGTTACCTTTAGATGTGTTGAAATTGAGAGGTGATTATATGTGAAATATTGGCGAGTGCTTATGATAGTACAATTTTTATAGCTCACGAGCTATATGAAATTATCGTTAGAAATTCTGAGGGAAATTTTTTTTTTTGAAATGATACCTGTTCATAGCCGAAATTCTAAGATGAGTGCATTGCTTCAAATTGTTGGATATATAGGTCCTATATATTTTAGAGATTTTGATAACTACATTGGTTTGTGAAAGCGATGAGAAACTCTATCTGGAAGATATGACTTGAAGAGTACAGAAAATGAGAGAGAGAGTTGTTTGATGAATTAATTACCTCCTTAATTTGTGACATTTGTCTAGAGAGGAAATAATGAGGGATTTTTCATGCACATAATGGTTTTCGATTTAACTATGAATATATCAATGATTTGATTAGTTTAACAACAGAAAACAAATGCTTTCGTATAGTTTTTCTCTCGAATTTCATAAGAATCGTGCCGCATTGTTAGCGCTCCAGAAAGTGAAAACCGAAAGAATGCAAAATTTGCTCGCTTTTGCAGAAATTCTCACGCTCATAAATTTTAAAATGCCCAAAACTACAATATAAGACGATTCTCATTGAGTCGTTTAATTGTTGACACTAAACTGATTCTCAAAACATCGTTTAATAAAAAAAATCTAACAGTCAACTAGAAATAAATAAATATAAATAAATAATATATATATATATATATATATATATATATATATATATATATATATATATATATATATATATATATATATATATATATATATATATATATATATATATATATATATATATATATATATATATATATATATATATATATATATGCTATATTGATTTAGTAGTTTATCTCATCTGACGGTCTCTAAGATGCTCCAATTTTAAAAAGAATATTTGCTTTCCAATTTTTACATTTTTATTTTCAAATTTTTATGAGAGAATTTTTATTGAACGAAACAAATTTTAAAATATTTTGAATGCTTTCTACTTGATAGGATACAACAATTTGCTCAATTTGCTCAATACGTTTAAATAATGCAAATAATTCATTGATTTGTCTTATAAAATAGATATTAGACGAGGAGATTTTTAATTGGTCTCTATTTGCAGTCGTCATCGTTCTTTAGCAACACGAAGGATCTTCGAAACAAGTTTCTCTTCGTATTCATAGAACGTGCTATAGTGTGGCTATTCAAAAGAGAGCATCATACGATTTTCCAACAATGGAGGTAAGCGTTATTTTATTCTTCTTTTTCGAATTATTTTGTGTAAATTTTAATCAACTGCTTACTATGCGGTTATCGCCGTTAAGCTTTAAATAATAGTTAAGAAGAGGAAAATCACTCAAGAAGAGAACTTCAAAAAAAAAAATGTAAATCGACTTCAATACGCTCTCAACAATCGAATATACAAGAAATTCAATGACGCAATTTATGGAACGGTTTTTTTTATAATTTCGCTTATATAGGTGGTATTTCCGCTTTTTTTCGCTATCCAGTCGTTGCACATTATTCAACTTTCTTTTAACGTTTTTGACTGTAATTCACTTCTTCTTGGAGTTCTATTTTGATGAGACTCTTTCATTATATCTCTATCGATGAATGCAACATCTTCTATGCACGAGGTAATTTTTGTCATTGGAATATCGCAATCACCTTATCAATGTTTCAAATGCAGAATTCCTTTTCCTCTCTCCTTCAGAAATATTTTCAGCAACTTTCCAATTCATCAAATATTTGTTGAATTGATGAGAGAGAAATGTTCGAAATATGTGGAACACTTTTTCCAGATATTATTGCTGTATTTTTCGACTTTTTGATGATGGAATTTTTTGACGAAGCACAATTTCATTTTCAAACAGAAAATTTTTTAAAATTTTTATTTCATTAGTTCATATATTTGTTTAATTATATTCTAATCTATTCGTTTCATTCGTAAAACGTAAGAATACGATTGTTGTTTTATTGGCGATAGATTAAAAAGAAATCAAGCACTCATTAAACGTTTATTGAGCGCTCTTGTTGATAATAATAGACGTTCAAATTGAACGTGATTGTGGATCACGTTTGGCTACTTCGAAACGGCTATAATGGTGTGCGCAATTTATATATCGCCGTCACCATGGTAATCACACTTTTATGGCTTATGTTTGTGCATTTCATTGTATGTGCACTTAACACTGAGGTAAATCAATTTTTCATCTATTCTTAGTAGTTGCTTTTCTTCATCATAAATAAAAACCTATATTCATTTGATTCTTCATCCGAATAAAGTAACAGCCAGCTGCTTTCTAAGAACGAACTAAAGAAAATATCCTAGACAAATATTGGGTTGTGTTGTTGTTGTTGTTGTTATGTTGTTGTTGTTGTTGTTGTTGTTGTTGTTGTTGTTGTTGTTGTTGTTGTTGTTGTTGTTGTTGTTGTTGTTTTTGAAAATGAGAAAATATGAGCTCACCATATAACATAGTTGGAGAAAATTTCTACAAAAAGTTGTGAATATTCATAATGCAAATATATCTAAAAACTTTATAGGGAATTTATTGATTTTTTTAAAAAATCTTTATCGTTGCAATTTTCTACATTATTTTCGAACATCTAATTCAGTTATATTCATATCATTTAAAACTTATGAATGCGGTGCATTATCCCTCACTTATATGAATTACTATCTTCGCACTAGGTAATAATATGCGCCGCTAAAGCTACGAAATGACAAATCTTACTTTTATTTGACACAGATATTCCAAAAGTCATCTTCTCTGTGCACTTTTTACTGTGTGCATTCATTGGGCTTACTATTGCAGCGTGTTTGCATACATGTGTACGTCTGTGTACGTGTCTCTCTGTGTACGTCTGTCTGGGTGTCTGTCTGTGTACGTCTGTGTGGGTGTTTGTCCGTCTGTGTGGAAGCTTCAACACGAAGGCATTTGAATTTTTCGAATACCAATGATTAGAATGATCACTTTCTATGTCGTCATTCACACTGATCTATCAATCGATAAAGACTTGCATGCACTTCACATTGACCAGTTTAACAAAGAAGAACGACTCTTTTGCAAATTAACCTGCAATAAAAGTTTACCTACGTAAAAGTTAACCTTAATTAATTAATAAAAGCGATATTCCGTATGTCTAGTATTTATCAGTAACATACTAATAACTAATTGTTTGGATGAGGGGAATGTAAAAGCGCATAACATGCCAACTTCACTATATGGTCTATGCAATTAGTGGCATGCATGCATGCATGCAATCAAGTGCATTTGCAATGTGCAATGTGTATGACATGTATGCATGCAAGTCATGCAAATCTATACAGCTATAAGCTTTAGTTGACGCACCAATTCCGAGTGTTGGCCATATTGGTCGCGAACTTCAAAAAGTGCTTTTAATTCATATATTTTCACTGTGAAATATTGAAACAAAAAATCGAGCCAAATCGAATTTGCAGAACAATTTTTCCATGCCTAATCGCATTAACAACAAATATTGCTTGACGGTTAAAAAATTGCTCGTTTAATATAATATAGAGTTTTCTATTAGTTGTGACTTCGAATGTGGTGAACATTGACCTGTTTCGATAGCTGAATGAGCCGATTCATCGTGGATCTCTTCGATTGTTTTACTTAAAGAATACTCTTTTCTATTCTTAAATTCAAATGCATCGTTTGTAATATTTGAAACATATAGACTACATGTGGATAATTTTTAGAGATTGCCACATGTTAGTCTGCAAAAAAAAAAAAAACTTTTCTCAAAATTTGACAGAGTTTCCATATTATTTTCAATATTTTGCAGTATTTTTGCTTTCTTGTGAATAACTTTCTTACAAGCGAGATCTGAAATCGAATTGAAATCAGCCTTTGAAAATTTGCTGCTGAATTATAGAAATCATATGCTGTTACATATCATAGCAGTTTTTTTTTCATCAACGAACAATTTACTTCATAAGACCTAATTTTCACATCTGTTAGTCTAATCAGTTTTCGATTATATCCTGATCCATTTTAACTAATTTTCTGATTTAAATCGCCAAAATTTTTCGGTTTTTTTTTGCACAAGAATAGTTGATTTTTATAGGTGATTTGGCACATATCTCTTCAGCAGTTGTTTTGCAGTCCGTTTTACTCGATGAAGTTTATCGTCATTACACACGACGAGAAAGATTTATTCTATGCGTCGATAACTGTTTAATGCCGTTGTTGCCTTCACTTATTGCATTAACTCTTGGAGCTCGTTTATTCGATTGCTTTCACAATATTTGAAGTATTGTACAGTTGGCATTTAGTAAAAAATGAAATATTATTTCGCTAATTCATTTCAAATTCCACATTTTCATTTTCAACACACATCAATTCATTTTGAGTACTAATTAATTCATTGTGAATATCTTCATTTGTCTCACATCGATAAGTATCCCGATGTTTATTGAATTCTTCAGAACTTATATATCATTATTATTTAGTAATTGTAAGGTTTATTTATTTTACGAAGATATTTGCAGTCGATGATTTTTGCATGATGGCATTTATAAGATTATGAGCTTTCGTTTAAATGCTTATGTGTTCGCGCATTTTTTTTTGAGTAGTTTCATTTCTAAAACCGCTGAGATTACTATATGCCATCATATTCCATATTTATACTTTCTATGAAAAATCTATTTCATAGGACGTTCTGAAGTTGATAATTCGCAATTTCTAATGAAGTCATAGATGCTTAAATGTGTCGAAAATTTGCATATATCATATATGGACGTGTATTTTGCAATCGATTGAGCTCATAAAACAAATCATTTGATAGACTAATAGGAGAGATCATTTCTATTTTTAGCATTTTCAAAAATTTAGCTGATCTGATAAGTTGATGCTCAATAACTTTGTTCATGGCAAGTATTCACAGTTTATTGCCAGGTATAAAGTAAAATTTTCCATTTGTTTATACGATGAGGTATGCAGACAGGTGGATGCAAAGCGTAATTCTTCATTAAAAATTCGACGAGAAGTGTTCCAACATTCAGTCCTCACGTTAAGTTGTGATATCCATCGATCAACGAAAACGTCGTGCAAAGTGAATGCATCCTATGAACAGGTGCTTCTCTTTGCTTTAACTATATTCTCAAGGAGATTATAAACAATTTCGCGACCTGAAGGCGACTACACTAGTGCTGCAATTAATAAGTCAATAAAGTAATAGCTGATAAAATTGGCTGATTTCGTTTATCTTTCTCAGTTCAAGAAATCTTAGCACTATTATGCACATATTGAGCGCATATAGTAGTACAGAGGCTAAAATCGTCCTTTGTGATAAAATAATCTTACAAACAAAATTTTGAAGTGGACGATTTTATGATTATTTTGTTTTATTTATAGCGATGAGAATATCGCTTAACTAGAGAACTAATTCAAGAATTATTTTAATATGGGAAAAATTTCCAACAAAATCGACGAATATTTTAGATGAATGCTTGGGGGGGGGGGGGGGAGGTGGTGGTGGCTATTTAGGTTTATGATTAGAGAGTGAATAAAATTTGCACGATAATGAGCAGTCGATTCTTTCATGAAAATTTTTTTTTTCTACATCTGTTCTTCTGAGAACGTTATTGTCAACAAATTTAAATGATACATATGCATTTAATTGTTTTTATCAACCTTCAATTCTTTGTAAATCGTCATCATTCTGCTGAGAAAAAAGTTTGCGCTTTTATTCATATAATATCTTCCATGTTTTCTTTATTTTCTTTAAAATTTCTTGCTTTTTTTTTTGAAATAATATATTTGTCTTGATAGCTATTTCTTTTCTATATAGGTTTTTCGCTTTAAAATATTTGCTCATAACCTATATTCTCATAAGGCGAATATTAAGCATCATCGTCTTCAATCGTTAATTTGACGCGTATAAATGCTATTTTTATTCCGATTTGCTTTTTGTGATTAGAATGAATTTATTTATATTGTTGTTAATCGCTAATTGCGGCAAATATCATACCACCTCCATTCATATGCATCTCCACGGATTTTTTCCTCATCTAATCATCTTGAAATTCAAATATCGAAAAGTGTGAAATGCATGCAAATTTTTCTTATACATTTAAATACTTGTAAGTCGATTAAATAATGACGAATGAATATGAAAGATGCTGTAGGAAATTGCCATTGACTTGAATGGCAGTCATCTTTTGCGCTTTAATGATTTCTGTGTTGAAACTATCGACAAGAGAAGCATGCATGTAAACATAATTAGGCATCGATACGGCATTCATATATTTGTGCTTACTAATGTCGAACTTACATAATTGCTTTATAAAGTTTTATTGTATTCAACCTTTTAATGAAGAAATTAAAATGCAGGAGGAAAAGAAAAGGGAATCCCTTCATCGAGTGCTCAAATTTCACCTTTCTTTTCTAATATTATATTTGCTAGTTAATTTCTAATCAAAATTTTTTTCGTGAATAATTCGTTTGTTGTTATATATGATCGTGTAATGTTTTCACTCTTGAGATTGTCATGTGTTAGTATTCACTTTCGAAGATCCTCTTAGATTTGTTTTTAAGCATCTGAGAAGTATTCAATTTGCGGCGCTAAATATATCAAATTAGTGCAATCCTTACAAAATCACACATGTATCGATATTTTATTTGCATAACTCACATCGGCTAAAATATTCTTTGGGAATGGATTTCTGAGGGACTGAGAGAGATAGATGGACGTTAATTCGGAGTGTTGAAAGAACGTTTCGATATTGGGAAGTTTTTGTGCTCACTGCCTATGCACTCATTGACTATTCACTTTTTGTTGCATTCTTTAGCCTTCTTAGGCAATTTTAAATCATCTATTACCTTCTTTTCTTGCATAACCGAGTAACCCCCGACCATACATTTGAATATTTTATCAGCATAAAGCGGCTATATCCGTTTATTTCCTCTTGTGAATTTCTTTTAAAAGTTAGTCTTTTTTAAAAAATGCATTGATATTCAACAATTCGTTTTGCTTTCCGTTTATTTATTTCTTCGAGATAATTTCTTCATAATATTGAAATTATCCAATAAATATTTACTTCTTTCACAATGATGAATTTCATTTTGTATATCTCGCAAAATTTAATTCATTTATCGCTCGTAATTCATCACCAATGAATAAAATAACGATCATCTGTAGGTTGCAAAAAAAAATTCTTAATGAATCCAATATGAAAATGCAAGCAAAATGGCTTTTTCATGGTAAGTGGGTGTTAGCAATTGCTCAATACTCAGCGCACGAATTGATATCAGCTGATATCAGTTCACAACAACTGATTAAAAAGGTGTCTTGAAGGGTTTTTTCTATTAGTAAAAGACAAACATATATATATATATATATATATATATATATATATATATATATATATATATATATATATATATATATATATATATATATATATATATATATATATCCTCCAGCGATAACTTTATAAAGTTGGTTAAGTTAGCTCTTCATTTATATCAACTGGTCTGTTTTAGTAGTGATCGGTTTTCTTGGCTAATAGAGATATAAGAGCTGCAATGGATGAGCAAAAAAAAAAACTGGTTTCAACTAAGAAAATCTACGCTTCAAGCAATGCGACCGACACTTGGTGAGAGCAAGTCGTCGGTTACTTCTGAATTCGATCATCATATCAATCTCTCTTCATAAATAGCTATTAGCTTCGACTTGTTTTGTATTGCAATATGTGAATTGAATGAAAATAAAATGATCAAAACAGATGTTTAGAGATCGATACGAATAATCATTTGCGTTCATCGTTGCATTCATTACTCAACATTTATATATTGTAAAGTCGGTTGCCACAATGGATTTTTTTTTTGCATTTATTCGATTTTCAGTAGCAATGAGCATTTTAAATATTCACTCACTTTTTTAGAATGTGTTTATGTGTGAAAAATATTGAATATTATTTGTAATTTTATACTCTATCTAACTGAGATTTGTTTAGAAGATATTAAACGTTCAATTAATTACCAATCCATAGAAGCATTCGAACCAAAATAAAGCTTTATTCTTAGTCATTTGATATATTGCTTATAGCTATTCACCTCTGCTAAGTGTTGTGCCCACTTTCATTCCTTTGAATTTGCTTTGATACAGCAGAGATGCACTTTACATCTTTACTGCTTTGTTTTAATGTATTTGATCGTAATGGAGTTTATTTTCTGAATAATGCTTTCTTTATTCGATGGGCGACTTCTTTTATAGAATTGGATTGGAAAACTTTTTAGTTTTTATTGCATCCCTTATCGTCGAAACAAAATTTTGTTGGTGTCTCTTACAATTCCTTCATTTTTGCAAAGTGCGCTATCTAAGTGCTACATGTGAAGACGAATCGTGACCATGAAGCGTTCTGCACTCTATAGGTGATTTTTGCACACCTGGCGGGAAAAATAAACGAAAAACGGGAGAGTACTAACTTGAAATAGGGTTTTATTTGCCGTCATATATTATCAAGGTCATTCATCAAATGGGAGAAGTGTTTGAAGCACGAAAGTGTGTCCGATTAAAAAAAAACATTTTGCTATTCAGAAACGTTTAGCGTTCAACTTCCTCTGGCAAATAGTGGCTATAGCGAGGGAGGAAATTCAACGGGACAAGGGAATGCGTAAGGGGTTCACTCAAAATTTCTATGGATGAAGATCATAACGATTATTCTTATCGCTCGTTTTGATCATTGAAGTGGTTGTCATAGAGTTCATCTCGATGAACGGAATCCATGATAATATCTCCCAAAGACCCTAATTCGTTGTGTTTAGCAAAAGTTTTCTCTAATTATTTATACATTCCACAAGCGCAATGCAAATATTATGAGATGAGCATTTGAAAACTTTTCATAAGCTTTGCTATGCTGTCGTATTACCTTTTTGAAGATAAGTCCAGGTACTTCTGACCTATTTCTTGCAAACAATTAGCAGGTACTAACGAGGTATCTCCAATTTCATGAATTTAATGATATTTGACTCACTGAAAATAGCTTTAATGAGATTAAAATTTACGAAAATTTCTGTTAGAGCATGAATGTTGTGCAATTTTATCACTCATACATATTCATTAAGGCATGTATATGGTCTTAAGAAAGAACTTCCATCGAAAATAGATTCAACAGAATACCTTGAACGTGGCATACAAGAAAATGCTCATCGTTGTTAGGCTTTTTTTCAGCAAGAACTTGCACCATGGTCATTTTTTTCAAGTGGAATCCATGAAGGTTAGTTGAAGGATGGTCATCTCTATAACTCTTGTCGTGTTCGAGATCGATAAACAGCATCAATCCTTAAAATTCCTCAGTAAAACTATTTCAGCATTGGCAGGTCAAATTCTAGCGTTCCTATCCCTTTCTATTTCAAATTATTCCATAGAAGTTTTCAAAAACTTATTTTTGATTTGTAAATAAGATGACATATATATATATATATATATATATGACATATAGACATATATATGTTTATGACTTTCGGAAACTCTATCACACCACCGGAAGGAGTTTGTTTCCGTGGAGCGAATTCGAGCTTCCAAACAATAGCTTCTAACAGTATTTGTTGCTTTCCACAGACATTTAGAGATGGTTCCACCATTCGTAACGTTGCTCACTTTAACTATTGCGTAATTCTTAGCCCATTTGTGTGAATTATCTCTTGATATTTATGCAAATTATGACTTATCGAAAATTGTATTATATTCTCAAGAACGATCTATAGATAGTGAAAATTTCGACATTTTTCAAACTCGTTCAGTCGTTTCATTGTTTTTTTATGGTCGTTTCTCCTTGTCTATACCGAAAAGTAATTAGAGTTTAATGTGAGATGTGTTAAATGATTTTTTGATGACAGATATTTCAATTAACGACGCATTTGATATCCTCAGATTTCAAAGAAAAACAAAACAAAAAAAAGATTTTTTTTTGCATCTGGTTTAGACAACATTGCATTACCATTTATTGTGCTGAAAACGCATGAATATTGCTTTATGAATTTTGCAAAACGAATATTCATTGAGCGCAGAGTATTCGCTTTTCATCGTTGCCGTCAATTCTAGTATGATTTTAATTGAATAGCTTGAAAGTTTGCATAGAAATGTGAAAGGAATCGTTGTTTCCAGTTTCTTTAGCGCACATATCGATCATTTCAACCAGCATACATCTATGAACGGGTCGAGAAACATGAACGCTTTTCGTTAATGAAGCCAACTATCAACATATTGATCTTTTATTTATTTGGCGATTTATTTATTCATTTATTTATTTATTTTATAAGAACGATGCGTTCATTCACTCCGCTTTATTCTTGTCGTCGATCAGTTTTCAGTAGATCTTATATTTCGGGATGATCATTTCAGTTTAAAGATATAGGCCTTCGAACCTATAGTCGTAACTGTTATTTTTAGGTTTCGTTTGTTGCTACTAGAAAATTTGCATGAAATTTACTCCAAAACGATTTTCGTTTCGCATCGCTGTGTTGCACGGAAAGGAATCTATGTAGATGATTTTTTAGAGGCATTTAATAAACTAAAATATGATGGCATTATTTTGCATATTTCATTATTCGTTAACCACTTATGCAATTAAACGGTCCGCTAGAACCAAATATAAATTTACTTATTGTGCAACTTATTTTAATATATTTTTTTTGTAAGGAAATTTTATTTTATTTTGTCTCGTCTTCTTTCATCCTACACCAGCTTATTTTTGGTACATTGTATTCTATAAAACGAAACATATTTTATTCAATGCATGAATACCTCGTAATTAGTCATTCTCATATATATATATATATATATATATATATATATATATATATATATATATATATATATATATATATATATATATATATATATATATATATATATATATATATATATATATATATATATATATATATATATATATATATATATATATATATATATATATATATATATATATATATATATATATATATATATATATATATAGCTATAAAATTGTCTTTCTGCGGTCGTTATAGAGCCAATACTCTGAAAGTACTGTTTTAAAGTGACTGATCAATAGATCTATTGGGAATTATTTTCAGTAGTTTACGACTGGGGGAGAAAAACGAATTCTAACCTCTTTTTAGCTTAGCTACATCTCCTACGTCGTTCGAATCTTTATGTTTTTCTCATATAAACCGTTATATTCCTAAATACTTTTCATGAATTCTGGAACAAATTTGTTGCTTTCCACAATTCATTGTTTCTTTGCTCTCTGCTTTCGTCTAAATCAACATCAATATTTCATTTATTAACACACTGAAAGTGACAAAAATGAAAATATACTTAGTTTTTTATACGTCTGAGAAATTCGGAGAAAAAAAAATTGAAACATTCGAGAGATTCTTATTCGATTTCGCTTGAAGAATTTTTTGCTTTGAATGGCAGTCAAGAATTTGATATAAATTTTAATGAATCATTAAGTTTTTTAATAGTTTTTTCATCAGGAACTGTTTTTCCATTTTTTTTGAAAGCGAAACTAATGAACGAAATAAATGGAATTGAATGAAATTAATATTAAAGCGTTCTATGAAATTAATGATATGCAAGTAGTTTGTTTTGTTCGTATTTCATTCCCATTTCTTCCATTGAAAGTTTATTTTACTCTCTTAGGACATTTGTACTAATATTCTTCACATTTGAGAGCGTTTCTATAAGACAACAATGATTCTTGGTCCATTTTTAACCTTTTTTTCAGCCTATCAAGCGCAATTTAGTGTCTTGAATATTCAAGGCTGGAATTAAAGCATGACCAGCATAAAGCTGTATTGATGAGGTTATAAGTACTTCCTCGCTGAGTAACGACCATGCCTTCACCTCTTTGGATATGCATGCAATTTGGATGTGAAATTCTCATTAAAGTGGAATTTCGATTAGTTGAGCTCGATTCGTGGTTTGATCTCTGTCGCTAATCGAATTATCTTTGTTTAGACGCAATTTATTCGAACTCGTTTAGTTGTTTACGTAAATAGTTTTCTAAGGGAACTCATTTTATTACTGCTTTTTCTTTTAATCAGT
The DNA here is from genome assembly GCA_013433145.1 of Ascaris suum. NCBI lineage: Eukaryota > Metazoa > Nematoda > Chromadorea > Rhabditida > Ascarididae > Ascaris > Ascaris suum. The sequence continues at coordinate 11,994,979 of CM024169.1, read as the reverse complement.
GATATTTTTGAGAGCGAACTCTCTTTAAAGAACTCTATCGCCATAAATCAATCAAATCCGCACTCATCTCGGATAGTGATTTAGAATTGAATTCATATGAAGAATTGTATCTTTTCTTTGAAATTTATTTCCATCTTAAATATTACCATTTGTCGTCCTCTTTATTGTTGATTTTTCATTTTTTTTCAGTATATTATTATTTTGAGGAATTTTTCCATTTTATTATTTATGCAATTTACTATATTTATATCATATGAATTTATTGTTTCTCATTTATTATTTTTCTCATATCAATTAAATATTTTTGCATTATTCGCTAAAGATATATCGTAAATAACATTTCATCAATGTTTTATTTTCTATGCACTAATATCAAAAATTTCGTCTTTCTGTCGATATTAATATTTGTTTTTTGTGCTATTAGAATGATGCTCTCACAAGAAACATTTGGCTATTACCTTTCTGATAGTTTTTGTAAGTAATTGAACAATTTCTAAATGGCTTAATTTCATCGAAAATGAATTTCTTGATGAATAATTCTGTGGAAAATTGATATACCTCTATATGACAATGGTTTCATAGTAGATATATAGCTAAGGTAGTGATGCTTTGTCGATATATTTATTGAAAATGTTTACTTAAAGCGTACGCATATTGTTTGCAAAGCAATTCAAGCAAACATCACATAGCATACACCGTTACGAACGAACATCGAATATTCCCATGAAATATTTCTCTACCCAACGCATAGTCTGTCTCTGTGTTGGCTTTTGTCTGTTGGAATGTCGTATTTGCCGATCTTTGAGATCAGTTATTTAGGACTATTACATATTACATAAATATCTCATTCATTTCAATAGATGCACATGGTTTATGAAAAAGGCGTTTTTTTTTGCAGAAGCGATATTTTGATTAACGCTCCCATAAAGAGATGGAGTGTTTCCTCAATTCTTCGTCGCAATAGTGGATGAGAGCGGAGGATCATTCTTCCGTCCTTCTCCATCGCTTTTTCTCTTATTCGGTGAGGGTGACGACGGCTTCATTCTCTGCTGCAACCACCACTCCCTCTCGCTCATCTTCTTCCTTTCTGTTAACAAGTGATCTGTTGCGATCAAGTGAGTTTTATCGCTGCAGTGATCGTGGTGATCCTCATTTATTTAACAAGTTGTAAGCTCATACTTGTTTGATCTTGATGTAGTATCTCCCGCATGTGGACTATGACCTTCCCATGCCTTTGGGGCCTAGCCGAAGATATAAATAGGCTGCGGTGTTGCTTGCTAATCAGTGTGTGCGTTTCGATCCTTTTCGTCGTTTAACTCCTCAAATAGAAGTAAACCTGTTTCTTTTTCGCAGATACGATTCCACGTCCCACACCCGGTCGCATCTTTCCTCTCCCCTTCCCTCAGCAAAACGCATGTCGATATTTGAATTTTTGCGCGCATGTATTTGCTAATATTAAGAGCTGAAATGTGTGCTTTGAGCACTGAAGCAATCAAATGAGTATTCAGTGATACGTTTTTTGACGAGACCTTTTTGCCATTTTATCTCGTTTTCAGCGTCGTGCTCAAAACGATGCGAGCAGGAGGAGGGAAGGGGAGGAGAAGTAGGACGCTAAGATGACAACTGATCTAAGGGCTCTTGTTTTGGCGATAAAGAAACGTACTGATTTGATATTGCGGCGAAGATGCGGCGATGATAAACGCCATCCTTGTTGAAAGTGAACGAAGGGGGATGGATATCAGCATTGGTCTTCTTGCATATTTATCGAAATCTGCTATGTTGCGTAGTGCTTTCATCATTTAAACCTTTAGAATCTCTACGGGGTTAACAGTGCTAACGGGAAAAAAGATTTGTCAAATGCACTTCGCATCAGTAGCAGTTCTGCACTTTGCAGCTGCCGCATTTCCAAAAATGCATGCTTTTTTTCTGGAGTTTGTTTGTTAGAATCAGTCTATTTATTGAAATGTGTAAGTAAGACTAAAATACACTATATTAAAATAATATATATATATATAATATATATATATATATATATATATATATATATATATATATATATATATATATATATATATATATATATATATATATATATATATATATATATATATCGTTGACGGGATTATTGTTTCTCAGGCGCATATAGTACGTAGTATACTTGATTGTTGATGTTATGATCCTCGGAATGCGCCTAATCGAGTATCGATATATAGCCGACGTTTCGATAACCGTAGCAAAAACCTCAAACTTTGGCGCGTTAAGCATTTGGAACGGCTATACTAATCTTCATTTCCTCTACTGAGATGCCTCACTTCTACAATCCCTCTTCAAGCTACAAAGCCGCTAAAGTAGCGCATTAGTACTACGAATGTTAAGCGCAATTCTCGCGTTTTCGCTGTATTGAATGGGAAATGATGCCTTTTATAGGTAGATTGACATTACGCTTTTATTATGAGCCGATAAAATTCTTTACGGCTGTCAACAATCTAGGCGATATTTGATTGCATCGACGCTTATGACGCCAAAATTTATTTGATTCTTCCGTAGTCGTAATAAACAAAATATTTACACAACATCGCCGTGTTGGTGTACACTGATTTTGCTCTCTCTCTCACACCCTTATAAATTAGTTATGAATATGATCATTGTTATGTGGATCTCGGTTTAAATTTTATTTTTTGCAAGAAAAAAGAATTCAAAACTTTCGCTTCCCAAGCTGGTTGCATTTTTGTCGTTCCCATAAGGTTTTATTCCCTATCAACTGTCAACGGTCTCTTTCCTCGCCCACATCGAGCATGCAATGAAATTAGGCAATGGATATAACACGAATTTGGTTGGATTCATCGTTTCATTTAACCGTCAAATATATGATCTTCTGATCTCGATTATATCATCCTATGTGCATAAATTTTTCTTTTTTTGAAATAAAATTTCTTATTTATTATTATCTTCGATATTCACTTTTATTATTTTGCTTGTTGAATTTGGCAATGAGCCAAATTTAACGATAAATTCGTAAGTTTTGAATTTTAAATATATCGTTTCTTTGTTGATTTTTCTACAATTTATTTCAACGAAAATGTGTCATGTGCAAAAAAAAAAAACGTTAGAAGTGAATGTGCTCGAACCTTAGGTTTTGCTATAACTCACTACATCTTTGTGAAGGACAATCTATACAACACTAACAAATCTGAAGCATTTGTTTTCTTTGTTCTTCAACAATCATCACAAAGCGAATAGCTTATTGATCGATGTATCGAACGAATCATTTCATTGTTTCTTTACTCTTCCATTTTTTTTTTGGTGGAAATTTTTTCTCATTTCTTTAAAAACCCTTAGAAAAAGTTCAAATTGTGGATTTTTATGCGAAAATTTTCGATTTCAGGTTGAAGTTCTTTAGTTTTACCGTAATAAGTGGGCTTATTTTAATTATGCTTATTTCACTTAACTAACAGTTATTGCTTCTTGAATAGCTCTTATTAAACTGTGGTTACTTGCTTTAGGTCTAATAGATTAACGAGAGTTGTGGCATTTTTCCTCAAAGTTATGTGTTTTCTGCCGGAAAGCTTTTCAAATGGCTATAAGTATCAAACGGTTCTGTTGTCTTAATATTCGCTCAGTCGTGTTCCGCTATTTCAATAGTTATACGACAAATGAGTGACTATATGCAAGTTTCATCGGGATATTCGCTAATAACTGTGAATAACATAACTATCAGTGATATGAATGGAAACGATGAGGTTTTCCACGCATTGATAGGCATTTATTGAGAGTTGAAATTTTTGCTAAGAAAATTTTTATTAATTTATTTGCGAATTAAAAAAAAATTGTGAATTTGCTATGAATATAAATATTTTCATATTCAAATGCTTTCAAATAGAGAAGTAAAACTAATAAATTTCTACTACCGATAAAATTATCGTTATTATTGTACAAAAATAATTTTTGCAATCCACATAGCAGTTATATATTTTATGTTTGTTTAGAAGTGCTAAAAAATTAGCTAAATTATGTGCATTTATTGCAATAATTGCATATTTTTATTGGATTAATTGAGAATTTTCATAAAATTTTCAATTTAATAAGCAACAATGAACATTCTTTTAAATGAATAAATAACAAATGATCTCTGAATATTGTGGATGAAACATCGATATATATATATATATATATATATATATATATATATATATATATATATATATATATATATATATATATATATATATATATATATATATATATATATATATATATATATATATATTTTTTTTAAATCATTGCCATATTTTGCATTCTAATTACAAATTCAAGCAGATTTAATTGCTGCAAACATTTTGTATGAGTGTAATATACGTTGAAAGTGATCCTCTATGGATTTGATCGTGCGATAATTACTTCGAACATCACTATCATATCTTTCGAGATTTTCCTATAGAGATTCTTTCGTTATCTCTTTTTTTTGGTGCTATTTTTTGCGAAATTTTCGCACTATTACGCTTTATTCTTTTGCAATTTCGATTTCGAATTTCGACACTATGGTGAAAAAAAAATTTTTTTTCCATTGCAAAAATTTCTCATGTTGATTGTTGTATAGAATTTGCGTTGACTATAGATTGCAAAGATATGGAAAAGTTGTGACATCTTGAACTCTTCAAACTTGATTTTCATCTTCTTTCTTAGCCGCTCAACTTTGAGGCGTTTATGGCGAAGAATAAGAAATTCTTCAAAAAATAGGAAATTTCTTGGCAAAAAAAAGTGTGTTAAATTCAGTGATGCGACAATTATTTTCTATCGTCATATCGTTTCCATTCAAATATGATCTGCATAGTAAGACTCATTTATTGTTCTATAACCTTACATGAGTAGATTTAATGTTCTATGCTTAAATATCCTGTTATCGTTGTTTGTTGCTTTTCGTTTTTGAATACTCCGTATCATTTTGGGGAGGGGGGGGGGAAGGTTTCCATTTATTATTTGCTTATTTTTTTAATGTGTGCTATATCTAATTTACTATCCACCTAACACCTTACGTATGCTTTACGAGATGGTCCACATGTGCGCTTTTGAAGTTATTTCTTCTGGAAGGGGGCGGGGGAGCTGGAAGAGAAGGAGTGGTACGAATAAGACATGTAGGCTTTAATAAAGTGCCACTAATGTTCTACGGTCGATTGTTAAATATTTCTGGGAGTTATCCAAATGCGCAAAATCGCATCAAAAATGCGATATATTTTGCTTTAGAAATTCGAAAATTCTCTAAGTATATGAGGGCGTGGTGGCGAAGAAAATATTACCATCTTAAGCCACGACATGAGACTTGACTTTGAGAAGCTGCGGTTGCCTAATTAACCAACATTTTCTAAAGTTTGATGTAATATACCCATAATGACTGAGCGAGGATGCGTTCGTCATACGCAATTTTTCTAGTATTTAGTCGTTCTAGAGGGACGAACGGAGAGACGATCATCCTATCATTTCCATCTGAGTACGCCGCTGGCTACATCATTTCCTCATTGCAGTTGTCTTTATTGTTGCATTTCAACACGCTACCTTTATCCACATTACCATACGTTTTAGTCATTACACTTCTTGTCTGTTTGCAATCTCTTAGCACTATATTCCTATTCAATTTAGGTATTTCTATGTGTCACATATGCATATTTGTGAGGTAGTTTGTATGAAAGTTATCATGTGTGTATGTATCTCTGTGTGTTCTAGCGATGAGATTTTGAAACTTCATTGACAGCCGAGAATAGAATTTCGAAAAGGATTAAAATTTCAGTTGTCAGCTGTATGTTTTATGAGTTGTACATCTAATGCATACGCTACGATTACTTAAAATGCTTCTATTCATTTTTGTTGTTCAATTGCGCTCATAGGTTTTTTTTTGATGGCACTATTAATAATGACTGATTCAAAGTGTAGATATTATCTGTAATACCAATGATGAAGCATTCATATCTGATGACTTTGATTTATGAGCACAATCGCTATTTCTTTCACAAATTTTCTGTGCATATGAAAGCAAGCTTTCCACTTAGGTTTCTCATTAAGTCAACTAGAAGAAAAACTCTCTGAAACGCACTGAGATAAAAATTGTATTCTAGCATATAGGTGGTAGCATTGATGTGAAGCATGTACTTCTTATCAAAAATATCGAAGCTTATTTCTTCAATGTGTCTTTCTAATTTATTTTGCCGTTTTTCTTGATATTGAGATGTTGAGCTACACCTTTTTTTTTTAAATTTTACTTGCTTTCTTTATAATTTATAATTTTTTTACTTCATAACTTACTGCTTACTTATAGGATGGTCATATAGGTTACGTATGGATTGTCTTCCAAATTTCCACTTCTTTACTCGTAATTTCATTCAATTTATAGAAGATCGACGTTGAATCCTTAACTCTATATCGACGCAGATTATTTCAGATATGTTTGTTCTTGATATTGTATGTTGATTTCTTTGAGGTGTAAGTGTTTTTGGTTTGCGTAGTAAATGTTTAATTTTTTGCGAATGAAGTAGCGCGTCTAAAATTTTTCGAACAGTGGCATTCGAAAAGCAAATTTCAATGAGCGGCTCACCTTGGAAACTCCTAGTCCTACTAAATTGACCACACCCTAAGTGGGAGTATTCACTTCTTCTATATGGTTTATTCTTGAAATAGAATATCTGAGAGTGGAAGTAAAATTCTGCCAGTAGCTTCATTTTTCATTTAATGGAGAAACCAGAAGAATTTAATGGAGAAACTAGAAGAATGTATTTATTTTGAGGAATGTAATTTTTGCATTTTAGGATATAACTGTGAAAATAACTTCAATGTTAGCAAAGAGTGTTTTCCATAATTTAACGAAAGCCACTGTCGTGTAGAAATCCTCATTTTGCATGAAAGATGCGACAGAGAATTTATTTTCTATAAGTGTACAATTGTAAAATTTGCGCTATTGTTTGCGGCACTCATAGCACTCCAAATTTTGAAGGAATATTTTCTTTCAGGACAGCGTGTGCGAAGAAGTCGTGGCAGACGAGTTCTACAAGCGGATGGAAAAATCGGTAATATTTTATTTGCATAATTGTGGCTATTATTTGCACTTCGAGAATTTCTTTTCAATATGCAAAAATTTAGCTAGATTTCATTGTGGTAAACACATTGTCGTTAGCGTGTTAAATCCTTGAAATATAGTATATATAAAAGCAACAACTATATTACTGCAATAGATTTCCTCGTCAATGACAACAAATACTATAACACCTAAATAGTAAAGTCGAGAAGTAGCCTTGTATTCTTGCATTGATTTTGCCTCAATGGGAATGTCGACTTCGCTTCCTATAAATTTCCACTGAAGTGTTTATCGAAATGAAATGAAGTGATAAGTTTTGAATAGTGATTACTAAATACTGAAAAAAAAATTGCTGCAAAATATATTTGCGACAGAAAACTTTTATGAATAATATTATTCGATGTGAATTTGTTGTATTTTTGTTTTTTTTTTTTTTTTTTTTTGTTTTTTTTTAAAGCGTATGAATCAAATGTGACATTCTTTTTGAATATTTCAATGAAATAATCTTCAAGTGAAAATATTTGTTCGGCTTTTCTTTTCATTATCATTTTTCTTTGATCAAAAATTCCCTGATTCATTATCTCAAGGTGCTTATTTTTTTCAATGCTTCAATTTTTTTTTCGAATTGGCTAAAATGAATGTTTGCGGAATAAATACCTGTTTGTAAGAGTTCTCCTGCAAAATTCTCCACTTGAGTATATTGCAACTTTTCTATGTGCTCATTAAGTTTTTTGCACTACTGTGTAAATTTGCGGAACTTTGCAATTGCCGTTGTAAAATTATTTTGCAATTGTAAAATTAAACAACTATGCAAATCTATCTGAAATTTTCATCTTTTTTTTGTGCATTTCTGATTCATTAATTATATATCTCCGTGAGTAGTTAGAAAAAAATTTAATAGATACTTTCGCCATATTTTTGGAACATTTGAGCAGTTGTTCGTTTTTTTCAAAGAAATAAATTCTATGAAAATGCTTTCTTTCCCATCACTGTTGATCCATTGCCTCTAATAATAAAGATAATATGCAAATTAGGAATATTTGCATATTCTCTAGAAATAATTGAGTAAAAATAATGGATGCTATGAAAGATTCAATGTGAATAAATTAAGTTCGAGTCTCTGATCGAGGTGTTTGTAGGCCGATTGCCTTAAGCGCTTTCGATTTACTCTTTTCTTTGCTCATTTTTGCTCAGATACATCGGAAACCTTGCTGTGTATCAAAAAATACCTTTTTTTTATTATAAGGCTTTCGGATAGTGCTGTATAACCTTCTCACCAAAAGAACTTCTTGGCCTTTAAAAAAATTTTCTTCAATTTTTTCTAAAATCTTTCACTCAAATATTTATTTTTTGATTTCTCTACTTTTCTCTGTTTATTGTAATCTTCAATCATCTTCTTTCATATTTTTGACTTGATAGCGATTTTCATATAGAAGCATTTTAAACTATTTTTTTCTTTTGTTTTCGTTAAATAACAACAAAAAAAAACTCTAATTTATTATCGAATTTATTATCGGTATTAATGATACGACCAAACATCATAAATATTATCAAGTCTGTTATTAAGTTTGTTTATATATCTTTAATTTCCAATAGGTATAATTTTAATCAATTAGATGTAATGGAATTAGCACTTACTTTTTATATGTTTCCGCTTTTTACAAGTCTTTCGCAATTGTGAACTAATTTTTTTAAACGTTATTAAGTAAACTTACTGCAACAAACGTTGATCTTTGTAACAACGATATTTATTGTGCTATTCAGTTGGAGTTATTATCAGTTGGGGCATTGTATGCTGCGGCCATTGGTCAATTTTTCTAATAGGAAATATTTCGATTTGCATTTCGCCTAACGTCGTTCTATCAATCATTTGAATATTGAATATGGAGGGATACGTTTATTTTGAATAATTGCGAACTTTGATCCAAAAACTGAAAATTAATGCAAGGGATGAGGATAACTGTTTCATAGGTAGATTTTTTTTTGACGAAGTTAAAGATAACGCGAAAAAAAAACACTTTAAACTTTATAGTCGCTGAATTTTAAGAGTAATTGCATCCGCAATGTCGAATTTCTATGAGGAGAAATCTCATCTCACATATTACTCCCTATCCACGCTCAGCTCTATCTTCATGCAACTTTTATTCACGGCCGTTGATACGATGTGGCCATTTCGTTTGTAGTTCCACATTCAAAAATGCACTCAAGAAAATGCATCTTATGGAAAAAAGCAATCAAAGAATTGCAGCTATATTTTCGTCGATCATATCTAAAGTACGTCCCATTATTTACACACACGTACATGACCTCAAAATTCTATCACATACATGGCAATATTTTCTCAACCATCAAGGTCATCCTCATTTTTCACACATTTTTTGCGTTTCTCACGAAATAAAAATAGGTCGATCGGTGGTAAACCTTGCTTCGATTAGAACGTTTTGTAATTTTAATCAGCGTATTTCACTTAATTTGAAAATTTTTGCAAAAATTTCTGCAAAACCTCATTGCAGTAATCCCTATCTTCACTAATGTGCGTACCTATCTGTCTATCTATTCGGTTGTTTCAATTCGCAAGTAAATTTGCAACGGTGATAAGCATCTTTCGATGCACACTTCATTTTTGAAGAATTTCACCGAATTTTCTATTTTTGAGGTTTTATAAAAGGGAAGAATAAAGTGTAAGAACAACAAATTATTATTAAACAGGCTTTTGTAAAATACTTCAAAGTTTTATAAATGCAAAAAAAAAACAAATGTGTATATCTGATAAATTAGGTTTTATAGTTTTATAAAACAAGTGAATAGGTAGATTTTAAAGGTTGTCGAAGTTTCTCTAGTCGAGAAACAAATGAAATTATACCTAACGATATTTACAGTTATATTTGCTTAAATAGAACGCATAAAACTAAATATATTTTATGCTTTATTGCATTCTTCTTATATTGTTCGTAAAAATTGCAAATCGGATTTGTTTTGTCGTTAATTTTTTTTTTGAACGGCAAAAAAAAAAACTTTCTTTCTGCCGATTCGCATAACCGGTCGTTGTCATATAGCAGCGCATTGCTAAATTATTTTGCCATTGTTTTTGAACAATAGGGCAATGCAATCGCTTACGGGATTGAAACACCAAAACGCATATTGTTTCATCATTTTTGATGCGTTTTCCCACTCGAACTTCATAGTATAGTATAATTCTATAAATAATTAATAATTATTTATAGAATTATACTATGCTAAAGCAAACGCAATACCCTTCTGAGCGCTTCTTTATTTGTTTATATTGGATAGATACACTTAATTGTTCAAACTTTACAGTTTTTTTCCTCCAGTGGCCGAAAGCTTTTTTTAAAATCTTGTTGATTATATTCAGAGAATTGAAATGAACAAAATTTATGATGAAATTAGAGAAAAGAGAAATTTTCAAGGAGAAGTTTCATCCGAAACGATAATCGTTATTTTCAGTCTACGAGAAGAATGCGCATTTCTGTGTAAGTTGTCTTCCATAAAGATCGGCAAAAAAAAAAAAAATTCCACATGATCGATAGATGTCATTTATTAAGTTCGAAACTGCCCTCGATCGGTTACTATGTTTGCTTATTTTTACCGTCATTATTTTTCCAACTGCACAATTGGTAATCATCGCCGATTGGTAATAATCGTCCTTTTTGGCTACTACCGCTATAGGTAATGATTGGGTAGCGTCGACGAAGCGTTTGGTTTCTCCAACACAAAAGTGGTGCTACCATAGCTTTCTGAGCATTGCGATGTTGCAAAAAAGTTTCCACAAAAGTAGTATATCATATAGAGATGAGTGAAAAGTCCCATGCGCTCGATATTTACCGAGGTAATTAGGCAGAATTTACCACTAGGTGGTATTTCTTACGTTTTGCAGTGATTGTTACCAGTAATTACGATAACTGTTTATGGGTACTTCTTTTTTAAACCGAATTTATTGGTTGCTACGAAAAAGCCGGCAAATCCTATCGTGACGATTGGTCAGTAGTGAAATATTTGTTTGATTTTAGGTGATTGATTTTCATATCGCAAAGTGGACAATCATTGCCATCAGTAATTCTCACAAGAATGACCACCAAATATACCTATGATGAAGTTATCTTCATCTTTTGTATCCATGATAAATTTGTCTATGATTATGACTATTGTGCATTACTTATGAATGATCGTTATAGTTTTAGCGAATAATCTAAATACTTCTAAAGTTTCATTGCAGTAATTTTTGAAATCGTTTTTTAAAGGTGTCGATGTGGAAATTCTAAAACATTGGTTTTTCTCTTTAGTCTTTTTCATATTCTTTGTTCCTATGATATTGTCGTATAGTGCATATGAATTTTTACAACATAAATTCAGCAATAAATATTTCAAATAATAATAGAAATTTCATCTAGAGATGATACAAATCATAATCGAAATCATGATGTCATGTATATGATAGGGGGGGGGGGGGGGGGGAAAAAAATGTCGCATGCAAAAGATGTGCGAAATAGTCGGATACTAATAAAAAAAAAATATGGTCTGTCGTCATCGGTACAAAATTTTATGTCATATCTATAGGGGTATGAGTTCTTTTCCTTTTTTATTGAAATTATACGAACACATAGATCTTATATGTGTGTTATATAAGTCAGTCGCGAGAAAAAACTCTCTTATTTGAGTTAAAATTTTCCTCGAGAACGGAAAAGTTCCTCCTCTCTAATCCGTTTCACATGCAATATATTTCCACTCTTACTATCTCAGGTCATATTCGCCTGAATTCTTGCCTCATAATTATTTATTTATTTATTACGGTCAAGATTTTGCTATCATAGCCACACTTTTCAATGAAACCACTTATATCGGCTAACAGTTTTCTTGATTTCTATCGGAAATATTTTCTCCACTACTGTATTTTAGATAAGGTAGAATGAGATACGTGGTAATGGAAATTGTGAATGCAATCTTATGAAAGTGTATGCAATGGCTGAAATGCGTTCATCTCAAAGATAGGTCAAACCAACAAACGTTAAATCGGAAAACACGTGAAGGGCAAACCAACGAGACGAGACGAGACGTGTTCGAGATTAGAATACGTATCATTCCTATTCGTTTACCTGCGCATTCAATGAACCAATTATCGACGATATATACCTTAACAAATTTGCCGATGTAGAATGTTTATTTTCTCATCATCGATTGGTTCTGTGCTGTATTCACTCCAATTTTTGAAATATTTCAATTTAATTTCACTCACTGAATTGCTCCAATTTGGTTTTTATTGTCAAAACGCTCCAGATATCAAAAAATTTCAGTTTGGCTTCTGGAAGAGCACTAAGCTCATTTCTGTTTGCGACAAGCGGGGCAAAACAGGTAACTGCGGTGAAAGCCGTACAAATGATATCGGTTCATATAGTTGATATTTCTCTTTGATTATCGTAAATCTCTGTCGTGCAAAGCGCTTCATTAAAACACTTAACACTTTCAATTGTGCACTGTTATGTCTTCATGCATCATTGTAAATAAAGACATCAGTGACCGGTTTCATAAAGATCTTATTTATTTATTTATTTATTTATTTATTTATTTATTTATTTATTTATTTATTTATTTATTTATTTATTTATTTATTTATTTATTTATTTATTTATTTATTTATTTATTTATTTATTTATTTATTTATTTATTTATTTATTTATTTATTTATTTATTTATTTATTTATTTATTTATTTATTTATTTATTTATTTATTTATTTATTTATTTATTTATTTATTTATTTATTTATTTCTTTATTTATTTGTTTATTTTCTGCAAATAAAAAAGAGGATGAGATTATGAGTTTATTCGTCGTGTGGAACTGATTTAAAAAACTTGATGATATCGAACTTCGCCAATCACCTCAACGAGCAAGAAATATAAAATATCCATGGAATATTTCATCCTACCGTATAGCGTTGAATAAAGCCATCTAGCTGCCATAGGTTCTGCCGGCAATTTCGTTCAGTGGAAAGTTTTGTCGAGCAAGATTTTATTCAAGATTTTTTGATATTATTTTATGGGGCATATAAGATTAAAGTCTCGAAAATTACTATAAGCATATAATGATAGCCATTAGCGTGATTAGTAACACTTGATATGGAAGGACTGATTTTTGCTGGAGGTTTCACGCCGAGATATAATTCTTCCTAAGTCACAACCTTTATCGTTCAAAATTCGAGGTTCCTTCAAAACTTAAATGTTAGGGGAAGATTGACATAATATTTATGAACTTAAGTACTTAAGCGCCTCAAGAATTGAGCCAACAATCTATTCGTTTGCAAAATGATGGAAATATGCTCGTTTTTCTTTAAAAAAAATAATTTATAATCTAAAGTATAGTGGGTGTTTTTTTTAATATGTGAGGAAAGACTCAACGAAGGTATTGAGGGGTCGTTTGACCTTCGAAAATGGACAAATTTATAGAGGCATAAAAATTGCACTGCTGTATTCCTCAACAATCGCATCTTATTCAAAAAACGCGACAAGCGGCAATCTTCAATTTTCTCTATTCACTTTCCACTATTTTGTTCACCACTATGCGAACATATAAACTTTTATCGTCAATTGTCATTTCACTCTCATATAAATAGTAACTTTTAAACAATTCAAGACTTTAATAGTAGAGATGAAATATTCGAATACAATTGTAAAGTCTGTAAATGGCTTCATTCTGCTCGATGATTCGCATAGTTTCGCTCTTTGCGGTAAATTATCTCAGGTGTTGCAATTTTTTTTTTCACTTTCAATGATTTTCGTCGATCATTTTGTTTCATTTGTATGCAGTTTTTTTTTTTTAAATTCATTTGTTCTTATTTTTTTCAAATTTCCTGATTGAGAGGAAGTTGATATTTATATGTAATTCAATAAGCATCCTCTTCATTTGTCCAATTTGAAGGACATTTTTTTTACTTCTTTTGTAAATTCTCAAAATATAATTGACTTTTTTATTTTCGAAAATTTTCGAAATTTATGAGTTAAAATGATGAATTCCTCAAATGTGTTGGTTAAAAAAAATTGTTCTTGGCTCATATCCAAATTTGCTCTGATTACACCGGCTCAAATTACCGTCGAAAATCGATGGCGCATCGCCTCGTTTCTCGCATCAGCAAAATGTAATTGCTTTTTTTTTGCCCTTTGATTGTATGATTATACTATAGGGGAAATAAGATGGTCCTATTTCCTTGATATCTGTTATGCCAGCTATTTTCACTATAAGGAATAGATTTGAGGAATTGGCAGCCTTATTGGATACCATTTGAATTATTTACTGACAGTGTTATTGTGGCATATACTGTTCTAGGTCGAATTCATTCGCAAGTCTGTTAAGCTTAGCTTATGCAAAATGATATCTAATTAACGTTTAAAAAGTGGCATTTTTAAGCAATTTATTTAGCAGCTCTATAATTAAACATGCTAATTAACTCCTTACATTACTTCAACATTTACATATTCAATAATAGATCTCCTTCGGAGAGTTCTTACCGTAATTTGTATATGCATCGATTTATGTTAGGATCTCGTGGGTTTATTTTTTGGTGATAATTTTCGAACGAATACACTCTTTAAAAGGTCATTTTTTTTGGATGAGATTCGCACCGTAAATTCACTCAATAAATTCAACGAGTTTCTTTTACGGTCCTATAATTAACTTACCATTTGTGACATTCGAATGCGATTTTTACACGAAATAATTCACGTCGCGTTATTAATAATCCACTTGGCAATATGTATTCTTATGTTTTGCATAAGTTTTTCTTTTGCATTGCGTTGCATTGCATTGCAACTCTCCAAAATGTTCCCACTTACGACGTTTCATTTCTTAACGGACATCGAACGGCTATTTCTTTCAAATAAAAATTTTATTCGTTGCATTTCCCTTTATTGTTATTTTCTTATGAGGCTGTCACTTTTGCAATACTTTCATACTTTGCATTTTTTGCAATACTTTCTTACATTGCAGTTCTAGACTGCTTGTTAAATAAATCGCTGATTGAATTCAGTAGTGTTAAACACATCGTTGCAAATATTGATTTGATGCATTCATGAATCCTTTGCAAAAAAATTGAGGAAGATATAAGTGATATTCACTTATGTTTACTAGTAACTCCGTCAACTCATATTCAACACAATGCCCCCTCTGACCATATCATCTTTCATTTCTATCTTCCATCTCTTAGTTTAATCTATTGCTTTTGCAAATTATAGCCTCTAGGTATTCAGTGTTCTTTTTTGAACTTCTCTTTCATTTTGCATCGAGATTAATCTACTAATACTGTATTTTAATTTTATTGGATTTCAAATTTTTACCATTCCTTTGAATATTTGTTAACAATACATTCAGCGATGCCTAGCTTAACTATATCACCGCCAAGCAAATTTGCATATTTTCTGAAATGTAATGGAGTGTTTCTTCACTTGAATGGCGTTCCATTTTGGCAACTTCCCTAAGAAATGGGTAATTGAAGAAAAAGGAAAAGTAAATATATAGTAGTTGTTTTTATAGGACATCAAACGATGAGGTCGAGTGGAGGGGGGAGAGGGGTGGGGAAGAGGTGGATGTATTTTTGAGATGTTCTATTTGGTATATTTCTATGATTTTAGATTTGAAGTGATAGGAGTATACGAAATTTGCTCGCTTATTTTGTGTATAAATTTCGACGTACGCTGCATAATCATTGTTCAATGATTACTATTTCAAATTCTCTGCTGTAAATTCAAATCTATTAATAATCATTTCTATGAATTACAAAAGATAGAAATGAACTCAAAAAAAAACAATTTTTGTTATCTTGGTATATTATTATCTTGGTATATCTTGGTATATTAAAAAACAATATTATTCTTTCATGAATCTATTGAAGTGAATAGCAATTTTTGAGCGTTTTTTTTTCGACTATTTAATTCTTGTGTAAATTTTTCAACTCCACTATTGCATATATGAGAAAGGAAAATTAAATTCTCGGAAATTTTCCTATGATTGTAAAATATTTGTATGATATAAATCGGGAAAAATTTTATCGATATCGATAAAAGTTATGATTTTTGCAACGAAAAAGAAAGCGAAGAAAAAACAGTTTTTCGACGTTTTGAATTTTATCGACTATGAATTTTTTTTTTTTTTTTTTGAAAATGAATTCACTAATTTCAAATATGATAATTTTTTAACATCTCATTATTATTGTGAAATATTCTAACTCGATCTTATCGTCTAAACCGTTGTCATTATAATAGAAAAAAAAGTCCTCTTTAGTCCTCTCGTGTTGTGAAATATTCCTCGTTTTGCATTCTTTTTGCTAGGAGTATTTCTTCAATTCATATCCGTCTCATTTTTCACTCACTTTTCCAATCTTTCCACAAAGCGCTTTCCTTGAATTAATTCTAGCTGGTCATCAGGAAGATGGCAACTTTCATTTAATCCACTTCAAATATGAACAAATTTAATTAAAACTTCAGATGTGAAGAAAAAAAAGAAGGTGAAGTACTGAAAAGCTATTGAAATCGCTTCAGATCTAATCCTGGAAATATTGCATTTCTTGAACAAAACTTTAGGCTGCTACTTTTAGAGGAATGTGCTCATGATAAAATATGATCTTTTTTTTTCACTATTTGCTTCTCCTTATTCAATTTATTAAAAATTCACAAAACGAGTCTATACGTCTAATAATGCGTTCAATGAAAGTGATTTTATGTTATTGTGAAAGTAGAGATTTTTTAAAGCGTGAAGTTCGGCAAGATTTTCTTGTGCGTGAACACTATCGAGGAATGACTTCTTTTGAAGATGGGCTTCTACTTTTTTTAACGAGTTTATAGTAGGAAAATCTATTCAACAAATATACTATATTGATTATAGGATTTTTATAGTGTAATATGTGATATACGCTAATATGATAAATACTTATTAATTCATTTGTTTTTCTTCCATACAAATTCCGTTACAACTTTTTCTCACCTAAAGAAATCTACTTCTTCGTATAAGAATTTAAAAAAAAAAGATAAAATCCCTTATTTGGAATGCTGTTTAAATCATAAAATTTATAGCTTTCTTATCGATGTTAGTTGAATGGTACTATAAGACTTATGGTAGCGTTAATCGAAATCATGAGCATAATTTGAGGTGATTTGCGACTTATCCTACGATTTCGTATCACCGAACATCTCATCACGCTCATACGATCCTATAATTGTGGCTGCTGCTCAACAACAAAAATTGACGTTTATGTTACCACCGTCAAATTATCAGGTTTTTCGCTTATTTTATTGTCTATTCCTCCTTTTTTTTTAAAATCTCTGTCATGTTTTTGCGTTCATTATTATTGTTAATGGAATGAAAAATGATTTTCTAACAGTCAAAGCAATTTTATGCTAATTTTGTAGAAAAATTGGGAAAAAAAATGTTCCAACTAAAACGAAATCAATTTTCAATTTAAATGTTTATTTGAATGGAGATAATTGGAAAAAAAATTTCGTTTTGTTACAATTGGACATTATAAATGTTAATTTATATTACTGCATGAGATATATTTTTTATCTGCACCGATCGTGATCCTACATTCTCTTCTGGCTTTTTTCCACTCATATCACACACTACTGTTGATTATTGAGGATATCAATGGAATATTAGGAATATCAGGTCACTACCGGGGAATCAATAGGATAATTTGACGAATATTTCATATGGATGGCTGTTAGTTTTTCATGGAAGCGCTAAGTGATATTAAGGACATAACAGATTATCGTGCTTTGATATTATTATTTTTGATCAATTCATTTAGGGCAATTTAATCTTTAAACAGCTGAGAAATTACAACAATTAAAAAAAGCTTTGAACATTTGGTCGAATTCCATGGCATCATCGAGGAACACCGCCTTTGGAGGTACGAGTGAAATAGCCTACGTAAATACCATTGAGCAAAACTGCAGACACGTGGCCCATACAGTACTCATTGAAGCCTTAAGAGTAAAATTTGTATCACTTCTTGGAATATTCCCAAAGACACTGGAGACCAAAAATCCGGATATTTTGGCATTAATACTCCATTGAAAGGATTATAGTGCATATGCCTAAACGAGCCTCTAAAGGACCACTGCTTAGCGATTATCCATTTTTGCCCCCTCAAGGCCATTAGGGCCTCTCACATCCAAGTGATGATGCCAGAGCTAATGCTTTATTTGAAATTCTAGCGAAATGCTGTACATGTTCCTCTCATCGTTCTTTGCACATTTTCGGTGAACTGCTTCATGTCAAAATCGAATTGCCGCCGTCATCTCATTACTTCTCCTTCACATATATATATATATATATATATATATATATATATATATATATATATATATATATATATATATATATATATATATATATATATATATATATATATATATATATATATATATATATATATATATATATATATATATATATATATATATATATATATATATATATATATATATATATATATATATATATATATATATATATATATATATATATATATATAGCCTCAACTCTAGAATATATAATCATAGTATTTAGCAGTAAATACTGATCTATTTCTACACCTATTAGGTCATTAGTGTCCTTGCACAATTAGTGGCCGCTAAATGCAGTTAGAGGTAGCAAGGTGAGTTAAGCGAAGATAAGGATTTGCAAATTTTCAATTTTTTCTCCCTCCATATCTGACTATGAGCAAAATTACCCATTTTGCTCCGCATATTCTTCTAGAGGATTCCTCTTTACCATAGGGAAAATGCAATATGTACATTTTGTTTTTAGCTGCAATTTGATCTTTTCTTCTCAGATTTTCTCCCGCTGTTTCAGAGAATTAATAACGCCTCTTCCTTCTTCTTCTTCCTTCTAGATGCGTTAATGCTTACGATTGTGCAATTATCTAGAGGAAATTAGAACTCATATAAATATTTGAATTATTTCAAGAATGGAAAATTTTAATAAACGAAGATTCTATAAACGATAGAGATCACGGCCTAAGTGTGTTTTTTTTTGTGTTTTTCTGCTTACATTGTTTTCCACGATTAGTTTTTGTTTTTCAGTCATCGGCGAACGCGTACATACGCAAAAGGTCGTCGTTGGTTGAAGCACTCAACAATTCCATATTTCCGCCCAGTCCTGATGTAAGTCACTCTGAAACAATTTGATCCTTATCCGCTTATGTTTTTAAAAAATTTCTTTATTGACTAATTCATTTATTATTTCTTTTATTTCTTGATTTTTTACAGCGCCAATGAAATACCTTATTTCGACACGTTGTGATCTATGTAAGACTTCAGGCTGTATTGAAGTAGTAAGTGCGATCAAAGGAGATCTTTTTCGTTTAGCGGAAATTCTCTTCAATCCTTCCTACACCTCTGTTTTTCACTATCAGCGTTTTTGAAATTTTTCGCGACTTTCGTTTTTTTACCATGCAATTGTTTTGACTCTTGCAGAAATGAGAAGCCTAGTTTACATCCCTTCGTGATCGTTAAAAAAAATGCTAATTTTTATTCCAATTTTAAAAATATAATTGTCTCAGAGTTGGATTTATTTCTATCCGATCATGAGCAATCACAGTGCTGATATATAGTAAAATCACGCTATATAATTGCGCATAATGTTATAATTGCGCACAACGACTGGAATACCATAAGGAATTCCACAGAGTTCCTAGGGCGTTAGCATAATTTTGTGCATGTCCTTTCGATTAGCACTCATTCGTTTTTGTGGCCGCAAGTAGTTCTCATTTTGTGCAAATGATTGCTATCTTCATGACAGGAAACTCGTTAGTTATCATCTTGCTTTTCAAGTGTATTGATAAAGCAGAGCATTTTGTAAAATTCCAATTGTAAAATCGATTCCACCAGTCCATTTCCTGCTCATCAGCTGATTCAGCTGGTTAATGGCGGTCCGTCAGTATCTAAATATTCCACTGGTCGTTGTTTTAATTAATAAACTAGAAGAAAGTCAAAGCTTGCATCGATGAATTGAATGATTGAGCGGATCCAGTCGGTTCACTTTACGGGTTTTAATGAGGCAAAAGGCTACACAAAAATTGCTGATGTTACTCTTTGAGTGCGCACGTCTGTGTGATTGTGGCTAAGTGTCCGCATGTCTGCAGTAAAGTGTCTGTATGTCCGGGGGTATGGCTAAGCAGGAGAGCGTTAGATTGCAACTCAAATTATGTCGACTTCGATCACATTCGTTCATCCTAGATTTAAGAGCTGTTGGTGAGCGCACGATACAAATTTCCCTCCATGAATATTCCTCATTGTAAACATTTTTTTCGTTTATTGTAATTACCAGGATCGAATCACGTCTTCCATCTGATCAATTCAGGGGCGAATCTTCTGTAGAAGGTTTATATGAGTGGTCGAATGAGTTGAAAAATGGACGCAATAATGCGTGCATCTTAATTTATTGGCAACTGATGTATTTCGTTGATCTGATGGGTGAAATCGTTGAAGCGGAAATTATTAAATCAAAAAATTTTAAAGGTCAAATGCAGAGAAAATATCGTTGGCGAATAAATAAGAAATCTGAAAGGAAGTTGAAATTGATAAAGAAATATTTTAAAACATTTAAAAAATCCATGAAATATGAAGAATACGCGGTCGAATCTAAAAGAATCACAAACATTTATAGGCGAGCAGAAATGGTTAAGTATCGGCCTCTATTTATTGAAGTGAACACTTGAGTTATATGTAGGCCATCATCGTAACGAAACACATAACCATGTTAGTATAGAAATGGAATGAAATGGATTAGGAAAGAAATTAAGGAATAAAAAATGCAAAGAAGCAAATCTAGTGAAATAAAGAGGTAAAAAAAAAAACGAGGAAAATAATATTCACAATTTATGCTAGTTAAATGAAAGTTCAAGTGCAATATTAACTACTTCATTTATTATTGCTTAGTATGATAGAAAAATTTCAATCATTTTCGAAAAAGTATACCATAATAATGCGCACTTAACTATGTAAGAGTTTATTTTTGATTGAAAAATCTAATGAACGTTTTATGAATTGCTAAAAGATGATAAAAATGAAAGTGAAATTTGAAATATTTTTATAGACGATTGCGAATATTAAACTTTTGAGGAAAATTGAGCAGTATAATGAAAAAGTTGCTTATGAGAATAAATTAGAAATAGGCTTGGATTAAATATTCGTCATTAATTATGAAGGAATGAGCAATAAATGCACTATCAATGAAAAAAAAAGCGCAATTAACAGCAATAATATGTATATTGAGCGTAGTTGAGTAGAGCAATCATCGATGAGGTGTTTATAAAACGTCACATTCGACATAAATCTTTCAGAACGATGCCTTTAATCAAGCAAATGGCATAAACGACGCGACTACGCTATTAAAGTATTACTAAAACTATTATTAAAATCATATTCAAATTCCCGTAGCAATTCCTATGGCAGATTTGTTGAGTTGTTTTCTGGCTCATAATAATATCGGTCAATTTCAGGTCGAAAAACATAGACGATCGGTTGACATTTCTTCAACGATGGATTATGAAAATCGCTATGTTAGTCAAATTATTGTTTTGGTGTATAAATAAATAAGTAAACGGTAACGACCAATCAACAATAAATATCTCTAAGTAATATTTAACATTATTGAGTTAACTGTCAACTCTTTTATGATGAGATTATCCAGAATAATTTTCATAGTTAACTGTCAAATTAACTGTCAAGCGAATATTTTCCTGCATTATTTTTGTTTTCCGAAGTATCTTTGAAGTAGAAAAATAAACGAATGGATTTCTTCTTGCTATTATCTATAATTCAGTAAAAAAAAATTATTGGTAATTGAATGTCAAGTTATTTTGACTTACATCGATAAGCATTTGTGAAGATTTTCCAATAGAAATATGGCGTTCCAATAAATCTATCTCTTTAGAAATTCATTATTCGCATCATTATTATGATTATATTGCTAAGCTTACAATGAATTTTGAAAATATCTTTGCCCTAATCATTTGAAAATATAAACAATTAATGAAAAAATAGAGATGTATTCAAATTTACTTGAAATAAAACTCAAACCAGTGATTGGATATTTTGATTTTTTTTTTCAGCAAATGAATTTTTATGCAGGTGTTAAAAATGATTATAAACATTAAACTTTATATCTTTATGGTAAATGAGCCTAGAGAGAGACTTAAAGACGTCTTCGGCAGTCTTCTGCATTGAAAAAATAATCTCAAATTGCTTATAATCCGTTAATTGAATCATAAAACGAGAGCTTTTCACAAACGGTATCAATTGATTGACGAAGGGTGCCAACGTTTTCTCATACGGTCCTAGTTCATTATAACTTATTGATTGTGTAGTAAACAATGATGCGATTTATTTCTTTAAATTCTCCACTTTTTCATTCGAAATCCCACTCTTTTTCATTAAAAAAAAAACAATATCTCAACAATGATTGATAGTGAGAAGTCGTAGCCATTGTCAGTTCGCTGCATAAATAAAAAATTCATCGAATGAGGGGAAAAAGGTCGATGATTTTTTCCGGTGTGAAAAAAAAAAATGCTCACCGTTGAATGCGTAATCTATATATGACCTATATTATGTGAATGCTTTCTTATAATGTTTTTGAACGTTTCACAGGTGAACAATGGTTATGAACCGTATCGTATTGAACGCGTCTACTCGGTAAAACATTTTCTTCGTAAGGTTCGTTTTTAAACGTTTTTAAAATATAAATTTTTTGTTGCTGAATTGGGTAATTAATTTCTAAAAAATTAGTTCTTATCTCTTCTCTGTTCTGAAAGGGAGGGGGGTGGGGAGGGATAGGTAAGGAAGGGCGAGAGTGGTCATTGACTGAGAACGTTGAGTTCCTGCTATAAATGCTGAAGGATACCTGTAATATATCGATTTGTCATCTCTATCAATTGTTGTCTGTCCATATTTCACTATTCGATTACGTACCGTAATTGGTTTTTGCGAATTGATATTTGTAAAGAGTATTATGGCAGTGTTACGTCTAAGCATATTTATATATGACATGCTGATTGCTTTGATGAGCGAAATTGCAAAAATGCACATCGCGCCAATATTTCCAACTTTTGCAGATCAGCTGGCAATAAATATTCTTTCTTCGATGTAGTAAGATTGTTTGAGATAACGCATAAAGTTTTATATCGGTGGCATATTATGTCTGTGATCAACATCATACATAAAAGAAATGCGTATCATTTAGTAGTAGTGAAGTGTTCAGCGAATAGCAAATAGCAAACTACAAAACAGCATAATATTCAATCAGATAATATAGAGAGTATTTTTAATCATATAAAAGAAGGCTCAACGAATTAAAAAAAAAATAAATCAGAGCAATGTATAATACTTGATTATTTCAATAAAGAATTGTTGAGAAAGATATTGAATGTTTGTTATTATACTATGGCATCCGAATGCAAGATTTCTCAATACAAATGCTAATGCTTCATCGACTCATGAAAAAAATCATTCTCCTATCTACCAGTCCAATTTATAAGTATCATAAATACTGTCTCACTGCAAAGGTAATTTTATTGCATCGAAACGCTTTAATGAGTGTGATTCTCACTATATGGCGATTTATAATAAATGCAATTCCAGTAGTAAAAGATCAAGTTGAACCACAACAATAACATTTTAGGAGTACTTTTGCAATCATTTCGGGGTCTCAATTGATCTCCATCGCATATTATGCACCTTACCAATGCTATGGCACATAGTCTATTTCTATTGTGTTCAACTTTATGCGTTTTCCTAATCGACGTATCGATAGATTATATGCTCAATGAAAATGTTTTATTTGTGAGCACGCTAGTTAACGAGAACTGCTCATTGGGGGAGAACGCTAACCTCATTGTTGTGTGAAATACCGGTCAGCATCTTTTTCAATTCGTTGACAACACTCGAGCGTCGCATTTCGAGTACTCTTCGTATTGCTCAAATTCGCATCGGAAATAATTGCTCACATTCACGAAAGTATCTAATTTTACACTCTATAGAATCGAAATTATTTTCCGTACCGGATAAGAATTCTCTAAAAGATCGACTGTATAATTCATTAACTTATTCTTCCAAAAAACGATACTGATATTGGTTCATTGGCTATTCGTGTTGAAATTTTTTTTTTTTGCACATGTCGTTGAGCAGATATACTCTACACTACATTGTTGTGCTTTCAAATGCTACATGCTAGTACCACCTGCTGGCACTATTGAATTCGTATTTACTTTCACTTCATAAGTATTCCAAACACGTCATTTGACGTTTCTTTTACTTTCGTTGTTCTTTGGTGGATAGAATAGGACTGCCAAGAGGATAAACTGGGGTGCATAATACAACGTAGCTACCGCAGAATCCTGATTATAAGCGCACCTTCATTGTGGATCCTTCCTTGATTAAACGTATCCCTGGATAATTGGGAACTATCACAAATTTCTTTTACTTAGAAGTAAGTGATTATATTGCTCTTTCCAATAGTAGACTACATTCTATCATTTAGCACTCGGATGTGGTAGCTACTTCTCATTTTTTAACTTATTATATCTGTTAGATCTGTTCAATATACCGATACTGTTGGCCTTTCCTTCCTTTTTTTGCGATAACCTCGAAAATACAGATCTTGTCCCTTTTTTCTTCCATCCTTTCTCTCTTTCCGAAAAGGGAACATGTGAATATCTCTCAATTTTAACGAATTTCGATTTTGCACCGCTTCCCTCAAAATGCGAGACCTGTAGCTCTCGTGTTTTATGAATGGGCTGTTACGCCGATCCATTAAAATGAAAATCGGAGACTTTTTTGACCGATTCTGCCGCATATAAATAAATTTTTATCATATGTTGATTGAGCATAAAGAGTACATTTTAGATGAAGTACTAGGTGAAATCTGCCACAAAATTGCATATTTTAACAAATTCAGATAAATTCACATCGAGAGTTACTTGCATGGAGCGAAATGACCAATTCATAACGTAGTTTCTGACCACTTGATTGACCATTTGCGACAAAATTGTCCACAATAAAATGCATCACTTAGTTTGGAGTCATTTGACTGTACGCCTTTCAGATTAGCACTCTCGTATGAAATTATCCAAAAATACTTCGTGAATTTTTCGAATTTCAAGACATCTTTTTTGATCATATTTCTTTATGACTTCAATAAAGTTGCATATTGCTCCTCTACGTCTGATGCGCTATTTTTTCCTCTTTCGGCATCTAACGGTGATAGCTAATATAATAAACATATTGAAGAGAGACCGAAATATTTTACAAATTACAACAGGATATTTCCAGCGTATAATGAAACCCCTCATATATGTTAAGTCCTCAGGTATAGAAAGAACAGATTGCAAAAATTTAGAATAGGAATTGAATGTGTATCGCTTTGCAATGCACATCATACTCTAAATATAAATTTTATTTCACTCTTATTCAACATTTGTTCGAATCCCAATCGTGTTTTTAATTCCAGCAATCATAAGAGAAGCATTGCAATCTTAGAGAAATATAAATGATGGAATATGTGGCCAACATTTTTCATTCTTTAGTAGAACAGTCGAGGTAAAATGTAGTGCATTAATTCTTAAAAGATTCGATACTTTTGACTTTTTGCAAAGTTTGCAAAACCTTCTTTGCAATGCAATTCTGTCATCGACATGTTGATATAAAATATACAGTTGTGTTATCTCTGCTGATTAATTGAATCATTCCCTAAGAGAGAGAAAGAGCAGTAGGTTTCTTGCGTAAATTTCCGCTGATTTCAATATGAGGCTTGCATTCATATTTGCATTAAGATCTAGACTGAGATCTCTAGGGGAAGAGAGAGAGGATGGGGCTGTTTCTTTGAGATGATATAGATTGTGCAGTGCAAATAGAATAAGCTCTCGAAATTTTCTAACTATGCTAGAAAATATGGAAGAATTTTTTTTGCTTTTTCTTCGTAAAAGCAATTCATGACGACGCAATATCTAGGCATATGCAGATATGCGTTTCAGTCTATGAATCCTGTAGTTTTTCAACACAGCTGCAAATTTCGTGGATATAATGTTCATCACAAGATCACTTTGTATATCATATTTCACGCGTTGATCCATCATCTTCGAAAGCATTTGTGCGTATAAAACACTCAGCAAACTTGTAAGCATTACCTATTAGCTATATTTTCGTTTCGCATCTTCGAGTCACGGGAATGAGAACATTTTATAGAGGATTTGTATGAACTGTTTGCATCAATGGAAATATGAAAGCGTTACAACATTTGCTGAAAGCTTATCGATTTGTCTTCAATTCCATCAGATGAGTGAAATGGAAGGCTATGTGCAACCAGCGACCTTTCATTATTTATGGGCATTTGTCTTTTCTCTCACCGATTGTGATCATTTGAAAATGTTCACTCAGTATCTGCTTATAGCTTTGTCATTCTAATTTAATGCTACTTGCATAGAACTTAAATATTTCTCGAATTTCAAATAAGTTGTTGCGTTCATGCCTACTTTCTATTCACCCCGCAAACTTTACTTCCCATATACCAATGCAGATGTTTATTGGCGCCTGATGGTACTGAACCTATTTATCGACTCTATAATTGCTGTTGTTGTTTTGTATAAACGCTGAAAATTGGGCTATAAACAAGTGTGTTTAATGGCGCAAAGTTGCTGCCGTACTCGGTGTGCAGCGTGGAAACAAATCGGCTTTCTCGGGTGCTGTATGCATAGATCAGCGGGATGGTAAAATTGGTAGGCTGTCGTCACATCTGCGGGCGGCCTATGGTGCTCCCGCTGCGAACGCTGGTTAATACTGTGAGATCGGAGCCAAATCGCTAGTGTCAGCCGAGTATCCATCCATCGACAGTCGTGCATCATGCCGACTTGTTTCAGGCACTTCCAAATCTCCCTTCTTTGATGCATTGCCATTTCATTGCTGCATACCAGATGCCGATTAAGTAGAGATGTTGATGTCGACTGTCTCATCAATCGCTATACAAATTCATTGATGCTTTACTTCTTTCGTAAAAGTTTGCCGCAATTTCTGATAGATTACCTAAAATATAATTTTGATTTTTTGTCTGCTTTTCCCCATTAGTAATTCACCCGTATTCAATGCAATTTTTTTTTTTATTTGTTCGCAGATATTGAGTGAACTCTTTTGAATTTAACTATTTCAAATTAGTATTTTAAGATTCTTTCACAAATGCCAAACGATTGAGAATAAATATTTTCGTCAGATAATTGAAATTTAAAGAAGTTTAAAGAAGACTTTTCTTTGTTGAAAATCATCCTATTTAGCCTCAATTCAGCTTAAAAATTGACCAGAAATTAGCGTTCTTCGATTCACAAAGAGGTTAGACTAAAAACAGTTTAAATTAAATAGCATTTATTTTTGTATTTTTAAATTACATTAATCGATACATTTCGTAGAGATGAAATTTGTAGTTTTTTTTTTTTTAATGTCATCTTGATTTTTTTTTCTTTGTTTCTTTTCATTTCCACTCAACATTGAATGACCTCCACCTCAAAATCTCTAATGACATCGCGCTGACAAATGAGTTCTTCTTTTACAACGCTCTTTATTCAACATATTCGTTCAATTTCATTTCCTTTTCGTTTCTTTTCACGCTCATTTTCTTCCTTTTCAGAAATTTTTTTGCGCCTTTTCTTTTAAAAGAAAAATTTGCAATGAATACAACTGCAGAGATCCTCTTACATAAAGCTTCTAAAAAAAAGTTAATAAATACATACGAGAATGTTGATGATAATTCATATGGAAAAAAAAATGTATTAAAATTAGAGAATTTCCTAACGCATAATTATCTTTCGTTTAAACATTGAACTAACAAAAATTTCTTCTTATTTTCGAATACAACATTTCTTTTTAATATAATATTTTCGAATATAATTTTCGAATACAACAACCAACAAAAGAAATTATTTAAATTGAGATCTGTCGTATAGTCAGCATTACAAAAAGAAATTGAGAATTTCATTCGACTTTTTTTTTAAATCTTTAAATTAGAATTTGCAATTCAATTCATATAGTTTATTTATTGAGACTAAAATTTTTAATGATTGCTAATGTATTTTTGAATTTTGCTTATGCTAATATTGTTCTTAACGATTGCTCAAATATTTTTTGCATCAAACATTATTTTTGCATCAAAAGATTCATCATTTCATTCACTCAATGCTCATTAATAACGATAAATTATAAATGGGATTATTGTATCTATGAGGATTCCATTGTGGAGTTTATATATTTAGTTGATAGATTATGCAAATTTCTTGTATAGAAAATTTCCACATTTCTTTACTTAGTTAACTAGTGAGAAAATGTTTAGCAATTTCAAAACTTCCTCCAAAATTGTCTAGATATAGCTGAGTGATATTCACTAGGGAAATTGTTGGCACAGGCGTTGATGGCAATCAATGATGAAGTTGAATGCTTTCATCTCGAATCAGTGTTTACCTTCGGTGGTGCTCTTTTATTGCTAAACGTGTGTCGTATCCGCTATCCCTAGATTGACCTTTCAGGTGTGCCATCGCCTTTCTTTTTTACCATACCGGCCAATTTCTCAGTCAACAAGTTTGAGACGTGCAATCTTCTTAGCACTTTCTAAGATCAAAAACTCAGTGCTGATTTCCCATAAGTGCCCAGTCTTAGGATGTTGTATGGAAATCCACAGGTTTTAGAGCAATTCCAAGTAAAGAATTCAGGAGTTTTGGAACAGTTCCAATTAAAAGTTGGAAGGAATGGCCTAGGAGGAGTTGAAAAATTCAAGTCATTAAAAGTCTACCCGTGTGCGAAAAAAATTGGAAGTGCCAAAATAGAAATTTTTTTTTTGCTTTTGCTAGTTGGAAGCAGAAGGTTTATTAGTATAGAAAAAGTAGAAGTATTTGAGGAGTTGACAAATAGAAGAAATTGGAAGCAGATTATATATTAGAAGAAACAGAAGAAAAGTATAATAAAAAAGAGAATAAAAAGAAAAAATAATAAAAAAGAGATAGAAGAAAAATTGGAAGCAGAAGATCTTTTGGGATTCTGAATTTCGAAAACTAGTGGAGTAGACAAGGGGAAAAATGAGACGAAGAGATCGAGAAGGAAGTGGGATCGAGGAGAATTGGGACGGAACGAGAAAGTTGAGATACTCGCATATATTCAATTTCTCAAGCGTAGTCGTAAGCTTATTCGC
The DNA here is from genome assembly GCA_013433145.1 of Ascaris suum. NCBI lineage: Eukaryota > Metazoa > Nematoda > Chromadorea > Rhabditida > Ascarididae > Ascaris > Ascaris suum. The sequence goes on along the minus strand of CM024169.1, from coordinate 11,965,695 downwards.
CTATTCTTTTACATATCATTTCCGAATTCATATCGTCTGTATATTACTTAACGAATATTTCGCAATCGACTAGCATATTCTCAAAGTTATCGACGTGAAATATTGCTGTTGTTTCTATTGTTTTACCGACTTTTAAATTGTGTCATATCTGTTTCTTTACTCTTTCATTTGTTTCCAATAGTTTATTCATCGATAGAATCGCGATCGTTTGATCTACAAGTCGACTGAAGGTACGATTTGTTGGCGCTATTTCGAAAGGGATTCTATATTTATTGGTTGCTGTCACTAGTGAACGAACGATCTTTTCGAGGTGCGAAGAGAAAATGTACTGTGTAGTGCAAAGTTTGCACTCGAATCCTTGTGTCATTCAGGTGCGAGATCAACCTGTTGCATCTATAATCCGCAATATTCCCGTCACTTATGTACCTGATGTAAGAGTTTTTTTCTATCTTCGAGCACTTCACTTCGATTGACTGATGCACTTCGATTCCTTCGATTTCACTCTATCGGAAGATCTGAAGTTTTATTTGTGGAGAACAGTTGAGGATAGGATGGAATAAGGGGATGAGGGGAAGCGAGGGAAGCGATAAACAACTAAAATTTGGGAAACCCTATATTTTGCAAAGCTAATGAAATGCGGGCATTAAATCCTTTCACCACATGTCAATGCGGTGAAAGGAATTTATTTTCAAATAATTTCTATAGGAAAGGATCTATTAAATTGCAACAGAAAAATTTGCAAAATAAAAAAAAAAAATTTCTCTCGCCGAGTCTTTTTTTTGCCCCATCGCCGCATTTTTTTTCACCAAAAAAGTGGAATCCATATAAACCGATTTTTCTCTTCATAAATTTGTGGAGTATTGATGTGCAATGATGATCATGTTTTTCATTGTTATTCATCAATATTGCATATTTAACTTGTTTTATTTCGAATATTGACTGAAGAAATATCTCAAATGATATCGAAGAAAGCGAATAATTGAAATAATTAATAGACGCGATTAAAACTTCTAACATTCCAATTGAAATTCCATTAAAAAAAATTACAAATTTACCAAAACGAATCAATAATCAAACTCTTTTTCAAGCATTTATTATATTTTATTGGATCTTGTGTATTTTCTTATGTTTAGATTTTTATACTCCATCGATACCAATTTTTTTTTTATTCAAACATGATCTCATAATCAATAGTTTTCTTTCATTTCATCGATTTTTATTGTTGAAGTGACCAATACAAAAAAAAATTTTTTTCTTTTTCAATTTGCGGTCTTTTTTTTCAATTATGTTCTTTTCATTGAAAATAATTCTATAGAATAATGGTTGTGCTTAATGATGTGGATTTTTTTTAAATAATGGCACATAATCTATTCATGTTGCATTTTTGCTCACTATTTTTTTATAATGGCACAATGTGCTCAAATAGTGCAAACTACGCAAATGAACGAGTAAGTTTTCATAATCAATCATCCAATAAATTTTTTCAATTTCCATTGTTCTTAATGCTCATCTAATCTAATGCATTGCTTTCTATTCTAAATCTTGAGGGATTAAGCACGGAATATTCAATTATTTGCCTAATTCGATCGCCTATTAACTCATATCCACCAATTGTTTTGGTGATAGAAATCATTCAATCAGAAAAAAGTTTTTTTTTTTTAGTTCATGAGTGCGTTCTAATATAATTATAATCATTCAATTATACGATTATTGAATGGTTAATCGCAAACCTTGAAAACACGATTTATTTGATTTATTAGAATTGAGTAATTAAATCCGCAAGTATGGAATTTAGTAATGTTGAGGCAGTTTTCTAAATGCAACAAGTGATATTATGGCATTTATAATAAAATATCAAATGAATATAATTTGACTTGAATTTTCATAGAGGTATAAAGCCATATGAGTAATGAAGTGAGAGAGATTTTTTGAAACTAATATCGAGCAATTTTTGAATAATATTTTGAGAAATGTTTAAAGAAAAATTTAGAGAAGTTATTCTTCGGGTATATATCTGCGCAAATCGTTGAACGCATTTCACAATGATAAACGCAACAAGAGGAGTAAAAAATCAATAAGGAAGCATTAGCAATTGGAAATCTTTTTACTTTTATGGTATAGTAGACTTTTACGTATGAATATCTTTTCTATATTCGACTATTTTTGACTTTACTTTTTTTTTCATTAATATATTGGTGACTTTTTCGATGATTTTTTTCTATGATCAAATATGAGGATGTAGAAAGTATCACATTTCTTCTCTTTATTAGGAAATTTGTCGTTATTTGTAATCAAATACCTCATTCCTGAAATATGATTCTATATTAAATTCCCTGTTCTATTTATAACAAAGTAAATAACATTACTCTTTCCTTGAGCGGTTTTACGATGAATGAACATAGAAACTAATGAGGATTGCGCGCATTTGTACGATTACTCATACAATTTCCCCCGTATTTATTTTCAATGAGATTTATTTTTCAAACTTATGACTCAATTATTCATAGTGCACCTCTCAGCAATTATAGTTACTGATGTATTTATTTGTTGTACTTCTTTTACATTTGAGACAGCTATATTATGGGTTGGCCCGTACGTATAGATGTTTTATTTTGGCTAAAATAGTAGTGACTAACAGGACGAACAGGACTAACATTTACTAACAAAGGGCGAAAAAAATATAATGTTTCGAAGATTAAAGCCAACAAAGAGATGAATAACCTGTCGGGTAATGCAAACGGTTCTTAAGTGTTTCCTCTTTGTAAAACATAGAATTTGAAGTATAAAGTATGTTATGACTCTCTATATATCAAAGTTGATGATTTAAATATTTGTTACATTTGAATAATAGCTCATTTAGTGTAAACGTTTTTATTTAGTGTAAGCATTTTTAATCACTATAATAGTCGAAAGGTATTTCTATTCCTTAAGGGAAATATTGATATTGGTTCTTTTCTATTCGCAATATCCCACAACTTTATATTTACACAACTGAACAATATCTAAATACCATTCATTCACAAAAAGTTCTTGCAAATAATTTCATCATGTTATCATGTTTCCTATTGGTCTAGACATAAATGAATACTACAATGGTTTTTTTTTCGAATATGAGTATAACAATTGTTGATAAAATATGACAATTTTTCAAATACGACAATTATTTTGTGAAGAAGAATATAAATTGAATCAGAAAATATTGAAGATATTAGAAAAATATATCAACATGATGTTGAAAACATTTAGAAATGCTGCTGCTTTCAGGTGAACAATGATTATGACTATTTTGGTCGAGTCGTATCTGTTGATGAACAACAACAAATCTCTCCGGTTAGTAAATTCAGTTTCTGTTGGAAATATTTTCATTAGAGGAGTTGTGATTATAAATGTGCAGTTCCCTATATAATCTCCCTGATTTATTAGAGTGATCTTCTATTCGAAAGCAAACTCATGACGTTTTCCTGAAACAATTTTAGGATATCTAATGCTTTTTGAGAAAATTTTCAATAAGAATGATACTTTTGCAGTATATGGTAAGAGTGGAATATCGCCAAATATCTGGTATAGTTCAGTATTTCAAAAAAAAAGAAGCATGTACGGTAGAATATAGTACTAAGTTTTTTGTAACGGTCGAAGTACAACACTGAACTTCGGTTGCTGTTGACAATAGGTATAGGATAGGGAATCCGCAACAAGTTGTGATATTAATGGTGTATTAGTGGCAGCCGATTGACGTGACGGCGGCAAAGCTTATATACTGTGAAATGACGCCTCATGTAGTATGGCTTGCTGGTGACAGTCGGCTGTTTTATGCAGTTGAAGTTATACTAAGCTCGTAGTTACCGCAAACAGTTCTCTGGAATGTAGATGACAGCAATGACAGTATTGTAGATATTTACCTAAGAAATTCATTGGGTGAGAAATAAACTTCCAGTTGGCCGAAGAACACAATGCGTTATTTTTACGGAACAAGTCTTTGTTAATTGAAATGGTTACATGCAGCAAAAGTCGGCCGGGAATGCAATGATCGGGTGCATTGCTTAAAAATATTTTCTCTTCAACTGAGGGTTGTTTTCATGCATGAATAGGGACCAATCCATAAGGATGTGCCTTTGCCACGTTTGCAATAATTAACAGCTAGTGTTTATTATTGAACGCCTTATTTTGCGGCATCGCGTAAGATATGCTCCCAGTGGAGTGACCACTGCGCGTTTTGCTTACTCGATCAGGCCCAAAATTGCAACGATGAAATGCTGTGATGCTTTAAGCAAACCTTAACGATGTTTAGTGATGAAAGCAGTAGAGGTTGTGCTAGTTGTGTCCCGCAATTTGCATCTTGTAGTATGGTCGAGAGCAGTTCTGGAAGGAAAGCCTTTGGATAGATGAGTATTGTACATCCAGAAATCAACTAGAGGCTGAAAGTGATCACTTTGTCGTCATTATTTGAATTATTTCATTTAGTACACAGGTGATCACGCTAGGTGAAATGTAGATTTTTGACGGATGAAATTCGCTCTAGGTTAATGTTGAGGATTGATAGTATCTATTAAGCTGTTTGCAGATAACATTTGAGATGGCAATGTAAATTTTCATAAGAAATTTCTGAGAAGAATTTCTTTCTTTCTAAATTTCGAAGTATTACACGTTAACGTGCTGTCCTTTTTGTTGTATTTGAAGTACGAGTTTTTCGTTTCGAATTTACTTAGTTATATTTTTGTGATGCATATAATAGACAAATCGTTTTCATTGCAACATAGTGTACACCATAAAAATATGTCCAATAAGAACATCTTCATCATATTCAGATGATTTCTAGGAATGAGAGTCTCATTTATTCGTGCTCATTTTAAACTAATGACTGCTATACGGCAGAGAGGTTGAGGCAGGTGTCTTCAATATGTCGTTCGGGGACTGCCACTTCAGGAGTGAAGATGAGGGCGGATTCCTTAATTCCATATCAACAGTTGGTGATCTAGCGAACGCACAGATGAAGTAACTGGGCAAAGTTGTTTGACGTCAAGAATGAAAAGGGATGAGATAACAACAAATTTTAAGTGGCAATAGCAGGTTTCTAATGAAAGAGAATCGTGTATTCCACTACACTCCTTATGGGAATCTGAGCTCTTTATCGCTTCCTACCTGTTAAAGTTAGTTTCGTTTGTGTTATTTCGTTATGCTTTCATGCAAGATGTAGAGAAAATATTTGCACATTGAAAATTAATCAGTACCTTCGCATATCATCTTCTCCAAATTTCGTTCGTATTATTCGATCGAAGAGGCTCTTACTGTTATTTTCCGCTGAATGAAGGAGAAGCGCTAGATAATTTCCGATCAGGAAAATCCGGTTTGCCATACGGATGAAGAATGAGAAAGGATTTTTAAATTTGCAGTCGGACGCACATAGTATTGATTGAATTTTATGATTTTAACTAACGTAGCAGATCGTATTTTGAACGCAATTAAAAACAGGTTGCACCACTAAACATTCAATGCAGATTGTTTTTTAATCGATAATTTCCGATGACAATTCAAAACGATTTTCTTTTTTTTTATAAATCTGCATTATTGCAGATATTTCACAGATGAGTAGTTCATAAATGAATGAAATTGCTCGCAAATTATAAATTTTTTTTTAAAGAAGCAAACGAATAGACATTATGAGCTTGATGAGGGGTAAAATATTTTGCACAGTTTGGAATTTTACAGTTTTTTACAGCTTACTAGGCCATTCTCTTATTTTAGTTTCTGCAAACGAATAGCGAAATTTCAAATGTTGCATTTTCTTTCTCCCGAAAACTAATGACCGTATTGTTTCTAAACCTAAGACGTTCATTTCCGGAAAATTACCAGCCGGTAGCGAAACAAATTTTATTTCTAGTCCTTATCAGTTTTTCAAATAACAAGGGCTGAAATTGAACGTGATGAATTATTTGAAAATGAAATATAACTCATTACAAATTGAATCGCTCGTTTGAACTTTTAAAGAGTACAGATATTTTATTCATATTAATTCCCATCAAATACTCTCTGTATTGTTTTCCAAACAATTGTTTCCTTTATTTCTTCATATATAAAGTTGCATTTCTAATAAATTCATTCCATTCGGCGTTATGAGATATATGAAATAGGGCTTATAAGATTAACGCAACCAGTTGCTTCTATATTCCACTATTGGCTGCTATAATTCCCGTTATTAAAGCTATCTTCATCTTTCTTATTACCAATAAGCGCTCGATGAATGGTTCAGAGGAAGATGAAATTCGGCACTCATATCCCATCCGGTTATGCCCTGATTGGTATAGTTTATGCGCTAATCCTATGCACTCGTCATTGTCAATCGAGGCTATCATCATCGACGCATCAATCACATAAATTGGTCGAATATTCGAATTGACTCAATAAGTAAGGAATTTAGTGCAAACGGTATATATACTGGGGATTGACTTGAGAATGCTCAAGCATAGCTTTCACTTTCGATTTGATGACTACCTCACTTGTGACAGTGATGTTGTTCACCTAATAGAATTTTCAATTTTTTACTAAAACGTGATGCGTTTCACTCAAATATCGCTCTTATTTTCTTTTAAAGTTCTCTAGTTTAATGTAAAATATATTCCTTCTTAGAGAGCATTTTCCACTCGCATGATTGCGGTCAAAGATCTCTGAAATGGATTTCCGCAACTATCGAATCGAATGAAAGCCTGCAGTTCCTTTAAAATTTTTTCCGATGAACAACGGTCAAATCACAGATTTTTACGACACATCTGGCATCAGTAAACTTTCCATCCAGTTGCAGTATGTACTAAAGATCATAAAATACGATAAATTGGATGCATATGCTCATTATTGTTGCGAAACGAACTTTTTGCGCATTTTTGCAAAACCTGATCGGATCGAAACAGTTGCCTTCTTTCGAGAATGTTATGAAGGTCGGGGGAAGGATTGAATCTCGTTTAGGCTTTAATAGGGCGAAAATTTTGAGGTTTTATCATTCTTCGTGATTTTTCTTTATCAGAGATGTCCCCAGAACGGATTGCAGCACAACAATTATCGAGACTTTTCATCATCAAATATTATCCCCTCAAGTAGCGTTAAGACTATGCAAGCATAAGTGAACACTTCTTGTGAGAAACAAAATATTTCTAGTGCACAACCTATTAGCGCCAAAAAAAAACCAAACTCTCAAAACCCACAGCGCGCAAATTTCACAAAGATCTGATGATAATAGGCTTTAGCGATGAAATGTTTCCGTTTTTCTCCATTATTGAATATTTTACCATTTATTATCTCATTTTGCCTCTCTATTCAACTAACAAAGCGATAAAACAACTACATTTATTTCTAAGATCAACAGATTACGTGCTATTTTTAAGCGAATTTTGCAATTGCAATTGCTTTTTTTTTCGTATTTCGATGATTTTTCTTTTCTAAGCATAATTGTTGATTTAATTTCTGCATAAATAGATCTTCGTTGTTTAATTGATTCATTAATGAAAATATATTTTATTGTCATAAATGCATTCTTGTGATGTTCATCGATATGTGATATTTCATCAAAATCATAGCACAACGGTTTATATATGAGAAAAAACTTCAACAATCGTTGCAATAAAAAAAATTTCTCAATGTGAAGTTAACTTCTCATTTCATTATACATCGGTTAGCATCTTTAATCCTCTTATCGAATGAATGTCTTTCCATTTGCAACTTATACACTTAGAGTGTATTCTTTGTGCTCATTGGATTCAGCACTTTTGGTTTACATCATTACGATATACTCAAATACTTACTATTTCTAATTTTATTCATTTAATGCCATAAAACTTAGATCGCTGCATTAAAGTTATATCATAACATTATCATGATTAGATATCTCAAGGGTATAGGTTGCTAAATGTTGTTTCTGTTCGTTATAGTTAATAGTCTAGATTCATTGATATCTTTTTCCTTTCTTTATATATTAGAACGAATCATTGAATTTCCACTATTCATCTAAAAATATTTCGATTCCTCATCATTGAACAAAGAAGGTGAATCTATCATAAATGAAGAACATGTAATCTCTGATATTACAAAAAAAAAAGTTGTTAGACAAAAATTGAGAACCGATTCAGGTTGCTATTAATGTAGTAGTTCTTAAGGAAATAAAAGTTATTATTTATCATTTCAGCAGCTATTTCCTGTGGAAAAAAAATCTTCATTAAGAAAATTAATTTTTTTTAGCTAATTTTTTTTTTCATTTCATAGCAAATCAATGACTTATTGAAATTGAAGAAATATTGAAAAAAAGAAACAAATGTTACTATGTTAACGTAACCGTTCACTTGAGTTCTTATGATGAGTTGATGCTGCCAACGATTATTTTTCGAAGTTCGAACAATAAAGAAATATGTTTTCTTTTAATTGCTATTGACTGATATTCATTCGTTTATTTTGATCCTTCCATATACTAAAATCATCGTTATCCGTGTCCTAGTTGATTATTTTCGAAGTATATAGATGAGCTGCTTCCCACCTGTGGAACTTCAATAGAAGAGATCATTCAGGTGTATGAGGTTATATTTGAATGACGAAATTTTTGCTGAATGGAAACACAAAGAAAATGAAGAGGAATCGATTTTCAATTTATTCATTTGATATTCTTTGAAAAACTTTTCAATATAAAGTAATATTTATTTATTTTTCATTTGCGATCTTTAAATCGCTGTTCGATTATTGTTGATGGTTAATGCATACGAGAATTACGAAGGGAAATTTCTGGAATTTTTTTTTAAAAATATGATCCCTCATTTTTCATAAATTTTTGGTTTCTTCTTTTAATAATCAAAAAGATTTCTTTATATGGAAGTGCTCTCGAATGGCGCATAATGTCATTTAATAGCCTCATATTATAGCCGTTTATTCTTGTAAAAATATCCGATTTATGTGTGCGAAAATTTTTTAGCAAATAACCATTGCAACGAATATTCACTAATTGAGTCATCGTGAGAAATTTTATAATGTATAAATATTTTTTTGAAAAAAAATTCCCTTATGTTTGAATAAATTTAAACTATTAATTGACGGAGTACCATATATTATTTTTTTAAAAATATATATAAATTTTCTTGGGAATAATTTCTTAATGGAATTTTATTATAGAGAAATATTGAGGCGAATCTTCCCTCAAAATCCATCGATTCCTAAAATATTCCTCAAGCCTAAAATATTCCTGAAGCATTCTTCTCGTTCTTTATAAAGTCTAAGTTACGATAACGAATAAATATGGATCAATGTTTGAGTTTAAAAAAAAAAAATTAGATGAACGATTCAGAGCTCTCAGCGAATTGATTTTTCATTAGCTATTGTTTAATGAATATTTTTTCAATACTTAAAAAAGATCGGTTTTTATATCGCCTTAACTTTACAATATCGGCATCAGGAAATTTTCCATAAATAAGGAAGAGGATTTTTTCTTCTTATATTTTCAAAATCATAATTAATGGAATGATAGCTCTTCGCTAATTAAAATAATATGATGATTTTCCATTGTTTTTTTTTTTGGAACTGACAAGGCTTTAGCATAGTTTGTGAATCTCATTAATTATTCTTCGTTTTTTTGTTTATTTTCCAAATGAAATGAAATCTTTTTTCACAGGTAATCCATAGATTAGATAGGGTCGATCTTTTCTTTTTCGTTTAAACAGCAAAAAATAGAAAATTTTTACGAACGTTCATTTTTCTCTATATTTTGCAAACATTTCCCACACTATTTTCAAGAAATATTTCGACGTCTTTTTAAAAATACTATTCGATAAATTTTTGATAATATTTTCTCATTTATTTCTTTATTTCATCTCATTCCTCTATGAGCTTTTTGAGAAAATAATTGCGGAATATAGATGCCATATCGGCATTCTCATTTTATCGATTGTATTGCCTATGAATAAAATATACCAGAAAATTAATGTTGATTGGTTGTTTGAGGGGGAAAAAAAAGAACAATCTATGTGCATTAAAGATAATCTTTATTCGGCACTGACAAATATTGCAACGTCTTTTGTTGACCTTCAAAGGGATTTTTTTTTCTCTTGCGCATTTTGTATGATGCAATTCCCGTACTCTTTTTCTTTTTTTTTTCTCTCTCCCTCTATATCTTTCTCTGTCTCTTTGCAAATAAAACATTCGCAGAAAAGACGATGAAAAAAAATTTGTTGTTTATCTTTTGGCTGCGTGAAGATTGCTGCAAAAAGTTTTCAATTCACATCGTTTTCTCTCTCTCTCTCTCTCTCTCTCTCTCTCTCTCTCTTCCTCTCTCTCTCTCTAAAATAGTTCAAATGCGATAGCATATGTGAAAATGTAATGTGTCTAGTGCAAACATACATGCATGATCACAAAATATTTTCCACTTCTGATACATTCAATTAAGCCAATGAACAATGGAGAGAGAATGGAGGAATGGAGGAAAATTTTCGGCAAAACAAGACCCCTTAAGGGTTTTTCAAAACGTTTGAGGCAGTTACGGTCGATTAAAAGTGATGTCTACATCGACTGCGACCCCTTTCGGATTTAGTTTGAAATTGAATTTAAGTCAAATTTCAAAATGAGCACTGTTCTAATTCACCTTTCTCAATTTCTATCAATTTTACAACAGTAGAGTATGTGTATGTCTACAAAAAGATGTATTTATACTATGTGTGAGGAATATCGTTGACAATAAGGTAATGAACTAATTAATGAGGTTTTTCGGCCAGAAAACAGGCTTATTTTGGTGTTACAATTGTTGATGAACGACGGGCGAAACTTGCAATAATTTTTTTTGTGGAAGATGCAATGATTCATGGAGATTGCAGTTTACTCCGAAATCATCTCATACAGCGATGAAATACCTCAGCAAGATAGCTAAATAATGGAGACAGCACATCCCAACATGAAGGGGGTAATAAATTTTAAAGTCCGATAACGTACCTACGATCAGTAATCTTAAATTGAGCTGATTCACAAATAAAGATATAACAATATCTCCAATCCTCCATTCTTCGTTGCTTTAAAAAAATACCTTCATTGAGTGGAGTTTTCATTCATCAAGCATCGTTTGGTGTCTCTTCTATGACTTGGAAACGTTTATGTAGGGTCCTCTCTCATTGCCTTTGTTCATTCGAAGTCGCAATGAATAGAAGTTGATCAACGTCATATTTCGCCAATAGGTCGATGATAATAATAAAACTTGGGCAAAGGGAAAGCTGTTACAACTGACTTCCAACGAAATAATATAATGACATTGCTCGGCTTAATGCAACGTTCTGAAATTTTGCATCCAATGGATGAAGAGTTACGTTGCTTAGAATTGAAAACATTGTTTGCGGATAACTTGAAAGAAGCGACAGACGTTATTGAAGTTCGCCAATCGCATTGCCTATTTACGAGTCATTTCTCTACTCATCTTTTTCCCTTTTTCCTCCTCTTTACGGTTTTAGTTTCTGAAGCTTTTTTTTCTATCGTTTCGTTCATACATATCCGTCAATTAACTTTCTAGCAGAACTGAACTAACTCGCATGAATTCCAATGTACGATCTTTGCAAACAAATGTAGATAACGCTCAGCGAACACCACTCAACGAGGAAAGGAAGTTTGTAAATGAAGTTACGTGCCCCACATAATACATTGCTTTCGTTATTGATTCGTTTGGTTTTTATGTTTGTGCACATATTGAGGCAATGGGCTCATTGGGTCGTCAATTCACATTCAAAGTGGGTGGATTTTTGAGGATAGTGCTTATAGGAGGGCATTACATGTGGTAGAAATGGCGTTGATGCGATCCTCGACTGACATTCCCACTAAAGCAAGAGCCAATCGGCCGCCCAGTTGACGATGTGTGTTTGGCACTAGTCTGGGTCTTGCAGCTTCGCGCATATTGCCCATAGTCGCCACTTTTGTTGCTTGCCAATAGCCAGCCCTACCAACCACCCACTGATGTTGCTTTTCGACTAGACCATCAGTTGCCACTAAGAGACGCACAACTTCGAGTTCTTTTTCATCTATCCAGTACTGGATCGTATGTGTGTCATAAGCCCAATCGTCGAGATAGACATAAGCTCAATAACCTTCGCTGTGCTCTCTTCACATTTACGCGCTATCATATTCATATCTAAACATAGCAACTTCTCGAATCGTCTGTATTAAGCATTTATTTCCACAGTCACGAAGTCGACTGACGCATCAATGGTCCGCCTTGCAGTGATCGAGGAAGTAAGATACCTGAGTATTTTTTTCATTATTTGACGTCACATAACCTTATGCGGCGTTTATTTTCAACGAGTGTCACCTTGTGAGTGAAACGTTCATAGTGCTCTAACTGTGATTAAGAAGTGCATCTCTCTTTGCGAACGTGGTCAATATTTAATGAATATACGTGTGATCCTTCATTTGAACGATGAAAAAAAAAATGAGGTAGCCCGAAAAAATACATTCAATTTCGTTCTATGAAAGGCACAAGAATACAGTTGATTGTGAGGGCGACTTGTTCGAGAGTCACAATTTATTTACTTCTAAGGACATTTCGCTTCTGATGCTAAAGAAAAGATTAAAGATTATTTGTGAAGCCATATCTTTAAAATTTTTGCGACAAACCATTATCTACTTGCACCAGTTGTATTACTTACAGTATTTCAAGTATGTCATCTGTGCATTTTGTTGATGAACATATGCTGGAATAGTTGAAGAGACTTTTGCATTGATCGAGGGCAAGAAAGGAACACGAACCAAAGCATAATATATCAAATGGACAAATTGATCGCATTTTTGATAGGAATAAGGGAAACTCAGCTAATCGTGATAATCTGATGTGTAAGTGAAGAAGCCTATTCTAGGTCAGAACTTCCAGTAAATATTTGTATTTTTTTTCGGTGTAGAACTCAGTGCTTTAAGAAATATAACGGGTATTTCAAGAAGGTGTTCTAGAATGGTGTTCTTAAATTAAATATGGGATTACCTGTTTGTTCTAGACGTATTTAGAGAAAATTCAAGTGAATTTATATTCGATTATTCGATATTTTCAACATCAGCTAAAGGATTGTTTCAAAGAATCATTGATTGATTATATTGATATAATGAAATTTTTAAAAACTTTGTTATGCACTAATCGTTGAATGGCAATCAATTGATTTTAAGTTGGCGTAGATCACTGTAAAAATCGTCTAACAATTATTTGTGAAGATCTAAAGCTATGAAATGAAATAATTTTGCTGATCAAATTTTTTTAGGAAAGAATATGAGAAATATTATTCAAAAGGCAATTATAAATTAAAAATGCTTACTCTTCATAGAAATGTATTTTCTTTTTTTTTCCGATCTCTTCACTACAATTAGAAGGGATTTTTTTTTAAAGTTTGTGCACTAGTGGATTTCACACTGTCTTTGATATAAAATCCTAATATTTTATTTTTCACAAGTATGGAAAAAAAGGTTTTGTTTTCAATGGAATTTGCTAAGGCTGTATTTGTCCTAAAGTGTTGAAGTTGTTTTGTCTTATTTTGCAGTGAATTCCTCCAAACGATAAACACTATATTCTCTGCCTATATATTTATGTGCCATCAAAAATGTTTGCGATGCTGGCTATAATCAAACATAGTGCTATTTTTTAGCAAATAATTATAAGTATTTAAAGCAATCCTCTTTCAGATGTTTCGAACAATATTTCCGCATCGTAGGCGTTTTCGAGATGAACTCCATAGAGTAATAGTATGACTCCATCAAAGGAGGATAGCATTTGAAAGCGTTCCTTTATCAACAATTAAATGAATATATTTTCAGTTGGAATTACCATCGCGATTAGTGCAAAAACGAACGCAGAATACACGTGAGAAACGATCAAAGAGTCAACCGATTCATTCGCCCATTCACATTGATAGTGATGAAGAATTTGGTATGTAATTTATATATTATTCCTAGAATTATTTCAGTTTTTTTTTTCTTATTTATCTGCTTATTATTACATGATTACAGTTGCATAGGAAAAGTATATAGTTTTGCTTTGATTTATTTTTGTTTTCTTTTTTTATCATTGTTTTTAAAGAATCTGCTAGAGCAGCTATTTGTTTGTTTTTTTTTTTAAATATCAGCCTGATTGTTTTATTTGATGCGCTTTTTTATGCTAACTTATTTTCCCAGCTAAAAAATTTGCCTCATTTTATATTCCAATATGGGGCTATCCAATCGAGTTTTTTTTTAACGTCTGTAAATAATATAATGATAGTAATTTGAATTGTATAAATAAAATTAATAAAACGATTTTTGTGCTGTAATTAAATATAACGAAGTTTTTATGTTCTTTGCTTCGTTGCAGAAACGCTTCGATTGATGAATCAATGAGAGTTTCATAAAATCTTATGTAACCACTATTGCTTATTGTTATTTGATGGCAAATTTGGTATGTGCAAAAAAAAAAATACTGTAAGCATCGAATCAAAAAAAAAAAAAGAATTTGTATCACAGGATAATCTCATTGCGAGAATCTTAGAGGACTTTCAAGTAGGATGAGATATAAGTGCGTAATTTGTACTTCGTTTATTCTCATGCACTTATTTTTCAACTAGTTCTTTGTAGAGTTCATTCATTAGCATGCTTTGTGTATTTCTTGTACATCTTCAACAATGCTATTACGACCTGTACTATTTTCTATTGAAGAAAAAATTCTAAGATCTGTTCTTTTTTTTTTTAAACGCTTTTAGGAGAAAAACTCCTATACGGAGTTTTTGCTGAATTTGCGTGACTCTTTAAATATACTTAATAAATGAACGTGTAAATATAGTCTTAGCCATCAGGAATTTCTTATTATGTTGATTATTTCTAAAATATGAATATTGAGCATAATTATTATGTGCGATATATTTGACGAAAAAAAAAACCTTTAAAGAATTCTCGATTTAAGCAAATGAGAAAATTTTTTTTCTCTCACTTTATATAAATGAATTTTCGAAAAGCAGTTTTCTCGAAGCAGAAAAACTGTTTCGTATCGGTTGGTGAAATTGTTTTAAGGAAATGAAGAAATCGAAGAGAATTCCATAGTTGTTTTTTTTTTCTTTGTTGTTTACTTGAGAAATGCAATAATCGAGAAGAGGAAATCGACGTTTTTCTTGAATTTTTCACCATTATTCTTTCATAAGATGGAAATTTTTTCTTTTTTCGGTTTAGCAACATTTTTTATGTGCAAAAAAATTCCACTAAGAGAGTGAAAATTTTTATTGCTGATGATCGTTTTTTGAATTGGAGAAAGAAATTATTATACGTTTGAAAAGAATCACTAATCAAATCGACTATACAATTCGCAAAATAATTAGCGGAATTTATAAACAACGCTGTTGTTATGAATGGATACAAAGGCGATATGATGTGTGGAACGCAATGAACTTATATCGCTTAAGGGGCAATAGGTTGTGCAATTATAGCAAATACACATCGTTGATCTCACATATGGAATGAAGAGCGTATTGCTTCGTTTGATGGCTTTTTTTTACTATACGATCGAATGAACCGAATCGACGCGAATCGATTTGTCTTAAATTACTGTGAGAGTTTCTTCAGTGAAAAAAAAAATGGAAAAAAGGATTTAAATGATGGAGATATTTCATAATTTTTGATGATTTTTGCTTTCGTTTTGAAATCTTTCAGGATTGCACTCTTTTTCGATATCAAATTTTTATTTCATTTTTTTTTATTTAAATTTATTTAAAATCAGGTTTTTATTCTTTTCAAAAAAAGAAGACGAAATGAGAAATTTTCAATTATCGTTTTAAACCTTATTAATTCAATAAATAGAATATACGACTAAAAGATTAATTTTTCTTGAGAATAATAGTAAATCATATCTATCAATTGTTTTTTTTTTTATATTATATATATATATATATATATATATATATATATATATATATATATATATATATATATATATATATATATATATATATATATATATATATGAGCCAAAGTTAAATTAATCAAGTTAAAGGAAAGTAGTTCATTGTTGATTTAAGCATCTAGAAGACAACGTTTAATTACTCGATGGTAGTGATTTTTTTCACTGAGACATTAAATGGAAACCGTATGAGATGAAACGATTTTTTCAAATTCAAACTGCATCACGGAAATATTCTCAATTGTTGCATTTCTTGACCTCTGAAAATTTTTTTGCTAAAATCATTGTGGCCGACATTAATTTATAAAACTAAAAAAAGATTTCTAAAGTATTCAGTAATATTTTCTTTTCCTTCTTCGAGGTGATTGATGAGTTCAATTTGAAATGAAAATGGAGTAAATGAGAAAATTTATGCGATATTTATTTCTTTCATTGGTTGTTTCATTTGAAATCGCTGAACGTTGCACATTGATCAACTAATATTCTTTCGATTTTGTTTGCAACCACAATTCCAATTACAGCAAACACATTTGCATTCCATTTGTATTGCAACTTAGTTTCAGACAAAGTAATAACTAAGTAAGATTTTCAACGATTACAGCAGTAAAATCTGCATTCGTAGGATTACTTGTGCAAAATTTTGCACACAAATATCGTTTTTTTTTTGCTCATTTGCAAATTTGTTTGCAAGATCGTTTTATGTCAAGATTGTGTGTACATGTCTGTGAATTTGTCTGTTCGTTCGTCTGTTTGCCTGCCAATCTAGTGGTTTCAAGTGGAGACTCATCGAAACGCTGTTGCAAAATGCGACACGAATCACAGCGAGCTATTAACGTTGCAAAGTTGTTACATAGCTCTTATAAAGCTACAAAAAAAAAACAATGCAAATCATAGACTGGCATCCTTTGCTAGGATCTTCACGTTTATCTGCAGCTTTTAAACGAGTTATAAACGTCTAAATTTGGGAAACAAGTACATTTATTTGTAATGATTTCTTCTGCTCCGGTCGAGTCGAAAATTTTTTGTGCAGGATTTGCGCGTGCGGTCGAATTAATTTAAATATTAAAACGTTAATTTGCATATTTATTATTTTCCTAACATATGGAAATTGTTGGTCAGCAATAAAGAATGCAAAAGCACTTACCATGCTAGACCCTTTGGCACGCGTTTTTCACTTCACGTCATACCGGCTACTTTTCCAGTGCATTCGGGATTTTAAAATTTCATAGGAGAATTTCCTTACCAACTGCAATGATTTGAACTGCCCGTGATGTATGGTATTGAAGGTAATTAAAAACACGCACGCTATAACTTTCATTCTTTAGGCGATTTATGTATGTAGATGTCCGTTCTTAGCTATCAGCACAAACCTGAATAGAAATATGAATCTTTCTCACAATGTGATAAATTTAGTGTGGTTTTATTTTACTGGCGCGTTTTTCAAATATCAGTTCTATCTTATTTCCTAGCAAGAATCATCGCCAAATGCAGAGCACAAGAAATTTCCAGACAACGACGAATCACTGAGAAGTCCACAATTCAGAAACTTTGGCTAAGCAGAAAAACTTTTCGATTGGTAATGTGATGGATGCCTCATTGTCTATATACACAAATTAAAACGCAATTAAATTCAATTGGAATTAAACAAACAAAGAGGAAATCGATTGTTCAAAGAAGTATAGTCAACATTACAATCCTAACCGAATGTGGAATTTGAGAACATTTTCTTCAAAGTCTATTCCATCATTCGTGTATAAACACATTCATGAGCGATATTCAAACGAATGACGTCATCGATTTTCTCACAATTGCATCAGTGTGCAGTATTCTCTCGCAGTATTTGATGAATTTCATTTATTCAATTTTCTTCGATCATTTCTTAATGTCGTTTTCTTAAAATTCGATTCGTGGAGCGTTTCGCTGAAACTTTTTCGAGCATTAAACCGAAAAATTCTCATTCTTTTAATGATATCCGAGGTAAGCGTATTCGAGAATGGAAAATTTTTGTGGAAGCGATTTTGTGAATACACGGAGATTTACTTGATTATTAACAAGGAGCGCAAGTCAATTAGCAGTTGCTTTCATAGTTAACGTTTCATCGCTACTAGATAGAGCAATGAAATGAGCAAATCTCGAGGATTTATGGCACGTTGTGTCTGGAATTTTTTTTTAAAGTGTAATCCATGGCTTTCCATTTATACAGTGTTATGTGCATAAGAGCTTATGAACACGAGCACTTTCTATATGAAATAAAATCAATATGACGTATGTGACCATTTTATGACCAATTTTGCAATACATAAACATGAAATAAAGTGTGAAATGATAAATATGAATGTATAAATACTTGCACAAATTTTTTTATGCGGTTTGATTTTTTAATTCCCAAGAATAAAAGTAGTTTTGCTAATAATTCACTTACCTAGTAATTTACCTGTAATTTACCTGCTGAGAAATTATCTAATGATTAATGGAGTTAACAAAATGAAAAATTCTTTTTTTGTTTTTTGAGAGATTGTGGTGAAAATTTGTTGCTATAAGATAATGACGACCTTGAAATTAAAGAACATTTAGCACGATCTCAAAAGTATCTCACAAATCATGTTTGCGATACGCATTATTTTACATCTTTTCATTGCTCGTTTTTTTATCATAAGAAATTTTCAATTACACATTTCTCATTAGAGAGTTTTCCTCATAGTTTTCAACTGATGGAGCGTAGCAGTGTGCGGCTTTGTTGATGACGCCTTCATTATAACTGCACAACTACTTATGGCAAGAGCGCATATGCAACGCTATTTCAGCTATCAACATTTCCTGTACGGTAAAGTTTGACAGATGCGTTGAGATTAGGTGTGTTTTAAGCGCTAAATGTGCATTAAAGTGACTTCTCATTGAGAACCTCTCATCACGCTCCTTTCGTGTGTACTATCCCACATTAGCGCCTGAAAAATAGGCCATGGTTATATGCAGATGAATATATATATATATATATATATATATATATATATATATATATATATATATATATATATATATATATATATATATATATATATATATATATATATATATATATATATATATATATATATATATATATATATATATATATATATATATATATATATATATATATATATATATATCACTAATCGCGGAGCTGCTCACACTTTTAAACCATTGCTGTAATTTCTTATGGAAGTGTTCTTTATAAATAACTAGCCAAACTTCAGATGGCCCGACGAACCATATGTCACGAGTGGATGCAATCGCCTTTTACAATGCATCAGGCGATTCTGAGGGATCGTCTGCAAAGGATCGTACTTATCGAAGTTCGGTGCATAGCACTACCTCATCGATGACAACTTCGAGTACAGTATCAAGTAGTGATGAACAGGTACGTAATTTGCATACATGTTTGTCTGCTTCACAGTTCCACCATAATTTTTGCGCTCCTTGTGGCTATATGATCAGTCTTGCACTGCGTGTCATTCATCTACCTGCGAATTGCTACTTGTGCCTAATGCTTAGTTGAAGAAGAAGAGCAGAAACTAGCGGTCTAGATTAATTCTGGCTTTAGCCGCAATCTGGGTTAATTTGCCTTTGCATGATCTCTGGTTAAATCTTGTTGTAGTTCCGGTCTCAATCGTAAAGTGTGCGTTGTTATATCGACCTGTTCAATCTACTTTTAAAATATATAAATTTAGCAGCACACTCTGTAGTAAATTTACCAAGCTAATCTTTTAGCAGAGAATTTCATTACAGGGTTTAATGACAGCTGAGGCAGCTTGGGATCATGTCGCAATTCTGCCCGATGAACTGCCATTCGCTGCCGGTGATATAATCAATGTGCTCGATTACTCTTCGCACTCAGAGCTGTGGTACGGTAGTTGTCGTGATAGGACCGGATGGTTTCCTTCGTCACACGTTCGAGTAATTTTAATTATTTTATAATTATCCTTAATATAATCGTCACATATATAATTCTTTAAAAATTTTCTCTTCGAATGTATTCCGAAAATAATCTTATAGTTCTCTTTATACATAAACAGACATGGCTGAGGCTGCATAGACAGATAATATCACTGCAATTTTACTCTTTTATAAGCTTTCAATCAATTTTTCATGTTCGATTGTTTCGTAATTATCCCACGCACATCGATCAAAAATGACGCATACATCTATTTGATGTGGATGATTTGAAACATATCTCGAAAAGATCGATTACCGTCAATTCAATATTGTTGAGTATAAAATATGCAAATATAGTTGCTTTAGGTTGTAAATCGAAGTTTGATGACACGTGCCTCCACTTCTGATGATTTTCCACAACCAATGCGAATTCTTCGTGCTAAAGTAATTGAAGAATTGATGTCAACTGAAAGAGATTATGTTGATCTCTTGAAGAATCTCGTTAAGGTATTACATAAGTGGAACTTTTTTTTGGAAATATGTTTTTTTTTTCGCAAGAAAATTGTTTATTCTTCATCGTATACTTATATTACTTATATTTTTCGAATGGAATTCATACTAGAAAGATTAATGAAAGAGTATAAGAGCGTCATGTTTAGGCGCGTTTTCGAAGTATTTTTACGAGTTTTATTTAAACAACAATTTAAATAAACGAATAAAAAACATTATTTTTAGACAATATTAGTGGATGAGTTTAAAAACGTATATTGAATCGAATAATTGAAGATAATAAGTATTTTATAGCGCTAAAGAATTAGTTGTTTCTTGAAATTATAAAGTGAGGAGAAAAAAGCGCTAACGATATCTAATTGTAAAAAGGTAGAGGTCGATATAGGTGTACATCTTATGGTTTAGGATAGGTGAATCCGATCTGATTGAGAAGATTCTGCAATTTTTAAAAAATTTTATTGCTAACCATAACGAATCATAGTCATGAAGCTCTCATTTATAAATTATATTCTATTGTATTTACTAGCCTTATTAGTGTTTAATCTTTATCATCTTACGATCTCTATGTGATCAAATGTTAAGGGATTTATCGAACAAACAAGGCGGCGAACCGAAATGTTTCCTCCATCACGTATTTTGCGTATTTTTGGCAATCTTGAAGCGATTTATGCATTACATTGCAAATTTCTAAGAGAGCTTGAATTGGCTTACAATCAGAACGCACCCGAGAATTCATGTGTTGGTACCGCTTTTCTTAGGAATGTAAGTGTGCATAAAATTGATGCGATACCTTTCTCATTTTTATTCATTTTCCCAAAAATTTTTTTCGATATTTTTCAACTTTTTATATATTTTGTCGTTTCGAAAATACGATTGTCAATGAAAGTAAAGCTAAGATTATATGAAGCTCAAATAAGTGCAATGGTTTATTAAATTCAATGCAGATTTTTTTTTTTTGCTAATATTTTAACGCATTCCTTCTACATGTGGAATAAAATTTCTATGGAAATGCTTGCTATATTTTTCTTTTATCATATAAATGAATTTATCAGCAAGAAATTTGTATTGATGGAATCCTTTGAACTCGTATTGGTGGAAATTATATTAACTACCAAAAGTATTTTATGTTATTTATATTGATTAAATACTTACTTATTTAAGATATTGTTTTATGTATTAGTTGAAATTTTTTAAAAAGTAGTTATTGCATTCCCATTGTCGTATGAAGACTGTCCCCCCTCCCCAACCCCACCCCTAAACCCCCCCCCCCAAAAAAGAGCGAGACGAGTAATATGAAAGTCGAATGTAATAATTGAGCGTATTTTTTTATTACGTTTAAAAGCATTTTTATTGTATATACGTGCATTTGATTGAGTTGTGTAAAAAATTTCGTTTTGTACTGATCGTTTGCTCTTATCTAGGATATTCGATTGAATATGAGGATTTGAAAGGCTCTTTGAGACATAAAAAGCACCTTTACAATAAGACTGAGGAGAAAATATGCGGTAATAAACGTGACTCTCTCATTTGTTTGCGATCAATTGTCCACTCCCCTCTCCCCCTCCTTTAGCTGTTTCCCCATCTCCCACCTCCTCCCTTCTGACCCCTTCTCTCCACTTTTCGAGTGTGTTTATGATTAGACCGACACACTTGCCAAACTACTTTTTAGTTGTGGTATTGTAATGGTATTATTTCCAACTTATGGTTTATTCAGATTGTACGTATTATGTTGATTTCAGCGATCGAGTTTCTCCATATATTCAGAATATTGTAACAACAGGCCAGTATCATGTGCCGAACTTTCCGCACTGAGTGAAAAACCGCATTACCATGAATTTTTCGAGGTGAGCATTTCATTTTTGCAGTATATTACCTTCAATTTTGTTTGATATTTTGCAGATAATGCTTTTGCTCTTATTTTTAAACGATAATGAGAAATTATTTTTTAAACTTCTTCTTCCAAATTTTCAAATAAATAATAGATGGCGAATCGTGACCATAAACATTGGAAATTGCAGAAAAAAAGGCAGATCGAAGAGATACGAATGAGTGTCCAAAACTTCTTAAATCTTTTATTTTCTCATCGTAGTGCACTCGTCTTAGAGAAAAAATTTTTACTCTTATCTTATGGAATCTAGCACTCTGTTGCCACAAGATGCAATTTCTCTCTCACTTTGAATTCCCTCAAAATTTCTTCTCATTTTCTTTTCATTTTCTTTTATAGCACGATTTTTTTGAATAGTGATGGTGACCGTCTCTACCATATTTCCAACCTCTCGTTCAATAGCTCTGGTCACCACCAGTCTTTCATTCGTCCACCAATCTATGTATAGGCACTTATGAATGCTGTCAAAGTGTGAAAATTCTAGAAATATACTTCATTTTAGACAGAAATGGCAATCCCAAATAAACAATGAAGGGGAATCGAAACTACAATGATATCTGATTGCATGATCGTTTCATCAGTGAACTCTCTCCCTAAAAGATATAATAAACTAAACCTATTTAATTACCTTAGAATACTTTGAAATTTAAGTTGTTTTGCTGTTCATTTCTGTTAGTCGAACTTTAAAGCTTCGAAATAACATTTCACTCCTTTTGCTTTTCTTTTTGAGTTCAAAAAATATTCATTGAATGATCCCATCATTACTTACTCATTCTAAGATACAGTCATTACTTACTGTTTCTAATTAATTCAGGCATGTCGACTACTTAGAGGAATGCCGAAACTATCATTAGAAGGTTTTTTGTTAACGCCAGTTCAGAGGATATGCAGATATCCACTTCAATTAGCCGAACTATTAAAGGCAACACCAGTATCTCACCTTGATCGTGAACCTGTTCAGGTATTTCGAGTTTATTTATATTTTAAACTTTACGTTGCATTATGATAACTTTATGAGTTGAATGAGAGGAGGAGGTGACTATATTAGAAAGGTCTGTTAAATTATTCAAAGCTCCATATGTCGCTTTCGGATTTGTTGAGTTCCATTCTGTATTTTTAGCACTGTACTTGCGGCGCAACCGCGTTTGGGGAGTGAGTGAGCATGAGTTTTTCACTGTTGTGTGGTTCTTCTGGTGTGAAATTGAGGACAATGAGGGAGAGTTGTGTATAGAAACACAGTAAATTGTGAGGCTGGTGTTCTCTCTCACTTTCCTACATCTTTGCTCTCCATTTCACTCCCCTTTTCATGAAGGGAGAACACGAAATTTGAAGGTGGAAAGTGCTCACTACAGGGCAGAACCCCTTCTCTTGAGAGAGCGAAGAGGGAGAGGGGGAATGAACTGTAACGAGAGGGAATAGCTTATCTCAGTGGATAGAAATTCTCAAAGCAAGAGGAGTGGAAGCCATCTGCATTCATCATGACTAAAGAGAGGGAAAACGCTGGCTGAAAAATATTAATTTTTCATGCTCATCTTCAAATAATCCTCTGCATCGTTATGCATCAAATAAATTCAATAAATTTCAAACGAATCATTGCGTTTATTTTGTGAATATTAATCGAGGAAGTAACTTTGCATTGAAATATACAAGTAATAATGCAACATTTACAGCCTGAAAAAGTTCAAGAGTATATGTACAAAATGGTTTATTCTTATTTAGTTAGTGCATGCAAAATTTTTGAATCCATTATGTCGGCGCAAAAGAAAATTCCTAGCGGCCATATGAAAGTATTGATAAACAGTTATGTTTGCCTAAGTATCAATATCGAATGGTAAAATTCATCTGAAAGTTGCTTTTTTGGAAATTTTCCCTTTAGTGGATGGACTACCTCTATAAAGTTTTGATTGAATTTTGGTAGTTGAATTATAGCATGAATTTGAATTATTCGTTAAAGGCTGCAGCAACAGCGATGAAGACTGTTGCTGCGTTGATCAACGAAAAGAAACGCCGTCTCGAAAGTCTTCAGAAAATCGCTCTTTGGCAACGAAATGTTGAGGGATGGCGGGTAATCCATTTTTTTTTTTAAATTCTAACAAATTTGAAAAATGCTTTGAAGATGTTGAGAAAACATCGAAAAGTCGCTGTTAGTGATTTCATGGATACGCTATCCATTTCCACTAAGGATGGAAAGTGGGCATCCTCAGTGGAAATTTTTTTGGTATGGAGTGAAAGTTTTTCGAAATAAAGAAGTTTTTGATCGCGAAGCAAAAAAAAAAGAATCCAAAGCATATATGAGATTCTCAACCCATATGTCCAAATTTTCCCCATTTCTTGTGAAAAGTATTTGCTGCAAATGTTCTTCAGTCGTATTATGTTATCACTTCCGTGGCCATCGTTGATTTTCATAGTTAACGAATCTCCTCGTATATCATGCGTATTTCTTCTGATCCCTTTGAATCCTTGAATTTGCAACGGTAGAAGGATATTAATCAGATATTTTGGAAGAAGTTATGCGACGATTTCAGTAGAACTCTATATAATATGAAGTAATCACTCAAGGTGCATTTATGGTATTAGTGAGTCCTCAATTCGAATATCGAAATTATCGGCAAAATTAAAATATCTTGTTTTATGTCATCAAAATTGCCCTCATTTAATAGTGCCGACGATAATGTAACATAATGAACATGAAATATAATTTCGATTTGCATCACTTCATAGTTTACAAATGTATAAATTAATGATGCTGCTTGATAGATTTTTGCATAGATGCGAATCGGAGAGAGAGACATGAGGAAGGGAAGGGAAGAAACTGATCAGTTTTCTGGATTTCCACATTTCTACGCATAAATAAAGCAATTTTTTTCCACGGAAGATTAATATCATCATGTGAAAATTTCATATTCTAAATGGATTTATTGGAATTTCGACTCGAGTAAAATCCAAAAAAATCACCTGTACTCAAACGGTTTTTTCTTTACCGATTAACTCGAGAATATAGGTTTATTCGAATCGCTTATGAAAATCACTTGTCGATGAATTTGAGGAAGCATATGAAGAAGTGCTTAGCGATATTTATATAGCCGATTTTTTGAAATTGATCGCCTATTGTTTGCTTACAAAACAGTGAGCGCATGTGATCTGTAGCGTTCGATCTATATGATACAACGAAGCTGTAACCATACCAAAAAAAAAAAAATTGCCATTATCTCTTCACATATCGCGATTATTCATTTCTTTTCTCCACTTTCATCATAATTTTTTAACGGACCTTTACGATAGTCATGCAAGTTATGAGCATACAAATGGTGATATACGTCACCCACATAACTATATTGCACTAAAACAACATTTTAAGTAATTTAACTAGTAAAACGATAAATGAAATAATGAATACTAAATTCTTTACACATTTCTCAATCATTCACAAATACTCTTCTCTATGTAAAGCATCTTAAATGTCGATATTCGTTTATTGTTATACGGCTAATGTGTAAAACTTTTTTGTTGAGCGTGTGGCATAAATTTTTCAAATCCGCTTTCCTCTTTTGCGTTCATGGAATTTCAAAGAAATCTAATATTTTCAGTAGTCGAGTTTTAGGACAATGCAAGTGATGGCTGAATGAAAAATGCTTAGTGATATGAATTCGTTTAGGGACCAGATCTAGTCGAGACAAATTGTCGTATGGTACATACTGGTGAAGTATCCTGCCGATGTATAACAGATGGTTCAATTCTATGGCATAAAGATGTATTGTTATTCCTCTTCGATCAATCACTAATCATTTGTAAGAAGGACATTATCAAGAAGAATCATTATCTTTTTCGTGATCGAATTTCGCTTAATTCGGCAACATTCGTCGATTGCCCTGATGGCAAAGGTGTTTTCTTTTAAATTTAAATTTGAATCCCCTGTTTTTAATAAGGCGCAACGACTGGATCTATTAGAAAGGAACTTCACTCTACTGAACTTATACTTTCACTACTACTGTTATATTCATTGGCAGTAATACTGTATTTATTTCTCTGAATATATTCAGCATTCTTCGCATTTACCTCTATAGGTGGAGGAAGAGGAGGAAGCCTTTGAAATTTGTAAGGGAATGCGGCTATGAAGTGGCAGATATTTTGAGGGAAGGAAGGCTTTTACTTGGAGAACGAGACCTCGCATGCTAGTGAGATGCTGTTTCCTTCAGAAGGACGGTGATGAAACAGAAGATAAGGAAGTTCTCCATCTTTCTTCACTTCACTCGGTTCCACCTATAGTTGAGATATTCGTTAAGGTTATTCTCATATTTGATGATTTCATAAAAGGAGGAAAAAAGTGAGCTCAAACATTGACGTGAGGAGATTAGAAATTTAAGAAAGAGTGAGGATGTTCACAGAATATTTCTTTCGCAGATGTTACTTTCCGCATGTTTTCTAGATATGTCTTACGGGATAACGTTGAGGAATTCATGGAAGTTGGTGACAACAGGTAGGGAGCTGATATTTTCATGTCGTGATAAGGCATCGAAAAACGAATGGGCAGAGCATATGCGACGACGTACCGCTAGTTCACCGCCGACACAAGACGAACGTCGACTCGTTCATGATACTCTTTCTCGCGCATCACGTATGTTTCTTTTATCGGAAGTGTTTTCATGTGATAAAAAAGAGCGGTTCCCTTTTTAAAGTTTTATTTTTTCGTTTGAATGATCAATAAACTTTGCTTATTTATCGTTCTTAAAATTGATAAATTACGCAAATTTTGTTGTAACTAGTAAGGGCAGAAGATCACTATTTATGTTCTTTTTCATTTTCACATCTACGGAAATATATAATGCAGTATTAAATGGCGGAAGGGATATTTATTTTTTTTTTAATTTTTTGATTATTTAATTATTTAATTATTTATTTATTTAATTATTTAATTACTTAATTATTTAGTTATTTAATTATTTAATTATTTATTTATTTAATCATTTAATTCATTTATTTATTTAATTATTTAATTATTTATTCATTTAATTAATTAATTATTTAATTATTTAGTTCATTTATTTATTTAATTATTCAATTCATTTATTTATTTAATTATTTAATTATTTAATTATTTAATTATTAAATTAATTTATTTATTTATTATTTAATTACTAAACATTTATTAATTAATTATTTATTATTTAATTCTTCATTAATTTAATCATTTAATTCAATTATTTATTTATTTAATTATTTAATTATTTAATTATTTATTAATTGAATTATTTAATTAATTAATTTATTTAATTAATTAATTATTTTAATTATTTATTCAATTGTTTTATTTTTAATTAATTTATTTAATTATTTGATTTATTTAATTAAATTAATTCAATTAATTAATTAATTAATTAATTTATCATTTAATTAATTAATTAATTCAATTAATAATTTTTAATTAATTAATTTATTCAATTAATTAATTAATTTATTTGTTTAATTATTTAATTAATTAATTAATTAATTTAATTAATTAATTAATTAATTAATTTATCAATTTAATTAATAATTAATTAATTACTAATTTTAATTAATTAATTTATTATTAATTAATTAATTTATTTTTAATTAATTTATTAATTTATTTTATTTCTTTGTTTAATTAATTTAATTGTAAATTAATTCAATAAATTAATTAATTAATAAATTACTTAATAAATTAAATTAGTTATTTAATTATTTAATTTAATTATTTAATTATATTTAATTAATTTATTTAATTAATTAATTATTTAATTAATTAATTAGTTAATTAATTAATTAATTAATTAATTAATTAATTAATTAATTTTTTTAATTAATTAAATTTAATTTTTTTATTCATATTTATAATTAAATTAATTAATTTAAATTAATTTAATTAATTAATTAATTATTTAATAAATTAATTAATTAATTTAATTAATTAATTAATTAATTAATTAATTAATTAACTTATGTAATTAATTAATTTATTCAACTAGTGTATTTAATTAATTGATTAATTCGTTCAATTAAATAATTCATTTAATTAATTAATTCATTTAATAATTAATTTCATTTAATTGATTAGTTTTTAATTTAATTTTTTCTAAATTTATTTATTAATTTAGTTAATTAATTAATTAATTAAATTAGTTTAGCTAATTTATTTATTCAATTCAGTTTATTTATTAATTTATTTAATTTAATTATTAATTATTCAATTTTGTTTATTTAACCTATTTAATTTATTTATTACCCATTTATTTTTTTTTTATTTTTTTTAATTTGATGATGTTACAGCAGTATCAGGGGCTTTTTCGTAGGGGGGGGAACGAAAAGTTGAAGCTACAGTTGTTTCATTCTGTGTTACACTTTTAGCGCTAACTCACCATCTTGGATGGGTTTGTCTAAAAATTTGGAGGGTTCCTCCATTTCTTTCTTCTCGTTCTCGATCTTTGTTCTCCTTCCAATCACTCGCTGTTGTCATGTAAGAACACAAAAATGACATGCTTGTGCTCATTAAATTTGTGCATACGGTTGCGTTAGTCTGCTAAATTTTCGAATGCAATAGCGCTTTTGCATTCAATAAATTTCCCATCTTAATATTTCTTCACGCAAAAACCTTCGGAAATTAATAACTCAACGAAAGTTTATATGTTAGAATAAGATAGTTGTTGTTCGTTTTTCAGAACATTAGTCTCCAATAACTTTTGCTGCAATGTTTTTTTTTTTAATTTGCAATTCAAAATTCTAAGCGTTTTTTTATACAGATCATGGATTTGTGGAAGAATTACTTATGATTGAAAAATCCATTCAATCTTAGTTGCCATATATGTAGAAGCATATGAATTGTGATATTTGACCTTATGCTGTAGTAAACATGAAAACGGTATTTGAAGTATCATATCATTTACCAGTTCCATACCAGTTCTGATATAGAGTGATGAGATATTCTAAGGAAGGTGTTGAATGCATCACTTGTTATCCTTTAATAATCATAAAGACCCATAATGGGCGATGTACGATGAAAAATAAATCATAAATTGTTTTCCACCTTTGCGGATCTTTCATTCGATTGAGGAAACGAGGTACGATGCAGGAAGTGAATACAGGTGAATATTGTTTTACCTAGTGTGTGTTCAAAAAATAGAGCAAACACGATCCAATTTTACATATACAGATTTATATTTGAGGCTGATATTTTAGAGAATCTTATATTGCTTATCTTTTCCCGTTGCGAAATACGATAGACATCGTTCGCTATTTTTGCAAATCCGATCACCCTATTCGGCATGAAATATATGTGAATGCAATAAATTTCAGATGGCAGACTCGATATGAACACATTATTGGATGGGAAAGCTCGCTTCTCATGGAAGAAGAATAAATATTAGGACATTAAAAAAAATGAAACGATGAAATATTGTGAAATTGTTGTTGTTAAATCAGGGTTTTATTTGCCTTCAACGCTGATTTTTTTTTAAATTTTGTTCCATGATAGTACAATACAATTGATTGTACATAAGTGGTTGGTTATGCTCTGTGATGATTCGCAGTGTTGCACTGCTACATATGTGCTTCTTTTTTTAAATTTAAAGTCTTCAATAGATACTAATTTTGTTTTTTTTCGGTCTCAATTTTTTTTTCTTTGCTTCCTGGTGTTTTTTTTTTAGTAAAACTCAATTAGAGGGTATTGAATTGTGCACACTGATAATTTACACTATGTATGTCGTATACGTGAAAGTCTTTACTCTATGCAACAAGTATAGGTTTAATTCTGATATGATTGCAAAAATGATTGTATATTTTTTTCTTAATATTTGCAAACGATAAAATAAATTTGAAATATTGAATCGTTTCAAATTATAATTGATAGAAGATAAGAAGTTGTTATGTGGTTCGATGCGTGAATTAATTCAAGGATATGATATTTCAATTGTGTTTGTTGTTTATGTCATTAACCTCATTACTCTTTATTAATATGAAAATAAATCATTTTAAGTACTTTCCAACATTTTGTTCAATTTTTGAGGTTTCAGCAAAAATTCCATCCTCCGGTTGAAAAAAAAAAAAACTTTTTTTATTGATTATTTCATTTTTCGGTTGATGAAGTTTTTTGAATCGAATATTTATGAGCATTTTCTTTCATAATTTTTGAAATGTTGGGTTCGATAACGCACATGATCAGAGAAGAAATGAAGCGATGTAATTTTCTTCTCTCCACTAGTAAATATTAGTTTCGCTGCCGTAAATTATTTTCTCAAATTCATACAATGAACGCTGAAATATAATAGTTGGGATTTATTAGATGAATTGTTGCATATAGCTGAATCCTGCACCACTATAATCTCCGGAAATGTAACCCATAGGTTTACATGGTCACACAAGCACATGTGCTATCTCATTTTTCACCTTATATCTTTCTCAGCTTTGCCATTACACAGCACATTGTAGTGCTTTTGTTATGGCATTTGCAGTATAGTATTTGCAGTAGTCTTTTATAGATTCTAAGTAGTAGCGGCTAAATTTTTTTCTTAACGCATGTTTTCAAAGTTATGCGCTTAGTGGTAGCATAACACATAGGACTTACTCGGATGGCTGCCCGTATTTCCTTTATCACCGAATGAAATAAGTCTTTAACTGATCAGGAGAAAATAACGGAATGGAAGGCAAATACGGTGAGAAGAGTGTTGAAAGCTATTAAAGAGAGCATAGACATAATATCCAGAAGAGAGAAGAATCGATGCCATATATTCTTGTCATGATCGGATTCCCGCATTTCCAAGCAATGACTGACGAGTACATTCAACATCATTGCCAGATCACTTGGTTTATCGATTACCTATAAATATTCGTGGATAGCGGAAGTGGCTCTCAATTCAACTAACAGTATCTTATTAACGATTTGGATGATGTATTTGATTTATATTGATCGACCACTACTATAGGAGAAAATGAAAGTGATGAAGGCTATATGAAGCGCTTTGAAGATATATGAAGCTCTTGAGATATCGGTTGCATATTACTTGTTGTGGATTTATTTAAAGGTTTTGATTTAGCGTCGTAGCTAAGGACAGGTCGGGTGGTAGAGCCAATATTTAACTCGACCTCAGCGGCCTTATTTGACGATTGCAGAAGCGGTCGTTTCGCCGGATCGCCATTGCAAGTTGCTTTCTTGTCCTCATCATCAACAAGTTTTCGAATCCAATTCGGTGGTCGTCGATTATAGCTGAGTACACGTTCGTTCCAAAGCATTATACCCACCGAAATGAGCATCGCTGTGATCGAAACCAAAGTCTCAAGCAGCACATAGCGACCTTAATTAATCATACGTAGTATGCAACAACCTTAACCAATCATCTCCGACGTATATATCATAAACCGGTTTTCCCACCTTTATCATATTGCGGTAATGGAAAATTGAGGGGATGCATTGCATTAAATTACGTGAAAGTAGGCGTCCTATATCGTCATCCATTGTAATGAACTTCTCATAAGCAGTAAGTAATTCTTGATTTAGACACAATTATTCTGGCAAAAATTAAACACCACTGAGTTCTACGAAGTGAGGCATTCTTAATCTCGAAAAAAAAATGCATTCAACGAGTGAATTATTGATGAAAAATGAAAACTTTAGGTCTTTTACAGATTATTTCCAGCAAAGTGATGTCATTCTACTTGATAAATAAATTGAATGCATATTGCGACAATCGACAGCTAACATCGGCATCCATATCGAATAAAGGAAGAAAAATGACAGTTTTCCAGTTACCGTACCTAAGAGTGGAAGTCCTGCCGAGCTTCTTGGCATTTGGCCAGTTACCATATCGAGTACCACTGCCATCGTAAGTAGCGTCGTCAATCCGAATGAAACCTAAACTATTTTCAGAGCGTCGAGGCTGCAACTGTTTCATTAAATTTTTCAATTTTTTTCGAATAATGTTTACTGCAGGACTTTTTTCATATTGTAACGTCATGGGAAGATTCTTCCTAACCAACTTCCCGAACAATTCGTTATCCGTGAGAGGAAGTTCGCACCTATATTTGCGATTCTTTGCGTAATAATGCATTCAATTTTTGATGATCGGAAATGAATTCCAACCTTTAAAAACGGCGAAATATTAAGCTCGATTACCTTCTCTTCCCTCTCTCCATCGGCTGAATGCGCAATAAAAAGACCAATTATAGAGACCGATACGATCAGATACGTTGGTATCAGAATAACGACAACATAATACAGAGGTTTGCGCCGAAGTATCTCAAAAAAAAAAAAGATTGCTTGTTCATTTTATACATAATAATGATTTGTTTCGATGAATGATAGAGACGATAATTGAACTATAATGATGGAAAAATTTAATTATTAAACAAATAACATTACCTCTGAAGATATAACTATAAAAATAATAAATTATTGATAAAAAGTAGCTTTTCATAATATAACTATAAATTGATGAAAAGGCGCATTTTCTTAATATATTGCAAGATGGTTGCATCACCGAAAATGTCTAATTTATGGGTCCATTTGATTTCTGTATTTTAATTCCACACACCAAATAAATCTGCGTAAAAATTTCCCGTTATACGATTCTAACGTTTCAGACACAAATTTATCTAAATGATGGAGAAAAAATTTGACGCAATTTAAATCGCTTTATAAAGCATTCCAATTACAAATACATGAGGTGGAGAGGTTCGATCAATCAGTTGAAAAGTAAAATTTTGCAAAGTTGAATTTAATGCCAATATCGACTTATCTCTAAATAGGAAGTAAATATTAGTGCAGCTGACGAACGAGTAACTTACAAGCGTATAGAACACCTCTTCATATTCATTTTGAACATCACCCATTGAACTTTCGTATGTAGCCGTTCGTTTACGTGTTGTGAATGACCTAATTTCCCACTCAGAATTACCCTGAAAATATTATATTCTCATGCGAATTCCCATAATTCTCAAGCGAATAAAAGTTGGATTTTAGCGGATGAATGAATGAATCAGAAAATATAAAGTGCATAAGCAGAAAAAAAAGTTAGCATAATATTAAGACTTTCTCCAATGATTCATTGTTGATGTTTAAATAAAATTTCGCACAGTTTCCAGTTAAATATTTATTACCTATGGAAATTAAAATTTTTCAAGGATGAACTTTTGAAATCAATATCAACATATTGAAAAAGAGGGAAAAATTTACCTTATGCTTTGGTATGAACGTCTCCTTGACATGATATATGAGTTGATGCGTTTGAAAACCCCATGAGCCGAATTGTAGCTCACAAATTTGTTGATCGAACGGAAATTGACGAACATCCATCGGACAACGGACATCTACCAGCTAAATGAACTTACGTTCCTATGCGTATGCGCTCCATTACTCAAATGACCACAAGTCTATCTATGTTCTGACTGACCAATGGACATTGCACTGTCACCATTGTTTTTAAAGATTGCAGGCAATAAACCTTCAAACAGCAATGATAATTAATGTGTTTAATAACAAAAACAAATGAATTTATATGCAATAATATATATTTTACGCCGTTATTATTTCAAGCGCTTATTCATCATCGAACTTAATATTACCTCTAACATTGAGGTCAGTTATTCGTTCGAAAAGAACACCACCGCTGAGAAAATTTTTGATGTTTGTTGCCTTAATTGAATTTATTGGCATCAAGTACAACATCGATTCGATTCAATAAAAAGAGTATTCGATTGCTTTGATGAATGATCATCAGCCCCATTAGTTACAGAGAATTTATTTGAGGTATTCGAAATGAAATCGTTGAAGACGAATGAACATTACTTTGTTAAGATCGACCTCGACACGACCATCAGATGTAATTCGAGCGAAAGTACGCGAGAGTGGAATTGACTCCTTCACATCGAGTCTAAATTTCAAAAAACTTTCTTCTACAATACATTTACGTAGTCAAAAAATCCAGTTAGAGAATGCAAAAAATATTTTTAAGCATTAGAAGAGATAAGCGGCTATCTCTTCTATTTTGGGTCTCCATTCCTGAGGACGTAAATCGGAAAGGAGTTTTTTTTTCCTTTTTCTTTTTCATTGTTTTTATTCTAATTTTTATCATGTATATTGCAATAGAATATTAGAATAATTTCTGAAGAGGAAAATTTCTTAGAAAAATGTTCTGTTCTCTGAAATCAACGTAAATTTTGAGATTTTATTTCATTGATCGATTCCAGCTCAAATATTACATATTGAAAATCGTTCCATCAGGAAGCCATAACTCCTCGGCGGGAATGTTGACCATTGTAATTCCACCCCATTCAGATGTATTCCATGCGAGATAATCATCTTGCCAACTTTGCGGGATCCATAATAGTAAGGTTAGTTGTTCTCTTAGTTCATCCTATAAGACGTGTAATTTTATTTCGTCAAGCTCAACGCCTCCTGAAATAAATAAATTAGAAATTTTGCTTAATCAGTCAAGCAGCATTCATCGTTTTGCCTTTGATTACTGCACGACCGGTTTTAAGTGCGCTCCGGCGAGTGCGGTTGGTTCCGTTCAATTGAAGCATTTCGTCTAGCATACTTATCCGAACGAACAGGGCGAAATAACCCCAGACCATCTTCCTAAACGGAACAACAGCGCATCGACTCGCCAGCATCCGACAGGCAGGAGAGGATCGTAAGCCTTACCTTGCAAATCTTCATAACTCCTTTATGCAACCTTACAGCATTTCGTCTTGAGCGGAAGTGGAACCGATATGAAGAGATATTTATTCCTAATAAACGATTTATTGATTAAAATACAATAAAATAAAATTAAGCACTTAGCATACAGAAGAAATTTATCGTCTCCCATTTACCCCAATAGAGAAATTGCTTACAACATCGACGAGACTATAGATTTGAGGCTGAACGGTAACTTCAATACGTGACGTCCAATTTTTTACCGGTCGAATTCTTTTATCGTATTTCTCGAGTAGCCAATGAACAAGCTCTTTCTCTGATGTGACGTTTACATCAGCTGAATATTAGCGATAATATTTAGGACAGCCTTATTCAATCAGTCGATTTGATAAAATACTGAAATCATAGCCCTAACCACTGTTGTTTTTAGTATCACCAACTGTATTAACTTAGACTCATTTATGTTTCATTGAAATATTTTTTACGACATTCTTATATAAATATTATTTAATGCATTATATTGAGAAATTATAATATAATAATTTAGGAGCAAATGGATGAGGGAAATATTATTCTCTTTCTTAAATTTTTCTATTTCAACTAGATTTTACATAAATTTCTATTCTTACCTTAAAAGAATTAAATTTTAGGAGAAAATTTCACCTTTTTAATATTTTCTCTCATACTTTTATTCGCATTTATCTCATCAAACGCAATTTTCTTATCATATGGATCGAAATTTATCAATAAATTTGAAATAATTCGAATAGAATAGATCGTGGAGATTATCATATTTTATGCATTTGATTAATTTCAGCTAACTGCAAACGTATTCGCATACTATTACTTGTATGGTTTTTATGAAATAACCACGTATCCCCTTACATAGCTCTTCTATTTGATATACACTATTCATTTATCATTTCTACCTTAGTTATATATATATATATATATATATATATATATATATATATATATATATATATATATATATATATATATATATATATATATATATATACTAAAACTTGACAATGATTCATCAAGATAAATATTGTCTTTTTTGAATACCCCCCTTTCCCCCACCTCTATCCTCTTTATACGCGTGTGGCATATTTAAAGGAATGATTGCGGCTGTTTCCTCAATATTTGAGCAAGAAAAAGAGTTCGAGAGAAACCGTTGATAAGAGCACCGTTGGCAATAACGGTGGAATAAGGAGCATAATGGTTTTTTTTAAAACCCCCATCCAAAACATTTCTTTGAAGAGCGAATGTATTGCAGATTTCAGTTCATAGGCAGCTCATTCCCATATCATCATTCATTTTTATTTACTTTTGAAGTGTTGGTTGAAAAAAAAAATGCTCTTTAATGTGATCTCTTTGTGTTATGAAAGCATTTTAAATGATTACAATAATTTGCATTCAGAAATTACTTACTATAAAGCGTTAACTATTCACTATCACAATGAATTTAATTAACGAATCGAAGATGATAAAGAAATCGCATAAGAAAGATGTTCATCAATAATATTTATACCTCAAAATAAAAATATTTAAAAAGTTGAGCTAAATTTCGTATGATATTATTTCTATAATTGAACGAATTTTTCTATACTATAATTTGCCCCTCTCTCTGAAATATAATTCAAAATGATTCATATTTTTTGAAAGGAATGTTTCGCACTAAGAGAGATTGAATTTCACTTGAAACACAGTAGCAAATCTAAATTATTCTAATAATCACTAACGTTTTTTTTTGACTATAAGGAACACAATAAAAAAAAACTTGTAAACTTTAGTGACAAATAACTGTCGAAATTCGATTATCAATCAACTATGCATTGCCGAGATATGTTAAAAGAGCTTCAAAGTTTCTATCAGCTCAACTATTGCAATATAGAATTTAACCTCAATTTAATTCATATCACAATGCCCTCACAAATATTAGTAAATTGCAGTATTACAAGTCACTACTGAAACTTGCCAAAGCATTGAAGAAATTCTAGTTGCGCCCTCTCAAATCTACTTCTTCCCCTTTTTCACTCTTCTCATTTTGGCCTATTTTATACAAAAATTTTCTGATAAGAATGTTTAAATAATTTGACTAACCATCAATAATCAACGGTATGAATAGCAGAAGCAAGAAGAGACGAATCATTCGCATGCAAAAATATGCTTCAAACTTTTCGGCGCTATTTTGCAATTTCAATCGCGATCGTAAAAAAAAAAGAAATGCTGTAATTATCGGAATATTTTATGACGAAAGATCTGCTGCAATCAATATGAATGTGAACAGCATTGAACTTTCGTTGTTTCTTCAATAAATTTTATTATTCATCAAAGCATTCGATTTGCATTCATATGTTAGGAGATTTCATGAACAGTTTTTTTAAATATGTCGTTTTTCCTTGAATATAAGATCCTTGTTTCCCGTTTTTCCAGATTTTTAAGAAGTGGCCCTCTATGCGGGAAAGGTTTCCATTTAAGGTCGGCTTTTCACTTGTCTCGACCTTTCAAGAAGGCGTTTTGATGAGAGAGGGCGAAGGGGAGGGTTGAGAGCAGAGTGAGAGAAAAGAGTCGGAGGACGTTGAGTAGAAGGTGGTTGGAGGTAGGGTAGATTTCTATAGCTGAGAGTCTTCTATTCGAGAGCAGTTTTCTATTCAAATGAATAACACTGCAGTTCGTCTTCCTCTGTCTAAATTTGCATAATGAATAAAGAATAAATTGAATCGGATGACAATTTCAAACAAGCTAAAAAATGAAACATGCTTGTTTGATGAATTATATTTAGCACTAACCAACAACTAAGTGGCTCCTCAAAAGCCTATACCACATTTTCGTCTAGTGATTCCCACAGCATTGTTAGTAAAATACTTCGTTATTGAGATTGAAACAACGTTTACGTTTCACGGTCGAGGGTCACTTAGGGAAATTCACCATTGAGACGGATAAGATTAGCGCTGTTTTATTTGAGCAATTATGATGAAAGTGCTTAACCTTTTACAAAAATTTAAGTTTTTTAACGCTTACAAAAAGTCACAATTCAATTCAACAAGCATAACGAGTCGATTCATTTGTTTTTTTTAGAAAATGTGAGCAGTTTAAGTAAGGCGAGTAAATTATTCTCCAAAAAAATGGCAAATATTTTGGATGAATTGATATTCTTCGAATAAAAACGCATCAAAATCTTAGTAGCTTTGACATATACAGAAACCAGAATGATATAGAAAGGGACAGATTAGATTAAATTCCAGAAAACCGTAGAGAGTTTCAATAATTAATAAACAACCATCGAAAAAATTGAGCTACAAAATAGATGAAGTTGACTTATTAAAAAGTTCCACAAATTTTGCGCAAAGAAAGAGAATAAATACTGAAATAAATCAGACACAATAAGAATTAGCGATCATAGCCAATCATAACTTTGTGCAACAAACGAAAACTATTATGTGCGCATAATTTGAGGAGAATGAAACGATAAAATATCGTGCATAAAGGAATCGTAATGCATTCATGAGACCGTGTTGATGGAACCTTGCTAAGTTCGTTCCATATTTGAGAGGAATTTAGAGGAGGCAAGTATGCAAAAATTTTTGTACCTATTAACTTCTAACATCGACCTATCCCTCACTGCATGATTCCATTGCAAAATATAAACGAACTCGTGTCCCTTATATGCACGACAGAAAGCAATGTAATGACGTAATTTACACATATTGGGCACCCTATATCTGCTTCCTATACTGTAAATCTTACATTTTACACGTCGAACTCTGTTAGTATTATCGCAGCCTTCCTTTTCCGCTTTCATTTATAAGCAATATATGGCGATAAGCGTATTATAAGATTGAGATAGCAATATATCCTATTAAATATGAATGCCCTCTATTTTAGTTGCAGCTTCGAATACAAACGTTTCATTGCTAACTGCACAAACTTTTACCACCTCCTCGATGACACATTGGAAAATTTGTCGATTTAGAAATTTTTAAGTGGTGCAAATTTTGAGACTCACAACGAGGGAAGTAAAGTAACTACATCTCATCTGGAGCGATGCGAAGAACATGCCCCATTAACGACGAAAGAAGTCGTCTTTAGTGGGCTAGGATGATATCGTTCGCTTTTGTTGACAGTTGGCAGAAGAGGTTACAAATGTATGGCCAGAGATTTCTCTACCGCTTTACTCAGATCAATTATAACAAGTTGGTTCATAACGCCGATAGCATGTTTTTTTTTTTGGGGGGGGGGGGGGAACAGAATAGGTGGAGAGAGTGCATTGCGTCCTGTG
The DNA here is from genome assembly GCA_013433145.1 of Ascaris suum. NCBI lineage: Eukaryota > Metazoa > Nematoda > Chromadorea > Rhabditida > Ascarididae > Ascaris > Ascaris suum. The sequence continues at coordinate 11,926,556 of CM024169.1, read as the reverse complement.
TATGGGCTATTTTAGCTTGTATGCACAATTTCTTGTAAGCGACGCTTTGACGAGGAAATTTGCAGTCAACCCGAACAAGTCGAACAACCACTTTATGTGCACGTAGCTTTCCAAGTTTCACTTATGCAAATGCCACCATTTGGAGTGACAACGAATATTCTATTCAACACTGCGAGGAAACCTAAACAAGACTATATGCAATCTTAGGTGACTGCCGCATGATTCGATCGTCTTCATTTTTATATTTGGTTTTTGCAATATAATCTATCAAAGTGAAAAATCTTCGTTCATTAAATGAGTGAAAAATATTTTCCGTATAGTGGTGAAATTTGCCGCAAATTCTCGGTTAAACTTAGTTAAACACACCGAATAAGTTCACTTTTACGCGAGTTATGATTATCTGCAGTGCTTATTGAGTATTTTCCAGTTCCACGCACATATATTCGCAATGCCTTTTGCTATCTTTTTATTATCCGACAAAGTTTTTAATAGTTCAGAGTGAGTAAAACTTATCAATGAATTTGGCGAAACATTCCTAGCAAATGGATTGGCCACGAAAACGATATTTTGCTCGAAGATTCATTTAAGTAATCAGGGTGGAGCGATATGAAGCATACTATTAAATAATTCTCATAGTTTTAGCGCATCTAATGCAGTGCAATGATTGCGTTGCAAAATATACAATTGCAAAAGAGTTGTATTTATGTTGGCCTCCCTTGTGAAACCGTTTCTATAAGACGTATTTCGAAAAAATTGCAAAAAAAAAAGTCATATGCAAGTGAAGAGAATTCATTAAATCTTTTACATGAGAGGAGATGAACTTCGTATCCAACGTAAGCTTGAAGAAGATTGCTTGTAGAACGGATCGAAGAAAAATCTTTAAGTCATCGAATTTAAACGGACATATGCAGATTTTGATTTGTTGCGTGAAAAGCACAGCGGATGTCGAATCGAATAGATTTTTCACAGCACATATGCGTTGTATTACAAATAAACTCTAGTGATTAAATATTATAAACTGGCATGCAGTCAAATCGGTAAATTGTGGTCGTTTCGACATAGAACGAACAGTGAATAATGATGAGTCGTATATCATTTCGTGAGAGTTTTTGAGAAATTTTTAGCTCCAATGTGTCAGTGATTTTTTTCAAGCCGAAATAAAAAAAAAAACTAATCTCATTCCAATAATGTTTATAGCTTTCAGTTCATTTAACGACGATCAGCTAAGATGTACCATTATATCGACTGAGGATACCTGTTGCTTAGAGTTCAAATTACAACAATCATCTTTCATTCTCCAAATATACCGCATATGTTAGCATGTTTTTCTTTCGCCCCCCTATAAACTCAAAATAGTTCTATGCAAATTAATGCATCTGTTTCTTTTTCTAGTTTTTAAAATAAGAGAATAATGTTGAAGAAATTTATACAACATACTATTTTGCATGTTTTCCTCATCAGACTAGTTAATTTTATTAATTATTAACATAAATAAATAAATAAATACATAAGTACAATGATGCAATGCATATTTTCCAATAAATTTTGCAATGATGCAATGATGCAATGATGCAATGATGTAATGATGCAACATAAACATTTGACTCATTCAGTCGCTCGTAAAAATCTTCGAAAAGCAATTCTTTTTATATATGCCTTCGCAAATTTGCATTTGCATAGCGCATTTTGACGCTTCCGCATCTGCACGTATATGTCTCTTATGCACTTGTCCGTTCAGCGTGAAACAATTGAAGCCAGAGCTACCAAGTTTGATAGGTAAAATGCATTCAATATGCATACAATATAAATGACCTTCCGGAGCAGCTGTTGAGCTGATTCAACAATTTCATAAGAAAATGAATCCATTCCAAAAATTGCGCATATTTTGTACGGATTAGACCAGAAGAAAAGAATTTTGCTGGTTTCTAAAAGTCATTGAAGCAGTTGAAGTACGACTACCGTTTTGCAAATATTTTAATAATTATTTATAGTTTATGAAAGCTGTTGGTTAAATGTGGAGAATCGCAAAAGTTCATATCGTTTAAGTTGCTCTGATCACGATTCTATACTTTTTACAGCTCTAGCAGTGGTTCTTCCTCATAGATCAACTGAATTGGATCTGCTTTACCAGTCGAATCTTTGTGGTCCAATGTATGTAAATAAATCATATTGATTAAGTGATCAGCTTTAAGTAGGCGCCATTGATAAGGCTTATCAAGAAGTGAAGATTTCCTGAAAAATTGTAGCCTAAAATTTACTGAAATATTTCTCATCAAATTTTTCTATCATTGAAAAGGAATTTCTTCGAATGAAAATGCTCTGTGATAGTTCTATTGAAGAAATGAAAAAGAACGCTGAGAGCGTTTAATTATGAGCAACGAGATTTGTTCAAAATGAGCTAATTGATTTAATTCATTGTTTAGAGTAATTTAACACAAATTCCAAGAAGAATTTTCGCCACCTTTTTTTCACTATCATTTCAGATTATATGTTCGTGCATTTTGGTGTCGATAGATTAAAAAAATATACAAAATACCCTTATTTTTGAAATATCCTCATTCTATTATCCAAAAAAAGAAAGTACAAGTTCTAAATTTTAATAAGTTATTGCTTTTTTTTTAATTTGCATCTCAATAATGCTATGAAACGTGAAAAAATTTCTATTTGAGCCATTGTATACTATTGCAACGATCGGAACGAGAAGGATCGGATATGAATTCATCGCAATCTGAAGGAAGCCAAAGAACACTCGCCGAAAGCGCTTCACAGCAATCTCTCCGTCTCAACTTAGCGAACCAACAATATACGAGCATGGATAATATTGTAAGTTTTTGAATGCAAAAACAGCCTATGCTGATATTAGTCGATATTAAGGTCGTTGGATGGAATAAAAAGACGACGACAGGAAGAGGGAGGGGACGAGAAAGAAGAATGATTTGACAGGAATGTCAGTGGGCCAATGTTCTCCGGTAATTCTTGGCGGTCATTACACATTTTTCCACTATCACCATTAAAGACCAATCCAGTAATTTATCAATCCCCGTGAGTAGTGAATTAGAGGTGCTTTCAAAGTAATCAGTTAAAACACATTTAGGCGAATATTCTCCATCAATTAGAAAGAAAACTCCACATATCGATTAGAAGTTCACAAGGATATTTGTCACCTTGATTGGATTCATTCGAATCGTTATGCACTTGAAGGTAAGTTTGAAGAACTCGAGTTGATGAGGTTAAATTTATAGTTCGAGTGACTTCAGTTTCTTAGTGGGTGATAATCAGAAGCTTACCATGAAATCTTATCGTTTATTAAGCTTTTCCGATAACTTAATTTGTTTTGATTAATAATAACACTGTCAGATGTTACGTCGAGCTATACAAAACGCATTACGCAACTATTATGCGGCACATATCGTACGTCCTGCACGTATGTCTATTTGTATCGACTATACGGATGGTGCTCCAGCATATAATAACCTTTCACCCTTCCTTCGTTATCGCAACCCGTCTGTCGTCTTTAAAATGACAGCCGATGAAGATGTTCGCCAAACGCAACCATTAAGCGGTAACGAGCTTTTCGATGTTGAAGGCGAATGCAAACTGAATATGAATTAATGTTTTGCGTATCGTTACACACAGATATTGACGTAATACTGAAAAGCTGATTGTAATTCATGATGTGGATTATTAGTCAGTCATATGGTTATTATGCGTCCGCTATGAATGGTTTGTAGATTGTGGATGGTTTTTCAGTTATCGATGCTTTGTCTCTTATGGATGCTATAGTCGATGGAGGATCGTTGGTATATGTGGATGGCTTGCCTGTTTTCATAGTAGACCACAACTTCTTATTTAAGACTGCATCACTATTTTCGTTCATTCCACACCGGGTGGAAAATTTTGCATTTGCGAAATGTGCGTCGTTTTTTAAAGCAATTATTTTTTTATGAAGTGATAAACACATAAAAATATTAGTAGAAGTAATCACTTTTTTTTTCATCTTCTGCAAGAAGCCATCGTGATAGAAGATGAGTGAATCATTGCGTATTTCGTAAGCCGTTCTTTCTACTCTCTTTATACAATCTACCTGTAATAATTTGTGTTACTTGCCCTTAAAAATAGCAGTTTATAGAGCAAAAGAAAGCGAAAACACGTGATGAGTTACTCGAATGGATCAAAGACAACTGCGCAGTATCGAATGAACTAATCAACGATCACAATCAATACCCCTTAAAGAAGTAAGCCAGTTATGATTCTAACCATTTTAGTTGTGGAAAGTCAAAGGGATATACACGAAGGGGCCTCTTCAATATGAATGCAACCTTCTACAGTGAGCTTTACTAGTGCACAGCAAGTCCCAAACCAGAGTTGCATACCTTAAACAGGTAAATCATGATCGATCGTCAATAAAATATATTCTTGCTTTATTTCATCGATGCGTTTCATAATAAACTTTTTCTAATTTTGGCAGAAAGTACAACGAGCAAATTTTTAAAAATTGATTTCTTCCATATTAATTGTGTGAATTTCTTTTCAGTAGTTGTTACTCTTTTGCAGAGCAAAAATACGGGCATTATCGTCAGCAACGCCAAAAGCAGTTATTGAGCTTGCTTGTGCAGCAAAGCAAATGGCCACAGTGATCGAACTTGCTGCACTAAGGGAACTAAAAAGAAAAGTAGGTTCAACATGTCGATTTGATTTCAACGAAACCTTTCATTAATTACGGGTCGAAACTTTTCGCTGCATAATTTCATTCCTAAGTTAAGCTTTATTGCAAGAATTACTTTCTCAATGGAATTGGTATATATATATATATATATATATATATATATATATATATATATATATATATATATATATATATATATATATATAACGCTGTTTCATTCATTTATCAGTATTTCTGATAAGAGCCTAGTAATGATACTTGGGATTCCCTTCCTAACTTCCAACTAACCTATTTCAAGGAGGGAGATGGACGAATAGACGAAAAAAACGAAACTTTCGATAAGAACTGGAAAAGGATGGTTGATGAGGATAGAAGGCAATTATATTCCGATGTAAGGAGTTTGTCTCCATTGTCACAGAATGAAAAACAGGTGAGAATTTTCTCGATTCCTTGAAATATTTCTTCTTAGAGAATAAAGAGAAAGAAAAATGCGAGGAAAGATGCATCAGAATAAATCCGAAGAAAAGCGAATAAATCGATTACAGTGAATTAGGTGAGAAAAAAAGTAATATCATACAGAAAGGAAATTTTGAGAGAAGAAGAGAAGGAAGATATGAATGATGAATTCGAGCATGGGATAATATAATGTGATAAAATTTATTTAGTTCTATACAAGAATATATCATTTTTAAATAATAAGGAATTCAGTGGTTATTTCCATCGCCGATTTCATCGAGTTCAGTAAAGCACTTTTCAGGATACATCATTAGGTCCAAGAACTCCAATATCCCCATTAAAGGAATCAAAAACTAAAGATGTGGGAATATTAACCGATTTCGACGAGGAGAAAGACTTGGGAGAGCCGTCAGGGATGATCGACTTTGAGCCTGCCAACAACAATGGACACGTCAATAAGGCTGTTCAAGCGCGTGGAAAGACTGATACCGATCCATAACCTGAACTTTCCCTATCTTTTTCGTTCATAATAGCTTATTTCTGAATTATACCTAACGTTCTCATTTTTCACCGATTTCCCCTTCCACACCGCCTCCCCGGTCCAACCACTCCCTCAAGCGACGGAGTAAATTGCTCACCTGCTTGTGAAAAATTCGGATTTTAGCAAAAGCACTATCTATCAATAAGTATTCGATTAAGCAGAAAAAACTATTCCGATTAAATGCTCTGACATTCTTTCACGTAAACATAATAACTGATGAAAATGCTGCCTATGCGCCAAGGGAACTTCGCTGAGGTGGACTGTCCTATTGGCCCTATAAGAGTGGTGATAGTAGCCAAGCTTTTCCAGATAATACCTTAATAATCGATATTTTGATGATTCAATTCTAAAAGTTCAAAGGTATTTGTAAAACTTGATTTCGACGTTTTTTTTTATTAAATAATAGTTAAAAATGGTTTTTTAATGACTGCAGTGGAAAATAAATAATTTCACTCTTTATGTGGGACTTCAACACGCACAAATATCGAAAAGAAGCGACACCGACATTAAGCACAACCAGCAGAATGTCCGGCAATTGAGCCTAAAAAAATTGTTTTCTATTGTCTATAGAAAATGTAATATCTACATATGCAAAAAATAGGCAAGTTGCAAATTGCTAAGCGTCTTCACCTCGAATTACGACTGAATTCCTCATCATGTTGCTCGCAACATGCTCATGTAACATCAGATGTCAGTTTGTCGTTCTCGATATAAATTAAGCGAGCATAAAGATCAAGAAATTAAAATAATGCGTTGAATGGTGGCCAATGAAATATGATGCCATCCTATTTGCGGATATACGACAGGCGTAAATGAAATAAATTCGGTCTAAGTTATGGTATAGTTAATTGAGATGCAGTAACGATATGATCGATACTTACTGCTGAAAACTTTGGATACTAGAACAAATCAAGCACCAATGACGCCATCATAGAAAAACATTCTATGCTCTTTCTACTGTAATTTTATTTATACCGAATACAGCATAACAATGTGGCAAAATTGAAGTCACAAGGATAGTACACTCACAGCATGATCTAATCTTTTGAGAGTACAATATTCTATCAATTTTCCGGGGGAAAATAATAGTGCTGTGCTAAAACATAGCATTTTCTGACTGCAAATGTATCTGAAATGCATTTCAATTTTTTTCCCCGATCCAGAATAAATTTTGTTGAAATTATGTGATTTAAATTTAAGAAGTACATGAATGTGTGAAAAGTATGATTGTACAATGTCTGATGACTTCAACGGAAAAAACTAGAAAAACTATTAAGTTCAGTCGAGAGACACCCACAAACACCTATTGAAACCTCCTCTATTTAACTGATTCATACGAAGCAGAATGTAAAATATAAATTGAAAAGAGAAGCAAAAGACGAGTGTTTTAAAGCAGAGAAACTACGAAAATGAAGAGGTGAACATAATATAATTTGACACACCTACTAATGTCGTTGACTCCAAATAAGGTAAAATTCGCTCGCTTAATCGTTGCATTTTGTGATTCAAATAAATTTACTTTACACGGCAGTCTTTTAGCTAGGAATTTCCAGAAAATCAAAGCGCAATGATTATATTGGATGAAATGCTATGAGTGAATTTACATTAAGTTTACTTTTTTGTTATCGAGTGCGTTTTCCTGCTTTTGGCGTTACGACGCCATTAATTCAGATCTTTCGAGTTATTCTCAAACTAGGCAGCAACTGGGTAGAAAATGCAGCCCATCCTATCCGTTAGGCGCCTTTAAGATGTGATGCAGGGATGCTACAAATGTCTGAGACGCGATGGACATGAATTAGTGGTCTTGAACAAATGCTGTGCAACATTTGAAATATACGGAGTTGGGGAAAGCAACTGTCGAAAACGACCTATAAGGCGAAACGCGCCGCCAATGAAGCCTGAAGATTCTGGGGAAAGTCGAGAGAAAAGCTCAGGACTGCGTAGAAAAGAATGTGGTGTAGAAGCTCTTCGAAAGCTGTTATCACTGCCGAATGTTCCTCTAACCTTCTTCCCCAGCCAAATATCGCGCGAATATGCAGCTATCCTGAATCAGCGACATCCTCTCAAACTTTCGAGTAAGCCCTTGCTTTCTTTAGAGGAGCGATTGAAAAAGTTCAACGAAAGGACTTTGGCAGATGTGAAATCGTGGGTTCTTTCATCACTCAGTGTTAAATTTCTATAATAACAGTAGTGCCTCACTATTTCTGAGAGTGAATTACAAGTGTAATACGGCACCAAAAATTCTGGAGCGATGTATCATTGCCGAATACCTTTCACACCATCCACCACATATGTAGTAGCAAAAAGACCTTCAACGCATACTGCAACTTTTAAAAACCGCGAAAATCCTTCGCTCTTTCGCTTCTGGAAAGGTGAGGAATTTCAAGGATGAAATGAGTATGAGCGCAATTTCCCTTGCTTCTCAAAAAAAAGTACAACAATGATACAACGTTTTTAGCGAGAAGACTCTTGTATCGTTCGTTGTTGTTTGTATGCAGGATAAACAAATTTTTTGAATTTTGCCATGTGGCAGTCGACCGATTCCTTATATCGTCTTTTCATCACGGATGAGTGGTACAGTACGATGTGTGGAACCTCCCGTGTAATATAGTGCAAAATCAACCACACAAAGAGCACCTCCTGAGGTAGATATCAGCCCTCCCAAAACCTTCTTTGACCGTGACATGGGTATGACATTTAACATACTGTAGTAGCCTATGCCATTTAACATACTCGATATTTGTGGAAACCCCCCTCCCTTCTTCTTTCGCGTATTTCGCGCACTTGACTCATATTTTATCCCAGTTTATCACGTGACCCCACCACTGCGGCTGCACGTGCGCTCCATTCGTCGCAGGGCCACAAGAGTGTCTTCAACGTTCGAGTAATGTTTTACAACTTTATTTTAAAGAAATCTCATCGGCTGATGAAAACTTTGATTCCTAACAACCAACAGAGAATGGGGTGAAAGATTCAGCTCGTCGTTGGCACTGATCAGAGGGGTTTAAAAAATTTGAAAAGGGCTTAGAAAAAAGAAAGAAAGACCTTGGGGTCCTCCAAAGGCGAGCTCAATCCTCCTCATGCCCCTAATTCTAGAAATGGTGACTCGCGTGGTCAGACGTACGTAAAACCATGGTAAAACCTCGGACCTAATGATGCAAAGGGAAAAGGAATAGAGTAAGAACAACCGCTGATGAACTTCCCCTGTACAAGAGGAACACAGGAAGAGAAGGAAAAGGAATTAGAAGAGGTGAGGTTAGGTCGAGAGGAATCGAGATGCATCAATCAACAACAAATAAATTAACAGGCGTTGTAGGAAATGTGGCACAGGGCGAGGAAGACTATATTACGACGACACAACTAGAGACAGCCTTCTACCCATAGTGACAAACAGAGTGGGATCGCACTTTGCATATTAAGCAATCATTCGAGTTCCACCAAAACAAATCCCTCCTCGACCGTATCTCCCGGCTTGCAGTTGACTTTCTTCACCTTTCCGGTCTTGCCGGCCAACAGACTGTTCTGCATCTTCATTGCCTCCATGACACAAAGTTCCTGTCCTTCAGTCACCATCATGCCCTCTTTGGCCGTAACGCTCTTGATGGCTCCGGGCATCGGTGCGATCACCACCGTTGAAAGGTCGAGCTTCGGCTTCTCCTTCATGAACTTCAGCATGTTATTTGCCAGTGCCGGCATCACCTTCATCTTGAATGGCGATCCCTTGTAGATCAGCGTGAACTGAAATAACACCCAATCAAGCACGTACGATCAAGCCACACATGAGTGAACGCAAAAGAATCGAACGAAAATCCAAGCTCACTTGCAAGGAAAGAAAGTCCAGTCCGCTAATAAACTGAGCTTTTGCTAGTCGAAGGACCGCTGCATCTGTTAAGTTTAAAAACTCAATGCCCTTAAACATAAAGCAGAACGTCACTAGCATACGAATGACCCAGATTCTCGAAAAATACTGGTCCCAGAAACTTCAAGACCGAACCATATGTTCCCAGAATGCAAATAAGCAGGCAGCGCACTATCTGTTGCAATCCTTCGATTTCAAATAAACAAGGATAAGGATGTCAATCAACTCGACGTTGTTGAAAGATTAACCAACTGATTTCATTACAACGAAGTGGTGGAATCAATGCGAGCTCTTGAAAATACTTAATGACTTCAGCGATATAAGAATATCAACACACCTCTCCAGGCTTCTTGCTAGCGATTTGAGTGGCGACGCCTTTGCCGTTGACCGTCAGATGAAGAACCGATCTCGCAAGGTTAAGATCACCTCTCAGGTTCACCTTTTTGCCATCAACGAGAATCTCAAAACGTAGAAAAGTGCAGATATATCAAAATTATTGCAATATTGCTTGTTTCAACCAAAAAAAAAAATAATAGGTTAAACTTAACGAGACTGATGTATGCCTAATCATTTCACAATCGTATACACTTACCTGGCTCTTATGCATTTATAAACACCGAGACTAGACAATTAACGCCGTAAATACAGACATGAATCATTAACTGCGAGAATAATAAATGCACTCACGTTAGCCTGGCTGGGGTTTCCGTCGATGAAATTCACCTGCACACTAGCGCGATGAACGGATCCCTCCTCACTATAGCGTGGGAACTCCACAACATAATCGTATTCCTTCTTGTATGGATCTTCAAAATATATCTGTTAGTTTTCGTAAAGATTACAAAAACATTCACTAAACTAACTAAAAAAAATTAGACGACCTGAAGTCGTAACTATGGTACTATTCCGTTAAACTTTTCAAAATTACTACTGCGTTACTCTCAATAATTAAACATTGTATTGCATTCAAAATAAGCCAGCAGAAACGATAGTAATACGCACGAAAAAAACAGAAAGAAAATCATGCTTGTTGCCGACGATCACATTCGTATAACGGAATAGTACCATACATATCGCTAGCATGCAAAAACTTTTTTGTAAATGGTGCAAGGAAAATTATGAGCATTGTGCAACATCAACAACGCATCCCTGGGAAGAAACGATAACTGACAGGCTTACTCGCTAGTTTTGATGGAATGAAAAGCAAGTTTTATAAGGAAGTCATAATAAACTGGGGCAACAGTCAGCGATTTCTTGCGTCATCATCTAATAAAAGAAAAAAAGAAACTCGAAACCAGCTGTAAAATATTCTGCGACCTATCAAATGAATTAAACGTAAATAATTAACTGAAATGGAAAGCGGGATGGAATACAATTACAGCCATCTCAAGAAATGAATTGCTTTGCGGGTAGCAAATTTAAAGACTTTATGCGCTCGATCACGTAGTTCAATAAACGAATAGTGAACCCGAAATGTGCTCCAATAAAGCTCAATCGATTCAGTGTCGATGGTTTTTTTTTCAAGTAATGGAGGTTCCTATTTCTAACCAGAATTGAGATAGAGCCTCGAGGACAACGAATGTTGCGTTTCCTGCTTTAAAAAAACGCTCTGCAGAATAGAATGGAAAATCATCCCGAGATTAGAGGAAAGTGCAGCAAAACTGCAAGCTCTCTAAGAAATTCGAGCAAAAATTTTCAGTGTTTCCAAGAAAGGCAGCTTTGCTTATGCCACTGAAGCCGTTGCGTTCCCTAAGCGACTCCCCACACACATCGTTTGAACAGTAATGCGCCGAAAACCACTCCAAACAAGCAACAGTGCTCAAGGATGTTAAAGAACTGAAGTCGGGTACGAGCAACACAAATACAACAACCGAAAATAAAAGACACCTGAAGTTATATCGCGTCCACTAAACTATTTTCAGCTCCCCCTTCCCTCTCATCTCTTTGTATTCATTCGGAGGGCTTTCTTTATTTACGTTCTCCATTTGCCCTTTAGTTCGAAAGAACTGAACTGCTATTGAATAAAACACGTCATCTAGGATGACATTTCTGGAATGAGTGACAACTGTCAGGGAAAAATGAAGGAAAAGTCATTCACAAATGATTCTCAAGATAAGATGAATTCCCACAACACTAACACTACATGACGAAACAAGGACACCCATGTGACGCCATGCAACGAGCACAGTGTTCGTGAAATGAAAACGACGAGGCAAAAATCACAGGCATAGGACGCACCACTGTCTCGCCTCGCAACCGTCACTTTTGTGGAACATACCGAGGAAGATATAAAGGACTTTCTTGGCTTTACTGAATATTTCCACCCTCTTTGCCATCACCATCCAATTATTCCACATAAGAACAAACAAGGTGATTTCTAAGTGAACTTCAAATGAAGCAGTGCTACCATCCCCAAAAATACAAGCCAAGTTGTTAGGCAGCGAAACAGGTTGCAAGAAGCAACGGAACGTTTCTGTTAAGGGAAAATTGAACTCTCCACAGTTGTGACCATCGAATGAAATAATCATATACCAATGTGGGTTCCGCTTCCTGAACGATGAGGTAAATAAGCATTTGCGAAATTAAAAAAAAAAAGAAGCTATTTTGGCTTATCGCCATAATAAATCCATTGGTTGGCATTGTTATAAACACGGCAATTTCTGAAACCATGAAAAAAAATCGGAATGAAAGAACTAAACGAATGTGATAATAATTGGAAAAAAATTATTTTTTTTAATCTTCGAAAATATATTTATGCAGAAATAGGAGATTGCCAATGCACACCATCTTCTTGCAGCATCCGCTGACATATGCTTCATAACCTTGGCGGCAATCTCATGAACAGAAACTTAGCAAAGTTTTTACGAGTGCTTTAATATGAGAATATTTCACTGCTCCTTTTCCTGTTCACAAGTTCTCGCAGAAAAAAATAATAGCACATAAATGTTAAGAAATAAGATCGGATCATTCATTTCAGCCTCTTGATGAGATAATAAGGAAAAACGGGATTGTGAAGCGGTAAAAGAGGTGAGCTGAAGAGGTAAGCTCTATGAGGTAGTTTTTACGCGAGATGTTACGATGGCTGCAACTAAATCTGCGTCGTCAACAAGAATATACGCATTAGTTAACAGAAAGCGTAATCATGATGTCGATCTTGATGCAACTCTCGTCGAGGATCTTCTGTATTTGTTGTCAATCAGAGGATCGAATGCTTCTAGCAAATAAGTATGCATTAGCAATCACCCGATTTTAATCGTTTTAGCTAACAGAAAGCGTAATCTTATAGGAGAAGCTGCAAACTTAAGTCATAAAAAACTATCATTGCAAAGAACCATTAGGCATAAAATACAGCCTCACACAATCTCATTTACTGATGGAATTGTCACTTTGTGTGCACTTTCACAGTACCAACCTCAAGATGACAGAAAATTAACGACTATAATCGGTAAAACGAAAATCGTATTTGCCTATAAGCGCATAAATATTCATCGCCAGAAAAACGGAAGGTTTGAAGGAAAACAGCGCTTTTCATCTCTTCATAAAATTACTATATTTTATCTTTTTTCGTATTCGACCAATGAGATATACGAAATTATTGCGAATTATATTTGAAAGTATGAATTTTATTTCATCCCTCCTCTGCCATTAATCTTCCACTTTCAACAGCACCATCAATCACACAAAAACAACATGACTTTCCAAATCTGAAAGCAGCAGCGGAATGTAGATATAGCCACTGTGAAAGCATCCTTGCGATAGATGAAACCCGAAAGAAGTTCAAATCTCAAAAGGACAACGGTCACATATTTAGACATCGTGGAGCACCTTTTTGCCGACAACCGACTATCACATCCCGCAATCCCGTTTCATATACCAGCACTCCGATTCCGCAACATCATTTAATCAAACACAGCAAATGACAGCATACCATGCTACAGCTAAACGCGTCGTCGTCGTTTTGACAGCTAATTCTTCTGCTTTGTTAGAACAGCACTGGCCAAACCAAGGTTCTGGCTTATATTAACACACCACCCTCAAATATCTTGAAATTCTCGCTGATTTTACTGTTGATATCTTTATCGAATTCGAGGGTTATGATCGAAAATGGGACAAAAGTTAATCTCAACGCGTTGCTGCAGCCTAGGGAATGGTTTAGCAACGCGAACGCATTAAATTGAGCCTAAGATCCAATAGATAAATCTAGCTTCCGTTCAGTGTTATGGAAAACTTCTGAGTGACAACTTACCATGGACGGTTCCTCGCTGGCGGGTTTGGTTCATGAATTGTTGCGAGCGAGCCGATTTACGTGCTTGCAGCGCTGCGCTCAAAGCAACGATATCTCTCTCTTCTTCTTCGTTCAATAGCGCACCTGAAATATGCAAACGACTAGCGTTAGTAACTAGGAAGAAAACGGCAAAAATAATATTCGGTCATAGCAATAAGTTAATTAGTAGAATATGAGATGGAAGACTCCGGGCAATAAGCTCTGATCAAGCTCGTGGAAAAAAAACTGACCAATAAATTTTGACGTCAAATAACAAATGCAATTCCAATCCAACTATTGCACTTTCGGATGTCAAGTGACCAATGAACTTTCAAATGGACGTCGGGATGGTAAAAGTATAGTATAGTAGAAACAAGAATAAAAGTAAAAGTTGTTTGAGTATAAGTATAGAATAATTTTCAAAATACACGAACGACGCAGAGATGTGTTCGAAAAAATCAGACAACAATTGAAACGTCGACACTCCAGATGACTATTTCCTTTGAAAATCCACTTTCCTATTTTTAGGTGCATTTATGATTGCCCCAATCGTATGAAGACACGATAGCCTTAAGGATTCGACAAAAAAAACGGCCCATATAGGCAAACTAATAGAAACGACTACTTTCATATACGAATGAACTCCAGGCACTTACCCATGAAGCCCTCAGGATAGGTTTCGGGAAGGTACTTTGTAGTGATATCACCCTTGCGGAATCTTTTCTCTTCAATGATGTCGCGAAGAAGAGGAATATTATGTGTCGGCTGAAAATGTTTAGATATTTCATTAAAATTTTCTTGCGCAGATATTTAAGTTCGATTTCACATCGAGAGCAAATCTCCACCGTCTTCATCGTTTACGGAGATGGCTATAGTCTGGGCAATTCGGCCAGTAATCTCGTGGAATACACTGCACAAACCAGCAATTCTCCGGCAACTACTGTTGATGGTTAATTCCTGAAGTGAAATTTCACGAAGAAGGAAGGGGACGCCTACAAATTAGAGCGTTAATAGCTTCCCGAAGAACTGAAATGGGTCAAGACGACCAATACAGTCTGCCCGAAGCAATTACAGGCTCTACTACGTCACAATTCTAAACGATTAAGTTTTTCTGCCTTCAAACGTACCTATTAATAGCCCACAAACCTTCGGTTTGCTAGGACGATATTGCATACAACGCAGGCAAACTCTGCAACTTGAGCATAGCCAATCGGGTAAAAGACAGTCCGACCATTGGATTAACCACTGGAACAACCTCTGGTTTTCCGAGACTGAAACAACGTTATCCCCCTCTGGGAACTGGAAAATAGATTGGGAGTGGGATTACAGACGTAAACTTACACCACGAATGACGTAGTTATCGAGAGCATCTCGCATGCGATCAAGCGCCTGTTGACGATCTTTGCCGTGAGTCACCAGCTGTAACAACACTTCATTTTATTTCTGATACAGCGACAAAGCCGGAAGGACCTCTGGACGACTCAACACCTCCTTCTTGATGGAGCCATAAACCACACGTGCCGCACTCTCAATCGAAGACCGCCTAGTATGAATGAAAAGTAGATTCGAAGCATCAAGAATTTTCAAGTTTCACGAACGCAACAGCCTCTTATTATCATATAGCTCCATAGCGGCGGCTGTGCCATTCAGTTGCTGCTTCAAAACATATGCAGCAGCATCAGGCGCGCTTTGCCAACGCCTCACAACGTACCATAGCTGGTCCCCTTTCCGACTTCTCTGCAACTTTTTGGCTCATAACGAGATATGCGGCACGTCTCACAGTTCTCAACAACACTCCTGGAACGCCTCACTTTTACTCTTTGAGGTTTTTCATTGAACAAGGCAATTAACGAAAAACAAGTAAACCTTGCAAATGAGCGGATCATAGTAGATGGAAATCTCCGACCCTTCGCGAATGCCCGAATCGCAACGTACTCCTTCCACCTTGAGCGGCTCCTCGTATTTCGTGAGACGACCCACAGATGGCAAACCGAATCCTTTGTATGGATCCTACATAAATATCATATTTTACAATATTTATTTATACCGGAAACTTATCTATTTCTCTCAAGAAACCTTTCTTCTCTCGTATATATTATTATATAGAAATCTCCGATGAAGAGAAAACTCCGAAAATAAAGTCAAAACACTATGAATTGAATAAATGCCACAAGCGATGAAAAAACTATGATAAATGCCATAAGAGGTGAAAAAAACTATGTTCACGAAATACCGCGAAGATATCATAACCTTAACAGTGCGCCGACAAATTGCTGAAATTTCTCCACGTTAGAATCATACACGATGATTTTCGGCTATACAAACTTATCTCAGACTACTTTATTGAAAGCAATTGGCAGTCATCTTCATCAAGTCGGTTACTTTTAAGATTCAATGATCAAGTAAGATAAGAGTGAACATGCCTCAGCGTAGACACGGCATTCGAATGCCCATCCTCTGATACCGATGTCGCTTTGCTTGATATTCAGTTTGTGACCATAACAGACGCGAAGCATTTGTTGCACAATATCGAGTCCAGTGATCGCTTCAGTGATCGGGTGCTCTACCTAAAATAGCAACTGCTTATATATTTCATATCCACGCTAGAATATAATACTAAATAAATCAGAACATAAGGAAAAGATATTTGTAAGTTACAGTTAAGTAACTCAGCCTTAAGCAACTAAATACAATTGCATACCTGAAGTCGAGTGTTCATTTCTAGGAAGTAGAAGTTCTTCTTCGAATCGACCAAGAATTCCACTGTACCAGCCGAGTCGTAGCCGACGGCAAGAGCGAGTTGAGTGGCTAAAAAAGAAGCGAAACATTTGAAGGATATCGTAATTTAAAATAATGCTGATGAATTTATCCTATAAAATCCGATCGAAAAATCATAATAGAAGATGACTCAACTTTGTTTTGCTTTACCGATACCACGATACTTATTTCTGAACGTTTGCTTGATGAACATTCATATGTTGCTTTCTGCCAACTGAAAAAAAGCCTTATTTGGCAATTATACTTTAATATATTTCTTTACGATAATACGACACTTTACTCCTCATCAACTACGCTGCCATCATCAACTATCATCCTACTTTTATTAGAAAATATGAACAACTTCGAGCATTAAAACCAAAAAAAGTATTCCTCTCGTTTTTCATCAGTGTTACAAGAAACGAACCTTGAGCTCCCATCTTCTTTCGCATTTCGGGGTCGACGAAGGAAGACGGTGCCTCCTCAATCACCTTTTGGTTTCGTCGCTGGATGGAGCACTCTCTCTCGTTCAGCCAGATCGCATTACCGTGTTTGTCGCATAGCACCTGTAAACAATGCCACCTCATATTATTGGTGCCATATTAACCCAGTTCATTGGTCCTACCGTTCACTTCCGTCACCTTACGTAGCAAGCGTTCCACCGAGAAAAATTGAGAAATCCTTGCTACAAACATCTCATTCCAATTTATTCCGAAGCAAATATGTAGTAACAACACCAATATACCACTATGCTGATGCACCATCAACCTCTCATATCATTATAGCCATACCCATTTACTGCCAATTATATTAACTCAACAGACGCCAAAACAATGGAAAATAAAAGAATTAAACATATGTGCTTGAAGCTCTCTACCCTCTCGCCGAAATCATTGGGTGAAACAAGGTCTGCTCAGGAAAACCTATAAAGCTGCATATCCCTCCCCCTCCTTCCCTCCAGCCGTCGCTGCAACTCTTTTCCGTAGGCGACAAATCCGACTCCCCTCCAGTTCGAAAGCCTGTAACGCCATAACGTTAAATGATGTTAAATTAGTCACCTATCCACTAAAAATATTTTTTGTCACCGCTACACCTCACAATTTTAACTGATTGCATGCCTGCATTTCGATGTGGCGAGGGTTATCGATGAACTTCTCAACGAGCATGCGATCATCACCGAACGATGATTTGGCCTCCTGTTTGGAAAGTCTGTAACCATCACGGGCCTCCTTATCGTTCCATGCGATACGCATACCCTTGCCACCACCACCGGCCGATGCCTTGATCATGACCGGATAGCCAATGTCGTTCGCCACTTTCACGCATTCTTCTTCGTCCTTCAAACGATACGATTCAATGGGCATTAAACAGATCCATCCCTGCCTACCTGCGAATTTAGTGCATGTGATAGATAATAAACAGCATTCAAGGCGGTGAATTCTTTTGACAGAATAATCCAATGTTTCTTTATGGTAAAGATGACTCCAAGAAGAGCAAAAGAGAAGGAAATTGGAAGAAATTACGTTAATTTCGCCATCATAGCCCGGGATCATGTTGACACGAGCTTCGGTAGCAATCCGTTTCGAATGGATTTTGTCGCCCATAGCCAGAATAGCCTTCGAATTCGGACCAACGAACTTCGCACCTGCCTCTTCCAGCTGCGCTGCGAACGTCGTGTTTTCCGACAAGAAACCATAACCAGGATGCACCTGAATTACCCGCGAGATTAATTCTACATACTGGTCGAAGCAAGTACAACAACTGTCAAAGTCAAATTCAATAAGTTCACGACTGGAACTTCACGGAATTTCAGCCCAATCGGATTTAGAAACGAAATTATCGAATTTAGCAGAAGCGTCTCTAAAATCAACAACACTTATTAAAATCTACACCTTGTCACTTATGAAAGTTCCACGGCAATATACCTTCAAAAAGAAAACCATCCATCATCATATGAAATACACAATTGCTTCCTCGTTTCCCTGATCAAGTTCGTCCCCATCTATAGGAATCATAAAGCGTACCGCTTGTGCACCTGTATCCTTGACAGCTTGGAGAATGCGGTCAGCACGAAGGTATGATTCGCTAGTAGGTGCCGGTCCAACACAGACGGCTTCATCGGCAAGTCTCACATGCAATGAGGCACTGTCCACATCCGAATGCACGGCCACAGTCTTGATACCCATCGCACGGCATGTCTTGATTATACGACAAGCGATCTCACCTTAATCGAAATTCCATCGCATTATATTCATTTAATGCTTTCATTCATCTATCAAAAAGGTACTCAAATATTCACTAATTATCTTAGGCAAAATCAAAAAATCCACATAACGAATAAATTATTCCGAAGTGACAATAATAAATGACTAATCCTAAAAACAAGCTCGACAAGTCTTTACAATCAGCAAGGACCGTCTCCTCAATGAATCTCCGCCTCCAACATATTTTCACGCCATTGTTTCCCAAAATTAATATAGACAGAATGCAATATTCGATCAACAAACAGTGCCATTATTAGCTGCCACGAGAGGCAATTTATGAATTATGCAAATGAGCACAATTCCAATGCGTAAATATAATCGTCAGCATGGAACACCGCGAGTAAAAAATAAAGTGCAACGAGAGTAAAACATTTCATCTATCAATCGCTCTCATCAAAATAAGCAACGAATGCAGCTTGTTTAGCGAATATATATTCAAATATAAATTGTTTTTTTTTTTTTTGCACAATAAAAGGCATTTAAAAAATTCTTTATTACTAGCCTCCATGAGGTAGGTACTATTAGGAATGAGAGCCAAACGAACGACCTCCCGTTATTTCGATGATAAATGAAGGAAGTTGCTAATTGGGCAATCTCATTTTCACTGAGTAAATCTATCATCGACTACGACAGCATTACTTATGCAAAAGCAAATAAACTCCAAAATCAACTGAAATTTCCACAGTCATTTTTGCTTTTCATATCCACAGAAATAATTGTTATGTGCACCTATCTGCCTAAAAAAAAGTTGCTCATTCCAATTTTGCTGCATCGTTCGTATAACGCCAACTTAATTTCAAAAAAGATGAAAAATATTCGAGCTGCCTGAATTAATAATGATCAATTATTCAAATACCTCAAATGGTGCAAAAAAAAAACTAAACTATGGCACTCAATTTAAAAAAAAAACCTTCAATACCTCTATTAGCGATAAGAATTTTGTCGAACTTCGGTTCGTTTGGATCGATTGGATCGAGAACGTAGAGCGAACGATCGTATTGTACTTCATGATGTGCACCAGCTGGTGTCGATCTCAAATGTTACCAAAATCACACCGACTACTGCTTGTAATATTCTCTACTCAACATTAATATTATTCAAGCGCATATCCAAACAGAAGTGGATAACTTTCAGGTGAGCATATTGATAAAATACAATTCGACGACAACGTGGGCATCCTTTTTCCCATGCGATAAGGAACGAATCCATCCGATTATTGAAACTACATTTTGCTACTCAATATCATTGTTTCGCGATTTCAACGGTGTTCTCTTAGAGCGATAAAAGAATGCGATAAAAATGGCATTCAAATTTTTGAAACTTTCGTCATAAAAGTACGATTTAATTGTAATTCTTTGCAAATATTATAAAACAAAATGTTTTTTTTTTCATCAACAAATATAATATGAACTAATAAGCAAAAAATGTTTCACTCACTTAGGAGCAGTAGCGACGCTGCGGATTCCAAGTTTCTGAGCGAATCCACCCTGCACGCAGGAAACGTAACGGAGAGGAAGACCCGTGATCCGCATTATGATCTCACCGGCCTGACTAGAAACATTTATAAACATTCACTATTGCCGTATTTCTTCAACATTTATACAAATAATCGAGACATTATCCGCAAAATAAAATTTCTTATAAAATTCATTATCGTGTAAACCGTCGCATTTCAGTCGACCACAATACATATTAGCTACTTTAGAGAAGAAATCGAAATGAGAAACAATTGTATCGAGAGGAAATATATGATAAATTAAGTGATCTTCGAGATTCTCCGCCCTCTCTTGCTTAGTAATCAGATCAATTTGAAGATCTCATCGATTTGCGAAATCACCGTCTCCCTTAACTAAATTATTGACGAGGAATAACTTACTACTGAATAGATGAGGTACACATGATTGAGGATCAAAAAGACAAAATGGGTGGCATTTCGTACCGAGTCAAAAAATTCGTTATTTCACTGAGCATAGAAGCTAGGTTAAAAAGTGACCATCATTTATGCGTAAACGCTCGATGCAAAATCGCGCGCCTGCAGTAAAGCCATACAGCAACAGTGGATAGTGTCAACTTGCTGATCAACGTCTATAGTTGTTGTGGTTTTGTTGCTGCACCACGAACCGCACTACCTCCCGCTTTTCTTAACTATACATACAGAATATCATCCTCGGCCAATCTTTCTACAAGAAACATCCCAAACCTTAGTAGACCTAACCAGTAAGACTTACTTCCTAGGCTAATTGAAGCATTTGCAAATACCACACTTGTTAGTGAATGCAGAAACGATGACATCGATCAGGTCTAGATTGATTAATTATCCATCGATGCATTCATATGCAAAAGCGATATATCGACGAGCAATCAACACACTATAATAAGCGAACAATGATAATTTACATTCGCTGGCATCGACTGACGCCAACATGTGAAAGAACTCGGCCGCAGCTAGTGTAGAAGTATCGACGAACAGGCCCACGGGCTTATGAGGAGCGGGCGTCATCGATCAGCTCTCGCCCCACTCCCCCACACAAGCTGCCACACACGAATCCCCTCACATTGGCCGCCTCAAAGGACAACTGCCATATGGCACATCTTTGAAAATATTTGCACCAATCAACCAACCACCCCTTCACAAATGCACGTTTGAGAAAATCGATTGCTGTCAAAGTAACAGTAAGCAGCAAAGAAGCGCTATTGGTTGCAGTCATCAATAACCGCTTTATTCCATTTAGAACATCCGGAAACTCCCCCGATACGCTTAATGTCAACGATTGATAATTGTTTAGATGAAAGCAAATCGGAATCTCAACCTGTCAAAGATGGGTATAAACCTGTCCAGCAACCGACTGCCAACTCAGACGACTCAACCAACCGACTAGTGAATCCACCAATCAACATAACCTACCATGAGTGCAAAACATCAGCCGCCTAAAAAACATTACGTCATATTCGTGGAAGCTTTGATTCATGCTATAAATGTATGCAAATTTTTCAAACCTGTTGTGAAGATGATTTTTTTTTCTGGAATATTTGCGATGAGAAAATATATTTTTTGCATTTTTTGCAAATTTTATGTACGCACTCTTTGCATAGTTGAAATCGAAATATTGCATTTTGTATTATTATCGATAGATTTCAATAAGCCGCCATTCAAAAATTGGTCATAGGCACTACTGAATGTGGAATGTGGGAATGTAAATGTTTCCCGTTTAACAGGATGGCACTCTGCTCAGGATCATATGGCAACGGAGGATTATTCCCTATGAGGTTACGTCTCCGATCCGGTCACAATCGAGTTGGAGCCATAATCTTATACGACAATTACCGAAGCCGGATCATTTATAAAACTAATGATTCCACGAAATAAAGAAATAAAACTCAACTCATCATAGCAAGTTGATCTGTGATAAATACTTGCATATATCGAGACAAGCAATGCATGATCCCAGCTCAGCAATCACTAATGAAGATATTCCTTTGAAAGGTTTATTAATCAAACGGAAGGTGCTGTAGCACGTTGTCGACGGAGTTCGAAAAAAGTCCGCCACATTAATTATCGCCAGGAAACACAGCAGGTGCAGCCGGTTATATAACCTATTCTTTCTCCATGAGTACAACAAGTACTCCTCAAATCCTATCTCAGCTGCAATACGGATAATGATAGGATTTAACCCGAAACCATACAGCAAAAGATGCTGCAGCCCTTTTGTGCTGGGGTCGGATTCAGTTCAGACCTGACAACTGCGGCAACCAGATATTGATTCAGCAGGGCTTTTCCTTCCAGGAGAGTTATAGATGTTCTTTGATTAGTAAACCGCAAGCATGGATGAAGTGCACGAAAAGGCACCATAGTTCAGGATACATTGCAAGGAAGTCAGCTGACGACCTCCCGAATTACGATTCAAGATACACTCTAAAGTAACAGCTGAGCACGCTCGAAGACGCTTAAAACAGAAAAGAGACTGCAGATCCTCACTACAAGGTCCTCTTCGTATAGTGTCTTACGTAATACTATAGAAACCGTTAGAAATACTGTATGTTGCGGAGGGGAGGTTATAAAAAGGTTCAATTGTATGCAAATATGAATATTAAAAAAAACATTTGCACGTTTACATATATCTACGCGTGCTTCAAATTATGAAATTCTCTGAGATATCTATGAGAACTCGAACAATATTCCCAAAATGAGCTTAATGACCTCATTTCTTTTAATAACTTATCTTCTTTGATATAATAATAAAACACAAAAATGCAAGACATTAAGTACTTTCTATGCCATCATCGAGAAAAAAAAATATGGTCACTTGATGGGAATTATTAGGCAATAGGCTAATACCTAGGCAATTTAATATTTTCATGAAAAGAATTTCAAGAAAATCACCTGAAATAATCACATTCCTCTGATTATAGGAAAAAATCCCCCAAATATGATTACCGAAAAATTGAGGAAAAATGAATGATGAATTTCTTATCATGGAACTCGAAACTTGAGGAAAATTTCTTCGCCAAAAAAAAAGGTTTGGAAAAGGCTCTTTCGTTAGAAGAACATAAATATTGAAATGAACTTCTTCAGTAACACTCTATAAAAATTCCATTAAATCTCTTAAGAAACACAATAGTCAATAACCTTCAGAAGAAAATTCCGATCTTTAGAAGGGGAACTACTACTTTCATGACTCGGTTATTTTCGACGCATCATTTCACTTAAAGAAAAATGGAAAAACGTCAATTATATGATAATAAATTCAAAAATTTACAAAAAAAAACCAGCTATATGGGTAATATCGAAGTCAGCAATAGCTATTTCACGTATTTCATGAGGAAGCTAATAAAATTGCTCGATGTGATTGCAAAACCACAAAAAAATTTTGATGCAAAGTCGCTCGTACACTCAAAAATGAGCCACATATATGAGACAGCAATAAGTGGTGCAACCTCGCACCAGCCGTGTTGTCGCTAGCAATGCATCGGCAATGAGGATGGTAAGCATACGACGACACAATGTATCAAAATGTGAGCGAATGCACGTAACGATGTGAGAGAAGCGGGCAAACGCCCTCTGATTGTTCGTTGCATTGCAATGCAGACGTGACGAACTGCAATTGCAAATAAAAAACAATTGCGTTCGCATTGAACACTGAATGAACGCATTTATCGATTTGATCGATTATCGGCAGACTCGTGGCGTCACTCCGACGAGACACTGAAGGAGAAGCACGGTAGTGCAACTGTGCATCTGCGTTTGACTGTTTTATATCGCTTCCTATGTGAAGCAAAATTCGAAACTGAGAGGGTATAGTTGGAGAGGAGGAGGTGTGGGGGGGGGGGGGGATGTGAGGAAGGGTTACAACATGTCAGTCTGAAAGGTGGGCAAGTCAAGGGAAAAGGCAGATCCACAATGTCACTCTGATACCGCTTAAACTTCTGCTCACCTCCTTCCCACTTTCGCATACCCATCGCAAGAACTGTTCGAAGCAATGGTAGATAGTCGCGAATTTCACAAGTGCGTTTTCATACATAATTATGACTGCGGTATGAAAAGTAAAAACTGGACGTGAAATCGTTTAAGCACGAAGTCCGGAGCGTTAATTGGCAGCTCCGGAGTCAAATCCCACAATTCATTCGTTTTTTTTCGTTTTCATTCGACTGCTGTTTTCATAGTAGTATGCGATGTTCGATCGACGCATGAAATTCCATTTGGCTATACAAACCAACTTTGGGGGAACCTAAGAGGTGTTCCATCCATAGTTGCTTCGCAGACTGTTTAGGACGGAGGAAGCATGGAAATGAAATCCAAAGTACGAGACAGCCTAAAGTTTCGAGGATTCCACAGATATCCCGAAGCTCGACAGCCTTGAGCAGATCGGTCGTAAAGGTTAAAGGAAGACAACGTATATGGAGGTAGTAATCATCAAGAACGAATAGAATGAGAAGTATTGAAAGTTCAAACATATGAGAAAGACTATAGGAATTCGCCTGTTCTTTACGCAAACATATGAGAAAGACTTTTGCAATTGCTCATGAGAACTGTGCAGTCATATGGGAAGGTTTACTGCAATTCTCATGCGAACTATGCAAACCTCTTGCCATATTTCAGTACTTTATGGATAAAATAATGAAATAACCGTTATATATACTTTATCACCGTTCGACTTTCCTTATACTCAAAAAGTTGAATAGAAATATGCAAATGTGAGGTAATGGCGTTAACGGCCGTCGTATTTCCATAAGAACTTATATTCGACAAAATTATGCAAAAAACTTATGAAATTAGAGTTTAAGAACGGTGAAAATTGTATGACGATCGATGAAGATCAAAGATTGAGAACTGATTAGTAAATTATATCCGTGAGAGATCAATTCGAATTTTGGATCAAAATTCGGATCGAGGGGAAATGGTAAGGCGAATCCTTATTAACGAATATTTTTTGGAAATGATAATGTGCATCGGCAATGAAAGAGCTATTTTCATTACAGTAGCCGCTTATGCTGAATACAAAAATCGAAATGGATCAAAGTGTACAATTACAATTACTGGACCAAATTTCAGCGCGGACCAAATTACGCCCTTGTCTTGGCTAGGACTAGGTTCAGTTCATGATCACAAGGCGGTGGGCAGCATTGGCACCACTCCCAGTTCTGGTCCTAGGTAATTCAAAGGTGGTCTAATTTAATTCACTTCACTAGTTTAGCTGATAACTCATCTCCGCATGAACAAGGAATTAACTCGATTCCGGTCTTGCTCCAGTTGGCGCCTGGATTAGGACCGGATTAAACCTACATCTCGATTATGTTAAACAAAAATGGCATATAGCAATACGACGTGTGGACACTAAACTTTGAATGCATTCAGATGTAATGTTTCGAACGATTTATTAGCTTAGCTAATGATGAATGGATATTCGGCGTATGTTTAGCAAGCGGAAATGCAAACGATACACCTTTATAAGATGTTAGACCTCTTAGTACTTCCTATGAATTCCTCTAGGATGAGGGAAATCTCTGTTAGAAGAGGAGAAGGAAAAAAAAGAGCAGAAGGATATTCTAATAAAACATGACAATAAAACAATTGTTTATAATTAAATACACCTTATACAGGATATACACAGAGTATTTAGAACAAACGAGAATTAAAGTGACGGAAATAGTCCATATATCATATAGCTTCGAATATAGCCCCTCTCCTTCAAATAAAACACTCGTTGCACTTTCGGTGAACCGTAGTAACCTCGCTGGCATTTATTGGGAGATTATATAACGTTTCACCTTGAAAGTTGCTTAGTTAAGGTCAATGTCGTTGTGGGTTGCTTGCAGTTCTTCTTCAACGAACATTTATATGCACTTCTTGGTGAGCAATTCAAATATCGATCGAACGGCTTCACCTAACCAACACAAACGAAAAACTTCAGCATCGATGAAGTGGATGATGTTGAAAAACGAAGAGAGTATGGCAAAAGTGGAGATATAACAATCGAGAGAAGACAAGCAAATAGATCGAAGTAGAGTGCATCGACTAGCTGCACGTAACGTGAACATACGCACATGCACAACTCATCGGCTGGCACTAATAGATGGGAAAAATTTCTGCAATTTTCAGACAGTAAGACGATTTTACAGGTGCTAGCATTTATTGCACTCAGTTCATTGGAATTGCAAAAATCTATAAGTAATGAGTTGAATTACCCTATAAGTTTGCATTTTATCCAACTTTAGAATTATCTAGTTCATTGAGCTCTAACTTGTAAGTTTATATTTCACTTATTGATTTTACAATTAGTATATAACTATTATTGAGAGCTTACTAATCAATTGAATATTGCATTGCAATGTATTGTCAAATATTGCAATGAAAATTTTCAGTTTTCATTTGTGATAGGCTGTGAAGAGTCGAATCGTCAAGAGTCCTCACTATGGTCATTGACGTCATCAAGAAAAAATATTTCACTACTATCTGTCTATACGTGCTGAACGAATACGCCGAAGTGCAGCACCACTTTCTAACCCTAATATTTCCTCTAGGTACTTAATCAGTGCAAGCTTGCCACAGCTTCATATCATAACCTACTGAAATTTCTACTCGAAGCACGCTGAATCTCATATAGTAGAGTGGCGGAAAGCGTTGAAAACTTGAACATAACAAAAATATCTTTTAACAAAAGAGAATATTACTTTATTGCCGACTAATTGGTGTCAGAAGAATGATCGATGAATGAGAGTAATAAAAAGTTTACTAATGTATCAAAGCGTAGCGTATTTGATGGATGTGTGCGCTATTAAACGAAGCCGCCAATTGCCATAATTAAATAAATCATGTTCAATTCAAATATGCCGTCATTATATTGACAGAAAAATTTCGATGAATTCAGAAATGCGATTTCGATCTATACGAAAATTTAGCTGATCGATTATCTCACATTTAGGAAAGAGTTTCCAAAAAATCATTGGCGATATAGATGGCACTTAAGAAGATAATTTTATAACTCTGTAATAGAAGCTAAAAGTTCGTAAAACTTCACTTTTGATTTCAATTATAAATATTAAAGTTCAAGTTTTGTTTAATTCTTTCTTCTTTTTATGTAAAAAATAATTATCTGTTATGAAAACAGTTTATCAGTACCACATTTGTGATTTCATTCTGTTATACTGTTAATATTAATAGTTTCATACTGCGTGCTTATTGCTTATGTTTCATACAGCATCATTTCACTATATATATATATATATATATATATATATATATATATATATATATATATATATATATATATATATATATATATATATATATATATATATATATATATATATATATATATATATGTTGATGGTAATATTTATGTTTTCCTAATATTTATTTTCCTCTGTATGTTTTTACAATTTGGCAGGAAATGCTGCACACTGTGTAATCACCACACAACCACCAAGCTTTCCAGCGAATTTTGTCGCAATTCATAAGCTCTCATCTATATAAGTTTTCTGATAAGTTTCATATGAAAAGTGCAGCCATTCCTCTCAAAAACACGCTGTAGTGGAAAGTTCGTCGATTAAAGTGATTGATGATGGGAAAATATAAGCGGAATTCTCAGTGCTCTATCTTCCTTCTATGAGGATATCAAATAGCACTAATATGCTTCGTGTTGAAAAAATTCGATGAAAAAATTCAATTTCGATTAGATTAGAGAGAGATAAATAATGATTTTTTTAACCACACGAAAGTTTTATGGAAGCATCAAATTTATACAGCTATTGCTGTTCGATGTTGATGCGCACATTTTGCATAGCACTGCATATTTAATTGTTGTGCAAAATAAGAGTTGTCAAAACAGCCTTTTGGTGTGAGTTGGCAAAGAAACAGCATGAACCTTACTTTTCGGCACCTCTGTGCATTACGTTTCACCTGGCACCATAGCACAACCGGTCCATAATTTGAAAGTATCACACTGATGAAATTTTCGCTATGAAGTGATAAAAAGATGGAACATCGTCACCTTCCAATTCACTCTTATTCGATGATTATTTTTGACGAAGAAGAATCCCATGATATATATGTGGTACTTAAAACGAGTGAAGCTACCCAATAGGAATGTACAAGAGGAAAAATGGCACACATTTCTATGCCGTTCGTGGAAAATCGAATTTACGCATTAAAAAGCAATGAAAATTCGCCATGTATAACGAGTGTACTTTTTCATTGATTTTTGGATGTTTATTGAAGTGACTAGTGAGGGACGCATCATAAACGATGGCAAGCGATATAAGTATGCAACAACTTCATTTTTCGACTTTCACTGTTGTTCTCATGGAAAGCATGCCATCTCTTGCTGTTGCCTCTTGTTTTCATTTATTTCCAGGAAATTGAACCACTGCAATTGCTTTTTTTTCGGTTATTTAGTCCTTTAATTCCTAACGTTCTTGCAACTCTTTAACAGTATGCAATCATTTGGAACATTTACGTTTCCGCTTAGTTCATAACCGGCTACTGATGGCCATATAAACGGATTTCCCCGCTCTGTTTTTTTGCAAGTCGTCTATCCTTTTCTCAGGACCGCAGTTGTTCTTGACGTGCAAAAGTTGGTGCTAATTGCGGAACTTTAGATGAGGTTACTTCTGAGCCATAATAAAATATTTATGTCAGCTTGATACATTGTTCTACTGATGTTAACGAAATGTTGATTCGTAATAGTAATTTGAGCCTCAAATCTCAGCAATATTCTTGGGAAAATGACTGTCACCGAATGGAGCACCACATACATTGATGATGACTAAAATACGCTAAAGCACAAAGCATAATTTTTGTTTTTAATGCTTTACAACACTCTCATCTCCATAATATTCAAAAAAGGGGGAATAAATCATATAGAACTGAAATGAGAACCCGAGTTTATTAAGTATCAAGTGCAAACTATTATTTCCATGGAACATCGAACATTTTGAGCAAGTTTTACATGTATATAAAAGAGCATATACGAAATAGCATACAACGTTATTTGTTGTAAAGAAAGTTTAAATTATGCAAATATTTTGGAAATTTATTTCGTAATATTGTTGAAGATGCAGGTGACATTTCAACGAATGCTATTATCCCTATTTTTCTCGTTTATGATTCAATGGTGGACAATTTGTAAATTGTTTTCAAAACACATCGAAAACATCTACAATAATGGGTTGCGATAATAGCAAAAAGAATATGTTTCAATGCGAACTATCTCATAATGCTGTATTGAAAAAATTTCTTCTTGAAGAAAATTTTTTGAAAAATATTTTTAATTTCAAATTATTCTTAATTAATTCACTTATTTATCAATTTTTAGATGATCTGAAAATGTGACATTTTGAGGCGATTTTATTATTTTCGAATGAATGATTGGTCATTTTCATTTCATAACCAAATGAACTCTCTCCAAATGTGAACACAATTTTCAATGATAAGCTTTCAGCTGTGCTTCTACTACGTACGTTAATTCTTCCACGATAGGTGTGACGATCATTTTCTTAGAAGATGGTGATTTTTTTTTTTGTGGAATTTCGATTCTAAAAATCGTTGGAATTTTTTTCCTGAAAGTTAGCTGTAACTTTCAACAACGTCCAGTTTCGTATATGCTTAAATTATCTATGGATTCCCACTGTACCTAAACGTCAAATTTCTTAATCACTTCTTTGGGATTTTTTTTTCCTTATTGAGCTCATAACATGTATAACGATACCATGAAGCGTTTCTTGCTACTGCAAGCACAACGGTCATCGATTTGTCCATCTATTTGCCTTGAAAACTGTTGCTTGCCGAAGATGAGAGTAAATTCTTCTAGCAGCTGATGCATAAACCCTCCTTTTTAATAGTACTGTTCCCATAAAGTGAGAATTTCAACAAATATGCCTATACCTAGTTGGCCTAATTTTGCGACTGTTGAAACAATGAGAGAGATTTATCCTCCACTTTCACTTGAACATTTCGCTAGTGAAACCCTCCGAATTATAACCGTCGAAAATTGGAGGGGCGGCCTTAGGCTCCCTACTAGCGACAGTAGTTCAGCTTCAACTCTCATATGAATATTAATGAGAATTAGGTCCGCAACACAAAATTTACGAATTCAGCATAGTTAAAGCATATTGACAGAGCAGTGTGGAGAGTTGGTTAGAGCGCAGATTCGATCGATTGATGATTAAGAATATGTGCATATTGAGTATCGATCGATCAAATCGATAGTTGTTGTGTAGTCAGCCGGGCATCGTCTGATTTTGTATTGCAATGATGGTGGTGAATGCATGTCGATGTATGCTATAGAAGTGTACCCGCAAAGAGAACACTCTATTCTCCTTCACCGCCATCTCTTCACCTTTATTGATCGTTCAATTATTGAGGGATTTGTTGAAGAGTGCTCTTTAAATGAAACGCAAATAAAATTCATTCATGTTAAGGGGGAATGTCGATGAATGTTTAGAATTTGGATGATTTTTGTCAATAATACAATATGTGGTACTGTTTCAATTTACTATTACTATTATTATTACAATGTTAGTACCATTTATTGAAATTCACTAATTTACTTGTCTTATATATCTCTATTTGTCTTATGTAATCAACTATACGTATCGCATGTTCCATTATTCTACCAACAAGTGGGAGATTATTAGTTCACTCAAAAACAAATAATGATAAAGAAGATTTTGGAGAAATTTTTTCCTTCACCTTAAAGATAAAAAATATTCGTATTTATTTCTTAACGATGATTGTTCAATGAAAATAAAAAAAAATATTTCAAATGATTGATAAAAAAAATAAATGTCCACGAAATTTCATCTATTGGAAATAAACTCGATTAAGGTGGTAAATTTTGAGTTAAATTTATCATTTAAACTTTAAGGTATTCGTTAATTTCATGAAAAAAAAAGATTATTAATTTTGAGAAATTTTCCATCCAATAAATGAGGAAAAATTGTTATAAAATGCTTAATTATGCTTGATTATACGAGAATTATAGAAGTTAAAAATCTCAAACTTATACGTAATAGAACGAATGAAATTAAATACTATGATAAATGCTAATTTCATTATCGTATATTCAGATAATAAGTCTACTGCTTCGATAGATGACGACAAGTTAAGACGAATATTTACCTTCGATATCACAAAACAATTCATCAATAATTTCCACAATTTACTGGTTTAAAAAAAAATTCAACTATATAGAGCGAATTCTTCGTATTTCAAACTCATCCGATCGCTATAGAAATCTACAAGAATCCGTTTTTTTTTTCTTTTTTTTTTGCATTGCTCAACCGTTATAAGATAAAATTCGATTGATGTAAAACCGATGCAAAATTTTCGTTAGATGCAAAATCAATGCGCAATAGAGCATCGTAGATTATTATTTTATCGTTCGTATTATCTTCGTAATATTTGATAACTGCAACTTTATTGATCAACGAATTGAAGCTTTCAAGCACACGGATGGATGCGCAACTCTGTGTACGCATGTGCACAAATATTATGTAGCCGATTTGCATTTATGAATATGCAAAAAAAAAAGCGAAAAATGCAAATTTCATTGGCAGCGTTTTTTAATGCTTACTGAAATTTTTTATGAAATAAAGCATCTATATGCTTTAGTATAAATTCACCTGAGTTTTACTAGAGGCTTACACGATTGTATTTCTTGAATACATCTCATAGTCATTCATCACCGAAAAGAGCGAAAATTCTTCTTAGAGGCCCAAAAATGAGTGAAAAGTCGAACTTTTATTGATAATTACTTTTGTTTGTTTATTTTTCTTTGGAAAAATTAATGAAAAAGACAAACAAACGAAAAAAATAAAAGACAAAGCAAAACAAAAATGCTCACAAATGCATTGTATAAAGAAAAAAAAAAACGATTGAAAATAAACGTAATGCATACGATGACGTCATTTATCAATTATGATTTCAAATTGAACATAAAATTGCTAGATGAATAGTTGAATTGATATGAGTTTAATTTTAAAATTTACTCGCCTAATATTTGATCGCAATTTTTTTTTTCACACAATTTTCCATTATTATAGCAAAGTTGCATATAATTCATTACGTATTCAAAAATAAAACAATTCATTAGAACTTTTTTTGAGGATATTTTTAAAACGCTGCATTAATCAATAATCATTGTTTCTAAATTGAAAAACCAATCGATAAGGATGATCGATCATAACTTTTTGACCATATTTTCGAAATCAATCGATAAATTTAAAAATCAATCCGAATAGAGAAGCAGATATGAGAATGGGTAAATGGCGATTATTTTGAGAAATAATTATACTTTGTAATCGAGACAATTCATACAACATTTATTAACTGAGATCGATAATAATAAATCCCGTTGTTAAATATTGATAAGCATTTCATCAAATTATAACACAATAAAACAACTTATATGTAATACTTCAATTAAAGGCAAATTAGCATATTCAATATACAACCAAAAATAGTTTTTCATCAATAATTGGTGATAAATGTAACAAGAGGTCTCATAATGCATTTTACTCCTCTCTCCTATATAGTTGATTAACTGTTAAAAGAAAATTAAACTCTAATATCACTTTCCTCTTTATTTAAAAAAAAAAAATCGCCCTTTCAATTGTTATATTTGAATTCTATGAAATTATTCTCTAAGGACTGAGGAAAACTCTTAATTTTCACCAATTGTTATTTGTCTCATTTCAAATAAATAATGAATGAATTAATTCATTTAATAAAATTGAGTAAATTTTCAAAATTGTATTTAATTATTGTGGGAATTCGAAAATATTTTCATTTCGTATCACAATTATTCAACCATTCAAATGGGAGAATATCGTAACGCATTATTGTGTAATGAAAAAATAGTTTTTTTTTTTTTTGAAAAAAAGGTTTTCATTAATTATTTGAAATATTCGTCGAATTTTAATGGATATTAAAATATCGTCGAAATTTTAAAATGATCTCTATATTTTACATCAAATTACAACAGTAAATCTCTTAAGAGTAATACTCATGTTGTTTTATGAAGAAAATAATAATAGCCTAGTAAAGAATACTTCTCTACGATATGTTATATTCCAATTAAAATTCCAAAAAATCAAGTTTTCGATGTAATTTCTTTTAAAGAATTGGATTATTTTTTAAAGGAATATCAAAGAATGCTGAAAGACTAATCGATATTAATGAAAAAAATGAAAATAACATAACAAATAATAGAAAATATTCGATTTTTTTAAAATCACAATCGTGTTTCATCGTTGCTCATAATTGCTCGAATCCTATTGCAAGATCACCAATGAATTGAAAAAAAAAAGATTCCGACTGAAATAAGTTCATAGGTAGCACAATAAGCTCATAGATAGCATATTCCAACAATAAATAAGTTCTAGAAGAAAAAAAAAGAGATCACAACCTGATTCATTAGTACCAATTAAATTCGGGAACTAACAGAAATTTGAGGTTTTTTTTGTTATATTATAGTGACAGCGTTTTTGATGAACGTATGGATAAAAACGAACTTTTTTGATGAAGATTGCCGTCTAAGCAAGCAATGCTTTCCTTTCGATTGCATAAATCATGACTTCAGCTCTAACGATTGTCTCGACTAAATTACAAAGAAATGATATGTAATATATGATGGTATATATAGAAAAAAAAATAACGAAGAAAACGCGGCAATGTAGCGGAAAACACAATGTGCATTTTTACAAACAATCAGCTTCGATTAACAGAATATATCAATAAGTATGAGAAAAGAAATAAGAATAAATTGATACATATTAGTACGTTTTCTAAATGATTAATCACATTTGAATTCTTCAGCGAAAATTTCATTTCGCAACGAGAAGAAGTTATAGGATAAAAAATGATGTCTCATATCGTTTTTTTTTTGGTTTATGTAATTTTAGAATTTTTTTTTTTTTTTTTGGAATGAATCTGAATTGAATTGAAATTGCAAATGTGGAACTTTCAGAATGTCTCTTCTAAGATAAATTTCTAGTCGATTAAACGTATAAAATTTTAATTCGATTCGTAATTTAAGCAACTAAATAGATGGATAGACACTTGCGTATATAATTAGAGGCAGAATGCAAGTATGGTATAGAGTTGCAAATAATTTGCAAAGAAAAGAAAAATAATAATATAGAAGATGAAAATCTATGTGAATCGTAACATATATTCATCAATCATATATACATGTCATCATAATTAAAAATTTATGCAAAAAACACACATCTACACACATATATATCAAACGAATTTTCTATGCAAATGATTGGAATGCTTTTTGAGTATTCAAAAAACCATATAAATATATTGAGGAATAGATCACTTATTAATGGAACAACATATCAACAAATAAAGTATCATCAGATGATGATTTTTAGTGTAATCAATAAACCAAAAAATACTTTCATTCGATCAAAATGTTTTTGTTCGGTCTAAAAACATTAGAAATAAAGTCGGTTGAAATCATCGCTTTGATTATCATATCATTGATAAACGTTTCACTTGTTGAATATGCCAATTGGCTTCAATTTAATTTACATTTTTGAAATTAGAGGAGAACGTCAGGTTAAACCTTTTACGGTAAACACCGTAAACATTGTCAACCAACTCCACTAAATAGCCCTCCATATATTCGGCTGCAAATTTCCCGCCTATGCATATAGCTGCCTCCTTAAAATTGCAATATCAATAAGTGGACAATTTTTGATTACCTGCTAGTGAGAAGTTCAAAAGTCTTCATGAAATTAATTTCTGTAGACAAATTTATCAATGAGATAATAGTGGTGTTTGTTGTAATAGGAACCATCACAATTGTTGACAAGTAAGACTCGATACATGAATGAGAGACGAATGTAAAAGTGGTGATACTATAGTAGCCTCATCGAAGGTTATCATCTCACGGGCACGTGGGGTTCCGTTCCTTTCAGCAGTATTCACCACTTGAAGTGATTTCGATACGTTTTGTTGACTGCGCTCTTTTTCCAACTTTTTCGCTTTTACACAAAGCTTTTGCTTTACTTGCGAACGAAAATGTGCACTGCAAACCAGATTCAATCATCCGCTACTCAATCTGCTATACGGAAATGCGCACATAAATAGTTACGTTATGTCGTCTTAATGGGTTATTGCAAGCATTTGAAAATTGCATAAGCAAATTTACAACATCCTATGGAAATAAAACTTTTCTGGAGACTTTACAAAAAGGCTATAGTTTAGTGAAATATAAATATATTATTTTCGGGTATCTGTGGTCACTTGTGTAGTGGTCAGATGAGGGGAATATAAGAGCACCTTTCGCCACATTTCTGCTGGCATGCTCTTCCACTTCCGCTCTCTTCCGTCTGCTCACAGTCTGCTTTTATATTCCACGATCACGTGCTTTAATCACTTGTGTGATTTACATCTTGTTATGTGTATCGTCAGTACATCAGTACTTTGTGCTTCGTCGATCAGCAGCAGCCAACATGGTTCGTCATATTTTTGTATAAGTTTGCAGCATAAAAAGGTGGAAAATCGGAATAACAACAACAACTACAACTACATTATGCTAATTAGTAAAAGATGATATGGACAAATCTCGCAGTTCGAATAACAGTTTCATATACGAAGTCTTTCACTTCAATCCCGATTACCTTATAATTGAACAAGGATACTTCGGTCAGACAGCGTGGATCGAAATTAAAGCGCCATGATGCAGCTGTTAAGAGAAATTCATCATTGCAGAATCATTTTATGACGAAGATATTTTGTAACAATTCAAAACGAAGATACACTTCAAGACTCATATCGACTAATCGAGCGCGAAAATTGCACACGGATGCCATTTCAACCAATGCTTCGACGTTCTTATTTTGCGAATTTGTGTTTAGCGATGAGAATTCCCTCAGTATTTTTACCGAAGGGTTTTAAAATTCATAATTTGTTTAGTAATTAAATTTGAAAATTGTTTCTGACTTATTATGCAAGCAGCAACTGTTGTTATAAGTCATTAAATATTTTTGATGTTCTATTCCACTAATGTCATTCGCACTTACATAAGAGTTTGCAATTAAAATTTTGCTATTCGAAAACTAACCTCGAACTGCAGAAGAGGAAGAAGTTCGCGACCTTGCCAGAGACGACGAACAAATTTGAAATGAGCACGAACGCATAGTTCTCTCTCCTTTGGTAGAAATTCAGGTCGATGGTGTACATATAGGTGAAAAGCACTGTTGATGGCACATGCGTAATCAAATAGCATGACACTATCGCTACCACCATCACTGTAACTCGACGTTGACTGCTATGTAGCTGACGTGTCCATGCATCTGACCATCTGAATATAACTGTTTATGCATTATCTATTCGGTGAGTTTTCATTCTCAGGACCACCAGGTATAATAGGTTCGAGCTATTGTTCCACACTAGGATTGTTCCATAAAACCTCGAAATAAATTCACAAGAGGATTTCGAAATCGTTGTTGAAAACAATTCTAGCGCCGAACAAATTCAACGTCTTCAATTGGTACGTTGTCGACAATGAAGCCTTTCCTGTTGAGTAAATTCGATAGAAGTGCTCACTCGTTCGAAATCAACACAGCATAAATCAAATTACATCAAATAGTCAACCGATACAAATGACTGAAGTGTGCGCACATATACTTGCACTTGTTTTCTATGATTGGGAAAATATATGTTCGGTATCAAATTTCTTTAGCACATTATAGATGCATGATGTAAGATCGTAGTGGTTTATTTCCTTAGTAAATTTTCGAATACTCATTTAGCACAATATTTGCAAAAAAAAAGTGTAGATTTTATCGTTAAGAGTATTGTTTTCTGAACGGTTTTGAAAGCTTATTGATGAGAAAAAAATCTTTGAAAATTTAAAGCGAAATAATTTCGGAAAAATTGTTTCCATTGACGAATTCATAATCTGCATTTAGCGGTGAATATTTCGAAGGGTCATTCCAATGTTATGCTTTATCGTCGGAATAAACGCATCTCACGATATTTTTATTGAATGACAATGTTGGCTAGTCCAAATAGATAAGTGCTTGCCATTTGTGACTGCACTAATAATTGACGGCTAGAAGTTTCTCACAAAACAAACTTTTTAGACCGACGACTGATATCGCTGACTGTTGCATTCGACGTTTTTGGTAAAAGACTAATCGATAGAGGCGGCGTATCGGTAATTGATGATTTTGCCGAATGTGATCCGCGTGGAGCAGCGCTCTCAAATAACTGAAATCAACCTCCATTATGCATTATGCTCTCGTTTAGTTTCATGCATTGAACGCAGATGATGTGGATGGATTCAGTAATAAAACGATTTGAATTCAATGAAGAGAATAACTTGGACAAAATCAGACCTTCACCTCACTCTAGGAAAATTACCTGAGAAAATTTAAGCCGTTATCCATATGAAATCATAAATGCCTTACAATTTTACCTCACTCAGCTGCAGCTACAAAAATACAAATAAGGAGACAAATTCTTCGTCATTAATATTGGTTATAACTGTCGAAGCGAGCGCTGTAAACAGCGCCGCTTCGAACGGCAAACAAAGATAAAACAAAAGAAACACTGCGAATGACTCCGCCGCGAAGAATGCTCCCACGAAGAAGCGGGAGCTGAAATATCTTGGAGTAAAAAATCAAAGATCGTCCCAAATGGTGGGAAAAGAAACATCAGGAAATGTGGAGCGACCTTTGTTCCCAGAGGTCCATTGCAGTCAGGCGACGGATGGTCCGATAAACCACAGCATAAAAATGGGAGCGTGAAGAAAGCGAGGATCCTTTCCCCGAACCATCCTCACGGAAGCAACGTCCCGACAGAGTCACCGGGACTCTGTGGGTCACCAACGGACTTCGCTATCGCCTCGGACCGTCACCGGTTCCTCCTTCAGTCACTGCCGCCTCCATTGGAGTGCTGTCACTGTCAATTCGCCATCCACCGTAATCCCTCTTGCTTCGAAGGATTGTGATTACTAATAACCTTGTCTTACTTCCCGGACCTATCTACATATTAATACGAGCGTCAAAGGGACGATTTTACTCCCCGCCGTCTGTTTTAAGCGTATGGTGCATCGGCCGGGAACCGAACCAGGTTTGCCCGCGTTGCCCGTGTTCGGTTCCCGGCCGATGGCGAACATTCTACAACTGAACCGCCGATGGTGATGATCTTGTAACTATTCACAAAGGCCGGCCGCGAGCGTCGAGCAAACGGGAGATCACGCGGAGGGGGGGGGGGGGGGGGGAGGGTGCTGAGTTGATGGTGATGATCTGAGATTACGCGGAGGGGGTGTAACTATTCACAAAAAGCGTCGAGCAAGCGTCGAGCAAATGAAGCCGGCTGTGGCTGAAGGGGAACCGGTGGAGGTCCGAGGCGATAGCGAAGTCGTTGGACGACCCACAGATTCCCAGTGACTCTGTCGGGACGTTGCTTCCATGAGGATGGTTCGGGAAAAGGATCCTCGCTTTCTTCACGCTCCCGTTTTTACACTGTGGTTTATCGGACCATCCGTCGCCTGACTGCAATGGACCTCTGGGAAGAAAGGTCGCTCTGCATCCGCTGATGTTTCTTTTCCCACCATTTAGGACATTCTTTGGTTTGTTTTCCCAAGATATTTCGGATCCCGCTTCTTCGTGGGAGCATTCTTCGCGATGGAGTCATTCGAAAATATTTCTTTTGTTTTATTTTCGTTTTCAAAACGCTCAATATGAGAAAAAGCAAAACTCAATAGGATCAATAAAATTATTGAAATTTAGTGTCAAGTAGGATAACCGAGCAGAGCAATTTAATAAATGTTATAGAGGTGGAATATTTTCTCTGAATGCCAATTTTATACCACTTTATTGATCTGTATTCTATTGTTTCGTTTCATATCGTTGAATTATATTACTCAAAATACATCAATATTACTTAAAGAACCTTGAAAATTTTCATTAATTTATCTATGGGTAAACGATTTGATGAAAGCACTAAATGAGGCGATGAAAGAACTATAACATCATATGAAATCTTATTCATTTGAAATCATAGTACAAAAAAAAGTAAACAATTTAATGAAACGAACCTTTCGTCTATGTCGCATATAGTAAATGAGAAAAGAATTAAGAATTGATAATAAAAGAACAGGAAGGAAAACTTGAACAACGATACTCGTCACCGTGAATAGATATTGAACACCGTTATGGAATTGAGCAACTTGTCGTTGTGCATGTGAACGATTCGCCGCATCTCCATTCTACAATTGATGTTAATTCCTGAATTTTGATGAAAGTGGAAAGGAAACGGCAAATCTCTAAAGTATTCGATTTCAGGATAGTGTATTTTGCATCAGCTATCTTCGATGTCTTAGAAAGTAATTTTCTTTGCAATGAATGGTGATAAAATTTTAAAAAAATCAGTAAGCAAAAATTCAAGCTGAATGGTTGAAGCACCTATTGTTCAATAATTGTTTCATGTTGCTCTGAAAATTTCTTTTTCGGTGAGCTTATTTTTGGAAATATCTGAAAGACTTTAGAAATCATAGTGATTGACGTACGTACGCGCTTTTATTTCATTTTCACAACAAAGGGGATGTAATGTGCAATCAACTGAACTGATTAGCAATAAAACGGATATAATAATTCAGAAATCGATAATTTCCAATGCTCAAAACTTGATGAGACTAAAAAATATAAAATATGGAACGAAATTTCATTGACATTGATTTCATTGTTTTTTCAACAATGGAAAACTTAATTTTAAGATCCACATTAAGCAGAAAAAAAAAACGCTCGCAAAATAGAATGAAAATCTCTCATAGCAGCTATTTTTCTCGATTGAACAAATTTGCAAAATTCTTTTCTAACATATTGAAGGTCATAACGATAAATTAATAGTAACCGTGTAACATTTATAGTAAACGAAAACAAAAGAGTGCAAATAATTCAGAGCTATTCCGAGTAAATAAGATCGTTCTATCATATTTGTCATAAATCTGCCGATTTTCAATTTTTCCTTTTCGCAATTCAATTTTCAATTTCTAATTCAACGATCTCTAAATAACGATGAAATTATTTTTCATTATAGTATTATTTAATTATAGCTGTATTAATTACGATCCTATATCTTGGCTTTCAATGTTTTTAATGTCTAATATTTCGATACTAAAGCCATCTCTATAATCAATCACACTATTATCGTTTCAATTTTCTTACTTCTTTTTTTTTCTTCTTTGCTATAGTTCTACTGCATTCGCTCATATCTGAGTTTTGTCAATCATTTTGCTTCCTCTATAAATTTTCGTTTTTTTTTTTTGTAGCATTGCTAGGCAATTACAATGAATTGTTGTAATCATAAAATGAGCCAGATTTTGAATATTTATTTTGCTCGACTTTCAGTGAAGAAATCTTGGGACTTCATCCATCCATATCCGTTAAGTTAACGCGCAATTGAGTATGCTTAATTAATATCCATTTCAAGCAGTTTGTTTTTCATTTTGTCTATAATAACATCGTGAATTTGCATGAAGATTTCTGAAAGCTTATCGTGGTGCATAATTCGATGAAGAGGGAATGGGGAATCGATTTAGTGCTTCCCCGGGTGATTATTCAGCGTCGTTGTGTGCATCTTCATTCCAGTCCAATGAAGTTGCTCTCTTGCCGCCCCCCCCCCTCTCTCCCCCTCCCCTCCCCTCCTATTGGCAAATGATTTCATATATGCATCCCGATTTCTTATAGTTTCCATCTTGACTAGGAAAACATCGTTTGAAAATTGTACACGCGATTTGATGTCATTATATCTGTCAAAACTGATAGGTAACTTATTTCTTGTTGCCAACCGTGAGAGAGTTACAATGATGAACACATTATTATCATTCTCGCCCAAAAATGAGGATAGAAGTCATAAAAATGTTGGAGCAATTTTTTTTTAAAATTATACGCTTCCAACTTATTCATTGAGAACGTAGTTTCAACATCTCTAATCTAAAATCTTTCGTTTTAATCGTCGTACTGGGTGGGATGTTCATTAGCCTATGGTTAATGAATGATAATCTCCCTCAAATCTTTCCACGAGAGGCGCTTTTGATATTGCTTCTGTTCATAAAATCAAGAGAGGCACTGTGTTTCTCATTAATCTTTCTTGTGTGAAGCGGACTAATTTATGCTTATTGTTCAGGCGCTCATAGTAGTGTAAGATGTCGCTGTATATACTGAGTACGGCGTACAAGTTTGCTCACCGGCTTAAAGACTATAATAGGGCAGCAATAATAGGGCAGCTAACAAGGCGACTCTCAAAGGTAGCAAAACAGTTGATAGATCAGTTAGTTGGCAAAATTCAAGCATGGGTTAATGTGGCTTGAGGAGAAAAAGAAGCTCAAAAAAGAAGAAAAAAAAAGCAATAATATCGAAGTTTACTATGAAGACTGCTGCTTCAGTATCGAAACATCATGCAAAAAACAAAGAAAGCTGAGCGATTAAAATTATCATTAACACAAATATATCAAAATGCATTTCAAAACGAGAGAAATGACGTCAACTAATAAAATCACAGGAATAGAAATACTTAGACGAGCACAGCAAATGCTCACTTTTTTTAAAATATAACTAAAAAAAAATTAGATACAACTAAAACTTATCACGAATATTTATCAATTTTTCTAAACATGAGATAAAATTATCAATTTATGCCTTTAAGCAATTTTAACGTTAAAATAGAAGCATGCCCTAAGAAGTTCAGTGAAGAAGAGTGAATAGACAACGATAAATAGAACAAAAAAAAAAAAAAAATGCAAGCTAAATGAGCTTATGCAATTGATATTTGTGCCACTTACTTATTAGATTAAACTGTTTCGTAAATTACTTGCAATTAGCAACGTAATCGGAGTAATGCGCTTGTATTTTAATTGATGTGATCGCACATGCAAATCTTCTCTAAAAAATTCTTTCATTGTGAGCCGAACGGTACAACAAGCAACCTAACCGATTTCAAAATCAATACAGTCTTTCGGATGTGAAGTTGATGGATGAGTTTGAAAGATTTTATCATAGTATATGCTATATTAAGCAAAATTCATGACTAAAGCCTCCATAGTTCTAAAGTTGGAAATAATTGAGAGGCGAAAAAACTCTTAGAAAAAAAAAATGGACGCAATCTGTTCATAACGTGCTTTACAAATATAAATTTTGAAGATTGCATAGAATTGATAAGACAGTAAGAAGGATTATGATTGTTTATTGAGCTAGCACATTTTCTATAGCATGCACCATCATTTAAAAGCGATTAATTAAATGATGCGAATGACTTCAAGGATATGAAATATCCTGAAATATCAGGAACATGCATTTATGTTAGCTAGTGAAGATTGCGAGATGCTGAAACGTTTCTGCAACTATTATCACAAATTTCAATCGCATTTCTTTACAGCTAAAATGATATTAAAAAGAAAAACAGTATACCGTATTGTTTTCATGGATCACTTTAAAGGCGAAATTATGTGGAAGTGTTAGGAGACCCGTTGTGGTGAACACACTGAGAAGAACTAAAGCAAATGACCATGAGCATGTGCTATTACGCACATGTAGCGGTGATTTGATCGCCCATAATCGATCCAACGATACGGCAACTGTTAACCTACAAATATATAACATTAAATTTGAAATTCTTTTATGTCCTCACTTGTAAATTATTTGAATTTATTTATTTTGTTAGGAGATATCTTTTCTTGGTGTAATTCATCCATGGAATGTTTTTGAGCAAACTGAAAAATTCGAGAATATTTTTCAAATATTTGCATAAATAAGGAAACGCTAGACATAAATGATTCACTCATCCATGACACATATCTTTTAAACGGCGTGCTCAAAAGCAGCAAAACGCAATACGAGGGGGGAGGGGGGGGGGGGGGGAGGGGAAGCTAAAAAATATCAGAGGGGAGGAGGAGTAGTAGAGGTTACTAGATAATGTATGATATGTCACCTGCCATTTTTTTTCCATGATATAAAATCAGAACAATCCATTCACCACTTTCGACCTCGAAGAATGCCATGGATGAAAGTTCTATTCCCCTAAACATTAGAAACAAAAAAAGAATCTATTTGGAATGTGATCATAAGATGAAGACAAAAATCCTTAAATTCTTCTCTGGCTAACATCAACAATTAAACATCTTGTTGCTTGAAAATAGGCTATATTTTCTTTTTTGGCTATATTTTTTCAAAATAGGCTATATTTTCAAAATAGGCTACATTTGAAAATTTTCAAAATAGGCTATTTTTTTTAACGATAGATATCCGATATCCGATTCATTCAGCAAAAAGGTTTAATTGAACGGAGAGTGCATTTTTCCCAGAAAATTCTACAACGAATTTACTCGAAAGTAAAAGAATTTATTCGGGGAGGGAAGCCTTGACTTGAGACAATATAGTTGCAGAGAATTCGACAGTATCACTAATCTTATTTTTTTTTTTTTTTTTCATTAAATGTGTTCATTTTAAGCGGCGTTTCATGATCTTCATTCGACAAATAAATAGTGCTAAATAAATTCAACAATGAATTATTGTTCGATGCAACTATTAATTTCAATCGTTTCATTAACTTTGCAGCAAATATGGAAACGACTAGAGTTAGAGAACTTGAATAATAGTAAGGAAATTAGCTGACCAGCTTGAAGCGGCCGAAAACCAATTGGCAGCAAACGTGAAAAGTGTTTTGTATTCAACGTAAAATTCATAGAATTCAGATCGACATTTGATAGGCGAAATGTGCGGATTTACTGAAATTAATAATTGATTTAATCGACAATCATAGGAACTCGCATTGCGATCGAAAAATATCCTATAATCGT
This sequence comes from Ascaris suum, assembly GCA_013433145.1. Lineage (NCBI taxonomy): Eukaryota > Metazoa > Nematoda > Chromadorea > Rhabditida > Ascarididae > Ascaris > Ascaris suum. Next base: position 11,882,430 of record CM024169.1, on the reverse strand, counting down.
ACAAAGCTGCATTCTATGTATAAAGATGTTTCATTTATTCTTGATTTAAAAAATGGAATGGAATTAAGTTATTCGAAGCAAATTCTTAGGTATGAATAAAAGTAATGAAATCGTTGATTCAAACGAAATATCTCGTAATGCATCCAAAAAAAAGTGAACTCAAAAAAACCGTTCCTCAATTAAGTGAACAATTTTTAGGGAATAAGACTGTATCCTTGATCTCATCTTCAGCTCTCTGTCTTATTTACTTCGTTTCAAAGACTACTTGCAAAAATCAAGTTTCAAACGCAGTTACTCACTTGATAAGATGCAATCCTGGGTGATTCAAATTGATGAGGTTATGTGTAATAATTGACAGTTTGAAATCAAGCTTAATATACCATAGTACGCTTAGTATACCATAGTACGCTGATTACCCTCTCAAACCGAGTTTTTGCTAGTTGTGAGGAAAACGATTATAGTTTTATTTGTTTTCACGACGCCAGGATATGGAAAATTTGCATAAATTTCAGCAATATTGATGCGAAGAGTTAAGGAGGCACAGTTCCTGATTATTTTAAAGCGAGAAACAAGTCTAGAAAGCCTGATACGTTAGTAAAAGTGGGCTCTATTCATTGGGGTGGCTATGTTTTCATTAGCCCTCTTTCCGCCTCCTCTTTCTCCGACTGATTTTTGATCACTCGATCAGAGGCATTATCAGGGGACAAATGCGAGTATTACTGCTCTGAGAATATGTGAAATATCTTCTAAAATTATAGCTATGGAGAAAGAAGAGGAGGAGAGCTTATGGGTGTGGTTATGGAAGAAGTTTAGAGTTCAAAAACCTCTCAATTGAAAAGAGAAGCACAATTTTAAAAAAAAAACATCAAAATCACGAGAAGAGAATGTTTTGAGTGTTTTCGATTTGAAATCAACGTATTGCTAAGAATATGAATAATGCGATAAGTTGGAAGGATTTCAGTGCTAAAATGAATGCTCTGAGACTAGTCAACGCTAATTTTTAAGACAATAAACTTGCAATAAAAAGCTGATTTTCTTCTTTAAAAAAAAAAACTAATATTTTTATGTTTTTCGAATTGATTAAATATTACATCAATTTGCTATTTTGTTTTATATTATTACCTATTCCTAATTTTATTTTATAGTGTAACTGAACAAAGTTTTATGGAGAAATTCGCATTTGAAAATCAATTATGGAGGATTGATTGACAAAAAAAAAAAAAAAAAAACTTAAGGAAATTTGTTGACAATGCCAACGAAAACGAATATATACACAAAGAAAGATTTCATATATTCTTAATCAATGATTTTTTTTCTTTGGAATTGAAACACATGAAATGAGTAATCTTGCTGCTAGCTAACATATATTCAACTAAGATCAAAATAACATTAAAACGCGAGAATGTAATAATCTTCGACCTAAAATAAAGATACTACGCTTTTCATGTGATTTAAATTTAAAATGAAAAATAAAGCGATTAATTATAAAAAAAAAAAAATTAGAATAAAATAGCAAAGAATAAATAATAAGATAAAATATAGATGAATAATTCGCATACCATTTACGCATTTCGATTTACGAATAAAGAATGCAAATCTTGAGAGGTAATGTGGTGTTAACGCTAATAGGAAGAGTGCATCGGCGAGTGCTGTTGCCGCTAATAGTGCATTCGTCCTAAAAACTTTTCATAAGGTTCGTTTTTTCTCGACATTTTACGATAAATTGAGAGGAAAATTGGCACAGTTGACGAATATTTTAGCCGGATTTCTTCTTCTTAACAATCGTATTATTTAAACGATCGGTAACAATCGTTAAAAGTAAGTTTAGCTACTAGAAGTTTAAGTTGAATAGCCGAGTGGAATTTTAAATGCTATTCAACTCAACGCTAAAATGATGCTAAACAGAATGGACCCCATTTATGTATTTGAATAAATAGGTAAAAAAGTTGCTTTTTCCATAAAAACAAAACAAAATCGACTAGCGTTTACAATGAGATGAATTATTCGACCAAACAAACCATTAGGGAAATCAAGGGAAACCACTAGGGAAATTTTTTAGGGAAACCACTAGGGAAATTTTTTAAAATCAAGGGAAACCACTAGGGAAATTTTTTAAAATCAAGGGAAACCACTAGGGAAATTTTTTTAAACCACTAGGGTTTTCTAGTTTTCAAATTTTCAAATTTTCATACCTCAAACTTCCCGAATTTTCCCAACAATAAATTCCAAACCAATAGGTAAATCGATTGCCCAACAGACCAACAACGACAATCACTATGAGTTTAATTAAATATTCAAAAACTTTTAATTTCTTAATTATGCAAAATTAAAGCATTCATCGTCGTTTACTTCTCTACTCATGGATGCTATTTGATAAAATTGCTCTGCACTAAAAAAAAACGGTAAAAAATGGTGCTTCGGGATTTCCTACTTTTAAGGTACGCAACATCAAAAAGCTAGTTGAAAGTGCTTTTATAGAAGTTTCAATTAATTTCCAGTCTTTGAGTGACTCCCGATCTGAAGATTATCTTATCAATGTGCAGTGGAAAAAAAAATCCAAAAAAAGACTCTCAAAAATTTTTAGAGAACATCAAAAACGATATTCCACAAAGTAAGCAAGATGTCAAAAGGCTTTAAGCGAAAAAATTAAGACTTCAACTGAGAGTGTTGTTGAAGATGGGAATTTCATTTTAAAAAAATTTTTGAAATTAACGAAAATATAGTTGATTTTGCTAAGAATTTGTGTAAAAATTCACTTTTGAAGTGATTCTTAGAGGATCACATCTGTTGACATGCCCGTATAGGAGAACAAGAGACAAAATCGTGATTTTTCTTGAAACTTTTACGCCAGTAATCAGTAAAAACAAGCTATTTTTCATTCGAATTGCTTCATTCATTCAATTTTTCATTCGATTTTTCAGCAAAACATTGTTGGCTTAGAAGCGTTCTAAGGCGAAAAAATTCCCAGAAAACAGTTCTTAGGTAACAAAAGATCCCCAGTGAAGCCTCAATATTGCTTTCTGAATATGCAAATAACAAGAGAACATCATGTAACGAAACAACGCTTTCCAAGACAGATTTTTAAACTCGAATAACGCTAGAAAAAGCTAATTTTCTTGTTTGAAGCATGTACGCCAATCATTTGTATACGTTGACCGCAATTTCGTTGAGTGCTCTGCTTGTCTATGTAAAGTGCTGTGCTTGTCATGTTTTTCCGCGTTCGTTGTTCACTTGATTTGTGAGGAGCGATCGTACGAAAGAAAATGCCTCTTATTAGAAATCATGAATAGTTCAATGGAAAAGAAAATGCCTAAATTTTTGTGGAAATTTATTCGTTTTTAAATTTTTTCGAATATTTTTTGAGCACAAATATTTGCTCTTTTTTTTTTTCGAGTTGCATTTTCAAAAATATGAGCTGCTAAATTCTAGCATTCTATTTCATCTTTATAGGTCAAAATATGAGCATAAATACTCAAATATTCAGTAATTAGAAGACATTAGGCAACCTATTTTTTATAAAATACACCGTTTATGAAAGTTCAGCGGCAATAAAATTTTGTTCTTAACCCGTATTGTCATGTAAAAAAAAAGTTTCAAAGGTATATTCATCATTATGCTCACATTTCAACACATCCAAGAACGCTGAATGGATAGAAAAAGGCATTTATGACTATGTAAATATAAAAATGCCGACAAAAATGCTATTCAATAAAGTTGAATATCAAATGGATATAATCTGATTTCGTTTAAACAATCATATTAAATCATAGATATGGAATTAGAATTTTTTTTAAAGATTCGTATTGCAATAATGACAACAATAATTATTATAATAGTGACATGAAGAACAAAAATAACGATAAAATAATTTAAAAAATAATAGTAAATAGTAATAACAAATATACAATCAGATTCATTTAAGATTCATTTTGCAATAATGAATCAATATTGTGCGGTAAAACTTATCTTCTTGTTCATATTGCATTAAAAACAGGTCATACTATATAAGGAGGAGGTTTCAAAAAAAAAAAGAAGCTTACCTGCTTCGCATCGTTCTTGACAGCAGAACAATCAGGTTGATGGCATTACCAACGAGTCCTAACGCACATTGTACCAAGAACGAATATTCACAGAAAACCATAATGGACATTAAGAGCAAGCTCAGGTCCATCTCTGAAAAAGCCCCAACAATTCAACCTTTGCGTAGACGGAAAGTAGGAACGCGATAAAATGAAACATATGGCGCAATGTAATGTGTTAACAAGTTAACTATCTTCGTTTCGATTCTAACAAACTGAATAATAATATCAATTAATGAAACTGCTTCTATTTATTTCCGATATAAGAAGTAATCAACTTCCAGGAATTAAACTTCAAAACGAATATGGATACTTATAATTAAACAACAAATATGAACAGTTAGTATTTATTTCCCGCATTTCATATGATAAATATATGTATTTTACCGCAGTAATGTTCATTGTTCTCATGGAATTTCTCGAGTACGTTCTATGCAATATTTCTTCTACCTTCATAGCATACGGATAGGCTTGGAAAATTCTTTTGAATAGTTGAGGAAATACAAATTTTTACCTTCTAAGATAAAGCAGCAGTAAGCTATGAGTTAAGCCATGAATACGAGATAATGCCACAAATTTGCCCATGAACTTTAGAAGCAACTGAACTGCAGAGAAAACATCTAAAGGAATCTATCCTTGTCAATTGAAGCTCACGAAATATTAAACTTCGCTTTTTTGTTATGGAGAAGGATTTAACTGCTAAAGGTGAGGAAAAACGGAATCAAAAATTGCGCTAAATGAATTTCGCATTGGAAAAAGTAGTTCCATGAGCAGTCTGGCGCACCTTTAATCGTCTTGATAGATCAAGAGGTAGATACCACATAAATTTTCGCCGACAAACGCATACACATATGCGCGCATCTAAACACACGCTTACACACATACATGCATATACACACGCATCTGCGCACTCGCACACATGTACGCACATACACACACGAATGCAGTATATGTGCGCATCTACTCAGAGAATTTACAAAATGCGAAGCAAGACCCTTCGTTGATCGGATTGGCAGAATTCGGGGAATTACGGATAGAATCTGAAAGAACAGAGAGATGAGCGCAACAGTGCAAAATTGAAGCAGCTAATTACTGCATTACTACAATATAGTGAAACCAACAGTTGCGAAAAGTGCAATAAATTTCAGTTTAAGTGTATAAAATCTGCAATCATTTCATAGAGAGTTGCAATAATCACATGTTTGATGTACACTTTAAATGACACAAATATGTTGCAAACACTAATTAATGAAGGATATAAATAACGTCGGAAGATATGTGCATCAATCAGCTTACTGCGAAAACAATGAACGGGAGCTTCGGTTACATCTTGATTGAATTTCTCGAAGCACGAATATGTAGACATCAAAACGAATCAAAAAACTTCATCATAATAGGCATCTCGGTTTTCATTGACAATACTTCATAGACAAACAAGTATCAATAGTTAGGAGAGGGAGATAGATATATTCCCCTCCCTCCCTTCTCCTCAATTCTTCGCGTTTTTACTGCGGATAACGGTCTGTCTCCTACAAAGAATGCATAAGTTGTGTGAAGCGCATATTTTTTAAATTCTATTCCTTTCTTATACTCGATAATTATTTTGAACAAGGACATAGACAAACCGAAACTCTTGCGAGTTGAAATATCGCAAACGCATTTATAAACAAGCCGACAGACATGGACTCGTTAAGTTTCAACAACTTTCAAAACACGCTCAACATGATCAATTCCATGCGAATCGGTCGATAAAAAACAAATATCGCCGCTGTTCGCTGAACGATTCCATGAGTGTGTCTGTGAGCGAGCTAGGATGGCACGGATGTATAACGAGCGATTTCCGCTGCAATATGCGAGCATTTTTCACCTCGTATCATTCAAGCAATAATGCATGCAATCGGTAAAAATTACTTTAAAATTCAGTGTTAATTCTAAATTCAGCAATAATTTTCCAAACGCTCGATAATTTTCCGCTAGATTTGCTCGTACTCTAATAACGAATTCTGGTCGATGTTATAAAATCCTTTTTTCAAAAAAAAAAAAAAAAATTCCCTTCTTTTTTTTCCTCCAAAATGATTAAAATATGTTTTGCTAAAATCGATCATATTTTTCGTCAAACATTTAATCGTATCGCTAAAATCTATAATTTTCAATAAGAGATGAATTTTTCCCACAAAAGGAAATATCATTTTTTTTTTTTGAAATGAGTAAATAATAGAGCTCATTTTAGAACTAATAAATCGCGCAAAAAAAAACACTGAGATCAAATCAGAATGACATCAAAAATAAGAGATTAATATCCGGTGCAATTCATCAACAAAACTTTTGTGATTTCGTTGATCAAAACTATATCATGTACAAAGAGATAGACATATCTATATACACATAAAAATGCATGCGAATAGAATTTATGCCATTACAATTGAAATTGTTGAAATTCGTCAAAAAACACACCCAGATATATCTCGTTTATATATTTGCAACATAACTTAATAAATGAAAAGAAAAGAAAACGCAAAAGAACACTGAAACGGTATGCGCTATCCATCTAGTTGAATGAATTGTCAATCAAAAAAAAATAAAAGATAAAACATTCTCATAGTTGGGCGAATATGTAAACAGTAAGATATGCACTCATGTTTTAACGATCGAAACTCGTTCACAAATTTTCTATAAAAGATCTATAAGAGAGATATTCTTCCGGCTTTTATGGCTGTGAAATGCGATCCGATTTGCGTAAACTGCCTAGAGCATGACAATTTTGGAACGCATCCAAATGTCTATGACACATTTCAACGTTGATCAACTAGTTTCAAATTGGTATAGTGAGCAAGTCGGCGATGCAAATACATCTAATAAATAAGTTAATTATACTTTCAGTGGTTTTCCCTAGTCGAAAATTTCGGCCACACAGATACATAAATATATTTGCATAGATGCAATATCGTCATAACATCTGCAAAAGTGCAGAAAAGGTTCATCACGATATGCTATAAAAGATGCGGTCAAAGTAACTTATGATGGCCAAAACGCATGAATATATATATATATATATATATATATATATATATATATATATATATATATATATATATATATATATATATATATATATATATATATATATATATATATATATATATATGCACGAATGTTACGAAGGAGTCAAAGAAATTTGACTCAGATCACTTCACCGTTTAATGTTGAACGATGAATGGCCTTAAGAATTTAAAGTTGATTATCTAAAGCAAAGATGAAAGGTAACGGAGCTGAAAGAGGAGGAGAAACGAAAGTCTAAGCAAAGAAAAAAGAGTATTTGTTCGACTTAGAAAACGTAAAATTTAAAAGCATTCTCACATATAGTAAAGAGAACTTCTGCAAAGAATTCAATAGAATTTGCAACAAGAAAAATATTGCAAATTACTCTCAAATTAATTGATTTTAAATATTCATTCGTTGTGACACATCTATGCACTTCAAGTATATGTCGTCGTTTTATGTAAAGGATTTGATAGACTTTCAAGCTCATGGCTATAATGTTCATCGCTTCTCATAGCGAATTCCGACATTTTGACAATGTGACATTCATTTTCGGCAAACGAGCAAAATATTCCGCTTGTGAGAGTATATACTCAATCGAGATATGCTTTCGATTAAGATTAGATTATGACAATTCATAAAAATCAGTGAGAAATATGTGCGGTAATATCAGTGGTAATATTAATTTTCATAGTAAAATAAAAGAATATGCTATGAATTTTTTTATTTAGCATCGTTGAAATATTTGTGGATGAAAAAAAAACGGAAGCAATTTTCCATTTTTTTTTTGTGCTCAATAGAAACATAATGGGAATCATGAAAGTGTGCGGAAATATTGACGTTCTAACTGGTAGTGGTCACTGTTAGAATCACTGAAAATATCGCCTCGAAACCGCAGTAGAATGCTCCTTATCCTTCACTTGATCTACTCTCCTTCCCTCTATAAATAACCCATAATGTGGTAAGGATTGCTTCCTCGGTGAATTGTGACATAATGAAGACATCAGCTGGAAAAAAAAGAACCGAGAATAAGCGTAGAACGAGTTTAACAATGCAACAATGCAACGAGCTAAACAAAGTGGTTGAATTTTAAAAGAAAGAGAGCATTCGGTCATGATAAGAAAAGCTTACAAGTAAAGAAGAATGCTAAAAGAGCTGGTATGATATACGCTTTTTTTGCAGTTCAACTCATCAAATGAAACCAATTGCATGAATTATCAGAACTAATCAATACTCAGTACGCCTAAAAGTTTTATCATATTTGCATAAAATTATACATAACAATTCGATTATACAATCTTCTGCAAAAATATCGGAATGAAAAAGAAAATCCGATCGTCGAAAAATTTGTTTTTCTCTATTAACATAAAATTTCAGTTATACGATCTGATCGGCATCTTCAAATATAGATGAAATAAAGCTAATTTAAAAGTATTTTCAAGTGTATTTCCATGTATGTCGATAAATTAAAGTTGAATTCTTTTCGTGTAAAAACTATTGTGGCATTTATGATAATACACTATTTAACTGGCAGGATTCATCAATGATAAATATGAAGGTGAATCGTTCAAAAAAAAAAAAGATTACCGCTTATTTGATATGCTATGAGTTCTTCGTATAAGCTAAAATTCATCATACACTTAGAATTTCTATGTACAAACCATGAATGTAGATATCATTAGAATATGTACAAACCATGAATATGTACAACGATCAAATGTACAAACCATGAAACACAAAGAATAAATGTAGATATCATTAGAGCCATTGAAGAATGTAAATGTCATCGAAGAAAAGAGACCAAGGGAGAACGATAAAGAGAAAGAAATTGAAGAGTTATAGCGCAATGAGGATTTCCTTCTTACTTTCATTTAAAAAAAAATGAATAAAATTATATTCTCTTATTGCTATAATTGTTAAATAAATTAACAACGTTTATGAGAAGAATAATTTGAAGGAACAAAGCCAAATTATCTCATATAAATAATATAACTGATACAATAATGCGATATTATAAATTCGTCATGATCGTAGAGTAAGCGATGGATTAAACCCTAACGACAGATTGAACTCATCCTTATCATCATCCTTATGGTAATGTCCTTCACGTATCTGAAGAATATCCTTTCTAAGTTTATGAAAAATTATATATTAAAGACGACATAAATTTTCATCGCAATGTATCATTATTTTCAGAAAATCCACACATTTTACAATTGTTGTTACTAATATTTCTACGCTTCATCTTTCGCGCAAACGTTTGAATATTATAGCAGCATTACTCTTTACTAACACACTAGGATATTGTTTTAGAGTATTTGTTGAAAAAATTTGCCGGAAGTAGCACTGACTTCAGATTCAATCTGCTTCGATGAATTTTCCATTTGTGTGAATTTGGCCGATGGAAAAATATATTGAAAGAAAATATTCGGCAAAAAATACTTCAAAAAAATCAAAGAGTGAAAAATGACTGTCGGAAATGATGTCGTAGCTGTTCCACTTGGAGTCCAAATAAAGTCGACTGAGAGCGCAGACGTCGAGGTCAAGAGAGTGAACATCCCAATTAAGTATGTATCGAAGTATCTTAGAGAAATTTTCCGGAGTTTACAACTTCCTCTGAGCTTCTGAGGGGACAGATTTTTGTGGAATAAAAAGTTACCTTTGCTGGGAAGAACTGCTATCAAATTGTGCTAATGAATAGCTGTGATGATGAAAAAAGCGTTCTTCACAAACAAAAGAATGTTAAAGTGAAGAAATATAGAGAATAAATGAAGACGAGTGTTTCGATATAATCATGAAATCTTGTGAGAATATGCATTCACAGCATTCGTGATCTATGATAAATCAGGCTATTTAAGGAGATTGTCCTTCCCTCAACGTTTAGGTGGAGATGCGCTTTACCCAGGAAGTTGGGCAGTAATTCACAACAATGCCATAGATATTTTTGGCTAAGAAGCAAATAAGCAAATACCTTATAATTGAAGTTGAAGTGAGGCAATAAATTGCATCGCAATATTTGAAAAATCGAAATGAGTTAGCATATAACATGGGCTTATGCATTCCTCCGCATGCTTTCACATCGAAATGGATAAATCCTGAGAACGGATTTTCCGGTGCGCAATCATTTTCGTAGTTGAATGCAAACGAATTGCGAGAACACAACACTTCTAGAACGACGCATCGCATCGTTCGACGAATTTTATTACATGCAAACGATGTAAGACCCTCTTAAACACTGATTACCTCCTCAAGCTCAAAGTCAGTAGGCATTCTTAGACAATGGCTACATTTCAATGGCTTGTTAAATAGAGTTCAATGACCCTAGATGGAATATCGTATCTTATTACACCATATATATAACAAGCTATATAAGTATTCAAATGCATAAATGGATTCTTTAAAATCTCAACAATCTCCATGATCTCTTTTTCGCACTCACTCACTCACTCACTCTCACTCACTCTCTCTACTCCTCTCTCTCATCTCTCTCTCTATATATCATATATATATATATATATATATATCTATATATATATATATATATATATATATATATATATATATATATATATATATATATATATATATATATATATATATATATATATATATATATATATATATATATATATATATATATATATAGTACATATCTGAAGATTACAGGGGTTGAAGTATTTAGGTTGTGATTGAGGAGCAGGAAAATTTGCTCATACCATCCAGCGCACGAAATTCAAATGTAGATTTTGAACACATTGGACAGATTGAACAATAAAGGTCTGTGAGTCATGTATTTTGTCTGTTTTTAGGCAGTAATTTAAATGGCGTTCTGCAGTCAGCTTTACTTCATGAACGCAACAGAAAGGAGGCGAATATTTATGTTGCAGATGTGAGAGATATTGAATGTCAACGAGAAATGACAAACGCAGCAATGTGAAAAGTTTGCCTCATAGAGGACCGATTAAAACGACACACAACTTCAACATTAATCGCATCCAATAAGCATTTCCTTCACAAAGCTCGACCAAAACATTTTGTGACGTGTCTTTAATCGAATTTTACAATTTGCAACCAACAAATCATCATTACTGCCAAAACCAACAATGATATCGACCTTTGCTCAACGATGCATCAATGGACTTACTAAATAGGTGTATTCAGAGGAAAATATTCACCACAAAATATGTGCTACTGCAAAAGCATTTGCTCATGCTAACGGTCGATATAGCCAAATGGCTTAACCAAGAAGAAGCTAATTTGTGTTTGCTATTTGATTTATCAAGAGATTGATCCATATTTGAGGGCCATCCCATACGTTATGGGAACAATAGATTACTAGATAGCATCATTGCTTCATTCTATTTTTCTATAATCTACGTGAGAAATATTTTGAGCAAATAATATGCAAAATATAAATATTTCAACGAATAAAGAAAAAAAAAAAAATCTGATTTTATGAATATGACGTCATAATAGAATAAACTCTTAAAAATGACGTCATACGACTAATTCAACAATACTTCAGCAATAGCGTTCTTCTAACCAGTTTTATCATTAATTCAATTTTGCTTTTTTCCCCACCTCGACAGTTTCAAATATTTTTTTTTTCTAAACTCACTTATAATCGATGCAAAGAATGAATACAGATAGTGGAAATTTCCGGTTAATATGCTCGCAATGAGCGAAAAAAAAAATGATGGAGAAAATTATTAGCGTTTTTTAAAGAAATGCAAATAATATAAGGATTCAAGAGCAACAAATTGAGCTCAAATTAATAACCGTGACCTCCCTCCCCCCCTCCCCCTCCCAAAAAAAGCAAAATTTAATCTCAAGAAGTAGAACAAAATTTTGAACTCTAGGATGTTTTTTTTTTGCATGCTAAATAACAACTCTAATAATTTCTTTAATCTTTTCCATAGACAGTGCTATATTTATTGCAAAATAATGGATATGTACATGTAATGAAATTAAAATTCTAATCAATATTATTATATAAAAACAATTAAACTATAGCTAATTTCTTAGCGTAATTACGTTTAGATTCATCACTGAGTGCATGTTAAATACAATGAATTGTTGAAGTAATTGAAATGCCCTCCACAAGAAGATATCTGTCATGCGAGCGAGTGATTTCTATAGTCATTGAATAGTGATAATCTTTGATGAAATCTATCGCAAAAAATTACTTCTTGACTATTACTATCAATTAGTCTATTCAAAGCAGACTAAGTGTACAGTTGCACTGATTAGAAAAGAGCAAAAGGAGGCAATTTCCTCAAATTATCGTTATGATCAAGAATCATATTGATTGATTAATGCAAATCTGAGGATTGCAATTGCATTCTAACACAACTTTTGCTTCCAAAAATTTGCCGAAATCCATTCCAATATAAAACACAATAAATGAGCAGCACTATTGAAGGAATAGTAATAGTTATTTTACGCAAAAGAAATTTCAGTAATAGTAACATGCAAATAAAGGAAAATTTACATATGATTCAAAAAATAAGGAATAATTTATGATTTTCTAGGAATGATAAAAGTTTTCAAAGAATAAGTAAGCAATTTTTGAGCGTTGATAACGACAATAAACAATAAAATTCAACAAAATATCTAAACGATAAAAATCTAATATGATCAAAATTTTTTCGATTTAATGAGATTACATTTGAAATTTTATAATTTTTCTGTAGAGAAATATATGAAAAATTTTCCGATGGAAAAATTTTGCTAAAAATTCACTTTAATATTCTTTAATATTCGATATATTTTTCCATATATGGAAAATATATGGAAATATTTGCTCAAAATATGGAAATATTTCTATATGTGGAAAATATTTGCTCACAAGAAGTTTTCTCGTTCGATAATCTAACGAATATCGAAAATCATCGAAATTTTAAAATCTTCAATGCCAAAAAAAAAATTTGTTTTTGATAATTTAATACTCTTATAGATTAAAAATAACAAGCACATTATTGCTAATAATAAAAGCTAATTGAAATTAAAATATCGGCTGTAGTGGCTGTCTTTTTTTTTGATTCAATAAATCGAAAATCTAAACAATGCAAAACAAACTTTTCAAAAGAGAAATAATAAACTTTAATAGATTTATAAGTTGAAATATTGCAATATAAATGCAATAGTAATGCAATTTTTATGCTTATTCCGCATTAAGAAAAAATAATAATAATAATTAATTGCTAAATATTTTGCATAAATTCTAAGTGAAATAAAATTGCAATATTCGTTGAATATGATTTGATAACTTGCAAAGAAATTAGCTTGCAAAGAACTTCTGTTTCATAGAAGTAAATATTATGAATTTCACTTATCGCCGCTGCATATAACGAAAATTTTAATTTGCTTATGCAGTAAACAACATCATACTTATTATCTATTGATATTTTTTAAAATGCAATTAAAATGAGTTGATATGAAATTTTTGAAATCGGAAATTTATAACATTAGTGTCGATAGTGACTATGAGAATTTTTGCAATGCCATTTTCTTGCAATGTCATTGCAATTAAACTCTTCAAAATGTGGAAGGATTAGCAGATAATTATGCAATAAAATGACATAGTAAAAGGAAACAGGTGTGCTGGAGCGACTACGAGATAAATTTTATGTCTTTAAGTAAGTTTCACTTTGACAAACATGTATAAGCTATATTAAAATAAAAACGAGTAACAATTATACAATAATGCGCTTATGAATATATGTGTAATTGTTGATGTGCTTCTATGCTCATACTGCAATTGTAAAAGAAAGAAGATATTGAGATTAGAGAATGGAATGCGCTGTAGAGAATAATATTTAAAACTCAAAATTATAACTAAGTTGATTTTTTTTTCTTCTTTTCTTAGGAATTTTGATTTTTTTTTTGGTGTTTTGCATGACGAAACTTGATGAACAATGAGAAAACAAAAATAAATGCATAGAAATTTTAAAAATTTTCTGAGAATTTTTCAAAGAATAGAAAAAAAATTTTCAAAGAAAACAATTTGAAGTACTCAATTCGAGGAAAATTTTCTTGATTTATGCAATTGCCGATAAAACTATTTGAGAAAAATATGCTGCAAACTCATTATTGCTGCAAAATGTAACATTTAGCCGCTATTCTTAAATCATTCGATTTTTTTTTTGCTTATTCTTAACACAATTTTTGAGGTGTAATCCACATTGAAAAATAAAAATATTTTCTAGTCGCAAGTAAAAAAAAAAACCTTGCATTTTCTTTTTATTTTCTAAATTGTTTGCAATTTGGCAAATGAAAATTTCATCCTATGATTCTTGCAATAAAATCAATGGTTCTCAAAAAAAAAAGTGCCATGAAAAAAGCGTTCTCCATTTTTTTTGTATAGCAAACGTTTCCTCGATTTATCTCTATAATCTGAATTAGATTGAATAATATAAATTTAATTGCTATTAAACAATTATAAATAGAAGTGAAAATTTTCTTTGTGAAAAGGTTTCCACCTAAGAAGCATTATAGTATAGACATCGATAAATATCGAATTTATTATCGATTATTTATGAGTAAACAATATGACAAAAGAGAAATAGAATTTGATTCAACACTATTATTAAATCGCTTTAAAAAATTAACACGAATAAATTAATGTTAGGGGAAAAATTATTGCTTCCAAAAGAAGAGAAGTGAGTTGATGAGGAGGATCATAGTGTTAGAAGATTAAAAGTAATCGCAAAGCTTGAATGAGTTTTTCAGATATAAATGGGCTAATTTTAGGAGACGAATTCGATCAGCATTCCAAAAGAAAATCCGAAGAGTTTTCTTCTAGAAAATAGGATTTCAAAGACTCATACTTCTTGCAATAGTGAATAACTGAACGTAAAAACATATAAAAGCTATTTATTCAACAATCAATGCCATTGTAATCCTTTCTATCAGTGTAAGAAACTTCCAAACCATATAAATGGTGAGAGGATAAACATGAATCTATAGCGCTCCCCCCCCCCCCCCCCCCCCCCCTCGAATTTCAAAAATTAACATCGCAATAACGCCTTCTACTAAAAAATTTCGAATGAGAAACAAATTGCTGAAGCAATGGGTATATTCGCGAACTATCTTATGATGATAAACTTAGTGATATTTGTTCAATAGAAAGGAAAAGCAAGCAATTTTTGGCAATGATTATTCAACTGATAGTCATGTAGTAAGAGAGGGATCAATGAAGTGAAAAATTCAATTGAATACTAGAATATACGTTATCCAAATGGAATTATTGCTAAAATAATGCCTAGAATTTCTATCGATTAGCCTACATCAAAAGAGAAAAAAACACTCAACGTTTTATCTATTTTTCGCACAAAACGATGCAATAATCTACTACTAGATAGCATTATTATAGGATGATTAAAGAGTTATCAACATATACTTATCGAAATATCGTCGTTTTTGAAATATACAGAATAAATTAGACCCTAATTTGTTTTCCGGTCAGTATTAAAGTACAGAATAAAGTCATGATTATTCTAATTAATCGATAACATGATGAAAATAATATTTTTTTGTGGATATTTTTTCGTTCCCTAACGTTTCACTATGCACGCGAATAGTTTAATATCATATAAGCAGTGTTGAACTGCTAAAAAAAAGGGATTGACAGCAAAACAAATGTGTTTTTTTTTTGGCATTTAATAAGGGCGATTGGAAAATTTTCAGCTAGCCTTTTTTTTATAATGAGCGCATTTATTTTTGGATATTTTAGCATGTTTCATTTATTAGTTAATTATGAGAATAAAATTTTTCATTATTAAGTAATGAAAAATTTTTTTGATATATTGTGATATATTTTTATGCATTTTATTCGATAATCATTGAGTATTTATTATTTGAATGACGATTTCATCTTATACTTGATCATTGATATTTGATCACTCAATAAAATTCATCACTTATAACTAATTGAACGAATCGAGTAATTAATATTTTCATAAACGAAAATATAATATTAAAAAAAAATTGATTAATGGCATTTAATATTGCTAAGATGATAATATTGCGATAAAAATCTACGAATATATTTAAATTATTAGCGATGTTTGAGATAAATCTCTGAGAACATTAAACAGATAAAAAAGATTTACGACATTATTGAACTAAATAATAAGAATCAAAGAATCAAATATGACTCGTTTAAATGTAACATTGCAAGAGTTAAGTGAGAGCAGACAAAAAAAAAATGCATAAATTCTATATGAGAAATTAATATTAGACTTATGCAATTCTATCAATCTCTATGAGAGCATTCATAATGAGATTCTCCAATAAAATAGGATTATACTATAAAGGAAAATCTCATATATAAATAAGGATTATTTCTTGAAAACGAATGGAGTCAAATATTTACGATGAGATTTCATCAATTGTGGTATTATTTGCGATTGCTCGGCTGTAAACTACCGAATATTTTCCATTCCCATTAAATCTTGCTTTTAGAAAAATACGTTCGCGACATATTTTAATTCGCTTAAACCTAAAGTTTTTAACAGATAGGAGTGGGAGATTTTTTAATACACCAACGTCCGGGGAAGGTTTTCCTCCGTTGAGAGAAAAAGCTTTTTATTTTAAGTTGAAGCTGAGATTCGAATTCGTAGGCGGTAAATTTCACTATAAATAGCGATTCTAAGTTGCCCCGTTAACTGATGCAAAGTGGTACGAAAAGAAATTCTCTTTCATCCGATGGCATATCAATATATCGCAATAGCGCATTTCTTATAATCGGAATAGTTGGGGAGGAAGAAACGTGCAGAGGATGACGATGTGGAGAGAAAACAGCAAAAAATGAGAATTTTTAAATTAGTTTCATACGATTGCATTACGGATGAAAATTTATGATGAGAGAATTCTATGTTCTTTCATTACTTTAGAATTGCAAACTATGAAGAAGGATAGCGCCGAAATTACGCAGTAAATTGTTTTAATCATCAATAGAATATAAAGGTATCAAAATTTAATGAGATCGTATGCGCCTCATTATATTCTTACATGGAGTCTATCAAAATACGCTCAGATGTGATGCGAATTTTAATTTTCTACCACTCTAATCGTACTTTACTCATATTTTCTGCATTTCTATTTTAGTGTTCATCAAAGTCATCTCTCATTCCTCCTCGCAGCGCCTATTTCAACATGCTATTTTAGAAGCTCGGACAGCGATCCTTTCAATATTAGGAGTAGAGAATTACGCCGCTTAGAGAAGTGAACGGATAACACAATCAAAACTAAGTGGAAACGATATCTCTCCTCTCGGAAAAGTGTTCTATTCGAAAAAACAAAGAATTCTGCATTAAAGAGCGGAAGACAGGAAATACTGCTCCGAAGTTGGGTGAAAAAAAACTTTGATTTCAGGTGAGAAATAAAATTAGACTACTCTACTCTTGACATTCAGTAAATATCTGCAAAACGTTGCAACATTTTCTTCGGCTCATTGCATCGTTTCATTAAAATCAAAAATCAACTCATTGTATATACACTTCCGATCAACGCGGAATAATTCTCTCTAAGGGTCATTGAACAGGAAGAGATCATAGCAACGAGGAAAAAAAGCAGTCAAAAAGAAAAAAAAAATTCATTTTGTTTTATTGCGCTGATTTATGCGCTTATGCGCTATTTCTGCGCTAAAAATTTGATGCACTAAAAGATTATTTTAAAGCAGAATTTACTGCATAGAAATAAATCCTATGAGATGTTAGCTTGCAAAAGGTAGGAATATTTTGAAGCCGATCGTTGCATATAGGCCGATGATTCAAATGAATAAATTCTGAGACAACGGCAACTCTTAAGCGGAAATGATGAACGATAAAACGTTCGGTTAAGAGAGCTTCATCGGATGCACTTCATTGTGCATTTGGCCTATACATCGGTGACGCTTCAGTCTGTGCAGAAATGCATATTCGAAAAGCGTATGGTGATCGTAATCGATTGATCGGGTTTCGCCGATCGAAGGTCCGTTCTAATCATTTTGTGGCTTTTTTGATAGCCACAGAAATTTGGTTTGAAGCAAAAGCTTTCGGTCACGTAACCGACCGGCATCGTTTTCAAGGTGCATCTAGTTTCAACCGAATATCGCTTGCGAGGAAGTGCAAGCACTTCCATGAACCTATCAATCAAAGCAATAGAAATTGCCAATAAAGCTGCCACAAACAGTCGACATTGCACGGTCCCAAATTAGGTTCTTTCCAGCATCAATGCTGAGCTTGCTTTGCATCAGTGGTCATATCGTTTATTCACATAAAACTGAAGGAGACTTGCACGCTAAAAAGACTCTATTTCATTCGAATTTATGAGCGACTAAAGAACATCATCGAAAATTTTGACACCGAACTAATAGAATATGGTGGAAAAAATTTCGCTCCAAAATTTTGCAAAATAATCTAGGTGAAACAATGCAAAATGCCATATTCTATGAGGCGAATAACAAATTCTCGTCCAGTTTCTCAGAAAAGAGCTCAACGATATTAGCCCCTAATTAACAGAAAGTGAGGAATTACATACCCTCACATGCATTCAAAAAAAAAAAGGCGACGAGAAAAAGGAATCATATCTTGAAAGAGATGAGACCACTAAACTTCTAAACGACTCTCTAAAGGAAGATCTGAAAAACGCTGATGATTCTTTCGTAAGCTTGCTGAGGAAATGTGGAAAAGAGATGGATAAATGAGCAATTCAACCGCTTCGGTAACGAGGCGGAGAAAAAACAGGAAAGAATGGCTAGGTTAATGCATCAGAAGGCTAATGAATCAAATGTGCAAATTTTCGCTGAAATCACCCGAATGACATTACTCAATTGATAAGTGGATGTCGAATATGTCCACTATATCGACGATTCGTTTTTGGCGATGAAATCTTTCTCGATAAAGGCGAAGATATTGAGGATTAGGAGCGCATCATAGCCGCATTAATGGCAATATCAACTTGATAAGGCTAAAAAAGATGGATTCTAGAGTGAAAGCATCGGCTACGAACATTCGAAGGTGAGTGGAGAGCAAAGCAAAAAAAAAAAAAAAAGAAACGACTGCCTTGTTTCGCTTAAAGAAGATGCACAAGAGGGTTGAGGAGGAAAGGGAAAGAACATGAGATTACGCCGACGTTTACGCAACGCTTTAGACGCACAGTCGGTAACTAACGGAGAAGTGAAGATGGTATAGTTGGGGCACTTAACAACGTAAAAAAGTGCTGGCATTCATGAGCTCATAGAAGGCTTGAGAGAGAGCTCAAGCGGAAGAACTTGAATTTCAAACGAACAAAGCGATGCGAATAAGAAGAGGAAGCGGAATCGAAGCAAAACATACACTGTCTTTTTGTGATGCAAACAGGTGTGACCATATAGTTCAGTATAATTTTCATATGATATGTGTCTGTTCACTGTTCTCAACTCGTTTTTTACAATTTTCCTATATAAAAGTATTTCCTCATCTTGCTATATTGGGATAAAGATGCAAGTTTATAATTAAGTTTATTATTTGTATTCGTCTATACTTTATAGGAAGATGAGAAATAACTTTTTTTCGATAATTCATGCCACCGTTTGCCTCGTCGTAATCTAATCGCGTCACCTTGGCTTTTACTTATTACTGATTAAGTTGCAAGTTCAAAAACGCTTAAACGAAATTAATTTCTACTTCCCCCCTCTTCCCCCAGGTCATAAATTCCCATTTGTGGTAATGTTTTTTTAGCTGAAGTTCTGAATGCTTTCGAAGGAGCGTTCAGTGCTCTTTAAATTGTGTTCAGCTTTGCTATTCAAATATTTCGTCTTTACAATATTCGAAGAGATATACCTCAACATATTCACTAACGAACGAACAATGTTGCGTCGGGTGGTTACTAATACGCTTGCTTTCTGGGTCTCTCTTATGCGTATATATATCAACCCATACCGATGGTTGGGTTGAAGTTTTACCAAGCCTTTAAATGCCATGGAACGGAATTTTGAAGCGATAGGCTGCTAAATGCTCGATCGTTGACAAGTGGCCAAAGCATTGTCCCATCATCGGAATGTTCACATATTTATGGATGGCCGTTTCTAAGCGTTCAAATAGCGTCACCAATTAGCGTTATATTCGAGTGTTCAACAAAATCGTCCATATAGGTTGGGATCTAATTCTTTTCGTTTAGAACCAACTCAACTTACTGAATGCAGACTCACTTTCATAAATAGTGGATAATTGGTTCGTTGTTTATTGTGAGCGGTATTCGATGTAACGTGTTGACAAATTATCGGTACGCGCATCTAGTGACAGCGGTTTTCATGAATTTTTTTTTTTTTATTATTTAATGAAAGGGATCAGAATATTTTTACGGTGATTTAGAAAGACAAGGAATTTTAAGTTAGCACTGATTAGGCTTCCAACATTTTCTCCCCTTCTTCATTCCCATAGGCTAGCGTATATAGCTCTGTGTATTGTTATTAGGGAGATGCAGAAAGCCTTTATTACAAATTTCAACGAATTTCATCAAGTACTTCATAGTGAGGCTAAGTTTCGTGTGTCTCGTTGCTCGGTTTGTGCATTCATATATCGTTATCGCATCCAATTCATTACAATGAAATCTGATGGTTTTATTTACATCTCGAGATTGTATCACAAACCGATTTTAATTTAACCGAATAGGAGGTGTGCACTCAACTAAACGAGTAAGAAGGAAAAATTTCTCGTTCAAGTACTCATATAATCAATTGAAATGGATTATTCAATAGCTTTTATTTACTTCTTTCATAAAAGTTTATGCAATTAGCTGATCGAGGTTTGCAAAAAAAAAAAAAAACACATACCGCGCCAAGTTGCTCTCCTATCGTGTTTCCTCTCTTATTTGACGATGATATTTTCGTCGCAACGTTTCCATTTTCTAGGAAAGTAAATAACCAATTCGAAAAAAAAAATTTTTTTTTAAGGAAATCAAATTTTGCAATAATAGCACCAAAAGTTAAATCCTCAGTTGTGTTAAAGGATTCGCATTTTTAATTTTCATTAAAGTGCCATCCTATGTTTAATACCGGAAACACTATACGATACCAAGAACTATAGGTTTACTTTGAAAGCGCATTATGCGCTTTTTGTGAGGGATTCTAGAAATGTGATTAATGATAGCCATCGTAATGAATACTATGCGTTTTTTGGTACATTTTTAGTTGTAGATGCCGAGAACCGTTGGGTGCTGTTTTTTCTTTGCCGTTTAATCACTACATTATGGTACGATGACGGCTAAATATGGCGGGGAGAGCCGGGTGTGTGTTTGTGGTTTACCATCCTTCCCTTCATGCCCCTCCTATTCCACTTTACATCCCGAACACGACTCCACTGGAAGGAGCATCATTCATTTTGTGAGATTAAAGCAGTCTGCTATAAGCAGTAAAGTTATTGCACTGCAAAAAAAAAACCGCACCCGCCCATGCATAATGCTCCTCACCATATTGACTCGGCATCACATACTAATTTTGCATTTTGCTTTGCCTCGTGACTTATTTTACAGGCGCTTCTTTGAGTTCGGGTTAAAGCTGAATACGAGTTTGCCCGCGATCGGGATCATGTTTGATTTTAATGGCCTTCAAAGAGGTGAGTGCGCTGAGCCCTTGTCCCGACCGATCGAAAAGTCCGGTTCAGTTAAAATTGATGGTCTGACCGGAGACTGAGTTTAATTCATCTCCAAATGGTCATGGACTGAAAGCTGGCGCCAGGTCCGATCCCGATCGCCGGTGGAACGAGCTCAGTCCAGGTCCATGTTGCCTCCTGCGTCACTTTGAGTGTCAGATGGTTAAACACTTAAACTTTTTGAGCATTTTGAACACAAACATAGTTTCAGCACTATGTCAGAGACGATAACGGATGTGAATGATGCAGCTTCAAGTGTAGATGGAACTGTGGCCCTCTCTTCTGATAACGAAATCATCTATTCCGGTAGAGTTATTATTTGCACCTATAATAAACAAACTCTATTTCGTCTCTCTTCTCGACAGTTTAATCGCATTTATTTCATAGTAAAATCTCATTAAAAAACTGAAGTTTGTTAAGTTATTCGCAAATCGTTGCAATATTATGGTCGATTGCCTTTTTTTTTTCAAACCTTGCATGCTAATTTTTCAAATTTCATGACAAAATATTAGCAGTAATTTTTACCTTCAATTCTCTACTAGATCAATGAATTTCGTACTTTTATCAACAAATATTGAAGCATATAGAATAATAAATTTTTTATTTGAAGTAAACCAACAGCCTTTGATATCTTTGAAAATTCGTTGTTGTTTTTTTTTCTTGCAAGCGGTTCGTTCCATATTAAATATAAATCTATACTGTTATAAATATATAACAGTATGTTCGTTTTTGAAATACTAAAATATAGCAAAATAAAAAAAAAACAAAATATAAACAAAATAAATAAAATTCTATCGGCTACAAAATGTGAAGTATTATTTAATGCCTTCAAATATGTGTTATTCCTCGCTGAAATTGATGTATCCAATTTGAAAATTGCCGTAGAAAGTTGTATTAATGATATACATTATGCTCACTAGATTTCGAAGAGTCGGGCCTTCTTTAAACTATTAGGCAAGCCTATTATTGCACATATGCATGCCGCAACTATGCGCTTTATAGCAATTGGAAAATGCAGATTTACAATTAGTTGTAAGTACAGATTTGTCAATTTGCATAAAAGTAACAGCTGACTGGTGCCGGGGGGGGGGGGGGGGTTACTTCAAAGAAGATATTTTCAAATATCTCGTATTGCTACTGTTTTTCTAAGGGTATAATGGTGATTCTTAGCTATGAGAAGCGATCCTGTGGGAATTTTTTTTTCTTTGCAATGATCGAACTTAGAAGCTGACGATAATGATTTGCGTAGATGACAAAATGTTAGTGTTCCTATTTCTTAGGGAAATAAATTTACCAAAAGTCTCAAAGTTTTTTTTTCTCTTCCAAAAACAATGAAAAGAATTTATCGCGGAAACATGATCATTCACGGGCAAGTTTACGTTCAAAATTTTCATTTCCCTAAGGGCAGCCAACTATTTCGTTTAATCTTCGTTTTTTCACAAAGGTTTTATTTATGTTTTCTAATGTTTCTTTATGGTTTTACAAAGGGAGATGATAGTATCAGAAGCGTAAAGCATAAAGACAGAATTAATAGACCGATGTTAGAAGATAAAATATTAATAAAGTAGGTTTTAGACATGAATGAATCCTGATAGCTGCTTATTCTCGAATGATTATTTTCAGTGGAAGAGAGACTCTTGAAAATGTTGGATGATTATTGTCGGCTTGCTGCCGAGAGGCGGAAGAACTCTTATTTGTCTATGTCGGTACGTTTTGAACCTTTTTTCCCCCACATTTTACTCACTCTGAGAAAGAAAAAGAAAGGGGGAGGGGGGGGGGTAGGAAGTGGTACAAGCGGAGATAGTTATATCGCAATTTGCGATTAACCCAGCGGTGGGACGGTAATCCAATGTCTTTTCTTTTCAAATCTCTAAAGTTTAAGCTTTCTCGTACTTCTTGATGGAGCTTGCATGGTAGTTTTTTTTTGGATAAAAGGAAGGGGAATTTGCTCGAGTTAGACCAATAATGCATTCTTGGTGATTTAGGTTATGATCCTCGTGGTGTAGCTTTAACTCCATCTATTATTGTGTTGATAGTGCATTGAGTATAACCATTCGTACAGCTGTTAGGCGGTTTAGCTCGAAGTGAAGCGGAGAAAAAAAAAGAGATAAAAATGGAGAAGTGATATATTTTAGTGAAACGTGGGACAGAGAGAATTGCATATGATACTTTAAAGAGGGCTGCATTCTTTTCGTTTTGTTTCTGTGAGGAATTACAATTGTTGTACTCGTTTATAAATGAAGTAATTGCAGGCTTATGCTGATTTATTCACAATAGCAATTCATTATGGATTCGCTCATATGCCATACAAATATTTCGATACAAGATGGCAAATCTTTTTGAATAAATTACTCCAAATTAGAGGCGTTGTTATGCGACCACTCAGCAATATAAGCCTCGCGTTCGTTCATTTATTTGTTTCATTTTTTGAGGGCATTAATGATTGCATAGTTGCAAACGAATCGAAATCTTCAAGCATTAGTCATAAAATCTTCGATGTTTGTTTTAACGAGTAAAATTGATGTTTCTTTCAGTTTTCCGGTGTTCTCGAAGTTTCCTAATTGTTCTACCTATATATATATATATATATATATATATATATATATATATATATATATATATATATATATATATATATATATATATATATATATATATATAAACTGCGACCTCCTTATTTCAGGCTAAATGAATTGAGTGAACAAGAAGCATCGTTCGGTTTTGCAGATTGGGTATTGAGATTTCTCACGCCATATTTACACTCCGATGTACCACCGTAAGTTGTGAAATATCGTTTGTAGACTTTGTAATTTACATATGCTGTGACTGTCTAATGAATTATGTTTTTACATATTTTCATGAAAGTTTATATTTATAAATTTAATCGCAATCCGACTGCTTTGATTTGCGACTTTCGAGTTCGACGCTCACCTCTGGCCATCGTTTAGGTTGACTTCATCGATGTGGAAAGTGACCAGTGAATCGGAATTGGTGTGGTTGAAATCACGACATCACTAAATAGCAATAGTCCGATTTTAGTAATCAATAAAATTTGCATCGTAGAGTCTCAAACCATAGAAATTAGTCAGGACGTCAACTCAAAGAATAGGAAGGCTTGCTTCACCTTAGAAATGTTTTCCACGATGAAAGCATCCGGCTTATAAGGCTTTAATTCAATTGCGAATTTCCAGATCCAAAAAAAAAATTGTTTTCGACAAAAATGGAGTCAAGATTGTTATACACAGATCCTTAGAAAAGTTGCATTATATAACTGAAAAGAATTTTTGAGGAATTTATGTTTAGTACTTTATAAGCAGTGCTTTCAATGCGATCTATCTTATTGAACAATGCAATATGCATCGATTATTTGTCACCATAAAAAATAAAACTAAGTGATATTCACTGAAATATATCCATTTATCGAATATTTAATCTCAATTCATTTCTAATTTATAGAGTTTATCAAAATCGAAGTGGAGCAATGCGAATACGTCAAAGATTATTCAGAAAGCAAATGTTCGATTTAAGAGAAGCGGTATTATGCGATGATTGGCCAAGAGTTGGTGCTCTTATCGGTTTGAGTTTATTTATCGTCTTCTTTAATTCTTCTCTCATAGAATTGAGTCTTTCTAAATCATCATTAAGAGGTTGAAGTTTTTTCTATGGAAATCGAGCTTTATGACCATTACTACTTTTTTCGAGATGAACCTTTTTTTTTTTTAATCGAATAGATTTTATTTCATTGAGTTTATCACTTGTTTCGTAATCTTCAAAAGTGGATGCTTTCTTCGGTGATAGCATCATAGTCAAATTATATAGCGTAGAACTTGCAGTATTTTTCTTTTCTATCATCTTCCATCTTTCCTTTCTCAAAATTCTCTCATTCTTCCTTGCCGCCATTGAGATCTGTACATTTTAGGATTTACTAACTAGTACTGTTAACGTGTTTGAGTAAATAATAGATAGGACAAGATTTTCGTAGAGATATACTGAAATGAAATTTTAAAAACCTCTTCAAGAGATACTTTTTTTTTCGATATTAGAGCATTTCTGAAAGAAGAGCGAGAGTGACAAATGAAAAATTACGCGATCTAGTTGGCGCACATCTCATATGAGGCTTCTAATTTCTTAATAAATAGGTTTGAAGAGTATTGCAGCAATTTGAATTTAAATGCTATATTGATTCACGCAGAAAAGTGTGTCTGTTGATACATATTGATTACTTAATGAATGAATGATTGAACTTTATTGTTTTTGAGGTTGTGTTGAGACAATTCGATTAAATCCCAAAGAGTTCAGCGTAATCCAACGTCGTCTTATACATCGTACTGTCTACTCGAAATTTGCACCATTCTCCGTAACGATCTTTCACGCAGGAGTGCAACGGCTTATGCAACATAATATACCGCGAAATGTACTAGCAAAGTCGATCGCCGAATTTATGTTGGTTATGATCGGTGCGGAAAAGAACTGTGAGGTATCACTTTAAAGTTTATCATTCGTTTTTTGTATTCGCATCACTTTTGTTGCTCAGATGTTTTTTATATATTATCTTAACTAATGCAATTAGTTGATCAGATAAAGTACATCAATATTTTAGCATGTAGTGTGATGCAAAGGGCCGAAAAACTTGATTTCGTTGAAGGGTCAAATATATCACTGACGGTTCGTCCAATACGCCAGAGGTCGGCGCTAATCTCTTGAGTTCGGTTCCCTCCTGTTCTGCACTTTCTGCTTCCAGCATTGACCATAAAGCCGTGGTAGTGGTTCATCCCACATCGTTTGCGGCCTCTGCTTCAGTATTCGTATAACCTGCGGGTTGCTAGGCCTTGTGTCCTTATAGCCGCGTTTTGCCTTCATATATATATATATATATATATATATATATATATATATATATATATATATATATATATATATATATATATATATATATTATTTATTTATTTATTTATTTATTTATTTATATATCTATATTTATATTTATTTATTTATTTATTTGCGAGGATTTATCCATTTATTCATGAGGTTATGAGACGTTGGGTGGTTTTTTAAGCGTTGCGTTTTAGTTGCACTAATATTATATTTATGGCGAAGATTTCAGCGTCAAAATGTTCGCTCCCGAAACTTTTCCCTGTTATATCTATGCGATGTGTTGACGTTTTTGATCGCGAATGGTCTTCAAGAAGATGCCAACGATTTGGTGGCAGCTGTCTCCTCTATGTCTGCTGTTGCACAGACAAAACCCGTAATACTTTCATTTAATCGCTAATTCTTGGAGACTAGGAAACTTACCGAGAAGTGGGGTTAGAGTTGGTTGACGGTGAAGAGGGGAGGGCTATGATCAGGCTTTACGTCACTCATATATAATCGGTGGCTCTATTTACTCTTTCTGTCGGAACTAGATTCCAAGTAAAGTGCATTATAATTCAATTTAATTTAAGTGCATCTTTTGCGCGATTTTTTTGCACACGGATGCTATTTTTTGGCACTTGTCAGTTTTTTTTTGCGTTGACAAGTGATGCTACGCAAAACGTCGAAAAATTTTGTCGCCATCAGCATATTCGTATTGCCCATATTACTTTGTTGTCATAGGCGCTATGCCAAATTTCGGTTATTTTTCTCCCTCTGGACAATTAGTACATTTAAAGTTTATTAACACAAATTTAATGTTTTTGTTTGAAGCGACTGATTGCACTTGATGTGTCCTAGTAAAATGCCACCAGATACGATGTATGACCTTGATCAAACTTTGATGATGCCTTCTTATACTGATGCGTTTTTATAGTTGATGTTAACCGTGAGAGGCTACAAAGCGTTGCATCGATACGAGGTATGGCGTACAAGTGACACCGGTGAGGAACCATCCGATGCGATTACACTTGTTGATGAGCTTATTTACGCTATAAATGTTAGTGTTTCACCCGTTTCCGTATTCACTTAACTCTATTTTTGTCAATTTTAGGATACGTGAAACGGTTTGTAAGTGATTTTATTGTTCGATCTAGAGGACTGGTATGTGTACGAGGGGGGGGGGGGGGGGGACATGAGTTTGTGACATTCGAGTTAAGTTATTGTCGGCAAAGGTTTTTCCATTTGTCGTATCATATTGCCTAGTCACTTGCTGATCGGAATTACTTGCCTCATATGCCCGAAGTACACAGTCGGCATTCAAGAGGTCAGCTGCCTATCATGACTAGACTATAACCTTCTATGACACTGTGGTCAGTTGGTGTACCTAGTTTCCTTTTCACAGGACAACTAGTGTTTATTTAATCACTTATTTTAAAAAAAAGGAAAAGTAGCATTATAGGTATTTTTATTATGTTGAACCAGATGGCGTAAGGGCATAATTGGTCATAAAGTTGAGCTAGATGTGACAATGCGCAGATGCTGTGATTAAAGAGTTAGGTGAAATTAATGAATGAGAACGTTTGAAAGCAGTGAGTATAGAGGCCTAAAACTCTATCAGCGGGCAGTTTGTTCCATGAATTACCTGTTCCAGAAGAGAGCCTGTAGCACACGTATACGCACAGTTTACCCGTTTCTAGATTTATTGACAAGTGTACATTAAACGACTTTGTTATTGCTATGTCATGCCATCTATTTTTGAGTGAGTGGAGAGGAGGAAGTGAAGGAGGAATTGGTGGTTGTGGGGAGGAATAGTTAGTTCTTCGAAAGAAAATCTTTGTAATGATACAATTATAATTAAGGAATTACCGCGTGGTGAGGCTACTGTGTTTGTGGATGCGATGGTTCATCTGCTTGGAACGTTAGATTTATCGAGTACAATATTGGAGGTGTTGAGCGATTGTTGCACCAAGACTCCCTTCATGCTTGCTCACGCTCATCACGCATTGCTCACTAATGGTCTGCAGGCAGAAGCTGAACAGTTGCTGAATACGGTCGGTGCACTGATCGCTATGTAATGTCCATTTTTAGTGCTTGTTGTGTTTCTAATGACAATCACTTAAAACACACCAATCTCTATCAGTGGTGCCGTGTTTGTCCGTGAGTAGTGGAAAAGAGAGAGGAGGTGGTAAGAACAGAAGATGGGGAGACTCACATCAGGTAGTGTTGCTGCACCGTCGATAACAACATTCGATGTGGTATCGGAAAGCCGACTTGGGCTTAGCATCATTGAAGTGTCACGCCACCGAGCTGAATAACCGTTTAAATTTTGATTCATAAGGGGCATTCTAATGCAATCCACTAGCAACATTTTGTGCGAATATTTTTTGTTTGCACCCTATTTGTACAATTTTCAAGCGTATTTTAGTGGAAATGTTTTAGCTTAATAGCTCCTTAGTAAGCAATAATTGTGTGATGCCATTGATACTTTGGAATGAAATGAGCACGTGAAATTATTTTGTGACTATGCAAAAATTTTTGCCTCATTATTGAAGTGAACTTTCAGGTGATAACGTCTTGTTTGGAGATAAGTGCATCCGATCCCGTTCTTTTGGAATGGGTGCAGCCGCGTTTGCTCAATCCACAAAGCTTCGATGTGCTTCCAGAAATGATGCCTCACATTTGCAAAATATTATTTGAGTTCCTCGATTATGGTGAAAACAGGTTACCGCAAAAGTTTGACATATTAATGTATGCATAGAGTGAAATGAAATGCGATAGCCATGACTGGTATTGACCGGATTTGCGTCGATCTCAAAATTCGGCCGCTTCTCCCCTTCTCACTCATGTCCATCCCCCTCCACTATCTTCCGCATTCATCCTTCATTATTTTGCAAAGCAAATAAATAGATGCGTATATTTGAGCAGATATAAAATTGCTAACAAAACCAAATTGAAGATTCGGAATGTTGTTTAAATTGAATGTATGGGCTGCGACCTTTTGTAGACTTGGGATTACGACTTTTGAATTGTCTCAGTTGAGTCTCAATTTATAGACTATAGAAAATGCAACCGCCTGGAGAGACGGTTATATGTTATATGGATTTGAGATGATGGGATTGAATGCTACGGTCATTCATATTCGACGGTCATTATTGCTCATTGATGAAGAGATAGATGATTCGTACTTGATGGCTTTTTTATTACCCACATTGATGAACAAAAGGGAACGATATAGGACATATTACTATTTCAGGAATAACGAACGAGCATGGGCATTCTTATGGGCATGTGCTCAGTTCTTAGGTGATTCTGAAGTGTTACATTCGCATTGGCAACTACGTCATGATTGGTGGTTGAAATTCCATTGTGTTCCTCTAAGTAGCGCTGGTAACGAATGTCGATCGAAAGTGCTGAATTTGTTGAAGCAGCTCAGTTGAAATGCGGCACCGATGGTTTCTTCTGAATTCGAAAGGGATCGACGAGCAAATTTCCCGGAATGAGAACAAATTTCTGAATGGTAACTAATCTAGAAGAATAAAATATTTGCAGTGATAGCTAACTTACATTTCAATATACCATTGTCAAAAAAGGTTACAAAATCATGAGCACTACTGTCAAAGATATGTGTATCTTCTATCTCCTATGCTGCAGCCACAATTTGGGATTGCTATCCGCACTTTGGAGGAAGTCCTATCAACGAACAATGATCGCAAATGGCAAACAAGTTTTTAGTTGGGGTAGACATGTGGAGAAATCGAATGAAATGCGAGAGAGCCGAACATAAACAAATATATCGAGAGCTTTTACGTCAAATAATTGGGATAAACTTTGGTATGGTCAGTTGTTCACTATGATACATAACCGACCTATTAGTATGGCGGTTTTATCATCAGAATATTGAAGTGAAGGTACACGCTTGGATTATTAACAGAGACATATATCTCATATTTTGTATAGTTGTTATTAATTTATCAATTTCGTGCTAGATTTGTTGTGTATGGTTTTATTTAAATGATCTAGAGACTCGATGAACGAGCAATAGTGTGACCTTAGTGAGATGCATTTCAGTTATCATTATGGTTGGACAGTTGAGCAATTAGCTCATCGAATCAGCAATTCACTTATGATTGCCATCGAATCAACAACTAGTCGATGCGAATTTTGTGATGAGCAATAAAGAATGACGAATGTTTCTCTTCAAATTCTCTGCTGTAAGTTTTATTGAATTAAGTTGATTTCTTTGTTTGAGATTAGACAATCTAATAGTTGTTGGACTTTGTTCATCGTTAGATATTTTTGAATATTCTAGGAAGCTGTCGCAACATTATTGAATATATTTGAGTGCGAAAGTCGGCCGAAAAGATCGTATTGGCGTCCAGAAAGATGAAACACATAGTCATGGCGAAAATACAGCATGTTCACGTTTAGGCAATTTGGATATAAATGAGGATCTGTGATTATATGGGAATGTGCCTTACTTACTCATTATTGTTTGTTTGTTGTTAAGAGTATGAATAAATACCAAATTCCAAGTCGATTGCTAAGTGAGAAAATGCGCCAGCTGAGCTGTTACATTATAGGTTTTCGTTAATCTCTTATCTCCAAGGTAAGTTCTCATCACCTTGAAGGTGAAATTTATTTAGGCTTTGATTAGCAATGATGCGCAAAGCTGAGATGTGCATTGTTTAATCGAGATATTGAAGGAAATATAATTTTTCAGTTATGCACTTCTTCTTGAGGGGAATAGTAACTATCGGTTCTTACGAAGGGAACGGGAAATGACAGATGCATCAATATGTGCATATGACAACCATTGCTGTGATGCATTTTCTTGGATATTATTTGAACGCAACTACTCAGCAAGGTTGGACGATATTGTACTCTGCAACTTTAAAATGCGATGGGGATTTTTGATTGCGCACTTAAGCTCAGGTGCGACATTCTATAAAGTCCCGGCTCCGAGCTGACTTAATCGGCAAACATTCCATCTGCCGATAAATGGATGGTAGATGGGCTTCGCTGAGAATTCTAGAAACCATTAGTTGATCATCAATTCGGTAGGTGATAGAAGATGTGTCGACTAATCCGTTCGGAGTTTATGAACCCGTCGAATGCTTTATATGCGATCTAATTAACGGTTGAACTTCCAATTTCATTCAAATTCGAGTTCTTTTGAAGAAAGAGGGGATCTCTTAGGAAAACATGGAAAGTGTAATTAAAATCGGCGCTTTTTTAGGCACAAATTTTTCATTATTTTAGCATTTTTTTACGACGCAACAAATAAAATCGCCGAATTTTTGAAAATTTTTGAGCCAATAAAATCGACTTCAGATAAAATCTCGATTCAATAAATAGATTGCGCATTGCAAATTTTATGTTAGTTTCCTGCAAATACGCTAGACGTTTGAGTGTACGAAATATTGCAATGCATTATTTATTCATTATTTCAGCAGTACATTAGCAAAAAATGAACGTATGATGTGAATAATGGCAGAGAGTTTATGCATCAATGTTGCATTTTTTGTTGCATAAGCAATTGATGATGAGATGGAAGTAACCTTTCTGGATGTTGATAGATATAACCTGAAGATTGAGTCCAATGGAAATAAATTGAAAGCTTTAATAGGTTTTATTTAAATAAACAAATAATTTCACCATACCCCGCTGCTTTTTGGCGCGAGGCGTACGAGATTGAGGGACAGTGCAATGTGTATTAACGGCAAATTTTGAAACGATTGCTTACTATATGGTAAGTGGGAATGATTCAGCTATATTATGAGAATGAAGGAGCTTATATTGCTTGGGAGTTATGGAGAATACGAAGGAAACTTGCCGTTCGTTAAATTTCAAAGGTAAAGCACGTCTGGGGTTGATTTTGATGAAGAGGTGGGGGAAAGGGGAGGGGACGACTTGTATACGCAAAAGTACGGGATTAATTTTGCGATAATCTAGAAATATTATAACAGGCAGGATTGAATTGCTATAAGATGCTCATATAACATCCGCTATGTTATGTGCAAAGTAACATTGCATATTATGACGTACGTTTTTGCGTTCTTTGTGTCGCTGAATAAGATGATTCATCTTGAGTTGGATCGGATACCTGATTGAAAAGTTTAAGTTTTATTTAAGCTCTTCAAAGTTTTAAGTTCAAGCAATAAAGTTTTCGAATAAAGTTGTTTTTTTTTCCCTCTTGAAAGGCTATCGAAGTTCCACTACTTTTAACAAATTTCTTTCTTACCATTTTGGCATTTCGTTAAAAGTATTTCGAAAATTAGAATAATTGAGGAACGTATTTAGCTGAGTTTTCGACGGAATGGAAAGCTAATAGCTGTTCATTTGCCTGAAATTTGCATAAAACAACAACAATAATTTCTAGAAGTATTCGTGAAAGACAGCGTTATTCATAAAAGAGAGCAACTTACCGGATCGTTATTGCCGAGACCCTCCACCTGAAATTATGTGTTAAAATTTAGTTGACTAGTGTTTTTAAGTAGTCGGCCAATGGAAACAAATTCATTTCACCATATAGAGCATAAAGCCATTGAGTCCATCACGTTATCGGGTTGTGGTATTATTCCTTATACCGAGCGCGTTTATTTACACGACGGTAAATTCCTTGACATTTCGATTAGGAATGAATAGCGGCCGGTGACTCCGAGAACTCACGGCAAGTCGATTCGCAGGTCGCCTGATTGGCTAACTTCAGAGTCAACTTCTTGCCCCAGGGTGGTTTGGATTCGTGAACTTGATTAATTTGTTTCCGAAAGCCGCGATCGAAGACGCCAATTTACTATTTTAAATTCTTTTTCTCGACATTAAAGACACGAGTCTAGCTAAGAAGTACGAGGGGGATTTTTCTTCAACGCATTCGATGGTTCTCGATATGAGCACACGAATTGGAAGCTTTCGATCCTGTCTGTCGGAAGCTGTGATATCTTCCTATAGCAATCGCTGAATCGACGGCTGTCGACACTTTCGGGATCGCTTGTATCGGATTGCCCTCGATTGCCCAACTGAGCTATGGTGGCAGCACTACGAAGCAATACTAATGCTGGCAGTTAATGAACTGTCTCCGACTCTGCTGACACGAAAAATCCGGCTTCCGGACAGCAACTTAGTCACTGCCAAAAGAACGCTCCTAACTTGACGGCGAATTAGACAGTGCGGTGCCTCCTTTATGATTCTGTCTAACGTCTGCCTACAGTATTTGCCAGAGATTAGAACAGTAGAAGTGTTACGGAGCATTCTTGACTCACAGATATAGACATTATACGTCGCAAGTGTTTGAAGGTTGGGATACCCAAATAGAGTGAGAAAATCCTCTTTAACTTCCAATCAGCTTGATTTAACGGGAAATAGAAGCCGTCCTATTGGGAGGCATTTAAAGGCCATTTTAAATGTATGTTTTATTTCATCTACCCATGAGTTAAAACTTTCAGAAATGAAGGATATGTTTTCTTGAAATTGATGTATTGTTCGATTTTGAATTGAGTCCATCGACATCCTTTTTTTAAGCATTTCAAGACGCAACAGATTCAAGAAATAAAATCGAAGCTGCAGTTACGGATAACTTGATCTTTGATTATATTCTCATTGCTCAAGAGATGAGAAGAATGCGGCTGCAGCATTCGCTATGAGTTTTTAGTGGGAAAGTAACCCCAAGTTGCTTATCTATATGTATTGTTAGGTATCACCTGGGTTGAAATACAGGAAATATGCTCACAATGAAGTTACCTGGTCGAACCACCATTTACTATCCGTTGAAGTGTCATATTGCCACTCTCCGTCATCGCCCTTCCTTAGTCTTGATACATAGACAATACCCTGCAAAATTGTTCTATTTATTTGAGCGCCCACTTCATAGTATTACGTTCTTTGGGGATAACATCGACACCATAATTATCACAGTTCATCCTCCACAAATATGTAAAGGCATATACTTTTCGAGTTGGCGTTCGGGCGAGAGTGAACTTGAGGCTTATCCTTTGAATTGAAGCGCTTTGTCACCTCACTCACACCTGTACTTAATATCACTTTGTTTATATAATAAAGATCATCTTAATAGGTATCCTTCCGATAAGAACAACTTTGTAAACAAGATTCCCATGCAACGGTAAATAAATTTCGGCGTAAGAAAAATTTGATTCTGGGCATTAATACAGCAACGACGAATATATTCTTATGCAATTCTCCGGCAATCACTTATTGCAAACAACAACTTTCCTTAGCACTTGAAGATCTACAGAACGAATCAAACCCCTCGCATTCCAGCGGATCTCGGGGTATATTGTCAGTTCATCCGTGCATATCAGATTCTTAACACCACGATATAAGAAAGCATCGGTACGAGAAGATCGCATTGAGGCGTACTACTTAAAATTTCCTGACCGTACGATAATATTTCATCAAATGTAATTATGAACATTTGATATGATGGAGATGATTCAAAGTACCCTAACAGAGTGGACATTTGTTACCCTTCAAGTTGGTGGATAAGTTTGTTTTACGCCATATTAAATGAAAACATTTGAGGGCAACTTATTGAGAGAAATACTTACATGAGCGAATGCGACTGCAGCAAAGAAGAGAGCAACAAAAATGATGCAGAATCTATAGAAGCCGAGTGCAACGATGAATTGCACAAGTGCAGTTCCATTTCTTTCTATTAGGCTATCATCGTTGACCCTTCCAGATATCGGCAAAAGAATTGTGCTCGTCATGTTCGTTGCACCCATTAATCCAGCATAATGCTCTAAACGGGTGTTATATTTATCGAGGAATTGCTTATGTGGATACTTTTTTTTTGTATATGCTCAAAAATTTAGTGACATTGGTTGCAATATGAAGACTTGAAAGAAATAAATTTCAATGCGCCATTTTATTGGCAGTGCTTGCTTCCGTTTTTTTTTTGTTTTCTTTGAAAATTCAACTCTTCAATTCGTTGATTTTGGATTTCAAAAACTGCTTAATACTCGAATTTTGGCAAAAAAAGTCGAGACGATTTTTTATTTAATTAACGTCACTTATCATTCATTCTATACGCTCCTTTAGTCCATCTATGTGATGTAAATGAGAATTGCAGGCCTTAAGAAGTTGTTGCCTATGCACATGTAGAAAAGGATGTCATATCGTATAAGTAATTAGGCTTACCATCCAATGTCGCCATACGAATGAACCAACTTGAAACGCTCTATAAAATAAGAATGAATTTCTTCCCGCAAATGGTGTGCTTTTTAATTGAGTTATGCAAAGCAATGAATATTAAAGGAGTTTATGCTGCAAATAAGTTTATTTTTTTAAAATGTTTTATCAATAGTCGGTTTCAAAATTTTCAATAAAAGTCATTAGATGGATGTTGTAGAATTTTCACCACCGTAGAGCTTTCAATGAAGTTCGCCACAATGAATCTCATTTGAAAGGATTTGAAATCTTTGATTTTTCCGTTAAAACTATTTCAATCATTCCCATCGAAACAAAACTTGCCACAATATCATTATAAACTAAGAAAAATTTTGTGCCATTCCTTATTGTTACATATGTAGATTTATGGGAAACTTATTGAATATATGTAAATTATTCGCAAATGAATTTGGAACTTCTCTTTCATTGATTGATTTCCTCATCGTTTTCCACATATTGAAAAAAAAGAGCCCTTAGAGAGATTCTTCTAATTAATGAAATCATCACAATTCAGATGTGTTCTTTTTTTGTGGAAATTATCGAAAATTCAATAAAAAATTTCAAATATGAATATTTCGATTAAGTGGAATGCCTCTAATATTTGCCGAATAAAACGATTTGATTGCAATAATATTTCCTAATTTTCAAAACAATAAAAAAAAATTTCAATATTCAAATAAATCTAAAAGGGTTTTGAAAATTACAAATCATAAAATATGTACGCTATCACATTTGCACTATAAAAAACAATTAGCAATCTCTTATCAAATTAGCTTTTTGAGATGCGTTTCCGTGGCTAAAAATGCGCACTTAGAAGATTTTCCCCGCGATTCGCCTAAATACCTCAAATCTATCTGATATACTTAGTGCATAAAACATCTTTCATATATATTGTTAGAATTATATTTCCACTAGAGAATTGTTTCGATTCAATAGAGAATAGAAAATATTTTCGTATCTGCAAGTCGTCTAGTCATCATGTATCGTCTTAAGCGCATCGATTTACATGACTTAAAAAGAA
The DNA here is from genome assembly GCA_013433145.1 of Ascaris suum. Classification (NCBI taxonomy): domain Eukaryota; kingdom Metazoa; phylum Nematoda; class Chromadorea; order Rhabditida; family Ascarididae; genus Ascaris; species Ascaris suum. Next base: position 11,845,639 of record CM024169.1, on the reverse strand, counting down.
GAATTTAATTTAAATTATTAAGCTTTGAAATGACAACACATGAATTATTCATTGAGATAAAATATATGCATATTTCTCTTTCTACATTCCCTCATGCACGTTAAATTTGCATAAAATCGATTCATTTTCTAATTATCTATTATCGACTTTCAGATTAGTAATATTTTATTCACTAATATGCTCATTCGTTTGATATTTCTTTGTTTTTATTAAATTGTGCACGTTTTTTTTTTTCGCTCAATGTAAATAAGAAATTTTACTTCAAAAAATAGTTGAAAATAACTTTTAGAGAAATCGAATTGAAATTCAAAAATTTTATTAAAGGTAAAGGCAAACCCACCAAAAATGAACTGAAATTGTATTCTTTCTGAAATGATTTCATTGATAATTAAATCAATCACGAAACATATTATTTGAGTGATAAACAATTATTCAAATGAATCGATGCATGAGTATATCGGTATTTGCATTGAATTATCAACGATGCCATATATAGTTGCCAATATTTCTGCTTTTACATATGCAAAAAATTCAAAATTTGCATATTTAATTTAGGTTCACGCTATTCAACGTTCATTTACTTCAGGCGATAAACTCAGCTTCTATTTATAATCGCTATTTTCGGCGAGTTTCCGTGAATGAGGCATTTTTTTCAAATTAAAAAAAAAATTACTACCACATCATTTTTATGCACATATCTATTATATGTGTCTGCGCTTGTATTCATTAGTTTCTTCTTTCTTCTCAACGATGGTCAGCACAAAATTCCGATGGCAGATTTTGATGGCTATAACGTATATCACGTTTGCGTTGGAAATCGAATGTCAACTATAGAGTGCTAATATTCCAAAAATTTTTGTTTTTGCTTTGCATTCAGAGACCCAGTTCGGCGATTTTGCGACAGGAATTAGGAGGAATGAGGGTACGAAGGAGATGTTCTAACAAGCTATCATGTAAGTTGATAAGGTCGCTTTGTTGTACCACTTCGTCGGTGGCGTTCGTGTCGACTTCGTTTACATTTTAGATGGCAATTAATGGTGATTTCTTTCCATGAAATGAGATCACTTTTATGTATCTTATGCATTTTTTTAAAATTATTTTCAGCTGAGATTGTTTCTTATTTCATTTGATACAAATTTGCTGCTTTTTTTCCTCTTTGGGCGAATTCTATTCTGAAAAATAAATATCTCCATTATCCGTAGAAAATAGTAGAAATGTATCTGGAAATGTATCTAGACTATTGGCACAATATATCAATTGTTGCATATTTCTTAGCAAAACACTATATTTATTCCCTAAAGAACAAGGTCTTGACGCTGTCTTTTGGAACCGGAAAACTCGAATATCGTATTTTGATTTGATCGATTAGCTATAAATTACTTGAAGAACACTTAAAAGTGACCAGAAATCGACATTTTAATAAGGCAACGATTTGATAGTTAGATGTCCACCATATAGTAATATGTTTTCTTATTTCACTGAGATTTCACTAACTTGAAAGAAAAAACGACGTTGTAGAGACTTGAAGATACTCGAAAAATTATCAGTATTTTATCATTGAAAATTTATGAGAAAATATCAATATCAAATTGCAATTTTGTGCCAGCCGGGCTGTTCAAAAAACAAATCTTCCTTTTTTTTAAAGCACTTATATGAATAAACATGAGCAAATCACTTAAATTATGAAGGTATTATTTCGTGTTTTTTTTCGCATTTTATGCTAAACATCTGAATATAGTTTTCCACTTATTTTCTTTCATAATTTTTGCATTATTTGTGAAGAACCAAAAAGCAACTGCTAATAGCAATTAATCTTATTTCAAATAATTTGGAATTATTTAATGAAAAAGAGGATAAATTTAGAATCGATTCGCTCTATTTAGTGGAATTTCTTAAAATTTTACCAAATGAGAGAAAAGCGCTGTAATTCTTAGAAGTTTTAAAAAATTTGAATCGAAGCGAAAACGCGCGAAATTCGAAAAACTGATCAACAACGAAATTTCATTTCGCTTGCACCAACTATTTTGTAAGCATAATCGAAGCACATTTTTGAAAAAAAAAAAGATTTCAGGTTGTCTTCAACGGGAAAAAAGTGTTGTTGAGGCGTTTGCCTCAGGGGGTTGTGTCGTTTAGTGTCAACAATGCTGTTATCTCTACGGGGTCTTTTATCGGTTTTAGTCGCGAAAGGCTGGTCTGGAGTTGTCCGATAATTGTACTGAGATGGGTTCGAGCCGGCACCATTTCTGGCAACGATCGAGGCTGGGGACTTCACCTTAAACCAAAAATACAACACTTGTTTTTTTGTCCATCAGAGAAGGAACTGACATTTCTTCATTCTTTTCTGCTTTGCGTTCCAAGGAGTGTGCTGACGATTTTTGATGTTTGATTCCGTTGAAATTTGATGCTTTTAATAAAACAGCCTAAGTTCGGCAGTCTTTCTAGTTAGGGGACAATTTTGCGATCCGGCCATGAAGTCTTATAAGCTGAAGGCAGAAAGATTGGGCTTTTGTGATCGTTTTTTTTTTTGAACGCGACAAATTTATTTATTTACTTACCTGTTATTTGTTTAGTTATTCATTTAGTGACCTATAATCTTGATGCGTTCCTTAATCCTCAAAGCCAGTGCTTTTATTATTAAATAGTAAGAAAAAAAACGAGATCGCCTTTTTCCCGTAAATCTTTCCTGCTATCATATTTAATTTTTCTCAACACTTTTTACGATGTCTTACAGAATAATAAATAATTTTGGAGCTTATCTTACACCTATTTAAATGTTTATACGTTCTTCTTCTATCGGATATTTTCATCTTGTTGGTCGCAAAAAATTAGCACTCGGCTATTTGTTGATGTTAAAATGCAGACTATTCAATTCTATATTATTTTGTGAAGGCTTTTATAGAAAGGATTTTATGTAGAAATGCTTTTTTTTTGACCGTCTTCAAGCATTTCCACAGAGACGATTATATTATCGAAAAATGCTATTGCATAATGGGGAAAACATGGGCAATTTTGTTTTTATTTATTTTACATTGCCGTTTGCAATCATTCAATTTCGCATATAATTGCCCAAATTATCGAATTTAAGCATTGATTACTAATGGTTTGCATAAACATTTCATTATTAAGGATTGGGGGCAAATTTTCATGGATGTCGATGAATCATCATCACTTACCGAAATATCGAATGAAAGCGGAAATGAATTGTTATCGCCACCTACTCTTGTGGAATTCCCATCTTCAGCGACGATGCCGCCAATCGATATAGAAATTTCCAATGGTCATTTCATCATCTATCGAATTGAACGTAAATATTTTGCATTTATTTTTACTCAGTAAAAAATCTATTCATTTTTATTCGCTCTTTATTTGCATTATCCTTTCAAGTGATAGCTATTTAATCTCACTTGAATACAACATTGTCTAATTGAGTCTGTGCTCTACAGGGTAGATCTGAAAATTTGAATATGCTATAAATTTGAATATGCTATTTGTTATTGTTGTGGTTTCAGTATCATGTCATCGAAATAGCGCCACACTATTGTGCGGCGAAAAGAAAAGAAAACTTTGAATTCATATGGTTTTTAATTTTCATAATGAACGAAAGAGAGGTTATATCCAAGAGCGTACAGTAATACTCCGTGACTTGTTTTTTTTTTCTTCACACATGCCATCAGCACTATTTCAGATGCACAAACATTGTTGGAGGAGTGTCGAATAGTTGGCGAAGTGGTCGGCGTTTGTCCTGATAAACCAATGGATCCCCTTCGTAATGGTCCTCCATATATGTTTATGCCTGAACAAGTTTCAGTTTTGCTCGAATACGGCAAGTTTTTTTTTTTTTTTTGCATAGTTTGCTTCAAACGTTCCAATTGAATTCGCATTTATCAAATGCGATTGCTCCATTTTTTTCTACAGCAGTGGAAGAAAAAAAGAGGATAGGAATGAGTGGAGGAAAGATTCTAAAGCTTAGGGATTGCTGGCGGATTCGTTGACTTATACTACATTCAAGAGGAAATACAGTTAACGGCTAAGATTTGTGAATATTTTTAATGAAAGCAAAATTTTGAGTGAAGCAGAAAATAAATGGTGATATATGCGAGAGAAGGTGATATAATAAGCGAATTTACGTGAGCGAGTGATACAACGCTGGACCACCATATTTGTATGTGGTTGAGGAACCGATTTGTTGCCATCATTGTTTCTTTGTAATTCCAGCAATTGATCGTCTATCCTTTGCTTATCTCTCACCTCCTCTTATTTTTGTATGGCTGGCAGACTTATGTTTCCCACTGAAGAGAGTCTGGTGACCTGTGGTAAAAGATTTTTATTTTCGGTTTGTTTATTCCAGAAAAAATCTTAAAGTCTTATCAACTGGTTTACTTATTCGCGACAAAATATCTTATTTAAAGAGTGATCAATATCTGAATTATTTCATTTGATGGTCAGTGAAACAACAAAACTGTCCTTCTAGAAGGACTGGTCCACCTTCATCTGGAGCCTTTTGCCAGGTTTACCATATGCAAATGCTAGAATTTTTTTGGGTTTGCACGGGTGGTCCGATTGAAAGATGCATTGCCATCTCAACCGAGAAAGGAATACCCGACGAAGTCACGAAAGGTCGTTGACGACGGTGAAAGAGGCGAGGAGGTTGTGCCTCGCGAGATGGCAGTGCAAGTGGCAAAAGGCAGGAAGGCGAAACAACTGAAAAGGAAGGCGATTGAAGATGGCACTTCGAGAGCCCTCAAGGTATTCTTTGAAGCAACAGAGTGGTCAAATTTTCTAGGTCCTTTTCTTTTTGAAAATATGGTGATGGAAATGATCAGATATTGGCTTTCATTGATTTGCTTATCTCCGAGTGTATAAATTTGTTTATGGAATATTTGTTTATGCAGATGGATATATATATATATATATATATATATATATATATATATATATATATATATATATATATATATATATATATATATATATATATATATATATATATATATATATATATATATATATATATATATATATATACGAGATCTGTAAAAAAGAGTTGGCGTAAACGTATCTATAAAAAAAAACAAAATATCGATAAAAAAGACATTTGGAATAAGTGGAAGTCGACCAGTGAACATATTCATGCATTATATTTCGGTTTTCACTTGTTGCTGTTTAGTTTTACGGTTTTTGACTGTTAGTGGTGATGTGATTTATAGTGTAAAGGTTGTATGACTCTCAGAGGGTCTCTATTAATAGACAGTTGGCCGTCTTGGAAGTTCATCTAATCTTAATTGCTAAAATCTAATCAAATGTTATCAGAAATATAGCGGTTGTAGTTGACCGTGTATTACTTTTTTTTCAGGTACGACGCTGTGATCTCGTTGATATTGAAGTAACAGAGGAAGAGGTAGATGCGGTCTTCAAAGAACTCTTACTAAGCAAGAAAACCCCATCTCCTTATTTTGATGGTTGGATTGTTCCGTTGTGTAAGTGACGTTTTTAATTGTTGTGTGTTGGTTAATCCTAAAGTTGACCTTAGAATGGTTGAATTATTCAGCTGAATAATTTGCTGCCTTTTTTTTTAAATTTACGGTGGCGACCTCTTCGAGCTACCGAACAAAGTATTTAATAGCAAATTGAGAACTTCTTTGGTGAGGGTATGAAGATTTTTTTTCTGTGTTATCGCGTAATTTGGGTATCCCAAAGAGGATTTAATTGAGCTTTTAAACCCGCAGAATGGATCAGTTTAACTCGTATTAGGAGAGATGACCTTCTTTTGAGTCATAGCCATGATGGGAGAATCATTTTTTCCACCACTAATTATGCTTATTACTATGTCGCATGATCAATTCATAATGTATTTACCTATTATTTGAATGCAGAAACAAATCTGAATGTACTGTTGGTGAGTTTGAGCCTTAACCTGCTAGTCGAATAAACAGTAGGTAAATTGTAAAAAGACTGAGTTTCAGTTGAGGCTGAGGACGACTTATACGAGGTTGTCGAATCGCCACCTTTTGCCGATGACTTAACGTTTAGAAGACGTTTGTGCGTATTCCGTGATCTATGGAGAAGGGGCTACTATTTGACGGATGGGTTCAAATTTGGCTGCGATTATCTTCTCTATGAAAATAAACCCTCTTTGGTGAATTAGTTGTTATTGAAGAGTTTATATTTTTAATGGCAACCTTCCAGCCTACGATTAAAGAGGATGTTTGTGTTTTACCATCAGTTGATGCATATATTTATCTTTTTTTTGTGCAGTTTAGCCGTCGAAGTTCTTCCTCACAGTTGCTTAGAAGCTGTTTAAAAGGATAGGTAAGCAATGCGGAAATGTTTATAATTTGACTGGAATCATCTCGAGTACGATCGGTATAGCAGATCTTCATCTAGTTCAATTTGAGGAGAACCTTTTCACTTATTAATTCATTGGGATTGCTGCTTCAAGTGGAGTTTTGCAAGCTTATAAATGTAACAGGGATCTCTTGCGTTGCCATGCGATCAGTGATGTTGTATAGTCTCATGGGTATTTGCATGAGGCGCAGTTTCTTAGTTTATAAGGTTTTGACTTGATTGAGGACGTTCAGTTATCCTCTCAGTCCGTTCTGTTCGTTTAAGGATCATGAACACTTGCATGTGCCGGCTGTTTCTTTCTTATATCATGCCAGCACATCATAAAGCTACCATTTAACATTTGCTAAATTGAGGGAAGAAAAATCGACCGAAACGATAACGAAGGTGGCCATTAATCGTAATTTCATCTTCCACCATTTTATATGTACTGGTATGCTCAAATTTGTGCAAATATAGAGGATGGTAAAGGTGTAGATTTTATTTATATATTGGGGGAAGGAGGAAGGGGGGGATCGGTGGGGATATGTGATATCATATAACCTAGATGTCGATAGCCATACGATTTGCTGAACTAGCGAGGGCGGATTCTGCGGCGGGTAGGAGAAAGGGAAGAATCGAAGCGGCTGAGATAGGCGTTTATTTGAAGTTGAATATTAGCATCTAAATTTTAATGAATATATCATTCAATTTCAGGTGCACTCAAAGTTTATGGTGAAATGTGTGGATGCGAGTAGTTATATTCGTCCTTTGGATATGGCGGTACTTTCACGTCTCTCATCACAGGTCAACAAATTGATTCTCCTTGCGATTGTCTCATCGGATAGCCCATTTCCTTATTATTTGCAATGCTCATGGTGGAATTAGTGGATATGTTGTTTTGTGTTTTCCGCCTTTTAATGTTTCGAATAGTTTTTATTTTATTTTATTTTTTCGTTAAGTTGTTGTTTGGCTAGGATTACTCGGTATAATTGCTATCAATCAACGACTCATACAATCGAGAAATATATTTTATTTTCCACGCCGAGATTACTTCGCCTTTAATTTGTAGTTTCCGGTAAATTGTTTCCGGCTTAATGAGGAAATCTTCTATCCTCTTTAATTTAATGACGTTTGCTGTGTCACGGCAATGCTAGAAAGTTGGCGAGATGCATATGAAATGAGATCGTTGATTACTCTAATATGAAAATCGGCGAGTCATATTCATTTTATTTTTTCTTTTTTCTTTCTGAAGATCTCTATGATGAAGTTTGACTTCTTATAACGCATGAATTGGGTCTCGAGAATGAGAGATGGGAGGTTAATGGTGCAGCAAACTGTAAACTGTAAATGCTTTCTGCCTATCCTGTTCCACCATAGTTCATGGCATCCAGAAACATATATGAGGAAGTTAACATCGGCGGAGATTTTTCCATACTTTTAAATATAGGGGTCGTCTATGATTCTTAGTTTCCCGAGGTTTTGGGAAATTTTATTCGTGATATGAATTTATTAATTATTTCATTGCGACGTTATTTTTGTTCATAACTTTTTGCCAGGCGCCATTTGTATAGCGTTTGAGATATGAGTCAGGGAGAGAAGGTTTATTGAAGTGATGAAAATGATTCTATTCTACTGCTTTAAGGACGAGAGAGTTTTGTTATCGAAAGATTGCTGATGCGACATATACTGTTAGCAATTCCACTTTCTCTGACGTTCTCATTTTTATGCATATGTGGATGTGGAGTGTAATCGATGAGGTATGAATATGGCTGAGTTTTAGTCATGTTTGATCAAAATCACAAATTTCTTTCCTTTTTTTTGTTGATCTGCAAAAAATGTTTGTCGCTAAATTCATCAAAAAAGTGTATTTCAATTTGTTTATTCTGAGTGTTTAATCGCTTTAGAATTATAAGTTTCTCGAAGTATCTTCAGTGTAAATTTGTTGTCGGTGAAGAATATTTGCAGTTTGCTTTCAATTTCGTTTTTTTTTTTCTGATCACCTGTATTATTGTATTGTTGCTATTGTTGTTTATGATGATATTCAGTTGCCCAATCGTTCGATATAGGCGATTTTTTTTTTTGTATGAAAAATGTTTTTAATTTGAGAGGTATCAAGTATTAATTGTAAGTTTGATATTATTTTACTAAAGAAGTAATATTCGTTGAATAAAGTGTTGTTTTTTTTTGTTGTTGTTTTGTGATGCAATCAAAGAAATCGATTAAGCGGTTAGGTTTCCGTATTATTGCTTCTAAGATAATTTGATGTTATCTTTGCTTTTTGCAAAAGGAAGTTTTTGTTGCTTGTTCTTTTTTTTTTTGCTTGCGGAATTTAGTGTCTAATTTCTGCTTCTTTAGCTTTCAAAAACATCATTGATCATTCAAAATCTTTTTTGTTTTCTATTGCACTAGCGAAATCTTCGTTGAAATTTCCAGGTGACAGGTAGGTGAATTGTTCATTGGTTGGTTAATTATCTTTTCCTTTTGTTGCATAACATAGGTTGGGAAGAACGTTTCAAAGGTGTAATTATGTACTAAAATATTATTTATTGTGTCGTTGTATAGGATAGGTAATGGGTGTTCTTCGCATCTTGTTTGAAAGTATGGCAAATGTAAATGTCAAGAAGTGTTGTTGACTTGTTTTCTTGTTCAACCAACATTACCATCTTTGTGGCATATTCAGTTGCTGTTGATTACAATGAAGCATTAGAACGTTCATTGATTTGTGATTTATTAGTAATTTTCAGTATCACTTATCATTTCTGCTTTAGCGAATTTACTAATATGGAAATGGTAAATGGTACTGAAATTCACTAGAACATATATATATATATATATATATATATATATATATATATATATATATATATATATATATATATATATATATATATATATATATATATATATATATATATATATATATATATATATATATATATCTTCATTAGCATTTCAATATCAGAGTGGGAATAGTAGTCCATTGAATTAAATCCACAAAAAATTTTGTGAAACTAATAGCTGGCGCTTCATTTGAAGTGAGACGATACTTTAACATCTTCCTTGAAGTAATGTTGTTCTTTTTCTTTAATATAATCGACAATGAGGTGGCAACATTTTCGCCGCTTTCTTAGACGTACTGTATTGCTTTCTATTTCAGTGGCGAAACTTTTGTGTGATTTATAACGAATTCGTGTTTTCTTTTTCGGAATGGTATGTTATTATCTTTATTTTCAATTAGTTGGTAATAGTGATCTAAAATATTGGCACTGTTCTAAGCGAGGAATTTTGCGTTGAAGGAAGTATGAGGAATGATATTTCCAGTATGATGCTGCAAGGAGTGGGAACCATATCTGCAATATATTCATTGCAGTTGATCATTTCAATCATTGATTATTAGTAGAAATTGACAAAACACTTAAAATGATTGTTAAGGAGGTTGGGGAAGGGTGGGCGAAGGACGATTGAGCAAGAGAGCTTCATAAGAAATTTATGGGAGTTCCCCCTCCTCCTGATATAACTCAGGGTGACTTTACTGCCGCAAGAGCACAATCTCATTATGATAGTGGGACAGTATATGTTATGAGGCATTATTATTGTTGTTTTTGTATGTGAAATGCGGTTCAGAGTAAATATAACGCTAATTGAATGAAGTGATGGGCGTCTTTGTATATCGAAGTGAGAAGATATCAATAATTGTAGGTGAAATTCATTGCATCCTGAAAGATTTCACTTTTCGAAGTTGCGTTTCCGTCCAATCCTGTGGATAATATGGATAATATATTGGGTTTTAAATCCTTTATGTTTAGGTGAAAACTTGTTTTTGATCAAGTAAGGATCTGATTTATCAAAGTTTTTTGTAGAAGCAGTCCGGAATTATCAAGATTCTTAAAATATCGTTCTTGAAGAGTAGTTCTTGATATCCCATAAACTTTTGTGAATGAGCATACGTCCCTATGGGGGAACTTCTACGCACTCTCAAGCACCACCCTTAATTAATTCGAACGTGTTACACATGCAAAATACTCATAACATGTTTCAATAACCTTGCAGCTATGCGTTAATTGTGATCCACTTCCTGCACGTTTCGAAAAACTATCTTCCACTTGAAGGATTTCGTATGCTCTAAGAATAATATCGACAATCATATGAGCATGGTTGCTGATAAATAGCGAATCCGGTTATCTTCGTTGGATCGCAATACACTAAAGATGTATTTCGGGCTATACTCTCTTATATTTTAGTGCTGTTAAGTTTACAAATATTTTTGAACTTTTACTGATTTCATAAGATGCAATTTAAAAAAAAAGTTTTTCAGTTGTTCTACTCGTTCTTCAAATCATTAGTTGGCAAAGATGTCGTCGTTGAATTGAAAAATGATCTCAGGTAAATATTTCTTCGAGGTTCTTTACTTCTGATCAATGAAAGAATTTACACTCGAGACACAATTTATAAGACAATTTGTTGGTTATATGCGATACACCGATTTATAATTAGTTAAAGATGTGCATAAGTGACGCATTTACGCAGATCCTGTTGACGCCTTCTACGAAAGTCTTTTAGAGATTCATCTGCAATTTTTAGTGAAAAAAGATTTGCTTTTACTCGATAGAAATTTGCATAATATTTTGTACAAATTTTCCTCTCATGCCTCTATTCATTGTGATATGAGTTAAGGAAAAGATTTTCATCAACGCTTTATGAGATCTTTATTTTACTTTTTGAGGAAGTGGTTAAAGACTGCATTTATGATTAGTGCTCGTAAAGCTTTAACTCAAATATCTCTTTAATCAGTGATTTGGATGCATGTGGAGTACTTTAGTGAGCGTTTGTAGTATGGAACATTTTGCTGAATCATGTCTGAAAAATGTACCAATTTTGCAACGGTACTATTTAGTGTTTGTCATGCACCTAAAGCACCAAACAAAACCTACGTTAGGGTGCTTTACTTTGAGGTGCTTTACTTAATGGAACTAAATGAAGTGTTACAATGGAATATTAAATAATCTTTGAGTGCTTTGCTTCTTAGCTAATAATTTGAAGTGTTCCGCAACATATCAGAAAAATCTGTGTGCTACTGTGGTAACAAGTTGCGTAACAGTGAAATTGAGGTAAGCTTTCATGTCGTTTGGACCATTTATTGCCGTATGGTCGCATATGCTTTAAATCATTGTCCAAACTATGTACTTATTTAGTAGATCGCTGTATTGATCGAGCACAAATAAGAATCAAGGAAATTAAGGGTGGGAGGTGATTAGCGATGGAGATCTTTCGGTCTTTCCTCCACCTCTCTTCTTGTTGTTGTGAAGGCTAGGCGTAGTTGCGAATATGAACAGCGCAAGTAAACAGCCACTCACAATAGTTTTCTTTTCGGAATGTTTCTTGTTTATGCGGTGACATTCATGTCATAGTCTCTTAAACCATATAAAGTTATTGCGCAGCAAAGTGTCCGCGTCTGGTATGAGAGGGAAAAGAGAAGCGGCGATACGAGGCGGAGGGCTTTGCACCAAATCGGGACACTCCGATTTTAGCTTTAGTGACAAGTGTTTATCCAACAATATCAAACCATTCACATCCCGAAAGATATGTATGCTTCTTTAATTAGGTATCCTTGTTGCAGTATTTGTGGAACGTTGCATTCTGTGGATCAGTATTTAAATATGAAATTAACGGATATCTCAGTGGGCGATTCGGAACGATATCCTCATATGTTATCCGTGAAAAATTGTTTCATTCGAGGCTCAGTGGTACGTTATGTGCAATTACCTGCCGATCAGGTTGATACACAATTGCTGCAAGATGCAAGTAGAAAAGAAGTGATGCAAACAAAACGATGACACCTGTTATGTTGCTCATTGTTATTGTCTATCTATCATAAACTTGCAATAAACGTAATTATTTTCCCGTTTATATAGAGAATTCTTCGGACAAAAAAAAGTTGAGCGTATTTAATGGCTTTGCCGTAGATGATGCTGGAATATTATATGTTGAAAGAAGATGCGCCAATCTCTGCCCAGGTTTAGCGACGACTTTCTGCAAGAAGAAATTTTTTGCAAGCAGTACACACTTTGTGGATTCTTTTGGAAATTTTTGAAACAGTTCATGAATATCGAAAGAACGCCTATTGTGAATGGCAGCGACGGCATAGAGGACGATCGAGTGTAGGCAAAGAGCAAGAGCCGATAACCGTCTGTTAGTGCCCATATACGAGAGCACAAGGTGATAGAAGAAGCAGTTAGGGAAGGAGCATCACTGCGCTCAACGACAAGTAGAAACAAACACCAGTCCTGGGGCTGCACAAGAGCATAAAAGTGGATCAATGACATTATATGAAGAACAACAGATGAGCAGTTAACTATTTGAGTGCAAATGTGGTCACTGCAACATTGCGTAATAAGTAGTTACGTTAGTTGGGGGTCCTCGACGCCGTATCCAACAACGTCTATGTTCTTTAATCTATAAACGAGAATTGTTCAATATAGTTTTTTACGATATGAAATTATTATTGGCCATAAATTTCAAATTTAATTGTTTCTTTTTTTTTTGAGAGAGAGAGAGAGAGAGAGAGAGAGAGAGAGAGAGAGAGAAGCGGATAGCATTTTTTTCTGGTAGAGGTAAAAATATTATAATTGCAATATCTTAATTAAATAAATTAAAAATATCTTTTCAAAATATTCGCATCTATTTAACTTTTAGATAAATTTTACGCTAGTTTTAAAGGGGTTAATTTCGCGCGAGAAAAATTTCCCCATACGATTTCATAAAATCTAACTTAAATGGAAATCGAATTCGTTCAGTCAGTAAATTGCTACTCTTCTCACGTTTCCACGCTGAATATATTGTGTTGAATTTTTTTTTTTTTTTTTAGCGTGTTATACATACGGATTTTTCTCATAAGAAATGTAAACAACGACGATACGAGCGATTCGTTGAATTTTTCTTTTTTCCCACATTTTCCTCTTTGAAATGATCGAAAATCATAAGCATTTTACGGTTATACTAAATTATTCGATGAAAAATCTCGCAGACAAAAAAAAAAGAGAACATTTGCCAATTTTTCTTTAGTGTAAATTTTGCTTCGACTCTATGTGCGTCTTATTTTTTTTTTTATTTTTTTATTTTCAAATTTCGTCGATGAAAAATATCAAACCGATATCTTATCTATGATTATGCGCATATATGCGCATATTTTTCGATTTAATAACGTCTAGTTTAAGAACGGCTGATGATAGAATCGCAAAATTTCGTATATATAATATTCGTTGTGGCTCGATCTTTCATGATGTTTTTCATAGTGATCGATAAATGCGCCGCCAAAAAATTATAAAAATTCAACGGTGTAGGAAAAATTTCACATATTTTCTTATGACAATCGATGTTTCAGCACATCGGGGTGCGATTGCAAGAAAAAAAAAACGATTCTTTTGCGGGTTTTTATGAGTAATTGCGTGAATTAATATATATTGAAACATTGTTCTGAATATTTATTTAGTGAATTGGGCGAAATGCAAAATCGCATTTCATGCTAACTCGCTTCGATGAATGCTTCATTTATTTTAAATTATTCATATATTTCTTGCTGTTAGGTGGTAAAAATTTTTACAACATTATAGCGACGTTTTTTATATATTTATATATATATATATATATATATGAAAATGCGTCTCCGTCTATCGAATACTTTCAATTGTTAAATAGCAAAAATTGCACTGACAAAAATTATGTGATGCCAATCTACATCGTAGATATTTTTCTCGATTTTCCCGAAATTCGATCTCTCGTCTCGAATTTCAATTGCATTAGTCACTTTCCGATGTGTTATTGACATACACTAATGTTACGTGGGACTTTTCCTCTCATCAGATTATACTAAATCTAAGTTACTTATTTAAAATTTCGACATCCGTTCGATTTCGTAAGAAAATGCGCGTTATAGAGCTATTAAACCGCTGAAAGTGAAGCAGCGCAATATATTGCCAATAACTTCTAGATTCAACGCTATAGGGATGTTTAAGTTGATCTAACGATCGCTAAGTAATTGAGCAATGTTTCTGTACAAAAATTTGTCTACATTTCTGCACAGAAAAATTTGATCGATCGGATTGCATTTTCCAGCTGATAGAATGGGAGATAAACATATTTTTAATGATTTTTGATAAGCAATCCATTGGCGTCTTATTGTTGGTGGTTTGTTTTGTGATTGCCTTCATAAGGCAGCTGATATTGCGATGATTGTTCGCAATCATGCTCGAATGTTCCCGAGAGGATTCATCTTGAGCATTTTTCATTTCGATCATTTAGACAACGCATAGTGCAGCTTATTTCAATTATTTTTGAAAATATCAGTTGAGAATACGTTCACTTTTTTGAGAAATTTATGAGGCTTCTTGCATTGAGATCATCTTTGAATATTGGCTCTAGCTTTAGTCAATTGAAAATTTGCTCCGCTAAACTGACTTACTCTTTAATTTGAAACGTTTGAGATCATGCTGTAATCAATTTGTATGCATATGAAAATGAAATTGGAAAGCGCGCTAGAGAAACTAGCACAAAATGTGCTTTTGTAGTTTTTCGTTTTTTTTTTCTGAATCATATCAGTCAGTTTGTTTGTTTTTTTTTAAAATTTCTATATTAGTCGGTGGTTTATCTTTTATTTATTTTTTATTTTTATTTTATTTTATTACTTTATTCTTTTTTATTTGTATTATATCAACTCCCAGCAAATAGTATATAATCTTGTATTTATAATTTTACTGTTCTGGTCGTTTGTTCAAATCATATTTTAAACGAATTTTCGACGGAAGTGTTTTTTTAACGATCGTCTGGCGTAGGATAGAAATCCCACTCGTTGAAAACTCATGCAAATTTCGACGCACATTTAAATATCTATAACTCCTTTCGAAGTTGATGAGTCAATTTGATCGCTGGTACAATACGTCATCACATTATAACCACCAAACTTCGTTATTGTAGGTTTAGTGTCCCTGAGTTGAAATTATTTCACAGACGGACGCATGGACACATGTACAGACATAGCGATAGGCACAGCGTCAAACATATTTGAATTTCTGTAAAGTGCCCATGAAATGGGGAGAAAGTGAAGAGATACCTCTTCAGTTTTGAGTGATACATGACTAAAATAATTTGAAATGCCCTTGAATTATGCATTTTATCAAATGGAATTCAAATGCATTGAAGAATATATTAGCTGAAACGAAATCCGTTCCACCTAATAAATAATTAAACGGTAATTCGAAATCTTTTCTGTAATTTTGAAGAAGAAACCAGTCTCTTGAACAAAGCGCTCCTCTTCCTTCCCCCCCCCCCCCCCCCCCCGGCAATTCGTCACTCCTCCCAATCCTATGAAAAAATTGGTTTCATTTGCAAAACTAGAAAAAGCCTTTTCGCGCAAAAAGTATCTCTTGTCGAAAAAGTGAATGATCTTTTACAGAAAATGACTGACTTTATTTAAAAATTTGTGCAAATTTATACAATGCTGTTGTACGTCGCCAATATTACAACAACAAAAAAAACATTCTCTCTCTAAACTTGCTGCAGTAAACAGATCGTTCAAATTAATTTCCTGTTGGGGTTTTCATTCAAGTTTAACCGACAGGCTTAATTTTGGTTTATTTTTTTAAAAGATAATTACCTGAAAAAGTGGAGTCTAGAAATGCAATTATCGAAAGTCATCTGACCGTTCACAGCTTCTCCTCTCTCCCAGTGCTGCATCTTCAGCTATTATATCGCAACAACTATGCAATAATGCGGTTGACTTTCACTTTGTGATGCTAAGCGAAACGCCGAAACGTCGACGATGAAATTTGAAATAATCATTTTGCGTAGCTATTTCAATCAACAAAAGATTATTAAAGAAATAAAAATGCGATCGGTTCGGAAGTAATCAAAGAATCGATGCATGCAGCGAATATCGATAATTAGTAAGAATAGATATCGTTGTAGGCATTTGGCGAAGTATGTTAGAATATTCCGCCGCAACTACGACTAATTCTATGCGTCGACGAGTAGTTCGTAGGCGTAGATTTGACGCTCAACAAGGTGCTTCAACAATTCGCGCATTCCAATAAGCAAATTTTGCCCCATCTAGATCTGATTGGACGAATCACAAGTTGAACACATAAAAAAGTCTATGCGATGGCAAGCAAAGATTTGTGTCGCATTCGCGTTGACACGATTTACACTTGCGATGATGCACTTTACATAATGTGTCGGTGCCGCTTGGCCACACCACATGTCGTCGCTATTTGCATGCTTCGTTAAGCACTCACTCTTTTCAGCTAAGAATATTTACGTTTCATGCTCGTTGCCACTTTGCTATAGCTTCATTTTAGTGATGATTGCCTTTATTTCTTCATTTCATGCATCAATTTAAGACCAGAATTGAGAGTAGGTTTAATGGGGTTCTGAGGAGCGATGAGAGAAAATTCTTAATTCCTGAAAATATTTCTTCGACGATTGTTTAGAAAAAATCACTGTAATTTTTTGCAAATGAAATTTTTTTTTAAATTTATGAAGCTATTAGTAATTGATAAATGAACGCATCATTTCGATGAAATAATGACAAATTTGTATAAATATCTTTCTAGATATGTGATTTTCATAGGACCACATCGAAGAATTGCTTTAAAAATATGTGGGATAGATTCGAGTGAAGACTATTCATAGTTCAAATCCACGTCGTTTTTTTGTTTCGTTTTTTTTAAACGTTAGATTATTGTGTTGGAACTCAAAAGAAATGAGATAGGAGATGTGTGGTGCCTAAGCGCAACTTTTGTCGTTCTTCAATGATTTCTTAATGTCTGCTAATAAACTGAGAGAAGATCTGAGTACTACTTCATAGGATTTAACAAAAGACAAAATTATACACATTCAGTAACCTCCATCGGTGTGGATTTTTCTCCCATTTCAAACTAGCCCGAGTGCATATTCCTGAAAAATTTCCACGAAAGAGCGTTTCTAATAGAGTTGAAGATTGTGCACATTTTAAATAAAATAAGGCAGGAAATGGCAAACTTTGCTAGTGTTTGCGAAATTCAAGCAAAAACAATTAACGAAGAGAAAGAGTTGCAAATTCTTCGCTTTAGAACTCTCTGATCCCAATTTCTGTTCGTGCTTGATTATCCATCGGATAAAGGGGCATTTATGATTGCATCCAAGGGCGAACTCATCCTTGTCCATCTCTACTCCTTCCTTCAGAGAAATGCATCAGCGTCTGCTATTGTCCTTTCACAAGTAAAAATCTTTTTTTTTTGCAGTATATGACACAGATGTTTTTAAAATTTGAATTTCGTAACCTTTACATTTGACTACTATGAATGCCACACAATCGATCGCTTCGTTACTATGGGAAATATCCTGTTTCGCTTAAAACATTTTCTTACCATCGAAACGCATCCAGCGTGGAATGTGGAGTTCGTTTTCATAGATATATGCATAACATATATGAGCATTTAAATGGACTAAATACTGTTCAGTGATATTGGTTCTCCTTCGCAGACGTAAGAGAGAAGGGGTGGCCCGATGGCCTCGACACGCTCAAGCTTCGGATGAAAAGCAGAGAATTTCTTATGTGAAAAATAGCTGAGATAGTGGTTTTGATATTGGTTACCGTTCTTCAAGAAAAAAAGTTTTTGTCGCCATTTTTTCTATCCTCAACATCCGCTGATCCTTACATCTTTAGATTTTCTCTCTATTGCCTTCACTGTCATCTGTTACTTATTCTGAAAACAATATGTCATAGGTAGAGGTGCCTTTCACTATATATATATATATATATATATATATATATATATATATATATATATATATATATATATATATATATATATATATATATATATATATATATATATATATATATATATTATATATATATTGCTTTTTGTGCGAAAAAAAACTATCATTGTTTTTATTTACTTGCATTAATCGATGAATGTGTGCAATTAAGTTACGAAATCGAAGTTTTGTCAGAGAGGATTTGTTCGGCTATTTTTTTCGTTCGTAGACTAAGTACAAGGGGAATGCAAATTTTTCAAGTGAAGATTTATTTTCGCAACAATCAGACATCTTCACTGGTCGGAGTATATACGAAAAAAAAAGGATATTTCGCATTGATTGAACCGAAGAAAAATGTCTCACTCGAATTCTTAACATTCTGATTTATAGTCGATTTCATAAATTTTCGACTCGAATTTTGCCGATTTGCGATTGGCACTTCGACTTTGAGTTTTCTCTATTGCAATTTCTTTTTGCATTGTCGACATCGAATTGCCGCTATAGGGCCTAATATCCGAAGGGAATTTACGAATTGAGTGCCGTTCAAGAAGGTTGTATGAGAAATGAGGAATAGTTGGTTGCATTTATTTGCGTTACAAATGAGCCGCCCATTTGATTTTCTATAGTTTAGAGAAAATTCTTTTCGTTTGCCGAACTTATTTTTTTGTCCACAAATTTGTTGAAATCTTTTCTTTGAAGTCTTTGATGCGCAAGAATATTACATCATAGAGAATGGCTTCATTGTCATCTCGCTCAAATATTTTCGACGACTTTCAGAATTCCATCACAATTTTTTCGTATTCTGAAAGAATATCGAAACGTTGTATGAAGTCGATTTACGCAAGATACATTTATCATTTTCTATGCATTTTTCTTAATCGCATTTATTTTTTTCTCTCAGTTAGTTTTTTTTTTTCAATACTCATTTATTTATAACATTTAAACAATAAACAACTAATTAATATTTTATAAGTTTTCTCAGTTTTTTTTCCACGAGAAAGCAATATTGCATCTATGCAAGAATATATATATGCAAATGAATATCTTGTATATTTCTCTTTGATGATTAAAGTTGTAAACTCTCAAATACTCAAATTTAATCGAAGCTGTTTACATCAAATAGCTATCACCTTTAGGCTGCTCTCATTTTGACGTTTCACTGAGAAATAATACAAACAATTAAAATACTTGCTTATTCATGCAATTATATTGTATAACGTTGGAGCAGTGAGATTTTTTTTAGTGATCAGATCAATGTAAACATTTATCATATTTAATTAGCGAATATCTTATAAGAATATCCGATTTCAAATTATCATTTTTTGATTTCGATGTAAGAGTCGATGATTTAATTCTCTTTCCGCATAAGCAACTATATTTGACTCGAAGATAATATTATTTATTCCAATCTCTATTTGAATTTTCGCCATCCAAAAAAAAACCTCGTTTCGGTTATTCTCCTTTGAGCATTGCTCGATTTTCTTACGCTATTTTTTCATTCATCTATTTTTTAAAATTTGTTCTCTATTTCTTTAAAAACAAATTTTTCTGCATTATTTTGCCTTATTCTCTAATTCTTTTCGCATTCTATAAAGGCAAAGGATTACTTCAGCGATTTTCAAAAATGCTGCATGTATCGTTCATCAATTCGTCGTACAGCTCTTAGTACTATAGCATCTCCGTACATTACAACTGTTCCCGTCTTTAACATACTTACAACTTGCAATAATCATTTTCAAAAACTAATACAAAATATTCGTATATTAACCAATGTAAAAATATTAATCGCTAATTATATTTAATAGAGTATGATCATTCAAATATATGACCACTCAAAAATGACCATTCAAATATATGATCACTAAAAAATGACCATTCAATTACATCGGAAAAATTCCTCCATAAGCAAGCTGCTGCAAATATCTGGAATAAATTACTCAAACATCCAATGAAAACATTTTCAACTTTCATTGCAATCAAAATTCCTTAGTTTTAAATTTTTTTTTCCAATTTGTTTAATCAAAATACCCCTCAAAAACGCTCCAATAACAGAACTAAAAATTTCGAGTGAAAAGATTAATCGTTCTTAAAACTAAAATTAAGAAATTTAATTCCATCTTTCAATATTTGTATAGGTAATTGCATTTATATATGACAATATATATTAGTAACCATAAGAAAAGATATTTAGTAAATTCTGATTGTTATTTTTTTTTCGCTAATAATTTACTCATATTTTTATCGTTTCTTAAAGGAAATAAATAATTTCGTATTGAAGTTATAATAACGCGAAATTCGTTACACTCTCCTCTAATTATGAAAATTAAAATCTATTTACGTTGTTCGAAAAATATTATTTGAATTAGCGCTATTTTTTCAAACTTCTGCAAAAAAATGTTAATATTTGGAGCGATGCAATCAGATGATGAGCAAAAAATTCGTTTAAACTCGAAAGAAAGCCCTCGAACAAGCACAATAAGTGAAATCGTCTGGAAGAAATCTATTCGTCAACGCCTCGGGGGTATATGACTTAAGCAATTGAAAGTGGAAAAAAAAAGTTTTTTTTTTAAAGCCTCGACGACATCGTCGTGAATTTTTTGCTCAGATTAGCGAAGCAAAAACGAATGGAAATGTCTTATAGGTTTTCCTATTTATCGCCGAAATGTTGAGCTTTTTCTGCTGCATTTTACTATCCATTCTAATGTTGCATTTACCTATCCGTTTGTTTGTTTGAATCAGAGCGATATTTTATTTGATACACAATTGTATTTGGCGATTGCATTGTTTTTTTATTTTTTTACTCAGTTCTCTTAACCTTTAGGCGTCTTCGATCAATGAAAAAAAAAAGATTGTTGGCATAGTAATCAAAAATGGCTTATATGCATTATTTGCGTGCGCTTTTTCCAATGATATGATGAAATAAAGTAAGTTAAAAGAACGAGTAATTAAGAATAGTATTTTGCAGTTTTTTATGAGTTTTTCGTTGCGAGCTTTCTATGGCTAAATGTTTTCATATAGTATTGGGCCATAACTGCATTATTGCACTTTTCACTGTAATATCTTTTTTTCTTATTAATCATAAAGTGCCAATATATTTTTTTTGTTCATTTCGATTATTTAAGTAAAACGAAGTGGAGCATTTGAAAAATGATTAATGAATATTAAAAGAAGACGAAAAATTAGTTGAAAAATTTCCACAACATGTTTTTGACGTCATTTGACGTCATTTTTAGTATTTCTTTCAAATAAATGAATCTCTATTCATCGCGAGTGTGATTCGTTCCGATTTGTCGCCATTTCGCCAATGAAATCACATTCTAAATTTATCCTCTTAGATCGTTGGCCATCTCAGATTCAATGTCAAATTTTGTTGTTTTTCAACAAATGAGTTTTACCTTTTATTCGCTCCTAGATAAGACGATGGTCGTGGCATTGAACTCTTCAGCCTTTCTGTTTTGAAAGATTAAACGACAAAATCATCCTGATAGCTCTAGATATATCGCATATTTTAAAATGAGAATTCATTCCATCCTTTGCTTCCACACACACACACACACCCCTAAGCACTCTCAACCTCTCAATGGAAGCTGTTATGAAGCATTTCTGCTTTTAGAAATAAGGAATATCAGTGAACTTCAGAAACCTGTCTGACTTTGAGGGTGAGACGTTTCGCGCCTCAAAATTTGTTTATACGTCATCTGTACAAATATATTCCTCCATTACTGATCGCTTTTTTTTTGCTTTTTCATCGTGTCTGACATTGAACCCTAGTTTTGGATCGGAAACGGCTATGAAAGGATGCTGTACACGATGGGAAACTCAGTTAAACCTCGCTGTATAAGCATGCCCTCTCAATCCTTTGACGAGGAAATCTTGACCCTTACGTGCTGTGCTCTAGATCATGCGCACTGTACAAGAACGATAACAAGCAGGTTTTTTCTCCTAGTGATGCCATGGTCGTTAGGTGTGTTCTGTATATAACATAAATTGTAAAGGTCAAGTAATGTAATGGATAAAGTAATCATATCTGAAATGATTGAATTATATCTAAGATCCAAATATATATCTATATAACTAAATTATATTATATATCAAAAATATCTAAAACATACATCTCTACATCTAAAAAATATGTTTATATTTTCAACGTAAATGTGATAAAAAAATACAATAATCTTAGATGCATACCCCCCCCCCCTCTCCAATCGAATAGCGTCCATTAAACTAGCAATATATCGAAGGTGATTGAATGTGTCGTTTTTTTCACGCTTAAAACTCATGCAGAAGAAGATAGCGTTAAACACACTAAATTATAGATGAGAGAAGAGACATGAATGGGTGATTTGTGCTCTCTGAAGAATACTCGCATATTTCAAAACGTTTGTAATATGTTATGATTGTTGTCAACATCTCTCTTTCTTTCTCTGTCAAAAAAATCACTCGAAATGCTTCAAAATTCAAGACTTGTTGCATTTTTTTTTTTTTTTTGAAGAGTATCGTTGACATTTTATTTTATGATATTTTCACATACATATTTATTGACATTCTTTAGGGAATTCCTTCAATAGAATTAAGCAATTTTCATTTATTGATAGATATGCGTGAATCATTTCAGCGTAGTTTTCGTTTAGTGAATTAAATCTGATAGGAAAATACCATTTTATCATTCCACTTTTCTTTAATGAACGTTAGAACAATGTAAACTTTCAATTTAGCATTCACTTTATCATATCATCGAAAATCTATTTTGGAGAATAGACATAGTCACTCATTCAAATTCGACTCGTTGAAACGGTTTAACAGGTTCACTCACGCCAGATATTAGATCAAGCTGAAGTGTGATGAGCATTCGCTCATTATCGTAGTCCAAAGTTTGACCATTATCAGAAGGTGATTGTCAACCGCCTCAATATGTCAAATTCGATAGTGTTCCATTTGCAAGAAGCAACTCATAAGCTAAGGAAAGTGCTAACTACGAGTATTTGTTAGTTCAGGGAATTACAAATAACGCATCAAAGAGATCGATGTTTGAGGAAATGCAGCTTGTTAGTCGTTAGCTATAAGCTTTGCATTTGTTCTGCTTTGAGAGAAGCGACAACAAAAAAAAAATACAGCCGCGCCCATTCTTCAACGTTGGGACTACTAGTCGGTGCCTCACGGAAGTGCTCATCTAGAGCCAAGAATTGTGCACCCTGAGGCTAATCCAAGCTGTTGCTTCCGGATTTCAGGCTGCAACAGTGTGCATCAATTTTTACAATACATCACCGTTGTTATTATGATTGAGAGTGTACTGCTTAACATAATGCTTCAATTGGCTTGAAGACGGTCCGCTTATACAACAACAAATCTACAAATATTGCAGTAGCAGTTATCATTGAAGCAGTCGAACATACTTCACATTGGATTTGAATTTATTTCTCTCAAATTAGCCGTCTGAATTTTTCTTTATTTTTTATTTTTTTATCGCAATCTGAAGACAAGATGAAGATTATCATAAGGTGCAGCATTCAGGTTTCATAGATTGCGGTTAAATAGTGAAAATTTTTTGTGGATCAATAGTGAAAAATTAAAGATAGAGGTCATAAAAAATGAAATTTTTTCGACTGTTTTTTCTTTCAGCATTTCAAATTGAAAGATGGCGATCGTATATACTCGATCGGCGCAAAAAAAACTTATCCTATTGCTTTGTTGAGTCGAAAGCGTGATAGTGGATCATTGTAGAATATAACTACTATAGAATATTAAATGACTCATCTGATTACAAATATTATAAGCGCTCTTTCTGCTATTGTGTGTTTTTTCTTTTTACAGAGAATAAAACTCCTACTTTTGTCAATATTACCGTGAAGCATTTCTGAAGTCATATTTTTTTTTCTGTTTGTCGTGCATTATGCAAAGTATATAGATCTATTCTTCGATTATTTATTAATAGTGCTTTGTGAGAGCTATCATATCGCTCGTGTGGTGAACTTGTTCAAACGTTTGTTTTATCACACATAACATTTGGACATATTAGAAATGTCGAATAAATCTCTGAGCATTATGTTCATTTGAATCCTACTCGATAGTCGGACAATTATTGATAAAGTCTCGAAATGAGATCTCATTGGTGCTCATAATTAGCGTGTTAGCGTGTTGATACTTTCTTTGCAGATGAAAAATCTCGCTAGCAGCTCATTGAACGATTTTTGCTAATAGGGTCGAATTTCATATGTTCCATTTCATTTAGACGCTTTTCTGCTTAATTTTAAGCGTCAATATGCAACATGGAATACTGTCACATAATCGTGGCCCACGTTTCATTTTTTTCCCACTTTATTCTATACGTCCCTAAATCTATTTGCTGTGATGCACGGTCACTCGATGTTAACAATTCATTTTCCATTCATAGTACCTATACATCATGCACCTTTTACATGCGCGAATCGACGCTCTCCGAAGCATCTACGGCAGATTTTACTGGAAAGGGAGGGGAAGTTGGGGAGAAGAAAAGCCGTAATTAAAAAGCACAAGCCTTTGTTATTTTATGGCAGATTTTTGCAAATGTGCTGCAAACAGACTTCCTCACAGGTCTCAACGTGCTGAAGTTTTCTTGAAAATGACCGGCATCATTACGGAAACAGTTTCATATTATAGTTCGCCCATTATGCGCTTTTACATTTTGCATTTATAAGGCGCATTGTGGTGATGTTGTCTCTATGCTTATTTATGCGTATATTTGCATGTATATATCTATTTACCCACTAGTTTTTTCAAATCGTAGCCGCTGAAGTTGGAGATACAAAATTTAATGTGTATAATGCAGATAGATCCACTTATATAGGTTTTGCGGCCTTATGTAGTGGTTTATGTTGATGACACACTTAAATGAGCTTAAAAATTCTTCATTATAAGCGCTCGGTGATATTTGAACACTCTGCGAGCAGCATTTCATGAATATTCGCTTCATGAAGAGACGATTCTTCCATAAGTGATATCCGCAAACGACTAGATCGATTATAATTTGAATATATTTTTGTAGATTTTATTATTTCTCAAGAATTTATGCCGTCGACTGGTTTAGTAAGATTACTGAACGAACACAATTGTTTCATCTCATCTGACGCGCTTTTTCACTTTTACGTGAACTACAATCGCTGAGTTATTCGATGTAAGCGCATTTATCCTCATAGTTTAATGCGATATGCATAGAATCGCTTATTGTTTCTTATAACCGTATTGAGCATTAAGTTCTTTATAAAATTACATCTTATAGCTAAATGAAGCCTTAGGTGAAAATAAATTTAAAACTCATTAAATTCTGATGAATTTTTGTACGAAATCACATCACCTAGTGGAATAAAGTATGATGTTTTCAATAATTTGCTGAATACGTTGTTGCTAAACATATTTGCAATGTCGTATAATAAATCAAACTTGACGTTGCTAAGAGAATTATATTCAATTGAGGAGCAGTATAAATATTTATATTTTTGTTGCATATTCTCTTCTATATCTCCTATATATGCACATCGCCTACAAATAAAATATATGAGAAAGTGTGCGAAGAATTTCTTATGATATGATTTATGTTTGCATTTATCTCAACTTTAATAAAGATTCGAATATATAATTATATATGAAATACTATGTTCATGTTTTAATTAGCTCTGATACGCATGTAATGCTCCAATAATTCTTTTTCTGCATAATCTAGTTGAAGTAGTTTGAAGACGAATTGCTAAAAAAAATCTGATTTATTTTCCATCTCTATATGCATAGAACATTTTTCGAAGTTGATGGATCTGCATGAAATACGATATGGGAGGCCATATTCTATGATATGCGTTATGCTCATTAAACTTCATAATCAAGCTTCAATGGTCGGTCGGTTGGTTGAAATTGCTCGACAGACATACAATTAGGCGGAAATTTTCTCTAGAGGATTTTCAAGTAGAAATTTCATTTTTTCTTTGCAACTTTTGTTCTTCAGTTTTTAAGATATAAGAATCGAGAAAAAAAATAAACCTTTATTATTTCAGTGTTTTCGACTAGCTAAGTGTAGATGACGCTAATGTGTCGACGTGGAATTAAAAATATTTTCAAGCTTTTTCATTCAACAACTATATGAAATAAGCCTCATAATATAGCGTGCTTCTTGTTATATCCTTCATTCGTTCGTTTATCACTACTATGGTTCTATGTAGCTTTAATCAGATATGCTATTTTCTCATAATATAAGCGAATCATTTCGTTAACGATTCGGTTGTGTTGTGATTCATTTCGACTCAAATGGAAAACGTCTTTTCTAAAAAATCAAAAGCAAATTTTATTGAAGCGAATTTTTTCGATGCTTTCATTTTTGATTGATGGAAAAAAGAAAGAAGGAAAGTGCGCCACTTCCGCTTTAACACATTCAAACAATTACATAGTTGATCAATTCGATAGAATGGAACGCTAGTGAAATGGAACCGGAAACACAATTTGAGGACATGTCTCAAAGAATGACGATACGATCATTTGCCTATTTGCTTAGAAGAGAGGAATTTTCGAATTGGAACGATCCTTAATTGAATCAATCGAATAAATAGTTACTCCTGTTCAGTTCATTTATTTCTTCAAATTTTCATTGGTTTCTTATTTGATTATTGTTTAATTTCAACCTTATTTAATTGTCGATTTGAGTTGTTTGAGTTACATATATAGTCTCATATCTAAATTACACTAAATTAAATTGCATCTCTTTTCTTTTCGTTCAGTAATTCGAATTGATAGACAATAAATAAGTTTGAAAATGCAACTGCAATTTTCGCTCTTATTCACAAAGTTCGTCGGTCTGTGCGCACAGACTTTCCTAATTTCGCACCACACATATGCTCGAATAATCGTCCATTTTTTAATGATCTACTGAATTGGACAACTGAAAAAAAAACTGGAAAACTGACTGGAAAAAAATACTCACCTAAGTTTTTTCGCAACTAGTTGAATTTCAGGAAATTTGTCACAATCGCAAATTTATTCGCTGAAATGTTGGAAAAGGAAAAAAAAGGCTGAAGGAAGATCATCGATCGCTCACATAACGCCTTCGTCACTAACGATGCTAACTAGGCGCTATCCTATGTTATCACCACGATCAGATACTGGATGTAAAATATTAGACAATAAATCAGCATTTCAATTCCTCTTTAAAATCAGCTCGAATTTCATATGACTCGAAAATATAACGACTACATATCGATTGAGGCTAACGCCCACTATGAAATTTAAAAGAAATCACATAATACAACAGAGTTTTGTTGATGCGCATCAAGTTGCTCATATTCACGTGATGTGTTATTGAAAATGATGCCAACCATTTTTTAAAGAATATCGCATTTATTTATCTACGAAACGAAACAGATGAGAAAGTAAGATGGGTATTTGCTTTTGCACAACACATGCTTTCAGTATTTACTATATTGATATATTGTTTCACTACACGACGACTATTGTGTTCATAGTTACTACGGAACTGAAGTGATTGATATCGAATATGATCTTCTCATTGTTTTTATTCATTTTAATTTTGAGAGGCTTTTATATTCTATAATGGAAATATATCATTGTTTTATTTAGCGTTCCTCTGATTGATGCTACTTGCAATTTGATGATCGTTTTCTTGATGTTGCGTAAAAATTACATTGGTTTACGTTATGAAGTAGGTAAATATTGGCGAAATGTTAGGTAAATTCAAATTTCTCGCTGAAATCTGCACATAAAAAAAAAACACTATACAACTTTAAATTATAACCGCATTAAAGATAAGTTGAATATTGAGAGAATTATATTTTTCAAGACATTGGAAAAATTTATTGATGAATAAAAGAAAATGGTTGAGGCGATTTTAGGTTCTTGTTATTGATAAACGAACACTCAGCAAAAAATATATTCCAACATAACATCATTTGCATGTTAAGGGAAAAAGTAAACGCAATTGCGTTGATATCTCAATTAACTTTACATACTATATCGTCTATTTGACCGCCAGTGGGATTTAAGAAAAGCGATAGCGTTACATCATTTAAAGCAATGAGGAATGCACTAGTACTGTATAACGCTTACCGGCTTCCACAACGTTTCATTCAAAATCATTGTGTATTCCAGAATTCATTATATTATAGTATGAGGATATAATTCCACCGATATTTGTTTTGAATAATTTCTCCGAAAGGAATTCAAATTTCTCTAATATTTTCGAGCGCAAACTCCAGCGGAAATTTTAAAATCTTTAAAGCATTTCTAAGTTTAAAACCACTCGACGAATGCGCGTTTGATTGCGTATTATATGAGATTATTGCATATGAGATTATATATGAGACTATATGAGATTATATGAGATATATGAGTTTAAAACCATGATTGCGTATATGAGATTGATTGCGTAATGCGCGTTTGATCGGTTATTTCGTCGAAGTGAACATTAATAGCGAAAATATGGTAAATTGATCATTGTTTTCAGCGATTAAAGAAGGCACGATCGATGCCGTCAGAGGGGTATAACGTATACAAACCGCCTAATGCTCGTTATTCTGCTCGCCTTCTTTCCTCTCATTAGTACGTGCAACGAATAATCATCTCTTTCGTTTGCACTTCCTCGTTTATAATTGCAATATCGGTGAAAATTTTATCGAATTCTGAAAAGAAAAACCGTTTAAAAAACTCATATATATTTACACATATTATCACAAAAATACAAATAAAATCTCAACAATATACATTACAACGAAAATAAACGAATCGCCAAAAATTTGCAACAATTTATAAAATTAATTATCGCTTTTAAGACGTTTTTTTTGATTGTGTTGATGTGCACTGCTGAAAAAAAAATGCTTAGTTTCATTTTTTTTTTCAAGCATTTAGCATATGAATCGAAACATCGAAACGAATACGATTGCTTTTGAGAATAAAAATGAAGGACCGGTTTTCATTCGTTTATAGATGGAAGACATTTTTTTTTCTCAATAAAATTTCACGTTTTGCACAATTTTAAGACCAATAGATTTGTGATTTATTTCGGTTTTATTGATAGTTTGCAATTTTTTTTCTTTCTTTTGCATTCATATCAATTTTTAGAATTTGAGAAAAAAGAAAAAAGAAATGCAACATTTCATCAAAAATTTCATCCAAACTACTAGAAAAAACAACATTAAGAAAATTTTCCAAATATGCTTCAACATTGAATGAAGTATGCAGAAACAATTGGCATTCTAATGAAGAGAATTGATCAAAATTTTCCTCCACAAAATCTTATTATTCTCTAAACACTAAAGGTAAATATTTTATGGAAATAAAGGTTTATTGAAATGTTATCATTGTTGCATTTATCACTTAGCTATCGTATAGTTGAAATCTTGAATTGTGTGGTTGCACTTATTAAAAACATTACCAAATTTGCTGTGAGAAACTCACTAAAGTTGTGAGGTCTGTGGCCATGTGCATATTAGACGTGACATGTTCGTTTATCTATATGTCTACTATCAAAATGCGAGGTTTTAACTTGGGATTTACTGAATCAAAACTTACGAAATTCGATAATTATATAATCTGCACTGAGTGTTAGACTCCTAGATGAATTTTTTTTTCATTGATTCATTAATTTCCTATTCAGACAAACTAAACATTGGCAACATTTATTATAGTCCGATTTAAATTTTGCGACGTTTAGGAAATAAAACCTATCTCGTGGAAAAGACTTTTTGACGTTGCTGGATCATTCATTATATGCAACTATTATTTTGCGTCTTTTAGTCTTTAGCTAGTAATTTTCGAATTAGTTGATCGGGTAAAATCGGGTCAAAAGCGCATATTGTTTCATTTTTTCCTCCTAAGGATTGGAGTGTGTTCATTTATTGAATACAATGATTAGATGTTTTATTGCTAGGTACCACTTCATACAACTTCTCATCACTTTCATTATCACAGAAGTATACAGTGGCCAATCTATCATAACAGGATTAGCCTTTTTTTTTCAGAGATTTGATGCTATATAGTTGGGCTAAGTTCAACAAAATAGGTGTATTAATTTGTATTTATATAACTGGAATTCAACCAAGATAGATGAATGGATTTAGGCGGCGGAATATATACGAGCGATTGCGTGCCGACTTGTGCTTCAATTTTCCGCAATTCGGTCACTTCAATCCTGGGCAATCCGAAATACTCAACGGCGCCTTTGTTTGCGCCAATTCATGAAATTATCGCCTCAAGTCGAAATATACGTGCCGCTGTACGCAGAATCAACTGGACCTGCTTGTACGGACGATGTTTTTTTTGAAGCTAGTCTACATTTAGTGGAGCGATCAACCGCAAAAAAACTGAAATAAAAATATTCCACCGGAATTAATAGGATGTAAAACTAAATAAAATCTATTAGTAAGATGAGAAATATTCATTGCTTAAATTATTCAATAATTTAGAATTCTTCTTTTATAGTGCCAAAATTAGCGGTTTAAGAACTAGGAATTATATCGCGTCTTTGGATTCGAGAACAAAGCGCTTACCTGTTTATAACAATTCTTCTGTTTCTCTATTGAATATTGGAAACAACATCGAAGATTTTCATTTAAAACTATGAAAATCGTCGCAAAAAAGGCCTGTGTTTCATATAAATATGTCTTTTTTTAATAAATTTTCTGGAGAAATCGAATAGAATAAAAGTCGCAGTGAAATTTATAATCCTAACTTTAGGGGATCTTAGTGCGCTTTTCAGTGCAATGAATCGTTATGAAAATTGCCTTCGGCAATGTGAATATTCGAAAGCGAAATCAGTTCGATTGGTTGGTAATCGTCATTGGACGGTTGTATGCGAAGCAGTAAAAACTCCGAGTAAGTTTACAAAGTGCTGAAGAAAATGGCCGAAATCCACAGAAATGTTGTGCTATAAAGCCACAGGAGGGTAGGGAGGGGGGGGGGGTGGGTGGGAAGCAAAAAAATGCCATCTCATAGCGCTAACTTCTGAGCATAATTGTTTTGTCAGAAATCCGGTGCATGCAAGCACATTCAGCAGAAGTTATTTTTGAATGCACATATTAGGGTTGCACTTAATTTCTACTTCCAGCACCATTGAAATACAGAGGAAGTGATCGCATTTTAGTGTTATGATCGCATCGGTACTCAGATCTTATAATCTTGTGATTGCTCTAGGTTTTTGGCGTCATTTATGAGTGATGAGAACTTCTGCGAAAAAAAAATTGATGATTATAATGTTCGCTATAGCAGTCCTAATAATGTTAACTTCCGTTCGATTAGCCATCATCAATGGACGTCTAACCATGCTGGAAAATTTTCATATATTCAGTTACAAAATTTGAGACACCGAATCAAATGTCGATAACGGAGATTTCTTTGAATGAAGACTTGTCGAATTAGTTACACATTGTTGCGGAGTTATATTTCATCGTTGCTCACCATCGATACAGCTTGTTCATTTGATGAGCTATGCTGTAAAAAAATAGTTCTTATGTGATCAGTTTCCTTAGTTTTTTCTGGTCATTTCCACATAGCTAAAAATTTTGCGTTTTAAACTTGGAAAAATATGTATGTATGAAAAGAAATTGTCGTTTTGTCTAAATCAAATATGCTCTCATAAGTAATAGTTGTTGAGTTTTAATTTGAACAATTACAGATTTTACTGACTATGCACAATGTCAACAATCTCATCAAGGCAAAGTTCGATCTCGTTGTGGACTTCTTCAATT
Organism: Ascaris suum; assembly: GCA_013433145.1. Taxonomy (NCBI): domain Eukaryota; kingdom Metazoa; phylum Nematoda; class Chromadorea; order Rhabditida; family Ascarididae; genus Ascaris; species Ascaris suum. Next base: position 11,813,807 of record CM024169.1, on the reverse strand, counting down.
GCCTGCTTCAATTTCACTTAAATCATTTTGCAGGTTTGAATTGACATATTTTTAAGTGCTCAATTTATTTAGTGTTCTTAGTAGACGAGTGCGAAAACCTTTATCGCATGAGCAGGATCATTTATGAGGGACAATAGCTATCGATACCAAATCTAATGGCAAGAACATTATGTTAAAGCCACAAATGTAAAATAATGACTTAATAATTTCACATAAAATAGAGTTCAGCCTTGAATCCAAGTAAACATTTCGTAGACAAATATTAAGGAATCCGTATTATTGTGGCATTAGCAGTAGTATTCGTTAGCGGCAACAATATTTGTTCCCTATGAGATGAGGCTTTTCTTCATTTATTCCTATAATGATCATAATTTATTACAACAATGTTCACTTAAATTACCTCCATGCGAAAAGATTTCGAATGCTTTAAACGAAAACTGCGGCCGTTTTTGATGTGTGAAGGCTTGCACCGAAGTAACGAAGCTCGTTTATCATGAGCGACGATTGCCACGATTCGATAAGAAGGCACATAGTCTCTAGCAGAGAAGACCGCAGCATATTTGCGTATTCGGCTATAGCCCGGAAAGCGATCATAATCCACGCGTAGGAAGAGAGATCAACATCAGAATCAGACACAAGTATTAGCAAAACAATTTGCTAATCAAAATGTAGATGATCGAGAATACAAGAACTCGGTTGATCACAATAGATCAATCATTAACGAAAACGAAGACTAAATTTTGTGATTACATTAAGCTACGCTGAAATAATTTCAATTTATTTAATTTCGCTCTTTATTTTCTTCGGAATTTAGGAGATTATTGAAATATCGAAGCTGCTATCTACAAATTCCATCAAATTGTTCAGTGGCCTCTTACAAGGTTAGTGAAACTATAAAATTCATACAACAATTTAGCTATTATATTTGTGATGAAATGTTTAAAATTAGATCAACATTTATAGAAGAAAGGAATGCGATAAGATTCCATAGTGATGACGTAAATAGAATAGATTGCAAAGATCTCAAATGTATAACACTCTTTCTACAAATCATAGAAGAGTAAACGTCGATGTAATTTGAAATGCCAATAGATCGTTTGCTCGTATTTTCTGCATTAGCTTTTCTATTTGTCAATTTTAGGCGATAAAAGCGAAACACCAGCACTGAATGTCAACAATTCTAGAAGAAAAAAAAATGAATTTCACAGTAGAAATAAGTTTTACGTCGTTTTCGAATATCAAATGGATTTGCTTAGAGCTATCTCAGACTGCCCTGTGCAATTCGAACCTCTCTGCTAATGAGGAGTGCTTCTGAATGGCAGATTCTTTCTTGTTTTCAAATTCATCGATATGTTTCTATTCAATGAAAACAATTGATATTGATAAGCATTAGTATTTAATTGTTTTTTTAAAGATCACGTTTCATGATTTTATTGGAAATAATTTTTCAATAGAGTTGCGAATTTATTTTTTGAAAGAAATTCTTGAAATTTATAGAACACAAAAAGATTAGAACATCTGATATGTGTCTTTTATTACTTAGACAGCAATTTTTATAAGTTACGCGATTCTTTCTACTACACCACTTCAATATTCTCAGCGATTTATGAATTTTATGAAATTTTCATCGTTTTATTTCGACTAGAAAATTTTGTTAGCATTGAACAAATCAGAAGGTAGATTTTCTGACGAATAACTTGATTGTAAAACACTCAGAAACTGAACTGATGAGAGAGAATTTGCAGTTTTGGAAATCGGTGGATGATATGTTAGGCGAAACGCACAATAAACTATTGAATGTTTACGCAGCACCACGACGAATTCCTCAACAATGTCGTTGGAAATTATCACATTTTGGTCGGAAACACAAAACGAAATCATCATCCACTTCATCATCATCAACAACAACGGCAACAACAACAACCTATATCACATTAGCGACTACGACGACAATTGCAACGACAATGATAGCATCCGATGAATTAGATGGTCTTATTGAGGCAATCGACCACTTCACAACAACTTGTCCACCTTTTCATCACTTAAAAAGTGCAACTCTATCGACAAAAACATCAAAGTTATCGCTGATAGACTCAGTGAAGAGTTTTATTGGAGGTTTCACGTCGAATGCTCGGGATGCTCAACGTGTTTTGTCGTCGATTGCAACCATCGTTTCGTTAATATTTGTCTTTCATCTCGTCTGATAATTTCATTACCCCTCATTGGTGCCTCGATATGTTATTCAGTGCTGCCGCTAAATTACCGTTCATGTTCGTATTCCGACATTTATCGCTTCAATTACGACCACCTTAGTCAGATGAATATCTATTTTTTCTACTGAATTATACCTATTCTATCTTATCCCTAGGTAATTAAGGGGATATTACTTCTCATAACTTTCTCGATCCCCTTCAATAATAGGCTCAATATGACAACTGCAGTTGTTCTACTAGCGTTATAATACTGTACATTGCGAAACTAATTTGAGAGTACAATAAGAGTTTGGTACTCACAGATCAACATGTCGGGATGCTACATATTACTTGTCTTTTTACTATTGCCGAATCAATGATTTATTCAACTTTAAAAGATTTTAATGAACGTCGAATTTATGAACAATTTTTATACACTCATTATATTTTCATTTTCCAATCAGTAAACGCAATTGCACTCCGTTATGCCCCCAAAGAAGCGAGTTTTCATATTCTCCTCTGTGAGCATCAACAGATCACCCTTCAGGATAAATAAATTCGTTGTACAATCGTACTGATACGATGATTTAAACATTTCTCGGAGATAGACGCGTTGAATGAGTCCAAGTCATCGCCAGCACTTATGTCAAAAAAAGTCGAGGAATACGCTTCGTCATTCATTCCCCTCCCCTTCTCTCTGTCCCCATTCTGCTCTACGTTTAGAACCGATCTTTAATGCGGTTATATGACGGTGGTTTTCGAAAGCGCCTAGTGAAATTTATGGTGGATACCTGAAGTTTTTTGAAAATCTGCTTGATATTTTAAAAAAATATCCAACTTTACTGTCTATTCTATAATAAAGAGCCAACCTATTGACGAGAAATTTATTGGTTGTTGATGTGGGTGACGAGAAATTTTATCTCATGCTTTACCAAATGGTCTATTTTCTTAATTATTCTAACTTTAAATGAAATTGATGATCGGAAAAAAATTTATTTTGCCTGCAGTATCAAAAAAAAACATGCCTTCTTCGGGATTTAGCATAATATCCTAATTCTTCGTTTATGATTTCGGAATATTGCATTTCGACTATGTTTGAGAGGGTATATTTTTTTAATGTGAATCAAAAAAACACTTTATTAATTAGATATAAAATACTTCCAATAAGTTGACAATTGTGACGGGTTCGACCCGCATTAATGAAGATTTTCCATGATGATAACCTAAGCGTATGCAATTATTTCATTTTCATAGATCGATACGCTTGCCTACATTTCAAAGCTAAATAGAAACGATAAAAAAGGCAAACAATCGTCCAAAACGAGAATAACGATATGCCGACCCAATGACCACCACTCCAATCCTTTTCATAGGCGTATTGTGACCATACTTGTGCCATTAGTACCAATATGCAGATCTAAAAATTTTAGTTTTTTACTGAAATCAAGTTGAAAGCATTCATTTATTTCGTTTATATACAAAGTGTTCAATATTATTCTATAACATCTTACTAATATATCACTTAAATATATACGATAATGTGCAAAAAAAAAAAACTCCGAGCCTATGTGACAGAGTGCGAATTCGAATCATCAGCATGTCCGCTAATCAGTAGTGAAATTCTAGTTGAATAAATATAAAGTCTTGTTAAGATTATTGAATGATGCCATGATTGTGAAAATTTTCATGCCGATCCTGAAATGTGAAATCGAATTATATTTTGCGCCTAAGTGGAACAATCTGAACGGGATTTGTCATTTCAAGGTTCATAAGGTTCAAAAAAAATTGTTTATGAAGAACAGTTGAGAACAAAAAAAAAAACAAAAAATTGAGCTATCTGATAAGAAATTTACAATTCTAGAAACAAATAGTTGAAATTATCTCCCTCAACATCTTACGTTGCACCTGGACATTACTACCGATGTCGATTTATTTATTTATTTTATTATTATTATTATTTTTTTGTAGAAGTCTATTCAAAATCTGAGGCAATCATCAGGGTTATACCACTTATAAATATAATTTAAAATGTTGACGACAAGTGGCGAATTTCTAACTCCTGAAACTCCAAATAATTGCACTGTTTAATTTCACGTGTAAAAATAATTTCATAGAAATATCTAGAGCTGAAAAACTAACAACGCCCCGAGTATCGACAGCGATCGCACGATGATAATCCTCCTTCCAATGTAGTGCATGACTGCTAACCAAATAACCAGTAATGAAATAGGCACCCATAAGCCGACCGCACAATTCATGTGACTCATCGAGTACAACGTTTACCTGCAGTTATTACATAGCTCGTAGCAAGATACCGATGAGCTTAAAAAATGCTCCTGGTTTCCAATATAAATAAGTTTTACAGGAAAAAGTGAAGCCGAAAATGCATTGTGTTCATGACTAGAGAGGATAATACGAAAATATGTATAATGAAAAAGGCTCTTTATATTGCTTCTGAACACTTCTAGGATAACAAATCATATCTTAGAATTCGTTCAATAAGAAATACATTTATATAGATAAAAGGAATGCCTCGTCAATCCACTCAATGAGTAGGTACAACACAAAAAGTAAGAGACTTTTTTTATCCATTGATAGTCCCATTCAAATGGGAATAAACCTGTCGATGAAGTAGCCATTTTGGAAAGGCGATCCACGCAGATCCGATCGCAATCGATGCGATTGAGTCAAATTGATAGAGAAAATTCGCATATGGTGTTGCAACGTTGAACCATTTACCAAGTGGCCAACCGTATACGGTTTGTATCAAAAAATGAACACCCAACGACACAAAACACCACCATTTCCCTATTTTCACATACTGAAATATCAAATCTTATTATATATTTTAATTACTATCTTATTGCATGGAACTTACAATGACAGAGTAATTAGTGATCTATTTAAAGTAACGAATGACACTAAGGAATAGTTATTCACGTTATGAACTGAATTCATCAAAGAAAAGAATAGCAAATGAAGGATGATTGAAACTGTTATCACTTCGAAATTCATCGTTATAATAGCTTTTGTAAATTTGCCTTATGCAAATATTTTCGATAATTTTGTGGATGAAAATTATCGATAAGATATCGAAATTAATCGTCTAATATTATCCACATTTGCATAAAAGTAAAATTTCATAAAAATCTATTTCATGAAGCAATAGTAAAAGTTTGAGAATATTCTCAGCACTGCATTAAATGAGGCTTTTCTGGCAAACAATTAGATCGGCTATAGATCGGAAAGCAAGCTTGAAAAATTCGATTTAATAAACTCCACCTGTATAGGAATAAGCTCAGGTGTCATTGATGAGCTATGATATAGTAAAATGAGCGTTAGAGCAGCACCCTGCAAGTGAATATGATATTAAGTGCTTTTATTAGAAACGATTTCACCACGAATAAAATAAACGTTTTCCTATGATGTTATTCATTGCTGCAATTAACGAAGGCTAATTAATGGAGGCGGAATAATGGATTGCTCTATTCTTTTCGATTTTATTTCACTTCTAAATAAAAATATTATTGTACAGTTACAATTAAGCAATCGACTGTTGATACGGAACTCCTCTGAAGTGTAAAAAATCACTGCATCATTCATAATCGAAATCATTTCCACACTTTCTAGTTAATAAGCATTTTTTTTCAGTCGAACAACAAAACAAGATTCATAGATTATCTTCCACTTCAAGTCCCTTTTTTTCGAAGGTTATCAACAATTTTTATGTGTTCATAGCAAGTATGACATTGAATGATCGATAGTCGATGAATATACCCTCATAATAAAGTAGAGTGATATGTTAATATTAGCAAAAAGAGAGAAAAGAAGAGAGAGAAAACGGAATTCTTCAAAGTTCCACAATATTTCCGGTGAATCTCACAAATGCTCGAGTAAAGAGATAAAAAAAGAAAATGAAAAAAAGACAAAAGTGTTATTGTTGATTGCAGTACACTTATTTCCAATCTATTGCCGGGATTGAACGTAAATAATAAAGAAATGCAAATTTTTTGATGCACATTTGAAGGATTTTCCGCCCTTGAGGCTAATATATAGGTGAAGAGTGAACAATTCGAAAATTCATCATAGAGGAAATCGTAACAATAAAACATTCGAATAACGATCATAAGAATGCCAATGATCATTGTATCTAAAAAAAAGGAGAAGCTCATCAAATGTTGTTCATATGACTCTTGAGCACATAACGACAAGTATATATATATATATATATATATATATATATATATATATATATATATATATATATATATATATATATATATATATATATATATATATATATATATATATATATATGCTCGTGCTTTATGCAGTGACTGTTTATATATAAAGTATATATAAACAGTTGTAATCACTACATAACGAGCTTCTGACTTAGAAATCACAAATAGTTACAAAGAAGTAACAAAGAGAATTTAGAAGAGGAAGAAAATTGAGTACCAGAAAGCGAATTAAGTAGCACGATGATGCTAGTTCGGGTGACGAGTAGCCCAATCTATGGAGAATGAACGCACCTCCCAGCAATTGCCCTCCGACGCATCGCAGTAAATGCCAATGTATTCCATCAGTTTTACGATTCTGTAATAAACTATTCTTTGTTCTTGAAGAAGCATAACATTTCAAGACACTCATCATTTTTGCACATAAAAATATCGACTTCGCTGTTTACATGCAGAAGGACATAATATGAATCAATGAATATTTGAAAAAAATTTTCAAGTTCCAATTACCTGCCGACTGATAAATTGAAAAAAATATTTGAAGACCTAAAATTAAGTTTTGACTTTGATTGCCGACCGACAAAAATGAGCGAACTATGTGTGAACCATTAGAGGAAACTGAAAAAAAATTTTAAAACAAGTATTTAAGAAAGACCTGAGGTAAAGACCGATCGGATCCGCTATTTGCAAAAGAAGAATTGTTGAAACGAAAATGTCAGCATATTCCTAATCAGAATGACGATTCGTCATGAATGACGGTTTTTCTGGAGATAATTGAATAAATTTTTGCTATGGTATTACATAAACAGAATTATTTCAAGTTCCAACCACAAATCGCATATACACCAGATTTTAGTATCAGCTTCTAATACTATTCTATAGAATTTAGGATGGTTTCATTTGAGAATGTGATGGCTTCTGCTAAGAATCTGAGAGTTTCCTTCGAGAATCTAAAGGTTTCATTTGAGAACCTCGTAGTTGTATTTTCGAGAATCTATTTCATGAACAACTAAGAGGAGAAATTTCACTAAAGCCATACAAAGCATGTTCATTGGAATACGACGATGATCCTATGTTTTACAATATCAAATTCACTACTAATTAGTAGTATAGTTTTCACAGGTTGCAAGTTGCGAACAATTGCTCGAAAGAGGAAATCATTTTTCCTCAATAAAGCATAAAAAATGATGATTTATTCGGAAAATAATTAATGAGTATATCACAAGCATATCAAAATAAATTTAAATAGCCAAGTGGAAAAGTTATATCGTAAAAAAATGAATCTCTCAAGATTCATAACAAAATGCGCTTTTTCATAGAGATATCTCATGCATTCACTCGATCTTCATCGATCATTTCCTGATGTAAATTTTTTTAAATCTAATGGTGCATTATTGAAATTTCATAAATTATTTGAAGTGAATAGTAACGAAAAAATTCTTCGAACTCATAATCTTTCTCATAGCGACTAACTCAGCAGCGTTTAGGCAGTATGAGGCAACTTCTAACCAACAATTCATGGCTCATATATTTTAATAATTCAATTCGTAACAATGAATTCAAAAAAAAATTTAAAACTTAAGTACAGCTCATTGAAAAACTTTTCTTCGAGAGCAAAACACGATTGCAGAGTGAATCAATTCACTCAAGGATGCGAATGATGTGGAAGTTTGTGGAATTTGAAGGAGAAAAAGAGAATGAAAAAACTGCAAAAAAAAAAAGATCTCAGCGAAGAAAAGATAGTTGATAAGATTACTTTAGACTATAGATGTAAAGATATCTTTAGTGATCAGTTCCGTTCAAATCGATAAATAAATCGCAAGTTTATGGAATTTTTGATTCAAATAGACTAAACTAAACGAACGAAAGTGAATTCGTTTTCATGTTTGTCATTCTCTATTCTTTAATATCAACTGAATTTTGAACGATCACGTCTATCTCTCTAATCGTAGCGCATTTATCACCAATGGGTTTGTGTTAGAAACTGACAGACGAAATATAAACATTTGCATGATTTACGTCTTTTTTGCCAATTCCACATGTTTCTACTACCCTCACGCAGGTTTTTTTTCACACCTGTGGATATATTACCGAAATTTGCATTAAAAATGTTCTCTATATTTTCAGTATCAAACAACCAAAAGTAAGACGATCCTGCATATAATATCACGTTTGAAACTTCAACAGTTGTAAACACTTTGACGTTCTCATATCGATACATTGCAGTTCAGATATTTGGATTAAGCCATTGGCTCGATTCCATTCTTACCTCTGACTCTTATCTGCGGTCTTGACGCATTCCCTGTATTAGTTTTTATTGGAAAAATATTTCCACTGTAATTCCATATATATATATATATATATATATATATATATATATATATATATATATATATATATATATATATATATATATATACATGAGAGGGAGAACGTTTTATACAACCTAAACGGAACTTTAGGAAACGTTCGGCGAAAGGTCAAGGTTGCACATTGATCTTTTCATATGTCACAAACACCGCGCAGTGAGGCATTCCGTTGAATATACAACAATGTCGAAATCGATTCATCAAATTAGCAATATATTTTAGGCGTATTGGGAGATTGAAAGGTTCTAAAGATTTTATACACAAATCATCGAATGCGAAATCAACGGACGCTTAGATCTTCCCATGACGACTGTGAAATCAAATAATAGTAATCGATATTATTTGCACAAACGGTTCAAAATCTCGCTGTGATGTTAGTTCTTTTTTTTTTCAGAAAATGGTGTAAAATTCAATTGTTTAAAGGATTTATCGCTATATAAGAGTAGTTTCAAATCAAGTTCAATTTAACAGAAGCAATCTGAACGCTCACCACTTGGATTAATTGCCGCCTTGCCTTTTCATAATATAGAAATCAGGCTTAGTCAGATAGAAGAAGATAATTTAAGGAGATTTCAGGAGCACTGGCAATCACATGCTTTTAAAGAGGGACCACAATGTTGCTAAGAATACCATGACACCGTTGCAATTCTACAAACTACCGGTTATAATGATGTAAATAAATAGATGCAACTATCAGAGTTTCGTCTGGAGGACAAGGAGGGAAAGGAACAGAGGAAATGGAACATTACTACTTTCTACTCATCCTCATAGACATCAGCGCCTTTTTTTCGACTCCTTTGGAATGTCCTCCTTGGTTGCATCAGTGCCATTACTACTTCATTTAAGGCGCTATTATTCATACATTCTAAGCTAAATGAGCTTTCGAGGATTCTAAAATAAGCCATCAGAATATTTTAGCATCATCATTACTTATTAACGGATCTACTTCACTGTAAATGAAATTTGACGGTATCTTTAAGGCGATAACAGTTCACAGAAGAAGTTTTCAACTTTATAAGGTTACTTACGAAAATGAGATCTGCTGAAGGAGCAGGTGCTAAGAAGAGCGTCGCGCCAAGGATGAGGCACACTGTCGCATCAACGGTGACTAGCACACGCTGCACTTGCATTCTGAATAGTGACATGTGGCGTTGAGCATCGATGCCCTCGTATGATGTACAACAACACGGTCTCTCGTCGCCTCTTCTTATCTATGTTCATCTTCCCTCGCTTCCGTCTACAGATTCTGCGACCAGACACACAACGCCCAACACATGCATCGCCCATCTGCGTTCACGGTCTTCATCGTGTATAGTCCACGCATTCTACGTCCGCACCTTTCACATAGCTGATGCCCGCAATTCATAACGCGGTGAGAACTTGTTCTACCCGTCTGGCATCTTCACATCGCTTTAAATGCAGTAGAAAAACATTCGATGAAGGTAGTATGAATATGTTGGTGAGTAACTCACCTTCACGGTGTAATATATAAATTCCGAACTTTGAATTGCTGTGCAATCGACGAAGAATGTGTTTTCACGACAAATGTAAAGGAAATCGCATTGCCCATATATATAAATATAAATATAAATATAAATATAAATATAAATATAAATATAAATATAAATATATATATATATATATATATATATATATATATATATATATATATATATATATATATATATATATATATATATATATATATATATATATATATATATATATATATATATATATAACACAGGAAGAATGAAACGTTCAAAAGTTTTGCTCATTTCCAGTTTCTATTTTCATTGAGTCCATTGGGAAAAAGCCTTCATATTATGAAACACTCTGAGCATTCAACAGTGAAGGGATTCAAATGCAGCATGGATTTCAGAAACTATACAGCCTTCTATGCACCCTCAGCAATTTTCTATGATTTCAATAATGATCCTTTTAGAAATGCGAGAGTTATGCGGACCTTATTTAAGTGACCTCTAGCGGAGAACTTGATCGAAGCATAACATATGTAAGAGATAAGCTAATAACATGCAAAAGCAATATTCTTTGATTTTTCACTGAATCATATTCTTTGATGGGATCAATTTATTTGCGCATAAATTTTTTGAATTGTTGAGATGAAACGGGTCAACGGGTCAACGTTCATGCCTATAGGTGCATATGAATTACTTATACACTGATTCCAGAGAAAAAAATGTTTTATTTCGCATTTCGATAAAAGTGATAGAAGAAAATAGAACGATTGCAACAGAGAATGGCAAAAGAAAAAATCCGGATCGGACATAACGACGGAAAAGAAAATATTGATGAGGAATATATTGTGAAAGTTTGATGGATAGATAATTCTACTAGTGGCCGCAAAATTTAGCGAGCTTTTAGTGCTGAAAAGAAAAAAAAAAACTCTTGGAAGTAAACTGCTGGGAGAAAAATGCAATTTACGTTTCTCTATATTTGTAGCACTGAAGAAAATTAACGACAATTTTTAGTCATTTATCTTGTGTACTTTAAAATATGACCGATTGTGGGCTAGCTGAAATGACTGCGAAATAAAAAAAAACAACAAAAAATTGAGATGATATTTTGCGCATTGGCACAAAGGAGAGGAAACGGAGGGTGGGGGAGAGTAGGAAGGGGAGGGTGGATGTGCCGTCATTTCAATTCTGAAGTTGAGCATGCCATCTGTCCTTGAAATTTAGCCTGCGTTGTCGAACCTTTCATTAGATTTTGAGCAATGTGAGCGATCAATTCCCATTCCGACGAAAATTTCCTCACGTTCCAAAAGATGATTCTTGTGCTAGCTGCTCTCTGCCACTGTCCTAAATTTGTCCAAATTCCTTTGTTACCTAATCTAACTCACCACTGTTTTCGTTGCATCGCGTCGCCCAATGATGCTTCAGTGCAGAAGTCAACTCTACCACCATTGACTTATAACAAGTCATTGCGGCGTTATTTTCATTAGGCAGTGTCAAAGAATAAACTTGGGACAAGGTATTCTACGTGGTAGCGTTATCAGAATCCGATTTTTCATAACATGACGACTCGCTTCCCATTTCTTATTTTATTTTGGACGTGTTCTTTCCGAATCTGTTAGTGAATACTAAATTGCTTTCGCTGTTTCGCTGAAATTTTCAGTTCTCCGATTTCTATGTAAGCGATTATTTCCTTCATGAGACGAGACGTTTTGTGCATGTTCGGCTCAAATGTTTGAAACCTGGTTCGATATGACAAAACATGAACATGACACGAACCGATCATCTCTCATCCGAATATAGGATACCGAGAGATCGCCTGAATATATATCACTGGGATAACCATACGCTGACTTATGATAGCCTGCTTAATATTGCATACGCTAATGATCTTCTCACTTTTCTAAATCTTTGGTCGTCGATATCGTCAAGTTTTTTGATTATTTCCGATCGACCTTCTAAGGTTTTTCCGATATCAGACCAACTATATTCTCGTCTACTTCATCACCAGTCTCTTACATCAGATAGATCTTACGATAACGGTAAGGATGCAGCAAATTATGGAATAAAAACAAGCACAAGAAACGATATGAATAACGAAAGCAAAACCTTTATTAGGCAATCTACTTGAATTATGAAATACTAATGATAAAAATGTAAAATGAGAGCACCATGGCATCAGTAAAACAGTACGACTTGGATTGTTTGCATAGAACGCCTTTATACAATGCAGCGTCATTCAAAAAAAAAAAAAACAAAACAAGTTGGATTAGCGAAAACAAGTCATACAACACCATTTGAGCATTATCGAATGCATAAAACAGCCATATATCATTATCACTGTACCGTTGTTACCTAGACACTATATCAATGTGCTAGCAACATGACGAATACAGCAAAAAAAGGTATGTCAACACATAAATGATGTTCTTTATCGGCGAGCTCATGTTAGATTCTAGTGAAGAGCCTCGTCGATTGCTTTCTGGATGTTTGCGAATGCGTCACGACCAAGGTAGTCCGGATGACCGATCTCCCATGCTTTCATTCGTTCCTCATCTGTCGGCCCTGGCTCGTCGCTTTGCTGTGCACCGGGCACCTTTAACATAGTGAATTTTTGCATGCCTCTACTTGTAATAAATGTCACTATGCTTTCTTTACTGCTTTTATATTCTCTCATTTAATCAGCTTTAATGCTTATTATCACAAACAATAAATTTAACAAAGTGTTGCCTTCAAGACCTTACAAAAGGCACCGGATAGACGAATATATAGTTACAAACAAACAGTCCCACCCTTGATCCGTAGTCGGCAGAAAGGTCTAGACCGCAAGTGATGATTCCATTCGTAATGCTCATGCACAGCTGTAAATAGCGTTGCGCATAACTATAGCATTACAATCATAAGATGCCTAATTTTTAGTGGTCATCGTTCTTTCCATATCGGCCCATATCGATATTTTAACAATGCTCTTATACATTCATATTTCAATAAAAATTTGTGGAATGATTGATAAAGTACACTTTTACTGAAATTTCCAATATTCACTGACTGAAAAAATTCGGAGCGAAAATCATTCGAAAAAAAAAAGTTTTCTCGATGCGTATTTCTAACTACTTAAGTTTGAAAGCTTCGAAATCAACAAAGAAAAAAAAAATTCTTTACGACTCAATTTACTTTCATGAGTGACATTAGCGCGTACAATTTAGACATGCTAATTAAATAATTTAACAAGTATTGTTTTATCTAAACACCGTAGAAATGAATCGAAAAATTGCCAAATTTCTGCTTCAAATGAATCACTTTATCAGTTATACAAAACTCATCTCACTATACGAAAAATTCTTTGAAATATTTCCCTCAATCGTAATTGACTAATGCATTGAAACAATTTATACAGTGCATTTGTATGAAATCAAACGATGAACAAACAATTCAAATTGACCAATTGATATTCTTTTCAACGCATTAGTATAATTTTTTCAACAAAAAAAAATTTGCATAGAAAAGATTAAAAATTCACACTACATTGTACTGCTTTTATGCAAATAGCCTCAGAGAAATTAAATTCGCAAATTTTCGCAACTGTAGCAATAGAAAGAACCGATAAATCGCTCTAAAATAAATCACGTCTAGTGTGATTGTGTTGATTCTAATCATTGCAATAACTTAAGCTGAACATTGAAATAAAAACTCAACAACTACATCGTAATTTAAATAAATAAACTGTAAATAAATTTGAATATTCTGTTATAAGTAGAACGAATAAATCATAGATGTGAACATCCCAACTTGAAGTCTCGGATAAATCTGACTGCAAGTGGAAGGATAGAGCGCCTGTGTAAAAAAGACTCGCAGTTTACGAGTTTATACTGTCAAGAGCAGCCGTCTGCCTCTTTTTTTGCGACACCGTTGCAACCAACAGCCACAGACGCGAACACCGACGAAGACTGATAGGTATTAGACGCAGCAGCTTTCCGCCCCTGATTAGGTGATGAGGATCTGATCAGAGGCTGCATAGCAGACAGCCAATATCCGTTCAGCGCAACCACCGTAAGTTTTGTTGGTTAAGGAAGAATTAGCCTGTTCCAGTCCGCCTCACCCTCATCTCAACATCCTCTAATTTTCTATCCTATATGAATCATGATCCTGCACTTACAGTGCCACAGAAAGCGATAAAATTCGGATGAACTACCGATAGTGAATATCAGTCGAAAAGAATACCTACTGAGTAGCCGATGTGCCCATCAATCCTCGGAAATTTCCCCCAACTATTCCAAGGAGTTGATTGTTCATAACTGCCAAATTCTTGGACTTTAATTTAGAATCAATAGGCCGAAATGATGAATGCGGTCAAACCCATATTTGAACGGAGCGCTGTCCTCCGAACGGAATCAATGTTAATAAAGCACAAAAATATGACATACAACGAATAAAGCAAAGTGAAACGGCTTCATTCATTTCAGTTTGTTAGGAATTGTGTGAAGTCCTTCATTCGAAACACTCACAAATATAACCAATATGAGATCGCAAGCTTTGCATTTTCTCCATAAGCACATCAAAGCACGAATATAACAACCTAAGGAAAAAGAAATGCTTACCATATTCCGCGTGGCAATTGCACCGGATGCGGTCAGTGATATTGAATCCTTAACACAATTCCTGGTTAATAAAAATCATTTCAGTTATAATTTACAAATAATGTTTTGTAAAAAATAACGGAAATTACGATCTAACTAGCCACAGTTTAATTTCATGTGAAAAAAAAACACCACAATCACAAACAAATAGATATACACAAAAAAAAAAACTTTCAGTTGTTACGTGTGAATATTTACGTGTGAATACGTGTGAACTCGCAAGCCTTTATTTAATAATGTCCAAAAATAATTTCCCCCTCCCCCTTCTCTCTCTCAAAATTTATGAAGGAATTTTCCACTTTCGGAAGTCCTGCATGGTTTTCGAAATTTTAAGTTTTATCATCAAGTTTCAAAAAATTCTATCGAGAATCTATCGCAAAAAAAAAAAAAATTGCTGTCCTACTAATAAATTCTTTCTACTTCAACTATATTTGTTTAGTAGAATCATACCACATATTAAAATTGATAGTTTAGTTAACAGAAATTTCGTTAAAAACAAATTACTTGCAAATCAAATAACAGAAATGAAAGATGTATTGTGAATTATCACTTCCATGCCTAAACATGCAATGTAGAGACCGCAACGCCACAATCCGCCTCTCTCGCCCATCGTCGTTGAATTTTTTTTTTTCTTTGCTATAAGACCCAAATTTTGTTTGTGAATGTACTATGGATAATTTTAAACTTCGGTCACGTTCCCAAGGACGATGTTATCAATGTTGAGCTTGTTGTTTGACGGTTAATAAGCCTAATTGTTACAAATGCTGTGCCCGCTGAGTGTTAGAGCAATAAAATAGATAATAACCAAAGCCGCTATGTGCACCGTGTTATATTTAGCAACTATTGTCAGTGGCATTTCTTTACTTCAAAGGCACCACATTTATATGTTCCATCTGATTATTCCTAATAGATAGCAACATTTCAAACATTTTTTTTTTTTTTTTTTTCTTTGCAAAAAATGAAATGAAGTGATATCATGGCGCTGATGTAAGGAAATGTCTTCAAAGAGGTTAGGCGGATAAAGCAGCAGCCAAAAAAAAGAGGAAGGCGACCGCACGAAGGGCTACGCTACCCGAGAAAACAAGAAGGGATGGGGGAGGGGTGGTGGATTGTGAAGATGTGTGTAAAGAAAGAGATCGACGGGCACTCACGGGTAAAAAAGCGGCCATTTGATTGGCGAGATGCTTGGGAATGAAACGAAGCGGAGTCCACGTCTGATACACTGGTGGAATGCAACGGAAAACGCGCATGCATGAACCACTCGAACGATCGGGAGCACTCGACCGCGGACTCCCCACAATGCGCTCCTTCCCCTCAACGTCTAACTCCTTTCGAGACAGCAGCTCGTTGTCAGCATCGCTTCCGTCAACAACTATCTCTTCAGAGGGCTGAGAAAGCAGCTGGTCGTCAGCATCGCTTCCCTCAACAACTATCTCTTCAGAGGGCTGAGAAAGCAGCTGGTTGTCAGCATCGCTTCCCTTAACAACTATCTCTTCAGAGGGTCGTCCCAAATCGAGACCTGCGTTCACGTCTGTTTCGATGGCTATCGACGCTGCTGCAGGGACAGAAGTGATTGTTGCACACACCGAGTCAACGTGGTCACACGCGCCAAGGTGCGCCATCTCAGTCGAGAGTGAGCTCGAGGGGTCGAGGTCACGCACACCTATAGAGGAAGAGGAAGGCTGTTTGCACAGAGGCAGCGAGCACGACCAACTCACGTGTGTCGAAGGTAGATTGGGCGCGACGCGTGTCGAAAACAACGACCACCAGTAAGCGAGATGCTCCGAAATGTGGTGACCACCCGCCTCCTGCCATGGCTTCACCGCACCCAAGAAGTGCACTATTTTCACCTGCAATTCATAAATCCTCTCCATGGATTTTATGAAGTTGGACCTATGTAGCGTCTCAAAATTGATGAAAATATTAACGCTACTTACTTTATGTTTTGGGACGATGAAGTGCTAAGGAGGCGCAACATCTCCTGCTCAGATAATCGCAGAGAAATGAAAACCCAATTTGAATAACAAATTTTTGTGGTCATACTATGAATGGTTACAACCCAATTTCATGTACATCGGCTTAATTATATCTCAATTAACGAAGTGTTATCACACCAATACAAATGAACTCCCCACTGAGTGTGCGAGATCAATGGCAACACTAAATGAAACCTCCTAAGAAAAGTGGCGTGATAATAGGGCAGTTTCATAACGATAAATGCAGCAGCATAACAGCAACACTAGTAATCCTTTATAACTTCACTATTCTGTTTCATTATTACACTCAGCATAACTGTAGATAATTCGTTCATGAAAATATGTCATGTTTTGCGAAAAAAAAAATCGCAAGGAGTAATTCATAAGCATGATATCAACGCTTCATAACGATTCATTTTGAAATAGTTTTATCAACTCTCTATTAACGTCAAAAAAAAAACAGTCTTAGCACTACGTTGTGAAGTAATTATTCGACGATGAAATCATATGCAAATAACCTGTGCACCGAAGCGTTTATATGCGGCCGCATACGAGTAGATTGCTCCCGCTGTCATATTATATATAAACGGCAAACGATATTGAGGTGGTTTATCTCTCCAATCGCTATAATACATATTAAGCAATCCTTGATCACCACCTGAAAATCGCAATATGCATAGAATTTTGTATATATTTGCTAATTAATTATATATGTCGAATATGGAGAATGTTAAAAGTTGAACTATTTAATAAGGCGAGACTTCAATCAAAATTGAACATTATCATATCTAACGTGACGTTTTATCGAATGAATAAAAATTCAAGACGGTATCGTTTTGAAAATCTCTCGTTTGAAAATCTGAAAGTTTGTTTTAATGAAAAATCCAGTAAAATGAATCTTTCAATATTTATGATTGAATCCTACATGATGAATGATTTAGAAAAAAAAAAAAAGAATTAAAGAAAATTAATAAAAAACATTTTAATTTCATAAATTTCAAAAATATCTATTGATTACCTCATAAAGCAAAAATACTATGAAAAATGTATAAAATCCCACTTGATGAAGTAAATCATTTAGTAAATATTTAGCCGTTTTCGACTATCATACATTTCATTACAAAGAAAACACTCACAAAACGATAAAATCACTAAATATATTGAAGGATACACTATTGCTCTTTTTAAGGCAACTTCAGCACAAGCCTGTTTATGGTATATACTAGCCTAGGATATCGAGGAAAACGACAATCCCCATTTCTTGATGTGGGGGCCTTTGCTGCACCTCTAAGCTTCTATACCTCAGATTGATATACATTAAATCTGTTGTGTGACATAAATTCACACTTAGTCGGAAAGGTGGCAAATTTAAAGTGCAAGAAAATGCTTACAAATGGAAAATGAGGATTTTGGATTGCATTTATTCATTAATTTTCAAGTTTATGCCTCTCTTCTCTTCATCTTCACTAGAAATTAAGTCTGCTCTAAAGTTTTCATCAGCCCTCTTTGGGTATACAATGGTAACGCTATGAGTCTTCGGACTTAAAAATAAAGAAATAACGGTATATGCGGTAAATAGCAGCAGAATAAGAAACAATACCGTCAAAGGATCCATGTTCGAGAGCGAACCTCAGAATTTCACCGTAGGTGTGTTCTGAGGGGATAAAGACGAACACTCCTGAATTGAAGCAATCTGGCCATCCAATATCTGCGACCGCCGAAAATTCAGGCCTTTCGAAGAGCTCATCCGAATTTTGCAGCACCTTTAAATATGTACGTTCTACCGCTTACCACAAACAGCTCAGTAAGGCATTGAAAATTCTGTGGCCAAAAACGCTAATACTTGGACTGAATTCTAGACTGATCAATTGTCATATTTTCGACAAAAACTGGAACATAGAGAGCAACACAACAGATCCACAATTCAAGGGCAAAGTACCACAGCCTCCTTTTGCTAGAAATAATTTGGCTATAGAATTGCTGCATTAGAAAATGTTGATATGTTTTCCTCATCCCCCTTCTATTAATTAAAACCCTGCAGCAAAAGTTCCGAAACACAATCGAATCACTAGCAAATTAAAGGATTTGGATGAGAAAACTTCACAGTGAGATATTACAATGAAAATTACTGTCACAAAAGACAACTGCTTAGCGTTTGAGCGGATACAAATATATATATATATATATATATATATATATATATATATATATATATATATATATATATATATATATATATATATATATATATATATATATATATATATATATATATATATATATATATATATATATATATATATATATATATATATATATATATATATATATATATATAGACGAAACTATGAGCAAAAAATGCACCATTACTATCATATGATATCATCAGTCATACAATATTCTGCCGCCTGAAAGGAAAAGTTATCCCAGAAAAAAAAAATGAAAATTAAAGTTTCAATGCGATAACGCAAATAAAATCATACTAAACAATCGGCGTCGAGAAATACGCATTTGGTATATTGAGTGAGCCGCCAGCAATGAATTTTTGTAAACGTTACGCCAAGATCTGGACGACCGATTAAACCGAGGTTCACTGAGTCTCCACTATCGAAAACATTCACGAGTGTGACTGCATCGTATACCGATCTCAATTCTTCCCTGCAATTTTTTGCATATAAGTTAAGTTGGGATATCCACTTTTTGTTGTTCGCATCCTATGAGGGCTATTCAGAGAGACAAATTTATATTCTTTGCGTTTTCAAATCAAAACTTTTTTTAAAAGAACAAATAATAATATCATGATAGTGGTATTTATATTTAATATGTATCGTAATGCTAATGTAATAACAAATACTAGTAATTCTTTTGAAGTTTGGCACAAGATCAGCGTTGTTTAATTTTCATACGCATTTCTATATTTATAGGTATGCGACCATAAATTATGTATACCTTCAAAATTCACGAATTCATCATGGAGAGAAAATTTAATCATGCTGAGAATAAGTAAATAGATGCGGTACCATCAATAATAATTACTAAATACAACGATAAACCATCGATTTAACTGAGTGAAATAAATAGAAACGACGGTGAAATTATGCCATTTATGTGATGAAGCTCGAAAATAAGTTCAAAATATTATCAGTTATTACCAACTGCTCTTGCTACAACCCCGTCTCCCTTATCTCTCGTCTCTCCCCTGTCGCAAAAGAACGGCTTTCCTGTGAATGCATTCTCTCATAAACCTACCGTTCCTCAAGATTTATTAAAGAAATGTCGTTTCAATATTTTTAAATCGCTGAAAATGCAATAGGCAATGCATACAGCAGTGGTTGCGATACAGCATTAGTGACCATGCAATGCAATTTTCTGGTCGTATTCGACGCTTTGAGTGATTGTGCTAGCACGAGAGCGCCCACTGCATATCCATCAGTTGTTGCGAGAGTTACCCAGGCCTCGGTCATCCTTTCTGCAACTAAACTTCACTTAATCACCTTCTTTTTTTTTGCAAAACGACTACAGCGCAAACGTTACGCCATTCAGCATCGGAATGCAATAATCTAACAAACGATGTCAGCAAAGTGCACATTACGATTGAAAGATTTAAATGGAAAAAAAAATATTCGCAATATTTTTTAAAATTGAGCAAAGAAGCAGTCATAAAAAAATATTAGCTATATTGAAGTTGGCACCCATTACGAGTTATTTACTATCGCACAGATGTTAGTATAAAATGAAGCAAACGACGATATGACAACAAAGTAAAGCGGTAAAATGCCTTCAAAATAGCGATTTTTTTTAAGTGCAAATATTTTTTGCATGAAAATTAGTCTACCGATAAATGTCGTCTCACCTGCAACATCCTACGGAAAGTCAACAAGATTTCGCATTTCATCATCTCTCTTTTCAATAAGCTAATCAATAACTTGAAATTCAAATCATCTTCCGATTTAGAGTTTCACATACTGTTATTCGCATAGATTCTAGCAGTTAGTATTTTCAAAATCTATTGCAAACCTTTTGAGCCTCTTTTTCTAGTGAGCATTGAAAAATTCATGGCCTACCTAAAAAACTGAAACGTAGGAAAAAAAAAAGAAAGAAATATAATCGAAAACGACGAGAAACCTAGAAAAACGAATGAAATTTCCAAACGAATTACATAATTATATTTCAAATCGCTATGAATATTTTCAATTTTTTTATCAACTTGTTGAAAATAAAATGCCGAAAAATATTTTATCATATATCACAAATTTGCTAAAACTCTCTTTATTATTGATGGAATTATGTAAATACCACAAATAAACAATTGAACACTGAATAATGCAAATAACTTCAATTGAATATGCGCTGCTATTGTCCAGGAACTGAAATGGATGAGGGAATGCCAGAGTGGAGTATTTATTGGTGATCGATTAATACAAGCAGTTAAATAAGCCTGTTGCAGTACCTATACCGCTAAATCTTAAGAGATAATCTCCCTATATGTTCACGATACGATTAAATTACAATTAATAGGTAACAGATGCGAGCAAACGTATCATCAGATCTATCGCACTTTCACTTTTACATAGCATGAAACTAATTTAATGAAATGAAATGTTATAGTTCAGTTCCACAGAAAATTCAATCCAATATGGAAAAAATTCCGAAAAAAAATGGGAAAATTAAATCATTCTCCTCGCATATAGGGAATTATCGACGGAAGGCCATTGATGAACAAATGCTTGCAATTCCATTTCGTTTGATGCGTCAACAAGTAAGCAAAGGCGGCCTCTGTTTATCGACGATTTGGTGAGCATCGTTGAATAAAACGTTACACTGAAAATATGTTAGAGAAATAGCGAGACATTGCATTAAAAGGAAACAAACATTCCACAAAAAGTTGAACATATATATATATATATATATATATATATATATATATATATATATATATATATATATATATATATATATATATATATATATATATATATATATATATATATATATATATATATATATATATATATATATATATTTCTAGAACTTCTGACATTTCTGACATTTGATACAATTTTGTTAACAAGTAGTATTCTAACAAATTCGGACATAATATTTGATACATTTCGAGAAATTTGACAACGTTTATATTAAATTCTGACAACGTAAGTGCATTTGCTAATTTAGCAGGACGATGCAATAACGATAAAAAATAATCGATAACAAAAATATCAGAAAACTAGAGAAATTTTTCACACCACAATACATTGCAGTAACATGTCAACCAAAAAAAATATAGAAACTTTTTCAAACTTTCAGTTATTGTTATTTAAGCATTATGATTCATAAGTGACAACCAAATCAACGATTTTGACAGTTGGAAATTTTTATTCCTCCACCTATAGCCTCATCATGACTAAGGAGCATCGATCTATTGCTGCAAATTGCACTACGGGATATTGTCTGTGGAAATTTTCGAGCTCAACGCTATAAATTAATTATGGAGCGCTCATTTGTAGAGAAATTGAAAGTTGCCAATTATCCTCATAAAGCTTTCGTTTCATTACAATTAAAATAAACATTTTCTATTCATCGCAAATTTATTGTATTTTTCTCATATAATTCGATTAAGTCAAAACGATGAGTAATATCCGTTAAAGAGTATTGAAGAACAATCCTTTGAAGTGATTAATTAGTACATTCAGAACCCGAAAAAAACACACATAAAAATGTTTTCAATAAAAGAAGAAAAAACAAATGGAGAAGCAATTCACGATATGCACATTTATTTCCCATTTACCTGAACAGTCGACTCCGCAAGGTACGAGCAAAAGTTTTGAAAAATGTCGAATAATGCTTCCATGTTTCAGTTGGTCCCGGATAGCATGTGAAAATTTCTTCCCGCAGAAGATTCGTTTGCGTTTAGCCCCACCGAAGGAAAATGAAAATTAGACCAGTATAAGATGCGTGCAAGCTTTTTAGCATCTTTAAACTTGACTCTGAACATTTTTCATTACCACTTTTAGCGCCTTTAACATTTATAACTGCTTTCAAAAAATGCTGATTAACATCAGTTGAGGTCGTTCAGCTATAGACATGAAACCCATCGAGTTTCAGTGGTTCATGAGTTGAAACTTTTGGATAGACTCACAGACACACACACACACCTGTTGAAGAGATCGGCACCGCAATAATGCACTGCTCAAAGCACATTCAAAAAAGCACATAAAAATGTCTAGTTTAATTTCTAATGACTTTGCATTTTTGCAGTATTCATAGAAATATTCTTATTTAAAGTAACCCTTATTGTTCGACTCACCGAAAATCCTCAACAATTGTGTGTAAATTTAATGCGGCCAGTCTACACAGCAATTGGGAACATAGGAGGTATTCTTCAAAGAACGAAGTTTAATTAGACTGATGAAATATATCTGATCAATTAAACAATCTATAGACATTCTCCGATCCCAAATTAAATAATTTACAATCTCGAACTCAAGAACTTTCTAAGTAAATGGAACGATTCCCTCTGTTGAAGAGCCTCTGCTCTGATCATGAGCAACAAATGATAATATCAATGAAAAAGAAACAAATTTTGCGAGTTTATAAAGGCAAAATAAATTATTAAGTGCTATCAAAATTTCACAGAATTACTTCATTTTGTTTCTTTATCACTTTTAGAACAATTGTACCTTGAGTGAAATGAAGTAACGTCGAGAAATTGAAGCAAAGCAAGCAAAAATTCCGGATTTCTGTTTTTCTTTTTCTTTTAGAAATTCAGAACATTCATGCGTGATGACTTCTATGTGGGACTACTTGAATAAACAAATTCATAAGTGAAGAATAACTGTTGGATGTGAATAACTTTACGCAGTAAAACGAATGACGACTTTCATCTGCCAATCAGCATTGAGGATGTTCTGTTTTGGGTATGTTTTTTCGATCAGTGAACCAGCTTTAACGCGCTCTTTTCCACCTTGTTAGCGATGCGTTCTCTTTTAGCGTTACTGACTAATCGCAGATATCTTATCAACGGCTCATTGTCACTATCAGAGACAATAAATATAAACATATAAGTGCATAATAAAAATATAAAAAGTTGCACAGCGCTAATTTACAAGTGAAGAAACATGTCTGAGAATCCCGTCCGATTTAATTCTATACCGGCTTGTTTCACTAACTTCCTTGGCTGATTACCAACAGAAAGTAGATCATATAGGGTGATGCCCATATATTTTAGCTGACTTGACCTTTCCCGATGCCTGACCTACCAGTTCCCCTCTCCCGCTTTCCTCCAAAAAATTTCCACAGAAGTTCTGCTTTTATTGATGACGCGACCAGCATAAAAAGAAAATCTGGCCACAGTGGGATGCAAGTAAATTTCTTCACCTTTTATGCTTCTAGCCCTTTTCAAAGTCGATTAATCAACACAGAATTGGCCGATGACGTCATGGTTTCTAGGCTGAAACTCTCTGACATTCTTAACAAACTGCTATGCGCGTATATATACAATAACACAACGACGTCATGATCTGCTTTCTCGATGCAAATCTACATAGCACTTTGAGAAACGTAATACAACAGCCTATTAGCGGCCTTCGAAGTTTATCAGAGGAGAGTTTCGTTAGCCGCATCAAGCTTTCAGTGAAGTATATCACCACACAACGCCAAATATCCGCTCGCCTAAGGGCGATAATTCCCGAAGCTGAACTCTCTCGCACCTGGCAACTCATATAAGAACCTTAACTTATAACCCACCTTTGACGTTCTTATGTGAGTTGTCAGGTTCTGTTTGGGGATTAAATTTCACGTAAACGTACCATTACTCGCCTTCAAGTTTGATCGCTACTATAGCATTCTAAAAGTTCATAGAGCATAAAAATTTGGCAAGATAAGCGCACATTGAAAAAGTGGCGTCCTCTCATTAGCATCTCACTATTATGCAGTTTACGATTAACCGATAAGTGAGAAAATACTGTTAGAAGTCAGAGTGTTGCAAAAACTTTTTCTCGTTATCACTACAAAATTGTTGCTGCATTTTGGCTCTTTCTAAATAGAGATCGCTAAATATAATGCTGCTTACCGCAATGATCCGAGTGAATCTTCCACCCTCTTCATACGCTCGAATAGCTCACCTTTGAACATTTGGGGAAAAATATACCCATTCTCAAGCATGTCAATAAGTTTCCTCTCTTTTCTTCATTATATAGACCGGAAAAAAAGTACAAATGTTTTGCTGCGTCATCAGAGTTGCACTGTAGAAAAATGTTCCATTTCAAGAAAACCCGCTATAATTTCTCAGCAATTTATATCGGCAGAAATTGTTCTCGAAGTTTGAGAAAATTTTTCTGCATCGATTCCTTTAGAGATTATCAAATTTCAAATAAAATTCAAATTTTATTCCTAACCATAAATGGATGGAATTAGGGCAGAAAACTGCCTTCCATATAATTCTTTGCCATAAACTATGCTACCATAGAGTGTTCTTTGCAAGTCTTATTGAGTAATTTGGAGTTTACCCAACTATGAATAGATGCAGTGAGGTGATCAAACCGAGAAGCTATCTAATCGATACGACAATCAGTGTCCATCAAACAATAATCTGACTCCGAAAATCGCTAGCCTCGAAAGCCTCATTTAACTGATAGCTATTAAAGAGTAATCAAATTCTCATAGTTACCCTTATCTTTGCAAAGTTCCTATCAGATGAATGCTGTCATTCTTCTCTGTCTAGAGGATGTGATAAGCCTATATCTCATGAGTTTAATGCAAGCAAACCCAAGAAAATGAACAATTTAAAAAAACTGAACGTAATAAGCAGTGACTTTGAAAATGACGCACATATAACGGTTGAAATAATAGTATTTGCAATGAGACGATGCAATATTTGCAATGAGACGATGCAATAATCGCAATGAGATAATGTATACTATCATCACGGTATTGCAAATGAAGCATCAATAAGCTATCAAAAGATAGGGCCGTGCATCTCGTGCAACATCGAAACAACCAAATAGCAGCACACATAGGCGTACAATGCGTCTCATCGCTAGAGCTTGCAGTATACAACAATGCCTCAACTCTCGTTTTTCGTTTTGTTTCATCCCACAGACACACTGCATTGCAGTGACATTTTTCTTGCGTCTATTGAGTTGTGCTCTTAGATCGCCTCTAGATCAACCATCTCAAGGTAGATTTTTCTGTCGATGAACGAAAAACCTTCCCAATTCGATTACGTAAAAGAAAACGGATGAAATGTGATCGATCTTGATGATCGATTTGTACAGTCACATCATGTTCACTGATCTCTACAATCTATACCCTAGCTTCCTTTTCATAGTGTTTTTGAAATTAGTATTAAGCAGGTGAAAAAGTGCTCCTAAGATGCTCCCGAACGATATACACGTTGGCATTTCCTTTCATAAAATCGACTATTTATTCAAGTTATAAAAACAAGAATAAATCACGCAGTAATGCATTTCACTCAAAAAAAAAATTACCAAAATCGATCTCAGCCAAAAAGAAAAATTCCTGCAGCGATTGCTAAACAGAACTCATTTGCAAATTTTGACAATGCATTCGACTTAAAATAACTTCTGTGGAACATAATAAAATTTAATCGGATTGAAACTAGGAGATTCATTGTATGATGCTAATCGAAATTAACGAATATCACTGATTAAGTCTGATGTGAAAGAAATAGTTGTTTGATCATTTACATCAAAAATCTCTTTTAAAACATCGTAGAGCAAATGATAAATCAAAAAGAATAGTTCGTTGGTTGATTTTTTTTTTTTTTTTTGATTCATTCGTTTATTTGTCGGTTTATCTTTATAGAGCAATATTGCATTCTTTCAGAAGGAAACAATTTCTAAATAGTTTCATTAATTTGATCTTCTAATCTATTCTCAATTTGCTTAAAAACAATGCTAACATAATAAACTATGGATAATTTTTTTTTTTTAAAGAGCGAAACAAAAGCAATTAATTTGAGAATATTTTAGTGATTCAGAAAATGCTCATTTAAAATATTTTTGAAAGAAAAAACGCAAAATATAATACGCACGGCATGAAATAGATATTGATTCATGCAAAATATTGAATTCCTCCTCTATACTTCACATCAATAATATTCAAATTTTGGGGAAATTATCGGGGAAAAACACCTCTAATTTTATGGATTTCGACGAGAATAGGTAAAAATGTACTAGAATAAACAATCGATAGTGCTATATGGTTTAGGAATGTAATTGTTAGAGGTGAATCATCGTTTGATGAGAGAAAGCTTTAGCATCAAGTTAAGCAAAGAGGGTGATGTGATCATAGGTTGGCTGCTGGACTAGTTTACACTTTGTTTGCTCGTTAGCTTAGTACACTTTCATCACCGTGAGTGCCGCCGATTTGCTTTTGTGTAAAAATTTTCGAAGACATATTAAAAGATGCTTACAAACATAATATGTCTACCTAGTAAGTATGTGCTCATTTTCTATCAGTGATGGCTGATTTAACTACCAACTAGCGAACAAGAGCAAATATTTGGTAATATGCAAATGAGGCTGCCACATTCGTATTTTTTGATGCACTCCTACTGATTGCATACATTTTGAGGTATAAAAGTAGAGTGAAATTTACGGACTACCAAGAATTCGACCTGCAAATAAAATTGCCCACTATGATATGGTACTCCGAGGTTTTCCTCCTTTTAATCAAAGACATAAACCAAATAAAACAGCTTTTATGCAAGTCTTACGTTCAATGATATAGGAATTAAGAATTCTCATCATTCATAACAAGAGAGGCTTGAATTCTACTTCCGATTATCGAATAAATGGTAACTTTAACGAACAAATCTCTCAGGGCTAACGTTTATCAAGCGTTAGCCGTGACAATTCATGATAGCGCAATTCTTACTATAATTGAAGCAATAAATTATTTCAAAACACTAAACAACACGTCTACGGATTATACATCGCGGTCAACAATGCTATCAACAAGGTACTTCCCGATGATGTTGCTGCTAATTTTTATCAGTCTCAGTGCAGCGATGTTCCGTTCTCTATCTATAGTAAACATCATTGCGAAAAAAAAGAATCCCCGTTTCTAGCAACTAGTTGTTATTTCGGTTGTGTTTTCTTCATCAATACGCAAGTTTTTCTTTCAACTTTCGAATGATTGATAGAGGAAATACATACTAGTTTGATTTATAATATAATGTTTGTTATGGAAGTAGAAATACATATGGAAAAACTTGGCAAGGTAATCGCCCTTATATTTTTACCGAATTTCAATAAATTAATAAAACAAATAAAAAAAACATGGGAAATAATGCATGCACATTTTCATTGTACAAATCTCGTATAATTTTCTGTCAAAAAAAAGTCTGTAGTAAATATTTCGCCAGGTAAAATATTTATATATGAATTTGTTTATAATGTTTTTTTACGAAATTCCGATTTTCAAAGTATGCAGCATGCCATATATATATATATATATATATATATATATATATATATATATATATATATATATATATATATATATATATATATATATATATATATATATATATATATATATATATATATATATATATATATATATATATATATATATATATATATATATATATATATGGCATGCTGTATACTTTCTTTTTTGCCGGGAAGAAGTGAAACCGATTGCGTGAGCGAAATGCGGAAACACATATGTTTTGCCACCTGTTCTTGTACACTCCTCCACTTGTTTACTGAACACAGAATGAAAATCCGACCAGAGTGAAATGGTGAAATGAATGGAATTTTGTTGCACCTCTGAATGTTTGTAATCTTGTCTGCAGCTCACCGCCATCCCCCGCCGGTGTCCCAGCACTAACATGAATCGTAGCCCCGCTATCCAAAAATTACCCGCCGCCTTGGAGGTCCCATGAGCTTACGTCATCTCTGTCAGTGATTTTAGGGCCCTAATCCTGCAGTTGCAAAGGCGAAAAAAAGTCCAGTTAAGTCGCAGAATAGGAGGAAACTACGTGATGCAGTGTGCAAGAATGAGGGACGCTGAAATGCAACGCGGCGTTCATGTGTAATCAGTGAAACAGTAGTTTCCATGGATGACGATATCGAAATAATATGGATAAAGTCAAAAGGCATAACGCAAACCCCTGATGTGAAAATGGAAGCATGTCTCGAAAAACGAGAACAGGGTACCAAGAAGCTCGGCGACACTACTTTAATACAAAGCTGTCTAGTCCATACAGTGCTCAAAAAAGCCCATTGCTGCCGGAGTTCCACAGTTTGCCTCCACCCTTCTCTCCCTCATACTCGTCCAGCTCCTGGTGACGTGAAAATCTCGTCGGATACGCAACATAGAACTAAGTCGGAGAGAGGGCTCCTGCTCCCCAATCTACCGCACCCCTTCCCTCCAGGGGATTCTGAGAACTCACACCCTCGCGAGGGCGAAAAACCCTTCCGCTCCCCTCCCCCGCGGAGTAAGATTCATCATTTCACATCACGGAGACACATCAGTTTGCAGCTTCTTTCAAAGTTGATGGGTGGAAGTGAAATGTGCTGTAGGAGATTATCTTTTGATGTACGTCTGGTCACCAATTTTCGTAGATTCCGATATCAGGTTGAAACTGGAGCACAGGTAAACCAACAGATATACACATATACCACATAAAAACACATTCATCTGCATTGATAAGACTCCATAAAAATGCGCTTTTACAAAGAAAAATCGGATTTACAAAAAGCACATATCTAAGAAAAAATTTCCAGTATAAAATAAACTTGCATTTTTTTTTGTTCAAAATAATATGCTCCACTAAAACATTCAATAATGAGAACTAAGATTAGTGAGAAAATAAGGAAGTATGCATTCATGAAGTTGAGAAATTTTCAATGTAAAGTAGTTGAATGGCCGAAAGCATGACGGTACACTTTGCAAAGAAAAAAAAAAAAGAAACCATTGAAGTGAGAGATGTCTATGAAATTGTCAACGAGTATTATTTCAACTATTGCGATGATCAAATTTGGGGACGTTTCATCATTATACGTTTCAACTTATGCGTTAAGTCAATATTTTAAACGCGTGACTTTCATTTGAAATTCTCATTCAATACAATTTCATAAGAAACTTTTAAAAAAATGTAAAATGAAGACTAATCTGAAAGAGTTGTTGCAATCCTCTGCACAAAAACAATTATATTACATTCATATAAATATACTTTCAAAGAATACTCATAACGGAAAAATAGTTGTAAATATTTCATTTATAAATATTACTGATATATTGACAATATTAACAACAACAACAACAAAAAAAAACGATCATACATATATCAACTGATTGTTTCTTCACTATGTGCATTAAAAAAATCAGATATTTTCAAAACTCGATTTGCATTCACTAACGCCCACACATAACCCCTCTCCTCTTCTCTTGCACACACTCGATGAGCAGCGCTTAGGATTTCAGATGGTACAAAATTGAATTCAGTATTTGTTCAGTTGAAGTTTTTTAGTGACATGATTTTGCGCAATGATGTCATTTGCATAATATGTTAAAAATCATTTGCATACAACTGCTGCAAATGATCTCTATTACAGGAATACATTATTCAATATGCTTATTAAGATTTATCGACTATGAAAGAAGTACATTTATCATATGTTGATCGGAAACAAAAAAATACACTCAGAAACAAAAAAAAATACTTCATTCATTAGCACATTCTACGTAAAATGAATATATATGAATTATTCGAAACGTAAAGCGAATCTCTGAGAAATATGAGGAAGTTTTTTTTTGAATGGAGAATTATCGAATGTAAATTTTCCCTCTAGCACAATTTGTTTCATTAATGAAACTTTTTCATACATTTGCGATATTGTTTAATACGATATTCAAATAGCTATTTTATTATATATCACAACTCAATTATATAAAAATTATTAATATTTGATAAAATTTCGACGTATGCAGATGTAAATTTGTGCGGAGGTCTATCCAACGGACGAAGATTTGTTCTGTGATCTATTGAGTGAACGTTTAGCTTTGCTCTAAAGACTCGCTCTCATTTTGCACACATCGAATTACGACAGCAGTGTAAACTTGTTAAGGCCGAACAAATGCGCTCAAACGGAGCAGAATATTTATTTCACTAATCGTATAGGTATTTTTTTTAGTTCCGATTGATCAAATAGCAATAGCATTTTTTTTCTTTTCCAAGAATCGAAAATACAATCATACTTTGAAATTGCAACGTTTAAATAAGTTTAGAGTTTAATAAGAATTATTAGCAATTTGTCAACTATGTTGAAAATTTATCTAGTATTATATAGAG
Organism: Ascaris suum; assembly: GCA_013433145.1. Classification (NCBI taxonomy): domain Eukaryota; kingdom Metazoa; phylum Nematoda; class Chromadorea; order Rhabditida; family Ascarididae; genus Ascaris; species Ascaris suum. The sequence continues at coordinate 11,782,594 of CM024169.1, read as the reverse complement.
TGAAATGAATGAATTGAGAAAATATAAAAATTTCTCATTTCCCGATTGATAAAATTTTTCATTTTCAAAGAAAAATTAATCGAGTTTATCGAGAAAGAATACTTCATGAAATTGAAGAAGAATATAAAAAATTTTGCAAAAAATTCAAATTTCATATACATAAGAAAAGATAAAATGCGGTGGAAACAGTTTCCACTAATATATTTATGCAAAAACATTCAGAGAATATTTTCTTTGAATGAGGTGAATTGAGAGCATTGATTTTGCATATTCTATGAATTAGCGAATAGTCTTATTGATAATAGGGAATATCGTAGAATCAAACCATATAAACCGATATTGACATTATTCATTCATTCATTCACAGCAGCGAACATTCATTCGAAAATAAAATATACCAAATTTATGCAAAATTCTCCAAAGAAAAATTTTCTCTATCCATTCAAATTACATCTTAAATAATTTTTCTTTTCAAGTAATCTAACGTATAAATAAACGATCTTACATCGTAAAACTTTTAGGTTAATATGAAAAAAAATCATCGATAATAGAAAAAGCAAATGCAAATAATTAGTATTAGTGTATTTGGCGCTTAATTGTCATTCATTTTCCGCCACATTTTATTCCACTGAATGAAGTGACAATTCCGAAAATACGCACTAAACAGTTGAATTCAATTTTTCATCTAGATTTACTCAAACAAAATATTAATCAATATTTGTTTTCGATAATATTTCATATATCATGTGATATAAGTGAAATTTTAGAAAAGTGAGAATTTTTTACTTTATTCCAATAAAAATATACGAAATAATATCTAAAGTAAATATCGGCAAAGGTAAACCTTTTTTTTTTTCAAAATATTCGTGGAGCGAAAAAGCTACCTCTAGAAAGATAGCTAATATATGTTTTCAAATTTCTACGACATAATATGATGGCATAGATCGGCTGTGAGATATTCAAAATATTTTCCTACCTCAAATGCAAATAAAGAGGAAAAATAATATAGCAAACAATTTGATGCAAAAATAGTTCCGAATTGAAACGGGGAACTCAATGAAACTAGAAACGAATTCATTGTGGATTGCAAAATATATTATTCGTGAATTTTTTTCTTGTATTTCGATATTATTAAGGAAAATAAATCTACAACACTGAGAGTCGTTTCAAATATTTCGTTTCTTTATTCAAAAATATCTGCTACGATCACAGCTAAAAATGCAGTATAAATTAAACTGAATTAACAATAATATACACCTCTTCCCCCTTCCCTCTTCCCAGAAATTTTTCCTGTGTTACGAGATTGTGAGAAGGAATCAATGAACACTACGCCGTGTCTTCGTAAAAAAAAAAACGAAAAAAAAGCAAAAATGGTAGAACTCTATACAAGCGATCAACTGTGAGCAACTGATAGCGTCATTCGCCAATATGCTTACGGAGCATATAACTGTTTATACATCACACATCGAAGGCATCACTGTAAAGAAGTGTATTGCATTAAAGGAAAAAACAAGGAAACGAGGATATTTCTGGATGAATGGAATAAAAGCAAGGATATTTGCATATGATGAAAAGAACATACAGAAGAACCATCGGCAATGGAATAGGATGGAGAGATACCTTGAATGTTGAGGAGAACTTGCAGTATGCATTCAGTATTTTAGATTAGTTCACTAAAATGCTGCAGTTAGTCAACTAGTTGAGTGGGCAAATGAGTTTTTTCGATGCAATAAATCTTAGTGTCTTTTTGCAAAAAACACATCGAATATTTCATTGTTGGCACATAAAATATAGATGAAGTAAAATGTGTACAATAATGTAATTAAATCTTGCTAATATAGTAGCCAAAAACGATTAACTGTGAGCTAATAAATGCAAAAGAACGGGAAGCAGTTGGTTGCAGTGATAAGAGTGGTCGCTGGAGTGTGCTTATTAGCGATGAATGGGAAGGTTCTTGCAGTAGTAATGAATATTCATTTGTTAAGTATATGAATATGTGAATGCATCATTACTTCTGATCAATATGTAGGCAAACAGTTGAATCAAAAAAAATCGCCTCCTGAAGCAAAAAAAAACCAACTCTAATGGCGCCATCATGTGACTTAACTCGTTTCATGTTTTCTTCTATCACCTGCATACGCTAAGTCTGACATTCTCTTTTATGCATGAGAGAGATGAGCAACGATTTGGAAACTTTTTGTGCTAGGAAAAAATCTTCCAAAAAATAGCACTAAATATATAATGGAAAAATTTGGAGAAGACGACCACAAAAATTCGCCAACTCAAAACTTTCAAACAAATAAAAAGCGTATAATAAAACGAATTTAAGCATTATAATTACGAATATATTTGTGAATTGAAATGAAAAGCGATGAATAATGAAAAATCGAAATGTTCACACGAAATTTATATATATGCTATTCATCAATACTTTCAATATGACGTCTAATATGTTGAATTTCAGTTATTTATATTGCAAAAAAAAAAAAATTGATGAAATAAAGTACATTTCTTGATGAATTTTTATGCGAAAATTTTCAGCAACATTATTACCACATACAAGAATTGTTTTTTAAATTATATAATTTCAATGAAAATTTTTCAAAAATATTTCATAATTTTTTCAAATCATAATTGCAATTTTAGGTTCTTATTTGCAACTTCTATTACCTTATTGAAAATAACGAAAACGGCTATAATACTCAAAGTGTATAGACGAAACGAGACGTTAGTTGAAGCAAGTTAGTTGGCAGAAACAAAACTATCAACAATCTTGTTCATTTCAATGAAAAATTTTTATCGTCGATAAATTCGAATAAATTCGCATTATTCCATTTCTATCACTTTATTTTTTTCCTCGTATATGTGCAACTAACAAGAGAGCAGTTATTTATACGTTTTTTACACATAGTTTAGTGGAGATAGTTGCACGTTCTATTAATGGCATAGATAAGATGCTATGCAACTCAAAGATAGGAGCAAATAGGAAGAAAATAAGAGGGTAAACAAAAAAAGGAACACAGCTATAAGCTCGAATGATTATTTCAATGAACAAATTTCTTTCTCGACTTTTAATTTGCAGACATCATGCTTTTTTTTTTCTAATTTCAACGCTTTCGAAGATGACCTTTTGATAAATAGTGACGACGATACATCTCTCCCTGTTCCTGTAAATGATGCAAGTATAAATATGGGAGTATTTACTTTCATAAGGCGCGCCATCAGAACTGCTTTGTTGATTTCAGTTAATGACCGCACAAATAAACGCAATTACTTGTTGCATTATTGACCCTGATAATATTTTTGAGGGTACCTTAGGCGACTCTCACTTTCACACATGTGGTAGGCACGAACGGAAATTCGTACTTCATCAAAGATCACTGAATTTCGAGAGCAGAACTTTAATCACCTATTAAGCACATTCGCCCTTTTCTCCCACAGTTATTCAACGTATAAAATGAAACTTCCTTGCGGAGGCGTTTACATCGTCTGCTTCCTGCCGAATGGCTCTTAATTCTTCGCAAGTATTGCTCGCTTCCACAGCTTTTGCTAAACGAACAGCTTTGATAAGCGTAATAAGAAAAGTAATATACGTCAGAAATTAATTAACTTCTGTGCAACGTTATTATTTGTGATATTTAAAAGTTATATTTGTCATTCTACCGCAAAACTAAGGAATGGCACGAAAATTATGATAAACAAAAGCGCAAATATGACGATTCTTCATTCAAATTGGATAAATGCTGTTCTCCTCCAAAGATAAACCGAGATGATGATGCTGGGTACAATGTCACACATCTTCGAGGAAAACGATATATATATATATATATATATATATATATATATATATATATATATATATATATATATATATATATATATATATATATATATATATATATATATATATATTTATATATTTACATATATATTTATACATAATGCAAGCACATATAACGGATATATTGCTATCAGGCTGCAAAAAAGTTTTTTAAGTGTGAAAAATATCGCACGTGAATGCATAACATGATCAAAGCCATGCCGACCGCAAGATTTTTATAATTAATGCGGAATGCTCAGCGTGAAGGTGAGAGATGAGCTCAATGCTCGTGTCGATCGATTGCATCGATATATATTCTTAGTGGACAAAAATTGCCCGTGGAATATGATCTCAACCAGTTAATTTGGATGTGCTTCAAGAGTTATAAAGGCGCACCGATGCAAACAGTATAACACAACGATGTGAAAACTACAGCAAGACAATGATGCTAAAAAGTAATCTAATCATCGCTTGGCAAAGTTTTGAATTGCAACCGCCAACGCATTCGGAGAATATGGCATAGACATTTGCAACTCCACTGTCAAAGGTTTTCATTATTAGCCCTAGTTATTTATTTTATAACGATTATAAGCATGTATTATTTATACATTCATCGTCCCCGTAGGGAAGATTTTTGCATATGGAACTTGATGTAGACAAATTTCGCACGTAAAAAGGTTTCTTTAGACTCTCGAAACAACTGGAAATCGCTTTATTAACAAGCAACACTGCGCGAGATGAATGACTATACGTTCACCTGACCGGTTAGACAAAGGTACTAGAAAATGCAACCGTACAACAATAACACATTCGTCTTTCTTCGTCACCAACGATCGTTGAGCAGTCATGCTGATGTATATTTTTCTGTGGTGAGAAAAAATTCACTATCAATTTAAAGCCACGCCTCGTTTTGGACTTTCAAGCATTTTGAGCATTGTCATCATCAGCAAAGTGAAGTTAATGTATCTTGTAAAGCGTTGATTATCGCACCACATAACTCTTTGTAACTGTGCAAAGTGTTTACCATCAAAGTAAAACTCAATTCAGATTTACGCCTTTAAAATCGACTGAAATTACAAGCGTTTTGATAAGTTTCAAGCAAATTTAAGTCGTATCAGTGGTGTAGAACGTTGAAAAATTGTCGCTAATGACAACAATATTTCTGCCATGATTCAGTGGGCGAACACTAAACGCTTTTGATAAATCACCGTATCCTCTTGAAATAGTGAATTGAGAAATTTCTTTTCTCGGCATGAAGAAATTTGCTTTGCAAAGTGCACTCTGCTGTTGTCACGGCTCTGCACATATAAGTGTAAATATAAATAAATAAATAAATAAACAAATAAATATATATATATATATATATATATATATATATATATATATATATATATATATATATATATATATATATATATATATATATATATATATATATATATATATATATATATATATATATATATATATATATATATATACCACGTCGCAGTTTGATGCATCGAAATGAATGAAGCTACAAGTGTATAAAGAGGAAGAAAAGCGCTAAGTATTTAATGCTTGTTGATTCTTCAGTTTATATTGTTCAGGTTGTAAGGATTGGACTTTTACAGAAAGTTTTGTCGAATTGTCGGATTAAATGAAAGAAGCAAGCATTCTAGAGCATAACCATTGCTTTTTGCTAACGATTGAAATTGTGTTTCTCTGATAATTGAGGAGAAAATAAAAGCGATCATCATAGGAATTTCTCTGAGACGTTTCTCCATTTGCTTCAAACATTTTCGATTTCTTCGAACGAATTTCTTTATTTTTAGTTTTGTTAAATACGTTAGTGAATGAAATGCATTCAAAACAAACTGAATGGAGTCAATCTAATTGATTTTAACTGAGTTCTAAATCGTCACATTTAAATTACGAATCGAAGTTGCAAAAAAAGGGGCAAACTCAAAACTTTTTCTAGAAATTCTTTAACCACTTTGTTGCTATACGGCATCCAATGATGTGCAGAAGGACATGGCAAACGGGACTGCTGTAATAGATGAAGAGCTGAAAGGTCGCAATGCAGCAGGAGGTGATGATAGGGTAGGAAGACAGGATAATTTGAAGATTGCAGTGATAATGAATGACTAGCCAATGGTTAGAGTGCTGCAATATGTCTTGCAAGTGGCCAAAATTCAAGAAACCCACTTGTGAAACACACTCACAATTACGTTGACGGAAGCATTCATCGGCTTGAAGAATGACTTCGACCGCAGTGTAATAGAAGTAGTCTTGTTCAGAAAGCAACTTTGTCTTCTCATCGCGTAGGCAATAATACAGCTTTTTCACCGTCAACATTAATTTATTGCATAGCATCTGTTTGGCCGCTGCTTTAACATTCGGCGTTTTAAGTATTCATTATATATATATATATATATATATATATATATATATATATATATATATATATATATATATATATATATATATATATATATATATATATATATATATATATATATATATATATATATATATATATATATATATATATATATATATATATATATATATATATATATATATATATATATATATATATATATATATGCAATAAACCAAGGAACGAGAGGTTGGCGGAACATTTTGCAAGAAACTCCACTAGACAGTGTGTAAGATTCCAAACAGCGTAGCACATTTGTCCACGAAATTTCTTTTCGTTCATTTGTTCAAAGCAATAGCTTCAGACAAAGCTGGCTCATCATCAGCATTGATGCTTTCTAACTAAACAGTTTCTATTATTGCGATTTAAAATTCACAAAGCTCAAAATCAAAGTGAATGCGATTACAATTTTCGAAACACATCGATAAAGGAATAGAGCGTTTTTTAATTCTACATAGTAACCATACATATTTATATCATTTCAAAATCAATGGGAGTGCCCTATACTGTCAATCGTTCAAGTGAAGAGGCTGGAAATTATGGAAGAATGTGAAATTGTATACGGTTCTCGTAGACGGAATCGTTCTCGAGTAACTCTAGCATTGGGATCTAAAGCATTTTATGGAATGACTAGTCGCTAATTTCCACTCAACATCTGAGAGGATTCGTAGATTATAAGTGATAGTTTTGGTAGGCACCTGAGGGCGTAGTTCAGCGCTTCCCGTGTCCTGTTTGTGAATATGACAAAGCAGTGGTTAATTAAAATTTCCGAACATCAAAAAATTCTCAGCGGCAAGGACAAGAGAAATTATCGGATGCACAGTTATCCAGTTTAAACCATGCAGCAAACATTTACCTTCAACATTATCTGACATTTTTCCAGGTTTCTGTATTTATGCTCATTGTCGGTATGAACGTCGCATTTTTGTGTTTCTTCTTTTTGCATTTTTGCATCTTTGCAAGAATGTATCACAGATGCATTCTTTGCATTTTGGCACGTCGCAGATATATTCTTGCATTTTTGCAGCCGGCTTAGTGTTTCCTAGGTGAGCAGCGTAATTAATGTAATATCCAATGACCATCATGAAAAAACATCATACGTTGTATGGCATGGAGACTCATCAATTTGAATCAACGAATCATATACAGTGATCTTTGGACAAGGCACAGTACACTATAGTATATTGGCTATTTTTGCGATACGCAACAAACGATTCGTCGTCCTCAAAATTCACTTCTTGAGCATCATCGATTGCAGTGTAATACAAATGAGCTGGCTTAGTTATCTGTGCCTGTGCATGTCCTAATACGCATTCTTATGAGCTTCCAAGAATATAGAGTAATTAGTCTCATCGATGCAATTATTAATCGGGAAACGGCTGAACACTTGGTTTTAGCTCTGCCAATTAGTTGTCTCATACGTTGCGCCATACTACTTTGAGAACTTCAACTAAGAAGTACTAACAGCTTATTACAGTTGATCAGATCGTCTAACATATAAAATTTGAAATCTTCCAATAATCAGAGAAGTTTTTTCGCGATATATTGTATCTTTATATTGCCATAGCGCATTATAACATCGTATCTAACTAGTTGTGCTATTCGAAAACAATAAACTGCACAGTAAAGAAATTCGATAGATGCAGTGGTATTGTAATATCACTTCTAGTGCCTCATTCACGTGATTCAATAATTTCAAGTGGAGATATAGATGTTTAAAAGTGATAACAGATTTGCACATATACCGATGTAATCATCATTATTTTACAACGATCAACTCGTAAAGAAGTGAATCGATTGTAAAAGATTTATGCGAACGAACAGATCGATCAAAAGCTCAAAGAAGTATATTATGCAATTTATTTTTCTGCAAAGTCGTCGAAAATGATTAGTCTAATGAGAAAACGATGCAAAAGTTTATATCATCTCTAAGTATCACGCAAACTTTTCTCTATTTGTCTGAGCAAGTCAACTTCTCGAGTGTGAAGTTGCTCTTGACAAGTGGAATTCAACCGATACAATCCTTTTACTCACTCTATTCTCTTCAGCAACTTCATCTATTTTTTTTTTTTGCAGCCATTCAGCGCTATAATTTTGTATTATTAGTGATGCCAATAAAACTTTGAATCATCCCACATTCAATGAGTAATCCATCGATGAGCAGCAAATGCAGCCTTCGAATCCGATCAGTTCGATGTCTCGAACTCTCAAAGATGCTTATGATTTTATGTTAGTTATCTCTGAAAACAATTTCATGCAGCGTTTTTGCCTAAAACCAATCGATTTGCAAATAAAATTGCCATAGTACGATTGTCTGTGCTTGGCGCTCATTTCACCATAGTAATTCTTCGATATTCACAGATGTAATGCAAATTATATCACTCACGCATACTGTTCAGATCTAGTTAGAAGATTAATTGAAACAAAATTTCAAGAAGAACAGTATAAATTGTAACACTTTGATTGTCGTCTGCAATAATATTACAGATTTCTCAAAACAAGTTGTGAGGATTTTTGCTGCAACTGTTTTTATCCAATCATCTTAATCAAATGCTATCATACTTCACTAAGCAACGAATGAAAATGGAAAAAATTCTTTCTGCACGTAAGTGATGTCTGGAGTCCTTGCAAGAGAGGTCTAGACACAAAGCATTTTGCAATGACCTGCTCTTCACCTATGTGCATACACTATCATTTATCCTGTTCAATTTTTTTGGGACACTAGGCTATGCCATAGATCTGTCTGCGCTACTTCCTGAAGGCTATAAATTAAACAGCTGAACTTTTAACGTTCGAATCAAAGACTGTAATTATCTTGATGCAAAAGTTTGCTGGGAAAAGGCGTATATTGTGGACGTATGTTACTGTGCAAAACTACCTATAAGATTACTTGAAAGTTAACTAAATTAATCATATATTGTTACACACAGGAGTCATCACTAAGTAAATATAAAACGAACGATGATGCGGAACGGAAAACGGCCATTGCAACGAAACACATCAATTAGAACGATCGGAAGTTGATTACATATACATGCTTACCTGCTGCATTAGTAGTAAACAACAGTCGATATTTATGAGTTGCGTTCATTTGCTTTAGCGACAGCACTGAAGATTTTTGCAATGCAATTTTAGCAACTAAATTTTGGCGAATCATACCACTATAGTACGTTGACTGCAAAAGTCAGAGCAGGTGGATAAAGGCGAACAATGCGCGGTATTCCCTACTAGCGTCTGTTGAACACATGAATATCATAGTAAAAACAACAAAATGAATAAGAAATTAAGAACCGGAAGCTACTCTTGTTTCCAATCTAGAGATTGCAATTTCAACACGATTGCCTCATGGGGGTAGTGAGGCTGGGAAATAAAAATTGCTTTAGCCTGTTCTCGAGTTATTTGTTAAAGATCGTGAACATTTAGATGGTTAAATACTAAAGTGATAACTGCAAAAGCAAATATTCTCTCTTTGGATTGAACGAGTAAAGTCGACCACCAATTTAGATATTTTTCCTTTTTTTTGCACTCATCAAGATCGGCAATCGAACATGTTCCACTTACAATGTGTTTTGATCGGTATAGCGTCTGTATTCGACGAGGCACTTCGCAAGAATTGCTTAGCGCTGCTCATCTCTCTTGATTTCTTACACAATCGTTCCATTGAACGAGAAAGTTACATACTTGTGGCATCGTCGATGAACCGAACTGCGCTCGATTTACATGAGATATACGATCAAAACATAATTGCAATAAATTAACCTCAACAGGTGAAATATTGATGAAAATTTTCGCTCTCGAGTGATAAGGTTGCACATGCGCTAGTTATTGAGCCATGGACTGGTAGAGCTTACTTGATAGCTTATATCAGGTGCTCGACCTGCTGACATGTCAAATGAAATTTTGGTTTTTTTTGTTAGTATTCGATAATCTGTGTGTGGAATTTCGGATTATATTTCATAGTATTTCGAAGTGCCGGATTATATTTCATACTGCCTATACGAAATACAACCAATCTGAAGGACATCCATTTTAATTGGCCATCAAATCATTTAGTTTTTTGTCGCATTTGATCTGAAAGTGTCGAAAGTTGGACATTCTTGAAACGGAAGTTGCACATTGAATTTTGAAATTTGTGACATTTCGGTTGCGAATATATACAGTATTCTTCAGACACGGCGGTTCTTCTGCGAAATGTTGCAAAAATCATATAAAAGCATAAATTTTGAAAACTCTAAAGCAAATCCTGAGGTTTAAAGGGGTTTCAAAGCTTCAAAGAGGTGAATTACAAGAGGGGAGAAAAGTTATGTTGTGAAAAGCTGATAAATTTTAACATTAGTTAGAATGGTAAATTATGAAGAGGTGTCTATTGAACGGGGTAAGAGGGCTTGATTTAGGTAGCCAACACACTCAAACAACTTCATTGATATATATCCTCATATTCTTTACCGAACATTCCGGAACATTGTGCGAAGCCTTTTAAGAGTTTCTCCATTTACAAGGCGGAAATCATGTACGGTTTCTGTGCAATCCATTTTTTTGGAGGCACGCTGTTGCAGAAGTGATTTCAATATTTTCAATGAAAAGTTCTTTGGTTATTATATGCCTGTCGTGCTGTTTCTTACCCATCTGCCTGTTTGTCCATCATCTGTCATGTGTGCTTTAGAGGAGGTCCTATGCAAGTCCATTTCTGCACGTCTATACTTCAAGAGATTCTAGCACTTATCCCACTCACGCTTTTGGCGATGTTATTGCGTCTTTTTATGAGTCTAAACCGTGGATAAACAGCTCATAAGTGGAAGCACTCTTTCATTTCATGGAACACCGATAAGCCCACAAATTTCAACTCGAGATTGACCGTACTGTCGCCATCATTGCAATTTGAAATGAAATGCTTGGTATAGCCAGAAAACATAGCTGAGAGTTCCCATTATAGAGATGAGTTTTATAGTTGCTGGTCGAACCGTCTTATCACCCTTCGAAATTAGTGATGACCTCGATGCGTTATGACTGTGCATACCTTTTTTTTTCGATGTTTTAAACAAGTGAAACCACATTTAACGACTTCTTCACGTAAGAGGAATAAGTATCGAGGATCTAGAAAAAAGTTCTTGACTGAAGCCGCGCACCGTTAAGATCATTGTTACTCGAATAACTCACACTGACCCAATGAGGATATGGCGATGAAATCGCGATGAAATCTTTAGTCGTCGCTTAATTGCATGTAAAAATATATTCTATTCTATTGAATCTTTCCCATAATGAAGCAAATTACAATATAAAACATATTGTAAACATATATTCTATTAATGATAAGTGCTGTATCTGTAGTTTTCTTTTTAGAAGTTTCTGAACGCAAAAAGAAAAATTTTTTTGAGGTGAAAATCCTTTTAATTTTCAGTAGATAAATTAATTAAATGATCAAGTGCAAATGACTTTAACTTTCAATTTTTGCATCACTTAATGAGTGAAGTATTTTCAATTTGATGTGAGAACAGATTTCTGATTTATTTGCGAAATTTCAATATTTTAGTTAAATACATTTTATTTTGATGAAAAAGTGGAGTGCCTAAAAAATTTGCATAATCGAAGTGTATTTCTTTGCATAATGTATTTCGAAGTGTATTTCTTTCTTTGCATAAATTTGCATAATCATAATCGAAGTGAGTATTTCTTCAATCACTATTCATGAGCAACAATTTCAAAGTCAGTTAAATTTTTTCCACAATGAACTTGTCCAGGAGTGTTATCGCGTTAAATGAATTTGTGCAAAGCAAGAAGTTGAACCTACCATAGAATGTGAAACTTTATGAAGAAATGTCATATTTCAGAGCTTTTCGTTAGGCGACAAATCCTTGAAATATTCTAAGAAGATTCAAAAATGTTCGCACTTATTCAGATTTTAGCAAATACAACCGTTCATACTTTTCACCTTCACCTTCTCTTTTCTTTTCACTCTACAAGTGGCGTCACTTGCGCCATTTTAAATACCATTTTATTTCATTAGCAAAGCAAGCTGAACAAGTTTGATTTCCATAAAGTTGGCTTACATTTCGTGCAGAATTTTAGGGGAATTCATGAAACAGTGAGTAAACACCAATGAATGTTTGTTAAATTTTGACGTGCAATATAATATCGGGTTCTTTTACATTGCATTGCGATGTATTTGGTTTGGTGCCAATTATTTTTTATTCAATTTTTCAAATCATTTTATTTATTGTTGATGTCGTTTTATTTATTGTCGAAGTAAGCTTTATGATGAAAAGTAATCATACCATCGAGCGCGTCAAGTTAGTGTCGAAGATTGGTTGTCAAGTTTTTCGTTTTTCTGCTCATCGATATTTTGGACTAACAAATTCCCCGTATAAAAACTCACTCAATTCGTCTATATTTCTTGGTTGCCGTCTACTATTTATGTCTTGTTAGATCGGCAAATTCTTGCTGGATGAATTATAGACAACACATAATGTAGAGAATGGTGATCGATCCAGTTGCGCAGATGGTAGCCGCCAACGTAAAGAGTGAGCTGCGTTTTTGTCGACTCCTCGTGACCATTGGTCGATGCGGCGTCATGTCGCCTGCTGACCGCTGACCCGCGCGAGGATAGAAACGTACAACGGACGAATGGGGATGGACAGATTCGCCGCTGATTTTCGGGTAGCCCGCCTCCGACCCCATTCCCACCCTTTTGGTCACTCTCACTTGTGCTGATCGTTGGTCTCCTAGAGCGGTTTTGTCCCAACGACGAACCATACTCAAATGCGGTGAGACGGCATATTGAAGCCAGTTGTTTCGCCTGAGTACGGTGTGTAGTGGATGTACCCTCGGTTCGATGTTTCTTTACTATCATCACCGGGTATACATTCATCAAATACCGTAGCTCAGTACAGTAGGCAGAACCGCGTCAGGTCTGCGCAGTCTGCCCAACTATTCCTCCTCAATCATACCTGAAATGATGCCGCCCTAGGGCTCATTTGATTTGCTTAAATTGAACCTACGATGGGAACTAACCGTGAGCCCTTCCAAAGGACTTAGAAAGCTGCCCTGATGGCCACAAAAAACGAATTATCTGCAGCCTTAGCTGAGTCTTCAGATCTGTCACCGCTACAGCTGCAATTTGCCACTTCCAGCGATATCGCAATACTGTTAGGTCTTGCGTTCTTATGTGAGAATGGCGAGCCCCATAATTCACTAGCTTCCGTTAAGCGTCGCTTTCTCGGAAACTCCATACTTCATAAGTATTCCTCATTTTACTGGAAAGTTTCAAATCGTCAGAAACTTTTGCATGAATGAACAAACGTCTGCGATAAAAATTGCCTGATTTCCTCCGATTTTTACGACGTCCTTTGACGCAGACAAAATTCATGAATCGACGCAAGTGATTTCCGGATTTTTGTATTTTCAAAGCTCAGGCGGCATAGTGTTCAAGCGCAGGTTCGTATGCGCCTGTTTGTTCCTTGTCTCATTGCTTAAGATGGAGGGGTGACCACCATAAGGTGGGAATTCAGTGGTCATAATGAGCAGCAGATGCATTCACCTTTAAAAGTAACAGTTACTAGAGGGTGCCAAAGAATTTTGTGCGTAATTTGCAAGAAATGAGGGAAGCACAAAAGCGAATATTTATCCTGTTCCTTTTATAGATTGTTCATCCTTGTGATCGTAACATTAAAATATGAATGTATTATTGAGCACGTTTTGTTATCTTCTGATAAAAGACCAACTGAACCGACGAATTGAAATGCACACGACGAAACCTAACAATCTTGCATACTCTCCGCTTAGTGCAAGCAATTATAAGTGCGCAGTATATCTCAGTAGCTTCAACCAAAGGGTAGTATATATCCGCTTTCTGTACTCTCGTTTTTGCATGGGTCTATTCGGCGGAGTGAGTGCTTGCGAGATATTTCGTTGCTGATGAACACAGCGATGGGAACGACGACTGATGTACGCATTAAAAAAAGAGGGCACGATGATGTTTGCAGTTGGGAGCAGATCGCATCGTAGCCTTTCTTTTGAAGTTTAGGGAGAATGAGGCACGCGACGCACTCCCGGGGTCGGCTTAACGAGAACAGGTCAAATCCGGGGTCAGATCTCTTGCAAAGAATATGCGATAGATGAGAGGCAGTGATGCAGAGAAACAGCCTCGAGTGTACCCCGAATGCGGGCAGAAAAGTAATTGCTTACCAACTGCTAATAGTGCTCTCTATGAAATACTCAACGCAAGCGCTCCATTCATCCAGCAAAAAAGAAAAAGAGAACAAATCTGATGTTCTCACGTCTTATTTGCTCTCTCGTTTATATCCCCCCCCCTCCCAAATTCCAGTGAAGTTGCATAGTTGTTGCAAATGGATAACAATACTGTAGAGTACGTAATAAGCAACTCTGTAATATATACAATGCGTATACAATAAATACTAACTAAAATGTCGACGCATTTCATTTCGGCTTTTTGTTTATCATTATTGCGATAAGGGCAGGAAGATACAAAGAAGCAACTGAAGAAGCATATATATATATATATATATATATATATATATATATATATATATATATATATATATATATATATATATATATATATATATATATATATATATATATATATATATATATATAAACAAAACCTTAAAATTTCTTTAGTTATGCAAGAAACGTTCTCTCATTGTTGTTGAATGGGCAGTGATTTTTTTCCATTATTAAAACGCAATTGCAGCCGGTAATCTGCGCAAGAGCAGATTAAGCAGCTGATAGGACATGCATTCTTGCGCGCTTGTTCAGTTGTGTTGCAAGGGCCGGTCGTATGCATATGTAGGCGAAACGATATGCAAGAATTACGTAAAGGTGCACGAATTGAGATTGCGCACATCAAGCTCAAGTTGTTCATTGAAAATTTGGTTGGTAGAAATTTGAAGCGCGCTCTTCGCTCAGAACCTTCACCACATAAAATTAAACAATCGATTATACCGAAAAAATGTTATACGGAAATATTTTAAGTTTGCAACTTCTAAGGTTTGAGGAAACTTATAGAAACGCATAAGATGAAAATATTTTATGCACTGAGGTAGTATTTCTTAATGTGCATAAAATGCTTCATTTTGTTGCTAACTGAACAATCAACATACATATTTGATTTCATGGATAAAATAATTCCTTGCGGGACGGGCAAACATGTCCACTAATAGCAAAATGAAACCCTCTTCTCAAATATAAGCTGCCCTCCCCCATATTCACACACCACCTTAATTCTGCAAACCATTGTGGATGCAAGCATCCCCTCTTATTTCGCTGCTTTCGAAGATGCGTCGGTTCAAACACATATCCTCATGCAAATTTCATGACTGGTCAGTGTGTTATGATTGGAAGAAGTGTACTATTAGCCATATTCGCAGCATTTTAGTTATTGCCACAAGGAACTGTTTCAGGTGATAGCGTAGACATTTGCCCGAGAAAGAGATCAGGTAAGATGAGAATAGCGAGGGAGGCAATACTTTCAACAGATCAAATCCTTGTCCCAGGAAGCGCAATGCGAAAAAAAAATCGGTTGAATTCCTATCCCAAATACTATAGTTTTGTGTCTATGAGTGTTTAATAAGAACAAACTAGTTTTTTCCCACAAATGAAACAAGACCTTAACACGTCCTAAAGAAAGGACATTATCAGACCACATGTTTCGGCGGGTACTTGGATTTCCCTTCAAACCATTTCACTGGAATCAGTTCGTCACATCAGTTTATGAACACCTATCTTTCACTCTACAAAAGTTTATCTCCAGCTTTCTACGATGGATAGACTAGACAATGTGCATTCGAGCAATCTTCCTTTATGAAATACGAATTTACACTTTTGCACGAACAGAACTGTAAAAATGCTTAATGACAATCAACAAACAAAGGAGAGAGGCAAATAGCAAACTCACTCGCTCATTTCCGAATCGCACTGAATACTTTCAACGTTGACAAACTTTTAGTGAAATATTTCCGATAAGGGTATAACTATCTAAAGATGCAATAGAATAAAAAAATGGTCCCATGATCGAAACAACAGAGTTTCAATTGCATTCAACACTTCTTGCATTGGTACCACGATCAGATTCTTACGATTATTGGTGCAAATTCTTGCACTGATATTATCAAATTCCTATTAGTTATATGACGTATTTTCTAAAATTCATAAAAGGTTCTAAAAGATTTTTCAATGCTGATTTTCGCAAATGTAAGTAGTAATTTTGCGGGAATAAGTTTGCAAATTTACTCAAGCTTCATTATAACATACGAAAGTGATTATCACTACCTCTGCACTTTTCTTTCATACATAAGCTTGCGACTAAATACGAATATTACCTGACAAACTTTATTCGTTTATTTCATGGGAAATATAAATTTGTATCGATAGTAAAAATCTTTCAACTACTCCACCATAGTGATTAATTTCTTATCGATTACAATAAGTGTTGTTAACTTGTAATGATCATCAAATACGTAGGTGAATTCCATTATATTACAAGAGCGATGATCACCAAATGTTCACGCTTCCTTATGCTTCATGCAAATTTTCAATAAGACTTTTGCGAAAATTTAGTTTCCTTAACGTTCAAAGCGGATTTTAAAAAAAATTTTTTGCTCTTTTATTGAGAAGAGCAACTCTTATGAGAGAAATATTTCAAAATAAACTTAGTTCTAGTAATGCGAAATCTTAATGCAAATACTCGTATTACTCTAATTGGCAAAATTCTTTACAAGTTGTGCTTTTAATTGCGAATATATACTAGTCTTAATAGAAAATTAGCACTAATTGAAAAACTTTTCAATTATAGTTAATTTTCAATAAAACTCCTCAGAATCTGGTGAATATTTCAGTCTTTTTTTTTACTATGACTGACTGCTTCTAATATACCATATTTACCACTTGTTAAGCTACTTTCAGTGGGTTGCAATTATCTATAAATATCCACCACATCAACATAACGTACGACATATTCTCTCAGCATCAATCATGATGTAACATTGGCGGTCGCTTTATTCTTTTGGCGAGAAAAAAAGAGCTATTATCTTAAATTAAACAATTATTCTGCTAGAGGCATATTTTATTCGTCGTGGAACGTTCTTCTCAGACAAATATTTGCTTTCTCAAATATAATAATAACCCTTCGGTCATAAAAATCTGTTGTCCTATGCATTTGAGGCAAGGTCAATTTTTTCTGAGGAATCAATTGATCCATCTGCTCATGAAAGTGATTTGCATTAAATCGAATTCTGCTGGATAAAAATTCTCTCATCCGTTGCGTAAAATAAGTTTCCATAAACTATTATGGCCCATTTTATTCTCAAAATCTCGGAAACTGCAATTAAAGACGAGTAAATTACGGTACGATTCTAATAAAACCTAGTGTTTAGACCATGAAATTATGGAGTGAGAGCATTTCATTATACTGGAATTGCTTATTATCTTCAGATAGATCTGAAATCTGCTCAGACTATCAATGATGTTGCATCATTGAAGAAGATAAGGAAACTTTGTTGTTCTGATTGAAAAATATAGCGAAACACGGAGATTTGAAGAAAAATTTGTGAATTATGACATGTGCGTCTTGATGGGGTTGTAAGTCCAACTCATAACGCAATGCGGGCTTCGACGATATAGAAAGGAGATGTAATCGATAACATCGATCCGCACGGGCAACACATTGCTTCGAGCAATATTAGCCTAGAATTGTACTACAGAGAGTCCTAAATCACCATACATCTGGTTGAATTTCGCAAATTTCTTGAATTGAAATAACTGAGAAGGGGGACCGAAAATTCAATACGAAATTACGCTCACCTTTATTTGGGAGGCGTTGCTTTTTGAGGCCACACTTACCGAACAATTGGCTCTCATAAGTGACGTACAAATAAAAGAATATTTGCAGGTACTCCCGTTGCAATCGATTACACCATCCTTCCGAATTCCTCTAAAAAACTGTGACATGATGGGTGATAAAACACATGCCAACCGGCAAGTTCAAGCGTCTATAACATCTAACGAGATTTGAGAGGGTGGGGGGGGGGGGTGCTGGGGTGGAACTACTCGGAACAATGTAAAAACGGTCCTCGGGTAGTGCAGGTCATATCCGCTAAATGCAGCTTCAGCAAGTCCAAATTCTCGGACAAAAACGTTGGAAGAGGGCATGCACAAACATACACAGAACGTCGCAATCATGCGCTTTGCAAGTGCGCATTTGCAAAAAGATAAAAGAAAGAAATCACTGGGTTCTCGGTGAAGGAAACATTCTGACCGAGTTCTTCTCCCAGCTTTTAAATTATTTGGAGAATAAATGCTTCCACACTGATCCGTATATTTTTAACAATAAAAGAATGAATTTTTGACAAAAAATGTCATTGGAAGTGCAAAACCTTTAAAATATGGTGGAAGTTCACTGCTGTACTGGAATAAATATATGTTTTGCATAAGTATTTGCATGTGATATCTCATGTTTTATGCAACAAATTTGCAATAAACATATTATATTGCATAGTTTGCAGTCGGTCTTCGGTGTTCATATGTCTTGTGACGCTGACACTCGCCACATTTTTACTGCTTTCCCCTATTATCGTGAATACGTTCGCAGAGGAAATCATACTTAAAGAGGTGAGTCCTTTCTATTTCGCACTTCATAATATATGAAAACTTTATCTATTTATTACAGGAACGAAGCTCGTATGACTGGTGATAGTAAAAGAGTCATACCTTGTTGGGCATTTGATACACAGTTAATAAGTAACAACAGAGGACTATGCATAGACTCACATCGAGTTTAATGATAAGGTGAATAATGGTAATTTCCGTTGTTTTTAGCGCAATTTATGCGAGTATTTTTGGTATAATTACTTTCACTCATTCTTCGTATGTTTCACTGATGGAATCTCAACATGTGCGCAATCTCGAATACAGGAAATTAATTACAGTGGAATGTTGAACATTTGTAGAGAAGTTACAAGCACTGGCACTCGTTGCGGCCATGCAGACCTTCGACAGAAATTATCGCTGATTTCAGTTTTGATCGGCCAACAGTCAACACAACTGTTGCATTGGCAGATGTGGCCCTTATCTCAGAGCTCCACACTATTCTTGCCTCATGCTTTTGCCTGTTGCTTTAAAATATGAGAAATTAAATACTGAAATATATATGGTCGAAGTTATTTTTTCTTCACTAAGCAATTCACGCCCGATTTATTATCATGTGCAGGTGCTCGATGTTCGTGGATCGGAGTAGATTTTGCCGGCTGATATTTTTGACGCCATTGCATTTTTATTTAGTTTTTGGGGAACTTGTGACAAAAACAATGCTCATATATAGCACTACGCAGTGGCACTTCCTCTTCTGAGTGCTTATATGCAGTAAGCATTCGTACATAATTGGGAACTGGGAACTTTCCTTCGGCATCATTAATAATTACCACACACAGCATGCAGATGAAAACCGAGTGCGCCTTACCGTGCTTGAATGCCACATTGAATGTGCGAAGAGCGCCTCGATTCGAATCTCGATGCTGGGAAACCAATTACATAAATAATTTTACGCTTAAACGTGTCTCAGTGCTAATGACAGCGCTCGTCTTTACATAGGTGCCCTTATTTAATCCAATTCGCCAGAATTTCGCTCTTGCTTGGGTGTAGATTTCCTTCGCAAAATAGTGCCCGATAGATAATGAATCCCTCATCTGTACTGTGCGCTATCCGGGAAACAGTCACAGCTATTCACTATTTTTTTCCAAATTTACACTAAATGAGTTCTAAACATCACAACTTCCCGTTGCTTGTTGTGAAATTTGACATAACGCAGTGCTTCCAGCGTATTTTATACGACGGGTACGAGGATTATTTTAAAGCTTTTAGAGACGGCGACTTCCATTGATGTAGAAACTTCTATAGTGCGAACACATTAGCCAGAAGGTTCTGGTTTTGATTGACTAGCCCGTTACCTTCGAACTCTTTCGATGTCATCATACAGTTTGTTTTGGAGGGAGCAGTTCCCATTTGTTTGCTTCTATCTCTGGCCGTCATCCGGAAATGTACCAATATTTGTGTGATCACATTGTCTCAAATAAGTCAGTTTGTGGGCTTGGTTATGCGCTCAAATGACGTACTTATAGACAAGCAGGAAGACATTGCAGTGAGTGAGCACAGTAGGCATTTTTTGACAACTCAATCCGACAAATGAATTTCTTATGCCGCGAAAGTGCGCTTCCCTTGTATGCCACAGCTCTCGCAAGAAATGTTCGAAATATTTCCCCCTTATGCGTAACATTTGCTATGAGGCCTGTTGAATGCATTAAATCGTAAAATATGTTTTCTGTTGTGAAGCCGACTAGCGAAATATTCATCGTGTTACTGGCCAAACCAGTTCTAGAATAAATGGTCGCTTTCAATTCTATCATATGTTCAAATAACATCAGCCAATTTATGGATTATGCAAGCGTTCTTCATCTCGTAACTTTTTGGGATTGGTGAGCTGAAATCATCAAACACGCAGGCAAACACCTTTTCAGTTACTCATGCATTTCTTACGTCTGCATCAGTATGCGCCAAATAAGAAGTAAAGGAAAGCCCGAAAAGACCTATAGAACGGAGGTAGAACGACCGGACAATAGGAAGCAACTGAAAGAAAGAATTCACGAAATTATCTCGAAAAGTTTTTTTTTCCTTTTTTTTATAAACTACGCTGTATGTCGCTTTTCACCTTTCCCGTGTATTATATTTTTCTCTTGAAAACCTCTTCTCCTCTAATTTTGCTTGTTCTAAAGTATTGCGCTGCTTATTATCTTTCATTTCGTCTTCCTGTCTGTTAATTATTGCCTCAACTTTTCTTACGGTATCTTTGTTTCTCTCTTTATTTCTATTTTATTGTCTTTATTCGTCACTTCTTAATAACTGTCATGTCTTCTTAATAGCTGCTCACATAGTACACTTCAAACGATTAGATTCAAGTAACCGCGGGAAATCCTACGATAAGACGTCCCCGCGGGATATGCATAAAAACGGAAACGTGCAGGATGGAGATGTTCTCACCTTATCTTTGATTTCCCACAGTCTCCATCCTTCACTCTCTTTATTTCCACTCAAAAGCTTTATACATATTTCCAAGCCAATTTACTCGAGTAATGAGTTTTTTAATCAGTGATATGTTTATGACTTAATATACCCAACAAAATTGTGAACTAATTGAGTGCAATGAAATATATCGATTTTGCAAAATTGATTCAAAAATTCGTGTCGAAATTAATACAAAAAAAACGTAAATGACAACCAAACCAAGTGCACAGATTTCCTTCATGGGAATTAGGGGATAAAAAGAAAGAACAAGAAAATCTCGAATACTTTAGCAAATTTTATAGCAAATGAAAGGAATCTTCTGAATATTCCCTCCCTCTGAAAAACTTTTAGCCTGTTATGCAGTAAAAGTTTCGCGTTGAATCTTTATATATGCGATCGGAGAATCTTCATAGGCTAAAGAAAAACTGAAAAGACATTATAAATAAATAAAAATAAAAATCAACTGCACTGAAAAAAAAGAGAAGATGGTAATTACTTGAAGACGAATAAATACGAAAAATTGACGAATATAAATAATCGAACGAATAATTATGAAAAATTATACACCCGTTTCATAGAAAACCTTTGTGAATGTGACTTTGAAAATAGATATGAAAAATATTTTTGCAATGATATGAAAATATTTTCAATGGAAATTAATTGATAACGAACGTCACTTTTGAAAAATAGGCGATTTATAATTGTTAAATTAACGTGAAAGTATTAAAGATTGCAAACGAAAAATCGACCCAAAAGAATTTTTCTCACATAGAAAAGCAATTTTTTGAAAAATTGGAACTGCCAAACTGACCGACTTAGTTGAAAACGTATTGTTGAAAGTTAGAAAATGCTCAAACAGGTTTATTGAAAGTGTATTATACGAATTATGAAACTGAAGTGTTATAAGGTATTTGTCGCTTCGAATTCAATGCAATTGAGGTACCTCACTAAGTGCATAAGCATAATTCAGCCTAGAACGCATTACGTCATATCACGTCACTTTTTACCGTGGTTTTTCATCACGATATATATTTTTTTAAAGCTACATCTCATCATCCATATGTTTTCGTTCGAAGATATATTCGAAAACTGCAATGAAAGTTCATTTGTAGAGTGAAAAACGCTTATTATCTGTCAAATGGAAATTTTTATTTAAGACTCTCGTTAGTGCTTTTATGCAGAATTTTTGTGAGGTAAAGTGCGGAAAAACTTTATCAAGATGCATTTTTTGTAGTTTACTTTTAGTGTTTATTTTCTTTTTTTTGCCATCGGATAGCCATCTACTTCCATTAATGTTTATCTCTTCTTTAATGGATTAACAAGTTTTGGAGAAACTGTCGGGAAAAATATTCATAAAGATAAAAAATTTTGAATCGTTTCCATAATCGCTATGTTGAAATACCGGAAAATATTCATATTGCCATAAGATTTTACATGTGGACTTATTGAAAAATATCCACAAATTTTTTGCAAAAGGACTATGAGTTTTTCAAATAATTTTCATGAATTGCATTGATTTATATTCAACACGAAATTGAACCCGAATAAATAATTAATATAATCAGATTATCACACAATTCCAGAATGATAAAAGTTAACGAATAAATAGTGAATGTTTCGTTTCTTCGAAAACATACATTATTTTTTGTCTCTAATATTTATTTCAAAAGTTGAAAAGATAGGAAGTAAATTTTAAAAAAAAAGCTATTTGAAAGTTTTTCTTATCAATGAATGGGAGAACCTCAAAAGGAAAAAGTAAGCATCAATTACATGTCGTTTAAGAAATTAACTCAACAAAAAGGTGCATTCGTTGATCCCCGCGAATAGTGCTTAATCTCAGAAAAAAAAAAAAAAAACAACAACATTTAAATTGAATAAAAAATATCGTGAAAACTTCGAATTCAACTTATAATTGCCCGATCAAATACACGACGAAAAACGATCAGTTCCTATTGACATCTTCATATAATTAATTTCATCTTTCAACAATAGATTGAAATTAAGAAATATATTCGATGCTTATCGAATATTTCGATACAATAAGCACCGAGTTTTTTCAAGTGAAAAATATTATACACCTATTTACACATATTTTGTTTATGCACTAAAAAAAATTTTAAAAAAATAACATTTTGTACAACTTATCATTGCAATATTGCCGTCAACATTACAAATAGATGAAACAATTTGCTAACAATAATATGAAACTGTGAATGCACCTTATAGTAAGCTCATTAGATAGCTCGAAAGCACATTTTACGCACCATATAACGCTATTAACGAATAATATGTGTTCAAAATCGTGTACAGGCATAGTTTTATCAGGTGGTTCCATCGAAAAGAACCCATCTACCATCATTTCCTCGTATTGTAATAAAACAGCCATGAGCCGTATTCCATCAGAATCGGCATCTTTTCAAATCCTCCATAGTTAAGGAACGATGAGGAGTGATTGATCTAAGACCACTTGATAATGGGATGCGTTGTTGCTATCATAAAAGCGAATCGCTGGTACGAGGCAGAAGTATTGAATCATCAACAATCTTATAGGGATGCAGATTCGATACTGTGCACCTTGGATGCCGTGATTCTTCGACTTTCGAAACGATCTTTTTGTTGTTGCTGCTAGCACGGCGCATTAGTTCACCATTCAGCAAGCCTGAAACGAAGCGAAATTTAATCGATAACTCGTACATTCATTTAGTTCGATCATTTCACAAAAATGAAAAAAACATCGCGTTGCGCTGATGGGCGCTAAACAAAATGTTGAGAGAATTTTTCCAATATACGAATCACTTCAAAGAGTATAAAAGTATTTTGAGCCCCGAAGGGGACAAAATCTATACATGCAAATACAACATATTTTTGCAAAATATGCAAAGCGCTGCTGAGGGAATATCAAACATCCTAGCCGAACAACTATTTTCGGATGATCAATCAATCAAACAAATTTGTGTTTAGAAGTTGTTTTTTCGTAATATTACAGACATGAAAGAGGTAAGTGCTGATTAATTCTATTCGAGCAGTGACGATAGATTTCCGACAATCTCTTGCTTCTTTGTTGATGAATTTCCTCTCTTGAAATAATTCCATGAGAAAGAGTGCAACATATAATATAGTTCAACACACTCGATCACAACTATTTCAATTCGACTTGATGAACATAACAGCTAAAAAATTTTCAGACTACTAGAACGTTTTAGGTTGAACTGGAGAATTTGGAAATTTTCCAAAAATTTAAACATTTCTTGATTTCTGCAGATCTCGCTTGAACGACCATATGGGAATATACTCAATTCACTGAAAAAAAAAAGCTCAAATGAGTGTATTGTTGTGTGTGCATTTCATACTCAGCGAGAGCTGTATTATTATTTCCTTAACGATATTCAATATATGTCACTTCATGTGCAAACATTTCGTCTAACTTGAAAGAGAAAAACGATCGAAAAATTTCTATTCAAGAATCAAAAGTGAAAAATTATCGAATATATGATAGTGAATGAAAATTCATATATGTATAAAGAATATTAATGATGTTTATAGAGACAATAGGAATATGTTGAGTGAAATATTTCTGCGCAAACAATTCACAAAGGGAATTTTTTTTTCTGTTAGCAAACAATGAGAATCTCATTGAAAATGTGTGGGTTTCTTCATTAGCGTATAGATGACTTTCGAATAGCGATGTTTTCTATTATACACCATAGTTGCAATGCTCAAATAGCCTAATCTAACATAAAAATTTCAAAAATCTATTCATCATTTTCTCAACCTCCATGATCCTCTTATTTGCAGTATACGATATTCTATCGTATCGAGTGAAATCAACACTTTACTCTTTGCAGCAAAGACACGCAATGCAAAGAAATGTTGCCATGTTGAAGATTTCTACTGTCTGCAAACTGCAAGGTATAGGGTGGCATAAAAAAACGTCATTGTGAGGCGAATCAAATGAATTTCAACAAGCGGAATAATAAAATGCAAATTTCGAGACTACACTAGCAATAAAAAATTTGTGGTAGGTGTAAAAGAAGTTTAGCTATATACCCTGAAAGGATCGAATTTCGGTAAGAGCGCTGATTGCGAACGCCTTTTTTCGATCAGAGTGGATAAAATAAATACCGTATAGAAGCCAGTTGCTCGCCGAATTGACATACGGTAGCGCATGTATACCGTACATAACATAAATAAATGTTGTAGATGCATGTTTTTGCGGATATTGTGAACGATAGAGGCCATACAATGTGGCGATCCAATATGGACTCCAACAAACCACAAAGAAAATCGAAATCGCCATTGTATGAATAGCGATTCTATTTACGGGCACCTAGAATTGATATTTCGTTCACATTAAAAAAAAAAATTCCAATTTTTTAAAATTTTATCTAAAGAACTTTCAAGAAATTTATTGAAGTTTCATAGGCTCTAGACTATATTCATCACTTGAGTACGTATCATTTCGAATAATTTTTTATGAATTATTATAAATTTTTTAAATTTCTAAATCACAAAAAAAAAGAGAAAACGATCTTATTCAATGAATGATATATCGCCGCTATCAAAATTCAATTTCCATATTATATAATGAATTTTTGCAATAAGTTATTTGAGATATTTTCGATTTATTTTCACGTCTAATTGCTCCTTTTAATTTTTAAAAATCAATGACTCTATAAAAAAAATTAAATTTTAATTGGAATATATTCCCCAAACGAGATGTCTCATTAATATGTCTGAAAATCTTATCCATTTGATTTATATTAATCGTTGAAATATTTCGAAAATTTGAAAATTTCATAAAATATGAGAATTTTTTCTTTTTTTTTTTGGAGAAAACTCTCTTTAGATTTCTTTCGTATGACAAATAAGATGTTTTATCTTATCGTTAAAAATAATTGTCGAGAACAAAAAACATTTGATAAGCTAAAGAAAAAAATAACAGTGGAAGAAATTATGAGAAACAATCAATAAACGTATTCTACGATGAAATTAAAATACGAAGGAAATATTTTGCCATTTTCGAGGTTTGCTTTATTTATTTTTGCGGTGTTTTTTGCTCACAAATGAAAACACATTGACTATTGAAGATTTTGAAGTAAACTACAGATAATGTATGTGTGAGGGGGGGGAGGAGGGGAAGGGGAGGAGGAAGGGAGGAGACGAAGCAAAATGAATACTCTGCTGTTATAATCTCGTTGAAAAATTTAAGCAGCCAAAAAAATCTCTGAAAAGATGCGAAAATAAAAGATAACGTCAGATGTTGCAGAAAAATTTAGAAGAAGCCTTTTTAAAAATAACTGACGCTTATCAAAAATAGATGGAAAATTGTGTGCGAAATTTGATATAAGAAAAGGCTGGAGTAGTAAAGAATTTGATCAATTGCTCACCTGTGATGATGGAATAGATCTTGAACGAGTAAGGAGTTTTTTGACAAGAAGGCCATAAAATAAAACAATTAAAAAGACAGGAATAGCGAATCCAAGAACAAACATATAAAGAATAAACGCTGCAAATAGATTGCCTTCAATATTGTCGATACATTTGAAGATTCGAACACGAACCAATCGGAAAGGACTCTCCAAACGAATCTGCAAGAATTCATCATTTACATTTATTTTACCCAACAAATTGCAAGTGCTAATTTTGCAAATATTTTCGATAAATGGTCAGATAAACGTTTAGTTTAATTTTTAGAGATGCTTTTTCTTCCGATAGTGCATAAATCATAGACATATTCATATATGCTCTTTTCATTAGAAAGATGTACGGAATTATGCGGTTTCCTTGAAAGTTTTCGTTTTGCGTTTCTCGCTTTACGAGAACTTTTAATGCGGAAATATTTTGTGCCAAATAAGAGAATTCAGAATGCGCTTGCGTACTTCGCAACATTATTTTAAATTTAGTTATCGTATGCTCACCGAATCTGCGGAATGCAAAATGCATGCAAAATTAGTGCCCGCTTCAACAGTGCGCTTAAACAGATAAATTAAAAGAAAAAAAATAGAACGCAGCTCGTCAGCTAGCGGCACAATTAACTTCCCCCGTGCTTCGAGAACCGATTACAGACATACGCTGAGAAGGAAACTGTTCAAAATTTACACACATTACGTCATCATTATATATTTTGTATGGATAAGTTGTTTGGTCGAAATTCCATCCTTACACTCACGTAATCAAATTCTTTGGTGAAGAAGTAACGCAAAATATCAAAAAAAAAAAAAGAAAAGAAAAAAGAATGAGGTATCATTCAGCGAATGCATAAATACAGTTGATTTTATTCACTTCGACGCTCTAATGTAAATCACATATTCTCTAATCATAATATATGATGCGCATGTAGGCGTTGGAAAAAGAGATTTCCTGCACAAAACTTTGGAAAACAATCTGATTTTATAATTTTATTCTCGAATATGTTAATTTCGAATATTGTGAATATTGCATGGAAGCAATCACTTTTTGAATTTAACGAAAAATATAGGTGTAATATGATGTGTACTCGTATATATATGTGATGTGTTGCATGATTTAGCTAAATTCATTTATGATGAAAGAAATCGTTAATTTTTCGTCGTTAATTTTGTTTATAAAATGAACCGATTTTTTTTTCTTTCGTTACGACAAACTTTTTCTTTTATTTAAGTAATTATACACTGATATTTTCCATAAAATTCCATATATTTCATTTCGAAAAACATATTCATTCAAATAGCAAATTCAACTAATGACACAAAATGTTTCGATTTTATTTTAAGGTGAATATTTGGGAAAATTCGCTTTTGCCAATGAAAGTAAGGCATAAACTTTTGCAACATTACGTGAATAGAAGCATTTATGAAAGTGGAAACAAGACGAAAATTATGGGAACAATGAGAGAAGAATATTTCTTCTCGCTTAATTACAAGAATAACGCTTACTATCACAAAACAATCGAGCGATTACGATTGAATATCTTCCAAATCGTTCAACACAATTGAATACCTTCCATATAACACTTAATTGATTTAATAAATGAGTTTTAAAGAAATAAAATCTTCGAAAAAAAACCTATGAAACTCATACTCAATCAATCAATCACCAAAAAAAAAAATGTATTATTGATTAGCGCTTCAAATTTAAATCACATCAAAAAAAAACTCCATGAAAATTTTTTAAAAAAAACCTAACAGAAATTTTTGTTAAAAATCAGTTGTTATTGGTGGAAAATTGAGAAAATATTCGTAGATTTTTGCAATACAATTCTACAACGTCATATATTCGCCGCAAAACTCATATCAATGAAAAATAGGGATTTTTTTTTTTTTGCAGGCTCCTCAAATTACAGTTTTGAGAATTATAGGTGCGACTTTTATGCAAAAACATAGGTGCAATTTGCATATTGCTGTTTGTTTCATTAGTTTAAAAGCACGTACGACGACAAGCGGTTTACTTCAGTCATGAATTTTCCTTATGTCAAGAGTATTTTTGAGTGTGATGAAAAACAATTTTCCCGCATTTGATTTTTTTTTTTTGTACTCATTTCAATTAACGATTGCGTACGGGAGATTAATACCAAGCTATATCGCTTCGAAAGCGAAATGCAAACTATGCAGCTATATATTCATGGTGTAGCTACTAGCTATATGTCTGCCACCAAAGAAGAATTTCTATGCAGCCTATTTTTCTATATGATTTATTCTAATATTTCTCTTTTAGAATTTCAGTTTTATTCGTCAAATATAAATGCTTTCACATTTACCGTTGTAATCGGCCTACAGGCAAAATGCGACCAAAAAGCTTCATATAAGAAAATAGAATGGTAAAGATGAAAACAAATATTTTTTTTTCACTGCGGATAATAAAAATGGCAAAAAAAAACACTCCAAACTTATATACTATAATTGATGGGACTAAAATGAGAATAAAGTTAAAACAACTGCGAACAATTCTTTATGCAAAATAATACAACAAAATTTTCACTATATTCGACTCATTACACCTCTAAATGATTGTAACATCTAAATTATGGGAAATTTTGCACTTATCACTTGATGTTCGAATGGCGAAAATTACTAACCTTGCCGCCTTTGAATTATTATTATTGCATTCTTCATGAAAACGTTATTAGCCATGAAAAGAGCTACGAACAAAACCAAGTAGTCCGGCAAGGCTTATAATAAACATATGTAACACGCTTATATACCAAAAACAGGTGGGCCACACTTATATGTAGTCAGGCCAAGCGATATATCAATTAGCTTAAAAAGTTGGTCTGTTTAAATGATCGATTAACACAAGAAGAAGAATAGAAACAAGAAACTCAGAAAGCAAAGAAGTTATTCATTTTCATATTGGTTCAATCTCTTTTGAATACTCTAAAGGTGAATGTCGATATTTGCGATAGTTATTTAGTGGACAAGTGCATCTGCCCAGATGGCGCAAGATTGAGCTTTGAATACCTGACCTTCGCTATGTATTTCATCTCCATTTCGACCATCAAACTAATGCTTCCTTAACTTCTATGATTTGTCTCTAATTTTTCAGTGATATAATGTTTTAATTCAAACGCTTAAAAGCTATAATTGTGAATGACCTTAAAATGTCGAATGTTTACGCTTAATCAATTAAAAATAAATAAGTCAGTGGGTGAAAGAATTCCCTTCAATGGATCAAAAATATTTTGAAAATAGCGAGAAAATTAATTCAATTGTGTATATATTTGGCTAATTTTATTGCAGGATAAAAAAAGCCATGTAAGAAATGGCAATGATCAGAACGCTCTTTTGACCGTAATTCCGCCAAAATTTGCATTCCGTTCTTCATAGGAATAATCGCTTTACAGCTTCTAAATGCATCAAATACAGTGAAATCGATCATTACTGAGATGTTTTTAAATAAATCGTTTGTCAGTTATTTGGTCGCTTATTTTGCAAAATGCAAAAATGAAATGATCACTCGATGGATAACAATTCGAAATTTGCAATGCAAAAAAAAGAAGCTCTTCGAGTCTCTTGGCAATCGATGACTGCTTGCAATCCCTCTTCGTTCATAAATGTTTTCCTGTGATGCTTGCAACAAAACGTTTATCACTTATAACGTCTAATGTTAGTGACCTATCGCAATGACCACTAAATGAAGAGATTTGCATTCGTGAAAATGGGTCTTAATTAGTATTCTTATCCTCTTCCATTCATGATTATTTTGTTTTTAATTTCATTTATCTCATTGAATTTTATTTGCTCAGAATTCAAATTTTCAACTCTAATTAGCGCTATATTCACAGCGTATTTACTTCATTGCAGAAACAGTCACGAAATCTGGCACAACTCCAATTTGTGCCACATTCTGCGAACACAACAAATTCAACATAAAACGTATACAAATTTCATTTCATTTTCAATCGTTATTCATATAAAACATTTTATGCATTCAATTCGTATATCTCTTTAGTTGTTAGCATTAATCTTTTATATATTATATAATTTTTGCAGCTTAATTTCCGTATCTATTATTCGATAAATCGCGTTATGAATTGTTTACATTCATTGCACCATATTTAATCATGAAACTAAATTATTTAACTATAAAACTTGTATTTGCGCACACTGTAAATATAAATCCCAAATTATTAGAGATAAAATTAAACACATTTAAATTATACAAAATATTCGAATATTATAGAATTTCGATTAGTTCATTGATGAGAAGGAGCTTTCGCTCAGCATTGCGCAATTATTCGACAGTTTTCTAATGGAAATATTATCATAACAAGTAGCATATACATTTGTGCCAAGAGATATGCGTTGTGTATGGATGCGGCCATAAAGCGGAAAGAGCACAAAATGATGAAAATTTACGCTAAAACTTTCTAACGAATAAATGTTCATATTCTCTGAGACATGAGCTAATTTTTCTCGCTTTGTGCTAGTTAACTTCAACTTTCCTGGCACAATGCACTTGGCGGAAGTAATTGAAATTCAAGCAATATGCCCGTCAGTCGGTTATAATACTGGTATTTCGAAGTTAACATTTTCCTAGTGTTTTCTAATGACTTCTTATGAAAGCATACGATGAAGTGAAGCGACGTCTGCTTGAAGTATACCTGACGTCTGCTTATCCATTCACCTCACCTCACCAACCACTTTCGGAAACCTCAAAAAACTGTAACATATGGAATAGCGCATTCATATTTGATTGATGCAGACGCCCCTCTAAATCCATTCTAACAGGCTGGCTTATCTCCGTCTCTAGCGGTAAAAAACGTGTACATATATTTGTTTCTTTCGAGCGCCAGTAACTCTTATCGTTTTGAGAGACGAATAAGAAAATACGAAAGACTGTACAGAAAATCAGTAAGCGGTGAATAGCACAGTGAGTGACCGAATTCCACTATGTTTACTATAGTGGCTCCAAGTTATAGTATGTGACATATAGATATACATATAGAAACTTCTGCATGCAAAGAACTGTTATCATCATGATGCGCGTTTTTATTGGAATATGCAAAAACATATTTTGACAACTACTTAGGAAAATTTCCGATTAATAAATCAATGATCAACGTAAGCATTTACATAAACACCTCTTAAAATTCCTCAAGCAAAATATTTTTTCAGTAAGTATTTTAGGTATTTCAGTTGGTAGGAATCTAAGAAATTCAATGGCAATATTATTTATGAGATCATTTACCGCGTGAAGAATGTTTTATGGTTTTATCGTTGAGACTCAATAGTAACGTTAAATTATGAGGTAGATTTTATGCAAAGAATATCTCCTGAAAGAAAGACTTCAAAAATTACCAAAGAAAAAAAAATTTCGCAGAAAGATTCATTTCGCCAGTTTTCTTTCTTCATCATATATTCAAATCTTTTCACAGAACAGAAAAATCGCAATAGTTTCATTCGCAAATTTACAGACAATTTTGCAGATAAACAATTAAACGGAAATCTTTTGCGGCTATGATTAAAAACGCTTTGCTTAAATAACATAGATATAAAAGAAAGAGATGAAAAACTAGAAATTAATTCACCAGAAAAATCGAACAATAAAACATTCATTCTTTTAATTATTGAAAAACAAAATTAGTATACTTTTCAGCAATAAATATTTTTACATTATCGCTGAAGAAAATTCAAATTCTTTTGTCAATATTCACTTATTTCTTGA
This sequence comes from Ascaris suum, assembly GCA_013433145.1. NCBI lineage: Eukaryota > Metazoa > Nematoda > Chromadorea > Rhabditida > Ascarididae > Ascaris > Ascaris suum. Next base: position 11,750,141 of record CM024169.1, on the reverse strand, counting down.
AAATATCGCGCTGCAAATTTCATTTTCAAAATACACTGAATGATAAACAGAGAAAAATGAAAGAAAGAAATAAATAGACGATCGCATGGAATCAAATCTCTAACAGAATAGGAAATCTAGATTCTATTTCAATCAGCCGCGCCGTTTTTTTCATCAGTCTATGAATAAAATTCTTCACCTCCATAATACACCTTTTTTTTTCTCACATCCTCATCAACCTTATTGCTTGCTAAGCTTTAAGGCATTGAACTGGTGAAGTCCTCATCGTTCTATGTGTAATTTACAAGTTTGTTCCATCCATAGAAATCTTTATGGGCTTATCTATCGCAATCTAAATCAATGCAATCCAGACACACCTAAGCACATCAAACAATTCACACCGTAACATTTTTCTACAACTGCCTTAACTGAGAAACAAAAAGAAATTTTCAGCGGTCAGAAGATAAGCAGCTGTACGTTAGCGGCTGCCTTCTTCACAGAAATCATATTGTGATGGCATAGAGGGAGTTTTGAACGGTCACGTACTAATCAAAACCAGAACCTTTTGGCTAATGTGTTCGCACAATGCGAGCTTCTACATCAATAGAAATCGCCGTCTCTAAAAGCTTTAAAATGATCCTCATAGCCGTCCTATAAAATACGCTGGAAGCACTGCGTTATGTCAAATTTCACAACAAGCAACGGGAAGTTGTGATGTTTAGAACTCATTTAGTGTAAACTTGGAAAAAAATAGTGAATAGCTGTGACTGTTTCCCGGATAGCGCAGAGTACAGATGAGGGATTCATTATCTATCGGGCACTATTTTGCGAAGGAAATCTACACCCAAGCAAGAGCGAAATTCTGGCGAATTGGATTAAATGAGGGCATCTATGTAAAGACGAGAGCTGTCATTAGCACTGAGACAATTTTAAGCGTAAAATTATTTATGTAATTGGTTTCCCAGCATCGAGATTCGAAAAGAGGCGCTCTTCGCAAATTCAATGTGGTATTCAAGCACGGTAAGGCGCACTCGATTTTCATCTGCATGCTGTGTGTGGTAATTATTAATGAGGGCGAAGGAAAGTTCCCAGTTCCCAATTATGTACGAATGCTTACTGCATATAAGCACTCAGAAGAGGAAGTGCCACTGCGTAGTGCTATATATGAGCATTGTTTTTGTCACAAGTTCCCCAAAAACTAAATAAAAATGCAATGGCGTCAAAAATATCAGCCGGCAAAATCTACTCCGATCCACGAACATCGAGCACCTGCACATGATAATAAATCGGCGTTAATTGTTTAGTGAAGAAAAAATAACTTCGACCATATATATTTCAGTATTTAATTTCTCATATTCTAAAGGGGCAAGCAAAAGCATGAGGCAAGAATAGTGTGGAGCTGTCAGATAAGGGCCGCAACTGCCAATGCGACAGTTGTGTTGACTGTTGGCCGATCAAAACTGAAATCAGCGATAATTTCTGTCGAAGGTCTGCATGGCCGCAACGAGTGCCAGTGCTTGTAACTTCTCTACAAATGTTCAACATTCCACTGTAATTAATTTCCTGTATTCGAGATTGCGCACACGTTGAGATTCCATCAGTGAAACATGCGAAGAATGAGTGAAAGTAATTATACCAAAAATACTCGCATAAATTGCGCTAAAAACAACGGAAATTACCATTATTCACCTTATCATTAAACTCGATGTGAGTCTATGCATAGTCCTCTGTTGTTACTTATTAACTGTGTATCAAATGCCCAACAAGGTACGACTCTTTTACTATCACCAGTCATACGAGCTTCGTTCCTGTAATAAATAGATAAAGTTTTCATATATTATGAAGTGCGAAATAGAAAGGACTCACCTCTTTAAGTATGATTTCCTCTGCGAACGTATTCACGATAATAGGAGAAAGCAATAAAAATGTGGCGAGTGTCAGCGTCACAAGACATATGAACACCGAAGACCGACTGCAAACTATGCAATATAATATGTTTATTGCAAATTTGTTGCATAAAACATGAGATATCACATGCAAATACTTATGCAAAACATATATTTATTCCAGTACAGCAGTGAACTTCCACCATTTTTTAAAGGTTTTGCACTTCCAATGACATTTTTTGTCAAAAATTCATTCTTTTATTGTTAAAAACATATACGGATCAGTGTGGAAGCATTTATTCTCCAAATAATTTAAAAGCTGGGAGAAGAACTCAGTCAGAATGTTTCCTTCACCGAGAACCCAGTGATTTCTTTCTTTTATCTTTTTGCGCATTCACACTTGCAAAGCGCATTATCCGATATCGTGTCTGTGTCTTGCCATCCGATGTCCGATATCTTGCCCCCTTCGATATGTTTGTTCGAGAATTTCAACTTGCAAATTACTGAAGTTGAAGCTACATTTAGAGGGATATTATCTGCATCACATGACAAACGTTTTTAGCAGTTTTAGAATTAATCTCCTCAATCTCGCGAAATGCTATACATATTTAACATGCCGAAAAATTCCCATGTAGACATAATGTAATTGTGCGATGTGCGCAAATCAGTAGTTCAAGTTGAGCGCAATTTTCATAGAATAATAGAGGAAAATTACGGTCGAAGAACAACCTTTGTAGGTTTCAACTCAAATATACTTACATTCATGAAGTCTGTTTTTTTTTGTTTTACTCTAATTTTTTCTCTCAGAATATTCATTCAACACAATTTGCTCTTGCAATTAGCTCTATCGTCTATTGCTTAATAAATATGCTCATTGCATATCAAACAATCAACGAATAATTAATCACCCATAATATTTTCATGTGTCATTTTATTTACAATTTGGCCATTTTCGATCAAAACTGAGCCCTAAGATGAATGTATTTTTTGAGAATAATAAACTATTGATATTGACATCAAGCTTTAAAAAAATGCTCAAATTAATTGCATTCGTTTATTTGAGACATTTTTATAAGAATTTTAGTGATATTTTTTTATTCGATGCTAAGAATATATGACGTGCAAAGTGAAACGTCATGCATATTCAAGGAAGTTCTTCATGCAATTATTCGTCATTCTCATCATTTGCCTTTCTTTTTGTTCCCGTTAGCACAAAACGAATACATTAGAAATGCATTTTTCAAACCCCCCCCCCTCAAAAAAAAAATCAAAAAGATAATCCACTGATAAAATTTGAAATAGCCGAAAATTCTTTTCCAATGAAACTTAAATTTAACTAATCAAAGATGAAAATTTTTTGATTATGTGGCAAAATTTATAAAATTCAAATCAATTATCTCTTTTGTATGATCAAAGCGTTTTTTTTTCTCTTAAAGGCGAACCTCATCAGCAATAAACTGCATGAAGAAGATAGCGAAAACCATTTTAAAAAATCTTTTTTTTTAAATGAATGTATTTAAAATGCCTTATTCAAGCGGATTGCATTACGAAAAAAGAGTGAGGAGTTTTTCTTTTTAGCCGTTGTATTCTAATACATTTGTGGCATTAAGATTTATTGAGCATCGTTAAAAACACAATGCAATAGAATTGCGTGAATGTTTTCAGCAAAAAAAAAAATGCATACCTAGAAGACTTTTATGTTTTCGGGGAATTTTCGCCTCGAAAATGTCGGATGGCAAAAAAAAATACTGAAAATCTTCTCAACTCATTCGAAAGGTTGTTCGTTGAGACGATATTATCGAAGACACTTTCTTCACATTCAGCAATGTCAAAAAAAAATTCCTTCTTTTACTTTCTACGGTTTGAAAATGTTACACAGCAGTAATAAACAGGTTTTGATACTATAAAGACACTCACGAACAAGGAATACAATTTTTCGATTTAGAGCTGGCCTTTCCTCCCCTGTCCTTCACCGCCTGTTTCTACTCACTCATGATAGCGTCGGTTTCCTATTGACGAAAAGAATAAGTCAGTTTCTTTGGTTAATTTTCGAGCTCTACCCTTCGCACACAATAAGCCGCTCCCTTTGTGATACCTTGCAAATCCTTCACTGCCTCTCCTCGTCTCTTCTACCTTCACAAGAGACGATGGCGTTCTATCATTTCGGTTTTCACCAGCTTTTGATAAAACCAAACACTTAGCTGTAAAAATGAAGAAGATTTTGATGACAGCAAAAAGTCACTTATGTATCTCGCATTGCGCATCTCCTCTTCGTTGGAAAGCAACGAGGACGTAACCTCCTCATATTTAATGACGTCGACAGAGGCTGAATGATGCACACATGCCCTAACTCTATCTCGTAACACTGTACCGTTCTCCCTCCTTTCTCCTCCCTCCGCCCGTCCCTCGCCAACTCGCTATATTCGCCGTGCTATCTATTCGTATAAAGAAGTTTCTGCGGATATTTTCAGCCTCCTTTTTGATCATCAATGCCGATTGTAAATTTAACTTCGAGCTGCGATAAAAATGATTTTATATATCTCAAAATTGAAAAAAAAATGGCTCACATTCTCCTGCCTACGTTTACTCTTCAATACTTTTATGCAAAAGAAGAAGCAAAAATTGAGAGGCCGCTGAAGGAATATGAAAAAAAAGCAATGGAAGGGATAAATGATGTTTTTTATAACAGAGATTAGTTCTGTGTGTAATCCGTTGCGTTTTGCTATCGCTGTCTTCAGGACTTTCAAATTTCGCTCTCTCCTTTCCTCAAATTGTATTTTTCGTTCAGAAAATGCATCTTAAATTACAGTGTTTTACATATCTATCAAAATGTTTCGTCATCTTCTTGAAGAGAACAAACATGAAAATATAATCAATAAATAATAGAAATAAATTTGAAAACAGTGACGAAAAGAATATCGGCCTCAAAATAAAAGTTTTTGAGGCATTTTAAACACTAAATTGGTTGAAAAAAAATTGATAATGGAGGAAAAATGCAAAGAGCACGAAATTTCCATTGTCTTCATTCAAGGTTTTCGTATTATTTCTGATTTTATTCGTTAGTTTTCATTGAACCATCGTTTATTGAATGTCTTTTTGAATATATCAGCAGCTATCATTTTCTTGATGGCATATTTCTGCAACGTAAATAGTTAGTGCACTACTGCAAAAGGTTCATCTTTTTATTGCAAATATTGCCGTTAAAAATTGCATTCTACATTTTTGCACTCAAACAACACAAATGCTTATGCTTATTATGCAAACGTTTGGATTGGATAATGGTGAAAACCGTGGAATAAATAATAAGCTTCTGTATGAGACGACAAAAGAAAACGTTCAAACGCAATAAATTTTTCAGCTGTGCAGAAGCTCTTCACCGATTGCAAAAAAAAGCTGCCATTTAAAAAAACCCCCCTCCAAAATTGCACTTTTTCAAGGGAAAATCTTGCAAAACGACGAAGAAAGATTCGAAACCCAAACAATTTAAAATGGAACTAAAGCATTGAAGCATGAAAACTTAAAAACGATATGATAAGAGAACTCGAAATGCAAAACTAAAATATTATACGATATGATATGATCTGATATAGGATATGATATAAAATGACATCAGACAACTTAAAAATAATAAGAGAATATACGAATAGATGTAAGTTAAGCTTGAAAAATGTGAATCGAGTATATGAACGCATATCGAAGCTGCGCTGTATTGTTCATTAATCAATACAAGTGGTAATGTGTCTAAATTTACGATGTCAATTGAAAGAATTTTCTCAACGAAGGCGCTCTTTTTTCGAAAATATAATCCGTTCGATAGAGTCTATTTAGTGGATTTAGCACTAAGAGAGATGCTTACTTGTAAACTTTTCTTTTTTTTTAAATATTCGTGCAGCCGTTGTAATTAATTCAATGAAATGTATAGAAGTGAAGCATCAAAATATCAAATCTTTTGATTTCCTAAATAAACTTCAGAATATCTAATTTTAAAAAAAAGATTCGTATGAAATCAATCAAAAACATATACTAAAATAAAAACGAGGCTATTTTCCTTGTAATTATTTCCATCATAGAGTTTTTTTTTTTTTTGCTGAAGTACCAAGAAAATTTTATTTCAATCGAATACTTCATGCTATTGAAGTGCAATAGTCATTATTGCAAAATTGCAAATACACATAAACATAATTTTTTTAGGCAATTTGCCACTAAATATGAATGTCTTAACCGATACTCTAATATTCATGAATATCGTAAGTAACTAATGCAATGAAAATTATGTATTAGTGAGTGCAATTATTAGGTTTATATATCTCTTTGTTTGTGAACATTATAAATCAATAAACTATCAGCACTCTTAATGTTGTAGTTGAGTTGTGAGAAAACTTTACACAAAGAGTTTTAAGAGCTTTATCATATCATACTTTATCATATCAGTTTTATCATATTTTATCAAATAATCTATGTATGTTATAAAATGGAATTTTTTTTTCGCCTCTGAAATCATTGTGACGATTATGGAATTATTCATGAAAAACTGCTTTGAAAAATTTTACCGCGAGAAACCTTTCGATGGAAGTTTTATAGGGCAATGAAATAATAGCGACGCATTATCAACGATGAGTGCTCTATAGCGTTCTTTAAAAGCATTCATTCTCAAATGATATATAAAAACATTTTCCATCAGCTAAAAAAACAGAAAAAAAGACCTATCTCAATTCTTTTTTATTTCGGCATGCAGCAGTGAGCTGTGCCAAATATCTCACGGGCCCTTACGCTTCTCGATTACCCGTAATCGTTTTGAGATTTATCATGCAATTATTACTCTTATATCAATGGATCTTGACATATTTTCAGAAATTATTGTCTAAGGAATAATCTAGGCACTCATTTTATTTTAACTCGAATACAGCCAAATGCTATCGATCGATTCATTCTTACTCGAATTAAAACTCCCCTTTTAAATACAAATGTCAAAAAGAATTTACAATGGAACAATTCCGAGAGCCTAGATCTGTTGCAAGCCATGCAATTACTAAACGATTTACTAATTATCAAGTTGATGAGCCACTGTGCTCACTAATTTCGAAGCCAAAGAACAGAATATTCATAAGTTTTATGGAATATTTTTTTTAAATTCAAATTTATTTTTGAATAGAAATAATTTAAGAGCCCTAAAGTGAAGAATAATAACATTTCACGGTCAACTCAGATAAACAGAACGGATTCAATTGTTATCGTTTTTAAAAGGGAAGAACAAAGTCGCACGTCGAAAATTTTTGGAATTATAATATAGTTTTGCTGTCAGTAGCATCTCCCCATTTTATTGCTGTTGGCTATTTTTGATTAGAAAGTTTTGAGAAGAGAAGTTTGAAGTACGAAAAGTAGAATAATCCTCAAAGATCAGATGTAAAAATACATTGTCGGCAAAAAATTACCAACGAAATTATTGAGGAAAACTATAAAGTTCGAGAATAGATGCAGTTATTGTTCCATTTATTCATTGAATGTTTAGAATATAAGGACAGTTTACTCAATCATCGGTAAAATTTAGCGAAAACATCACCAATGCAAGTTTTTTTGCTCATTAATGGATTTTCTATTTTACAATATGCCACATATTTTCGAATTGTAACCCAGAAATGCAAACTTGTCATACACCGTTGGGCAAATTTTAAAAACATTGTGACAATGAGGAAACGAATGAGGCTAAGCATGTGTATAGATTCATCCATGCAATTCATGCATTCTTCTGAATAGAATATTTATATATTGCATTGAATATTAAATTATATATGTATGTTATATATATATATATATATATATATATATATATATATATATATATATATATATATATATATATATATATATATATATATATATATATATATATATATATATATATATATATATATATATATATATATACCATCTTTTTATTTATTCATAAAGTTTTGAAAAAGCGAAACTCTAGTGGAATTGAATCGACTTAAATGAAAACGCTATCTGGGATTAAGATATTGCTGGAAAATAACTTCCACAAACACATTTGATTTGAAAAATGTTTCATTTCATGGCACAAAGCCGAAACATTATGTTCAGTTCTCAAAGAACTGCAAAATTCGTCTTGTTAATCAAAATTCGTCTTCAGTGGTTCCCTTATCATATGGTCAATAAATTTCACATATCTTGGAGACGATAAAATGCCGCAAACGAATATAATTCTGCAGGCAATAGAAAAAAAAGAAAAAGGATAGAAACGAAGGTGTTCCACCTTGCTTTACGATGAGGATACCAAACCCTTCGGAAACGGTCGAAAGCCATTGCAGCAAGAACAAAAGTCGATAGAGCACGTCCCACATGTTCCAACGTTCGGTAAACTTTGCAACAAATCGTACCGAACATCCAAAAACCGAGTAATTGATCGACGATTGCCATCGGGAGTGGAATTACGGACGCAAGATCGACGCAACATAAGAACAATATGAATATCATTGTGTTGTCATAGGGAATGGTCGCATGTACATGCCGAATCAACGTTATCACAGAGACATTCCCACAAAGACCGATTAAAAACAATGCCGCATAAAGCTGAAATATTCACACAATAGAAAGCAAATATTTTTTTAAAAATAGGTCTTATTTATTTTAAATGCTCAGCTGATATAAATATTGTTGGAGAAACAAACCAAAACAGGAGAATTTATTTACCATTGAGCATGGATATGAAAACGTTATAAATATCTCAGCATTTAAGCAAATTTTCCACATAAATTCCATTTAATATTCGGTTGTAAAAGTGACAAGGAAATGAAGCCGCATAAAATTGCTGTGTTTCAGCAAAATATCGTAAAAATGCAGCAGTGTAATTAACTGATGCGACCGAGCATTATCCAAGCTCAAGTTCGTATAAAGGCGAAGTGCAAATAACCCTCCTCAGGTTGCCGTCCAGCGTTTGTTACTTTGTTACTTTCACGAGCAAATCGAACATCACTCGCACACCTTTCATCTCACTCATGAGCGCATAGCAGCTATTATTAATCATGTATTTATGCGTCATATCTGTCCTTAAAGAATTATCCTTGTGAGTAAACGGTACAATGACGTTGCGTCTCCGTATATGCACATTCGGAAACTACAGGAACCAAAGTGAATCTATCAGCTTGTCGAGTAATTCCAACTGAAAAACTGCTAAATCTGGAGTGATGGAATTTCGTGAATACAGCGCACATTGTGAGTTGTTCTCTCACATTACATTTTAATTGAGTACAACGATTTCTAAAAGAATTGCACACAATAAAAGGTGGCAAAAAATTCGAACTAATCGTGCAACTAGCTAAATTGTATTTCACCCCAGGGTGAAAAAGTTCCACTGTGAAAAAAGTAAATCTTTCACCGAACATTAGTATCGGCATTAATATCAACTAAGATATGAGCGCATTATTGTGCAGCATTTATTGGTAATTTCTGAAAGCAGTCGTTGAGACGAAAGAAACACGGATGCGTTTCCATAATAACTCTTCTACTGTGAATCGTGGCTAGCTCTTTTAAACACAAATCTCTTTCGTGATAGTATGCATTTCGTTGAAAATCGCATTACAGATTGAATAATAGGTTACTTACCCAAAATAATAGGTTACCCAAAATAGGATCATGGCTCATAGAAGTAAGGATCTATATGGAAAAAGTTTGCCTGTCCAAAAACCGCGCATCAAAGAAGAGTTGAAACGCCATTATGAATCAATATTAACATCGTACGATCACAATTTAAACCAAAAAATTTCATCTCGATCACGATATGAACGATTCAATTAGTAAACAGTAATAAACAAAAATAGTAACTATTGAAGGAAAAAAATGCAGTTTTTCATGTATCATTGCAATTCAATTTTAGAGCGTGCGCAATTATTGGATTTTTATGCCTTCGATTGAAGGAAAAACCTTTGCTAAAACTTCAACGATACTTTTTATACGATCGATATTATTTCTTGACAAGGAAAAAAAATTTTTGTGTTGAGTCAAAATTCGAGTCAAATATCCATTGGAAATGTCAGGCAGAAAAAAAAATGGAAATATGTGCGCGCTAAGAAAGTTCAGAATTTCTTCAAAAAGGTTACATAAATATATATTATTGTCTTCTTAGGCAATTTTGCATTCGAGCAGCGTTGATAGCGATTTCTTAAGCAATTAAACTCTCGAATTTTTGATAAATATCATCAATGAAAAGAGCGAAATTTTGCAAAGAAATGTGTTCACTTTTATGGGAATATAAGGTGAAAATGATGATCAATGTGAATACTATATATGTTTAAGGTTAAAGGACGCAATAATGTGAAATAACTAATGATTGAAATAAATATTTTAATAGCTGAAATCGAATATATGCATATCAGTCTTAGCTGTTCGCTAACAATACGCGCATTCATCAAAGCGAATCTATGACTATGAAACTTGCAAGTATTGAAAATAACAGCTTAGAGACCTTTAAGGTAAACTAGCTTATGTCTGAACTAAACATGCTAACATACCTATTAAAAGTCAACTCAAAGAACTCTTCATTAATTAACTAATACTATTGAATTTTCAGTAAAGTCCCGCCTTTGAGGGAATTCAATTTCAGTTCTCGAGAAAAAATTGCGGAATGACTGTCGTGCCAATGTCGTGGCTCGAGATATGAATGTTTGCTTCTGTGTGCTCGGTAAATTGAACTCATAAAACACAACAGATATGGAATGAAATTCTCTGATAATAATATGTCTAAGCGGTTACCAGTAAATTGATGTTAACGGTTTTAATGCAGAGCAGAGAAGTACTGACCATAACAAGAGGAAACTCTCTACAAATGCCTTAAGGCGAGGGTTGGTGCATATAAAAGGACAGCGTGTTTGGTTGCAGGCAATCAGTGCGCTCGTAGCTTTTCACGTGAGGTGTTGTCTGTGCAAGGACCGCTTCGGACCGTACGGTGCGCAGTCCCGCCGCAAAGTGTCTCGGGCCTAAGGAGTTCCTGATGCTTGTTGGCGTCCCCCTACCGTGATGTCATCCCCTCCGCCTTACTGTTGTTGATTTTGCTAATGCTTAATGAAAAAACGTCAATATCTCTCGCCTTGTTGCGAGATTATACGGCATCTGGTCGAGCCTCGAAAGAGAAGTTTGCAGATTCTTCAGCGACAAATTAAGGTAAAGAGGCAGAAGAGAGCCATCTTTGCAGGAGACAAACATCCTGACATATGAGCAACAAATGACCTTCAAAAGCACATTCTGATTTGTTAGATGATCTTCGGCGTGAAAAGAGGAATACTATGATGATCGCTCAGCCCCTCGTGAGGATAGCAAGTAAATTTCAAAATTTCCCTCATTTTAGTCAAAAATGAATAGGAGAAAAAATATTGTGCTGTAATTAATTCTGCAGAAAACTAAGAGAAAGAGTGTTCGATAGCAGAAATGAAGAGAAAATCACTGATTTTTTTTTTTTTTTTTTGCAAATAATTTATGCGCTTCACGCAAAATAATCGCATCGTTATTCGAATGAGTTTTGTGCACTTTTGAAGTTTTTTTTTTTCATTGCGAAACAACAAAGTTATTTTGCATTTTATCGTGATTCCATATTCATTCAGCTATGTTTAAGGCCAAAATTTTAATTCTCTTTATTGAGGCGAATTGGCGAAGAGATTTGATTTTATTTCTTTCGAATTCACTTCGTTCATTTGCAAATCTACTCATCGTTTCATGAAATAGTGAGATATACAATTGCATACATGCCTATATACAGATATGAACATCAGTGATATATGCGTGAAAAGGTTCTAACAAAGGAGAGGATATAATATAATGAGTGGATAAAACAGACGAATATTCGGAATATCCAAAAAAAAAACTCTCTAATCGTTATTTTTGCGTCCTCAAATTCACTCAAATGGCACCAAAAATTACTCATATTATTGAAAGTACAGAGATAGGCACTCAGAATTTCCATATCTGGCGTTTCTCAGCAATGATGGATTCTTATTATCGAGGAAATTTGAACTAATCGAATAGAGATTACTGCATTCGTCGATGAGAGTATAAATGAAGGAAATGCCTTTGTGCAAGCGTTTTCTCTACAAACCTTCATAATGCATTTTCAGGATCTAAAACATCAAATTTTTTAAAACACTTATTCACTAAAAAAACTCTTTAAAGAACGAAAGATATAATAGCATTGCAAGGCAAACTCCCCAAAAAAAAGCTCAAATCGCATAGATATCGATTCAATGATTGAATTTCGGCAATAAAATTTCAGAAAAGAAGCTCTTTTTGTGTTGAATAAATGTATGCAGCATTGTTTGAAACATGTCTGAGCATTCTTCACCAATAAATCTTGAGTGAGTGAAAGTGTGAAATCGGATTTGCAGTAGTCAAAGAGAAACAAGTGCAACGGAAAAATCTACTAAAGAGAATGCTGTCTGCTATTAAAAATTTTTTAAAAAATGGCTTGCTCTTATCTCATCATCTATAAATGATTAAGGAACGGAACTCATAACCTCAATGGGGGAAGGGGAAGAGGGTGAACTCATTCGATACTACAAACCGCTTCTAGAAAAGCGTCCGAATAAGATTTCCTATCTGTATAAATCATCACAGCTCATCTGTAAAAAATCGCCAAGTGACAAGATATGCTTGCAATGAATAGTAAATCAACCAGAGTTCACTCAAAACATACAACAACCGATCTACGAACGTAATTGCATTCAGTTTCCTTGTATTTCATCTAATCCTTGTATCTGCCGACAATTATCTGTGCAGTGAATAAGTTTTCATCGCCGAGCCACTTTGTTGCCACCCAACGAGATCAGCATTAAACACCAATTTCAATAAAGTCACCAGTCCGTATCGCTGAAGTCATCCTTTTGACTATGCGTTTTATGTGTGCTCAGCTGTCAGTAACAATCAACTTGAACATGCACCCCAAGTCAAAGTTAGCTGACGGGTTGCCATTTGTTTATGAACGACTGCTATCGCAGGCACCCTCCGGATGTTCGCTGTAGATTCACTCATCTCTGATGTGTGTCATTTTGTTTGCTGCATTGCGTAAGTAAGATTCACTCATCCGCTTCTTCTGTCACCTGCTTTCTATAGAAAACAGATCACAACCCTAGGGAGGCCTTATTTGTTAATCAAACCTCATTTCGCTTCACTGATGTGCACAATATACCAACAATCATGTGTGCTGTGTTAGGCTTGATAAAACAAATCTAAACGCATTGAACGATGCTGATACGACATATGCCTCTTGCTAATCCTCCGTCTTACCCATCTGGTTGAAGGCAAGATTCAAGAACATAGTTGATGTTTTCCTATGCGACCGACTGGATGCGCAAACCCTCCCCCTCAAAAAAATCATTTCTGAATTTCTTTAGACAGATGAGGGAAAAGCTTACCTCGTAAATTCAATACCGCAAAGTATAAATGACTGGAATGGAATTGAAACAGGGAATTCGCTGATCAACTAAAATTTGCAGTACGAGCAGTTAAAAAGAAATTAGTTTTCGGAGTTAGCCCAAAGCACAAATATCACCCAAAATTTCGTCGTCAGAGATTTTATGGTAGCGAGTCGAAACTAAAGGGACAATGGAAGGACCTAAAATACATGTATGCAGGGAAATAATGCCTCCTTAGCTTTAGTACTGCATGGAAAATGAAAGTAGAAATACAGCATATAAAAACCAGTTGAATAATTTACATTCCCAGTGTTGAAAAGATAAAACGCGCAGTAAACGTGTACTGAGCGTAATCAACGTCCATTCAGTTCATCTACACACGTTGTGTTGCCGCACAACGTGTGTAGGTGAACTGAATGGACGTTTATGACAGATTCACCGGAAATGAAGTTAAAAAGTGGGCAATTTGAGGCTCTATTTGATAATCACTACTTCTTCTTGCCCAGCGCTACTTCCCCTCCGTCCCCTTCTCCCTCCAAGATACCGCAATTTATACGAAGTACTCGGCACGTTAGAAGTTCCGTCAGTATTTCAGCTGTGGCCATTTGCATTGTTAATGGAATATTGCATCTGCCATCTAGCAAACATTAAGAAAAGGTTTCATGGAATAACCACGGTGGCATTAATTTTATGCCGATGGCGACAGCTTCGGTGCTACTTGAAAATCCCTCAGACGTGAGTACATATTGCTTCTTAAAGGAAATGAAATTTTAATCAGATTCTAATCTCAAACTCAGCTTCTACGATAAAATTAATGAAGTTTTTTATATGGTTGTTCTACCGCGGACGTGGCAAATGTTCACCAAAGGAATTGATGCAACAGAAGATAAATTTTCCAATTAATGGAAATGTGATCTAATGCAAATGGGATTCGAATCAATATGGGTTACCTGAGGCAACGAAATACAGGTGTTAATAGTTTTTATGCAAGCTGCAACAAATTAGCTAATAAAACGCTCGACATATTGCATTCGAAATTCAATAATTCGTTCTTCCTCAAGTGCTTACAACATCTTTCGCTGAATTCAGTATATCATCAAAATTTAGACGAATTTGTCAACGAATTTCAACACAAATCGAGAGCAACTATGCCCTTGTACAAATGAGGAGAACAATTTATGCGGCAGTTCCTTCACCTATACATGATACTTTTCAGAGAACTTCTAAATGTCCACGGGAACACCTTTTTGAAAAAAAAAGGACGAAAACTTGAGCATAAAGATTGCTGTTTTTCTCTAGCAGTATCAATAGGAAAAGCGCAACGATAGATGTAACAAATTTTGACGTACAGGACTCTCTCCTAACTCCGATTTCACTTCATCACATCATGCATCTTTCGCATGAATTGTTGGAGTTTCAACGTCGCATATGTGCTTAACATATAGTTGACGGGCGGAAATTAATCTAGAAATTTCATAGAAATTTCAAACAATTGTTTCCTGGTTTTTTCTTTCTGACATTGGTATAATCGAGTAGCTCAATGAAGTTAGATTTGGTGCAGTTTGGCTATAAATAAGCCATAAAAATTATACGAAGCGCTCATTTACTCTTATAACTCTTGTTTTTCAGCAATAAAACGCTACAGTTATTGTGAGGTTTCGTTCTTTATTTTCGCAACATTCAAATGAATGCATAGAGATTTGAACACAACAATATATGACGCATTTTCTAACATTTTTCTTCAATTTTCAAATAATATCAGTATAAGCGTAATTTAAAAAAAAAAAAAAAGAAATAACGCCAACTCACAAGTGAATAAAACATTATATGCCTGGTGCTCCAATTCGATAATGGGAACATATTTAGTACAGGAATAAAATCCGGTTGTGTACTAGTTGCATTTGTGGGTGTAATTCGAACGGATCGTGAGCCAAGAAACTCCATCGATGGTAGCAGTAATAAATATTCTTGCAGTGAAGGTGCTAAACGACGTGCCAACTGAGCACCAAATTCTGCTATAGTAGCTGATGCAGCGCTCGCTAACACTCCGCCTCCAACCACTAAGGAGACGAAAAATGCGAGCGCATGTGCAAATCTCGACGACCGAATTTTGTAGATGATTCAAAGAATTCGCACTAGCGATGATGAACTGCCACTGGTCAGTTCTGTCGCTGGTGCATACAAATTGTGCTCGTATTTACCTGATGAACTCCGAAACTAACAACTCCGGAATGAATTATCGAATACTTGACATCATATCGCACTTCTAGTATAGCAAGAGAGTGCGTAATGGCTTCAATATCAATCCAACAAAGCTACCAATTAAAAGTTCGATATCATAATGAACTCATGGCGAATGCTTATCACTTTGGGGAAGTGACGAATGCCAGTAATGTGTAACAACGGTTTATGGATGAAAATATAATTCGGCCATTTAAAGAATCTAAATTTTCTGCGATAATGGATTCTTTTCTTGAGCGTGACGCACTGTTTAATAGCATAAAGTAAAATTGCGTCGAATTAATCGTTGATCGAAGCGCAAGCAATCAACGTATTTTATCGAGAACTAGGCACATCGAGAGGTGATATATATTTTCGGATTTCACCCTTCAATTAGTAAATGGCTTGATCGAGCAGATCTCTTGCACTTCACTAAGTGGCTTATCGAAATGCTTCTCCCAATCGAATGCAATTAGAAGACGACCATTGATCGCTTGTTCCAAACACCACGGCAAATATTGATGAATAAGAAGTCGACGATGTCTGAAATCAACAAGTTTCTTTTAAATAATAAAAGTAAGAATATAAAAAAAAGCGTAAATAACATTTCGATGAAGAAAGTTGATGTCAATGAGTGCACCTCGATTAACTAATCTCCTGCTCGTGAGAGCGAGAAAAAAACAAATCAAATGCTAAAGAACAATAATAAAAACAACTAGGGAGAAATAAATTAAAATGATATATAAGGCGAAGTGGATTTTCTCACAAAAAAAAAACAATGAATAAAAATTCCACCTATACATATTAGTGAAATTTCCCTCCCTCCAATTTTAGATAAAACTCTCAAAAAAAAACATACTGAAATCATTTGTCATAGATTGAAATAAGCGAAGAGTACATCAATTTTATCATCTTCCATAAGTGGATTTTTACAGAGTCCAACAAAAAATCTTACAGAAAAAAAAATTAAAATTAGAAATTCAAGAAATTGATGAATAAAAAAACAACACAAATTGGTGACCACTATTCAGATATTTGTCTATCGCAGAAATCATTTCGAACGAACTCAAACCACCATCTCAGTCCAAATATAGATTCTACGATTATGAGCATTCCTGCTTCCATCAGTTCAAATTTAATTTTTTTTTTTTTTTGAAGGACGTCCATATGTTCATGCACAAGAGCCCTTCATCAATGAATTTTCAGAGATCTTAAGAGTATCTTTGCCGGATTATTTCATCCGTTCAATCCTTTAATAGATCAACTTGAAGCTATTATGAGAAGTAAAATTACTCATATATGTTAATAAAGACATAAGCTCAATGAGGAACTATTAAGGCATAAAGGGGTAAGTAAGCATTTGCGCTTGACATAAAGAAAACAAATTAGTGCTTCGAGGCTAATATAAGGCATTATTTATGCATTAACATAACTGAACAATTGCACATTATGTATGAATACATTAAGTTTGAAAAAAAAAATCCTCCAAAAGCTAATCAAGAAAAATTATACAAAACGAAAAAAAGACGCAAAATTCATAAGCGAAAAGATATTGCTACCATATCATTTTAGAGGTAAAATATTTGAAACTCTTGAGAAGATATCATTAAAGCTTTAAAAAAAGTACTCAAATTTATGCTGACGATTACCTCATGACAATTTGATACCTCAATTGCAAGCCTAGGTATAACGCTCTGCAATATGTCTAACTCAACTTTGCCTTCGACGCTTCGATGCGCTTTTTAAAGCAAAAATAGAGAAAACTAATAAGTCGCAAAAATTCGATTTGCTAATACAAAAAATTGAAAAGATTCATTTAAAAAACCATTGAAATTTTTCTATACTATTGTGCATAAATTATCGTTCGAGGAAGCATTAATGATGAATGCACTTACCATCACTAATTAGTTAGCTATTATGCCGAATCGAACAAAACGAATAGATAATCAAACAAATAACAAATATGTTTCGATTAACAACAAATAAACAACAACAAGTAATCTTTAATACAATTAAACATGAGCGTTTGTATTCCTTAATTTTTCTCCAAGGAAGAGATAAATTTATAAAGGAAATTATAAGCTTGAAATTAAAAAAAAAAAAACAACATACAAGCGTGAAAATTTCTCGAAGAAACTTTACGCCTAACTATTCAAAAATCACCGTTATACGTAAGCGCATATATTTGCCTATCGAATATTTGCATATTTCAAGTAGCATTCACTAAGTCGATCATTCATTTCATTGCCATATTCAACAAATAATATCCTCCTATTTTGCTGAGAAGTTGCGCTAGTTGGCCGATAAATGCATTCATCCGCTTAATATATATTTCAGTGTTTCACTTCAATCAACGTTTAACGTCGATCATATCGAAAACTAATCTTAAGTAAAAATTCCATAGCAAAATATTAGTTAGCACAGATATCGTATCATGTTGGTATCGTTAATAGACTACTCTATCAGCTAAGCGCTATGATATGCACCAAAGCGCACGAATGCTTTAACAAGCATTCATTCTAAAACATCTCGATGACGCTATGTCGAAGCGTTAATTAGACTGCCACTAAAAAGTAAATAAAAACAATCGAAGTGTTTCTTTGAATTGTGCAATAACATTCTTGCATGTATAAGCAATATAAATTTGCTCATGCATATTCGAGCAATTAAAAACAACTGTTAGAGATAAAATTGGCCAAAAATCGAAATTTTTTCAACAACCATCCTACCAATGAGGCAATAAAAAATTTATCGAGAGTTTTACTACGAGAAGAAAATAAAACGGTAATAATTTATCGATATAAATAAATTGAAAATTTATTCCTTCAAAAAAGCATAAATGAAACAAAACTGTTATTTCAGTATATAAGGTTTTTAAGTTTTTTCTTATTAAATTTTATCGACTATTAACATATTCGCTTCTTTCAAATTTTCTACTCAATATGTTGCTGCATTAGAACAATTACTATAATATAATTGTTTCATCAAACTTTTGAACAGTTCACAAGAATAAGCGGTGATGGAAGTTTAGTACCTATATATAGTCCACGCAATTATTTACATATCAGTGTGCATATTGCATGTTCTCTCAATGCATATCCGTCATTTTTCGTCTTTTCAACACTTGGCCAAAGAACCGTTCTAAACAAATTCGACAAGCACTATCCTTAGCGCTTTTAAATTTCGTAGAAGAAAATTTTCAGAACGTTTATTGCCTCTTGTAGTTTATCGACCGAATATGAAAGAAAAAAAAAAAAGAAAAATTATTCTATCTGTTGCTTTCTCTCTCTTACATAAACACATACACTCTTTAAAAAAAATTTCTCATTCATCACAAAATGAATAATCGCAATAATATTCTAAAAATAAAGTCGACTTATTGGATCAGTTGTTAGATCAAGAATTTAAGCATCCTAGAATTTTTAAATTTTCTCATATCTAGCATCAGCAATTTTTCAAATGAATCTATCCTTTTAAAATTATATCTTCATGAAACGTTTCCGTTCCTTAAAATTATTTTCTATTCTTATTCTTTCTGTCATTTCCCATCAACGGGATATTAGTGTGCTTTAACTCGATAATATTCATAATTATATTTTATATTCTACATTATTTGTTTTATATTTTATTAATATTTTATTGAAAGAATAATGTAAATAAACTAAATAATGCAATAAAGTTAGTAAAGTAAAAACTGTAAATATGAGAAGACAAGAAAAATACTATTAGTATGTGTTCACTAAAATGTTATAGTGTTTTTTCGCATGGCGAATTTTGCAAAACGGAAATATCGCAAAGCAAAACACACTCGCATATTGCAAAATACAAAAAAAAAAGAACTACAAATAAAGAAAATCTTAAAAGAAAATAGCTAAAAAATACAAGATAAATTGCTACAATATATGCAGTTTGCAAAATACGTTCACATTCACATCAGTGTGGTCGTTGCAGAAATAAGGCGAAAAAAAAAAATGCAACTGCCATATGCGTTCATTGTTTTTTCTGTTTGATGGGATGCAAAGATCATGAAATTTCAGCAGCAAATTCCAAACACTTTCAAAAATTCTGATTGTTAAAAATCGAAACCCAGAAATCAACAACAAAAAAACCCTTTTAAAAAACGAGAATTTCACTACAATTTTAAGCCGGATTCTTAAAAACGTGCAAGTTAGAAATACAATAGGCCACAGCTTAAAAAACACATGCAAAAAAAAATGCGTAAAAAATTTGCACTAATCAAGTCAGAATTTATTCTACAATGTTTGAAGATTTATTTCTTCTCTATCTAGTAAAATATATGCCAATACACTATGGTAAATACCATTATTAAAAATTATTTTATGTCATGTTAGAAGCAGAAGAAGAATTGAATGCATTAGCAGCTTCTAGCTGCTAATGTTAGAATATCACGAAAAATGTTCGAATGAAAACAACTCTCGAAAGGCACTTTTGAGATACAAGTGAAAGAAAGTGAATATGAAAAGAAACATCAATATAAAGCTACATCGGGACAGTTTCAAAATTTTAAAATATATCAACGTCTATAGAAGGTCTCCACTCTCCCCCCCCCCCCCCCCCCTCCCCTTCCCCCTTGAAGTCTATACAATCTTCGATGACTTATATCTCTTCCTCACACGATTAGCTAAATGCTGAGAATGATCATTCACTTCTTTAAATGGGCGCAAGTTTGGAGAAGAACGGCGAATAGCACCTAAGATATGTGGAAAGGATCAAATCTTTTGGAAAACCACCGTTGAAGAGATAGCATTAGTGACGAAACGACTAAGCTCCTCAGTGACGATAGGATGACGAAAGAGGAAGTAAATGTCGTTTGATCGCTATGATATACGTCATAATTCGAACTGGAAAAAAAAAACGCATATACATAAAGACATTGAAAATATCATCGCTCAGATTGAACTTGTTCAAGCAAAGAGAATTTCGCTAATGGTTCATTTAAAATATCACAAAAACTCCTCCAAATAAGTGAACACTCATTTCTCGAGTGATTTTTTCATAGACTCACTGCTCTCCATTCTATGCAATTTTTACCGAACAAATAGCAACATGAAATTAATTTTCATTTCAAGTTGCGATAAATATTCTGCCATAAAGCGAATAATTTTTCATTCAACGTCAACACATATCGTAACCTCTTCAAGTTTTTCCTCGTTATAAATGAGAGTTGAAAAGCAGTCAAATTATTGCTTTCAAGAATTGAATATAAAGGAAAAATAAAATTGATAGAACGCGTCCAAAATATCAAACAATGTAGACAAGAATAATGTTCACAAAAAGTTTTTATGCAAATTATGCGTCTAATATATTCGATGTAATCTTGTTTAGGTTGTGTGGGAAACAATATTCTCGAAGCGAACATTAAACGAAGAAATTCGATTTGATATTCATCACATAGCGAGGCGATTCTAATCACTAAGAACTGTATATATCTAATTATGGCTTCGAATGAATCAAATTACGAACATTTCGACCGTATATTTCCAATATAATCTTTAGCTAATCATTAATTCGATGCTTATTACTGAAAGTTTCTTTTTGCACTCCAATTGAAATTTACAACGCAGAAACGATATTCTCAAATAAAACATATGCCAGTTTAAATAGATTTCATTTGTGGATTAATTTAATTCCTAAATTTTTCCCTCTTCTTATATGTTCTTTAATTATCGTCAGCACTATTCATTGTATTTAATTCCATTTAAATTTTATCCTGTTAGCATTCTATTTCCCAATTATATGTGAGTATTTCGTTTTAAAACCATTTCTTCCATATTGCCATAGACGACTTCAATCAATCAATCAATCCATCACTGAATTAGTCAATCAATCAATCAATCAATCAATCAATCAATCAATCAAATCTACATCCATCAGAATTCAATTCGACCTCCCATTAATGTCATACTTTAGAAGCCGTAGAGCAAGCAAAAGCGATGTCATATGAGGACAGATGCGTGCAGTGATTGAGCTTGAAAGTGCATCTCGCTTTTCTAGGTTCCAACATGAATGTGGTTGTGGCGGCATTTAAAGGTTGAAAATTCTACGCCACTGAACATGACAAGGGACAATTTGCGGCACACGTTAAGATAATTTCACCAGAAAATGAGCTCTATTCTCTGCAATATGCCACGAACAGAACAATGTTTCATGAATTAGGTGAGTCCATTCAGCTTAACTCAAAGCAGAAACGAAGATTGCAATTCGCCAAATATTTCTATTATTGAAGTCCGAAATGCAAAAAAAAAAAACCTCGCAACCTCTTCATCCCATCACATCGAGGATTCGTTCATTTCACAAACTTCTTCTATTATGAAATTAAATTATCAGAGCAAAACATGTCACGATTAACATCATATATCAACTCTTTGTAAGTCTCAATCCAATATGGGGAATGTCTAATTTTTTCTGCCCATACATATTAGTGAGTGGCTATCGACATAAGATATAAGAAGCATAAATGCTTCATAACACTTCAATCATCTAATATGTTTTTCAACACATAATTTCACACTCTCTTTAATGATGACGATTAAAGTTATAGCGCAAGTAGTTCATTATTTTGCTTTTTTTCTTATCGCGAATTCGCGATTGACATCTGCTGTACAACGTCAGCTGTCATCATTAGAAACTTAAAACTTGCAGATGCTTGATGCCGCCTGAATTATATTGCAACGAAACTGCACAAAAAATAAACTTACTTTCAAATAACATATTATACATATATATATATATATATATATATATATATATATATATATATATATATATATATATATATATATATATATATATATTAGAGCTCAAGAAATATGAATATAAACATACATGGATTTCCAATGTAAAAATAAACAAAATTAGAAAAGAACTATAAACGGATATAAAGAAATGAAAAACAAAAAAAGTGAAAGAGATAAACAAATGAAAGGCAGTCCAATTTTTATGTAATCATTAAAGACGTCATGAAAACAATGCATAAACGCAAATGAAGAATTTTTCTATCGTTAAAGTTGAAAGAGAACGCCTCGTGACAATAATTTAATATTCTCAAACGCATTTCTCTTTCAAGTTTTCCTTTAAAGGAGTTTCTTAATCACTTTGCAAGTACATCTTTCTCCCCTCGACGTACATCTATTGTTGCGATTTTTTTTTTCAGAAGAATCGTGTTTTTGAGATGTAACTGCTTTCTCGATACGGATATGAGATCCAATAGTTATTGAATATTTCACTCGCTTGGTTTTTCTTCCACACATGACTCGAGTAATTTATTCCAGAAAGGTGACATTCAAGTGACCACTAAAATCGTTCACTATTTTCATCCACGAACCGTTCATGCTTACACCTTAAAGTCTCTATTATAAGTAAAGTGAATGAAGTGTACTGCACAATAAGAGTTGATGATGTTGAAGTGGAGTCAGAGAACTGCAGGTAGTTGAATTATTCGAGGCACATGTGATTGCGACATCTAACTCGTTCAATGCTTCAAAATATTGATCACCACCACCTCATAGAATCACAGTTTCGCGTAAAAAAAAGAAGACTACAACAAAATGGACTTACACTAGTTGATTGTGGAGAATAAATTTATTATTTATCGATTCGATTCACTTATGATCAGAAATTACAAATTTCTAAACTGCCACATATATTGAGTCATGGAAATAAAATCATTAACGATATAATAATGCGATCTCTTCAAATGATAAACAAATCTCTTCTATGGAATTGCAGGGAGTATTCGAAAATAATTACATTGCCATCTATTCATTCACTACTACAACATTATTAAGAAATGAATTCTGCATTATATACGCACATATCCCAGCATTATAATTATTGGGTTTTACGGATGTGAGACCTTTACACTGAATTATCTATTCTGCTAGTCGTAAATTAACTTCTCTAGATAAAGGGTATGGCATGGCAAAACTATTAGCTAAGCCAACAAGCATTACACTGATGTCGAAGTAATGAAACCGCATTTACGACGCGAAATGTAAGCTGCTAATCACATAGCCGTCTGAATCAATCTATCGCGCGACATCTGAATATACCATATAGTCCTGGGATTAATAATATCGATAGGATGCTGTCGACAGGAGCTGGAAAGCTACAAATCCTTTAGCGCCGTCTACGGGTCGATAAGAAATAACATTCAAGAAGCTTAATTGGCTGGCAAAACTTGTGAAAGAAGAGTGGCAGACTCACAAGCTCATGTTTTTCAACACAGCCAAGCCGAAATGCGAGTGCCTGTGTGTGGCAAGAGAGGAACGAAGGCAAACTGGACAGACATCAACAAGGACTTCCAGACTAGTGCTCGGAGTTCACCGCCATCTCCCGGTGACCGCCGCACTGAGATGAATCATAAATTTTGACAGCGGGCTCCCCACGATCAAAAAATCTGTGCCCCAGCGGGCCTTGGTGCAACCAGTCACCTGTCCGCAGGGCCGGGAGCCCTGCGGATGCCCCGCTGGCTTCCATCATCTCTGTGAGGGATGTTGGAAGCGCGAGTTCTGCGGTTGCACGTTGAAAAAATTCTCCATCAAGTCACACAGCCCGCCCAACTTGTGGACAATCGCCGTGGACGGCTTTCAAATGGCCTATCATGCCACGGATCGATGAACAGTTGAAAGCTAGGATTCGTCCGCAAATACTGCACCGGACTCTATTTTGAGTTTATTGTCTTCTATCACGAAGAACTCCCACACCGCGCTTTTCCCACTTTTCTAATTCCTTATCAATCCAGATTCCTCCGGACTAAACTACTGGCCAGTGGTGTCGGCTCCAGGGACATGCAAGGGGAGCGGGCGATGGATCGGCAGTGAACATTGTTCGCCTCCGCTATTTGGGCATTCCATCTCTCTGCAAAACGACTGGATTAAACAGCAAATCCACATCCAGCAGAATGGAAAGACAGCCCGACACGGAGGGCAAAAATTCACTGTCGAACAGGAAATGCAGATATTACAGAAGGCACTGAAAGCACAATGAGTTGTGATGGAACATGTGCGGTGTCGTCTCGAGACCTCGGTACTCCGGTCGGGTATTCGGCTTCTTAACTGTTCTCAACATTTCAAAGCAAAGATTAAACAATCTTATTTCCACGTAAAAACGTCATGGTTATGAGCACCTGCTCATACCAACGTCACCACCATTCGTGGACCGAAATTCCCAAGTGCAATATGCAATCATTAAAAAAGAATACTAAAATAAGAGCGAATAACCTGCCGGAATCTAAACCTAACAACTTCACTAGGCAGAAAATATATGTCAAAAACACACATTGCCTCTCATCTCACCTATCACTATTGCAACAGAAGAATGGTCGTCACTGCATTTTTTTTTAAAATTTGTATGCAATTTAGCATTATCACACTTCCCTCTCAGTAGCCACGAAGTGAGCACCCTTTCTGCGTAAGCAGTCACTAAAATTTTGCTCCGACGTGCACTCAACAAAGCATGCAACTACGTTTGTATCTTGGGCTTTCTGTATCAAACGAATTGTCAAAGATACACCAAGACTGAAACTTCTCGAAAATTGTTCCTATTGCAGCTTCCCATGAAAACGATACAGTACAGCTGCATGAGCGATATGAAAAGTCTCGTAACAGAACCGGGCGTTTCCCAACGTTCCGCCTGCGCGGAGGATTCCAAGAGTTCCCCCATTCTGAGAACTCAAATCCCCCAACGGGGATTTGAGTTCTCAGAATGGGGAAAACGGGAGGTAATCTCCCACGCCTTCGCGAGGATGTGATTCATCATTCCACATGACGAGAGACCTTACTCCAAACACTACTCTAGACTGTAAGCGCCCGAGTGGCAGCACTTTGAGAAAATGAATGTTTGCCAGCCTAATAAGTACAATCTCTAATGCAACCAGTGGACACTAGCAGTTGAGCTGTTGCCTGCTGGTAGAGAAGAGAAAAGAAGAATAGCGTACGGTGAGAGCAAAGATACCAGGCAGCAGCAATGCCGAAGAAAGAAAATCGGCTACACCCGCGCTACTGGAGGCTATATGCCCCAATTTGGGCCAGTTCAAATTGTACCTCCTATTTGGGTCATCAAATGACAAGAGCCTATCTATCCTTTCTTCGAATATAGCTCAGAACAAAATGCCAACGAGAACATCAATTTTAAAAATTCCCTTGTAGGTTGTTTTACGACACCATTCGAACAGATTATTACAGATATATCTTTCTGGAAGGAATTCTATGGAAAAGAGAAGGCCATAAGTTCAAGAAGATGCGTGCAAGCACTTGCTTTAAACAGATAAACTACTGTTTAAATCAAACGACGAGCGAATATGATTCTGAAACACTGTGTAGCTCCGAAATCTTTCCTCCCCTTCTCCTTAATGTCACCTTATCAAGAATCCTGAAATATAAATACCCCTCCATTCTGCAACTCCATCAGATCTATATCCTATTTATATCCTCCTATCCTCCCATCCAGGACTTAAACAAAAGCTCCTCTTCGCATACGTTTAAAATGTTATACGCTGTCGCTATAGCCGTCTGAAAAGAACTTCAGTCGTCTTTGTCTCGTTCTCAAGAAAAACTTCTTTCAGTAACTCTGTCCCCCTATGGAACAAACTTTGTCTCAAACGTTAGTAAATTAACGGTCCACAGAGATTTTATTCGATATGAAACCATAAAAAGTGCTAGATGAATATGAATTATCAAAGAATGAGCGTGAATGATCAGAAAGCATATTATTTTAACGTTTGGACATTACAATTCTTTTGATATGAGACGAACGAAATAAGCCGTTTTTGAAATGTATAAGAAATATCATCCAAGCGAGAAAATGCGCATTCGCTATTGAAGCAGCTCAATTTCCGGTTGTGACAGCGATCGGTGGGCATTTAGGAGCTTTTTATCAATGGTATTGACGCTTCGATGCAATTTTAACTGAAAAGATACAATGTTTTGCACTTCCGAAATTTCTCACATATCATTCACGCTGCATAACTCATATCTTATCGACCACTGCAAAGTCCTTTTTTTGAATTTTCTCTTCTTGGTCGCATTCTGATTCATCAAGCACAACGAAACTATTCCTCTCATCTCAGTTTCATGGAAAATGTTTCATCGCTACTAAACCATTACATGGAATTGCCACTGATATGTCTACTATGAGCCACTATGCTTGATTTGCCGAGATTGATGATAATCTCATTCAAAAGGCGATTCAACATTAGTGCTGTAAAATTCTGATACGTTAAGCACAATGCAGCCATCTATTTGGCCCATTCGATGTTATACCTCCTTGCAATCGAATCAGTAATTGCGAATTTCCTCAATATAGATTCAATTAACCGAAATTATAGACGAAATTAATCTCGCCGCAGAAAAACAATGAATAGTACCACCGCCGTTCAGCTCAATCTCAAAGAGGCCTACGAAACCGTCAACCAATGGAAACTCCTTGATTCACCGAACAGCACGCCTTCAGCTATCGAAAGCAACTTCGGTGTAACAAAAAGCTATTTGACAGAGCGCAGAAGGAAAACTATGAAAACCTCTTAATACCGCAAAAAAGAAACCCCCACCACTATTGGACTTCCACATCCATTTTATGCGGGTAATATTCTACTTCCTCTTATATTCTAAAAAATCATATTTGCATGAAGTGCATTCGTTTATGCTGGTAATATATCAACTTGTCGAAAAGTACATCGATAATGACATTCAACTAGCAGATGCACTTTTGGCATTGCGTAATACGTGACTAAACCCTAAAAAGACGATAATTAACACAAATGAAATGTGCCAGCAGCATGCAAAAATGTCACCAGAATAAACGCTAATCTTCAATGGCTGAAATATGCTATCCACTCATGCACCAAAAAGTTTCTACGACTGAGGTGATTGAAACTTGTCGAATCTCCTCCCTCCCCCTCCCCTCCCCGATAGACAATACTTCTTAGAAGTGCATGGCGGTTGCTCAGAAACTCATATATGTTTCCAGTAAAACAGTTAGATAGTAGTAAACAATGTGAATAGTTTATAATTTCAGAAAATTCGATCGTCTTTCAAAATTGGTGGAACCTATGAAATTACGAAACTTGAATTTCACAAAACGCCTCCAAGAATTTCACAATTCTTCATCGTTCAGCGAGCTATCGCCTCAATTATTACTAACCTTATGCATATGGATTATGAGGAATATAAGCCCATCCAACGAAAAAATCTTCGAACATCGAACATCAACACTGAATGTCATATATAAAAAGGCACGACGTCAATGCTGAAGTAATCAATAACTCCAGTATGAATGTCACATTTTTTTTATATTTCATAAAAATCGACACGTACACCGTAGAAAATGTTTCAAAAAAAAAACAGGAAAAAGATTGATTTAATTGAATCCATCGAATTCTTCCTTCGGCTATCGCTTTTACAATTCCTCTAAGAAAGAAGGCTCATTTTCATTTTATACGCTCATTCACTTAGTTTCACATCATTTCATTTGTTTGTGTTAGTTGATGATATAATCATATTGGAATATATATTCCATGACACGCCAATAAACAGATTAGATAATAGCGGAAGTTAGTAATTAAGTAATGGAAAACATAAATATTTCATGTATCCCATGTCTGTAAACAAGAACCTCTCTATCACATCACGGAATCGACTGGATAAATAATACTGAATCGTCACAACGAAAAAAAAAGTGATGTAAAGAATAAAAAAAAGCTGTAATGGTCATTGAGAAAAGGTGAGTTTATTGCCTCCCCAAGCCTTCCAATCATTCTCATGACGAATTCCATACTACGAGGAAAGTGACTCGTGATTTTGTATGAATGAAAGGAAGTACATTCAATTGCACAAATAACAGTTGGTATAGTGGAGCATGCCTTCCAATTCACCTATAAGTCGCATGTTCAGGTGAAATTCACATCTGTTACATTTGTTTCATTCATTATAAAGTTTACCATTTCTCGTCATCACAATAGGCCTTGCAAAAATATAAAAGAAAACAATTCATCCATGCAAATAGTGAAACGAAAATATTAAAAAATTTGCGAGATGGGCTAGCACGATATACGCTTTTACCAGTGTCACTTGTCAATGTCAACAGTGTTGCATGTTGCAGAAAAACTATAAAACGGACGCAATGGTAAATAAACTTATTACCTCTATCAAACCTATGACAGATTCCTCTTCTAACAGCTGGTTTCAGAATTGCGAATCAGTCGATCGTGCAATGGATATATTTTATGCACATCTTATCGAAAATTGATAGATCAAGTTGAAATTTGAAGCGCATGATATTATTCTTAATATGCAGATTATATGTGGTCACTTTTGTTGCTGCAGCTTTTATGGCTCCCAGTTGAAACTACCAGATAGGTGGACATTCGCAGGTTAAAATTACCAAGCAGTTATAAATACACTGCGCAGGTATGACAACAAGGCTTCGCCAAAAAACACTTGGCAAAGGCTAATTTGCAGAACCCGCTTACTGCTTGCCCTAAGAAGTGGCATATTACAAAATAGGGATTCTTTGAAGAATCCTTTCTTCCAGGTATTACACCTCAAGGTGACTGAAATTCTCAGAAACGGTTTAATAGACGTCCATGACCGTTGAGAGGACTTAAGTAATTTCTGGAAAAGTGATACAAAAATGGAAGAAACTTTATCTGCGAATTTCCTGCAAAACAGCACTTGCTACTCGATTCTGCGCCATATCTCGCACTAATCATTCAACTCTATATTGCTTTTTTTTCCACTATTTAATTGGTTTTTGCATATTCGAAAGCCTAAGATCAATCCAAAGAAAGTGTGAATTCCATAGCAATCCCTTAAATAAACTTGCCAACGCTCGGAAGAATCCGGCGTCTGTAATTTACTGGAAAAAAAAGGACATTCAGTGACGCTTCATATCCTCATGAAGTAAAACCGCCTGGAAAAAATTTTCTCCACTCGCCTTTGCAAAATTGTTACTTGGAATCTTTTTTTTAAACTTATGGGCCACCTTAGAGGCATCAATTGGAGTATCCTATCATAATTCTCCTCTGGTGCTAAAGTGAATAAATATATACCATCGCGATTGTGGCCGAAATATCTTCCCTGTTAAAAATGCAGTAGTAAACATCAACTACGGTAGGCGTGAGCGTACACTGTCCTCATCATAAATAGAATTAGTGGTGGTAAATCGACCGCACATTGCGGAAATATCAGCATAAGAATCGCCCAAGGAGACGGGAAATAATTACAAGGAAGAATTGCAAATTTTCGTTAGATACGAAAAACTGAAAGCATTTGGAAAACCGTCAACCGGAAATGAAAGATCTTCAAAGCCTTCCGAGCATAATTCGTAGATCAAGACCAATTTTTGAAACCTACCGTTAAAGTTTCAACCTTATATGCTGAATTAAACTCTCGAAACTTATCATTCATCGATTTTAATCTCCCATCAGGAATTTTCTAAATAAAGTTGATGGCTCCAAATTTGCCCAAAACAATGAAAGATAAAACATTCTTCAAAATCGGGGAAAGATGAGAATGGAGGAGAGGAGAAATGTTCGTTCGTGGTTCGCATATATCCACATCGTCACTTTGCAGCATTAACGTCGCTAGCAATTTTCAAGAGTGTCTCAAATAACATTAACAGACGAGGGAAAAAACAAAAGAAAAATGTAATAGGAAGTAGTCAGTCGATCACTCAAAGTTCTATCATCCTTCATCGCAAAACCGCACACATCACTGAATGGCTAATGAACTCGGCAAAGCAGCCAGGGGTGCTCCGCAATGACACACCTGATGGCTTTCGTTTCTTAATGAGTCGATTTCTGCTCCCACAAAGCACCTATCGAATCGTTAACAAAATAATACACAGATATACGCGTAATTGCAACCATATCAGCTCGAATAAAAACCCTGCATAATTTATTCACAGAGTTTCTAAGCGGCACCACGCTTATTGGAACCACAGATATTGAAAAGATCTTTTTGTCGTCAATGTCTTCAAAATGTAGAACCCAGGCTGAATTCTATTTCCAAAAATAAATGACCGATGGTGGAAAAGCGATAAAAATCCGATGAAATCCACCTATTCATGCACTATATGGAACAGTGCCATAAAATTCGCACTGCATTACTTATACTAAAATATATATGTAGCCGACCGGATAGGTAGATGAATGCTCTAATTTGTGACCATACTATTTATGAAACATTATGGCTGGGGCCTGTTCAGATTTCCTCAAAGGATCTATCCTACCTTTTTTTTTCGATTTCATTAGCATGGACACCTGTGAATGGGGAAAACACTCTGAAATGATGCTGTTGGGCGAAACAATTCAACAATATAGTTTCTGTAAATTGCAAAAAATGAAAAGAGAGCTACCGACAAAAACTTTCATAGATTGCATGATTGTTCGCCAACTCTCAAATCATCAAGTGAACTCAGAAAATATAGGGAAGAGGAAGCGAGCAGTTATCGCCTATGAAATTTACTAATGCTCATAGTATATATTTGAAATAAGCGTATGCAATTGTTTTTGATTGATACTCATACTCATCAAGCTCAATATGTTACTCTATGTGAGATAAATCCCAATAATCTTTTCCATTCACTTTCATTCAATTCATTTGAATTATTGCGAAATTTATTGAAAAACGAGCTTCTCTGATTTGAATGGCAAAAATCACACGAAGAGAAATTGTTTCTTTAGGAAAGTCAGAAATTATTATATAATATTCGTCAAGTATGTCATGCTTAAGGAAATGAAGAAGCATAGCAAATGAAAGAGAACGCTATGTGTTTTTGCATTTTGCCCAATCGTCTAAAAGTTTCATCTATTATTAACAAAACGATAAACATCCGGAATAACGCTTCCATGAATTAAATGACTCCACCATCCTCTATCACTCTGCAAAAGGTTCACTCTCTCTGTGATTTGATCATAGTTAAGCTCAAACCTTATAAGTGGAAATATCATAAACCTTTTGGCTATTATTTGATTTCGATAGTGATAAATCAACGTGAATTGAAGAATAAGAAGTGTACATTACGTAGTTAATATAATTTACGTACATCTGACACAAAAGCAATGAAATTGATGCACTAATATGAATGACATATAGCCTATAGTGTATAATATGCCTATCAAAATTTGTGATTCTAATTTTAGTGGTTTCTAAGGATAAAGTAATCACATATCAGGAATAATAGAATATATATGAAGTATACGATGATTTTGCAAGAAAATTTACAGAAATGCATAACGTACAAAAAAAAGTGTAACTGTAATCATCAAACAAATACTCTGATTGGGAATAATTCCCTAATGAAATTGATATAACAAATTTAATCCTCTATTATATTCAATAGTTACATATTACAGTTTCGAAATATTTTATTGAGATAAACCTGTCATGCGATGAATGCGAACGTGAAACATTTCAAAGAGCGTTTTTTTTTTTTAAAATTTCCTAATAGAGTCGGGTTCTGAGGCAATTGTGCCTTTGGGTATCGCAAGTCTCCAAAGCTTTTCTGAAAAACTCCCAAGGAACTCCAAAGCACGTTCGAAGTTCGGATGTTTTCAAGCATCATTACAAGCGAAATCTACTCTACACAAATATAATTCTTCATTGAAACATTGCTGATGAAAAGTTTGAAAATATTATTTGATCAAGAAAATGATTTGCCGTTAAAGAAATCCGTTAGTAATATCTGCTATAGCATTATTACTAAGATTTCTTTACTAAATTACTAAATAGATTATTCGCAGACTATACATTCATATTATTTTCAACTTCGACATCACGCGAATTACACAGAATGATTCATGAATTTTTCATTTCCTTTATATTTCCGGTTACTCGTTAAAAAATCTTCCGAAAGTATTACAATTAGTGAAAATTGCCACGAGTATTTTAATGTGCTTGCCAGAATGTGATATTTCTTAAATTTGATATCACTTGTGCAGGTAGTTTCTTAATGATTAGGAAAGGGCGATAAGCTAATGAAATATTGTTTATAACTTCTTGAAATAGATTTTAAAATGAAGAAAATGGTATTTTCTAATTTCCGCATTGAAGAAATTATTTTCGACAAATATCTCTTCAGCATAAGTTTTATGCAGAATGAGTTTTCCACAAAAAAAAAATCGCATTATATGAATCTCAACGGTGAAAAAAAAATGTAAAATTGATTGTGAGTAACTAGAACAACAAAACAATAGATATTCATAGGTGACGTTTGATGGTTAAAGGTTCAGCTTCCCTTATTATGGCTAACACTTAAAAACTTAAGTGTTCTGCATTGCGTACCACCCAACTATCAAATGTAATGATACTCTTGACGCATTTAAGAGAAAGAGAGGACAGTTGGAAAAATGATATCAACCTTTCCCATCTACTAATGAAAGAATCATCAGTATATTGGTAACCACAACATGCGGATATGATTAGTCCTTCATGAGTGTAACCTGCAAATGCTAAGAGGAAAGACAAATAAGCATATATACTTGTAAAAGCGTTGTAATCAGAATAGAATAGCCAACCTAGAGGACAGACGTTCATTGCACGTGAAAAAATTGCAATCTACGAGAAACTCTTCGTCACATCAATATGCAATGAAACTTTAATTCCGTTAATGTAATTATATAAATAACGCTTAAAGAACCATTCAATCATTGCAAAAAAAAAAAAAAGAAACACACTGCGTGATGAGTTCCAAATGCCAAAAACAACTATAGTTAAAAATAAGCCAGCGTCTACAACACATAGCAACTAGCCACATATTAAAATTCTCTATAAAAATTTAAAAAATAAGATTCACTGGAAGTCATTTCTATAAACTCCTTCATAAATGATTCATTTACGGAACTCAATCACTCCATGAGATGACATTTACAAGCAACTGAGAACTTCAATCAGAAGTGATGTTGCATTCGATCGCCCACTAAGATTTATTTTTAATCATCCTTACAAGGACCATTCTACATGACGCTGACTTGTTTTTCATCAGTTCTCTTCAATGTCATGAAAGCCGAATTAACCACGTCATCTCGTTGCTCAACGTGGAGAAAATCAAATAGCCTATCAGAATTATTTATTATTTTCGAATATAAAGCTCAGGCAGAAATCTCATTCAATAAGTCGCAGTTTTATCTGAATATTTCATTTCAAAGATTTACTTTTCTTAAAAACGATATGTACATGTCTCAAAAATATGTTTTATTCCAGCCTTACTTCCGTTCTTTCAATGTGAAAGTGCATTTTGTCAAAAAGTGTTTGCCTTCTCCATCAAAGCTTTTAACAAGGTATGGATGAAGTAAAAAAAAAAACCTTCGGCTGTGAAACGCTACTAAATGAATATTTTTGAAAATAGTCCAATTTATACTTTAAAAAAAGTTGTGCACCAGCATTATATGCTAGTACAAAACTGCTTTTGGTGTCCAATTGTCTCGATGCTAGAATATCCTCGCCGTCAGAACGTCTTAGCGCAAGACTGACTTCCTAGCACCTAAATTTCCTATCTCGTCTAGATGGAAAGAGAAGAAAAGGACAAAGAGATATAAAATCGAGAAGATGGCAGAGGTATACGAAGAGGAGCACAATGGAGAAGGAAGAAATGGAAGAACAAAAATTGCCATCTAAATAGAATTACTGCAGTTAATCTTTTCTTCATATGCAACAACCGCTGCTAGAGTGGGAAACATATGAATGTATGAATACTGCGGATATCCACATCAAGAAGACTTCGTTGTATGCAGCAAATATATTGTGGAAGTTGAAAACTTCAGGTATTCTAAGAGATAACCATAATGCAAATTAAAAAGTTTTCCGAAGAAGCAATTTTGCCAAGGCAAATTCAATTTCACAACATGCAAAAAAAAAACGACCCCTAACGTTGCCTCAAATATTGAGACTGAAATTCTAGCGAAAAGCATTGAGGCATTCAATTTTCAAAAAATTAACACTGAAGAGGAAGAAGTGTATCGAAATATGCTTGCAATACCGTTGCAGTAGGGATGATCAACAACATATTAGGTCTTTAGGTTTTTTCCCCTCAATCAGAATCATGAAACACATACAAATCGATGATAAACGACTTCATTGCTAGAAACAAGCAACTCATTTAGTTATTCAGGAAATTCTAAGAGCTCTTTTTCTGGATGTGAATTTCCGAAGAAAATTAGCCTAAGTCAATAATTAAAAATAGGAATGAATGAACGATCATTTCGATTATTTCATATATTCAGCGCATTGATTTCAACTAAACCGAATCGCGCAGAAATTTTTTGCGATATGATGAAAATTGTTTATCGATAATAAAATATAAAACTAGTGAAAATTTTTAATAAAGGTTTATTAATTGATTCGGAAATAAAATATTATAAAATCGAATGCAATGAACATGTATAGAAAGTTGAATTTGTAGAAACAATGAAATCAATCATCAATAAATTTGCCCTCCTCGCATGACTCCCAAATCGGAATAGAAGATAAGAAAAGCACAATCATTTTTGACTAAAAGAATGACAAGTAGAAAAAACTGGTGAGAAAATAAAATAGAATGAAAGAGGAAAAAAATCCCACTGACTTTTTGTCCGATGTTTCGCATATTGCGATCATCATCGAAAGCCGGGACGAAACCCGAACAATGCGGAGAAGGAGGAATTGAGCTTATCCATGACTAAGAGATTGTTTTGAAGTTGATGGTCATGATTTAAATAAATTACTTTGGTCGTTATTATTGAATATTCCAGAAGCAATACACCCCTACAAGACAACGCATCCATTCAGCGTTAAAACTTTCTTTTTTGCTATGTATCGGCTATTATCTTTAAATTGCTAAATTCCTTAGAGAGAGAAAAAAAACTTCTTCTATGCTTGAAGAGTAAAAACTTTATTCATTCATATTCAACGCTTTATATACGGAAAGAAAAAATTATTAAGATCTTCCATCGCTATTGAAATGACAATCAAACAGTTTGAATAGAAATATAGCGTTTTCGAATGTTTTTGAGTTGGATCGAATGAACGGAATAAAAGAGTGAAAGCAGCAAAAAAAAAAGCTCCCGGTAATTTTTTTTTTCAATCATCAGCAAAAAACAGTACTTGCATTATTCAGCGAAATCTCTCCTCTTGAATTACATCCAAATATCACCAAAAAAAAAAGTCAATCTATAACTGTAATTTCAATCAACGAAAATTTTCAAAAATCTTTGATTAAAAAATTCTTTAAATTTTTAAAATATTATTAAAATTTATATCGAAAAATTTTTACATTACGTTAAACAAATCAGTTTAAATTAGACGATTACAATAATGGAGAGAAATAAAAATTATCCTCAAAATCACTAAATATTTTCAGTAAATGACTGACACATTTCGAAATATTTATCTTATTCTGCTCCTTGAAACAATCGAAATAATTTTCACATGGTTCCTAAAAGATCAAATTTTCTCATTCGCATTGCAGAAAACTCACAAAAGACTAATGAGAAACTTCATATAACAGAAGAGGGGAAGCGAGGCATTACAGAGCGCTACTTGTTCAATCGTTTAACGTTTGCCGAAATCTTCGATAGGAATTGCATGTCGGATTGCATTTTTTTCGCCGATCATCAACTTCAGGGTAAAAATTTCAAAAGTTACATTATATAGAAATTTTCCCGGAGGAAGGACTCATAAAATCTATAGTGGACTTATCTATCATAAGCAAATTATACATTACATTACAATTACACCTATTTCTTTTACTTTGAAGTATTAGAAAAAGCTGGTAAATATCGGAGAATTTTTCGAGCAAATTTTTCAATGCTCTCCAGCTTTCCATTTAACAAACTACCTAAGATCAATTCAAAGAAAAACAAGCATACACGATATTTACTATTCACCTACTTCCTATAATTATTCCATTGAGCACAAATAATAAACCGTTAAGAAGGAGCTAATCGTAACTTTATTTTCTTTATACAGTCATTAACAGCCAGCTTCCTATCTTTACAAGTATAATAGACAGACATATTTGCCACATCAAGAAAGCATAATTTCATAGAAATGTAAGCCACAGTGAACAAGATCTCATCAAATAGCACCCGATTATACGCTTCTCTGCCAACCGGCTGCAGCATTGGGGGTGGGACTACTGCTGCATGTGATTTTCGACCCCAATAAGCACCTTTGAGTTTCTTTCAAGGTATTTCTGCATTGTAGTTTCCACCTATGGCTGTAATTGTCGCAGGTGTCATCGAACAAGTTGTTTGCAGCGGAAATAACCGGATGTTTTCATCAAAGAATATATGTCCGAATTTGTCAGAAACTTGGTGGCGCAAAATCGCCGAGAACTGAAAAAAAAATGAAGTGAACTTCTAGTGATGAAGATTTCAAAGCTGACCAAACATCAGTTGGTGATGAAAGCGAAGCAAGCTAATAACCGAAAAAGTGCAGCGCACAATGACAAAAGATCGTTGAGCAATATCAGATGGTAGTGGGATTTCGTTTAGATCAATGCAACCCATCCTCACTGATGACTTTCGCATTCGCCGTGTCGCATTACCGGGTGGCGACTGGTTGAACCATTCGGGCAATGCGCCCACACACCTAATGCACTTTTTTTGAGAAATATGTCACTGCATAGGCTTAACAGCTCATCCACCCTTTAAATGTATTTGGCCCATTGGCAAACTCAAATAGCATTCGAAGGGGTGAGATTTCAGGACACAAAAGACGTCAAGAACAATGCGACCGAACAGTCTACGGGTATTTTTTTAAAAGAAACTTTCAAGAATATTTCTAAGAGCGGATGCAATACTGGCAGAAACTCAGGATGCATCTACTTCGAAAGCTACTCAGATAAATCAGTTTTGCTTCCTCGCACAATGTTGATTACTATTTGAGCCGTGTAAAAACGTAAATCATAATCTATGCATATGATAGTGACCGCTGTATTTTACGGATTCATTAAACACATAGCTCACTGATGAAAAGGAAAAGAGCGAAGTTCGTTTAAAAAAAGAAAAAGGCATTAAATTTTCTTTCATACGAATTTTCATCAATGAAATCTTTCGATAGAATTAAACACCTTCCCGATAAATGCGTATTTAGTAATTAATATTTTAAGAGTAAATATAGGTATATCATTAAAAGATTTTTCTATTATTAAATCGCATTAAAAATCACAATTATTCCTTTAATTTAACGCATCGAACAGTATAGCAATTCCTATAAACATATACATTCGATACCATGCTCTATCTTCTCAAATAATGAAAGCGATAAGAGAATCTTTAAAAAAAAACGAACAAAAAAAAAAAAAACGAGAAGCGAATATTTAATAATCGAATAACAAAAGTTTTTTTTTATTGAATCGGTACGATAAATATTTTCTGCAAAATTTTGAAATTATTTTCGACAAATGATGCTTGATACCAAGGAAGAATCATTGTTTTTTGCAATTGTTTAATCACAACTCTAACAGAGCGATATTTACTCGGATTAGTTCAATTTGCACATTTGAGTTTATCACGTTGAGGTGGCAATACTTTGGCTTGACCAAAAAACAATTTTTTTTTTTTCATATCGAACAAAAAGCTCGAACCAAAATTTATATTTAATAGATGAGGTGAAAAAATTACGAGCAATTTGTTTAACGGATTCATTTCAAATAGTGGTAGAAGTCGACTGATCGATCGAACAATATAGATTGGCAATAATATCATGTATCCTCTATTTGGATTATTTGAAACGAATATTTGACCGGAACTCATTTACAGCTGTTTGTGTTGTCATCCACTATGATGATATCTTGAACGATCAGTTTACACTAGCTAATGACATCGCATTTCACCTGAATTAAAGAAATGTGTGGCGATGAAGAGCAAATATTAACTAACGACTCCACATTAAATCCCAACTTCACGTTAAATCCATTTGTACATTTATATCGGTTTATGCTAGTCCTAGGTCACAAGACATGCTTCAATATCTACTAGGTAAATGTTGATCAGCTGCATCAATTGTTTGATTACCTATGCAGACAAACTTTTGTAAGTATATCACATATGATCCAGCATTCATAAGTACGACATATTTCTTCTTGCACAGACGAAAATAACCTTCTATTTCTTCACATTTCGAGAGTAGACTGCTCTATTTAGAACAATTCAGAATATTCTATCCCAAGAAATATACTAGATCAATTTGGTGAAAATGTTTACAACTAACGAGAGTTGCCAATTGCTTATCGATCAATGATTACAATATTGCAATTTTCTAACCCGAAACATACAACTCCCTGTCAAACAATTTCTCTCTGCTTTCGGCTTGAATTATTGACCTCGATTCCAGGAAGGCTATGTTCTCGAAAAAATTCAAGTAGCATTTGCAATTCCCAACAATTCTTAAAACAATATCGTGAAATATCGAAATAAAGCTTCATAGGGAAATTACCATCATAAATGTAAATAACTCATTTATTTCAAATGACCTTAATATTCATCAATTACAGAATTTAATGCTCGTCGATACTTTTCTATCCGGCAATACATAACAAAAACAGCCGGAAGATTATTTTCATGTTAGGCTGAACATTAAGTTTATGCAACTTCAGGAACATTAACGTGGTGTAACGTTGCGAATGCGGTAACATTGCCTTCAAAGCGAGGAAATGAACATTGTTAGTGACGTTGATTCATTGCGACAAGAAACACACTCCCTGATCATAACTATTCTATATGCTAACACAGCGAAAATACTTACTGCTTTTTAAACTTCAACCACTATTTGAAGGCGTTGTTATATGATGGTTCTCTCTGGGAAGGTGAAAGGCAGGATAAACGGACGATAGAGAAATGGAGGAGAGATGACAGCAGAAAGAGAATAGCTAGAGAAGCCGCCATTTATCATCCGGAACGTTTTGTTCGAGGCTTTTCGGAAATCTGATTCTAGGATTTCTGCTGAAAGATTCTGGACAGCATTTTGGCACAATTTCCTTCTTCAGCTATCACACCTCTCTCCGTATCCG
Source organism: Ascaris suum (assembly GCA_013433145.1). Taxonomy (NCBI): domain Eukaryota; kingdom Metazoa; phylum Nematoda; class Chromadorea; order Rhabditida; family Ascarididae; genus Ascaris; species Ascaris suum. The sequence continues at coordinate 11,710,633 of CM024169.1, read as the reverse complement.
GTTGCACATATACTTTGCGACATGACAGCCGACTAGCCGTAAGTTAATAAAAGATAATTTTCCAACAGTGTGATTCCATTTGAGTCACCTTCTTTAAAAGAACCATTGTTGTGCCGTTTCGTCCTTTTCTTCTACGACGCATTACGCAATCTCTAGCAATTTTATTTCACAAATGCATTGATTTTCGTAGCGATAGAGCGCCACTGATTTGCCTTTAGTTTATTTATCTTTGTGAAGTTTTATGGCTGTTTGCCTGTTCTTCTGTATTATTGCTGAATTATTTGACGTTTAAAAACGTTCACTCTTTAAGGGGGGATTATTCTAAGACACGCAAAAACTGATGACATATTTCTATATGTTTCATATTTCGCAATTTAATGCATACTAGGATGGCAAAACTATACTCAAATGGAAATCACAAATGCTATTTGATATGAAAACTTATCACGCAACACCGTAAAGTCTTCCCATCACAAGAAGAAATTTACTAGGGCAACTCTTAATATGAATCTCAACTCTATCCCCCCTTTTGCCTATTTCTCTCTCCGTCCCGAACGCAAAATAAAAATATGTGGAACCAAAAAGCTTCTACGTTACATAATCTCAAAGCACAACCGGATGGGGGATACGAAGGGACGAATATGATTATCCAATCACGTGTAAGATAACCCCACACACCTAAAATATGGAAGAGTAGGAAGGGATTGGAAATATCGGCTTCCTATCGCGTGTTCCATAAATATTACATTAAACAAATTGCGATATCACTATAGAAGATTTTAGTTCGCTAAAACGTCCTTGCATATTCGCATTAGTTCACTCACACAGCTAAATGCTATTCATTCCATAACATATTTTTGCAAACTTCGGCAATTTTTGCAACAATATTGCAATTTTCCCAATAATTCAATTTCCAAGAAAATAAATGCTATTTTTCTACATCCGTCTGGAAAAAATCCTCAAAACTCAAATATGCATTTCATATTGTAAAGCAAAATAACCCAAAGAAACCATTGATCGTGCTCGTAGCAAATTTCCTTCGCAAATCAGCCCTAGAAAATAGTAGTTTCCAAGCTACATATGCCCTTAGGGAATTTTTTTTCCACATAATTTATAAAAAGGAAAAAAACTGTTACTTTTCCACAAAAAACTCATTTGTAATGACAATTCAACGAGCAACATTTGTCACTTTCGAAAGATCATCTATAGAGGAAGAGAAGGCATAGGCATCTTCTATAGCAAATAGAACGCTTGAAAGGAATATTTCATGGTCTAGTTGATACCTCTAATTCCTTCCATTATTATAGATGGAAAGAGAATTCGAAAAAACAAATCAATAATTCGTTCTTAATCCACACGCATTCATTCCATTTATAAGCATTATCCACGCTTAGAAAGTAAGAATAAAAATTGAAAATAAGAATGAAGTGAGGATGAAAAAAATCCCAGCTTTTGGGATCGCCGATGATACTAATAGAGGCAAGTAAGATCGTATGCCTCAATGTTCTACATAACAGTACTTGCAACGAATTAAATAAAGTAGTACATAAGGAGGAGATATGAGATAAAGTAAAGAGATGTTACAGAACTTGGCTCAGAAAAAGGATGAAATAAAGGCGAAAATTTAGTTCTCGAGAATGAGCGACTAGAAATCTAAAAATATGCTCTATCTAGCCAAATTAAAGGTGTGCGAACTGGAAATGATCCATATCCCCTGTTGAATAAGCTTCCTTCCCCAATCCCTCGCAGAATAAACTCCCTCTCCTTCATCATACAACTAGGTGAACAACCAATCTGAATGATTATATTACCACTGTTATAATTATATTACCACTGTTTATAATTTGCCAAAACTTTGAGAACAACAATAACCATGCCCACACGTGAAGGACCATAACCTGCAACCCGATCAGACTTTATTCAGCCCAATAGGATAGAGTTCAGACAAGGAAGCTTGCTAACGCCCACTATCATCGCTAACCGATGACGTCATTCATGAAACGAACCAATTTCATTTTCTCGTTTGCGTCACGTATGAAAAGCCGTCACTTCATTCTTCGTTTCGAATAAGCTCAATGGATATTCAAAATTATGCCGAAGACATCTTTTATTCACCAAATCATATCATATGCTCAATTTTACAGTAAGCAATCGTTTTTATCCAACACTCAATAATAAATCGAGAAAATCGACCCTCAACAAAATATAACGAAGAAATGTGATATTCGTTGAGTTCATTAATGCATAGTTATTGTTTCGAATGTCGCAAATTGTGCACAAAATGTTTGCTGAATATTTGCTTTAAACACAGATAAACATGCATACATTACAACCCAATACCATGCAAACTAATAGCTCATCTAAAATATTTCACTGAGTGAGTGAAAATATTATTATAAATGAAAATGTTGGCAGACATTCGTAACAACGCACCTAACATGACCTATACCTCTTAATTCTGCGAGAGGAGAGAGAGAAGGGAGAGGAAGTTGGGGAGGGGGAGGAGGGGAAGAAAAAGAGACAACGAGGCAAAAACAAATTCGTCGATCATTTTCAATCCTTCTCGTTCTATTCATTTGGCTTCTCCTATCGTTTAATAATCATTATGTTGTGCAGTTAGCACATGTTGCATGATGTACACTAACACTACTCATATGCAAATTATCACTAACATATTTTAATAATACGCAAAATAGCTTGAATAATAAAATCACAATACGTAATTAATAAGTAATACCTAATCGCCTACCTTAACAAACAGAAACGCTCAACGCTGTACGGGGAGTGTCGTGCTTTGTATGATGACTATCTTATTTAAATACTTCCTCAACAATCAATCTTGCCTGAGGAGATGTGAAAGTTGTTGAAAATTTGAGTTAAAAAGCTGCTAGCAATATCTGCTTTTCAGTTAACAAAAAGGCAAAAGGACTATAAATGATTCTCGAAGCATTCCAAAAATGTTGACAATTTTGTGAATAAACTCTGATTCCCAGAAATCGTTTACATCTTCGTTCCTCCTTTTAATGTTATTATGCCCTTTACACTATCGTACTATTGCTAAATTGTGGTGCAAGTTTTCGGCAAATTTTTTGCGATATATACTCTACGTAATGCCACTGAATGCATACAATGAGCCAGTATAGAGATATATGTTCCCAAAATTTTCCAAAATAAAGCTGTTGTACTGCTGCCGCGTGGTCGATAAGAAACGAGGCGAGTGGAAGCGAAGTTTACTGAAACGGCCGAACTGGGTAAATGAGCACGACATCCAGTAAAAACCACCAACTATAATTGAGTAGGCGCTCACAATGGCTGACGGGTTTGAAATACGCAGCTACAGAAGTAGAGACACAGCGAAATATGCTGAGGTAGAGAAGAATAGGTATCACCGAGGTCGATCTATGTTCATCACAACAAAAGTCGTTAAGCTGGAGAAAGAGGAGTGGGTGTTGAGAGAGAAAAAACTTCGGCAAAAAGTAATGATCAAAATTTCCACGAGGTAAAAAAATACACTCAAAGATGAAATGTAGTGTACAAAGTTACTGCGGTGGAATGAACGAATGGCAGTTATCAGGAGAAGCAAAGAATCGCTTGCGCATAATTCAAAATTCGCACATACGATATCGATGAGATTACCGAATGACGACGACATAGAAAGTTGTTTCGAATGCTTCTACTCTGTGACAATGCATACGTGTTCAAGTTAAACATCTGCTATTGCACGGAATCATTTTGGGAAAGTAAGTGCGAAATCGATTATGTAAATTCCAGTTGGTCATTGTTTATCAAAGATGATAGGGATAAGTGGGGAGGGGGGGGGGGGTAGGGAATTGGAGGAGGAAGGATAGATATTTTATTGTCAGCTAAGACTCTAAAAATTCCAAGAACAAAATATTAAAAAGCAAATAGTTTACGATGATATGGCGGTCACTTCCGCTTTAAGTGCAGTTTTCAGCGTTTTCACGCAACGTCTTTTTTGTTACCTTGAACTGTGAAGAGCGACATGTAAGATCGCTAAAGAGATTAATATTTGCAGATTACTACAGTACCATAGAAACGAAAAATGCCATTTTTATAGAACCTGATTTTACCGTGAGAATCATTTACAATGTTTAGTTTTCCAAAGCAGAACTGCACCTTAACCAGCCCGTCTTCTTCCTCTCCCTTCTTCACTCATTGTTTGGCATCATTGATAAAGCCATTATTGCTGTCACTATCAGCACTGCTGTTAATATTCCACTGCTTCCAGAATTACTGTCATCATTACTGTCAGTATTATCACTATTAATATTATAATATTTATCACTATATAACCATTACTACCATTATAATCATTATTGTTGTTATTATTCCCATTACAGTTACTACTATTACTGCTATCATCACCGTTATCATTAGCAGCTCTATCATAATTGACCCTCCTCGCATTGTTTGGCGTTAACAACAGTGTCATCTTAGCAAAACTTGCTATGCCCACAATTCCACCCAATTAAACGAACCATTTCCGTTCTCGCGATATTCGTTATGTGACCCGGAAAATAACAGGACAGTTCCATATTTATAAATGGTTTCCAATAAAGATGCAGAAATTGCGGATGACGCTTGCATAATTTAAAAAATTTAAAAAAAGAATGTGCTAAGATTTCCACTCAATTTGAAAGATGATTTATATTCCTATCGATCACACACATCAACTAAACCAATCACTACAGATATAAATATGAATCAATAAGTGTTAAAATAAGTGCATTATAGGTAAATTATAAATTTCAACGAAAGATATGGAAAGGTATGGTCTCATTCATATTTAATCATCAACAACATAGAAATAACCTTTATAATTTCGCAAAAAAAAAAAAAAAAAACAATTGAAATGAACGTACGATAATAAAAAAAAACCACCATATTTCTCCTATAAACGTCCAACTATATTGTCACCTTATATTAGAATTAAATTAAAATTGAGGCTGAATCTGTATATCGCAAAGATTCATAGCATTTGAAAACGATACAAGAAACATTCCAAGCATATAATTCGGTGCGTATTTTCGCCTTAAGAGATATGTTTCGCTTCGCTCTTTTTAGCGCAAAAGAAAGAAAGAAAGAAGTTTGCAGAGCAATGTTGCAGAAAAAAAAAACCTTTTAATAAAATCACTTAAGTAACCGCTTTGTGTTGATCACAAAACTTTCACAAATACTATTATTTCGGTGCCTTTAAGTCCAAAAAAAAACAATTCTAATATAAGACCACAGATATGAAAATTTTCATTCATGCGCTATTATTTTTGCTCCTAGTGGAAATGCAAGAAATAAAACTATTCAATGAAAACCATTCAGCTATTTTTTTTAACGTTTTTTTCTTTCTTCTCAACATTCGATTGTAATCAGTAATAAGAGCCATGAGATAGAAGTAAAAATTTGACAGTCCAATAATAGAAACATCTAGTAAATTTAAAATCATCCAAATACAAATATTTATTCGGAAATTTATAGTTATTGCGAAATAATTGCTCAAATTATTCTCTTTAAAAAAAAATTTTTTTTCTTCAAAACGGTACTAGCAAAATGCAAGCAAAGATGATCGAAGGAATTTTTCTAGAAATGCGAATAAGCTCATAGTCATTTGCATCTCGGAAACGATATAAAGTGAAAAAGATACAACGTCGACTTCATAAGATTCTCAAATTGCTATTGTCAACATTCATATAAGTCATCAATCGAAATCGACACAAACGTAATCAATAATTTGATACTTCGGATATATCTGAAGAATGAAAACAATAGCGCAGCTATATGTTAACGTAAAGGTGTTGGGTCGTAGAAAAAAAAAGAGCTCATCAATCAATCGTTCATTAATTCTGTATTTATCGTCTCTATTTCTCTTTAAAAAAATTACAATCCATAGTTGTTTTTTTTTTCACTACTATTGCGACATTTTAAATCACGTCTAAATAAATTAGATTTGCATAGCAGATAGCACAGCGATGGGGGGCATAATGCGCACATTTTTTGTATCATACAATTAGGAAAAAGTAAGGGACACCTCTCGGAGTTCATCGCCATCCTCGCCCCCCCCCCCCTCCCTCATGGGATGCCCTGCGTTAACACGAATCATAAATTTTGGACCGCGGAGGCCCCCGCGATCAAAAATCCCCCCCTCCCGCGACAAGCACGGGCCTCATGGCGGTTCCCTTCGTGGGTACCTCCGCATTAAAATGAATCATAAACAAACACCCGACCGCCTCCGCGCAAGCTTTGCTGTAACTATCCTCCCTGTTGCGGGGCCACTGGCCCCGTCGGCGCCCTGCTGGCTTCCATCATCTCCGTGAAGGATGTTGGAAGCGCGAGTTCTGCGGTTGCACGTTGAAAAAATTCTCCATCAAGTCACACAGCCCGCCCAACTTGTGGACAATCGCCGTGGACGGCTTTCAAATGGCCTATCATGCCACGGATCGATGAACAGTTGAAAGCTAGGATTCGTCCGCAAATACTGCACCGGACTCTATTTTGAGTTTATTGTCTTCTATCACGAAGAACTCCCACACCGCGCTTTTCCCACTTTTCTAATTCCTTATCAATCCAGATTCCTCCGGACTAAACTACTGGCCAGTGGTGTCGGCTCCAGGACATGCAAGTGGGAGCGGGCGATGGATCGGCAGTGAAGATTGTTCGCTTCTGCTATTTGGGCATTCCATCTCTCTGCAAAACGACTGGATTAAACAGCAAATCCACATCCAGCAGAATGGAAAGACAGCCCGACACGGAGGGCAAAAATTCATTGTCGAACAGGAAATGCAGATATTACAGAAGGCACTGAAAGCACAATGAGTTGTGATGGAACATGTGCGGTGTCGTCTCGAGACCTCGGTACTCCGGTCGGGTATTCGGCTTCTTAACTGTTCTCAACATTTCAAAGCAAAGATTAAACAATCTTATTTCCGCGTAAAAACGTCATGGTTATGAGCACCTGCTCATACCAACATCACCATCATTCGTGGACCGAAATTCCCAAATGAACTATGCAATCACTGAAAAAGAATACTAACACATAAGAACGAATAACCTCTCGAAAACTAAAGCACAAAAATCCTAACAACTTCATTTCGTAGCGCATATATGTCGAAAACATACACTGCCCCCCCCCCCCCCCCCATCTCATTTCCTATCACTATTGCAACAGGAGAGTGGCCGTCACTACACTTCCTTATTCCAACGCAATATAACACTGTCAGACTCTCACTGATCACAAGCGGATTACTCATCCTTCGTAAGCAGTCAATAAATTTTTGCTTCCACATGCATTTAACAAGGTATGCAATCGCGTTTGGCAAGAATATGCATTTTGGGTTTCAGCCGCGATTTTTATATGAAACGAGTTACCGAGAATATGCCAACAATGCAATTTTTCGAAAATTATTCCTATTGCAGCTTCCCATGAAAACGATACAACACAACAGCTTGAACGATATGAAAAGTCTCGTAATAGAACCAGGCTTTTCCAACCCTCCCCCCGCCCCCGCGGACGATTCTGATAACTCAAAGCCCTTCGTGAGGGCGAAAAACTCCCTGCCCCCACAGGGGTACGATTCACCATTTGGCATGGCGGGGGCCTCCGCGAGGGATCCCTTCCAAGCACTAGTAACGGACTCATTTGCGCACGAGAAAAAATGACAACGAAAATCACTGCCACATTTTATCGCCATAATTCACCATGAGGTAACAATAAGTGGAGGTTAGGGAACGAAAGATTCGTGGAGTGAAATATGAGGTATGCGAGACGAGTCAAACATTCGGGGAAAGTGGAATAACGACGAAGATTGAAGGGGGGATGGGGACGAAGAAGAAATAAATGAAATGAACTTAAGAGGAAGGAAGTATTTGTGGGTGCGAAATTCATCATACATGAAGGAGTAGCAGCCGACCATAAAAGAAAAAAAAACGATATCAATAAGAAATGATAACACATATTGATTAACATCGAAAAAGATCGTTTTCAGAGAGCAACATTAATTTAGTGCCTCGCTCGATTCATTTCTCTTATTTGCGAAAAAAAAAAAGAACTTAAGCGCTCACTGATCCGAAGAAGATTGCACTTCGATTCCACTTCTAATCTATTCTAATCGTTCATAAATATTTCAAAACCTATGTTAAATGTAAATTTGAGTATTTATATTTTCAAATTTTTATATTTACTAACAAAAAGCAAAAAGAGCACTTATCTCTAATGAAAGAGAAATATTTGCGCAAAACTTTTTAAAAGAATGTTCAATAAAATGGATGCCTCGTTAAATTTCTATCAAATTGCTTTCATAGTGAAGTAATCAACCGATTTATTCAATCATTGAGAGTATTTTTCTAGTTAAAAAAAATTCCATTCAAATATACCATTCGTAGTTGAAAAAAAAAAAGGTTCAAATATAATAATAAAACCTCTTAGCGTTGTTGGATTCGTCTATTAGAGATAAACTTTTCAAAATCAAATCATAATTTGTTTAAAAGTTAATTTTGAAGCGGAAAAATTTTCGCTAAACAAACGAAGAAATATCATAGAGAGAAGAGCACGATATATCCTTTTTGTAATATCATAAATATGACTAACAGCCATTAAAAACTTTAAAGAAAAAACCAAAGAAAAAAATCTCTCTTAGAAAATTTTCTAAACTATTAATCACTTCTACAATTCTGCTATCAATATATCGTTCTTTACTCCAATATAAATTGCTATATAAATTTCAACAAATTCTGCAAGAACCTACCGCTTAGAATGTAACCGAACAAGAAAACATGCAGAAAATCTTACAAAATCGGAATCCAAAAAAAATACCTATTTGCATAAATCATTCAACTTTCACAATATCAATTCAAAATATTGCATATGCAAATTCAATGAGTCATTCGGCGATAACTGATGGAAAAGATGACCAATTGAAAAATTGATGGATTTGGAAAACCAAGGTATAGATTATAATCTCCATATTTCACCTGTTCACCTTGTCCATTTTATGAATTAAGACCACCTAGGCGCATATAAGAACGAACATGAATGTGCAAATAGATAAGTGTAAATACTCAAATATGACACCGTCTCAGTTATAAAAGTTTGCAAAATACGCATAAAGACCGATGAAAAATAAACGGAAAGCTCTTTCACAGCAGAATATCATTGGCTACACACTTTGCAGCAGACTTTTTCCAAGCACAGCCAAAACTACTGGCCTGTTAGAGCTCTATGTTTTTCAGAGTAATGAGGGTGCTGGTGGGGACGAGAAGGGAACGGACTAGTATCGATAATCTATGCCATTTCGCTCTTGATCAGATTGCCTGGTCAAAGAGAGACATAAACGGAATAAACGCGAATGCCAAACTGCCCTAAAAGCCATATTATCGAAAGCCTAACGAACAGTAAAAAGCCGAAACACAACAATGTCAGCATTAGTTAAACTGTAGTTGCGCTCTTATGCGAAAATAAGATACTTCGCATATTTCACTTCAAAAAATTTTCTCGATATTTTCGCGATCTCGCTTTTGTGGTTTGCTAAGATCTTTTAGCGAATAGCGGACCTCAAATCGTCGTAGCAATTTTCTCATTAAACGTAACAGCAGATTCCCCAAATGATGTCAAAACGAATCAACCTAAACAAAAACTCCAATATCGCAAAAACCGCGAAAGATAATAAATGCCAAAAGCGTTTCACAAATAACTACCAAAATCATCAGGTGCCCTCTTCTTCTCTCTCTTTCACAAGAGAAATGAAGACAAAGGTAAGATTGTACCTTAGACCAGAAAATTTACTGACGAAACTGCTCTTGTGTGGTTTCTCATGAGGAAAAAATAGATATGAGAATGAAAATGATTACAAGCAGTGACAAAAAAATAACACTGCTGTTGTCGAATAAAAATATATAACTTTAAATTACAACGTAAAACAGTTATCAATAGACATTAAACATCTCACCAATTAAGCAAATGCTCTATAAAAGGATCAAGAACTGAATATGAAAATTATCTAACTTCTTTCATGAAGCAATCACAATTCGACAATATTTCAACATAATTTCTCAAGAAAAACTTTAAAACACATGACAGTACTTTAAAGTAATGAAGAAAATAAAATATAAGGAAATATTGAGTTATTCATTTTTATCGAAAAATACCCTTTTAGAAGTATCAAAGGAGTTTCAAATATATGTAAGTGCATATCTCACCGTTTAATAGTTTCAACTCCTCAAATCCTACAAATGACGACAAGTAGATTAGTAGATTTCATCTGTTTAACGTAAGGACTTTCAAACTGCAATTTCATTACAATTGATCACTTTCTGACTCAGCTAATGAAACTGAATAGGACCACGAAATTTACACATCTAACACCGCAACCTTTTCGATTCAGCTTCGAAGAGGATTTTTTCGCTGGAGATCTGCGTAGCGCTCACACATGTGATATATATATATATATATATATATATATATATATATATATATATATATATATATATATATATATATATATATATATATATATATATATATATATATATATATATCGGTCTATCTGCTCGTTATTTTCAATTACAGAAGCAAAGAATTAAGAGCTGAAGCATTTGGTGGGTATCAAGCGAATTACATATAACTCACCCTTACTCACTAAGTTTGCAAAGTTTGCAAACATTTGAATGCATCAAAAAAAGAATACATTTCATATCGGCGGAATTCCGTTTTACACCCACCGGCTTAAGCAAAAAACGAATCTTTTGCTAAGAATTGTGCACGAGGGGCTGAATTATTTCAAAAAAAAGCAAAATAGTATCTCGCAAATGTTATTACAGCATCGTTCGATAATTTACGAAAGCGGTTGGTCAGATTAGTAGAACGCAAAATCGCTTATCATGCCAGCTTCTTTGGCACGCATCTCAATTCTTCCCAATTCCGAACACGAATACAATATGATAACACAGTGCAGAAATATTTTGTTTGTTTTATTTTTGCAGAAGAAAATATCTGCAAAACACATCATCAAAAAAAAAAAAAAAGAAAAATAGACGCATATATGATGAAAAGTGTCTGTTCGTATGATCAATAAATACATATGTAAATATAGACACCTCAATTCAGATAACTAAAAAATTCTTATATAAGGTCGAAGTGCAAAATATGAGCCATATCTCAATGCTTCATCAAATTATTCCAAATAAATTAGCTACTGTTATATATTATTTATAAAGCTGCAAAAATATTTCTTTCCTCGAGAGTATATTTTAATCAACAAAATATACAACATAAATGATGAATAATTCTAATTGCTTGATGAAGAACGATTCCAAACGAAACTTTTTCATTCAAATACTCAAGCAAAGATGAGGCACACGCTCTTTCCCAATATTGTTTAATAAGACAGCAACATATGTCCATCATATTAAAGACGAATATGACATATCTTGAAAATAGATGAAAAGAATAAAGCATGTCGCTATGCACTGTGCTCTTTAGCATTTAGTTAACTTTACGGATGAGTTGTTGTTCAAGAAATGAGCTATTTGCTTGTCATTCGTCCACCTATATGCTGATGGGAAAGGGATCGGAATCAGAAGGCGAACGAGCAGCTGTTGGAGACGGTGTCCCTGTTCTATCTTATAAAATGACAAATGCTGCACAAAATAGAACAAACCTGATCCCACATACTTATTTCCACATACTAAAGTTTCGAAAATTTTACACTTTAGAAAAAATATGTGTAAATAAGACTGAAAAAGAGAAAAAGCGAAACACAGAAAATGAGAGAGAGCAGTGTCGATGAAATTATATTAGTAGCTTCGCAAATGCATACATGAATAATGCTTAGATTTCCTTTCGAGAATGGAAGAAAAAGTGCAAAATGAGGTGGATATTCGCAGTGAAAATAGCTCCGCATGTATAAAAGCCCATCTGAGAGCATCTCGATGAAGATTAGATTCGAGCATTATTCGATTTGCCATTCAAAAAAATGCGAACACAACATCAACTGACTTACTAACGCCAACCTCCACACTTAGTATTTCTTTGGATTGTCGTTTACTTAAACCTACAGTCTAATTTAGCCATTATTGAGTTGATGCTTGGATTGCTTTAAGAACAAAAATGCGACTCACAATTATGCGAACAATTCCGATGCATATCTCAGTTGCCAACTTCAGTTATTACCGCTTCCTCCTCCAAACTTTGTAGTGAAAAGACCCACGTGGCAAAGAGTATTAAGAGAAAGAGAGGCAAACAAGCAGAAAAAATGGGAAAAGATTTCAGTTAAAATGTTTGCATAGAGGAGCCGTTAAAACAGCGTCCGAAGTTGAAGAAGCGATTAAATAAGCAATAGCTGATTGCTGAAGCAAATTTCATTCGGTATATGCTTCATAAGCACTTCAAAATTCTAAAGGTGCAGCCTTCTTAGCTATTCATTACATTACTGCAAGCCGAGAAAAAAAACCTCTATTCAACATTTAATTTTATTCGATATTGAAGGCATTTCCTTTCCTACATCCTTCAATATTTCTTCATTGTCTCCCGCTATGATGCACTCTGGAGATTTCTGCTTTCAGAATACCCTATTCGACAAAGAAATCAAATGAAAAAAGTCCACATTTTGAAATGAAGCTATATACACGTTTCATGATTTTCACTCTCTGTGCTAAATCATACATATTGATCGGCTGAGTCGCCAAGATCTAAGTTGCTAAGAGAAAGAGAAATGAAATACAAAATTAAAAAAAAAACAATTTTTTTAGTATTCATCTTTTTTTTCTTCAAACATCTTGTAATCGATTTCCCATCCAAAATACCAGCAATATTAAATAAGCGATAATAGGAATAAGTGAAATAAGCTTGAATAAATTCAATGGGATTAATAATATGCGTAAAACATCATAAACTCTGTGTCATTCATTTCACTAATTAACATTTTACTCACTTCACTCCATATATGAAGGGGAAAATTAATGGACGCATAGCGTGTTCAATAAACAATAAGCATAAGAATACGATGAAGTTTGAAATAGACAATAGGTGAAACGTTCTTAAGCAATCTATTTCAATGCTTCATTTTGATCGCGTTGTATTATAATACTCGAGAAATATGTAAATATATTCACGGTTATAACCTGGGAAATAAATTCATATCGACGCAATCTTCGACTGAAAAATTTCATGACAGCCGTAAAATCAAAATAATGTGACTAACACTTCCAATACTTCCACAAAACACTTCAACAACCGCTAACTAACAACATCCCCATGAAGATAACCGGCAACTATGAATGGGAACGACGGTCCTAAACGACACTATCAAAGCGACGCCACCGTTCAATCGGGGCTGGAGGAATAATTCGACGTTACTCGACGCGCAACGACCATTCTCGTGCAATGCAACATTTGAATTGGAAAAAAAAAATTCCCTTGTTGGAAGAAAGAAAAATTCATACTCTAGGAAAAGATTAAACTAACTTTCGCAGGTGATATTTCCCCATAAATTCAGCTTCAATTCAATGTCCTCTCGAACTTATTCCCATTTCATAAAGCAATATTTGTTAGAAGCTCTCTTAAAATTTGGTTTTCATCTCACATTTATACAGACTGAAATGTTACAATCTCATCGGTGAACTCGATGTCCGACAATATACGTTGAAAAAAAAAAAGAAATACAACACTCGCATTTAAAATCTTTTGTATATATTAGATGCAATGTGCGCAAATTATATTTAAAACTTTTCTATTTAAATTATATTTTGCATTATATTTATATTATAATTAAACAGAATATAAAATTTATATTCAAACAATTAAAAAATATATATAAAAAATTAAACCTAAAACCGATTTTTTTTTCAAAAAAAGGCAGAAGAAAACAGAGCATCGATGAATAACAAATTCCTTCTTTTAAATACTGCAATCGATATCGTGAAAATACCGTTAAGAATAAAAAAGAGAGGAAAAATGAAAATCTCCACTGGGAATATTAATTTGCATTCAAATTCAATTACACTTATTCGTAGAAAAGGAAAAAAAAACGATTAAACTCGAAAATAGGAGCTTACTTCATTTTCAGACGACTGCCACCAAAAATGCCACCAAGCACGCACATAGGTAATCCTAGTTGAATACCTTCGAAGTACTTCACTGTTACCTGAATAATTAACCAATCAACAAATTATTAGAGGCTATCAATTCGGCAATCCTCACCACCGTCGGCACTTTTTGCTTCTTTCTCTGATTCTGCATTCATGTTATCTAAACATTAATATAACTGGCGCACTTTTTTAACCCGCCCATCCCCACCCCCCCCCCCCCTCGAAGTAGCTGATACGCACTAAAAGCCATGGTTTATTTTTCAATCATTGGCCAACAACTGGCCAATACTCCACATTAAAGCTATCTTTTGAACCGGATAACTGAGACTTGAATCTAATCGCTTATGATAGGAAATCTTTAAGTCTGCTGGTTAGTTGTCACCCTTTGCAGTTGTTTCCTGCAAAAATTTATATACTCCGATGATTGCTTATAGCGAGATTAACTTTGCTGCTTTTTTTTGTTGATTTTAAGGGACGTGAGTGCAAGTTTTTTTTATTGCCAGTAGAGGGAATCTCCATTAAGTTGGGTGCCGTATACAACTTGATCATGTTTGAGCCATTGAGCTGTAGTTTTTTTTCTGCGCATGCTAAAGATTTCGATTAGATCTGAGGATTGTATCAGAAAAATATCAGTTTTTCACTTATAATTACTTGGTGTTATTCATTCAATTGTTGCAAAAGTGAGTGTTCTTCGTTTCTAAGATAATTTTTAAACTTTTCCTCAGAAAATCTTTTAAAATTTTCCTCGTACAATCGTCGACTCCAGTCCAAATTTGTAAAATGCACAGAAAAAAGGTACACCTCAATATACACATGATAAATATTTTAATTCAAAATCATCAAGTTGTATACGGCACCCAACTTAATGGAGATTCCCTCTACTGGCAATAAAAAAAACTTGCACTCACGTCCCTTAAAATCAACAAAAAAAAGCAGCAAAGTTAATCTCACTATAAGCAACCACCGGAGTATATAAATTTTTGCAGTAAACAATTGCAAAGGGTGACAACTAACCAGCATACTTAAAGATTTCCTATCGTAAGCGATTAGATTTCCAAGTCTCAGTTATCCGATTCAAAAGATAGCTTTAATGTGGAGTATTGGCCAGTTGTTGGCCAATGATTGAAGAATAAAGCATGGCTTGTAGTGCGTATCAGCTCCGTGGGTGGAATAAATAGCTGTTAAAAAGTGAAAATCTGTATGTAACATGTGTCCCAACATATCGGCCACCGTATCTGTTGTGGTGAACGACCGTGTTGCAACTCAATTTTGCATAGATCGACTTCGGTGATATCTATTCTTCTCTGCCCCATAATATTTCGCTGTTCCTCTATTTCTGTAGTTGCTTAATTCAAACCGGTTAGCCATGGTGCATGTTCAGTCGGTGATATTGGTGGGTTTTTATCCGACGTGTGTTCAGTTACCCAATTGTTTGAGTAAAACTTCGCTTCGACTCGAATCGTCTCTTCTCTACGATCAAGCAGCAGTACAACAGTATCGATTGAAGGGTGTGAACGGAATTTAAAAAAAAAACGGAAAAAAGCATGAGTAAGACTGTGAAAGGATCAACCTCGCCGAGCATATGTGTTTTCATCTGTAGAAGAACATGATTGAAGTCATGCGTTTCCCGATATCGTTGCATCACATAAACCAAATCATCATCGTCCACGTACTATAATTTGAATTTCATAATAATTTTAATATTATAAAACAGCAATAATTCAATTACTCATAATTCATATACGAGCGATAATTCCAATACTTACAATTCATGTATTAGGTAATAATCGAACTCACATGCCCATTACTTCAACAGTTTCTTCACTTCATTACAATTAATCATATAAGAAATTGAAGAATCGGCATTTCCGGTGCAACTTCCAACTAATCAACAACATATATCTACAAAGAAATCAACGAAAATATCATGCAACAATATGTCGATTGTCAATGAACTGTTGGGCCCTCAATAATTCAATAAAGGAATATAACCTCTAAAACTGCATACAATTACTGTATCCTCCATTCCTTGAATAAACGAAGACTTATGTAGATAAACGTTTTTACGTGAAATTTTCATTAATGAACGGAATATCAAATATAACTTCATTGTAAGCGGAATTATAGAAATTAAACGATGTAACGCAATTCAAGTGGCAATTTCCCTCTGCTTTCAGTCTGCTTTCGACCGTTCGCCTCATTCCAGCTAGCCTTTTGCGGCGACATCTTTTGCACTTCGAAGATACAAGAAAGCAAAAAAACACTATTAATTCACTCACCTTAACCGTTGGTCTCGCATCAGGCTCCGTATGAAGGCCATCCAAAAATTTCACATACTCTCTGCCTAATGTTCCATCTGGTAACGACTTTAAGTAATCCCTGTCGATTGTTTCGTTTGTTATTCGAGGTCGCTCTCTGATAAAAAAAAATTACATCCATGAACTTGTCGACGTTCATTATATTACAAGTAAAATCTGAAGGAAAAAATAAAACCCCCTCTAAGTATAGCAAACACAACATCGTGCTATAAGAGAAGGAAACTTTGCCTTATGCCTTAAGTTATAAATGAGAGTATTTAAACACTCCGTACCACCTATATCAAAATATCATCATACTCTTCTTTCCTCAACTTTTCCTCCTTCCAACATCGCATCTTATTAAACAGCCAAGCTGTCATTTTTGTGTTCATAAATGCACACGTTGGAAATCGATTCACGCTATCACGTTACCATTCATTCAATCACTAATAATATTAATAAATCACTTCAGAGAATAAACATTTTACGATCAAAATCAATTAGCTCAACAAATTTGAATAAAAGTAAGCTGTAAACATCACAAAGCTGCAAGTAAATAAATTAGAAATCAATAAATTTCAATTGCTGCAATCAAAAAATGTTTTAATAAATCAGCAATTCTTATTAAAATGCATGCAAAGAACCGAATTATGTTACCAACTCAATCATTCATTCCATCTCCAATAATTCTTATAATTTCTTCGAAGTTTTGAGGGAAATATAAGAGCTCTTCTAACAGAAGAAACTTCTCTTCTACCACATAAGACTCATTCTTCTTGAAAAGAAGTCGTTCTCTCGAGAAAAAAAAGAAAAGAAGGTCCCAGTCCATTATTAAACAAATACGATATTTCTAAGCACTTCAGAAATCTGGCGCGATTTTATACCTGAGAAGACGATTTCCACTAACATCACGTTCCATTCTTCTTCGAATATTTTCTAAAATAGGTCGAAAGGCGGTTGTCTCGCCCATTACAGCTACCATATCTGAAAGAGTGGAATGTTTATGGTGCAAGAAAAGACGGCACTTACGTAGAAATAAGGAAGGATTGAAGAAGAAAGCATGATAGAAATACATTAGAAAAAGAAAATCTTATTTGGCTTTATTTTAAAGCTTTACATTTTATCGTCCCATTTTTTTTTCCTTCATAGTTATGACAGCATCCAGATGGATCCATCTCAAGGACAATAACGTCGACTGGCTACTTCCGTTTAGCGATCAGATGCCAACTTTAGTGCCAGCTTCGAACATCACTCCACCAAATGATTACCAAAAGTTCCCTGCACATATAAGGTTTACATTCGTTCAATGTTCCTGATATAAGCAAATGCACGGAATTAAGTTGTGCAAAAATTACTTTACTATTGCAATTTGAAACTTCATCAAACTTCACGTCATTCTACTCAACGCCGGTAGGTTAATTATAAAAGATACAGGTGTTCTTGTTTTCATCTCTATTTATCATTCTATAGTAGCCCAATAGAGCATTTATCGTTAGGTTTTCATTACAAATTGGTACTATGCTTATCAGCTTGCAACATTTCTTCATTTCTGATTACAAAATTTAGCACATTAAAGACACTGATTTAGTACAGAAATAAAAAAAAACAAATAAAAAAAAACGAATTTGAATGTTATACCTCCTCTAACCGGATTTGAGATCGCCATCGCCGCTGAGCCAATCGCTAGAAGCCCTTTTTGAAACGACGACGTCGGAATATGTGTGGGATAAAACTTATTCATCTTAACATTACTTTCTTATCATTGAAAGCATCTTAAATCTCGAGTTTTTTTTTGTGCTAAATGAAATAAGTTACATTTATGAATGTATCTTCTCTCATTTCCTCACATTCACCTCATCAAAATTCTAGGCTTTCTGCAAAAAACAACGTATATATTTATGAGGTTTTTGAAAGCACCTGAAAACATCTATTAGTACAGAACGCGCTGTTAATAGCTCCCATGTTGATTTAAAGCATGATGAAAATTTCGACTTCACATATGGTACTTCTATAAAAAAGATTTCGATACTGATCTTTAATAAGAGAACGTAATTATTAGACTGCAACTATACGGTACCATAAAATGTCTCGTGCGATAAAACCAGAAAAAATGACCTCAGCATTACGCATAAATGAAAAAAAAAGAAAGTTAGGTTAATATTGACAGATCTGGAAACATCTGTTGATTTACAATTAAATACTGAAGTACTATCGATAGCTGTCAATAAATTTCAATTATTGACGACCGCAGATTTGGGAACAAATTCCCATCTGCAAATCGACTAGATCTCAAAGCATACAATGAACTACAATCAAAGGTTGAACACATAACATATTTCTCGGATAAATTTCTCCAGAAAACTTCCGTGCACGAGAATTTTTTCTTTCCTTATAGTACTTTCATTGAAGTAAGAAGACAACGGTACCATTTTCCTCTTTCTTTTCTCAAATGCTTTATGGTAACCAGCGAAATCTTTTTTTTTTAATTAAAAGAAATCATGTATAACAGTATTGAGCTCAAAAATTTAAAATTTGCATAAAAATTGATCGATTGAGATTCCTTAATGGGTGGACTACGCAAGAAAAAAAAAGCTGTAAAAACCGTCATTAAAGGTGAACAATTGAAATGATTAGAATGCTTTTCATTCATTTCCTATCATTATTCATCATAATCTCTTTATCGAATTTTTTAAAAAGCAATTTTGCAATTAATTCCTCTCTGAGTTATTTATTCCCTCTCGAATTTCGTATCATTATAAATTATTATAGCATAAATTCGTTTGCATTTATCATATTTTTACTCATTCATATATCGTTTATATTTATAGAAATGGATTTTCATTGTTAAAATTTTATTTGTTTATGATGCGTTCGTAATTTTGTATGGTATATTTTTATGAATATTATGTATTTATTTTGCGGCATATTTTGTCGTATATATATATATATATATATATATATATATATATATATATATATATATATATATATATATATATATATATATATATATATATATATATATATATATATATATATATATATATATATATATATATATATCACTTTTTAATATAACAAAGAAATATAGCGCATATGAATATATCAGAAAATCAAAAAAACATGTTTGTTTTTTGCTTTAAATCTTGCCAAAGAAATCGCGAAATCTGCTAAGAGAAATTTAAAACTTATTTCGATTTATCGCAACTCTTTGAAGCTTATAGCTTAGGTTGAATCAAAATATATTTCATAAAAAACAACAACAAAAAATAACAAACCTTTAGGAATGAAACTGATATTTGTATGTTCTAGCGTTCTTGTAACCGTCTCTCCTTTCTCTGCGAGGATCTCTTCAATATTTTTTTTGCCCTTCAAATCAGAGAACCAACCCAAATTATCAGCGATTATATGGTGATTCTTACAATTTTCACAGGTCACCAATACAACACCTTTCTCGTAAGCCACCTTCGAGATTTGTTTTGGTCCCTGAAGAAAAAAAAGATTAGTGCCCACGGCACACATTCGAACGTTAATGAAACGTCTCGTTCAATTTAGCACGATGATGCTGATATAGGCCTTCTTCGTTGGATTTTGTCACGCCAGCGTTCGCAGTTTAAAGCGCTGCTAGTAGCGGTTAAGCAATGATCCACTCAGGGGTCTGCCCCTAACTAGAAATTAGGCATTGTTTGCAAGGGTCGACTTATACGAGGATTGTCCCTCGTTGGAAGCGAAGGGATTTGAAAAAAGGACTGAAATTGGATTCCACCATCTGCATGAACTCAATAACCTTTAACCTCTTCAGAAATTGTTATATTTACAGCGGCATTCACCTAGAAATATGAAGTTCTCAAAGAAAAACAAAAGTTTTTCTGAGACTAAACATCAGTGGCAATATATGTTGCCTTGATAAATTCGGATGTTGAAATATTGATCGGATAAGTAACGCATAACGGATTCACTATTGCAATGCTTTTTGGCCATTATTGGCGAGAAAATTTTCGCCGAAACTGTTTATGTCGATTCACTTCTATTGACATTTCATTAGCGAAACTATGAAATTTGCAGGTAACCTTTATTACTGGACTATATACAAGATGGGCAAGTACGCTCGACGATCCGCCCTTTGCAATATTCCTTGCCCAGTTTTATCAACCCGCAAGGATACAACACATTCAACTATAGGACACGTTTCATTAATTAAACATATAACTAGCCACAGGGAACAACTGTATTCCGCTTATTCAAATTTAATGCCGTGAATAAATGCACAATGATGAGAGCAACCAACCTGTCGAGTGTTACAAACTTTGCACGTATATGTGAGCGATAACTTCCGACACAATTCACCTAAACTGCTTTCACCGAAGAAACAACGTTGAATAACGCGACAACTACGAAGATTTGTAAATAGCGAACGTGCTGCCCACATACAATACACCCCAAGTGTACACCTGTAAAGAATTGGTTATCAGTCAGGTCACATTATACAAAGGAAGATTATCTAATGCGTATAAAATAGAATAAATTAAGATAAAGGAGGAGGAACTAAATAAATAGAAATCAATAGAAGAGACTAAACAAGTAAGAATTTAAAAAAGAGCAGAATAGACAAGAGACATTAAAATATCGATAATTAATGAAAATTACATCAATGGAATGTAAAGAAAGATCTGAGCGGAATTCAAATAGAGCAAGACGATAGTCACGAGCTCGAGCTCCAGAGAACTTTAGTCCCGTAACTCGACGAAGACACAACTGCATGCGTGCACGCAAAATCTGATGCAAAATATTGCGAAGGCCGTGTACACATGCTGATGAAAGTTGATTTATGATGAGCTCAGCTCGAGCTCACGCTCAGCCTCAAGCTAAGTGTGACGATACCGTGAAAGCAAGACTTATCAGTAGTACTCATATGTTCACCACAGAAGTTGAGGGGCCGTAAGTGCAACTGCACGTACATATATATAGATGCCTGCATATACATAATACATAGAGGTCTGCACATACATACAGATATACGTGTGTAAGTGCACATGAGAACTGAATTACCTACTCGTTGAAAATCACCGCGTTTTTGATAGCAATGGTTCGACAGTTTTGTAGTCGAAATGAAACGAACTGTTAAAGAATGTCAACTGTTTAAGCACATTATGAAACGTAGAAATTATTATGCAATACGAAAATTTAATCAGTTATGAAGCGTGCAATAAAAATTACCATAAACTGCCCAATTGTAATGATTTATGAAGACCAGTAATACATAAAAATTCCATCGGTGTTAATCATTCGATTTCATAGTGGCATCATTGCAGTACAATTATACAATATTATACGCGCGTATGCTCTAATTACAATTACTGCAAGGAAGGAATAATTTCTTCTTCCGTTCATTTATTTCTTTCATCCTTTATTTCTACTCTTTAATTTTTTTCTTCGAATGTTGTTTATTTCGAAATCGATTGGTTGCTGCTCAAAATTTGTGATGAATTTTCCAACTTTCCTTGTCAATCGAACTTTATATCTTCTTGGTCGAACTATAGAGATGCCGAAGTTTCTGTTGATATTTTGTTGACGCGCGAAATTCATATGCTGAAAGACGTGCATTTTCCCTCAATTTCAGGTTCCTATAATATAGTGGGGTTTATTTTGCCGAGTGGAGAGGGGTATATTTTATTGTTTGATCTTATTATTGCAAATGTCGTCGTCATTTGATGCAGCCGAGGAATTGCGTCTACCGCAGACAGTTGTTTCGCGACTTGTCAAGGATGCACTACCTCCGGGGGTTATCGTCTCAAAGGTACGATACTTTTGCTATTATTACTTTCTTAATTCAATTATTTTCAGTTCCATTTTACTTCCTGGGTATTCACTTTCTGGCGGAACGTTTTCGCCGTGTAGAAAAACCGCTAAGGTTTATAGAATCCAAACTGTATAAAAATATAAATCCAACTTAAGTTTATCGGCAAACGTTCCATCTCGTCGACGAGAAAAACTGAAAAACTGAGAAGTGTGGCTAGTAGCAAGAGTGGCATAGAAAGAAGACACTTATAAGCAGAGAGCCTCTACTCGGCATCCACAGCGGAGCTCGTTTACTCTCACTTGTAAATAAGACTGCATTACGGAAAATGCTTCTGCAATCTGAGCGCCGAATGGAAATGGCTGAAATTTTCCGTGTTTCTGATTCGATATAGGTTAATAAATGACGAGATATGCAAGTCCATTTCTCCTCAACGTTATGCTCAAGATGAGGTTTGGCAATACATGCTTTGATGAATAGCTTTCATTATTTGTTGGTAGTCTGCGAAGTCTTTTGGATTTGATGTCAGCTGCAGTCCAAATTGAGTTGCAGTTGCATTCGAGTGAAAAATAACTTCTGGAAAAGTGGGAGAAGGAAAATTTTCTAAACTAAACTGCAATTGCAAATTTGACATCCGAGTTTAACGTAGCTTAAAGATTTTTCAAGATCCGCGTCCCCCTCACTTTCCTTTTCGTGTTTTGAGCCAAGGTTTCAACAAGGTCCTGGTATTGTCGAGAAGAGAACGTAAATCTATCCTACTTATATCGCACGTTTCTTGCGCTTGAAATTATTGCAATTTTATCTTACTTTATGCACCCACCTCAATACCCCTCTCTTTTCCCGTCCCCGTCCCAACCATCCTTTTGTACTTCAGTGATCATTTGTTATCCTGAGTGGGCAAATAAATGAAGTTTTAAAGGAGGCAAGAACGGCGATTTCACGTGCAGCTGCGGTGTTCATTCTTCATGCATCCACATATGCACAAGATTGTGCCGTATCGAATAAACGTAAAACCGTGACCGCAGCAGATGTGTTAAGTGCGATGAGAGTGCTTGAATGTGATGATCTTATTGAACCTGTATGTTTTTTTATTCTAATTTATACTCTTTTTATCTATCATGTAATAATTTGTTTGTTTTTTTTTCGTTAAGTATCAGACATATTCCCAATATTTGACGGCATTTCGCTCAAGAACTGAGGTAAAATGCAGTTGTGAGTCAGTACCCTTGATCGGAATTGTTTATTACGAAACCACACATGAATGAATCTTGACTTCAGATATTGTATATTATTATCGATTTTATTTGTCTCCATGCGCTATGATGGAGGTAGCATAGTTTCTCAAATATCAGTTTGCATTCCGTTATGATGAACGTTATGGAGGAAAAGACTGTTCTAAGCGCCTTTCCCTCTTAAGCAATCCATAGCAGTATGTTCATCTTCTGTCTGTTTCCAGAATCAAGCGTCTGTATTTACGACCATCGTTTGTGTGTATTCCATTCAGTGTTCAGAATTAGCGGTCAGTTGTGAAGTCGAAAGCAATAATTTGTTTCCTTTTTGCTAATTTTAGCCACTTTTTGTATTCCATGAAGTTCGATGGAATCTACAAGGTCGTTGAGCGGTAGTTATAGTGCTACTTAATGAGGCTAGCAGTCACCTATTATTTTTTCATTGCTCGTTTATTGCTCTCAATAAATATCCCCAAAAATGGTGGTGAAAATATGTTATTTCCGTTGAACATCTAATAATATGGAGTTTGCATTTGTAATATTTATATTTAATAAGTGGATTTCTAGGTCAAAGAAGCAGTTGAAATATGGAAAAGCAATAAACAACAAAAACTTGATGATGCGAAAAAGCGCAAAGCAGAACGTGAGAAGCAAGCAGTTGAAGCGTCAACATCTGTAGATAAGGAACATGCTATCGAACCTATGGAGGACTGTCAAATAGCCGCCGAAGTAATAGCCCAATCAGATGTAACGAATATTGAAGCAGAACAACGTGACATCAACGAAATGGGTATAAAATTTGCATAAAGAAATATCGGAGCCATTAATTTGCATTATCAAACGATGGATGTTGATCAAAATCGTCGTTAGCTCGATTATTCCCACTTTCATCTCAGTGTTTTCATTCACATTCATTTTTCTATTTCTATACTTCTCACTCTTTCATTTCTACAACACTCATATGATAGTTGTAAGATTTGGGATGGGAAATCAAATAACTCTGATCCACTTTACCCGTTTGTTTTTATAAGAGTTGGAAATTTTTCAACTCGAACTGCCGATAGTTCCGCGTAGATGTCTGGGTTTTTTCTATCCCCATTTGCTTTTTCTCTATTTGAATATATATTTGCAGCGTTCAATGAATGAAGAGGAAAGGGGGAGGGATGAGATAAGTGGAACAAATGATTAATTTCCCACCCTTCTTGCGGCATATCCTTAAGCCAATCTATAAACGAAAAAATATTGCTGCAGCCTATAAAGGTGATCTTTGCGATACTCCCACCTTTACTACAGGTACAGGTTATGTCCTTAACAACGTATATCACCTGTGCAGTCTGTTGCTTCGACATGCAGAAGTTAATCCGGCCTTACAGATTTTCACACAATAATCGAGAGATGTTGGAGAGGGGAGAGGGAGGGAAAGTTGAGAAGACAAGTGTAAGATAAGAAAAGATATGAAATTATTTCTCATCGCATTTAATTTTAATCACCTACAGCGAGCAGTTGAGAGCAAGTGAGTTTATCGTTACGAAATATTTCCAGTGGTAAAACGTATAAAATGCGGAACGGAATGTTGTTGAAACCAACTTCACCGCTAAAAAATTTCTTTCATTGATAGAAGCTGATAGAATAGTGATTTCTAAAATAAGTCGTTTCCAGAATGCACGGATTCTGTGAACGATACAATACCGCAAAGCGTTCTCAGCGGAGGTTCATCTCGATGATCGGATTTCTGCAAAAGTTTGCATCTTCTGCATTCGATGGGTGATGTGCTTAATTATTTTTCTAGTGCAACATTTTGATGTTTAGTTACAAAAGAGGAGGAAAACGTTGCTTGAGAGGAGATAATGAGAGGTTAAGGACTGTTATCAGCCTTCATCATCGCATTGCTAAGGTAAATCCGAGGATGCGTTTCATTTATGTAATTTTGAGAAGGCAACAATTTGAAATTTGAATTTGATTAATGCAATGGAAGAACTCTTATAAGGGTTTCGCACAATGATATTTGATTCATATTTTTGATATTGTAAAATGTCGTCAAGAAACTAATAAATGCTCTGTTTATCTTTATTGCAAACGGGAATGGAAGGTGGCATTTCGTGAGAAAAGCGAACCTTCTGCTCATTATGGGGCACTATAAAATCTCTGCCACCATGAAGCATCTGTAAGAGCATATAAGTGGGGAGAGGGAGGAGGGACAGCTGAATGCTTCACTGAAATGAGTAAAGAGAGAGAGAAATCTGCAATTCTGTTTTTTTTTTTGTCGCCAATATTGAAAACTATTTGCTATACGGTGAATGCGAAATTGCAAAAAAGAATTTCAAATTCTATTTAATTAAGCTTGTCCGTCGGTGCTTCTAGAAAGAATTTGTTGCCTCATGTGGTTGTTGGGTTCATTTAACGATTAATTGTTGATTTGCATTTTTCGATTTTAATGATATTTCCATTCAATACAAATAATTTATCGCTTTGTACAGCCGTCTTCTTGCCCGTATGAAGTTGTTACTTCTTTTGAAAAGCGTCATCTGCTGGTGTAGAGTGATTTCCAAAGGTTTTCTACACGGTTGCGTCGTAGCATTTAATTGACACGTGACAGTTGCTCCATATAAGTTGCAAGAATGCCACAGTCTGCTTTTACTTATGCGCAGTGGAAACAGTTTGACGGTACTGTCAGTTTTAATGGACCATATGGGTTGGGGTCAAGTCGTTTTGGATTCACTGAATCGTAACCATTGTTGGATGGAAGAGTGAACTCTGCGGGATTAATATGTTCATCTCTTGATAAAAGGGGTCTAGTCTAGCACCTAGAAATCGACATGAGTATGGTAGACCAGGATGGGCACGCACAGCACTGATCCCGATTAACGCTCAACTGGATGTGAGCGTCATTACTGCAGTATTATCGACATTGAAGCTGATGGGATTACTTGTTTATTCCATCGTGATTCTGTCGCGGAATTCAAGCGCAATATTGGCATTTAAATATCTTCTGACGAAAACTTTTTACTCGCTGTTTTGAGATACGAGCGGGGCAAATCCCTCTTATTCCTTTTTCCCCCCCATTTCGGTACCAACTTTCATTAAGCGTGTCAGAAGGGTGCGGTTTTTATCACCTGAATGTTCTTGATCTACCTTTTTGCCATTTTACTGTTTCACTTCATCGCTGTTTTGCTTTTTCCACGATTGTGTTCGTCTGAATTATTGATTGCAGTAAAGCTTTTTGCATTTCGCTTGCACGAACACTGGAAAAGCCCCTTATGGGAATAGGGGAAGTATTAGGAATGAATGTTGGCCAGAACAACACCTTTCGAAAACGTTCTTAGGGTTGATTTGAAGTACTTTGAGGTGTATGTTCTGCTCTTTGAAAGCGCTTACTACCGCATTTTTCCGTGGAAGATGCTGAGCTGCCCTTTCTCTAATCGTTTCAATATTTACCTTTTTTTTCAGTAGGAAATTATCAAGCATTAACCTCGAGAATGAAGTTGTTGCCTGAAGGAACTTTATCACGCCCAAATGAAATGTTGCAAATCTCCAAGCGTTGCCACAGGTAACCGATACAACACTTCAGCATCACAGAAAAACCAACCTCGTATAGCAGTCATCTATATAGAAGTCAAAAATTATTACATAGCAACTTTATTCCCGATAAGCAATCTGCTGTCAATCAAAACAAACAAAGTGCTCATCAGGTATTCGTGAACAAAACAACAAATGTACGCAAACGAAATTGCGGCAACAAATCCGACCATAAACGTTAAGAAAAAAGAAGGATAAATCCAGCAAAATATTGCATACTTTCATTTTCAGTCATAACGGCAAATTTATCTTTTACATAATATTTACCTTCTGCGATTAGGCTTAATGACAAACAATAATCGCGAGGGCACGATATGCAAAGGGTGGAAGATGGCTGGCGAGGGACACTGCGGATTCTTCGAGACAATCTTACAAAACATTTTCAGTAATCTGTGATGAAAACAAAATGAAATTGAGAGAGAAGACAGACGCAACAATAATATTTCATAGTATGGCAGTATAATAGCAAATACAAAAAAGTGTGCATTAAAACTGCAATAAACTCTGGCAAAGGAGATTCGGATATAAAGGAAGGCAATAAAATATCATTTGTTGGAAAATCGCTCAACTCCGTGTAAGCAGCTTCTTTCCTTTCCATATCAGCGATGCGTCAGTTTAATTCTTCCACCTTCTTTAGGATGTTTCTTCAAACAAAGTAGCAAATTTTCTTCATAAAATACAACCACATAACTGCCACCTTCGATGTGAGCATAACTCCGAGGAAACGCAAAAAAAATGAAATTAAAAAAAAAAAACAAATCCCTCCCGAAAAGAGTCCCATGCAGCTTCTTCTGGTCACAATATTAACTGGAAACTTTACGGCAATTTAAGAGAAGCAGCTATCCAATGGCGAGTTGTTTTGCTTTAAGAACAGCGGGTGCAGAACTTGGAGGTACAATACGCAACTCGGTCACAACTGCGGTCACCAAATCTGCTGGTATCGTCTCTTGACGTTCACCTATTAATGCACTCACCTCTCGGGCACTTCGATCGAAAGTTTGCACCTGCAGCATTTGTAGCAAAATTAGTTGCATACTTTTTCAAACAAATGTAAAATGTTGATTAGCGGATATAAAGTTATTCAAATTCATAAAAATTCAAATTTTTTGACTCAAAAATTCAAGAGAAAACATCAAACTTTAAAAAATCAGTTATGGATACAATGAAACCACCGACCCACATCAAGCAAAGCCCCTTAACAGTTTTTGGAAGGTTAGGCGATAATAGCGAAAACAAACAGCCTTAGCGAGGTCGCGGCCCAACAAATTGAAGCTTTCCAGGTCTCAGACCATTTATTCAGAAAACAGGAGAGTAGTAGAAGCCGCAGATTTCGTCCTATATAAAGAAAGAAGCGCCATTTTATTGGCCGATTTTCATCTATCAAGTTGACTGGTGAATTCATGAGGCCGGTAGATGTAAGTTGTAAATGTGCGATGATGATGCGCCGATCCAACTTTCAGCCGACCGGACAACGAACCAGCATTAGCGGCGATCACGCGATCACCCATTCAAGCGAGTGACCAGTATTAGCTAGCAAGAGTACCCTAATGACTTTACATTTAGAAAGCCCTGCAATCAGAAAGTTTAGCCGATGGCCAGTAAATGTCGAAATTGGAAAGAAACGAAAGCATACACGATCGACGAATTTGAGGGTCTGCGCAACGACCAAGACGGGTACGTTAGACGCTGCAGCAACCAGGGCCACCTGACTGGCTCCTCTATCGGCGACCACACAGCCATTCGACAGGATCGCCGAGCATCCCAAAAGCACTAAACGACACTGCAATAGCGCAATATCAGCGTTTTCAGACAGGAAACAACAACAACAATACCGTCAACTAGGCACTTGACGACACTTCCAATTACGGAATTTGACGACAATAGCTTCACTTCGAACTTTCGCCGCATTGTTCTGACCTACGAGATACTTGCGTGACAGCCCAATTGCATCGAATTTTCTTAAGCTGCAGTATTTGTTTTTTTAGTTTCGCGTAAAATCACTTAAAATGAAGTATATGATTTAATCGCCGACTTTTTAATATCAAACCTTTAGAGAATTAACTGGTTAAAACCATGATCTAAACCCATAAAGCGTGTTTTATACAATGAACTATGACTATATCAGAAAAAAAAAATGCTGCTGCAACTTCACTGAGCTTGCGCAACGAACATGTCGCAGCCGCGCGGAAGTAGCACAAAGAGGGCCTGTCAATGCCTTGTCTTCGTACTGCATAAAGGCACAAAGTTGCCACAAACACGTCATAAAAGTTACCAGCATCGAAAAAACGAACTGGCAGTCGATTTAACGCTGCAAAAGTAAGTAGAAGTGACGCGATCAAGGCAAACAAAGGTTGAGGTTGTTGACTGGCCAATCAGATATGTTATGCACAATAAACATTATGCGCATCAACTTAGCGAAAAAAAACAACCCTCTGCTGTCAAGCAACGACACAAAGAATGGGCGAGCCAGAACTGTCAGAAGGTGCTAACAAGAAATCCGCATAAAACAACCCAAAGTTTCGGCACAATAATGATTTGGATCGGTGTTGCGACTCCAAGGGTTCGCTTATATGTGTTTGTGCCGCTTCGTGTTCTGATATATCCAAGCAGCATCGTGCTGTGTGCGTATCTGATAAGTAGGCATTTCTTTTAGCCGGTTTGTAATGTACTCTTAATACCACGTATCTCCCTAATTGCACATGAATTTCTTCATCTTTAATTTGTCATCACATTGTGTGTGCTCTTGATAAGTGCCCCTTCGTCGCGTTTTATTGTCTAAATACGATAATAAAAGTCCAGTTACCCAAATTTGAGGTGTGGTTCAGAAAGCAGTGGAAAGGTCACACATGTCGTTGCACAGCGGAATCTGATATTTGCACTGTAAGACGAATCATCTCAACTTCAAGAGTATATTCTTGGGTAACTGTTAGAGGATAAAGGATGATTATTGACGAGCGGAAAGCGTCAATATTTGAAGCAGCGCGACAACTAGGCCGGTCGCAGCAGACGGAAGCTCTGTGATCTTGATCGTCGACTTCAGCGGTGATCGTGATTGGGTCGGCATCAGTGGATAAAGAGACAGATCGACGGTGGACCAGGAACGCCACACGTCAACTCGGAACTAAGGCAAACAGCGGAAAACGAGCGACAGCTCAGTCGTCATCGAACAACAACAGAGGCGCAGGCCTAATTTTTTGACAGCAATACTTTTCTTTTTTTTCTTTGCTCATACTGTCTACTCGCGAAGCTTTGGGGGCACACCATTAAATATACCTGTTTCATAACGTATCCTATCGCACTCAGCATACCATATGTGCATTCAATATTTCGAGCACAAAGCATCTTCACCAACTGACGACCTGGAACGCTAAATGAGATAACGAAGAAAAAACCAAACTCCAATCAAGTAGAAAAAAATGAGTGTATGAAAAATGCTAAGAGATTTAAAAAACCATCCTCGTTCAATCTCACTTCAAGCAAATAATTGAAAAATCAAAATTACATGCAACCAAAACTTCCACATCGATGCAATTAACACTTACAACGATACAACCACGACTTGCACAACCTCATAAAATATGATTTCGAAACCCCCGCCAGCTAATACTGGACCAGATTTTCACAAAAATATAAATAAAACGATAACTTTAAATCATAAGTGCAAATTATAAACGCTTATGAATTAATAAGCGGAATATATTTGAACAGTGCCACCTGTTTGCTGGCGCGGTAAATATATTGATTTAAGCGTAGAGATTTGACAAATACTCCAATATTGCGTAGCATTTAATGTAAAGTACTAAATAAACTGACCTCGTGGTTCGACAGGCGAATCCAGTACACAAACATGGAGACATAATTTTTGCTCATATGCATCAAGAAGAACCCGCTCAACAACTGGACACCTGAAAACAATTTGCGTTATTCAGTTTCAATTCGGTACCCAAACGAACGATCTACTTAAGTTGCAGTAAAAGCTTAACGAAGCAATGTATAACGCCCAACATATAGAAATAGCAACTCATACAACTGTGAACAAGACTGATCGAGAATAACCTCTGGATGCGAAACATCAAAAATTATCCTTTGTGCGAAGTGACCATGTTAAATCCTTAATGCTAGGGGGTTTGTCGATAAATATGCTACGATTAAAGAATGCAGAACAAAGACTCCAATGACTCTCATACTCGATCTATGTCAGCATTACCGATCGTCACCACTGTCATTACAGAACGGCTGTCATTATCACTACAAAAACTTACGAAAGCCCATTTAGCAAAGTTTTTTTTAAGGAAACTTCAATTTCGGTAACGTGTAAATTATCCTCCAATACATCGCAACAAAATCTACTCATCAGCTAGGATATATATTTATCTTGGACTTCCAAATGCAACTAAAAATTCCGTGCTTCATCTTTTTCAAACTAGACAATTCCATACAACTCACATTGCCACCATAACTGTACTTAATCCAAAAGTCATCTACGCTACTTTAGATACAGTTCGGCCTATGCTACACCAACATAAATAATGCTATAAAATAATAAACTGCTATACAAAAATAAACAGCAGAAAATAAGAAAAATAAATAAACCGTCACCCACACAACTCTTCTATTTTCTCATTCCCGTATTTTCATCCCCGCTTTTCGATTATATCTACCCACTGAATACGCCTACCCACTGATATCCTAACAACAAAACGACTAACCAGGAATATGTAAGAATGTAAGGTGCACTAATCATTTTGCTTAAGCAAAACGACGAGATTGCTCGAAGAGCCAGATCAAAATTCTGCGAGCAGAAATCGTCTAGCCATTCTGATAAAGCGTTCTTTCCCTGAAATATACATTTGCATATATATATATATATATATATATATATATATATATATATATATATATATATATATATATATATATATATATATATATATATATATATACTTTTTAACTTTACAAACAGTTACTCACAAATTTCAAATGCACCCTTCCAACTAAATCCAGCCAGAGATTAGCGAATATGCCGCTCGAAATATTCGGAATTAAATCTGACCGCAGCCTTCAATAGACGTAAATTTATCTATTTTCGGTATTAGAGTTTCGATGCGCATGTTTTTACATACAAAAGAGATAAAATAAGGCAGATCCTTCTTGCATAGGACACAACTGCAAAAGTAGACAACACGCTTTCACGAGTTGAAAATATAATCAGCAACTGAGGCAGAGATCACCTTTCAGCAGTGGTCTACGCCGTTAATTAAAACAAACAATGAACAGCATACAATCAAGTATTGCTCCCATCATGAAGACTCCAATACCGTCTCAATATCAGGAAAAAGCAACTTTCTAACTGAACTAAAGTCTTACGCCTGACAAGCTGAAAGTTTAGTTAATAAACTGCGTCTCAAAAAAACGGGACAAAAGTTATTTCTCAAAAAAAAAACTTACATCAAGCTCAGAGATGTCATCCGGAAGACGATTGATTTCCTTCTTCAGTTGTCGAATTAAATTGCCTAGCGCCAAAGGAAAAGGTTGTGAGCCATTTTGAGTTAAATAACTGAAACCATTTTTAATACTGCGTGAATCCTCCAAATAAGAGATGCAAAATAAAACGAGATTCACGAAACTGCAGGAAATGTTTAATGTGTAGTCGAGTAAAAAATAACATTAAATGTACGTTAAATTAAACTAGGATTATAAAGAATACCAAAAATACTTCATCTCGTCCCATATTTCAACGTCCATCTTCTTATTTACGAAAGTTACCATCAGTGTGTTCCTTCCTTTAAACCAAAATAAGGCATATCTTCTCCATCAGAAGTGAGCACACTGAAGCTTATTCATAACGAAAAATCTAAACCCTGGTAGGTCCGATCCTTGTTTTTCCCTCTCACAGAAAGACTATCGTTCCTCACTAAACCACCCTTCTACGCTTACAACACTGAACATGGATGACGTCAATCACGAAAAGCAAAAGAAAAATATGTCTACGCAAATAAAAATAAGACATTAGAACGCTCAAAAAAAACCTGAAATGTGGACGAATTGCCTGATCGAGATCATGCGACATTTTTCTATTTTCGTTCATTGTGTAATCGCTCAAAAACTGAAAATTCAGAAATCTTCAATGGAAGTGAAAATATGTTCAACTACTCAAGCAATAAAGTTTTACACAGATAATAAATGAATGCATAAAATGGTTCCATAAACCCTCACAATCATAGGTAAGTAACAATCGTATAATTTACTAAACTGTGAGATGGAAAAAAAAAGAAAGAATTTGCTGCTGCAATTGACGGAACAACAAAACTAAAAAAAAAACAATATGAATTCATTATCCCTTAATCGCGAATGGAACGACTATCTCGAAAAGGGATCCACATCATCGGTTTACCACTTCCTGATGGTACGCTTTACCACTTCCTCCTCCACACTTAAAGTTTTTGCAGTCGCTTTCACTCGCCTTTATTCATCATTTAAGCATGATAAGCATGCAACGAAATGATGTGTAGAATGCACAATAAAATAGAAGCGATGAGTCTATAAAGCCGACAAATGGCGGAAAACGGACATCGGCTTCACGACTAAAAAAGTAGAACTTTTGTCACATTAAGGACACCATGGCAATCTTATAAAGATTACCTACTAAAAGAGTACAAAAATAACACTACAATTATATTCCCTTCTATTCATTTATCTGCTCATGTATCAATGATATATGTATATATGTACTGATACCGCCTCCTCAAACAGATGTTTTTTTCTGGATAACATCGCAACGTGCATATGAGGTCTGTTTCATTAAACGCTGAGTAAAACTGACTGTACTCAAATAATAAATAAACGCGGCCACGGTGTCTCAGGAGATTAAGTGGAGAGCTGCAGATTCGGATCCCCTTTCGCTCATCATTAAATACTGGTTGCCTAATGAGTATGAACAAGACTAAAGCTGGATTTCTCATCGGATACTATCCACACATACGATTGTTAGACGACGAACAAACAAAACAGCACAATAATATCATGATATTCACAGAAATGTACAGCAAGAAACACTAGAAAGACAACAGCCTAAGTGAAAACAACAAAATACTGCCGCAAAACAGAACTGCCCAACACAAGATTCAGACACATCAAATGAGGAAAATAAACGAGCCTCTTTGAAAGCATGAATAAATGCCACACAAACTGCATCGATTCCAACAATGTCCTTGGCTTCGCATCTGAATATGACAGTAGTAAGGAAACCAGTCAGAAGGTTTGTTCGAAGGGAGAATCCGATCCATATACTCCAAGGTTACCACCCTAATACTCCAGTTTCTCTGGCAATCTTGGTTTCAACCCACTTCGTATTTAACCAGGAATGTTGTCTACTCACAGAACTATGTTCTCAATGCTCAAAATAAGAATTTTTCGGACGACACTTATATACGGGGAATTAGTTTCGAAAAAGGCGATTTAAGTAAAAAAAGAGATGCATTAGCTTTAGCGCAACCATTGCTCGGGTGGGTGACCGCACTCACTGTGGTCAATGCTGTTCTATTCCACATTTCCCGATCTGTAACTTCCGTGATGGCGAAGCAACAAATACGAGGAAAGCTGATTTCCACTTTAAAAAGTATTGCTTTCTTTTGTGCTGAACTCATTGCAAAAGTGTTATGACGCTATGAACAATGATCATATTCAAATACCATTATACAAGCATACACCCAAATGAAATCATTTCGTATGCCTCTCGCATTTTGCCTCCTTTCGAATGTTATAATAGATGAACGTATATAGAATGTTGGGCAAAATGTTCGCGTACGGAAAGCAGAAAGGAGACCGATATAAAAAAGGGATGAAATGGAGAGAGGAATCCGATATAAAACAACGAGCTTTAAATTTGATTTCCATACATGTTGGGGGAGGGGGGTAGTAGAGGGCATCTCCAAATATCACTCGAACATGTTTGTATGTCGCGCATTTCCCTTTGTTACAAGAAAGAATAGAAAAATCGAAACAAAAAAAAAAACAAACAACAACAACAAACAAACATGACTGCCCCTTTATAATAATCTAAGCCCAACTTTATTTTAGTTCGTCTGGAAGATGATATAAGCCCACTTCAATAGAAATGGATCCAGACATGTGAGGCCATCTCGTGATTTTCTCCTTACCTCTATGGAGCAATAAATCGATATAGCAATAACCTGGCGGCGAAATTGAGAAAAGATGCGTGTACATTAGCCGTCGAAACCTCGGTGAAAGATGGATGCCTCTGGCGTTGACTGGCAACATTACCTTCTGGAGGAGTCATATCTGAAACTAGAAATTCAATGAAAATAACGTATTGTCGGAAATACAAGCAATGAAGCATTTGCCTGCAATCAATATTTCTCAACAAAAGCTATCGGCTGGAAGACTGCGAAAAGGAGAATTCATTATCAGGAAAGAAATCTTTCGTTGAAAGTAGAACTAATTTCCTAAGCACATGCCCTTTTAATAAACGACGAAAAATGCATAGCTAAACAATGAGTGAGAAAAGGATATATGTAACTAAGGATGAAGATGAAGAAAAACGATGTAAGCAAGAAACTTTTTGAAGGTCAGAATTCAAAAAAAAAGAAAGATGAAACTGAAATAATAACGAAAAAACGAAAACTTGAAACCACCCAAAACGAAAGGCAGCAAAAAAAATGATAAAAATTCTTGAAAAATATATCACGCCAATGCCCATTCACTGTTCCATAAATCATTGAACACACAAAAAAAAATTCATATAAAACAATTTTTGGCATTGCGCCAAATACAGACTAATAAAAAGTTTATGCAGAAAATTACCGAAATGAACGTGTTTGAATGGCTGTGAGGGTCGTGCAGATGAGCTTTTACTGCTGATAGCCGACTTCACGATATCACTGCCATTCGGTCTAGCCGCCTTCTCCTCAGGGATTTCATTTTGAGGAAATTCCTTCTGCTTCGATTCTTTAGGTTCGCCTTCATAATTGCTCTTCTCTCGCGTTTTTGCTTCATGTTTCTTTTTATTGTGCTCGTTGATTTGTAGCTCACTTGTACCCGACGAACTGCCACCTTCGCTGGCTGCCTTCTTCGCTGCAGCTGCTGCTGCTAGAATAATTTACAGAGTTGAAATATTAAATTCACGTCGGGGAATTATCATCCAGGCTAAAGCAATCAACACATTGACCGGTGGCACTTTCACCCATAAATATAGTATTAGAACTTCGCGGGTATTTCTCGAGTACTCTGGACGCAAAAACATCACACCTACCACTATCCTTCCAACTCTCCGAATCCCTTTCCCTCCTGCACAATTTCCGAAAGTTTTGGTCGGCATGTTAGAACTATTACCGAGAGGACAAACCTTTTCGAGCCTTTGCTTCAGCAGCCTTCGCTTTCCTCTCAGCCAGAATTTCCTCCTTAGTTTTCGTAGGCTGTTCCTCAGTAGATCCCTCGCCGAATTGTTTCTGTGAGCTAGCGCACTGATGTGAATCTGCCCCTTTAGAGCTACGTGCAGTTCCAGGTGAGTCGCTTGTGATCCTCAAGTCAACAACGTTCTTCAACAGCTCTTTCACTTCGGCACTTACCTTAAATCACGCAACAATGAAACAATCAACTCGCTGTTTCTGGAACATAATTTTATAACATCTCAACAGCAGTATCCCCATTTCTTTTTGGAAGAGATAAGAAACAAGAGCTCAGTTATAACGACTAACCCTGTCTAATTTCCGGCACTCTGTGCAACGTTCTTTTTCAGCTGGCGCAAATGGACGATGTTTTCCTATTCGCACATCGCACCTTCACCTTACAGTTGCGGTAACGCATTTCAATCTCCAACCTCACTTTAGATAGAATAATTCGTTCTGTGACTTATTTCCTTACAATTTTTCTGTACAGTTTCCACACTTTTTCTCCCTTCTTTTTTTCCGCAACCCTTCTTCATACGATTGCTAGCGACTGTTGCTCTCCTTCCTCCGCACCTTCAATCGATTATTGGGACAAGGGGCGCATTGACATCTGCACAAGCCGATTTGCAGCCTGTGATGCCATTAGCAGTAACTGATGGACTGACTAAGGTGTGAAACGGGTTTCAGTCTGAAGCACATGTTGAGCTCCCAGGAGTCGTTCAACCTGCAGCTGGTTTTTTCAACGCTTACGATAGGGCATGAGCAAGCTTCATAGGTTTCAGGTTGAATCGATAACGCAAACCAACTGTCCCACAGACGTTACGGTCACCGGCTGTGGTAAAATTCATATCGCCATATTTTCACACATTTTCAAGCCGGACTTTTCAATATTCACATGTTAGCCAATATTTTTATAAGGCAGCACTAAAAACACTTTGGGACGCCATTCTCAGTGGTTCTTCGTAACCCGTGAACTTCTTAACGAGTGGTCCTTAAGAATTCCCAAAAACCCGTCTGTCTGCTGCTTACGTTTATGTGTCATTCCAAAGTATCCGTCTAACACCACATTTAGGAATTCGCAGTTGAAGTTAACATGGTTGGCTCGAACGCCTGATGTCAGCACAATAACACTATATTGTGATTTCTCAACCAGTCAATTCTATTATAACTTAAATATGTTAACTAAAAGTTGAAAGTGAAGCTCAGTGCACTTTAAAAGAAGTTTTCAAACAAGATTTTCAGTATCAACTACGCACTGCAATTGTTATGAACAAAAAAGTGCAAAAGTGTTCGTATAATCGATCACGTGCACTTACATTTTGTTTCTTCATAGCCAAAATTAAATGAAGAGTTAAGCAGTCGACTGTGGCGTTAAAGAGATGTGTTAGACTCATCGTTAATGGGAGGCTTCCAGAGGAGGATGCTGCTGCCTGAAGGATGAAGCTCGCATAACACTCCTCGGAAGGACGCTGTAACATTAATAACACCCCTCTCCTAATCCCCTAAAAGTAGCTTCCTCACGCATATATATATATATATATATATATATATATATATATATATATATATATATATATATATATATATATATATATATATATATATATATATATATATATATATATATATATATATATATATATATATATATATATATATATATATATAGCATGAGCGCATATGTACATATAAGTTCATGCACGCTCATGTACTGTGCCTATACATAAAGGTGCACACATAAACAACGATTATGTTCTTCATGTGCACTTAGATGTTTACGAATGTAGGTCTCTGCAAGCACGCCTCGTCTCGGTCATCGTTTCCACCCTCCTCATCGAAGAGGAGATTGGTAGCGGCATAAAAACAATTCAAAATTTCAGATGCGTTTTCATAAATCCTCTCAGAACACACCCTTTCACCACTTGTCATTGTCCACCGTACAGCGCCAAGTCCACGGAAATAAACGAACTCACATCTCCAGCATGCCGCTCAGTGGTGTTTCCATGCTCCTCTCCAGTCACAGCTCGTGCTACTTTATTGTGCTGTTGCTGAGGTTTCGGCTTTGCAGTATTCGTTGTCTGTTGTCGGTTATTCGGTGGGTTTTTCTTCTTTCCACCTCCCATTTGCAGATAACTGAAAACAGCAATCAACAACCTCTTAGCACTACCGTTTTATTACTTACTGATAACGAAACGGCCGTAATAACAAAACTGAATACAAGAGTGGAAAGAAAATGGGAAGTCTTCGCATCTGAACCCTCATTTCTGCCTTAGCGTTTTTTTTTTCAACTCAAAAATGGGAAACTACTGGATAGAATCCTCTCGATAGGGGCGAATGATCGACAAATAAATGAACATGTCTCACTGTCATACTTTCTGTAAATGTTAACCAATCAATGGAAGGTGACAACATCATTTGTGTTACTTGTGCCGAGAAATCTTTTCACATTTGCATATCCGCTTTATGAGAAAGTAAATTACTAATTTTTAAAGAGGGTTTTAACTGCATTGTATTAGGGGGTTTTAACTGCATAAAAACAAGTTGTCTTTTTTAAGTTTTTATGATTATATATTATTGCCGGTGTAATTATCAATAAGAATAAGTTGATTTAGTTTTTCAAATGGTTCAGTTTGAGAGCTCAATGAAATGAAGACTTTATTGAATAAGTTATATTCAAGGTATCTCTACTACAACAATGACAACAATGGACCCAATTCTGCAATATTCGATATCCCCCTTGAAACCTCTCATTACTTAAAACTTTTGCGTCTTTAGACACTTCAAAATTTACTCCACAATACAAAACAACGAACGACGGGCAAATAAAGATAGGCGCGGATTTTTCAAGGATTTTCATCATATTCACTGAATGATGACAATCGTTATGTGACGAAAATTTACGAATTGTAACAGCTCTATATCAGTCAAGAATATTGCTGCAATTCGACGCAATGGGATACCTGCAAAAAATCTTCACACAAGAGGCTGATTGTAATACTGAAGCTGGAATTTACTGATTGCATGCATTAACGATTAATACCCACTAAACGTGCGTTATTACTATGAATTAAAATCAGATTTCCATGCGGAAACTGTTTCATATAAATTCTGTACTAAAACAATATTTATTTGGTAGTGACTATGCCAACATTGCAAACATATTCTATAATTTACAAATGATTTTCTCCTGCATTTTTCAACTTAATTTACATTGGTTTATTTAAAAATGCACTCAAAATATGCAAAAATTATCACAATGAATCGCCAATTTCAAGAGGCTATAAGATGGAATAAGGAAATCACTATACGATTAATTACATGCATAAAATATTCCACCATTAGATCAGTATAATATTTTCAAGAATATCGTATTTTTTCCTCATTTCAACGACGTCAATTGAGAATGGTATGAGAAGCTTGAAATACTTCGTACCTCAGTGATGAAAATATAAAGTGAATCGAATAGGATCAATCTTTAGATTAGGATATGAGAACGCAACAAAGTCGTTATTAAAATTACAATAAATGTCGAAAATAATAATTTCTTTGAAAGCACTGACCTTTAGGAGTATGTAAAATTTGCATATTCTCACTGACAAATTTAAATAAATTTTTATATATTAGTTAAATATTTACATGAAGGTTTATTATAAAAACTTTTAGGCATTAATAGTATATAAACTTTTAGATTTTTGCATTGGAAAAATTTTGCATAAAAAAAGGGAATATCCTCAATACAAACGGATTGAAAAGATCATTGTCAATACAACGGATGTTTATAACACGATGTGTTCTTAAGAAAACTAATCTTTAAAATGCGATTGTTAGCAATGACTGGCTCAATATTCAATTCTAAATTAATGTTTTTTTTTTGCAGAATTTTGCAAAAATATCACTGATGCAATTTTCATGAATTGTTCTTGAAATCTAATTTGTTGCAACTTTTGAAGATTGTTGCTGATTTCCAATTGTTGCAAATTACGGCAAAAGCGCATTGTGTGAGAGGGATGCTTTTGCTTTGTACATACTTATGCAAATTCATGGCTAATATATATGTTCGCGGCACTCATTAAGTAGTTAAAGGTATGATAATGAAACTTGTTGCTTATTACCTGCATTGCAGTTGGCTTGCAAATCGATTTCCTTCATAACTGATCATAATATCAATGAATTCCAATAATGCAATAAAGATTGCAAACTAGGGTTAACTTTGTTGCATAATCAGTGGAATGCCACAAAAATATTGCATTTTCATCGGAGTATTCAATCAAATGGTTGCATAGTTTGTAAAATAGTTGCATCATATCAGTTAATCTTTTACTATTCAAAATCTACAGCAACTGATTGATGTTTTGTCTAAAATTACAGAAATGAGCATAACTTGCTCATCTCCTTGATGCATTTCCTTTTTTTTATTGGCGTCAGTTAATATTTTGCATTCAAAAATATGTAATCGCTCTATCGAATGATTTCCAAATGAACGTGACAAGAACCCCATCTTGGAGCTCACTTTTATCATTTTGCTCGTCAGGTATAGGTAGCCACATTGTATTGTCCATTCATGCGAAGAATTTGCGATATATTAGATTGGCAGTTTTGTGGCGGAGCTAAGATGGAGTTCAATTATAACCTCACTCCTCGAAATGCAATAAAACTTGATAAGTTCGGTATATTAAGGGCAATTGAACTATTCGTCGTAAAGTTTCACTAATAATTTATGCATATTCACTCTGTCGCAATGTTTAATATTGCAAGCAAAACGTTAGCAAAAATCACTAGAATTAGCATCGCTATCACATGTGTATAAAATGAAAATAATAAAGAGAAGCCTTTCTCTCGAAAACTTTCACCAATTTCCTTTCATATGTAAACTGTAATGTTCAAATTCTCAAGTTAAGTATAAAACAACGGAGTTTTTTTTTGGCCGAAAGGACAGCAAATATCGTTTGTTGTTCCGATTTATGTTCGCAAGAATGAAGTGTAAATGATTTGCTAGTCGTTGCAATGGTTTAATGTCTCGACTAGAAAATCCATCGTTTTCTTTTTCGTTCTTTCATTGCTTTGACTAAACTCTCTTTATTACTTAACTGGATTGTACTGTTATTTCCATAAACTTTACTAGATATAAGCGAGGTCTAATACATGAAAGCATCTATAAGTTTACTACACTCGAGATTGGGGAGGGGGTGGGTGTTGATAGGAATAATCATACACCGCCTCTACAATAGCTTTTATCCTCGGAGCAGAAATATCTACGATTTGAAAGAAATTGAATTGAATCCATTCGATAACTGAATCGTCATATCGATCTATACTATGATCCATCAAGTGATCATTGTCACATTATAAACGTAATAAAATAAATGATTTGATGTATTTGCAAAACAATCATGGATGTTTTGCTGGATTTGTTATCGATGTGATCATAAGAAATTCGAATACAATTTTATCCAAAAAAAAAAATTCAGTGCATAAAAATATATCGCAATAATTATACAGTGAGGCACATATCATATTCATATACCATTATAAACAATCGACTAGTTGATTCGGTTAGCCAAGCACTCTCTAGAGTTGATTACCGAATAACTCTTTGAGATCATATTTGCAAATCGTGAATGAAGTCTTTTATCTCTAAGAAGAGGTGTAAGGCACACTTTCATATCAACTATTATGCATAGCAAAAAAAAAATCGTATAGTAACATATTTTTCTTTTGGTAAATAAAATTTACAATATGAATTGAAATCGTGCTAATAAGGAAATACGAGAATGGCTGAAAAAATGTTGCGAAAAATTTCTCGTTCTCCATTGAAAAGTTGCTTATTTTGAGAAAAACCATCTTGAAATTGCAACGTGTAAAATTTATATGGGATTTGCAACGTCAATAAGAATATGATCGAATTATAAATGGACAATTTGCGGATTCATTGTGTAGATGAGAAATACTTCGTTTAATAAAAGAGTGTTGTATTTGTTGGCAGTCATTGATCAATTGAGAAGCGGTAACTGGCGATCCACTCGAAGTGCTGTTGCTTAGAATCTGATATTGTTGTGAATAACGTCTGAATTCATGAGCGTTATTCACTAGTGAAGTATTCTCACGTTTCGTCGACAATCTTTGTACCAATGATCGAAATGAACATCGCTCAAATTTCCTCGAATATCGATCTCGACCAATTGTTGTTAAATGTATAATGACGTTTGGTGATCCTTTCGATGACTGTAATATTCCCTCTTGAAATTTTTAAATTTCACAAAATCTTTCAACTATCTATTGTAATGAAATTGAAAAATATTGATAAAAAATTTTTCTCAACTTCATTCTAATATTTCCATGGTCATGAATATTTTTTATGCAATTAAAACTTCGTTTCAATCATAGTAAATTAATTGCAAATGAGAGTTCAGTATACATCAGAACTTATAATAGAACTCGATCCAACTTATCGCAAAAGTGGATGAATAACCTGCATGTAGATGGTAGTTCATGCGCTGCAACGAAATTCAACATTCATTCTGTTTACCTTCTTCGATAGCCGGTTATCATCCCTCATTCTTTTTTTTTAGAAAAGCAGGCGATATTTTGCATCGAATATTATCGTCCGATGTACCATTTTAATTAATACGCAATTAAGGACTTTCGTTCGGTGGTTTGTTGGGTAATCTCGAGTACTTTGGCAGAAGAGAATGTATTTTTGACTGGGAATAAGAAGACAGTCATTGGAAAGTCATCTGTACAATGCAATCGATGTGGTGAGAAAGTACCATATGATAGGCAACTATGCGCTCAAGGTAGAATTAATCGCATTTCATAGTGCAGACAGGTTGATGAGCTCCACCTCTCGGCGAAGAGACTAGCAGATAGAAGCAAGAATATTACCGGACGCATTACATATCGCTGCAACTTCTAGAACTACAAAGCATGAATCAGCACGATCACATGCACCTAGAACCGTTGCAGGCAGCATCTACATTCTTCCTTACTTGTTTCCTTCAATTTCCTACAGTATCGTTTCATTACTGGAAATAAAATTCACTAGATGCATGCAGCAGTGCACTTGTAAGCGCAATATCAATTAATTGGCAGTTAACCAAAAACGAATATATAGGAGAGAGACTAAGATGAGAGTCGTTGGAAAATCCGCCGTACTGTCCAATCGGTGGGTTGATCGGAAGCGAATTTGATGGCATCGGAATTTACAGGGAATGTTAGCACGTCAGGGCAGAAATAGGACCATGACATGTGCAAAGAATATCTTTGCAAAGCAAACTTTACCTTTATAAGGAAGCGATGGCAATCGTCTGTTGAATGTTTCCGACGAAAGAAACCTTTTAGCGCCTATATGGGAAGATCATCTTCTCCGTTACAGAAACGATCATTACTTTTGTGCGGAAACGATGAATGGTCATAGTCGGCTATTGAAGAATGCAAACAGAATGAATTGATAACGCACTTGCTTGATGGATAGTTCATTAAGAAGCTCACGATTAATGCATTTCCATCCCACCCAATCCGTTTTTTGACGATCCAACAACTAGAAAAATATATAGCGATGAATTTCCCCAACAAAACATCGGTGATATGAGCTCCGAGTTTAAAAAATTTCTTCTGTCGACATTGACAGGTGGTATAAAAATTACATATGCAATATGATTGATATATTAATGCGTTAACAACTCATACGAGCTGGAAGAAATTTGAATTAACAGGTTTATTTTAGCGACATAGATCATATAGGGTAAATTTCACTTCCGCAGCCGTTATGTTGGCGAATCGAGGACATGAGGCAGACGAACGCGCATATGCGCAGGGAATTGATACCGCTATAGTGGACATTCGCAAGAAATTCTAAATTCGCATTAAAAACACCAATGCGGAATTTTTTACTATTATCTAAGATCCTTGAAATGTTCTTGAAGACTTAAGGTTTCCTGCTGCTATCGTGGTGGAGTGGGGAGGGGGAATGAGTGAGGAGATTTGAGATATTAGCGGTTCTATAATCCCATAAAAGAATAAAGATTCAGGTTCATCCTATTTATGGATGATATCATAATATATGATACAATTAGCGCCATCACAGGGTTGTGTAAAAAGATTGCTGGCGTGATTACGAATAGACAACAACTAGCTATCCAAATAGCACTATAGACAGATCCCATAGACGAATGACCCTTATGCTCCTAGCGAGGTTATAGATGATATAGGACCAGCACTGACTGCTGGGACAAGGAAGGTGATCCTGCCTACAGAATTAAACAACAAAAGCTGTAATGGCACAGTACATATACAACTGAATGAGAAAGCGCAGGCAGCGGTCGGCCACATATTGAGCAATCAAGTTCGAATCTCGCTCGATACCGCTGTCTTAAGTGAAATGAGCTATAAGAAGAATGCAAGAACATATCTGCGGTATATAATCGATAAAAATGGCGACCTTATTGATTGCTGGGATGCATAAGAAAAAAAAACAGTTAAAGAAAATGCACGTTATTCCAGTTTGTAAC
Source organism: Ascaris suum (assembly GCA_013433145.1). Lineage (NCBI taxonomy): Eukaryota > Metazoa > Nematoda > Chromadorea > Rhabditida > Ascarididae > Ascaris > Ascaris suum. The sequence continues at coordinate 11,665,726 of CM024169.1, read as the reverse complement.
TCTTTTATAAAAGATAGAAGTTTTTTCCACCTTCAGCTATTAGGATCTTGCATTTCACACCTTTACTGTGTTTTAAGTACCTCATTCAATAGGCATTTCCCTGAACAGATGATCCCTCGTCAAAGAATCTATAAGAGAGAAAACGTTGCTCGTTGCCCAATGCAGCTCCCAGAGATACTCGAAGGTGATCAATTTATTAATCAACAATTGTAAAAATTACTTTGAAATGTACTACATATATTTCCACACCTATATTTGAGAGCGAATAGGTGATTGAAAAAGCGAGTATAGCCACGAAGCTATACCGAGTAGTAGTATTATAAGTGAACTCAAGAACCGCAGCTCGCGCAACTCAGCTCTGTGACGTCACTCCAGATAGCCCTAACCTCTGTCGCTCCATACTGTCCCGGTGCAGATGATATGGCTTGCCTCACGTTTTGTTGCATTTTTGTCGAATCTCGCCTGTCACCCGTTTCGAGTAGAGTACCATTTCGAGTTAATTGATCACACCTCTCAAATGTAGTCGTTGATTGTAGACAACTAGGCATAAGGCGTATAAATGCAGCGCGTAATTGTGGATTTAATACAGCGTATAATAAAGGATTCCAAACCTGTAAAGTTAATTTTCAACAATAAATGTCGATTTGATTTTAAAGTTGTTCATTCCATTAATTAAGTTGCCATATCAACAATCTTTCCATTGAAATAACGTTCTCTTAATCTCTATAAACTTGAATACTATTCGCTTCATTTGTTAGCTAATAAGATCCAATCTTTTCAAACATTCATTTCATTTTTCATTTAAATTTGTTTCTTCTATGGAAGAAATCTTTTCAATCAAAATGATATCTGATATTCAAAAACTATAGAAAAATTAATTTTTTTTTTTTAGATTAGTTAAAAATTCTCATAGAACATTTGTTATATTTGCTATAGTTTTTATATTTGCGATCGATTTCTATTGCTAACAAGTCTTGAATATTCATTAGGTGTAAAATCATTAGCTCAGAAATAGTTCAAAAGTTACGTCAGCTATCGATTTACGACTTTATAATTTCTTACTTAATTCATTAAAACAGTGTTAGAGGCATTGATGCCACTGATGAAGAGATTACCAATAATTGAAGTTCACGAGAATATTTGGATAAGTTTTCAATAAGCGTTAAAAATTTTCTCAATTAAATTCAATTTTTTTGATGAGGTAGGTTCATTATTTTTCTCCGAATCTACAAAAGAAGTGAATTGATGAGAACAAAGTTATTTTTTTTCTTCAAATGATTGGGCGAAAACATTGAAAGCGGAAAATTGTCCCCTAAAAACATCTTAATATGACGATAAAACTTTCTAGAGCGGAAGAATTAGACATTTTTCATTTTCAAGGAAAAATTCGATCCGATGAAAGAAACAAAAAGACGAATTAGAAAAAATAACTAAAAAATGAGAATAAAACTTTTATTCAAATTTCACAAACATAAGAATTCACAAAAGTTTCTCAAAGAATTTTTTTCTTATCACTTTTGATGCATTATTAAGCATAATGTACAGGAATATTGACAATGATTGAGTTGTTAGGGTTAATTCAAAGTGCTTCTTAAATGTTCGAAAATCTCGTAGTGAAAAATCTCCAAAGATGAAAGAATTAATTAACGAATCCAATCGAATGAATTATTCTTAGGTATATGTAAGTGCATGATGTATCGTAATTAATTTTTTTAAAATCTGAAAGTAATCGTAAATATTAGAATTTACTCGCAATATGTGCACAAATTCTATGACCCTTACTTTGATAATTCAAACCGATTTGTAGTAAATAATAACTCATTTCTACGGGCTTAGGTAGGAGAATTGTTTCAGTGACGAATAGATGTTTTCATTGACGCGAAACGATCAGTGGATATATTCGCTGTTTATTGATTAGATAGAAATTTGATCTCATCGTGAGAAATTCGAGACAAAATTAACAACCCATGTAAGGATTATTTATATGATAGTGAGGAAATTTTTTTTTCAACGTTTAAGATATATCTTCGAATTAAAAGCTTTCGGAATTTTCATATTATTTTTTTTAGTCTATAAGCAAAAATTAAAGGAAATTTTTCTAGTGCATCTATAAATTTTCAACGTTTTTACCTCAATTCGAAAAGATAGCAACTATAGAAAATTTATCACTTTAGAGAGAGATTAAATTTATATGTAGATCTTTGGGATGAATATTTTTATACTTCATTTAAATATTAGAAAATTTATAGAAAAAAGGCAGTAATATATTATGCACAAAAGAGGTATAATTCACTTTCGACCATATTGCACGGCTCCTCTTTCTCTATCTAGAGATAAACGATTTCATGAATTCGATTAGGTGTATTTGCAGTGCACACTTTAATACGCAAATAGTATGCCAATTTTAATGCTTATATTTTTGTATGAAATTATGATTAGTATATCGCAGCTATAGAAAATGCTTATTGGCAATTCGGAAAATATTTGTGGAATAATTTCACACACGAAATTTGAAATTCATTACGACAATTTGATATTATTTAATGTCGTTTCTTGCCATACCATACAATGGGACATTTATGGGGCATTATTAGCGTTGATAATGATAGTAACAACACTGATAGTATTTAAAGAAAAAGACATACTGTGGATGTCATAGCAATACAATGAGTTGCAATTCCATAAAGATATTCTTGAATTTTCATCCAATCAGGTAATCGATCATAATCACGTAAAACATTGAATAATACACTCCATAGCCAACTAGCGGAAAATGCCACTACCATACAAATTAACATACGATTTGTTCGTTGTCGCCTTCGTACGGCTGCTCGTTGCTGCAAAAAGATTTCTTGAATGTAATGTCGTGCTGAAGAGACGTCCCATGATCGAATGACGACTTGTTGAAGTTTTTCTTCTAGTTTTTTGTAAATTTTTTTCGCCAGATCTAACTTTTTCGAGTGTTTTTTTCCAAGCTTCTTCACGATTTATTAGACTTCGTTCATAACCTACACTCTATATATATATATATATATATATATATATATATATATATATATATATATATATATATATATATATATATATATATATATATATATATATATATATATATATATATATATATATATATATATATATATATTCACATACCACAGCTATTCAAAGGTTAAAAGGGGAAATTATTGAGTAAAGAAAGAAGATCCACCTGATCGGTCATCTGGACTTGCCAATCGTAGTTGCTATTTTTTCCTTTTATTAGCATACCCTGCAATAAAATAAAGTTGATGATCGGTAACAAAATAAAATATTGATGTTACTTCAGACTTTTATACTTATTTCTATAAAACGTTGATGATCTGCTTTTGAATTAGCCGTTAATTAACTACACAATAGGCTCGCAGTTCCGAAAATAGTCACCCATTCTCTGCCCAAGAAAACTTTTCATCGTTCATTGTTAATGAGCATCAGTAAGAAGTCAGAGACTCAGAAACTCCAACTCAAATGAATAAATTCACCAACTATCGTCACTCTATTCAAAATGCCCTAATGTCCACATAGTGTCCACTACATTGCCCACTACGTTCATATGGTTCAGAGTGTCACAGCTACAAATATAGCATATAGGTATAAACTTTACGAATAATGCAAAATCACTTTTAAGATGCATAAAATCGATGACGACATCTTCATTGAAAACAGTTATTTCCTTGGCATTCGAGTGAAAAACAAGCACAGTTGAAAAATTTTTGAATGGAAACATGATCGATGACCAGGTCTGTGACTGGCATTTGTCTTCAGCAGTAGCCCCGAGTGTCATTTACATGACTTCATCTATGCACAAAAACGAGCATTGTTTGCGGCGCTTATAGAATAAAGACGGCTGCTAAATGAACTGAAATTTCCAATGTAATAGAGGAAATAACTTTTTCTGGAAAATCATTTCCTGTTGCTCTGTGTCGAATCATAAGCTCTTTATATCACAGCAGGCCTTTGCACATATGAACTGCCAATTACGCAATTATCTCAACAAAATGCATACATGAAGTCATGGACGCTTTGATGGAATGCTTGGCATATTTGAAATTCGCTATATATATATATATATATATATATATATATATATATATATATATATATATATATATATATATATATATATATATATATATATATATATATATATATATATATATATATATATATATATATATATATATATATCCGAATTATAACTATTATATATCTACCCACAGAGAAAATTTGGTAAAAATATTTGTAAATTTTGAATGATGGTCCTGAATAGCTGTGTTTCATTAAGGCTTTGTTAAGCTTCTTGGAATATGAGGGTTAAAAAAGTTGATTAGAGGGATGAAGCCTTGGTGTCTTGAGTAGTCACCTAACAACGGAAGGAAAAAATCATGAAAGAAATAATTGCTTTAAAAAAAAGCACAGAATCAAGTAATTCAACAAAATTCTTTTTATTTTTTCGTCGTAAATAACAACCCTACAGAGATTTTTAATCAATTTCTTATAAGAGACGCAGAAATTGTCGCGTTAACTGCAAAATATAAAATGCAAAATGCGAAACTCAAAGTGCAGAATCCGCCCGATGTTCTGAATTGAAAACGAAATTTCAGAGGGAAATTCATAAATTCAATGTAATTGAAACAATGTGCTAAATTCAGAAATAATTGATGAACTCACCACTAAACTAAACAGTGAGAGGTCTTTTTTCTTCATATTTCTACAAATGCGCTTTTTTATCCTGACGAAAATTTCAGATATTTTTGTGGATTTTTTTTTTTTTTGATTTGAAGTGAAACTTTCGATATGAAGGTTCCCCTTATTCAAGATCATATATTTTTCGTAATAAAATTGCCAAATAAAAAAATGAAATTTCGAGCTGTATGCAGCATGAAATAGACATAATCGAGTTCAGATAGTTGCTAATGGCACTCTCGATTGACTCAGCCATAGACTCATCCAGCACAGAAACATCATCACAACAACGAAATTATCGCCCTAATTGTCTCACGGCATCACGACTGATATTAATGGTAACGGTGGTAATTACCTAAATAACATAATAAAAGCATTTACCATAGCAACACTAGTAATTAAAAAAGCAGTAATAATGCAAGAAAAAAATGCTGAAATTATAGTAAAAGAGCGTTAAGAATCAAAGCAACAATACATACCTGACCAAGTTTCACCGCTATTGCCGTATAGCAAATGACAATAATCGTTAACGGTACAACAAATTGTACACCAACCATTATGGCACCATAGATACGTCTTCCACTCTGATCCATTCCCCAATCCTCGGTACAAAATTTACCACAAAAATTCTCGAATGTTTGTAGACGCTGCTTGAACATTATTGGTGCCGAAAGGCATGCGGCCATTGCACAGATCCCCTTAAATAATTCCCGCTTTGTCAACCAGCGGTATTTATTTATTTATTTCATAGATGGAGAACAACAAGGAAATACCCTCGCTGATGGACGATAAAATCGCTTGTAGTGAAAATAAAGCAAAAGAAGGAGATAGTAAAAGTAAGAAATGACCTGAACGAAATGATGAGGTATATGAATACGTTATATTTAAGAACAAAGCGAATTATGTGCTGATTTACATTGATATTTTTGTTTAAAAATTTATCATTTATTTCTCACAAATTATTATTCAATTTTAGAAATATTTTAAATTATTTTATAAATATACCAAAATAATAAATGAAAATAGATGAAAATAGCGATTAGAAATCAAATAGAGATTTGCATAGAATTATTACCGCAATTAGAATAAGTGCATGTGATTTTGTTAGCGCATTTTTCATTGGAAAGCAAATTAGCAAAAATCGATCCACTGATATGGCAGTCAATGTGAACGTTGAGAAACATAGTGAAATCCCCTGAAAAAGAAATGAAAATTATTGTATGGAGCAAAATTTTTATTGATGATTGGAATGTTTTTTTGTTTTTTCAACAAAATGTATGAAGTGATAATGAGTGCCAAACCACATTAGCTAAGAGTGAGCATCACATAAAGGTGAATATATATTTTTTCCTGGCCTATGTTTATGAGGATTAGCTCTAGGAGTGAAAGGAATAAATTCAAGCGATGTGCAACGAAGTTTACAGCGCTAATATTTCCACTTTTTTGCCGCAATTTAGAAAATCCGACGGTAGTGCCCCAATTTTACAAACCTAGAAAGAAATTTCGCTTAATTCAGATCGTTTTATTCATTGCATCAATTCAAATATTCGTTGTCTCCTTTCTTAAGCTTCTCTTCGCAGAATTTGTATTGTGCTTGTGCTTGAAATCAACAACAGATCAATAACACATGACGATATCATTGTTGGAGATGAGCAACGAGGTATAGCGAGCATTCGTTTACCCAGAAATATTGAATTCACGAAAAGTGCTTCTCTCAAATCTTCGTCAAACGCTGATTATGACGTAGAAATTTTCAACAACTCATAACGTATGCCTCCATTCATATCGCATCAGGGACAATTTTTAAACGCATCATTGCTAGTTGATTGTTTACGCTTTCTGAGGGCCATTCCAATCGGAAGTATTGCTTCTAATCGTGTTCAACGATCTGTATTTTGTTCATCGAAACTAACGTTTGGGAATGTAATTTCCTGCAATCTTCCTTTATGGAGATTAGCAATGTTCTTCAAAATTTACGCTCTACATTGCTGCATATAATAGAATTGCATATTGTGCAACGTGATCATGTAAATCACACTCTTGTTGTTGCACAGTAGGTTTGCCACTATTTTGGAAAGAGATTATGTTTGTTGCCTCATTAGAATCTTTTAAAAAAATGCAACAAAAAAAGAAGCAAACAATTAGCTGACCGCAATGAAAGGTGCTATGGAGCAAAGTGTAACTCCGAAGAGCCATTCTTTTTTGAAGGCAGTTATTGGTGTGATAGTGGCCGATATGCAACATACAACGACATCCGAACAACTCAATGAAAATATGAATAAATTTGGCACCGTTTGTAATGACCTAAAATTGCAACGAACATTTTTCGCAAGCATCAAACTTTAGAAGTTTTCACATTAATCTTCGCTTATATAGTTTTCTCGTTTCGAAAATCCGTTGAAAGATGCATTCAATAATCATCGCTAATAAAATGTTGATTTCTATCGAGTGAAATTTGAACGGATGAACAAAGGCGCATTCATCAAATGGAATTCGATGTAGCATAGTCAAATCACATGAGCAACACTCTAATCAATTGAACTATGCTTATCAATTCACAATCATATCAATTATTCTAAACGAAATAATTTCACTATCAAATAAGAATTTATTCATTGATTTAAAGCGACATTTGAAAGAATAAGAAATTGTTGAGTCGATTTCAATGAATGATTAACGCAAAAAAATTTAAAACAAATAAAGAGCATTTATTTGAGAAATTACAGGTCACCTTGTCCTTGCGATCGCTAAAATAACACAAAGATTGCCAAATATGCCAAGTACGATGATCGTCGCATAGAGTAACGCGAAAATGGCCATCACAGCTGGTTGTGTAGTGAGATCGTTACGAAAACGCCATAATTCATCGTTCATATCCAAACATGATTCATTGCTCATTCTTTAAATAATAAAATTCACTTCAAACCTTCGAAATTTTCAAGATTACGCATTAATAATCCGCATAATTTGCATAAATATTTATCCACTTGCAAACTGTGCAAAAATAGAAAATAAACAAAAAGTGCAGTTAATGCGCTTCAATAGATGTGCACATACAAGTCCCATGTGTGCGCGTGTATGCATCAAATTCGGCGGGTATGGATATACTCCCAGTTTGCCTCATCTCTAGGAACTTTAAGCTTGCTATGAAAATTTTTGCAGAGTTATGGTCGTTTGATGAGCATCTCGTAGGCACAAGACGAGCTTCAGCTCTAACCTTCATACGACTTTGCAACTTCGCATAAGCGGAAGTGGGAGCGACATTTATTCGTAATAAATGCTTTTGAAGCATAGTATATAAATAAGTGGAAAAATATGATTTAAACGAATGAAAAAAAACTTAAACGCATCTAACAAATAGTTGGATAGCACCTTACACTTGTTAATTTGCGAACGTTTTATACGTTCGCGTAAGCAGTCATATTGGCGAAACTTTTAGTACGGTATGCCCGTATATATTCTTCATCTTCGTGGGGAACTATCAGCTATGAAATTGTGAAATTGTTAACAGAATGTAAAATCACACATAGTAACAGCCCAGCTGGAGCATTTGCCTATTTGTTATACGCATTAGATGATTTCAGTGAAGATTCATATTGATGCTCGGTGCTTGATAAATGCTCCTAAAATATAGGATAAATAAAGGAGAAATTTGATTTTGCGGACCATTTATGTTGATATTATGCGAATATAAAATTGATGAGTGCAATTTCATTCGCCTCTTGATTGAGCATATAGGAATATATGGATGGCTCGTCGTAACAAAAAAAAAGAAAAAAACTGCATTGAAGATATGGTTTATTGCATGCAAATATGCATATGATATGTTGTTATTAGGTGATATTATTATTGCTTTGATTCGAAAAAAAAAAACTTTACAATATATTTTCTAGAAATTAGAAAGAAAGAGAAATAAAAAGATTATTGAAAAGGCATACTTATGAATAGCAAGTAACTTAAGCGAATTGATTAATTTAAAGCGAAAGTAATCGACTAATTCAAGACGATAAATGCTAATATTTGAAGAGAAAATTAGTTGATTGTAATTGAAGTAAATTCTACAACGAGAACGAAACACAATTTTAAACCATAGAAGAAAAACAATATGATAGATGGTTTCTATTTGAAATTTTCATGAAATAACAATGAATTACGGCTAAATGGGTGTTGCACAACTAGTTTTTCCGTTGAAAGAATGAAAACGAAATTTTTAAACGTCATATATCATCCATCAATAAAATTACTCTAACGAATGTTTTATACTTTTTTTTTTCAAAGGAGAAAATAACGTTATGATGATATTAATGTCATATTTGTGTATATTATATGTGTGTGCGAATGCATTTATGCAGGTTTGTCTCTTGGTCTAGAAAATTGGAATAGAAAACCAGTAGAGGAATTACAAGCAGGCTTGCTTGGTATGTTCTTTAATTTCAAAATTTTCTCATCTGTCCTCATCTTATAGCATTGAAAGATTGTTGAATTTATATAACTGCTTGATTGCTTTGGGCAGAGCGTCGAAGAATTGTTTCGTTCTCAAATATTCGTTCTAGCGGTTGAGTGAACGGTTTGAATTGCGATCCAGTCAAACATTGTGCCAGCTGTTATTGGAACGCATGCCTTTTTTACCAAGTACAACAATGAAGACTTTCGATAGATACATAAGCATAAATACTCGTCTATCAGAGAAAGTAACTATCACTACTGAATATTTTTGTTAACTATGCAAAAAGCGAATAATCAAGTGTTGTGGGGTTTCTAAATACTATAGGTGAATACCACTTGCATATGTGAAGTATATTATAACACCTTTAAAACATATTTTAACATTTCAGAGGGGAAAACGGCATCCAAATAGAGCTCATGAATTGACTTGAAAATAAACTGTGCGTCAAACGAAGAGAAGCAAGCGAGCAAAGAATTTGACGCGATATGGATTTTTGCGCTCCAATCCATTTGAATGAGGCCAATAAAGAATATAAATGATTCAGAAACGCCAATTGATGAATATGAAGAATAAACGATCAGCTGTTCAAAATTTAAGTCTCGAAATCCACAAATGTTGTTATTTGCCCAGATGCGCAACAAAAGCTGCAAAGAAATTTGAATCATATCAACGAATCCATTGGAAAGAAAATTCGAGGCGAAACTAACTTCGAAAGTTCAAAGTTAAAGGTACAGGTAAAACATAGATTAAATCCACTCATCCTATCTTATCTTTTTTTTCGACACTCCAGCCGGACGAATAGACAGATTCGCATGCAAACATAGACACGAGCATACACAGACAAACAGACAGAGACCCACACACACATATACAAACATATCTCCGCATGTGCGCACACAAACAACAGCGCCATATTGCCGTTGTGAGCAAATTTTACGAAAATGCGTATAAAATATGAAAAAGGCAGCCTAGATATGCGCATATATCATGGAATCACTATGAGATTGTCATTGAGATGCCCGTATATGAAGGTATAAGATTTCGTAAGGATCCACCCATCGAAGGTCCCTAAAAACTACGAAATCCGATATGTGGGAAGCCATTCATCGAAGGGAATATGAGAGTGTCATGCTTTAATTACATATGGCGGTAAGCAAGTAATGAAGCATGATAATGACAAATACGACAAATATGAGCATTCTTTGAAATGAACTGTGATAATTGCCTCATTTTAGAGAGAGTGGATGATTGTGTAGCAATCTTTGTATGATCTAAGTGATAATCGATTATTGAAAATCGGCCAAGTATAAAGGTATTTACAGAAATTTTCCTGGATTAGCCCAAATAACAGACACCCTGATTAGTTTACAGCGAACACTTGAGACGATGTAATAGAAGTATTAGCTTACACTAAAAACATTGTTTGAAGCCATATTTGTCAGTCATTAACGTTATAATTCCTAATGGCATCAACAGAATACTCATCTATAATATAGAAGAAATCATCAGTTTCGACTTGCAAACATTAAAAAAATCAACATCGCTCAGTGTATCGAAATTACAGCATCTCTTATACTTACTATGTAGTCGACAGAGTGGTAATGAGATGAGGACCCCAGACAAATTATCGCCATAAATGAGAGCTGTCATCAAAAATGCGCTTGAATGCTCAAATGCTCAAATGACTGAAAACAACGCTAAAATCAACTGTGCTAGTTGACAACTTTTCTCTCATCGGAGCGAGCGCTTTTACATCAGTTTTCCAGTCATGACTGCATTAATGCCTTGACAAATATACTAATGATATATATATATATATATATATATATATATATATATATATATATATATATATATATATATATATATATATATATATATATATATATATATATATATATATATATATACCCTTTATTGTAAACACATGTTATAAAATTGTTACTGTGGATGCATAAAATAGATGATGGTGTTCAAATATAAGTTTTTCATCCTTTAGGCTTATCCGCTAAAATGTGTAACAATCAGTAAATAGCAGATTGTGCTGGACATATGCTGAGGCCTTCTAGAAAGGTATTGGATTGAGAAGCGTGATGACAAATCGCTTGCCCTTTAATGGAAATACCTGCTCAACCACACTATCTTCCATCTATTATGAATAAAAGCTGCGATTTTTAAAATAAACTATAAAAGGGGTTTGCGAATGCTACGTTGACTTTTTGAACTTTCCAGCTCTCGTCGGCATAAAACGGATTGAAGGAGAAAAAGAGTTTTGCAAGCAAAATTGCGTAGAGGTTTAGCGATCACCTTCCCGAAGTATACTTTCAGCCGTTATCTCAAAAAGTTAGCAGAATAATCGCAGTGAAATATGCGAATGGCGGTAATCCAACGAGCACTTGATTCATTCGTTTACCTAAAACTGGCCACATAGATTTTTGTTTCTAGCTTTTGCTTAGAGCCACTAGAAAGTATTTCACAAATGCGTGAGGCAAATCATCTACATCAGTGCTTTGATTATTAACTCAATTTCCAAACAAATTGAAATGCGCGTTGTATATGTGCTTCACTTCAGTGTAGAGCATATATACCACATTGGTAACTAGTGGCATTAACACTGTGCTTCAATAACTCACTTCAAACTAATATCGAAGTCGACATAAGTGAAAAATTATGGGCAATGTAAGGCGTTTTTGACAGTAAAGAAACATCTGACAACTCCCCTATGCCTTTTGCAAAAATTTCATCCTATGCAAACCTTGCAAAACTGATTGCCGCTCACTCGTTTACTTTGCATTTAACTTTATTCCCATTGCTCATATTGTTTCAGTCTAATATTTGGAAACCTGTTAACGAGGAAAAGCAATAAATGCATACTGCATTTGCAAGCAGACATTGATTCTACTGCACAAATGAACATTTCTTTGGTCTTTCATTCTCGAATAATACAGAAAATTTAAACCGCTGACCAGAGGATCTAATTTCCTCGAGTTAACGTTGTTAGAGTATTATAGCAATTCAAAAGTAGGGGGGAAAAAATATAGAGAGAAAATTTTCAAGCATTAAATTCAGAAAGCCTGATCTTCTTAGCAGTCTATAGATATATATATATATATATATATATATATATATATATATATATATATATATATATATATATATATATATATATATATATATATATATATATATATATATATATATATATATATATATATATATGCGCAAAAATATCATATTCTACACATACAGCGGAACTTTGTCGATTCCATTGCTGCGAAATACTAATCTGTCTTTTCCGATCAGTCAACAGCATATGTCTGAGAAAAACAAAAAAAAATTAACAACTCTATGTTTTTAAATGACATATACAAGAACGATTTTGCTGTTTTTTCCAGAAGAAGAACGAACGAAGATGATTGTAATGACAAATGCGATTTGTGATATTCGTAATGCATGAGCTGTACTTTTTCGATTTTATTATTTTGTTTAAAAAATTCGCCAGTAAGGAAATAAATCGAATTCAAAGGTTATACATTGTTAGCTATTATTATTGAATGTATCTCTGATGTAGATGAATGTAGCTGAAATACTTTATGAGTACATTTAGTGATTTTTTTAAATTTTTTTACGTGATGCTTTCGTTTTTTTTAAACAATAAAATCTCGTAATCGTATCTTATATCATTGTATTATAATTTTAATTTTTTAAAAAATAATTCCATGTTTTCTCTGACTTCTGTACATTTGACAGAAAGATGAGTGAAAGTAAATATATTTCACTTTAGAGTTATATTGATAGATAAGTAATAATTTGTGAAGTTTTTCTGAGTACATGGCGCTTGAAAGAAACGAATGCATTTTTCTAGAAAAGATGAACGACGTATGTCACCGGATCCTTTATTTTTTAGTAATGCCTGTCATCAGAAATTTTAGTCGCAAATAAATAAACTTATAAAATAACGGATGATATATCAAGCAATCACAGCGCTTGCATAATTCTTCTAAGGAAACGTTCGTATTAAACAACTTTGTGAAGCAATTTTGCAAAAGCGTATAATATAAATTTTTTTAATGGACTCTTGCAAGTATTTCGATAGATTGAAACAGAAATTCACCACTTTCAGATATTTTTGCGAATTTCCTTTGCTAAAAATAGTAACGCGAGATGGGATGTGTGAGTTGTCATAGTGCGGTTTTCTTGTCCCCCCCCCCCCCCCCCCCCCCCCTACGCTCAACGGTTTCTATTCGAAAAGCACTAAAGTTTCGGTTATAAGATTTGATAGGCATAAAATAAACGATTTGATAGTAGAAACTTTATGTAGGTGATTAGGGCAATTAAAATGTGAATCGTTTAATTTGCATACTTATTTCAAATTTGTGATGAACTCATGTAATTGGTTGTTCACATGAACGAAAATCAAAACATATTTTTTCCATTTTTTACATTTTCCCACCTGTTTCAGAACTAATTGATTAAATAATATGACTCAATCGCTTGTAAAATAAGGGTGAGTATTGAGACAAATTGTTCGTAGCCGCTTTCAAAGTTGATAGAATGTCCAGAAGCTTAATAAGTGGGCAGCACACCGGCAAATTATAACCATTAAATTCCGCATATCTCAGCTATCCTTGTCACAAGCCAAAAATAAAGGCATACATACGAATGGACTATGATATGCTTCGCGAACGCAAATATGCAAAAACGCATGAGAACTTGGTGAATTAAATTTAAAAAATGAGGAATTTTGCAGTATAAAGCTCTAAGGACTCATACTATGAAGTTTCCACATTACAGAAATATTACAGAATTGCCGACAACGATGCTAAAAACGATAGGATCTAGCAAAAGCTTCAGCTGTATGTTCAAATATGCGAGTTTTGTTTTAGTATGTTGGAATGTGCAACTCAATGAGATAACGCTTAAACTATATCAAATATGCAGATTTGTTTGGCATGACAACGAAAAGTGCCTGTCGACCGCTTAGTGCTGATGCAGTGTATAAGAATTTGCCAAAGAGCAAACACTCATTTAGGGACATATGTCGAAAATATTTAATGCAAATTCGATGTAGTGAGGTGAACGTTTCAATTGATTTCCAAAAAAAAAAAATGACAAAGGAATACAGAGACGTTATCTATGCGATTGCATTTCTATTATTATATTTGATGGGTTAGATGCATTGAGAATTGTTACATTAAATGTTTCGCTATTCGATTTATTCGTTTCAATTTTCTATAATATGCAAAAAAAACTTTTTCCAACGGTGAAATATGAATTTGCTCAAAATTAACGAAGATATCGTAATCATATCTTAGAGTAATCGTAATTATATGAGGCGGAATAAAATCTCAGCGAAATAATTTTCAAGAAATGATTCATGTTTGACTGAACATATTTTTGAAATAACAACTATCATAGAGCGATTAGAAGCACTTAAGGTGGATTTAACATAATGTTATAGATTTTTATCTTTCATTTTGTTCACTAAATAAAATTCTTCCTTCCTTTCATCAATTATATTTTTTTTGGGAATTTTTGAATGAAATATAGTAAAGGAAATGGAAACGCCTCTTTAAAGATTTAATAAAAATCAACTGAAGTATAGAAAATGAAAAAATCGCCATCGTATATTTCTTGAATGTTAACTAAATAAATAGTTATCAAGAGTGGAGAGAAAATTGCTCAGTGAAAATGCACAACAATTTATAATAATTGCAGTGCCGAAATCAGCAATCTCCCATAGATTACAACAAGATAAACGATGCGAAATAAACATTCACCAACGTTTAGCACATTTCAAGCAATAATGATATTTTTCTTCTATTTCATTAATATCTTTATGAAGGTCGATGAACATAAACTTCAAATATCTAAAAATAATAAAAATATACTATTTATTATTGATTATTTGTGAGCATTTATTGTGAATTAGTGTAAAAAGCTTACTTCTTCAATAATAATATCTAAATATTGATGGGGAATAATTTGGAATAAAAGTAAGCGATGATAAATACTTTCTCTACTAAGTGAAAATTAGTTCTAACTTTTGCACTATCACAGATAGGTTGATTGCTTAGAAAATCTATATGATGCATCATGCTTCCTTTATTATTGATCATGCATTTTTTTTTCCAAATTAGGTTTCCAGAGAAACGATCAATAGTGAAGAATTGTATAGGTCATTTATGTGGTTTATTATTGAATCGCCGTTGAATATCAACTATCTTCTTATTTCGGTCTCTTCTACTAATCCCTCTCCTTTTTTTCCTGTTCAATTCTCACCTTCCTTCCTGTTTCACTTCTTCTAGTACTTATCGGCTTTCGCCACTATTTCTAGAAAGTTTTTTTGAATAGCTTATTTGTGAAAAATTGTTAAAGCTAATGCATCATCTCTTCTCAGGAATAGTTTAGTACTCGATAGCTGAAAATACATTCACTGTTTGAAAAGAACTCGTCGAGGCGTTGCCGATTTCGCTTACATCTGGCTTAATGCATCACCATCGGTCATCAGCTGAAGAGTAGGCATCGGAAATCGAAAAAAAAAACAGAACTAACAACACCCTAATGGGATGTTGAGCGAACGCAATGACACATGGAGATACATTCGAAGGTCTTTAGTTCTTATATCATCTAACTTTCATTACTTTTGTAAAATGATTCATATATTCTTAATCGAATATTTCTCTTCGACGAAAATAATGTAATGAATGTACCTATTTTAAGAAAAAAATGAACAGAGAGACTCACCGTGAAATTCACCTAATCAATGAGCAGCACATTGGAAAAACATCGATATTTTTTTCTGGCTGCGATAGTTTTATTCTGAGTTGTTAATAATTTTCAACATAGATTATAATAGAGATAATATATGACACATTCCATACGCATCACATTGAATCAGAATGAAGTCTTCGGAGTAAAAATTATTGAAATTTTAACGAAAAAGGATCGGTATAAGCGCGCGAAGAGAATGCTATTGTCCTTTAAATTTTCGAGTTGTGCACACCAAATAAGATATTGGTCGCACTTTCTGGTGGTTTGTGATAAGAGCGAAAGTATCGAACTTTTCAGAAAGGTAGTGGATTATTTATTTCCTCTCGAAAACGTTTGAATGAGATGCGCACTATTGAATGGGCGGGGCGATTCAGCTGAGGTAAATGGTCCGATTAACGGCTTGGTCTCATCGTAACAACCATTTCCTCTTAAAGCCTGCAATATTTTATATTCGCTGCCGGCCTCCCGTCTTCACTAAGTGTGCAAATTAGTTGCTTTATACGGTATTCGAGCATCCGAAATATTTGTGTTATGAGACTCGTCTCATATTAGTGAGAAAAATGTATAACTGAACCGTTAAAAGTCTCAAAAACTCTTAAAAAGATGAACTGAAAAATATAGCAGGTTGCATGAAAAAAACTGAATATATATATATATATATATATATATATATATATATATATATATATATATATATATATATATATATATATATATATATATATATATATATATATATATATATATATATATATATATATATATATGCAAAATATAGTGTATTTATTTGCAGCACAACGACGCTCTTATGTGAATGTATGAAAGCGCGGCTGTCATTCAACTTTACTATCCATCTTAAACCGAATTTTATACTGTTCGAAAAAGGATTGATAGCTCATATTTACTGCAATCTAATATTCGTGTCTTATAATTTGTTTCAGTTTTCGTGCTTTCGGGGAGGATTTACTATCTATTATGACAAAAAAAGATTTTTTGTTCTTAACAAATTTTTTACTAGTTTTCCATTTTAACATGCGACTTCGATAGGCTCAAGAAAGAATTTGTTATCTTATCGACGGCTTCATCTGGGCAATAAAGCTTTTCGCGTTGTAAAAATTAACTTTAAGACCGTCGCAAGGATGAAAAATACTACTTTTTTTGTGGTATTACTCGCAAATATTTCAAATTAAAATGATACTATCGAATCAGCGAAGCGGAAACACTGTAAAAATTGCTGGTAGAATAGCATGGAATAGAATATTGACGGAGTAGACATCGCGTTATACAATCTGCTCGAAGTGATACCTTTTGAGTTGTGAAAGCGAAACAAAGTTTTATACAAAATATTTGTATTAAAGTACTTTCTTCTATTAGTAAGCTAATCGATGCATATAGAAATGAGAAAATATATACGAACTCGATCTAGTCATGTTTGATATTCATATATACATTATGATTCTGTAATTTTTTAATTTCACATTTGCACTTTATGAGTTGCAAATTACCATTGAGTATCGAAAAAAAAAATCCTCAATGAGATAGGAAATTCCAAAGTTAAGAGTAAACTTTTCCGTTTTTTTTTTCTTTGATTGATTTATTTGTGGATATTTCAATGCTTTGGGGGGAAAAAAGAATTTTTTTTCTTTCGAAATTAAACTATATTCTCTTATTGCCAATATATTTTCTTATAACTAATAAGGAAAATATTTCAGAACTATTCAAATAAAATGAGAAAAAGAAGTGAATATAAAATGACTAAACAGTAACAATGAATGCATTGGAAATAAATATGAAAAAAAGGGTGCTTTAAAAAATATTATTGTTTTTTCCAGCGTATGAAAACGATTCTACCAAATAAGGAAACAATCGATTTCCCAAGATATTTGAGGGGAATTGTTCGCTATTTGATATGTGCTATCAGTTTTACCATTGAGAAAACAGTAGTGCATTTACCATCCAACAAAAAAAAAATGCTTACAGAAACAAATAGAAAAAACGATATTTGGAATTTCTTCAAGGGAAGATACTTCGTGGAAAAATGTGATGCGAATAACTTCAAGGAAATATCTTCTTCCTTTGAGGAATGTATTTTAATAACAATTTGAAAGCGAAAATCATTAGAAATCTTAAGATCAAAGCACTCTTTCGTCACTCTGCGAATACACTTATCGATATTTAAAAATAATAAATAATGTGCTCAAAGTTCTTTCCCAAATTGAATTCGTCTTTAAACTCTCGAAATGAGGAAATTAATACATTTTGAGGAATAAAAAAATTTCTGAATACTTCGCTTCGTTGGCCATAAATGCATATACAATTTTGGCAGTGCCAATTCGTAGAATTCTTGGAAGTTATAAGATGCTGCTAATAAATTCGTAAATACTCTAATTAATAAACTTTGAATGAAGAGAAGCGGACGAAAACAAAGCGATTCGACGATTTTTCTAATAACTGAAACAAAAGAACCGCTCATTAATGTTTTAATTAATGCGCTGATCAACGGCGGAAAAAGAGAACAAAGCGCGAACACAATAACGATTGGACTGAAACGTGTGACGCTTACCTGAAAGATATATCTCAAAAGTTGTTTACACGTTTATAATGCTTCTTTGATTTCAGCAGTATGTTTGCATGGCGGGGGCGTATTTTGAACAGCTACATGCAATTTCTAACAAATAACCTCGAGAAGATTAAATATATCGTACTTGTATGGCGTAACTGAACAGGAATTAAAATTAAGCATATTAAGTATATATATTAGGTAAATAACAAATAATATCCCGGAACAAATATTCATTAAGAGTGCGAATAATTTGCCTCTAAAACCTATCTTAATGTAGAGGGCTATCACTACTTTTCAGCGATGCTATTAGCAAATGAATTCTTTTGTAATTATATACTTAGGATCCTCAAGCAATGGAGAGTTGCACTACAATGAAGAATTTCACTGAAAGCATTAGAATGGTAATGATATCTAAAAACCTAACTGCAGTGATGAACAACTTTCCAAACTGACTGAGTTCAACGAAACTGCAAAAACGCGCATGCCGTGATTACTCGTTCGGCACATTTGCTTATCCCTTTGATAGCCTACATTCACCGACACAATTATTTTTAGAATTTTGTTGAGTGCTTCACAGTAAATTTATTTAACAATAAATACCATTTAAAGAAATGAAATTGCTCTTAAGAGAACAGTGCTTTTTCTTTTATACTCGAAATGAGCAAATTTACTGAAAACTGTAACAGCAAATAAGTAGAAATGTTGAGCGTTGTAGGAGTGCCTTTTAGGATCGCCATACATATACCATTGACATTCAATAGAAGCAATTAAAAGTGGCTGGTGACGGTCAATCGAAATGCATGCAATTCACATCATTACAAATTTCCGAACAAATCTATTGAAGAAAATGTAAACAAATTTGCATTCACTAGAGGAAGTGAATTGTTGAGTTGGTTTATGGAAGTAGTAAACTCTACTAGTATCCTCTAAAAAACACTCACTACTTTTTTTTGATATTTTCGCAATTGCGCCAGAAATTAAATTCAAAAATTTTCCGAAATTCATTCGGCGAAAAGCTCAAATGATTTTTTTCTTTTCATTTATGAAATAAATAAAATGACACAAAATATCAATTTGGATATGAGTCGCTAAATGAATAATTTGATAATTGCATGCTGAAAAATATTCATTCATAAGAATTTCGATTGATTTTAATGCTCAATGTAAATGGTACTCAATATTTGTTGTTGTTTTAATAATAACTTGCTATATTAGGAAGACAAACGAATAATGAGAGACAGCAATATACGAATATTAATAGACAGCTAAGATTAATGGAAGTAAATAGCTAGCAGTTCTAGCTTTTCGTCGATGAAATTGCAAAAATCATTCAGATGAATTAACCAATTTCCTTCTTCTCATTCTGGCGTGTCGACTGACATTAAAGATATCTTTTAGCTCTAATGGATGTGTAATTTCAAATTTCGACATTTCATCCATCACAGCTAATCAGCAACAACATGCTGAAAGGTGCAAATAAAACCACCCAATCACTAGAATGAACACTTCATTCTCAACAAAACATGATAGCCGGTGAATTGCAAAGTGTGATCACATCTAAGCGATATGTCTTTTAACGCTTCCTTTATACCCTTCATAGCTTTCGTTTCAAAGAAGTTCGAATTTCCGATCGGCTTCGCTAAAATATATGCGAAATGCAAAACTTTTTATTGTTTATCATTAGCTTTAATCATTTGATATGAGAAACACCAACGATTTAATTTTTCTATCATCTCTAGCAAATTTATTTGTTCATCGTTTCCTGCTATCGCATCCGTCTAAGAATTACGCTGCATATTTCATCTTTATGTCTTTGCGTTGTTCATTTGCAAGTTTTATGCATCTCAGGGCTTTTTTTTTTATCCTTTTTGTGCTGTAACAAATTATTTTCCATATTTCCATCTCTTATTTGCCTAGTAAATCTGCTTTCGGTCTATTCTCTTCACTTATATGTATGTTTTTGTTATCAACTTCGAGCTTTCTTTATTCACCTAATGAACGTTCTTCTCGCTATCATTGTGATCATCAGGAGTAATGTTGTTCGACGATTTCTAATTCAACCAGCGATCGATTAAGACTAAATTCCAGATTTCTATATATTACCGCTTTTGGAGAATCATCTCTTAAAATTAATGAAATCAAAAATAAAAAATATATGAGCCTATTGTTGATTTAAATCGCAGATATAGGTTGCGCTAGAGCCTAGATTACTGCTATCTTAAACGAAAAATTATTAAACTTTATCCATGTACACCTTGACTCACGATATATCCAAAAACTGTTAGATCTTGACCTCATCACCCATATAAATTTCATATGGCATTTTTGTATCTCAGATATTTGTCAGTAAGAACAGCCACATGCTAAACAATCAAAATCGAAATGTTCCAATAGTAGAGAAATAAATCGATGAAATTACAGCTACTGCTATCTAGTATCCTGAAAAGCTCACTTCAAATAAAGAAAAACATTGAGACAGAACTATGCTTCCTTCATTAAACTTCTAAGAAATGCATTGATATACCTGTACAACACTTGATATAAAAGTGTTTGTTATCTTCACAAAATTTCAAATGAGATCAGCAATAATCATTTTCGCTTTTCCACTTTAGAAAATGACGAAAATAAACGGATGTGTTTTCGAAACACTCATGTGATATGCGATTTTGTAATCCACTTATAAGCCAAATTACCTCGAATGAATGCCAACAAATAATGAAACTATGCACATTTCCATATCCACATTTGAATTGATTTTAATCAATCCTGTAGCTCTTCTCACAAATTTTTTTTTCCTGTGGACTGTTGATTTAAATGAAAATTAAGTTCAATTTGTTAACTCATTTATATAAGCTCTCTCGAAATTTATTGATCAATTAGAAAAAATATAATATTATCGCGTGCGTTATGAAAATCAAAGTTTTTAAATTGAAACTTAGTGGTTGCCAATAGGAAAGCATCGATTACGCAGATGAGCAAATTTTGTAGAATGGTGAAGAAAAATGATCGGATGCAACTGTATATGAAAACATACACGGCACAATCATAATATACCCTACTGATGGAATTTCGCAAAGCATACTCAAGCAATACGGTGTCCACTTTCCTAAGTGCCCAAACAATTCAACGATAGAAAAAATAAGGGAAGCCAATTTGCGCCTAAGAGACTAGTTAGAACTTCGATCATTAGCAAACCTAGTTGATCAACATTTTCGTATTCGATTTGCAATATATTTTCGCTTTTAGATGATCCACTATATTTTTGTTGATATTTCTCGAATGATATATCGCCACTAAATCTTTCGATTGGCCTAGAAAAAATTGAGTAAAATCCGATATCGTTTAAAAAAAATCATTTAATATCTTATAGGAAATGCTTATAGGAAATAGGTTGAATCAAACTAAAAGCATACCCACAACATTGGATGAATGTTGCGCCGATGATAATAAAATAATCTCTAGTGCATCCATAGGCAATTTCCGTTTTTATATGGAAAAAGAGAGAGAAAAAAAAAGTTCTTTCAGAATGAAAGAAAAAATCATCTGCAAGATGCGGTGAAATTGTTGCAAAAATACGATTGGAAAATATAAATGCATCGAAGCGATATTGGCGCATATGTGATGTGTGAACGAACATTTTCGACATATGATGCTCACTATTGCTAGCCGAGAAACTCTTTTTTTAAAATATGCTTTTGTAAATTCAAACGACAAAAATGCATCTTTATGATGTTATTCTGCCTGTGCGCATGCATGTATGTGTTTGTCTCATAGTTGTTCCCAGTTTGGTAACCACTGAAGTTGAAGTTACGAATTCCGATGAACGAAATAGCATCAATGTCTAAGGTAACTGAGATTATGCAACTGAGTTTGGTCCATCAAATTTGAAAGAAACTTGAGAATTTAGGTAAGATATGCCTAAATAGTTTTTTCACTAATCGATTTTTTATCGCACATCAACTTAGCAGCAAAAAAAGGAGAAATATAACTGAGCGATTTTCAAGGTTCATCGCATCAACTTTAAAAAAAAATGAACAGTTTTGCACATTTTACTTTTTGCTGATAATTTGTGAACGTGGTTGATGAAGTGAGCGAGATGATGCGAAGAAACATATAGTGGCACTTCCAAAGCATTTTTTCGCTTGCTTTTATTTGAAGAAAAGTATAAAAATCATCGTCGAGCATTTTTTTTTCTAGCCGAAAAAAAGTACTCTTGGCGAAAAACAGCATTCGTCAAAACTGCCAATCGTAAATTCCGCCACGATACTTTTGTTTGTGATGGAAACAGTTATGTTTATTATAGAAGAGGTGGCAAATACTGAATTCTTACAAAATATTATAAGTATTTAGTTGTTTTTAGTCAACATACTTCATACTTTCATTAAATGTGCAACGATGTGTTGCACAATTAATTGCATGCAAATTTTCGTGCACTTCTTGTGTGGCATTTATTGCATAACCGTATAGCAGAACACTTCTTGCATAATTTTCTTCTCTGTTTTTGCTAAATGCCGAGCTAACTGCAAAATTTTTGCAGTGACCTTTTTGAAAATTGCATAAGAAAGATCATTCAAAAGCAAAATAATGAATGCAATCAATATTAGTTGCTTAAAATGGAAGCACTCCAACGAGGTATTCCTTTTCGGCTTTTATAGGCTGAAACAACGCAAAACTCCCACTCAAATATATTAAAACGGCGTTGTCGCAAGGATCATCATTATGATAGCTTAGATGTGAGCGAAAAAATATCTTTGAAAATTTTTTTATACCAACAGAAAGACTTCAATCTAATTCGCTGGTACTTTGAACGACAATCTATGATCATTTGTTTGTGTTATGTACGTGGAAAAATCGGAGGAATTTTAGAACTTGACGCTCCAATCAACTCCTCAATTCATATGTCAGGATCCTTATTTTCATCGTTAATCTGTACCGTCTGCCCGACATCCGACAATGGTCATAGCTATACATAGTAGCACAAACATTTTTCATCGTAATAGAAGCACACACGTTAATGATTCGGCCACTTCCACCATAGTTAACCTGTTCATAAGTAACATTTTCATTGAGTGAATTGACGCTATTACTGAGAAAATGTTCTCCCGACATCTGGCAATGTTATCCACCTCCCTCCAACTCCCTCCCTCTCCCCCTTGCTGTGGAATGCCTTTCAGTGCCAAATGATCCAAGAGTTCCACTCATTGTTCTAATAGTTCTCCTAATGATGATTGATTCAGTACAGTCGTTGTCAAAAATACATAAAGTCTTGCGATATCACATGTAATGCAATAAAAACAACAATATACCCTAAGCAATAATCTGAAAGGATTATTGGGGGATATCTTCAGCAATATTTTCTAACATTCTATATTGACAACTGAAAAAGTGGTAACTAGAACAAATTAACTCACAGCAGGGAATAAATAGAATGATGAAAACTTTAGTGAATTGCAAAAATGCAGAAGGTTCTCAGAGAAATCAAACTGAGTTGGAAATTTCTTACAAAGAATTTCTTTACTATCAATTCACAGGTGTATAAATATAGAGAATAAAATAAAAGCACTCAAGTGCAGTTGAAGTCTTATTGAAGTATTAATGCACAAGCTACACTGTTATATATATATATATATATATATATATATATATATATATATATATATATATATATATATATATATATATATATATATATATATATATATATGCATTCTATTTACACAACACAACAACATATTGCGCCAATCATACCTCGAATCAGTGACAAGAACTGAAAACTGATCAAAGTAAAACAAAATCTGCCGAAGAGGAGAAAGAAATCGCCATTGCTGACATTTTCCTCTTTGCTAATCTACTCACGTCATTCATATCATGTTTGCTTCCACATCAATATTGAAAAACCTTTGCCATTTAAATTGACGTTTCGTCGCACAGCACTCAGTGCATTCAAGTCATCACTGCATAAGCTATTCACAAACGAAACATGCATGCGTTGCTCGTTCATCGAAGATTCAATAGGGTATTTATTTGTTTCTCTACGAGCTCCGCTTTTGTACATCGAGCATTTGCACAAAAGATGTCATGCGCTTTTATTTTCTCTTAAAAGTTATTATCGACCTCTTAGTAGTGCTATAAACTCCACTTTTGAATTCATGAACAGTGTAAAATAACATGGCCGATATTGACAGATCTCGGTTGTTCGCCATAATATAAAATTATGCCAGATATTTTGCCAGTTTCCACTTAAAAATTACACCCCTTTAAAAGTTCACATTACTGAAAATCATATTACATTTTGGCGCAAAATATTGAGAATCAATTCTTAACCGCTATCGAGAACTCCCGGGGATTATCATAATATAAGAAAATTCCGAATCTTGCAATATCATTTCGAGCAGGGGAAAAAGTTCCACTATTCGCAGAAATAGGCACAATGAGCTGTCGAGATACAACAGTAAGCTATAACATACCCTAAATTATTGCTTCTACCAACGAAACATCCTATCATTTGAGAAGAAAGGAGGAGTGCCGATAATGTTATAAGGTTCTCCAAATCTAAAATTAGGTGGTTTCATTTAAACGGCAAAATGCTCGAAAAAACTGATTAGAGACTATGATACGAAATCTGCACAATATGTACTCCTCATATGATATATTCACAAAACTAAAACTAAGAATAAATATGTAATTCACTTACGCACACAACATAATTTATGGTTTCGAAGCAAAAAAAAATGACTGATTTCAGGGTAAGAAATATAGTCGGCTTCAAAGATTAGCTTCATCGTACATTCGCAAATTCCGGCAATCAGTTATAAATTCTACAGCGCTGAACAGACTCATCATTCGCTTAAATCGGTGCTTGAAGTCGCAATGGTAGAGATTATTAGAGTTGTTGAGATCTTATGCTTAGAGACGTTAACGTTGCAGGGAGTTGAAATCAGCGAGCATTTTTCATTGCGGGATACTTGAATGGTTGAGAGAGGAACAATTTCTGCATCGCTAAACATTTCTGCTGATTCTCATATGAAATTACAGATGAATGTTGTAGTTATGTTTTTTAACACTCAATGGAAACTAGAAGTAATTACAGCGAAGCAATTTCGATATGCACAGGTTCTCTTCGAAAAGAAACATCGACGCCGCTTTTTTTTTTAAACGCAACTACCGGCAGATTTTAATATGCCACAATGGGTACCTTGCTTTAGTAGGTATATAAGGTTTTATTTTATTTCTTCGTGTTACCGCTTGAGCTTCGGAAAATTTCCAGTATGCAGCATGCCGGTAAAAACTTTCCACTTTTTTAAAATATCGATAAATAGTTGCGCATTAGGTGGCGCAAATGTCACATATTTGAAATTCTTTTGTGTCATATTTCAAAAACTTACTACTGCACATAAATATCGATGTTATGACTCTGTGTCATGTGCTCCAAGATCGCACTTTTCATGAACGTCATTCTTCATTAGTTGCTCTAACGTAATGTATAAATCTCGCATAAATTTTCACTATGCTCAAATCGTCTTTACGTGCAAAATTAGTGCACTCAAAAGCACCACTTTATTGATGCGATTCATGTGCAAATTGTGCAATCCCAATTAATTATGCATGAATTCGCCATGCAAACCCGTAGGTTTTCCATTTGCTTCCCGTCAATTTCTTTTATTTTATTGGTTCGCGTTTCTAACGTTTCATTTGACCACTTCTAAGAAATATATTTCACATATGTAAACACTCATAGACTTTATTATATATTGTTAACAATTTGTAGCATTTGAATATTTATGTGTTAGAAAATTTTACGGCAATAATTATCGTACAATTATTTTTTCTGTAAGAAATTCGACGGAGGCATCAGTATAACAGACGTTCATGGAAAAAAAAAAGGTTGAGGGAACAACTGGACGAGTTGAGCGAAGAGATTATTCTCATGAATAAGGCGGAAGCCACGAGCAATGCCTACTCTTTCAAAATTAATCTTCAAGAATGCGGCATATGCAAATTAATATTGGCATTTTCCATACTCTAATAGAAATTGCATCACTGTTTCCGTCTAGAGAGGAAAGGGGTTATTCGTCGTCAGAAGAACAGCTGGTAAAGGAGCATGACATTTCGAAAAAAAAAACGGCGAGGGTAAGAAAGATGCTAAGGAAGAGATAACCCTCAGCAGGAAAGAGAGGCGGAAGGCGATGATTTATCATCAGTGAAAAAAGTTTGTAAAGCTTTTACGCTCGGAATGACTGCATAAATTGTGTTTAGCAGCAAGCGATGCGACTCAGAAAGCATAAAAAGTGCAAGATCAATAGAAATTGAATACGTGAGGTAAAATATAAGACTGCTTTTTTTGTGTGTTACTTAATAGAGAAGCGAAATGAAATTGTACTTTATTGCCAGCTTGTAACAGTGGTGACAGTTCTGCGTTAAACCTGCATCTAAAATATAAGGCTGACTTTTGCTCCTCCATTTCATTGTTTCTGCGTATTATCTCCTCATATAAGTTTCTATTGCGTGTTACATATGCAAAAGCGCATATGTAACACGCAATATAAATCTGCGCATATATACCTTAGGAATGAGTGAAGTTGGAGATAGGAATTTTTCGCGCCATCGATAAGACAAATCATGCAATGACATCAGATATCACTTTTAAGTTGGTCTCTAATGGACAGAAACTGTGGACACTGAAAAACGACATGAAATTTGAAAAGCTCATATCGTACTGTTCTTTTGGCAAGTTTGTTCGTTCATTGATTATACCCCTAATTAAACAAATGAAGAGGCTTACCAGACGAGTTGGTACGATATAAGCTTCACTGTTCCGCTTAGCGGATTAGTCGATTTCCACAAGCCATCAATGAGATACGAAGCATGCGTACAATTACTGTTGTAGTTCATTTATATCATTCATTATTATAACTCATAAATCATCTCTAAGGGGGAGAGATGTCTTGAGAAATGAAGAAGTGAAGAGTGACACCGTAGTAATTGGCAGGATGTGCACAACTGTTCGCCGCTGATTTAACATTAATTCAAAAAAAAGTGCACCTCAATGCTTGCACACTCTACTTATGAAACACTCGTTTCTTTAAAATCCAACCGATGTGTGAAATGAGAATCGAATCGATGTAAAATGCATTCGAATATTTATTAATGCCACTAGCTTATTTATTTCAAGATCCTCCTATAGCATCTACTATCATATCAAGCAATACATTAGCTTTAGCTTCAACGATTGCTAATTTTATACTATTCTACACAAAAGTACATATATGCATAAGCGCAAATGTGATTTCAAATTGATGCACTTTTACGAACCGAATTTGCAGAAATGAACGAAATCCGATCAATGCAAGATGTTGGCAAAAATCTCCGATGTCATATAATGCTTGTAGCTTTTCTAAACCGTTTCGAAATCGATAAAATAAATCGAAAGGTAGTTTCGGTAACAATATTGAATGAATAATTCGCATCACATTTTGGCAACATCACAGATCTTCCACTGAAACTATGAACAATAAACTGAAAATAACGAAGAAAAGCGATATACAGCACCATTCGTCTAAAGTATATTGTGATATTATGTAGCACGCAAATAGTGTTTGCTATACCTTTCCGTATGCGGAATGATAAATTATATGAGAATAAACGAAACAAAGTTGAATGACAAAAAAAAATCCCCATGTTTGGTTAAAGCGAGAGACAACTTACTTACAGAAGGGAGAAATCAGATGACAAACAATTTAAAAAATAGTGAATATTTTATGTTTTCATACTACACAACTAAAGAAAAATTACTCGCGTATCGCTAATATAAAGAGATTTTTTTTCATTTTTATTGCCGATAATATTTTGCGAAATCACTAATAACCATCATGTTTGCCGTCGAGTTACGCGGACTTATTACTGTTGGGGATTTTCGCAAAAACCGGCTGTTAAAAATTCATTGTCTTTAAGGTGGAAATTTGAAACGAGCTATATCGACGAATGGCCAAAACTATAAAAAATGAATTCTCTTAATGAATCATCGTGTAGCGCAGCACTACCCAATTTGATAGGGTTTGGCAATTCTAGCACTAAAATTATACAAGTTACATAACATCAATTTTTGCGTAGTTAAATATAAAAACAGGTGTGCACAGGTGAGCTATTCTATTATTAGCCAAATGTGCATGAGCGAAATAGCATTTACGAATGTCAGGTGGAATGGCAAAAGTAGAATGCAAACGTTGCAGAAGTGATCGTTGCTTGTAGGAGTTCTTCCATGAGCAACTTTAACTACCTGTAGCGAGTATTGGTATAGCACATCAACAATTACGCTATTGGAGAAGTCTCTGTTGTATCCGAATGAAAGCACAACTAGTCAAATTAGATGTGAAATGATTAAATTGCCATGTTGATGTTAACTTTTGGTGAAACATTTATGCAGTCGGAGATCTTAATAAAAGGCGTTACACTCATCAGAACAAACTCAAAATAAACAGAAATATTCGCTCTAATTCGTAATTTGCCAATATCTACGATGTTATAAAATATGACTTTATCATTTTTGAGGTATTTATTGCGATATGTTGCAATAGAAAGCGAGGAAGGAGGCAAATTCGGGAATCAGGAAAGGAAGAAAGAAAAGAAAGTAAAGACAAAAATTGTAAACTGTGCTATTATCTTCTATTCTAAACCTATATATAAAATAAAACTGCTGATACTTGGAAATTAGCTACTCCTCTAATAGGCAAATGATAATAGATTATTGAGTAGTAGAGAGGTTTATTTAACTTCAAAGGTTTCATTGGCATTGTGATTCAAAACACTCTTTTAAATGAGTTCAAAGATCAACTTATTATGACAATAAAATTGAGCTCATAGAATTAACTATAATGATAACAAATAATCAAATTCGAGCTTGTGCGTTCGATCATCAAGTTTATAAGATGTTGCCGAAAATCACACATTTTCCCATGTTCTTAAAAATTTCTAAAAGCTTTTTCCCTAACGACGCTATAAATTTTAATATCTCTAAGTGATTCAATGGATATATATATATATATATATATATATATATATATATATATATATATATATATATATATATATATATATATATATATATATATATATATATATATATATATATATATATATATATATATATATATATATATATATATATATATATATATATATATATATATATTCCATACTTTTTCAAAATTGCTTGCACGCAACGAGTGATCGATCTAGTGGATTTATTTATGAATCAATGCAATTAATTAAAACCCGAAGTGATCTTTGGTTGTTGTCAGCTATTTGTTTTCGAAAGACCACCTTCAATTCTTTCGCCATGAAAGCAATATTTAAACGCATAATGTATGCGCATTGGTGGAAACCATACAATGCTCACCAGTTAATACGCAAACATATGTTATAAAATGTTGTAATTAAAGCTTTTCGTTTCTTTATTCCAGTATCAGTTGCGGAAATTCTTGTTGAAGCAAAAAAGTGTACTGCTTAGGTGGTTGAAGCAAAAAAAAAATATATGTAGTCGAGAAGATAGAAGCAGAATGCTATGGATGATTTTTTTTTTTTGCAGATATCCTTAGAGGAGAATAAAATAATGCATAAGAGCGAAAGAGATTAAAATTTCTACTCAAAATATAAATGGATAATAATATTGCAAAATGCTTTTGAAATATTTTCGACAATTTCATCAAAAAAATAAAAAAAAATTAACGATTTTTTTTTCATCAACAAACTTTTTCGTCAGGTTTTTGAGCAATTCTATTTTCCACTGGGCGAATGTGATTAATTTTCTGAGGAGTGCTGCAAGAAGACAACTACTGATCCATTTGTGCTCTAACAATGTTCTTCGAATCTCATTCAAACTTTTAGGCAAAAACTTTTATGGCACCACTATCGTATTCAGCTACAATCTCCATTAAGTAAAATGAAATAGTGGACTTCTGCAAAGAAAAAAAATAAATAAATGAAATCGGCAATTGGAAAGCGGATCATAGAAAGTTTTTGAGTGAAAAAAGAAACTCATGAATAAACAGAATCTTCATGCAGACATAAATTATTCTAATTGATTTGTGGATCCTCATATAAGACTGCAGCAATTCGAGAAAATTAACTGCGAAAGAATGTAATAGAATTTTTTAAAAAACATTTCATACTTATTATGTAAGTATAGCATATGTTAGATGTAAGAAAAATTCTATTTCATTAAGGAGATGCAAAGCACAAAACGAAAAAAAAACAAATAGTTATATTAGGATATAACATAGTGATTGTTATAATAGCTAATAATTCCATTAGAATATAGCAAATTCATTGCTAAAATTCTAAAAATATATGATACCATTTACAAATCATTCTGCTAAAAGTTTCATGTCATTCTTCCAAAGGAAGTATTCGACTCGCGAATCATAGGTATTTTCCTCATTGGGGAAAAAAAAACCTTTCTTATAAATATGGGATATTAGTTCACAATCAAATATAACTTCAACCATGGAATATGTTCTTTCAATGCATTCTTATAGTTCAATCTTAAAGATGCCATCAAAACAATAATTTCATTGAAAAAAAAAATCACAAGCATAAAATTTCGCTAGTATTATTTTCAAAATAGGTGTAATTTCGTTTATCGGCATGTATAAATGTCGAATGCACACTAAAATAGATTATGCCTATTAATGGAGCGTCTAAAGATTTTATGCAGTCATTTGCAAGCAATGAAACAATTGCATAAAATTGAATTATTATAACTGCGAAAAAAAAAGAAAAGAAAAAAAAACGGAGAAGTATTGAAAAAAAGAGCAGAAAATCGTATTAGAAAGAAAAAAGAAGCGAAATTGTTGAAATGAAAACAAGACTTCGTAATTATAGTTACTGAAAAAAAAACCCGCAGTAGAGGTTTAAATGAACACATTGCATGTGACAAAGCAACTGAGAGGTTTTTGTTTATGCGGTGTTACTTTAATTGCATTCTTACTCTTGGTCCGTAGTGTTGCTTGTGTCTCTTTTCTCCAGCTCAAATTTCTGCTACATCGTTCTTTGCACAATTTTCGAAAGCAAATTATGAGAGATATGAGGTCTGCGTACGCATATTCTATTTTGCTGTTAGGTAGCTTTAAACTCCGCACACGGGCAACTGCGGCACTAAAATTTGACGTGTATTAACTAGAAATTAAAACTGACTGATCATCTTCCATAGCAGTCATGGACACTTAAGAATGCCATAAAATGTATGTGTCAAACTTACTTTGATAGGTGATTAGATGTAGCGAAAAAAACGAATCTTGCACATTTCTGCGACTGGTCGGTAACATGAACCGAAACCTACAAACGTGCGCCATTCCAGTGTTTTTCCAGTCCTAATTAAACTGTGTGAAATCTTTGGAGAATTTAAGTATCAGCGTGTTGAATTTCGAAAGGTGCTTATCTTGCTAGCCTCGTTGGCACTCGTTCCCATATTTGGGCACTGCTCCATTCGAAATTATAACAGAAGCATTGCACAACAGATATAACAATCAAGGTGCGCGCTAAATTTGCAAAAAATTGCATTAAACAGATGCGCTACAAACGTGAAATAAGGAATACATACGGAGTGAATGAATGGTGAATTTTAATTGTTCTTTGAGAGATATTCGTCGAGCAAAACTGAAGACTTTCTTTCTAGAAATTGAGAACCTTGATCATCGAAAATGCTCCTAACGACAGATGATTGCGATGTTGACAAGTGAAGTGAAGCAAAGGATATCATTGTTGAAGATAAGTGGATTTGATTTAGCGCTTATTTAACGCAGTAATCCAGACTGAGATTTGAGAAGGAACCATGTTTTGAGGACGAAGATTGAATCAGATCATAAACGCACGCTCCCTATTATCGTGTCTTGTAGACACAAAAATCGTATCGCCTTTCCATCAAAAAGCTTTTAAGGTGACTCCGAAAATGGCTCAAATGATGGACATTTCGCTTGTTAAGATAGGTGACGAACTTTCTGCGATCATTCGCGGCACCCATGTCACAGACAGCTTTCGATGTTTTTGTTCTGTAAGGTTGATAATGTTGTCAACATCGAAGTTGCATGAACATCTGTATTAAGCTTTCAAATGTTTCAGGATGGATTGGTGGAAGATTGGATTGGCGTTGAGGATGGATTGGTGGGGTATCATTGAGGATCACTGATAAAAGAATAGATTGGTGGGAGAAGAGGGGAGGTGGAGGGATTGCTGGAAAGATGTCTAGCTGTGGAGGCAGGAAGGAAAAGCGAGAAATGAATAAAGACGAGCGTTCTCACGTGGTACGGCCGAAAGGACTATTGAAAGCAGCTAAAGGGTTGATTAAAATGTGGATAAATTTTTGGTTTAATCGGGAAATGATGTAAAGATACCGATAAGGATTGCTAATTATTCACTAGGAAGTTGGTGCAACTAATCGATTTTTAACAAAATATGTTGTTTTGAACTATTTCACGATGTAAAATTATCAAAGCAAAAGACAAGAGGTCTAATGGAGGGAAAATATGCGCAAGCGTTGAGCAGCATAAGAATACCAATAAAAGAAAATGAGTCATTTAATATTCAGGCGGTAGAGGAGAGGAGGGGATAAATGAGAGAACAGCGGCATGATGGAATTGTGTTTTCCCACCCTCAACTAAACGAGTATGAATACCGACAGTTGTATCTAAGCGTCGATGAAAGTGCCAACATTTTCCAGAAAAAAAAATCCGAAATTACTTTCGACTATTCCGGAAAGCACTACGCCCTAATGACTTATCTATTTGGCGTACGGTATTGCGTGAGTAAATGCAATCGACTGCAAACACTATGAAGGAGCATTTTGTGGGACAGATTTCAAGTGCACTTTCATTGATTCTACAATGATAGACTCTCTATTCTTGTTCCACTAATAATGCAACACAACAGTAGAAATTAAATTCGTGCAAAAAAAATTCCCCACTAAATAACTGAACACGTATTGCACTTAGCTAGAAAAAAAAAAAAAGAATTCCTTCTGGAAGCACTCTTACATGTGAAATGGTTAGTGCTCCGATGAAAAAAAAAACATTCAAATGGACATTCGTGACACATCTGCACTATTTTCAAAATAAATCTCTATGATAAACCGCAACAACGCCTACTTATACATTTATTTACAACTTGACACCTCCACATAATCACTGGTGTATATAGGTTCGTTGAATGACAAAGAAAAATGGTTTTCCGATGCATCAATAGTAGAAAGTCGATTCTATTGGCTAGTGCTATATGCAAAGTATAAATAAAATTACGAAACGACTATAATTCACCATAATTTATTAACGAGAGATCCGTTTATGAAAGTTTTTCGTTGCTATGCAAATGTTATATGTTAAGGGCGTACGAAAAAAGCTCTTGAAGAATTTACTGAATGGAAAAGGATAGCGTAATGCAAAGATTTCGAGCTATGCCCATAAAAGCACCATCCTAATGAGCTTACGACGAATGCGTATTCATTAGTTGTGCAGTATAATACGTTTATCATTGTGAACGAATATAATCCATTAGAATTTTTTGATTTTCTTTTCAATTGAACTCGTTGAATATTTCAAAATTTTTTGGAACATGAAATAATGAATAGTTTTTTTTTTCATTCTTAGTGAATTTATGTATTGTGGAATTTAGAATGTGGAATAAACTGAAGTAGTGCAAAATTTAGAAACGTTTAAATCATCTAATTCTGCGATAGTAAAATTGCTCAACATTCATTTGCATATGAGCAATACACATTTAATAAACATTTGACGCTAATGAGCACTAAGAAGCATTTATTTTATCTCGGTGACGTTGTTGTTTCTTTTCTATCTTTTACTGTCGATAAAAAAGTGTTCCAAGTGGAGCAATTATTCGAAAATTGAAAGTGTGACAAACAATCCCAACAATTGAAACTTCAGTAAGTAATAAGAGAGATATTAGAAAACGCGTTGCAATTTTAATAGAAAAGGCAGTTACTTTTGGAAACTCCCAAAAACTCTTCAATATTGTAGAAGACTTGGTTTACTCCAATTTCAACAGATCATTCAATCAGTTTATTCTTTGTTACTATGAGACTATAAAAAAACCATTTTTTTTAAATTTATTAACCGGGGATTTGAGGATGTTCGGATCGCATCGAGCAAGAAAGGGAAAACTTTCGCAATGCTATAATTCGGGCGAACAAACATTTGAGACACAAACATACAGTCCTGAAGTTCCTAAGGCTATTCATGAGTTCAGCAAAAAGATTTCACTCACTCTAGCAGTATCTCATCAAAGCTTCTGAAATGTAATTGAAAATATTATCAGGTGTTCTATCCATTGAACGGTTTTTTTTTTGTGCGATGAGATTTTAGCATCTAACAATGTGTCAGTGAGATAAATTTTCTGGGATGTGTTCGAACAGAGAGAGGAAAATATTTGCATTATGAATCAAGGGGAATGGTATTCAGCAAATGCGAAGAATTCCTCAGAAATGAGCAGAATAAATCTATCCGTGTCATTGAATTTCACATTCTTTCACATCATTCCTTGCGCATAACATTTTAATGGCATTGATAATTTTCAATATTCAACGTCATTGAATTCTTCTCCTTTGTAGTGTTTTAGGCACATACGAATAAACATGCAATTTTTCTCTATACAGTCTTAAGCATGTGAGTTCTGCACTGTAAACAACCACGTCTTTATCTTCCGTCGTAATTGCCATTCAAAGTGCTCAGTGAAAACTATTTCGAACTATAAATAGGCTATTAGAAGACATTCTGCGAACCGCCCATTGAATAATTCATTATAGGCAGTTGTGAAGAAAGCACCATCAAGAATTGAAGTCTTCAAGGCTTCCGGTTCGCTGCGTTTTTTTTTTTTTGGAAAGAACTTTTCAGTATTTTGAGGTAAAACTTTCAGCGAATTTTTTCTTTGGACTGCTCACAGAAATCTTTCATTCAAAATGGAGTTCATAAGGATAACGGGAAAAGAGTGTAAGGTGATGAGTTGGCAGAGATAAAACGACCAAATATTCCAGAAAATAAGTGGAAGCAATGTTTCCTGCAATACATTCCTTCAAAATAGATGGCATTCTAAACAGCAAAGATTCTTTCGAGTGCTATAATCAAGTTGACGTCGAATTCATTAAAAGTTTCAATGTTCATGCGTCCTAAACGGGTCAGTTCAGTGATAGATGATTTGGTGATAGTGGACTAACACAGTTCTGGTTATGAGCAATTCTGCCTCATGAAATTAGGCGATCACCGTCTATCTACTGTATAGTAGTGGGGCACATTTACGAAACACTATTATCAACAGCGGCGCTCATTTGTTAGGGGGCTAAGAATGACTATAGTCGATAAGAGAGGCACGGTTGCTGCTCTCAAATTGTGTGGTCCTCTATAAAAAGAAATCTCTAAAGAAAATAATACACAACAATATGTGAGCATAATAATTCACATCAATTCGCAAAGCGTCATAACCTGTAAAATTTATGGCTTTTTGAGCAAATTGCACATTTGCCATTCACTCAACTCTTCTCGTTTTTCGCACAAAGGAAAGATATGTGTAAAACTATTATCCAAAACTTTCACATACATAAAGCCTACCGTTATTGTATCAAGCGTATAATCATAACAATGAAGATGCTTCTGTTCAATTGCCTATTCCAACTCTACGATTACATTTAACACATATTAATAGTTACGCTAAACAAATATCGGTCCCATCCTACATAAACATTCAAAGAAATACTTGCAACTTTAGAAAATAGAAGAAAACCGACGAGAGAATTTTATTGCTTTATTAAATTTGAAAAATTCTCTTATATCAAGAAATATTATTGCTGAATTGTCAGGACGAAAGCAAATGTTTTTAGTGGTTATTACGCACCAACGATAATAAAACAATCCTTGTTGCCTACTGAAAGAACGATTTTTCATCATCTAGCATATTGGCTATGAATTTTTTTATCCGCCTGATAGAATCTGAATAAAACAGTGATGCTCAATAAGATTATACTAAAAGAGAAAAAAAGAACAGCAAAAATTGGCTGCTTTATGTTGACTAGAAAATTGTCAGTCGCAAATGAATGCTATCAACACTCAATGAAGAGAATGCTTGTTTGAATTAGAGGTGTCATTGGTATGCCTATACCTAAATGATAGTGTTTTTATTGCCGATGTTCACTTTCTCAGATAGACAAATTTCAAATATTTTCCTCTTGTTTCCGCATTAACCCATCACTTTGTACTCAAAGCATATTGAGATCACTTTCCCATATTCCCCGATGATATCTCGCTGCAATTCTTCATTTCCATCGTTGAGCGAAAAATGTGTTTATGCATGACGATTCGTTTAGAATTGCAAAAACCCTAGAATACTTGGTTTTTTTTTTATAATTTGCAATTTTAAAAAAAATGCAAACGAAGAATGTTTGAGATAATTCTTGCTAATATATTCGTTCGTATTTGCTTCTCTTAGGCTAACTAGGCCGTATATGAGAAACGATGCGACTCTCATGCACATTCTCAACGCAGATTTGCTACTATATTCATTGGACGATATACATATGGCTAACAATTAAGAAAGCAATGAATTAAAGATCATCAATCACCAGCAGCTAGACCTAATTTCTAACAAAAGATTTTCTCTTGGAGATTTGTGAGAAGAGAACGAATTTTATGGGAATTCTATCGTTTGAAAAAAGTTTTTTTTTACGTTGTAGTATTCGATCATAATATGGGTTTTTCCCCAATTATCTTGAAAGATTCTACCTTTCGTCTTCGAGACAGCAACTCGGTCTCAGATGAAGTAACCTCCTGCATACAAGCTGCAAAGCTCCTAACGAATAAAGTAACTCCATTAACCATGTTGTAAGCAAATCATTGCAAAAATCTAACCAATTGTTGTTACTATTTCATTATTTTCTATATGATCATCGCTGAGAAAATCTCACAGCATTGCACTGATCGCCGATGAAATTTCACTGAACTCTGTTTTATTATTATTTCAATCATTTCGCATGCGATAATTATTTTTGGTTGTTCGTTGCTCCAACCTCAAATTTGCGAAATTTTTTGGCGAATTAGAAATATGCTGAAATTCTTCAGTAGTTATGTAAATATGAATCATTATCGCCGCATTGTTTCCATTTATAGTTGAGGAATTCCACGTTGAATTTTCATTCAAAGTTTCGCATGAAAATTTCGAAGAAACCATAACCAATGAAAAATCGACTGGAAGAAAAAAAGTGAACTTCATGCTTAGAGGTATTCAATGGTTCATTTGCATCGAGAAAGTATGTTTTAAAAAATTTTATGATAAGTTTTACACAAAAAAATTACTTCTATGAATGCAAAAAGGAAGGAAATATCGAGCAAATCAAAACATTGCAAAATTCTTTCATATAAAAATTCCATAAAATATTGAAAATTCGATGCATAATGGCGTTGAAAAAAAAAGAATTTTAAAAACGTTGAAATTTGCTATAGCGGAATATGTTTAAATTCTCAGAATTTAGTTGAGGTAATTTTTGAATGGAACTAACAAGGACAGGATTTCTATGCACCGAGATGTATATTATGCTTCAAGTAATTATAATCTACGCTATATTTTTTTTCCCATATTCTCTCCATTGTTAAGGTTATTTATAGAAAAGGCAATTGAAGCGATACATTC
This sequence comes from Ascaris suum, assembly GCA_013433145.1. Classification (NCBI taxonomy): domain Eukaryota; kingdom Metazoa; phylum Nematoda; class Chromadorea; order Rhabditida; family Ascarididae; genus Ascaris; species Ascaris suum. Next base: position 11,627,543 of record CM024169.1, on the reverse strand, counting down.
ATTACAAAATCTATTAATCTTTAACATTAGCTTTTTGTTTTATTCATATAGCAATATTCTTCAAACGCCGCATTTTATGAGTTCAGTTGCAAGATGATTTATTCGCATACAAATAACTTTTTCGCACCTCATTCGCTTCGTTTCATTGCATTTTGAAGTTTTACTGAATAATTGCAATGATATTTTGCAATAACCGTCTCACACAACTCCAATAATTCATTATAACATAAGAGGACGTTGTCTTCACTAGGGCTCCGTTAGTAGGAGTTATAAGCTGCAACATAGCCGCTCATCGAAGTATCCTCTACTAATTATTGCAATGTGGATGTTATTCTTTCGTCAGAGTCAAACGCACGATACACTGTGAAAAACCAACAAAATGCAGATTTGATTTTGGAGGTGATATCTGATGCCAATTATTCTCTATGAAATTGTTCAACTGAGATGGGGAACAGTTGATTTACTTTTCTTCACGAAATTGGCGTGCAAAAACGTTGTTTATTGGTGAATAAGCATCGCTAAAGCGCATTCTAATGTCATAAATTTTTATGCAATTCACTCTTTTATGTTCCCATTGAAAGAAATTGAAGAAAATTACGTCGATGGAAAATTAGCGTTTGGCGCTCCGCAATATAACATAATGGACTAGAGAAGAAGTGAATTAGGGTGCTTAGAAAAAGGTGCTGGAGATTTTCAGTGAATCACTGAAATGATACAAACACTGAGAATATTTAAGCATGAGCTTAACTCAGTTATGGCAGCTGATTGATTAATAAACGCCGTCACTTTAAAGAAAGAAGGAGGATACAAGCGAACACTAAAAAAAAAACCGATTTAAAAAAAAACCCATCTGAGAGTTCAAGTAGGCTCTGAACTTTTCGCTAATTGCTTTATGCAAAAATATACCGATAAATAAAGTGAGCTTTGATTAGGTACGAGAGTAAATTTACATAAATCTTTGCGCTCGTTGATTAAACTCTGAACACCGTAAAATCACGAATAAATTTCTACCTCCAATCGCCACCTTCATCCTCTGCCTATGTTAAAGATGAAACAACCCACATCCCAAAAAGACCATCTCCTTTCCTGTGGTAACCATTTCACTCTTCTGTTAGGAAGCTTAGAAAACTCCTTGTGAGAAGCACTCAACACCAAATTTTGAAGTGATAGTTGTAGCCAGCTAGCTTGCCAAATTTTTCCATATAAAAATAGCTATACATTAGTAAATTTCTTCAGAAAATTTTCACATACGCAAGCATTCGATTACAGATTCGCATCCACACAATTCCACATACATACAAAAAACTACAGCTCTTAGCACTCACACTGACTGAAATAGGAGCACATTTCGAACGGATCAACATAGATGCTTTTTTGAACATGTTTCTTTTGAGCTAGAAATGCTTATACTTCATATAACGGGCTGCAAGCGTTTCAGTGCAGAGACCTAAAATGAGTGACGTGTCGAGTATGCACAGAGGTGAAAGTTTCGTTTATATTTACCTCATATTAATTTATCATATAAAATAGTGAATATTGTTGATGAGTATGTGAATACGATAAAAATCCGACAATTCATAGAAAGTTCTTCCTTTCATGAGGTAGGGATAATATGAATGTTAGAAACTTAACTAAAGTAAACAACGACATAGCGAATAGAATTTATAGTGGATAATGCCCACATGGAAGCGAGTGCAGCAATAAAACGAAATGGGTAGAATTGGAGACGAAATCTAAGCACTCACGTTAATGCAAAATGCATGAGCCAAAAACTACAGGAGCTCAAAATTTTCCATTGGTTAAGGAGTTTGCTTTGCTAGCGGAAGATTCCCCTCAGAGAATCCACTTTTTCGATACTAATTAAACGAGCGGATTTCGGCTGCCACAAGACGGCTAATTCTTTTTCTTTCGCAGAGGCGGACATAAACTTACAAGAGAATAAGAAACAACGAAGGAGAGAGAGAGAATGGGAACTTGAATAGTGAAAGAAACTAATTTTTTTAATGAGCCAACATTTACTTATTTATGCGCGCGCGCAAACACACATGACCAACGCAAATACGCACACAACACACACAGACGCGCACGTAGCGCACACACTATAAGCAACATATATACACAGCACCCAACAAAGACATACACACAACACGACGCAACACATATATATATATATATATATATATATATATATATATATATATATATATATATATATATATATATATATATATATATATATATATATATATATATATATATATATATATATATATATATATCGGTTGAATGAATAATAATTTGAAGTTTATTTGGCACGTACTTCGTTGAGTGAGATTCAATGAAATGTAAGTAATTTGGTTAAGGATGATATCACTTTCCTAGCCAAATTATTGCCCTATTGTTATGGGGTAATATTGGCGACATATCTGTAAGACTGTTTTGCTGTCACGAACTACATCCATCCAGCTAACGCACACGTTGATACATCTCTTTTCTCAGTGATCTTTAGCGTCTCATTTCTTGGGTGTATAATGTTTCATAATTACCGATTGCAGCATGCTCACAAAACGCAACCTGTTTACTACTGCGCTATACAAAAAAAGTGTCACATTATCCATATGCATAATGGATATCCTACCACAACGCCTTTGTGCATTTCATATTAGATACAACTTATGTAATCGCATCTAAGAAGAACGGCGAAATTGGGACGCTTGAATGTTGAGTTTACTGGAACTTTGTACGTTATACTGCTAAATTGTGAATATTGTGGATGGAAAATTAAACGAGTGATGCTATTCGCTATTTCCGAAAAAAGGTCAGTCAAACATTGTGCTAAAAACACGATATTTATACGAAGCAGAGTAGCCGCCACATAGCAATATGATGAGTTGATGGAGGCCACTAACTAATGATACTGAACTTGGCAATCGTTTAGAATTGCGAAACGGATTTCGTTGATGAATGCAAAACTTTTCATTTATTACATATTTCCTCGTGTGTTGTGTGTGATTATTCCTATTGTAACCAGTCATAGGCACAAGATTGTGGCACTGAATTTGAAGGAGAATACGGGTCATTGAACAGTAAAAACGAGGGCGGAATAAATAAATTGAAAAAGGTAATTTGGATCCAACGAAATATATACCAATGTGCATATATACACCAAAAAGCCTTTAATACATCTAATCTGCATAAATATATTGCAAAAATGAAAAGTATAAGTAAACCGTGCAAATTTGTACTCTTTCATCAGGGTTCATAAAGTTCATAGGAGGGAGGGTATTTGAAAGTTGGAGGAATTGCTTAAGAATGCTTCGTCCGACGTAACGCGGTATGTGTTTAATATGGCGATTTACTGCTGTGTGTTATTGACTCTTCAAGTATTCAGTAATACTGACCTTTCAGCAGTCAATGAATAATCGAAGATTGCCACATTTGTTTCAACCTGATGCGGTGCCATCTTTTGTTCTTATGCATTCATGTGAACCGAGAACACAATACTCTAGCAGCTGCAGCTGAAGAAATTCTTTTCAATTCGATATCTATGCGTAAAGCAGTCACCGGAAACGTAAATATGGTTGCAGTTTGTGAAGAAGAAAGATAACTGTTCAATTATTATTCCCTATAAGTTCTCATCTCAGAGCTTGCCTCCTCATGTGTCCCTCGTTTCTCCCAACGTTACCCCTTAGTAGGAGGGGTCGCCCATCCCTTTGTATCGAATCACACTCTCCTATATAGATGAATAATCCCAAACAGACATCATCCCGCTTTCCAACCACATTCATCTCTTTACTCAGCCATATCAATGCTGAAGAGAAAATAAGAGCAAACGTAAAAACTTGTCATTTCGAAGCATTTTTCCAACGATGCAGTGATCTTTTCAGATTTTCGAGACGCAACCCGCGTAATTTTGTGTTGGTTGTAAGAGAATGCCAAAATTTAGAGAATGATGCTGCGAAACCAATTTGCTCATTTCGCTTACCGATAAAAAGTTAAGGAGAAATCTATTGCTGCTTTTATGAATAGAGGTCACTGTAGAGTTATCTCTAGCCTCATGCTGGAAAAAAAAACGCATTCGCTAATATCTTTAAAATTGGTCTACTTGCCTACCTGCTTATATAGGTTTCGATGAAATGATTTCAAAAGTTGCAGCCTTCATTAGCAAAAATCGAATATGCAAGAAATGGTACAAGATAAAAATAATATAATATCATACTAATGAGCTGTTCAATCAAATTTTATTTTTGACTACTACATTTGCGCTATGATCAAGGATTGATCAGATATAGACAAATAAATAAATGAAATGCAAAAATTACAAAATTCTAGACAAAAAAAATAAAGTTTCACGTACAAGAAGGATGATTGAATAAGTGAAAAAATAATTTAAATGGTTAAAAAAAGAAAAAGTATCGAAGTTGAGAAATTGATTGACGTTCGAAGGAGTATTGAAGATCAAACGAAGCTAATTTCGTTGTGTTTATCGAGCAAGCTGTTCGCACCGACTACGACACCCTCGTCGACATGTCAGTCAACGTATTTTTAATTAAAATAAGCATCATTCTCATTCAGAAATCAATGTCTCACTCAAGGCGAAGATTTGGTCCGTTACCGTTTCCAATTGATTCCTTCTGAGGTTCACATATTGCAAAACATTTTTTTAAAACTTCACTTTTTAGAAAATAAGATGCAGAATTTCGTTCAAAAAATTTGTGCGCAAAACGATAATAGACTACTCTAATTTGTTAGCTGATCAGTGGTTATATCAAACAGTCTCTGTACTAGTCAATAGATGTGTGCTATTGTGGCTTGTGGCTTATAGATGTGGCTTATAAATGTGGCTTATAGCTTATAGAAAGGTCTTATAGAGGCTTATAGAAATGTGGCTTATAGAAAAGTCAATAGATGTGGCTTATAAAATTTGAGCAAGTTACAGGAAAATTCTGGAAGCTGACTCAAAAAACACTCTTAGAAGTTTGCAGGCTTCACTGCAGTATATATATATATATATATATATATATATATATATATATATATATATATATATATATATATATATATATATATATATATATATATATATATATATATATATATATATATATATATATATATATATATATATATATATATATATATGACAAATGGCAATCACAGATTTCTTTTTTTAGTAGAAATGACAACGCCATGTGCAAAAGTGATACATCTGCTAACAGTTGACGTCAGACATTTGCACTGAAGAAAATCCCACAGGTATGACATTCATTAATGACTGCTTGCTTATTTTTGATAAGTAAGCCTCCGTGAATGCATTTTCAGTTTTCATTCTAGTTCACAGATTATTTCAAATGAGCGTCAGGGGGCTCTGAAGATCTTAACGCTGTTCTTTTAGAAGGGTTCTGGTACTCAGTACTGCTCAAGCTGCATATTATTTTATTCAGCGAATGCTGTGAAATATTACTGGAGAATGCAGCAATACAACTAAATAAAGCCATTTCATTGCTGATAATAGAGGCAGCAGTGGAGAATAATACAAAGATGTTGTTGTGCTGACATGCAAACATGGTCAACTGTTTCTTAGATTTGGCAGAGATACGATAGAAAATTCGTGAAATGGGACAGAGGTCGAAATGGAACGAAACTCCTTGGATCGATAAGAGAATAGAGCTTCATTATGAACAACTTTTGAGCCATAGCGTAGAAGGAGGAAAAGATGACGCGCAGAAAAGTTGAAAGAAGTTGGAATGAACTAGCTGAACGCGTAAATGTCACGTTGAATCGCATCGAATTGGCTCTAAGTCGAGAGAGCGAGCACCAAAAACATACTTCATTAGGCGCTTTTCAGTTGCCACTTGGATTCAAAACCCAAAGGTATTAGCACCACAACAAGTGGCCTTCTTCGTGTTACCCTATCCTGAAGTCGTCAATATTGAGTATCTTGAAGCGATATCTGATAGCTTCATGGCGCTCATGCAATCGCGCTAAGCAGAACATATGAAACAAGAAAATAACGAACGACGGATGAAGCATTTTAAACTTGATTAACTTTCACTCATGAAAGTCCTCATAATTTTCCATCCTTCCGATCGAATGCACTAGGTAGCGCAATTCTTCATAGCGCTTCCTAGTGCACTATGTAGTCACTCAACTATCTTTCTTCAAGAGGGACTATGTTAACAAGTAAAAATGAACAAAGAAGAGAATTTCCGCGATCGACAGAAAACAAAATCAATATTTGTAACTACCGGAGTAATTTTAGTTGGTCAGTTATAGCTGGGATAGATGAAATATACGAGTGTGGCGTGAATCATGCTATTTTGGGCTTTTGAACGGGTATAGCACCAAGAATTTCACTCTTTCAACAGTGAACTTCGAGCACTGAAAAGGTATAATCAACAGTACACACGCATGCATGCACGCATGCACGCAGGCAACACAGAGACAAAGACACACGCAGAAACACACACGCAGACACACGCATACACAAGCGAGCACTCATGCACACATATACACAAACGCAAGTTGGCTGATAGCACTATGGGTTTCCTCTCAAGACATACAAATATATGCAGATGATGAGTTAAAAAAGCGCTCTTTACACAAAGGGGTACTTGATAGACAAAGCGCTTGACATTGGGATATTTAACAGGTACGAAGAATGCAAAATGCGACGTTATTTGGAAAGATGATGCGGCACTAAAATATGAGCTGTGACAATGAAGAGAGAACGCTAAAGCGACGCATTATGCGCCTAAGCAATATCTGCGTAAGTGTGTAGCATAATTAGGCTGTCCACTATCACAGCATTCAATCAAAGGATCGAATTTACTTGAAAGAATAGAATCTACTTACTAGAATTTATTCAAAACTTTCTGTGTCTCAATTTCGATCCACATAAATATATGCTGGGAAAGAGAATATATAAGCAGCAAAACACAAAACAAAATGAAGCAAACACGCATATAAATAGTGCATAAAAGGGGCAGACAAATTCAAAGATTTGTTTGTGATAGCTCTCTTCGTGGTACTGAAAGAATGCGGAATATGCTCACATTCTTTTTCATAGGATTACGGAAAACTTATAAAAGCTATCGAGATTTCTTTGCATCTCCATTACAGCGCAGATTCGTTTTAGAAAAAAAAAAAGTCAAGTAAAAAGCATAGCGTTCGAAAGTCTTTAACGAGGCGTGTTAGAAGCAACTAAGGCAAAGACGTCTTCAAATGTTACAAATACGTATACGATATGATTACGAGCGATGAAAATCGTTGATAACGTTTTATTTCAACGGCTCTATCTAATTGTTCTAATGCAAAATTTTGCACATATGCACAACAGATGTGGATGAAATCGTTTTATGAGCGTGATGTTTGCACTAAATGATAAATCTCATTAGACGATGCTCAAGGAAGTCACTTCTAGGGTTATTCTAAGCGAGTAGTTCGTCATCAGCGTTCACAAAGCCGATATATCAAAGCTAATTCTATGCTAGTCTTACACAATGCTAAATGAACAAATTTATGCAAATAGATAAACCATTTTTGCTTTTGCAAGAGAATTCTGAGAAATATCACAAATTGCAAAACTTCAAGACAACTCGATAGAAGAAGCATTTGAAATAGACCGCGCTCTAATTTAACGATTCCTTGATAGAAATGGCCTCTTCAATCATTCTCGTTTATCCCCTTGTGTCATTTATTTATTTAAAATTTTTGAGTATATAAATCAGTTTTGGAGTGATATCTTAGCGTATAATAGCTTTCAGTCATATAGCACTGAAATCCTTCCACTTATTCTACACTCTCGCATGGATCATTTGTGACTGGAAAAAAATTTTGCTAGTGGTTCTCGAAGTAAGGGGGAGCCGCACTTCGAAATGATTCGCTTTTCTGAAGCGTCAATACCCACATCATCCTTTAATGTTTAAGTATTTCGCAGATGAACCAGAAATCGAGCTGCAGTAACTGTGTTTTTTTATTGCACGTTTTTTTTTTAATAAACGAGTTTCGAGCAACATTGCTAATGAGGTTTTTTTCAGCCAGAATGAGTTGATGTACTCAAGTGCAACATGGTTTTTTCGTATTGCGATCATCAGTCGCTTCGGGAGCATCTTGATATTTAAATATTAATTCACTTCGGGAGATATTTGACATTTAAATATTAATGTTCGTTCATGGTTTACAGAGGAAAATAATAGTATAAGAAGGCTAAAATATAAAGATAACATTAAAAGACAGATGTTAGAGGATGAAATATTAACAATGTAAGTTTTTGGCATGAATGAAATACATATGGGAATAAAAGGTGAACACGTCCCTTATCCGTTGATGTGTACACCTGAGTAATGCGCGGGCCATCGTCAGAACGAAACGCACAACCCTATTAGTGGAGGAGGATAAAATAGACAATATAAGCATGTGTTGTGAACACGAAGAAGAAGTGAAGTAGCAAACAAATATTTGAATACAATGTTTGTTATGGCTGTGTAATGAACAAGAAATTCTAAATATGGGCCTACCTCGTCATTGTTATTCGTTGTTCTTCTTTTTTCCACAACAGTGGGTTGAGAGTTTGTTATAGGTCCTCTTTTATTGCCATTTTCCATTTTTTTTGTATGTTGGCAGATATATATATATATATATATGATATTATATATATATATATATATATAATATAATATATATATATATATATATATATATATATATATATATATATATATATATATATATATATATATATATATATATATATATATATATATATATATATATATATATATATATATATATATATATATATATATATATATATATATATATATATGCTGAACGAAACATATTAGAAAGTTTCTAACAAAATTTTTCGTTGTAAACACTAGGTGCAATGAGCGTAGACCTTTATAAGACGATGTACGTAATAATCCACGTAAGGAATTATAACCTAAAAGCTATAATAAAAGAGAATCCTACAGTTAAATGTGCAGATAGTCTTAACCATTCTAGTGTGTCCAAATGTACTGGGGAAAGAACATGTTCATAAGTATAAAGGAACATCAAAATGGAACAAAACCAAACCCCTCGCATGCCAATCGTCCTATTGCGCTATGTAAAGATAAGATACCACTAATCGCGTATTTTTTATAGATGAAAACATCTATGTAGAGATCAACACCGTTAAAGTATTGTCCTCTGTAGATCAATATGCAATATGCAATATGCTACCAATCTCGTGTATCAACTCAATAAAATTGCACTGCAGATCAATAAAGGTGGGGAGTCCCATGTCAGTGTTCTAAAGTTCATGAAATTGCATGTGTGCAATATACAAATATAAATATAACTACAACTATGAGCATAAATATAAGTATATATACATACGTATATATACGCATATATATATATATATATATATATATATATATATATATATATATATATATATATATATATATATATATATATATATATACTATAAAATAGGAAATCTGGTGAACATAATAATTCTGAAATATGTCAGTATGTAAGTGAGGTGAGAACAAATATTCCCTTTAGCTAGCAGGATACGAATCAACACTTCCTAAAGTGCATGAAACATTTCCTTAGTTAAACTTTTAATACTTTGCCTACTGGGATAGGCGAACTTATAAACTAATTCTGGTTTACTAACTAATGACTTAAATAAGTATTTTTCCATTAGTACAACACCCAGACCTTTCCCCTTTTAAGTTTTAAGCAGACCTTTATATTTATTAACAAAATCTGTCCTAAATGAATACACTTTGGTAAATCGGAAGACCTGAGAAATTATAAGGTTTTTGTGTATGAACGCTGGAATATTACTGTCTAATTGAGTATACTTGTTCAGTGCAAAATTAAGATCTTCCCTCTTATCGTACATCTTTGAAATGACGCCTTTGCGGGTAACAGTTAAGTTTAAGTCCAAGAAATTAGCCTTGCTACCGCTGTATTTAATTTCACTTTGCAAAGAATCTCCATAAATTATTTTTGCAACATTATGAAAATTTTCTGTATTTAGTATAGTAAATCATCAACGTATCTACAACAAATAGCATTAAAGCGTGAAATTTTGGCATATTTATATTCCTTGACAGACAAAGTAAGATCGGCTATATCACGACTGGCGTTACCACCCATGGGTACCCGTTTATTTTGCCTAAAAACAAAACCGGCAAAAGTAACACAGCTTCCATTAACAATAAACTTGATCATTTCCATAATTTGTACGTTATCCAAAGCAACTGAGTGTCCTTTAAACTCTTAATTATCCGTGTAAAATGAAGTTTTGTTGTTGCAAACTTTTAGATAAGCCTTTTTTTTGAATTTTCAAAGCATATGCGCGTTAAAAATTCCACTGCTTTAATAATATCTTCATGTGGCAAAGCAGTGAATAAAGTGGAGAAATCAGCGGTCAGAATCGTTTTAACATCTCTGTCATATTTTTTAACTATATCGAAAACGTCATAAGAATTTCTTACACTATAGTAGTGATTAATCCCGCCTCTTTGACTAGCTCTTTTACAATAATTGCTAAAATATTTTTTAAAAAATTGTAAAACGTTATGCAACAAACAAGATAATAGTTTTAGTGAAGTTTTACTGGCCCCAGTTATGTAACGAAACTTGTAAGGATTTTTTTATCTAATTTAGGAATGGCAAACATTTTGGGTAACGTTGCATCTTCCTCATTAACGTCAATAAAATACCTTTCAGAAAACTTGCGGTGTGTATTAATAATTTCTAGTTCTTGCTTATTTTCAACATGCTCATAGGTGTCATCGCCAATACTCCTTCCGTCGATAATTCCAAGTTCCTTACATAAGTTTTGAATATAAAAGTTTTTGCATATAAAAGCATGACTATTGTCAGCTTTATCCACAGGTGCAATAATAAATTTAGATTGCGCATTGGTAAATATTACGCTATTATTGTAATCTAGACCATGAATTATATCGATTTCTCCTTTATAAAATTCGTTATTAAAAACATCTTTAATGCGCCACGTAGCCAACATATGAAATGTTTTAAAATTGTCCACGTTAGTGTGCTCGGTTCGAGCAATTTGCAGAATTCACTTGTTTAAAATTGTGCTGCGTCCTCAATAATCCGAAGGGGATGCTTATTAATGATGGGTCTAAATTTAGTTCCCTTTTTAAAAATATTGCTAAGTTCTCTAGACGGAATTATATCCAAATTACCCGTAAATTCGTGTTGTAAAGGTTGATAAACGAATCCTGAGTTATGACAATCACATCTGTTATTTAAAAACCAGCTAAATTTTCCGGGTGTTGGTTTAATATATGTGACGTTTTATTATAATTACACAGATAAGAGCTGATGGTCCTAACGAAAGAAAATGTGATATGTATCTTAAGAACGTTATACATAACCTTTAATAGTTCTTTTTTAATAATACTATTATTAAAAATACGTTTATAGTTGACGTTTTGATACCCAATTCCGGGAAAATGCATAAGAAGCCTATAACTTTTATTCTTAGTTTTGCCATTATGATTAGTAATGAAAACATTTCTATGAATTGTGTTGCATTTTACACAAAAAACTAATTTCATCCTTAATGATTTTGTTCTGGTTTAGTATGGTGAAATATAGCATTTTAAGTGCACGATTGCTGTGTTGATACAAATTCCATAGAAAATGACAAATATTTTCAGCGTTATTTAAAGAGAAAGTGTTGCTGCTAACGGCATTAATGAAATGGCGATTGATTAATTTGCCGTTTCTCCTTCTTTTTCCATGTTTATGCTTAACTTAACCTTTGGTGCATTATCTTTAAACATGAGTTCTGAAATGTTTCCTACACTCTTGATATTATCATTGAGTCCCATAGGATAAATTATCCAAAGTAATTTAATCCACAACAGTTCTGCCTCACTAAGGTATTTATTATCGTTGACCTTTTCTAATATACATACTCTAACGTTCTGTATACTGTGGTTTTGCTGCTGGAAATGTTTGTATAGGTAGTTGGATACATTACCCTTATTAATATTATATAAATGCTCTCGAACGCGTGTTTTTAAACTCCTAGATGTTTGCCCTACATACTGTAAGCCACATATACTACAACTTAAACAATATATTATGTCCTTAGTGTTGCAACTTAATTGGTGGTGTTCATTATCGCAACAAAACTTTCGTTGAGTAACGCTTGAAAATATCCATTTGGTGTTTTGAATTAGATCACAAGTTTTACAGTTTTTCCCACAAGCAGTAGTAGCTGTAATTCTATTAATATCTCTGTCATTGAATATTCTTAAAAATGGATATGCTGTGGTATCATTTTTCACCAGATACCCGACTGGTAATATATTACTTAATGCATCCCCTGTTCGCTGTGATACGTGTAAGGCACTGGTTACTGAAGCACGATTAGTGTCGGGGGCGCAGGGGATACTCCATCCGCGGCCACCGCCATTAGGTTGGCGAGCCTATTATTTGAAGTATTTTTTAGTGATGAAGGAAGCATGGCAGGTAGGATCCGTGTATCTGCCATATCATATGTGTTGGAATTCTTTCATTCTGATAGTTTATACTTAACAGAAGTCTATCATGTGATTGGGTTCGATAAGTAAACTTGCATATATTTAGTTAATATTTCATCGGCGAATTTGATAGAGATGAAATAGAAATAATAATGTTACGCATTTCGAGTTTTCCCAATGTGAATAAATTTATGCGAAACTCGTTGAAATAACCATCTGCACCACTCAAGGAAAGCACGAGCAAAGTATACCATCGAAAAGTGACCGATTATTCGGTGAAAACTCCTTCTTTTGGAATCTCCCTCTCCTCTACGGCCGGAAAACTTCAACCAACTCGAGCATATGTAACTCCAGTGGGCTAGACTGTCTCCACTAAATACAGATCTCAGCTATACAATAAGGTGATAAGAATGAAATCGTCGCAACTTTATACTGTCCAAATGAGCAAATGCTGTCATATAATTAATTGATGATTCTTGCCTGTTAAAAACGTTTCGTGACAGGACTTTTTTTCACCTCAAGCACAGGATAACTTAGACAGAGGGGAATTCAAATTGCTAAAACTTTTATTGCTGCCGTTAAATTTTGAACACCAAGGAGCATTACACTGTTGCAAATTCAACTGCTGCAGCAATAACTACCTCACAGACGCAATGCGATATTCAAGAATTAAACCAGCAAAAAAGTTCTGGAATGAAAACTTGCAAACAGCTCTGATTCTTTCATTCATACCTCTTTAGGAAGTAGCAAGCCAATCAGAAATGTTGAAATTATGAACCATCTTGAGCACTGATAAATGAGGCCATTTGTGTGTATATTTCCAATTCCTTCTCACCCTTACGAAAACAATCCAATAAAAGTGCGATTTGCGAGGCTTACACGCCTGTGCCACTGAGAAAGCGAAAAGCAAACGGGCATTTTTAGGATAAATGAAGCAAAAAAAGAGCGAAATTTTCAAGCTGAGGATTTTTTGCCCTTGCTTTTTACTTCTCATGTAATTGAAAGAAAGCAAATCAAAAAAGTTTTTTTCTCAGAGATTTTCATTTTTTTTTCGCATTGCTTTTTTTTTAAATTTTCTATGAGTGCGATTGAAATTCAAAATTTCTCGTTGCCCTTTGCGCGCCATTTATGTATGTCTTGAATGATCTCGTTTGTATACTTGTATGCTCTCATATAACTAATAAGAAAGAGGTCAAGAAAATCTGCAAGTATAAGTAGCGCAAATTCACTGTCATATGCGGACCACAGACGGATCATTAGCGTAAACATCCAGACAGTCAATGCGCAAGCGGATAAAATATGCTCACGCATTAGCATTTCACTCGCGCTTATGCTATTGCGAATCGGCTCAACAACTGCCGCATTTAGTAATTATTAGGATTCGGCAAAAGAGCTGAGACAGGTAAAAACAAAGTTGATTCGTAAAATATTTTTTTGTTGGCATTTCCGCAAATCCGCTGTGGAAATTAGACAAGGGATGCTTGCATTGATCGCTAAAAACTGCTTGAAATTTTACGGGAGTTCATCGATACATAAGCGAAATCATTTTCTTTTATCTTTGACTATGAAATTGCTTTAGAGTTTTAATTTATGATTTGACGCGGTTCGATACTGCATGGTTCCTTTATGTTTATAAGTGTAGTTGTTCGTTGATATTCATGTTGGCTTTAATTATATTATACTTGTTTAGGATAGAACTTCGGAGGAAATTTTGACGGAGAGATGACCTTTTGGATAGAGTAATATGAAGACGCTTGGCTGACCACCATAAAAAAAATTTGGAAATGGAGGCTGTCTACGTAAAAGTGAAGAATAAATCGATGAAAAGCCTCATATCAAAGAAGTCTGAGGAAACACCGCCCGTTGCCTTGTACGTGTGTACACATGTGCATAAGTACGGATATGTGCGGACATTTCCGCACGAAAATGACTCTATCGAAATGCGTTTTCAAAGCGCAAATTGATCAAAAACGAATCAGAAGTATTGAGCCGGAAATAATCGTTGCAACTTGACGATTAGAAAAAAGTCGTAAAGAAATGAAAACTTAACTTAAAAAATTTGTGAAAATTTAAGGAAAATAATTTATTCCAATATGTGCGTCATTTCGATGGTGAAATATGCACGAATTTTAATTGCATTTTGGGAAATTAATTGGGTATAAGGACAGAAACGGCGATTTACAGGTGCTTTCATTAAAGAAAATAGTGAAAATATTGAACGAAGCTAATCATCGAATGAACATAAAATAGCGATCAACAAAAGAATTTGTTGGCAAATAAGAAGCTTAGAAGAAATATTTGCCGCAGTGACTAAAGCATCTCGAATTAACGAAATTACAAAAGAGAAAAATGAGTTTATTTTATGCTTACAATAAAAGTAAAGAAACTGGCGGAGAGGATGAGCGCTTTGTTTTGTCTCTCGAAAAGGAAACATGGTAATTGATGCATGAGAACCCAACGAAGAGATGGGAACGCGCTTCACCTCTCCTGCTTTCTATCGCTTACTCGGGGAGATTATAACCGCTTTCCTGCAAATCAACACTCTCTAATCGAAGCTCAAAGTGGATTTAACCGACGGCTCTAAAGCCATTGGGGAGGGGAAGGGTGGGGGGTGGGGGGTCTCACTTCTACAAGAGGCCGTCGTGCTCTCGCTTCTGCAGAGCCGTCGCGCTTTCATTTCTACAAAAGCGTCGAGGTCACGCTATATCCCTTTTCTTTTCTACAATATTTGAAATAGATTTAAGGTATGCATCTGTAGATGGAACCGCATCAAAAGCAGTCAGAAAACATTGCAATAGTTTTGAGACCTATAGGGAATACTTCGAAAAACTTTTTAATTCAAAATTTTCTTCTGAGACTATTTGTTGTATCTTTCCTTGTGGAAAACTAGGGCAACGATGAATCCTTTTTTCGCAGAAATGAAAGAAAAATTCATAGAAGTAATAATGGTTAACGAAACAGTTTTGGCAGTCGCTTCATTGCTGGTGCAACAATATAATGCGAGAGCGTCGATCGTTCAATGCAGTTTTCTACGTCAGGATGCTCAACTTTCTTTTTCTCTAGCTTATCATAAAATTCTACTGTTGATAGTGTCCCGCTAAAGAAGCCCATCCAGAGCAATTGTTTGTCTCTCTCTCTCGTAGCTGAATCCATCAGCTTGCGGTATATCGGGGTCCCGAAGATGGCTGGGAATTGTCGACTCCCACCACTCTCCGCATAAGAGAAAATTGAATTATGTAAAGGAAAGAAGTGTTTTCAAGAGTCGCGCTAAAGTAGCGAATGAATCCGAGCTATACTCGACTCGGTAAAGGGGATCACAAAGATTCTTATTTCATGCGCTTTCCGAGAGAGAATTATTGTACAGAAATAGATGGCCACACGATAAAGATTCCCTATATCGATGCTGCGGTGCTAACACTCAATGTCAGCGTATTTCAGATCGATTTAAATTTGATTATAGAATTGTCTAATAATATCACTTGATTAATGATTTTTATCATTACTATAAGTGAGAAGTACTGAATAAACGAGTGTCGCGCAATGAAATAGCAATCATTTAAATATCGATGTATTTTAAAATTTTGAATGGAATATGAAATTTATTTGTAATATAATTGCTGACTATCCACTTAAATGAATTTTCAAGCAGAAATTATTGATGCAACATCAAGGTTGTAAATTACAAAAACGCTTTAATCTTATAAACTCAAAAAAAAATTTTTTTTTCTCATCATTCAATAAATAAGGCGATGGTGAAATTTCTATCGCTCATTTTCTTCATGGGAATTTCACACATATAGAAATCGAATTGATCGATTGGTTTTCGTTCGCATTTTGAGGAGATTATCCTTGAACGCTGTAATATTTTCGAGAAATTTCAATTGCATCAACAAGAACACATCGCTTATAAGCCTTGCAATTTAGTAATGAAAGATACTACACTAGATGAATCGTATTTCGATGAGGAATGATGTGGAAGAATTTGCAAAAAATTTTTTGAGATGATTACCTAATGGAGATTAAAAAAAGAATTTGACTCGTTTTTTGCCATATATGAGAGCGATATATGTTGAATTGATCAATTTATGAAAATTCATTAAACCCGATTACGATATTTTTCAAAGATTTGAGTGAACAAACTTTCAGCCGAGTTTCGTCTCTGTTATTGGCATGTAAGTATGAATAAAATATATGGAGTTTATTTATGAAGTCATTCAGTCTATTCGCTTCCTGCCAAGTTCATTTGCAAAATCGAACGACACAAATCATGATCGTAATATAGTAGTCAAAAATGCGACGAAAGTTGACTAGAAGTCTAGGCTAGCCAGAAGACTTTCAAAGAAATGTGAATACTAAGGAATTTTTGTGCAACAGTGAAGGTTTATACCGTTGCTTATCCATGGTCACAGTCATATATTGATGTTGTTATCAGCCTTTTCCTATCGGCACCCAAGGACGGCACCGATTGCATAGCATTTGGGGCTCATTCAGCTTTATGCGCTCGCATTCAATTCCCTTTTGTGCAGATTTGCTTATAATCTACATTACCTAATTCCAACATACAGAGGAAATTCATGAGTAAGAAACAAACTGACTTTCTGAACACATTCTCGAAGAGACTACAAAACTGCGCCGCAGTCGCGATTAAATCATGATCATCTCTATCAATACTCATGACAAGGAGGATCGTTAAGCACAGAAATTTGCGGACTATGATACATATTAGATGTCAGAATAAAATATGAAGAGTTTTAGTGCAAAATACTTTCTATGAATAATGAGGCTAAATTTATCCGCCTATAAATATTTTAGCAAACGAACGATGAGGATGTCTTTCTTATTTAAATTTCTGGTTAAACAAAAAGGTCATTAACTAATAAATTATCACATATCGCTTTTTTTTCAATAAGAAAAATGTGACAACGCATAATGAAACGGTCAAAAAAATGAAAATCTAGCTTGAGAAAATAATCCTATAAGAAGCTAACACTTCACTAAGGCTAAATCAAAATTTTCACATATTTTGACGATAGGTATTAGTGCAAAAATAACGCTAATGAATTTGCAGTAAACATTTAGTATATTTGAAGAAAATGATTGAATGAGATAAAATATGCGAGGAAGGAAGATAAAATGTTCGAAGTGTCCTTTGAAAAGTTTGCTCTATGAAAGGAGGACTTCGATAAAACTAGTGAATTTTTTATGAAGCAGATTTATGCGCCGTATTGTATAGAATTTCTTTATGCAGCAATACTTCTTGCCATGGTTATTTTTTCTTGCCATAGAAAGAAGTTTTTTGAGGGATGTGATGAGTATTGTAATTTTTCAAGCGATATATCAATGCCTTCTTTTCATTTTCATTTTTAGAAAATATTCTTTGATCTTTTTTTTTCACTTATATTTTCGTTGTTCATCAGTGTAGTGCTTCGATTATCCTATCAACGATTCTGTAGTTGTCGCACTAAATTTTTACATGAAATTTGCAAATTTAATTTCATATGCTCGAATAAGATGCAAGAATAAAGCCGAAACGATTACACTCAATTCCTTTCCGTAAAAGAAAAAAAGATTAGGAAACAAGACGAGAATAATGAAAATGAGAGCGAAATTTTAATGAGCAACTACAAAACGAGATAGAAATTTCTAATAATTCTCATATTTCATGATAAAAGAGTTGTTGCATTGTCCTCATTTCCTATGCATGAGGATGGGATAAATCTCTGGAAGATATTCATAATGCGCAAAATATTTCGAGACTTTCGGAAATGTGTGAGGCAGATTCTATGAATCATTGATTTCAAGAACAGTGCACAATGAACTCAGTGAATTAGTTTAGGCTAATTAAAAGTGAAGACGAACTTCATCAAGGTGAAAGAAAAAATTATCGGATTCCGAAAAAGAAACCTATCCGTGGGTACACATATCTTTCCCATCAAAAAACTTCCGCTCACATCTCGACGATTCCTTTATCTATCACATATAGTTACTATCACATCATTATCATCTTTCATGTTCGTTTCTATTCCATCTCGCCTCACTGGTCATTTCATCTTTCCACTTTGGCTGAAATAATTAACCGGCGATAAGTCTTCCACTGCACTAATTAGAATGCTTTAACAAATTCAGTGAAATCAATTATCAACATTCAATAAATTATCTAATCACGAAAAGCAATTTAAAAAAAAAGGGAAATCAAAGTGAATTGCATAATTACATGCTTAGTGAAATCCTAATATTTATCTTGATGAACGGAAAAAAATGCATCGAAGCAATTTTTTAAAAAAAATGCTTAATAACAAATTTGAAGAGTTTTTTTTCTCTTCTTCAAATAATTGTGGATCAATAAAAACAACAAATAGAAGTTCGTTTTAATATTCCCCTATATTTGTTAAAACAGAAGAATTGCTACGTTGTCTTCATTGTTTTTTGGCGAACTTTTCACGAAAGCACATCACTTAGATGCCATATTTATTTGTATGTGTTTATTTGTTTAATTAGTGATTTTAATTTATGTAGCTGAAAATGCTAACATTATAAGATTTAATGCGATTTTCTTTCAAATAATCATCCATTTCGTGAATTATTAACACTTAAATTGCCATAAAAATTTGAAATAGATCTCTATTGGATTGAATAAATATAACGCAAAACGCATTCTTAGTTTTAAAAATTTTTTAAATAATCGATCGTATATGAAAAAAAAAAGAATTTTTTTTTCAGATGGTTTTACTCTAATAACATGATTCATTGCGTGGATTGCTAAAAGCATATATTGTGTCGATCTATCCGGTGAGCTCTTTTTTTTTTACTCATTTTATCATGTGGAATTTGCAAAATCGTCACCTCTTATGCTCAGATTCTCTGAAAAACACAAATGCTCCCATTAGTCGTTATGTATAATAAGCTATGCCGATATTGTCTTTGTACTCTTTACTTATAGAAAACTCATGAATCGAAAGATAGAAGTGCAGATCCATGTTCCTAAACCATAGGGATTGTGTTGCCCAGAAAGCTGTTACTGCTGGATGGTTGCGCATTACGAAGGCAACTCCCGATCCGGTGTGAGGAATCAGTTGGAGAGGCATGTGAAACAAAGATTCTATCTTCGCACAGCGTTCATTATGCCTGCCTTTCATCCCTAGCCATGAAACAATAAAGTATGGGCAATATTGCATTATTATTGCAACAGATGCGACCAGTCGTATGATCCTTCAATAAAAGAGTCCTTTCTCGCCATCCAATCCGCTATCCCGTCGTAAATGCGACCTGAACGGCTACAAAATAAATGCCATACTTTTTCATGTTTAACTACCGATAGTTTCCACTGCAAAGGACGAGCAACCTGAAATTTCGAGCATAGAGTACTCTATGGTAGAAATTATACCCATCAAATTCTGTATATCCTGTTTCAGCAGTTCTAGGGTTAAATAACAAAAAAAAGCAGACATAAGTGCAGGAACATGCGCACAGACACGGCGGCGTCATGTTGCCTCTGGTATATACGGATTTGCAAATGTCTATGGAAACGACGAACCCGGCAGTTATCATATCAATAAATTATTATAGAGCTTTTCGATGGAATTGTGGTTTCCGAGAATCCACCTACATCACACCTCCATCTTGGGAAAGAGGATGAAGAATTGAAAATATGGTAAGCAATAGCAAATCGCAAATTTCTCATATGCAAAATACTGAACGACCACTTTGCAGTACTGAACTTCATTGTGAATCTGATGAACGGTGTGCAGTCGATATTACACCAAACGAGATGGTGGCAAAAATTGAAAGGCAGCGAAAAACTTATTACCACATGGGTGGCAAAATAATCATTTCTTAACTGTCTCGTTCTTCCCACAATGGCAGAACAAACTTATATCAATATGCGAGTAGAGAACGTTTCTAAGAAAACTAAAACGATTGCTATTTCATACTGCATTTATCTGCACAACGCATTGCAGAATTTGCCAAAAAGAAGTAGAATATAAAGAAAAAACACCTTTTATTTTAAGTTATCCAACTGCTTGTGCGGACCATTGGTAAAACACACGCTTCTATGGAATTTAATCAGCGTGATCGAAAAATCGACCGCTCTGATACAAAAAATTGAACGATTTAAATAAAAAATCGATCGATGTGGTGAAAAAGTGACAACTTTCAAAGAAAAATCAGTCGGCGCATATGAGAATTCCACTGATATAGAGCGTTTGCAGGTTTTCTTTTTCTGACCTCTAAATGCTTCCCTTCAAATTCCCATCAAAATTGATGGCTCAATGTGAACTGTGACACAGAAGTCCTCCAATCTTTTTCGTCTGTCATGCTTTGACAATTTTAGCATCGTTGACATTTGAGTGGAAATTATTGGAGTAAGTGAGCAGACAGAAATATATGCGTCCATATGCACGAAAATTGCATTACCGTAAGGATCTTTCGGTGAGCAATTTTACAAAAGAGGGGTAATAAATCAGCATCTATCAGCAGAAATGGGAGCAAAAAATTTGCATATGCAAACTAACACGAAAATTTATTTAACAAAGCGTCGTTATTTCGTGTAACGTACGAGTGGTTTGAAAAATGATGTTATATTATAGAAATTTTCGGTGAGTCTATGAAAAGTTTTTAAATAATTGATTCCACTATTATAGAAGACAGAAAAAGTTTTTGTTTGCAGGCAAAAAAGTAAAAAAGAAATCTCATGATGCTTACACTGTTCTCAAGTAAAAAAATTCCAGTGAATATTTGCGCTTCAAGCGTAATAATGCGATCGTCGAAAAGATGCATTTTGGCAAAGCTAAGAGAAACAAAATCAATCGATAAACCATCGCGGAAATACTTTCAATATCTATGAGCATAAATCTAAAACTTTTATTACCATTACTATTATACTAATCGACTATCACCTTATAATTCATACATAATCTGAGGAGAGCAATATTCTGTTCAGGAGACAATTTTTGATGAAACTATCCCCAAAAGTAATATTTCAATTACAATGAATTTTGCAATAATACAATCAAATGCATTTTTTCGAATATTGTGAACACTAATGAATTCACATATATATCAACTTCTACATCAATGGGGAATAAAGACTTCAATCTGCATGAATTCTGAGTTGATATGATTCTCAATGTGGGTGTGAGCAAATTCTGAATTTCCACAAGTGCAACGAGAATCGGGTTGATGGTTAATTCAAAAGTTCTAATATAATCTAGCGATATTCTCATAACAATACCGAGCATTTTCATCCGAACATCGAAAATCTTCAAATATTTCATCGCGAAGTGTTTCTATCATCAGAAGAATAACTAGAATACTTTTAAACGTATAAAGTAAGTATATCAACACAAATAATTCCTAAACGATTAGACATCGTCGATTGGTGAGCATATCGCCTACTCTTATATAGCGAGAATTTCGTTCTATTTGAAAAACATCATCAAAAGATTATATGGAAAATTTTTAAAAAAAAGCGCTTGCTATCACAAAATAATCGCATTTGCTACTTTTTTGGGAAGCAATTTTGTAATTTAAGTGATGAAAATTTACCGGAAGTAGGGTGGCGTAAACATAAATCGAAAAGGAATTATTGCTTAGACAATAGCCAATTAATTTTACAAACAAGTGATTTCTTTTTCCATTATAACTTTTCGCACTCAATTTTCATTTCCCTCCTTGCAATTTTTTTTTTTATTCTTGAAAGGAACTGAAACAATTATGCGAACGAATGGAAAAAAAATCCGACTAATTGAAAACATTTGTGTTTAGTTTCAAAATATTTTTTACATTTGCACTAGAAATGCTAGAATTAGTGGAAATGATGATTAAAAGCATAGATAAGTCTTGGATAGAAGCGTGCCGTTCAAACATTTGTTAAGTGACATTTGTATGGTTTCTTTTTTTTGCTGGAAGAGACGGCAATAAATTCGTTGGGAAAATATCTTTAACGTCTCGAAAAAAAATTCTTCAAAGCGAAAAATGATGTTGAAGAGGGAAAAGGCATTTTGGATTTCATCAGGAAATCGTTAATTTAAGAACAAAGAAAAAAATTCGTATTGTCAATGAGAAATGGATAAGTGTAAATCCATAGTTTATAAGGATGAAGTATTAGCAACAGTGCTATCGGTGTGTTGGCGATTAAATACTGGAGATTATTTTCGAATATAAAATTCAACAAGCGATACTTCAAACGCCTAACAAATAACTGAGTAAAATTTAAAGTAAGAGTATCCATAGAGAATTGAGACTGATAGGATAGTGACAATGGGATTATAGGAATGTAGAATTTTTTCATTTGTTTAAGCAACTGGGAGCGGATTGCGCAGTAAACTCAACCATGAAGAAAACAGTACAAAAAAATTCTGCTCAGTGATATGGTGTTGATGAGGCTTTAAAGAGATACTCAGGAATATTATTGTAATTTCATTGTCATAGAGATATTGAATTGTATCAGAAGCATTGCAAATAGAGGATATGCGCCCCATTGGGGCTACTTTTCTCGATGAGATGAGTGGAACAACCTGGCGTTGGGCTTGCGCCTTGACACTTCATTTTTGGTATGTTCACATATCAAGACAGATAAACGTGCATTGGATTTGCATAAGGATGGGACGCAGCATTGCCAACTTTTTGACAACCTTGCATTCCCCTCAAGCAATGCCGCCCACCCCCACTTTAGTAAGTGAACTTTGTTTTCTTGAACTTAATGAGATTAAGGGCAAATTTCATCGAATATTCTGCTGAAGATTCCAATCTCTCTTACCTATTTGATTAGGTTGAAAGTGGCAGCTAGTATAGCCTTTATGGATTTTGCCTCCGTCAACGACTGAATAACAGAACGCTTCAGTGGAGACCGCGATTACGGTCACTTTATAATAATGCCCCCCACAGAAGTTGTTGTTCAGTATCTTATGAAATATGAAAGTTAAACATAAAGAACAGATTTTTCATATGAGCGATCCTGCATTGTGCTCAAACAGCAACTTTTCCGCTTGATTTACTCTTGCGAATCATCACACCATATCAACATTTATTGTTGGCCAATGTACCGATAGTAAACAAGATATATTAACTACAATTTAAAAAAAAATCATTATGTATGTAGATTGGTCAATGAGTCGTTTCCCAAAGAGGGATACTTGAAATTAATTCATCGCTAAGAATTTTATAGCACTACTGCAAATTTTCCAATAGAATCCCCTCCCCCCACTTCTCCCTCCTTTGCTTGGTCATTTTTGTCAGAGATGTTATTCGATTAATACGGTCTGAGAATATTGCACTAACACAATTTTTTTCGAGTTTATAATAAAATCGACTTGTGTCTTTTTTTGTCTCAATTCAGCCATTCTAAGCTAAGAAATTTACTTAAAACTGCTGTACTGAATGAGTACCAAATGGAATATATAATAGAACATAAAACATAAGAAACATTAAAACAATTCCGATAAATTTACTCGATTTAAACAACAAGTCTAAAAGATTCAAGCGTTTTAACAGAATTGATTCATTTGAGTTAATAGCCGTAATCAATGAATTCTAATGAACCTACTAGATCTTTTCAGTGTGCATGAGAAAAATGATCTCTAGCTTCATAATCTCGCTAAGACTTTAACTATCATTTCATCTCAATACTGCTTTAAAGGGTAGTAAATACGATACTGCTCCCCAGATGTATATGTTACACGCTACAAAGAAGCAAACATGCGTAGAAAAAATTTATGCAAGCAGAATGCATCTGACAACCTTCACATACAATATGCAAACAATTAGCGGCTGTGAATATCGAAATGCTGAATGATTATAGACGAAAACAGAAAACAGTGCTGATGCCTGAGATGGACTCATTCATGGATTCTCTGCATAGGTTACTAGGCTGCTTGCTTCAATGCCAAAAGAGTGCTGTTTGCTTCCAACAAATAATACAAATCTATAAGGGAAAATGTATATGGTCAATAAATGCAAAGCATACGATATAAGCTTTTGTAGTTTTATTCAACAGATCAACCAGCACAATAAATTGACAACAAGTAATGAAGCATGCGCACTAATGAAGCAACAGAACCAGCCACCTATATGATGATATTTTCAAAGAAAAAACCTAACAACGTTAACAACAACCTTGGGGACCTTCTCCCACCTAAATGGTTGCTAAATGCCTCCGGTTGAGGTATAATGCACGGAACTTTGTTGCCATTGCTAATGCTGATAACTCATTTCGATTTAAGTCGTCCTTTCTGATAATTGCGTCAATAATACTGTGATGTTGGTGACCATGTACTGTACAATAAATTTCATGAGTCAGCCTTTTCCTGAGTGGAACCTTGAAATCCGTCGTCTAAGCTACGGAGATTCTCAAGTCGCACATAGAAATAAGTCATCTAAGCTGCGCAGCTTTTGACTAGAGCATGTAATACAAATAAACAGACCATTCAAATGTGCACTCATTCCGCATACAATATGCAATACAAATATGAATTTTAAAAATTGCATAAAAGTGCAAAAAATGCAAATTTTTACATAGTTTCAATTTGCATGTACGTAACAAAGATTGTTGCTGCTTATTGTTTTGATCTCTTCAAGCGAGAGACAAGATGAAAATTTTGTTTTTCAGCCATAAATGAATTTCTAAATCATTCGATCACCGCTCCCAACAATATATTCTCAGCTTCAGAAAAAAAATCGAGCAGAAAGATAACGAGCATGACAGACATCCTTAGCTGAATGCGACAACATGATGTGTTTACCGTTTCAACATCATGCTATGAAATATGACTGTTTCATTGTAAATTTTGGTTGTATTCTTGAGAGCATTATTATTAACATCGGTCATTACCTCGAACATGAAGCTGTCCGATACAGTCCTCTCTGATGTTGGTACACTCTCCCCGTCTAAGCATATCGAGAAAAACCTTTCCTTCAACAAAAGAAAAACATTTTCAACGCAGCAGAAGAGATTCCATTCCTTCATTTTACCTGATAATAAAAGCGAAGAAGTACCCCATAGCTGCGCTAAACGGTCTTCAATTTTTGCTGGAATCAAAAGCAGAAAATGTTCCCTCATCTATCAATTTAATCCCCTTGCAGTACTTTCGCCTATTCTCTAAAAGGCAAAAACTACTCGGCCTCTGAGTTATATTCAAAACTGCTGTAAGACGTTAATGTGATTTGCAGCAAGAATGGAAAGTCGACTTGATTTAAAAGTTTTCAGAGCTCTTGTTTTTGTTCATAGAATATTGCGAAAGTAAACGATTCCTCATGGTTTCGGTAATTGTGGTTAATAACCGGAAAATATGATCTAAATAGCCGAAAAAAAGACATAAATAATTAAAAGGTGTCTTGCGAATGAAAAATCACACCACACCAAATAAATTGCGAGAAAGTGACAATCAACACTGGTTAAGTGAGACAATGTTAAGGGAATCAAAAAAGGGCACATCATTTGGATAAGTGGCGTTGGATAACATATACTTCCACATATCAATTCCCTCATTTAATAAACTACACTTTCATAAAGGGAAGGCAAGCATATCGATGGATTTCGGAGATATATATATATATATATATTTATTATATATTTATTTATTTATTTATTTATTTATATATATATATATATATATATATATATATATATATATATATATATATATATATATATATATATATATATATATATATATATATATATATATATATATATATATATATATATATATATATATATATATATATATATATATATATATATATATATATATATATATATATATATATATATATATATGGGAAGCTGGGGCACAATGGAACTAACGCTAAAGAAGAAAACAGGTTTTGCTGTCGATGGAGTGCACTCGTGCATGATTCGTTTTGGAAGCGCAGCTTATGTGAAAGCATATTTCTTCGTCATAGCTTTACTAAAGTGCAGCGATGAGTTCGAGTCATATAACCAGCTGTCTTATGTTGGAAACTTCTGCGCTACGCCATTTTTCCGCTAACCTACAGAGGACATGGACGGAAGAAATAAAATTGATGGCTGCGGGGTGGGGAGGGAAGGAGGGCAGAGGGCACAAGGGGTGGGGTGGTCGAGAGATGAAAACGTGGAAGGGGGAGAACGAGAGAAATCGCAGACGGATGACATGTTGCGGGCGTGAAGAAAATAATCGGGACGAGATGAATTTGCACTCTTTCTGAGAGTTGAACGATATAATCAACTGAACGTTTGCAGAAATAGAAAAACTTCAATTCTGTGATAAGCACAGAGTCCTCTTTCTGGCTATGCGTGAAGCGTTCAGTTTGATAGATCCCAGCTTATTCATCAACAGATGTTTTGTTTATTTACTCAATTATCTCATTCAGTTGTTTGCTAAGTGATCATTCCGCTGATTTTTATTAAGGTTTCTGTTGTATTTCATAATTTGAACGCTAAGGTTATCAACAAAAATGATTTCACCAGTTATTTCAGCCTTCTTGGGATAATCTGAGATAATATTATTATTCTAACAACTATTAGTAATTTGGAATAGTAATGATGGCATCTATATTCTTAGAGGATGATCTGTACAAATTTCATCATTTAGGACAATCTCATGAAACTCGAATAGCATCAAATATGTTTTTGATCACATACTTTCGAACGCGAGAGGATCTAAAATGGTTCTACATTCAGCTTTAAGGTGGCGTCATTTCACTCTCAATATATCTCCACAAACAGTTCACGTCAATCCGAGGATGTAAAGAACCGTTGTCTGATGTTTGCTTAAAACGTTCCCATAATTCGTCAAACCCAAAAAAACTTTTTCTTCGAGACAGCACATCTTCCAAACATCGCTGCCGTAAAAAACTGCATTCTCTTTTCAACCTTCGCATAAACGACACTTCTTGAAGAAAAGTCGGGCTTTCTCCAAAATTTCGACTGAAATTCGATTTGGAATGATTTTTGATTAAAGAAAGAAAAAATAAAATTGGATATGTTTCATTATCAATGAGTATGTTTATTAATAGGAAAAGTGCACTGAACAAGCGTTAATTGATACGTCTCGAAACCTAAACACGTGAAATCGTATCCTGAGCAAAAGGCACAAAAGGCACACTTCGAGGCTCTCTGATACAAACTCATTTGTGATTCCGGTACCGAGAAAAAACAATTAGGAAGAAATTTTTCTTAGACGAATCTGCCAATCATAGTTGCGTGCGAATTCCTCGATCCTCCCATCGTTCTTTTTATCACCGCACGGGAATCTTTACTTCATCTACTCAGACGATCTGAATTTTTTGACGAAATGCAACCACCCACAAGAAAGATTCATATTACCTGCTCAGTTGGCAGAAACAAAAACAACTACTGTAATGCAAACGTTACAGGCGTATGAACCGCTCGGCTGATTTTTGAGAAAAATTTGTAGGAACCGACTATGGCGATAATTGATGAGCACAGCTTTTATAAAATCCGCCTTTCGCTAAGAAAATAATCAAGGGAACTCGCTCTTGCTTAAGATTTTCTGCTAACATCGGTATGGGAATCGAAAATTATGAGTTTCATGCGTTAAAAGCTCGGCTTACACCGAATTTGGCCCCTTCCTTCGATAATCCTTCTAAAATTAAACTGAAATATTTGCGATATATTTAGAGAATCAGTAGTTAAAGAATAAAACAAGTGATAAATGAGAAGCATGCAAATTATAGCTTTTTTGCAGAGCGCCATGGAATACATGAAAATCTATGGTATAGGATTGTGAGAGATCTCTAGCGCGATTGTGATGTCACATATCGCATATTGCTGTCTTCTCTTATTAGCGAGCGCACATATACTGTGAACTCTATTCAGAGAAAATACTTACACCTTTTGGTATCATAAATTGGTTAACACCTACTTATTACGTGCTTTTCATGATACACGAACACCCCGCATGCGAACACACCGTACTCACGCCCACCATACGCGCACACACCGTATGCACACCGTACGCACACACACTGAATGCACACACTGTGCGCACGTACACACCCTATGCACACCGTACGCCTACTCAGAGACCACAGATATGCACATGCAAATACGCGCGTGCACACACACACACATACACACACAGACAAATACACAGACAAACGCACACGCGCACACACACAAACACGCATACGAGTCAACGGTGAATTGTGAATTTTTGAGTGTTTTAGTAATTGCATGGATAGTCGTCAACTTTGGCTGCTGGCTGAGTTGGAAGTTTTTGACTTGCCTCCATTTCCCTTTTATAGTGTTCACAGCCATTACTATAATTTGTGAAGAATGCATATTTCATATATTTTCATTTAGAGCAAAAAGTGGAAATGTAAATGATAACCACTTAAGAGGAACAAACTAACGCGCTAATTATCTATTCGTAAGAAATGATGGAGAAGAATTATTGACGCGTTTAACAAACTTGGCACATTGAATAGCCCACCTGGGCAATATCCCGCAAAATCAATTAGAATTAGCTGATAAACAAGAACAAGCGCAGAAATTGTGATATAGAGAAGCAGACACGATATGTCCTTTGCCAGATGCTCACCTAATGAGCCTTTTTCACGAATTACGAAGAGAAACGAAATATGAGCAAAAATGACTTCATATTTCAATTAATTCGACTACTGCGCCGAGCCTTTCAGAAAAGAAAAATGCTCTGAATGTGATCTAAAAGCGTCTGAATATTGAATGATAGGTGTTAAATGTTTTCAAATTATTTCTACACTTGAATGCCTATAATATCGATGAGATTTTTATACTGAGTTAGATATCGTACGGCTTGGCAAATTGTCTCATAGTACTCATGAAACAAACAAAAATTTTTAACTCTATCCTGTGCGGCGTTTCTTGAGTTTAAATCGAGCGTGCATGCATATATGCGCAAACAGGAGGTCACTATGACTTCAGCATAGCAAGTTCATAGAAGTGCATAGAAAGTGCAGAGGACATTTTTTTTCGATTAGCAGAATTATGTAAGAGTGATGCGAATGATGAAAATCAAGTTTGCGAGATTAGAGAGAAGACGCACGTACTTTTAAGTGAATGAAGCATTGTTAAGCACTTCGCAACATTTTAAAGAATATATATTATTTTTTTTGATTATTTCATTTAATTTCACAGCACTATTTACTTCAAGAAAACGATGAAATATTATTTTAAGAGTGAATTCTTACGATTTTATTAGATGTGGTAATAAATATTTTCCAACTGGAGAGTACCGATTCGTTAATAACATTCACCGAAACATATCGTTCAACTCATCCACTATAAATGCCGAGAAATTTGGATTAATAGAGGCAAATTTTCGAAAATTTTTTTGCGTTTACGAAATATATACTAGGCAAGCGAATAAATAAATGATTGTATTTTTCAATTGCTTTAAATAGCACAGTAAAATTATAATTTGATGCTATTCTTCTATATCCAAATCTTTTTTGAGCTTGGAAAGATACTATTTTTATTCTTAAATTTCCTAAACATTCATATTACTGAACGTATCAAAAATAATATGCAGTAATCAGTTGATTGTTTAGAGATTAAAACAGAGAAATAAATAATGAAGAAAATTCATTGATGCATAATTTTTTCATTATTGTGCGAATAGAGAAATGATGTTTCCCCATTTGTACCCAATTCTTTGGCACATTTGAATAGGGCATTAAAACATACTCAGGTATAGAACTCAGCAAAATGTCGTAAGAAGTGAGCGTAATGCTGCATTCAAATGAGATCTCTGATTACCATGCGCTCTTTTTCTCTCTCTGCTTCTCTTTCTTTATTTCCGCTTCATTGCCAATTTCTGTTCGCCAGTAATGAAAATATGACACCTGTTCGACACTCTCAGCAAATCGACACTCTTGACTACATTTCAGCGCATGCACTTTTCCAGAGATGAAAATAAAAATGCGCGATAAATTTATTGCCCTTGAACCAACTCATTCCCTCTCTAACAGAGCAATGCGCCATAGTTCCAGCGCTCAGAATCACCTGGATGGCGTTATCGGTGTTATAATGACCACCAAAAGAATTTCATCCGACATAGCTTATAAAGATATTGAGTCTTACTATTTGATTCAGATACATGCGTACAAATCCGCCTTTGATAGCGAGGTGAAAATTAGTCAGCCGATCGGCACATCTCCAATACTACCATGAGAGTCAACTTTGAGAAGCAAATATTCTCAATGAAATATATCATTTTTCCTGATTTACAAAAATCCTTTCGTTTGTATGCAATAAAATAATTGTTGCTCAATTTCAAGCGAAACTCGTTCCAATGGAAGCAACACTGTCCTATCCGATCGCGTTTCCTAATGCATCACGTTCATATATCAACATCCGCCTAAAATCAGTAAAATAAATTACAAATAGAATTGAATGTTCTTTTAAAAAAATTTGATTGCCGAGTTCGAGAAAAAGATCTAAGCAAAAAAATACAAATTTTGTGAAATTATCTATCAACATTACTGCTTATGAATGGCACTTATCGAAAAGTTATTGATTAGAGCGTGATCAAATCGCACTGAAAAACGTCATCGCTTTTAGTGATGGATGGTTGAGGTGAGGATCTCGACTTCAAATACTCCGTTGATATCATTTAAGCTGCGGCGTTGAAAATGAAGTGAAGTCTCTAATAAACATCTATCGTGACTCTCCAAAAATATAACAAAAATATTAGTGAAGGTTTAAGAACTATGGAATTCAAATGCGCTTATTTTAAACTGCTCTACAAAGTGGATCAACTTACAATGTGAAACCAATTCAGTAGTTGAATGTGATGCTTAATTCATCACAAACGATAAAAACCAAGTCGTCCTAGAAGGACTTTCACAGTACAGAACTGTCGTGTTGTTTGAGCAATCATTTTCGTCGAGATGGTAGGGATGTGAGGGGAAAAATTCGCGGGTAGAATGTTCAAAAACGTTGCAGAAGTGAGAAAATCGGGAAGTCGTTTTCGTGCCCATTTATG
Source organism: Ascaris suum (assembly GCA_013433145.1). Classification (NCBI taxonomy): domain Eukaryota; kingdom Metazoa; phylum Nematoda; class Chromadorea; order Rhabditida; family Ascarididae; genus Ascaris; species Ascaris suum. The sequence goes on along the minus strand of CM024169.1, from coordinate 11,596,051 downwards.
TATTGATGATAAGGCCGGCTTTTCGAAGAAGTTAAGGAAGAGAAGGAGAGGATCATTGTAAGGAAGAAACATGAAGAATGTCGAAACAGTTTGATAAAAACGCGAAAGCGGACGCAATGCTTGCAATGACAATGTGACTTGATCCAAAGGCAATCGGCGGTTTGGGAAAAGAAGCAGTAAGCGCATTTCGCATGACTTGTATTTAGAGATGTTGGAAATTGATACCATATGACTAAAATACAACACCGTATGAGATAAAAACTATCAAGGCATGTAGCATGTGTTAATGATTTCTGAGTAGGTATAAAAATTTATCCCCCTTTCATATTATTAAATTAGCACCTGAGAGGAAATTCCACCGTTTTCAATTTTCACGACTCTTCTGGTTCTATGTCTGTGTTACCCGCTGCAACCATTGTAACGCAGTTTATTTAATCATTACAGTCTTATGTTCATCTATTGCTATAGAATTCTCAGATATAATCGAATGAAGCGCTGCGAATGAATCTATTCGCTGGCATAAGGACCTTCATTATCAATAAGACATCAAGATAGTTAAAACAGTAAAATTTGTTAGAAATTTCATTGTGTTTACTTTTTTTAAAGGTCCTTTTCTTTAGTCGGCTGCATAAAGAAGATTGACTAGTATTGGTATGCGGCACAGTGCACCTCATTGTCATGACTATTGGTACTGTTTAGTGGTGAGTGATTAAATGAACTTCCGTTTGGAAATATGTCAACAGCAAGCTGAAGACGCACTGTGCTACATGCTTTCTGAAAAAATGACGGCAATGATCTCTTCGTTTTCGAAATTCTTTTATGGGAATGCAACGGCAAACTTTCTTGTCTGTTGCTTCAAGAATTTGTGTTTTGCTGATGTTATGCTGACTTACTTTTCAATGGTATTCAAAAATTAAGTAACGAAATTTAGCTTACGCTAGATGGCATCTTTCACTCTTTTCAAAGCGCATACTGAAAAAAAAATCTCGTTACGGCTTAGAATAAATTTTTTTACCTTCTTTATATTTTTTATATATCCCGTCTTCTTAGAAGTGCGCATTCATCTCACGTTCGATGTTGAAAAAAACCCCGCAGTGAAAAAAATGCAGAAAAAAAATTTTTTTTAAACTATCGCTCGATTAGTTTAAGCCTTCTCGTTTATAAGATTTTCGAGACTTTCGTCAGAGACGTGCTAGTACAATCTTATAAATCCTGCTCAGTTCAGCCTTGATTGGGATCGATCCACAATATCCCAACTTGTTTCTTGTTTAATTAATTGGGTGCTTTGTTGAATCTGAGAATTCAGACCGAAATTGTGCACAGTGATCTGCTGAGGACTTTGATGTGGTCTTTTATGAAAAGTTGCCACTGAAATTTTAAAAAAATATGCTGCCATCGATCCCTTACTGAAGTAGATCGAGTGTTCTTATGTGGATGAAGTCTCCATGCAAAAATTGGAGATAGCTATTATATTCCATAGCCAATCCCTAATGGCATCCCGCAGTGTTTCTGAGAACACTCAGGATAGAACTAAGCTCTTTAACTTATGTTTTGTTCATTATGCCCACAAAAGTTATGTTCATTGCACAGTCTTGCCGCCTACGACTTCCACATTTTGCCTTCCGTATGATCCTTGATGAGTAGACCAATAGGCCAAAATTATGAAAATTAAATGTTTTCCATGGAAAATGTTGGTGGTTCATATCAATTTCGGCAAGAATATTGTCTAAAGCTACGAGATGAGGTTGTATTGTTCATGGTGATTGCGTTATCATCAATTCTAAATTTGGAAGGATGCTGCAGTGTTTTACTGTTGTATAGGAGTGATGAAAAATTGCAAACTGTATTCTCGGCGCCTCGCAACACCGCATCGTCGAAAGCTGTTCATAGCGCTCTGTGGGCGATTAGAAATACTGTACTGTTATATTGTCCTGTTACCTGTGTTGCATTCCAGGAATTTATTTTGGCCTGTGCTTGCCAAATTAGCTTACTAGATGAAAAATCTTCAACCTGAAGTCAGTGAAATATTGCACGCTCAAGTTTGGTTTGGCTCTTCAAAGTTGTATGTGGCTCTCCAGCATTCCGCTTCCAGAAACATTTCAGCGCACCATTCGAGTAGTCAAAATAGGTATATTTCAACTGGCCATAAAATTTTGCAGCACAAACAATGCTCTGCGCAGTTTCTGCTTTAAATGCGTAAGGATCTCGAATGTGCTTCCTGCCGATGTCGTTCATGACTCAATCCACCTCTCACACTGTGGCTGAGTCGTTTCAATGATCGCACTACTGCTGCTCTTAGACAGTGAATGCCTATTGCTTGGATTGTTGATTTGCGGAAGTTTTGCTCTTTCTTTTTTGTTCTTATTCACATAATTTTATGCGTTTTTCTACTGCGGACATTGAAGCAAAGTGAAATAAACCAAGCCATTATCACATCATGCTATTAGAGACTTAGAGGCGTTAGAGAATTCGGTGTCTCAAATTTATAAGTGTCCATGACTTAAATCTCTCCGAATTTCGGGTTGGATGGAAAATTTGCATGAGCTTTAGGCTTATTGCAAGATAGCAGATGCTCTGGATTCTGACCATTTCAGGAGGTGAGGAGGAACGAAAGGGAGGTGGTGTTCGAGAGAAAATCTCTTCCATCATATAGCATTATACATCGCACTCGCATATAAATGCTCAAGTAGAAAGTGCACTGAAAAAAAAAATTTAATTTTGCTCGATTACTGCCTTCTATCGGAAGGATCGATTTCGCCGAGTGGAAAATCTCTCCGCAACAAGGAATGATCAAAACGAAAAATGTAACTACAATGAAACCAGTCAATCGCAACTTTTGCATTGGTGAGTGCGAAGATCGCATTGAAAATGCCTGAGGAAGTCTGGTTTCACTCTCTTCTATTTTGCCAAAATTTAAAAAAAAAAAGAAGTTTCCTCTATTCCATACTCATGAAAAAGGTGGAGGCTTTTTCATGAAAATCGTGCATTTTGATAAGAAACATATCCACATCGGATCTAAGAGAATTGATAACCGATATAGAGGGAAATTTTTTTTCTCCATTCGAAAATTTTCCCTTCGAACATAAAAAATCATTTCTTCATTCATCAGCAGAAATGCCTTATTTATTTTCCACATAATTACACTGTCATTCTACGAAAAATACGCTATCATCCTCAACGAAATAATTTCGTACAACTATTTTATATACGATAAGATGCCATTATACGGTACAACATATCACTCTACGTGTACAATATCGATGTAGTAAAATGGTGTGATGAGAAGCCTACATAATCAATAAGTAACTATCACAAATTATGAGAACAAAATTTATAGCACAGCATTCATATGAATAAGACCCAATACTATACATAAAAACTAATTCATTTAAGCAGTGATCAGTATGGAGCGGAAAATCACCAAATTGTACACTAGTATTGCTATATAGCTATGTTATACTTAAGAAATCCTGAAAACTTTTTTTAAACGAACAACGAGTTTATATCATCTGCGAGAGGAGAAAACCGTGAATGAACACTTCTGCGGTGAATAATGCATGTGGAGTTAGAGATGAAATAGCTGAGTTGAAAAGAATAGCCGTAACTCAACAATCATCTCCTCCGATACGGTGAGAAAACAGTTTTGGACAGTAGGTTGGATTTGGAAGCCTTTAGCTGGGAAGTACTGAAGGACAGCACGCTTAAGTGTGTTTGTTATGACTCTCCAACTATCATTACGGCAGCCACAGCGAATGTTTTGTAGGTGAGCGCCCATACGATAAGGAATCATCGCTAAGGATGATAACGAATAAGGAGGAATCATCATCACTATGGATGTGAAGATCACTTTCATCGCGTCATTTTTTGCAAGAGAGAAAATAAGTGGGGTTATTTTGAGAAGATCATTTTCATCCTACAATATGCTCTATTTTTAATAGGTATATAGTAATCCATGAAGAAGTCATGATGTGTCAGGTAAAAGAAAACAGCAAACCTTCGAAACAGTTTATGCAAAACTCCCTTAAATCCTCAACGTTAATGAACACTTGAGCCATGCTTTTCCCCGTATGCATTATTCCCATAATATGATTCGATTTCAGTCTGCATAACAAAAAAGTTAGTAGTAGTATGCGCTCAGTAAAGTTAGTATGCTTCTATAATCCATATTGAAGCATATTCCGCATCATAACAGACAAAAGAATAAAGCATCAATAAACAACCTATACTAATAGCACAGTTACTGATACCGATGGGATACGAAAGAAAGAAAGTGGAAGAAGGGAGAGAAAAAAGAAGCAAAAATTACCAACTTAAATTAGCGCTCGTTATAGCAAAATTGCTTGTTTTATTGTTTGTTTGTTTTTTAAAATGCACACGATTATCAACTTTGCACGTGGCATAAATATATTGAATTAAAGATTCCGTTCAAGAGAGCATTAAAAGATTACACATCTAGAATGCATTTTGAGACGTTTATTTTGAGTAAAAATTCCTCCATTTTTACTTTTAAAGAGCGCCAAAGTTGTCATTAAAATTTCTGATTAATCGATTTTTTTTTATTGATAAAGGCATATTAACCATGTCTCAGAGTGTGCTAGCTATGAAAATTGAGCAATCAAAATTCGGTTTTGATGACTTCCGGCTTTTTTTCCATTAGAGAGAAAACTATATTCGATAAACGAATTTCTATACAAATCCAACAGCATTGGTCGATTAGCGACTGAAAGAATACAATGCTAAAGAAAATGGACAAAACTGAAGACCTAATACTATACAACAATATTGCAAACAAAATCAACCTAATCTACCAATTTGGATAGGAACTGAGAGGGGATGGGCGATTTGCTCTAATGAAGCTGGTATGCATTTACACGAAGCATTTGGATAAACGAGTCGAACAGTCGCATAAATAAGCCAATAAGACTCTAGTAAAGGGATGCCTAACCACTACAAACAATTAATGCTGCCACAGTAGCGCTTTGGGACATTTATTGCAAATGTTTTTGCTAAATGCATTTTAACGAGATGTTTCGTTTAGTTGATCATCTCATCGAGCACAATCAACGAGACAACTTCCATCATATACAGCGTGCTTAAGCGCATCATAATATTTGCCTATCGTAAATATAGTTAGTATATGTAATAATTTGCCATCGCGAAATAGTTTTTGAATATGAATATGACAAAAAAAGAGTATAGTTGTATGCGCATTAAAAAATATATATATATATATATATACATATATATATATATATATATATATATATATATATATATATATATATATATATATATATATATATATATATATATATATATATATATATATATATATATATATATATATATATATATATATATATATATATATATATATATATCCGCATCGGCATTAAACTGCTAGCACTTCAGCAGAGGGTTCATATTAGTTGATTGTCGAAAAGGTGTACTACTTTCACTTAAGAACATATTTCTTTCAAGAAAAACCGTCATATGTTAATTTTTCTAAGATATTCAACATGAATGGAGTAGAAGAAGCTGACTCGCTGAGGTATCTTTATACTGTTTCACGATAAGGAAATTTTTTCGACCAAAGCATAAGCCAAATATACGTGGCTATCCTAATTTGCTTTCCGTCCCTCTTCTACATCTTCGACTAATCGCGCTCTGTTCTGCCAATATTGTCGCTTCACCTGTCATCACTTTTTGGCCACCAATAGCAAAGCGATAAATTTGAGTTATTGCGCTGGGATCATTTTCTTTTCAACTGGACAAGTGGCATATGAACGAAGCTAAAACCGACCTATAAAATTTTGCGATCTTTTCTCAAGTCATCCACCGTCACTCTCAAGTAAACTGTTTCAGATCCATAAATTCACGTCTTTACAACAATTCAAGAACATTCAATGAGGAAAGAAGCTAAGAAAATGTTCAATACAATTAACTGTGAAAAGCAAGATAAGTAACACTTCTCATGATGATGCGACCGGTCGTATACAGCGATAAATGAGAGTGCACAATTTAATAAATTGCACTAAGGAGAACCGTATTTCAAAAATTCAAAAAACCTGAGGGTTTTCTAATCGTCGATCTTTCAATCCACACAATTCCATCTTTTTGCAGTTATAGTGTTTAATTCTTGTCCTCTCGCGGTTAGCCACTCCCCGAATGACGCTAACCACAACCGCGGGAGGAAAATGTGGTTAGCGGCGGGACGGGTTTTGAGAAACGCGTAGACATTAGGCAAGTTGCTCAGTAAGAGCCCTAGAGGTATGACGAATGAAGCGGCGACAATAGGGAAATCAGCCTACGATAATAATGTCATTGATGCGTTGAAAATTATTCAGAAGTCATCATCAGCCGCATAACAAATCGAAACACAATAATGAGCTAAGAGAACAATGCACCAAGTCAAGAGGAGATTAAAACGATTCGCGAATAATGGAAACAAAAAAATCGAATGAAGCGACGCATAGGTAATCATAACCGAACTCATTAACAAAGAGATCATAATGAAAAATAGTACCACCAAACGAAAAATTGGTGAAAAAACATGGAAGTCAAACGAACTGAAACAGGCGCCTTCATATTGTGCTTGCCCGACCGAGAATTGTTGTAATATATTCATACGTCAACAAAAAATTCTCTCGAATAATGGGCTTCATATTTCAAATGAACGAAGCGTTTATAGCAATTTTCCGCGAGAGATATGTCTTTTCCGATGTGTCTTATGGTAGACAACAAATTTATGCAAATTTTTCAACGTTTTAAAAATCGAACGCTGATTTCGTAATTAATAGATCAAGCAAATCGATGGTATAGGATGACATAGATTAAGTTTGTCCTATATCATGCCTCACTAAATCCGCTCACTGCTCTCATTGATTCCCCAGCTGAAGTTATCAGACAGACATACATGTTGCATAAACATGTACGCTCATCGAGAAGACATGTGATATTGCACTTTTGCAATGCAAAAATTCACGAAAACTATTGCAAACAGCTCAACAGAGTGCAACAATTCTTGCCCTTAACGATGCCTCTTGTATATTTTTTTAATGAACCCTTCATGCATCTACATCTATGAGGCAAATTGTGATGTGTGGGCGTATAAGCGAACAACATGTTTTGCCCGATGGCTGTTTACATGCGGTCATACGAAGATGATTTTCATGCAAACAACTTGCCTATTTATGTGCTTGTGCAAAACGTCTCCATATTTGCGAACGCAAAAAAATCGCATTACAAAAACACTTAGACTCGTCGATTTTTTTTTTAAATTCAATGCTCCACAATATCATAAATGTAACAAATAGAAATAATGTTCGCTGTGAGTGAAAACGCAATCAGCTATGAACAACTCATCAAGAGGCGTCGAAGCGCACTGCTATGTCATACACAACTTTTGAAGTACGCTTGTTAAACTGCGAGCAGAACTCATCGTCTAAGCCCTAACGAAGAGTAGATTTTTTAAGGGCACTGGCCAAGCTTTTTGCTGAGTATCACTGTCGCAAACACTGTTGAATTCAAATCGAAACGTTTGGGTTTACAACGAACTTTATTTACTGCTCAATTTGCTTAGGTTGCTCCAATCCTCAGATAACACCAACACAAATTTCAACGTGTATAGATATTCAGCGATAATCTATTCAATGATTTCGGCTCAGGATACGCTTCTCAAATTCATCTTTACATCCATATAATTATTACGAGTAAAAATGACGAGTGGCCATATGCCCAACTAAAGCTAATTTTCTTTTTCTTTACTGCTTTATTCCAAAAATGCATTCTCCTAGGTCGGCAAGACAATCATGAATTAAGAGATTTTCACCATTTTTTCAGCGACCAGTCCCAACTAGCATTCGAAACACAATTTTTTTAAAGAGCACAATTCAGAGACAGCACAAACGTTCGACCATTCATGATATATATCGTCTCAACTAAATAATTGCCATATGGAGCTAATGAAGTCACCAACGATATGAATAATTAGTTACTAGTTGTGTCGCGAAATTATCGATAAGCCTAATTGGCGGAATAGCTCTTTAGTGGATTTAGAAAAGGATATAATGAGAAGAGGAAAAACTTCACTTGTGGTGAATGCATGTGATTTACGATATGTAAAAATAGCTCGAAGAAAACATTTCTTAGCTTTCCATAAAATTCGTTATGGGAAATTTACTATTTTTTACGAGAGTCGAAAATTGGCTTAGTTATAATTATTTGACACCGGAAATCAGTTCTTTTGCAATTTTGCAGGAGACATACCGGAGTATCTCTAATATCTCGTTTGAATCCTTCCATAAGGCAACAGATGGATGCATAAGCTCAAAAGCAGTCATATGCAAATGGCGAAAAAAAAAGGAGTTAATGCATAAATATGTAAATCCACATTTACCAGGACTATATAGAGCTTTCATTTTGCCAAATTGTGATTAGCAATTTTGGCGCATATTTTTCTACTGGCAAATGAAGCTTCTTATATACCATTTAGGATGTTATGGAGTTTAGATCGGCGATTTGACTCCGAAAATCAAACAGGCAGCTTCAAGTACTAAAAAGTACCCTTTGTAAAATAATAATGATTAATTTCCCTCAGTAACGTGTTTCCTTGTTGTCTAATGCGCGTTGTCGTTGTTATTTCGTCGCTTGGGTAGTCGAAACCTTTATGGCACATAGCAACTTGTCGTAACATAGACGGAAAGATGATCATCGGAGTATTCTCCATCCATTGTGTCATAAAAGTGCAAACTTCGATCGGACAATTTTGCATGATTTCATTGGAACTGCTGAAGGATTCAAAGATGCTTTTTATTTCCTATCGGATGCATCCTTCCAGTACGGAAGGTGATTGATTGTTGAGGTAAGTAATAAGAAAACATGTGACGGTCATTTACGAGCATTCAATATTTATGACTTATAGCCCATGATTATGAACATTTTTTGATATGCCAAATGTGCCTAAATTAACAAATATTTATCGTATAATCTCATCAAATGTTTTTGTTTGTTAAGCGCATAATATCGCTTGGGTTATCGTTGAAGATCAGACTTAAGAAAATACATAGTTCCTCTCATATATAGTATCTAAGCAATACTTGATGCAGCAACGACTGTACGATGAATGATCCTGTTTGCGCCGAGGTTGCCATTTCTAATGCTGCCAGCAGGTGATGGCTATAGTTTGAACAGTCACTTATCTCGTCACCAAGAAATGATTATCATGTGAACTCTAGTGCAGATGAAAATTTGCTTTAAAATACGATGTTAGTAAAAATTTTGAAACGTTCAACAATTTTGAAAAAAAGAAAAACTCCACTATTCGTTTTTCCAAAACTGAAGAAAACGATGGCGTGTGGGTCCTTACACACGAAAGTGCTTCACTGATCACTACGGATCTAATACGAGAAGTCATATGTCAAGTGATCGGCTAATAGTGGACATATTGACTTGCTCAACTCTCGGCTGATCGGATGAAAAATGTTAAATGAATCGACCCCACAATGAATTATTGAAACAATAATCCAAAAAATATCCGACGAATTTAATGCATCAGAAGTCGATCGATCGTAGAAAATGTCGTCGAAGAATGTAGTGAAGTTCATTTAAGAGAATTTCATATTCTCAATGCTCATTTGCTCGCGTCGATTTTTAATTTATTTCGAAAAGTGCAAAAAAAATGCAATTTGAAAATTTGTTGAACATCAATGAACGCATGAACATTCAACAAGATAGGATGTTTCAAAAAATGCCTTAACTTTTTAATTATTTAGCAAGTATTTGCGTCTTCAGAATGCTTCATAGAAAATACTTCATCAGAATAAGCCATTTGTGTACTTCATAAGAAATGAGTGGCACTAATAATTTCGATACCTACAATGAATTAATACGCTGATAGAACTGAACTAGTACTACATGATCATAAATGAGGTTATAGAGAATTAAATTAGTGATTTATCAACTGTTGCAATAATCCAATATGTGAAGATGGCATTAATAAGATGTTTCGTATTTAAACTTTATATGCAACGTCGCTAAAGATAAATAAATGTTCATGAGTCGACTCATGATTTAGAAAGTAGAAAACAGTGAAAATAAATTCAATTTTAAATGAGTGAAAATTTTAAATAATTCAAAAATTTCTGAACGGAATCAACAACATTTTGAGGGCCATATTCATTCGGCATATCAAATATGCCGATTGTAACATCAGTTAAAGGAAATCTGCAAATCTTATGCACAGGAAATATGTAACATCAGGAAATATGCACAGTAAGAACGTGAAATATATTATAATTTTATGGCATAACTTCAAAAGTTCATTATAGCTCATCACCATGCAATCATTTTTCACTTGAAACCGGCACATTTATAATGCACTTTAATCAACGTTAATGGAAAATTCTGCAATAACAACAACAAAAAAAACTTAAATATTCTGTAAGTTGTAGTGAACTATAATAACAGGTTACTTGTATGTGGAATATCCACTCCACTCTTATTGCTATGAGGCCACAAATGAAATCTCAAAGAGCAAACACGAAACCCGTGATTGTAACGATTGAACCAATACAAGTAAAATTTAATATTGAGTGAACAACTCCATTTAGCATTGAAAAACGCAACGCGACAAATAAAGAAGAAAAAACAACAAAACATATCATGAAATATCGGCGACGAGTATTTTTTCAGTTCGGCCTTCTATCGTCGAGGCATTCCAAAGTGGCGTCAAAATGTTCGATAATATTTTTTCCAATGAAACCGATATGTTTTGAAACAAAAAAATCTTTTGTTTTGTGTTTTAGTTTAGTTTGACCGATTATATGACAGAATTAGCGTATAAAAATTATATCGTTCAGATTTCAAGAATCACTTTATATGTGACCAAATGCGAACGTAATTCGGTTATATCATGTCAACAAAATTTCATTATTTTAGCACTTATTGCTAAATGAATTGAAATTATGAACACATATGCAAATGCATAAATTTACGCATATAAATGTGACCTTAAAAGAATGTACTGCTTGTAAAGCTTTTCAAAATAGAGCATAAAGGTAGAAGCATCAAAATTGCCATCCAAGAATCGAAATGATTTCAACTGTAAGACCAACTATTTGAACATCTTCTGGCAGTGATTTGACGCAAATTCCAGATAGACCTTCCAGAAAGTTTCTAACCAAGTTGAATCAAGAAACTTTTTTCCTGCCTGATTTCATCATTAACAGTACCTCATACTTTCCAATCAAGTACAGAAATTTATCATAATAGTTGTCTTGATACAACATTTGCATAATATTCGATTCATCAACTGACTACTCGTATAAGTTAACAAAACATGATAAAATGTGCAAAATGATATCTCCATATTTTAAGTTATGGAAGTGTTTATGCAAATGTTTCACTAAAGTTTCATTCACTCATGACTCAAATGGTGCAAAGTATATGCAAATTTTATTGAAGTTTTAAATATCGATAACATTCTGCAAAATTAACGATTGAGGAATTTAGTAAATTGCATTACCTATAATACGAATTCTATGCATTGAATTTCATAAGTGTAGCTAAATTGAAACTGACTTGAAAGATTTGCATAAACTCACGAACGCTTTATACATGCGCAAAAGAAAGGCGTGGTCATATTGTGCATTTGGAAGGAAATACGCAGAAATGTATTTAAACGTTTCGTCCTTAAAAGGTTATCGATCAGACTGGATGAAAGCGATAAAGCAAGCGTAAAAAAGACGATTTTTTGAACCGATGCGTTTCGAATTAACGTTAGACATGCGGAGGCGTAAGGAAAGCGATGCTAGATCTTTCGTAGAACGCTAGACCACATTATACGTGCCTTATGCAACTTTCTTATGCCAAAGCGACCAACATCGTGAAATGCCTCTCGAAATAACTGTTCTGGCCGGAGTTTAGCAAGCAAGCAGCGGGAATGACGGAACTCCTCCTTCTAAATCTGGGAGCGTCAGGAAACAAAGGATCCTTTTCCTTGTCTCTCTAATCACCCAGCCCTCTCCCTGCGATATGTTCAACGTGACCCAAAAAAAATGAGTAAATAGAATCAGCTATTATCCAAACAATTGGGACTAAGACAAACGCGAAATTTTGCCTCATTGTGTCTCCAGTTAACCTCCGATTACAGCTTTAGTCAAATCTCTAGTCGGGTGGGCAGGCTTTTCTTTTTTGCAGTATGTATGAAGCACAACCGATGACGTTTAGATTCGGAATTATCGTGCATTCTTACGAGTGCTCCATTAATGAACAACTGTTATACTATATTTATTTAATTCAACGTGACATAGTGTTGTATATGATGGAAAAGTATACTGCAAGGCATAGATATATAATACGCTTTAGGTTTATTGCCAAGGAAATCAGACGTGGATTGATATGTTATGCTTTGAAGATGGATTTTCATTAGGAGATTCGACAAAAAGCGTGATAATACTTGTCAATAATAAGCATGAACACATCAATAAACCTGCTATTTATCAAGAATACCATAAGAAACAAAGAAAAATGAAATTATTTGTGATGCTTTGCGAAGTGCTTTTGCCAAAATGCAACTTCTATTATTAGCCATCTCGTTGCTTGCAGCAAATGTTGACTTTTTGATTTCTATGGAAGAGATGTTTCTTTTTAGGAGGAGGATTCAGTGGAATAAAACAGTGATTTCGCCACCAAGCAATTATGAACAAGTGAACAGATGTTGTAACACTATTTAAATGCACGTATATGCGAGAGCTTAGCGCTCCTTTTCGCATCTCTTATTACGATAATTAAGGAAAGTCTGAAAATCCCAACAAATTTATCGCCTGGAACAGTACAATTCTCGTACAACTATGCACTCGTACCCTCTATCTAGTTCCTTTCACCTCATAGGTACCCTGGAGAACAGAGCATTAAGAACGGTTTCTATATTTGAGAAAATATTTTCAACGAGTAGCACATGATTTGCAGCAATTGCATTGGTCACTTGTTGCAATTTCTCTACTCGTAGCATAAAGCTCTTTGTTATGTTATTCATTTGAGTAGTGCCTTCAAATAACGTTGCATTCTGCCATTTTTTATCACTTATACTCTGCCTCATTATGTTGAAAGCACTATGCACCAAGACGTCATGATTTTGCATTTTGCTAAACTCAAAAGGATAAATGAACGCTAAGTTTAGTTTCTTTGAGGTGAAACGAAAACTGATGAGAATGATGAAAGGCATTAGGAATTTATTTTATAGTTTGTTGTACTTCATTCATCGCTGACACTTATGTATTGCTACACCAAAAAAAAAAAGACGATAGAAAAATATTGCGAGAGATATCAGAAGAATTTATGAGTTCAACGAGAAATATGTTGTTTATTTGCTCTTTGAATAAATATTCGTTGAAATCAAAAAAAAAATTTTTTTCCACTTTCTTTTAAACTCCGTATATTCCACAGAGAGACGTTGTTTTTTTTTTTTTGAACCTGTATTTCCAATTTAAAAAGCTCACACACTGAAGAGTTCTAATTTATTAGCACTCCTCCTCATTCTTCAATCATTAGAAAATGCATAGCGTATTGAGCGTTCTATCAACTCGTCGGAAGGTCGCTTTGAAAAAAAAAAACCGAAAATTCTATGAAATATTCGATATAACAACAATATAAAGGCCATAATAAAAGTTGCAAAAAACTTAAATTTACATGGGAATAAAAAAATATGCAACTGCACATATTACAATAAGCTAGAACAAAATCACACCCGGAAATAATAATGCATTGAAGCGAAAATAGAAATCTGCAAAAATGGAATTATTCGTTCCAATTTCAAATAGCCCGTTTTTTAGCCGTATTCATTTGAAAATAGCCATATAAAGAAGATGAAATATTCAAATATTTAGGCGGTCGACGATGGTAGCAATACAAATAACGTAAACGCATAGCTGATACCTCACCTTCCACAAATGAGAGTAATGATTGGTGGTGATACTATGACCATCTTGATGCTAAATGTTTCCCACAAATTATCCGAAGAAGAACATCCGAGCATATAATCGATATCTGATAGCACTATGGAGGTGAATTTGCATAACAGTCCTGACAAAATTATTCTATTACCTATGAACTTACGCTTACTTAATTGCATATCACTAAGTTGTTAAAAACGAAGAAAAGAGTGGGGTGGGTGAGCGGGAGGAGGTGGGGCTGGTAACACTGGATTTGAATGGAGCATAAAATTAGAATACTGAACTAGTGTCTTATAGTCTACAGGACGCAGCAAGAAAATAGCCATGAATAAACATAACTATTTTCTAAAACTTTCAATGTATTTAACCACAACAGAAAAAGATGGAACACCCACTGACCAACATTCTAGCAAAGGATTGCGTCTTCATTTGCATCTAAGAAGCATTTCAAGTTGCTCGTCGGCTAATTCCTAACTTCGAAGCAATTTACGCGAGTAAGATGAATGATTATGAGCGATATGCAGCAGCGACATAGGACCAAACTACCACCATCTCCTCCCTCCCCCTCCTCTCTTCTAATAAAAAAAAAGAACGAGTCAAACGCGAGAATGCAATAATTTGCATAGAAAACCAAGAGTTTAAGTATAGACCAAACGAGCAAAAGTAACGTCAATTGCCCATTTGTTTTCTTGCAAATAATCGCAATACATTTGCCAAAATTTTTGCAGGAAAGATTATAAGCGGGAATTTCTAAATTTAGCGAATAAAATGCAAATGCAACAGGGATGAAGGTGACGGTAGCATTTTTTGCAAAATTGCATAAACTATTCTATATCGGAAGCTTTTGTTATCAGAGCTTTTGATATGTAATCTTCCACATTCTAATAAGACGATTTTCATTCTTTGTATATGAAACTTTGATCGCCTGTAATTCATTCTTTAACCATAATGTATATGAAACCCCTCATCACGGACGCCAACATTAAATGAAGAACTCTGTGTTGTAGAGATAATACAGAAAAAGTTTCCCAGCTAAATGAGCAGTACAAATGAATGCCTCTAACTTATAAATAGGCAATTTATATATTGAATGTGTGAAACGATTTTGAATTCGAAATGTTTATTTATAAATTTTAATTATTGCCATTTGCACAATAATATGAAATACGCAATCAGATCTTTTCTTTCATTGTCGCTTAATTTTATCTAATAAATACAGATACCCTCTTGTATGATCTATTTTATAAATTTGTAGAGAATAATATCCGATCGCTGGCTAGCTAAATCCATTGGTGATATCATTGGTTGTATCTGTCGTTGTAGGATGCCATAATCTCAACAATCGCCCTGCACTCAATGTAGCAAAACTTGCCCTTGTTGGATGCCATCTAAAAAAAAGTGCACTGAATTTAATGAATTTTTTGTGAAAATTTGAATTTTCCTATCAGTAGGCGATAATTAAGATTGAGGTGAAGCTAGAAAACAATATAAATTTTGAGAGAGAAAACAATTCGACTATGAACGAATATCGCAATTAGTCACTGAATTAGCGAAGAAAAAAAGTGAAAATCGATGAAAAACATATGTCACAATTCTTTATTCGAAGTTGAAGTTTATAAATGTTTCAACAAAACGCCTACCTTATAGATAAGCATTTCTCATCTGCCTTCATCACAGTGCAAGGTCGTGGTATCTGACATAAATCGCGAAGATCGCATAAAAGTGTGCTAAAGAAAGACATTTCTATATATTGACATAATAGTGTATTATAAAATATTGCAACTTATCTGGCGAGTCAATTCGGTCACTAAGACATTCGAGTGTTTTTTTCTATGCTTCTTTTGTCTGTAACACGAGCAGCATTTTCTTTTCCGCCCTATATATATATATATATATATATATATATATATATATATATATATATATATATATATATATATATATATATATATATATATATATATATATATATATATATATATATATATATATATATTCTAATCACTTGTTCACTGCTTAAAGTTAGCAATCAAAGAATTCAATCAAAAAGCATACATAATGTTACACAACCTAACGCAGTACGATTTCATTAAAGCGCCTCTAACGATGTCGAGCTGAAAAAAAAATTTTCTGAATGAGAAAACCAATAAGTAAGGTCAATATATGGTGTCAATAAACCGCTCGTATTGAATGTATAATGCATAAATTAAGCACAATTCTCCGTAAATGTAAAGTCTCGAAGATTGTAAGTATGCGAGCAAATTTTTAGCAGATATCTTTATAGTATTGTAACAAATGAAGACACTTTCCGTCTCTATCATTTCACTAGTTAATATATTTATCTCTTGCATTTTGTAGTGATCCAATTAATAATAATAGCCTTTATAGATTAAATAACTTATGCAGATAGTGGAAGATGTACGAAGTGAGAATTTCTGCTTTAGGACGGACCATTTCTCATCAGAAATAACCATAAAGCGTTTCGAGTTAGCGATTCTCACACATAGAATTGATTTATCGAAGATACGTTTAGCACAGATTTGTTTCGTCGAGCTAGTATCATATGCACGCATTATTCCATCACCATCACCACGCACCAAAATACGACCATTGCCATCAACGTGAAACGAGGTCGAACCGATAGCTACAACTCAGAAGAAAGCAAATATTATTGATACTATAAAGGCGTAAAATTTGGCCTATTCGAAACATTTAAAATATTTGCGAGCAATCGAATTTCACCTATTTCATCTTTGTTGATCATATATTTTTCTCGTTCGAAAGAACCGAAGAAAAATTACAAGTATAATGTTGAAGTTTAGTGTGAATTCGAACTTTTAGGTATTTTGATTTTCAAAAAAAAAAAAAAAAAAAACAAAAACAAAACAAAGAAAAGTCGATGAATTATGACAATGCAAATAACTATAGAAAATGTAGCAATGCAAATAACTATAGAAATTACGACAATGCAAATTATAGCAATACGCTTGATTAATTTTTAATTATATGATGAAATGCAAATTAAATTATTTACTAGTAATGCATTTCAGAGTTAAACAATTCAACCATTACTTATGCAATCATTTTTAAATTATTCGTTCGAGCGTATCATGCACGTAGAAAGAAAAAAAAATTTTCACGCCGAATTGAAATTCAATGAGTGACGATAACATTGGAAAACGTATATTTCGTTTAAAATAGAAACTAGATAATGGCAACCGGTGAGATGGGCACTACCTGTGATATGCTTCTACTTTTATTCGTAAATGAATTGCCAAAAGAAAGTTAAATGAATTTTTTAATACAAAATGAATGTTGGCAACTTTATAGCAAATAAAATGACGAAAAGTGAAAAGCTGCTTACCATGAAATGAATTTTTGAAAAGAAAACAACATGATAAATCATCACTTGTTGAAGTGGAGCAATTTTTTCAAGGATAGTTGCCACTTAACCTCTAAAAGCTACACTTATAAAGGCTATGCAGTATTCGCGGTTAATATGGGTAAGATGCTCGATTAAAATCACGCTCAGCAATGGCCGAAGGAAGCCAGCCTTCTTGTGGTGAAAAATAGCCGATGATAATTTAGTGAAGTAATTCTAAAACCTCGAAATCTTGCCAATAATGATTGAAGAAAAACTGAAACAGGAAGGATGAGATTGGCTGAAAACAGTTGCATCGATTACCTGCGGGTTTCAGAAGCGGATCGAACACTCTCACCGCATCACCGACTCGCATATCCCATATACGAATCGTTTTATCCATTGATGAGCTTGCAAACATACATCCTCCCCAGGTGCAGAATGCTGTTACTAAACCTGAAATTTCATACACCTTTACTTAACTATAGCATAAGACTTGTGGCATATGCTTACTCTCATTTTTTGGGAACGTTCCTCATATGCTGAAATAGAGATTGATGCGGAAATAGAAATTCCTTCCTAGACGAATGGAGGGAAGTACTATTGCTTGTTTAAAATTGTGCAAGGGCAACGCAATGCATATTCTGGAGTCTATGATAGCAAATTTCTACTCCGACGAGAGATGAATGCTTGTTAGGATGAACCTGAAGAGCGTTTTTGCATAATCTACTATTCACCGCCGTTGTGAGTGCTAAAAATCCGATGCACGATAGGAGGACTTTTATAGAAACATGAGCAATACTCAATGATGGATTACTGATTTGAAGGACAATGAAGGACAAGATTTAGGCAGGCTTCATGAGATCGATAAAATCAGTTCATGTGCGTAATCTGTAGATGACGCGCTTTTTATATAGGTAAATTTGGCGGCGGAATATAATTTAATAGCAAACTATTCTGATCACAATGATGTGTGTCTCTTAATGGTCGATTATTAATCTTGATCAGTCAGAGGAAGAAGCCCACTTAGAGAGCAAAAAAAAAAACTGAAACGTACTAACTTCATAGTTAAAATAAACTCATTCCGTACCGGTGTGCCCCTTTAAGATTCGGAATGTTGTTGCTGAGCAGCAATCGGTAATGCAAATTTGTCTGCCAACACCCGAAAAGATAATATTAGATCTATTAGCTAAATCCTCCATAAATGTCAATGCACGTACTCGATCGTTCATCGAAACTCGTATACCACGCTCTCCTGGAAATGTTTCACAAATTGTTGTCGTCATTCTTGATGAATTGAACGCTAATACGACGCTCCTCTTGGCATATGAGTGAAAAAAAAATGAAACCACTATGTTTTTAATGAGAGGGGAGGGGCATATTTACGTAAAAGGAACCAAGCTTGCAACATGCTAGTTCAATCTTCTATCATATCTACCGAAAATGCTATGTTTGTGTTCCCTACTTCAAAAACTATTACGATTATTTAAGCAGTTCATCGTTGTATTTCATCTATGCTATTTTTTGAATTGATACACATATCTATGTTATTGCATTCTTTTAGGGTGGGGGGGGGGGGGGGGGGGGATTGTAGGTTTACGATCCAAAGTCGCACCTCTCAGAGTTATTCAGTGACTGCTTCCTGCTTATTAGCGGTTATTACATGATATTAATTTACTTCCTTTCAAAGAATTTTTGAATGACACTTCCATGTTTTCATAGTTAATATTGTGGTAATTGACTAACTATCAAGACGACTTAGCCATCTAATTCCGTTGATTATGATGCCTTAAACACTTACCGATTGTGGATAATTCGCTCCTGAATGAGGAAATTTCAATTTTATTTTCATTTGAGCATGTAGCTAATAAATCGGACGTAGGATTGAAAGCAATATCCGTTATTCGAGATTCATGACGAGTAATTTCGTCAGTTTTCACGAATGCTTCTTCTTCACTGCAATAGATCAGCTGAGCATAGTTTTAGTTAGCTATAGATAAAAATACTCTCAGAAAATCGCATTTTATAAGCAATTTATAAATTTTTAATTTTTGCATTTTATGAAAATGTTTGCTCAGTTGAGAAAAATTAGAAAAGCGCATTATCTATTAAGTTGACAATCATGAACCTTCCATTTGTTTATCTCATTAATATTCGTTCTGTATAAAAGTTTACTTTTTATACGTTTTTAAAAAATTTGCGTTATAAAGATGCATCGTAGCGACGTTATTTTGGTGTGTCCCCTTATCTATCACTTCCAGCAGTTGAATAAGTACTGCGATTTAGTGAAGCTACAACTGTAGAATTAGGCATTTTTAATGCACATCAGCTGATGGACAACCTTCTATATTATGCTTTACGCTGATTAATGAAAGTATAGAAATTTAAAGATGCGAAGCAATTTGCCTACATCGTGCATCGGCCCGTTCATAAGCCAATGTTTCGTGAACACATAGTTTTTTTCCTGAGATTGAATTTATTCACACATTCAGCATATTATTGTATACGTTTTATATTTCTCTGGTAAAATGTGATATTTTTTTAGCAAACTGAGCTGAAATTAAAAGCGCCGCTTATTATAGTAGTCTTTTAGGTATACTGCTTTATTGTTTTTTTATAGTCATTTTCGAAAAATTTCAAGACGGCGTTTTCTTTGAAAAATCCACGAAAGATCTACACCACCATCCAACGATAATTTACATTTTTGCAAACAAAAGGATAATATGCGTACCTATCTGTCATCAAATTTATGCCGTCGAAAGACTGATAACAGATATAGAGAACATTTAGACATAATAAGAAATAAGATTGGAGTCGTAAAACAGTGATATCATAAAACAATTTGTTAACTTACGATAATTGCAATGTTATGATGCGACCTTCACAATCGCCAACCACAAACGAACTACCATCCGGCTGATCTCGAAACAGGACGCTGCATGATCCAACTGGAAGTCGACCGATGTCCATTTTGTCGCCTTTTTGCTCTTTTTAAAAATAAGATATAGAAATATCGCATGGTTGCATCAATAATTTTTACACATTTCTAAGCTTTGAAATTGAGCCAATGTGTTCAAATTTTTTGACACTCTCACTGCCAAAGTGGGAGGAGGACGGAGGCGAGAGGGGGGGGGGGGGGGAAATGAATTGCGCAAAATATGTCTCAGACAGGTTCTCTAAGTAAAATATGAACAGACAGGACAACAACTCTTTAAGATATATGTGAAGTGTGCATAAAGAGATAGAAGAACGGACATTGACCACTTTTCGAGCTTAATTTATTTACGGCAGATAAACGTTATCTATTTTCATGCAACGATGAGCATTCGGAATTAGGCGGTCGAGATTCTTCTCTCATCTTTCTGTACGTTTTTGAAAATTTGCCACGCAAAAACGTATCATTCCGTCGTCATTGGTGCCTTTACGTCTTTCTTTGAAGAGATTTCAACATGGCAATTAATGAAGGAAGATCTCCAACGTGTAAAGTCTGGCGGATATAATCTACACCACTAGATAATCTCCTATGCTATATTTCACGTTGATGCAAATGCTCCAAAACTGACCATAGAACATTGGTCATGCAACACAAAAAGCATACTATTCTGTGGTGGAATTACAAGTACAATTGCTTAGGCGGAAATATGAAGCTATCGTTTCGTATATTTCAAATTTCGTTAGTTTCTTATGGAAATAATTGTTGAAGTGAGTGAGCTACACAAAAAAAAAGCTCGCATTGTGTCAGCTCATGTGGCATTCTTCTCCATTTGTTTTAGAATATTTCTTGCTTGATGCTGTCATCAACTTTCAATTCATATTTCAGGAATTTCTAGATATCTAGTTAAGGAATTGATTTAGAAAAAAATAAATATTTTCAAAGAAACAACAGGAGGAAATTTAAAAATTTTCGAAACAAAATAACCTATTATAAACGTTCTTTTGCAAAAATAGTTCTATCCATCTTCCTCTTACTTTAAAGTAGAAATACAGTAGAATGATTGAAGAAGATGAGTAAGAAAATACCTGAGTGAAAATTGAATGCAGTAATGAGAGATCCGGTGATGACATTCGATCGTTTTGCACTCAACAATTCACTTACCACTCGAAAAATACTCTACGAGTTTCATTTACTATGGACAACTGAAAGCAATTTAATGAGTAGATGTGACTCTCAGCTGCAGAGTCAAATCGACGATTATTTCGTCTTCATTAATTTTTCTTATAAATCAACAAAGTTGGAAACGACTTTAGAAATTATTTTTTGTCTTCAAAAGTTTTCTAGTAGTTTCAAATGCAGATAAGTGAGGCAAAGAAATTCCTTCATTCAAGGTGTTGTTTCGTTTTTTTTTTTTATTTCCCGGTCTTCCTCAGGTAACATACCTGAGGAAAATGAATTGTTTCAATATTATTATAGAATATTTATGCGATTAATTGCTCATGAAACATCTCAGTGTTTCGTCGACGGGAAAAAAAATGTGACGGATTTAATGTAATGGAATAGATGAATTTTTTTTTAAAAACAATCAAATTTTCTATTATTTATAAATGTGTTGAAGCGAATTATAAATCAACTGCTCAATGTTTCACATGAAGTTTTTGTTTTTCGGCTATGTTTTCTTATGTGTAAAGCAAATTTATTTTCGCTTATAGATATAAAAAGTATGCGAAAATAATGTAATAATATCAGTGTCAATATATCTTCAATACAATCATTTTAGTAATATTGAAAATGAGGAATCGTCTAATTTCAGTCAATTTTTCAATAAAAATTCTGCTGAAAATAATACAAATCCGAAAAAAAAAAGAAATAATAAATGAAAAAGCATAGAAAAGAAAATGCTCAAAAACACACGAAAAATTTGATTAAATGCAAAAAAAAAAAAAATTGTTTGATTTTAACATTACAAGTTATATATTTTTATATGCGACTATATACAAGTGATAGAGAGTCAAAAAATTTTCAGCGAGAATACAACATCGATACTAAAGGCTCTATTGTGATTCCATTTCCTCCACAAGGGAATTTTCTTATTGCAATTGCTCCTCTGAATTAACGAAAAATTTTTGAGGAGCTAGAAATTAGAAACAATGAGATTAGCTTGATAAGATAGAAAACAATTTTTTTTTAAATACAGATATCGGCGTTTTATAGTTGAAAGTATTGTTTTAAAATTACAAAAAGAAAAAAAAAAGAGGGAATAGATGAATGAAGTGAAAATATATAAATTTATTTATTTGATAGTTGAGTGCCATACATTTCGATAACATCCTATCATCATCACAATAGCGAATTGCAATTCGCTGTATGTGAAAAATGAACACAAAAAAAAAAAAACAGGCTCTCTCGAAACAGGTGAGCAGAGGCTATGATCGCGAGCACGCAGCAACTTAGCACACTATGATTCGTAGCGCTATAGTCAATTGCATAGTGTGCAAACATAGCTCACGCCCAATATGTTATTGAATCTCGACCTCACCAACATATAGCAGCAAAAAGGCGATTATTTTCAGGTGAAATAACGCTATACCTTACCTGTGTGGTCATGTATTCAAGTATTCATACACACAAATATTCATAATATTCAAGTATCCATATCCATAACTATATAGACCACTGCATTACATGCCATAAAGAATATGTGAAAGTGATAGAATGATGTACCTTCATTTCAACAATATATTCAGGAGACCTCTATTAAAGTGGAAAACAATGTACCGATAGAGAAGAAGTCAATATCGGTTACATCATGCTACGTTATAATAATTATTTCAGTGAAGCTGAGAGTGTTCGTTACTCCTTATTGATGAATGTTCAGTAGAAAGCAACAAAAAATTATCATTAACAACGGAAATTTTCCACTTATCGATGACTACATCGTTAAATTTTAGCAAATATTAGAAAATTAATAGAATACAATTGGATTTAAAATGAGGAATTGATTTTTAATAAAATAGACAGCCGATTAGAATGACATTAAATTTTAAAGACCGCAAAAAAAATTTTCAATAATGAAATTTCATTTAATTTTCTAAAATTAAAAAAAAAACATTGACTTATACTATCTTAGTCTCTTCTATAACGCAGAAAACGATGAAAAAAGAGAAGCAATGGATAGGCCGACGCAACGATGAGTAAGCCAGCCACATCTGTTTAGCACAACAACAACAACAGCAACGATTCGTACCATCCTCCAGTGTGAATATAAAAACGGAGGCAAAACGAAAGCGAAAAAACATAAAGAGCGAGAAAAAAAAAACACCTGATGAATTCGTCGTCATTTGATCAACTTTTGAGTGAAATTCTTCCAGTGAATTAATTTTTTCTTTTTCAGTTTTAAGACTTTCTAGAAATTGAATTGATTTTAGCATAGCGAATGAAAACGTTCGGCAAAATAATGAACGGATTTATTCTCAAGAACTCTTTTATAATGAGAGGAAATTTTCTGCAAAACGAGGAAGATTTTTCTTTTTTGTACGATAGGAAATTTCGTGGAAATTACGAAGAAACTATAAAATCTTAGTGATGTTATTGAATCAATATAAAATATTGAAAAATAAAATTCGAACTCGATCTTATTGAATTTTAAAATAAGAATAAAGCATCGGAAATTCGTTTGAGGGAAGCAATTTCATCATTTGTAATTAGGATTTGACGCTTCGTTCATTCAAATATTTGATGCCATAAGTATTATGATTTCGATACCTAACAACAAAGTAATATAAGAATCTGATCATAATTTTGTTTATTTTCAATAAAGTAAGATAACTAACGCTAAAAAATAATAAAAATTGTGACTGTATGAATAATATAACTTAATCCATAATGCTTAGAAATTTTGACATTCCAAATAACTTTTGCATCAATCTGTTTGCAATTTACGCTTTATATGACATCATCAAGTTTATAACTTATTTTTTATTAATTCAAACTCAACCTTGTATATCAAAACAAAACACATGGCATAGGGTATGCGATAATAGCACAGGTATATGGGAACGATAGCATAACGGTTTGTCTATACTTGATTTTATATCAGTAAGACAGCAGTGAAAAATAATCTAATTGAGAACATTAGTAGGTATACATGATAGCCTTATAAACAAAATCATATATAACAGCAGTGAAAAGAAAAAGCGGAAACAAAATGATAGCGTTGAAAATTCGGCGGGCAAACTTTTTGCACGGTGCACGCAACAATTTGTCAATTGCGAAACTTGCTTGAGCACTGCTGCAAAATAATCGGCAATCATCGGTGTTGAACAAGTGCAAAAATACGCCAGATGGATGCTGCTGATTCGATAAGGGCGGCTTTTGTTCGCCTTTTATCTTACTAGCCAGTTTTAAAAGTTATCAGAAATGGTAGAGTAAGCAAAATAATGCTTTTATCATTTTCATGATCAAATCGTTGATACAAATCTTGCGCAAAAAAAAAAAAAATTAGTTGTTCTCTCGTTCAAACGATGTGAAATGATTTGGAATGAATATTGACAGTGGAATATGAAAAGATAAAGACCGCTGAAAATTGAAATACGATATATATTTCGTCATCAAATGTCTACGGCGCATTTTTTTTTTTCTTCGAATTTTAATAATTACTGCAGAAATTGATAGAGGAAATTACCCTCTGATTTGCATTACCACAACAAATTTCGTAATTTTTGTTTCAGTGGCTCCGGAGTTGAAATTGTTGTACAGACAGACAGACAGACAGACAGACAGACAAACATATGCATACACAAATACGATGTTGTGATGATATGCGTTCATAAAGTATTGCTAAAGAGGGCATAAAAATACCGCTTATCGTTGAGATAAAAATGTTTTGCAATGAAACGACGTTTAACGCACCTGAACATGTCGATGAATTTCAACACGATGATTTTTCTTAGCAAAATATGTGAGGAAATTGGGCGTCATTTGCAAACAGGCTTGTTTCGCAATACATCAAGAACGAAAAATATAAATTATAGAAATAAAATTACCTCCTCAATTTACTTCTTTATAGAAAGTTTTTAGTATAGGGTCATTTTAAACTAATTTTTTTTCTTCACAATATCTGCACTTATAATTGAATAAAATTTGTTTCAATTTGAGAAGAAATGAAAAAAAAAAAGAAAAGTGAATATGAATGAAACGGCTCAATGAATTTAAATAAATCAAGTAACCCTAAAATCAAAAAAAAAAAACTTTGATGTTCTATATTACTACAAAGAAAAAAGTAGACAGATTAGTGAAACTTTTCAACTTGAGTTCGAAATATTAATGAGCGCTAAATTCCATCTTAGTGCATAATCAAGAGTTGAATACAAGCGAATTCATTTGTTTTGAATTATACTTTAGTTTAAATGGTGATTTCGACACAAAAGTTTCTTTCTATTGCAATATTCGTCTTCGTTCGTTGTGATTGATGATAAGAGAGGAAATTATAGTTCGTAGAAGATTTCATCCTTGAAAAATAACAATTATGTTTTCAGCTGTAATTAATTCTGAGAAAAATTTCCATGACAAACAAAGAGAAGGGTTTTTTTTCATTGAAAAACTTAAAATACGACCGGCAATTTGCATATAAATGAAAGACCGAGAGATAATCTTGACAGGCTGCAATATTACACTATACGACAAATCAGTAAACAAGATCTATGAGGGATGGCGAAAATATTAAAGAATACAGATGACCTCAAGATGAACGCATAACGCATCACAAACATATTGCGGTATAGCAACAATCGTGCACAATTATGTTGCACTCATATTGTAATCTTAAATTCGAATAATTCACCTATAGCTATCTCAAATCTTAACGTTAGAGTTCGAAATTATTCGAAGTTACAAATTGTGGAAACTTTTTACTATTTCAAGTAGTTAGAAGTAATTTATGGAGGCCTTATGAAAAAAACGAGTTAGAAGATAGTAAAGATAATGTGAAGTAGAAACGAAACAATTTCTTTCTTTTCAGAAATATCAAACAAGAAATATAATTGAAGAATGCATTGTTGCTGTCACAATGAAGCATTCAACGAGTGACATCATATGAATAAGTGAACTCATTGTCCGATTTATTGCTGAATTCGGTGTCAATCGACGCGAAAAAAAAAGTTTGAGAAAAAGTAAAATTGACCTTTCAAGTTGTAGACATCATTTGATGAAATTCATTGGAATACCGGATGAATTCAGTTTTTTTTCATTATTCGCGTTATATATATATATATATATATATATATATATATATATATATATATATATATATATATATATATATATATATATATATATATATATATATATATATATATATATATATATATATATATATATATATATATATATATGCATATATACTGTATGATTCCTTATAATCCCTTAACAGTATTCCTTTCCTTGAGCTGTTCCTTGAAAAATCCTTAAAGTTATACCTTAAACGTTTCTTCCATAGAATAACAATAAGCTATTCCTTGAAAGTTGAAGTCAAGAATAAAAAATACAAAAAATCTTTAAAAGAGGATGCTGAGGTAATCAAGAAGTAGGGTTGTTCATTCGGTTCTTTCTTATGTTGGGGCAAACGTCAAGGGAAACAAGAGGAACTGGTCAATGACAAATGCTCGGTGGGCTGCTGCCGTAACCTACAATCAACTGCGTTGTTGTTCACCAATCCAAACTAGTTGGCAGCGATGTGCTAAGAAGGCAGATCGTGCATAATTGCACTCTGCACTGACTACTAAGAAATGAGAAATGCAACTATTTACATCTCCATGGTTGAACGTCGCAGAATTTCTGCACTTTTATGCCGTTCAAATCCAGCCACTTCTTATTAAAAGAATTTTGACCTATAAAAACATTTAGATGCATTTCAGCCAATGGATAAAACAATTAATGACTTAATCCCAAAAGTCTATAATATCTTTTCAAATATTTCCGTCATGTGTATCGTTTCTCATACATAAGCTGCTAGCATCACTCTGTATTAGTTTTGAGGAAAGGCAACAAAAATAAAGTTATGCTACATTCGAAAACGCAATTGCTGCGATTGCTGCTATGTATTTACCACGGTCTCTATGATAGAAAAATGCAGAGAGCATTCTCTTCAGCCTTATTCAAGTAAACTTGGGCAATGATCAGTCAGCCGATCCGTTCATATGTAATCATAGAACCTGCAACTAGATGACGAAATGAAATGGAATATTTCAATTATGAAACATTTAAAATGCTCTTTATGATCTTCATGTATTCATTTATAAGTCCATTGGTTTGTAGCACTGATACTCATTGGACATGAACATGTCTGAGTGATGAAGGTAGCGAGCTTATGCCGTCAGCAACGTTTAAGGGGAACGTATCTTCAAGGAAAAAAAGGGAACGGGCAGAGGGGGGGGGGGAAGAATTTAATGGGACTATTTTCCCTTTGGGAAGCTTCATTTGTTGTTGCTTACATGTTGTCGAACCCAAAATTTGCTAGCAACTTTCCAACTTAGTGTTTCGATATGCACCAGTGTCAATTTTATTCAGTGAAGTGACTTATATTAGATGTGATAGCAAATATTACAGAGGCAGGAAAGTGCGAAGTTCACAAATTTTTTTCAAAAACGATCTGCATTTGGAAAGATTCGAAAAGAAGAGCAACATTAAAAGCATACATATATGTCTCTATCTTTATGAGACGAGATTTTATTGGTCGCAAAATCTTTGAGAAACGGGAAATTTGCCCAGAAACAATGTATGCGCCTGGATTTGTTTGAATCGTTTATGACATAAGCGAAAAAAAAAACGAT
Source organism: Ascaris suum (assembly GCA_013433145.1). Classification (NCBI taxonomy): domain Eukaryota; kingdom Metazoa; phylum Nematoda; class Chromadorea; order Rhabditida; family Ascarididae; genus Ascaris; species Ascaris suum. Next base: position 11,567,974 of record CM024169.1, on the reverse strand, counting down.
GAGTCAGGAATAGCCAGCTAAGTGCAAATCAAGTAGGAACGTGCAAGATATAATGTGGAATTTTCGAGGCATTTTAGTCGAAAACTAGAGAAAGAGAGAAGGTGAGAGAAAGAGAGAAACAGAAATTGAGAGGGGCAATTCAAGGTTTACTGCAGCAAATCTCTAAGCGCAACGAATACATCGTTTTTATCTCTTCATCAACGATGATTCGACTAAAATGACAAACATTACCGATGGTTCAAGCGAACAATTCGAGTTTTCCAGCTGACTGAATAAATAAACCAATTAAACTGCAATTAGATTTCCATGTGAAAAAAAAAGTGCGTAAGTTCTAATTGAACAGGAGAACTACTGTTTGGAGAAGAGCATATATAACGAGCACAGACGTAGATACAAATACACATACGCACACATCCACATGTACACTGATATACACAAGTATATATCCACACACATACAAGTACACGTACGCACACATTCACACTCATCAAAACACACACTCACATTTTTATACAAATTTATGAACAAGAAAAACAGAAATCGTTTACGCACATCGATGATACTTTGCTCTAATCATAAGAAACGATGTATCGAAGGTTGCGCTGCAATAAGTTCATCAGTTAAAATGTAACACTAAACAATGAAAAAGCGATGAAATAAAGCATTACATATTTATTTGTCATTCATTATTTTGCGTTGTAGGTGTGATTTTACTTCGACTTTATTTAATTATAGTCATAGTCGACGCTATGTGGAATACTAGTGAATTCTTTCAATGCTAATAATGTGGATTGTTTCAAATTCATCAAAAGAGATAGATATGAATTGATGAAGAAAACGGCAACTCATAGTTGAATACAATTGAATATGTTCGATGTTCTCATTCGTTCTTTTACTTATCATCTTATCACCTGGTATTTACTCATTCTCGTTCCTCTTTGCCCAATCGAATCGTTACTATAACTATTTCGTCATGCCTTCTATCCTATGAATTCATTTCGAACATAAGTTTAACTTGTACCACTTAAAAACAATAGAAACCTCTTACAGGCCGTATAAGAAAAAAGACACTAAAAAGCAATTGCTCACAACAAGTATATATTGCCAAACTACTCAAGGGACTATTATATGACTTTTATTTGGGTTCATTTAGGCGTGAGTTTATTGAGAGAAATCACAATTTATTATATCAAATTGCGATGGAGAGCTCATCGAAAAGAATCAATAGATGCATGAGATTATTTATTTCAACTCGAAAAATGAAAAATTTTCTGTGGGAAATTTCATGGAGCAAAAATTACTTTTCCTCTTTCTTCACTCAAATATATTGTTGGATTCACAAAACATAGAAGAAATTTTTTGATTCAAAATGAATATGTTTGAAATGATAATCGATTGATCGATTGATAGAATGACTATATCTAAAGATAAATTAGCACTTTTAAATCATTGAGGCATATTTAAATTTCTTCTTTTTTTTTTACTATCCCCTTAGAATTAATTGATTTTATGAATTTTTTGCATATAAAATGCAAAATGTTATAGTTTATATGGATATGCTAGAAATTAACCCAAATAATTATCGCTCTAATTTCAATCGCATTTCATTAAGTTTGCAATAACTTATCTCTCACAATATTAAAATATTCTATACAACAATCACTCAACGATTATTGCAAATGATTGTAAAGGGAATAAATTGTGAGGAACGTGAACGAAATTATCTTTCTGCGATGAATAGTGAATATTTACGAATATAACGATAGCAACAAAGCCAACCCTTCCAAATGTACACAAATAAAAGCATTTCTCATAACGCTCGTAAATTTTCTTTGAACGATATTCGATGCAACGTTACATGAGCGCCTATCATCTTGCTCCGATTATGTTGATATAAGAGAATTTCCGCGTTTCTTATTTGATATTTCACAATTTATTGTTTTTGCATAGAAAATAAATATGCAAAAATTTTAGATTCTATTTGAGTGTGATTGAGTAGTTGTTAAATAATTCGTAACTCTGAGGTCTTCTTTCGTTCAAACCATTGAGATTATCTTATCGAAATATGTATCGAGACAATTTCCTTCCGCGTTGAAAAGCTCATAGAGAGTGAAAAATATTATTGGCAAATGTGCATCTGTTTTGAACACTCAACAATGAATGTATGAAGTCTTGGAAGAAGTGTAAGAATGTTGTGATACGTTTGTGCTCTACAGTGTGTATCTAGCAGCTTATCAACTGATTAAAAAACTTTTCTTATCATAAATTATTTTTCATTTTTATCTTCCTATTAATCAATACTGTGAATATGAAAATGCCTTAGCATTATTGATGCATTTCTTCATTGGTTGTGAATTTTCACATACAGAAATCATAGGGATTGCTTATAGTGATAATAATATTTTATCAACGTTCATTATAGGAAATTAGGTGTTATCATTCGAAGAAGTTATCAGAATTGAACGGCAATGCATTCGTTGATGTGATCGGAATCCTCTAAGGAATGAGCACAACTAAAAGAACGATTGTTGAGAAAACAATTGTTCGCCGAACGCCTTCTGGACGAATCCTCTCAAAAACTACAACGGTTTCGTCTTCTCTTTCGTCTTGAAGTCTTTTTTTGGTCATATATAGACGTAGGTTGCTCCACTCAATAAAAGAGAATTTTTTTTTGTGGTCATTATTTTGGCCAAAATTTAAGCTTCATAATTTTTAAAAAGGAACTGCTCCTGGTAAATTCCGAGTTGGTCGCTTAGAATGTTTGCCAAAATTTAACAGCTTATTAGTTGTTGAGGTCGCAGATTTTTTCATATAATAGTAACGAAAATTTAGATGGGAATTTTACTCTAAATCGCACGTCTGAGTGATTCACAAACGACCAACGTTTTGTTTGGTGGGAGAAAAAAAGCTCGATATGCAAAACTTTCACGTATTCCGACAAATTTTTTCCAAGCCCATTCATATTTCCGTTCCTGCGCACGATTTGTTTATCATCTCGTTGTGGCTATCATCCTGAAAACCCAAAGTTTTCGAGTGTTTCTTCTCTCCAGGATGTATTATCTATGAGAACCATGACAATTATCAGTGATCGGAGAGGAAAAGGTGTACGATAGGAAATAAGATATTTTAAGTGTATTATCTCACATTTACTCGCTACATGCAATACAACACGTCGTCAAAGCAGGCAACATTTCTTCTGCAAAAATATTCTGTGATTTTCATTTTCTTGTTGCATGCGTGCAAATATTACGTCAGTCAGAATGATGCTGTAGTATTGCACGACCTATTGCAAAATGCAATGCAATATTGCCATGTTCATCGGCGAAAAGTCACATAGATCCCCAATGTCAACATTATACCCTCCATGTATTCATGCTCTCCATCATTTGTTTGATTTAGCATTCTATAGGAAATGATGTTTCACTACGACTTTGAGGCACAACAGTTTTGAAGAAAATAGAATCTTCGCACTATTTTGTGTGTCGCTATGCATAATACATATAACAAATGAAAATAGAATTGACAAAAAATAATAGTTTTCAAATAATTTCTGTTTATCACTCACGGAGATATTCATAATGAAAATCCTCGAACTTTAGAGGACTGTCTACTATGATGATACTGATAATAAACAACGTTCGAATTGTGCCAATGTGGAAATAGAGCGAACTCATTGCGCACGAAGAGAGCCCACGATACATGTATCGAATCCACGCTCATATACGCGGCTCGAAATCATTGAAGATGTCCCATCGAATACGTCGAGGCAATTTCTTTCACAACAAGATTACATGAAGAATCGTACAAGTGGCGATGATGATCGCTCACTCAGGAGCGAATATCCTGGTATACATTCAATCTCGATTTGTTATTCTTTTAAAATATACATGCAACGTTGAATTCTGAGTTATTTTTCAACGATTCATATTTCAATTTTCTTCACGAATTACTCGGCTTTTTGCCTATTTTATATTGAAATTAGTTAGTTTTCTGCAATTTCTAAAGTAATTTCTTGTCTATGAACATAAAATTCCACGTTTCAATTTATATCATTCCTATAATTTCAGCAAATCAACAATTCACTTTAATCAACAATATATAGATTTGGCTAATCAACTAATTCCGAGTAGTTTAATAGGGAGAGTATAATGAATGTTTCTTCAATAAATCAAAAGGATTTAATAACAAATGCGTATAAAGAATGGGAATAACATTCCCCAGTTATTAACTTAGCGTTTGACATTTTGAAACAACGCAATAGGGTTTTCTCGATCAATATGCGTTAATTGCTTGTGAAAGCGTTCACTAGAAAGGTTAACAGCAGCATCCACGTGTGATGCTCATATACTGAATATTCATCTCATACGAATTTCAAAAAAAAAAAAAAAAAAATTGAGGAGTATTGCGGTGTTCATTATAGCATCGGAAAAGAGTGCGATGTTTTTACAGATATAAACAGGTAACGCTGTGTTAAAATCATAGGGACATTTAAACAAGGTGTTCTAAGGTTGCAAAGGTAAACAGCGCACAATACAGATGAAAGCACTCGCAATTCATCTTGAAGAAAGAACACTCTTTTTCATCATAAAAGCGCAATCATTATCAAAATATCGTGACATTGATCACTTAGAAATAAACAATAATACTACATTCAAAGATAGAACAGCAAAATGCAGATATGTTAGCTACACGAGGAATGCAATTTGATAGAATTATAAACAATCAAAAATTAATGATTGAAAAACATTGGCGATTTCTCTCACAAATGATCCAAACTAAAGACAGATATTTTCCTATTATGCGCTTTATTAATACTCTTCGATGAAGATTTGCACTTCATTGATCCTAAAACAATTTGATTGTTGGGAAATTTCCAAACCAATAGGTTGACGATATTCGAATGATAATGTGACATTGGCCAATGTGGTAGCAATAAAACGATCACTGATTGCATAAATAAAAATAGGGGAAACTAAATTTATTTCTTCAATGAATACGCTTTTCCTTTCCTCTCTGCTATTTTCAAATTTATTGATAATTCTATTGATTTCCTTCGTAAATCTTTCGGAGCTTAAAATGCTCTAGAATTCGTTCAACGCTAAATGGAATTGCACTCAAAACAAACTCTATAACGAGTATTTACTTATAGAAATGTTTTACTTATCAAGATTGTGTGACGATGAGATCTATTCGTCTCGTATATGTGATATGCATATATATCAATTAATAATTTTTCACATAAGCGGAACATCTAGTGATATTCGAGTAGGTGTCATCATTGATGAATAATATGTAATGTTTTGATAGGAATTTTTTTTTTGAAGTAATAAGTTTATGACTTTCATAAAATTCAATCATAATTAGCTAGTTTTGTTCGTAAAATGCAAAAAAAAATGTAAAAAGCAATAGAAAAGTGGAAGTAATTAAAGAAAAACTTTATAATAATGCATACTTTAAAATGCATCTGATAGCTGAAGGACAAGTTTCATTCGATTCCTTCGTAAAAGACTCAAAAGTATCTATTAAAGGCTATCATAGAATATAGGACTAATCACAATAATAGTCGATTTTTTTGATTAATGCTCGCATTACTCATTACAAAGAGTATAAAGTTAGTGAGATATTCGATATGAGTTATTCGACATGAGATATTCGATACAACAATATTTGAAATATTCAAAGGAATTAATAAATGAACGAAATTTCTTTTTCTCTTCTTGAGCATTCTCATGTATTCAATAGTTATTTCATATAAAATCAACGCACACTTCAAAAAGTATTTTATATTTCACAATTTAAGTAAATATATGAAAACGTTCAAGAAGTGCGTTCATTATCAATTGTTTGCAAACTTTTCTAGAAAATGAAACTGTTGAAAAATATCCTCATATGTTGTAATCTCATATATTTCTCTAATCATCCAAAATAATTTAATTTTATCAAATACATTCAATTGATAAATACCTTATAGTTTTGACAAAAAATGCAACATAGCCTGTGTAACTTGAAGTTCATATGGAGCTAATGCTTCTATAAGCAGGTGAATATTGTTCAAAATGAAGGCGTCTGATCACTGCTAATGATGATCGATATTATTCATTTGCTAGCAACTGATGAAATCATAATGAAATTTTTGAAAGAATCGACACGACTTGCTGACGAAGTTTTATATGGAGACGATTGGTCGAATAGTGGGACACTTTCGAGGCAATCCCGAGTTGTTAACACTGGTTCCATATGTGAGAGTAGTGACAAACAACACGGTTCCAACTTCATCTTACAGCAGATTGTCGCCGAGATAAATCGTAGACGCAAGGTTTGTACCTATGCTATTTTCATGGGTGAAGACGTATGCGAGGAGAGCTGGCACAATATGCGCTTTTGCATTTCACTCATTTGGTGGCCCAACAAATCAATAGTATATAATTGCACTGACCCAACTTGAGTGGAGACCTGGAATCGAACCCGGGCCTCGTGGGTGAAAGCTGTACCGACCCAACTTTGTTTGTTCGCCACCCCCCCCCCCCCCTTTCGCCCTTACATTGTTGAAAATTTGACAACTGCAGCAGACGCAATTGTATAATAATTCATACTTTCTTCGTTCTCATGGAAACAGCCGAATATATAATGGAATGCCCAACCGTATACTGCTAAATAACTATTGCTAAGTGAAAAAAATTGCAGGAGAATGGCGTCGTTGAACTAAACGATGACGCAAAACTGAGCAAACGTGCACGAGATTGGGCTGGCTATCTAGTGTTAAGCGATCAGTTTAGGTGTGTTGATAGTTTCAGAGCTACTTGTACATCAACAAAGATTATCTGCTTTGACACCTGGACAACCAGGAAATTCTGCAATGTCAAGTGCAGATGGTGCTGAAGATACTGCTGATGCTATAAGTTCCATCCTCTTTAGTTAGCACCACGAATTCTCGATCGCAATGTTAGAAAACATTTCATTGTAATGATGAAAATTTTGTTGAGAATCCATTCAGAAAATCTTATTAAATTGAAATAATTAACAATATATTTTAAAGAGTATAGGGAAATAAGTCATGGAGCTTTATAAATTCGGTAGGAAAATGATAAATTACTTTCATAAAGAAGAGCTACAAACGATCAGATAAAATTCTTTGGAAGTTTAGATCTTCTTTAAAAAGTCGTCATTTTAATCGATTCGGGTTTCTTTCCGTCTCCAACTAATCGGAAGCATTTTCCGTTGCAACCGTTCGCAAGAATGTCCGGTTTTGGCTATTTTTATTTTCATCATTGTGATCAAAATTTCAGATTTTTGTCCATACGCTTTCGGTTAATAATCAAGCGGATTACTAACGGAAAGCTTTCGAACAAAAACCTCAAATTTTGGTCACAATAGATAAAACCAAAGATAGTCAAAATCGAATTCCGATCAGTCGGTTGCCACAACTGATAAAAACTCAACTGCCTGATGGTGAATAAACCTGAAGATGGTTTACGCATTCGAAGATTTTTCTAACGGTTCAGAATATGCGAAATGAATTTCACATATGCGAGAGTTATAGAGCCATTATATTTCTTAACACACACAAATTTCCACATTCGGACAGACTAGACGACAAACATTTAGCCAATTAATGTCCTTTTAATTTACTAGAAATTTTTTAATATATGTTTCATTTATATTTTTTGTTTTAGATTCATAATTTAGTATAGGCTCTCAGCTCTTTCAGAAGCTATTGTGCAGCTGTATTTTGCACATAATTATCTCTTCTACAAATATTCCTATAATATACAAACATTATTGTTTTCATCGAGATTGTAGCTTCACTATAAACGACTGCGCAGACAATATTGAATTTATTCTATTTTTCGAAGAGCTCTCATTTTGTTATATCAGTGAAAGTGATAAAAATAAACAGAAAATATCAAACAATTACAATTAGCCAACATAGTTTGTACTAACACTCCGAGAACGATAAATCTCCCCAAGTTTTCAGTGAACGTTCTAATGATGGAAAGAAACGATACTAAAGGCGGAAAGGTATTTAACGAAATTTCCGGCAAAGTATAACGAATATGTCGAATATTTCAGAGCAGATTTTCTTTTTCTTGACGTTCATAAAAAAAAGAGTTAGGAGCGTTTTAGCTAAAAGATTACAAAGTATGAAGTATTTGAAAAGAAAAGAAAGTACTCAGTTTTATACATCGGTCGTTGTATGCATGAATAAAGCTCGCATCTCAGTGGTATAATTGTAATTTTAGCTTTAATGTCAACTCAATCAAAGCTGCAACCATCAACGATAGTTAAAGCACTAATTAATTTTAGTGTTCCATGCACTATGAGCATATTTTTAGCACCGTCAGCTGAATAAGTTCTTTGCTTCAGATGCCGGGAAGGGTCATCGATGAACGTTTGGATGGGATCAACTCCTGCTTTGTGTGTTGTCGACGAATGGGAACGTGATATGCGATCCTGGAGTGGCGACATATTTCGCTGCGATAAAATTTCGAAGATCGGTATCGGGCGTGCATATGACGATCGCAGACATGCCTTTATCATTGTCGCCGAATATGAATGAAATACGAAAAAAGCAATGCTTTATCCACTCATTAAATATTGGACGGTTGAGAGAAGATTTGCACCGAAATTTTTCAAACCTTAGTTCTCCGACTTAAACTGCCGTTACTGGTAAGCGACAGCGATCTTTTCGACGATGATCTCTTGCATAGCAAATTCCGGACTTCAGAAGCCGAAAAGAGAGTAAGAAGAAACAAAATATGCAAACTACACATTGGCCATGCGGTCTGTAAGGAACCATATTGACGATCGCAGAAATGCATTTAGCGAAGCAAAATACCAGTAATACGGACATATAAACAAAAGCAAAGACACACACAAACAGAAGCATATTTATAAATGAGCATAGATAGATGCCATCTTGTAAAAACTTGCAGCAATGTGTTCAGAACAATATAAGACTAATGCAGCGAAATCTGGGAGGAAATGTCTCTGCCTAACTCATCAAGAAAACGTCTGTCGTCTCCGCTGATGACAGGTCGACGCAGGTCGCCTTGGACAAGGGAGCCGACAAGTGTTACTTTTTAGGCTGTCAGCATCGAAAATATGCGCACAAATATGGGCGAGAGCTACGAAAAGAAATAAGACTTTATTAGAGCATAGAAAAATTAGCTGTAAATTGAGTGGACATTATTCGTATATTTTCTAACTTCGCCGAATTTCCTATAAATCATTTCATTCGTTTGATATGTTTTGAAAAAGAAACCATAAAAAGATATGATGAATGGTAAAGAATAGAAAAAGGATCACACACAACGAAATGAAAAAGATAATGAATTAAGAGGAGAGATTTCAAATGCATTAATCCAGAGGAATAATTTCGCATAAATTCTGCACATCTGCTGTAATCGCATCAATACTGCATTATTTCTTTGATGCTTGCAATATCGCAATAAGCACTTTAAGCAATTGTCAAGAAACGAAATAAGCGCGCATTTAAGTGAGGGCAATTCGAATTGAACTTAAGAGGTGAATTTAGACGACAAATTGAGAGCTGATCTTGTGATTTGGAGTATATAAACGCAGTTTCATATCTCTCTTCATAAAAATGCTTGGACTATTGTACTGATAAATGGACAGGTATGCTTACGCGCACATATATATCAGTATCTTGATGAGCTTAGAAAAAGTGATTCTATAAAAGCGTATAGGTATGCGCGGAAGGTTTGTAAGCTTTAGAGAATTTTGAGGTGTTTTTCTATTCGCCAACCTTCATCATCGATCGTATGTACAATCTTAGCCGGGTCTTTCGGTCAAAATTCTCGCTTTTTAACATCATTGATCACCTGGCTGATTGGTAGCGGCATCAGGTGAATGAGCAAGGTGGCGGAGGATGAAGGGTGAACTCCTCCCACATCCTATTAGTGATTCATGAGGCAAGGAAAGAGACGTTTAATTATGAGGCAGTCATACGAAAGAACTGCAAATAGTTTTGTAGATATTTGGCTGCAAATGGCTTATTGGCTCTTGAGTCGACTTTAGCAGACGGTAATGCTTTTATTGGCTCTAATCCAAGCCGATGTAACAAATGTGGGAGCTCAGCCGTCTAGATGAGGTTGTGTGGGTGTTACGAAGCGGAGTTGTGCTTATCGCTATAAGCTCCGTGATAGTGGAGTTGTTTATATTTCATTATTGCAGTCAGTGATGTGATTCATTTCACAAATTCTTTATTTTTGAAGGTGTGAAGACCAATTTCCATTCAGTTCACATCAATTGTTGTATTCTTTCTTCTTTTAGCATATGCCTGTGGCATATTTTCTGTAGTCTCCTCCCGGCCTCCGTAATGAGGAAGTAATGTATATATTTGGCGTTCATAGCGATTTCGGGTAAGTCCGGCTAATGAAACAAACTGTGCGGTACTTCTTATTTTTTTCTTTAAAAGAAGGACGAGGGGATGTGGAATTGGCTACCTTCTATCTCCAGTAAAAAAGACTACCACAATTTTTGCAGTATTTAAACGTGTTCATTGCGCGTATATTACTGTGCTTTAAAGGTTTCAATATTTATACTTCTTTCTCATTTCGCTGTTTCATCTTCTAGTGATGTCTTACTCGCACGAAACCATACTTATGGCTGTCTTATTAGCATATTTGTTTACCTGAGATTGAGGCACTGAGTGCTATGCTTTTAAGCAGCAAGTTTACATATTACCATATTTTTCTGAAAGGCGTTGTATTCGTTTTTTTTTTCCATCCAGATGAACATGAGCGCAAGCAAGTTCCTCAAGTGCAAAATCACTCGGATCTCACTATCATAGAGAAGATGAAACTGAGCTCGAACTTCATTTTGCGCTTTGTTTATCGGGCTGAAGTTAAAGCGAACACAGTGTTAGCGGCAAATAACATATGCGTTCCGTCGTTCACATGCTATGCACGTGCAACCAATGCCGTGTCGTCTGATTTCTTCCTATCGAAATGCCATGCCTAGTGCACAGCCGCACGCGCCGTGGACGTTGGGCGGTCGTACAGCTGTAGTGTTATAGTACATTTCGCTTGTGAGAGTGCAAACTTTTATTTCTACAGGTGTCTGTCTGGTGGGTAGTGCTTTCCTGAGACCCTCATTGAGTATGGAAGGTCAAGTTTGTTTTGGGCAAGTTGAGGCTTCTCGCTATTTAGGGGACATTCATCAATTCGCTGTTATGTTTTGCATTGCCCTCTTCCCACATCGATCGGCTGTCACTCTTTAAACTCAGCTGTTACCTATTTTCTCTACTTGGTTCTTGTGCAGTTTCACTTTTCGCTCAGATGTATCACTTATTGCATACTTATTCGTCATTTCTAAAGGAGATTTAAATTAAGAAGCGAAAAATGCTTTTGAAATTTATTCAATTGTATACCTGACCTGCCTTATTAGATGTGTCGAATGCTGTTATAAGCTCAAAATTTGCGCTGAAGAATTCTCATCTTTAGGAATGAAGTTTCTAATGGAACTTTGAATGGTACTTCATATACTGAAATTAGATTACCACTTGAAACTAGCGATTCTTTATGCAATGATGACGAAATTACTCTCGTGAAAACGCTTTTAGCATCAATTTTATGCGTTAATTTGCGTTTATAAAGCCGTTATAATAAGGATGTGTCTGTGTTTGTGTTTGTGTGTATGTGTCTGTCGAATGGTTATCACCTGAGAAACATTGCCATCAAAACTGCATATTTTATAATTATATTTATACTCTAGAAGGATGACTTCGTATTAGAAATTCCAAGTCGCTGCATGAAGCATGAAAAATGGCGAACATTTCGCGATGAGTCAAAGCTACTAATAGGTTGCATTATTAAGCATTTCAACGGTAGAGATCATGGCTTCATTCAATCGGTTATCTACCAGGAAATACTCGGTTGAAACCGGCGGAATTTCGATGGTATTGGTCGGTTACCGCCTAGAGGTCTTTTGTAGAAGTAGGATTTACTACCATTGAACCGGTTTCGTTGATCGTGCATGGAACCGGCTGGTCGAATTATGAAGCTTGCAAACGCGAGTTTCAACCACTATTTTTTTTTCGTCATGATTTGCGCCTCGGCTTTGATTCTATTGTGATAAATTGTTTCGATCTAATTGTTTCTTCTTGCAAAATTTTATTTCTGCATTCGTTTACTCTCTATGCAATAATAAATGATTATTCGCATATGCGTAGTTCATTCATTAATATAAATGTAAACATTGCACTTTTTTTTTGTATTTTATTGAAATTACAGCAACAACTTATTCATTAACTCTTTCATTTTATTATATTCCTTATAAGCTTATTTATTCATTAGTTTATTTCCTCTATCGTTCGGTTCGTCTCTCAATAGGTAATCGCATCGCTTATTCCAAATGATCGTTGAACTTTTAAAAATCCACTAATTTCTCTTCATTTTATATGAATCCCTTAGTTATCATATTCAATTGTTTTGACAGTAATTGTTAAGCGCGTTCATTTTGAGTTTATTGTCGTATTTAGTGGTTCGTAGTTTATTCACCTTCAGGTGGCACCAAACGGACACTCATACAGGGCCTTCTTCAGTGATCATCAACACGTCGTTAACTGCGAATCGCTTCATAGCGATTGCTTCCTCGCATTGTTGTGTTGGGATTTATCCACGATTTGATTGCAATAGACGGTTTGATCGATATCCGACACTCATTTTTCGATGTACAGAAGGGCATTATTAAGTGTTGCACGCTCACAGCGGCGATTTTCCATTTATCGGTATGACCACCGAGTTGTCCACTCACATTTTTTTTTTCAATAAGATATCATAGCAAGACCTATTAAAGAGGAGGGAGGGGGGCGGGAGATGAGGGTCTGCTCCCATGTAGTAATTTCGTGTACAACTCTTGTGAAAAAAATAAGTGCAGTTATGTTGTGAGCAAACCGTGAAAGGCTCATATCGCACCATATTTGTTGCTATGCTTCATCACTACATATTATACTGGTTATGGGTCAAAATATCTCCGAACTCGTGTTCGCTTCTATGCTATCACTTTACTGCGTGGAATCTATAACATATAAATCTTCGTCTAGAGTAAAACATACTACTGGTTATATCAATTCCTAAACGTGGCTTTACAAAGATTAATTTCCACGGTTTTCAGGAAAGTGGAGCATATCCTAACGATAGTTTTCAAAGTTTTAATCCCTGACCAATACTTATCGGTCTCCTATGTAACAATTTTGTAAGGAAGTAACTCTTCATGAAGTTGTAGTTATCGGAATGTTTTGACACCATCGATGGTCAGCATAACACGACTGCAGTTTGCTCGTAGCATTCATAGTACTTTCATCCGATATGCGGCCGTCGAACGAAGCAGAGTGGAGGAAACGTTGAGAATGCTAAGAGATGATCTTCAACATCAGCAAAGTGAGCATGAAGCTGCCAAAAAGACTATGGTTAGGTTTTTTTTTTGCTTTCAAAAATGTTGCCTTTGAATGTGTTAACATAGAAATCTTATGTCCACACACTCCAAATTGAGGATGTAAGAGTGTAGCATCCTTATCCTCGCCGTTCATTGCCATCCCTTTCTGCTTCGTCCTTTCATTCACCAATTCGTCTCATCATTTCCAGCATTTTTTTTTAACGATAGCGTTCATGCACTTAACTCGGCCAAAAAAATTATGGAACCCATAAATGCCATGAACAACTAATATTTTTTGGCTCGATTTATCACATGGTTTCTTGCGTTGTCGTTGCTTTTATTACGATTTTGAAAAGTCATCGTGCGATCTTGAAATGGGCTTTCAGATATAGAACTAGTAGTTGAAGTGCTGAACAGTACTAAAGAATGATTTCATTGAGCAGTTGAGCGTCATGAATGTTTTTTTTTCTTCGGTTTGGTGTGCTGTGCTTGCTAATTTTCTTATCGTATCGATTTGCCAATGCGTCATACGTGAAAATGGGCGAGAAGTGGGCGAAACAAAAGGTTGGGTAATGTCTTTTGGGATTGGATGGAAGGACGAGGAAGAGTTGTCCTTAGAGAAGTGCAAGGCAGTTTTTTGGAAAAAAAATTTCTCGTAGTTATTGTGAATTTCGGAACGAAGTGTTGAACAGAAAATTCTTCTGCAATCAGTTGTTTCGATTGCCCGAATGACACATCATAGCGCAGTGTTAAATTTTGAATTTATTCCATGTCTTTTTTGAGTCGTTTTACTTCCTTTCCTTCTCCATCAACGTTTGCTTACTTGATGAGAGGGTTTTTTTATTGATTGAATTTGACAGCTGTTTCATTCAAATGAAAAAAAAAATCGATACCTATAGAACAGACGCGAACCTTCATAACCATGATCCTCTCATTCCTTTGTTCTCCCCGTTTTTTTTTTCATTTCTTTTCTTATTTGACGAGATGAAGTATTTATTTTCTCTGTTGCTTTTCCGCATTGGTGTTTATGCTTGAATTCTTTAGCTTAGGAATTTTGATTTAGTTGGCAAAGAAAGATGAAGTGAAGCCATCGCTGATGAGACGAATTGGTCGCGAATTGAAGCATTACTATCATGGATTTCGACTGCTTGCTCTCGATACGCGTTTATGTGCGAAATATTTGTGGAGAATGGCCCGAGGTCATTCGTTGATGCGTAAGGAAAGACAACAACTCGTGAGAACAGTGTCCGATCTCTTCCGTTTGGTTCCATTCTCGATCTTCGTTATAGTGCCCTTCCTCGAGTTTACGCTTCCAATATTCTTGAAGCTTTTCCCAAATATGCTACCAAGTACGTTTCAAGAGGAATCAAAAGAGGTTAGCATTGCGATTGAAGTTTTGGTTTTCTTTGCTTTTGATACTTGCTTAAAAGCTTTCTTGTTCGTTTGGTTGAAAGAGGTACTCAAATCAGATAGCTAATGAGGACCTATGAATGATTTCAGCATATGAGAGGTTGTCTGCATGGCTAATGTAGTTTCCCTGCTGTACTTCTCTTTATGACAAAGTAATCTAATATTCTTCTCGTTGTACGGAGGCAGGTATTCAGTGAAATTCAGATTGCTGTGTTTAGATATGTATCGGTCATCCTCGTCTTATATTTTTGAAAATTATTCGCGTTCGCACACTTATTTAGATCCCAAAGAAAATATGTGTCTTCCGGGAAAATGTAAACGCTGATCCTGTGCAATCTTGAAAGATATCGCTTACATATTTTTGATGTATATTTATCAGTGACGTGATATTACAGAGAGAGAAGCTGAGAAGGCAGTTGAAAGTGAAGATAGAGATGGCGAAATTCCTCCAAGATACACTCGCTGAGATCGGATTCGAGAAGAAAACAAAGACGAAGAGTAATGAAGGACAAGGCGAGAGTAAAGCCCTCGAATTTGCGGAATTCATCAAGAAGGTATATAATAGCCAAGAGACTACCATAAACGGGCTTTTCGTCATATATAATTCGTTTGTTTGATTGAGCACATTAATTGTTCTGTTTGATTTAGCACGTTGCGATCCTTACATTTTACGGCAATATTTAATTTTAAACGCGCAAATTTTTCTGCTTTCATTGAGTAATAGTATAAGTTTATCACGAAATTTGGACGTGGAATAGGGAACAGAAGGTGATTATCGTTTTAGGCATTCATTTGTGTTACATTTGTTACGTTTATCTTATAGGCGTTGTATTTTTTTACTTCCGAATATATCCCCCGTTTTCCTCATTTACTAAGCGTAGAAGTATCAAAATTTTCTATTGTGATTCTTGGAAATTGCTGGTCTATTTGGCTGTTGTTGTTATGCTTTAAATAAAGGTGAAAGTTTATAGTAAATGAAGGAAAGGAGGATCGGATATTGCAAATGGGGCTAACATTTGATGGGCTAAATAGTTCTCGAGTGGGTGTGCACTTTCGCATGCTATATGTAGGTATGCACTTTCGCTTGCTTTGCATTCAGTGTAATAGCTCACAAAGTGCAGCATCGCGCTCGCATAGCATGTGCATCTGAAATTTCCTCAGCGGCACGTAAGTTCGAATAAATAGGTGCGAGTGAATGCGTGGATATCTCAATTCTATGACATAGCTGTGTAAGTTGTTAATTGACTATTGTCTTTCATACAGGCAAATGGAAACAGGTTTTTTAGGCGTTGAAGCTCAATGAGTGCGACTTATTTGCATGACCTATATAGATGCAGCTGAGGCTGCTGGGCTGATTTGTGTGAGTTGCGGCACCTGCTGTCGGAATTTTTATCAGGAGCTGTGAGTAGGGCATTTTGAATTGCGCTCTTACCTGTTCACATAATGCAGTTCCGAGTAGGAGGATTATTGAAGCAATGCGACGGAGTCGAGTCTTAAGCATTCTTTTGTATGTTTGACAGATGCCATATTATTGGGTTCCTGCAATGATCCTTATAGATTTTTATCAACATGAATATAAGAGCCTTCACTGGGAATTTTTAATAAGGGCATTTAGGCTTCTAGTCAAAGTAGTTATGATGAGAAATGATGAGAAGCATCTCAAAAAAGATGATGAGAAAAAAAAAGGAACTCCTTTTTTTCTTCTTGATGATGTGTGCAAAGTACAAACTTACCATTTGTTCGGATGATGAAGATGAGGAAGCTGGAAAATATTTCTTCATTAGACAGTTTTCTCAAAAGAAAAAAAGAAATGATTTTTCTTTTTCTCGATGTTTTGCATCTGTCATCTTGTGTCGATTTACCTGCAAACCATCCATTAATGGCACTATAATGAACTTCAAAAGTTGCCGATTGAGCGAAGTGAAATTTTCAGGTACGTAGTGAAGGTGGATATGTGAGCAATACGGAACTGTTCAAGTTTTCAAAATTATTCGAAGATGAGCTTACACTCGATAATCTCTCGTTAAGCACATTACGCGCGCTTTGTCGAATGCTCGACATACAGCCGTTAGGCACTCCAGAAATTCTCCGATTCCAACTCACTATGAAACTCAGAGAACTTAAAGCTGATGATCAGGTTCGTTTTGGTTTTTTGACGACCATATTTTATTTGTATCAGTCATCTACAATCAAATCATTAATTGTAATACCAACATTTATGTTTCGTCAAGGCATTTTCGAGGTGCCTTTTCTGTTCTTTCTGGTTTCTTCGTTTATTTATTTCCCTTTTTTTCTGTTTCAGCGGGAATTTTTTCTCTGAGTTTTGCTGTCATTACGATAGAGTTGAAAATTTAGAGTCGCTACGGTTGAATACCACTGTGCGACATTTTCTTTTATTGAAATGAAATTACTGATTTTGCAAGAAGTAATTTCCACATTACCACGTTAAGTTATATTGTACATGAATGTCTTCCCATTTTTCCTCATTTCTTCTTGTTAAGTCGTTTCTTGATGGCCTTTCTACCTACAGCACGACTTGTAATATGTGGCCATTAAGTCGCAGTTTGATCACGGCATCCATTTGAACCATTCTCGTTTTGGTGACTTTTGCATTTAAATAAATAACTTCCTTTACTCGGTGATGCTATCTCAGAAAGTATAGAATTACTGTTATAAACCTGTTGAATTTTCGAACGTAGTCTGAAGGTATTTCATAATCTGAGTGCAGCATTGACAGCAAAATTCGTTTGTAAACTGAACGTTTTTCGTTTATTTATGATTGGAGGCCGATGTGGAGGGGATGTTGCTTGTTTCTAGCCAATCTACGAGAAGTGAAAATAGCATGATAATTTTCTTTTATTATCGGTCGTTTAATGCTTGTGTTTCTTTGTGTTTGTTGATTAGGAATTAATGAAATATTTGCAGAATTCTTACGAAGTTGAGTTGAATAAATTAGAAAATGGAACAGTGTGTTAGTTAAACATTTTAACTACCAAAAGAATGAATACTAAAACGTTGGTGCTCGGGATCCAATAATTGCTTGTTTTTATCTCCACCTTAACTATCCGATCTTCTTATCAATGTATTTGAAATATTTAATTGCACAGTTTGCTATCTTTCTGTTCAAAATTATTTTTATTGCACAAACAGCATTCTTTTTATTCCTTGAAGATAGATGCACGAAGATAATAAGCGTCAGTGCATTTATTTATTTTTATTTTTTCAATCACTGTCTATGCGTACGGTTGAATCATATGCTCTATTGAAGGAGATAGCGTTGGAAGGAGGCGTCGATAGTCTAAGCATATCGGAGCTACAAGCTGCGTGCAGAGCACGTGGGATGCGTTCATTAGGGATGAGTGAGCAACGCCTTAAGGATCAGGTATGCGGTTCGAATTTAATGACCCACGTGAATAAGCACAAGTTGCAGAGAAATGATGGTGGGTGAAGAGAGGCGATGCATTTACTATTTCATGAGTACTTTGGTGTTACACGGCACCTTGTAACGGCAGTGCCTGCCTCCGCATAAAAGAAGTACACTGGCACGATAAATTATAGCTTTTTTAGTCTGAGATAACGTCCATCATAAGAACGCATCAGGTGGTCTCCACTTTGGAAGACACATAAAATAGCGAATACAAACCGTCCGTTCGCTCTTCTATGAAATCTATGATATCAAATGTTGGATGCAGTTCCTATAGTTGATTGGGAAATGGTAGGTTTGGCAAGACTTACTGTGTTCGTTCAAGTTTTATGAATTTCGAAAATTATAATTATCTAGGATGAAAGCAATGATGCGATGGCTTGTTTGATTGTCTTTGTCTTTTTTTGGCTTCTCTTTTTGGATACGAGAAGTGATATCGGATGTATATGAACGAAACGCAGAGATGAACTCTAAGTATAAGAAGTAAGTGACTCAGAGCAAGCAGCGTTTCTTTCCTGACGAATTGCTGTTTCAACAAATACGGCCACAGTAAAAATACGATGAATTGCTGGCATTGAATAGGCCCATAAAACGGTTGATTGTCATTCAAAATTCAATAACGTTTTCGTGAAATTATAAAACGATTGATCAGAAATTTAAACGTTATTGATTTGTTTTCTTAATGCTGTTATATAGTTGGCATTTTCTCATTTGTTTCCCCCATTGAAGACATCTAATAGAAATAATTTTGTTGTTCTTTTCTCGTCAAGGAATAAAGGAGAGGAAATAGGCGATTGTCTCATCGTCTCATCGTATTGTTTTGTTTGCAGTTGAAACAATGGCTTGAGCTGTCATTAAATGATAAAGTGCCACCTTCGTTGTTGCTTCTTTCAAGGACGATCTATCTTCCTGAAGATATCACATTTACAGATCGTCTGAAAGCTCTGCTGTCAAGCCTTCCAGAAGGTTTGATTTTTTTTTGAACAGCCTTATTCGATATTGCTTCGCATATCTATAATGAAAATTACTGTCGCGAACGAGATTTGACTCAACGCTTTCCGGTTCTACGCGGACTGCTGTTCATTGAGTTGCTGCAGCTATTATTACCTCAGATTTCATCTTCCATCTAACACTGCCCATAGTGTAGGTTCGAATTTTGTGAAAGGATAACAAGACGACCACTTTAAGGAGCACAGTTGATTACTGAGTGTTGCTGCTAAATTGTAGGGGAGGAGCAACAAGAAGAAGAAAGGGGACCGAGTGTCCGCGCGCAATGTTTGATAATCCTGGGAGTTTGGAAAGGGTTGGGGGCTGGCTGTCTGCCTGTGGGGTATGCTAATCCTGCGCTCTCGATTAAAAAGCAAAGAAAGCACTGCTGTTTGAATTGTGGAGCCGTGGATTGAAGCTGTTGAGGGTTGATGTTACAACTAAATAAATACAGAAATCTAATTTTTTTGTTTTGATTCTCTCGGTAAAATTGGTCTTGATTCTCTCGGTAAACAGGCGGATATTCTTGTGTAGCCCTTCACCACTCGCCAGGTCACTTCGAGGACTTTTGTGGTAGCTGTTAGGGAAAATAAGCGGAGTTTACAAGAAGGCCATAGAAGTATCCGGAATCGTGATATGACCGCAGGAAAATGATTCACTGAAACTGATTCGAAGAGGCGGGGGGGGGGGGAAGGGAGGAGTTATGACAGGATGCTGCAAAACGGTTGACATCATGTAGGATGGAGTGTTGCACATCCCTTATTTCCTTGTGAAAATGGCAGCAAATCATCTGCGATATTGTTCCTTGGATAAGAACACAATGTTCACAATGCTTTATTTATGTCGGCTTTGAAAGTAGTGCTAAACGATTTTGATGTTTCCATCTGACTAGTTCTGAAATAATTAGGAATCGCGGAGCAGACTCGTCAGAAGCTAACTGAATTGGAAGGCGACAAGGTGAGCTATAAGGCACGTCTTGATCTGATCAAGGCGATCGAAAAGGGAATCCAAGAGGAGAGGAAATCGGTGGCCAAGGCACAGAAAGCTGCCGAAGAGAAGGCAAAGGTGAGCATTTCATTGTTGCTTTCTTTGCTTTTATTCTAAGATTAGGGGAAGTTTATGCTCAAGCTTGCAGGTGAATGCGCTTTTATGTTGTTTTTTGGTTGCCTTGTTGAATGAGCAGGCGATGCGTGCTTTTCTCTTTAAAATCAAAGTGCAATTTAGAGAGTCGCTAAATACGTTAATCGAAATATCTCACCCGAATCGGTCGCCAAGTGAAGTAGATGTGATGTTTTTGAAGTATCGGTAGAATGGCATGAGAAGGGAAAAATTGCCATTTTTCTGCTCTTTATATTTATTACTGTTATTATTATTATTGCTCGCCCAGCTGTGTCGCGGTTGCATCATGTGAGAAATAACAAATTGTTCAATGAGAACAACTTCAGTGCCATCGGGCAGTGACGAGTGATAGTATTAGTCATCAAAATTATCCCAAAAGTGCATCGGCCATGTTGGTAGAGTGTCCTTTCTTTTGAATCTCTTTTACATTGAGGGAGAAATGATATTCGATGGCATAGGGATTTCTCATAAATGCACATAGTTGCTCATGATCATATATATATATATATATATATATATATATATATATATATATATATATCTTTTGATTCATCATGATATTTTGGTGATGTTCGGCCAAATGTCGTTTTTTAGTGGGAAGTTTTCCCACACAAATAATTTTATTTCCACGCAAGCTGCACTCACTTAAATAAGGTTGAACACAAAAATTGGATATTTGTAGCAGAAATTGAAAGAGGAAAAAGAGAAGGCAAAGCTCGCCGAGAAGGTGGTTACAGCAGCGGATGCGCCCACTCCAGAACCTTCTTTGGTGAGCATGTTTTGCAATTGCAATTTGATGCATATAGGATGACTGAAAATAGAAATATCTGCTAAGGAGTTTATCAGTTAAAAAAAAACTGCCGATTGCAATCTTTTTTATGAATTTTAAAACTCCCGCACTTTTTCATCCCATGTTTCATTTTCTTGTATTTAAGAGCTTATTCGTCATATCCTTTCCCACGTCTGAACGCTTCAGGGGAATTACCGATATTTTAGAAACTCCGTTATAAACTCTTGAACTTTTTAATGGGTAAATGTAAGCTTCTTAATCTTATAGGTAAGAAGAATTGTGAGAAGAAGAGCAGTTTTTTTCTAACGTTTTCCCTCAACAGTCACATACTGTCATTTATGAGGAGATGTGGATGACTGTTAAGGTGCTCCTACTAAGGAAAATACGTGGGGTGATGTGCTTATAGTATGAATATTCGTGCTTTTTAGGCGGAGGCAGAACAGATGCTGCAAGCGGCAACAGGCACTGTTCCTCCTCTTTCTTCTAAGGAAGCGGTCGTTCCAGAACCGATTCTGGCTACAGCTCCACCTCCCGAAGTAGCCGAAAAAGTTGCCGAGACGGCTGTTGATCCGGTGCGGAATTTTTCTCTCATATTCCTCCTGGGTTAAAAATATGATATTGCAATTACAGTAGTGAATATGTGAGCAGCTTTTCGAGTTTTCAAAGTTTCTGCGACGAGTACCTTAAATCTTTATCATTATCATCATCATTTTATCATTATCATTTCACTAAAATATCTTTATCATTCAGTGGTTTGTTTAGATCGGTGGGATTAATACAACATTAGAGGAATCTTCTGAAAGAACTCAATTTCATTTGACTATTGCACGAAATATAGAATACTCGTTCCCATGATAGTTTCCATGATCGTGATGTGAATATGAACACTAATATTTATTCTGCTACTGATCGAAAATTTTGATTCTGTGGTCAACTCGCAGTGGAAGAACTCGGAATGTTTTGAATGAGCATTGAATGAGTATGGCTCCGTCATGCGGTTTATCGCTCTACTGAAACAAGCTTTATTATTTTTATTCTTTTCCACTTCAGATTTGATTTCTTCAGTATCTGTTTGCCAGAAAATATCTCTTGAGCTTTTTACTTTTTAATAAAGCTATTTCGAGATCTTTTTTTCCCCGTGAATTCTGCACTTTAATTTTAAATACACGGAAGTAAATTAGCTGTTTTTTGAACACTTTGTGATGATTGAGTTCAGCATTTCCAACGTTTTGCGAATGGAACAGCCTGAAAGCAAATGAGACAAACTGTTTTGCTTTTAGAAGGATCTAAAGAAGATAGAAGACGTGATTCATGGAAGTGCAGTATCCGAAGTGAAACATGACATCACCGAGTTGAAAGAGAAGGTCATCGAACACAAAGAGGTCTGTCTGTTTTTTGTTAAGAGTAATCGTGATTCATTGTATAACAATGAGTTTTTGGTATTGCTGTTTAATGCATTGTAAATCAAGTTGAATAGTTTCTTTGGATGCGATATCCTTGCATAGTTTTTCCAGGTCACATTCGTCTTGTTTTTAGTAATTAATGCCATTTCACATCATACTCCACATCGTTTTTTCTACTTATAGCATATTTTAGCATATTTCAGCTGGAGAACTTACTAATGTTTGCAAAATAAAAAATAAAATAAAAGTAAAAAATAAGCAAAATAAAAGTAGTGTAGTGTGATGTGGCGGATACGTCAAGAAGCGATCCTCGATGTTTTTTGGCTTATGATTTCGCTTTTTCCATCTTCTATCGTTTAATTTTCCTCTATGGCGAATTGCACCTTTATTCGTTTCAGAAGTCATTTTCATTTACCATACGACCGGGTAGTATTTGATTCCGGCTTATGTGATATGCGGTCATTTTCTAGGATTTGATCGAGGTCGATGCGCTCCAAACAGATTTAAAGGAGCCAGAAGGTGCGAAGCGTATACGTGAGCGCGTTGGTCTAATGCTCAACAAGGTGGATTCACTAGTGCAGAAATTGGAGGCTGAGCGTAAAAGTATCGATGAAACAGTCGCCGATCCAGCGGCTAAAGATGCCATTGCTTCTAAAAGGTTCGTTCTTTTGCAACTTTATCGTATCGTATGTCCATATGTATATAACCGTTGCTGTCATTTAACGTCCCGTCTTGTATTTTTGGTGATATGGCATTTCGTGATCCATACCATACGAAACGTTTGCACATTTGTATGTAGACGGCGTTTATACTTCGTCTAAATATATATTTGTGCAAAATGAATGCAATATGTTGCAATTTCATCTGCAGTAATTTTTTTTTTGCTGCTAATAGGCGTTAATTTTTATCAACTTTATCAATGAAAGCAATTCACAACTCCGATGTTGAGTGTTCTTTCTCAAATTTGGGATCTCTTTAGGACTTGAAATCGACATTTCATGTTTAAATGATACACTGTGTGAAAGGTGATTGCTATTTTTGTTTCACTTTTTATTGTCGCAATCTCACAATGATCGTTTGTTCAGAGTGGCATTGATGCGTGTTGATGATGTGATCAAATCACTGCGATCACTGGCTAGAATACTTGACGAACAGAAGCAAATCCAAATCGAAAAGGTTCACATTTTATTTCATTACCTTCAAAAGTGGTGAGGGAATTTGTAACAGAAGTGTTATTTATGACGGACAATCGATGAAATCTCCAATAGGGAGGAGGTCGTGAACAGGAAGTATTTAATGAACTTTGTTGAATAAAAACATCTAATAGAATTAGTTTGCCTAAGTTCATTAATTGAATTGAGAAGCTGCCGTAGCAGGCAATAGAATATGCGAAGTTGCCGTGGAGTAGTTAGATTAAATCATCGCCGCGCTCAACTTTCGTCTAGCTGTGCCATCGAGATTATTTTAATGCTATTTTAGAATATGTGAATTTTCTTAGTTTCGCTGTTTAATTCGAGTTTCATTAGATGAATCATGAGTCAAATATCTCTCTTATTATTTATGCGTTCATTTGCATGGATCCACAACTTTAAAATGGCGGAAATGACCTCCGATACTTTTTGATATGAGTGAGTTTGAAACATTACTCTATGCACTGTTTGAATACTGTATTGAACATAGATTTGAAAAGTAGTTATGAAGTTTACGAAAGTTTGGATGATAGAGCTGTTTCTTGTGGTGTTGTTTTCTCGGATACCTGTTAGAGTGCTTAGGCCCCTTATTGTCCTTCGAATTATTCGTCACTTGTGACTGACTTCTTGAAAAACTTTTGGTAGAAGTACAGTTTTTGTGGAATTGTCAATGTGTGATCATACTTTCACTAATGAATTGAAGCAGCGACGACTCACTTTGCTTGTTTTGTTTTTTTTAAAGTTTTATTTGTCGCATTTATCAAGAGAAATTATTTAGGTGGTGCGAGCTTTGGATGAGGATACAGATGGTATTATTGACGCTCACATTGTGCTTAGAGTAGGTTTTTTTATCTATTTGTTATTGTTTATCAAGCAAAGCAGCAATTTTCGTTGTGTTTGGAGGGAAATGCTCAACGGACATCGTATTTTGCTCGTCAAAGCTTATCGATGACTTATAAAAGTCTCCATTGAATGTCACTATGAGAGATCGCTCGCTTGCTAATTTTCGTCTCATGTGGAGTGGGCTAAGGAGATGATTTCCATCTTTTACATAACGTTGAAGTCCTTCTGTACCGGCTGGAAGTTCATGTTTTATTGCGGATTAAAATTTCTGTTATTTCTTCAAATATGTGAGTGTATTTTACTGGAAACAGAAACAATAAAATAAAATATTTATTGGAGAAGGCGCATAAAATGTCCGAAGTAGAAGTAGAACTTACTATAATGGCCACAGTTTCGTACCTCAGTTTGATTATTTTATACTATCCCATTACAATATTTAAGTTGGAAATCCTGACTACCAGCTGAGCGATCAATTAAATTGACTATGCTTTCTTATTATTGTAATTGTTGCAATTTTTTGGGTATGGTGATAGTCATAAAGAAATTACTAATTGCGACACATTGTATTGCAGGCAATCGAGCTTTTAAACCAGCACAAAGACCTGAAAATTAGCCCCGAACAAATCAGTGGCATCGTTGAGGTGCTAAAGAAGGAGGAAGAGTTGGAAGCTTTGGATGCGTTCCTTCAAGGCGTAACTCCCTATCCACCACCGCCTCCTGAACCTCCGGCTATGCCGCCAGAAGAGAAAACGCCCACCACCGCTCCCATTCCTCCACCCGAAGTGCTTATCGACCCCAAATTGCCGCCCATTCCACCGACGCAGTCGAAGAGTCAAAGCAGTTTTAAGGAGACTTCTGTTTGAGGTAAATTGGTAACTTCGACTTTAGCAGAAGGATGGACACTCATCTGAAATTTTAACTTGAGGGCGTCCTTCCCCCCATTTGGCTGTATCCCTTGCTTTATTTTACTGTCACAACTGCGAGAAGTCCGGAGTTTTAAATACGCTCAACGCATGCATTTCGTTTTATTAAACGACTGCGACCGCGAAGAAATTGTGTTTGACGTTGGCACATGGTTAATTTATACCGATGACTGATTTTCTCGCTTATAAGCTTTAATTACTAAGGTTTGCTGTGTTTAACCATCATTAGTGGTCTTCCTTGTGATCATTCGAAATAAGGGTTTTGCGCAAATATACTATCAGAAAGCTTCGATTGCAGGCTTTCGAAGAGTTCGACTTGGTGAGGGAATCCACGATGGAATATTGCTGTGGAATGTTCAATGCGACAGTCTTCGAATTTATGATGTTGTTGCAATAAGGTAGCGCGCTTGACGGGTAACGCTTAACTGTAGGCGTAGATTAAAGATTGCAACATGGGGCAGTTGAGAGAGTAGAGGCGATTGAATACGAACAAAAGAGGGATGGGTTGTTAATGTCAGCTTTTATGTACCAGTCATGCGTCCTATATTTCATTCTTTTCTAGACGGAATGCAGCACTGTTTTTGCTCCTTCGTAAGGGGATTATTTGCGCACTTGCCTTGTTTACGTTTGGCACATGTTGTGTACCATTTTGTCTATCGCCGAGGTAATAGTTTACTGTTGGATTGTCCCTCATAGGTTTTCTCTGCACGCCACTAATCCATCATTTATTTAGCCGATTTTTACTCTTAGAGCATCGCTGTGATATTTCATTTAATGTTTTAATCGAGCATCGATGAATTTTTTTTTACAATTGTTCAAATGTTTGGTTCAGGAGCTAGGTTCACATAGAATAAGAATGTGGCTTTTGAGGTAGATCCGTTTCGGTGCTGAGCTTTTGAAAAGGATTTCAGTTTACTTGTTGGTTAATTTCTCATTTATAAGGTCCACAATATTGTATGCTAAGAGACTTCGAAATTGACCTCGTGGATGTGGGGATGAATTTGGAGTTGGCATGGAGCTTTTGATCGATAAGAGGCACTGAACTGATATATATATATATATATATATATATATATATATATATATATATATATATATATATATATATATATATAGTCTTATATGCAGGTCATTTTTAAATATATGAATCTTCCACAGTTTCGTGCCGTAAATAATTGCTTTTCTTTTTTTTTACGGTTTGTTCCTTTACAGTGGGCTGTGTTTTGACTACAGCTGACTGAAGACAGGTTGTATAAATTGTTAGTTTCGATCATTTTCTCACACATCTTAATTTGTATCTCGCATTCTTGTCCTTACTCATTGTATAACGAACTGATTGTTCTCAACGTACTTTTTTAGAAATGGATACGAAGCAAGCGAGATTGTGGAATACTCTTGCGGTTGTTCCGGAAACTTTGCGACATGTAATTCTTTTCAGTAATCAAGAGCAGCTTGTTGCGAAAAGTTGTGCTCGAACACAGTTTGCTCGGCAGTCAGAGATCATAAATTTGCTTGCAAGTAATCAATCATTTTTCATTTCGTGGACATAACGGTGAGGGAATTGCAGCAAATATTACCGTGGAAAATGTCCCAAAGAATCCTGAATAGATTCTGAACAAACTTGGGGGTTTATTTTAAAATTGAAAAAAACTGAAACGGAGAAATATCAGCACAGAATGAAGGAGGAAGTTCAATGTTGATGTGACGTGACTGAAATCATTTCATGATTACTGTATTATTTTGTATTCCAATATATCAATGTGTTTTTATTTCTCTTCACTCGGATCGCTTTGTATGTCTCTATATGATCATAAACGGGGCTTATTCTAGGTAATGCCGATTTTTCATCGGTTGCATTATGTAATCTGTGTTCATTTTGTATCAAATTACTATGAAAATAAACGATGTAATTGACTGCGCATAAATATTTACCAATATATTTTTGCAAAGAATACATTTATTTATTATTTTTAACGCATCCAGATATACATAAAAATGAGTATTCGCTTAACAATGAAAAAAAAAATCCATGAACGTGTCGCAATTGAGACCTAGAGTAATTAATAAATTCAGATTCGAGGTGAACATTTAAAAAGGTGCTCGCACGTGAAACTACCACACATGTTGATTCCTAAATTTAGTGCTCATTAATCTAATGAGCCTCTTAGGTAAGCTTTTTCTTAAAAAAACAAAACTGGAGGGGATGTGTCGTCGCGAGTGTTCAATGAAATGAGGAATTTGGCAGCCAGCTGCATTTTTGTTTTCAAGTGTAATCACGATGATGAACGCATCTGGCGAGTACTTTTTTTTCCTGTTGTAGAAGTGACATATAACGATCGTGGTCAATGGCAAAAGCTTGCCGAGTTGCAATGTTGCAGGCGGACGTTGCCCAGCGCGCTCATTATGTCTGAAAGAAATTGTTCAGCGTTCCGAAATTTAGGGACAGTTTTATGGCAATTGCTATGTTTAATTTGAGACCACGTCCTCCTTATCCTTGCGACTCTTTCCATCACTGTTCACTGACGGCAACGATTTAACCGCATAGACCGCTAAAAACTGCTGAACGCGACGAAGATTTCCTTGGAGATCGAGGGAGCGGATGAGGAAAGAGGAAGGAATTGCGACCTTCGCAAAAAACATCGTGTACCATCGTCATCTGGTGGATCACGTCATGAATTGTGAATAAGCTTCCGGTGGACGCTATGCAACGGTAAAATACAATGATTACATGAGTGTATTGTGTACTTTAACAGGTGTGTCTCCAGTTGAACACGTCTCTATCGTCTGATGAAGTGCAGGTCGGACGAGTGCTGATGGCCGCGGACCGATCGCCGGATTTCTAAAATTCATTATAGTGTACATAGTATGCAAGGACAATTTTATGGAATAGAAGATTTGTTTCATGATGTCACATTAAGTGCAAAATTATAGATTGAATGAAATTTCGTGCAAAATGAAAAATTTGAGAAAACAAAGAATATAAAAGTTGGCTCATGATTAGTTCAAAGTTATTGAATCAGTGTATTTCAGAATAATGAAGATAATACACATTGTATACAAGATTCATCAAAGATTTTGATTGAAAGCAACAAAATTTTTTCCACGTTTTGTCAAAGTGGATTATTAAAAGAAATTAGTCTCGATGATTTTAGATGAATTACAGTTTAGGTGATAAAAAGAGTAATTGATGAAACAACGTTATTCAACTAGATAGAAAAATTTCGAACCTCATCGTGATGATTAAAAACACGGCTTTGAAAAAAAAAACTTTTTTTCAGCACATAAACTCGAATAATACAATCTTCTTTGCTTTTCTATTCGAATGAGAATACATACCGTTGTGGTTGAATTCTACGAACGGTATGTTGAGCGTCAGTTGTTCTCGTTCGTTCTCTTCTCAACTCATCAATAATTCGATCTTTATCGACAAGTTCCTGAATTAAAGAAAAAAAATAATATCATTTTATTGCATATGATGATCTTCATTTATTTATAGTAAGTTGTAGAAAAGAAATCAGAATTTATTACATCGCAAAAAAAAAGAATTAATTATCCTTAGTATATTCATTGCAATAATCTACTCATTCAAATCATTTCATAATCCTCATAAATTATTTGCATAAATAGATTTAATAATTTCAACTATGGAAATCTCGACAAACCTGACATAGCATTCGATTTTGCCGCTGTAAATAATGTGCACGATCATCACTCGGTTGTGGCATTTGTGTCTTCACCTAAAAATGCTCATAAATAAAAATTCAAATCTTGCATTTTTTTTCTCTTTCAAATTTTAGCATTTATATGAATAACTGCAATTTTTTCTCATTGAAAAAAAAATCTTCGAAAAAATTAACCACAAAAAAAAAAATTCGATTGTATTCATAAATATTCTATGATGAAAAACCAGCTTCTAGTAAAGGCTTAAGGAAACGCATATAAAGAATACTTCAAAAAAAAATCAACTCATTGTTTTATTGCATAAATTGAATGATTGGCAAATCGATGATATATTGTTGAGAATTTTCATCACTTCAATGAACTTCAATATTTTAAACTATTAGTTCATTTATGCAAAGAAATATTTTACAGGCAATATTAATAACCTGCAAGTTGCAATGTGTTGGAAAGCCATGCTCACTACTTTCCATCAAAGAGGTTATCCGTCGATTAAGCTCAGAGATATGTGCTCTCAAATAGTTGAGTCTTTGTTCATGCACAGCCGTATCCTGAATATAATTGAAATTGAGCCATATTAACTCATATGTTCTATGAAGAGTTTTGAAAAATAAAAAGAGTATTCTCATCATTTAAAATATTTTTGCATTTCTTCGATGAAAACCTCTAAAGATTCATTTTTTAAATTTTATTTTACAAATATTCTTCTCAATTTCTTTCATATTTTCGTAAATTTTATATGCACGAAACATGAAACAATATTATCAGTGAAATGCTAAATAATTCACGTGGAACTTTCATTTCTATTTTGTTCGATTAACATCGCAAATACCGTCTTTGCCTGAAAATATTTCTATCTTTACCTAAAAAAATCCTTATAATAAATTCGAATTTTATATTCAATGGCGGAATTAATGATGCAGAAGGCTCCCTAGTATAATGCCGCCTTCCTGCTTGTTTTACTCATTCATATACTCCACGTATATTTTACTCCCGATATAGAAAATAAGAGAAAAAAACTCCAAAAAAAAAATTTTTTTTTTCGATATAGTGTCAGCGAATGTGCATGTATTTATTAAACCGGAAATAGGAAAATCACTATCGGATATTTTCAAGATTTTCGTATTTTTGAAAATCGATTTCATTTCGCAATAATTTTGCTTAATTTACTTAGTTTTTGGTAATTTCAAGAGTAAATGACTAAAAATTGGTTCATAAAACAATACGGATATATGGAATAAAGCATAATGCAGAAAGTAACTCACAAGTGTAACCATGCCTTTATTCAGCAATCGTGTTCTCTTCTCCAATGAGGCGAGTCGTTCATTATACCATGCTAATAATTTCTGCGCATTATCGATACCTCGATTCACCATTTCCTTCTCCTCGTCCAATAACATCTCATGTTTATTCTATAAATTTTATATATATATATATATATATATATATATATATATATATATATATATATATATATATATATATATATATATATATATATATATATATATATATATATATATATATATATTCAACATGAATGAACGCTTCATCCTAGTTCAGTTTTTCATCTCTCTCTTTTATCTATAAGAAATAAAAGAAGAAATGTTTCATCCTCTTTTTAGCGTTTGTATAAATTCGAAAGCTGAACTTTGAGATGGAGTGGGAATTTTCGATATTTTCTGCCGTTGGCGAGGATATCCCTCTCAAAAAAAGTAGTACTCCTATCGTATTTCAGTTTTGCTATAAGGGATCATCACGTGCAGAATCTACCGACACTTAAACATAAGATTAGATTTGTCAGTCAGTTTATCTTAATGCAACATTTGATTTCAATACTTAAAATCCTCACCAAATCCTCTGTTATCCTCTGTGAGTGACCCCTACTCGCTAAAACCGCACTGTATCCTACACTGCCCCCTCCCTCACCTGAAGCAGCACTGTCCTAGCTGCATCCCAAAGCTTTCGGTATAAGGGCAGATGATGCGAATGTTAAGGTTTTCATTAGCTTCTGCTTAACTTTAGTTACGAATCATTATTCTTTTCCGTGATGAAATTCTAGTTCCATTCTGTTCGAAATTTCTAGGACAAATGTATTCAAAAAACATTAGGCTACAACTCTTACAACAACAACATCAAAGCCGTCGATAATTTCCATCACACTCCACAAAAAGAAACAAACACTAAAATATTGTCCTCGAAAAAACGGCACTAATAATGCTAGATATGAATAGAATGTTAGTAATGCACAAAATGCATTGAAATCAACGAATGCCACTATTGAAAAATTAAGTCATAACAATTAAAATGCATCAACATCATGGAAAAGTTATTTTGACGATAGGAAATAGTGAAATAAAAAAGGGATCAGCCATATAGACACAATGGTTCTCTTCATATCTGAACGAATTTCAATTCTATTTAAATTCATATTTTTATAGCATTCATAATAGAGTGTAGAGAAAATTCAATAGTTTATTTTTGAGACAATTATATAATGACTTAAAATGAAAATCGCCGCTAACTATTCATCATTTCTCGATCAGAATCGATTGACTTTTAAGCATCGTTCTCATTGAAAGAGGAAAGACGACCATCTAATTCTATGCATGAAAAATGAAAAAAAAAAATTTTTTTTTTGCAAGGGAACTTTTTCATCGAAGAACAATAATCGCCTAACGACCGTAATCGAAAACGATCGAATAATTACGAAGAGAACATTGGATCGGATCGTTTTTAGCAATATTTTACACGCAATTATTTGTTTAAATTTTCGATGCAATAACTGCAATGCCATTAACACATTGTTCGTCCTTTTCGTTTTGTTCAACAAGTATTGAAGCATGCAAATTCTATCAAAGAAAACAATATGTGTTAAGTTGAGAGTCACGCTAGAGAAATGCACGATTGTGGCAACAATTGCAGCCAGCTGGCGATAAGCGTATTCATCAGAAATAAGCTATGATTTCATATTGCGTGATATTGAACTGATACAAAATCATTAGCAATAAAGAAATCTACCACTTATAATCGACGACTATGAGCGATTAGTGTTCCATTTGAATGTGTATTGCGCTATAGCGATGCACGCTAAGTTAGCGGCACTCTTTCCATTACTTGTCGTTTCCACGTTATCATTGGCCGAAGAAGAACGCCGTGCGAAAAGATCGATAGTGATCGGACGAGGAATATATCGTCCAACAAATTGGGAGGTGAATTTTTCAATGATTTTCAAAAAAAAAAATTATTAGGAATAAAGAAACTATTTAAGATCGTCAAAATTTAAATAATGCAAGAGTCGATCTTCTGCAAAGTGACATAGCGAAAAGATGAGAAGCATGAAGATCAAGCAGAAACACAATTCCATTACAATATATTGCTTCTATTTTGATGCTCATCATTTGCTAAACGATTAAGACTGAACACTTTGAAACGTTTCATAAGTATGATAGGTGATAATTAACGTAAGAGTGGTTTCATATTTTTAAGAATTCATTGAGGAATAACAAGGATTCATCAAAGCAATTGTCGGCTCGATTCATTAGTGCAACGGTGCGTACGACATTTCCACTGCCCATATCCAGCGCTGCTCATAATTGAGACAATTCATGTCATCGGAATGAAAATTTCTGCAGCTTCATAGATACGACCTACGTTTCAGTAATTTCGTTTTTAAGGCAATTTCCGAGAGCGAATTTCCGGCGGAGCTGCAGAAAAGATCGATGGCTCTTGGACGGCTTGCATTTCGTCCAGGAAAGCGCTCTCTAGCCCTCGGCAGGGTAGACTTCCGTCCTGGTAAACGGAACGTCGACATTGCGGATAAGGACATAGAATATCTGATGGAAGATTCGATGGGCAAACGAAGTGCAGCTTTCGGGCGTTTCCACTTTAGGCCAGGCAAAAGATCATTAGCGCTAGGCCGCAGCGGATTCCGCCCGGGAAAACGCTCCCTTGCGCTTGGCAGAGTTGGATTCCGACCCGGAAAGCGAGCTAGCGGTGAAGTGTTGATCGATCCATGTTCTATCGAAATCGATTCGCTTTGGGGTGACATGTACGACATTGCACAGGTTGGCATGAGAAGCAACTTTTCCAGAGAAGCTTTCTACTATTGTTAAGGGAAGGAAAATTTTATATGCACTTTTTTTGTTAAAATCATCTGAACTAAGCCTAAGCTGAAGAATAAAAGAGAACGGATATGATATCTAATCTATCTCCACCAATGTGATTATTTTCTTTGCTTTGAATCTAATGAAGTAACATTCACAAGCTCACTGATATAAATAAGCTGAATATAGCGTTTGTTTCAAACTTCGGTATTGAATATTTGTTTACGCATGATAGGGTTTCACAATACGTCTACAATTCCGATGCAACCTAACAAGAGGTTCGTTAGAAAATTGGGATATACATGATTGCATATTGTTGACTCATTGATAGCTAAATGCATATTACAACAAGTTCTGAGGCACAGAAATTCGCATAATTAGCGTTGGCGTATCTAGCTATATGAGAAATAAATGTTCTCTCTCAAAATTGAAGAATATGAATGTTGTTTAAAACGTTGAGTGTTCGATGGCATTATTTGCTGGAACAGTGCTCTGTGCAAATATTTTATATTTATGGAAGCAGTAGGCTAAAATATAAAGTATAAAAAAAACGAAGAAAAGTAATTATAAGCAGTAAGTTCTCGTTATCTATTGATAGCGATAAAGGATTGATCAATAAGAATTTATCAGCGAAAATGATCTCAAATCTTATCAAACTTTCTACATGTGCAGATTTTTTAGGAGACGAGCAGAAATCGAATTGAAAATAAGAATAGGAATTGATTTCAATTTCAATTTCATTTCATTTCTAATAATTCTCTTAAAAAATTGATTCATTGCAGTTGTACGAGGAAATCTCGAAGAATTGTGGAAAAGTTTGAAGAGAACGCATCGCTATGAACAACTTCAATGGATGGAGACATGTGAAATAACTTATATGCTGAAAGTGCATGCAGAATTTTGTTTATGCCATGCATAAAATTAAGCAATCCGCGTTATATTTGGGAAGTTCATCTTCATTCACAACTAACAACAGAAATGAAGCACTTGTAAAACAAGTTTAAGTAGTTTCTTTAACTATATAACTATGGGCTAGGTTGGTCTAACAATACAAGTATTTTTTGATTAAACCTATTTTAAGGCGGTATCGATAAAAATATTTTCTACACAGAAAAATTTTTCCATACAACGCTCGAATGAACGTAAAAAAACGCTAAATAAGTGTGAAAAAAATTGTTTTTTTTTTTACTGCAGATGAAAAAATGGACAAAAAATATTCTGTTCTCATCAAGGATTCGAAAGAATGACTTATCTCCTCCCTCAATTTGAACGTGCTAGTGCGCCTCAAGGAGGAAAGAAGGAGAATCCACTATGCTAGTGTATGACCAATTTCTGCGAATTTCATACTTGCATGAGGATCGAATGTCTCGAGAGCACGTTGCTTACCCAAGATGGATGAATGTCAACACTTAGGAAAACAGTATTGAATAAATGCCATACTACTCGAAGACAGCCTGAGGAGAAAATAGCTGAGCTTATTGCATCATCTCATTTCTGCTTAAATATGTGTCCCTTAAAACCTTAAAATCCATTATGGATAACAAGCAAAAAAAAAAATTAAAAATTCACTATATGCAATGAAAAGTGAAAATATTGTGTATTAGCTATTCTTTCCATTTTATTCCTTGAGTAACTAATATACCAATTTATGCGGAAATAGGACCTTTCTATTCTCGATGGAAGCAGTTCGAAAATTATGGTAATTTTTGCACCTGAAGAGAAACCATAAAGCGTTCCGGCTAAAGTATACTTTAATAATATAGGTGATTAAAGCACACGTTTACAGTAATCCTCACTTGGAGTGGCATTGAAACGATATCTCGAGAAGATCGAATTTAAAGAAGGGTGCTCCTAATGCGAAATAATTACACTCTCGATTTATAGCTTGCACATATTCTCATGAAAATTCAATAAGATAAAATGAAAAATACATATATGTATTTTCTATTTTATATTACTCTTGCTAATTGTCACCGAAATGCGTCAAAAAAAATATTAGAGCACATACTTAAGCATATTTTCTCAGTATGCTTCAATTATGAAATTATAAGTAAACAATCGCTACAATAGGATTATTTTATTGATTGAATTCTAAGTGAAAAGTACATAAGCATGCACGTGAAATAATTCAGCAATTTCGACTTTTCTAAGCAAGTTTTTTCTGCATTAATTTTTTTTCTTATTTAAGCTAATAAAGCGAAAATATTTTCAATGGAATTTTAAAATATGCTTGAAATATGAAATAATGAAACAGAGATTTTTTTTTAAGTGAGAGCACATCTAAATTGCAAAAAATAATGAACGATGAATATTCCATTTTGCAACATTTTTACGCTTTCTAATGACAAGTCAATTTTTTCTTAGTGGAGCATTATTCCACGAAAAACCATAATGAACAGTGCGATAGCAATTGTTCGATAAAGATATGTATATGTTCATTTATAACTCGTCGTACTCAGTTAGCAACAAAATGCGCCTCGTTCAATATAAAGCAGGTAGATAATTTTCACTCATAGGAATAACTAGATAGACATATGGTGTGCAATTTTTGTTTCACCATCCTTGATGAAAATCTGTGTCTCATTTATTCACAAGCTTCTTTCGCAATAAAATTGAAATTCAAATGTTGGAATTCCTAGAAATTGCCCTATTTCAGTCAATGTACAAATGATTGCTTTCATGACCCACTACTTCGATTAGGAACAATGTTGCCGACGTCTAAAAGTTCCTCGTTTTCGGATGACTCTTCCTCAAAAAAATTCCAAAATTTTTAAATTTCTTTTTAATATTATCGAGGAAATTTCCAGTTCTTCTTAACCCTAGTTAACTTGTGTGTCACTTCCCAATATCAAAATTTGTGGTTACCTTCCTGTAATTTTTTGGAGGGGTAGGAAGGAGAAACTGCCACTGAATGGCCAAAACGTTCCCAATGTTAAATTATCATAACCAACAATCTTCATAACGCACAATTTGTAATAAACTCTAGAAATGTGCTGGATCCCCTCACTGACCTCGATAGTTTCGTCAATCCGCTTTCTCGTTTCCCTCAGCAAATAAAAATATGCGCAGAGCAAATCTTCATAAGTGACAGATAGTCCTCTAATGAATGCACTTACATATCGCGGTGAATCGTGAAGTGTTCGATTCGAAGATGCTGTTGAAGCGGATGAAGAAACATGTGAATTTCTCCATCGAGCGTCACTCATACCAGAGGAAGCTGCAATTTTTGTTGTGCAATCGGTGTTATTGATATCATTTAACCTATCATAAACCTTTTCACAACATTATTTTCAATAAATGACGGAGAGCGGTCGGCCACTTCATGAAGAAGGAAACTGCAATCGACCGGAAACCGCCAAAATGGAAGGGAAAAAATATGGGCAAAATATGAAACATTACTGTGATTATGCTGAACTCATATAATAACAATCTTGCCGATTTTTAAATGGACCAAAGGTTATTATTATTATCAGCATAAGTTTCTTCTAACATTGAGAGAATTAAGTTCTCTCATTGAAGGGATGGGCGAAGAAGACAGAGAAGAGGGGGCGAAGGAAATCTCTCAAATAAGCAGCAACACTCAAGCAGTCGGATTCATTTCTGAACTGAAATTCATGATCATTTCATTAAGGATAGGAAAATCTAAAAAGTGGATTTATAAGAGCTTTTCATCTCGCCTAGAATTAGATGGAACTTACGCTAAAGACCTCAAAATTCATCTATCTCATCATGCAATATACCATTCTGAAAATATATCGATACTTTTTTCGTTCTTTTTTTTTCTTCACTTAGGTAAAACTTTGCACATAAGTCTTATCGCATTACCATTTCCATATCTGAGTGGGAAAATACCGATATAATTATTTGGCTGTATTAAATAAAAAATATTTATGAAAAAAAAAATAGTTGGAAGTATTATACAGGAAATTAAACTCTTCAAAAATAAACGATTACCTATAGAAGCAAATGAAACGGTGCTTTGTGGACGGAAACGTATTGTAGTTGTACGTTTTGATTCTGGTTGTTTTGTTCGTTCATTCTGAGTGAATGTCGCAGTATTCTGCAAATATTCGACGACATATTTTTTAAATGAATGCAAACTGTCGCTAATAACCACCAACTTCGATAGATTCTTTCGAAAGCAGAAGACAGAAACTCCACCTAGAGAAAGTCATGAGTAAATTATCACGGCGAATGCAATAAAATTTCTCAAAGTTTTTAGCGCAAAATCCGCCGTAATATTATGAAATGATTGTAAGTGCTAGATTTTGGAAGCGAAACTATACTTTCATTCTCAAGCACATTCTCAAGCATCTGCACCGCTCAAAAATTTCTATAAGTCGAGGAATATTTGACAACTTTGCTTCCGTGTGCTTTAAACATTGTCGAAGACAGAATTTTAGTTGAAAGGACAACACGTGAAAATATATGCCAAAGAGTGAAAATTTTAGTGACCATAATATGAAAAACAGACACCCCAAATGGTACCTTATCTCTTTTTTTTAATTTGATAAACAATACCCTTCGTGTAATTATTGCAGTAATATATAGCAATGAGTTCAGCAAATTTACTTTTTTAACGCGCATTCTCACGTCACCGTTTTCGTGATTTTCGCCAGCACTTTCTGCTGAGGAATGATTGCCGTATACAGTACGACGATCAAGCCCATTCAAACCCATCGTTGGACCGTTGCGTTTTTTATCCACGCTAAAATATTCAAATTATTTCAAAAAATTTCCACAGAATTTCCATAACTGATCAAATGTTCACAAAATAAAATTCATTTCCAATAATGCATCGCAAAATTCTCTTTGAAATTAGAAAAATGAAATATTTATTCGAATGTATTATGAAAAATAACAGAAGACCAGAACATATGAAGGATTAATTACTAAAGCATCGATTCTGCAAAGTTGTGCAATTTTACAGATAGAAGAATTTCCCTGAATTATTAGCTAATTGCTAAGAGGAACCTTGTGATTTGTTTATCGAGAAATTGCGAAAATATTCATGCGAATATATGAATTGAAGCTTTAAAGAAGAATTCGAAAGCATATAAGCCCACACTTACTCAACATAGTACGTTGCAAATTTCGAATCAATGACAATTTCGATTTTCATTAAATTTCAACGAAAAGAACTTTCAAGCTTGTTACATAGCGTTACATAGCGTATATATATATATATATATATATATATATATATATATATATATATATATATATATATATATATATATATATATATATATATATATATATATATATATATATATATATATTTATATATTTATATTTATGAGGGATGACGTATGATGTGTCGGGTTCTTCAAATTCAATAACTGCTATAGAGATTTTTTAAAAACCGATTTTTAGGAAGCACCGAACTGAAGAGATCTTACAGTTACGGTTTCTTAGAAAGAACGTTCAAACAAACGAAATATCTCTTCAAGGCTAAACATTTGCGCCAAGTGGATAAATTCTAATCGATGACGCAAATTTTTCGAAAAAATGTACTGCAAAAAAGCCTATCAAACTTATATTCAGCGGTGATGCATGAAATTTGGAGGTTTTGAAAAGTAAGGCAAAACAGGCGTAATTTTGGATTTTGATAACTCTTACCGAGGTCACGAATGCCCATACTTCACCTAGAGCTTTTTCGAGTTGTTGTCGCAAGCTTATGAGGGATCACTTATGCACGTCGAACATTGTGTTTCATGTCAAAACTCGCAAAAAAGACAGGGATATCAAGGTATAAATTTGAATGAACTGTTGAATACGCTCGTTTCAATTTCCATCATATAGTGGCCAATTTAGAGAATTTTTATAAACTTTTCAAAACTTACAGTATATAAGATAATTAATAAAATTATTTATTTCATGACTGATGTTTCGATATTCACAAAATTATGCGATAGAATATTCTAATAACTAGATGGGAAATCAATTGAAAAAATATCCTCTTTAAGTCGTTACGCATTGACATAACTCTTATATTGATTGTTATCATTTTTGCACAACGTAAAACGCGTTATGAAATCTGCTAAATGAGATATTGATGCTTCAAAAGAAATGCTTGCTGTCCCTTAAATGTTTCATATCTGATCATTGCTGCGTTCTCACAATATATTCTAATAGTGTTGAAAAATATGTTAATGCAATATTGCCAACCTACATATGCACAAATCTTTGCATATTTATGACGATTGCTACACAAACTGTACATAATAATTATAGAGACGACAACATAAAAATAGATTTTTGTAAATGAATGCCTACACAAATCGGTACATCTTCTTGCATATTTCAAAAAAAGCTTCTCAATGATCAGGTAGAAAATTTTGTTCTTCAAAAATTCTTTTGTTTATATACTAAACACAAAATTTCAACGCAATCTTATCATCATTAACGCTAATTCGCAGTTTACCATAAATTTGAAAAATTTTTCTTGCATCAGTAGAATTTCATTTTTGTTTTCCCGGAAAATATTCAATATCACACGATCACACAACTAGTCAACAAAACTTATAAGCTTGAAAGGCATTAAAAAGCAAAACTCGAACATATATAATATTTACGAATCGTTCGACAACTCAACGGGCATGCGGATGCGAAATTTGCACATAAGCAAACATATTTGAATCAGCAAAGATTCGCCAAAACAAACTCTCACCATAGAGTGGGTGTACAGCGAATGTCCACTCAAGATCAGGGCCGTTTGTAAAGAGTGGGAGAGAAGAAAATAGGGAACAAGTGGAAGATGGGCACTTTCAAGATGCAACTTAAATCTTCGAAAAGATTTCGCAGTGATTTGCAGTCCGGTTTTGTGGGCCGATTAGCGTCTTCGATGACGTTTCTTAGGAAATATCGTATAGTGACGCTGGCAACAAATATTACATTGTCCTAAAACAATCTTAAGTGATACCTTATCTCAATTCTGATTCCACTGATTGTGTGATTGATCCTCTTTAATGGATTTGCAAATTGAATATGGCACAAAAAAAAGCTCATTGCCAAGCCATTGTTATCTCAAAAGCCACTTAAAACGCCATTTTGTGCCAAGCTCAAAGAAACCATTCTACTCTCGCAGAGGCACAACAATGGCTAAAACGGAAGAAATTTCTTTTTTTTCTCCCCCGCAAAAATGCGTTTTGCGGCAATTTTTTGAGGATGTCGAAAATGTTAGAGACCTTAATCAGGGAGCCGATAGAGCGACACGGTATCTTCTGATTCATATGCATCGTAATTTTACATGATTGCCGCAAGAGTGCTGACAGATGCGGATACTTATAGACCCCGAACTAGTAACTCACATGAAATAAATTCAACAAGTTAAGTAACAAAAACAAATCACTCAAAGAAATTGCCTAATTAGCGCGCATGCGTTCGATACTTCACAAATTAAATGCTAATGATGAGGGAATTTTTTAATGAAATTTTTAAACTTTATAAAGTGAGAAAATTTATGAGCGCTTTCAAAATGAATGGCGAAAGCGCAAAATAAACGTTGGAAAATGTGTGGCGAAACTTATTTCGCAACAAGAGGACAGCTAAGTTTGAATTTCAATGAATTTCAAACTCTTTACTTTGAAACAAGACCAATATTTTGAAATTTCACAAAACTATTGACTCTATTAGACGTTAATTTCAAGCGAGTTACTTATGAAGTAAGAGGTCATACTTTTCCGTCATAGCAAACTATCGAAAACAATTGGGAAGCAGCAAATACCCATAAAAGCACTCGATAGGCTAAATGCTTGGTTCAGAACAACAACGGGCAACTTCCAGACACCGAAAATTGTAAGCTTTCACATCATACCTACTCTACTATATTCGTCTATACTGTCGCAAACTTGCAAGAAATGGCAGCATGAGAAGAAGCCAAAGCGCAGTAAATGAATACATATATGAAACTATACTTCGATCGACTGCAGCAAGATGAGATGAAAGCATAGAAATAGAGAACAATATGATATCATTGTGATTTGATTCCTTTCTCTACGATAGAGGATAATAGGCATGTAGTGTGTTCAGAGATCAGGCAAGAATATTTTCCTATATAATATCCAACCTACATTCTCATTATTACCGAATTAGCGTAAAAAATTAATAAGCTCCTCTCCCCCTCCTACCTCCCACCTTAATCAAAAAAAAGCAGAATACTTATGATTGAACAACAACCAATCATTAGTTCAACGAATGATCTCTCGAGCGTAGAACGAGGAAAATAGATTTGAAAAGAATGTTTAGCGAAGAGGACGAAATAACTTTTTTATTTTTTTCGAAAATGATTGTGAATACGCAAAAAAAAGTTATATGTTATCATTTCTGTTGAAAAAAAAAATAATTGCAATGTAACCAAACCAAATTTCTGGAATACGACTTTCCGAACGAATTCCATAGATATTTTGTTCGTTGAGAGATTGTCGAACGGCGGCAAGAAACCTCTCAAATGTGAGCATCCCATTACGAGGCGTTATTCTACCCAAACAATGTAGAAATGATGGTGGTAATTGTGGAGTAGGTAATTCATCCCATCGTGAACATAACTGCAATATATGATGACGAATTATTATTCACATAATTTTTATTAATCACATTTCATCTTTTAATACTTGATATGTATTTCTTTTTTAGGAAGCAACTTTGAATTCATTACTATGAGAGTCATTCATTTTCATTTAGAATAACGGTAATTGGATTGAAAATTTACTAAATGCGCTAAATTGTGAAAATATTTTATGCTTGAAGGCAAATATGAATTTTTTTGATATATGAAAGAATAAAAGTCTTTAGAAGCTATATGAAATATTTTCGCTTATTAAGAAAAGAAAAAAAGAACAAATAGTTATGTGCATAATTTATTGTTGCTAATTATTAAAATTGCAACATTCTAGCACATATGTAAACAAAGGTTAAACAATGCAATCAATTCCTTTATGAATGCAAAAAAAAAGAAACTCATTGCATTTAGTGCATATTTGTTAACGTATTTTGCATTCGTAAAATTGCAGACGTATACTTTGCAAATTGTGTTATTTCCATACTCCCGAGCGCAAATAGATTTGTTTAATGCGCACAAGGATGATGAATATATTCACTGAAGCGGAAATACGCAATAGGTTTGTGAGGAAAAAAAAATTTCGCAGTTTTGGTGTGAATTTCGGCGATAAACTCACGAATACTCACCACGCGACACCTCTCAACAGCATTTTCGCAAACAACGCTAGAAAACGTGCCAACATCTATCTGCATATAAATGTAAACGAAATAATTCCTATTCAAATAAAAAGTTTTTGCTCTCTCTTGACAGCTTAAAATAAGCGAAAAAGTGCGTTAGAAATATCAGCACAACGCGCTCATCACACTTTCAACAATTGTCGACAAATATTCAAATATGCGCAATAAAACATTCATATTCTGAATTATTCGAGTACTCATACGATTGTTCAAGGTGAAATTTGTTTTTATTAGTGACCCGATTGGTGCTGAATGAAAATAGGGAACGATAAAACGCATACAAATTTTTGGCACTTCAGAACGATCGGACTACACTCCAAATTGATGAGCCTATTTGAATATTGAAAAGATCGCACGATAGAGCTACACTAATCGGATTTCACTGCTCAAATTTTAATGACTTGAAAACTGTCGCAGAAATAAACAGAACAACAAACACTATATATATATATATATATATATATATATATATATATATATATATATATATATATATATATATATATATATATATATATATATATATATATATATATATATATATATATATATATATATATATATATATATATATATATATATATATATATAATGCGCATTGCGAAGAAAAATTCGTAGCAGCATTTCAAAAAGACATTTGCGATCATAAATTTAGAAGCAAGTAGAAACAAAAAAGAAAAAAAAAGCAGAATTCATATTTATTTAAACGATTAAAGAAGAAAATAAAAAGAATGGTGGAAATTGCCACTACTATGAAATTCTGCAAATATTAATGCAATAAGTTAAAAGGGAATTTTGTTTCGTCTATTTTTATGCGCTTTTGATTACTATGAAATCAACGTTTCTACTCTAATGTCATTTCGTCTATTCATTAACAAAAGTTTTTATCATTTTGCGCTTTTGATTAGAGAAAAAACTGAATACGAGAGGAGCACAATAGTTCAAAGCCTCTGATTACCAAAATTAAATTGCTTAACACGTCTTTTTTGAACGGGGAATTGTGTTCTTGTTTTAGGTTATAAACAAATGTGAACTTTAATATGCCTCATTGCTGCGAAGTAGAAAATACGCTGCTCTCATATAAACGTACCAGTAATTCACAAATATGACTTCCATTCTGGAAGTGCATTGCTCCCAGATATTCGCACGAAATTCAACTTGATAAGCTTTAACAATTGTATGCGAATATGCTTACTTGACAAGAGTTCCAAGGGCTCCTTTACAGGGTTAAAAGCATCGAAAACAATCCGTATTATCAATTCATTCACAATCGCAACTTCAAGTGCAAGATGTTTGTCGATTTATCATGTACAAACACTCAGCTGACTATCTGCTAATTGTTTAGCTTGCATTGTATTCCTCTACTTTCTGTTGTATGTGTCCAATTTTGAAACTTGCGAAATACTGATCTCTGAAGATTTTTTGAATAGGATAGGCTGATTTTATAGAA
This sequence comes from Ascaris suum, assembly GCA_013433145.1. Lineage (NCBI taxonomy): Eukaryota > Metazoa > Nematoda > Chromadorea > Rhabditida > Ascarididae > Ascaris > Ascaris suum. The sequence continues at coordinate 11,524,013 of CM024169.1, read as the reverse complement.
TAAACCAGCCGGGTGTCAAAACCCCTCTGAAGGATAGATGAGATTAGTGACCGACGATATCGAATCAGATAGCAGTGAAGATGAAGAATAAGTCACACTATCTCCAAACGTTCTTGAGGAAATAATTCATTTCACATCAGGCTAATTTCTATAATAATCGAGAAATTGACGACAACTTTCACATACTCGCAAATATTTCCGATTAATTCAGATGGAAATTTGTTATGAATTACATGTGTGGATTTTAATTTGAATAAAACTTTTACAATACATGCCGTTGTATTTAGTTCAGTTCTAGTCAATGCGGAAATTAGAAAAGATCTTTGAAAAGAACGTTGATGCCTATCTATGAGAATATTTCGAACTCACCGGAAAGGAAAAAATAAATTACAATCTAATGTACGCATCTTAGAAATAAATAAAAATAAATGACTGAGCAATTTATAATAAACCGCTATTATTCAGCATTCATCTCACTGCAAAAAAACGTGTATGCTTATCAGATTCCACGTGATCGATAAAATAGGATTGATTGCAGTTTTCTTGATTGTTGTTCGAGATTCAACGAGGGCGTTTCAGTCAATTACAGAACAATATTTACGACGCATAGAAAAGATTCACCTGTTGATAAGAGATATGACCGGTACGATTTGTATCGAGAATATCGAAAAGAATTCGTAAAGAATCCACAAAGTGATCGGGTAGCGGAGCGATGCCCATTTCGGATCTCATTCTTTATTCTTTTTAATTCTTTACCGTATTGAACTGCACAACAAACTGAAAACAATATAGATTTTTGTTTACTTAATTTTTATCATCTATGTCTTCTTACGTGACATATAATTGGAAAATCACTATTGCTTCGTAAATTAGAAAGAAATAGAATATACATTTGCAATGAAACATCTATTGCATCGCCTCATAATAATTTACTAAATTGATAAATAAAGGTTTCATCGGCAAAGACAGGTATTTCTCTTTTAAAGAAAAGCCGACAAACAATGCAAATTTTATTTTAACAAATAGTGAAAACGATTTCAAAAAATTTCAAGCAGTAAAACAAGTTGGGAAGCAGGAGAATTTGATATATTCGTCTGTTGTTGACATACGGACAAAGTGCAAGAATGTCGACAAAGTTTTTCGCACATTCTATGCCCAATACGACCATTAACAATCCGCATACGCATTTGACTAACGAGGATAGCGACTGCCGACCAATTTGCTTACCTCAGTGAGCATTTTAGCAATATTCTATACTAGTAGCAATATTCTAGCACAATATATTCCGTACTAGTACGAATAAAAGTTTTTAAGGAAGCTTAACTGAATGGAGATGTGACGAAACATTTTGAGCAACGAGCAGTTTGAGTTGCATTGTGAATCTAATTCGTTCATTATTTCAACTGAAATTTCAGCCACAAATGAGAACTGGTTTCTGAAAGACATTATATAGCTGAGAGGAAATTAATGTGGAAACAGTTGTTAGATGAGAAAATAAAAACAGCATCCCAATAATGAGTGCGCTATTTGTTCATGAAACTTTTCAGAAATGTGATCAGGCACCGTGAAGAACTTTATTGTATTATAAAAACCAAATCATCTCATATATGCAGTCCAATATATGTGTATATACATATATATATATATATATATATATATATATATATATATATATATATATATATATATATATATATATATATATATATATATATATATATATATATATATATATATATATATATATATATATATATATATATATATATATATATATATATATATATATATATATATATATATATATATATATATATATATATATATATATATATATATATATATATATATATATATATATATATATATATATATATATATATATATATATATATATATATATATATATATATATATATATATATATATATATATATATATATATATATATATATATATATATATATATATATATATATATATATATATATATATATATATAGAAATGGACAGACATTTTAGGGATAATCAAGTAGTAGAAATTGCCATATTCATAAGGTAAATATCAAAACACCTCAAAGAGATATACGTATTGAATTGCGACGAAAGTGCATTTTCCAGAACTTTTTTGCCACATTTTTGATTGGCCTAAAGTGCATTGATAAATAAATTGTAATATTGGAAAGATGAGATAGACAAACAAGGTTCTGCGATTGCAAGCGTTTTAAAATGCCGAACTATTTTTGACGCAGCGAGCCAGCTGAATGATACAAGTAGGAAAATTATCAAAAGGAAAATACATATTGGAAGCACAAATGCTTACGATTCTTGTAGAATGTTTGGAATAGAAAGTTTTTTTTTCCATAACAAACATTCAGCTGTTTTACGATAGCTTGATGGATGAATAACGCTGGCAATGCTCCAATACAAACCAATACAGCATAAGCGACTAATTCATTAAGGCGATTCATCATGATGAGTCCAAACTGGCAATGAAAACTTGAAATGCTTGAATGAATTTTACTGCTTCAAGCTAGAAATTGAGGCCGAAAGCAGCAACGATCAGCTGAGTGATCAATGGTATGACGATAAACTAAAGAGATCTGCAAAAAAAAGGGCAGCAAAATTCAAATATCGAGTCTATGTGAAGCACAAAAAAGCTGAATCAGCGCGTTTGCTTGATGGCATCTTCCGTCTAATCGTATTTTTAAATAACGTTATCTGATAACGTGGTTGGCAGCATCGGCATTATAAGCGTCAACCCTAAAAAGCCGCATCAGCTCATGTCGCAGTTGCCTAAGTATTCATTTTCACCTCCGCCAAATTTCATTTCGACTATCTTTTCTCGTTTTTTCTTCAAATTTCGTTAGCGGAAAATTTACTGCATAAAATTGGAATGCATTTAGATGTATAGATATTAATAGAGCTCACTGAAAAAAAATGGAGTTAGCGAAAGGTTGCAACAAGCCAAACAATAACATTTGTTAGTATTTATATTGTGTGAAAATGAGAATGAGTGCTCAATTTATGGCATTTTAAAATATTCTAAAGTCCTTATGTTTCAATTGAGTGTGTCATCACAGACTTTTTTGCATAAAACATGTAAGCGGAAAAAAAAACGAACATTCATGAAGATCCGCAAATATAAGGATTGAAGATGTTCACTAATTCGTCGAAAAAATATTAAAAATTATTGAGGTAAGTAGGTAAATCATCGTTGATGATAATAAAATCGAGAAATTTTCGCAAGGCAATTTTTGAATTCGAAACGTTTCTAAGTTTTTGCAGAAATTCATAAAAAAAGATTGGCTATTGATTTTATCGCAATAATCTCTTGCCTAAAAATAATGATGAACTGTTTAAGGATACTCAATACTTATCGAAGCCTATAAACCATCGGAAGGAATAATTCAATTTCACTTATTCTCATTCGCCAATAAATTTAAAGCTTTATATTTTATTCGTGTCTCAAATATTTGGTGAACTTCTCATGGTGAATTATTTGTTTCTTATTGTTTGGAATTCTTTGCAAGTATCATATGGAACTTTGAAAAAAAAAAGAAAGAGATTTTAGAGCTATTTGTTCTTTGCATCACGCCAAATAAACGTATAAATCTATTGGATCTTTCGATTTTAAACAAGATAAGAGTTTTCTTAACGATCCCGTATTACTCCACTTTATTATTTTACGATCATTTACAAATGGACGATATGAGGTATTGAGGTAGAGAGAAGAATTTACTTTAATGTAAGGTCGTTTAGACAAAAGAAATTCGACCTTACTTAAAATCTAAGCCCTTCAAAGGAAAAATAAAGCAAATTCCACTTTTTATGGTGAAAGGATAGAGATCGCTCGTTTAATCATTTATTGAGGCTTCACCACAAGGTGCCTCACAGCAGGAGAAATCAACTATACATTCCAATGCTTTTCGAAAGGTGAAAGATCTAGAAGGAAAACACTTCCATCACATATAGCCGATTAACCTTCACTATGAACATACTCGCCATCATAGCTGTTTAACTAGCGCAAACAAGACGGTATGTAGTCAGAAGGCTGCAATAACGACTCCCTCCCTCTCAACTAAAGCAAGAAAAATATATCGAGAAGGAAATGAGGTGAATCTTTCGAAATAAATTTTGAGATAGCAATAGGAATAGGAAACCAGTGAATTCAAATTGAAATTTATTCCTTTCTTTTGCGTTATATTTTCGAATTATGACCGTCTGTTTTTCCATCCTCTCCACTTTTCATTTTTTTCCATCTTATGTTTTCTTCCATGTCAAATTTCATTTTCCATCCTCTCAACGTTCAAAGTGTCCAGCTGCTGCAACTCCTATTTCTCGAAGTGTTAGGACATAATCGCAAAAAAAAACGCACAAAAAACCTTAGTCCAATCTCCAGATAAAGGAAATTCAAGAAGAAAAAGTTAGACGAAAAATTCAAGCGCATAACGATGAATGTTTTTCAATAATGGATGGTAACGTAGTCGAAACATGACAAAAAAGGTGTTAACTTAATATTTATATACGAAGTTGGAAAGCGATAAAAGATACAGCAACGTCAAAATAGATCGCATTTACGGCCGATAAATGAGTACATGGGGGCAACAAACGCGGCCGCCACATGGTCACAACGACAGGAAATCGCCAAATTCAAGAGAATAGACCGCCGAATGACATCAAAAGGCACGTTCGCTGCCAGATTGCTCCATCGGCGACACTTTGAATAACGCATAAAATGATGACTGCGTCTATTATGCAACGAACACTCCTCAGAGTTGTATAATACTCAGATAACCTTCATTGCACGATTAGTTACAATAAAAATTTATTACCAACTGCTTATGTTCATTCTACGTGAGACGAATAATTTCTTCCTCCCCATCCCCTCCCCCCCAAAAAAAACCTCTACGAGAACCTTTTGTTTAATGTACAGCGAGGAATCTAATATGAAGCATCAAGCAACGATGAATAACTATTGAGAGTGTTATCAACAGCTGATGCATTTGTAAGAGAGGCATGGAGATTTTAGTGGAACTCTAGTTTCGTCAGAGTAAACCTGCTAATCTAAGAGGAGCATCAGCAACGAGGACGAAAATATTTCAATTCGACAGAGAGAAAATGAAGATAAGGAAATCATCGTGGAATTTAAATTCCTGAAAACAAGATCAATGAAAACGAGTTTTATTATTTGTGCAACATTTTTCGCATTATGTCGATGATTCAAATCTTAATTCTTAGAATTTCTATGAAAGTTTATTGAAGTAAAGCTTAGTGGAAATGCATGTAAAGCTTAGTTTTTGCAACAAGAAAAATTACGCAGTAAGAAGATATTAACTTGATATATAATAGTGATGATTTGCAAACCACTTTGATGGATATCACTCGAATGTACCTCACCGAATATTTTCACGAAATGAACAAATAATTGCGATTTTGTTCATCGCTATTTTTGCACTTCATCTTTGATGTTCATTTTCGGAGAAATCATTTGAATATTCAGTACCAGTTTTGCGATTTTTTAACGCATTATTTTGCAATTTAAAAAATGAAATGAAAGAAAATCGATGCAAAAAGAAAAGTAAAGCAAAATATTTGTAGGTGAGACATTGCAAGCTTTTTTTTTAGTTATTAGAGAACACTCGAATGGAATTTTGAATGCTAAAAAAAGTTTCATCTATTTGATGCAAAAATATTCGACAAATTTTAAAGAAGATTTTCGAAAAAATGGCAAAGAATAATTGAAAATGCATTTTTTTTATTTGTCATAATTGTTTGGAAATGGCAGAAATGCAAAAAAGAATTAAGAACGTAACTTCCTAATTAATCTCTGGTTGACTATGAATGTAATACGGTTAAAAGCAAACGTGCAATTAATTCTCATCCTCTCTATGACTATATGCCCCGAGAATTTGCCTATAAAAAATATAGTAATAAATTTTGGCGGATAATTATAAAAATTATTATACTTTTGGGCTAATTAATTATTGAAATAGGAATTAGATCGTTATAGATGAAAGCCTTTTATAATATGGGGCATTTCACGTTTCCAGTATGGATGCCTGGATTTCAATGTGGAATCGAACTGAAATTTAAAATAGTATAAAATAGAGTATAAGTTTTAAAAAAAGAATTTTCATGAGATGTGAAACAGTTGATGCAATTGAATGCGAGAAGACTGAGTAGAGATATGTGCTACCAACACGGAGTGAAGTATTTTGGGTATAAAAAAATGTAAGAGGAGCCGTATGTTGGCTTCAACTTCATGTGATGAAGCTAATATGTACCAGAGGAGCGGCTCCACACCGTAAGGCTGGTAATTTATTCGGATGGGCGAAGAGCCTCTTTGCTATGGGAAAATACTTTCAACTACGCACAAACAAGTGAAGAAAGCACGAAGCGTACGAAAGAGCAAAAAAAAAAGACGATAGGGCGCAAGCGTACACATTTGCATTCGATAAAAAAGCGAAGGTGAATCAGTGAGATGTCATACTCAGCATATCTCACCTTTGCTTTATTTGTGCAGTGCTTATGATGCTTAGATTGACGCATGCTTCGTCACCACACAATCAATGGCAAATCTTCATAAATTGAACTTGCGCAAACTCATCGTTCAATAGCAGCATGAACGGACAACGTTTCCTAGCCGATGCCAGGAAAGAAGAAACATCTCGTCGCACGGCTGACAATTTGTTTAACTGCAAACGCCTATAGAAATCTTGTTGAAAAAAAAGTGCCTTTCCTAGCTCCTATGAAAACGATTGTAGTCTATTATATATATATATATATATATATATATATATATATATATATATATATATATATATATATATATATATATATATATATATATATATATATATATATATATATATATATATATATATATATATATATATATATATATATATATATATATATATATATATTGCAACGGTGGCAATAACCTAGAGAAACGAAGCTGCAACTTTGAAAAAAATTTCTTTCTTGATATAGAAAACAAAGAAATCCACTTTTACACGGTTGATCATTACTCTGACAATTTCATTCCACTAAATTCCACGTGATCTATTTGCGAATTTATCTATTTACCGCATTTTTATTTAGATTGCGGTTGTGAATTAGCCCACGCCAGAAAAACAATGCAAAACGTCAACGAAAGCTGTTATGAGCTGAATAAAAAATAGATGGAGAAAACAGTACGTATTGCAACGATTACAACATTGAGATTCATAGAATAAAGTATAGAAAGCAAATGGAGCAAAGCGTGAAGAAAAAATATTCAATATTAGATAGTGTTAAGTGTTTACCATTAGACGGTCACTAAACATTTGTGGAATGTATATAAATATCGATATGTCGGAAATGCAAAAAAAAAGAACAAAACAAAACCTAAAATAAAGAGAGGATGAATCGCCAATAGGCTATCGGCTAGGTGAAAAGGCTACTCTCGGTAAAGCGACAATAACGTTGTGGAAACGATAGTCTGCAAATTCAGTGATTTTATAATAGACGGGAAAATACAAAACGATCAAACAATCCACGAAAAGCATCATTTACAGAACAATGAAAGACGGTATGATATTATGAATGCTTTGCCTTTTTATCACTAATGTTAAGCGGACATTTAAATAAAGAAACAAATCAACACTCAAATAAATAGTCAAGTGAATAAATAAACAAATGAATAAATATGCAGCATTTCTTAAATTAATTGAAGCGGCGGCAGGCGAAAATATGCATTTAACATGATCCTCCTTCATCAGAACAGGTTCATAATCGCAATAATCAATTTGCGAGATGCTGCATGAAACGGGCGGCGGTTAGAATGTTTGATGGCAGAATCGAGGTCAGGTAAAGCACTTGCGAGGTTTGCTAATCAGACTGACGTCACTTATCGTCGTGACGATCGGATGTTGTGCACCTAACTTCTAGGCCGCTATTTCGATCCCTCTTTTTTGCGCTTTCTAAATCAATCTGTTCCTTTCCATTTTTTTTGTGGCACCAATTTGAATGTGCAGTTTTTTGCCGCGAAAGTATTACCTTTATTCTCTCCCGCTCACCACAATAGTGTGTCGATGGAGAAGCACATAAAAACAGCAGCGCAGAAAACGAAAACCGCAAAAACTCAGGATTACGGAAGGAGGGGAAAAGTGAGCCTAATTTGATCAACCTCAGCAGTCAATTCTGATTGCCAAATCCGTTTGGTGATCAGGTAAATCATGACAACAAGAATATTCCACGACGAACTTAGTGTAACCATGGGTGGCTCAAAATCAACTAATGTTATCAGTTCTATCGTTTCAGTCATATGGTTGAAGGTTTCTAAACGGTTAAATTCGCATCACACTGTTCGGTGAGTTTTTTTTTTCTTTTTTTTAAAGACCAAAAGGGCGATTCATTTCGGACATATCCATACAATTCTTCTAGGAAGAATGCATAACGATTGATAACAAATGATTTCACAGTGAAAATGTTTTAAAATCGTAATACACAACGATTTTAAATAATTAATTTCTTCCTTTACTCGTTTTAATTTGTGATCTTTTCTCGAAAAGAAATAATTTTTTAATTTATGTAAATGGCGCAAGAAATTACAAGACGAATTTCTGAATTCAGCTTTTATGCCGATTTGAGAAATAAATTTAGGATTTTAGCTTCCTTATGAAAAGGACAAACAAGCGGAAAATAATCGCACCCTAAGGTTTCACGATGTCTACTTGAGGTAGTTCGTCACTACAGCGGTACACAAAGAGATCCACTCAACGATGCATCATACCTTTGTAATAGGGAATTGCGCTCACTCTATAGCAGCAATGATGGTGCACATTTGTCAATATTGTAGTGACCGTGCTATGACCTCGACGAACTAAAGTTGATGGCCTCGACGTGCACGTGCGATCACCGTTTGAACGACTTCACCACTAGACACAACCCTAGGAACTTACCCTCTTTGCACCAGCCGATGTCTGTCACTTATTTATCTCTCATCCATTTCACCCGCTTAATAAGAGTACCCCTTCAAATATCTGTCGCTTGCAGATTGTTTCACTACTTGCATATGAGCTTTATTTTATTCTCTGAATTTCTCGATCAATTCGTTGATCTTTTGGTAAATTTTATATTGAAGAGATGATAAAGTCTACATTGGAAATGCAATGGTCTTCCATTCTCAAAACGTAATCAATAGAACTTTTTACTGCTCATAAAGTCAAATTCTAATACTAACATTTACAATATGCATATATCTGCAATTCATTTTTCTTTGAGGTGTTCGTTTTTCTGAAGTTTAGCTATTTGTCCACTATCAGGAGGCATTTCACTTCCGGTCTATCCTCAAAATTGTCCATCATCTAGTTTAATATCCACTCGAGCAAACCGGACATAAAATGGCATATCACAAAAATTTCTCTCATATTAAAACTGATGTGTTTGCTGAATTAATGTGCATGAACAAGGATGCGATTTCAACTGTGAACAAATTCCGCTCTCCTAACACTATCAATTTAGACAGATGTGGGTGCATTATATGAAAAACTAAAATACATATTGCCATGTAAATTCGATGAGTGACACGAAAATACTTTCAAGGACTAAAATTGTCATTCCCATTGAATAAAAGTGATCTCTTAATTAACAAATTAAATTTTACGAGCATTTCATTCGAAAATTTTTGCAATGCTCTTTGCCATTATAATCCACTTCGATCTTATTTTGCAGATGAACATTAAAAAAATATTTCATCATGAAACCTTTTGAAATGTTGAATTTCAAAGCTCATTAATAAAGTGCAGAATTGATGTAAAGCATCGCTATAAGCAAGCAAAATTCTAGCTGTGACCAATGAAAATCTTTGAGAGTGCACACTAATCTGATAATGACTTTCTTGAATTATTTCACAAACATTATCACAGAACACATACGCAAAGAATTTCAATAAATAAAATGAAGTTTTAATTTCGAGTCTTATTTCTATTATGTAGTTTTTCAGCATTCTCAATATATATGATAATCTATAGAAGATACTTAAAATTTCATCGATATATCAGTTTGTTTATGAATGATTTTATGATGAACGGATAGACGTATTCAAAATGTCGATAGAATTTTAAAGAGGCACAACGAAGATTTATTATTGAGGTAAAACGAATAGAAATCTCAAAGAAATTTTGCCAACGATTAAAAGAACATTTCTAAGTATGAAGAGTGTGTAGAATTGTGAAGTGATGCTCCATAAAGTGAGTATAACCGATCGGAAAAGAGAGTTGTGTGGAGCGATTTGGCATTGTTAATGCTCGAATGTTGTCAATAGAAAAGGGCAATGCCGCTATAAAAGGATGCCACTTCAATGAAAAAAAAAAGTCACTCATCTCTCAAGTGATTCCTTTCCGATCAAACATTTTTATTAAAACATTAAATAGAAAATTGACTAAACACTCTTATTGACAAATGAAATGCTTTTCCTCGATGATTTTCTTTTTCGCATCATTTCAGTTTGAGCAAAAAAAAATCCAAACCACTATTATGTCTGCAAAAGAAACACTTTCTAATTTGCTTTATTTAATAATAATCCTAGTTCTTATTGGCTAATACTCAACCCACACGAATGCACTTCATTTATATGGAGGGTACAGATAAATGCATCACTGTTGATCTCATTCATCTCTCTTTTTTTTGGTTAAGACTGTAAATAACCAACAATTTTTCTGACTTATTACTATTATGATGGAACGGCGCAAACAACCTTTACCACTTAATCGGGAAAATCTCCATCTATACATTCGAATTTGGCACACTGAATAGAGCAGCGATAATTTAGCCATCAATTAAATTGGGATACAACGGGCGGGTCTTATAGGTCAGCGAAGAATCACATTTCCCCTACTCCAGATAAAGCGAAAAATATGAGAAGAGAGGGAGGAAAGAAGGAGAGATCTGCATAGTCTTTTCCTGATATTTGAAAATTCCTATAAGTAGAATGGAATAAAGAGAATAATTGTTACGATTTAAGCAAACTATGGCATCAGCTATAGAAACTTTTAATAATGAACAATTTTTATATATTTTCGAACTGCACTTATCCGAAAAAAAAGACGTTAGAAGAGATGAAACAATCGGATCGCAAAAAAAAGCGCAATAGCTTAAAAAAAATTATCCTCGATGCTATGATCCAAAGATATGAAGAGAAATGTGTTCAGATAAGCTAAATTTTTTAATGATAGGAAATAAATATGTTTCATTTTTTATTGCAATAATGATAAGTTATAAAACAACCCGTTATCGCCAAGTTTATAATTAAAACAACCTGTTATCACCAATTTTATAATCAAGATTCATTTCGTAATCCATATGTGATAGGTATCACATACGTGAAATTGGCAATAAATCAATAAAAGACGATAATGTGAACGAATCACCTTCAAAGGTGCTAATTGATGCTCTCATAGGAAACAATTACCTCATGCAAATGGGACCCATTAATGACGAATGTCGCCTCAACGACCCTATCTCGTCTCTTCGAGTCGAAATGTGAGCATGCATTCGCATGATTTGATTCGAGCAGAAACACGGAAGAAATACTGTACCGGGGTTCCACGATGCTTCAGCATTTCTTCTTCAGTGAATTGAGCTTACCATAAATAGAAATTACCCTGTCGCATACCAGCTATTTTTCAATGCACTGTGATGACAGTGGCTCATATGAAAAATTTGTTCGTATATTTTTCCTTCCTTTTGAAATAGAAAGAAGGTGGAAAGTTTACCAGCAAAGCTGTTAAGAAAAGCTTCTTTGCATTCCTATTCACCAAATCAATCATTTCCCTAAGTTACCAATAATTAAAAAAAGGTACCATATTCGCTTCACACGCAAATATGTAAAGATTGAATTTTCTACAACCCATTTGATGCAAAAACGTAGAAATTTCAAGCAAAATTTCTCGTCACCATTAAATGCCTATAGCTCCTTCCGAAATTTACATATCAAAAGGGAAATTGCTGAAGGAGCCTTTCAAGATGCAATATGGGCTAAATTTACTGAATTTGCCGTCAGTAATTCCCGAGTTGCAACTGTCGCACAGGTAGAAAAACATTCAAATATGGATGTGTATATAAACAACACTGCCATACAATGCACTGTTTAATAGGAGGCTAGCAGTAAGGTTTAAAATTCACCACGTTTATCAGAATTTAGGACTCGTAAGATGAGGAGCCTTCTTGAAGAGCGCCACAAAAATAAAAGTCGTTCTGAAATAGAAGCCGCATGTGGAAATGTGTGTCATATTCATGAAATGTTCTAAGCTCTCACTTAGATGTCGACGAAAATTTCAACGAACAAAATGGGGCATCAATATTTCATAGCAGAAATTTTTTTTATTACGCAAGTGTTCTCGAATGCATTTCCTAGAGAGAAATGGTTTTAGAGAATTAAATGAAGCTATTTTCAAAAAAAATCTGAAGAATCGAATAGATTTTTTTTTTTGAAACAAATGAAATGTTTATTCGTAAAATATGAATGGCTCAATAGAAGAAAAACGGCTCGAGAAAATGATAAATGGGTGCTGATCGAAAATCAACAAAATATAAAATAGTTGAACACAATTACACGAACAATTATTCATCTTGTAAGAAAGCACGATAACGATGCACTTATAACAATGAATGCTGTTGACAGCATCAAGGCAACTCTTCTCTAATCCAAAATGGTGGTCTAATGTTCGATAAGTGACGCGAGAACATACGAATACGTAAACAATCTATCACATGATCATCTCATCGATCATTCGACCCTCAAATATATATTATATGCAAAAAAAAATGTTTTTGCAAATTGCAATACAATAATCTGTTCGTCATGTGAGGAAAAAGGAATTGTGCAATGCAATGCACATACGAACAAATACAGTGATTTTCTTCGCTAAACGATATTTATTGCAAAAACGAAATGTGTAATTTTTGAAAATAATTGAACACTTCCGAAAAATTGCATTAACATTCGTCCGTTCTTTCTAAAATTTCTCAGTGCAACTTTCTTGCACATATATATTATCTATGCCCTTACAGAAAACGAACAGCCAACCTAAAGTAATAGGGGGAAACAAAGAAATTGCTTGAAGAAAAACTCTCTAATTGCAACGCTAAATTATTTTCAGTTTTCTCTCCAAATGTCTCCGACAATTTATATGTCTATTTGAAAGTTTGGAGGAAATTCGATTGCAATCATTAAGTATCGCATTAGATATGGAATGTCACTGCTCTTTAACATAGTGATATTCCCCTTCCCCCCCCCCCCCCCCTCCCCCTTGTTTAAAAAAATTATTGAATATAATTTTAATAGCTGTTTACTCAACTATTAGGAACAGGTGAAGAATGTTGCAGTTTATGAGAAATGTGCACACAAGAGAGAAATATCGTGGATTTTTGGCGATTGATGCAACCACTTATATACGAGCCACAGGCTCTCAAGGATTTGCGTGAAGGTGATTTGCTACGAGTGCTCTCAAGACGATCTCCTCGAATCCTAATTCTCGAAAGTAATGTGCGCATGAAATTCAATCCATGATAGGTGGATGTGCAGGAAATTTCTGAATGGGTGAAGAGCACTGATTACTGCAGACAACTTTTCGGTGACACAAGACTAGCCATGCTGTTAACAGTGAATGATAATTCAGCAATTGAGTGAATTTCATATAGAATGATCTCAGTGAGGTGATGTTAATGAGGTGTGTCTTACCTTTTCGAGCTGAAAGGCTAAGGAACACAAGGAAATTGCATGAGGTAGTGTGTTCGGAGAAGATATACTGGAGAGAAACAAGATAGATCGATGTTAATAGGGAAACAGCAGTTTATTACAAAATACGATACCCAAATATAATGAATCAGAAAGAACAACGGAAAACCGGAAAAGCCGGAGCTGGACAAGCTCGATATGTAAAGATGTTCGCCCGTATGAAGACAAACAAACTATTGACCTTGATGAAATTGCAAATACGCATCGAAACCAAAAAAAACTATGCCAGAAGTGTGCTCGCTTTTGACTGCATCATTTCAACGGCCAAATAGCTTCAAAAATAAAAATATGCAAATATAATCATTATTTACGCTGACGACGCTGATGAGAAAAAAACGTTAAATTATAGACCTTTAAAGAGATTGCATTGTGTGTGGGAATTTTTTGAACTGTATATTTGCAAGCAAGTTTATATTACAGTGCAGCCGAGAATGTGACGCTTTCACCATGCTCTTCGTAAAAACCTCCCAACGCATTCAGTCGAAATCATCGAAGAAATGAATGGCACAAAGGAAAAAGGTCCTCTAAGCTAATATCGAGAAATCTTCCAACATTACCAGATCGCATGCAGGCCCTTCAATTGATGGAAAATACATTCCGAATAAATGAAACCATTCCGGCTTAACGTTATCTGACGAGACACACGATGAAAGCCAATATAAGCCACACATTAATTCAAGGAAAAGCCATAAAGCCATCGTTTTCGGGGCTGCCCTATTTTCCCTCTCTGTTTAGGCTTTTCGCCTTTCTCAGCCTCAAAGGAACGCCGTTTGCTAGGAGCGAGTCGTATCTGCAGGCGATTGCAATTTAGTTCCAATTCCAATATTTGAAAGCAACCGGAGGAGCAATGCCTGACCAGAATAAGCGAAAAAGCAATTAACAGAACCTCTGCAAACCACAACTGCCACATGCAACCACACAGAAATCACAAATACTTTTTAGATCACTGTGACTTACGTTGCTCTGTCCGAAATTTCGACGACTGTACAATGACATGCTTCACCATCTCGGAATTATCTTAAGCAGTATTATACTCTACTATAAAACATAAAAATTTCATAAACTATGCAATAAAATCGTCGATTGAGTCCGCGCTGCCATAAATTGTATCACATCGTTCTTTACGACGCGAAAAATTTCTTCGAGTGTGCTATATTCTGTTCTGCTATCCCAAAAAATTCACATAAGCAGTTATCCCTTCCATCGTGGTTAAATGTAGGTGAAGCTCAAGATTTATGCTATTAGTACTATTGCAAAGAACACTGGAGAAGCAGCGTTCGATTCGCTGATGTCGGAATAATTCGTGGGAAGAAAGCGACTCTCGAGATTTTTCGATGGCCAGTTCTGCTTGAGCGTTCTTTCCCCGCTCCCAAAGAAATGCTTGAAAAGAAGTGACTGAGGCAATATTTGATCAGTGACAGTGGTTCCGGTGTTTGCCGGTGGCCGCTGAGTTGCCGCACTGAAGCGTTCAAATTTTTTGGATTCCAACAGCGTTGACAAAACTCGAGATGTTAGGCTGAAGTTGGTTGGTACCACAAGGTTATTCTTACTACAAAAATCAGCCAACCACTAGATCGAGATAGTCGGTGGTACTCAGAAGATAATAGAGAAGTCGCGAAAAGCATGAAGAATTATGATGCAATATGTCGAGGTCCAACTTTCAGGAGCTCATCGTTTCATCCATTGAGTAGGATTTTTCGCTCTTTTTACTTTTTATCATTTCGTTGGCAGAAAAATCAGCCCCGAGAGTGCACCGAGTTCTCCGCACCTCTTTTCGACATCATTGCAGTTTACTCCTTCGAAAAACAATGCAACACCTCTCATACAACCCCTGAGGCGAATTCAAATCATTCGCAACCAATTTTCAAAATCTTATTGCGGGACACTAAGTCATGAATGCCGACATGTATGATGCGAACATACTTTATTGGAATTCATCTGCATTGCTGTAATGAACAACTGACATTCTAACGGAATGGTGTACCAAGACGGCAGCTTCTCAAAAATATTCAATTCATTACAGTTTTATGTGAAAACGGCCCAGCGCAATAACATAAATTATGAAAACAGTCTCATATTGAAAACGAGCGTTTTCCAAACGTTCAACACCCGCGTTTACCTCCACGACACTAAAATTTCAGACCAGTTTATGCTGACAGTAATGTTTACGAAAGATTTTTGGGTGTTTCTGTGAAACAGTTTACTACAAGTAAGCGACACTCCAGACGAAGCATGCAGCTAACCTGAACTGGCGGAAAAGTAAAGTAATGACGTTTTCGAAAACAATATGAAACCGCATGACGTAGGCCATAGTAAATCGCCGATCAATCTTACCTGTTGATTCGTGCCACTACTCGAGTAACATATGCATAACTCGGACTTATTCTCCCGCTTCGAGTTTAGGAGGAAGTTTAATTCCAAACTTCAGAGTTTTTACAAACTGGTTGGTTCTGAAAAAAAGAGGAAGTTCAGTAAATTGGAGAAAGAGCCATTCAAAAGCGCAAAATTTTTGAAACGTCTCATATTTTTGTGATGAAGGTAGCAGAATGCGAACCTCACGTCTTCAAGGTCTCTGTTAAGATCTTCCTGTCTTATGCACCTAGACGTACAGTCTTCGAGAAGGATAAGGAGATAAGGATAGTTGCTGACGTAGGCCTCGGGGAGAGACAAGACGTTTGTTAAGTAAGCTCTAATTTTGCTTGTGGGAGGGGAGGAGGGGGACGAAAGAATGGAGCAAAAAAATTCTGCAAATACGAACATCATTGCGATACTGCTTTTAAAAGTCTCTGCCACGGAAACATCAGAAGATAATCTCAAATGGTTGCATGTCAATCAGCGTGAGCTCTGGCATATGCGAAAGAAAACTCAAATCCTTCCCCAGAGGACCACCGGCAGCCATTGGCCAAAAACTGTATTGCCCACAACGAGTCACTGAGGCGTTTGGCATTTAGTTTGTTGTTACATTCATTACTGTGAATAACTTACTTGAAAAGTTTTCCATTGCTCTGTACACCTTTGTTGTTGTTTCCTGCAGACCGTACGGCTGTTACCCTACCACACTGCGCATGATTCAGTTCTCATGCGATCTTTATGCTTCAACCGATTGAATATACTTGCGTAACGATTGTGATCGTAGAACGGAGTACACTATGAAATCCTCTAATAACCGTCGCTTTGATGCTGTGAGTAGGGCGTATAAGGACTGTTATTGCCCAATCTATCATTATTCGCTTCGCTGCAATTCGCTTGTTTGATCGTACTGTGCAACCTTTGTGCACATTGGAATAAAAATTGTGCTTATTTTTCGTTGGTGGGGCGTCTACGACGCAGGGAGGAGCACCCGATATCAGCAAAGGAACCGGAAGGCCCCAAAGCGAGTTCGGGCCAGTACACTCGATTTTCATTTCCCAATCCCATTCGTTGAATTACGCGACATAATTGTTTGATCATCCGTATTGTAATGCTCATATTGTGAATATGGCTGCCGAGTTTTATAGATGGAATGGAGAAAAAGAAAGTTCTGGACGCTCGCCGCGATGAATTAAATATGCCTTTTTGATCCACTGAACAATACGGTTAGAGGCGCATCATTCCATTATCCTACACCGCTTTCCTCACTTTCATAAAGGTGCCTTAAAACTTTGCGATATTGAGGGAGAGATTTCCAATCCGATAGTCCCAAAAAATAAACGGCGAACTTCGGTATCACTTCACATGGGTCATTAAAAGGCAAACCTTCTCTCTCCTTTCATACTAGTCCATGATCATTTATCGCAAAAAGTATAAGTTTGCTGACAGCTGCATTGTTTTGCTGACAGTTGAATAGTTTTTCTCGACCACCTCAAAAGGTATTCATGGATCACTGAAGGTGAGAAAAAAAATCAGATTTTGCAACCAGCAGAAATCGTAAACCCACAAATTTGATGACTCGCAAAATGTAGCTTTGAACGGCTCGTGGATTTTGAAGTTCCCAGCGTCCCATGAGTTTTCGCTTTCAGATAGGTCCACACGGAACTTTCCAAGTAAGCCTAAATTATGATCTCGTGAGGCCAAAATTCTGCGAATTATCTAATCAACTGAAAAGAACCCATGAAAATTAGAAAGAAAAACATGGAATGCACAGAACTGCACCAATCTAGTAGCGCCAATTTCTTGTTGAACAATTCAATAAAAGTTGGCGAGATATGCGGAGACAGCAGCTATTTGAAAATGGAAGTTACGATCTAAAATAATTTGCGGTAGGCGAAAAGGGAATTGGAAAGGATAAAAGTGCAAAGCCAAGCGTGAATCCTGCCGAATGTTTGGAATTGCAGATCCCACAACAAATGCCGCAGAGATCAACTCAAAAAGACAAGACACCGCTGAATAATCTCGCCTCAACGTCGTTGTGTTTGTACTGCAAAGAACTCAACCCGGAATGCTGCACTGTGCCGATGTCCTTAATAACAACCCCATAAGTGGAAAAAATTTCCGCACTTTTCATCGGATTAGTCAAAAAACTCTTTGCACTTTTTGCAACACCCACCAGTTCTATGCGATGAACGCTATTCATCACCTCATTACAGCCATCTATCGAGGCTTTCTTTTACTCTTGAAAACGCTTTCTTCCTGAATCTTTATCACGAGGCTTTATTCCTGAAAAACTGCACTTGCTTGAGCATAGCAAGTTGTATAACCCTACGTATCACGTCATTTACACGCATTCAGCAAAAACATCACAAAAATACTGCAGTAGAGAATGGGGGAGCGGTGGAGACGTTCAAATTTGTACTCGGGAACTAAGACTGGTGCATATTCGCAGAGCACTGAACAACCAGAACAAAAAATCGAAGACAACGAATATGTTACAGGAAGCATCATCAACAACAAGACCCTCAAAACTCAATATATATCCACACAAAATCGCACTCCGAAATAGTGGTTAATTAAACGCTACTAGTCTTAATCGACTCCAGAGTTAAGCAAACAGCAATTCGGGTAAAGCCTTGAATGAGGTGCACTCAGTGCACTTTTCACTAATATCATATTGAATTTCGAAAGTATGCAAACATTCGTGACGTTTAAGGAAAACAATTGCGAATCGCAAAAATCTTTATGGGAGAGTACAGAGAGATCAAACATGTAAATTCATTGACCCATACAACAGAGAGTAAGAATCAACTGAAAAAGAAAGTTTTATGTGCTCACAGACGGTTCTCGATGAAGAGAAGCGATGATCGAACTGCTGACAGCTATAAAGATACGCAGATTCAAACCTATAAATGCAATGCAAACTTTGCAAGGTGTATATCATTGATCACATAGGAAACATTTTTGTGAAGGGTGGATGTGATCTTATAAGGAAATAAGAAAAATTTATTGAGAGTAGTGAATGAAGATGTCCTCTATTCCCTTTATTAAAAAAAATCTCAAGCAATCTGCCAAGACAAGTCTTCAGTTCCAGTCGACTCCGAGAATGGGGCAGGTCAGTCTGATCTCAAATATCTCGTTCGAAGACGCTAATATGCGAATTCAACATCACTAAGACTAAAAGTATAGAAAAACATGGTAGAACTCCTGACGACTCGCACTTCAGAAAAGAGGACCCAGCTACAAATTACCTGAGCCAAGGAATTAGTTCAAAAGCCAGCCAACTGAGCCTCGGAGTCAATTCCTGTAATCGCCAACCACTTTTGCAAAGTTTGCACGGAATCTAGCGCATATATGGATTTTTTAAACCTAGTTATGAAACCAATCGAGTTGATGTTTCCCACATCCCGTATTTTTGCCCAAATTAAGGAAGCATGTTATTTTTCCGCAATGAGGAGTGGGCTGGTCCACGAATATAACATTTGATCATTTTTTCCTGAATATGCTTCAGGAAAACGGCGAGTTTTTTGCATGATTCAGACGCATTTTAAAAAAAAATTGAGTTGTTTCTAGCAAAAATCATGCAGGGTTCAAACGATAGAATTTAACGAATCTCAATTTAGCGTTTATTTATGGTTGAAATTCCAATGTTATCGGTGACACTAATGACGGCAACGTCAACGATACTCAGCGCTATTCGAAATGATGAAATTTGATGAACCTTAATTTTAAATATGCATCTTAAATGCATATAGGACCAGTATCGTTTTATTGGTTACGTCTTTAAAAAGCGCTCTTTGCGTCGAATTCTTTGCTTTCGTTCGATAATGTTGGAAATGAAATTTTTAGCAATCAATGCGCATAGCAGTTTGCTTATGGAAAAGTTTGTGTTATTTGCATTCATTTGGCACTGATTGCTCATATTTGGCAAAACTTCTCTCATAGCGATGCAATTGTAAGCCGTTTGCTGTATTTTCTCACTCGTTTAAAGTTTTTCATAGATTTTCCTTGTGATATCATTCCTTATTGCTTTTGCATTTCGAAAGTTTTCCTGAAGATAATGTTTTCTCGAATAATTTTGGTTACTTGTGAAGAATTATGAATAAATACGAAAGCAGCGTTTTCCCTACATCCAACATGATGTTATTGCTTTGCGAAGGAAAAATTTCAAGACTGCTAAAGTGATATATGAAGGATATATATCATTAAATTCAATATTCCGATTTGCGTTTTGGTGCTTCTTAATTGAACAACGCTGCAATTTTTATTTCACTTGCATTTATCTGCTTAAATTTTTCAGCAGTTTAAACCATTATATATGCATATTTTATTTGCCCTCTGAAATACGCCCACTTTGAGCACACTGAACATAATTTTTTTTACAGAGTGGTTTTTCTGTGCAATCTTTCTTTACTTCCAGAAATTTTTCACAAAATATCGAAAACAAGCTGATCAGACGATGAATAAATGAATAATCATCAAATTTTCAATGATTCCTGCGCTTTTCGCTTCTGACGCTTCATGTGTCCTTCCTTCTTCTGAAGTATGGGGAGAGGAGTGGACTGTGAGATAGGTGGATTATTGAATGTTATAGCGAGGGGGAACCTACTTTACCCATTAATTAGAAAGGAAATAGGCGACAAAATTTTCACCGTGTCGTATTACTCTCTTTTAAACCATCATTCTCACATAATGCACTACCTTGTCTTTGCTACGATTATTTCGAACATTTTATTTCTTTCCTTCTATCAACCAACTGATTGCAAAAAAAAGTTCAAAATTTAGGTTCAGATGAACTAAAAAAAATGCATTTCGCTGCTAACTAACAACTTTCCGAGTATTTTTTTCAATAGCTATAAGAGACTCTAAATATATTACTCAGCAATACTCGAGATAAAGCCTGCAAAAATGGAGTAGTGATCGAAGTTATGCCATTGGTGATCTTAGCCGAAATAGTATTGTCAGAGCAATCAAAAATGTATATTTTGCATATGATCTTAGAACGTTATACATGTGAGGTGTAACACTTTAATAAAAATGATAAAGACTGTTACGATAAGCGAAACTATTGAGCGTGATGACTATGGACGAATGTTTGAATAACTCATTTATCTTCGTATTTGCAGTGAAAATTTTCAATGAAACGAAATTAAGCTGTGGAATGCGATATTGTATTTGCGATTTCGTCGATAGCACATCGCAATGCAAAAATTAGATATGTTCATCACCATCAAGTTGATAATCGCAATGTACGAACGCTCTCTCGACATAGGGCAATCTTTCGAGCTTTATTTGCAGTGTTTCAGAGGTGTCATGCGTTTGACGAAGTTTCATCTCCGGATCCATTACCTAAATACTTCCCTTTTAAATAAGCACATCAGCGGATGTCTTCATATCAAAGCGTTGTTCCGAGAGGTAGGGGGGGGGGGGGGGAGAGGGAGAGGAGGAGAGACTATAGCAAGCTCAAGGCTAAAAGCAACTAAAATGTCAATCATCTTTGCTTATTCTGTTGCTGATCATTTTTGGTTGCCTTGAATGAAGCACACAGAGTACTGTGTTTTCTCAGGCCATTCAATGTGCAAGTGTTTTGTGATAGCCGTGAAATCTATGGAAATAAGTAAGTATTCACAAAAGAGCGCTATAGTCGAGGTTTTTTGAGTGAAGTTATGCGGGTGCAATTCCATGATGTTCTATAGTAAATGAAATATTTCGCCCCCTTGTATTCCAGAAAAGATAAAAATTGTACAATAGTAAAAAAAAAGACAGCCGAAAACATAAAATATAAGAAAAAAAAGTCAAGCGCTTCTTATCCTATAAGAGGAAGCAAATCCCGCTGTATGAAAAACGAATGCATTAGGCATCCACACATATATTTTAACCCAAAGAATTTGCCCAACTTCGTTTTTCGCCTTACTGATTACAGCATTCGTAGGAGAGATTTTTCATAGTCGTTATTTTTAGTGCAAAAATGCTCGCGAAGAACCAACTCAGAAGTGGGAAATCATAAAGAGCAAAATTTCGGAAGGTATATGTCCGGATTAACGTGGGAGCCAAAATTGAATAGCTGAGCACTGTACGTTGTGCTTCTACCTATATGAGTAATATTATAACATCAAACTACAACTTAGTCAATCGTTTTCTTCCTCCATTTCATCAAATCGTGAGAATAGTTTACTAGTAAATAAACGAGAATATGATTACCACATGAAGTTCAACAAGGAAGTTAGCGCCGAGATGATAGACGATAATTGTATCAATGAAGCGGATATTCTCATCATGAGTGATAGCAATCTTGAGGATACGATTAATGAACTCTCGACTTGCTGCCTTACCAATAAGGAAAGGAATCTGTTCATATGCTGTTCGTGCCCAACTGATTATAATGAAACAACTGAAAATAAATGCCCACATAAAAATCGAGCAAAACGACCATGAATATAACTAGCTTATTGCTCTAAATCGATATTTCTTTCACTAACGATGGAAGATATTCATATTCACCTGCGGTGCTAAGAAACGATCAATGAGATGGCTATTTTTCTTGAAATATTCCACAACAAAGCGTGGAAGTAAAATAGAAGAAGTGTCATGAAAGAGATCATTGAGGTTTCTTCTCAATTCTTACTTCAAGTGAGCTCTCAAGATGAGTTCACTTAATGAGCCTAAGTGGAAGTAAATAGCCTAACAAGCCAAAATTGTGAGGCATAATATCGTGCTCATATGGACTGAGGTTGAGAAATACAAGTCACGTCGTAAGCAACGAGATAGTGAGCACATATTAAATTTTAAGTGAGGGTGTCACATTAATATATACCATCTGAGCATACATATCCGATCGTTACAGTGAAATGACTTTGTGATCGATTAAGTTACTTCATTAAAATTCTCACATCTAAAAAATGGAACTCTCTAAGCGTACAATAGGAGGTCGTTGAAATTATTATAAGTTTTTGGTCTTGCTGTTTAGCGCCCCATGTATCTGAAGTTCATTCACCATCTCACATTGTAAGCGTATTGCGACCTCTGTCTTGCAATCTTCCTCTGCTAAATGTTGGTGATAGCGAGTAGAAAGATGTACGTTTTATATTTCATAGAAGTCTCATAATTAGTGAGGTAAAATTCAGAGATAATGGCAGTGCATTTTTTGTTCTACAGCTTTATCTTGTTGAGACTACTTAGTGAACATACCAAACGAAAAATGCGCCAAGTGGATCGGCATAGAGCCAAAAATGATTGCCAATATATGCACCAGCCAGAGCGACAATATTCGTGAGCACGTCGTTGCGTTGATCTATTGCTAACACCATTGAACCAGGTGACTTCTGTCGACGACACACCAAGAAGAGAATCGCTTTCAATACGGTACCAGCCACCATTATTATTATCGTTGGCAAATCGACGATAGGATGAATCTAGACTGCAGCGATTTTCATTCACATGCATTTTTCAGGATGACTTCATTATTTGACGTTTAAGGACGATAAAAAACAATGGAATCATTGAACTGTTTGGCGCAGCGAAGATTAGCTCCCAAATTTCTGTCTTTAGCTGTGATTTTTGAATTCTCCAGATTTCTCAAAAAATATGTTTCATTTATGGGAATATCACATCCGATTCATTGGTATTCGATGTAGCGAAGCGTCTCAAAACGAGCATGCACTTTTTCGGGAGCACCGCGAGGGGTTTGTTTCTCTCAAGTAGATGATATATAGGGGAAGGATGATTCTGCGTCTGCTAAAATTTTATGTGGTCTGCTAGCCAAATGTTTTTCATCGAAAATGAGTCGTCACTTAATAGAATCTAGCAACTTGATCATTATTCTGTAAAAACGCCAAGAAATAAAGCATTAAATTATTGCACTTTCATAGCAATCGAAACAAATTTATCGTTAGCAACATGTGCAAATTTCGACAGTTGCATGCCATTTTACATTGTGACGTACTGCTTGCACATATGTACGTGTATGTATGTTTGTCTACTTGTCTTGTCAGATTTAAAACTATTGCTAAGAAATTAAGCAGCCGTAGTACACATCGTGGACGACCTCTTCTACTAAGCTTCAATTTGATCCACCAATTTATGGACAGTCAGATATTGTAATACTAGCATGCAATTTGTAAACGGCCGGTTTCTTTTTTGCAACGGTCTTGTAACAAAGAACGAATTGGGCGAAGGGACAACGGAGAGGAGAAAGGTACAGGAAGAATTGCTAGGAAATGGGTTTTGTCAAGTTGCTCACGTGGCCAACCAATTTCAAAACTTAATACCACAAAGTTTCATATACTGAAGGGTCTTCTCATTTCAACGACAATGAATACATTATCTTTTTGTATTTTTGTTCCATCTTCTAGGCAATCCGTCCGTCCATACACGTCTTTCAAAAAAAAAAAGATTTTTTCCTATGATTCAAGTGGTATGAAATGAAAAAAATGATTGATGTAAAATATAAATAATTTCTTGACACATTTATATATCTATAGCTATCTTCGAAACCAAGGGATCAAAGCAAAACATTGTAGTCGCATGCCGGTCATTATGATCACCGTGTTTCAGACTTTCACTTCAGTTGTTCCTCAATTAAAGGTATCCAATAAATGAAGACATATGCGAAATTGCACATGGGAACAATATATCATCATAAATAGGATTTAAAAAGAAAACTTGCAAATATGCCTTAAAGATGATTTTTTTTGCTGACAATTGGCATAAAAAAAATCCGATCAGGAAGATCTGAATTCTACTGTCTAGAAAAATCAACTGTTTGCATTTCGCACGAAAATGCCTCGTTTTCTAAGCGGAAATGCAAAATCCCATATCAGCCTAGTTCCTCGACCTGCTTATCGACTTCTTTACTTTTTTCATCTTTTCTATATGTTACTTCAGAAAAAAAGAGTAAATAATTGATAAAGTAAATTTATAGGCTGTGTCTTTAGAGTCATATATACAGTGCTATGTAATATCTAAATGCGAATTAAAACCGTTGAAATGATGCGCAAAATGGAAAAATATTGAATAAAGGATTGATCCTTACATTTTTCGTAATAGTTGAGATGGCCGCATCTCCAATAACAATAAAGTTCGCAATGATCATTACAATGGCTACGAACATCACCGCAAGATGCTCCAATCTAAATCATCACATAGTTGAATGCTTTAAATCAGATTTCACTTTATTTCTATGTCAATATCGTATCACTCCTAATATGAACTCACCTAATATAAATATTCCTAATAAACAATTTTCTCCTTGCAAACGAAATTTCCATAAATAAACTTCACATAAATTTGTGTATTGGTGGAGATCAGTATCAAATATAGGCAGCAGTTATCGACGAGTTGACTTATTAATAGGTACTAAGAGGAAATAATTTATAGTCAGTAGGTAAGCACTTTTGAAATTTATTCAATTACCTGCACACCTTGATGGATAAAAGATCATACCGATTGCGTCCAATTGGATAGTCGTATCGATTCGTTTTACGAATTGAGCGAAGGCAAATCCAAATCACCGTCCCACTTGTTATATCCATAACGCTATCCACTACTGAACTTATAATCGACAGTGAGTTCGATAGATATGCGGCCACCGTCTTTGCTATGATCATTCCGATATTGAGGAACAAAGTGATACGAGCCAACCATGTGTCCCATTTCTAAACTTAAGTTTTTAATTGTACCACCCAACAATCCAAAGCGGAAAACATTTGAGGGAGAAGGGGATGGGGCAAGAGTTAAACCGAATTATAAATAATTTCAGACAAATTCAATAAGAGGTATTCGTGCTATTAGCATGTAATAATCAATTCAATATAAACAACAACTGAGCACAATTTTCTCTCGAACCCTTCAGTGAAACTTAATAATTAACGCAAAAGAGCGATGATTTCGTTGCTTAGTGAGGAAGATATTTCGACCAATTTTCTTCGATCTTCATATGCATTTTCTTGTAGCTGATCGTTTTGCCCTCTCCTCAATAGCTCTTCATCCTCCTTTAGCAGTTCTTGTAAATTTCGTTGATAACGATAAAATTCTTTGATTCCGTTCTTTCGTCGCAGTTCACGTAAACTTCCACACAGGTTTAGCGCCACCATCTGAATTCTTCTTTTTATTAGTGTGCTGTGAAAAGATAGCGACGCTAGCATTTCAGGACTATGCATCTTTCAAGAATCTATATAAGCAAGCAAAAGTGGCTTATGCAGCATTGATAAGTCATTTAGGCAATTATTGATCGTTGTGTTTTTAGACACGATGCTGTACGTGTAGCATCCGATCAAATGCATTAACAAAATCGATACCGAATCACGCCGTTAAATTCAAAGTTAATACGAACATCACACAGGATTTAAGCAGAAAATTGTTGAAAAATGATAAATATTCATCGTGATCGCAATTATAAACCTTAGGGGTCTTAAGCATTTTAATAAATGAATTCGTGCGCGCATTGCCAACTCTATGAAGAAGTTATATCGTTAAAAGAATCGAATTCAATCCTATCCTTTCGTTAGCAATACACTCTCAAAGTATTTCATATAGGTTTAAAAAATGCGTCACCTTTATTTATCTAAGACATTAGAGAGGGCGAATAAGAGCAATGTAAAGGCACTCATCCGAGAGCGCCGATATCAGTGTGTTGCTATCAGGAAGAAGCTCGCCCACCTCTAGCAACCAAATTTTTGTTGAGCACATAAAAGAGCACTCTGCAGTTCAAAATATAATAGGCACATCCAGAAATGTTCACTAATTACGCACCAAACGTTTAAGAGCTAATATTGCCTTTCACGACTAACTTGATCCGACAAACACAGTTTTATTGCGCATAGAAAGAAGTTGAGGTATTGAAAATGTTGAAATTCAAAGCAAAAATATATCGTTGAATAGGGACGAGCAACAGATAGAAAAGCAAGCCATTTTCTCTGTTCAAACTGTCAGAGGTTTTCTATGTGAGTAAAAATTCGATAAGCGGCATTTTGAAATTGACCGACCTCATGCGCTGAATATTGAACAAAAATTAACCGATTACTCAATAGATACTGAATTGGTGTCATAAACTGTTTTTGAGAGGAAATCTAGATCTTTAGTTTTTGAAATTTCTCGCCGAAAATTGATGTCCATAGGTGAAAATTCTTCGAGATAACTTTTTTATTCAATTAAAACGCAAAGCAAATTGTTGTATATAAAAAGTTTGAGCAAGCGGAAAATCTTACTGCAGAAGCCTGTGTTATATAAATGGGTAAACCGACAAACGCATATATATGTGCATTAAAAAGTTCAATGACGCACATTTTCGAAGTGGATATTTGTCGCAGCGCATGAAAGCGAATGCAAAATTTGATTAAATTTTCAGTGATTTCAATGGTTCCGTTTTCGCCTCTCCCTCGCTGAGCATAGTGGAATAAAGTTAAGAAAACTTGTATAGACGTTGAGCGACACGCTTCTGCTCTCATTGCAAACACAATTTCCTCTCTATGACATTGCCATTTTCGGACTTTGCTGAAAAACAGATCAACTTACATGTATGTTCTTTATTCTGATGAATCCCATCAGTTTTCGAGATATTTTGCATTTGTGAATGGCTCCAGTTCTGCTTCGAAACAGGTTTACATCAGGGCGCAGACTTTAAAGTATTTATGCCGCCTACTCCCTACTCTTTCCAATCGTTACGATTTAGCACTGATGTTTGTTTTAGCAGCCAGCTCAGCGTTAACGTTTCCGGCATCGAAAGAAATTGGGCACAACCGAAACGGTTCAGATGTCAGGAAAAATATGTAGGGTATTATGTGGAAAGAATGAACATATGTTTGACTTTCAAAAAAGAATGAAATAAAGCAGAAACTATGACGGAAATGAATATCACCTTCCTAAAATAATTCAGACTGTTCCGAAACAACATGTTCGCTTAGGGCGTGCAAATATGCCGGAGCGTTCTTCTCACTAATGCCTTTCCGGTGCGCTTTTTGGGCCACAGCCATCTCTCGAATAATAGTTTGCTAGTGTTTGTTGACGAAAGTATTTTTTGCACAATGTTTGCCCCAAATCTTTTGATGTATTTATTGTTCGACCATTTAATACTTCATCAACATCAGCAGTTGAAATGGATAGTGGGATTCCAAGAATTAATGAACGAATGAGGCAGCGTATAGGAGATGAGAAACATATATAAAAAGTAACAAGGGCGAAATGTGTGAGAGAGAAAAGAACGGAGAATGTGTTAAAACGAGAAAGCTAGACCGATGGGAGAACAGGCAACAGGCAATTAGAGAGGGGAGAATCAGATCAATTAGGTGATAACGAGAACAACGAGAACGACAAAATGTTACGAGTCACTATTGCGATGATAATAGCACCCATGTATCCAGAAGCAAAGATCCTGGATTTGTGCAAATTACCTTCAATAGTTTTTATAATTGAATGTTTCCCAAAAAGCGCTAACATAATTGAGTTCTTCATAATAAAATCTTCCCAAAATTGAGCGCTTTCCATGAGAAATATTTTGTAGTTCATTATCAACATCCTAAATTAATGTTACCTCAGACTAGGAAGAGAGGAATTCACCATGCACATTGAACTTAGTAAGTTGATCGTCCACGTAGACTGACTAGCTTAGAGGATATCGGACCATGTAGTGGAATGAAGTTATGGATACAGGTAGTGCTCGTGACCTTGATGTTGTGACGGACGTCGAACTTCGTTGAAGGTTGTAATGTTCCGCTGCTGCTGAAAACTCGCCAATTATTGCTAACTGCATCCTTTGCGTTTAACGATATGGATGCATCGAATATTACTCATATGAATCCATTGTTTACTGCTCAGTTATTTCGGAATACTGAATTCATGTGTTGTCTCCTCATTTGCGTTTTGATATGAGGTTGTTAGAGAATGTCCCGAAACGTTTCAACCATAAGGCTTTCAGCAAAGTTTGCTCGATTCATACCTGCCAAGTTACACTACCAAGTTAAAAATCAGCAAATTTACATCATGAAATATTGCAGGTTTGACTTGAATCTTTGCTTACAATTTGCGCATAGCCTTACCCAGATTCCATTTTCAAAAATATTTCACTACGTCCCTACTGCAGTCGAAGCAAGCATCAGCCACCTAGCCAAAACATGTCTGAGCACAGTTTCCAGCTTCATATTTTATGAGCCTGAAATGTTACTCGTGCAGATACCTTTAATGCACTCACTTTTTCCTCTGAAACCATGACTAAGTTATTGCGATTATCTAGACAAACTTTCGCTTGCGTATAAATTCGGCACATAAAGTGCACATAAATTCGCCAGAATTGTTGTTTTTCGGGGATTCGCTTGTTCTTATTATATCGTTTCGCATACTTCTCATTTTTTCCATCTCCGGCGTGTTTGAATGAATGAACAAGTAAAGAAATAAACAAATAATGCGTCTCTGAGTCGGATGATCAGAAATTTTCTTCGTTTGCATGGCTAAGTTTGGAAAATGGATGAAACTTTCTTTGGCCTTTGACCCAAGCAGAAGATCCACATGCAGATGTTCGCAACAGCTCGTCAGCGTTCTAAAGCGTTCACTTATTCGTGCGCAATCTGAATGCCCTGAATCCCGAATATACTCGCGCCCACTCACAGGTTATTCTATGGAAATTGCTTGTTCTTCTATAGCTTATTGGTATACTATGAGTTGTAGCATCCTTTCTAATATATTCTTAAACCGATCAATGTCACACTTAATCAAACGAGAAACGTATTAATCACTTCAATCGTTGAGTTGCTTCTCCTCAGCAATCGGGAATTTCCATTTGTAATTGCCTAAAGAAAGAGCTTTTGCGACCTTCGATGTCGAAATTCCATATACGAATGTTAACATTAAGTGTGTTGCAAAACCGTTAATTGAAGTGATCGATGTTTCAATTGAAATGATCGATTCACTCAAAATTTCAATTTCTACGCGCTAAGCATTGAAGCAACAAATAGATTTCCCATGATAATGATTGCATCAAATGTGCTTATTGTCTACAATTTTTTATTGGCCAAGGCGGGGTCCGACCCTGAAATAAGAGGGTAGTAATAGGCTAGGAAGTAATAATAATGAAGTACATGGACAAAGTGAAACGCATAACGCTTTACAACGAACGGCGAGTATGTGACGTTATACGAACTACCACCCACATGATATGAGTGATTCTGAAGCAGATACCGCAATATGTTTCATTGGCGTGAATAGTATGATTGATAATATAGGCGCTCTTTCCAAGTTGGGCAAGAGAGGGTGGATGTCGTTTCTAGATTATGTGATCACTCTTTCACACTTTCTATGCTAAATGAGGCGCTGTCAGTAGCGTGTCTTCAGGAAAATATTATTGAGACCTTTCATGCAATGCCTGTTAAGACCTATCTTTACTTTACTGTTCTAGCACTATGGAAGAAAGAAAAAGGGAGCTAAATGTATAGACAAAGAAGATGATCATAGAAAAGAGATATAAAGAGACTGATCACCTCATGAGTGCCTCGGATGAAGCACATCAGTAGAGAACAGCAAGATTTATTAACTCTTTTCTTAGTAATGCGCCTAGGATTGCAACATGTTAATTACTCAAGAGAAGCAGCCTAACATTTGATGTGATTGCTACTCTTCTGATACAGTGAAGAAGATTTTGATCCTTGCAAGAATATGTGCGAAGGCGTTTCTCAACGATTATTCTTCAATCTTGGCCGTATTATACACTAGGGACATGCAAAACCAAAAAGCATTTTTGCAACGTAAACCGTGAATAAGGGAGAGCAATCTCATGACTCGGGTTTCCGCTCCGAACTGGAAAAATATCATCGCAGAGCGCCGAGAAACCCTTGTCATCCGTCGAGCACAGATTTTCTCATCGCGGAGCATAGCGTCGAAGAAAAATTTTAGCCATCTTTCAAACTTAATAATGTCATTCATTTATGTGCATTTTCAGCCACTTTTCTCGCAGATGCCTTTCTTTTCTTTTATCTATTCCAACGCTCTGAAGTAGGCGATATACGAGAAGAGCGTAAAAGAGAATAGTAAGAAAAAGCAAAACATCTGTAAAGCAAAAGCCCAGTTGAACAGGCAGTCATCGGTAAGGACAGCCTTAGTGTGACCGTCGAAATAATTCAGTTACGGTTTCAGAGGAAAAAACTGAATGCATTGAAGGTATCTGCACGAGTAACACTTCAGGCTCATAAAATATGAAGCTGGAAACTGTGCTCAGACATGTTTTGGCTAGGTGGCTGATGCTTATTTCGACTGCAGTAGGGACGTAGTGAAATATTTTTGAAAATGGAATCTGGGTAAGGCTATGCGCAAATTGTAAGCAAAGATTCAAGTCAAACCTGCAATATTTCATGATGTAAATTTGCTGATTTTTAACTTGGTAGTGTAACTTGGCAGGTATGAATCCGAGCAAACTTTGCTGAAAGCCTTATGGTTGAAACGTTTCGGGACATTCTCTAACAACCTCATATCAAAACGCAAATGAGGAGACAACACATGAATTCAGTATTCCATACCTAAGTAGTGAATAATGAATCCCTCTCGGAAATATTCGATACGTTAGCATGTTCGGCGAGTGAAATGCGATAAAAGCGTCAGCAATATTCGGCGAGTTTTCGGTTTCAGCGGAACACTCCAACCTACAATGAAGCACAATGTCCATCGCAACATCAAGGTCACGAGCACTACCTCTGTCGACAGCTTCCCTCCGCTACATAATCCGATGTCCTACTAAGCTAATCAATCTACCTGGACAATCAACTTATCAAGTTCAATGTGCATAATGAATATCTGTCTTCCTAGTCTGAGGTAACATTATTTTTGGAAGTTGATATGAAGTACATAATATTTCTCATGAAGAGTGTTTAATTTTGTGAGGATTTTGATGTGAAGAATCCAATTATATTAGTGCTTTTTGGGAAATATTCAATTATGGAAACTACTGAAGTTAATTTGCATAAATCCAAGATTATTGCTGAAATGGATATATGGGCCGTCGCGAGATGATTAGTATAATTCTGATGGAATGTAAGCCTTTGTCATTCTTATAGCTCTTTGATCGTCTAAGCGTCCTGTACTCCCGATTCCCTAACAGTGCGGTTACATCGTCAATCTCATCGCCTTTTCTTAAGGCCTTCTGAGTTTCTTTCACTCATGTCGTCTCTTCTCGTCCCATCTTACATTAGGCAGTCCAACTTTTGTGTGCATAACTTCCCATTCAGTAGTTCTTTGAATCCTTTTGGACGAAGACGCATATCTCGACTGTTCCACTGCTTGATGCTAGCAAGTGTCTAAACATAGCATAAGAATTACTATCATCAGCATAATATAATCAAAGAAGGGATCGACAATAAGAGTCAACACAATGAAATCTGTCTCCAATGAAAGGATCGTCCGAAGGACTGAACAGTAATGTTTGCGTGTGTGCACACCAGATGTCGACGTGAAATGATGAGAGTCTTCATTTGGTTACCTTATGTAACTACGTAAACGTCGTTAACGGATGTGTGTACAGCTAATAAATAAGATTTAAATATCGGCAATTTTCAGTTATTGCTGCGGAAGTTTCATGAATGTTTT
Organism: Ascaris suum; assembly: GCA_013433145.1. NCBI lineage: Eukaryota > Metazoa > Nematoda > Chromadorea > Rhabditida > Ascarididae > Ascaris > Ascaris suum. Next base: position 11,491,318 of record CM024169.1, on the reverse strand, counting down.
CTCCATTCTATATTCTGTTGTTGGGCGCATAGTGTTTGTCGGTTTTTTGGCAACAGCAATGTTGGTGCAATCATTGATAACGACACGTAATCTTGAAATAGACTGCTAAGTAAGTTGCTGGTCACTGCAGAGATTCATTCTTCTCACACTATGAGCACTTATAAGCCCTTGCATTCTTCACTTTTTCCTTCTTTCCACTCCCCTTTTTCTCCTCATCAATCTTCATTCCCCATAGCCCGGAAAAGAGTCTCCTCAGCATGGTAAATGAGGACAAGAAAACTTCTCAACGTTGTCAACAGAGGTTCCCAAATCCATTGTATAGATTTTGTTGTAGGACTTTAGAGACATAAGACATAAGCATTTTCAGATCAGTTGTTCTGCTTCCATATTCTTCATGCACAGCGCTGCAGTCAGTTAATTGCATGCTACCAACTTTGGATCACCAATAAGCAATCGATCTCAGAATATTTGATATTGTTGCGAAATGATTTACTGATTTATCGATAGCTGTGAATAAAAATATCGACGCCATAATCAACATTCAATCTGCGTATAAAGCATCAATATGAAGGCTGAATAAGATCTATGCAATTGATGTATTAGGACCATCTCATAAGTTTCGTTTATACTGATTGTTGTGCATAGACGAGAATATCGTCGACAAAATTCGTAAAGAAATTACAAATTGCATTGCATCTTTGCGTCACAGCTTGCGGATCGAAGCAAAACACATTACCGCAACTCTCTCGAGAGTTTTCTAGATTCAAAAGAAACGCTTCTTAGCATCGACTAAATGCGACAATGCGAACTGCGCTGCTCATTAAATTCACGAATTTCTTATTTGTCGATTTGTTGATTATTTTGCCGATTACCTCACTAGCAACATCGACGCAAACTGTAATAATTTATCAATATATATTATCAATATATATTACCAATGTTATTACAATATTTCTGAATTGATCGCACCGATTAATGAGAACCTCGGGTACCGTGTAGTGTTGGCAGCCTTTAAGTAATATTGGTGGTGTTAAATAGCTGTACGAACAACATTACCTGTGTATGGTTTTTAAAAAATATGCAACTTGAAACTAACTGCTTGATGTGCTCTTCGTATGATCTACGTATGTGTTATTTCACGGTACCTCTCTTCGAAAATAATGATTGCTCGAGGAAGTAGGTGCTTCTCCAACTGCGGCCGATAACGAGTTGAAATAACTTCCAAATTAGTGGAACATCATGAGCGCTTTGAATCATCGAATTGTGCATCAGTTGCCTTTTCGTCTTAAACGTGATGCCTAACAAACATTATTCAATGAATGCACTCCGATATGTTGTAATATCGGCGAAGACCATCAATATAGAACTACTTCAGGTTAATTGTGGCCTGCAGTTTTATAGTTGAATGCTTTGATGCTGATTAGCATTCGATTTGTTTACGGAGAGAATTCACAAATGTGAAACACTTTACCACCAAAGATCCACAACAACTGCTATGCTCACATAAATAGATATTGCACTAAGCGTAGTCATTTCCATAGGATAGCCTTCAGCTATATTGCGTGCTGATAAATGATACATATGCAGTAGAGAATTTTGTGTAATCTATAACCGATCACGCAGTTCGTATGCTTTGCAGCACTAGTTTGTAAACGGAGCGATGCCAATGTGTAACTTGAACCGCACTTCAAAGTAGCCCAATACCTGCAATTGCAAATATGCAGTAGAAATGAAATATTGATAGATTTTTTCTATGCGGAAATAAAAAAATCTCCGCATTTTCAACAATTATTAAATTTGAAATAAAAAGGCTTACATATCAAAATATCGAAATAGTTACAAAGTTATAATTTTGATTGAATTAGAAACGTCGAATGAATTTAGAGTTTACAGTTTAATCGACACTAAAAACCTATCTATAGATCGGGCTTGAATGCTAGTCTACTTTTTTTTGCACTTTACTTTTCGTTGCAGAATTTCAATATGGAATTTCAGCCTAACAATGCATCAAATTTTATGTGGCATTACTAGATAGATGGGATTTTTCATATGAGATGGGACTATGTAAAATATTTCGAATAGAATTGCTCACTGCGTCGTGATTAATTCTTTTTCGGATACTTCTTCTAAACTTTTTCTCGCTTAATTCTACATTATTACGCCCTATAGTCGATGGTTTGTTTCGATCATTTGTCGAGCTTAATGGTGCGTTACATGGGCAATTTCACAACTATTAAACATGAAATGTTCGAAATAATTTCCGTAGCCGCTATAAAAAACGCATAAATGAGAAAACGCATTAATGAGAGTAAATCAAGTAGAATTTTGATACGATTACAAAAATAATAACGAGCATATAGTTTTTTTTTTTTCAATTTTAGCAGCTTAAGGGTCTTCGAATGAAACAAACATATATGTGAGAATTTTAAAGATTGATTGCTGATTTCCTCATAAGTTGGATGATTTTTATTTCGACAATGAATCCCGATGGATTAGATAAGTTCCTTGCTTTCTTTATTCCCTCGAGTTGCAATCCGAAAAATATTGCTTCATAGGACGAAAAGGTATATATCGCGCAAACTCTTCAATATTTATTCAGCTAAGGTGATAATCATTTGATAATCCATCAGTGAATACAAATTCCATCACTTCCACAATGCATTATGCCTTTTGCTTTTCTGTGCATGAAATCCTTGGGCACAGAACATATACCGGCCCATGGTGTTTGATGCATTCCTCATCACCGTTTTCTGCATATGGGTCCGATTCGAATGACCCACCTGCAGCAGCAAATAAATACAAATAAAACTAATACAAACAAATTTTACAAAATATACGCAGTTGTAAAATTATAACTAGGAGTCGATAGCCGTAAATGATGACCGCATCAGTAAGGTTCTTTGCGGACTTTTATGGGAGTGATGTATGACGAAAATTGTTGCAGCTATTTATCTGTGGTGGAGAAACGAGATCTTAAGCGGGAATACTAACAAAAGGATTCAAATTTTAGTAATTGCCATCAAAATAGTACGTGAAAGATAATTTCAGATTTCGAGAAAAAAAGAAGCTATGTTATATTTTTTGCAAAAATATTCAATTGCGATATACTATCGCACCGCAATTGCATCAGATGCAGTGAATTTTGAATAACTGACATCACACGAGAGTTTTTTCTCTTATTTTTGCGCCTATTTGTAGGCTTTTTAGGACATTCTGTTAAAATTTGTTTGTATTTAGAAGCATCGAAAAATTCGAATTTCAAATTTATGATACATTTGCTCGATTTCGACTTATGGAGATTCTTTTAGTTGAGTTGCTTTAATATTATGCATATTTTGTTTGATCATTTATGCGGACAATGGTCATTTGTCGCGATGGCGTGAAATGCAAATGTATATGTCATCATAACCAGCCTAAATTATTTTCGTGCTATTTCCTCTTTCTGCAAATTGATAATCTCCTAACGCATTATAGCAGCATCTTATCTGTTCGAATGTATCGTTTACGTATCTCCGATCGCTCAATTTCTTCCCTGCTTGAATCATCAAAGCATTTGATAGGTTTAATAACTCACCCTGAAACTTCCATCATCTTTACGATCTTTCGCATGGATATTTTATGTTCATAGCAGTTATGGGCATTTAAAATTGCCAAAAACGTGCATCCATGTAACACAGCTTGAGTCGTAAACAAAAACTAGTTTGTAGAGAATTTATACGAGTGACAATGACAGTTAACGTAGTTGTTCCTCACTTTTTTTTAAAATTTGTTCATCATTATAATACTGCGTGACTAGGCGAAGGTAACGCAAAGCCCCACACTGTATCAAGGCGCACATTGTATCGGCCATTGGATCACCTCTCCCGTTTGTTTCAGTCTCATGCACCCCGTCCAATGAGCCTCTCCTTCCTCTTCCTTCGTTCATCCAACGAACTCTTTCTATCTATTCTTTCAATACCTAATGAAATCTCTATCGGCTTGCAAAAGCTTGCACACTCTGGAACGTACACAAGCAAACCTTAACTGCTAGACAGAACCTGCTGATTAACTTTTAATGCCATGCAATTCACTTGCATGCAAATTTTTCGAATAAGTTTCTTCTGATACCTCACTAATCTTCCAACTGCATTTTTTTTGCATATTGCATGCATTTGGCATGTTAAGTGACATGTTTAACATTTATTTGGTTGAGTTAATGCAATATTTGCTGAAAGAGGAATATTTTCATTGTGTTGCATCATGTCGATGTGAAAGACGTGAGTTTATTTCGGCATTATTTGACAGTTATTATATGCCACTCTACTTAACGTTCATGAACGTCCTATCAAATGTTCTATCATTTTATATTGGTGCTCATCAGTGCCACTTTCTAAATTAAATTCTGGATCCTCTATGTGATGCGTACTTTCCCCAAATGTCCAATAAATCACCACCAAACTTTCATTTATTTCGCATCATCGTCCCATAAAGGACTTTCACAAATTTAGCAGCTGAAAAATGGGAATTAAACTCATATTGAAAGAGGACATATCGCGTTGCTCAAATCAATCTAAACATTTTCTCACTCTTATTAAACTGTTTAAGTTAAGCGAAATTGAAAATAGAATTGATTCTTGTCAATTCCCGTAAGTAATACGAAGAAAATGTTGTTGCTTGATGCGTTGAAAACGTTAACAATGATTGGTATTGAAAAACATTTTTGCTTAACCAAGTGGTTGATTTCGACTATCACCATCGATTTTTGCGGAAAAATCTGGATGCTTAAAAGTTTCCGATGGTTTTCTTTTCTTAAGTTGCGTTTATTTGAGAAGTGCTTGGAGCAGTGGAAAAAAAAATAAAGGCGATTTAGCTGAATGTACTCTATGAATGAAGAAAATGGAAAATGATAACTTAAATATATGAGCGAATTGTTCTTTATTATAGAGATTTTTTTTTTGCAAATGCAAATGAAAGAAAACATTTCACAGTTAAACTTCTTAACTTTTCAAAGATTTTTGCTGTTTCTTTCATTGTACAGTGCAAAAAAACCCTCATCCACTGCATATTGAAATAGTTTTTTTCTTTGAATCATATATTGGAAGCTTACGTTTGGTTGACATCGTAGAATGGTTAAGTGAGGAATGAAGTAAAATGAAACGAGGGGAGCGAATTTTTCAAATGGAAAAGCGATACGGCGGAGGAGTCAAATCATGGACCAGCTTAGAGGGTGGATTTCTTTTTGCTGCAAACGATGCACATTGCCACTAATGGAACCCATCGATTGCCACAGTTATGAGCCGGACTCACAACGTTGATACAGCAATCTTCAAACCCATAATTACCATTTCCGACATCGATTCTATTCTAGTGTCCTTCAAGCAATATAGGCGAATTGATAGATACGTCATTTGCATAACACTCATACATAAGCTTCTGTTTTAAAACCCCTGTGTTTTTTGCAGCAGAATCAGTTCTTATTCAGTCGGCAGAAAGAGTACTGAACTTAGGCAATGACCGACATGACTGAATAACCGATTGATCGATTGACCAATTGATCCCAAAATCAAGCAAAAAATGTCGACTTTAGTTACTCGATTATAAATTATTTCTTTTTCGGTTATTGAGTAATTCCATCCTCTTGAATTGTCACATGCGATGCGCTATTCAAATTTTATGATGAATTTTTCTCAACAATTAATTTAATCGATAATTTGTTCATTGCAGCAGCGGTGAAAGTCACAACTTCAATCTGTTGCTTTAGGAGATATGGTGATCATTTTATAAATAACTCACATCTGGTATTCAAAGAATAATATTCATTTTCAATTACTTAAAAAAATTTCTTTCAAACATGCTATTTGAAGAAGTTTGCGCACAAATTGTAAAAAAAGTAACTCGTAATAAAAAGTAGCATTTTGACGATATCTTCTAATATGAAGTGGTTATTCATTTGCAGCGATACTTTTCCGTATCGAAACATTTTCGCGGGCAAAGTTGAAATATAAAAGCTGCCTTTAAGTCATCATAGCAATTGAATGAGGCATTTTTGATCGAATTGAATAATAAAAAGCACTGATATTAGTATGAGAGCTAAAGAGAAGTGCAAAACAATAAGAGAAGCTCTCAAAAACGAATCCGATTTCAGCATCATAATCGTCATGGTTGCACTTGAAGGGAAAGATTATGATGCTGATGTTCGTATTTGCTTTGAGGTGTTTTTGATGAAAGCCTTTCAGCTCATGCACAGCGCTATTTCCTAAATGAACAACTCGGATGTATCGTTTTTGGAATATTTATTCAATATATAATTGAATGATGAACACTAATAAGCATAAAGGTAACAATTACAACAGCAGATAGTTCAATGAAATATGTTACAGCGCGAGAAAAAAAGGAGATAGCTACTTCTTCCTTTTTCTGGAATTTTGATTCTCGATTGCCTGTAACATCAATAATTCCCTAATCATTCATTCAGGTGAATCAAATAGCTATTATATTCATTTCGTAGTTTAAAGTAATCTGGTAAAAACATATATATATATATATATATATATATATATATATATATATATATATATATATATATATATATATATATATATATATATATATTCGAATAATGTTTGTTCTTAGTATTAAACGAAAGGAAAAGTATTTATATAGGATACTCGAGAAAAATCATCTCTGATTTTTGCTATACAATTTTAGAGTTTTTGAAAATAATTTCCACATGAATTCAACCTATCAAATAAAGAGTTGTGATAACTGCAAGAAATAGTAAATTTTTCGTTTTATTTTAAACGGTGAAGCAGAAAAGTTGTGTTCGTTGCAACTAAATAATTTGTCATTGGCGAAATACGAGTAAACGACAAAAATCGCAAATTTCACTTCAATAATTAGCAATAACTTTCATAAATAGCAAAAACTACTGGAAAACATATTTAAGTGTCTATTATAGTTAAAATATTTATGCATATGTCACGAAGAACATTATTGATAGCGGCGTTTTCGTTGAAATGCCCACTAAATCATATTGTCAACGCTCGACGCGATTATGGTTTTGGCACTCAATGCAAGCGTCATGTTGCATGATTACTGTATTTTGCAGGAATTAAATTGAGCCTGAGCAGTACCTTTCATTCTTAAACGATGATTTTATTCGGCAAAAGAAATAAACAACAATTTGAGTGTTCTTTTTAAATCGTAAAGTGAATTTCGAATTCCTCAAGCAATATTTTAGAAGATAATAAGGAACAAGAACGTGAATATTTGAGGCTGTTTGCTTTTTTTTAATTGCTCGCTTTCTATATTTTCGAAAGCTTTTCAGAAAAGCTAACTGATTTGAATATGAACAAACTGTAAAGCCTTCATAAATATGCTAGATAGATGAAACTACACGATGTATAGTTACACGAAAATAAAGTTCGTATGAGAAATAGTTCATAGGAAAGGATGTTGAAGAAAGAACTTAGATGCTTAAAAGAACCTTCCTTATGTACTTGATATGATGTGGGAAAATGAGGTAAAAAAGAATGACGGCGAATCATTCGAAGGACAATCCTTTATAAATCAGGAGTTTTATTGAGCTGCATTAAAGAGGACGTTAGCTTAATATAGATGCGCTCGGCAGAGGTCGACTTCTGCGAAGTGGATTGACATGGTTCCTACCAAGTGCACACAACAATATGAATGAAGCTGCAATATGACCTCTACGGGAAATAATTAGTGCACTTGGCTTAGAACGATGGTCGTTAAAGATCAAGATGAAATATATGGCATTTTCGACATGACCGATAGTCAAGCAAACAGTGTCCGGTGGTGTTGTTGGTATCACTGATGGTTTATAATTTGATCTCGTGGAATAAGTCGGCTTGTAAGAGAGCAGGAAATGAAGTTCGACTTAAGACTTTGAATAGCAATTCCTTAATTTGCGTTCCTGCTGTAAAAGAATGATCGCAATAAACGAATGAGTTGAAGTGATGCAGTATTAAGTGAAGAGCGAGACGATGGTTGTTGCCAAAAGACAATTGCATGCTAATTGCATGCAAGTGGAGTATAAATTATAGCAGCGGCACTGGAGCATCTTTCACTCAAAAGAAACGCATAGAAAGACAGTTGAAAAGTAAGGAAATAAAGCCCAACTGCTGCATAAAGAAGTAAAAGTAAAGTGATGTTGTAACGGCACAACCACTCAACGAATAAGCGGCAATAAAAGAACGCATATCATGAAATGTAGCCTTCTCAATGAACGTAATAGGCGCACATTGCAATGATCCAAAAATGAAAACTAATCAACTTACCCAAGGGAATCAGCAATTGACATTAGGCTATAATGGACATTCTATGAAGGTAGCTAAGAATAGCGAAGATAATTTTATGGCCAGCGAGTATTGACGAGATCCAAAAGCGGAGAGATGAGGGTCAAAAAACTATACCTCGGTGTACCGCTGACTGTCTCAAATTGAAAGAACACGAAAAACTGCGGGATTGATGAAGTCTGCTTTAAATGCCCAAAGAAACGCTTCCATGTTTTCCTAATCGCTCAGGGTCGATTCATTCCGTGTCGCACCTGCAGCAAAGAAGTAGGGCGTCGACGGAACGATGTACTGGATAAGAACTGAGGTCCATGGAATGGTGAGGTCGCCCTAGAAGGTGGTTTTTTATAAACATGTTATGCATCTATCCTACCATAGGGAAATTCTAAACCAAAATTGTATGAGAAATTGAAAGGCGATGAAGATTTCAGAAAGCAGCAAAAGTACTTCCGCAATTCTAGGACCTTGTGATGGCACTGCGCCAGCGATTGTTTCAACAGACAATCGTTACACTTCTCTCCTGAGCCTGTGATAGAGTACTACGAAATAAAATATCACCGTTACACCAGCCCAGTCTCATAATTTAGGAAATCGTTCTCGCTAGCAAGCTGTAGTGGAACGAGATGATTTTATGTGTGGATCACGGGCTTAGCAGGCCTATTCCACTGTGCGGCGAAGATGAACAGTCACTATAGTAGTGACTACAGAACCGTTGCGGAACAACTGATTGTTTCGAAATGACCCTGCAGGCGTGTTAACGGATGCTTTTAGGCTTTTTATTTTTTGGCTATATATTTCGATAGATATTTGAGGCAAGTTATATGCGACGCAACATTGAATCCTCTTCCTGTTAGCATGAGAAAATTCACGATTTATTATGAACACCATCACGCATAACTCCGTCCTATCTCGTGCTGCGTGCTTCACGTCAATCGTATTTCCAAGCATCCAATCACCTCTTTACGCACACGAGTGAAGTTTCAAAAGTGATAAGAAGGTCGGAGTTATCATCTCTCTCATAATCCTCTTCACATCTCCCTTCTGGGTAGGTAAAAAAGTCGGTCGCAGTTTTGCACGGAACAGTTTTCTTAACGCGTAGTAAAGTTGCTGGCCTTTTTTAAAACTTAGATGTCGCTGCAGTTGTGGTTATTTGGCATCCTTTAAACGTCATTTCGTGTTCCAAAAGTCTTCACAATGACCTTGACAAAATATGGGCAAAATAAGGGGCCTCCTATAAATGCTGACTATAGACAACTTTTCGAAGTTGGCTTCTTGATATCAAATCGGCTTTTCTGACTAGGCAAAAAGTTGATTTGCAATATTTGGGGCTCCAATTTTTTCATGACGAAATGTAACGAAATTTATTTCTAATCATAATAATTCGCAAAATCCCTTAAACTCATGCGCAACATCGTAATCAACAAAGAAATAATACCACTGAAGATATTGGTGATCACCGATTGAAGTGGTTGAAAAATTGAAGAAAAAAAAACCCTTTGCCGCAGCTAGGTAGAAAGTTCGAAGCAGTTGTGATAAAAATGCACCTCAAAGAATCGAGTAAAACGAACGCTCTCAGCTTGTTAGTGGCTTCGTTCAACAAGCATGCTTCAATAAGTGACATTAAAACTATAACAAAATACTCGATATATTTGCAATATTTGAGGGCTCTACATTTTTGCCGTAAAATATTGCAAAACTACAGCCTCTTTACATTCATAAAAATTTTTTAAAATCATTTCCAATTGCACACAGTATCTCAACAAAAGCTTACATTAATGCATAAAATATACTCTTACACAATAAGAAGTTTGTGAATCACTTAGTTGCTCTGCCAGTGTTGCAAAGTTTTACTGCAAAGTTTATTACGAACATTGCAAATTGCAAATATGCTAAATGTCATTTAAAAAGATGCATTGACCAAGCCTTATTTCGCTTTTTTTTGAATAATATATTTTAGCCTGATATTTCTTGTTTCCTACAGTCTCGAAAGAGGCTCGGCCTCTCCACAAGAAAAACTTGATGAGGCGATATGACACACAAAAGTGAGCAGAGATAGAAAACATTGATTATATCATACGTGAAAAACACGTGAGAAGATACTTTGGGTAACGCAGAAGAAAAAAAGAATTCCTTACTGATAGTTCTACAATGCCATTCACCTCCAATAATAAATTTCATAACTAAATATGCATTTTCTCATCTCTCTGATGAACTCTTGAAGCGAGCTAACTTTTCAAGCAAAATCTAGCTTAAAGAGATAATTTCCAAATCTAAGAACAGCTTAACACCGGAGCGCATAAAATTTCTTCTATTTCAAGTGGTTTGAAATTTATTATACACATGTTTTCCACCTGCCTTGACGCATGCATTGCACCTTGTTACGATATCTTCTATTCGATAATGATCAGAAGAAAAACAATAATATCATAGATTGTGATGTCTTCGATTTCTTAATGATTCAAAATATTCTCTGAGAATTTTTATGCATTATTTTCGTTGATATCCAATTTATTCGTTTAGACGCGTCATTTCTGAGTGCAACTGTTACAAATTGACGCTTTCGCAATGAAAGCGAAATGAAATCTTCGCAGATTGAGCAAAAAAAAAAAAAAAAAATCCTATTGATTTGTTTGATGGGAAAAAAACACCGTATGCAAAAATTGCATATTGCGTAGGTAGGGGCGTGGCTTAGTTGACCGCCTTCGATTCCTGTATTAAATCCTCAGCATGCTTCTTTGCTTGTTATATTAGGCAGTTGAGTTGGCTTGTAACAACCGGATAGCCGCAATCCGTTTTATTTGTTATCTAGAAATGAATTCTGTTCTATAGCATTGTTTTGGAAATTCTAGAGATGCGCTTTGGTCATTTCCTATTCTATGTGTTGTAATCAAATGATCAGGAGGTTGGAACATTGAGAAACTTCTGCTGCAATCTTATCGGGTTCCCACACACTTGATCATTAATGCTGATTGTGTAGAATTTTCACTACTAATATACATTGAAACAATAAGATATAGTTGTTTTTACTCTCAATATACCTCAGAGATATTTAACTAACCCATCCGAGCCGTTCAAATCTGTCCACTTTGATAGGCATACTAATACCACTAATCGTTGCGAACCATCTCAACCGTTAGTTGTAGCTTGCTCCCTAGCATTAAACGTGGTTAAGACATGAACACCAGTATTCTCCTAATAATAAAGATCTCTTCGATGCGAAATTACCTGTGGTGTCATTCCATATGTATATTATCCTTCATATCAAATTTCATAATTGAGTGATACAGAATTAATATGCAAGTGGAACTCAATAGTTTATTGCTCTCAATGTGCTCTTTCGTCTAAGTTGCTGAATAAACTCGATAGTCGAGAAGAACGATTTCACGGATGTTAGAGCTCGTTGCTAGAGGATTTTCTTAGTCGTACGATTCTTCAACTAAATGACTGCCTTCTAGTGCTCCTTCTTTATAACTTGAATTATGGCAGATTGCAGCAGAAACAACGTTATTGGGATTATTTTATAAAGAAAGTTTGCAATTTGAGAACCTAATTTACAATCACAGAGAACGCTTTTGATTTCTTCGTTTAGCTCAATGAGTATTGCAGCGTACAATAAATAACTGATCAAATATGCACAACACTAACATACTAGCACAAATGAAAAGTTATTTTAATGTTCATGATTTGTTCCCTATGAAATAGACAAAACATTATAGTAATCTACTAGCGGACAATTGGTAAACGAAGAACATACTTAACAACCTAAATGCGAAAATTGTTTTATCGCTATGCAACTACAGTATACTCTCATACAGTGATGCTATAAAATATAGGGCATTGTTGTCGCTGCGTTTATACATTTGGCTGCATGCAAATTTATCTTCGCGAAGTGCTTTTTTTTCCACATCATGCTTATGCATATGTGCGGTATTTTGTTCGGTAGATTATTCGAAGTTTTGACTATCGATACGGCAAACTGTCCGGACCATCTGCCAAATACTTTCGACTTGTGAACTAGTGAAGTTTTCTGAGCTATGCTTTCTGTCCAACAATTACGAAACTCGGTGGGCCTAATGTGCAGTATACGGTGCCTAATATGCCAACATTCAGGTTGATCGATAGATGTCGGAAGAACTTCTAGCCATCAAAAATGTGACTGAAAATTTGTATGCCTCTTGCAATGTTCGTATTTTCATTTCGCGACGTTTAGGTAATTAGAAATGAATCTGTTATGTTTTCGTGAATCACCCTTGCACTATATTTCTTTCGAGAGCTCTTCGGTGGGCGCTAACATAGCGATGTAGAAGAAGCTGGCAGCGGACTGATAACACTACTCTCGTTATATGCATTAGTTGAGTCTATTTGTGAGATTTCGAATAGGCTCTTAGTGAAGCTGGGAGTAATTTTTGCGAGATGCGATAGAAGTAATTTGAGTTGAGATGATGGTGCTCTCAGTTAGATTGACATTTCGACTGCTTAACGGCCTTGCGGCCATCTAATTGTATGCGTATCAATCGAAGGGCGGGTCACCGTTCTCGTCATCGTTGTCGAGTATTTCCTCGCATCACTCATCAAGCTCAGAAGCATTGGGCCCACTTCTTCAGGGTGCCGACGCCTCTAATAACATGGTCGAATTGGCTGCAATCGCCGTTCACCTCTTTGCCATTCTCTGCATCTCCGTCTCAGCTGAAATTGAGCTACCAGGTAATCTCTATCAAGGACACATGCCGCATCGTTTGCTTCTATCGGCGACTCCAAAAACTTGTATAAAAATATAAAGCGCAGCGAAATCTTGCCTCAAAACTCCCGAATCTTCCGCAGGCTTCTGTTCATGTTATTTTGCCATGCAACTACCTTTCCCACGTCAGAAAGTTTTGAGTAATCCATCCAACAATATGTAGATCAGGAGTTGCGTATGTAAGGCCGACTAAGACTGAAAGAAACGAACGGATTATTCTAAACTTTTTCGCACTGCTGTGGTGAAAAAAGCTGCTGCCGAAGAGAATGTGGTTGAGAAACGTAACAAGACAGGGAAATGGAAGTTTCGCTACCGCCGGTAAGGGATCTGGAAAGAGAGTTGGAGGAGAAGTAGATTCGATTCGATTCGTTATGACTAAATCCGTTTGATCTGTTCGCATTTTTGCTGCTCGGCTTGTAAACTAGCATGTTATCAACTTCATCGCACCCGGCAGAAACTCAAAAAACGCTAATATGAACTGAACCGTTGGCGCTCCGAGAATTTCTATTAGCCATAGAAAAGGTGGTTGTTTACATCTACGATGCAGCCTGATTGAGCGTCAGGAACTCTGGCAAACTCAGAGTGTATAACAACTGCTTCATCTATGTTATTTCTTTTTTTTTTCATCATCTTAGTCATATCTTCCACTTGAAACGGCTAAAATCCTATTTGAGAAAACAGATGGCAAAGCGGATGAAACTATACCACATTACAATAGAAATCTACAGGGTGATTTTTTCATTTGCCGTCAGATATTGCATTAAGATTGATATTATGTCGTAATCATCCTTTGTTCTTTCGAAAATAACGGCTACATAATGCAAGATAGTTAGACTAAAGGATGATACAAGATAGCGAAAAGTATAGGAAATCGTATAGCGAAATTGTGTTCCAATATCTTGAGAGGGCAACAAACTTGTTTCTCCTTCTAATACACAAAAAATTGCGTTTGAAAATCAAATCAAGCAAAGTGATGATATAAGAATGGGAATAGCATAGCTGATGTCCACAAAACACGTTCGCACTGATCCCAAGAGAACAACAAACTTCACCACCCCGTGCAACCAATCAAATTACGTTGCAATGGGCAACCACGAAGCTCAACGCTGAAATGACACACCGTTTGCCATAGATGTAAACGCTGATCGAAATTGTCTTTGCAAAAGAGCGACCACTCATCCTACAGTTGTTGGTCATGTAAAGCGACCGCGTGATGAGCACCATGTTTTAGGATAATATTAAAAGACCCCATTTCTAAGTATGAGATTACTAAATTTTTCGAGAATTTTTGCTGAAATTGTTATTTAGGAAGAAAATTTTTAATACATTCAGCAATATTTACAGAAAATACTGTCGCTCAAACTCCTTATAAGAAAGGCACTTTGTAAAGCAGCAATGAAACTCCCATCTTGAGCGTGTCGGTCAAAATGACGGTATTTTACAGAGAGGCTACCGAACATGTGAAAGCTGTTGAATTATCTCTTTTTGGATTAGCGGAAAAACCGTCCGATTATTGAGAAATTGCCAGATTTCTTATTCACTTTTCCATGAAATGTAAACTCATTTTCACATTGATCCTCTGAAGAGTACAAAATGAATAAAATCGCAGAAGCGCAGGAACGACGAGGATAAAATTTTCGGTCGAACCATCTTGGTGGTTGAAGATGATAGTTGTGAATCGAGAAAAAAATAAAAACGTACAACTAAAATTTGGAGCATCCACGTATCGCTCATAATATTTGCGTTATCAGTTACTATCATCGCTGCAGCAAAGCTAACTAATGACATACTTGCCTAGATAAATCTAACTTCTTTATAAATAATATCATTGTCCATGTGCAATTTGTTTGATTCATTTCATTTCCTTATCGTTATGTTTCAAAGAAACATAGGCAAACACCTATTATTATATGAGAGGAAATATTTGCAAAACAATTTTCCAAAAGTCATTTCGTCTACACTTAATAAACGGATCGATTTTTGCACTTCTGCAAGGATCAGTTCTTTTAGTTTTTAGTAATATAATATGATGAAGAAAATTATGAAGCTCTCAGATGGATTGTAATTCCTCAACGTTATTCCTATTATTCAGTGAAAAAAAAATCCACGAAAATAAATTAATTATTAATTATTTGCATCTTTAAAGAGAGTTTTTATATTCTATTGTTCTTTTTCTTTTGATTTTTTTTTTCAGATAAGCGCGCACAATTCGACGATTCCTGTAAGTTTATTTGGTATATCTTTAAAAATAAAAGGTGCTTTTGAGATATTCGAAGAAGTTATTCGTATTGACCGGGAAAGCGAATGGATGAATGAACAATCCGATCTTTGTTCATTTTCCTTCGAATTTTTCCACGAAATCCTTTTAATGATGTGATGTCTGTGTGCGTGCAATGCCACCATGATGGTTTTAACTAGCAATCAAGGGTGTATGAAACATAAAGTTTACTTGCTACCACTTCCAAGTTGCATAATTTTCAGGCGTTGCACAAGACGTGCCAAAAACAAACAAAATCCACAAAATTGGATCAGCTAACCAGCAGGAGAAACTAAGAAAGTGGACGTTAAGAGTCAAATATGATAATATTCCCAGCCAGTACGTTGATGTTCCGTAGGCAAATCACGGAGCATGACACCACATATTCGCTTCACCACCTCAGAAATATGCAAATATAGAGTTTTGAAGAAAATGATATATGATAAGAACAACAACGAACGACAAGATGACTGCGCTGAATGAATAGCACTGTGAGTTGAAAATGCAGCAAAAAATAATCGAAAGCGGCAGGGAATGTGGGCACTGAGTGTTATGCGGTATAACATAATCCGAATTCAATTTCCAGTGCATCGTATTTTCACGCGAAAGCGCCTAGTTCTCAGACTGCTATAAGTAAGCGGCATCGATCAGATGACCAGCGTAAGGGTGTGGTGAGGGGAGTGCACGTTGTTTTTTTAAACGACGATGGGACTTTTTAATATGCCTGTTGATTACCACTCAGAAATTCAGAAAAGGCTCACTGATTGAAGGCTACTTCAGCGGGCAAATACTTTCGCGCCGGTACATTAGATTCTAATACACAGCATGGATCCTAGCTAAACGCTACCGTTCCTCACAAAGGCTGAATGCGTTTTCACGATGAACCTTAAAAGAATTCTCTTTAATTAGTGATAGTGCTCTTTGATTAGTCGGAGTTGAAAAAAAGCGGTCAAGCCATGTTATTCTTCATATGCATGGACAGTAACGAGTGGGAAAAACACTATGCTTTTTGCTTAAATTGCTTCCATAAGATGTTCATTAGCATCGATGGACAACAACTGACTGAGATATCATTGCATAGTACTTCCAGTGTTTAAGCCAAACATAGGCATACCGGCGCATTTGCAAGTCTCATGCATCTATATTATCCAGAAATCAACGCAAATTGCTCAAACTATTTGTTAACCGACTGAATATTTTATTATATTGCAGTATATTTTTGGTTAATTTTTCTTACTGCGTAGGAATGTACATTAATCTGCAAGAAAAATGAGTCGGTTCTGTTGGAAAATTTATATTTTTCATAAGTGTCCACTGTAAGTGCCAATGGTGGGAATGAGAACAGTGACCTCCTTGCAAATGAATGGTGATATGGAGATTCGTGTTTTTATCTGCATATATGATTGGAGGTATTAAAAACCTGAATGAATCAAAATCAGTCTCTAATAGAAATACCCGAAAGTTATCGTTGCATATCATATTTCTCCATCAACGAATATCTTGACGGTCGCCTCCGCTTTTTGAGATACGTTTTATATGCTGGAATGCGTATCTCACCTATTTTATACAAGACTCATTCATCAGGCTATATGTAATATTTGAATTTCTCCTATGGATTTGCTACGATCAATTATAAATCGATCATTGCATTGTGATGTAGATGTGTCATTAACATCTGTAGTGAATGCAATTTTTATGCGATATATTAAAGCAAAATTAAATTAGATGTGATCAAAGAGTATATAATGTAACAGTGTGAAAGGCGCTATGATCAACGCCAAATAGCCGGAAGCCATACTTTTTTTTTTAGTCGATTAATTAAAATTTGACACGATATATTCCAACTAGAAATTTTTAGTTGGACTTGATTAATTAAAATTTGACACGATATATATTCCACAGAAATATTTGTTTTTCTCGTAAATTCGTTGGTAATGAAATGTTACCGCAATTTTTGCCAATTTAAGCTGCATATTTCTTTATTTTTATTCTAGTTGAAGCACTAGCTATGCAAGTAGAAAAAAAAACATTGAAGTCATGTTAAACGCTTAATAAAATGAAAAATGTATACTAAAACTAATCACCTATCTATTCGTTATCGTATAAAAGATTTTGTTTATGGTGTTGATAAAGAATACGACGCATTTAGCATTAGCATTCCAGTTGAGAGAGAAGTTTCTAACCGTGATGTAATAGGACGAAAATCTATTTTTTAAGGGTACCTGAAAGATCATTTTGCAACAAGCTTGATTTATTCATATTAACTTTGTACTCCTAGTAGAGAGCTTTATGGGTTTTGTTTCACCTTGTTGATGTGGAATTAGTTTAAAGTTTTCTACCACAGATCTCATTCATCGGGATTCCTTATCTTGAGCGGTAGGAAAGACGTGTGCAACACGTTTTTTCACCATTTTTGGTTTTTTTTGGCACTGAAATGAAGTAATAACTCTGCTGTTTAGCTAGTTCACAAATACTTTTTTGAAGGGTACCTGAAAGCTCATTTTGCAAGAGCTTGGTTTACTATATAGTACCTCAAGATTTTTATGTAGTGATAATTGAGGATAGGAATTTAGAAAACGTTCTTGCTCATGTCTCAATTGTACGCATATGCTCTTCAGTTCTTCCGTATTATCCATCGTCAGCATTCATGGACAGCGATGAAGCCATAGTAGCTGTTCCATCATCAAAACCAGGAAGGTATTATTTCGATCAGGTAGGCCTCGATGCCGAAAATGCAATGAGCGCAGCAGAAAAACGAGGTTCTTTTTTTCTCCCTTTCTGTTTTCAGTCGCTTTTTTTTTCAACTGATCCACTCCAATCATTGTTTATCATTTCTATTTCTTTCCAGTAAACGGCAATCCATGAATTAATTCCATATGTACTTATTCAGGTTAGAAACGTAGTTTTTTATTGTTGCCATATTTGCTCTATGTTTTTGTGCATGAAATCGCTCAACAATTACCATTAGTGCCAACTCTTTGAGGATTTTCAAAAGGCTCAACTCTTCAACGTTATATTTATATTCTTTGGTTCATATAACATGTTATGTCGAATCAAAATGTCTCTCCTCCATATTTCTCTTCCAAAGTTCACTTTATTCGCGTTCTTTTTGACGTACTTCAGCATGACATCATTTTACTGGAGAGATTGCTTCTTCTCACATGCTCGTGTTCTCCTTTTTGCTCATTCTCTGAGAAAAATAATTGAAAAGTTAGGCAGGAATGTCAAATAAGCTGCAATGAACAATCGAATCTAGAACTTCTCGAATGACATATCGGTGATTTTTTGAAGGAAGTTCAAATTCAAGAAATAGAATCTTTGGTAGCGAAAGCTGTCGATTGACGGGGATATATCAAAGAGAAATTCATCCCTGAGGGAAGTGAGAAGTGACGTTCGCTTGAGATATCATTCAAGTAACTGGAGATGGCGTCCCACAAAGCGCTTTCATGCTCGCCCACTCAAAATTTCTTCAATGTCTCAAAGGAAATACAACCAAGATTGTGTTATCTTTGGATAACCAACTCAAAAGTGCATATGCTGAGGCTGAATAGGAGAAATATGCGTCATAGGTGAGAATTGCGCAGTATAGAATTGCGCAGCATTGAAAAAAAAAGTGCAGCTAAGCTCACTATGCAGTCAAAAGAGTCACATAACCCTGACTGCGGATGCTTCTTAATAATTATACAGAAAAATAGTACAGCATCTTCAATAGACGAAACTCCAATGCTAGAAGTGAGTCAATATTTTACCGCTTGAACAAAACCGTCTTATATGAGAGCGCTTATCTATATGATCTAGAAATGCGGTGAATCTCATGCGTATAAATTCATTCGCAATTTCACTTGAAGGATTTGGTGATGAGATGTCGATGCCCGGTGTTCTGCGCTTCGGCAAGAGGGGAATGCCCGGAGTGCTGAGATTCGGCAAGCGTGAAAATGAGAAAAAGGCTGTGCCAGGTTTCACCTTTGACTGCTTTGCTCTTTTATACGTAATCAAATGCGTTCATCGTTCTATAAGTTAAGAGCAATCCATCTAAAGGCCGAGTTGTTTCACTGGAAAAGGTATAAACAGATTACTAAATATTTTTTTGTTTTAGTGAAAGGCATTGGATGATGCGAAGTGATTAAACTGTTTGCGTTGAGAATTCATAATTGGAGAATACATTTAAAACTATTCGAGAAAAAAATTCTACCAAAGTTTAGCTGCTTAGAGAATATGTGGAGGAAATTCCTCAAATAATTGAAAGTTGCAAAGAAATTTCAAAAAATTTCTTCACTCATACCAATGTATCGGATATGCCAAACAGGATGGTGTAAAAATGTATGGAAATTTCGTAGCACTAAATTTACCGCAATAAATTTATTCTCGCTAATATGCCATCAACCATGTTTCTCAATCTTCTAAATTTCCTGAAAAGGATTACGTAGAATTGCTATTCTATCCGTTTTTTTCTCTATAGAAAACCCATTCAAAAAGGCGACAATCGACTATTGAAGTGCAAAGGCCTCTAAGAAATGTTCATGCTTTTCTTGCAAGGCATTTATAAATTTATATAAATATTCATCTAGAGCTGTGTGTCATGAAACTCTTTTAAAATATTTGAATTATTTGCTCCACAGAGGTGTCTATTTCCTATTTGTTCGTTAGACCGCTTAGGTAGAAGAAGCATTAATGATTCAGCAAAGAAGCAATAATATTTGAAGTCATCATTTTTGATGGAATGCTGCAGCGCTTTAAATTCTAAATATTTTAATTTAATATGCAACAGTTTAGTGCATTTATTGTTATGCTGAAGGTGTTCTGAGATTTGGCAAACGAGGTGATGTGCCGGGTGTACTTCGGTTCGGTAAGAGATCTGATATGCCCGGTGTGTTACGTTTCGGCAAAAGAAGTATGCCGGGTGTTCTCCGATTTGGTCGTCGCTAATATGTAAAGTTGAGTGAATTTCTCTAATGATTTGAATAAAAAACTTTATTATGACATCCTTATATGGCTTTGCATGGCTATTTCTCGTATATTATTCGGCGCTGCCCATGGATCCATTCTTCATTCGGATAGGGGTGATAATCGAGCAATATCATGACTAGAAATCACTCGAAATATCCTACTGAAAACATGCATTTTAATGAAAGAAAAATCCTGCAGTTTTGCAAATTAGCTCGTTTCCATCAAGTAACTAGTATGTCAAATGTAATGCCTTGCAAATAAAAAGAAGAATATATGTGAAAAAGGTATTTCCACAGTCATTTCATTTAGGGAGTCGGACTTGTTCTCGATGAGTAAGTAGGCCAACTATGGGAAATAAAATTTTTACTGCTTCAGGTAGCTTCTCAACTACTTTATAAGAGATGCACCACCATCGAAACTAATTTTTCTATGATGACAAGCTGGCACGATAATTTGAAAATGAATTTCACATATACTATTCAATGAATGAGTGAAGGAGTTTTGTTGTGGTTCCTTAAATGTATCGTTAAAATGCCTCCAGTGAACGTCGATGGCCGTCAAGTTAGATCCTCCTGAAAAGTAGCGAATTTCCTCTAGAATGACTAAAACTTCCTTTTCCTTTAAAAAAATCAAGATTTATGAATGACGTTTTGTAGACCAATATATACATCTATCGTATGTGTTAGAAGTTTCTGCAGTATAGTTTTTATGTCGTTCTCTTTATAAATAGAAAAATCATCCATGGGAAAAATAATCTTTAAAAGTTTTTTTAAATAGTTTTTTCCCGCCTTTTATTACTTCTGTGATTGTTTTTTGCCGTCATAATTCAATACAATTCAAGCACCGTTTTTAATGGAATTTCCTTCAAATTGCTAAAGGCATTGCAATTCAAATACTCATCACATGGCAAATCGTTTTCAACAATATGGTGCTCCGATTTGATGAAACAGTGACGAACTAACATAAACACCGATAACAGATTTATTTTTAATTAAGAAGGTGACAATAAGCGGCAGAAAACGAATATTGGAGTTTTTTTTTTTTGATTTTTGCTGCCATTGAACTTAAGATATTTTGTTTTTTTTTTGTGCACAGATTAAGTGTCAAGAAACTTTCAAATATAATCGCTTCGAAAATTTCACTCATTTGAACTAATTCTATTCTTATTCGTTGGGAACTTTGGGAACGTCACTTTCTTAACAGATTTTTCCGGCAGTAATCATCAAACCCTCTGGAGAGACATTATAATTTTAAGTGAATTGAAAAATGGAATTATCAATGAATCTAAAATTATTATTATCCAATTAATTAGTATTATCAGTTATTATTATTGTTAATTATTATTATCAGTTCATATTATTATCAAAAATATAAATAATCAAATGACAAAAATCCTGTAACGTCTATGTGCGCAAACTCCGATGAATTTTAATGGTTTTTGATGGGCAATGTTGTATTATTTCGGCAAAATAAGCTACCAAATTTCCACTCTCAGTAATCCCATTCGCTGAAAAGAAAACATTCGCCCTCTCGGCGATGAGAAAATTCCCAGGCAATTTATGCACCCGTGCTTAATATCTCCTAACCTACACTCTTGTAACTGACAGAATCTCGTTTTGCCTGTATCTTACCTTTTGGTCTGATACACGATAATTTCACATCACAATTCAGAAAGTCTCTCCTGATAAAGGTTGATTCTGCCTGTAAGCATAAAATATACTAGAATTTGTACACAAAAATGAAGTTCGTTTCTGATAACTAGTTGATGCACAGTAGAAAACCTACTTAAACACTGTTGCATAATGATTCTGTTTTGCATTAACCACTTCTATAGGACGCATTAAATAACGTATTTTCGTTGCACTTTTCTAAAAGTTAGTGAATATGAGTGCGCCAACGGAAAAGTCAATGCTGTAATTTTCACTCACTCATTTAGCTTCAACTTTTGCCAAATAATTACCTTATTTAGGCCAGAAATATTGGCACCAAAAAGAGAGTATAAGCGAGTATATAGTAAAATCATTCAGTTAAATGATCTTTTGAACAATTTCAGGTTGATTTTCAACGAACGCATAACTCAGAATGAAACTTCTTCAGTGAGCGTCGAAATGCGATCTATTTCATTCCAAAGTGATTGTATCGTATAAAAGTGAATAAATCTCAAAAGAGACAAATAATAATAAATATGTTGAATTAGGCCATCAATGCACACAAAAACCATCATATTATATGCTTATTCGGCTTAAAAGATATGCATCCTATATGCATCGTTGACCAACGCAAAGATTTCTCTATTCCAATGCACATTTAACTTGGGTATGAACGCAATACATAAAATCCCTTGAAATATCATAATAATGCACATCTTCGTTTTAGTCGGCAATTTAATTAGGACTTCAAGTATCTTTCTCGGTTTTTTATTCTTCAAATACATGAGGAGAAAACAGCGGAGAGAAAAAAAAAGCGAAATTGTTTCGCATCTTTTCATTGAAATATATTTCACAATAGTTTATGAAATTGTCGGTTGATTTAAGAGACGAATAAATTTTCGTAAATTGAGCGATTATTTTTTCGATTCATCGAATACTTACTCTCAAGTCTTATACTCAGACAATTTTCTATGTGATGGACAATCGTTCATTAGCCGTTGAATTTGATTCCCACATAATTAAATCGGATGTTTTTTTTAATGATTAATTTCAGTGAAATGATAGACTTATCACAATGCTCACAAAGGGAATTTAGCTGTCATTGATATGCTTCCCACTTTAGCGATCGCATTCCTTTTTGAGAGATCTTTATGTTGTGCACTCGCTTGGATATGCTGCTTCTATTCGTTATTATGAAAATGAAAGGAACAAAACACAAAAGCATAAAAGCTTCACAAATCGCTCTCAAGAAAATTTGTAAGAATCGAAATGCAACAATTTTCACGAAATAAAAACCTTTTCAGCAAAGTTTTTCAGTAGTTCTATTGAAATATCAGAGGTATATAAAAACAGGTCAAATCACATCCGTTCTAGTGCATTTGTAGAAGCAATCTGCTAAGTGAAACAATTAAAATGTTTGCACAAAGAGAAGCTCTAAAAGAAAATTGCTTATTCAAATATACACGCATCGAAAATTTTCTTTCAATTTAGCTTGGCCATCTCTTTAACTACATTTTCTGTCATCAACTTTAGATGGATTGGTTACTGGCTACTTAGCTTGATTGTTTCAAACTCATTTTCTCTAATTTTAGCTGACAAGAAATTGCTGAGCAATCTCTGAGTGTTTGTTAGTGAAAAAATATCTTCTTAGCCTTATCTCCACATCATTTTTATGTCTACTTACATCAAAAGCCTTCAATGAATGGGTAGTGGTCAACAATCCGCAAAGGGGTTTTTTTTTTGCAATAAATTTTCAATGATTTTAACAAGTTGACGAATGCTAGAGTTCAGTGAAACATATTCGCCTAGGAGTGTGAGAACTATAAGAACATCAACATGTAATCCCGGTAAGGAATAATTAGAAAGAATATTTAACTACAAATTACTGCATCATTCTCGTCCACTTCCAGAAAATTCTACCAACAAAGTGCCTTATGACGACGTCGTCTTTTTTGTTATTTATGCAAATGTGTCTCTGTTCTCCTCAATAGTTTCAACTCGAAAAACAGTGAAGCAATCGTTATAAATTTTCCAGGTGATTATTTGTGCCGAATGACCAATAGAAAATTTCATGTTTAGCGATCAATCTCGAAAGGAATTGCGAACACTAAAATGTGCCCAAGCACCGACAATTTTGTCTCAAATTTCCATCCTAAATTGATACTGGTGTTGCACAGTGATTTATTGGTTTTTAATGAAAATGGCGAGTGCGAATAAAGAAATTGCAAACGCGCATACTGTTCATTTGCTTTGAAGAGTTTTCATCTTTCTTTTCATGTTTTGGGCTCTAGACAAGAATTGTTATTTCGTTTCATTATAATGCACCGTAAGAACATTTCATGCTTCGATGATAGAAAGTGTAAAATGCCCCTTAGAAAGAGAATGAGACGAAGGCTACACTGCAATTTATGAGAATCTGTTTCCTTCAATGAGAATGAGGAAGGGGAAGGAGGGGGGGGGGGGGGAGGGGGAGGAGAGGAGTCAACAAATTCTTCACATAGGAGCGACGATGAGCAATTGGCACAAGAGATGAACAATAAAGAAAGGCTGAATTTTTATCGCTTTTAATTATTGGATGCTGTTACGCTCCCACTAATATCGTATTCGTTTCTCTCATCGATTTATCGATTTAGTAAACTATGTGGAATAATAAAAGCTCGTATGCAAATACTATCCGCATGACCACTTAATTATAACAAAACCATTAGCATTAATCATCCTTGAAAAGGGGCAGCGAGAATTTTCCTACGTGAGCTTTAAATATTTATAGGAGGAGGAGGTATAAAGACGCCAAAATCTACGAGCAATTCCCTTACAACGATAGACTTTGAAGACTTTTACTTTTGACAGTGTGCTTAATAAAAGTTAGTTTATACAGCAGTAAAAACAACTGCTCGAGAAAAAAAACTGAATGTCCAAAAATTCTAATCATTTACTGAAAATGAGAGCGTATTTCTCGGCGATCTATTCATCTCATTTGTACAAATTGAAAGCAACGAGAGTGAAGCTGTGTGAATTTGGTGCACATTATCGCCGTTTTTTTTTTCATTCCTTCCTCTGTGATCAATTACATCGAAGAGTGAACACAATAGAGTTTAATACGTTGAAATCAAAGACCGTCTAAACCATTGCGTGTCCTCAATAAGAATGAACTGATAAAGAGCCAACGTGGCGTTTCTAATTGTTGTCACACTTCATTTTTCGTCACTGTTGTGCATCAGAAAGCTATGACAACGTTGCTGCTAGTGTCTGTATTCGTTTTGGCTAATCGAGGTAATACTAAACATAACGGGCTTTCGTTTGGCTTAATTGTTGCAACATATACCATATTTGTCTCGGACAGGCCTCATGAGTAGATCTTTAACAATTCTCGAAAAAAAAACCTACATTTGAGGCGAGAACGATAACATAGGGGAGGGGTGTGCCCAATTTATTCACGAACTTAAAGCAAGCAGCGCCTGGTAGAGAACGTAAAAAAATTTAAAAAAGTGTACATTCGGCGAGAGTTACTTACGGCAGTTGTTCTTGGAATGCATTTATTATTTAGTGTTTACCTGTTGTTGTTCGCAAATTAATAAACTGGCATAATGTTTTAAGAGGCTAAACAGCGAAACTTAGCATTTGAAAAATTAATGAAGGATCTAGTGCCGAATCTGAGATTTTCTAATGTTCCGATCCTTCGACGACTGCTCATACTGTAGAAGGAGACGGACGGGGGAACAGGTTGGAGGGAATACATGGGAAATGATCTGATGATGTTAGGTCGTGAATTGCTAGAGGACAGAAAAATCTAGACGTTGTGTGGAGGTCACTTTCGCTTGACCCATACCAGAAACTTGGCCTATTCCATTGCTAGAGCATAGAAAGTGCTAGAACCTGTGTGCAGATCATATTCGCTTGGTCGATTTCAGAAATGTCGAGAAAACTAAATAAATTTAGGAGATCTTCAGTCAGCCAAATCAGATGGCCAAGGAATACAGTCCCTACATTGCTTGAGCATGCAATCTTGACGGCCCTCAACAACTAAATTTGATGTGCTAGATAAAGCGGCCAAAAAATTTTTTATTTGTTTCTGCTCCAAATTCAATGCACAGCTGTTATTAGTTGCAAATTCGATAAGCTTTTGAATTCGTTTTTTGTCTTCATTAAATGAAGTGGAAAAATGTCGGGACTTCGGCTATTTTTTAGTGTACCAATTTCGAGTGTGGAAAATACAATAAAAATTTTTTCCCACAGATGTGAAACGCGGTGAGTGAATGCGAATTTGAGAAGAGATTTTCGTAATTTCAAAATCGAGTATTCAAAAATTCGAGGTTTTTGAGAGAAATTTTCGTAACACGATTTGCATAAGTTCGACATTTTGGAAAATCCTCGAGCAATAGAATTACCAAAAACGATCCACTTTCGTCACTGGTTTCTTTTTTCTAATACTTCAGTTCATGTTGTTTAATACTACATAACATCGTGCTCAATTAATGCTTTCTTCCTATTCCAGTATATGCAGCAGTGAATGGAATCACTGCTAATGATGTCAGTTCGGTGCTCACTTCGTTGGTGACACTTGATAGTAATGCGGCTGGAGAAGGTGATATGACAGTTAAATACCAAAATATGGCAAGTGGTAAATATTTCGACCACGACAATGCAAAGGATCCGTAAGCAGATTGTCTAATTTTCGAAGAGAGCATGATGCATTATGAATTGTTTTCTGAATGTGTCTGCAATCATCGCTCAGTGTAGTCTGCTTTCTGGATTGCCATTCTAGAAAAACGTACTTGTGGGAGAACACTGACCCGTTGAGTGGTTGTTCATTCAGTCACATTCCTTAGACGGCGAATACTTTCGTATTTGAGCTGCACTCTGGAAATTCAATTCTTTGACACCGAAACGTAAAGTAAGTTCTCCAAGAAATGGACGGATGCGTGTAAAATTTGTGGATTTCCTATGATGTGTACAAGGTTGCCGCAGTTTTCTGCGTGGGCATAACAACAGAGATTGCCATAGATTTGTACTTCATATTTCAAAACTGAGCTCCCCATATCGAGATGAACGAATTCAGTTTTTAAAATTGGCAGGTTGCTAGAAATTGGACACGTATATTTTAGCTTTTTTTCTCGACTTCTGTACAGTTTTGCCACAACTATTCCTAGTTTTAATTATGCACACTTTACAGGTCATATGGAATCGTTCGTGTGCAGGTTTTCATCAAATTTCAGCTGCTGAAAATTTTAGCTTTAAATTTTCATCAAAATATATTTTGAATTTTAGTGAAGCACAAGTTTAATGTGAGTACTTCTCTTACTTCGAAAGAAAGTTGAACCCTGATGTTAAATAACCATTAGGATGCGACGAAGGGCATAGCTAAAATGATCGCTCGTAATGTTTCCTTGAAGTGTACTGACGCTAATGATCAACCACCATAACCATACCTTCTGCGTGTAAATGTTTAAGTTGTGCCGGATCTCTTCATTTTTATGCAAATTCTCAATTCTACCTCACGGATGTTGCTTGATTTCTTGCTTATCCTCATTTCCTGTCAACAATAGATTTCGGCATTTTATGGGAAAATTGGAGTTTTTGATGGAGACATCTTTGGAACTGTTTTAATTTGAAACTATAATGGTCTCAATGAGCTCATTACTTATGCATTGCCGAAATGGAACTCAAACAAGAACGACATCCACTTCTATAATATTATCTCCTTAACTTAATTCGATTGAAAACACTTTCGGCTCCTACGAAAGAAACATGGGTGTGGATTTTTCCGAACGTAATTTGAGAATTTGAGAAAAGTTTCCGAATGAAAGTTGTTCTCTTCAGCAACGAATTAATTCCTCATATTAAAAAGTAGTCGATTACGAGGATATTAGAAAAAAAATGATAGATATTGAAAGTGTAAACTTATTTACTGCAATGATGCACTAAAGTGCTTAAAATTCACTAGCATATCAGCAAATTTCCTTCCTTAAGTTTAGCGGTGTCTAACCTGGAGCCGCTCTAAGTCGAATGTCACATGATTTAATCCCAGTAAGTGATCATAGTTCAATCTAACACAATCGAATATCAAAAAGCATTCTTTTAAGCGGTCCAACAATTTATTACATTGCTTGAAGATTTAAATAACAGTCGCATACTTACATTTTCGAATAACATAGAGAACAAATGCGTTGATCACGGCTTATCAAAGAATCGCGTGAAGATGTTATTAATGAAGCGAAAGTTGCACTGACATGATTGGACTACAAGCACAACTACTGAGAGCAATAATTGCATTGTAGTTACAGCTATCAAAAGTAACAATTGCAATACAAACACAAATATCGAAAACGGCGATAAAATTGTAAAACGATTCTTAAGTGTGCACATAATATTTATGAGATAAATCAAATAATAAATCAAAGTAATGCGAAACGATGAATAAGTTTCTGTATGCATAATATATGATTTCTATAGTTGAATGATATAGTGAAATATTTGCATTATTCGCTATAGATAACAAAACATAAATTAAAAATTAAACTTGACAGTATTGAATTCTCGTTGCTTTTTTCTAACTCTTCAAAAAAAAAAAAAAACTCGCCGCATAAGTATTAATTTTTTCCGTAATTTAGCGATCTTTGATAAAGTCACATTTTTCGCTCTCATTGATGATAACTTTTTGCCACAGTTGTTTGGGACACAATAACGTTGCTTCATTTACGAAAAAAAAAACGTTCACAAATATGGACTGTGACGATGTTTAGTGCAATATGATGGACTTAAAAATTTCTTTGAATGGTTATTTAGGCTATTTGCATCGGTTAGTAATCGCATCAACGATGGACCTACGTTTATTGCTCTTCGAGAACTTCAGGTAATGTGAGATCCATCAGTAAACTTAGATATGTACTAGTTATCTAGTGCATGAGATGGTGTCTACTGTAATGAGAGTGTTTTTATCGACGAGAGAGACCATTGAAGAAGTTGAAAATCACTGACCTAAAGTGATGGGAATTCTCTTCGCACAATGGAGTATTCATAACATCTAAACTCTAGTGATGGTGACATCAGTATCATTGAATTTGCCTGCTGAAAAATTTTCACATCTCTACGAAATTGAGTGAGAAAAATCAAAGTGAGTTGGAATGAAAGAAAAATAAATCGCTCGTTTTTCACTTTTCTCAATCATATCTTCAAAGATCTATTGAAATGTAGAAATCTTCAAAACTTCATAAACTATTAACGCCGATTTATTATTTTCTACAAATATCCAAATGAGACATCCTCTGTCGTTTAGAAAAATATAAAGATGTTTATTATTCATTGTTATTTTCATTGTGCCAACTGAATCTCTCCTTTAAAATGATCAACTAAGAGAGTGGAGGCGAATTAAACAATGCCATCGAAAATGATTGTTTATGTATTGCTTATTTGATGCGTTTCTTCAAGTTTCTGTTGAGAAAGTATATTGCAAAGTCCTTGTCTGTGAGTATCGTATCCCTGGGGTATTTGCTTTCTGACTATCTCTTACAGTTTGATTACAGGTAATTACACTTAAATATATCTGAAAATTAACATATTGCGAACTGTTAGAACGCAGTTTATATTGTCTAAGTGCCATTTTATAAGCACTGGAAATGGAAAAATGATCCTTTCAACGAACATTTCCATGAAATATAAATTTAATAAGATTATACACATATTTTGCAGTCCCAAAAAACAGAATACTAGTTGGCATAGTTGATAGCTTTGCTAAAGCGCATATAATGTCAATACATCTATCGAGCTGATCCATTTTTCATCGATTGAATCGCTTCAAAATTTCGTTGGGATAACTATAATAAAAATCTAAAAGGAAGATAGTCAAAGATAAGAAAGTGAAAGAGCTCTAAAAGGAAAAGAAATTCATAGTCAATTTGAGCAGATTGCAAATTCTATGGAAATTCACTGCAGGAATTATATCAAACACCGGATATTTACAAAGAGGACGTTAGTTCGTTTACTCGACGAGCCGTATCAAACGCATTCATAGATGCTATTTTCTATACGGCGGTTATGCAGAAGGCATGGCTTTTCTTGGGGCAAGCTGGTGAGCGATTGATCCCAATTGGATAATAACTTCACTCCAACATCTTTAAAATAAACATCTTCACAAATTGTTGATTAAATCAATGCCTTTGAGACGGTAACTTTGAACCGTTGTTTCTGTTGCCCATTTTACGTGGCAACTCATGCAGTTCATCAGCTGTAGGCAAAAAAAGAAGCCTCTTTGAAAGTGTCAATAGTGATACCTCCGTTGTTGCTGGCGGGTTGTGACCCTCATCGAAAAACATAGCACAAATCTCTGCAAAAGCGATAGCAGCAACAAAGCTGCTCTTTTATAGCGGACTAAGAAAAGGCTGTGCTGACGAAACAAAATGAAGCAAAAATAATTTCTTGATCGATCCAGACTAAAGTATAAAATTCACTGAAAAAGCGTTCCTAGAAAAATTCGAATCAACTATTATAAAATACATATGCAATAATCAGGACGTATACAGATTTTCATGCTGGCATATTTATAATTTTGGAAATTATTTGAACTTTTGAAACGTGTTGTGCTGAACGAATGAATGCTTAAATCTAATGAGTTATTTCAAGAAGGGTTTTTATAAGAGACGAGTTTCTTCATAGCGAGAAGAATGTTGCATTCTATAGCGTGTATTTTGACGTGAAATTAGAAGCCTTAATCATTTGTTTTCGATTTTTTTGTTTTGAAAATATCTCTCATATGCCACGAAAATGTTTTCTTTTACAGGGTTGGTCTCCTTGGATGCGCAAACGTTCAAAAAACAACTCTATGAAATTTGGTTTGAGGAATACGCTCGAGACAGTGTAAAAGGCAGCTCAGGTAGTAAGAGGCTAAATTATTTTATTCTATATAAATTAAAAAATAAATACGTTTAGATTTTCGTCTTTAAATGATGAAGATATCTGGAGTAGGAAATGAAGTTGTTTTTATTCGCTACTCCTTTAGATAGATTTTTTTTCATGACTACTTCTAACATCTCCGAAAATGTCGGCGTAATTTCGAACGAATAAAAATGCCACTATAAAGATCGAAGACGGTAAGCAGAACTTTCACAAATGACCCGTGGAGATTCTCCTAGTTATTCCACTCAACTGTCGGAACACGTGTTATTTAAAATCGTTTGAAACTTATCATCATCTGACGTCGAATATGGGCATAAATTTCACTAATCAATTTGCACATTATCATTTTCATAGGGTTTGAGACAATATTTGTTGGCGAAGTGAATGGAACAAGCGTTGTTGGACTAAATAACTGGTATAGATTTTATCGATTGGAAATGAACAACAAGACCAACTATCACGGTTGGTTCGATCGAGCAAAGGTAATTCACCGTTTCTATTCATTTAAATACATTGTGCAGAGAGTTAATTGTGTAATAAAGCCGTTTATTCATTAATTACCTGAATTGCCGGGCAAGATCAAATTTGTGTTGCAGAGATTGGGATGTGCAAGGGATGGCTATTGTCCAGCAACTCAGGAACTGTTGAGAAAAAATTTTGCGCAAATAACGGGAGGAAGTATTCAGAGGAGGAAGTCCTGCCCACATTGCGAAACTTAGATTATCTGGATAATTTCTCGATAGACCTAGGCTGTAGTATAAGATTTGATGAAAAAGCGACTATAGAAACTGCACTGACCGTTTAGTGGCTATTCAGTAATCTTCGATTAAACAACACTGAGGTTACCGGAAAAGGCCGACAGAGAGTCAAAAATAAATAGGAATGGTCACGACGAATCAAGCTTTGTAATGCTTTTCTCCACATTCCAGTGATTTTATTTTTTGAGCGATTGACAACACATGTGTGTCATGAGATGTGTTTTCTCTCATCTCCGCTCTATGTCACACCCTTTGATATCGTTGAAATTACTCACTCACATTTTTGACGACTGATGCAAGTCAAAAATCCCTTCATCCTTTACAGGTTACGAAAAAAATAAACCATGACAAGCAGTCGATATATTGTGATGCAGCCATTGGCGCAACAAGTTCACATATAATATAACGATTCTAGGCAGATGATGCAGAACAACGATAAGGAGAATTATATCGACGAAGAGTGAAAAGATCCTATTTTAGGATGTCCACATTACACTGCAATACGAATGGGGGCCTTTCGAAGCTTTCAAGGATGCCTTCCTTATGGGCTGTTCACCAGAGTTCGAAATAGCAGCTTACACCATCTGTGCACTTAGTCAGTTCAAGGTCCTTTTCCTTGCTATTATATGCTTAAAGAGCTAAAACAATTTCTGTGATGAGCGCTATCGAAAAAAAATGCCTTATTCATTTTTCCAAAGTATCAAAGAATTTCGAAATTTTCGGCGATGAAATGAAATTTTTATCGATTATAAAATTAAGTGATCGCAATATAAGAGTTGAAGGTTATCATAAAATTCATCGTTATTTGTATTATTTCAAAAATTGCAATTGTAATACAATAAAGAGTTCGAGTATTCTCAACGCGATGTCGGAACAATATTAAATTGCATTGTCAATTCATCAAATTTCTTTTGTTGATTTTATTTCCTCATGATATTTTTAGTATTGCAATAGGCCGTAAAAGGGCTTTTTCCTCCAAATACTTCATTTTAATCGACGAGAATAGTATTTATGTAGGAATTGCATCATTAAGGTTCTTTTGCTTTTCAATGGTTTTACCAGACATAATTGCAATTTTCGAATGTTCTCCGATTACATCTTTTTATTAAGGTGATTTAGCAGCACAATCTAAAACGTTTAATCCATTTAGGAATGTCTCTTCAATCATAGCACATATCAATTTTCGATGAATATTGAAACGATCTCGCCACCAGGTGAGATGATGAAGGTATGGAGATTTAGATTTATATCGTCGTTTTAACAGTGAATGCTTCAATCAGCTCGAATAGATCCATTCATACGTTCAATTATTGCATCAGCATTTTTATATCTACCGGTCATTCAAAAATGTTCCTAAATGATCATTCTATTTAAGCCCGAAAATGATTGGAATGATGAGTAGTATAGTTCGACTTGATGTTTTAGCCATGCAGTGATTGAAATTATTCAATTCATAATCAGTGAAATAAATTTTAGCGATCATAAAATGAAAGAAAGGCAATAATCGCCATCAGAATTTGCTTTTCTTGAAAATGCAAAACCTTCGATTAAATCCTCTAAAGACAAAAAATGGGAATGGGAATCTTCTGCTTCTTCCGTCTCCTTTTCTTCATCAACATTTCAGTGATCTGCTGTCCAGTGTTTCGTGAATTTTTTTAGAAGCTCTCTTCAACATGAGTATGCAACACTTTTCTTAAAAACCAACATACTCGATTTTTTTGCCTCATCGATGAAAAACGCTGGACAAGTTTTCCAACTGTAACGTAATATTTTCTTCACTGAAAGGAATCGGCTGTTCTTAGATCACATCACTTGCCGTTGCACAGTATACCGGTGAAACTACAACAAAGGTGACAAGTAGTCAAGAGACGACGACGAAAAGAGTTGACGATGCTCGACTGCAGAAGCTGGTTGATGATATGCGAGCAGCCGACATTGACAGACCTATTGATTACCTTCTTAACTGGGGAAAACCGGTCAGTAACAACGTGGATGTATCACCTGACCCGTAAGTAAATCTTTGCGGATTTGTTTTGTAATTCACCGATGTGTGTGCTACATTAGAGGGCACACGATAAAGCGAGGCCATCACATCCTACAGCCGTTATTCTGAATGTCTATTTTCTATCTTTGAGAGCAACTTCTGAGATGACACAACTTGAGATGGAAGTTCTTCTTTCTATCGTTACTCCGATATACGGGCATTTGAAATTTGCAGGCTTTAAGCGGGTCTCAAGCTGGGTTTTAACCGGGTCTCTACAGAATCTCAACGTGAAGAGGTATGATGTGGTAACTTTCACAGATTCGAAAGGTTTCACAAAATTCACGGTCTAGACGATTTCATTTTTGCATAATTCATTGGGTAAGACATTGTTATTTCATAGTTTTAAAAAAATTTATCATTACTGTAATTACACAGCTGATTTTAAAACGCATGTAGCTATAGCAGAAGAGTACTGTAATATTTAGTATCATTTTAGGCTGTTCACGTTTGTAAACGAAACCCTCTTCGAACGACCTGTCTACAAGGCACTCATTGATTTGTATAACAGCGGATATTTTATTCCTGATGTGAGCACTACTTAACGCTTTTTGTTTTCCTATATAATGTTCCAGCAACATATTCGTACACAGGTTTGCAGGTTTATGTATAACACGTAGCGTATAGTGATGATATGTTAAATTCGTGGTGGAGGTGGTGAGGAGGTGGAGAAAATTCGAAACGCAGTTTAACGAGAAGAATTGGATAAAGAAGTCGATGACTGAGTAACGAGGGGTGGAAGGAGAGGGCTTTATTCTGAAAATTCCGCAGCTTTATTACTATTTATTACTAGTTTATTACTATTACTATTTATCCACAGCTTTATTACTACTAACGAGAACAAGAAAATCGGATGCAGCAACTCTCTGTGGGTTTCTGAGTAAATCACTAAGGAAACAGCGATTATTCCTGTTCCTTCCGAGCACGTCTAGCCTGCGCCATGACTGCTCTTAACAAAAACACCATGGTAAGTGAATATAGCCTGATGTTTTTCAGGTATGTGAGGAAGAAGTACCACTGACAACTGATATCGTTCATGCATCGCTTTTGAATAAAACCTTCGATTCATTCACTAATACAACGGTCTTTCAATTGGCGCTGGAGTACTTGCAGGAGATTCGTAAGCAAAGATTGAACTTCTCATAAATATTATGTGTAAATTCTGAAATTAAATTGAAGTATATATGAATTTATATCGAATTCGTTTCGATCAAATAGAAATAAAGGCGGATATCCTCCGCAATAAGTAACCGTTATGCAAGTTTTGGCTATTACTATCCATTTATAATATTATGATTATAGGTTTTAACATGAATGCAATGTAATTTAAAATCAAGCACAATATGTCTTCGATGCATTCTTGCATTGTAGATTTTGTGACTGATTGGCCGACTTTCCGAGAAAAATTATGGACTTATTGGTTTGCCACATATACGCGTTGCAAAGGTCCACTCGGAAGTTCAGGTTACAATTTCAAATATATACTCCCTTCAATTTTCTCCATACTTCTCCACTTTGGCCCATGAAACAAACGTGAATGTGGAACTGAGCTTCTATTTTGCTGAGCAAAACACTAAAGCAAACAGATGTTTCATCAAGCAAATTATTCGATTTGGTTGTTGTCCCCGACTATTGCTCATCGAATCTGACAAGTAAAAGAAAAATCTTCTCTTACCCATCATTCATTACTTTTCTTGTGCGCTCTTTTGAATAAAGTGCACATGTGGAACCGTATTTCCAAATATTGTATATGAGATTTTCAAAACGCATACAGGAAGTTGACTGCATTGAATGCATAGCACACAAATACGCAAGATAATCTCGTCATTGAAAAAATTAAACTTCATAAAATTCTCTATCCTAACCAGTTATCGATTTGCGATCATTGATCGGAATGCATTTTGATCATTAACCCTTTACATATGAAAAAGCGTTTTTTTGGGCCGAAAATTCTCCATCTTTCTCCGGTTGTATAGAAAAACTCTATATATTCCGCGCTTTTCTTTTCTTGCAAATTTCATTCTCATCCGATGATGCTGCCATGAGCTAAGAGAGTATAATAAGGCCATGATTGCTCGTTAGTTTGTTAGAAGGCTATAAGGCTATCGTTGAGTCGTTTTGAGGAAGCATGTTCTGAACAGTTTTAACAATTTATCCTTAAGTGTGAAAAGCTTCAAGCTCGTATTGAATGAAATCGTTTCAGGTTTTGAGCATGTATTTGTCGGCGAATGGAAAGGGACGGAAATTAGTGGACAGCATGGATGGGTGAAATTCTATCTGCTCGAACAAGCTGGATTGATAAACTATTATGGTTATATCAGCTATAATGAGGTAGGCTTATTCTCAAAGCTGAAATAAGATACGACTTCTCACTTGAATTTATTTTAACCTGAAAAAACTTATCTCTGGGAGAAGCATTAGTAGGAACAGTTGAGGTTAATTGGAATCATATCAATGCTCGTTTTTCGTGGTTAAAGTGATTAGAGTATTTCAGATGTGCGAGAGCTTCATTGCAACTTTCGAGACTTATTTCCAAAAATATTTCGGTTACATTATCACAATCGGTATATGTCATATCCAGATTACCTATGCAGTGATAGCTTTACTTGAAGGAAGTACAACAAATCCGCTAACATGCCGATGTTTACTGCATACTATCGAACATTAGCTTCGTTTATTTTTATTCAGTTTTAGCAGCTCACTGGAACGATCAGATACACTTGGGAAAAGTATTTAAAGCCAACAGGCGGATTCAACGTCGGCACTTCCCCAGGTAACTAATCTGTTCAACATTGGTACTTCCATAAGTGAGTGAACAACAGCATTAATATTTTTATTCATTTCTTTATTTAAGCACTATGGTAATAAGTTCTTCAGGTGTAACATGCATTTCACACTTGTAACTTTATCGTATAAGGATAAGTGATAATTAAATTTTATTGTTGTTATCACTGTGCTCTCTTCAAAAATTACCAAAAGTAGAGCAACAATAACACACAAATCTTGATCGCTGCTTGTGCTTTTATCACTTTTTTTAAAATCATTTTCAAAGCGTTTAGTTGTTCTTTTTGTTCGGTTCCATAGTGATGATTACAGATGACTAAATGCATTTTGTTGTTGGATTATTTCAATATTTAGATTTAAGATACACCTGAGTATACATATGCTCAGATATATGTGGTGTGATTTCTAATTTAAAGCATAGTTATCTTCTTTTCCTTTTTTTGAAGAATGCGGTGCCAATTTAGCTTTGCTAATAAACTTATGATTTGCCAAGTGGTGTTCATGCAGCTACAAAATTGCAACGTCAATGTGCAAAAAAAAAAAAATGGAGCAAAATTTTCTTCCAAATTGCACTTATGAGGATATTTGTAGAATTTTTTCACTTTTATGCTTCTAGGTAATCGAATAAATTTTGGCCTTTAAAAACCTAAGTAAATTTCTTCACTGAAAGAATTTAGTAAGAAATTTTTGAAGAGTTGAATGGTTGTTCTTGCAGCATTCGATTTCGCCCTGTTTTCGGTATGTGCACTCACGAGGACGGGTAGCAATGGGTGTCGTTTCACCCTTGATGGTTTTCCGATGGGAGTCACATCGTATTTGCAGTCATGCGCTAATGATATAGATATATGCATATCGACCGCTTATGCAACCAACTAAAGAGAATGAATGAACGGAAAGAAATTCTTTGCCTCATCGTTCACCTTCTCGGTATCAACATATAATATACGATGCAGTTTTTTCAGCTAATGTATACATATTCAATGCCTAATAGTTTCACTTTAGCAATAAATGTTGTTTCTATGCTTTGTCTGAGTGTAAAAAAGGAACAGTTTGTGTGGACTGAATGAAAGAGAGACGCCGCTTGCTATAAAATCCCAGAATTTTCATGTATTCGTCTATTACTCATTGCTACATTTGTATGTCTGTATGAAATGCTTCAATTTATTATAAACTAATCCACTACTCAGACTTGGATAGAAGAATTTTTTGAGGAATTTTTTGGTTTTATGTGAGAATTATGAGCGGAACGCTTTGTTGGGGTAAAGGACACGTTACTTATTTATAAGGAATTGTGTGGATGAAGTAAACGGCCGTCTGTGAAAGTCGTTCATACTATCCTCGTCGCGTGCTTCAAGCAATTATCAAAACATTTTTAAAATGATCTCAACAACGGAAGTTTTCTATTGAACGACAATGACTATTGACTATTGGCCAAGAACAAGCGAACAAAATGAGCAGCAACAACACTGCATGACTCAAAAAAAAGAATAATTTGAAGACTGTCCTAGAAATTTTTCCAAATATCATCTGAAATCATAAAACTCTTCTCGAACCTTCCCTACTTCTCTTCATATTTATTACTTGCAAACCGACTGTGTATTCGCATGAATGAGAGGTTCTATGAAAAAATTGATCTCTTCGCATAGCATTTGCCATTCCATATCGAAACCTGCCGAAAAACTTCTATCCTCCAATCCCATCAAAAATCGTATCGATTTTATAGAGTAGGATCATGGGTATGCAAAATGAGTCAACAATTTCCTTTACTCTTCGTCGCTTAAGTTCTTGGCTGCAGTAAACGAGGCTACTTAACTTTTGCATTGGGCCCATCGGTGGTGCATTGAGGAGGGATTGCACATTTTTATATCACATTGCCATCATGAAATTATAAACAAAGCAAATATTCTCTGCATCTGTTCAATCTTGCAGGTAACA
The DNA here is from genome assembly GCA_013433145.1 of Ascaris suum. NCBI lineage: Eukaryota > Metazoa > Nematoda > Chromadorea > Rhabditida > Ascarididae > Ascaris > Ascaris suum. The sequence goes on along the minus strand of CM024169.1, from coordinate 11,453,023 downwards.
AATATGTCTTTTGCAGCCATCACAAGAGCAGAACAATAATGCCCGCATAAATGCCCAGGAATCTCATTCACTGCAGAACAATTTCTACTCCACCAGGTGGGAATCGAAAGAAAACTGGGATCGGCGTCTGCCTAAGACCATCAATCAAAACTGGGACAGGTGTGACAATAAACTGAAAGAAATGCAGCAAATTGGTATGAGTGGAAGGAAATTCGTGAGTGATTCAAGAAATGAGATGGTACTGTAAAAAGTAATGTGGATCTTAACTCAAAGGTTTTCATCTCTTAGGACGAGAAATTATTGCTCATTTGTGTTATCACGTCTATCATACCGATACACTGAGATCCGCAATACTTCAAAAATGAAAGAAGTGGTGCAAAATCACCTCTTCGAATGTCAACCTGGGCCATCTGATGGGCAATGAAATTACTCAGCTAGTTTTATTAACGAATACTTGCGCCAGAAATGCTAGCGCTAAGTGATTTTGATTAAGCAGTGGCAAAGTGAAGCAAGGATGGTTGCAAACGTTTTGCCGCAAAGCTTATGTTAGAAACGTCATTTTCGGTTTCAAAATTATGGTAGCAGTTTCAGTACTCCAACTATCCTTTGCATAGATTTTTGCGTAATTCATGGATGAATACATTTTTAGCAACATTTTTTCTTTTGCAAAATTCATTAACTTCTTCATTTAATGTCACTGTGATTGCTACGCTCTGAACAGCTACTTCTCAGACAATATATTCACAGCATATGTGCATAGTGATATTATTACGATATATTTTATTCATTGTACATTATTTTCGAACATAAAACCGTTGACATTGCTTAATAATATTCTCAGATATGCCGTATCAATGAATTTCTCACTTGCTGAAAATGTGTGAGGGCATTTGTAACGTACGTACTCTTTGATTGCTCATTTTTTCAATAAAGATTGAGGCGAAATCGGCGAATAAATAGATCTTCCTTAGGGGATTTTTATCGCTTCGTCGGTAAATCTACAAAAGGGAACAATTAGGTAAGAAATCGAAGAAAACGGTCTCTAGCTAATCGACAAATTTGCATTACATTTCATGTCACCGAAAGAGTTCGTGAAGGTGAATCTGTGCTACGTGTCGATCATCAACAAATGATATACGTTTCTGCAGCGACTGTCGCTTCATGCTCTAGTTCCAGAGTTTTATCTTTTGAGAGCTTCTCGTCTTGTGAAAATCTTCTTGATCTCTAACTCATCCGAACGACGCATCATCAGTTGTGCAGGAACAGTCGTTTTGACGGCTGCCTATACGAGGGTACCTAGCAACAAATAGGGCTTTGATTCGTCTAAACTCCCATCTCACCTGCAATTAATTGCAAAGCCACAATGAATAATTTTGAATCTTCAGGTGTTGCGTATTACTAGTAAGGCCCATAATTTAGGGTGTCCTCATTCACTTCGTCAGTGAGCAATAATCCGTGCATAAGCACGATGCTCACCAGATCATCAACATATCGCGATGAGGTAATCGTCAAAAACAATGCTTACAAGAGGCAGACTCGTCACCACACCGAGAGATAATCCCCCCTTTGCAATGTTGCGGAAAATAGGATCACTTGTTGACTTATCATTCGTCTCAGCATTGCAGCTATATCTGTTAAATTATAGAACTTACTAGATAAATAGCGATGTTTAGATGATGTTTTTTCGTGTTTCCAATACGACGAATTATGTTATCCATTGGATTATATACGAAATATTCATAAGTTTTAGTAATGAGCAGAAATTTAATAAAAAAAGTGATAATGTTGACTAAGTTTGATACCGTTTAAAACATTTCGAAGAACTCATTATCGTTATGGTTTTCTTCTCCTACATTTCGATGTTTCATATGCAAATATCAAAGTTTATATCAATTAAAAGATTCGTAAAATAGTCTATAACATTGATTTTCATTGAATTTTCCTATGAGATCTTTGCAGCACATTTTCCATCTCATCTGCTCTACAGTTTTTAATTAAATACTTTCTTCAAGCAGTCATAATGTAATATGTTTATTACTCATTTTTCTTTTCAACCCCATCGTTGTGTATAGTCTACAACATAATTGCAACCAGTTCCACTCGTCATTATCGTTCTTTTCCGAATGCGCGTTGAGAGAGTTAACAAACGTGTTAATGACGAGAATCACCTGCGGGTTTTTTGGGGTCGATGTTAAGGGCGCTATACAACGACGATTATTGACCCTCTCGAATGCGTCAAAACTCTTATTCAACGACAGATTAGCGCCCACATCTCGCGTCATGGGGAGCATTTGCTAGGAAATAATGTGGACACCAAGAAATCATTACTCAATAAAAGAAATATCCCCTTAGAGATTTTTCCTCACTGTATTCTTTTTCAAAAAAAAGATGTCTCCATATCTTCTGGCATTTGACTACAATCCAACTTTCGAATCTTGAAGAGCTTCCATGCATAAATTACTATTTATTTTTTGCAGTATCAAGCATTAGTTCCTAAAAGCGAATTTTCTCACTCAGTAAAGTAAAGCATAAAACAAGATATTCAAGATATTTGGGATGCTAATATACCTTCAAAAAATTTGAACAACTCGAGAAATAAACGCACGATATGGATAGATAAGGCGGAACTTGTTGAAGGTATGAAAACTACAAGAAAGCTTATTATTTTCTTGCAAAGTATTTCTTCAATAGACATATTCCATATAGTGCTTAACAGGCAATAAGGAAATTTCTTATAGAACGTATCTCTTAGCTAAGGAAATAAAAAGAAAACGAAATAAGGAAGGCAGGAAAGGAAATTTTAAAAAAAAAAGGAAAAAACACAGAATAAGGAAATGCTTATATAAACAGCTATTCGATTCAACAATTACTGTCCTCCAATAATCAGTTCCTTAATAACTACCTAAAATGACAGTTTTGCTCTATTTTCTCGCTGATGCATTATTGAAATATTCGTTTATTTTCACCGGCATCGTTCTACTCTACAAGGCTTTTATTAGTGAAGACATTACAGTATCAAATATAGCCCAATTCCCTTCGGAAGTTGAACATACTACTATCAAATATATGTAGAGAATTGTTATAAGCTAATCAGGGCTATTGCTAACGACAAGTGCTTGCAATTGCTAGCTATGTGAGATGCTTATTAGCTACCGTAACGCATAGCGATCGATTGCGTAATAAGCGAGCGCACTTTCGCTGCGGGAGCAGTCGCACCTTTTGTTCGATTACAATTGGGCCACACGATTGGACTCATTGCCTGCAAAGGTGAAACACCTAATCGCAATGGCTACGTACCATATATGCTTCCTTTGCTTTTTAAATTCCGATCTTGGCAAATAAATAAACTTCTATGAATTGCGCATATTGATGAATGATGATGGTGGAGGATAAGAAGAGTGACGGTGGTGGCAATGTTGTTCAAATGTAACGCATCGCATTATGTCAGAAGAATTTTTGAAATATATGCGCTTAATTGCATAACTGAGAAATTCTCCAAACGGTAATTTGCAAAAGAGATGAAATGATTTGCAAAAGATGCAATAACGCTTCAAGCATTTTTGATTATTGGCTGCAATAATCAAAATAATGGATGAAATTAGTCATTAGGATGTTTGCTAATTCGCTTTCTGCGTAATCCTGAAATCATTGGACTAACATCTTTGTAGTATTAGGCAACGAAGCGTTATCATAGTTAGAAAGCGTTCCGCAGCATGAAATCCATTTGGGACGTTGAATCCCAAATTTACTTTAGTGCTTAACGAGTTACTGCAGCAGACACAGTGCAGGCGAATGTTCGCTGCGTGTGATTCCCATACCTATTGTACTCCAGTACAGTGGAAGTGCTCTTTACTGATCGACGTTTTCTTGTAGCAGTGCGCAGTATATAGGAAGGAAAAAATTGATTTGTTCTCATAAGCGTTCAGCATTAAGCTGAGCTTATTATTTCTTCCAATAGCGTTCTGCACACACTATCAATAACTTATGTTTTGAAAAACAAAAGATTTTCTATGCAACAGCTATTTCTCTCTAGTAATTGTCCTAAACATTTTCGTGCTCGAATAGTTCAGAACGTTGAAAAACGATAACCTTATCGGGCATATCAATCCGCCTCGCAGTTTCCATATGGGCCTACAACATCGCGAACCGATACAAAGCATTCGTCATAAAAACGTTGGAATTAGCATGTTGCGCACCACACCCACCAGTTTAGGTTTTTCGCCTCAATTTGTAGGTTTGAGTAGATCGTGTGAAAAGTGAAAATGCAGTTCTTCGCCCCTTGCACTACCGCAGTGTTTCGACGCCTGAGGCGGCAGTATACAAGCCTCAGCTAGTTCGTCTTGCTTGTTTGCATTTCAATTATCAGCATTCACCGAAGCAGCGACTTGACTATGAGCAAACCCAGCAGGTAGTTATTGTCCACCTTCCATCACTAAGCACGAATGGTTCGGCAGCTGGCTGAAAATCAGGCATCCAAGCCGGCAGAGCCGGAGTGGTCTTATAGCGTGCTCCTGGTGAAACGAATTCATTCGCACCTAATTGCCTTCATGTTTGTGAAGCAGTGGGTGGTTTGAATGTGCCGAAATCGCACTGCAATGAAGATGACGGCTGATAACAACGTCAATAACGGCACGCAGAAGAAGATATACGAGGTGGCGACATCGTTGTGGGCAACGTATACGCTGAATGCCAGTGGATCCGATGCGGGCACGTGCCTCTCAAAGGGCACATCAGTATTTATCGTATCAAGCAATGGCATTCGATTATCACACCTCATAATATTATCATTTGGATGTCAATGCCAAATCTACATATACACATTCATTCATACGTATTCACTCGACGCATCTGCCCTTTCCTCTGACAGTCGCGTACATTTTTGTTTTGAGAGATTCCCTTTATCGCTAACACAACACCGATAAGTTATTATTTGTGAGTTTTGGCCTCCTGTGAAGAGTAATCTTCTACAAAATCCATTTGATCATTATGAAATCAACTAAACTTCCTCTGAAAAGCTGAAAAATACTTTCGCTCGTCTGTCCTTCTTCATGAGTATACTTTGAGGTTTTGGACAATTTTGTTGAAATAAAGTGTACGTAGAGGAAAGTAAATCTATCGATTTGGAATTTACTTTTGTGAGCACCCTCTCTATAGTGAAAACAGCTAACTATGTGATGCAAGTTTTGCTGTTGTGCAATTCAGTAGTAACGTGCGATCATCAATTGTAACCATCGTCTATCTGAATGTCTAGATTTCCTATGAGCTCCATCATGTTGTGGCAATTGGCATTTCAAATAGAATAAAAGAAATAGAAATTGTTCTTGCAAATGACTTAGAGTTAGTTTATCTATTTGTATCGAGCAATAGATCAACGTGTACAGCATCACTTTTTTATATTGAAGCAAAAGAGAAATTGCAAAAATTGCCTGCCCATGATTCTGAAATAACTTTTTTCCGTTTGGCATATTCGCCATCAGTTGTCTTTCGTTCCACGTAAATTTATTACCAGCCTCACTTTTTACCACGCTTTTTACTGAAACAAAAATATTCGAGCACATGAACGTCATAACTAACAAGGTCTGCGCGATGTTCTCAGTGATTTGCATCAGTGCAGTCGTATTGCTGTTATTCTTTGAATAGTAAATGCAAAACTAGGCGACACTTAATGAAATAAAGGTACACCGTTTGGTCAGCGTAAAAACAGGCAAATTTGAAAAGCATGATAGGTAATGGACGATGAGGTGGGAGTACGTAAATGATCATGGTTGATCTAACTGTATATATGCAGCATTTCCTTTTCTATGAATTCTTTTACGTGTAGACTTCAATTCATCTCGAGCAAAAGCTGTTATAGATGCAGTAAGCAAGATCAGCGCACATTAAAAGGCTCCTACGCTTCCCTATGCATGATTCCGATAATGGAGGTCGCTAGTGGCTAGCGGGTGTAGCTAAGATAATTGAAAGCGAATGATTCATGAGACTAAACGTCCATCTTGCTCCACCTTGATATAGCTTCTGAAAAACAACGGCCGTAATATTTTCGAAAACTGAGAAACTGAGTGAACCGAATGTAGATCGTCCACAAGAGATTGTTGAGCTCGTGCCGATGACAAGTATTACGCTAAACTGGAACCATAGTCATTCAAACTGAGAAAAAATATTTTCGTTTCATACTGTTTGCTGCGATTGCTGATATTAGTACGCTATTCATTGAACTATATTTTATCCTGTTGCCTAATGATCTATTGACTTTTTTTTTGTAGCTCTTGCGTCATCATTAGCATTACTGATGAGATCGTTTAGGAATAGCAAAGGTGCAATGAAGAGAAGAGTAAAAAGAGAAGAGGATAGCTTTAGTTCATGTTTGGGCTATTCTTTGTTAAATATTCTTCAATTAAAGAGTCGAAATCAATTTGAGCTTTTATCATTATTGAAATCTTATTTTACCTACTTTCTCACTTCTTCCAGTCAACAATTATGGAAAAAAAGCAATAAATTGCAATAAATTTCTATAGTTCATCAATAAATTTTCTCAATAGGGATAGAAAAAATAACAACGACATTTGTCTATCGACGAACGTCAAAATGTGTGATCAAAAGTTACTCTCGCTGAGGACACTTTTACGTTTCGCTTAATTCGAAAGAATTTTAACAACGGTAGCATTTTTTTGCCTTATGTTTAGAGAAATTTAGAGATTGAACAGAAGAAAAAAATAATTTTTAGAGGCTGCAATCTGTCTCCATTCCATTGGGAGTGATGAAAAAAAAAACTTTCAGGTAAAGCTTGCTTGATCGAGTTTTTATTCGTTTTGACGAAGAGGTAACTTCATAATATCTCACGTTCAACCGATCTACCGAAAGTTACAATCTGCCGAAAAACTATGGGAAGTTGTGCAATATCGTCGCTAGGCTATTCCACCGGAAATTTGCTCAGCGTTGGTTATTGTTCGTTATACACTCATTTTGCCAGGTAAATTACAGCTAATTCAGTAATTTTTTTCGACTGAACAATATGAGAAATGATAGTGGGTGGCGTCACTACTGAAAGTCTTCTCTCATCATAAATTTTAAATTGCGCTGTTCGTCTTGTTGAAATAAAAAAAAACAAAATTTATGAGTAAATTTCTCAGTCGACGTTTCGCAATTATAGTTTAAAAAGTTGCATTTTATCTCTACTAATGCTATTTTCCGCATAAATAGGAAAAATTAAATATGACCAAAGCATAGTGAATAGATTCATAGGATCCACTATGAAAAAAAAAGGATTATGAAGCGATTGAGGGCATTTTTTTTTTGCCTTTAACACCTTGGAATACACTTTTGAAAACCGTGAATGGCATTTTTCAAAAGTCCGCTCTGATCGACTTTGATGGATCAATTTTTAGGAAGAAAGAAGTTAAAATAATCTAATATTGCCTCTGTAATCATAGAATGCAGTATGAAAAGAAAGAATTTTATGAATAAGTATTGGATGAAAATAGAAAACAGGTAACACAGCCCACTTAGCACGTATCATATGCGAAGCGCCTGGCACTTAAAACTGAGCTCGGCAGTCATCTTTTGACAGGCTTCTTTACAATGCGACCCCCCTCTACGGTTGCTGCCAGCCCTAGCATGATGTGTCCTTAAATCACTGATACTTCCCGTTGTGAGGACATGCTGTTACCTGAAAAAATCGCTGTCGAAATTACCCGGATTTTGGGTCGTCTCCGCCCCCTATTGCTTGGTTCAGCGACGTATCCTTAAGAAAAGGCGGATCTTCGCTAGAAACGCACCAATGAGCGCCCGACGAAGGCGGGTGCACCCTCCTGTAGCTTGGCGCTGCGATAAGACTGTGTCCCCTGCCGTGCATAAATCGTTGATTGTTCCCAAGGAGGTCTCCTTTTTCAATAAAGGTGCTTTACGTGCGTAAAAAAACTCCGTCCTTAAATGCTCGCCCCGGGATATCCAAATTCCGGACCCGGACCACCGATTGCTGCACAGCACATTCCCGGGTAATTTTGTTCGATTTTATCGGCATTTCTAATTTATAGAGTCAACGCATTTCTCAAGGGTGAAATATTTTGATTTTTATAGTTTCTCTTTGAATTATTCATCAAAGGAAATTGTTGAATTGATGCCCTTATATAAATGCTCTTAAAGTTTAGCTCAATTGATGTTTTAGTGCGATAAAGTGCACATCTTTGTTCCTATTAAGAGACATTTTTGAAGTGATTTCAATGATTTTTATTTATCTCAGCAGAAGTAAATTCGGCTATAGACTTTTTACATCTATGATATGTTCTATGGCTATTGAAACTGTCGTAAAATACGTTTATGAAAAGAAACTCTATTATTGTATAAATCACAGTCCAATTTTCATTGAAAAAGTGATTGGAAGTCTCTCATTTCATTATAATTTTTACTGCACTTATTACCACAACGATTCCAAACGTTTATGGCAGATCTCTTCTACAGAAAATTTCATTCATGATATAAGCATCATTTTGTTCATAGCATTGTCTTTTTCCTCCATGATCACCTTCTCCGAAAAAAGTGAACATTTTTTAAATGAACAGTCAAGTTTTCTTTGGAATAGTGGCATCGTTTGTTAAGATATTGTCAGTATGCAAAGTCTATCACAAGAAAGATATTGAATAAAATTGTCTAATGCAATACTATGAGGAATTATTTTCCCGAATATAACTTTTGGAATTTATGTGATTAAGGAAAACATCGATATCAACTTGAACAAATAAGTTAATATCCATTTCGATGTACGCAAAAAACTTCAATGAATTTACTGCTATTCAAAAATTTCAAACAAAATCTCCGCATTTCAACGAGAATGCATTAAAATTCTATCTCATGTATTATTTATTTGCTGTGGCACATTTAACGAATGAACAGTTCGATAAACTATCACTCAAATATTACAACGAAAGTTGTTCTCATTTTTTTTTCTTCAACTTTTCGTTTGATAGCTTCTTTATTGATAATTTTGATAATTGATATTTTTTTCTAATGACAACCATTTCTTTATCTCTTTTCATCGCCATAATTATAGCCAGATTCCAATAGCAGAATGTATTGGCAAAGATATTGAGAACACATCACCAACTATTGGTTATACACCAGATAGTTACTATCATACGGGTATGCCAACGAATTCATTCTACGGTCAGCAGCTGTTCATTAAACCAGGTTAGATCCATTATTTTAACATCTGTGAAAGGTGTTTCCAATTCATTTACTGCACCTTTTCTTGCACTTGGCGCTTAAGCTTCTAATACGTATTCAACACTACTCGCAACCTACGACGATGATAAGGCTTAATATAGAATATAGCACCGGATTTTTCGATAGTATCCTTCGCCTTCATTAAACATTCTTTACTTATTCGTTTTGTGTGGAAAACTGCATTCACCTTGCATCATAAATGATCCAGCTCCGTCTTTACAATACTAAAAATATGTCCTCTCCTTTCCTCTGAGTCCTGAAAAACTAATTTCAGAAACAGGATATCATTCGGCACCGACACGTCCATCGGATGTCTACTTTTCTCAGGATCCTTCTTTTATGCAAAATTCACGCTTATTCGGCCCAATACCAACAACGGCTGGAGATTATTCACGCAGTTTCTTAAAACCGGATCCGGACGCTTTCTTCAGCCATGGTTGTCCGACAAATCCGTTTGTCCGCCCAGCATATCCGCATTTCCCCTTCGCCGTTCAAGCAATGACCTCTGCTGGACCGCGCATGCAAAGTCCGATACAATGCGAATGGCTTGAAGTTAGCACAGCATATTACTCTAAAGAAGCATACCTATGTTTTCCACCCGTCTATAATGTTTCAATAGGTTTTCCAATTTTGTGCCACTTGCTGAACAATCTTTCATCAAGTGCTTACGAACCTCAGAGAATCCTGTATTAGTTAGTGCCTTTAATTCACTAGGCTGCTATAGAAATAATTTACAAATATCTGTGAAGTAAAAATATTCTTGTAATAGTAAACAATGAACTCATTGAATGATTCTAAATATGCACCATTACATATAGCACTAATAGATTTTTGAGGAAATGCGCTCGATCCGATCGTATGAGTGGAGACGGAGGAATGTGATACAAGAAACTAGAAATAGCTGGTTTTTGGCATTGCAATATTTCCTTCTTCTTGATTGAATACGTTTCAACGTTCAGAAGAATGTTGTTTCTTTTTTGCATTTTTTGCTTCTTTTTTTTTTCAAAGAAAACGCATATTCTGCTGAAAAAACTGCTGGATTTCGAAGCAGCTTTTTAGCATTTTCTTCTGAAAGTTCAATATTCCAGAGAAATAATCGTATTCAATATTCTTTTAAAGAAAAAGTTACTCCATATTTTTTGCCGGAAGATTTATTCGACAAATTCCTGGGCAATTCAGCCCTATTAATTGATGCGTTGCCAAATTGTGATAAATCACTGCCTCTTTAGGTGGTATTTGTAAATAAATAAACTCTTGTTAGACTCGTTGAAATAAAATGAGCTTCGATGATGAAGAAACCTCTTTTGCCCCTTCCGAATTTCAGAGGAATCGAATTTGCAATCGCGTCTTCTATTCGATCGATCACATTGTGTCACATTTGCAACATGAACATGTCGGTTTAACGGAAAGTGCGCTTCACGTTTGTCTTTGGAAAGATTGTACCCGCAAAGGGAAGATCTTTAAGGCATGTCAATTAGAGTGTTTCTTACCTTTTCCAACAGTGCCATTCGGTGATTTCCTGCTGCTTAAAATAAGCCGCTCACTTTTGCTTCAAAGCTAACACCGTTGTTCTTTGATGTCTAATAATGTCCCACAAGGCATTTACAGGTAACAGGTAAAATCTCGCTCTATTCAATTTATTTATGAATGAAAAGGCAGCAGTAGCAAGAGATGAAGAAACAAGAACGCTTTGCATCGCCTCTAAAATCATAAAAGTACCGAACGAAATACATTACGACAGAGATTCCTTTAAAGAAATTTATACTTTTGCTCTAAATTATATTTGAAACTATAGTGCTCTCCGTGAATTCCTCTCCATCGATCTGCCGCCAATTGAGGATTAGAACCATCTGGAGCGTTATCGTACAAAAATATCAGTCAAAGCTTCGGCATAGCCCAAGTATCTATGCGCGCCTGCCAAAAAAATTCACCTGTCCCATCAAATTAAGTCTAAACATGTGTTCGAATCATATGCTATTGTTTCTTAAATTTCGATTCTCAAGTCCATGAGCAGTTGCAGATATAAATAAAAATCTCAAATAAAATCATTAGTGCGTTTTTTGAATAAAAAGAAGCTGTAAGCATTCAAGTGCGAATTTAAACCTGTTTTTGTTGTTGTGGCTTTCATTTAACACCGTTCAAAGTAGCGGTGAAGAAGTTCTTTTATGCGTTTGACTTTTTATCGATGTATGAAGTTGGCTGATTCGATAAGTGGAAGCGGCTAGCGTGTATCACGTCAACTCTCATTGCGCATTACAACATATAATTGTCATGCTAGAAAGACGTGGATTGCAGCCTGTTGTCTCATATTTCTCACATTAAAGACTCTATTTAGCGTACCAATGAATTTAAAAGTCCTTTTATTGATTGAGCTATGTCTGATACTTTATTTAGTGTAGTTTCATCTTATCATTACAAAAAATAAAATATTCATTGCAAAACTGTATTATTTTATCAGCATAAAAGATATTCATTTTTGGAATTCCATATGTTTGTTATTGCAGGCAAAATATAAACTAATAAACCATATACGGGTACATACAGGAGAGAGGCCATTCCCTTGTACTATGTGTGATAAGGTATTCGCAAGGAGCGAAAATCTCAAAATCCATCAACGTACACATACAGGTCATTTTATCTTATGATGTTTTAATTGTTTATTTGATCACACTAACCTATCCTCTCAATATAAGGTTGGTTTGATCTCATAGAAATGCTTTTTTTTGATATTTCATGGAAGCTTTATATTATTGCTCAGTTATATGCTACATGGGTATAACTTCCATTCTGCTCTATGTTTATGCAAAATTTATCGCGATCTCCCAACAACTTGATGGCGCTTATGTCCCCTTGATTGTCTCCCTTCTCTCTCGCAATTTCTATAATCTTTTACGTCTTTTGTAAAATATGAGATGCCTCAAAGCATAAACACGGTCGTATCAAAATCAATTTGCATTTACAATATAGAATATTTTACAATCTCAGATATTCTTCATTTGATTTTTCTTTGAGAATCTCATTTTTGTTTACGTCCATTTAAAAAACAATCAAAGATGTTATGAATACTTTCGAGTGATTACTGATAGGATAGAATTGCACTTTAAAAATGCGACTGTGGGGGTGTTATGCTCGATAAGGGTTCTCTTAATTGACATTGCAGCTTTAGTCTCTTCAAAATATACTCTATATGGCAATAATCCACTTCAACACGGTGCCCATATCCATCTGTTGATCGCCAACAAATTCATCTCAGCGAACATTATTCTATATGCAGTTTCTTACATTCTTCATAGCAATCCGCCTTGCAATGTGCAATATATTTTTGCCTCTTCGGAAAACGCCTTTCCGATAATTTAATACTAATCTAATCTCATTTATGAGTTTACAGAGAGTTGACTATGTCGCAGTTGCGATCCTACTGTCAGCAAAGCTGCATTCAATGTTAAACGCAGTGATTTAGCCAGATAGCCCCATATCAACGTTCTTTATTCGAAAATTGATTGCGCTTTCATCGTTGAAATATTTCGAACGACTTGAGGCTACTTGGAGCTAATGATTGCGACTCCTTCAATGCGTATCTCCTCCACAAAATATACGGTGGAATTTGGAAGGGAAATTTTGAATTTGGAGGACTTTGGAGGGGGGAGGGGGAAGAGAGGTGAGAAGGACAGAAGGAGAACAATAAAAGAAACGGATGGATGAACGCCGAGAATGGGAAGTTCATTCTCTTTACAATTTAATGCTATCACAAAAACGAAAAACCTCGACATTATCTTTATTGAATGGGGATAATTTGTGTGAAACTGAACAATTGAATTGCTGTATTTATATATTTACGGTAAAAGTTGAGAAACATTCTACGACGAAGAAAACGGTTTCAATGAGGATATATTAATAGTCGATCAATGGAGGAGCAAATATCGGAGTGCGATTGACGAGTTTTTGCATAACAATAGATTTTATGGGTGCATCACACTGAACGAGCTCAATCGTCTAACGGAACGACCTTCACCATCACTATATTTCCATAGTCTACCCACCAATGAAGAATACGACTTAAGGGCGTTTGTGATGAACAAGCGGGAAAGGCTCAAATGAATATCTGAGTAAACTTTGGCAACATCATAGTGCCAATATACATATTGTAATTTAGAATCACAGCAAGTTTTACATAAAGAAGATAAGCATGTTGATGATAAAGCCCACAGCTTTTTCCTTAGCATCAGTGCGACAGGTACAACAGAGTCCTCATGACGTTCGAATGATCCTAAAAATCCCGATAAGTATTACTTATAACAAACGTTCATGAAATAGTAGCCAAGAATTCCAGATGAATGATTACCGTAGCATGACCGAAACTTAACGAAAGGGATAGTATTTAAATAGTGTGGAGCTTTATAGTTGATTGATAAATTTGAATAATAGGCATATAACAATTGTCTTCTTTTCCTGACTATTTTCTTCTTCAGTATTTCTCATGTCCTGTTTCTTTGCCGTTGGATTGACGAGAAGTTTAGAGATTCAACTGTATGTATCAAGAAAGAAGTGAATAGTTTTTAAAATAAAGTTTACCACTCTAATTTCCGTACGATTCATATCTGTTTCTTTCTTCCTTTTAGTATTTCCTTGAGCCGCTTCCGGTATAAGAGAGGATAAAAATTTTCGTGTGATGAGATCACATCTGAGAGCATCGATAAGGATAGCATTACCTTTATACGCGGGGCAAACCTGAACCAAGGTGTTACTGAAGAGCTCATAATTGTATCTTTTGTTAGTCTTATGCAATGTCAACAAGCGAGTGCTGATTATTGTCATGTCGCAACCCAACACCTGCCCTCATCGTCTCGCCACATTCCTTTTTTCTTTGCATCGACGAATCCATCAAACCTCATGTAATTAGCTGCAAAATAATTGTTCTCATGTCTATAATTTTTGCACAAAAAACAAATCGTTTATAAATTTTATTATTAGTTTATTATTTGCATTCGTTAATGTTGTTATTTGAGTTGAGTGTTATAAGTTTCCACTTACAAAAATGCTGCTGGTAGCCAAATATAACGCTCGTTATTGTCTATTGCTGAACCCCCTTTTTATTTATCCACTACGGTTAAAATATGTGTGTGAGGAAGAGAATTGTAGAAGTCTTATTCACGTTGACTTCTGATGTCACAACAAACAAAACGAATTTCCTTTATCCTTATCAGTCGCAAGATTATTGCAGCCGAGCTTAGTAATTTAGACAAATCACATTAATTACATTGCAGAAAATAGAGTTTGATAGCGATTGCGTTACTATTTTGCATGTTTGGTATATTGATACGATGAGTCATTATTGTTGCAATAAAAATGCAAATGGCAGTACATCTTTGCAAAATATTGCAAACAAAATGATAGACAATCAGTAGTCCTCTTTTTGCCATATAAATGAATTTGTGCTACTCTATGCTATATGTGATTAGCATAACTGCAATCACATTTATATTTTTTAAAAATATATAAATCTATCATCGTTTGCAATTTTCGATACTATTCATCGCCAATATTTGTAGATTATTTGAAAGCTTTAATCGCAAAATGTCGCTACAGTAATAGAGCATCTGCTTACGAATGAATTCTAATTTCTCAAATCCGTTTAACGTCTCATAATTCTTCATAGTGACATTTTCTAAAGGGAATTGACGACTGCAAAGTGTTAACGCGACAGATGCGCAATCCCACATACGTCTAATCTCTTCATCGCGTTCCAATAATGCATATCAAATGGTAAATGGAATAATATGCAAATTTTTTTGTAATTTCGTTCCAAAAAAATTGATTTCCCCTCAACATTCTTAATCCTCGGTGAATAATTTTTGACAAATAATCAAAAATTTAAGAAAAGTTTGCTGAATGACTGAATTGATATTTTATTCAAGAATTTTTTCTCAATAGCGCCTTTTCGATATTTTTACATCAAGGCCTTAACGACTGCTGCTTTCCGAAGATAATTTAGACTTAAGCGAATTAAATAGCGCACATCTCTCTTGGTAAAATTTAGAATTGCGTTGATTTAATCCTCACTTTATAAGCTTAAAAAAGTCCTAACGTAGAATTCGCTATAATTCTGCAGATATTGGGCGAGTTTTCATGAAGCTGGCACATCTTTGATCGCGCTGAAAATGCAGCTCTTACTAAGTGCTAATTTTTTGAATGATTGACAGTCTATGATGTATGTAGACGATTTTCAGGCGATAAACCTTTCAACTGTACGCATCCTGGTTGCGATCGAAAATTTGCAAATAGCAGCGATAGGAAGAAACATATGCATGTGCACACTAACGATAAACCATATGAGTGCAGAATGCATGGCTGTGGAAAATCCTATACACATCCGTCATCACTACGAAAACATATGAAGGTTTGTTTTAAATTTTTTTTTCAAATCGCTCCTATGAGAAGAAATTGAAGTCGATATGTTTGGCACATTTAGTAATGATGATAATGATGACGTATCACATTTGAAATTTAATGCTCATGTGAAATATTGAGTGGAATAAAAATTTCTTTGGAAAATCTCATAAAATTTATTCAATTCTCATCAATTAAATAAATTCTTTATATCTTTGGATCAGATTATTTGAAAATAACATAACGACATTCTTTGCAATTAGTCTCTCAATTTTTGCGTTTGATTAATGCTCTGCAGAGATTCCCACAAATTCATTTCCTATATGATTGCTTACCATAAAAAGAAATTCAGGAAGTTGCATGAATAAAATATTGCCTTTATTAGTTGTCTCAATAAGTTGCTTCTAAAAACGAACTTTTTATTTGCTTGGAAATTTATAATTTGATCACTCTTCAGATGGTGGAGGGTAGGGCGAAAGGGGTATTTAAAAGGCCTCGCTCTATTTTCATGTCATTATTGCTTTTGCGTAAGTGTTATCTGAGAGCCGGCTTGTTAAGTATTGGAATCTTGACTTGTAAGGCAGCTTCCTCACGAATTGTGATTGTGAAGTAAAACTTAGATGAGACCGAAAGATTCGGACGTTACACATTGATTCAGCCTTAACATATTTCTTCTGCAAACTTCAACTAAAAAATTAATGCCCATCTTTTCGAATCCGTTTTTCAACACATTTATGGATTGAAAGTGTCGACAGCTGTGTTATGACTTGAGTTTCAAACAAGATAGGAAGGAATTGGATTTCTATGAAAGCAAAACGTTAGTAGCACCTGACATTCGGCCTCCTTTGCATTCACCTAATTGCTTCCGATCGAAGGTGGTCCAATCGACGAAACGGCTGTTTACCAGCATATAACCGTTGCAGCTAAAGCGATGCACATCACCTTTGCAACGTTTCCCTTAGCACTGTTCACTTGATGGAGATTGTTAAATGCAAGCAGAATTATATAAGAAATGCTTAAAAACGCTTCACTTATCTAAACCATTAAATTCCCCTCAATGCAGATAAAAAACCTTGTGATTTGATACCCAATCTTTTTTTTAGCACTTATCGCTTGTATCCATATCTGAGCTATTCAATTAGCAATCTGATTTTCCGATGATGTGATTGAGGTAATTTTAAAAAAAGCATAGAACTGGGTTTTACCGATTTCGCAAATATATGCACAGCAGATTTTATGCGAGATGGGGTTAACTGGGCGGAGAGCTGTGCAGTAGAATCGCAACTTTATTCGTGGATTTGAATTCCTGGTGTTATGCTTCAGCAAAAGAAATATATTTTTTGCATAAGCAAATAAGAGCGAACGTAATAGGGGAGGAGCAGGTAGGGGAAATGGGAGCGGAAAAACTTAACGAATAGAGAATAACGTGAATCCTTCTTAGCGTAGTCTTGACATACCACTTTAAAGCTATCTATTCTTGCGCGAAAATGTACTCACCTAGAATTAGAATGCGCCGTAACCGATTTGTTATTGCATATACCTAGGCGGTGACAAAGCGCGAGTTTCTCGTTGCTAATCCTGTAATTACTCGCCTAAGGTCGTCGTACAAAATGCATCTTTGCTTGTATACGCCTCTCATAATTGTCGTCTATATCTTGATCTACTTTTCCACACACTTCCACATCGCATATCTTTCGTCATTCCAGTTCGATGCACATCGATGATTTATATCTTGTCAATCAATCACTCATCTTATTATTACAAGTTACTTCACAATGTTTTCTATCACTTTTTACTCATCTCTTACGAGTCAAAAAAAACATACAAAATGCTCTAGATTTATCGCCTATTTACTAAAGCATAAAAGTAATGAAAATGCGTTTGGCAACAACTCAGTTAACACAAGAAGCATACTGCATTCTGTAGACCAAATTGTTTACACGTAAAATTGGTAAGTGGAATCTTCAAGCCACGCTCATCTTGGAAATTCCCACCATTTGCATCAATTTCTAAGTGAAAATAGATGCTTCAATTTTTCGTTCTTTTCAGTTGCTAGGATTTAACCACGGATTTTTGCATTGCTTCCACCATCACATACATAGCTGATGGGTATGTAGTGTGCCAAGAAGAGTAAAGGATGCTTTTCTATCAAGATGCTGTAAAACAAATATATCTCGCCAGAAATTACCTAACAAACTAGGGAAAATGTTAAAATATGGAGGCATTTTGGCTTCATACTCTTCTCTATCGTTTCTTCTCTGTTTTTGAACTCTTTTTTTTTCACAACGATTTCCATCTTCTCTGATGTGCCTCTATCACCGTCATAAAAAAATCTCATCCGTGCATAAAATCGATTGTTTCTACCAAGTAAAAACGAAAATTCATTAAAGATTCAATAAATACGAATCTAACAAATGAGGCAAAATCAATGAACGATTTATTCGCCAATAATTTCAATGATGAAAAAGTATTTTAGGTTTTTGCATATATTTATTAATGATAACGATTTTAAAATATTGCTTCTGTATATTTCAATTTGCAACATTGTTTTTTATGGTCTCGAAAAGGCAAAAGTTTTCTTATGGTGGGAATTTAAAACTTGTTTTTGTGTATGCCATATCTGCTTCAAAAAAAAAAATGCATCTACGATTCGTTTTATTGAGCGAATGCACATGTTGCGGCTACAGTATGATCGCTGTTCAATGCAAGTGCGTTGGCTGCGTGCTCTGAAAACGCTCCCACTTCAAATGGAAAAACGCGTTTGTATACGGTCGCTCTACTCTCTTTCAATTTCATTTTTCAAATCTTATGTTATTTCGTTTCGATGTAGTGTTTAAGAAGTAAATACTATTATTACAGGCAACCTAAAGAAATTTGAAATTAAGAGTATTTACTGATATCTTGAGGCAGTTTCATTCAATGAAATCGTGACCTTACAACTGATGGGTGATTAGTGAAGATCTAATGGTTTAATACAAGATTGTTTTATAGGCGCATTCGAAAAATGGCCAATGCACGTCACCGGAGCTGGACGAGAGTAGTGATAGCGGTCATGCGAGTGGTGGCACGCCGGCTCTGGAAAGGTCGTTCAACTCACCCGATCAGCGTATCGTGCTTCCCCCTCAAATACCTTCTTCTGGAGGACATGGATTTGTGAGGCCTCCAGTCCCCGATCGGGTAAGGATGCGGTATGCAAAGCCAAATAATTAGATGCAAGAAGCAAACTCATATTAAGTCGTTTTTATGCAGTAAAAGTGTTCATTTTTAGTAAATTTGATTTACTGGACTGCCTTAAAATAATAACGACTACTTTCCCCTCCCAGGATACACTATTCTGTCTGTAAATCAGAACGGACTATAGAAGCTTTATTCGGAAGGAATTTTACAACTCATGAATATATATCTTTACTGTACTGATAACATTGAAATGAAGTTTAATCTCACTTATTTACGAATTCTTTTATAGGCAAAAATTCTTTCAGCTGCACGCATTAAGTGGATTTCCTCAAGGACCATATCAAGGATCACAGATGACCGCAATCCCGAACGGGAACTTTCACTTCACCGATTTAAATGCGTACGCACAATTTCCAACTAAAACTACGCAACATTTATAGATGTATTCAATTTCTCTATAGAAGAAAACAATAGTGATTTCTTTTTCCGCTCATTCTTTTCTAAGCGATATTGTCAGCTTTTTATACGATTAGTGTGATTCGTTGTGTTGAAATTGTGTTATTGTTTCGGTTATATTAACAGCTTATGAGGCATATTCAGTTTTGACTAAAATTTCAAACAAACTGAGCAAAATTAGTTTAACACAATTTCCTATAGAAATTATTACAGAGCAAGCGCATCATCACAAATGAGTATTGGTTGATTCGTTGTGAATTCTGAATATGCCATACAAATTAACTAATTTTTATGGTGTTCATCCGAAGTGTCACTTATTCAGTTGGCAATTTTAAAGACTGTTGGACAAATGAAAGAGGATGATTTTAATAGGAAAATATACACTTGTAAACGGCGCAAAGCATAATTCATTAAAACTAATGCAAGAATTTTCAAAGAAATTAGTAATGTAGTTCGACGATCCTTTAAACGATTCATATTCATTAATATTTCGTAATGTATGCAAATTTTTCATATTCTTTCTTCTATGACTATCGAAATTTTTTCGAATTTCCCCCTTCCCCCTTGTTTTGTCTGCTTCACCTCAAAAAATGACAGACGAAGATCTCGCTTACCGCTATGAACTTTTTCGCTCTTCTACTACTGTTGAAAATTATGGAATTGAAATTCACCATACTCCGACGAGGAAGAATAACAATTGATTAACGAGAGAATGTGATTGCGAAACGCTCTGTGTCGGCTGTTGCCTTTTTTGCTGCATCATTTCTAATGTAACTTATTGGCCGAATAGAGAAGTCAGCGTAGACATCATCAAAATAGGATTTGCATCGAACTATTTCACTTTTATCTCTGCTTTTTAGTTGCCGGCTATTTCTAAAATGGAGTTAGCGCTAAATGGATTCCTATTGTCACTAAACAGTGAAAAGCTACATCTATTCTTTGACTATAATATAAAGACTTCGGTAATATCATTGCAATAAATCTGGAATACTTCTTACATGGATGCGAAGAAATAGGTTCCAGAAATGCGTGTTGAAGCAATCAGAGAATAAAAAAACAATGAGTTATGCGTATGATTCTGATGTTTATTCGCCAATTGCTTTAGGGCGTGCAAGCTTAGATGACTGATGTGCAATTTATATACCACTTTTTTAGCACCACGATGATATCGTAATGTCTTAAGCAAAACACACTGTTAAATTCCTAGATTTTTTGAAGCTACCTTGAATTTTCATATGCTTTTTCGTCGCACGGATATGAAATTGTGGATAAAAAATTACCGGTTTTCTCGACCCGATAGCATGCACTTTTGAAAAGGATCTATTGCATCTTATCATGAATATAATCTAGAAAATTATCAACAAAATGAATAACGAACGTACTGATTTGCCCATATAGTTATTAAAAGGCCTAATTTGTGCCGATAATCTACTCATAAGTATAAAAGTGACACTATGCTTAGCGTCCATAGCTGTTGGTTCTAATATGTAATGCGATTCAAACATGCTGCCTCAATTGCCCGATGAGAATTAATTGTATTTTATATTTTTCTGTTCATTTTGTATTGTTTCTTTGATCGACTTTTGTTAAAGTTTTTTTCAGATATAATGATGCCCTGCAGTGTTTGTATGTTTATGATTTCTATGCAAAAAAAAAAAATTTTCCATGCATAATAAAAAAATTTTTCAAGAGATTTTGATGCAAAAAATTCTTATTTTTAATATTCTTGAACAAAAAAAAAGTCAAATAATCCCTCCATAGCATTGTGAATAAATCACTTAAAAATAGAATTATAAGCATATCGTTATAAATATGACAGCTTTCATTCATATGCAATCAAAAATGCTTCAAAGAATTCAACACTAAAGGTTCTACTTAGGAATAATTTTTGCATTATTTGTTTCGAGTTGAACACCATTGAACACCAAGAATTGAACATCATTCATAATTTTTCGAGATTCTATTTTAATAAAGTACCTCGAAAATATATTAATAGTTATCTTCGTTGCTAAAAAAAAAAAAATCTGCAGAATCAAAAATGACTAACTCGTAGTTTGAATTAAATTTAAAATAATTAACAACTATCAATTTAATCAGTTCAAAGAAGAAATAATCTTTCATCATTATTACACTCATAATATGAGAGTTTCAAATTGTCACGTGTATAATAAGTCTCCAAAAAGAAAAACAAACAAACAAATCTCAATAAAGCGTCACACTTTGTGATGCTCATCAACGTTTTCACTTCAAATGAGTCGTAATATTTGTCGATGACAACTTCACAAATAATAGAGAGCTGTTGAATTGGTATTTGATTTGATAACATTACGCAATCAATCGACACTCATATATAGTGAACTTGTGCTATTAACAAATATTTGATCATTCTTGCATCTTACTTCGTTTAATGCTTATATTGCAGCATATATCGATTGGTGTTATTGATGAATTTCGGCTATCATTTTTTTTTTACTTTTGTGACTATCTTCTACTAAAACTTTCTGCAAAGAATGGCTCAATTCAACTGAAAACGATTTTAGAAGAATTGATTCTTTTTTTAGCCGAGAATTTTCTTGAGAAGAAAATCTCTTTTGAATAGAACGATTATGAAATTTGGAAAGAAAGAAGACCGTGAATACCTCTCAATTCCGCCCTTTTGAAACTTGTGAAGATTAAACACTCACCTATTCAAATAAATGCAGTATATTTTTTGCCCTCGAGGGAATCAATCATCTTAGTTGAAAACAATCGCCGCTCTGGACACGTAGACAGATGTGGGAGAGTATTCATCTGATATCCGTTTTCCAGACCATTTTATGGCCGCTGAAAAGAAAATATCACTTCAGAAACAATATCGGGTAACAAGTAATAAGTATTTATTCAAGTTCGCAATTTTAGTGCGTGCTGCAAAGTCGTTTGCACACGACATCGAGCAACATGATATCGATCATTTCGCATAACAGCTTTAGAAGGCGCTTTCGCTTGAATATGACCCTCGTCAAAATTGGCGAAGCACTTCCCATGTGGTGATTACCTCTCCATTCAGTCATCCTCGATTTTTCGTCTGCAACCGGTTTTCTCATTCATTGCAGACCACACAAAATAGAACATCGGATTTAAATCCGCCATCCGTGAAACTGGTTAAATTCAATAAAGCCTGAATGTTCCTTTCAATAAAACAATTTGTCAACTGCTCTGCACGCTAATGCTTCACCTCATCGGAAGTCTGGATGCTGAACCCGAGGCGGTGCCTATATGACCCGATTCTACCCGTGACGAAGATAATCGGCGAATTCGTATTGTAGAGGCAACTACGACGTTATCACCCACTCAGAGAAATGTACTCACTTCCCGTGGAACAAAAGGAAGAGTAATTTCGCATTTCTTAACGCTTGTATTTTTCTTTCACGATTACTGCGACTACCGTGCAAGAACTCAACGTTGAAACTTTTCTCGTTCATTGAATGTTTTTCGAAGGTGCCGCAGTTGACGTTTACACTAGTCGTGACGCTTTTATAGAACCTTTTCAGCGACACTCTAAATAGCGATACCCTTGACAATGTTCAGCCGCAAATTCTTTCTCGATAATTTCTATTACTTCTGCAACTCCACTTTTTCTGGAACTTTTAAAGATGGTCTCATCTACGAGATACCCGACAGCACAATGTCCATCCAAGTTTATGTCGTTTAAGGTCGATCATTGCAACGAGAACGTTGGCTACTGCTCGTTTCTTTAAGTTAGTTCAGAAATTTCGCAACTATGGTCTACGTTATGGGAAATCTTCGTTATGGGAAATGACGATGATTGCGAATGAGGGATATTGCATTCGTTTCACAAAGGGCTGAGATAATAGCTTTGTCATTTTCATGTGGTTTCTGATAGAAATTCCTATTCAAAAGCTTCCAGTGGATTAAAGTAAGGCTGAATAAAGTTATCGTTTGAAAAACTTACCGCATTTCTTTTTCTCGACAAAGTCGCGTCAACTCATCGCTGTCACAAACGAAAACGACACCATCCTATTGAAATAATTTTCTTTGATTTTCCTCTGCGTTTTTCATTTAACTCCAAATGCAACACGTTTCGTTTCATCACCGCTCATGAATGGTTTTTTTCTTTCTTCCACGGTAACAACCATCATCACTATTTGCAAGCGCACAATTGTACAAGCCGATACTATAACATTGGCTTCGTGGATATATTTCGTTAATGAATGGATCATGTGGTAATATTTCGTAATCAAATAATAAAAAACAGTTAATTTTGTTGCATCTTGTTCTTTTCCCATTTCTATAGCTTCGTCCATTTTGATTTTCTCTTACAACAGTGAAAATGAATCTCTCTGTATTCACTACACTTAACTCATAACGGAAAAGAGTGATGCGATCGCGGGATTCTTGTTGAAAAGGACTGTTGAGAAGGAAGGGATGAGGAGGGATTAAGCATCATAACGATATGAACTAAATGAATATTTTAGCATAAAGATTATTCGACATTGTACGACCTTACCTACCGACAAATTTGCTAGCACGTTGTATATAATACAATTTCATAGTGTTCAAAGTTTTCATAAAGCAGCTCTCCAGCTGTATGACGAGTATAAAAACAATTCAGAGTACTTAGGTAGTAAGTTTCCTCTTTTAATGCGTTCCGAAATGCATGTAATCAGAAAGCCGGCTGCCTATAACGTGTTCATATATGCTTTGTACTTCGAGGGATGATCTTACGAGAATGTCGTATAGTCCATGACCAAAATGTTTACGCATGCGTTGTTTGTGTACAAGTAAAGTTGGGTCATGTACGCATCATTTTGCAATGTTTGCGGTACTCGGGACACAAAGAGGCGAACATCAACTCATGATGCAACTTGTTGTAGTACAGACTGGCTAACACTACCATTGCGAATACGCTACCGCTAATAATTAATCCACAACCGGCATCTTTGAAAGGATTATAATTGCCTCTTCAAAACGACTTCTTTAAGACGTGCAATCACCTCCGGTCGTCATATGCACTCATCGTCAGTATTCATTCATGCAAATCCAGTATTTACTTCCACATATTCCAGAGACAATCTCGAGAATTTAGACACTACCCTAATCTGAATAGGATAAGTTGAAAATTAAATCTTGTCACTTGAAGATAAGCTATAATCGCTAATTATCAATGAAGTATTAACAAGTGAACGTTGATTTCTATACGATTCAAAGTTTTTCATAGAATTGAAAAAAAAAAATTTTTTTTTCTTCAACTGATCCATAACAGGCCATAACAGATCTGCTTTATTGATGCATTTATCCGGTTTTTTTTGTTGTTTGATATTTTTAGCTCATAATAGGTGACCTTACAATTGTATAGTTTCATAATTTCGTATATAATTTAATGCAAATTCTATCACATGCCTCGTCATATTAAACTAAATTCTGCTATGTTCGATGTGAATGATTTATTGTCTATTCAACATTTCGTTATTTTCATCACTATTTCGTATATTTTATACTTTTAGACGGTTAATATTGCATTATGGGTGAAAAACTTGCAAAGATAAACATCTTTTAGACGACAATCTCATCCGTTTTCACAAATCAACTCGGAACTACATTCTGCTATGCGAACTTTGATCAGCGCAACATTGTTCTGATTTGTGCAGAAGCGAGAACGATGTGTAGATGAGTGTCTGTGTCCGTGTCTCTGTGTGCTATGCCTCGATTTAAAAAAAATATACCGGCCGTTGTTTGGGCCAATTATGTTTGCAGTTTATTTTATAGCTCTCTGTAGTTCTGCAAACTAGTTGACCACTATAGCTGTTCATCGTCAGTAAAGAACTGTACACCTATGCTGTTAAGAACTGATCGATGGAACGTGTAGGTGGTAGAAGGTGACAGGCAAGCTGGTTTGTAGAATGGCGCGTGCGAGGGAATAGATTGGGGACGCGCTCAATGACAAATGTTGCGATCTGGCGGTAGGCAGCATGCGGCTCCGATTGATGTGTCTCCAAAACCGCAAAAGATTGATGATGATGGGAACGAGATGTGTGAATATCACATCCATACACATCTACAATAATGGCAAGAATTTCCACAAGCGCACTTTTCAGGGCGATTTTAAAGAATAAATCCGAATGTAAGACAATTGGGCAGAATATTGTCTCATTTGCTTGCTGCTTCGATTACATAATGAAGACGCTCTAATGCAACAAATTTTCCATAGTTTTCACTCGACTGGTTATTTATGTCTTGAATAATTTTGCAAACATCTCAACATTTCTATTAGAAATGCTTTAAAGCAACATTCGCACTATCCGGTCAGATCACAGTCTTCAATATTAAGAATATCAAGCGTGATTAATATAAATAAGCCATTAAAAATGAGCTGTTATTTTTAAAAAATTCGCTTAGCAACTACATAAGCAATTTTCTCGCAACGTTCTCAACGAGTTAAAACTCCATTAACGAAAAAATTCAACAAAGCAACATATATAATGGAAAAAGGAAATTACCTGTTGATCAAAATATTGCAACACAATATGAAATAAAATAAATGACGGCGATTGCCAGAGCAATTGAAACGCGTTATGCAATTTTGTATTGCATTCAACCAATTTCATAAATAAAGCATAAATTAGGCAAAATAATGAATTTATGTTGAATTAATGCGATTTCCTATGTGAATATTTCACAAACAATTTCGCTTTTCGTTATACGCAAATGCAGTAAAATGAGAAATCAACCGCAATAAAATATTTGCTCTTTTTTTTGATAGCAACGAATGCCTATGAAGGTTTCCATGTTTCATAATACTATATATAAGAGGCGAAACCGAAAGCAAATGTATATATCGTTCCCTATTACACTTCATAGTTTTTAACCTCAGTGTTTCACGTGCGGAAACCATCAGACAGTTGTATGCATGCCTTCTAATATGCATAGAAACGGCATTTCCATTATGCGCTCTGCAAGTGCAAATCTATAGAGACGCCTAAAACGATATAATGCTTAAAATTTTGAGAAAATTTTATCTATTCTAGCACACGATAAACGCTGTTTACGACCTCGTAAGAATGTCGCAATTATTTTTCTTGAAATCCGTGGATACCCTTCCCATGACCTACTCCAAGAGATCAATGCGATAAGCTCTATGTCTATGATAGGGGGATGTCACACTGAGGTTAAATGACTTTTGGGTGGCCTTAGTAATAAATTTTCACCCGTTCACTGCGTCGAATGTGGTTGTGACAATCATCCCCTTCAATAGGTTGTGTGTACCTCCAAAAGCGCTCCCAGTTTCGATTTTAGTTACGCATTATCTCGTTATTCTCCTCAACTTGTTCCTTCCCTAATTTAACTGCCATACTCACTATTCATCTCTAATTCGTCGCCCCGTTTGATAGTTACAAGTGGATATTCATTAACACTCTGTGGAATTTCACTGGTCGGAAATTTGAGTCGGCCTTATGGCAACTCTTTACGCTCGAGATGATTTCTTATAGTGTCGTGTATCAGTCAAAACTGTGGTCATGACAGTATATTTGTAAGTTCTCCGCAGATAATTTGCTACTAACTTTTGTCCGACTTTCGTTTATTGATTATTTCAATTGTTTATTGTCCCAGAATCAGTGGCATCACTCATATAAGTTGTTCATAGTTCGATATATATATATATATATATATATATATATATATATATATATATATATATATATATATATATATATATATATATATATATATATATATATATATATATATATATATATATATATATATATATATATATATATATATATATATATATATATATATATATATATATATATATACGCAACCGAATGTCCTTATCCATAATGAAATCACTTAATGCGAATTGCTGAAATAAATAGCTGACCGATTACTCATGGTCGCATTCGAATGGTCATAACAGAAGGACCCCTAATGTATTACCTCTCAGAGGATTTGCAGCCGCAATAAGATGATTTTACGTGGATAATGAGTGCAGAGAAGAGGTGCGTGTGCGAGAGGGAATTTACTCGCATTTGCGTTCTCCTAATGGTTCTTAAGCGGGCGGTGCCTTTGAATGCCGTGTAGTTGAATGTGACTTCGAACAATGCGAAACGAATCACCGACAAATGTCGTCCCTGAACGAGGCGCAACTCGAACTCATTGCTCGTCTTCCATTAATTGCCCTCATTTGTTTTCAGGTGTGCGCCATCCTTTTTTTAAGCGAAAAACAAGATTTGCGATTATCAACACCAAGCCAAAACGGGACTGTTACATATTGAAATGAGTCGATGCAAGACGAGCGATTACTCAAGCGGGAGGATTTTCTCAAATATTTGCATAAGGCTATACTTTATGATAACTATTAATACCACTTAGTTAGTCACAAAATCAATACAGCTTTTCGGTTACTATCGGGCATTTGCGTATATGTGCATGTAAAACAAAGCCAATTGATGAGAGCGGGTTCCTTTACGTACGTTCATTTGCATATCAAGTTAATCGAATTTAATTTGCACATTTTATTTACAAAATTCATTATTTCAGAGACTTACGCGCACACTCATCGACGATGAGAGCAAATAATGAGTTATGGGTTCCAACATTCTACTCGAATCTCTCCTCACACCGCACATTTTTGTCGAACTGGGTTTTTTTTCGTAATTTTTAGTTCCCATCAGGTCAAAATAAACAGCTTATGATCGAATTGATCGTATCCATTATTTCAAAGATATTTCTCTGTGTCTGGAGGTACGTAAATTCTTTGGGTAAATTAATCCACCACAAAGAAGTGTTCGTTGAAATATTCCAAATGCTCTTTCGTAGCAGCAAACAACAAAGAAGTGCAATATTGGTGAATGCGTTTCATGGTGAATTCTTTCTTAGAAAAGGCGAGAATTTCATAACGACGATGATATGCGCTCGCGTGACTTGTTTTCATATGAAATGCGCAAAATCGGTAGCGGAAAGTACCGTCCCGCTCACCAACTAATGCACCAGTTTGAGAAATTCGATTAACAACTTTGACATCTATGGGAAACGCACCTCGATAGACACATTTCACGCACGTCTTATTTATTGCCTAAATTCACATCTAATTTTCCATACTCTACGTTTGTTGTTTACGAAAATATAACCATAAACGATAGCAGCATCAGTACTACAAGGGTATCGATACAGATCACAAAAAAAGATCCCATCTTTGAAGTGCCGATAAGTTAGCTGCTTATTCACCTCTTCCGTATTACTTTATATATAAAGAGTGGAAAGGAAAGCTTGAAAAGGTATGAGGGGCAGTAAGGTAACAAACAGATTAGCGAGGAAATTGCAACAATGAATTTGTAATTAATCTGGCATTATTTTTAACTGCTGAGTGATGAAATGTTGCAATGGCTACGAAACAAGCTTACCGAAATACATGAGCTCCACCTGCTTGTTGCTCATAGAAAATGTGTCTCAATGACAATAGGGACGAAGCTCATCCAGTGAGTAAATTTCGCTCAGTACTTGAAAACTTGAGCAAGCTAAAATTCAGTGGGATCGCATCAATCAATCCACTTTCCTTTAATCATCACTAATCGTTATAGATTACAATATAGAAAACGGCATTTAATTAGTGCTTTATTGAATTTTTTATGGATTATACAATGCACTATGATTTTTAAAATATCCAGGAAAAGAATGTACTGCTTACTTTCTTTAGACATTAATTTTCTGATGTCATGAGACGAGTGGAGCGTACAACGACAATGAGATTTAATCCAAGAAGCTTCTAAAGGTGAAAGGGATAAACAAATGGCTCGAAACTGGGATAATCATCAAATTTTTGGAAATCGAGAGAGACAGAATGGCATGGGAATGACGAAATACAAATATGGTTTTAAAAGATACACTGCACTCTATACGTGTTGAGTGTTATCCCTTCGGAAGTCTCGAAAATAACCATATCATCGCAAATCCACCCAATGCATACGTCGTAAAAGCCATCCAACATATTTTCGTGTAACGGAGTTTGAGTTGAACGGGGAAATTTAGCTCTAAGCTTCGCTAAAAACTCGCTAGAGTGCACTTCACATATAAACTTCCTGAGATGAAATATCGCCATGTTTTTGTTCATGATGAGTTGCGTCTGTTGCATCGTTTGTTATAGGAGCTGCGTCGTCAACGCGGGTTGCATCAGAGGAAGCCTGAGGCGAATAGTTTTGATCTTCATCTTCGACATTACCTTCTACGGACTGCTCATCACCAGATTCCGAGATCTGCAACGTCTTTTTAAATATTTTTTTTTTATTTCGTGCTCATGAGGTTGAGAAGATTCTGATTAAATGCGACTAACTTCACAACTTATTCGGATAACTTTCTATTGAGTGTAACAACTTTGTTGCAATTTTTTTCATTTCACTGAAGATTAGTGGTCTTTCAGAATTATAAACGCAACCAAATTCAGAAGCTCATTGTAAGATCTATCTTCAGTGAAACTCATCTGCCAACTTTTATCTACTCACCTCAAATTCGCTGCACTGCCTTCTGGAAGCAAATGATTCATCGGAGAGGTTTGATCGTGAACTAATCATCGTACCATAATGTGACGATATCGACGAAGAAAACATTTCCGATAATTTCTGCAAACATTGAAAATGTTGAACCGATTCCCATAAATGCAACCCTTGGTGGTTTGCAACTTCAAAGACAATTACTACGTAACATCTCTGAGAGTTTTTTCACTAAAGAAAAGAACGCATAATACATTTCCGTGATTACTGCTAAAGGCGGTGCTTTTACGAGTGTTAATGCATTCATAGCAGTAAAGCAGGTGTTTTAAATGTAAACAAAGAACTGTTGGAAGAGGGAGAATTTTCATTCATCCCATAGAAGATTGAAAAAGCATTTTAAGTTATCAAAAAGATACCTATATGAATAAGATGACCTAAATGTTTAAAAAAGCGACGATACCCGGCTTATTCCACTCGATAGAATTTTCATAATCTCTTCAGCAATTAAATTAGAGATATTCCAAAATACGATTTGAAAAGTAATGAGTTTTGGAAGTGAGAAAACGATGACATCATACTGGATTTTATTTTTTTTCACTACACTAGACAAGTTTGCAGTCTTTCAAAGTATTATCGAAAGTGTAACAGTTATTACCGTGCACTCTAATACTCTTAGAGTTATGAACAACTAAATTCTTCATTATAATTGTTTATAATATCACCTGAAAAATGATATCACTTGTGAGAAAAAATGATTTTATTTTAATGAAGAATGAAGCATTATTGCCATCGTTCGGTTGCTAGAATAAATGTGATGGAACTAATATAAATGATAAAAACAGCGGCAATAAATAATGGTGTTCCAAACGGCTGTACAAAGATCTCTCTAATGGCTATAGATATATTTTCAGTACATCCAAGTATAGCATCTTTAAAACATATTTGCATTTCAATACAGAAGCATAGTATAGAACAGTCCAAATCATTCATCTAGCGTTTATGTATAGGGCGTTGAAGCTATTCAACCGGGCACTGATCAACGGCTTCATTTAATGAAACATGATCGCTTGATACGTAAACAATTACTTTCGTTGTTAAGTGTTAAAAATATAGCGAGTTTTATTCCACAATAGTGGAATCTTTTTTTCAAGAGATAATTAAATAGAATGATAGACATACAATTCGAGTGATGCGTTCATCGCTATCTGTATCGGATTGTGTATAGTCGATGGCTAAACTTGAACGAGCGCAAAACATTTCACTTCCGGCTGATCGTCGTTGCTCTTCTTCTATTAATTCACCATTTCGTGTGATTTTCGCCATTATGAGTTTTGAATGACCATCAGCTCGTAATCTTAACGCAAAAATTATTTAGATAGAAGCTGTGGAATTGTCGAATGAATGAAGCATGCAAGACACAATTATATTAGAATTAGCGAAGTTCGTTCAGTGATATCAATGATAGGCACCTTTTAGTCTCTTTTTAAAATTTATTTTCATTTTCACGCAAAGATTAATCCACTCGACTATCGATCACTCATTAAATTTTGAAATACGATTAAACTATATGAATCCTGACCAAATATATAAATCATTTTCTAGAAGAAATCAACTTTGAAATTCACTTATCATTAGCGGCAATCTATTCAAAAAAATTGCTCAAACTTTACCGTTAAATTATACTTTTATATGTTCACAGATTTGTTCGATAATTAAATTCATGTTGAGTGAATCAGATATTTAAATATTTAGTTATATATGCGTATGTTCGTTAGTTAAAATTTTTTAGAAGCTTATAAGTTTCATTAATTTTTGTTATATTAGAATTATTTATGAAATATATAAGTGAACAATTTCAATGTTTCTAAATAAATGTACTAATTCGTTGACGAAGATAGTAAAAAACATCACCGACAATGTGAATTCTAATCAAAAATCCACTAGCTTCTCGGTGAACGAATAAACATCGCCAATTATTAAAACGTCGACAATCTATGAATTGGGTGATGAGAGAATTCGACAAAACTCGCTAAGATGAAATAATCATGTATTTTATGAAGAACTTTGTTCAGAGTGATAGAAGAGACGAAGGGATTTGGATAGGTGATTCGAGTGGATTTCTTTTTGCTCGGAATGTAGGCGATCTTTTCGATTCGTCGATTATAAAAAATACGAGTAGTTCAACAAATATGACGGCAATGAATTATAAAAATAAATTCGCGTGAATATTATCGTTGATCGACAGTCGCTGGCTAAAGACATCACTAGTTCCTAACTCCATATCTTTATAGAATTGCAGCAACAGCAATCTCTGCAACATTATTTTATTTCCTTTTTTGGAGTAACACTTTTTTAAAATATGGCTTCATTATTTTGACTTGCCACCAACTTTGAGTTTGCCAACTTCCTTAACAATAACTATCCAAGTAGAACGTGGGTCATCGGTGGATATTAGAGGAAACAACGAATATAATCGTTCATCTCTTCTACTCTTCAATTAATTCTCCAACATAAATCAGCAAATAATTTCGTGAAATTTATTTTCGATCGATTACCTTCCCAATGATGCGTCAACGAATAGTTGACGATTTGGCTTTGAGATATCCAAAATGCTCGAAAAGAAATCGCGTACCATTTCCAAATCATATTCATATCTGTAAACGTATAAATGGAAATCCAAATGGGGAAATATACAATGATTTAAAATATTTAGTCCAAAAAATTATTCACCTGTAAAATTGGCTAAACTCCTCTAAAAATCAAAACAAGGGACAGAGGAACGGTAGTAACAATGAGAAAGGAAGAAGATTTAGTGCGTACAATTGTTGATTGCGTTATAGAAGCATACCAGCATGCGATGAACAAATTTTCAACAACGTATGACATCTTATATCATTCAAAAATATCACTTCACACAAATGTCACATCACTCTAAATTTATAACAAAAGGCTTGCATGCTGATACTTTTGTCGGTATTCTTTTACAGCGTATATTCCAGCATCGTTGAATTGTGGAGTTATTAAACTGCCCTCGGAAACTCGTCATGAAATTTCCAACGACCTCGTCTTCATTGACGAGTTCAGTGAACTCGAAAAGAAGAAACAGGCTGCAAATCAAATACTCCACCTGACAGGATGTATTCCAAGTACGATATGCGTAATGTGAGCGATAGCACGAAGCCCACATGACCAGCAATCTTTTTGTGGGCTTAAACCCATTTCGATTCCTATATCCATTGCCTCATTTTCCGCATAAAGGTGTCGAAATAATGTGGCCAGTTGCTGACACACACTGTTATTTAGCTGCAATATTTCATTCTTTTCGCTCTATGTTCTCGCAACATTTCTTCAGGCAAATAATCAGAAGAACTCATATTTTAAATTACTGTGAAAGATTTTAGGGTTTTGTTGGGATGCCACCTGGAAATGTGGTCATCACTGATTGCTGAAACTCTGTTTAGCTACTGACGAATGGTGGCCTCATTCAACTTAATTTCACTTGGTCGGTGATGTATCAGATATTCTAATTTACAAAAACAAACTGATCACGCAAATCAATCAATGTCTTACTAGTATCGTAAAGACTTCGTTCATTGGGGAGGGGGGG
This sequence comes from Ascaris suum, assembly GCA_013433145.1. NCBI lineage: Eukaryota > Metazoa > Nematoda > Chromadorea > Rhabditida > Ascarididae > Ascaris > Ascaris suum. Next base: position 11,419,690 of record CM024169.1, on the reverse strand, counting down.
GGGGGGTGGTGGTGGAGGGCTTGTAGATATTGTGCCCTCTCTATAGATGTTTGATTCTAAAACACCCATCAACTGGAATTAAATAATTTTGAGGAAACGAAATAATCGCATACAGTTTCATGGATGGCGTCTTGATGTGGTATGATAGGATCGTAGATAATAATTGGTGCTGTTTTTAGTGCTTTACGATAGACGACTAAATAATGCGCACGATGAGTGTCATAGATCACTTGACATATTGGCTTATTACCACCGATGAGCGTTTTTACAAGATTCGGTTCTAGCTGAATAGTTTTTTTTTTTTAAATTATTAAAATAGTGCACCAATATTTTGCAATTATAGCGGTCATTTGCATAATCATTTTACAAACGAAATCTAAATCATCTTATAATCTCTTATCGGTAATGTCAGTTGAATTGCAGCTCATTATGTGCTGTTGATAACCGTTTTGTTAAGGACTTTCGTAAATTTACATTTAGAAAGGAATATTATATATTAAGTGCTATGTCTGATTGTTCCGGCTTGAAAACTGCTAAAGCTGGAGATGTGAGATTCGATGAGTACAGCTCTTCTGCAACCTTTCAATGTTCCAAGCAAATTTCGCTAATTCAAAAGAAGTTACCAACACTTAAAAGCGTTAAAGAAGCATATATGTTTGCATTTTGCAATAGTATGATTTCCATTCCAAACCATTTGGGTCACAAAAAGAAAAAAAAGAATCTTCCACGAAACTTTTCCATGAGTGATTGAATCCATTAAAATATAAAACCATTATTTCACATCTTTATTATTTATTGATAGTTTATGAAAGAAGTTTGTCACGCGAGGTTTAATCCAACAGATGATTGCCGTATCAATTCTTATTTTACTGGCAAGTTTCTATAATTGTTTAAATTTATGATGACATTCTCTCCGTTTATTGTAAATATTTTATTATTGATGATGTTTTTGTCTTTAAAAGATTTTTCTACTATCCTCTTCTCTCGTGCCCCTTCTTCAATCTCTCCTCTTTTTAATCTTCGTTGCAAAATGTCACTAAACTGATGCATTCTCGTACTCTCCTACGGCCTTTTATTTCAAGTGCGACCAAGTAAATTTTCCACGAGGACGCTTCCTAGAGGAAGGCATCTCATGAATCAAATGATATCAGACTGTTTTATAGATGAGGATCGAATTTAACTTTAGATGCTAATACTGCTTTATATTTGTCTACCTTCAAATTCTACCTTCAAATACCTCTAATTCTACGTATTTAATGGGAATGTTTACAAGTATGCGGCACATTACTCACCATAATATATTGCATAGCAAGCATTCCGTCTACTTCCTTGTTTACAGCTTCTTGAAGTCTATCACAGTATGCATTTATGAGATCATCCGTGAGACGCTCACCCATTCGCACCTGTTAAAAAAATATTTTAGTTAATACTAACGACTAATATATCGTGCTTTAATCCGTGAACTAGAGCAAATTCAGTATTTCTTTCTCTTTCATTTTATCAGTGAAGACGAATAGAAAAGAATTATAGAATGAAATCGCAATTCTAATATTTTCGAGGCATTCATTCAATTACTTACTTCAGGTCTCAATTACTTTCAAAGAGACATATGTTTAGAGTATCATTGTTGAATGCTGCCATATTTCTATGAAAAAAAAAGTATGATTATGCTAGGCATTATTGAGAGTAACTTACATATCGATTTTTGAATTTACTTTCTTCGTTGTCTTCTTGGGCTTCATTAGGAGTATTTGTGAGGGCGATTTGATCATCTGATCTTTGACTGTATACCTCACGATCATCACTATTTGACGTACGACTAGCATCAGATTCCTCAGAAAAACTGTCCTTGCCACCAACATGACGAACACTCGAAAAGCTTTGTATCCACGAGCTGTCAGCACTCGAGAGAACTGCATCACTTTCGGATGCTAATTCCACTTTCGCATCCGATTCTTCCACATGTGCTGAGCATTCCTGTTGGTCGTTCTCATTAATTTGCCCCTCTTCTTTGATTTGTGACTGAACTCTGTAGTGGAGAGGAAAAATTCAATTTCATTTGTGTGGAGGAATATGCTGACTTAGTTAGCAATACATATTGCTTGCTTTCTCTTAGAAAGCACCCCCTGAATAGGCGATATATCCACATTTACATGTATGTATAACGTTTTACTCATACTCCCATTGTGGTGCGTGCAGTCAATATTTAAGCAATTGCAAAATTACGTTCTCAATGGATATTTGGAAACTTTCATCTAGAAATAGTTAATGGTTTTCCTATTTACGAAGTGTGCTTTTATGTTTTTCTTAACATTTGAGTGGTTATTTAGTTAATTCAAAATGTTGAAATTTTAGTTCGCTAAGAAATTTCATGAATAAATTTTTGCTTCCATATTTATCCTTATGTAATAATTGATTTGGAATATACCTAAAAGATAAACTAATATTCAAACAAACAGAAAACACATTGGAATATTTTGAATAAAATATTCAAAAAATTATTCCACTGAGCTTTTGTTTATTTGAATATTGCGCACCGAAATATTTCAACAGGAATGTGATTTGCGAAAAATTTAAATAAACAGTTTTAATTTACGATTTATACTCCATAATCGAGTCGAATAATAAAATTGAGGAACAGTTGAAAGATCAAACCGAACAGAAAGCAACGTACAAACTACAATGAAAATGATTTTTCTGCTACATCGCTAATAAATTTAATGGCTTTTCATTGAGAAATTTCCTTAAGAATACTCAGAATTTATGCGATGAAATTTTTTCCATATTATCCGATTGGATGACAGATATAATTTCCTCCGCTTTTTTTAAATATTGCAAATTTTTTTTTATTAGAAAGAGATGAACGGCAACCGGATAATATATTATATCAGTCGCAAAGATGTTTCAGAAATGAAGCAGTGAGGAATAGATACGTTTTAATTTATGGGAAACAACTAAAAAGAGGATGAGGAGGAGGTGGGGGGTGGGGGGGGGGGGGGGGGGAAGAGAGATTAGGGAAGAGGAAGAAGCGTTCAATAATGTTAGATGAATGGTTTGGCTAGCTCTGCAAGATGGGCTCTGGCGAAGAAAATATGAAAACACTTCAAAATGCTAACCTCAGACCTTCAATGATCATCAATATCACCCTCAACCACAAGCTAATTCCTGTATTCTCGCATTTTCGTCATAGTGGCAATTCGACGTTATCATTGTTATAGAAGTGAATCGTAAGCATTAAGAGCGATTGCTGCTAGCAAGATGACAAGGCATGAAGGAATCTAATGTTTGCTTGAGAAGCTGCCTTGTATTTTGTGCAATTAAATGGGGGCGAACGATTTTCCATGTCAGCTAACCAATGCCGATTACAAAAAAAAATGCTCAGGAGAAAGCTTTCGAAAAAGTCATTGAAGAAAGTAATGCCAATGGATATCTTCTTGCACCTTATTTCCTTTTCCTCCTTCTTCCGCCCCTCCCGCCCTAACTCTCTCCTTTCCTTCCGTTCATTTCGTTCAGTTCTTCTTTTTCGCAATACTTTCTCTAGATGAGGATACGTTAGTATGCTTAAAAACAGCGCAACATCAACAATATCTCCTCACGGCAAACATAGTCTGGTACTTGAAAGCGTGATTTTAACGATGTTTTTGGATTAGAAGACGGCGCTTTCGGCCGTTGACGTATCGCCAACCTATGTTCCGTATGTGAAGGGTAGAGAACTAAGACTGTTGTAGTCAACACTCTCGAATTTCTGCATCGATTTTGACCAGCACGGTTGCTCAGTCGAACAAACACTTTGTTTCTAAAACTTAACGATACGCACTCAATAGGAGAAGGTATCAGTGTTTGTGCGCTGCATGCGTTGGATGGTGAGGCATCGGGTTGTTGCTGGTATGTGATGCGATCCGCTACAGTTTATTTCTCAAAATTGTTTTTTTATTATTATTTTTCTAGCATTAATATTTCTATGCGAAAAGATTTTTTAGTTTCCCTAATGAGTTAACACAATTCCTGATTTACAGAGTAAATCCATCTCCATACTTTGGATGCAGGCCAACTGATCCTGCGTATGTTGATTCGGTTCCCACCTTTTCTCGAATGGACCGCTCTAAAATTTTGCAAGTAACGTAAACCACCATTTCGCCCTACTTCCCAATACCCCACTCCCGAGTTTGCGTCGATTCTAGAAGGTTGTAACGCCATGACGTCCACGAGCATATAAAGGTACTAATACCATGATTCGATTTAGAGTGATTGTTCTGCAAAGCACTTGCTCAAAGGCACGAAAGACGAGGTAAGCCTAGACTGATGTAATAGTATTTAGGCGTCCTTCTCTATATCTAAACAATAATGGAACAAGTAAGACATGGTAGTCGAAGAAGTGAAGGAAGAGGCAGCGAATTACGAAGAAGCTTCGGCAGAATCCTATCTGAAGCACTCAAATACGTGCAGTTTGACGCTAGAGATCAGTGGCCGCTGGATTTGATCGCTAGCAACTACGCACGAGGTATGCAACAGTTCGGTACTTAATTAGACAACCATAGAGCATCTTGCGTTGTACCGAAAGTCTTAGTTATACTCAAGACTTCGGTTAGTTGTTTCGCAGTTGATTGAGTTTGCCAATAGAGATGCAGAAATAGGAAGTTCAGGAACGGAAGAGATGTTAGCCGCAATACACCAGCCATATCAGCCAGTAAAAGGACGTTCGCATCAATGTTCTTGAAGGATTGTTGCTTTTTCCAAAAACAGAGTCATAGATTATGTTAGGAAGTTATGACTCCATAAACACTAGTACTGTCATTTTTTCTTATGATGGCAAAGTCAAGGAATATTCTTCATTATTGGCAAATCTGTGAAGTATAACATTTGTTGTTAGGTAACATGAAGATACCTTTCAGACAAATTGCTTTTTGTTTTCCTATTATTTTTAGGCCCTTCAACAGCCGCAGCGATGCCTTTTAAAAAACCTGCTTGCCTGCAGTAGAAGGTGATGTATGAGGTCTTTCTATCATGTCGTGTATGAGGTCTTTCTATATCAAGCTGATGTCTATCTTAGCATCTTAGCTCTGCATCGAACGCAGTGTGAGCTAACGCTTGATGCAAATGAAAGGTTGCATTTGATTATGACATGAGAGGGAAACTATTGCTGCCGTAGGAGCAGCATAGTTAGAAGGCTTCACAAGAACCATAAGGATCCCTAATGCAATTTGCAGTTGTAGTCCTGTGAAATTTAAACTTCATCTTCATGTTTGAGCTTCCGCTTCCATGCTTTCTGCAGTCATATGAGGCAGATATACTGTCCACAGGAAGGGAGAGGTGGAAATGAAAACCATGGCATCCGCAACTTTTGGGGTCGAGTGCAGTTTAGGGTGTGAGTTGGGAGGAGAAGAGGGATAGCGTGGAAGCTGATTATAGAAAAGTGTGAGATGAACAGATGAATACGTTAAGTTGCTGTATTAGTTCTTTTTAGGTGATGTACTGAGCAGTGGTCGATACGGTCAAGTGGTCAGCGCTAGAGCTCGTCCTATCACAGTCGGCTTCACACATGTTGAACCACGAGCATGTGTGATCAAGACATGCGAGATTGGTGCACGATTGGATGCATGTGTACGTGAGTCACGTGGCGATAAGCAAGAGTTAACATTGCGTCTTGCTAGGCTTACAAGACGTATCGTCATGGAGATATATATCCTCAACAGGTGTCTTGAAAACACAACTTTTGCGCATTCTTGAAATATGTGATAACATTATTGCTTCTGATTTATATAGAATGACTAATAAGAAAATGCGATTGTTTGTGAAGTTTCTTCATTGAATTATACGAACCTAACGTTGCGAAGCGCTTCAGACTTCTCAGTGATAGTGCTTCAGTGTAGTAAATGAGGTATGGAAGAAAGATGAAAAGTATTGTCGTATTCAAAAGGACAAGACGGCTGGGCGAAATTTCTAATAAAGCACATTCATAGATGAAGAAATCATCAAAAATCGGGAGCTTGCGCTGACGAATATGTTTATCTGCATTATAGCGTTTAGGTATCACGTTGGATGAATTCAAAAATATATGCCTTCTGAAATTGAGACCCAGTGAAGTCATTTCAGATTTTTGTGCCGGGTCTCCCCTCCTCCTCCTCCACAAATTTTCTAAAATTATCAGCTCCACATTTTTCGGATCTGAGAAATATTTTTCTGTAGGAGTGATGCCTGCGTACATTGACGGCCATATTTTTAGCACGATGTAAACCTTGTAAACCGATGAGGTCAACCATAGAGTCGATGAACACGAACGTTTTCATAGAACCAACAACTTCTGTTCGTCTAATATATTACGACGCTGTGCTTTGTTGCTTCTGAATTAGGAATTTGTGAAGTGAGATGTCTACCCCGATGAGTAAAACAAACAATAAGAAAATGAGTTTTCCGCACTATGGAATCTAAAATATTTGAATTCGTTCTGGTTTCCTGATGATTCGTTCAGTATATATTCTAAAGTTGGAAGAAAGATCTCTCTAACAACCTTAGGATCGATTCTCGCATTGAGAGTGAGAATTGCTATTCCTGCGCTGACTTGTTTTCAGATAATTAGCCAGTGAGCTTCTATGCGTATTAAAGAAAAATGGTACATTTTAGCTGAATTCTTTTAAATACTCCAAATATTCATTATCATTACAACATAAAAGTATTCGAGAGATACATTTTTACATCTTCTAACTTTTGCTAAACGATATTGCAGAACGACAAACAGTTTTTGTTTTCAAATTCACTCCACTTCATAATTGTAAAGTATCTCCTCCATTTTGTGATCACTGCTTACTACAATATATTGTGGAATTAACATTAGTATTTTAGAGTGCGTCACTCAAACATAATGCATGCCCATGTGACCACCGTAGACGAATTATCGGTCACCGTGCATATGGTGTTGCCACGTTTCTATACACTTGATCTCCTTATCAACAAATATCGTCGCGATAAAGATGGAGAGGTATATCCAGCAATTTTTCTTTCGGCTTTCCTATAGTATAAAAATAAAAAATCATGCCATCTGTTTATGGATGTCGCGCTTGGATTAGTTTCTGGAACGGAAAATCTCGTGCAACTCAGGATGGGAAGCTACGGGTAGAACTTCGGATGAAAAATTCATGGTAAGAATTTCATTGTTTATGAAATATTGCTCTTGAAATTTTAGTACTCAGAACTTGGCAAGCGAATAATATGTCAATAAGTATGGAATAAAAGCTACATTTTGGGTTTATTTTCAGCCGATGCCGGTTCGTATAATCCTAATGATAATTCGCCAATTATGTCGAGCACTTGACTATTTGCACTCCTCAAATATTGTCCACAGGTAGGCCAACTCTATTCGAAAATTTTTCATGAAATTTCTATCATCTTGTGTCTTGTAATCTCGTTTCGCAGTGTCATTAGTGCACTTCGGTTACTAAGTCTTCTTTTTCAGTTCAGGATTAATTTTTTTTTTTGCTTTATTCTGATATGAACCTTTTTTTCTATCTAGTTTTACCTGATGGTCTTTTCTTCACCTCAACAAAGGTCTCCGCAAGGAATTCATTGAGAAATTCGTTTTCAAAAATATTCCCGAAGAAATGCCATTCTATCCTTTCATATTTTCAATGCATTGTATCGTTATGTTCTGTAACATTTCAAAAATGAACTTGTTTGCTCAACAACGTTATGTGAATATTTTATTTATATTTCAGCAAACAGATAAAATAATGTTGTTTAAGTGATATTCAACCGGAGAACATTTATATCACACGTGGTGGAACGGTGAAATTGGGACATTTCGCGTGTGCGCGCATGCTAACAAGTGAAAAAGCTGCACTTGAATGCCGTACTCCTACAGGTAGAGAAGAGTTCATGTGCTTCGAAAAGGTATCCGTGCTATTCTATTGATACAGTTGTAACTGCCACTTGATGGAGACGTAGATGGCGCGATAAGATTACCGAAACAATTGCAAAAAGCTATTTCAAAAATCTTCCGGCATCCGTTCTCGTTCTCATAATGTTTTATATTAAACTCACTAGAACAGATTTTCGGAAATAGAGAAATGAAAGTTTCATTTCAGTTAAAATCAAAAAGATTTACTTTATAAGTTCACGAGCATTCTACAGTTGTCAACATCTTGGCAGCAAATTTCATAATGAAATGAGTCGAAATCCACTTATTTTCCATATTCCACCTTAATTCAATGTTCTTGTCGCATTTTCTTTGTCGAAATTGTTTGCAAAAAATTTTCTTGTTTTAGATTTTTACAGCACAACTTTTTGACATAATGCTACAAGAGGTAATTTTTTGCAGCAATTCAATCTACGCAACGCTCACACATTAGATGAATGTATGCCATTCACGACAGCAGCCGATATCTGGTCGGTTGGGGTGCTCGTTCTACACATGGTTTGTTATTTCCCCAACGAGAAATGGCATCGTTTACCGAGAAACTTTGCACTTCAAATGGGACAACAAAAGATGCCATTTAAATGGATGGTCAGCGAGATGGTGGTATGCAGTTTTTGTGGTTCATTCCTTGAAATAACGGTGATTTGACCGGATAATTATGAAAGAAATTTTTGTAATAGATGTGCTTTGAAATTATCCTCTTTTGTGAAGAAACTTCAAAGCATTCATAAATCTGCATATGCTCATTATCGTCGTTAAATTGCTGCAAATTTTGCCACAAGTTATTGCTGCTAACCAAAAACTAAAAATTTACGACGATTCGGAGAATATTTCGATTGAATGACCTCGGAGTCTCGGAGTACACTCTGTAGAATTGGAATACTTTATTGTATCAACTGTGGAATTGACTGAATTGGCCAGAAGTGTATAGACGAGAAGAAGCTTCATACCGATGATAAGATGTATCTTCATCGTTCCTATCAGAACAAGAAAAAAAATGTGTCTAGAAAAAGCGGAAGTAGTTTTTTTTTCTCTGATTAGATAGCATCATATTAAGCGGAAAATGATTGTCGGAAAATTTCCCAGTACGGCGGCTTGTTGAACGTAATTCTCTTCGTGAAAAAAGAAAGTTTAGAATGTGCAGATTGAATTTTATTCTCTTTTTTTTTCAACCGTATGGAATGAATCGCCTTTCATTTCGCATCATCATTTCCTATATTTTTCGCTATATTTTAGGTGTTTTTTTTTCATCCAAAAATGGAGGGATATATTCTGAAGCTTTTTTTTCATTTTCCACTATTGCATAGCAAAAGAAGATTCCATTTGCTATCGGATATCGCGCTGAGATCAGTTATTACAACGAAAAATCTCGTGCAATTTCGGATGGAAATTAAGAACATATGTGTATCCTTGCTCCAATTTCCGCCTCATTCTTAGGAAATCACTACTACTATCGATTGCTATCGAATTCTTGTAGTTTTCTTTCTTTTATTAATTTATAGCATATCTTTTTCGCCCTGTATTGTTTCCACTTAGGAATATTGCTTTCTTTCATCACAGAAAACTAGTCATCGGTAGTGATCTTCCTATCGAATGATTTAATGAATTGGCAGCCTTCCGACTTCACCCTTATTTATGAAACGATATCCGACTAAGGATGTTTTTTACCTTAGTTCCTTCAATATAAAATATGAACACTCTAGTTTCCTCAAGTTTCTGTAGGACGCATGTTATCGAGAATGTTTCTATATTTACGCTATGGAGGTGTGTACTTTCAAGAAAACGCAGAAGATCCTGGTTAAAGGACATATTATAGCGTTTTGTCGGGTAACATGGAAAAAGCATTATCAAAAACTTCTAACTAACCTCTTCAAAGATCTAAAAGAAAAGCGCTCATACCATCATAAAACGTCCCACAAATGCGCGACATTCTGCTTTTTTGGCATTTCCACTGAGGAAATCTTCAGCGGGAAAGAAATTTTACCTCCAGATGCCAATTTTTCAGCAACTTCGTGTTCGTCTTACTCAAAGTGGCGATGAACAGCTGAAGAAATTCTTGAGCGACAAACTTCTCAATATTGACGCCGAAAGCCGCGCCACTGCACAACAAGTTCTCGATTCTTCGCTTATCAAGAAATGGTGTTTCAGCAGTTTGGACGAGGTCGTTCCAATATTTGTTTCTCGTTCTGTTTCGTGACTGACCCATTTATTGCCTACTATCGATGGAGTGACTTTAATGGAAGATTGTGTTTTGCTTTCATTGGATATAGAAGTATATACATTCCTAAAGATATATATATATATATATATATATATATATATATATATATATATATATATATATATATATATTGTCATTTCTTTTTTTTTCAACGGTAAACTTGTCTGTATTTTCCTCAAATGCCGTTTGGAGCTGGCATTTATAATAATCGCGCTTTCAGTCCGGTTTTCCTTTCAGGATAAGAGCTATCTGGTGCGAAAACTAATTCACGAATTGGATTGGCCGAATCGTTTCAAGCTAGAAAGTGATGGATTCAATTACGATGCTTGTGAAGCGGTTGCCAATTTATTTATTTGCTAATTTTGATATCTTCAGCTTCAAATATTGTAAGATGAGAATCGAGATGGCGAATGCTCCTGTTCTACGAATCTTTCCCTTTTTTTGTTGGACGGTATTCTCCGAAATCGATAGTTCTAGAGGGAATTGCAGTTCCAATAATATGGATTATATTTTGCTGCTTTCATCCAGTTTTGAAATATAACGTTGTCCATTTTCTCTCCCTTCCTTCAAAAGAAACAGCTGTTGCTAGATTTCGGTCTCAAAATATATGGTTCAATTGCATCTTTCTGATGGCCGTCCGATCGGTGTGCAGTTATTAAAGGCCTGCGAAACTTTCAAATGGTTAAATAGCATCACATTGATATATATTGTTTTAGAAAGATATCCCGGCGGAATTTTATTGGGACGATACATGGAAAGAACTCGAAAAACGTAAATTTGGATTTGTTCTTGCCGTATTCGATGCTGGCGTTAAACGTGACGGTTCCAACATTGAGTTCGTTATCAATCGTTTCGTTAAGCGTTTCTTCGAGTGAAATTTTTTTCTTCATCTGCAAACGATGGCAACATTTCGCAAGTTTTCTTAGTTGTTCGGGTGGAATATTTTCGGCATGAATCTTTGGATTTGACTAATTGAACAAAATGGCTGAAATTTTTTTTTCAATCTTCTAACTCGATCGAATTTGCAAGTTTTGGTCCATCTTGTTGATTGCATCAAGATTGCTAAAATGCACAAGCGCCTAGAGATGCTCATCTGGAGCAATTAAAGGATCGGGACGAAAAAATGATCGTTTGTTAGAGTATTATGATGAGAGTTACTTAATTAATATAGATTATAGTGTTTGTTGCAATTCATTTATCGTTGCACACGTGATGCGGTAATCATCATTTTTCAGGCGATCAACCGAATTATTTCCACTATGTAGTTTAATAGATCTTATTTTGTGATTGAAAAGACTTTCATTGCTTTAAAAAAAAAATGAAATTTCATTCGGACGATTTTCATTGTTATGAAGATGCATAACACTTTTTAAAGATAGCATTCTTAAGAGGAATTAATTTTATTATTTTGTTGTCATTTATTATTTTTAATAAATGCGATCGAAATTTTCAAATATTTTCTCTGCAAAAGTTTGAAATTTGCAAATTTTAAAGGCAACAATTCTCGCACGCCGATATTTCACTCTTCGAAGTATTACTATGTGGAGTGGAATCCGGTGAATTAGAGATGTTCGACATTTTTGCTATCGATCAAAATATACGTAATTTATGTTTTACGTTAATGAGAGGCGAGAACAGCAGATACAATGGATCTCGTTCTTCGTCACATGAAGGTTCGTTATCATTTCGCTGTATATTAGATGTTTCTTTTCGTTATCACTCGTTGTTCGTTATCATTCGATGTTGAGCATAGACGTTATCATTTTTTAAAAGATATTTGAGAGCACTCTCGTTGATTACTAGGCATTTTTTTCATTCATTTTAGAAAAGGTGTTTTATAAATTATTCTAAACAGCTCGTTTTCGGCTTCAATGAGGAAATAAGCCATGTTTTTTCTTGTGTTTGTTTTATGGCCTGTTACAAGGTGAGCCAAAATTATCACATGCTTTTGAATGCTTTGTGGTGTTTAATAAAAGTGAGTGAAAGAAGAATTTTATTCGCATGGCTCTTTTTGGATTTAAAAGTTATATTTTTTTCTTTTGATTTAAAAATTAATAAATATAACATTAATCAAAACATTTTCCTCATAATTGCAGTCATTGGATGCAAAGAAATTTCATAGCTAAAATCCATAATGAAAATGGATATTCAGCAGTAGGACTTAACGATGTTTTTCCTTTTTCAGAAATAACGTTCAAATTGCCACCATCCTTGAATTGCACCGATCGCATGGCTCATTTGGAAGTGTTTTTCATCTAGACTTCGATTATTGCCACACTGAGTTGATAATATTGATCTCAAATTATTTCTGCCAGTAACGTTTACGAGCGATATAATTCAGAAGAGTCAATCGATTCCTTTCTTGTATTTTTAGGAGAAAGTGTCATTGCTGTATTCGTATTTTGTGTTTTCAAATATGTCCATTTCGATACTTGTGTCCATGGTTGTGTTGATGGTTACAATTCGATGCATTTAAGGTACCTCAAATTTACATCCGGTTTTCAAAGGCTACTGTGCAGTCATTTGTTTGTAGACAATCCTTATTTTTGGATATTAAAATAAGAGTTTTCCGTCCTTTCGTCACTTCCGTAGATTCTCTTTTACTCTTTAAATCATTTTTAAGAAATTGATTACTTCATATTATATCTTCTTTTGCATCGATTCAATCGATTCTCACTAAAAAGCGAGAGAAATAATCTCTCCCAAAAATTCAAGCTTAATGGTGCTTAAAGAGTTGCTATTTTTGCCAATTCAAATGTGGATTTCGTGTTTTCTTTAAAAAGAAATCTGGAAAGATAAATATAAAGAAAATCATTTCGTTTATTTGCCATCAACACTGATTAGTGCACCTATGAATGAAAAAATGCTTAGAATATAAAGAGTAATTGATTGCTGCAAATTCAATTTTCAGTTCTTTCTCTGCTTCATTTCCTGCCTATTCAATCTGGTTTTATATTTTTGAAAGCTGATGCTTTTCATGTTTATTTCAAATTGCCTTTTTTGAAAACATTTCAGTTTTTTTAGCCATTAGATTTTTCCAACAATTTGCGTGCTTTTCCGTTCTTAGCTATTAGCGTTTCTTTATTCACTACAATTTTTCTATGCATTCTTTTTCGGCTTCTTTTTCCGATGGAGTAAATTTCCTCGGAACTCAACATTTTAAATTTTTATTTCTATTGCATTTCTATCTTATCGAAAATTCATGAATTTCCCACAATGTTTCTAATAGAATCCTTCAATTAATTTTTTCAAATGTATTCTCTCACTATATTTGTTCCTACGAATATGTGTTCCCTTATCAATTAAGGTCTACAAATTTTTAGAGAGTTTTTAGCTTTTCTTGTAATATTTCCATTCGATGCATTTTTCAACAAAGTACCATTTCGCTTTCCGACAAGTGCCTATTTTTAATTTCAGGTTGATATTCGCTATGCACATTCCATTGTTTTGTCGTCGTTTGCAAGTTTTATACGTATATTTTAATGTTTTACATGTTTTGCATGTCTTGATGCCTCTGAATCTTTGTTCTTTGATTTGGCTATACAAACGATTCCTTAATTTCGATGAATAAAGGTAGTGTAAGAGCGATTATGGCTTGATTTTTATGCTCACAATATACCAACTTTTTGGGGCCCATAATTGGTTTCATTTTATATGAAATTACCGCTAATTTTCAATAAAACGACCGAAAATGGCCAGGCAATTTGTAGATTTGATGACACTCATTTACAGTCCTAATTACAAATGAAATATTCGTGTTTCTTCCTCACTGCTAAATAAACAATGAAGTCGTGTTGTAAATAATGGATCTTATCCTAGATTGCAGTAAAAGATCGACGAACATGTTGAAGAAATTTCTTCAATGATGCCAATTTTTTTTGCCTACTTGAAATATATAAGGGAAAATTACTGTGCGAGGGAGAAAAAAAGACTGGTGAAATGTTTTAGCGCAATATAGATGAATTATTTTCATCATCGGTAACGTTGGTGTTGGGAATTGTTTGTATGCATCGCAAAACTTGTCGAACAATTGGTTAATATGAACGATAGAATCAAGTTTCGATGTGACTGTGAATGCATTGTCTTGCGTAAGTTTGAGACATTGCGCACAACTATTGGCATATTCTCTATCTTTTGATGGCCTCGATGACCTAAAATTGATTTTCGTTTCGAGAAACTTTCCAACTCTCTTAACGATGATGATTGGATTTTTGCATTCGTTTTGTTGCATTTCATCATCAATGAAATCTACTCTCTGGTTGCTCGTTTATACCTCTGTGCCTATATTTACATTTGCATCATACTGTGGGCAATCGACAATTCCGTTTAGCTTTCAGGTTGTTTTTTTTTTCTTTTACCAATTGCAGTTACATTTTAGCACCTAAAGGAATATGCAAAAATTATCTCTTTGAATGTCATATTATAAAATATAGAATTGTCATATTATAAAATATTTCATTACTGCAATACGCACTTATGAAATTCCTCTTCAAAAATCACTCGAGTCTTTCATTCTCTTTAAATGACTGCAACTGCTTGGCCTCATTATCGAAATCCTACCAATCTTCAAATTCAGCGTTGTGAAAATCTCATTGCTAAGCAATACCCAGGATTGATCCTCTAAAGTAAGAGGCTACAAAGAGATAGCCTCGTTGGTTATATTATTTGAGGAACATCTATGCAATAGTTCTCGATTTTATAGCCTTATCATTTGATGCAGCTACAAACGACTTACAAAGAATATCCTTCGCTCTTGAAGTCTTCAATAAGCCATCTCTTCATTACACACCGGCGGTTTATCATTTCAAATGTTTCGTTCATTTCAGTGTTCATTTCAGATTATCCGCAATCTAAAATCCATCGAAAATAAAGGTGGCGGTTAACAATTTCACGTATAATTGATGCGGACATAAATATTTCATGATTAGGTTCTTTTTCATAAAAGCCTAAAGTCGTTTCCAACCAAACTTTAAAAAAACCAACTGTTTTCTCAAGGTCCTTTCGAATGGACAACCAGTACTCGGTTGTGCACGTCCGTCGTGTTTTGGATGGACCGCTTACGGTGACAAGGCTGCTGATTCTCCTTGGTTCTACAGGTGCACTCTCTTATGTGCTCTTCATATACCTCCTTTAGGTTTTAGAAACGAAGCACGATGTTACTTTATGAGCACTCAAAGAATTATGTCACTGAGCATTAAAGTCACTAAATTCGTGGATAATTGCCAAAAATGACTATTGAAAAACATATTTATTCATCACATAATTAAAAAATTTTTTCCAATTTAGGCATCCATTTTTTTGTCTCGTTTATTCTATAGTTTTGTTCAAGATCTTTATATCGTTACTTTGAATTTAAATATTTTTAAGTCGAATTTTTTTTGACGTTGATAAATATTGAGCGATAAATTTTTTCTATTTTTGCAGAATTGCGAAAAAACAAGATGGATTTCTTAGAAAATCCGACATTGGTCGTCTACAGAAAATTATAAGTGGTGGAAGCTATACTCCACAAATTTCAGTTAGTGTGGTTTTTTTTGGATTTTTCAATCTTGTCTTATTCGTTATTATTGGACAGTAAAACTTTGGTTCGTTTTGCATTTCACTGTAAATTTTTCTCAACCGTACCATAATCGGAATTTTACTAAATATTAGCTTAATTTATGATTGCGGAATATTCCTGTATCAAATGAAAACCAACATGTCTTAGCATACGAAATCGTTGACACTTTCATGTTCGGCTCACTTGCTTCTTTTCTTAGATATTCTATTCAGTAAAATGTTGATAAAGTGAAGTGGCTCTCTTTCCTGTTCGAATCCAAAACATTTCATAATTACGATAAAAAAGCAAATAGTTTTTTGGAGGAATTGCAAAAAGCCTTCAAAAATATAATAAAATATGAGGCTGCTAAACACTACTGAAATTGCTAGAAGAATATTGGACGAATATATATGTGCTTGAAAATACCACTTGTAATGCTAAACTGAGTACGATAAAATAGCGAGTTTCTAAATGAGATAATCGAACGAGTCGAATAATCCCGCTTTCCTCCGAATTGTATAGAAGAAACAACTGCAAGGGAATATTAGAGGATGAGGTTCATTGCTGTATAATGAAAATTTCCACCAATGATCCTAAGTTGCAAATAAATAAAAAAAAAAATATCAGCGAGAAAGCATTCGTGTTTAGCGAAGCTGATTGTTCGTATAATATTTCACAATGATAGTTGAATGCAACTATTGAATAGGTTTAGTTAACACCTAAGAGATTAACGCTTAATTCGGCGTAGAGTTTGAGCGGTTACTATGATGATCGCCATCCAATAAATCTCGTAATTCTTAAATTTGGCTAATCCAAAGTTGAAGTTTTCAGACAGACAAATAGATAGGCATAAATATAAACATAGACAAATATAAATATAAGAGCATACATGAATACATACATGATGTCATTATAACGCAGCGATTCTCTAATGGCGTGCAACCAGTAGGATGGCACCTGTAGAAAAGTAATGTCCAATTGAACGGGGTCGACCAATTGTGGCCCAGGGAATATAATATATGGTAGTTGCTGGCCTAGGGAATAAGCCAACGACTGCTGAAAGAAACGTCGCTATGACTGATAAGGCAATTAAGAACGATTCGACCAAGCGGTTTGTACTGAACTGATATCATAACAAGTGGAGAGTGCATATGAGTACGAGTATAATGAACGGATGAACATCAATGCTTATTTCGTTAGGGCTTTTTTCCTATCAATATTTAATTATGGGAATTATAGGATTGTGAAAAAGATTATGAGAGCTCATCGTGTGATGGTGACGATGAATGGGTTGGAGGTATTGGCGCGTCGACGAATATTCCAAACGATGCGTAAGAATTTTCGTTAGAGTTGTACTCGAAGAAACGAGTGGCATCTTCTCGAGAAATCTGCGAAATTGCTCTCTAGCAAAATAATAACACTTTTGTTTTTATTGCTTGTCGAAGTAAATTTTTTTCAAAAAATTTCTCGTTAGTTTTGGAAAATTTTACTCAAATAATTTTACTACTAAAAATTTTTCGAACTCCAATTTTCAAAATTTGAAAAAACATTGCATATATATATATATATATATATATATATATATATATATATATATATATATATATATATATATATATATATATATATATATATATATATATATATATATATATATATATATATATATATATATATATATATATCCACCACAAGGTATAAGTTTCCTTCAGAGTTTTCTTTTCAATTTGTGGAGTCGTATTTGTTTGACAGAGAGATGCAAATAACTTTCGCTCACAATTTATTAGCTTTTACATAACATTTTATAGGAAGAAATTACTGAGTATTAGTTTCGAGTATCCTTTAGAAATTCGGCTGAAGTATGTTGAATACTTTTCCAATCGATGTATTATCTTTAAGTCGGGTTATCGATAGGTCAATCCAATCTCCTTCCTTTTTTTTCCCTTCCCATCGAAGTAAGTAACAAATGTTTCCCTAAATCGGTCCTCGTTTTTCCCGCATGCTTTGCATTTTATCGTTTAGATTGAAATTGAGATGCTGTAAATACGATAAGCTAAGAGCAGCGTGGGATCGAGGTTTAGCTGAGGTTGCACGAGGGGAGATTGTCGTCGGTGGTGAAGTGACACGTGATGGTCGCCAATATGCATTCGATTATATTGCAAATATTCGAAAACGAATCCAGTCGGACGGCAAGTGAGTGGGAAATTTTTTGTAGTAACTCATTCCTGCCAATAAGCTCGTTTTGAAATTTGTGGATATCACAAGTGAAAATAATGAACGATCATAGTTATATTTTATCAATACCATTATGGGTGCTGCGCGCTCAATTATTTCTTTTCTTATCAAGGATAATTCATTCGTTAGTGTGGACTTGCTTCATTAGGTACTTCTTGCCCACTACTTCTACTGGAATTTATGCGCGCGCAGGCCCGTTGTCGTAGAAATGTTGACAAATAAAATGCGCTAAAATTTCGATTAGAAGGAAAAAGCGATGATTAGAATGCTTCATGAGAGGCAACACTAGTAATGATAAAATGGCATAATACAACTCCTCTTTATGTGTTGAAAATCTTTAGAGAATGATATTTCGCTCATCTACATATAATCTGAATTGAGAATTTTATTTTCCATTCAATTAATTTTCTTTTATCAGTGCTTCCATTATGTTCTCTTTTACGTAATAAAAAAAAGCGAACTAATTTGCGTCGCTCATTTCTTAAAAATTACTTCGGCGATAATTGAAGTAAATCAGATTACCTTGAGATATAAAAATTCAATTCACAACATTTTATGCAGTATGCCACTTTACTGACCAAATTGCATAAATTTTCTTTTCTTTCATTGTTTATGACTCTTTCAACTCTTATTTTCTAATATTCATTCATATCGAAATATTGTACTCATCGTCAATGCAGTAAGAGTTTCTACACTTTCTTTTCAACCTAATTTATTCTTTAAACCGTTATTACTTATGTAGACTTGTTAGCATCGTTTCGTTTTAATTTTGCTGAAAACTTTTCGAATAATTTCAAAAATTCCGCTTAAATTACATCATTGTTTTTAAAAGTTTCTGTTTGATTTACTCGATCATAAAATTTCTCAAGTTTTCAGCATTTCCTCCGTAAACATCGAATTTCTTCTCTTTGAATCAATGTAATGATCGATGGTCATTTATAAGAATTGATTAATCATGAGATTCTCTGCTATATATATATATATATATATATATATATATATATATATTATTTTAAGAACTTCGTCCACGAAATCCTTTTATTATGGTGTCATTATTACAGCAAAATTTGGCGAAAATTTTTAATGCTTCTATTAACAGTTTTGCTTTTTTCTTACGGAAATTCTGTCATATTATTACCAAATTATGTTCGAATTATTTTTTTCTATGTTTCATTAGGTCTCTTATAATATTGTATGTCGAGTTTTTAGTTATAAATTCAAATTCTATAGGATCGAACTAATTTGGAGATTTGACATCCATTCTCATTCAATTGCTATGAGATTAGAATACGATCAGTAGGAATAAGGAATAATATCGAACAAAAGATAAATTTCCCATCATAGAAAAAATCACTTCGCGTTAACCATTGTTGAATTCTATCAAGGAAAAAACAACAATACTTTCGCTATTGATGTACGATGTGTTTTCTCTTCATCAAACAAACATTGAAAACTGAAATAGGTCACAATTTTCTTTCTTGAATTTCGCTCTTTGACTTTTCCATCAGTGTTGGTGATCAAAAGATTTCGTTCTATCGAATTTCTCTCAACGATTATGAATATGAAACTCGATAGAGTCAATATAAACGACTGAATGAATGTAATTTAAAGAGCAGCCTCATTTATTATAGATGAAACGAATTTGTAAATATAATTAATTGCTAGGATGTTATCTAGCATCTCATGCCTTTTTTTGCATTTCAAAAATTTCAACATTAGGTTTTATTTTTCTAGTATGTTTGTAAATGCATTTTCGCTCTACTATAGCTCTATACGAGATCATTGCAATCAAATAAAGTAATATTATTATTTCCTCTTGTAAAATATTTTCCCAAAAAGGCATATTGGCAGCACTGTTTCTGAACATACATGTGGGGGTAATTGTCTGTTCAGGCAGTGAAATTTCAAGTGTAAAGCGGCAAAGGATTGGCTGCGTAAAGGATTGGCTGCGTATATTATACACCATTACGCGACATTCTCATATTTCACAACGTAGTGTGGATTCATGAGCCTTTAAAAATCGAAAATTTCCGAAGAATGTGTGCATTTTGCGGCTTTTATTTCACACCTCTCCGGTAATAGAAAGGCGGTTCCTTTACGGAAATTTTGCAAAGAGCTTCAGTTAAAATGTTCAGTTAAAAAATGTTATTCTGCATACTCTTTCTTACTGCTTGTTAGTAGTGTGTGAAATTGATTCATCATGTGAGTGGACTGCAGAAGCGCATATTGTGCTTGCAGCTGTAATGCGTTTCCCCATTTATTTCATGCGTAAAAAATTTTTAGGTTAAAATAGACCAGTAGCGGCTTCAATAAGCTCAAAAGATCGTCGCTAGGTGAGTGGTGAACAAAATCACTGTTGTTGTCGTGGCACTTCAGCAATTTTCAAGTACTCTGCTTAATGCAAAATTAATGCGATTTTCGTTTACAGCGTTTCTTATGACGTTTTAATACGACGGTTCGTCTGTCTACCACCGTTCACAGAAGGGATATTGAAAGGTGAATCATTAGTTATATTGATGGTGCAACACTTCGTAGTTGGCACATACATAGGTGCAATAGTCATTCGCGGAGTCGTGTCTTGTAGGTGAAGAGGGTTCACTTATCGCATCCTAATATTTTATGCATCAGGCTTACAAAAATAAGTACTCATTGGAAACGTAGTTAAGAAATTTAAGGCTTAAATTAGGTGAGAGGTAAGTGATGGGTAAATTGCGATTTTAGAAAGAGCTGAGGTAAGCTGCTTTGTCTGGAAGCGTAGTCACCAATGGTTTATGATGTGAATCATATATATATATATATATATATATATATATATATATATATATATATATATATATATATATATATATATATATATATATATATATATATATATATATATATATATATATATATATATATATATATATATATATATATATATATATATATATATATATATATATATATATATATATATATATATATATATATAAGCATACATGTTTATTTATTTACACATATATACATATTGTGTGTAAACATACATACATATCGATGTATGAAATAATATAAATTAAATCGGACTTTTTATGTTGAAGTGGACTCAGGAGCGAGGTTTATGTTCGCGGATAATGGAGTTGATATCACTATTAGTGAAGAAAACGCCTCAGAGAAAACAAAAGGAAAATCCCTTTCGGTAAGTAATTCCATTCACGAAAATTTGAAATAGTTTTATAATTCGATAGCTATTATATTCGAAGATTAGGTATTAAATGGATAAAATCTTAGAACAACATTTATAGGAAATAGTTTTATGTGAAAGTGATAAGTAAGTTTTTAATTATTTCGATTAATTGCAATGAATTTATCCTATATAAAGTATTGAAATTAGTGATGATGCAAATCATATCTCTCAATATAATACTCGAAGCGAATATTTCGAGTAATTTATCTAACAGTTTAATTTCGAAAATCTTTTAATATGCAAATGTTGTCGTTCTATATGCATTGATGCATTTGCATTTGAAAATCTTGTTAAAACAATTAAAATTCTTAGTGATGTTATTGAGGTAATGAAGAACACATTTCATTAGATTCAATTGACCTCAAATATTTAATTTGGCCATTCGTGAAAGTCGTCAGCTGAAAAGGATTTCGTTCTTTATAGAGAGGTGATGATGGGAGTGATGCTATTGAAAGGCGATCCAGATTTGGCCAATATGATGAAACGAAACGCAAAGTTAGAGTGATATACCAAGGAACACCCGAATATGAGGAAGTATCTCGCCGACTTCGACAGGTTTAACTCACTATATAATTTAATTGGAATTAGAAGCCTCTCGAACATTTAGCATTTTCATGATCGTTCTTTTATCTGACAACAATTTTAATAAGACAATTTAATTCTACTCTATGAAGAAAACGGGATTTACGAATGGGGATGAAAGAAAATCGAATTAACAAGAAGCATCACAGTTTATAGTAAATGTTGCTCAATTGATGGATTTTGATTGTATGTGTTTATAAGTGACTGAACACTTGGATTTGAATCGAAAAAGTGGCATGTTACTGTGTGAAAAAATTACCTTGCATTTATTTAAATAATTAGTACTGCATCGAATCACATCGAAATATTCATATTAAAATAAACGGAAAAACACACCAGAAATACTACCGTATGATTGTCAACTTTATGGTAGACGGGATTTTTATTGAGGTGAATATGACGGGTAAATACATATGAACAAATATATACGTTGACAGATCGAACATTATCAATAAGCATCTTTATAATATATAAATCATAAAAGAGCACAAATATATTGCAACCTACATACTTCTCATATTAAGACGTGATCAACTTTATTCAAAACGAGAAATGAATAGTAGATCCACGTTAGAAGTGAAGTGCTATTTGTATTATTTTTGTCTTAAGTATAGCAGCACTTCAAAAAAAAAAAAAAAAAAAATAATAATAATAATAATAATAATAATAATAAAGTGCTTATATAGAAATGAAATATTTTGAGCAAATACGAAATGCGAAACATGCACGAGCCCATGGTACTCAATTACACCACCGTCGAATCACACCAGACGAACGTTATTCGCTATCGAGGCAACAATCGCATGCAACGGAAACCGAATTTGGTAATATACGTGGTACTTTTAATGCTCATTTTTTAGCATAAAATTCCACTTGTTTTTTTTTCAGCTGAAACATATAGAACAATTGCCTACTCCCTATGAAATTATTCTCTTTATTTGTTGATATTCTCTTTATTTGTTGATTACTATATCGACTAAAATCAAATATGAAAAGAATCGTACTTGATGAAGCTGATATGATAGTTCAAGAAAGCAATCAATTTTGAAGAATTACGATCGTCACATCCTCTTTGTGCTAAATAAACCCGTAACGCATGAATAGTGAACGTTTTAAAAAAAAAAGCATTAGTTGTTGAGCGCTAATAAATGATGGCATCGGAAACAAAGAGTTGCAAAACATCCAGTTTAGCCGTAATGAATGAACTCTATTGACTAACAAAAAAGCAATAAACCGATACCGAAATAGTTGGAAAGCAATTAAATAATGTACAGCTTTTTTTAAAAATTATATCACCTTGAACGTTTCCCATCTCGTTTTATGACCTTCAGCTCCACTTGAATAACCATGCTTTCCTCGGCTAAATCATATATAAAACATATCAGAAACTTGCTGTGGTTTCGATAGTTTCATCTCCATGATTACAGATCCTCAACAACTGCCAGTTATCCGAACCATTGATGTGGAACGACACAGTGGCAGTACCCAAAATTTCGTTCACCTTCAGCCATCTACATCCTCAAGAGCTCGGGCACAGCAGCAGCCCTTGCAGCATCTGCCTAAAGTGGCTCCACCTAGTTCACATGCCTCATTGGTTCCCCTACAGCAGACTCATAATTTGTTGCCTACTCTCATCCAACAGCAGCCCCCGGTGACATTTGCTCCATCGCTGCGAGTATTATTCCCGCAATCACTGCAACAGCCTCTACTTTTCGGTCTTCCTCAACAGCAGTATAACTTATGGTCTCAGCCTCAGCTTCAGTTACCTGCTCTATTACAATATTCTTATCCAAACCGCGCTTCCAATCCCTCCCCCCTCGACCCGCTTGCCATTGTGCCCTGATCGTGACATGTTGTTCCATGCGGTGCCTGTCGTTTAACAAGTGCATAACTTCGCTCCCCTCCTTTACATCCTCACCCTCCTCCCCTCCCCCCAGCTACTACAAAGTAGTCATATGCAAAGATTATTCGCTGTTTTCATTCATTTATTGATGTTTACTGGCTGCTAGAAACGATCAGGCAAACATTGCTGGATTAAGAGCCCTCAAGTTCACCTTCCCATAAAATTTAGATGCGACGATTGCAATGAACTGTATCTCACAGTGTTGTTCGAATAATCCTTAATAAATTTATTAATTTTTACACCGACAACGTTGTCTACGAGAAGAATTCACAACAAATCGGGTCGAACGAGAACGCGTAATCGTCATCAATAAAGCGCGTAGCAGTACCGATCGCCTTAAAGTATTGTTACGCGCATCGGCTCATTCGGACGTGGAAGACTTTCACAGAAATTGATGCCAAAGTAACAATTGCCGAGTAATAATAATAATAAACGATCCGATAAAACTACGAAGAACGTATTACAAAAATTAAAACCTAATGACCACTGCATCGCCAGCATGTCCATTTAGCAGCATGTCGCCAGATGACCAAGCATTTATCGCAGGCGAGAGAGCAACAACGCAGATGAGACCGACATGGAACGAAAAAAAAAAGTGAAGGGTGGATGATAGAGGTGGCAAAAAGGATAGAAAATTATTTTAAAATATGCCGAAATTGGAGATAACTAGAGGAAGGAAATCGAGAAGAGACCACCATAGCGCATAAGAGGTTTCTAAAAACTTAACGCCGAACAGATAGGATAGACAAACGAGCGCGAGCGCAGATTACAAGGGGATGTTGCCGTGCTTCTTCTTCGGGTTCGAGAGCTTCTTCGATTCGAGCAAGTTCAAGTCAAGGCAAATACGCTTGCGAGTTGTGTGCGGCTCAATGATGTCATCAACGAAGCCTGTAAGTCATTAACATTATTTTACATAAATGAACCAATCCAATGAAGTAAACTTGCAAAGATCATTGATGTTCTAATGACGCTAACCGAGATATCGGCTCCACTGATAGAGTCTCAACGATATATTTAATCATTTAAAATAAAGTTTTAACGCAAAGAAAAACCTGACGAAGTGATTCAAGCTCGGAGATCACAACTAAACTTTTTAACTGTTCAATTCAGAAGCCTAAAATCAACTGCGGTATAAAGATGAAGAAACCATTCCAACATTATCTCTGCAACCTCTAGACCTTTAACGGCGCTCCAAATAAATATACCTTCCCAATAGATTGGATTATACAAAACGAGCAGTTAGGTGACTGTCGTCAAAAAACATCCCGCATCGATCGCATATCACACTCACGACGGCTGTAGGACAAATAAAGATCGATCAGCTGAGGAAAAACAACCGAACGAGACAACTCATGACTGCACAATGACATTCAATGACTGAACGACGATCGACAGTGGAATATTCATATGTAAATTTATTTGAAGTACTCTTTGAAATTAGAGAAAGACGACTAACGCCTCAAAAACGTTCACTCATTTGAATATAAACAGCTAATCGACTCAGATGAATATCACTCTTCAGCGGAAAAAAAAACGCACACTTAATAGCAACAATCTCTTTAAGATTGCCTAATTCAGAGCTTATATAACTGAACGAGAAAACTCCTTCCTGCTGCTTTCTTTTATTTCTCATTTTGAACAATCGCTTCAACTACATTAAAACCAAAAGTAGTTGGAAATGATCCTTTTCTTCGCTCATCCCTTTTATTTTCACTTCTCTTAATTCTAATAATTTTTTCTTTCCAGCTTTTTGATTATAATTACCCACAATTTTCCGATATAATTCTCAACTCGATTATTTTTCCACAAATTTTCCGATACAATGTCATTTTTCAAGTGAGCTTTCGCACATCATTGTAATGTAAATTTAACGACGTTGTACCCATTAGTTTTAGTTACATCATATTTGTACTCGGCAAACCCATTATGAAATCATCACTTCACATCGACGACACTCCTGCACTAATGTGGCACAGAAACTTAGACAGAGAGGAGGATAAGGGACGTTGAAAGTACATGAAAGTAATGAAGAATTAAAGTGCAAAACTTTAGATGGAAAGACGCATAGTAGATGAGAAAACATTGCAAAATGAAGAGAGAAAAAAGAGAAAAAGAAAAATGAACAATGCCCTTCGATTATTGATTGATTACGCTAACATAAGAGTCCAGCACTATGCATAGTGCAATGCACTTAGCATCTAACAGAAGAAACGTTCTTCCTCTCACTCTTAATCGTGAACGTGACAACTTGCAAAACGTTCGATAAATCACGGTGACGTTTGTGGCCTTCTACAAAAAAAGATCAATCAATTTATTGATTAGAATACCTCTAACAGCAGCTGGGAATGGATTGCCGAACAGATCGACGTATTCCTCCTCACGTTGCTTCTGATTCTCTTTATCGTGACGATACAGAATGCTCACAGCACCCTATATGAAATTCATCGTTACTTAAAAACACTTTATAATACAAAAAAAGATTTCACAAAATTTCCCACTGATAATCCTCAAGCCAACATAAATCGCCGAACGTCAACGATAATTCCATTTTCCATATCCATGAGAAAAACGAAAAAATCCCACAAAACTCTTTTTCTAACGCTTTCCATCAAAATATGCTAAAGCATAGCAACTTCAACAGTTACCTTAGCACCCATTACAGCGACTTCGGCTGTAGGCCATGCATAATTGATATCACCTCGAAGATGTTTCGATGACATCACATCGTAAGCACCACCATATGCCTGAAATAATCATCGAGTTTATTAAGTATCCTATAAAAATATTTCCCAAAGGTCGATTACATTCTTCAACTGATTAAAAAAAAGAAACGAAAATTTGATGGGTGAAAATCTAATAAACTCTTCAATCACTAAAAACTTTCCTAGCAAAAATGCCTCAGCAACTTCAAACTGCAATTTAGTCATCACTTCCCCATATTCTACGTAATTCTTCAATCGTCTACTCACAAATGAAAGCCATACATTTCAAAACTTCACTAGATGAATCAAATATAATGAGTAGTCGCATCACTTTCGCACTGCTTTTTCAAACGTAACAGACTACGTAAAAAAATTCTCTCATTGGCGATCCTTAAAATTGATAAGAAATTCAATGAAAATGTCATTCACCTTTCTCGTAATAACGGTGATCTTAGGGACGGTTGCTTCAGCATAAGCGTAGATAAGTTTGGCACCGTGACGAATGATACCACCGTATTCTTGAGCGGTTCCTTAAAAATGTCGCTAATAATGAGCTATTATCAAAGACCACTACTGAAATGCTATTTTTACAATCGAAACAAAATACCACCTTTGGAATTCAGAAATAGTTTTCATCGCCATAATTCTCCCCTCCCCTTTTCATTTTCCCTTTTATTTCTGCGAAAGCTTCTTATGTTTTAAATGGCTATATGTGATTTATTGCTGTATTTAATTAGTGAACTATGCAATTATTGCAAAACAAATCCAATAATCGACGGAACAAATAATACAACGAACCTGGCAAGAAGCCGGGCACATCCTCAAGAGTAATAATAGGGATATTGAATGCATCACAGAAGCGAACGAAACGAGCGCCTTTCACCGATGCGTTGATATCCAGACAACCTGTAATATATTTTCATTGCGCAAATAATTGTCTAATTTTTGCCCAATATCATTCATACTCATTTATCGCCAATTAAATCAGCAACAACTATATTCACGTTCTACGGAGTTCCTTTCAATTTTTATCCATCCGAAGCGAAGAATATTAGCTCTGATTGTTCGCATAACTTTCAAGAATCAACTTGCCATTTCATTATTTTCTGTATAGTGACAACCTCTCATACCCATAATGATTCAACGCATATTTCACTTTCCCGTCTCATCAACGCATATACTTTTTCTAAGTTGCATACATCCTACAAAAAAAATCCTCCTCCATGTTGAAGGAAACATTTGCAATACATAACACATCCAACTTGATATTGCATCAGAAAGATTGCAAAGAGGTTCCTAAAGCGAAATAACCGCAAACTAACCGGCTGCATATTTCGGGTTGTTACCAACAATGCCAACAGTTCGTCCGTTCATACGCGCAAAACCGACGACAATATTCTTCGCATAGTCGGGCATAATCTCAAAGAAGTCTCCCTCATCGACCAATGCGTGCACCACGTCCAACATATTGTATGCTGCAGTGCTCTCAAGGGGCACTACCGTGTCCAAACTTGGCACATCACGGTCCCTTAACATACCGCAAAATGTTCAATAATAAACTCAAAACTCGAAATATACAACAACTAGCAAACAACATACCCATACAGCTATTAAGGAGAATCAAGAATGAGAAGGACAAGAGTAATCAGCAAGATAACTGACCATGGGTCGTCGCAGACACGAATAGGTGCCTGGTCGTTGTTCGATAGTGGCAAATAGTTGACCAAGTCGCGAATGTTCTGCAGTGCTTCAACATCGTTCTCAAAAGCGCCGTGAGCCACACCTGGATTATGAATCCCATTTATAACACCATTGTGAGACTTCTATCGGTCAATCAAAGACAAGCGATCAGGCGCTAACTTTCCTCCAGTCAAATTGGAATATCACAAATGTAACAGCAGAACATACCGGAGGTAGCAGTATGAGTCTTGGCTCCACCGAGTTCTTCCTGTGTGACCTCCTCGTTAGTGACAGCCTTCACAACATCGGGACCAGTAATGAACAGGTAAGAGGTGTCCTTGACCATGAACGTGAAATCAGTCAACGCTGGTGAGTACACAGCACCACCGGCGCATGGACCCATGATGAGCGAAATCTGTGGGATGACTCCTGATGACATCACATTCGCCTAAAAACTATTTTCGCATTTGCGGATGATATTAATGGCAAAAAAGAAGAGACAAAATATACTGCGCTTATTATAGAGCTGCTGCTGTTAAAAATAAGATGAATGGACTATTTGCTGTTTACTGATATCAATCCTACTCGTTCCTGCTTCGTTAAACGAGGAGAAATAATAGCTATTTGGTCATCGGAACTACTTACACATCATATTATCCACAACGACAATAAATGAAAAATAAACCGGAGGTTCAGCCATTATAACGATTCATGATGCAAAAATAAGCATGAAATCCTTCATATCTTTACGTCTCAAACAATACTGCTCCAAGAGACAAAAACAAAATAATACAATATAAAAACAACAGCCTTCAATGAATCGGCTCCTCACTATTAACGATGGTGGTAAAAGAATACCTGGAAGATGTCAGCGTAACCGGCGAGTGATTCCACACCCTCCTGAATACGCGCACCACCCGAATCGTTTAGGCCGATGACAGGTGCACCGACTTCCAACGCACCCTACAAACAATCGTTAATTTATCACCTATGCCTATTTATTCATCTGCTTGCTTTTCCATTCGCCAGAAAGAAGAACACTCAAATTTAAACAGCGATGTATACCTTCCTAACATGACTTATAGACATAACTATAGAACAGACGATCATTCTCTAGGTATACATGTAACCCGTCTAACAACGTTTAAAAGCTCTCCCAAATCGAGCAAGACTCAACATGACAATATTGTCGTAATAGTCTTACAAAATATTTCAAGCTCATAGCGTTGAATCATCGGTGAATCAGAATCAACAGAAATTTTTTTAAAAATTATCTTAGAGTTGTCCATTTCCTTTTTAGGAATTGGGAGAAAATTCTGAGATAGTCAAGCAAAAAATGCTTGGCATCTATTTTGTAAATAATATTTTCCTATTTCAAAATTCCGAACATAAGTAGAAAATGGTGAGATAAAAACTTCACAAAACCTTCATGATTTTGCAGATCTTATTCGCATGAACGGACGAAAGACTGCCACCAAACACTGTGAAGTCCTGTGAGAAGACAAATACCGTACGTCCAGAAATCATTCCACGGCCTGTTACAACACTGTCACCCGGATACTATAAATAAAATAAACTTAAATTTATTTCAACAAATAATAATCACTGCAAAATTACGCTTATCTCAATATCCAATTAGCGAAAACGAGTTTTAGTCGTGACGACTGATTTATGTCTGATAGTATTCAACAAACAATGCCAATTTCATTAAATAAAAAAAAAATCCTTATGGAGGGAATAATTTGAACGAAGAAGTAGATATTTCAACACAATAATATAATAAAGATGCTTTCTGAATCGGTCAAAAACGTACTCGCTCCTTCTCCATGCCGAAGTCGTGGCACTTATGCTCCACAAACATATCGTACTCGACGAACGTTCCTGGGTCAAGCAGAAGCTGAATACGCTCGCGCGCAGTCAGCTTTCCCTGAAATAGAGGCATGAATGTCATGGGTCCAGCAAATGATCCGCCCTGACGGATAAGTATTCAAGCATAGATTAGACATGAAGCCCACAGGTTTCCCTTAAAAGAAGTGAAGAATTCGACTGGTTGTAACTAAGAGTATGCCCAAGATTTTCGAGTGCACGATAAGGCTGTGTTAGCTCCAACGAGTCGAAAAACGATGACGAAATTCAAGTACAAATCTTCTTCTGCAAAATTTCGAAATCTGTAGCCATTGAGGAAGCTAGGAAGCAATCCTCGAATCGTTCTTTGCCTATTTCATGAACCTCCGGGATGGATGTCAACAAAGGTCTTGAAGGTAATGAACGATCTTTTAAAATTAGTGTTGCTGGACCATTTGTGGCGCTAGTCTCCGCTCACGTCATGATGCCTGCATAAAATGAACGAACATCTTTAGCAACAAAATACTGTATCATTCCCAAGCAGTGAAATTTCGACCCGAATATCCTTGGAAGTTGAGAAGTTCAAGTTCAGACTACGATCGCATGGATATTTTAGCTAAAGATTCATATACGGGAAGAAACTATTCAGTTGAATTGCACGACATTTTACCCATAAAATCTCTTCCGTGCATTTGTGGAAACAGCGGCTCTTCTTTTCATCCGCATAATAAGCGCTATCAAGGCGTGCTATCCGCCTCTTCCATATTCCTTATGCGGATTTCATGAATTCTAAAGTATTTATCTGCTTTTCTTTGCAAGTTAAAATGCATTTGGAATTTCTGCACGAATAGAGAGCAAAAAAAAAAACAACTGGAGGAGGGGGGGGGGGCGGAATTCTTGCGCGGACTGGGACCGGAAATATCTGTCTTAAACATGACATACTCGTTTATGTTGGGCATCGATCCTCTTCTGTCCGCCTCCAAGCAATGCCCTTGCACGCGTCTCTTTAATTTGCTCTTGTACCTTGATCGTATGTGCAATCGTCGATTGGAAGCGAATATGCTATAAAAAAGAAACCATTAAAAATCCAAAAGAGATGCATAACAATAAAAGAATTTCTGAGTAAATTTACTCGTCAAAAAGAGGTCTAATCAAGTTAACATTCTAAAAAGACATTAAACATATCACTATTTTTTAGGTTCCATAACGTAGCACCTAAAAGAGCGATAAATGAATCGTCTTATGAATGCGTATGTGAGTTTTAGTGAATGGAAAATTTTTGTTAATATAGATCCCGAATTTTGATGTCCAAACTTATAAGAAATAAACTTCAGCCAATTAGCCACACTTATTTAAGAAATTCCCATATAAAGAACAGTTTCACTAAAAAATCTAATGCAGTGCGAATTTTTTCATTTATTCTTCTTGAACAAAAGAGTGTACCAATGTGGAAAAATTCCACATCGCACATTTTCTCATGTCATTTGCATAAATACATTTAGTGTCGGTAGGATCATTATATTATACCTTTGGCAGACCCAACGCCTGCATAGCCGTTGCTGATGAAGCGAATCGAGACAGCATGGTTCCCCTCTGATAGCGGAGTCTGTTCACCGCCCAAATACAAAAAAAAAGTTAACGCAAATTTTTTATGGATATTCGATCGCTTAACGACATTCATTGAGCAAATCGT
The DNA here is from genome assembly GCA_013433145.1 of Ascaris suum. NCBI lineage: Eukaryota > Metazoa > Nematoda > Chromadorea > Rhabditida > Ascarididae > Ascaris > Ascaris suum. The sequence goes on along the minus strand of CM024169.1, from coordinate 11,388,155 downwards.
TTAGTTCAATCAATCTCAACTTAATACAACTTAATTTAGTATCTGATTATCACTTGACAGGAAAGCAACGATGATTGCCATCGTTGTAATAATGCATACTGTGCACACTGATCGTTTTTGACATCCCCAAGAGAGTTGTGTGCACATTTGTGTACCCCTTTCCCCGGGAAAAAAAGATCATTTCCATCCTCCTTGTATTCTGCACTGGACCAATGGCATGAGCAAGCAATAGAAAGATGGCTCACATGGCTAGCAAGCGGGGAAAAAATCATTTCAAGATGACGAATGAGTTTCGCATTCTCTACTAGAAAAATTTTATTAATGCTTGACAATTCACTATGTAACAATTACATTCTAAGCATTTATTTGCTCACAGATCGGGCGGATGAGATTTTACTCCTCTCATATAGTTTAATAATCTATTACTCAATTATTCTTCTAAAGCGCTTTTTCCTCTATCAGTGATAATCTTCGATACTCCAACATCGGCCATTTTTGATAATCAAAGTTTGACAGAAACGAAATTCAACTGCATTTATCGCTGATATCGTCGCAAAAGAGGAATCAGAATTTCAGTGTATATTTGCCGCTCAAATTCAATATCTCTGTCTTTCGAAAAACGTTTATTTATCATCCAACTTTTTATACCTTCAAAGTATTTATAGTGCTCTAAAGTGAGTTAACAGGTTTTTGAAAAAATGCTATCAGCGCAAATTTTTTAATTTACACCTGTAGGTGACGTCATTTTACGTCATATAATGCGACTTGTATAAATCTTACAGCCATAATATCTTCTCATCTAAACAACAACAAAAATTCACACGAATCTTCTCCTGCCTTTTTATGAATGCATTTTTTTCCCCACTTAATGATCTCAAAAATCACTCAACAACTAAGTTAAATAAGAAAAACGATACGGACTACGATTTCTACCATAAAACATAAATTTACTTGCAGGGTAGGATAGGAAATAAGCTCGAAAAGTTGCTAGTTGCCATTTCATTTATTAGATCATACGAGGTGAAACCGTGTCGCTGTTAATTACACTACTTGTTAAATACAACTGATAGTAGAAACATACCATAAATTTAAAGAACGATGCCGAGATGAAATTCAATCACCATGGGAAACAGGGGCTTCTTTAAACGACCAGAAAATATGAGTATACAATAACTGAGGCAATGACGTTAACGATGTAAAATAAGGAGTTTGAAGTTTAAACTATGTGAGCGAAAATAATAGATTTAAAAAAATCTAAGCAAAGAATTGCAGCAATGAATCCGATTCCAAAAAAAAACGACATTTTCCATTTTGATGATAAACTGATTCAATAACATTAGAAGAATGTTCGTCTAATGATTAGATATTTGATAAGCGGAAAACCATCGTTGATGAATAATTCCATTTGCTTTCACAAAAATTCGAGAAAAAAAAAAGAAAAAAAACAGCGCCTAATATACAAAGTTGTTTATTGCAATTAAAAAAAAAAAAAGTGTGAAGACAACGTGATTTCGATAGAAAGCAATGTCGAACATTTTTAGTACTAAATAGCCGAAAACGGGATGGAGGGAGGGTATTTTTGTTTACATTATAGACGGAACGACTGCTGGTGTGCGCAATGGATGGAGTGCAAAAATGAGTAGAAGTCGACGACCTGTAATGAGATAGAATGACTCTCTGGAAAAGAGCGCAGAAATCTGCTCGATCATAGACGCATTGAATCGAGCCATTTCAATGCGATATGAAGAATATTTTATCTCACTAAATGCATTGCTCATTAAAATAAGATCGACTAAAATAAACTCCTCTTGCTGCAAAAAAATATAATCGTCAATTTTCCAGTCACAAATGTTTGCGAAGGTTGTAATAGAAAGTATTAAATCCCTTCCCTTAATCTCTTTATCCTCCCATTCTCCCTCCCCTACCCCTTCCAACCTCCCCAACCCCCCTCCACCAAAAAAAACGACATAAGAGATAAATCAGTGAGGCTCCACTCTTTACGCTCTGTATAAAGCAGCAAAAAGAGGGACGTCGTAGTCGGAGCTTATATCTTCAATCAATAATAATGTAGGCAGCAACAAAGTACACCACTCATCACACATACATTTAAAGTACATATGAACGCAGTCGATACGGGAAAAAAAAAAACCTCCCGCATTTACTAGCATCCGCACAAAGCTTTTAGCCATTTTTGGGCGACCTTATCGACAAAATTTCGCCTCACATATGCTTCGTTTTATCTCATATCACACTTTAATATTGAACGTTAATTTATTATTTATTGGCTAAACGTTGAATATGAAAATAATATAAGAAATTATACTATTTGAAATAATAATTGAAATGATATGAAGAAATAATATATATGAAGGAATATGAAAAATATGAAATAATGAAGAATAATAGAAGAAAACAATAAAGAAATAATAAATGCATAAAAATTACGAAGAAAATTATTTTGAAACAATGTGCTAGCAAGAAATATATAATAGAAATTAAATTATTGAAATATAAAGAAAATGAGAGGGAATTAGCGAAATTTAAACGAATAACCTAAAATCATTATTGCCATTGTTCGATGTATTTCACTCAGTAGTTATTCTCGATAGTTAGTGGGCAATAGCTTCGCAGATGATCACGAAAGAAATCAAGTTCAACTCAAAAACACATCGAAATTAGTTAAATCCGGACCGGACCACCACTGCGAGTGCGGCCGAATCGAAATCGGCTACGTTTAGAGCTATTTAATCGCAGAAGCCTTAGGTTTAGTTAGTGCCACAAATGCGCTCCCCGCTAATCGTCTAAGTGGAAGGGAGAGTGGGCAGAAGGCGAAGTGGGTCGAGGATAAGGTACCTACTGCTGCACAATAAAAGCGAAGATATCAAGATTTCAGCTCTTTCACGGCTCCAAATTGAATCTATCTCCATATGAATATGCTTTAAACCTGTTCTGGCCTCGTCTCTGTTAGCGACTGAATTGTCTAAATGAGCCAAAACCCAGGACAAACCATCTAGTCGTTCATTAGTCTAATAATATGCTTGCTTAGATTCTTGCAAAAGATTATCTGTGAGAGAATAAATAAATCGCATTTTAATTATATATTTTCCTGATCTTCATCAAATCTTTCAAAAATTCTATCACCGATTGAAATTCTTTATCAATTCTAAAAAGTTTTTAAACGACGCACTCGAAATCAATATACGGGAAGCAATAATCGAGATGACATTTCATAGGTTTATTGCAAATGAGCATAACACTAAAACCTATACGAAGAAGAAGCGTTTATTATGTATTTCAACAAACAGGTATTTTTGAGCGTTTGCGCATACATCACCTTCACCTGTCCCTTTATCGTCATCAATCGACGATGAATATATCGTTATCACCCTTAAATAACGCCTATTATTCTTAATTAAAATAAAATTAAGTAATACTAGAAAAATCAACTCATCGAAAACATATTGCGTCACTTTTCTTTTTTCAACTTCACCACTTTTCGGCATATCCCATTTCAACGTGATGTTCTAATATAGATAAAAGCGCCGAATTCGAAGTGCACTTATCGTTATAATTTTTGAAATTGCGCTAAAAATCATTCCTAAAAAATTTGCATATTAAAATTTCACATTCAAATGAGGCAATAATTTCGTATAATCTACTTGAAATAATATTTTAGAGGAATTTTATCGAATTTAAAAAAAAAAATTTTTTTTTCTTATTTCACTAATATTTCGGTGAAAATGAAATTTTTTTTCTCGAGAAATTTTTAGGGCTCATCGCTATAAATAATTGCAAAAAAAAAATCCCTTTATTGTTTAAATATAAGTCGATTCACCTCTTCGAAATATTTAAATACTACAATTGTTGCAATAAAAATAAATGATTTGAAAAAATATTCATACAAATATTAAAATAGAGTTTCCTTATCGATGTGACGCGAATTTCATATGCAACGCTGAATTATTTAATTCGAGAGAACCACACAAAATAGAAGCTAAAAATCCACTATGATATATGCAAATTTTGTAGAATAATGGTATCAATATTTTCATAACGTAGCGCATAATCCATCAACTAAAACAACGCAATAAATTATTTGTTTGGGTTTCATTTCTTTGTTTGTTTTTTTTTTCGACAATGCGATTGGTATAATATTGCAATCCGATCGGTTGTTCAAAAATATGCAAATTTTTTAGATTCATTTAAATATTTGAGAGAACAACCTATTTTAATATTGATATCAAACTAATGATTTTAATGAATGTTGATAAAAAGCACCATATAGCTAATTAAACATGCAAAAGAAGTCACTATTGTTGGTTAATTATTAGAGAGAAATTCACGGGTCGACGTTTACAATATTCGATTTCATCTATTGCACTTCGGCCGTTTAGAGGAAAAATGCAATTTTGAGAGAAATTAGAATCGATTTAGTGCAAAGTGAATTATAAAAATTTATATGCAAAAAAAATTTTTTTTTGAGCAATTAATACTCACATAGAGAATATATATCAAAAATTACTTCACAAACAGCAACGATGAATTTCAAAAGAAAAAAAAAGTTGCTAAAGATGTCATTGGCTAGCTGAATTATAAGGCATCTGATTGATTGATGAATGAGGGAATTATCGATGAATCGGATAGCTGTGATGGCAAATACTTCCGGCTAGAAACTATGACGGCACAAGACAAATGTCCACATCGCTTCAGTCAGTCAGCTCGTTGCAATAACCTCGAGCTCAATGCACACATATCGACAATTACGCCCGAAATCGAAGCCGGAGCAGGCAGCCGTACTGGCCCATCATCCAGTCGAACACTGAAGTAAAGAAGCACACACAGCGATCGGCAAGCCGCTCTCATCGTCTATGCCTCTCCATAATGTACACAATCCTCTACGGGCGTCAAGCAGTCAAAATTGACAAAAAAACATTCAAGCGAAATGGCACGTACACATCGATGTGCAACTACTTTGATCATCTTCATATGAATTATCGATTGATAGATCATTATCGAAATAATCGAATATTTGCTATCAGTGTAATCCTAATTTTTTTATTTCGTATCTGTTGCATATTTGATCTATTCGTGAAAATATTTTCAATAGCTTATTTTAAAAACTAGGAGCTTTAAAAAGCTTTATTTAGATTCCACACTTATACGAAGACTCTATTTTACAGCATCTTGAGGCATTCTTGCAAGCAAATGATTGAAGCAATCTAGGCAATTTGTTAAACATTTCTATCATACAATAATATCCTCTAGTTCAGCAATTAATAAATAATATGTTGGCTCGAAATAATCGGATTCAACAAATTTTAGGGCAATGGCAATGGGAGAGCTTCGTGGAAAGAGCGCTTTGAAGAAGTCCCAACTAGACGCATATTGTTGTGATCGTTACTTAAAGCGACCCAAGAAAATGCTTTTATAGATTTGGGAGTGCACTCAACGCAATGTTCGATTTTTTTCTCTTGAGCACACAGGTATCGAGGTGATCAAGGAAATGCACGTAGAGCTTAGTGTAGAATTATCTCAGATAACTTAATAGAGCGTATTTAGCTGAATTGTTGAAATGCACTGATATTTCCATAGTTTCGGCTCCATATTCAATTATGTACGAATTGATGCCATCATTAATTCCATACCTTAATTTTCAGGAGACTAGAGGGGAGCTTTCGAAAGAGAATAGGGAGGAGGGTGTGGAAGGGGCGGAAGGAATTTTTTTTTTAACCTCAGAAAGGCGCTCCACAAATATGGGCACTCTTTCAAATATAACTTGGTTCTTGACGACGTAAAATTAATAATATTTTAAAATATATTTATTGGGAATAAAATTGCAAAAACATCGTATAATTCTTCAAATTAATTTGCATTTAACTACTAAATTCTGAATTATTTGTCGCTTTTTTTTAACGCATTCTGAAATATTTCAATATTTTTCGTCAATAGTTAAGCACTCCGAACGTTTCCTTTGATGGAAAATTACTATCACTGAAAAATTTAAAATATGTCTGTGACGTTTTTGAAATATTTCTCCTCTTCAACAATCAGAGACGATTTGATGCCTCATATTCATCTTGAGGTTATTTGCTCGAATTCGTTATACGGAATCCTCAAGCATTGCCTTAAGTTTATTCTAAAGCATTCATTCATTCTCATGCTAATACGACCTCAAGCATAAAGACGTAAAAGTTAACATTACTGTCACAAAATTATTACCATGAATTTTCAAATTGCATTCAATTCATTTCCATGCATACTCCAAACTTTACATCTCAGATTACTTTAAGGAATATTCGTTGATTATTTATATATTTTATCGACTCTGATAGAAATCATGGCGCAACACCGTAACAACTTTCTTTTGAGCAAATTTTGCAATTTTTGCATTTTTTGCAATTTTTTTTTGCAATAACGATATGTGAAATGTTTGCATCTATAACATTGTGTTTTACTAGCATTCGAATTTTTTCTCTCGTAAAGCATTTTTTTTTATCCTCTCAATAAAGTTAATCGATATTGCAAGTTGATGGTTGCTATTTCGATGAGGAATAAGTGTAATTCAATTGCATTCTTATCAAACCTATTTTATCACTTCTTTCTACTTCCGCCATCACCTAATATAATCCTGCAATTGTAGGATTCCGATGAAGGGTATATTCTTTTGAATGGAAGTAGATTTATTTTTTACGTTTATTTTGTTATTAATTTTTAGAAATGTTTTAATTTATTTCCTTGCTTAGAGCATTTCTATTTTCTCAGTAAAATTGACTAATATTTACAATAGTCAAAAATATCTTCAAGATTTTCTTTGCTTATTTGAATAGGCTTGTTGTTTCATCGCTGAACATTTTACTATAAGCATTTACAGGATGCATTTTGGCTATAGTATTTCACTACTTTGCTTTTTTCAGTAGTTGAATTTCGTGCATCTATTAGTTGTTTCAAGCTCGGATCGTTTTTTGTTTCAAAGAAGGATGCAGTTGATGTAGCTTTTTGATTTATCAATTACACATATATGCAAACAGCATAGATATCGGTTCAATATCAATTTTTCTTATAAACATCAATTCAATTTTCCGCTCTTTGAGATGAGGCATTTAGTCTAATCTTTTGTGTGATTATAGAGGGGATCACTTTTTAGCACCTAATTTTCCGTTTATTTCTCTATAATCTGCACTCTATATAGGCTCAATATTCCTTCTTCCGTATTTGTATTCATTTAATTCAATTTTCGCACTAATACAACTGTGGATTTTGTTCTGACAGATGGTCCACTCATAATTAAAATGTTCACATCGATGGATAGAGTCAATGTTTGTCCACTTTTACTACTCAATAAATGCGACCGCTTTAATTCCGATATAATAATCATTTGTATTTCTTAGGTTCTATGAATCTTTTGCAGTTTATTCTTTTCAATTTTAGGTCCCTTTCAGGTTTTCCGTTTATATGAAGCCGACGTTTTTTTTTTCGCTTCTCCATGTTTAAATTCTTTTTTAACCTAATCGTTGGAATATAATAATACTGACATTATTTTTTGCAAAAATCTTTCGGTTTTACAATGGTGATTATATGGAATTTTTCTTTGAATTTTCATTTAAATTATCGAGAATTTCAAACGATCAATGACAATATTTGTTAAGTGTATTTTCGTCTAATAACTGTCAAATCATTTACTTCCAAAACATTTCAGTGGTGTTTTTTCGCTTCAATTGATGATTCAAATTGCCTTCGGTATTTCTTTCTGGAAAAAACAATTATAAAATCAATGAAATCAATGAGAATCTCTCCGTCATTTTTTAAATCAATTCTGCTTTAATCCATTATTTCTCAGAATTTCTTGTCATGTAACTTCATATCGCACAATTCGAAGTGATTATATAATCCGAGGATATTTCGTGAATAGTAAGGAAAACATTTGTGCAAGTTAAACGCGAATTGAAAGAACGAATGTGGTGGTGAAGTATTTGAGAGCGAATGGCAGTCATTCGTAGGTGGAAAAAAAAAACGAAAAAAATCTCGTATTGGGAACGAACGCCTCTCGACAGCCGAACACAGACCGTCAACACAACATGCTTGATTTTGAGACAATCGATTTTGTAACATTCACTACCTGTCCAACCTGTGCACTCACGTCAAGGTGATTGCACAGGTAGTGAACGTTGTCGATAATCACGCTTGTAAGCCGCATCTTTCAGATTGCTCAATATACGAGCACCGTGCATATACATATATTGACGAATCGAATATTGTATCCTGAAGTCATTGATTGTTCCTGCTTGCATAGCTCACTCGACAGTGCCGCACTTCCCCTTCCCCTTCGTTTCCTCGCTGTTCTGCGCACACTTTCAGAACTAAAATCAACTAGTTCTTCACTCTAAAATAATGAACAGTGCCTATTTACGTGGAATGTAAAAAGCATCGAAAAAAAAACCCATTCGGATATAACACATAATGGCTTGGGAAAATAGATGGTCGCAGGCTTTTATTGAAGGTAATGCGGTATTTCATTTAATTATTTTTTGTTCCAGTTTCATTGACATATGATTATGACACCTTATCTGGCGGAAACAACAGCTGAACAAAAGGAGTTCTACAGGTCGAAAGTAACACCTGAGACGATTGTGGCGGAAGCAATTTCATCAGCAATTAGAGGAATGAAGGTGCAAATAAGTGCATTTCACAGTTGCTAAATGCGCTCATTCAGATTTCGAAATAATTTTTTTTTTTGTTTTTCGCAATAAATTTTGAGGAAACGATTCATTTTTTTTTTTGCTAATAAGGAAGTCATTTGCATTAATTTTATCTTTATGTAAATTATTATCGACACAAAATGAAAATCGCTCTGTTCAAAGTGAATTGGCTACAATTAAGTTTTTCTTATACATTCTTGAAAAAAAATATTTTCTATGATGATGTGAAAATTGTGTAACACTACGGATTACCTCATATATTTTCATATTTTCTTTCAAATTTTTTTTTAATATTCGCTATTATTTACATTATATTATATACGGCTAACTCAACTTCATCAGATATCATTCGGAAGTCATAGAAGGGTGTTGTATTTTTTGAGAAATTTCGTCGATTAAAAACAATTGTGGACTAACGCGTTTCGTGCATATAAATGATGACTGACTCTTCTATAGATGGTAATTTATGCACGGAAAGTATCAATGGAATAATGGTAGGAAAATATTCTATAACTTTTTTTACGTTGCTTAAGCATATAAATATTGAAAATATTATTTGCAACGATTTAGTTGTTTCTTTCGCAATAAATCGTTACTTTTACAGTGTTTTTTTTTCATAAACTGGGAATAATCCTCAAATACACAGAAATAAAACGAGGAATCGACGAGCTCTGAACGTTGAACTAGAGACACTTCTCAAAAAATATAGAAGAGTGAAGTTGCGCTATATTTTAAAAAAAAAATTCCCTTATTCATGCGTATAATTGCATCAGTACACACAAATCGTCTATTATTTATGCAAATAACAAAACAATTATTTAATGCATTCAAATTTCAACATATTGTTTTCACATGTAAGCCAATGATTTTTCAAGGTAAATTCACCGCTTTCTCGTCTGTGCGTATTTTCATTTTTTTTTTATCTCAATAGAGCAACGCTGGATTTAAATCAGCACACTAACAACGGATTTATTAAATTGTGTTGTAAAATCTTTCAATTTCCTATTTGCGAAGGTGCAATAGCCTGAGGGCACAAACTTCGCAGGTGTAAATTTCAAAAGTCTTTTATAATTGGATTTTCTCCACGATGACATTCTAACTTTGTAACATTACGTCGAAAACAGCGCGCATTTGTAGTACTTATGATGTAAACCTTGTGCGCCGTCTCTTTTCAATGAAATTTCTTCGTTCTCTTCACTGGATTCCCTCTTTCATTGTGATTTTTGATCCTTATTGCTCATAAATCTCTAATCTATCCGCTTCTTTAAAACGGAACCCGTTCTTTGTTACCGCTGTGAAGAAGAAAAACGGCCACACGAGTAGGCGATCGATAGCGGCTGGTGTGATCTGGTGATGATGATGTCAGCGTCTACCTCATTCATCAGCAATAGTTGTGAATAAAGGAAAATGCAAGTGAGGAAAAAAAGATTTACAGGTTTCACTGTATGTGATTTCCACCCCTATCCCCCCATCCCCCACATTTTAATGATCAATTTATTGGTATAGACTTTAAATTACATTTCATCATATTAGTGCATTCGAATTTCCTTTTATAATTTCTGTAAAAGATATTTTTATTTCATAGATCTTGCAAACTTTTCAATAAAAAGAGCATTGAAATTTACGCCTATCTCTTTTTCAACTTTTTTCAACAACCTAAGTTCTATTCCACATATTGATTCAAAGAAATTCTATCAAAATGTGCGTCGATTCCATTTGAATTGCAATGCTTTGAAGTTCTAACACACTTCGGCACATTGTGTGCATCAATATCGTGACGTCGTTGAATAAAACGCTCACATCTGACGTGCTATGAGACTTACCACCATTGAATGCACACGTTCACATTCGTGCATTTGCACGCATACACTTCACAATCGCCTACAAATAAATAAAATCTTCCGTTGAGATTCTCTCTCAACGAGGGATCTGGGGGAAAATAATCGTGCACAATTTACACATCATTATTTTGAAATTCCTTGAAGTAATTTTGAATCTTTGAATGCCCGACACTTAATTATTCAGAACTTATTAATTACTTTTTAAGCGTCTTTTTTTTCTACAGTTTTCCACTTCGTCTTATAATTTTTCCATATCCGATTAATTATAGAAGCTAAAGGGCCAAGAATCATACATTCAGCAATATGGGGTAGGTATTTTCGAATCTTTTGCCCCTAAGCAGAGGTGGGAAGAGGAAAGTAACGAATACATGCTGTGAGGTTTTGCTTGTATTTTACTAATTGCATCGTTAGATAGAGTCCTCTCTCATCTCCGATGTGCACAATTGAGGCTTTGAACTGTTTTATACGGCGGGTCGATGAGTGGCATAAAAATTTACCAGTAGAATCATAGTTGTATCGTTCCTATTCGTTGTTTTCTGCATTATCCTTTTCTCGCTTTTTCTGTTCCGCTCTGTGCATCACTTGGAGTAATATTTTTTACTCATAAATCAACAAAGAAAACTGCAAAGCGACAAAACGAAAGGAATGAAGTGAAAGTAGGATTTATACGACTTTCCATAACCAACGTTCCAAGCATAGCAAACAGCGTGCATTCTAATGTGACGAAAACTTTATATGGAAAAAAGTCATTTATTGAGGTGAAGAACATCAAGCTCTGAGAGCGTCAAACTGTAAATAAATATGGAAAGAATCGAAATGGCTCATAAAAACGGAAAGGTTTTCTTAGTCAACGAGTGTTTGTGATAGGATATTCCATAACTGGACAAATCTGAGGTGAAAGATGGGAAGTAGATTGTTTAACGTGCAATTCTTGTCAAGTATTTGAAAATGGTGAATATGTCGTTCTCGAGCCAATGTGAATTATATCTCTAAAGGAATTCAGCGAAGTGTTTTACAATTTTATAGGAAAGAATACGATGCAATTGAATTTGTAGGTATTCAACTGTATCCCTTACGTTGTGCTTGTAACGAGCTACAGCCTCAGTCAACGAAGATGTGCTGGTGGTTGTTATCAATCATGGTATGAATTTAACCTGCTTGTTTGTCACTGTTGTTGAATGTGGTCGGATAGCGCCCTAGAACAGTGTGGAGTTATGTTGGACGATTGAGACGAGCGGATGTTGGGAGAAGAGTAGGCTATCCATGCTTGTCCGACATTGTACATTCCAGTGTGTTCTCTAGGCTAATTTTAAGAATCATGCGGTTTTCGGCATACTCATTAAATGTTATTATTGGGCGTGAAATTGAATTGAAATCGATGCAACTGTATATGCTTATGTTTATCGGAGGTGGGGGGAGGGGGAGGAATGTGGGAAACTCAAGGTAACGTTTAGGCTGCTGCGTTTATAGGTAAAAAGAGGAGGGGGGAGGTGTGAGATACCTCTATGAGAATTTGCGTTGCATCACTTGTGCTGCTTTTCTCATCCTTAAGATTCATATACTGGAATATATTTCCTGATCTATATACTCAGCATTCTCAACGCGTTCTAAGTTTCTAATTGACGTTTTGTTTTTCATAGTCGGCTTCTGAATAACTATTCTCTATATGAAGCATTGACCCAACGCTAATAGCAAGTATTTCACGCAAAATCGGGTATAGCTGTCACCTGTATTGATTTGTTATGGAGAACACATTGCTGCTTTTTTTTCGGAAGGAATATTCACTTGCAATTGAACCTGTGGCGTCCATAGGGTCTACGGTTAGGGGTTTTTTCATTTGATTTGTTCACATAAGAAGTATGGAATTTCTTTCGAAAGCGACGCGGACGGATAGTGGAAGAAGCTGATAACGGATGAACGCTACCTAGCAAGTGATAATAGTTTTGCTTTTTCCCACCAACTTCTTCATGGCGACAATCGGCTTGTTACCTTCTGATGATTGCAGACACTCCGAGTGATAAAGTGACTTAAATGCGGTATTGTTTTTATCCTTTCAAAGCGCATTATCTGATCGGTTTTTACGCAGTTTTGATGGCATGAGAGCTTCTACTTCAGAGCCTTATAAGCATTTCATCCATCAATCAAAGCAAAAGTATTTGCGATATTGCGCAATGTGTCATTCATCTCTTTATGATGGATGAATCAATTGCTGACAAATATATCTGTTGAAAGCCTTGCCTTGAAGCTTCAGGTTTGCTTTCTTTATTTCTCGATTGTTTCATACTTCTATGTGAAACAAACCGTATATCAATGAGGACGGCGGAAACTTTTTTTGGGAGGGAGGGAGGGGATAGAGGGGAGTGGGAGTGGAAAATGTGATCGAGAGAAGAAGAATGAACCTAGCTGAAATAGCTCTCGTTTAGGTATATAACTTCGAATATTTTATGCTTCAATGATTTTTCATCTATAAATTGATCCCATATAATTCAGTATGCCTCAGCAAGTTGCATATCATCCTATTAATTCATCTCAATACTCAGTACGGATGTTGGAGACATTTCTTACATATTGATGACGGAATTCTTCAGGTTGGCTGCTTACTTTTCACCGTTAACTTTCGTACTAAAGAAAAGCATTTTTGAGTAAATATGAGAATAAAACTTCTTAGGGGATTGATTTAATGCGTCGATGAAGAGACTTTATCGGGAAAGCATTATGAAGAGCGCTTTCGGGACAGGTGATACACCATTTACTGCCCAAACTTAGCCCACCTTAGTCATTTAATTGATTTGATTATTTCGTTTGGTAAGTTCACCTGGCCTATCGGAAATTCATTTCGAACTTATTAAATGAATGATCTCTTCTTGTTGCTTCTAAACCACTTCACGTTATTCTCATTCTTTTTCAAACGTTTCCGATTTTTATGTATTTTATAGCGATTGTTCAATTTCCATTAGAGTGATGCCTTGATTTCCATAGATATTGAATATATGGATATGATGGGTCACGTTTTGGATATTTTCGCTTTTAGACATTTTTGGACAATATTTTGGACAAAATTAGATATTTGGACAAAATTTTCATTTGACCAATGGATACTTTTGTTATTTTCACATAGCATTGCAAATATTCTTTTTATTAACTTTTATTTAATAAATGTATTTACTAGTCATAGATTGCATCCGGTCAATTATTGACTCTGTTACGACGTTGTTAATGTCTAAAACAATAGCCAATTGAATATTTTTGTAGAAAGTTACTTGATACTTCGATAAACTATACTTCGAATCGTTTTCAGTCATTTTATTGATTACTTCATATTAATTAGTGGTATTCAATTAAAGTGTTTTGATTTCCTCATTCCATATTTATTGCAAATTTGAGGGTTTATACATTGCGATGTCAACCCTTCATATTGAATTTATGAGTTATTTCTTCATTGAGGAGCTCTTTTCAATTTCATTCACAACTCTCATATCCGCATTATTATTCATTATTCTTTCTCAACAAAACATTATTCAAAGAATAATAAATAGAAATCAAATTTCCTTAGAAGTATGCATATCACCTTGATGCGCTTATATGATAACGTTCACCTATGCTTATCATATATTATCAACCATCATATTTTGTAAATAATGATCGATTTTATGTTTATTGTGTCTTCGCAGCAATTCTATCGGAACTGAAATTTGAGTGGCTGAAGTGAACGATGATGCAGGTCAATGGCGATGTGTATTGTTGAGCAGTCATAGAACTACGAAGGACGATTGATGCTCGAGGCTAACAGTTTAACCCTTTTTCTTCTTACCATGGACGTATGCAACGATCATCTAGAGACGATTAACTCTCACATGTCCATCGTGCACGCTTTTTGGTGGTTGTAGTTAGAAAACTTCGTTTAGTGCACGTGGTAAACGTATAGCAGTATGCACTATGGAGATGTGTTTTTGCGTTTAAGAGGACACCAGAAAGGAAATCACCTGGACGCTTTTCATGCCTCAATAGGTTAGAATATGAATTCGTCATCGCGAATTTTTTTAATTATTTTTTAAAACAATTTATGATGAACATTAGCGCTGCATTAGCAAGATTGTAAAAGCGTATCATCATGCCAGCATGTTCGGCAAACTTTCCCGCTTATCAATTATCATATCTCTTAATGTACTCTTAAATTTCTAAATTATCATAAACTTGCTTTTGTTTCTTCTTAATGAAACATTAGATTTTTGTTCTTTCTCAACCATGTCGCGTTTTTCTTTTCTTTTCACGTCGCATTTCATAGGCAATTTTTTTTCGAGGGAGAGGTCATTGATAATGCTGATTAATGCTTGCTTAGGGAACATATATGCACGTTGCAATCATAGCTATCGCTCAGCTTAAATTCTGATATATCGGCGGGTCACCACAGCTGTACAAAATTGCCCACAAAAATTTTAGGACTTGATCCGAAATGGATATAGGTACAATAATCGGTGTTCAATGAGGTGTTGAACGTTTGCTCATCGCTCAACGAAATGTTCCATTCTCAAATGTGATGGAATTATTTGCTGTATCGATCATTGTGCTTAAAAGTAGAATGCTCTTCATCGTTTTCACCTCAGATAAAGTGTAATAATGATGCTGACGATAGCCGTTGTTGAGATTTTTTAAATTGAATTCTATTGATTATAAGCTCTTTGATTGTTGGATTAATTCATAATGCGGAATTAGAGTAATGATTACTCATTAATCATAGAGTAATGATTACTCATTAATCATAGATTGCTACTGTACTGTTTAGCTGCATCAGTTGCGAAAAATAATTATTTGTTAGCATTCTAATTTTTCTATTTTTGCGCATTTCACAGATTATAATTTAGTAGTTACCACACGAGTCGCATTCGGCCTTTCCCGCCGAGAAATAGATCCTATAACGATTTAATTCCACTGAGATCTTTATCCGCTCTCCACTCTCCTCTCTAATGACAACTAGTACTATGGGAGGGTAGGTTTGATCTTCTCGCTCTCAGACGGGGAATAGTGCGACGTTGGCTATTCCCAACAGAGAAGCCTTGGATGGACTATGTTACGAACGCATCTTCGTGAATGGCGAAAATGTCCGCTGAAGGGGAATGAGTCATCGTTTATATACGGCAATGTGCAAACGTCCTTCACATCGGTGATTCCTGCTGATGATCGATTTAGTGCTGTGCCGCGCAGACATTATGACGTGTTTTATTGTGCGATTCGTTGCAATACAACAAAACAGCAATGTGCAATTTCATTTAGCAAGTAATCAATTTTCGTTGAGGATATTGATGATTTTTTTCAAATGATTCATAGTTTGATTATTAGTATTGACATTTAAATATTACTTCTTTGCGAAATTTTCCCCGTTTGTTATTAATGTTTTCTTTGTTGTTGTTCAATCTGCAAAATTTTCTTCTTGCGTTGGAGCAATTAAATCAATTGCTACAATTGCAGAAGTTATACTCTGTTCTTTTCCATCTTATTGCTAATAGATAATTCCATTGTTTTAATCAATAGAGTTGTTGAATTTTCGATGATTTTCGTTTCTCAGGCTTATCGTTTATTTCTAGAACGTTTAAAATGTTCTCAAGGTGTTTAATTGCGTGATAAATATGAAGTTTTTTTTTTTAATTTGCCGGCGGATTAAGTCAGCCAATCAGCGTCACATTTATAGCTGCTCATATATAGTTCCTTGAGAGGGGAGAATGCTCTCGTGGAAAAATTCTATTCATTTCACAATTTATGTTTTCTTTATTATTTTACTTCAGTCGTTTAGTTCGACGGAAGTTTGTAATTTGCCGCAAAAAAGACTTGCGATCAATTGGTAGTGTTCCTACTATCTCTTTTAAGGAATATTTATAGAAATTTCCTTCCATCGCTGCAGTTGACGTCATTTGACGTCATTTTTTGAGGACGGAATTGATAGAAACTGAATTATGAAATTAATTACTTAATATTTTTATGCTTTCCGGAATTAATGCAACCGGATGAAAAGATAGCTCATTTTAAAAAATGCAAGCATCCGTATTGTGTGTAAATATTGAACAATGAGAGGATGTTAGATGGCTAATGAGAATTTACAGGATCAAGATAAAATAGAAAAAATAGTTACATCTTATATATCTTTTTTTCCCTCTTTTTCGATCATTTTTCTATTTTATTCCAATCGGTGCAATTCGTATTTTGCACTTTATCGTATATTATTCATCTTTACTTTAATATAAATCACTTTAGGTGAAAATGTCGTTTGAAAAAATTGGTGAACCAGCGAAAGCGATATTACATAATATGGAAAGTTATCATCATTCGGCACTTCTCAATGATCGCCTTTGGATGTTCAGCAGAAAATGTTTGTTTCTTAGCATCAGTTATTTCGTTAAATGCACTCAAATTGAAATTACTCTCACCGGACAGGATACAAAGTCAGGTATTTTATAGTAGTAGTGGTTTAGATCGTAAGTCATGATTTACACTTTTTTTGATGGATGAGGTGATAATATTTTCTTCATTTCGAAGAGGAAAGTTGCTATATATTGGTAAGTTTACTTGAAGGAAATATTAGAATATGAAGATTGTCATGATAAATGCTTACAGATAAAGAACAACCACTACACAATTGGGGCCATCGTGTTAGCTTCTGTGGGGGTTATTCTGCTTATTTCGACATTGAGTCGAAGAGTTGGTCCTCGAAAGAGGAATATCCATCTATATCAGACGATGAGAATCTAGAAGAGGTGCTCTTCATGCTGAACTCAAATATTTTTCTCTTATTATACACACAATTCGGTGGAATCAATTTTGAGCGTTTATTGCAATGGGATATTGGCGAAAGGAATTGGTCAGCGGTCAAACATTTCAAGGTTTTGTTGAGTTTTTTTTTCCCCCTTTGAAGCTTGCCACAAAAAAAAAACAATAAATAATCATTAAAGAAACTACAAGTTTGACTGGATATGAAGAGTGCTTTAGAAAAGCCGTTTTTTACATGGAAATTAAAATATTTAACAATGGTATTTCTTGCGTTATAAATAACAAATTTTTCGAAATTTAGATTGTACATAACACAAACAACATTTACCCCTATTATTCGTTGTGTTAGAATAACTCGAAGCATTTATTTCTATAAATGTAACATCACTATATGTTGTAAATTTAGCACCCGTAGAATGTTTCGTCGTTGAAGGTGATCGGCCACAAAATGAGTCGAACTTTTTCAATCAGCAGCAATAAGACTTGCAACGAGGAGAGGATTGCTGCAATAATTTTTTATTTGTGACGGAAATCTAACGTATTGAGATATATGGTGAAGAGTAACGTAAAACACGAATTTTGAACTGCTAATTATTATTTTTATTACATTTTTCTGCAATTATTTAGCCCGTACGTTATCCTCCATTATTTCCATACTTCTTATCGACTTCAAAAGTTTAAATTCGTCGCTGATAAACGTTTTATTGCCTGCGGCAAATAACGATGACAACCATATGGGGATCTATAAGATGCAAGACATACCTGTTATTTCCGATATCTCTTTCGGTTTTTTGCAAAGACCAATGTAGACTTGCTGTAGGTTGAAAGCTTTGGTATCGTTGATGTAGTCGGCTTTTACGGCTATTCCGCCATATTTGCAATCATTTGCATAACGTTGCAATTTACATGTTTCTATAGACCTCATTTGCATTTACTATTTTTACATTTTATGCCCAATAATATATGTTTGTATTCTAGGTGGACGAATCGAGTAATCTCTCAGCAAAAGATGCCGTTACGCGTTCTCAGTTAATCGTTGTGAAACAACATTCACACATAAACAATTCCATACTTTTTATTTCTATTGTCGATGAGATTATTCGTATCCATGAATTATCCATCGATCAGCAATATGCATCACTTGCACTTCTACATGACATTCCTGTCGGTGATAAATTCAGAATGCGCACTCCAGTCATGGCTGCCAGGTTGGAATTTAACTCATCTATGAACATATGACGCAGTTTTCTATGAAACAAAAATTCCACTTGAAATTTTCACGTTCAGTCTCGTTGTTCATCGAAAAGAAGCGTCAGTTGTTACAACGTTAATTTTTGTTAATGCAGATTGTGAATAAACGAATAATTTCTTGCTGCTGTAATCCATCTTTCATTTTTTTTTTTTGCACATTATATTTGCATTGCAAAAGTGCACTGCGATGATGTCGAGTGTGTTTGTGTGTTTGCATGTATTCATATCATATATATATATATATATATATATATATATATATATATAT
Organism: Ascaris suum; assembly: GCA_013433145.1. Classification (NCBI taxonomy): domain Eukaryota; kingdom Metazoa; phylum Nematoda; class Chromadorea; order Rhabditida; family Ascarididae; genus Ascaris; species Ascaris suum. Next base: position 11,369,340 of record CM024169.1, on the reverse strand, counting down.
ATATATATATATATATATATATATATATATATATATATATATATATATATATATATATATATATATATATATATATATATATATATATATATATATATATATATATATATATATATATATATATATATATATATGATATATGATATATGATATGATATGATATGATATGATATGATACAAACACATAAATATGTATACTTTCAGCATAGGATCGATTGGTATAACCTCCATAGATAGATCCTTAATCAACAACTCGCATTGATGCGTCAATTTTGAAGGCAATTACAAAAATTTGAAAGTGCTCGTTTTTTCATAGAAGATTTGCACGGATAAAGCAATCAGCTAAAATACGAAGCGATAATTTTGCCCTTGTTGCATTGCATCCGATGAATCAGGATACTTAAGTGTGCCAGATGCAAAGGCGTATACCCTTCCACCTCATCCTCGTAATGCTGTGTCGGCTTATCCTCCACTCTGTTTTAATGTGTTTTCATTCATACAAATTTCTCTTCAGCAATATTTGTATGAAATGTATAATTTTCCTGTTTTTGGCTATAAGAATTTCCAATTTTTTTATTTCTAATGTTCTTTAGAATACATTTTCGATAACCTCTTTGCACAACTTATTATTTCATGGTGAAGGAAATGATAATTTGCATACTCATAAAACGAAAAAAAGACCGTTTTTTTTTTTTTTTTTTTTTGCATTTTTTGTTTTTCAATGCTTAATATTTATATTTGTATCGTTTGTTTCAGATGTGATGATGGGTGTATTATAATTGGATGGCATGTGGTTGTGGATTTCGTTTCGATCCGAAAACGTGGATTTCCTTTAATCTGGAGACAAAATCGGCAGATGTGATTGAGGTTAGTTTGGCAAAAAAAAAAAAAAGAAAAGTGTTTCATTTGCACTCCTCCATGTGCATCCTGGCATTTACGATCCAAGTATTGGTCGTTCTCTGTCATGGTAGTATTTTTGAATGACGTCATTATATTTTTCTCAGCAGGTGTTGTTTTATGATAGATTTTCAGTGCTCGATATCTTGATTCTCAACATGTTGAGAAATATCAGAGAAAGACTCATCCACTATTCCTATTGTCATCTGCGTTTCTCGAATAATCGAATGTGGACTAAAGATCTCAACTTTTTACGCGTCCCTACTCTTAGTTTGTTTTAATTTTCCATCATTCTCAATTTAAGGGTACTTTTGCCTGTGACACTTCACACGTCATAATAATGGAATGAGGTATTTCAACATGAACAAAATTAGGTTGCCAGTCGATATTATTAGTTATTGCTAACGTTGAAGTGGATAGCAAACGTAATGGTAAAGCAACCCTGCTGAATGTATGAAAACTAAGGTGTTTAGTAATCAAAAATGTACACAGGTAAATAAGCGCAAACTTTATGCAAAAAATATCCCAGGCATTTGCTATAAAGGATAAATTCTACGCAGAATATTTGCATATTTAAAGGAGTGAAAAACGATTAGAAGCTGAAATTTGTAACATTTACCTCTAATTAACGCACTATTTTCTCAATCTCGCTAGCAGTGAATGCGACATTTCTCTTCTTCATTCTAAGAGAATACCTGTGGAAAAGAGGTCCATGGAAGAATCTCAGCATTCCTTTCCACTTAACTATGAAACGAGGCCTCGCTTACAGGTCATGGATGATGCTCCGCCGTTCTCTTTCTCTGGATCAAGATATACGAAAGTGTTAACGAATGGGCTTTGGGTTCATGCAACCGGATCGGTAGCTCGCGGAATGACTGGAAGTGCATTCAGTGGAGAGATTTGGACAGTTGATTTGAAGAGCAAACCTCTCAAGTGGAAGAAATGCGATGTTAGAGTTCCCGAGATGGACGCTGAGCAACTCATAATCGAACTTTCCGACAGTGGTCACATTTATGTTGCCGACAATAATAAAGGTGTCTTAAGTGCGAAGATACAGTAATCTTCACTCAAGAGTTTATCGCAATATTCTTTGCATTGTTTCATTCATTATATAATGTAGAACTTTGAAATATATTTAAACACAATTGAGAATATTCAAATAAAACACACTAAACATTCGCCACAAATTACATTTGTGGAAAGTTATTTTATGCATTTTATCTAAATGCTTGAAAATATAAAGAAAGAATAGAAGATATAGATGATGTTTGCGATGCCATTTAAAATAGTATTTAGCCTTTTGATAAAATTTATTTTTGGGTTAGATTTAAAAAATGGCTACATTTATTCGGCAGAAAAATTTACACTGACAACGTTATAACTAATAAGTTTCATCTCAAAAAATTTCATCTCATTGATGAAATTTTTTCTTTTTTAATTTTATTATTGTTGCGATATTTGATGAATTTGGGAATATTATTGATCGCGTAAATAACAGTTTTTTTTTTGTGGAATGAATAAATTATTGATAATAAACAATCAAATGATTTTTTTTTTTTTTGCATATCGCTTTGCATTATTTGAAAGATTGTTTGTAATTATCATTTCCAATATTTCTGCTATTAGTGGAAAAATTTTTCTGTCAAGTTGCGATATATATATATATATTATATATATATATATATATATATATATATATATATATATATATATATATATATATATATATATATATATATATATATATATATATATATATATATATATATATATATATATATGAATTGTTAAATATCGGCTGTAATCGTCTTGTGAAAGTAAATTTGGGAAGAGGGATGGGAAAGATAAATGGAAGGAGAAAAAATTATGAAAATCGAATTTTTAAAGCTGGAAGCGACAAATAATTTATTTTATTAATAAATGCAACAATATTATCATTCAGCATTAATCATAAAACAATAAAAGAGTAAATGGGCATTACAACAATAAATAGAAATTAATGAGCTATTGAATCGAGATATATCGTCGCAAATTTGTTTGCTGAATATCAGCTAAATTTCTGATGATTCTTTTGCAATTTCGAATTATTGCAACATTAATACGATGAATGACATACTTAATAGTGAGTTTTGTTTTCGAGTATGGATGCGAAGTGTGTTACCTGGAACGGAACCTCGAGAAGGTCTACATTCGAGAAATAGACCGGCTTACCCCTCCCCCTAGATATGCAACTCTGCACACTATTCGGTCTGGTCGGAGGGGGGGGGGGGTGCTGGAGATAAAAGTAAAAATATTTCAATTTCCAATCGCAAACTTATCTAGGGTCAAGACTAGTTGACTGAATATATGAACTAATAATAACCAAAAAACACTAATAGAAACTGATTAAATAATAAACCTACTCTTGAATCCTCAGAGGGGCACCGGAATAGAGTACCAACGTCGTACGAATGATATAACGGCTTATAGCATTTAAATATCATTCAAAGACGTTACGTCTTTCTTCTCACATCTACACAACCAACGAGAAGCTGCAGATTTCTTTTATTATCGATGAGGACATGGTGCTTCCTATAGCTTCGACGACGGTGTGCCCACCGGTCGCAATTTACTATCTGTTTCTTCGATCGTTTCTTCTTTTCCTTTCCCTTTTCTTTCACACAGTATCTTTTTGGTAATTTAAGTTTCCGTTCAGAAATCAAGCAGTGTGCGTTGCTCTCATTTTCCGAATTCCGATGAATGGGTGCGATGAGGCTCGTCTGTCTTCTACTATTTTTGGTGTGCAGATGTGAGATGTGCATAAAGGTACCAACAATAATCACGACGTTATAGCAGAGAACTGCAAAGGAAAAAGTGAAGTTCTCTGAGCAGAATAAAGGGGTCCTATGATTAAAAAAAGATGTTACCTCTTTCCGATGGAAATAAAAAATCAAGGCCCTTATGACGGAATTGATGATTTAATCCAGATGAGTTATGATCGAAGCTCGACTCCTTTTTTTCATGACTTCTTGAGAAAGGGTTCGAGTTGTGAATTCGGTTTCAGATACTACGGTAAGTTTGGCCGCAACTTCTAAGCGGATATGGCATAAACTTTTACGCGCCAATTACAATAGTAACAAATCGGTGTCACGTGATAACATAAAAAAATCACATTTTGGCGCAAATGGCCGTTGTCAGTGGTAGACTATTTTTAAAAAATTTGGCCAAAGTATTATAGAACAACGCATAATGAGCATCATTTCAGAGTTATTTGTCCTCAATGGAAGGTGCATTAAAGAGTGAACTAAAGGATTCTTCCGGACGTGGGCCTGTCCAACTTTTTTGGGTACTTTCGGTGATAAAATCGAAACAAGTTGGCGTTTTGCTTCGTAATGATCGCTTTAGATCTTTTTCTTCCTGCAATTATTTTTTTTGTTGATGTATTTTAGTTGAATATCGAACATTTAAATCTCTATATTTCTTCTCCCCCCTCCCCCCTCTCCCCCTCTCTTTAGAAAAGGCATCCTTGAAGCATCGTATCTTATAGACATCTACGATCAGCGTAGGCTGAATTAAAAGCAAATGCCTTTGAAAGAAAAAGCCACAAATTTGAAGTTTCTACTCTCAATTAATACGACTCACTTGTGTCGATGTGAATTTTTTGACAGTCGACGTTGAGCACGAAAAGCATCGAGAAGCCGTCATCGTTATGTTGCCAATTTTTCTTTTACACTTATATTCATTCACCTTTAATATAGATATTTTGTGTGTCTCATTCAACATACCTTGAAAACAAGCGAGTCACTATGCTATGCAACTAAAGGAATGGGATTTTATTTTGGGTTAGAGTACAGCGATATTATTAAGTAATTGTCATATGAGTGGATGCATTGAGTAAAACCGAGGAAAGAGGAGGAGAATGGAGGCTGTTTATGTTATTTATGACTTTCAAATATGAGATAGGAGGCTGACTCTCCAGTGTGAGATTATCTTCCGGAGGCAAATTTGATACTTTCCCACATCTTTAAATCAACCTGTATCCGAAGAGATTTGAAAGAGAGTGAATATAAGCGAAAAAATTTAGCAAAGTTATAGAATTATGAATGTACAGCATTTAAGCGCTTATGTTTCGCTATTTCAGCGTTCTCATTTCTATTGCATCAAAATGCACAAAATGCAGTGAAAAAAAAATGCTTGTATGTGCTGATTCATCGTTTCCTTAAGCGGGAGAACTGGAAGAAGCTGATATTGAATTGGGTTGCTTGAATTATTTTCTTATCGATAAAATGTTGGTGTAACGATGGAAAGACTTTACATTGCTCTAACACCATAGTTATTTAGCTTTTATGAAGTATAAGAAGACTTACTGGCAACATATTTATATCATCTTAAAAATGCGACATTAGTCATAAAGTTACTCTCTCATAATTTACATAAGAAATTAAAATTACAAATAATATTTGCTAGTAATTTCATAAACGAATTATTGCATATTATCTAAAACGAAACCGTGGCTCTCTATACAAGTATCACTGCAAAATTTAAATGAATATAATGAATAATGTTATTTTAATGCTCATGAAAATTTTATTTAACGAAATAACTAAGATAAGAGAATTTCAAAAGAAACCTACAAGAGTAGACGCAGCGCGATTAATTATTCCATGTATCATCTCATCTTGAAGATTTTCATCATATTCGAATTTTCGACGCATTTCTTCGTTAAAATCGTTTTGTTCTTGTGTTAATCTTTAAAGCATTTATTTACTCGAATAATTTTTGAAATTGATAGTCCGCCGCTTTCATTATATTTTCGGATTAAATTTCTACGTTTGCATAGGAGGAAATTAAATGAATTCATAATCAATGAGTAATGATTACAATATTGAGAACATTAAGATACTCTCTTTTCATGGAAAACTTCAAATATTTGAAATTTTTTATGCTTCGTAATTTTCAGCTATAAAAGTTTGTTCAACACTGAAGAGAAACTGTCGCCGAAAATTGAAAATTCGTTCAATTAGCTAAAAATATTTTCAATATTGACGTTCATTTTCCCGAAATCAAAGCGATCTTACCATCTATCACTCATTCCAAAGTTATTACAGCAAAGTTTAGCTAACAGAATATTTTTTTCAACACTCGATTAGATGTAATGTTATCTGCTGCAATATTATTTCCTCGGATTTGTTGAAATTTCAACGAATCAAAGAATTCCAGGAATTGATCCTGAAATTGATGGCTTTAGACGAAATTTTGCTAATAAATCATCGATCCCTTAGGGAGATATTAGGTCTTTGCACCGTGAAAATCCAACTTTCAGATGAAATTAGATGATAGACTGAGTGCATATCTGTAGATGTCGTCATTAGTGACATGATTTTTTGATTAGAACGAATTAAAATATAAATAAACATTCGTCATTTAGCGAGATTATAATATTGTAGCCATTGAATAGAAGTAATATTCTTTGAAATATATTTATTTATCCTTTTCAATCGTCCTCTTTCAATCCATTCTAATTTAAGCTATTTACATAAAAACGAGTCGTAATTACCGATTGATTTTAGCGAGAATAGTGAAGATAGCAACGATAAGTAAACTAATGCTGACAATAGCAAATGCCACAAATAACGCTATTGGCGCATGCCACCAACGTGCACGGGTCGCTACAAATGAGAGTCTTCGATGTAAATGAATGCAATACGTATTTTTGAATAAAGTTTACGACAGGCGATAAGAGGTAAGAATAAACGGAACGATAGTCAGATAAAGGCGTAAGTAACGAATAAGCAAATAAATAACGCACAATGCAGATTAGTTAGAGCGATTTGTGCAATGTCAATGTCAAATACTTACTAATGTGGTGGATTTTGAAATATTTGCTTATAATCGGTGCATATTTTAGATGCATAAGGTTCATTTAATTCATTGCATTGATCGGATTTTAGACACAAAACGTTTCTCGTCCCCCTAGCGGGGATCGAGATCGAATCAAGTGAATCAAGTGAATTAAGTATAAAGTGGAATTTTGTAAACAACTGTCCTAAAATGCTACTCAAATATGCTATACAATGTAATGGACATTATTGTAGAGAGGACGAAAGAACAGATATGGCAGAGCAGCGTTTCTCTCGTAAAAAAACGATTCAAAACGCTACCCAATCAAGTGTTTTATAAATTTCTCATTGAATAAATAATGAAGGAATAAATCAACTAAGCCGTAAATAGGAGAGAGAGGTTTAAGAGAGACAAGGGGGGGGGGGGGGAATTAATTAAGGTGAAGAGGGGAAGATGAAAAGTTATAGAAGTAAAAAAAATCAATAGCACATATATAGAAATACAAAAATTATTACTGATTTGGTTTACCTTTTGCAATTTCTTTTCTTAATGCAACAATTTCGTTTTCCATTTCTATCTTCTCCGCTGAATTTATCACGGTTTGCGAAGTACTTTCAACATCCGCGTCGAAATTGAATAAAGCACGTCCTTCGATAGTCTGCAGTAATGAACATTTCTATATGACGGCACTTTGTAAGCACTTTTCTTCCAACGGATTAAAAAAAATGTAGCGAAAATAAGATTAACGCCACTACCTGTCCAAATATTGAAATCAACCTGATGATTGTTTCAGAATCGACTCATTACTGGCTGAATATTAGGCAGAGAGAATGAAATCAATGAAAATATTGTCTTGTTCACAGTTATCACGGTTTCATGTTCGACCTTAATAAAACACGAGTGTAACAGGAATACGACCGATGATGTGATATTAATAAAAAACTAAGCGTTAGCAAAATACAGCTATCTAGAAAGAATAAAAATTCATCGAATTCCTATAGCAGAATTACTGATCATAACAACTAAACAAATAAATAACCATTTCAAGTGGTCAACCATTTGGTCACTACCAACAATTAGCCGATCATTTATAGTCATAGTGACCAATCGATCGACCAAATGAAATGGTTGTACATTTTTATAGGGCGAAAAAAGAAGACAAGGTATGAAAACATATCGCGCATTTATCTCTGCAAATTTTTTTTTTTTTGAATAGCCTCATAAAAGGTGAAATTTTCAATGGATTCAAATATTAAGGGAAAGCAGAATGTTATTTAGACGGGTGAAACAGTACTCACTAGTATCGTGTAATTTATAAAGAAAATGTTTATCAGTAAATCGACTCAAAGACCACACCGTTAGTATCGCTCAATTTATTCACGTATTTTAGTGGAATTTCAACAACAACAACGACGACAAATAAATACCGCATTTGTACGAATATCTCAAGCAGCAAATTGGATTGATTCCAATGATTTATTTACGCCTTATATCAACAATAATAAGAAAACTCTTAATGCTATAGAGAACAATCATCGATCAATATAATGTTTGTAAGAGACAAAAATATGGCTTATTCGAGATTATTTATTGAAAGTAAGCGGAAACGATGGTGGGAAAATTCGTTTAAAGCATTAAAGATTTATGATGTCCACCTTTTTATAATGAAAAGTCGAAAATTTTCCGATGGATTTCGATGGATTCTTATTCGGTTTGAAAGACCGGCTTAAACAATGGACTGAGGATTAATTCACTGAAGAGAGCAGGTCTTCTCAAGTTATAGTTATTTCTTAAGTGCTGCGCGATCCGTTGTTCATTTCCAGCAACAACCAAAATTAATGCGCAGACAAATTCCATGCAACCTTCAGATAGGCAGTTTTAGTGAGAAGGCCAAGCGAGCATGCACAGGTAGGCAACCGTTAAATTATTGCGAATTTGGTAACAACAATGCCCAAGTGGTGCAAAGCCTTCAGTAACTCATCTCTTCAGTCTAGGTGTATGTAGCCAATCCTAGTCTTTACGATCGGCCACTTCGATCTCGTCCCTGGCACTGTACTGGGTAGCCGTCCTGTTCGATTATAAATCAGCATCAACTCACTATAGTTTTGCCTGAGGTGTAGTTACTTATATTGAGGACAAACTCTTTGTGTTTCCTCGTCGAATTGCTCCTGCACGTCATCTTTCACCCCTTTCGGTCTTTTATCTCTCCACTCCGCCATAACAACTGATTCATTTCCTCGAATGCATTCTTATATAGTGCAAATCTTCAGCAGAATTTGCATTAATTTGTGAAGAAACGACTCTTCGGGAAATGCGAACATTCTCGAGGATCTATGCAAATTGCATTGAGAAATTCCTGTATGTAAATGTCAGTTTGGTATCGTTTCTTATAGCACTTTTGCGGGTGCCTGGAAGGTTGGGACATGAGCCGAGAATGGGAGAGTTCGAAAAAGAGGACAATGAGCGACATCCAAACAAGGAAACGATCGACTGATAAATAATTTTACTCTATGCAATGATTTCGGCTACTCACATGAATGAAATTATTGCGAGTGTTGCAACGTGGCCAGTTACAACAACATAGCCACCCAACACGATTCAGCGCATAGGCACGTCTCCAACAAAGTCCTGGTCCACCACCCATTCGACTACATTGTCGTGGCAACATTGAGCCATTCGCCCTTCCGCATCCATACTCGACACCATATACAGGATTTTGTGAGAATACAAAACATACTTCATTCTTAAATTATTCCACTCTTTAATCTGGCAAATACTATGCAGTCCTCTTGCATTTTAGTAGACATCGTCGCTATCTTTAAAGAAGAACAAGTTGGCATTTTTGACGCAAAATATGAGCCGAGAGTGCGTATGCAAAATTGGAATCCTGTGCAATAATGAAATCGGTACATTAAAGGAAACCGAGGAAGCTCTGCAAATAAACCGTGGTTTTTAACCGGCATCAATACCTCTGAGTGAATATCGATAGATAAAATAAGGGAAAGGACAATCATCCTTCATAATTTATCAACCTGGTTCATGATGAAAGAAAGGACGTGAATGATTTTAAAAAGTGGAAGTTATCTCGTCTCTGCATATGTTAACATAGAATCAAGTATTCGACAGTAGCGTTAAGAAAGGGTGCTTTTTTGGTTCATTGTTTTTCAACATGTGCATCAAAAGAAAATTTTTGATGGCGAGGAAATAGGGAGGAGATAGGTGAGATAAGATTATTTAGCATTAGCAAGTTTTGTACCTGTAATTAATACCTATGATTTAGTCTAAGAACTTTTTGAAGATAGGTGTTCATTGTTCTGTCCACACTATTGTTCTATATTTGATCAATAAAACTAATCACTGCTTTTGACTCTGTCGTAAATCATATGTCACGGAAATATGTTACTAAGATAAAATCTATCGCTCTTTAGAGCATTAGAATTGCTGAGGAATATTGGAAGAGGACTCTATAAATGTAGCTGGCATGAGCGAAGTTCAAGCACTAAATGTATAATGATAATAAAATAACGAACCGATGAAAAGTAACAAGGCGTTGTCAGATAAAGGGACGTATGTACAGATATTGGTGATATCGTCTTCAAGCACGCGCCTTCGTCGTACTCTGTGAATTCCCCGCAAGTTGCTTTCAGTTGCATAATGATGCTTAATAGTGCAGCTGTAAACATTACATTTGTACATGATAATTGATAAATCTCATCGTGCAAATTTTTATTGAATTTGCGTTGACACGATTATGATTATGCTCTGAATATTTTTAACGAATTTGCTCACACCGACTGAAGAAAAGCTGATCGACCGAATATGTTGAATAGGAGAAGAATTCCTCAAACTTGGCGAACTTATCAGATTCGCTTGGTATATAATGTGAGCTATTCTAAAGCTTGAGATTTTAATATAATTGTAGTTGACAATGACAGACGAATTGATAAATCGCCGAAATAGCCAGCTAATAAAATAATAAGCCATAGCAGATGGTCGCTTCGAATCTCGTTTGCTCATATCAAATCTCCCATATGTATATATATATATATATATATATATATATATATATATATATATATATATATATATATATATATATATATATATATATATATATATATATATATATATATATATATATATATATATATATATATATATATATATATTTCAATTTAAAGAAATAAGGCACCCTCATCTAAACGTAAAGTAAGCGCAAATATTCTCATTTAGTAGACTGTTCGCTGATGCAATTTAAAAAAGAAAAGAACCAAGAAACTATTAACTCTCTCACCATTGCTGAGGAAGAAATCGACGAACAAACCTTCTGCCATCAAGAAATTCCACCAATAGCAATTTGCCAAAAGAATTTTTTATGAGAGTTGCTGAGAAAAAAAGAGAAATTCAAATTTTTTGAGAAAGCGCTTACAAATATGCAAATTATTTTTGCGAATTTCCTGTCGAAATGAAAGTTTTCACGATATTATTTTCATTTTTACGTATGTGTGCGTGCAAGCACATATATGTGTACACTTGCAAATTTCAATCCGGAAGCCACTCATGAAGAATTTGTGAAAGTTGGTGTCCGGAATGCGTCACTGCAGGCTGATTTTTGATCTTATAAATTACATCGATCGAACGATTTCAAAACAAATCGCAAATATTAAATTAATTAAAAATTCTCACGTTCACCAAAGATTTATTGTACAATGTTAGAACCACAAAGAACTGATGCTTTTTGAAAGATTTGCATCGGTGTTCAGATCAGTTTAAGTATGCAGGCAATGATGTGTAATTTTGCTTCGACTGGTTGTTTTGTGAAATTCTCGTTGATGAGATCACCGATTCGAAGGCGCTTATTACACGTGCGCTCTTTTGGTATACTTACTACTCGCTTTTAAAAAGCGCATACTTTAATCTTCTCAAATAAGGCGCTAAGACATCGAAAAATTTCATTGACAGCAGAATGATAGCGCTATAGGTGATGTAAATGTGTATAGGTGACCTTTCTGCACGTGCGATGACATCACACGACGTGTATGCAAATTGTGCTCAGGTGGTCATATAGGTAAAAATTATAAGGATATACCGATTAGGAGCAAGGATTCAAAAACGGTATAGACCGCAAGCCGGACATGGAATTGACATGGTAAAAACGCAATTTAAAAAATCGACTAGTCAAGTGATGAGGATCGTCCAAATAGGTCCACAAACCACCACATTGTTATTCGGTGAAATTTAGCCGAATCCTTGAAATTCAACAAATTTAACTCCTTTTTAGAATTAATCTTCGCTTAATTAGAGTACAACTTTATTGATTAAAACAGATGGTTTCATTTCACTCGATTCGACCAACTTTATCAACGTCATTGCTGCGTTCTAGAGGTGGAAAATATTTTCCGAGGAGTTTAACTAATGCAGTGAAATTAATTCAATTCATCAACTTAGTCGCTCGTAAGTGAGAATTTAGTCTTTATAAATAACAAATTATACGTTTGATTCGACGATTCTTTGCGTGATATACACTCATACGGATCGGAACTGCGATAGTGAGCTCATCGTTGGCGACCTACGAATGTCGATATGCTTGAATTGTGGAATATTTGACTATAATATGTAAAATTCGATGCATAATTTGACAATTCATTATGAATTCACTGGAAATGAAAACGAATGGATGTATGTAATTCTTGTCTCATGTAATCGAAACTTAATCGAGAGTTAATTAGCTGCAATAATAAAATAAAACATTTCAACTGCTTTGGTCTTGAGAAGAACTCTTCGATGTGCAAGCTGCGCGCGAAACATCCATCGAGAATGAAAAAAATTGATGACGTTTACGTTTTCACACATATTTCTTTTTCGTTTTTCGTATGTTCGTGTATATTCTCGGTGTGTTTTCGTGTCTGGTCATTTGTCGTGCACACATGGTGTGTCATTTATTTGGTGCTTGTTGAGCTCGGATGACGTCCTTTTTTACACATTCATGTGGCTTCGAGAAAATCGTTCAAGGTGGACATTGCAGTGAGTATCGATGGCCATGTCGATGGGCTACATTTCTGTTCATATTATGGGGGTTCAACGTTTCGATCTGTTTACTTGGAATGGACTGGGGCGTTTATTTCCAGGGAAAGCAGTCTAGACGTTACTGGGGCATTATTGTGACATTTCCTTTAGTTTGTAAATAAACGCAAGTATTAGAAGTGATTTATGGAAATGCGTGTGGTCTCGTTTGCCTAACAAATTTCTTCCCTTACTATGTGCAAAAATAACTGCAGCGTTTTTATTTGCACTCAACTGCATGCTTTCATGGTCGAGTGATTTGTTCGCCATCGATATACATGCGATCGTGAATGCACTAAACTCGGCTTCATATTTCTTATTGAGTGTGAAAATGCTAGATGGTAGTGTAAAGGAGTGGGAATGTAGTTCCAACATATGGAGCGTTGCCTTACGGATGGAATTTTCACGTTTATTCTAGCAAGTGATAATATTTTCATGAATTCACTCGACAAGGAAGCCTTCGAAAATGGCTCCATCAACAAAAACGTCTTCAAAGGTAACGTCGTTTGGAACTGATACTCGGCGGATATGCTCGCAATTGAGTTGTGTTTGAGTGCGATCATTCCTCGCTTCTTTTTCTTTCCGACGAAGTTTGCTGATATTGGTAGCATACTCGAAGTATGTCATCCGATGCGTGAATGCATTTGTTCCAAAATTTTGAAGGAGTATGGAGTTGATTGATGTTTCGCATCATAGAACTGCAGTAGTGCTAAATTCATTTCATTCTTTGTCGTAGAGTTATTTCTCAGCTGTCCGCACTAAAACGGCTATTATTGCAAAGTTCGGTCCATCCATTCCGCCTCCCCTCCCTCCCCCCCTCCCCCCTGCTTTTGTCCTGTTCGCTTCAGTTCAGAATCTCTCGGATGTGCTAGAATCATTGAGTATAGTGTAGTTCCTAGGTTCATCAGCATGTACTACAACATATACGTGTGTTGATTTTCTGGGCAATCGCAGCAACATTTGCGTATTTTTATTTCATATTGCTAATAAATGCCCACTATTCGCTAATTCTATCTCAGCATGTCTGAAGCTGGTGTAGAACAGTCATTGGCAGAAGAAAATGGGGAGACGAATGGAGACGTTGAGCATCCTCATACTTCAACAAAGGTAACTTCTTTTTATCTCCTAATTACCTGCCGAAATGACTAATTTTAAAATGTTGCTTGATTTTTTTTCCTCAACTGATGTTTGTGATGGGAGAATTGATAATGAAATCTGTTTAGGTGCTTGATGCAATAAAAGGTTTTGAGTTATACTCGGTTTACGATTATGGTTTAATCTGTAATATTTAGCTGGGCGGGATCGTAATATTTGACTACATCATTTTCTGTTTGGGCGACTTGTGCATCAGGAGTGATTTCCTTTGGATTTTGGGATTTTCGACTTCCCTCATTTTCGATCAACATAATAGCACTATAAATGAAGGAGTTGCTGTGCTCACCGCTCGCCTTTTTGCTTATTGAAAAGGGAATTAACTCTCTATTCTCTATTTGCGTATCGCGTCGAATTTTTATTTCTTCTTTTCTGCAAGTTCAAGTTTGCCATTGTTGTTAAGTGGATTAGTCTAGCCAAAGTGAAAACTGTCTCTTGAAGTTATATAAGGAGAGGGATGCTCTTTTTTTAATTAGTTATATACAGTTAAATATGTGTTTCTTATCCCTGAAGATTTCCATAATTCGAAGTCACCCCCACGTTGCTGTACGGCGAGGGGGGAGGGAGGAGGGGTGAAGAGAGTGGCGCACGCTACAAAATATGACAACTATAGGCAATTTCCTCTGATTTTTATAGAGGTCATATTTTATACATACCAACTGGATGTTCAAAAATTACGGATTGAAGTCCAAAAGACTGCAATCGCTGGAAGTCGGATAATGCAAACTGCCTGCGGCGTTCTGTGCGTACGGAAAACTATATAATAGCAATAATCTCATCAGGTTGTGTAATTGTACTGAAATTATAGAAGAGTCTTTCATATAGCACAACGTGTTGAGAATTTTTTAAAATAGACTAGCATCTTATATGCTTCGGATTTGATGCTCATGTTTGAACTGAAAGAAGGAATGATGGGCGGAATGACATTCCAGATGGCGGTAACTATGAACTCGAAATGTTTTTATCCTTTTATTATGTGGACAAGCAGTTCATGTGAATTGCTAATTGTGAAGAGATCCTAGTGAGTGGATTTTCGGAAATCAAAGAAAGGGAGACAATGAATTGAGCATCAAAGCGTTGGCATATATAGCCCATTTTAGTCTTTCACAGGAGCGGAGGAAGGGCGATGTTTGTGAAGGAGTTTAATTGAAATCGAAGTGAATGGACGGATTTTTTCCAGGAAAACGAAGATATTCCTTCTCGTGAGACTGTGCTGGACGTAAATAGTGATCTCATCGCTGAAGAGGACGCTGATAAGAAAGTTGGCCTTTTTCTGCTATATTAGCGCAGTTCTCTGTTTAGTTTTGTGTGTTACTCTTTTTCCTTTTTCTTTTGCATTTATTTTCTAATTGTTTTTTGGAGGTGGAGACGTCGAATTAAATAAACTCTTAGTGTTGAAGAGTTTGAGTTAATTGGATTCTTCAGGAAATTCAGTTGGCAGAGGCGGTGGAAAAGTTGAGTCAGATCGGATCATTGAAAAAATATAGAACGATGCTACTGCCAGCTTAGCAGAGCTGCTCTTGCCTTTTTGTAAAATTGCTTTTGTGTTAAAAAAGTTGCTCGAAAGTTGCAACTTACACGATATGTGGCTATGAGCAAGGTTCTCTACGTGACACGAACAACAATCGGCAATCAAAATGTAAGAAAGACTGATATGTAAGCAAAGAATCCATGCAGGGTCATGACGATAATAGTATAGATTTCCTTAAAAGGTGAGAGATATGTTTGAACAAGTGGCATGCCACTCAGCATCCGGAAAGTCTGGACACTCCAAGAAGCCAAAAATAGCTCCTCGTGAAATTGGTTTCCGGGTATCGTCAAAAGATCAAAAGTTGCCCCAAGTGAAATGGGTTTGAATTTTCCATTTAATGGGTTTCAATTTTTTGGCAACCCTTCATTGTGATGATGCCATGTTCTTGTGCATCAGTTGTAGTCACCGGGCTCATTCTCTCACATTCTAGTTGCGTTCTTCTCCTTTGTATCTTATCTGTTCTGGCTTACTTTCTCCGCCCCGTTCAAGCATATTCTAATTTCTTTCTCGTCTGTTTTGTTTATCGCTCTTCCTTCTTTAGCGTGAATGGAATTTCGATTGACTATGCACATCACTCTGATTATGGCTCATACATGGGCAAATGTTCATGCAAGTGAACGAGGTCGCAATATGAAATTCTCCAATTATCTCATCCTCCTTATTATTTTTTATTCACTCTTCATCACTTGTATATAACGATATCTTTACTGTTATAGCTAGTCTTCTAAAATTTCGACTTTCTATTGCTTATGTAACAAAAAAGGCACGCACGCTAGTCGCAACTTTGTTTTGACTGTATGCGTGAGAGAAAATTTTGCTATCGATCACATCCCCGATGGATATCGTTTGTGAGCTGATCGAGATTGATATGAAAGGTGTGATATGATTGAAGCTCATTGTGAAAAAGGTAACTGTTGAACGATTTAAAGATGAGACACAATGGCTTGGTCATCATGGTGGCGACGCCCACAATTGGGTTAAATCCTATGCGGCCGTGTCGCGTTTTCCTTTCGTTCCTTTTGAAAATGCAAAATGGGGATTTGCATGTGTATAACTCCGCGGCCATTTGTTTGCTGTTTGCTTCTGAGATAATTTCCTTTCAGGAGGTCATTCTTCTTCAAAATTGCACATTTTTGATAAACCTGAGATGACTGTGTATTATTTCATAGGGCGTTCATCGATATTTCTTAAGAAAATTAATTGTTTGCAACCATTGATCGTCATTTCATCCCTATATTTCATTTTATTTCACTTTTAGCGTCCATATATCTTGCATTTCCGTCGATTTCTTTTTCGAAATCCAAAGAATTTCGTTTCGTTGCGGTGGAAAATTTTTGTTTATCTTTTTTTCCTCTGACGTTACTATGCTCAAAGAAGTATTAGACGATTTGAATGTTGTTGCGATGTTTGGATAAACATTTTATTTACCTGCTGCTGCGGCAAGTTATGATAGCGAATAGTCTTGGATCAGCATGTCGCTGTCTTTTCTTTTTTTTTACGTGGTCCATTCCTTCTTTTCAGGAAAAGAAGGATGAGGAGCAAGAAGGTGATGATACTAGTGGCCTGGAAGAAGGTGAATTCGAGGTGGAACGAATTTTGGATGTGAAGCTTAAGGATGGAATAATCAAGTTTGAGGTTCGGTTTCTTTCTGTTTTTTTTTTTTTTTTTTTTTGCCTTACAAATTACAGCTGTTGGCACATGTCTCTTCTACACCTGCTGAAAATCTCTAATGAGGCACACATCAGGAGGGTTCCGTACATGGCGCTGATGAAATGGTACGGTGATCAGAGGAGTAGCTGTGTGTTGCATAGGTGATTTGTATGCATTTAAAGGCATACAAGATGAAAGGCCGAGTTGTCTTCTTCCCTTAAATAAGAAGGCTGATATTTTATTTTGTTTTATTTTTTTGGGTATTCAAAGGAGGGAGCCGTTATGTTTATTACTTAATATGCGTGAATTTGGCATTTCTAAGCGTTCAGTGAAATGAGGTCAAGCAAGTTTAGTGCAAGCGTATTTTGAGGAGATATGCTTTTTGTTGAAAGCTTGGTCTTCAGATAGTGTTTCAGGCTTCTCGCATGATCTGGTGGGGTTGGCTGTAACATGTATATTGCGTCATTGACTGTGATGGAAATGGAGGGGGACGAGAATGTGACTTTTATAGGTGCATCTGAATTATATCCATGGCTGTCTTTCTTCAAATTCAGCAAACCACATGATCGTCATCATTTCATTTCATTATAGAAATGTATTTTCAGCGTCCTCTTTGCTACGTAAATTTCGCAACTTCCGTTGAATTCATTCACTGCTTTTCGCTCATTATTTTTCTTATGTTTGATTTTAACATATCAATGTTTTTTTTAGAACTCTTCAAGCTGATCCTCTCTCCAAATTACTCTTCTGCAGAACTCTTGTCCTTTTCTGCTTTTATTGTGAGATATGAAAAGGGCCAGTATAGTTCTGGCTGAGGTAGGAGGTGTTTTACTGGAGGAAAAATGCTCAATAAGCTCGTATCTTTCTGTTTACCTCGGTTTTAGAACGGTGAAACTGACTAAAAAAAGCTATTCTGCTATCGAAAAGTTCGATTATGCTGCGATGCTGTGTCATTTCATTAAAGCACGAGATTAAAATCTATTTAAATGTGTCTTGAAATAGCAAAATCTTTCTGCTAGTAGTAAGTGGAAGTTTATTTTGAAGGCAGATACCTCATTGCTCACCATCTCTTTGTGACGATATTCGAGGGAAATGTGTTTTTTCTTTCGAGAACGGGGGCTTTATTCTCACTTTATACTTGCTATGCTGACATGAAATGTTTAATTCGAAAGGGCTTATTTGAAATGAGGGGCAAGGGAGATGATGTGTTCTTTAGAATGCGACCAATGAAAAAATGCTAAATTAAGGTTCGGTGGAAGGGATATGGCTCGGAGGAGGATTCTTGGGAGCCAGAGGAGAACCTTGAAACAGCACGTCTCGTTTTGGATGACTATATCGCAACGAATAAGGAGAAAGTGGAGAAAATAAAACGAATGTTGGACGAAAGGAAGAAAAGAGGAAGGAAAAACAAGGGTCGACGATCGTCTCACGCACCACTAAAGGTTTGTTTTCTTTCACGCGCTTTTATCAGTTTGCAATTGAAGTAACGTCGTTGAATTGAGTCATCTGAAAGCGCATAACCGCTAACATTAGACACAGTCATTTAAACAGTAAGCATCCATGTCGGCAAAAGGCAAACCGGAAAACTTTGAAGCGCTTTCCCCTCCACTCACTCGTTGTTTCTCGACAGGTTCTTTGCATTCAGTCTGGCGAAGATTGTTGAATAGCGCAGGAGAGCAGGGATGGTTTTGCCTGAGAGACTTTTCCAAATATTTACTAATTCGAGGTGCGTAGGAGCTTGAAACCGATGAAAACTCTCGAAGTCTTCGCATGTGGTGATTGTAGAGACATTCAATGCTGTGAGTAATGTTTTGCGCAAGTAATGAGGCTCGCTCTGAAGCATAAAACTGGGAGGAAATTCGTGGGCTTTTTGAAATGATGCAGTTGCCCTGATGGGCGTTAACGTGAAGGTTCGAAAATGATTTCGTTCTCACCAAGAGATATGCTGTTCTCATATATCTGCTGAACTCCCACCAGATGGCAATGGGGGTGGATATGCTGGTTCAGCGGGGAAATTTCATGGAAGGCAGTTGGGATTTTCAGGAAAAGCGAAGAGATGCCCTTCCCAGGATGAGTTTTCTGTTTTTGTAAGGTCGGACTAACTTGGGATGTCCAGGAAGGGAAAAGAAAGACAGTGTGAGAGGAGATGGATGAGATGGAGAAACTTCTAAATGACCTTAGGGTTTATTGATATAGTGGAATCAATATGGCAATATGGGGCCTTTACTGTGAACTGAACATTTCGCTCATATGGCGTCACCCTATATGCTGCATTCCCTGAATTACGGGACGAAGTACCATGGTGTTTCCGACGAATTTCGTGCTGAGAATAAAATGGGTGGAAAATGTAGAAAATTCAATGAATTCAGAAGGCTTCTTCGTTTTTTTTTTTCAACTTCAAGGTCCCTCTCTTTTCTCCTTCACACGCCCTATCGCTGTTTAATATTGTTGCTCTGTGCCATAGGCAATCGGTATCTTTCTTGAAGGAAAAAAGAAGAGGGGGTCGGAAGAGCAGACGCAGAAGTGGTTCTACGGTGAAGCTGTCGGAAAGTGAAGAGGACGATGAGGTAAAAGAAGGGAAGGAGGAAACGCGGAAAGGAACACAGCAAAAGAAAAGATGCAGGGAGCAGGATGAAGAGGTCTCTTCGAATGTTGCAGAAAGCAGCGGTGACGAGGATTTCATCGCAAGCTCGCGGTCCGCTAAGAGGTGTTGCACTTTAGATATTTCAGGTCACAAACTGCACCAATGGACAATGCTGATAAGACATTCCATATGCATTGCTGTTTTACCACCACTGCCTCTTCTGTGCAATATATCTTTCGATCTAATGGCCCGTGTTGTCGTCTGCACAAGTGAAAGTGATGCATTTGCTTGAAAACTGATATTGTGGTTGACCCGGCCGTACCAGTTTTTCTTTAATAGTTGACGCTTATTTTCTTTTTGAGGTAGGTGATTGGTTAAGAGATGATTTGTGGCTCGATTTTTGAGCAGGTGCGAGGCGGTGCAACTGTTTTGGGATCACAACAGGTCATGCTTAGCCTGATGTTTGCATGCTGAAACGCTTCGTTGCGTTTTGCAGTTGTCATTTTTTTTTTTTTTTTGCATTAGCAGGGGTATGAAAAGTCCATTGAAGTTACGAATAAATCAAGTTTTTGTAGTCATCTACAATACAAAAATTGTTTCGATAGCCTCAATTTTAGATTTTGAGGATTGTCGTAGGTGGAACTAAGAACACTTTGTGCAATGTTTTGTACGTTGTGGTAAACATTTGTTGTGGTTCTTAGGACAAAGAAAGCTGATGAGCACAGAGTGAATGCGTCAGCAACGAGAAGGACACGCCTCAGAGAGGAGCCGCTTTTGAAGGTAAAATTCATGGATTTTTCCATTCTTATGTTTCTTTGAACGGAGATTTACAGAGGAGGATGTTACGGAAAGTTTATGCTTTGATGTGCTTGCAATTTTCTTGGGCACCTTACCTACTGATGAAAACATTTTTCGTAGTTGCAAAGGCATTGTACTATTTCTCTGTAATTATTTACTCGGTATTATATAGTAACGTCGCGATGATGGCGCGTTTTACCCCTCCTTTGCCGTCCTTTTTTTCATGGATGTGATGGTGGAGAGGGAAAGGGATTGGTGGTTGGGGCGTGATCGGTATTGTACCTATGTCGTAACTTGTGTTTGATGGCTGATTGGCATCGTATACGCATTGCTTCCGCTTGGGAAGCAAGAATATGGGAAGCTGATTGACCGCTTCACGTGGGAGTCCTTGTGATGTGCTTTGTTGAAAACTCATGAGTTGAGAGAACAGATGGCGGATTTTTAGGAACCTCGACCCCAAAATGCGAAGAATGCATGGCTTTACGACGACGCAGACGATGGTGATTCAGACGACGATTCAGATCATAACGACTCCGCAAAAAAACAAAAGAAAGGTAAGAACTCATTCCTCCCACCATGTTTTTAGAGGATAAGTGTTTTGAGAACTTGAAACGGGGGAGCTGAAGTAATAACCGCACTGCAGGTTTAGAAGAGGAAAAAAGTGAAGCCGACGCTCCGAACAAGGCAGATAAGCGTAGGAAGCGGCCTTCTACTGTTGATGAAGAGATCCACGCAGCTTCAAAGAGGTCGAGGAAGGAGCCGTCAGCGGAGCCGATCTCAAAGACAGACGAGAAAAAAAGAAAATGCACCGATGGCAAAAAGCGTAAGAGGGAGGCTAGTGTATGTTTCTTTTCATTTTGTGTTGAAGAGTGTTCTTGTTTGTTTGTTTTTTTTTTTTTTTTTGCTTTCTCTATGATCTCTTACTTCTAAAAGCATGCACTTTAAATTCAGGGAGGGACAGAAATTACTTCCCTTGAATGGAGGTTTTTTTTAATCGTCCAAATGCATCGTCCAGTAATTGCTAATTAAGTGATTGTCGTTACTGAAGCGGATATTCAGCTCGAAAGTACGATATAACTTCTGCACAAATGAGGTGATCTTTGTTGAATTACTATGGGTCGCGAAACACGAGTACCACTTTGAAAAGAAATCGCCGAAGTCGGTGCGTAGGAGTTTTCTTCGGCACTTCTTAAATTTCGATCTTTGCGACGCCGTACATAAAAGGCACTCTTCGCCGCGTTGCGTGAGTTAAACGTTTCCTTATTCTTCATTCGGAGGATGGCTTCTGTCGGCACTTTCTTGACTTTCAGCATTGTTGCCATTTGTCTTAAGTCCAGTATGAGACTGTTTGCGATAGTTTTGCTTGTATAATAATGACGGGTTCTTGTTTCAGCCACTTGCGATCGAAGATGACGAACAAGAAGACGGGGCTGTCAGCACTGCGGAAGGTTCGATCCTTGACCTTTTTTTGGGATAACTGATAGTTCCCTGTGTTGATACAGGATTTTTTCTTTTTTTTTTACATTGCGCTGGTTTTCCTTCCAACGTCCTTTCTTTTTCCCATCGTGAGAAAATTTGATGCTTTTGCTGCTTTCACCTCTTAAACCGTGGTGGTCTCAGAGGGTAGGAAGGACGCTTTATTTGGAACAGAAGATGATTCGGCCTCAATAGAGGTTACAATATATGTGGCGATGCCAGTATAGGTGATGAGACCATCTCCCAACCTCCCCCTCCCTCTTCGCTTCCATTCCCACCTTTTTTCATCCGTTATCCGTGAAATAGATGGAGTAGAGTTCTCCGCCAGCTCTTCTTTGTTTCTCTGAGGGAATTTTTATTTCATTGCTTGTACTGCCTTTTTCTGAGAATTTAGAGCAAAGCGGAACGGTGGTGCTGGCGTTAGTGACATTTAGTGTTGCAAGGAGCAAGAAAGAAGCATTCTGCAGTAGCGTTTTTGAACCAGTTTTTATCAATCTTGAGTTCGTTTCCTTTTGCTTTTAATTCGCAATATTTTTCACTGGATTCTTTGAAGAAGTATCTCGTTGTTCCAATATTTTAAAGCCTTGAGGAGCTTTGGTTTATCATTTCTCATTCGTAACTGGATTTTCATAAAAAAGCGTTTGCGATGCTGAAATCACTCAGCAGCACTTTGTCTGAAGGTGTATCTTATGAATATGACTGTTTTTTTTTAGTGTTTCAAAATAATTCAGATGATGCTGCTGAAAACAACAAATCGGTCGATGATAACATCGCAAACAACAGGCGGGTAGACGGCGCTGCCACGAACACCGAACCGCTCGAAGTGGTTGGAATAGTGAAAATGAGGGACAGTGGGGTGCAGGTTATGTGCCGGAAGAAAGATGGCAAAGCATACTTGCTAACTGTTGAAGGTTTCCTTTTCCGACATTTAATCCATTTCAGCGTCAGCCTCTGGCTGCACATAGGAAGGTTGTGCTCTTACTTCTGCCGAACATTGGAAGTTCAGAAGCGGGTTGCATTTTCGGATTGTCGGGTGCAAGTTTAGGGCTTTCAATCGCTAGAAGTGAGGAAATAGAGACAACTAGTCCCATCCCATCCATATGAGGTCAAAGCTACACTGCTTTGCGGTTTCTGGGTTTTTGTTAGTGCAACTTTGGTGCTAATACGAGCTCATAGTCTGTGAAGAGGAAATACGATATGAACGAATTGCCATTTTCAATGGGTTCAGAATCGAATAACATGGCGTATAAAACGAACGAATGTGCAGAGGCAATAAATCAAGTAAAGACACTTCACTAGCGCTGTAGGTCATCTGTCGTGTGTGCATAGTCATTTGTTTTAGAAGGCCACGCTATTAACTGCTTTACTGTCTTCGTAATTCCCTCCGCTTTCCCAATGGCAGAGCTTTTGGGGTAGCAGCGATGAGAGGTTTTCTCCCGGTGCAGAAATACTTTTCGATCCAAGTTAGGTCAGCTAATATCTCTTAATTTTACATTCCGAACGCTTTCTGTCCATACTAAACTTCCACATATAGGAATGTTCTTTAGAAAAGAGAATCAATGCGAGCGCAATTGAGCTGCATTGTACTAGATCAGCAAGAATATCGAGCGCTCTATGATGTTTAGGTGTTAGTTGTCGAGCCATATTTATGCGTTCCAAACCAAAAAAAAAGTTATACATCAGCACAATATTACGAAAGTTGTTTCTATGGGTACTTTGATTGATATGATGGTTGCGTTAATTGTACTAACATTTTGTTCGTTGTATTGCGAAAAAAGAGTTTAATTTGCAGAGGCTGTAGCATTGAACGCTATGGCATTGGTCGAATATTTACTAGCACGAACTGTATTCACATCTGGAAGACAATGAGAATGTACGATGCCTTGGTTTATTTATTATGTCGTTTTGATTGTTATGAATTGTTCTGTAGACATTCGTTGTTATGATGAAATTGTTTAGATAATGGGCGTCAAAAAGTTTTTTAGGGCTTAATTCTAGTTTGATAGTATCTTGAAGATTCTTCTTGATGTTTGAGAGCTTTATTTTTGTTAAAGTGGAATTTTATTCGTTAATTTCGATCTCCCGTTACGTTCCACTTATCCTGATCTGCTAAGCTTCATTGTGGACATTTTCGTTAGTCATTTTGATTATGATTTTTATACTTGCACTATAATTGGTCATGATATGTGGAAATTTGAATAATGGCTACTCGAGTATGTCGACTTTTTTTGACGATTTTCCCTCATTCATATTCTTGTTTCTTTTTTTGTGCTCTGTGGACAGAATAGATAAAAGTAGTGGGAAGCAGATGACGTTTATCATGTTATATGCATTGTATAAAGTTTCATTTGCTGCACGAGTCTTTCTCTATAGCCATGCGAAAATAGTGCATATTTTTGCATTTATTGTTTTCCAGTTTGTTGTTTCTATTGATGATTCCTGTAGTTATCTCTTCGACGCAAAGACGGTCTCATAGATAGCGTTTAGGCACTATTCCCGAATTAATCCACTCTCTTTGCTTGCAATCGTGCATCAAAATTTGTGTTTTTTTGTGTTGTTTTCCTTTCTTTGTATCGCTTCTGCTGTTCATCGTTTTCAGTGTTGTTATGTGAGAATGACTTAAAACATCAGTATTTTTGGCGATGTTCAATTTGCTTCACATTACACTCGTTGTCTGTTGCAATGAGCGTTTGTAGAGTATTGCATAGGTGTTCGGCTTTCACTCATATATTTGTCAGTAGGAAGTTAGAGCAGCATGAATAGGGATGAGAGTGACCTTTTTTTGCCGTTGCTAGCCACAAAAGTAGCGAGGTAGCTCGCAGTAGTCACTTTGATACATTCTCTCCGCTCCACCATCGCCCTTCAGTGCTTGTTTTCCTTGTAATCCTTTCTTTCATCTCATTCATACATCCTTTTCCACTCTCAACCTCCTTCGAATCGTGTTTTGCCTGGTCATGCCAGTTTCCGATTGTTATTGTTGAGATGCTCACGATATAGTTCTTTTGGACGGGACGTGATTGTTTTCTGATATATGAACTTCCGATGTTGAGCACATGAGGTCAGTCGTTCTGTCCGGTTAAGTAACCATATCTTCCGCCATCGTTGTGCAGGTGATGAGGAAGTGCTCAGGTAGCATCGTAACCGTCTGGAATATTGGATCATGTTTTCGGAATAATTTTTTCTGGAATAAAATCTCTTTAATGATTGCGGCGTCTTTTTGAAGCATTGAATGGCTAAAGTAGAGTTTGGTTCTGTGCTTCGCTAATCAACGACGAAGGCAGAGGAGAGGGTCAGCGTCCGTTGTGCCTTCTCAGCCTGATTCTAGGATATTCAAGTAACAATTGTGCATTCAATCAGTAAAAGTACCGATTGTTGTTCGATACTTGATGGAGCATTGCTTAAAAATAAGCGGATGTTCATAAAATAAACGTTGAGGTTTGCAACTTTCATGACACCGGAAAAATATGGTCAATAGCGAAATGTGTACATGAACCACCGGACTTCATCCAAAGAAACCAAATCACTATAGGATTCCACTGTTTCAGATGATTTCCCAATTGTGTGGGAATACGCCATGAAAAATTTCAAAGCACAAATGTTGATTACTGCTCTAGGATCGATGTCAGAATATGTTGATAAAGCCCGCAGTCATCAGTCACTAAACTGTTTGCATTCTCTCTACGCATAGATTAACTTGCACTTTTTTATTGGCGAGTTGGAAGCACGATTAAAGCGGAATAGGAGTGATTCATATCCGTGGTTCGGTGGTCGATCGATTTCGGAAGATTTATCCGTCAGTTGTATCCAACTGGATAACTCACCGATCATCTACAATAGTAGAAAATATAAAAAATTTTTCACTAGGGCCATGACGAGTCTATCACTTCTCTTCGACGCAAGGGTCATCCTATCTACCGCCAACTACTGCTTCCATGCTGGGCGGATGTCCAGCAGCCAAGATCTATTAATGAAATCATCCTATGGGACATATGTAAATATAATCCAGGAGGTGCCGATGTTAAAATTTGCCGTGCAAAATTTAGGCTAAAATTTTTCACTAGCTACTGTTTAAATTTACTGTCTTGCATCTTCTATGGATGCACACTGTTCAAGGTTGACAAAGCGTAATTTTCAAGGTGCTGAGTTCGAGAGTTCCGCGCATTTATGGACGGCAAATGATTATTACGTGAAGATGAGAGGCAATGGAATTGAACAAACTTCAGAGATTATAAGCAAGTAGAAACGCTAAAATTATATCATTTAAACCTCCCACTATCGAATTGCTAACAAATTACGCGCTAAATAAAATAACTGCTGTTGGAAATTGCACGAAGAGGGATCTCTTTAGATTAGAAAATTTCTTTATGTGAAATTCATGAAACATCTCGAAGATGTCACCATTCACCATCAACTGCATCGATTATTTCTCAACTTTCGCGGCAACACTTTTCATAGTCTCATAAACTTGCTCCCTTCCTATAAGAAAGTCGTTTTTCATGCTGAAGCACTACTAAAGAGCACTTCGTTTAACACTTTCGCCATTAAGATGATAGAAAGCAAAAATTTTAGAGCATATATTTTCGAGTTGATATCCTAACTTATAGGGCAAATCTGTCAATCATAAATCGTCACTAAGTGCCAACTGTAGCGAATAGTACATCAATGTTAGCAATTCATTTGGCATCAAACATATCTAAACTTGCGCACTCATCCTTTCTCTGCTCATTTTATCATTGTTATTTCACAAAAGCTGTCATGCATATTTTTCGAAGGCTCGCGAAGTTGCTTTTTTTGAAGCTTGTAATGTCAGGTGTTTGTTTTTTAATCTCATTTCGCTCAATTTTTCAGCACTCACAAAATTTACCCTTAGAGAGCGTGAAAAAAATAGATTCTCGCAGATAACGCTGTCTTATAATGTTTCCGCTCATCAATTTTAAATTCCGAACAGCGATTATGTTCTGCTTCTATTTAATGATGATTCACTTGCCTCGGATAAATTTGATTAGATATCTAAATTATAGGCAGCTGAATGCCGTCGGTATATATATATATATATATATATATATATATATATATATATATATATATATATATATATATATATATATATATATATATATATATATATATATATATATATATATATATATATATATATATATATATATATATATATATATATATATATATATATATATATATATATATATATATATATATATATATATATATATATATATATATATATAAAGGTGCTGTCGAATTTCGATCATAATAATGAACTGGTAACGAGAGGAAGTAGGTTATAAATATTGTCGCGAACTCATTATTAATGCTATAGCAGACAAAAACTGGCCTAAGAAATTCATTCAAAAAGCTTCAATGTACTCATAGCTGTAGTGAGTTCAAGAGCATTCATTGTCTACAATTTGAAAATATCAACGCACTTATTGTTTTGCAAACAATTGTGGCATCGTTGCCTATGCTACGATAGCGTAAACGCTCTATGTCCTTTGATCACACTAGGCTCTCCGTTCTTGTCACTAGTGAGTGTCAATATTATTCTCCAAATGCTAGCAATATTTTCCGAGTCACATAATAGTAGTAGGCTTTTTAAAAAATTGAACGACATTTTGTTTCATATAAGGAAAATTGTATCTTAAATAATGAAGACTTCTCTTATAATATTCAAATAATACTTACTTGTGAGAAAAAACTTTTCAACTTAATTTATTTTAATTTCTAATTTAGATTTTAATTATGATTATCGCATAAAATTACATGCAAACTCCAAACGTTTAGGAAATTTTACAGCAGAAAATGTTTTATCCGATGAAAATTGATACAATTTCACAAAATTCTCTCCGCTGATTGGTTTTGATTTCATTTTGTCGTTGTTTTTTTTTTATATGCATAAATGAGATAAGCAAGCTTGCAAAAAACTGCTATAGCGATACTCCGTTTTTGTTATGTTTTCTTGTTTCTTTTTTTTTCTCCCCATTATATTCTTCGTTTTTCTCTTAGGCAATATAAATTTCCCCTTTCAGCAGAGTTGAAAATGCTCTGCAATTATTCCGATAGGAGAGAGAAATCACTGCACTAAATCGAAAATATAAATGGTTGGAATAAACGTATTGATCGGACTTATAAATGCGCAAATAATGTTCACCAATGTGAATCGACAAAGAGAGACACTCTCTAACAATACCATGAAATGTTTCTCTTCAAATATTATAAATCGAGTTGAAAATTTTGAGGATTCTTCAACTTGCTTTATTGAATGCTTTCAGTGGAATGTTTAAGTATTGGAAATGTCTAATGATGTGAACTGAAGTGCACAATCGCATTCTCCTCTAATTCTGAAATTTGGCCAAGTGATGCAAATGCAAACGACTCATCAACTGTTAACAAGAACAGGTATATGCATTTGACGTGGACGACACCGCATTAATCAGCTTGAATTGCAACTAGCAATAGTCATTTTGTGTGAACCGTTGTACTCAGCGTAGATAATTATAAAATATGTGGGCAATGTGAATAAGATAAAGTTCATGAATGAAGGCATGCAAATGTGTTGCAGTAGGTACGAATAAAGGCACTGCGGGATTAAGATGTGCCTCCGTTACAACTTGAGAAGCGTTCCGAAGAAATTCGTTTTTGTGGATTTCTCAGCTAAAATAAATCGGATGGCAATTATATGGAAAGTGAGCGAAATGGTGCTCTCAGTCCCAATATAGGCTGGCTGTTGAACCTGCCAGCTCACTCCCTCATTTATTTGTTCTGTTGCTTGTTTTGCTACGTTCTGCCGGACAGAGCTTTGATCGGCATGAAGTTCCTGATCGGAATGCGGAATCTATGTTCTTGCGGTAACTCTGCAATGTTTACGTTTTCTACCCACTTCTCGGCTTCATTTCCTTTTATTTTTGCCCTAGAATTTTCGCGACTGCTGAATGTCATACTTCGTTCCTCCTCCCCTCCCCCCCAATCTCAATTTCAAGAATACCGGTATCGTTTCAGACACCTCCGAAATTCGCGCTTTCATCATGGATCAATAGTTATCTCAGAAAGTCTGTGATGATTGTCTGCAGAGTATGCATAAGCGATAAGATATGACGTTGTTACTGATTACAACACTTGTTTTTTTCGCTTTTGCGCATGGAGACACTCGAAAAGGAAACAAAATGAGAGGGTAATATTATTGAAGGATGCCTGACAAGAGTCGCCATCTTCGATATTTCCCCATTTGAAAGCATTTAATGGGAATTTAGTCGTCATACAAGCCGTTAAAATTGGAATTTAGAAAAACTGAAATTGGTTCCAAACGTTTTTGTCGATCTATGTCAATCGATTCACTCGTAGAGCATAATTTCGCTAAGAAAATGAAATGTGATTTCTCATTTTTAGTCAAATTCATCTCTAAAGAAAGAAATTAGACTACAATAAGAATTATTCCGGTGAACTTATAAACATTTGTAGACAATTATCCCGTTTTGTTTAAATCTCTTCATTACCTTATTTTGTTGATTTAATTTTGAGCGAGCGATCTATTAAATTATTAGAATTCTCCTGGTGAAAATTTATATGAGACAAATTTTCGTAGTTAAAAATGATGTGCGAATATATGATGGTTGCGAATTTTATTTCATTAACGCATTCAAGAGCGCCCAATAATCCTTAAAAAAGCTGAAATTTTCTTCATTTCTTTTCCTCCCCTAAATTTTTTGCATTATGGCACTTTTTTTTTAAATTTGGGACATCAAAGATTTGAAAGTTTACTAAAATGACATTGAATTTGAAAATTATTATTAAGTTATAATTTTTTTTTTCAATACTTCTTAGATTACTTCCTCAATGCAATACTATATGTACGAATAAATTCTCTAGATTTTATTTTCAATCAATTTTTCTTTATGCTTCATTTATGCAAATATTTCAAGCCCATATATGCATAAATTTGCAATTATTATCAATGCGATTTGAAAACAAGTAAAAAATTTTTTGCAACGAGGAAATATGTTTGCAATTCGCATCTTCGCTGATCACAACAATCACTTGCATAAATTGCCAACAAATAATCACATGCATTTAGTAGCAATCTCGTATTTCATATGGTATTTATGTCTTGTAGAACCGTTCTACAATGGATTTCTTTTTCACTGTGAATTATTTTTCGGCCGTGTATAAAATACTCAATAAAGAAGCAGACTTTGCGTTACATCTACTTCATCAGTGTAACCGTGGAATTTCTTACCTCCAGCTTATGTGATTTCCTAGTTGAAGAAATCATACAGACATATGCACACCAACCTACATGCAAATACCACCTGTCATAAGGCACCTCAGGAATGAAAAAAAAATTATGGAAGCGCTTAATAATGTTTATTCGAAATCGCACGAGTAAAACTTTTGATTGTTATTAGATGTGAGTATGTTTTAGTTCATGATGAAATAAGAAAGTATAATTTTTAAAGAAATCTCATTGCCACTTAGCGCAATTTTTATGTTCCGTCGTTTTTTCGTATCGTCGACTTTCGTCGGAATGCGCATTCGTCTCACTCTGGCTGAGAAATTATCTGCCACTTTAGCAAAAAGCTATTCCCCGATTACTCTGACCTCTTTGATTTACAAGGTTTTCGAAATGTTCGCCAAAGCGTATTAATGGATCGTTTTAGGCGAAATGCCCTTCTAAACTCTGCGCAGTTTCGGCTTCTTCCCCGATCGGTCGACGGTGTGATAAATTATTTCGTGCTTAGGCGATTAGGTGTTTTTTTTTTGGAACATGAAAGCTCAAGCCGAAATTTCATTAATCTTTTATGCAAACGTCTTGGATATAGCATGCCATAAAACGATGCTCTTGAATTGTGAAAAAATATGACGCTGTCGGCTCTTTTCCAGAATGGCTCAGAACATTCTTATGTTTTCAAATTTTCCAAGAAGAATTAGAGCTAGCTATTCCACTCCAAACTTAATTAATAGTGTAGTTCCGCGGAAGCGTCCTGGATCCTGTTAAACGGTCCTGTTTCGTTCCCCATATACTTTAACGATCCTTCAGATATCACTGTGACTAATAAAATACTTTTCAGTGACAATCTCAAGATTTTTCGTCCATTACATAATCCTGCGTACGATTTCTATGTTGTGCAAAAGATCGTGGTGGTTTCGTCAAGAGGTCAAAATTTTGGCCTCATGGTGTATATCAACTTTCGGCAGGAAAGTTTTCTCAAAGCTAGGATGTGAGGTTATATCTACTGCAGGCGGTGTTCGTAACCAAATTTGGATGGTGACTATTACAACCAATTCTAAGCCTGATTGGATGTGTTGTGTATTACAAAAATTCTTCACTGCCTAATTTTGGAATACTGCATTCCTGTATGGTCTCCTTTTTTGGTTCCTAATATCTGATTGCCAGTGAATGTCCAGAAACGCTTCATCCGTAATGCTTTCTACAAAATCAAGCGTGGTCTACACTCGCCAAGTTTCATCATCATACTGAAACTCTTCAACCTATAATCATAGGAATATCGCAGGTTCAAGTTTGACTTCATTCGCTGCTATAGGCTGTGGTGCCACATTTTCAGCACCCCGCTCAGAAATATTTCAGTTATCCCTTTCTGCAGTCGGGGAGGGAATAAAGTATAGAAAGAGAAGAGTGGCTATGATGAAAAGCAAAATTCTTCTTCAGAGAATCTCTATTATTTGCATATGCGATACGAAGATATGCGTACATAATCGTCAGCTGTATCTGGAACTCAGTTCAAAATATAATAATTTGTGAAGAGTTTGTGAGATGACATCCAAATGTAGTGGATATCAACAATCAGTGCAGACATATCCACATTCTAGTTTTCGGTGTTTACCATCATCATCCGTCCTTCGCCGAATCTCCTCGCGGGGACCTCCATAACAAGAATTTGGACCATGGTGGCTCAGTGGTGGAAAACCCGTGCTCAAAAAATTTTCACTCATGCGAGGATTTCCTAGAAATAAGTCCTTCCCAGGCGGCCCCGCGGGCTTTGTCATGTCTGTGAGTGGTATTAGAAAAGTAGGTTTTGCCTTGTCTTTGCCAGTTTCTGATGAAAAAAAAATTGTCCATACAGTCGAGGAAAGTGGAGAAACATCGTCAGAAAGCATGCTCGAAGAAAATGCGCCGAAGAGGAGAGCTGCGCATAGATATACGCAGAGAAACAAATATATTCAATTTCGCATTATGTTATGCTATCATGAGTGAGTTTTACGATCTGTATTCGATAGTGTTTGCGTTCGCTGCCCACTATAACAGCTATCGTCATCTTTTTTCTTGGCTTATAAGTCATATTTATTGGATATCATTCCATAAAGTTTGCAGTTTAGATCAGACGAGTTTTTTGACACTCTTCTCGTGAATCTTGTAGAATCAAGGAATCTGACGATACTCATGTATCGGCTAAAATATTCCCACTTGCAGTTAATTTTATAAATGCTCTATTGAAAATTATTGTTATTCATATTGCACCTTATTTGCTCACATATTTGTCGATTTGTTCCGGTAGTCTCTGTACAACACGAATTTTCCTTTGCATTTCAAAAGTTCCATTCAAAAAATTTGTATTCCACATTGCAAAGCTACATTGTGTGTGCGTTAATGAGTTACATTTCACTGCAAGATTGTGAAATTTCCAGAATGAGCTTCTATAAATTATTGAATTTTCTCATTTGTGAGGTCATTCCGGGCCTCCCACTGATATCGTTCAGATGTATTGACGGCAATCGCTAGAACATCTCTTGGACATTACGATGTGTCATAAAATTACAAATATTTGCTCTAGCGTGACATCCGAGGTGATTATTTGCATTCATTGATTACTCGTATTTGCCATTTTCGACTGGCTGATAAACTTTGCTTAGTGGATTTTTTTTGCACAGTTTTCACTTTGAAACTAGTCGGGATTTCGAATTGTCGTTCACAGAAATTACTCGAAATGCGCAAATGTTTTTAATGAATCGACAAGAGAACATCGACATTCATGTTTTCTTTGAGTTCACATATTTCTTATCTTTTTTGCAGATCTCTTTCCACTTGTGTTTTACGTCCATTTATAAATATAAAAACCGTTCACGTCCATTTATAAATGAAATTTTTCTTTTATCTAACGATATCTTATTTATTCATTTCTTATAAGTAGTTTTTTTTCTCTTATTTGAAATTCATCCATATAGAACTCTGTTCTACTTCCTCTAAGAATCTCTGAAAGATCTCATCGTCTCTTTGCAAAAATTTTAGTTCCACGAATCAAAAGATCGAACTCGCACTAAAAATACTTTCAATAAAATAAGTCATTTACTTTATGAATTTGCATAAATTACTTTAAAAGCTCTATATGAAAAGGAATTTTTCTTTTGCCAATGCACTTCTGTTTTTCGTAGTTTAGAAAAGTGAATCTCGCCCATCGTGTGCTAAATTTGATAGAAGCTGTGAGTTGTGAAATTCTGCTCTAATCGCAATCCTCAGATCAATGTTGCATCCACCATCCTTTCACACTCATCCTTCTCCTTTTCCTCATCCTAATTTTCGCCTCTTTCTCCACTCTCCTCGCTGCGCCCTCTTATTTTTTCAAAGAACATCACCAACAGTACAAAGAAGCGGTTCGTCGATTTTCATGATGTCGATATGCTTCTTGTTTCTTTCAAAGAATTACAAATGTTCATTATTATTAAATTAATGCTTCCAAGACTACAGCTCTCTGATTACTTCATCGAAAGACAATTGATAATGAAGCTACAAAGTAGAAAGTAAGATCGTTATTAGATGACTTCATAAGCTAATTCTTGAAGATCAGGGTAACATTCCCCATTGCCTGAGACATATTTACTAATATGATGAATATGATCGTTGTTAGTTAATCATTGCTATTCATTCTTCTAGCGTCATTAAGAATGTATACCATCTTGAATTGCCGACAATATAAACAAACCCTATTTACGCTCATAAAAAGTCAAACTTTCTACTTTCACTGAAAGATGAGGTAAATATTAGAGTAAAGTTAGCATATTCTCTCTATTTCTGCAGAAATTCCATCTTATCTTCTAACTAAATCGAGAACTCTTTCAAGAGAAACAAACTATCTAAATGACATCAAAAATATGAATAAAACTTCTTCGAGTCGTTGAAAAAAAAAAAATTCGACTCCACTATACATATTCGTATAAAGTTCCATCAAATTCCACACGTTACTTAATGACAATTTCTTTATTTTATTACCTCAAAAGGTATTCAATTCGAGTAAAAATCACTCATTTATTTACGTTATAAAAGAGCATCAAAGTTTGCGTCTCTCAGCATTATTTTTGTTTTCTTCATTTATTTGTGCATTCCATATGCAATACAGCTCAATTATAGGATGTGAAATATTTGTCAAAAGTATTTTGTTACGTTTTTTTTTCAGTTTTGGATTTGTACAATTCGTTATGAGATAATGAAATCAGCACATTTCATGCAAACATCTGCTTTTTACTAGTACAAAATTTTCAACTCAAAAAACGAAATTCAATAATTGTGAAATTTGTTTTGCTTTTTTTTTGCAATTTAGTTACAATTTCAGAAGCTATTGTTCATCATATTGCATCCACTTTTCGTGACTTATCATTATCGTTAGGCATCTAAAATTTGCAATTGCAACGGTATCCAAATGATTCAACTATGTAAATGGTGCAAACTTCTTTGAGTTAAACAGTAAGTGAGTTTGAAAGCTGACACAATATATAGCAATTGCATCTTTTAATACTTATACATTCGTAGGCAGAAGTATCGAAAAAGTAGATACTGCTCATTCTTCAGTTTTGATGCATAAAAGGATTTATTCGTTATCGAAAATGGAAGACGGTGAAAACAACCTAAATGATAATTAAATTCGATTTGTTTACATAAGACTATCATTGTTTTACTCATCTATTTGATTGAAAGGCAGCAAAAATTGCCATATGAATTGCTATGCTGTGCGTCAGTCGGACTGCTTACCAATGAAGGTGTCTGAATCGTTTCTCATACAAAAAGTGTGCAATTTTCAGCTTAGAACAACTGAATTTGAGCACTTTTACCGAGTGATATATCGTTAAAAAGGA
Organism: Ascaris suum; assembly: GCA_013433145.1. Classification (NCBI taxonomy): domain Eukaryota; kingdom Metazoa; phylum Nematoda; class Chromadorea; order Rhabditida; family Ascarididae; genus Ascaris; species Ascaris suum. Next base: position 11,334,271 of record CM024169.1, on the reverse strand, counting down.
TGATGAATGAAGAGATCGCAAACCCTTAAGGACGAGGATGCCTTTCGCCTCGCGCGGAGATGAAGTACTCAGAAACCCATGCGAAAGGGCGGGGAAGCTCTTGAGAGCAGGGACCCCTGAGGGCGGAAGACAGGAACCTCGAGAGTGAGGGGTTGGCGTGTCCACAGGTGAATACGAGAGGGTTAGCCGCGCAGTGTGGGGAAGCGCGTTGGAGGATGCTGGCGTCGAAAATGGGGCTGGTGGAGGCGAGAAAGAAAGCGGCTTTGAAGTTGCGGCGAACATTCCTTTTATTCGTACTTATGATGATTGATTTTCATGTGAATTTCTTGCAATATTTTTATCGGTTTTTGCTATTAACGATGCTCTTCTCACTGTGTTGACATTCCTTGTGGGATGTTATTCTTGCCAGCAACGTTCAAGACGTTTACATGTTGGGAAAGAATGCAAGGCTTTTGCTTCGTTGTGTTTGCATTGGGCGAAGTGAATATTTCCTGCAGAGACCATTCTTCATATTAGTTGAAGGGGTGTATCTTATGTTCGCGATTCCGCACGGGGCACCCTGTGAGGGGGAAGGTTGGAAAACGCCTGGTTCTTTACGAGACTTTTCACATCTTGCATCCTGTTGTGCTGTATCGTTTTCATGGAAAGCTGCAATAGGAATAATTTTCGAAAAGTTGCACTCTTGGAGTATGTTTAGCAACTCTTTTGATGTAGACCCCAAGATGCATATGTGGAACCACGGCCGCACTGGGTTCTTCTCTGACCACCCTGTAGATAAGACAGGTCTGCTTATTAACGCCATGTCGCAAAGCTTCTTGATGCGCTACGAGTGTTTTCGTTCATTCGAGACATGCTTCCATTTCACGCCGGAGGTTTCCTTTATGCTTTTTGACTGTATCCATATTATCTCGATATCATCCTTCACGACAAACTGTTGTTTTTTCGATGACACATATGCGCCATGTTGCCTTTTAGCGTTTCTCATTTCAATACACTGCTTGACGCAGTTTCCTCGTGTTTTGCGACTTCATGAAGAATTTTTTCTTCCTGAGCCTGCGACAGAAGAATTCGCGCATCTAAGACCGCTCAAAGATATGACGGAAACCGCCGAGGCACGCAGGAGTACCCCTCATGACGGGGTCCTCCGCGGTCCAAAATTTATGGTTCATCTTAATGCGGAGGGTCAAGTGAGGATTTGCAGCCGGGTGATGGCGGTGAACTCCGAACACTAGTTTCCATTGAGCAACTCATTGATCCTAATCTCTCACCAGTCGTTTCCAAACTTTGGCATTAATTTCTTAATTTAACCGTTATCATGACATCATAATATACACTCATGAAACTTGATATCGATTAGTGAGATTATTTGGAATGGGTATCACTAATCAATAATATACCAAAAAAAAATCACGTTCAGATGGCACTCAAGAGATCACAATTTTCCATTTCCGCTAGTGACACATTTACTGCATTCGATTTTGATTAGTGAAAGTCGTGTACACTTTCGAGAGTGCTTATATTCTCATCAATACTATTGCTCAAATTGTTGTTGAAGAGCTTCATTGAAATTATTTTAAAAAATAATGCATAATCGATTTTTAGATCAATAATATGAAATAGCAGACAATCAGTCTGTATCAATCAATAAATTGAACAATCAATCTATCAGATCAATCGGGTGATTAGATGAATATGAATTGAACTATGCACCAATATGAATAAATATCATCACAGGATTTTCATTTTTTTTTCGTTTTTTTTTTCCCACATATTATCAAAATTGGAAATGCCTTGAAATATGATGATTTGAAATTATGAAAAATTTTACTATGATATATATTTGAAAATAAACATCGATAAAATTCTTGCGGCAAGTAATATTACTGGAATTTCGCCTAAGAAGTTAAACTATCAATTTTGCATGGCAAAGGAAATCCGCATAATTTGAAGAAAAAAAAGTTCAATACAAGTAATAAAAGATGGTGATGTAAATACATTTGAAATGTAGGCAATTCATGAGATTTAGAAGCTGATCACTCAAGAATGAGCACATGAAAAGTTTCTTTTTTTTTTTTAATAAGTAAATCAACTCTTCAAGGATATTAGCGCTCGTTGTTACGTTGTGAATATCACATCAAATTGGAGCGTTCTAATAGAAAGCAATCGAGAAAAAAAAAGCAGAAAGCTTGAAGTAAGAGCTAAATTGAGTATGTTTATCCAGCTTAGTATTCACTGCTGTATCAAAAATAGCCTTTTTTTTTCAATAAATACAATCATTGTTTGTAAACAATCTCTTTATTGACATTACGCCAAACTGCCTATGCTAGTTTATTTTTGGTAGCGTATGATGCGAAATGCCATAAGGCTTTGTGATCAAAGGCATTCTTCCACTTGTTTTTTTTTTGATGAATAGCAGTTTCATTTAATTCAACGCTGCTAAATCTGAAATCCGTTTAATGCTTGAACACTCACAATATCTACCAAAAGAAAGTTCATAAAAACAAGTAATTTGCGCAACAAGGAATGTGCATACAACAAGAAATTTCCATCAGTAAAAAAAAAAAAAAACAGCGAAACTGTTGACGAAGTTATTCATCGATGATAGCATCACTTTAATATTATGAGTGATGATACACCACGTATTACTATATTGTTCATTGCTCAATGATCAATTTCATAGCGATATATTTAAGGCATTAAAAAGCATTCTGTAGTAGCAAACAATTGTTATCAACTTCGGCATCATAACCACGCAAATATATATGCGGCTAGCCCGAGACGGTAGCGGTTCAGCACTATTACTATCCCTCCATATCTTCCTTTCCATCACCTTTAACTAAATCGTCTCTTCTCGAGATTGAAGAGCAATTTAACAGCAATCTGCGTTGATACCCCTTCAGTGCCTAATCAACTGGAAGAAGTGTTCTCATCTATGGTTCATCGCAATGGGTAGGGAGATGTTGCTATTCCCCATAAGCAAAATGTCTAATACTTCAAACCACTGGAGTAGAAGATCGTGGCTGATTTTCAAATCTCGTCTGCTTCCGGCCATTCATGGCGTCAATTCGCTATCGCAACGCTCATTTTCAATACAATCCGCAATTTCAGCAAGCTTCTTTTATTAGAATTTATGCATTTGCATTGAGCGGCATTGCAATTTCTTTTTCCTTCTGCGTTGATTCACTCGCGGAAACAATCCAGTGCGCTTTAATGCTATTATGCTGAAAAGTGTGCCTTGTGATGCGCTTGTTTTAACGGTATGTGCTCTGCAATCGGCCACCATCGGCGTGTCGAAAGAAGTCGACGATTACAAATTTTTTGAAGTGTGGTTAACAATGGCTGTCAGAAATGATAGGTCAGAAGTGAAAGAAGATTCTAAGGTCGTCAAACTTTGCACTTTTGCGCATTTTAAATTTACATTTGAAGCGTTATGGGGACTTCTCGTCTAATTAGGAATGTATGTGGCTGTTTGTATACCTGGGTGGAAGATAATGATGTTACAGTTAAGGGTATAAATGGGGTATAAAGTACCCTACAGAACGGTTTCCTATGCCAGTCAGTCCCTCAATTCAGGCTAATCCACGGAGGTCAAAAATATTTGTAGGCATTTGGATGTTCTGGAAGATAGAAGTTGCCGGCACATTGTTGACAGAAATGTCACTGCTGATAAATTATGCAGCATTTCAAGCACTTTTTCCACAAGTATATAATGGATGAAAATTTCTTAACCATGCTCAATATGGATTCACACCAAGATGCTCAACCACATCATTGTCACTAATATCGAGTTGTTACGTCACCCTTTTAAATAAAAGAGTACAGACCCACATGGTCGACGATCACAAGGTCTTCAACCACCCAAAATTTTCCGATAGAGCGAAAATCTACGATGTACTTAGGTGGCTATTCAATGCGTCAAAATTGTCCTTTTGAATAGAGCATTTATGAATACTGCCGAATCTTCGCTTCCTCAGGAGTGAGGTCATCAGCGAAGTACCGCGTGAAAGCGTCCTCAGGCTTTTCTTTTCTACGATTAACTCAGACGATGTTGCTGACAAATTATGCACTACGTTAAACTAATTTTACTGCATTCTTATTCCGATTTTCACCGCAGTTGCGTCCTGTCGCATCGAGCGTTGTGTATTTCAGATTTCAAATAATGATCACTTCATATGAGTGTTCTCTAATAATATGTTCTTGTGATCACGGCTCCATATATATATATATATATATATATATATATATATATATATATATATATATATATATATATATATATATATATATATATATATATATATATATATATATATATATATATATATATATATATATATATATATATATATATATATATATATATATATATATATATATATATATATATATATATCCTCCCCTAGCCCTCTAAGTGCTGCGCCATGGTTTTCTTTGTGTCATGTGAACCAAGGCTTTAAAACCTACTAGCTGAAAGTTTCGTTCGCCGCAGCTCCCGAACATGCTGGTTTGAATTTTCGCTGGAAAAGCCTTTTGAGTGGTAACAACGTTGTTCTGTCGTTTTCTTCAAGAAGCTTTTTCGTAGAATATCTGCACTAGCGCTACCTGCGCGCATCAAATAGTACCCTAAAGAACGCTTTCGGAGGTATTATTGATGAACGTTGACGCTCGTTATTTTCGCGCATCTCCAACAAAGAATGATACGGCAATATTACTTGTTAGCAGTAGGTGAGTCCTATTGACAACGTTTTTGATCTTTCATAGCTAAGGGAATTCTACTTTCATGAAAGGAATTTTAACAACGAGATTATTCGCCCTCGTTACTTGTTTGATATGACGCTTGAAGATCTCAAAGCCTGATAATGGTTGACTAGATTTGCGAGCTCCTCAAAGTCTCCATCGTTTGTTGCGAAAGACCTTGTTGCAATCACAATGCAATACTTACTTTAATTAAAAGGCTTCCTTTGCCGAACGCATCGTAAAGAAATGCGTTTGTAAACTTCATGAAATTAGCTTTGTAGTGGTGAAGTAAGGTGGTTGGATGAGCTCATAAATGAGAAATGGTTTATGAAACAGAAGTAATATTGCTTAGAGGTGCTCTCTGAACTTACAGCATTTCAACTACTACTGTTGTCTTGCTATAATGCATCGATTTTATGTTCAATTTCGAGGAGAAGTTATCATTCGTACCAACTTAAATTTTCTTCAAATCGACGCAAAGCGCAATAATCAATCACTCACTAAATTATATCGGAATTCATTTAGAGTAGTTCAAGTTATGTGTAAGGAGGAATTTTTGTTGTTAATTTTTAGGCTCGGTCACCTCAATTGCAATAGGAAGACAAAATACTCTATAAGACTTTTTTATTCGTTGATACTCTTTGTTGCTATCTAGTGAGGCGGACGATTGCAAATATGTTTATCATAATATTTCCTCTAGTTGCTCTATTCAACATGTATATTTGTTATGGAAATACGAGTGAAACAAATTGCATGGCAAAAATTCATACACGAAATTGTTCAAATAGCAAATATATGAGCAAAAAAAAACTTCTTGAATTATTATGACGAAATAATGGCCGAATTTTGCAAATTGCATTATATAAATGCCATTCGAGTAAGACAAATCAATAAGAAATCAAGACTTGAAATTGTCATGTTTGGACTTAAAGATATAAAGGATTCAGCAACATCGATCATTTGGCCAGTAGAATATATTCTATTTCCAAATTGCAGTCCGATCCGTTTGACATAGTGACTAAAAACCGCGAAATTTTGTATTTAGCTGATGGAAACCGATGACAGCCTCTGTAACACTAAAAGGATGCGATGGAAAAAATAAACGTTAAAATATACAAGATTTAGGTCGTTTTGTTAGGAAAACCAGACTTGAATGTGAGGTTCGAGAATCTTCACGAATAAACAGAAATATATATATATATATATATATATATATATATATATATATATATATATATATATATATATATATATATATATATATATATATATATATATATATATATATATATATATATATATATATATATGTGAAAATGGTTGCAGGAAACGTGCATACTCTAAAACAGCATCAAAACCCGAACCCACAATTCATCAATTCTAATATTTTTTGATAAAGGCACCCACCGATACTGTTAAATATTTTTCAAAAAAAAGCTTCTGAACTTTGCAAATATGCGCAATAAAACTTGATCAAAAATCACTGCAACGATTTGGGTCACATCTACATCAAAATCAGTTCTTTTGTGTTGCGACGACTTTCCAGCATTTTAGAGAGAACAATTTTCTCGCACATCTCATACTGCATGCTTTCTATTACATATTTCATTTTATAAGCTTCGTTTTGCACTTTTCACTCTATATATTGATGTTCTATTTCACATGTGGCCTGCATTAATTTACATCCATTAGCATTCGAGTTTGAGCGTTGTTCTGCAGTTTCGCTCATTGCGAAAAATTTGCAATTGCTCAGTGATGATCATTTCATTGAAATAGACAATTTCCTCATATTGTACTAAATTATGCCCTTTCTTTTCATCGGAAAGTTCATCGCGTAAAGCATAAAGTTTAAGTAAAAATCTCGTGATACTGGGTAAGCAAATGGGTCACATGGCTAAAAGATAGAATGGCCTTCGTATTACGAAGGTATAATGCAAAAGTATATAGTTTAGGAAAGAGGAATATATATATATATATATATATATATATATATATATATATATATATATATATATATATATATATATATATATATATATATATATATATATATATATATATATATATATATATATATATATATATATATATATATTCCTCTTCCCTAAACTATATACTTTATGAGCATTTCTCACATACGCACAGGCAGCTTAGTAATTACGATATGTGAGCCATCTACCTCCATTCACTCCTGTGATTTCGGTATTTGTTCTTTCGAAACATCCTGCACCTTTCTCAGTGAACTACTTCCTTCATCCACTGATTGCAATTAAAAACCCTTCAGTGTTCCTTGGACATCATCTTTATTCACTATTCAGTTGTATGGATGATGCTCACATGGAAAGCTGAAATGCATCGTGTCATCGGAATTTTGCTGATCGGAGCTTTTTGCAGAATTATAACGCTGCTGTTCTGCTTCCCTATTGCATTTTACTGTCTACTTTTATAGCGGAACAATCTTTTGCAGCGAGAAACCGATAACTCGAAGGACTTTTTTTCTATTCGATTACATTCGATCGCAAAAATGATACATTTTAGGCTTGAAGTGCAAACTTCTTCGCATCATTTATGATTGGGACAAAATTATTTTCATGATTAATGTGAAGTGCAAATAATTACGCATTATCGGAGAAGTTATTACTTCAAAAGTGAAGTTATCAACTGATAAACGGTGGCATATGAAAAAGGCGAGCTAAAGTGCTAACTTGAAGATGCCATTTGAGCCGTATTTTCGCTAATCTTTTTGCGATATAAATTTTTTCGTATTCGATTTTTGCATTTATCATCTAAGGATTGCATGGATTTATTTCATTGCAGCGCCTCATTCGCATAAAACCATTGAAAATTCCTCAGCTACTCTTTCATCTTATAGCAAAAACATTGACGCAATGTAATACCCATTTTCTCTGACTGCTGCATAGTTTTTTTTTTTTTGAATTGTTATTCGTCCAGTTTAATTTCATTTCTTTTTTTTTTCGCTCAATGCATATTTCATAACGAAAAAAAGCGCTACGCTTAATTCAATTTCTCAATTATTTCAATTTTCGATTTTCTATTCATGAGAATTTAATTGTTCTGCAATTATTAATCAAACATCTCAAATTAAGAGATCTTTTTTCTTCAGCGTAATGCTATTTGAATCAAAGAGAACTTTGGCAAAACAATATTTTTTCGTTCTTTTCTTGCGGGGGTTTTTTAGACGTTCATTAGTTCGTTGCGTTTATTGCATTCAGTATATTTTAAAAAATTGCCGATACTTTCAACGATATGCATAATTTTTTCCTTCATTTTGCGTCGAATAAAAACTCGAAGATCCGAAAAATTAGCTAATCGTTCAGAGTTTGACCAATTCGTTTTTCATTGTTTCATCCGCCGCATTACAATAGCGAGACTTTATATGAAGTGATGGGTAATTAAGTGACCAAGAATTGAAGTGGGCATCGTAGTTACAAAATTCCTGACTTGATAAAATCATAGGAAATATCCAAAATCGATAGACAATGTAGCCAAGAAAAATTTAACCACTTTGATTCCAATTCAGCATGCCATTGATCGTATAGACGGACAGACTTTCGCACATACAGAAAACATAGAGATCGATTTTATGCTGAATATTTGTGCTTCTAATCATTACAATGAAAACCTTTTAACGCAGTAATTTATTTATTTATTTCAATCAACAGAGCATTCGTTACGCTTCCACCTGCCGCGAGTCAACATTCTGTGATCCAGTTGTTTCCTGCGGTCTTGCTTGGAGAGTCGCTTCGTCACATTGTAGGTCGGCCTCTACTTCTTGCAGATCGGTCACTTGAAGCTTAGGGCTTAGGCTCGTCTCCTGTCTGTTGGATGCTGACGAGTCGATTCACCGTTGTTCCTCTTACGACTGTCGGACCGTATTCCGCTGCCTTCGTCGCGATACTAAGCGGGTGGCTTGGTTGAGCGGAGCTGAAAACTCTAGTCGAAGCTTACTTACAGCCGACCGCGCAGTGACCCGTGGAAAACGATGAATCCAACGCAGTAATTTTTTACGATTATTGCATAAGAGATTTGCCTATATTTTTTCGTTGGAAACCTTTATTAGTAATATTAGTGAGTATTTCATCGTCAGTTTGCAATTATTTTCTAACCGCATTTTCTTCGTCATTTTGCAATCAACAATGCAGCAACTAAAAAACGAATTATGCCAATTGCGTTGTTGCATTGCATTATTGCATTCTGCATACGTCTCAAAAATGTTAAGAAAAAAAAAACTTTTTTTTGTGTTTGTGAGTTTGCATCATGCTTAAGCTAGCATTTATTTCACATCGTGAAGTCAGCGATTAGAACTGAACTGCCTTTACGAACTCATTAGGACTAATCGTGTCTTTAGGAATTCTTAGCCATTCTGCGTACTGTCGCATATAATCAACTACACTGTAGTACTACGTGTTCTGATCCATGTATTCTTAAACTATACAACGGTTGTAATGATTTGTATTATTTGAATATGTTGCGTTGTATGTGCTAGTCACCTATGTGATCTCTCATTTTTTCGCCTTTTCACACTCTTGTAACCAGCTGCATAGAGAAAGCAGGGATAATGCAAATGAATGCGAATGCTCAGAAAAGCGATAAAATAGCTATCATTTACAAAAGCTAAGCTGTTTCCTGACGATCAATGAATTCGTAGAAAGTTGAATAAAATTAAATTTCTATGCTCTTTCAAGATGTTCATATTTTCTGAGTGATTGAAACACTGGTTGTAGCATATCATGATGCAATGCCTCCATTAGGTCATATGTTTACAGTACATCATTATAACACATATACTAATCTCAACAATATCAACACATTACATATATGGTTCAGTTTACGTGAATCTCAATATTTTCTTCAGAAACTCATTTGTCTCAATGCAAGCATCGCCAAATGTGCCAGACGGTGTTGACTGTCGCGTGATTGATATGTTCAGCGCAAACGCGAACGTATTATTACTCATAATAAATCCGCGACTCATATAATATGCGCATGGATTTCATTTGGCGTATGAGTGGGATAACTCTTTCTTCTTTATACCCATATTCTTTATGGAACTCCATGATCTCATTTGTAGTGGGCCCAAGTCAAGGTGCACGACCTATATTGTCGTCTAGTGCTTGAAGTTTGTAACTCAAATGCATTCTTGAAAAATATAAGCAATTCAACAGTGGAACGGATTATTCACGAGACTGTATATGCCGCATTAGTGATCACTGCATTGTATAGCTATCTATAAGTCTAACTGCGAAAAAATTCTATTTTCAACACATTTTGACAACTCAGGGTGAATGCGATAGAGTAAACGAAATTTCCTCAACGTGTAACGTGCTTACGAAATTGAAAACGGCGTGAGAAGCCATCGTTATCGAAAGTTATTGACAGCTTCTATCTCTCATGCACGAGGTCATAAAGAGTACCAGATGTGATCATTGGATAAAAAAGCCTAACATTTAGCAATCCACGAAATGCTCTTCCGTATATATATATATATATATATATATATATATATATATATATATATATATATATATATATATATATATATATATATATATATATATATATATATATATATATATATATATATATATATATATATATATATATGCAATTTCAACGATACCTAATGTATTTAAAAAAAACCACATTTGCCTATGGAATCGGATATAAACATTCGCATTCCATCTAAACGGCAAAGCTTTAAATGATCGAAATCTTTTAGGAACCTGTACATTTGCAGGCAAGTAATGAAAGCTTTTCTTTCGCCATCGAAATGTCAAATCATTCGGCGATAACCGATTGCACAAAAAAAGCGCTAGTGTAACACTGATATACTCGTTTTATGGTTTCCAACGTTGCAAATAAGATTTTGCGTAGATGCAATCTAGTTTGAGTGCCCTATTTATAATATTACGCATAAGTCCAGAAATATCAGCTGAAAAAACTTGATTGAAAAAATATCATATTACAATACTTCATTGTGTTCTAGGATTTTTGATTTTTTAGGCACTGAAAATGCTCATCTCATAACGAAATTTATTGTTACAACTTTCATTCAATAGTATCATTTATTCGGCGTTGAAAGTATCAATATAACTAAACGAAATAGCGAAATTCATAAAAACTTATCAAGAGATAAATTTCGCATCTCTTTGAAGACTCTATTCGATGCCTCAGGATGAGTTAGTTGGCAGAGAGCATTGTTTTTCATCAAGCATGCTGCTGATTTGCATTATATTGGCGATCTGTAGAGGGTGATCGACACACTTAGTTAGCTGAAACTGTGGTGAATATTGCATGAGGAAGTTTTATGCGGAAATTTTTGATTACCATCTCAGGTTACTATCTAAAATATGCACTAACCGAGTAAATAAACCGTTGAATTTAAAACGTATTTCCAAATGCGGTAGGAATAGAGAAATCTCGTCGTTAGTATTGTTTCGAAGGGCAATGAAAATGCACTCAGATGCACAAGCAAGCAAGCGGTGTATCTGAACGGTCTACAAACACAAAAAAGTCGTTACCACAAGACAACACTGTGGTGCATTAAGTTTGGGCATGTGCCCTCCAAGTGGCTTTCGTACTCTCCTCTGTCTTCGTCCGCTCTGCCCTCCCGCTTCTTCCCCCCTTCCCCTCCCCGCCCCCTCATCCACAGAAATCTGAATGGAACGCAAGCGACATGTCGCTTGCCTGTTGAATGACATCAAGTGAACTCGTTAAATGCAAGAGATCCTAGTGACGTCATTTCCATACGGATGTGTACGTGTGTGCTCACCTCGTATGCGTTAGTTTCAATGTTGAGTACGTTGAAGCTGAAGGAGTGAAATTTGGAGGGTCGAATATGCACACCGGTTGCCTCTAGCATCAATCCATACGATCACTGAACGTCAAAAAATTACAATTCGCCAGAGTGCCTGAAAATTTCTTTGCGCACTACAATCGCCTAGATTTTTTGTGTTACGTTGAAAAAATTACAGCAGGTATTCTTTTGTGGAAGATTTTTATAAGCGATTAAATTAAAACATGAGTGCATAATTTCTTATATCAGAGAATAGGAAAATTAAATAAAAAATTTCCCGTATCGCCCTTTTGTGTAAATTTTTCAAACGATTTTTCCCAGCCATCTAAGCAAACTTTATAAAAGCAGGAAAGATTAATCGTTTCAATATATTTTGAAAAATTTTATTCGCAGAAGAATGAAATGTCAACAAATGAAAATGAACGGCATCTTTGCCTTAAATATCAATTCAGTTGTATCATTTTTATCACTTATATGAAAATTTGTTGAAAATATTTTTTTTTTGTGAGTAGATTTATGCATCATATTCATAATGATACATTCATTTGCGAGATCCGTCAATTAATTTTATGAAGTGATGAAAATAGCGATGAATATTTTCTCCGTGAACAGTATAAATATTTGAAATTGTATAATATAAGCTATAAAGTAATATTTTACACGCATATCATATGGAAACTTAATATAAGATATAAAGTAATCAATTTTCACGCATATCAGATAGAAAGTATTTCTTTTTTTTTTGTGATTGGATGGGTCGATATGTGCAGAAAGAATAAAACATGGAGGAGATTAGTTTTATAGGATATAACATGAAACACTTCAATAAGCCTTTCATTGGCTTCATGTCTAGCATTATGCATACAACGGCGCCATTTTTTTTTTTTTTTCATCTTTTTGTCGACGAAAATCAATCAAATTGCGCGATACAATATTGTGAGGTTTCTAAATCAACGTAATATAGAGGAAATAAGAGAGCAACATTGGTGGACGAATGCAAAAAAAGAAGAAAAAAAGATTCATTTATTGTGGATTATCCATAGAAAGACTATAAAGACAGCAATGATTTTTTTTTGATTATTTTATAGTCGGATTGTATACGTAAATCGATGAGTGTTCTTAACAGATTCCTATAAGTTAATGGTATGAGGTTCGAATGAGATTTCTTCAAAGCTTCTTATATCATGGCATTCCATTTACCTTTTTCTATGGAAAGCTCTCTTGAAAGCATGCTCTCATACTCTAAAGCGCTATAATTTTACATTTCTTCAAATCCATTCTTCTGATTGCATTTTTCATTTTGTGATGTGGTCATTCGTGACTAGAGATTCTTTTAGAAAACGCTACATAATATTTGCAGTAAATGCAAAATCATACCTGAATGAAAATTTTATGAAACAATAGTGATATTATGAGTGTGTTATAGCAAAATTCACTGCTATTGATATGCGCTTTTGCAAATCCCGTTTTGTTGCGATTGCATCGGCTGAGATGAATTTATGCTTATCTGCCTATGTGTGCAATAGTTTCACTTAGAGAACCATGGAATTATATGGCCTCATTTACTTGAATTTAGCTTCACTCAATAATTTTGAAGGTAATTTTAGATATTTAACAGCAAGAAGGATAAGGATGAATTTAACAATGACTGATTTTTCATTTCCACTTAAGCTTTATAGAGAGTCTTTAGGAGTAGCTGAAGTAGCAAAAATACTTAGTTATTATTTACATATTTATCTTTCGTTAATAAATTATATGACCGAATTCTCAGATGAGAACGACGAAAAGCACATATCGTAAAACTGCTCTAATGCGTTTGATTTGTTTATGTTACGTTAGAATTATATTACATAAAAAAAAGATGATATTTTCTTTGAGTGCACATATACATTTCATATAATCCACAATAAAATATCGAATAATTTGTTGTGTTCCATTTTGCATAGTAATTTTATTGCCGCCGCTTTTAGCATAAATTTTCTTCTCTCATTAATGACTCTTTTTCTCTTCAAGAGACGAAAAAAATCGAGCATTTTATCGTGAGAAAAGAAATTTTTATTTCGTTTCATTGCAGTAATTCTTCGTCAAAATGCTAATTGAAAGGAAACCAAAATCAACAGCGCTTATTTATGTTATCAATTTTCGAACGGAAAGAGTGTAATTCAATAATGTTGTATAAATGCATTTGAAATTACCCTTAAGAAAAATTTACCTTCTTCTTAAGTAATAATTAGATTTATGCTCATAAAAGATGTTCTATAAATGTTAATTATGTCTAATTCATGCATCTAATCGAACGCTAAAAATACAATAGTTATTATGATTATTATGATGGAAAATTGAGATGTCTATGAAACAGTTTTATAGGGGAGTGCTCGAACTTCGGAACAAAAGCATCTAGTGCAGAAAGTGCATCTCTTACAGCGAATGTTGCCGCGCTAACTCGCTTTCTGCTTTCCTCTTCCGTGAATGCTAAATAGTCGAGAGCTTCCTTTCTAGGTAATTAGAATGCGCTAAGAAAATGGATTCACAAAGAAGTTTCACTGAGAGTATTTGCGAGTATCGAAGCACGCGTAGACCTCGTTGTTGTGTACGTGCAGTTTCCTTTTTCATCCTTCGCTTGACCGAGAAATTAATGCTGAGCCCTGTCATCTGCGCCATTTGCGCCACCTTATATATACATATGAAAAAGATATAAATATAAATATAAATATAAATATAAATATAAATATAAATATAAATATAAATATAAATATAAATATAAATATAAATATATAAATATAAATATAAATATAAATATAAATATAAATATAAATATATAAATATAAATATAAATATAAATATAAATATAAATATAAATATAAATAAATATAAATATAAATATAAATATAAATATAAATATAAATATAAATATAAATATAAATATAAATATAAATATATAAATATAAATATAATATATAAATATAAATATAAATATAAATAAATATAAATATAATATATATATAAATATAAATATAATATAAATAAATATAAATATAAAACGAACCAAATAAATAAATAAATAAATAAATAAATAATAAATAAATAAATAATTAAACGGCTTGCAGCCTTTGCAAGTACTTGTCTGCCAACTGCCTCATGATGGTGTCATGCTCATACTCACATTGATGTGCATATATTTATATGTGCATGTGTACGTTTTGGTGCTTTTCATTTCTGTACTCTCAGCTTAGGGACCAACAAAGCTGACGTTACGTCTGATGGGCCTAGTCTGCACTCTGCACTACACTGTCAGTGCTTACGTCGACTTTCGTGTTTCCAGATGGATTGTGAAATAGTATGGTTATTCAGATGTTTCGAAAATGCAGTTTGCGTCCGGCAGAATGTCGTTTCCAACCAGCTGGGTCAGAAACACAAAATCAAGTAAAGTAGATAAGAGTAAGAGAAAAGCTAAAACTATGTCCTTTTACGCTGCGATGATATTAGTAGCCAGCCTCTTAAATTACAGACAAATATTAGATTTACTGATACAATAATAGATCTGAGCTTTGCCACCAATATTTGAAGTTATCCTGGATAGATAGAATTGATTGAATAACTCAGGTAGTTTGGGGGCAGCATTTGTATTGGGACCACCAAACGATGCATGTTTTGGCCATAAAATTATGAGGCCGAGTTTAATATTGCGTAGTTTTAAAGAAGTGGACAAAGATAGCCAGAGATGAGAAATCTGGCGACTTCTAAACTCTAATTGATGATAGCGTACAAAACGAATCGCTTTTATTAGATTTTTATTCGCTATCGATGTTAATGCATGAATGCGTTATTGCG
This sequence comes from Ascaris suum, assembly GCA_013433145.1. Classification (NCBI taxonomy): domain Eukaryota; kingdom Metazoa; phylum Nematoda; class Chromadorea; order Rhabditida; family Ascarididae; genus Ascaris; species Ascaris suum. The sequence goes on along the minus strand of CM024169.1, from coordinate 11,318,886 downwards.
AATATTTCATTATTTATTCAAACATTTTACACCGGCTAGTGTGATGAGTGGAATACATAAGCGTATATTCAAATGCGCTTCTTCATATCATTAAAAAAAATCAAGCTATCGTTCAACGGGACGATCGCATATCCAGCAGTCTCCTACGTTCTGTTCATGAACTTAATCTTCTCAGTTCTTTCCTCCTGCTCCTCCTCTATGAAATCCTAAAATATATCCTGTTGAGCAGAGTATGAGCGTAAATTATGCGGAAAACATACGAATTATTGCATTGCAATTAGTTCTCGTGCACAGTTAACTTTGTCTAAAGTATTTGTGGCAATTTAAGAATTAGGTACATATATGGTCGATATGACGGCGTTATTTTCTCTATATTTCAGTTAGATTAGAAAAGCATCTGTCTTTTAAATTATCTAATAAAGAAAATATTTTCGAGAGAGTGGAAAGATTTGAAAACGAAAACAAATAAATTGATTAAAACATAAAAATGACTCATTTTCCACTAGGATTCTACAAATAGTTTTCATTTGATTGCTTCCAATTTGAGGTATTATTTTTGCATATAGAGATGAAATAGATATTTTTTTCGAAACTTTTGTGAAATGTATCTCTATCAATATGCTTTCAATTTCAAGATATTATTTCAAATTTTTGCAATTTTTTTTTGCAATAATATTTCGTTGCAATTTTTTGGAAGTTTTGTTAAATTTTTGGGAAGTTTTGTTCATAAATTTGACAAGAGGGTCTCAAGAGGTATATGATAAATTCACTAACTGTTACAATGGTGAATCGTTGAATGCGATCATTCATTACGAGTTGCTTTGCACTTAACACAATTAGATGACGAATGACAAGCAGTATTCATTGTCAAAGTGCCAGTTTCAGCTACACATCGATATGCTCGGCTTTTCCCTCTCACTCGGCGTTTAATTGTTGCTTTTTAGTGCAAATTTTCTTCTTTCCACCTTACTATGAAGAAACCTTAGAAGCGATAGTTGCTTTAGATGATTCAAGTTCTTTGACTCGTTCTGATATCAAAGCAGTAGTAATTTTTAATCCGTTTAGCATCATCATCAATTTTTTTGCGTTGCATGTTTCTGCTGAATTCGCTGATAGCTTTGGTGTCGTTCATATGATGATTAGGTACGCCTTCCTTAGTGAAAGTAACCGATTGACTGATTTTCGCCAGAAAGATGAAATTTCGATAGTCCGTAGACTGGAATCATTTTCGAGTAGTTCGGCTTTTTCGATGGCAAGCGGAATTCGGTTCTTATCGCATGTTTTCGGTTGGTAAAATAATCGGCATTTTGAAACGTTTCCAATAGATTAACGAATGTCACTTTTTAATCACACAGCATTTTTTAATTAAAATCAAAGTAGTCTAAAAACTTGGAGCTGCACCAAGCTTCTACGTACAATGTTTTGGAGGGCGCAAGATGCGGTTTATTGCAACATTCGAGAATATGAAAACATTATCTGAAATTACTTGTGACTTTGATGAAGTAAGGTTATTTGTTGAGGTGCAAAAAAAAAACATTCATCGGAGAAAGTTCAAATAGAAGCAGGTGGCTACGAGCACTTCAAGAATGTTCACATCGCACAAATGAGCTAATTTAACATTCAATTTGTGATGGTAACGAAACGCAATTATTTGCATTAGATATTGATCCCTTCTGTGCACTTTTGTTCGATTTAAGCATGTAAATATTTTCCTCTTTTAAATCATTCATTATGAGATTTCGCTGCTTTTGCTCATTTCATTAACGATATATTACGTTTGACTTACTGTAATTATGTTTGATAAATTTTCGACGTTCTCACATACTGCTGTTTTCATTTACTTTCTTTTATTTCAGTTATTGTTTAGATTGCAAATCCGCACTTGTCTCTATGCATATATATATATATATATATATATATATATATATATATATATATATATATATATATATATATATATATATATATATATATATATATATATATATATATATATATATATATATATATATATATATATATATATATATATATATATATATATATATATATATATATATATATATATATATATATATATATATATATATATATATATAAGCGCATACACACCTGGGCATAAATACACGCACAAATAAAAATGAACGTATAAGTAAGCAAAAGTAAGCAGAGAAATAAATAAGCGAATAAATAAACAAAAATATAAATAACCCAGTAAGTCAGTAAATAAAAAATAGGCTGTTGCTTCTATGAAATTTTGCTTCGCAAGAGAACTCTTATTGAGTTTTAGTTCATGAAATCTGCGTCACTCTTGCTACCTTATGTGTGTCAGTATACCGTTTTGAGAAAGGTGGAAGAGAAAAATATGACGATGTGACATTATGAAATGTACGATGTAAATCACGAACGTTAGTCGTTGTCATTTCATCTTCCTATAGTTATTAGCACAGAAGATTGAAGAACGGATGATGTTATTGAGGTATAGTGATAGCAATGTTGGCGTACGTTTAGTCCAAATATTTCACAGTAAGCAGCAAGTTCACAATTATTTCACAGTAGTTCACAATTACTTCGCCTGCTGTCTTTCCCATGCGCCGGAGGCGCGAGTCTATTACGTCTTTACGCCTTTCTTTGGACGATCTACAGATTTGAGTTATCCACTCCGTGTGAGTCGGATAAAAGGTTAGTTATTAGCACTGAAGATTGAAAAAAGGATGATGTTATTGAGGTATACTTACAGCACTGTTGGCATACGTTCAATCCGAATAGTTCACAGTAAACATCAAATCCTATGGAATACTACTTTTTATTGAACTTTTCGAAGACTTGTTGTTCTTCCATCATTGAACCGTTTGTTTTATTGTGTAAACGAGAAGTTCTCCTCGATTAGTGCTCTATAAAAGTCACTTATTTTTGATAGTTGAGAAAAAATGCCTTCAGTTATCGCTTGCGAAAATCGAGCGGAGATTTCAACAAAGCGGAAAAACCAAACTATATGACTTCATTTCAAAAATGCTCATGTGGAAGAGTTTATGCTCGCAAAGAGTAAATCATCCGTAGCTTTTCAATGAACGTCGAAAGCTTCAGTTGAGCATTCACCCTAAGAAGAGAAGAGGGTCGACTTAACGCACAATAAGCCGTCAAACAAGCCTAGGAGCAGAGCACTGATGTGCATTCACTTGAAGATATCGAGCTGAAAGAAAGAGACGGTTGATCTTCGTTGTGCGCCGAAAATTCCTGGAAAGTCTGCGGATGATACAACGGTCATTAATGATATTCATGTGGCAATTGAGCTCGCAAATTTATTCACATCAAAGAAATAACATTTGAGAAAGTATTTCGTTATCAGCCTGGTTACAATGGAGAGGCCATTCCCATTAAACAATACTTCAAATGCATTGAAATTGCAAGCAGAATCACTTCCGAATAAACAAGCTCTTCAACAACTTAACTCTCATTACACGCAAGAATTCTTAGCGATCTGTTACAACCGGATGTACAAGGCGAGTACGAATTCCATTGGCAATGGTATTAAATAAATAAGAAGAACAATATCGTATATGGAATGACGTCGAGATTATCAAGAACAAACAACGAATGGTATGGAAACGGCCATATGCAACAAGTGAATCGGGTTTAGGTAAACGTTACAATTACTTGTTGCTGATCTATTTTCTAAACGTCAAGCTTGAACGAAACGAAATGTTTGGCGAGATGAAACAGCACAAATTTGCAGATAGAGTGTATCTTTTGAAGTCCGTGAAGCATAATTCAACAAAAGTTCTGCCTTCCAGGCAAAGTTGTGAAGCTTTATTAAAGTATGTAGATATAAGGCTAATGATGAGGCTATCTCAGTTCAGGCACAAAACTAATAAGAAGCAAACCGTCGAAACATACAACTGAAGCACTCGGATTATATTATGAGCAACTTATTTTAAAATGGTCTACATAATAATGTTTGTGTTCCGTAAGGCAACAACTAGCAAAATTGCTGTACCACAACGTAATAAGGATAACATCCTCACCAATACTTACTCGAGGGTTGAAATAACCAATTTTAATCCGCAACATTAACATCGACAATTAAAGTTTTCCGCATTGGGGATTAATTTATTTCCATGAAAATGCCAAATCATTACTCAGTGCCAAGAAATTCTTCGCAAATAACCAGTTTTGCATATCCCATATATCTTAGCACTTCATAATAATGTCAAGACATCAGCATGTTTTGTTAAAGAAGTTTGTATTTTTTGTATAATAATGGAGAAAATTTGCATAAGAAGACCTACTTCTAATCAAATATGCAGGGAGGTGTCAAGAACTCATTTCCGGAAAATTTTAACACTGAGCTGACTGAGACTGGTGCCCTTCTAGGGGCAGTGGTATTGCTTCATTAACCTCAGAACGCGGAAACTAGGAAAATATCTGCTCATGGAAACAGGAAACTGAACCAGAAAAATAAGTCACACCTCTAAAAATAAATCCTATCACTAAAAAGAACAACCCAAAAGATTAAAATAAGATTTTCCTGTTAGAGGTACATGAAAAGCAACGGATATGAAGATATCCATAGACTAAATCAAGACATCACGTTACCACGCATGCACCTGTGGTGCAGCAGGCTGCGATGGTCACTTGGAAAACGTTCCGAAAAGCGCGAATGTTGAAAATTCCGCAGATATGAGAAAATAACGAATTAGCGAAAGCAGTGTCGATGTTAATGATGACGATGCGCAGCGAGAAAAACGCTTGGCGAATAATGCGATAGACTATGCTGTCTACGAAAACAGAGCAGAGGGTTAAGTCGAAAGATATGACCATCTTATCTTGATTGAACGAGATTCACGAAAACGAGCAATATATGAAATTAATTCGAAGTTCATTTCGAAGCATATCAAGATTCAAGCGATAAAGATGCAAACGAGTTGGTAGGCCGCCACATAGATGGACACGAAAAAATGTTGGTATTCATGAACTTATGTAAGGCATGAAGCATCGATCGATGTGACGAGTCGTCTTCGAACAGCTCACTTGGAACGCGCAAATTTCAACAAAGAGTGCGATAAGAAACGGACGAAGAAGCACGCACATGAGGGTTGGATTTTTGTTTTTCCTGTTGGTTGCTTCCATGGTTGCCCAATGCATCCAAACGAGGCAAATTTTGAAGCGATTGCTTTGTGCAGATAAGCATGAGCTTCGACTTCAGGATGGGCGCCTTAGAGAAAATCTGCTCTTATCTGCCTCGAATTTATTTTCTGCAACTATGCGACACACTACCGTCTTCTCATAATGTTATCTTCTATAACTTCCCACATTTTCATTATCGAATTGGAACAACATAAGTACTCATTGATGAATTATACTTGAACGCTATCGAGTGCGCAGATATCGTCCGCTTATTGCGTTTATTCCTTCTATATCATTCGGTGATGGCAGCTGAATACTCAAGTCTTTGACGGCTATGAATCATTGTGAGAAAGTAATTAGACACTGCTTGAAGGATCTTAACGAAATGACGAATTCCTCAGTTATCTTTCCTATAAATTCCTTTCTCATAAGGTGTGTCTAAATGCATCGAAAATGTCACACAGGTAATAAAATATGGTCTATAGAGATTTGCGGAAATGTTGAAGCGTTAAATGTTTGCTCACTATGGAGCTATTAAATTTGTTGCTTTTGCTCTCGGAGTATATTTACTATCGGTTTCAAATTACCTATATAAATGTGTTTTTCTCACTCGTAATGGGTGTATTTTTTTGAGGGATTCCTTGGCCTATTTCTATGCCTCTATTGGATTAGCTTGCGAGAATATATACTGCGCTTTCATTCTAGGCAAGCTGCCAAACTAAACAATTCATGGCTGCGCCATTCCATACTTCCTCCCTTGAGTGTCTCCAAGGTCTCCCTCCTAGGTTTCATTCTCAAGATGGACCCTTACTTCTCAATTGCTAGGGATGTGCTAATATCTCACTCGGCTACGGTCGTGATTTTAATGCCTACTTAATTTTGGTTGCATCTACGCTGATTATCAGGATGCGCTCATCCATTTTCTGTTTTCAGCGTAATAAAATTACCTGAAACAGGGTCACGCCCCATCCTTCCCATATATACCTTTTGCCTAATTTTCTCTGAGAAATCTAAATTACTGTCGGCCTTCGCCTACTGGAAAATGCCGGTCAGTGAATGTGCTCAGTGCGGGAAATACCAGTTTGTCGCGAATTGCTTCTGTCACTAGCCCGACTGACATTCCGAAAGTTCAGCCGAGTTCCGCTCTCGAGCCAACGCTTCCTGTTGGTTACTGGCCGCAGCAATTTTCAGTCTCGTAATGATATAATTGTGCATGTGCACATCTCTACATCTATCTATGTTAGCGTTTTAATCTATATATGCATGAATATATCCGTTCGTGTAGGCGCTGTAGGCGCGATAACAGTTCACATTACCTATTTCTTGCTGTTGCTATCGGGGTATATTTCCTTTCGGTTTCAAATTACCGTACATCCTACACGAACGGATATATTCATGCATATATAGGTTAAGATGCTAACATAGATAGATATAGAGATGTGCACATGCACAATTATATCCTTACGAGACTGAAAATTGCTGCGGCCAGTAACCAACAGGAAGCGTTGGCTCGAGAGCGGAATTCGGCTGAACTTTCGGAATGTCAGTCGGGCTATATATATATATATATATATATATATATATATATATATATATATATATATATATATATATATATATATATATATATATATATATATATATTTATATATATATATATTATATATATGTATATTTTAAATATGTTCATAAATATGCTAAAATTTTCAAAATTTTTAATTTTGATTTTCACCTTACTTCATAAAATAATTCTCTCGGTATTTGCCATTTTGCATGATGAGAGTGTCTCTCACTAGCGACAATTAAATCAAATCTTTCGACGGTTTACTACTCGTTAGGTTAATTTTCCATTCAACCATTGCTGCTAAAATCAATATTTTAGTAAATTACTTCAATGATGCTCAACAGCCATTTAACTTACCATATATACATTTCATCTTGGTACCAAAAATTCACGAACAAATATGAAGCCATTATATAACAGTTCCAAATTTTTGGTATAATATTTGGTATGTTGAGAATATGCTATAATTTTGGTATAATATGTTCACAAATATTTGGTATGTTTTTTGTAAACGGTTTCTATAATGCAGAACTGTGCGTAAATTAAATTTTAATAAATGCACTATAATATTTGAAGCTCATTGCATAGGCGTATACATATTTGTAGTGTATGTTGAGAACAGAAGAATCGAGTATATGTAAGGATGCGAAATGTTTGCAGTAAGTGTTGCGATATTATGCGAGATATATGACGTGAAAAGTTGATATTTGCAGGCGGGCACAATATCTATGACAGGGATCATCGCATAGCGCGATAACACTTCACATATGCAATACATTTCGGCTTAATTTTTGACCAAAGCGTGGGCGGCCATACACTTTATAGTAGTTTTAATTAACCCAATATCAACAGTGTAAACAAATACCAATTGTTTAGACTCAAATGAAACTTCAGTAACCTCTGTGCCGCGCGAAAATTGAACTCTCTGTAGAGGGATTTTTGCGACTTCCGGTGAAGGATTCACCACAAAGCACTGAACTGCGTGATAGCCTATAAAGGCGATCTTAATTCGACATGGGTGAATTAATTGCTGTTTTTTTGGGCTTCTCATATGCCACAAAAGGATAGACCGGATTGTGCGTTTGGCCCTTCTTTGTGGTATGGTAAACGGCATTATGATAATTTGAATGCTTTATGCTGTAAAAAAATAATTGAAAACTGGACCGCTACCCTTCTAGCAAAGAGGAAAGAAGAGGAGGAGGTGAATGATCTCCAGCAGCCCACAACTTGTGCAAGATGCACCATTCTCTGTTACCGAACGAGCAGGCGATCTATCCCGTACTTCGAACGCTGAGCTCCTAGTGTAAGAAGCAGCATTTATGAATTTTTCAATATTTCCATGCAAAATATAAATATCCTTTCTGCAATGGCCCTGCTCAGCTATACTCAATGTACTTGTTATTGCGGCTAGTTGCATTAACCTTCATTGCTGGCGCATTCATTCTTCACTATTCCACAGTTATTCGCTAGTTTTATTCAAATCTCATTCAATTTCACTTTTGTAAGCAACATTTCGTTGTTCCATTTCACGGCTAATTTTAATATTCGGAATCACCTCTATAACGGTTGATTATTTTATATCGTTGATGTTATACATTTCATTTAGAAATGATATAATATCGCATATCTCTATGCAATATTCAACGTGTTCAAGATGAGTTCTGAATTTCGTCGTATTTTTATCATCTCATAATACGGCATATAACATTCACTAGAACTTATTGTCAAAAACAGATTTTTACTTATTCAGTTATAAATAAGGCATTTCTCATAAAGTAGGTATAATCCACTATTTAGCCCATCAATTTTATATTGAATAAGTAGTGTTGTATAAAAATTTGCGGTCATCTGAAGGTAATACCCAAAAGCATTTTCCTCTTCTCCTATTGTCACGATGTTTCGCGCACTGCTCAAATATTCACGTCAACGCTGTGGAGCGAAAACGTCACCATTTTTGAAGTCTACATATGTAATCCTTTCAAGTTCGCTGCAAAACACCTTTTATTTCTTGCGTTTGTACTAACCTCTTTTAACTTCACTTCCTTTATACGCTTTTCACCTATTCGTCTATGGTATTTTCTTCGCTTTTTTTAAAACCATTTTAATCGTAAAGTTATATCGCTTTCATTTGAAATTGTTTGCATCCTCTCAGTTTTTTTCTTTATCTACTTTTGGCACTCATATTCATTTTTTTAATGCAAAACATTTTAAGATAATTGAATAAAGTTATGCGAAAAACTTGTGCGAATTGAAAGCGGAAGGACGATATCTGGCCAAAAACTTCGTGTCTCTCCGCCTCAAAAGCAGCTCTGTATTTATTTTGCCTAGTTTTGGAAATAAATGTGGCCAACACATCGTACGAGTACTGTGTTAATTTCTCCTTTCTAATTCGAAACTTAGGCATAGTTCACTCTTGAAAGGGTGCAATATCCGCTCACATGCACGTGGCGTGCGAGCAAACGCCTGATCAAATAGCTATGAACAGCAGTTGGTGTTGTGGCCTTGAGTGCAAATAAAGCGTTTTCCATGGGCGCGTCAATGTTATTATGCATAAGTTAGTTGTTCGATCATGTGAAGCAACCAACACCATTTATTTTTATTAGGAGGTTGTGATTGTGCTGTTGAAGGAACGTTAGGCATTACAATTCCAACGATGAGGGACTCTCACATATTCTTGTATTCGCTTCAGAGAAATTCTGCCGCATGAAAAATAATAACGATGTTGACTAATTAACTAAAAGAAATGAAAAATGACACCAGAGAGGATAACACAATATGCATTATACATTTTGTTATGTTGATCAACAATTGAAATTCCAAGGAAAACAAAGTTCATAAATTAGCAGCATATAATAAAATATATGGAATAATGCTTTTATTTTTTTAATTTATCTGGCTGCTGACACAATTACCAAGAAAAAGATTATTCTTTCTACAGCACCAACGAATGCAGAATGAAATATCAATATTTTCAATGCATGAACTTCGGGCTGTCTTTAGGTACCTTTGATATGAATAGGTCACCATGAAATATATGTAAGAGACACATTTTGCGCTGAGTAGAACACCTGCATAAAGTCGTAACCCGTCAAAAGTAATGGACCGGTGGGTTGGAGAAAAGTCACTCTGATAGGATATGAAAAACATAGCGGAAAGTTTAATTGCACAGCTGCGAGCGATACACATGGAGTTACGACTCGTAATTGCTTGCACTTTCATTAATATATATATATATATATATATATATATATATATATATATATATATATATATATATATATATATATATATATATATATATATATATATATAGCGTATGTAAAGATATTCAGCACATCATGAACTCAGTAAACATTATATGTTTTAAATTGTATGGCTCTCAAATATAATGCTATAGGAGGAGAGGACACTGACATTTTCACCAATCATGTGAGCATTTCAATGTCGAGTGTAAAAGATAGGAAAAGTTCTACTTCCCTTATCTGGCAATTTCTACAGCTTATCTTTTATATGTAATGAGCACAAGTGATAGACGCACTCACATAATCCAGCTCTGACGCAATACTCGTTAATAATTGAGAAAACCTTTTGAAAAGGTTCTTGTGAAAACTCACTCAGTTAGATGGCATAGAGGCGCCGTCATTTCTGTCATATCCCATTCTTTTTCCAACTGCTCTGATCATTTCTCTAATATTCTCACATCCTTCAAACCTCTCTATCCGACATTCACAAGTCATCATTGATCACGTCGTCTGATATGGGGTCGTTTTTCACATTTTAGCATTAAGTTTTTCTTCGTGATATGAGAAAATTCAAATTCTTCATCACATAGATTTAAAGGGTTGGAAAAGAGGAATAGAGAAGGTTAAGTGAAAATTGAAGGTTGGAATTTTTGTGCAAATCATGGCGATCTTTTAGCTTCCGCGCAAATTTTGATTAATCTAATACCATATTACGTCATCTTTTTTTGGCAAATCGTAGTCGAAATTTTCCCATAGGGAGGTGGAATGTTCGTTTAGAAAATGACCATTTTAGGCAACTAAAGGCTATCTGTTAGTTACTTCTTTTTTATAGTGGTCGTTTTTCATAACTTTTCTTCTCACTCAATTATGTTGGTCGCAGCGTCATGGCAATCGATACTTGCGTTCGCATGCGAATTCACATACATTCCTACGGCTTGTTGCTAGTTCAAGAGTCACTCGGAGATACTGATTTATGATACGAAACGATTTATTTCATTATCCAAAGCATGGTTACCTGGTTTTATCTGGAGGCTAGTGATTAGCGCTAACTTGAGAATCATATTACTAGTAAATAAATATCTGTTAATAAACCTGCGAACTACGAAAATAAACCAACCTTTTTGGGATTCTTATGCTGCCGGTCGCTATAGTTCTGGATTTCGTTGTTGCTACAGTTTTTATATTGAAATGATGAGACTTGAATGAACAATTACTTCAGCTTTCGGATGATCCATACTGAATAAATGTTGGTTACTGCTATGAAATGGAAGCAGTACGATCTAATTATAACATTTATAAGACAAGAATTCATGTTAGTCTTCATTTCTCATATTAGACAATATATCTTCACTTGCGGGTTGAAACATATTTGCAATTTACATGAGATCTATATGGATATGCATGAGAAAAACTAAATGAAGCGATAATCTTAATGAGATGAAATAAGAACTACACTAGACATCGGTCGATTTTTTCTCATTCGGCTAGCAGGTCGTTTTTTATTAATGAGTGCAATATTTTTCAAAAGAGGAGGCTAAAATTGCATTCAGTAATTTTTCTCACTCGTGAATGAATTTTTCATTCTTAGTTATACGTAAAATGTTTGAAGAAAAAAAGCATTTTTTTTTTCAACTGGTCAGAACTATTCTTTCGTTGCAAAATTTCACAACTGTTGAACTCGGTTTTTTAATGTGTCTGCAAATTTCCCTTTAAAACTTGCGTCATTTGCTGCATCGTGCCTATACGAATGATCAATTGAACTAAAAAGACTACTTTGCATAAATATTATTTATTGCTAACTCATAAAAGTACATAGTCAAGAAAGGGAAGTGTTAAGCGCATATCATGCCAACTCGTTTGGTTCGATTCTCCACTTCTTTGAGAGGAACTTGTGTATTCCATGTCCTTATCATTTTTTCGAAGCGTTTCGCCATCCCATGAAATTTTTTACTCGATTAGGTAATATATATCTCAAAGCTGCGGAATATGACAAAGAGGCGAATGAAGAAACGACGTTTAAAACGTTTCAACGCGCTTTCACGCTGTGTGAAAACCAATGAAAATATCATGAAATGCTCTAAAAAAAAAGGAAAGGTAATTCAACGCCTCACACACCAATCAACAATAGGCAGTTTTCCTGGAATGCGAAGCGAAAATGAAGAGGTAACGAACTTATTCACGTTGTAAGCAACTTAATCGAACATCGAAAATGATTTTCTTCACTTAAAAATTAATGGCTAAAGAAATTCGAAATAAAAGATTTGTTGTTTTCATCATTTCAGATGTTGTTCAGAAATCGCGCGTATGCTGAAATGGTGTAGTGAATTTCTTTAAAGAAACGGCTGAAAATTGCTTTTTTTTTTAAACTCGCAAATGAATTTTTCAGTCCTAGTACTTTTTCACTTTTACTACAAGTTAGTGGTTGCTAATGTTAGTTACATGGCAACGTCATATCTGATGAGTTCCTGTGCATATCTGCGTATGTCCATCTACTCGGTAATTTCAACTGAGGTGGCTCTAAAGGTGGGGTGACGAGTGGTGAGAGTACAACTATGCACATACAATTCCTTTTACAACTTACTTCAGTCTGATCCATCAACTTCGAGAGGCTCGATATGAAATTTCCATTTTCCTAGCAATTAATTCATGGAGAGACGAATATTTTTTTTTCAGCAGATTTGCATTTGCAATTAGATCATTTAGAAAATATATATACTATTAAAAATAAGTTGCTGATTAATAATTGATAATTTATGAAAACAGTTGAACATGTGAATCGTCTATGTTTATGCATATGTTAAGTTATTCGTTCGCTTTTTTTTTACGTAGAATTTCACTATGATTCATAGGCATTTATGGTGGTCCAGAAAGTCGAGATCGGTAATTTATTCGTTGAGATCAATTGCTTGAAACGTTTTGCATTTCGCTAATAAAATTCAGTGATAAAGCATCAGCTTTCATTGCCCATTCATTGAATAAGTAAAATCGGTGTTTTGGAAGGGCTGGATAAATAGAATGAAATACACATGGCAGCAATTTTACTCAAATAAAATGAAAAATAAGATCCGTCGAGGATTTATATCCTTTTCAATTTTAAATTAAAAAAAAAAGAAGATCGGCTTATAGCATATACCATATGGGCTGTAGCAGCTGAGCTAAGGCAAACCGCTATTTATTGCGCCGCTTAACAACCGCTCAGAAGGTGCCTTTATATAACAGGAAATCTGAATCCATGGGCTCCCTGGATTCAACGATGATTCGATGTTTTTTCTACACTTCTGCTGCAAGACATCAGACGATGTTTCGCACGAATGATATGAACTATGAAGGCTAGACAGACTTCTATTTCTATCTATGACCAATTCTCTTGGGGCTGCGTCCTTTTTTTTCGAAATGCCTGCCCCCTTGAAAAATTGCATATGTGGAGGAGAAGAACAAACACACATTGCACAAAGTGCTGAATTATAAATCGGTGAATCAGTTGATCAACTTCTCATAAGTCGCAATCGCTTTTCTTTTTCTATCACTTTCCTCTTATTAACTTTTGCTTTTTGATTGCGTCGAATAACATAATTCTGCCTTCTTCTCAAATTTTTTTCCTCTCATCCTCATCGATTTTATATTCGTTCCCCATCGATCAACAAATATTTTCAAAAAGCAATTTTGTTTTTGCTACATGCATCTACGAGCATTGCGTTGTATCATCCTCTTGCATTCAACGGGGGAACTTTAGTTTCCATCATTTCCTTAAAACCTCTATGAAGATAGGAGTGCTTGGAATCTATTGTTCGGAGAGTACTCGATATAGTGAGCAGATAGATATCACAACGAAAATGCAAGTTGCTAGCTGTTGTCAATGCGAAAGAAGTTCGCTTTATTTTTTGCTTGGTCTGTAAGGCGTCTAAAAAAGGGACTCACTAATGTGTAGGATGTACTTAAATGTCGAAGTAGACATAGTAACAACGATTCCTTATGAAGTGCTCGAAAAGATTTCGCTACCACGTCAAACAGTACAGGCCACTACCTTCCAGTACTGTGGACAACATTTTTATAGGCCATTTCAATAAATCAAACGTAACTAAATGACGAGCATTCAAGAAATATTCTGTTTGCCAAGCAGATTTGGAAATTCTAGAATATCTAGTGAAAGTTAGAGTAAGAATCTTTTATATTCCTTCCATCTTTGCGTTCAAATTTGCTGCGCTCATGAATTATGAATTAACTAGCCACGGCATGAATTGAATTGCCTTTCAGTCACATCTCTCTCACCTTTGTCTCTCGTATCCGTCTGAGGTGCAAAATTCCATTTACGACTTGAATTCCCGCTCGCTCTCCATGCTGGCTGGAATGAATGCCTAGATGTCGGGTATTAACAGAAGCCTTGAGTGTCTTTTGGCCTATAAGAGCATCGCCTAGCCAAAATGATCGACTACCTAATATGGGATTACAACGTTGTACTAAAAATTTGTATTGCCACTCGTTAGAAAGGACATGCTCGGCAATATGTAAAAGTTGAAGTAAACCATAGGTAAAAGTCAGTTTGTTCTGCTGCTAGCATGTTATAGATATGTACGTTTTAGCTGTTAGCAAGAAGTGTGATATGCTCTTAAAGATTAAGATGCTGCGACTTTGGCTGCAAAAATATGCTCAGATTACTGCAGAATTTTGTATTTGAAAGAAATACTCCTGACGAAAGATGGAGAAATATTTGACAGTCGGACGAAGAGAATGGAGAGAGGAAGGGGGTTATTAACTGAAATTGTGGAAAGGAGTTTTCACTTCTTGTACACCGACATGCCTCATCCACAAGCAAGCGTGCAAACATTTCTACTCATATAGGTACATACGAATATGTATGCTCACACGTAAGTGCATGCACACATTCATACGTACATATGCAAATTCGGATATTTTTGTGAAAGAAAGTCGGATCTGTGAGCAGCACTGTTAGGTAAAGCCCTTTCGAATTCAAAATTTTCACGCGCCTTTATTAGGAGTTCGAAGCACACTACAACCGTTGTGGTGGCAAATCCATTCCTTAATCCTCATCAGCGAGTATGTCTATTTTTATTCTCATCTTCAATGTGCAATATATTTATTCCATTCCTGCTAATAATAAAAGTATTTGCTCCCCACATAAATCAATCACGTGATTGTCAAAAAAAAACCCACACCTTACTTTGTAAATCTTATGTTTTTAAGAACTTGATTGCATTGTTTTTTCGGCTAGCTTCTATCCACTAAAATTTAATCCACTTAAAGAGATGGAATGTTTTTTGATACTTCGAAATCCGTTTATGCGACTCCTAAAATCCTCTACAATGACTGTAAAAAACTGGGAAAAACCTGCTAGATGAGTTTGTGGTACATATGTTCTCACTAATTTTCTGATAAAAAATGATTGCGAACGTATATGTGATGTAGGTCACTCGTGAATTGCAAACAATTACGACAACATATGTGGCAATGCGTTCACATATGAAGCAAACAAGCAAATCTTTCGTTCTTCTCTGATCCATTAGATTAAAATGCAACTCAGCGCTTGTGAGTTCATTCCAAAATTTTCTGGTCATTAAAATATTCAGTGTCTCTTCTGAAAGTCATGAATATGTTTGAAAACTGTTAGAGCCGATTATTTTCCACCAAGCAAATTTTGTAACTGTTGCTTCGGCGGATTTCGAATTAATACTATTAGAGAAAGCGACAAACAAACAGACATGCACAAATATATGCACATACGTACATACAAGCTTGACTTCAATATGATGAACTTCACGAATGTGGACTCGCAAAAACCCATAGAAATAATGCGTCAAATTTCGCAGATTCACTTACCGTGCGCTTTTTGGAAAGTTACACCTAAATCAAATTAGACCAACATACGCATTTTTTCCTTTGTTTGTGCGCTTTTCGTTGTGTCGATGTGGTTCAGCATGCGAATCGTGAAAGCTGTGACGTCGATATTTAATGCGCGGAGTTTGTACCCTATAGTGACCTTTTAAGCTCAAATCCGCATGTACGCAGTGAGTGCCGACATATTAGAATATTCTAAATTTAGCACACGTAGTATACAATCTGCCATTTGCGCCAAAAGATATCGATAAAGTGCGATTGTGCATCTTTTGATGATTCACACAAATTTAGGTTCATTACAAAAAGTTTCTTTTTTTGCACTACGAAAGTGCATTTTGATTTTGTGAAATCTTGAGCTTTAAGACTCTCATCCCATCTCATTTGTTGAACCAACCGTCCACAGAAATCTTGAGCTTTAAGTTTTCAAGAAACTTTCGTTATTCAGAAGTCCTTGAGCACTTTGAGAGGTTAAAAGTCAATAGCCGATTGGTTTTGGAGCTAGTGCACGATAGAATTTCTATGCACTAAGAAAGTGCATTTTGAGTTTTAGATAACTGTCATCAACGGCTATAATAACACCAAGAAATCCAGATCCACACTGTTTGATGGAATTTTTCCAGATGGTTAAATGCCAGTTAAAATGGGACTAAATGCCTTCAAAATGCTGCACATATTAATGAATATCACTATCGGTTAAAAAAACTGTTGTCTTCTCTAACATTGAAATTGATAAAAAGTGTAACCATGCACGTATGCGGAATTGTTAATAATCGCTGGTGACAATGAAGTGAGACAGCATTTGTAATGAATTCTCGCTGTACGATTGAATGTGTCGCATATTTTCATTGTCTGCCGATAATCGCTCATTTAGTTTTTTATTATTTGTCTATAGTTGTGGGCATTTTGTTGATGAAACTGCAGTTATATTCACTTTCCAAAGTTGACTAAAATGAATTCGGACAGGCATTATATCCTCCCAGTTTTTTGATTTGCAACAGTAAGCAATCATATAGACGGAGAGGAAGGCATGCTTAAATTTACATACAGCATAGATACTACCACAACTTTGTATTTATGCAAAATTATATGGCAACTTATTGTACTGAAACATTACATTCAGATAAATTTCACCTCACGGAAATCATTCTTTCAACCTGAAATCAATTCAGTGTGATCAGTTGTGTGGATAATTTAATGCATAAAGAAACTTGCATAGAAGCCTATATTTCTAAATTAAATTTCGCATGCGATAAAGTGATTGGAAAAGGTGCGATTAGAAGACTTGCCTACTTATAGACTTCACATATTTTTTCTTTTGTATATTTTCTAGTGTTTCAATTGATAGAGTACATTTATAAACAGCTATTGCTACTTTGTGATGATTCGATCTGACAGTTAAATAAATTACATAGTGCACAAAATTTTTGTGGAAATTCTTCAATAATTAGTTCATCGAAATATCTATATACTAATAAGGGGCATTCATCGGATCATTTCAATTATTCGGTGTGTTTAAATGTCGTTCATTTTACCGCATCGCTTAATTGATTGCCGTGGCAAAGCAGTAAGGTATTGTTTGTCAACGTAGTAGGCTTGCAATGCATCCAACGAACACGTTCAAATTTCATATCTTCTCAAGTGGAATAATTACCTTATATTTGTTCATGAGTTAATGTAGTTGGCAAGCAACTACTGAATTACTTCATATGCTCAGGATTACAATTTATCTACGAGCTCGGCACAGATTGTCCTCTTCGTTAAACATCTCTACTATTCAATTGAATCTTCCTCAATGGTTACTCATTCGTATGCTGAAATCATTGACGTAGAAAGTACGTTCAAAACTTCCTCTCGAATATTTGCTAATGGATTTCCATCTCATAGTTAGTGAGAGTGATCAATTTTAAGGTAACGTTATGTGATGTTTGAATTTTAGAGATGAAACGTAATTTGCAGTCAGCTGACGCGAATATTTCCTTCGATTTCGTCAAAGGATGAAAAAGAAACCAAAAATTGCACATCAATCTCATCGAATGTTTAATTTATAGCATCATTGATGTTGCATCAGCACTAATGAATCGAATAATTTTTCTCCGGCTGATATCGCTAATATCTGAGCTATTTTATATAGAGCCAAGGAATGCTTTAAAAAACTCATAATTCTGATAGTTTCTAGAGGATGCTAGTTTCTATTTTAAATTCCGAGACAATTCTAAGAAGCGCTTAAGTTTGTTTTCAGTACGTGCTGTGTAACACATGTAGAAATTGAGTTTGCGAGAATAAGACGTGAGATTTTCATTTAATCGCTTGTGTTAGAATTGAATTTATCTGAGAATAATTCTAGCGAAATCTTTATCTCATTTTCATTAATTCTCGATAATAACTCACGCTGGTGTTTTTATTCGCCGTTATGTGAAATACATTAAGAAATTTCGAGAATATGAAAATTTCGGCAAAAAAAAAGAGTCGTCAAAAGTGATGGAAATTGAAAGTTCAATTTCGAGATCAATTTATTCCAATCATAAATGTTTGCAGTTTATTTCATCCATAAATTGCTTTTTCTAATTCTATGCGCGTTATCTAAACTTTCGACATTTCAATTTCAGTTTTAAATGCGTTCTTTATTTTCTTAGTGGAATCGTTTCGACTATTTTCTATCGCAAAATCATTATTTAGTTAGTCTTTTAGAGAGAAGAAATTACTAAACGTTATACTTTTATTTCCTTTTTGAGCAACAATTATTTTCTTGTCTTATCTAATGCAAAATTAATCGTAGAAGAACACAAAGAAATGAGCGACATATAAGGGGGCGAAGATGTTACATGTGATGTGTAAGGGCGATTAGCTAGTAGAAAAGCTAATAAAAATTTAATCCCTCATAGTGTTGTGCCCCTTTCCGTTTCGGCCTACTTTACTAATAGACTAGAGCGCAATGTTGAATACCCCGTATGCTATACTTTCTTGTGCGCATTCCTCGAATGAAATTATTTTTCATTTATTCACAGTTTTTTTTTTCGTTTTTTAAAAAAATCTCTTAATTTTGAGAATTAATCCTCAATCGAATTATTTCAATGAGTCTACGCAAAATAATAAAACACAAAGGTATTGCTTTTTTTTTTTCTTACTATGAGAGACACTAAAATTTATATGAGAGCATGATTTAAAGATTGAAAGTTTTTATGAAAAGATAAAAAAGATAGATAGGTGACCAAATTGTTGCATTAATAAAAAGTTCCTATCTTCAATCGTACACTAACGAACTGAGTTGAATATATTGATTAGAGGTGAAAATGAGTGCATACGCTCTTTTGCAGCATAAAGCAAATGCGTAATTCTTAAAAATAGTGCTACACTGATGCAAATGATTTCTTGCATTATTAATTACTAAATAGAAAAACTTTTTATTGGCAATTCTATAAATTTCAAGTAAAAAGATAATAGCGAGATAAGTAAATGATTTCACCACATAAAAGATGACTTGCAAAAATTTTTAGTGTCTTGTAAAATTTTAGTACTATAATATTAGTATTTTGCAGAGTAATTCCGAATAATGCTTTATAATAGCACCCGTTGATCGAATCGAATCGATATAGTGGTAAATCTACATGCAATACATGGAATTAAAAGATAATCGTCTCAAGAATCCGATCCTGTCATCAATAACTTGGATAAGCATAATATTTAATTTGTTAGGAAATTGCGATTTCTGAATTGCAGTGAACACTTATCTCTAATAATATTGAAATGGGAGGAATTGCTTTAGTAGAAATGAATCGCAATTATTATTACACGAAAACGTTAGCAGCAATGTGCAATGTTGTGATGATTTTGGTGGATTGTGCCGTTTTTCGAATCCATACGATATCCATTTGGTGGTTATGATCGAAAACAATTCCGCTCAACAAATTGCGTATTGGCTTGTGATTTCGTTTTCTTTGGTTTGCTTTTCTTTCAACTGGTTTTCTTTTCCACACCTTAGTGTACGTTAAATCAGGAGAGAAAAAGTTGGTAATTAGTGTTGTTTAATTACTTCCTCTACTATGCGCATTGCTTGAGTCGAAACTTATCAATTCAGTTAGGCAAAATCCTCATTATGTTGGCGGAGGTGTTGGTTGCGTTCCTTGCTATCTGTCTTGAGCTTGTCTAACAACAGGACTAAAAAGGAATATCTAAGCGTTTTATTTAATCAAGAATCCTTATATGTCTTATGCTATATATATATATATATATATATATATATATATATATATATATATATATATATATATATATATATATATATATATATATATATATATATATATATATATATATATATATAAAGCATAAGACCTGTAGAGAATGAATGAATGAATGAGTGAATAAAATAATAAATAAATAAATAAATAAATAAATAAATAAATAAATAAATAAATAAATAAATAAATAAATAAATAAATAAATAAATAAACATATAAATATAAGTATAAATATAAATATATATAAATATATATTTGTGCTGGTTTAAACTACATAAAATTATTTGAATGCGCTCTTGTGGTTTTAATTTGCCAATGAGAAGCACACATTCGTGAATATTCAACGAAAAGTGCATGCGGTTCAGCGATTGAAGAATTGCAACTGTATGGAGAGTATAGAACGATCCAGAAATGCTTGAATCAATTCATCGTCATGCTCATTTCAAACAGTATAAGCCTTGCAAGGATTTCTTAGGCTCTATGTGATCTTTGTTCTCAAATGAAAACTTCAGTGTGACGATATTTGAAAAATGCTGCGAAAAGTTTCGAAAAGAAGTCTCATAGGAATTTATTAAGTGCGTTTTTCGTCGTAAAGAAATTTTATTGAGCTTGTTTGATATAAATGCAAATGCGTTTGCGTTTTCGAAGTGCAGGCGGAATAAAAGAAAGGCTTGCTTTTTCGAATCAGTTAGGACGGAAGTGTAACTTAACAGTGATGTCTCTCCTTTGGTGTCTTATGGATCATATTAATTCTTTTTTTCACTCTCAGTGGACAGCAAATCAGAGACTATCGGAGGAAATGTTTTGCTTGAAGCGCGCCCTCAAAATGCATCTGCAATCTAGTGGAAGTAGCACAACCAACTTTAAGCGTCCGTTTCTGCGATCTTTTTTAGATATTTGGTGACCGAAACTGTTATTCAAGATAATGTTTGGTAAGGAGACGACTGGTCTCTTGATCAATAACACAGTACTGTCAGTTGATAGACAAACTTCTGCCATGCCAAAACTAGTACTCCTGGAAAGTGACAGGAACTGAGAAGAGGGGAAGGGCAATGTGGTTAAGTGGGTAGGGCAAAGAGGGCTGTCGTTAAGCCTCGAAGAACCTGAAAGGAGTGACGAGATAGTGGGCGATAGGAAAAGGAGCGGATATTCCCTCGTTTCCTTATGCAGCATCGCATCTTGAAATAGAGTGAATTTTAACTTTTCAAGGAAAACGCTTAAGTGATAAGATGTAGGGTAGATTGGTCGTGATTTTTTTCATGCATTCGATCGGATTTGTGGGAGGATTTAGGGCTTATCGCAGCTGTTGCTTTCAATTGAGCTTAATTTAGATTTATTACCTGACAACAGCTGCTAATAACTAGGTGGATATTTTTGCATCGTCTTGAAGTTTGAACAGCACACATAATCACAGAGGGAGAGATAGACGGAGAGAAAGAAATAAACCTAGCATTTTTATCATTCGTTAAAATTGCGCTGCGTAGAAAGAGAAAGCGAACAAGTTAATTCAAGTACTCTTTTGTGTGAGCGAAAATCATGTGAAGTAGGCGTTGACTGGTGAAAGGCATGCCTTAATGCAAAAAGCAGAGGATTGTTTGCTCATACAATTCTTTCAATTTGGGCGAGTTCTTTGCGCCTTTATGGTGGTTGTGAAAATCACTTTACGGAGTGATTCCTGAAATAAGCCGATGATCCACTTTGACATAGTGAAAAAAAAAAACTACTAAAATAATCTCGGCTATAAAGTGAGAGATATACTTGGTGGTACTGAGTGCAAAAGTATTGAATTGATGTTTTGAAAGGAAACATTTTTTCACTTTTGCTGCATCATCCTTCAATAGAAAGCACAGATTATTTCGTTAATTTCTGCAACGCAGAACTGAGTCAGAAAATTCGGCAGTAACCGGAGCGAGATAAAGCTGCATAAAAAGCACTGAAAATATGTTGGTAGTTGTTGATCTATGGAGTGGCCACTTTGGATCGAATTCTAAAGCATATTCTGCTATCCCCTACCCCCTATTTTCCTCCTTTCACTTCCACTGCCTAACCTTCACTTCCTTGCTCTTCCTTGTCACACAAGACACCGCTTCAAATATTTTCGAGAAAAATAAACAGCGACGTCATTGTTGAATACCAAACGTGACAATAGAATACATACGAATCTCAGATGCTTTCCAACGAATATAAATTAAATATCTCTTCGAAAAGCTGCAATCTTGCCTAGTTGGTTCTCTTTTCGATAGTTGGGCTTTAAAGTAATGATATGTAAATGAACTTCGAAATACTGCTAAAAGTATTTCTGACATTTGATCTTCTCTCATTATTCAGGGGAATGTTAAATTTGCATTTCTTTTCAGAGGTGAATGATGAACAGCAAATTATGCTCGTGAACGATTCCCGATTGCACTATGTTAGTTAGCATTTGCTGACGACGTTCTCGCATAAAGCAAAAAGAACGCGTGAACATAATGGGTTCTAGTTCAGGAATTGCCCGACGAAGATTGCTTGAGGAAATTGGAGAAATCGGTGATTTTTTTTTCTCTTTGAGAAAAAAGGCAGAAGTTCAAATCAAATCTCGCAAACGGAAATCTCCTGATCAAATTAAAATTTTATTCATTGAGTTCTCATTCTTGATCGCCAAAAAAAAAAACGAATTACTAGTCAGAAATGCAAAAATCCTCTGAATAAGGCATATTATAATAATTTTTTTCATTGAAAATTACTTTGTACGACACTAAAAAAAGCATTTCAATATGCTCATAAGAAATATGCAGTCAGCTATAAAGTGATATTAATGTACTACTACATATGGGTATAAGAAAAGATGGTATTGAGGCATGAGATGGGTTTGGTAAGCTTTTCTGTAATCACCCGTTCGTTACGACCACATTCTTCGTATTATTCAATCACGCACTACTAACCGAAGTAGTATGGTCTGAAATTGCAAACGATTTCATCGTTTTGTTTCCTGCAAAAATGAAAAAGGCTCCAACAAAGACTCAGAAAGCATACTGGATAAGCCAAAATCAAGTGAGGTAGCCCTTTGAGAAAATAATGAATGATTCCGGTTGGTTGTATTCAATGTCTATTGAAATCACGAGTTTAATTGTTCTTCGTCTTACCCGATGATGCGTACATATCACCATGGCGATGCCGATCCTCTGTCTATGGATTTAAAGTAAAAGAGACGAGGGAATTTCTCAAAATTTGAGTTATTCTAGAAGGCGATTCTTAATCAAACTCCGAAGCAACACGAAAAAGAG
Organism: Ascaris suum; assembly: GCA_013433145.1. Lineage (NCBI taxonomy): Eukaryota > Metazoa > Nematoda > Chromadorea > Rhabditida > Ascarididae > Ascaris > Ascaris suum. The sequence goes on along the minus strand of CM024169.1, from coordinate 11,295,599 downwards.
TTCACTTTTTTTGGTGCTGATTTTGGAGAAAAATTGCTTCAAAACAAAACTCTCACAATCTCTGCTTGTGAAAACAAACTTCTTCATTTATGAATAAATTGAAGCATAAAATTTCCAGCAGAAATGAACGAGAGGGTAAGGTGAACTACGTTCATGCATGGTAAACAAAAGCAAGCGCCAATGGATTGGTGTAGTATATATTTTTATGCATGAACTATTTACTTTCGCTATTGGCTAAATGCGATCGCTACGACAATCTTATAAGCCAATAATATCGAATGATCAACCACTTGACAAGTTTTTCAATGGAAATTGACTTTGGGTGGATAAACAAATAAATAGGAAAGAGCAGTTTTCATAGAGCGAAAAAAAATCGAACGTTGATTTATAGCACAATGAGCGTATTGCGTTCAGCAATACAATGTGTTATCAGACATAAAGGTAATGCACGATGATAGCAAAATTTTACCCCTCAATTCATTAAACTCTCTGAATTGCTATTTATCTGTTGTTTTTACTCAGCTTTTTCGTTTGAACGATCAAAACACTGGTAGGTGTTTTATAAATTCAAATTTCTTATGCGCGCTGTTTAGCAAGTATGAGTGGATATAACTGGAAACCTTGTATTCTCGAAGCTCATCTCGTGCTGAATATTTTTCTCTCTCCTTATTTTTTTTTCGTTTGCAGTCTTTTTTTTTTTGTTGATTTGAACGCTAGTACAAAGAATTGATGCAAAAGACGTGTTTATATGAAAATTTTGGTTTTTCAAAACATTTTAAACGCATTGAAGTGTAAGGATGTGAATTCTATTGCTAGTGTCCTAGTTCTTTGTTTATTTATATATGCTTGTCGTCTTTTTTTTTTGTATTTTCGCTTGCTAAGCACGAAGCATTTCAATGCTGAACTCTATTGATCACATGCAAATAAAATCATAAAGTTTATGTTATTGATTGTGATCACTGATGGAATTCTTCTAAGCAAAATCGAATGTACTTAAGCGGAAATGTTTATAAACGATGAGCGCACATAACTGCTATGCATTAATGCCGAATATGTGTTGCGAATGAAGTCTTATGATGAATGCAAATGATTTTCTTATCTCCTTTTCAATTTTTTGAAATATTCATTGATTATGGATTGTTCTTCAGTGATGAAGTAAATTAGGTTTCGATGAAGTAAAACTGAAAGTAACGGTGGTCTTACGAAGGATAGTCCACATATCACAGTCGCATTTAATGCTCCTCTAGTTGAACGTCTTCGACTTATTTATAACAATTTCAGTCACCGGGTGAATTTTTTCCCGCAACATCTGCTATTGCTATTTTTGGCATTCGACTTTAAGCAAAAGATTGCTACGATGATAAATGTTGCAAATGAGAATGTATAATGCCTAAGTGGTAAAGACCAGGAGCTTCAACTCATAAATCGCAGTGCTTTAATATGAATGACTGAAGTGGATATGAAGGACAAAAACGAGGCTAGATTTTTGTTTCTTATGACAATTTCTTATGCAAGGGAGAGAAATAGGAGAAGGTGGGGGGGGGGGGGGGGGGAGAATTCTTGAGTGCAGCACGAAGAAGCGATAATACGAACCCAGATCCTGCGTGCCCAGCCATGTCTCTATTGTACTTAAACTAGATTTGCTCTGGGTAGCAATCTAATCACCAAACTCGTCTGAAGTATAACGAGCCAGTGCAATCGCTTCTTGTCATTTATCGAAACGCTCGTGCTTATTACAAGGTGCCGTGCATGGTATCACCAGGCGCACAACCTTAGCAATTACACAGCCGACAAAAAAACAGTAGTAAGTTATGTTCGCAATCTGTATTACAATGCATAACACAGTTAAAATTGATAGCGTTTGTGAAATTTTGAAACGATATGAAGAATCAGCACCTGAAAAAAGAATATTTCTAAGAAGTAATCAATTTCATTGCATTTGTTTTTCTGATTGTTTTTCTTTAAACAAGTATTTTTAGTTCATTTGCCAAAATGAATTCTAAATGACACTACTGTGTCAGCTTATGCAGTTATGAGGTTCTATATACTTCAAGCGTCGGTTCGTCAATCTTTCGAATAGCTTTCACTCAATAGAGAGCCTAATGGTTACATGGATGTGAGATGCACTTAAGATCCGGCAAGGGTCTCTCAGTATAATCCGACAAGGCTCTTTCAATATAACAGTACTTCGGAGAAAGTCTTCTAGAATATAATGAATTTTCCTTTTTGGTTACACGAGGAAAAAATATAAGTTCCTCTATGCAATTAAAATATTGCAACGACTGTGATTCGTTGGTCCCTTCCGGAATTCCAACCCTATACGACCTCTGGACAACTCCTGCATCCCCATCCCAACTCCGCGCTCCTAAGCTGATATCTCGAAGTGTGATTTTGCTTGAGAAGTTAAATCTTAGAGTCTCACTTCAAGAATAGAGTTATCTTTCGCACACTGCAATAAGAATTTCACATCCAGTTATTTATCCGAATCTCTAGCTTCTTCAAATGGAGAATTCTCGAATTCTCTTGGCATTTTAATACTTAAATAAAGATTTCAAGCATCCTAAAATGTAAATTCGAAAGAGATTGTTGGAAACTTAATAGCTCAATGTTGTATATATCCAAACACCTGTTATGCTATAAATTATGCAGTGCAAAATAATTTAATGTTTGTTTTTTTAGCGAATCGGATTCCTTAGCACATGAGGCATTCGGTGAGCAGATGTCGGATTGAAATAAAACTGCATCGAACTTATCAGTTTGTTGCATTTTATCCTAATCTCAAAAAAAGATCTTTCGTTTTAACGAATATATTTATGCTTTTTTTTCACCTTCATTTCAAATAGATCTTTTAGGAAGACTAATAATTGAACAGTTAAATTAGTGTGGAGAAAAAAAAACTTACGACGGCTCTATACCCCGTAATTTTGCGTTACGTGGTTCAGCTAACATTTGTTGCCATCGCTATTTTTGTTATACCTTAGAACGTTAGTTAAATTTGGAATTGTCCTAGCGGTTACTTTAAGTTAATAGACTCGATTCGACTTATTATATGTCCACTATTATTATCTCGATATGATGTGCTCTAGGAAGCATTACTCGCAAGAAATGAATTTCTAGGTTTCTTCGTAAACAATCCATGAACAAGACTGTTGACAAATAATTGCATTATTATCGGTTCAAATATAAAAAAAAAACGAATGAAAATTTCTTTGCAGTTATTTACAACAAAAATTATGAGTAAAATTTCTCAAAGAAAATAAAGAAATGAAATAGGCACTCATTTTTTAGCCAAATGTCGAATGAATGTGCCAAGTTTAGCAAAAAAAAAGCTTCAAGTTTCAACTAAAGACGTATTCTGCAAACTACGAATAATAGATACTTTGATGCGCATTTTGTGCAAAAATAAATGCGCATTTTCTATTAATCGTTAATAAAATTTTTCTATGTGTAGAGAGATTTTTTTAAAACGCAATTTCAAAATTTTGAAGCATTCTTTATTGTTGTTTAGGTGTTCAAAATTATTGTTGAAGAAAATAGAGAGTGAAGGAGTATAGCGTGCAGTGTGATTTGATTGCAATTTAAGGCAAACATTGAAGCGAGCATGTAGATGCCGTAGTTATTTAAGCATTATTCTCATCTCATTTTAAAAGGTGGACAAAATGCAGATCAATGAGTTAAACTCTTATTGGTGAATTCTTCATCAGATTTTTTGCAAAATTTCAATCGAAGTTGAAATTATGAGGGAATTTACTCATTGAAGACTTATTTTAGTTATATTCCTAAATGCTTAGAAATTTATCGTCGCCAAATACAAGTCATATTCTAATTTTTATAAAACTTTGCAAAATGCAACTTTTTTCCGCAATTTTATCCTCGGCTATAGGTGAACAGTGTGTACTTTATGCTTGAGCAATTTAAAATAATTATTCGCCGAAATGCGGCGAAATTTCTTTCGGCTTCTTGACGAAAAAACGTTTTTTCGCTATAGCCGCTAGCGATTATGTGGTTTTTTAAAATCTATTTCACTTTATTTCCGTATGAGTTATGGCTAACGAAGGAAGTTAGGAAAAGAATGGATCTTTATAAATACGATCGAATAGGACGGATATAACTGTATTTCTTTTCCTCTTCGAAAGGACACAGAGAGATTCAAAAAGCGCTTACAGAAAAGCTCTGATTTATACTTATGCCTGATCGAGAAGGAACGTGGTTTAGCTGCATTCAAGAAAAAATATGATGAATTTTAGCACAAATTATCAATAGCTCCAAGTTACGTTTTGCCATCGATAACGATAGAAGGCTGCCTAGGATTTCCCACTTTATAACATTAGCAGCATCAGATGCTGACTTCCGATTGGTCGAATCGATGTAATACTGCGACATCATCCTCCGAAAGAGTCTATATCGAAGTTACTGTCGTGAAGCAGTTGCTTAAACTCTTTTAGTGCTCATTCGCATTGTCAAATTGCTGGTTTGTGGAATTTCTTTTGGCAGAAATCATTCCTATGCATTGTATCATCTCTATACTGCCCAATCGAACAATTCAGTATTCAGTAGATTAGTGGTGATATAACGCAACAACAGCGCATGGAAATTGAGAAGAACGGATAATTGTTTTACATCCTTTTAACTACAAAATGGTATCATTTTTAACCTCCTCGTAATGCCGATAAATTTTTTATTCATCTGAGCGCATTACCAGCGCTAAAAGTTTTTCATATTGCCACATAGTAAGCATTAAAATTTATGAAGTGAATATTTTAGAGCTATATAAGAGAATCAATTTCTTTCGTAGGAAATGCTTTTCGTACCTACCAAATAACATCAATCTATTTCGTAGTAGTGACAGTTTCTTTAGAGATGCTTGTCGAATCTCTAGCACCTTGCAAATCACATATTTTTTTAGGCAATCTGAGCACATCGTGACAATTCTTAACTAGATAGTGAGTAGTCTTTAACGCTTTCAAATCAAGGATAATAAGGTATGAAATAAGGGAAGGGGAAATAAAGGATAGTTTATTTGACATATTTGAGTATCTTGTATAAACAATATGGCGAACTAAAGTTAGCTCTATGAGCAGCACTCACCTTTAAAGGATCGGCCATTTAGAGGGTGACATATTTTGGCCAATATATCATCACTGATCCACAACGGCAAGCGTTCCCATTCAAACATGCCAACATAGACTCATCGTCAATTTTATCTGCCATATTGTAGGACTCATATTTGTGGTGTGATGCTCACAACGAGGCGAATATCTTTTCTAGTTCACTATAGATAATCCACTTTTGTAAACTTTGGAACTTTCCGATAGAATTTCGGAACAATTTTGTAACTGCTCTGTTTGAATCAAGCGAACTTCGCCCACTATGTTACCTAAATGTTGCGTATATTCATGCTCATGATAATTCGTTTTGAATAAACATCACTCTGATTAAGAAAATTCGAAATTCACTTTGATATAATCATGCTAGCGTTACCGTGTTCAGAACCATACGATTTCTATCATACTTTACTATAGATTACTTTACAAAGATTTCACATGAATCTCATAGTAACTCGAGAAATTAATTAACAAGCCTAATTGCGCATTTCGCATCGGGCTCTTTTTCAGCCATTGCCTTTTTTCGTCTCTTTTGATGGTGATTTTAAAAGATTATGGTACGCTTATATACTTACTTGCTTGTGAAAGAACAATTTTACAATGCATGAGCTTCTAGAAATTAAGACACCAACCGCGGAATGCTTTTCGATTATGCAAGCATTTTTTTTTTCGAAATAGTTTTAAAAAGCTACAGCTGCTTGTCTCACTTCCTTTCGCTACATTTATACGGAAAACGTCACTAGCAAATAGCGAAGTGTTTGTGGCAGAATTAATCGGATCGATTATCTAATTTTCTTTCCCTTCTAATTTCCCGATAGAATTTTTACGTCTATAGCCGAAGCAAAATTAACCTTCGCGAAAATAGAGATTCATGGAAAGAGCAATCAAGAGCGCCATCGGTGGATGACCTTCTGAGTGTGAGGTCGTCCTCGCTGTCGCTGTATGCTTAATGGCATGAAATGGGAGAAGGAGACGGGGAGGAGGGATAATCTGAATATTCAGTGCTGTTCCACTCAGTTACGGAAGCCGAATACTTGAGAGATCACAATGATCAAATCCTATTCATAAATTTGAACGATGCATAATCTGTTGTGTTTGTATGCATGGGAGGCGTAAAGGTAGTAGCTTATCGCAGTCAATAAATGAATTTAGTTCGATTCATTAAATCTAATTCTCATTAATTTTGCAGTTTTATGTATTATGTGCTATTTAAAAATTTTTTCACCCATCTTGACTTAGCTCGTTTTATGCATATCGTGCGGTTTCCTGCGCACAGGGTGCGTTACAGTTGCATCATCACCACGCATGTGGTTGTATGTCGCCCTTCCTGGTAGTCTCAGTTATGTCGTCCTTCCTGGTAGTCTCAGTTTTAAGATCGAGAACGATTGGAGCTAGGCGTTAAAGATTTGGTGGCATAATTTACACAGTATTTTAGCTTTATGAATAGTTAAATTAAATCTTTGACTTTGAAAGAAAATGCGGTCATTTGGAAATTTTCAAAAATGAGTAGTCATTTCGGAATTCGTTGCATCTTCATTCTACGCTGGATTTGTTGCATAAAGTTAAGTTGTAAGATTGCGATTTAATTAGTCAAATCAGTGAAATCAGTTAGCCTTTCTTTATTTGCAGAAAATTTGAGAACTAATTTAGCCTGTTGGAAAGGATCGTAAAAGCGCATATTACAGCAAAACTCCATCAGTATCTCATTTTAAGTTGTTGCTAGCGCATGTATGCTTCACTAAGCAGAACAATAGAGATAAGGAAAAGAGGATAAAGATAGAGATGAGGAGGCGAAAGAGAGAGAACCTCCTAGAAGCACCACCCACTTTGAGGTGAAAATTGCTCGCAGAAAATGTATTTGCTCAGCGTTCTACTCATGCAAAAACTCTAGGTGTTAAAGAGCGTAAAACGATGAGCATTATATTGCGACGCATTTTCTTTATAATATCGTAATTTTCGTTTATAAATTCCCCACGTTAATATGCACATTTTCGAAAAGTTTTACGAGAAAAAAAAACTATCACATTATTTTTCTCTTACTTTATTATAGTCGCCGAAAAAAAAACAACATATTTTTATATAGTGTGAATTGTTTAAAGCTTGATTTTGTACTCTTTAGTAGGCTTTCATAATTCCCAGCGGATATTAAGTGGGAACATTGAAAGTGAACAATTCGGGATTGTGTCGATATGGTGTTGTCAGTTGTCGTGTTCGTTTTTTCGAATGAACAAATTCAAATGAGAACCTCTAATAAATATCATTTTTATTTGCTTTAAACGAGACTATGTTGTCGCCATTTTATTTCATGATACCCCCTATGCGTGTTATTGCTAAGAGAGCGCTTTATTAGCAATAGTGCCATTTAATTCGTTTCATTAACGTCTCTTCGAAATATGTGCAATGCCAATAAGAGACAATAATATTGATGCTATTTTGTGTATTTCGAAGGTGTCTTAAAATACGCAATGTTAAGTGTTATGCTGCGATGTCATATAGATTATCGACTTATGCTCCTCAATGAAATGTGCTGACATAACGAGCTATGCACTTTTTTGAGAGAGAGAGTACGAGTTTTCATAGCGGTAAAAGAGGTTGTTCGAAATTGCGACGTGAAGAGAGGATTTGAAGCAATGTCCGATGAGGAGGAGGCATTTCAAAGAAGCGATGATGGCGATTTGAAAGCACCAACATTAATCGCCACTGATTATCTGGAAATTGCTGTGCTTGCTGTTGTGTTGTGTATTGGTGTTCCGCTCAATGCTGTTGTACTGCGTAAACTACTCAGGCTCTATTCGACAGGTGTAACACTCAGCCGGGCAAAGGTAAGTAATTGACAAGTAACTATTACACTGCAATATGGTCCAGTTGATTTTCATAGTTGTAAAATGAGTTCAAGAGGCATTCATAGGGAATAAAAAGTTGACGTCTATCAGAGTTGCCATTGAAACAAGTATTTCTGCTGGGCTAGCAATATTTGTTCACGACCATTCTTCACGATTGAGCCGTAGTTTCCCACAACGTTTCACTTACTCGGCGGCTATGAATTGTTGAGCTATATTAATAGATGAACTAAAGTAATCCTGTTTAACCTGCTGGTCGCCATTCGAAATTTAAAAAAAAATGCACGGAGAATCGTATTGGTAATTTTAGTCGCCGTGATTGGAGTCCCAAAAAATTGGCAAATAAAAATGTGTGTCAGTTTGAGCGAGATCCGCTTAACAGAGATGGGTAGGCGAACGATCGTTTGTTGTCGCTGAGCGTATAGGATCCGCGACTTTGTTGACACTGATTAAAACAAGCGATTTTTAATCAAGCTTACTTACATTGATGGATTTGTTGAATTTCTAAGTGTCCTTCACTTAATTTCCATTTTTCTTTCAGAATGTTTCTGCATTCTAAAGTAATTTCTAATGCTTTGAATGTAGTTGCAAGTCTTTTTGAGAGCAATTGATTGTATAATTATTTCATTCCACTGAAGAACCATTTAAATACACTGAAAATCATCCTATGTATTGCATGTAATTATCAAAAAAAAACTTAAGAATCTACATGCCGAATTGAACAAATTACTATGAATATTCAGTGAGCACTCGAAATTCGATTAAATTTGTTCGAGATCAATGAAAACAAATTTTACTGCTCTCTATTGAGTAAAAACGCATTCTTTAGCAAAAAAGCGAAGAGTGTAACGTCGTTGTGATCCAAGAAAAATTACTTCACTGATGAATAAAGACAATTGTTTGCAGCAAGATGAAACACGAATCGGTTTTCTTATGCTACAAATTCATCTCACAATTGTCGATCTTATCTTCATAATACTTTATTGCCCGAGTAAATTAATCTGGTTGATTTGTTATGTTTGGCCATTTGGAGCCTTCCTTTGCAAAGCTGTACAATATTCATGGTTAGTTAGAAATTTGCTTTCTGTTGCGTTCCTAAATTTTCACCTTCTTCATTTTCTTTTCGATTTCTCACTAACGTTACCATGTACCTTATTGGATGAACGTTTGGTTGGACGGATCGCGAGACCGTCATTGAGGAAAAAACACCCGAAAATGGCCGAAAATGGCAGCAGTTTACCGCGGTGGTGGTCTCTTCGATAGAATATGACCACCGCAAGCTTAACCGTATGAATGTGATTTTTTTTTTCTATGCAGCAAAAACGTTTGCAGAAATAAATTTTGGAAATAATTAAGTGAACGCAATATGCACTTTAAGGCTGGTGGTATCACCATTTCGCATGTTGCTTTTGTGCTAATTATGTTTTGAGGTATGCGTAGCCGCAATATTCCGTTCTTTCGCAGCTGTTATCATTTTAGTTTGCCGTTTCCGCATCATTATTTCATAGAAATGTCGTATTCATTGTAATAATAAAACAAATATTTGGGAGCTGTAATGCGCTTTTTATTATGTTTGCCTGAGAAGAAAGATTTTGACGCCTTTTTGACGCCAAAATGTGTTTTCTTTTTTTTTCACTAAAAATGTGCGGAAAATCTTTGTTCTCAGTCGAAATTTTGCATTAGTTAGTACTTTTATTTTTCTTATTCAGTTTGGGCTTCATTTATGTAAGTCTTACTTGTTCTATTTTACCATATCAAGCGAAATTGCAATTGATCTTTTTGCAATAGCTGGCAATTCAGTAACGCTGAATACTCCAGTGAATATTGCAATAGCACAATCGGAACATTTACCCAAAAATTGCGGTTCTATTAGCAAATGTATAACATAATTGCAAAGGTGTGTGCACATCTGAACGGCGTGAGGCAGTTGCAAATGAAGCCACTCAGCGGTTCAGTGTTGTACGTCGAGGGATTTCTATCTCGAAATGTGAGAGAAATTTTCGTTAACGCATAATGGCATGCTATCATAATCAACTATTTTCAATTCCATTAGAGTCGATGCATTTCAACTATGTCGATTTTGAAAGTCTTTACGATCCTCTTCAAAAGTGAAATATACCATCGAAATGATTGTTTTAATATTTCAACGGAATTCATAGATTATAGAATAAACAAGAAAGATATGACCTAATGAGAATGAACAACTATTGATTAGATAAATGAAAAGTTAATGAAGAGAACATGTTAACGGTAATAGTTTAATCCTTCAATAATTGAAGGGGACTCTTCATTGAGCATTTGATGATCCATCCACAGCGATCTTTAATCCATAGTTTAAGTAATTGCGGAAATATCTTTACTAAATAAGCCAATTGAGAGGTACGATGAACGAACCACATTCAGGAAAAACATTTCCCATAATATATGCCTCTAGGCTTCATTTTGGCATTAGATGATTTGGGCATGATTATTGTGAGCTTTTGGCTATAGTTGGTTGTTGACGATGGATCAAAAAAACATGGAAAACAGCGTATTGCTTTTCGAGAAGGCTGGGTATTTTAAGGCCTCCTGAAGTTTATTTTCAGGATGTTTGCACATCACTCAATGTCGTTTGCAATTGTAAGCATCGCAATCGATCGCGTAAAAACGGTGTATGATCTGATGGCAATGCGTGAGCGTGGACGAATGGCACCGCCAAAATCTAAAATACGCTGCATTAAGGTAACTTCCAAACGACTTGCACACTCCAAGAATTAATAAGAATTACAGGTCTCTACGTCTGGAATTTAAGGATAAACTGGAAGATAAAATATGTGCGCGGTAATAAGGAAAATAAATTTCTCCGTTTGCAAATTCATCAGTAAATATAGTTCTAATAAAGGCCAAAAGTGCGACTAAACGTGGCTGAGAACATCTGTGGAAAGTTGAACCATATTTGCACAGGGAACAGTGCAGACGCGATGTTTACGCTGTGCATAGCGCACATGCTAGCTAACGTGTGAATATTTATGGATATTTGTAGTGCTGGAATGAACTTTTTGGGCTATGAATGCTCCACATCTCTCATCGAGAATTCTGAATTTAAATATTGAATTCTTTCGAGTGAATCAGATCAGATTGTTTCCAGGATTGTAATCAAGTAGTGTCACCTCCAGAAAATTCGTTCTGAGTTCCTAAAAAGCACTCCCGGCTTCAGTAGTTTTTATATCGAGTTTCATTTTTTTCATGCAGGGAAGTCGTCCAAGTTGTTTCCCAACACATTAAGTTTCGCTGCACCGATTGCACATGTTATTTTGAGGGAACCGAACATGAGAACCTACGATTTTCCAGGCCTCAATTGTCAACATCATTCAAAGATGCTATGGCCACCGCAATTATGCAGATTTTTGAAGCAGGTAGAACCCTAATCCCCCACTATCATTTAACCAGCAACTTGTGCCCTTTGATGCTGGCTGATCTGATATTATATCATTATATGAAAAATGGTCCAATACCGTTGTGGCTAGTTCCTTCAATGAACTGCTCCGAATCTTTAAATGTGCCAATACCTAAGGAATTTACATTGTCAAGCTGAAACGGTTATGCAAAATTGCGGAGAACAAGTGGAAAAGCATGGAAAAAGAAATCATGCGATATGAATTTGCATTGTTCCACTTAGGTCATCCTCAGTTTCATGAATTGCCAACAAACAGCTGAATATGTGTGATAATGCCGTTGTATTTTAATCGATTATGCACAATCTCGCGCAAAAGATTTGCATGCGAAACAACATGCTAAATGAAAATGCAATCAGGTGCGTGTTTTATGCAGATTTTAAATCATTTTTTTGCAAATATACTTTCTTGTGGAGATGAATGATCAGCCTGAATGCTGCTGTGGGAAAGTCCAGGTTATGCTCGACGAATTTATAGTCATATGTTCATCTTATAATAAAGAATCTGAACTCCTGGACAGACGTCGACAATGGAATTTTTTTTGTACAGTTTTGAAATTAACTTAAAATTAGAAATTATGTGATAAGAAAGAAAAGAAACTGCAACGAATGAAATAAAGAAATAAAAGCATAGGAATCCGATTTCTTTAAATGGAACCTGAGATTTAAAAAAAAGTCGGAAAAGAACTTGTGAAGATGCCCCAAATTCTTCATTAAAAATGGAAAGTGCAGTAGAGAGAAATTAGTTTTGAGCAATTAGTCTCAGCAATGCTTCACAAATTAAGGTAATTAGAGAGAGCAAGACATTATAACGACTGTTCTGATTCGATGTTAGAATCAGAACAGAACAGTCGTTTCTGTTGCTGAAGATAAAAAGTACACAGGGCCACATATTTTCGCTCTTTCTTCCCGTCGTTCATCCTTATGTGGGCAGCCGATTCTTGAGTGGACAATGCGCTGTGGACAATGCATAAGCAGACAAAGGTAAACCTATTTCGAAGCATGTAATATTACTATAGGGGAATGATTGGGTTGTATGAGTGCATGTTATTAATGCCCAGCGAATGTGCTTATGGATGAGTATAAAAAGCCGGTGAAAGTAATGAATACAGTAAAATGATTCGATAGCAATATGTAACTAGAGCGAGTTGCAATTGATAAAAGAATTTCCGCTTTAGAGAATGATTGTTCTCACATATTTGGGAGCGGCAATATTTTCACTCCCTCAGTGGCTGGCTTGGACAACTGCTGATCTCGTTAGTTGGTCACAATGCACCACCATATGGCATAAACAACGTGCAATTGATTTTCTTAACGGAAATGAATATACGGTAAGATTGAATTAATTGACGTTCATTGCTTTGATTAGGTTTATATTCGAAAAGCGACAAATCATACGTGAGAGCACAGAAAAGAAAGTTTGAAGGAAGAGGTTTAGAGAAGAGGAGAGAAAAGAGATAGAGGAAAAAGGAGAGCGGAAGGCGAAGATCGAAGTTGGTCTTTCATTAACTTCCCACTTCGCTTTCTTCCTCGCAAAATCCATTTTTTAATTACCACAATTATGCTATGAAAAAAAAATGTCTTACTGGCTCATATGTTCATGACAAAAATGAAAACACAACAATTCCGGTTTCTCAGAGGAAAGGAGAGAGAGTTCTGTTCCACGATAAGTGCAGAATAAAATTCACAAGCGGGAGAGGCTTCTCAAAGCACCAATATTATCACAGCAGCAAATACCGCTGATCATTCCTGATGCGCTAGGCTCACCAGCGAAGCAGAATGCAATAAAAGCTAACGTACAAATCGCGATATTTGCATCACTAGTGAGAATGCCAGATGTAACAGAAATCACCGAAGGGATTACACTGAGATTGAGGTGTCGGATGGGCGCTTTTGTGAGGTAGCGACAACCAGCTTGTTGAGATTCGACGAAGAATACAGTGTTTGGCGTATTGGGCATAGAAACGTCTCCTCTGAATTTTCTCTAAATGTCACTTCGAATACATTTTTGAGTGCAGATGGGGTTTGAATATTGGTGGTTCCGAATTTCCTGCCGATGCCCTTCTTCTACGGATGAATCTTTTCGTGACGTCCAGTAGGAAGCAGTTGAGAAACTCATGAAAACCAACCGTCGTGATTAGACGATGCCTCTACCACCCTTAGTGTTAAATCAAGCTTCACCAGCCTCGTGGTGTCCCGTTCCAAGCAAGTCAAGTAGGCTTGGAGACGCGCTTCAGCTGTGCGATCACCCACCACTTCAAATTTGGGTAGTCAAACCGAAACCAGATATACGGACACTATGAATCAATAAAACGAAATCTAATGCGGCAAAATAAAACAGGAATTGTATAATTTCATTGTGCTAGGACGCAAAAAAAGGATGCTCAACATCAAATGCTAATCTCGAGCAAAATCGATAATGATGCGGACTCACGAAATCCATCGACAATTAGCTGTTGAATGAGTCCCATGGGTGCGTTGATCTGAAGCCAATTTCATAATGTCATTAGTTGTAGCCCTAACGCGCATTTTGAACTTTCAGCCTTTAGCACCTCTAGAGTCCACTTCTTTCTTTAGCACGTGATTTTTTCTGATAGATGCAGAAAAAAAGAAACAACTTTTCACTTAGGCGACTTCACCAAAGTGTTTCTTGCATGTGCAGCTATATAAACTTTATGATGTGTCTTTTTTCAAAGAATTAATGAAAACTGTTAGATCAGATTCCATGCAGAACGCTTCCATCAGTGGAAGGACGAAGAAACGTGCACATCGTGAAGCGTACTGAGAGCAGAGCACTTTCCAATTTCGTCAGACGGAGGGATTGACTTGACATAAAATGTAGAAAATCGCCTCTCGCCGTCAAGAGGATGGCGAAAAGAAAGGGGTGGATAGTGAAATAGGACATCTTGGCAACCGCTTCCACCTTTTCGTGCTGTTGTTAAGCATTCTTTGCCATTGGGTCCATCCAAAAAAAACGTTCCAGTCAACGTTTTTCGTAGTTGCTTATGTTGTTTTTATCACAATGTTCTAGCAGGTTTCCCAGCCGCAACGAACATACTTTGACGACATGGCTCACATTAGCTGTGACACTCTTGAAAGATGACGAAAATCAAGGCGCATATATCTTAGTAGCAGATTTAAAGGCTTTTAAAGTGAGGAACCAAGGTGAAGAACTGGAATATGGCACTAAGAACTGAATATCATTATGGAAATTATTTGTATGAAAAACAATGAATCAAATAAAAAAAATGAAATGATGAAATAACAACAATCGAATCAAAAAAAGTAAAAAAAGGATTGGCTCAAATGCAAGCGAATCGTGGAACGTCACTAAGAAAATTATTCAAAAATTTGAGTTAGAGAAGGAAATGCAAGCTCTACTTTTCTAGTTATAACAAGCATGAATTCTGATAACTATGCAAAATCATTCGTAAAAAGTGAAGCATCCACTGAGAAGATATTGTTCTGTTTGACGATATTTAAGTCCTACAGATGATCATATTCATCATGGGAATATTTAGCTGACTGTTTTAGGACGCAATATTTCATGTGCATTTCCTCTATATTGTGATATTAAAGCAGTGATCAGTGCCATTTTTCTGACTTTATTAAGCGACAACTGGCTTTTTCTGCAATTCCCAATTGAATGAATCCGCAGTCGTGTTTCCTTCCCTGTCTTCTTTCTTATAAAGGGAGGGTTTTCTTCTTATCTTGTTTCGGTGCTTCATCTTCAAGGTGCAAAAAAGCAATCACCGCTTATTATTCACAAGTGCGTGCTATCCTTTATCTTCTGAATCCTTCGTCTTGTCTGCTCCCTCACAGCATTCCGCATCTTAATGCTAAGGAATACGAAAACTATGTACAGTTTCGTGTGTGCAACCAGTGCAGTTCAACGGCATTGACCTAGACTTGCTGTAGCTGTTCATCACTCGAACAAATGAATTGATAGGGCAGATGAAACGAGCAGCTTTGTTGACCTGGGTTGAAGTTGCAAAAAATGCTGATGGATAGCAACTCTCCTGAGAAGCTCTTCCTGTGCAATCAACTCCACATAACTCAGTATATGCGGTTCTCCACGCCTATCGATATGTTTCAAGCAACACATGACGTCCTATCAGAAATCGCTGTGCAAACAGAAAATATGATGATAAAACAGAACGCTTTGCGACCTTGAGGTGTCGAGGAAAAAATGTTGCATCCTTCATCGCAAAATGAAACAAAGTCATTTTACAAGTGGGAGGCACTCGAACCGAACTAAAGCGAGCGTCAATCACTTCCCTAAAAGCATTATAATACTTCCTAACATTGTGTACATAACTAGCGCAATTTCTAAGCAATTATAAAAGGAACTCGAGAGATATGCTAGCAGTAATTCATAGCGTTATTATCACTTTCTCCTGAGGCATAGCTCGGAAGCAGTTCATATCTTGACTATGCGAGGTAAAAATTTCCTGAAATACATTAACGAGGAAGAAATGCAACTCTAATTACTTTGAAAGATTCGGTCTGACTATACAGCTACGTGTAAGCACACCATTTTCAGCTTCCCCTCTCCCTTCCTTGTCCGAAGCCATCCCACTCTCCAATCACCCTTCAATCAGCGTGCTGGACGAGATATCCCCAAAAGACTGAATCATCTGGTTCCCTGTTTCGGTCAAGATTCGAAAAAACCACTAATGATGTGTGAAATCAGTGAATGACGTATCGCGAGGTTTAGCCGTGGCATTAATTATCCATAGTCATTAGATATTAGCGAATTTTTGAATTATTTTCATATCTGCTTCTACGGTGAATCAAATTCAGTTTATAAGAAAGATCTCTCCACATTTTCACACTCTCGATGCCTCGTCACTTCTGATATTTTCTGTCGCACCATAATGCGCTCAGTGCACCTGAATGCACTCGAATGTAGTTAACTGCGTTGTTTCTATACTTTAAGGTTCGCAATGCAGTTGTAGGTAGACTTTGCTCAGCAATATTTAGACAATGAAACTGGATCAACCGTCATCCAAGTTGAAGTTTTCGCATGCACAGATGTCTCTTTTAGATGCCACAGGTGATGTGCAAGAACTTACCGCAGTTTCGCAATTGATTTCGCACCTCTGCCTTTGTTATAGCTTTTTTTTTTCTGCGAACAGGCCTATTTTATAGTGCTTTCATGTGAATGTTGGCCTCAATCGGATGTTTGAGGCACTTGCTAATTCTATTTTTTTTTCGCTCGCAAAACTTAATTTCCTTCTCACATTTGCATAGAATGTGATAGTGAGAAACGATGACGATGTTAATGGGGAGCTTATTCAAGTCCAACTCCCAAATAAATAAAGAAGCGATTAATGAAATGGTAATGAAGCGATAGCAATCTCAATCGTGAATTAATTCTTCCAGTGAAATTCTTCGAGTTCTCATGGGATCATGATAGATTAGATAAAGACGGAAAATTTTTCTCACAACAAAACAAGCATTTTCTATTGTTGCGATAATGCACTTCAACAGGAAACGAATTAGAATTAACAGGAAATCAGTGAGAAGCAATCTTACAATTCAACGGGACATTGAATCCAACTCTTCAACTACCGTTTTCCTGAGGACAACCAACAATAAGCGTGCCAGTATTTTTTTTTCAAAATATCATAATATTTTGTGTAGTTTTTGTCTAAGGGTAGCTGCGTGCTGTTCTCTCGAACAGAATGTTTGAGAATCCGCAAAAAAAGCATATTCCTACTGAACATTAATCTACTGCGTAATTAAACAATAAATTATTTTGCAGTATTTTTTCTACTGGGAGCAAATGTACACAATTGTGCATCTAACGACGATGTTTTGGGGACCATTCTTGGTTCTATTTCTCTCATATGCGTGCATTACATTTTCGCTATTTCTTTATTCGTTTAGTTCACCTCAAGAAACTACTGAATTGCATCGAATAAACGCCGACGATAGGTATTTTATTCAATTCAGATGTTACTTCTTAGTATTCTTAGATTTTATTTTACACCTTTGAAGTGTGAAGTTGATGTACTTTTAAAATAACTTGACCTATGAGGGAACTTGAGGCACTTCGCAAGCTCAAATATGCTATTGGGCCAGCTCATCATTAGCAACGCATACGACTTTTAGGCTCTCCTTATGGTAGGGAGCGTAAATGTTTTGTGGAATGTTTTACTTAAAAATTAGAGCATAGTGTACGTGTTTGAGAGTTCTAAACATGAGGACTAAATATGTTGTATTTATTTATTGCGTTTGACGCTCAGAGTTTATTGTTGGTCATTCTGGTCGAAAACACCGTTGGTTTGTTTCATTGCTCTAAGCAGGCTGATTGACTAAGCAGAACCTGATGATCAAATTGATTTATTCATCGAATTTGCAATCTGCAAACGACTCTAATGCTCATTTCTTGAGTAATGGCATCTGAAGGTTGTTTGAGTTGCAACTGAAAGACAGAATTATATGTTTCCAGGTCAAGTTCGGCAAGGCCAGAGAGTTTTACATCTCATGAAAGACTAAGCAATAATGAGGCGTCAGGTTAGCTTTATTTCTTTACACTCTTCAGTTGTATATCCTCATGAAGAGGGACGAAATAAAACAATTTAGCTATGGTTTTTCAAGTGAAAGAATTTGGGCTGTGAAGCCACAGCAAAAGTGCTTTAACTGGCTTTCAGGGGTCTAACACTTTTAAAAGTGTTGGAAAAACAGAAAAACGGATGTGCAAAAGTTGAATGTTTGAAAGGTATTGTCAGTAGAGTGCTATATCGGAGCGCTAAATCCTTTTTTTGCGATCGTGCTTAACTCCGTGGAAATGTTCGAGTTGCAATTCTCCAACAGTGCAGTTATCGTGAGTGGCACATGATCGAACCAATAACCAACAGTTACATCTCAGTGTCACAAGTCTGACCGCATCCGCTTAATAAGTGAGATTTTGCCATAGGAAATAGCGCATGCATGATGTTTTTTGTTTTTGCAAAGCAATAATCCGAAATAGAAAAAATTGCGACCGTGCACGCCGGTTCGATCTAGAGACCGGTCTCTTCCACTGTGTAAGTGTTACATTCTACGAAGTCGCAGCATTTTTGTCGATCTTCTAGGAAGGGCGCTGTCTCGTCCATTCACAACAGTTCATATGAGCTGGCTTCCTCGTACTAAGTCCGATGAACTTCGAAATTTTGATGATATTAAAAAAATGAAGAGACTCTTTGAACTGTTGAACGAAAGAACATCGGAAAATATACTCTATGGTCCCATTTCATGGTTGATGCATAAAATTACTGAGCTTTGTAATGATATAGGACGAATATAACAAGGTATTTTCTGAGAAGCGGGCACAAGCCGTTCTCAAGGCCAACATAGGAGAGGCATTGGGGAATTAAACAGCAAACGCTCTTTGGATAAATCTTCTCAAGACATCGTAACAGTGCATTCTTCGGTTCGTTGAAATGAGATGCTTTCATTGAAGTTAGCACCACTCAGATGTGAAAACTACCGATGTCAGTTATGTGCAAAATTTAAAGGATCATATAATCATGTGCTAGGAAATCACGCACCCAATTTTGAGATTAGGTCCACAATATGCACGGATGAACCATTTTATGAAGGATATAGAATGATGGATAGAAGAATAGATAGAGCACTATAATAAACGTTTCTTCTATTTATTTGTTGTTTTTTTGATGAACCATATGCGCATAAACTTACTGCTCATCATCTACAATATTACAACACTTAACGTCATAGATAAAAATTATTTTCTTACATTCATAACTGTAGGTTGTGTACGAATGAGCGATGATTGAATGCGCGGGGATTCAGTAGTCGATGATTAGCAATCCACTGGGATTAGAGCACACACCTTCACTCCCAATTTATCAAGCACAATCACTGGCTGCAAAAAAAAGTCGCAATCATTCTGCAGCACACTCATCGATATAATTTGTGGAATAGCTCGAGGGATTTGCGCTTACTTCAGTTATATAATGTTATGCTAGGAGTTGAGCAACGATCGCTTATTAATATTTATGAATTTAATCTTCAATTCGACTTTAAAAAAATCTTGTCGTTGATTTTTTCGCTTGTTGAATCTAAATTTTCAAGGGCGATTGAAAGCAATTTGATTATATCTTTCTCGTTAAAAGTATCTCAACTTATGCGATGTGAATTTACAAGAAAAAGAGCATAATTCTGAAATGGAAATCAGTGAATGAGTTCAGTGGCGATTCAGCAAGCAGGAGACCTATTGAAATCGATTTACTTTAATAATTTATCTCATAGAATTCTTACAATTTCCATCTCAAGTCTATGAGTTTCTTTTGCATTGTTTTCCTGTTGCGTGTTAAATCAAGAGATTGCTCTTGAACAACTCTGCTTTCTAGAAGAGGCCAAAACTTCATGAGAAGCCGAAAAATGAATCAAAATTTTCGTTACCTAAGTGTAAAAATTTATTTAATTCGGTTGCGACATAACTCGATGAGGTTTTCACTTTCTTATGCATCTAATCGTCGCTTATTTGAATTATTGAAAGTGAGAATTGATCCTCAAGGAAAATATGAAGTAAATCATATAGAATGTCAAAATAGGAGTGAAATATGCGATCAGCATCGGCCGTTGCATAATTCTGACGAAATTCGCTTATCAATTGAATTTTCAATTCACATATTGCATAATCGATAAGCATTTTAAGCAGCAACGCCCGTACGATCTTGGCGTGTCGAAATGCGTGCACGTATGTGTCACACGAGTGCGATTGTTATACTCGCATATCTTCTCTGTTGGTTGCCCTATAATCTGATTTCATTGGCGATGTTTTTCAGCAAGGATCTTTCCGTTTCTCTATCCATTCATTTCGATATTGTTCGAGTTTTCGTAATTTTTAACACCTTTTTAAATCCATTCATATATGGCTTTCGTAATTCGTGAATTAACGACATTTTTCGCATATTCTGTCTTAAAATATAGCCACATAGCAAGAAAGAGGGAATTTTTTGGCATTTGGGAAAGTTAAGCGCAAATTTTGGGCAGTTTTAGTCTTTTGATAATTTTTTCCTCAAGTGCTATGTTGCTTGATACTTGCAGGAAAGCTTACTCAAGATGACCTATTTGCATATGCAACAAACTGTTTTCTTTTTGAAGGCGATTGTACTTGGATTGATGAATATTCAACATTATTTTTTCCCAGGAAAATATTCTCACGTGCTGGTTGATTGCATATAAATGATGATCGATAGAGTGCTATAGGTGTGGAAGAAATCCAATGGCTATAGCTTCAAGCTGACTTCAAACTGTAGAGAAACGTGTTGTATTTTTACCGCAAAGTATGAAACGGAAAATGAGGGGTAGCATTTTCTGCTCATCCATTGAATTATTCGCAATAATTAGGTGGATTCTTTAGCTTATTTAAATGATTGAAGATTAGTAAGTCATTCCGTTGTTTTCTGAAAGCTCAATTCAACGGCAAACAAGAAATTCCATCCCCCCCCCCCCCTCGAAATATACTCCTGCTTAACCTTGTTCGTAGTTGCTTTTTTTCTCGAGAAGATTGTGTTGTTCACTTTGTAGTAATGATGTTTACACAGAAAGATGTTTCATTGAAAACGATGCAGTGAATTTTCCATAGGTGTTTTTATATACGCCCCGAGTTCAACAGGAAATGAATTTTCTCTACCGTTCCGAATTAAAACACAAACTCAACTGTGATTAGTTTATTTTGCTGGAATCTTGCAAACGTGAGAATTCCTTCATTCAAGCGAACAAATTGCACTAATTTTGCAATGAATCAAGAGTGATGTTTGATTCGTTAGCGAAATTATTCGAATTTCTTCATAGGTAATGCTAGCAAAAAATGTTCTCTTGAACTTGTGCGATTTGTGCTTTAGCAAGATCGATAGAAGGTCAGAGCCATAGTGCCTCAGAAATAATAGTGTGTTGATTTCTTTTCACTTCTCACACAGTGAACACTGATCATATGTCGTACCTTAATCTCCATTTTCGATTTCTTTATGCGATAACTTTTTAGGCCATTTTTTATGTGCTCAATGAATTTGCCTTTTTAATCAGCCGGATCTCTTAGAATTTTATTGTTCAATGATAACGCCATTAATATTGCATTAATGTTTGAATGAGCACTCTGAAACGATGTATTATTTAACGGCATAACAACTTTTGTATCGTTATTGATATAAAACTGCTTTATGCCATTCCATGTTGGGCGATAATCACTGTCAGTGAAACATGAAATCCTTACTCTTTAAGTTGTCAGTGAAATGAGAACAATATTTGTACTTCACATTTCCTCAATGTATATTGTTTGGGGTTATTGATGAGAATGAAGTGACAGAAAATTAGAATAAGGACAAAATAATCACTGAAATGTAAGAAACGCATTGAATTGCCTTAATACTATAACGAATAGCTAGATCTCTAGTGAGGCTCTTAATTGAACTTGCATTTTATCGAGAAAAGTGGCAATTCATGAAACTAGATGGAAAGCTTTTAGATCGGGAAATTATGCAAAACTAAAATGGAGAGCAATAGTACAATTGAAGAACAACCTTTTAAGCCTCATAAATGCATCAAATGCCTATGAAATTAATGCGTTCGATTCATCAGTTCGGTGAAAATTACTTGCTGAATGCAAAGCATAAGGAAAAAGCGGAGTCTCAGCAAATAAATTATGAGATGCATTATTAGCTGCAAACATATTCGTTCATTCGATTTCCTCACATTTGAAAATATCAACAAAGAGATATTAGCGACGATCGTCTAAGGCCGACACAATAATGAAAAATGAAAAACTTAACTTAAGAAAAATTGTTTTATGCACGTTGTGCTAAACGAAAGCCGGAAAATAATGTTTTGAGAAAGTGAACAAATATGAATTGCTATTGAGGTGAAAAAAGTGCAATAACAAATTAATTTGCAATATCTGTTGCGAAAATTGCAAAATACTGCAAATGGGAATAAAGATTCCAAAACACATAACATTGCATTTCTCATTAACACTGCTAAAATAGTTACTTCTTTTCGAAGTATTGCAAATAAGCACACCTTTATTGTCGGCTAGGCAATCAGCCACAAAGCAGTGATAAATTATCGCAGCAAACACATTTTATTTGAGTATGAACTTCTCTTGCCATATAAGTGTTTGCTGAAGGACTGATGTATTTTAGCATAGCATATTTGCTAGTGCTAGCATTATTCTAATGATCATATAAACTATGAATGAGTTTACAAAATAAAGTCGAAATTTTACTGCGTCGTAAACGATTCAAAAATACACGAGTAGCTCTCGAAAAAGTTCCCAATATTTAACTGTTGTGATGATTTAAAATTGCGACTAACTACGAGTAAAGATTTTCGACATAGATTAATAGTTTTATTGTGATGTGGCGATCAGGCAGAGCATACTTTTGGTTGCGAATGTTTCGAATTCATTGATAATTATACAAATGTGTCGGGAATAAATTATAGAAATGTGCTTCAATAAAGAGAAAGGTGTTTTAAAAAGAAATTTGTTCAATTTCCTTTCCTGATAAAACAGTTTCACAAATGACCCGACAAAAATAGTACATCCGGTTTTGAACTTATTGACCACTCTAGTAGATCTTCTACAAAACAATCGCTGTGTTTTAACGTTGTGGAGTCTGAATTTTTTTTTTTTTTTTTTGAAAAAATTGCCACTTTCAAAGATCTATATTTGAATTTTTCCGTAGTCGACCGATCGATGTGTATCATGGTATGATTGGTCACGCTAGAGTATGCGCTATCAAAAGTACCCCTCATTTCATGAACTGATTCCAGTAGTTCTCGTTTATTCAAACAGAAACGAAAAACACAAAATAAAACAACAAATACACCGACAGACACAATGGACTCATAATAAATCCTTTCAAGTTACCTTTGCTAAGCTGAAGCATCGCAAAAAGTCTTTTGATTATGAGTTTGCATTTCTTGCAGGTAAAACCAGTTTTCATTCTTCTGTAGTTTCGTATTTTCATTGTCTCTTTCTGCTCAAGGGCTATCTTCGCCGAATCGGCTTCTGAATGGGTGAATTCATTAGGCATTTGCACTTGTTGGGTATGACACGATGTGTCGCGAATTCTTGCATTGCCATTGCTGCAGATGAGAGAGCGAGACAAAGAGGAAAAGTGGAAAGAAGTCATAGAAGGGATGCGCACCACGAATCGAATGTCAAGAACTCAATCAAGAGACGAATGCTGATGAAAAAGCTTTAGGAATTTTAAACTTTGAACATCCGATTATATTTCAAAAGCATCTTCTATATTAAAGACAAGCCTTCAGGATTCCGTCAGGATTGTGGAGAAGAGGAATATTGTTTAGTAAAAGAAACCATATTAACAACCATTGAGCTGCTGGCTACCGCAAAATTAAAGTCGGAATGAAACATGTATCGCTATGTTTGTATCATTTCTCACTCACTTCAAGTATTGCGTCACATTATCAACTTCGCAATCAGTATGAATTTCACTCAATTAGCGCACAAATATTGGCGCGTTTGGAATAAGACACATACAATGAATCCCATGCTTGCATCTTATCGAAAGGAAAACAAATGTGAGCAATTTCAGCTGCCTGATTTGAACCTTTCGCTTTCAGCATGGTCAAAACGCCACAAGGCTGCAATAGATATGTTTGTATAGACACCAATGGTCATGATTTTCACTTGAAGGAAGGTATCACCTGAATATAGAAGTGGCTACAAAACAAGAAAAAGAAATGAAATATCATAAAGGGAAGCTCAAAGCAGAGATTTTTTTTCAGTAATTTAATTGGAGAAATTTTGATAATCCTAAGCATGTCGATTTCAACTTTTCCTTGAAAATTCCTGCAAACAATCTGAAAGATCCCACATTTCCTTGCCATTATGTTTAGATTTGAACACAACCTCAAGCCCAATAGCTGCAACTTTTATTCTCTTCTGAAAGTAAACAGTTAAGTCCGCCTCAAGTTTTGCTCACTTTCTGTGCATAAAAATATGCATGAGATTATCACTTCTTATGACACCTCGACTTGATAACCTCAAATTAATCGCTCCGAAATTTGCTAGATATAAATCCGGCGATCAATCGTTCAAACGCAGTGTTTGTCTTGAATTATCATTGTCCTATCCACTCCCTCATTTCAAAGTTTTCTGAACATCACCACGTAGGTTATTTACCTACAAGACTGTTTTGTTGTTCCAAGAAGATTTTTCAAAAATTCCAGGCTTTTGGAAGCATTCAAAACATCTTCAATGACAAGCACTTCGCCAAATACCCGAAGTCTGCCCATGTTCTTTCATGGGTATCTGTACGATTATTGCAATTGCTTGCATCGCTTTGGAAGCATAACTGTGCATGAATTCGAAAATGTTTTTGACTGTGGCCTCATATGTAGAAGGTGGTCGCCCTGATATATTTCCTTTATCGGCAACAGCCTTTCCTTGTACATGCTGTTCTCGTTCCTGCAAGAATATTTGGCATAAGAAAAATCATCAAGTTATTTTTTTTTTCAACTAATTGAGCCTTCTTGAGTTTCGTTTCCGTTTATTTTGCTGTTTCAATTTCTCACTCGCTTCTCCGATATGAATATTTTACACTTGAATTTCCTGGTGAAAAAGTTGCCAGAAACCGAGCGGTAAGTTTTTCGAAAATACCGTCAACCGTGATTATATATTTATTGTGGCCATATCTTGTTACCCATAACCTTCAAAGAAAAATTACCTGACGTTTATTTTGGTCGCACGACTGTTAAAAACACAAGTCGAATTGTCCCACAGTAATGCATTCATTGAAGCATTTCTTTAAATTGGTCTAGCAGCTCGTTCCGGTAGATGCATCTCTCCATAGGGAGAGCAGGTTCACTGAGAATCAAATTTTCTCCCGTTTAACGTGTATTAGCCAACCATCGAATAATGCTGCAAATTTGCCGCTAGATACCTGAACAGTTTGGAAAACCTTGTTTCATTTGATAGATGCCTGTATGATATATAGTCGGATGCCGATGAACTGTGCATAGTCTTAACCGCTACATTCTAAGTAGGAATTTAATGCTCGAAAATGATGAAATCTAAATTTCCCACTATAGTGGAATGATATTTGGAAGTAAACACTAGGAATGATCGTAATATTTTATGAAGTCCTACTCG
This sequence comes from Ascaris suum, assembly GCA_013433145.1. Taxonomy (NCBI): domain Eukaryota; kingdom Metazoa; phylum Nematoda; class Chromadorea; order Rhabditida; family Ascarididae; genus Ascaris; species Ascaris suum. The sequence goes on along the minus strand of CM024169.1, from coordinate 11,270,087 downwards.
GAACAATCGGAAATCTTCACTTGGCTGGAGCCATTCTTTTAACCGAATTGCGTGTTTTCAAGTTGTCGCGAAATTCTTATTTCGAACGAATTATTCCTCCTATCCTAAACTCTAAAAGAAAGAAGAAATTCTTCTAACTTGTCATTATTGTTGGAAAAGAAAACGATTTTCTAAATGAAAAACAGCAGTCAAATTCATATAATTTAACAATATAACATTACCCCTTATTTGAATCAGAATGTGCAAAAAATTTATGCAGATTCATTTTGAATGAAATTATTTCTTATATTTTAGTAAAAGTAATATGAATTAAATGGGTTTTTTTCCTGCTTTCACGTGAAAAACGGTGTATTGGAAAAAATGGTGCTAAGGTTTTCATTCTCAACTTCATAAACTTCTCCAAACTGATGAAATTGTGTTTGTGTCGTGCCGTGCTCATTTCTGAGAGAAACAGAGGCAATTTAGAAGAGAATTTATTGAAAAGAGATCAACATGAATATTGAGCAAGGTAGATAATTATCATCCACGTTCAGAAAATCACAAGAGCAATAATGCATCTAAAAAACGTGCGGCCATAAACTATACAAGGGAAATATGGCGACGACAACAACAAAGTGATGATTATTGGCAATGCATATCTCTGTGCCTAGCACTGAATACATTGGAGATTTGATTAATTTGCGGGGATCCGCATAATACGTAACGACTGAAAACCTAAAAAGAAGTTGAGGAGATTTGAAATCACTTTCTTAGTGATAGAATGTTTTCAATTGTGCATGGAGAACTTAAGTGATGACTATTTTTGTTTTAAGGTGTTACGAGGAACACACAATCATTTATGAAATCCCAGCGTTTAGCATGAAGTCGAAGGAGGTAACATACGGGAGCGGGAGAAGGCAGCGTAAGTTGATTTGAAAAGAAGAGAAAGAATATTGCCAAAATGTTGCTGAGAAGCACGATTGTGTGGTCAATAGGTCGTAAGCGCGACTCTGTAGCAATGAGAAGATGAACACCGGAACGGAGAAGAAGGGATCTGCGAACCCACAGATCCAGAGAACGCTAAGCGGGAGCTAATTGAATCAACCGTTTTTCACCTTTCGGTGTCACAAATCGCCAGAAGCCTCCAAGTACTAGGCGATCGCAACGTTTCTTCTACCGAAAGTGAATCGTGCAGCCATTTTGCACCAACAGAAACTGCAAGTGGATGAATTGCTTACGGTCCCTATTGCTACTAACTAACGTTATGCCTAACACAGCTTTTTTACTCTTTTGCATAGTAAAATAGTAACTGCTACATATACGGTCGTCTCCGTATATTACATCCACCAATACCTAATACGGCACGAGCTTCACATAAGCATCGTCCTGTCCAACAGCTAACGCTGTGTATGGTTTTGGTTTATGCACCGGCTAAAACTATTGTTTATACTAGCAGTGGAAGTTGATACTTATTGGCAGCAGTGTTATTTGTTAGGCCTGATACTACCATAGAGCACAAATAGGGCTGGAAGCGCTATCACCACCTATTTATTCAGGCAATATTTTCATTAAAACAATCCTATATTGCCATTTAATGTGCACTATTGGCAACTTTTTGGACAGCTCGACGTCACTACATTGATGTGAGTATACAAAGTAGTGACGTTAACTGGTCTAAAACTTAAAACTTGGAAGTGGGTGCATCAGTACTACGGCACTTGTCAGCACCAATAATACTGATATGATCACTCCTGAGTTTTAATACCAAGCATCTTGTGGGTTCTAATATGAATACTACGTTTATACAACATCGAATACTACTTTGTATACTTATGACCCTTAGGCAACATCGCATATGCCAGTACCGTTGGGAAATACTTTATTACTCTCGAGACTGTTATTCCAAATAAGTAATGCTGGATCCAGAAAATCTCGGAAACATAGATTTCCAGGCCATTTTTCATAATTGTTGCGTCACGAGAAGAAAAAGACACTTAATCTACTAATGTGGGAAAGTCTCAGCGGGCAACCTCTTCTAGGTCTTTGCACTAAGCGCAATTTCAACTGCTAACAGTAAATGTTCGATTGTAACAAAAGCAAGCTCATAACAATGGTTAGATCCCCTCGAAATAAGGAGATATTGATCTTGAAGTTGCTACATTGTGCCAAAAACGGTAATCTATAACGTGATCGTCGAAACGTTAATAGCCAACTTCACAGCCTGGCATTGTGCCATTTTCTAATGTTGCTGACGTCTAACATTTATTGCCTGCGTTCTTTATTGCTTAACTTACATTGTTCGGTTTGCAATGAGATGAAAAGAGCAAATCTTCGAAATGGGGTCTGAAAGCAGGGGGCAATTATTTATCGAAGAAGCCTTCGACAAACACTTTTGTTCATACGATTCAGATAACCACCTCCACATTTGCTGGCACTGCTCAAGAAGTACTCTACAACTCCAACGTGTAAGTAAGCATTACTGACCCTTATGCGCCACACCAAGATGTGGGATTCAATCGCTGTTGAGTAAGAAATATTACAGTGTCATTGGATACGATAATCAAACAAGTAATACGCAATTGAATTGCTCGTTGATATGAATGCTGGTTTTACAAAGAGCTCTTGTCTTGGGCCTTATGAAGGTGCACAACATCGGATATCACTCCACTTCTCTCTATCCCTTCTTCTCCTTCGAAATTTCAACACAGTAATAAAGTTCAACGGCCGCACAGCATTGATGTATAACGGCACACAACAATCGAAGCTAAACAATTAATGTATAGCTTAGAAGTGGTATATTTCATTGAAAATTAATAAAAGATATAAAATAAGCAGCGTTTATATTTTGAAGCGTTGATGACAGTAATGCTAACAATGCAACATGTTTAGCGCTCTTTTAAATAATTTTGATATGTCAATATTATTGCGCCAACTTCACCTTAACGTTTTGTTCGAGAAGATCCTGATGTGCTTGTTAAATCAGAATCCTTTCTACCATAACGCACAAAAATCGAGCTATAAATTTTGCATGAGATGATGAACAATACATTCAATCAATTCCCAACATCAACGTTCGGATGTGGAAATTGCGTTCGGCTTTATCTCTATCGAAATCAATTTGTGCTACAAAATTGCTATACGCTACGCATACTTCAAACTATCGTTGCGCTTTTAAAAACGCTTGCTTTCAATGAAGAACGAAGCGAAGTGCATCGGAAATAATGACGCAGCACTCCACGAATATGTGGACTTGAAAGCGTATAAAGAAGAGGATTGATCGTCGAGCAGAGGTAATTTAGCCAGATCGATGTCATATAGAGATCTTCTGGTATACATTCGCTGTAAAAAAAGAGCCGTTTGAATTCGTGTCAATATTTTCACTCACAAATAATATCCATTTAACCAAAGCGTTTCATAGTAACTTTCATATTCCTTTGCGATCACTTTTTTTAATGCGTGGTTTTGGCTTAACAACTGCTCTATATATTCCATAAAATCAGGCGGAGTAAATTCTGGGAGTTTGCATAAATTTGGTGTAAATTTGCTGGATAATAACTGCAGTGAACGTCGTTTAAAATGAACGATTTGTAAATATTCGAGTCGTCGGACAAAAAATAGTGACCAATAAAGGCTTTGAAGCGTGATCCACAGCATCATATATTGAAAGATTAGGAGCACTTTAAGCTTACTTGCAGAACACTTTGATTGGCCAAATGATTAGGAATGGCATCCAACAAACAAGAAAACTGCCCAATATTAACGATACAGCTTTTGCTGCACGCATCTGAAATAATCCTTAATTTTTCAAGATAATGAGCGCATATGATCAGATTTTCGTTCGCGTCAGTTCTTCATAAGAACCTTGGAACGAGTTGCAATGAACGAGCTTGACGGTAAATGTGAATGTTGCTTCAGAGAGAATAATCTTTGTTCATAGATGAACAAAAAGATTGCAATGAAGCAGCCGAGTATACGAATAAGATAAATGTGCATTTATCATTGGTATATGATGAAATATATATACTGAGGATATATCATAAAAGAGAACTTCAAAACACATTACAACATATTTTTCTATCAACGCTATAAAATTTGACATTTCCTTGAAGACTTATCAGTAAACAGTTCTCACAATGGAGCGCAGATTGAAATGTTTTAGAAGGTAAATAAATACAACCAAATTCCTGTCCTCCATAACATTTTCTGGAAGGCTTTTCCAGAGCTCCATTACTCTATACTGCTAGCTTGTAGAATGTTGTTCAGTGGACATGTCCTGCATGCCAAGTGAAAACGATGACCACGACAACTGTGGTGTGAAGCGAGAGCACAGAGACTGTCGAAGAACGTACCAGAAAGTCCATGGACAATTTTATAGCACAATGTCAGATCAAGCATTATTCTTCCCTATTCTAAATTCTCAAGGTCGAAAATCTTAACCAAAATTGAAGCCTCATAATCGAAAGAAAGATCTGTCATCTACTGAGCAATTTGAAATTGAAGGGCGCCTGGATTTTCGAGAAATTTGACGTACCTGTCTCGAGATACTTTCTTTGTGAAGAAGGTCGGTTAGACAGGCGGGGATTGCAATAACGCTAAAGCGACATGAGCTAACCCGACTCAACGGCGACAGTCTGCAACCAGAAAACTATATGGCGATAGGAACTACGCATAGCCATTTCACTGATTTAGTTCCTGGTGCTAACAACGGAGGAGATAGTTGTTTCCGAAGAATTTCGTATTTCGTAATTCAAAACAAAAGAACTTGCTAAACTGGACAGTTTGAGAATATTCCTTTAATAAATGTATAGAGGCGTTCTACCTGCACCTGATAAAATATTGCCTCTTCATGATCGCAAGTGATAAAAGAGTCAGAAACTTCAGTCGGTCATGCTATCTTTTTTGCGCAAACCTGGAACAGGAGTTATTTATGCCCAAGATCAGCTTTCCGGACAGTCCGGAAGACATATATATTCGCCACACGTTGATGTCTCCTGCGACTCCAATAGGAATAACTGCATTCATGCGTTATCGAAAAATATTCATAAAATTATGGTAGCTAAAACATGTTCATTGAAAACCTGCTGAGTCGTCGTTGTATACCACTCGTACTGTCCAGACCGTTTTCTGCAGTTGTAAGCGAATGAGCGGATTTGGTGCATGGCTGAAATTTCAATACCAAAATGAAGCGAAATAATGCCAACGTTTCGAATCAACATCGCATACTGTTCACAAGGAAACGATTATCATTGAAGCATATCGCAACGATCTTACGATGTCGAATTTGTGAGAAATTGCAAACCTTTCGAATTGGGGATTCTTTGGAAATTTTAAATCATATAAGCCATTTTGATGTATGTTTTTTATCGATCCTCTCTGAGAAATACTGTGAGAAAGTAGCGCTTACCTGGATATATTTTTGACAACTGCCCAGAAGTAAAAATGAATGAATGAACGTGAGAACGTACTGAAGGTGAGCCTTCGAGGTTGAACGTATTGCTGAATAATAAATCGGTCCGTTGTGCCATAAGCAGTTCTTTGGTTTGTAGAAACCCATTTCGAGTGGGCATTGATGCCGTCCCATGGATCCGATGATGTTTGAGATTGGCGGCAGTTTCCTTAACATAATTTCCATATTTATAGCGTTCCATCGTTGACTTCATATATAGTTTATAATACTTTTCCAGAAAATGGAAAAAAAAAATTCTGCAAGCAACGACCACCGGCTCTTTCTTCTTCATTTGATTTCGCAATATATTTCACTTTTAGTACACTTGTGTATAAGTGCATTATGAATATGAAAGCTCATTGGTTGCAATAGAATATGTGAAATATACTTGCAAATGAAAAGCTCAACACATTAATGGTGTGTTCGTGTATGTGAACGAAAATGTGCTGCACTGTTGATTCTAGAATTTCACAAGGAATAATTGTCCTGTTACAGCAACGTCGAAAAAAAAAATAATGCAGGGGATTTTCGGTTTTTTCTTTTTCATTTAAAATGATCACAAGTTTTAAAGAATAATTTGAAAGAAAATTTGCTGCTTGCAACAAAAATGACAACGTTTTAGTATCAACATAATTTTGAATACGTTTTTTTTCAATATTTCTGTGGAGAAATTGATCAACAGTCTTCTTATATAATTTCCAATTAAAATTGACGATAGAAAAACGTCGTCTAAATTTTGAGCTAATGTTAGTGCCTTTGGCGTTCTCTCTCGAAACTATCATACCTGAAACGACTATTCATGAGCAACAAAATGAACGTAGTTATGGGAAATGCTTCCAGTCTCTCGTGCGCGTTGTTGTGCTTTTCGTTATGATTTACTGTGCTATTAGCGAATCTTTTGCACTGGAAATATTTTCACCTACTTATGTTGGAGGTGCATTAAGATGAAAACGGTAGGAAATGTCTTAAGCTTTTACCTCAAAGTGTTTTATCTGCTCAGTGTGGAGCTGAATCTGTTCGGACTGGCTGCGCTCTCTCCCACTGCTTCGCTCTTCGCTTAACGGTGCCAAATTCCATTCAAGCTTCGGAGCTCGAGGAGATGGGCTTCTGGGACTTCGGACCACTGAAGTGCAATAACCTAGAAGCAATAACGCGATACCGGCAAAGATGCAGTCATTCGTGGGAAAAAAAGTGGAAGTAGCATTTCGTGATTGAGAGCATGGGAAGTCATTGAGGTAAAAATCTGAACACAGTCATCGTGGCGTAGTGCGGTGCATCGCTGTTCTCAGCGACGACACCTTTGGTTCGGTTCCTGTAGTTTGCGTTGTGATGACAACGAATTGGGACGTAATGCCGAGCCGGCCTCACACTCCGGAATTGTGCAGAAAGTAAACCATTGCTGAACGCCAAACCGCAGTTTTAAGATGAAGCTTTCGGTTTCTTAGTTTATAAACGACATTACAGCGAATAGAAGAAAAGTAAGCGATGAGCATGAAATGAAAGAGCAGGAGATTACGTCTGTTTGTTGCAGCAAATTTCATGCCGATATATTTACGGTAATATCGCATGGTGCCTCTTGCCACGCAAAATTTTTTTCCAGTCATTTCATGCATAACTGGCGGAAAAGGATATATCAGACTTTGAGGTTTACATCGGAAAAATACAGGAGAACGTACTTGAAATATATATATATATATATATATATATATATATATATATATATATATATATATATATATATATATATATATATATATATATATATATATATATATATATATATATATATATATATATATATATATATATATATATATATATATATATATAAAGACGAATTGACCGTAACCTGTTGTGTTCTTTGGAGGGGAATTGGCGACAGTAATTTTACGACGAACAATGGAACTAAAGAATTTCCAGTGGGCTGTGACTTGTCAGTATTCTCGCTGTGTGGCAGCCTAATGGTCATTCAGTATCTCCTTGACGACGACATATGATCAAATTGGGACATTTTTGATGGGCTTGGAATGCTGTGTTTATTTCTCTTCATAGATATTTTTTCTCTCAGATGAATTGCACGTCGGCGGTTTCAAAAAGACAGTGTTGATCATTAAGAAGTTGTCTTGAGCAACCCTCACCTGAGGTGACACTAGCAACGCTATTATCGGTCACTCTACGACTTAGTTCCGGTGTTCTCAGTGGTGTTCCATCACGCGATTTGCAGTAAGAGTTCGAGCTAGAAGGTGGCGCCACATCTATGCCTTGCGAGCCAACCGACTTCATTGCTTTATTGGCGTGCTCACGGAGAAATTTCAAATGTCGGTGGACAACGAGTGAAATGCGAACAAACATCGCCACCTGCAATTCGGAAATGGTTGAGTTTTTATCAGTGGCTCTACGCATTGAATGGACCTCCTCTCTAAAATTCCTCTAACTAAAACAGCGCCTTCTTGGCGTAACAAATAGTTGCCGCTCGAATTTTGCCTTCTGAACACTTTTCATGAAATCAGAAAAAAAATGAGATTCTTTGTGAAATTTGTTTCTTTTTGCAGTATTTCACGATCCTTTATATAGAGCATTCTTTAACTGAACATATGTATCGAGTGCATCGTAAATTTTTGGAAGATTGTCAGTAATGGCGGACAAAGAACACTACAGTATTCACTGTCCAGTTTGATCCTAATTTATTTCAAGAATACACCTGTGGACTTTTATGTGATTTACCTTATACAAACTTTTTGGAAGGATGTTTCCTCTTTATTGATGTTATTGACATCGGAATTGTTCAGGAAGAAAAACCAAGATAAAATCATATTGAAAGAGAAGAAAATAAGTTTCAATTTGTTATGCTGCAGCCACATTAGCAGTTGCAATGTAATATGAGGCTGCCAAGAAAGATGACAATGACTAAAATACCTTATCAGTGATTCAGAAACAAGATATCTCTACTGAGATTTGCGAGAATAGGAAGGGGATACCTTTATTGGTTTCAAGTGCTCTACAGTTTTGTAGCGACTTCCGGTACGTTAGGTGCAAAGCAGCGCTGAAGTACAAGCGGTCATTGGTGCATGAATTAGTGAAGTGATTGGACTTTGTCCGAATTAGTTCGAAATTCAGTGATTTTCCCACTGATCTTCATGAACATTCCTCCGTAGACATCACTCTCGCTACGCTATCCGTCTTTCTAGGGGAACGCTGGCTGCACTTGCAACCAGGAAATGAGCAACTTTTTCCTTTTCGATTGCACTTTCGCTTGCGAATGCTATTGTATGATCTTTCTACCATTTGCCGTGAGGAATGGAAAAAAAAATCATCATAGGGAATAGGAGAGAAAGATTAAGATAAGAACTGCCGAATATGAAAGCAGTTCGGTTGCAGTGGCCAGGAGGCGTTCGTCGAAAATCGGCTTAACAGTACTTTTCAAAACTTGGCTTACGAATTTTCGCATTCTTTTTCAGCAATACGAATGAAATATTTTTGAATTATTCAATGAAGATCATCATATCAGCTTCGCATTTCAACGATGCATAGTTGTATATGAAATGCGCATCATTTTCGCTGACAGATCTTAGCTTCCATCACCTTTCTCAGCTCACTGATGCACCTCAGTTTCCAATTATCTGTGTCAGCCAACTTCTGAGAGATGCTTCGTTGTGATTTAGCAGAAACCTTGCAGCACATGCGAACAGTGGCGACAGCGTTGTTCATTCGTTCGCAAATGTAAGAGGACACGTAATGTAAACGTCATAAGGCGCAGTGACAAATATACCACCCAACAGACAAATCAGAGGAGGAGAACAGCAAAAAAAAAGTTCAAACAAATCGGGAAACGAAAATAAAGTTGCGAACATATCATAGTATTTAACACTTATGAGAAAGTCTATATTTACAAAGACAGAAAGTTATAAGGGGACATGTGGGAAAAGGCGGGAGGGAGAGAAAAGAAAGAGCTGACGAGCGTAATATTTATTCTCTTGTGTAAGATGCAAAATCAAGGAGTTCGAAGTGGTTTTCTCTTAAAAGATCTCTATTGATTTCGCTTTCGCAATTTCGCCCGGTACGGAGTTCCACGCATTTATTACCCTTTTCGAGAAAACATCCTATTTATGCATTCCGTACCGTATGTTCATCATACATTTACGAATAAACTCCTTCAAACTCATTAATTCATCTCTTAGTGAGAATGCGGTGCTCTAATTATGTGCATATGAGTTCTTGCCTGTTGCGTGCTTATTTGCGCTTGCCCTTATTGCTTGTATTTGCAGAGCTATGCAACGAAGCGATTTCTCAAATAGTGCAATCGAGAATGCAATTGATTGGTCAGTTACTCGTTTCACTGAGGCATTATTTCGAAAATCACTCTCACTTCTAAAATTTTCATTCAGCATCTTGATCAACGTAATGAACCGAAACAAGACAATGAATTAGTACTCATGGTAGAAAATTTCGTCAGACGTTATGATGGAGGTGCTGGATGAGCAGGTGGAGATGGCCTGAAATCGCAATTTAAAGTATTTACGTCGAATGGAATAAGTACTGTGGAATGCAAACAAATTTTCCAGAAGATACAGAAAACGATACAAACCAAAATAGCTGCAGGAATATAGAGTAGAGGCACGGCAACAATCGGGACAACATATTTCCGGCTCCAAACCGTGTAGCAGCAACTAGTCTGCACCTCAGAGAGCGTACAGACGATATGATTGCCGGTACGGTTTGTGAGAATAAAATAAACAGGCGCCCAAGTGATCGCTGGAAGTATCCATATAACAAAAATTAATCGCTTCGCAATTCTCCGACTTCGTTTAAAAATTCGGAGCGGTTTTTCCTGCAATGTAAAATAGTAAATTCCAACAAGGTTCAGTAAATATGCATAGATTTATGCTGAAATAGGTGGGAGTGCCGTTTACTGATGAACTGTAGATTTCAATCAGTCTAAAGTAAACATAGGCTTCTTTGCATGAGCCTATCCCGCAAGGCCTGGACGCTGTACTAATGGAAACTTAGGAAGCAGCCATGAGCCCTAAGAGCAAAAATACCTACTCCTCGACGATGAAACTTTGAAAGTTTTCCTAACGAAAATCGATAAACTACAGCTATGATATGATTTTCTGCCTATAAAGGAAGAATTCATCTTGGGCTGACTTGGGAGATAACGTCAAGGTGATTTATCACACCAAGAAAACGAAGAGCAGTGATGGGCAAAATCAAAACTTACTAAATTCCAAACTCTGTCTAAAGCAATAGCGCAAATCGAGTATAGGGAAGTTGTTGAAAGAATAATATCACTGAGTTGCCAAGCATCACAAAGCCAAGGAGGTCCAAAAAACCATTGGAGTCTGCAAACGGATTGTTCTTGAAAGTAGATTGTCTTGTTCATTAAAGAGTGAATTTGATCCAGTCGAATTCCGTTTCGTTCGTTTGAGAATTCCAAAGTTTTGGTGGTTCGAGCTGATCGTGTAGAATGAACACTTTAAACCATTCGCACTGACCATGGACTTGAACCTATGAATTTGTTGAGGACTGTGGTTTAGGCATGTGAAGCGAAATGTTAGGCATAGTGCAGAAGTTTTTTGGTAATATTCATAAAATTTCTACACGAAGACAACAGTCGCCAAGTAGGCAAGTCAGCGCTATTTCTCGTTGCTCAATGAAAGCACATCTGTGGAAAATATTTCGCTTCGCATAATCGAAGCTACGATTTGAATTGCTCTAAACGAAAGGAAAATAAGGTGGCCTAAGAATTATGAGGGAATGTCCATTCGATTTGCTTTATTTGAAGGTTGCAAAACTAATCACACTATGACAGCATATTGAAAGTAGTTTAAAAATTATTTAATATGGAACAATGGATATTTACAATACCACATACTTTGTTCCACACTGTTTGAGCGACACTTTTGATGATCGTCTACATTATTCGTCTTGAAAGAACAACTAACCTATATGAAACTACCTAGGCTCTGAAGAGTTGCACTGCAGGCAGTTTGCAACTTATAACGTTCTGCAATCGCGTAGTTATTTTGATGAACGTTTTGCTGGCCTGCATGTGCAAAAATTATGGTGTGATGTTTGTGCGTGTCTATATTTTAGAGTATCTCCTTGTCTGATGGATCCCGATGCAGAAACAATGAGGCCAGAACTATGAAGCGTGAAAATGGGAAAGCGAACATCAAGAAGAAGATGTTACTCGCTGAAGTTTCCGTTTGTTCAGGACGATAACTTCTTAGCTGTCCGTAGACCCATAATTATTTCAGAAATTGCTTCAGCTAATAATCAATATTTTTTTGAACAGTTGATTTATGGAACGATCATTTTCAGCGTTATAAAATATGCAAATGTGTTGGAAAGCAGATAAGGTGAAAACATACGTTGATTACATAGGTGCCGTCTATAAAATGATGGAATTTAGCATGAACTGAATAGATGAGTGAAAAAGAAGTTCAGAAACTTTGACTTCATAAAAAATCATAAAGGATAGAAAGCACAAATTCTTCCATTTTTCTCCCCTCTCGTCTTCCAAGTTGTCAGCTGTTCATGTGTAGAATCACACAGAACGGCATATTTCGATTTTCCTAATATGTGAGTATATGTGAAAAGTTGTTATAGGACGTGGAAATCGATCGATCATTATTTATAATCGCTGCTTCCGTAAAATTTCTCAGTATCACTTTCGGAGGGAAAGTAAGGTGGCAATGTAGAGATTTTATATTGAGGAGGGGCTGAAATCCTGAGATCTTATCCAACTATAAACAATATTCCTTGCATGTTTAAGTTGAAATATCATGTTTTTGTTGCATTCATATTGCATTTCAGCAAATGTTGCAATTTGAATGTAGCAGTGTGGATGCACGCTTAAGGTGCATTACCTGTATACGAAAAGATGCACAACCATTATGACCATAACAACGAGACCAATGAGAAGATCGGCGAAGCTTAAGTTCAATATATAAAGGTTTGAGATCGAATTATGCAGATGTCGATGTCGAATAAGCACAAAAATCGTTAACGTATTCGCCAGTATTGTAAACGCAGTTGCAATTCCGGCTAGCGATACTGCACCATAGTAAACAATCGCAGATAAAGTGCTGTGTAAAGTGTCCTGAAGCTAATGTTCTACTTTTGCATATATGGCGGAGCATTTTTTTTTCATCACACATTTTCATATGCATATGCATCTCGCGAACGAGGCATTTGTCTTATACAGTTCAGTGATTTGATGAAAGGTAAAAATTATTAAAAGAAGGCAAAATGTAGTTTAGCAATAATCACCGCATTCTTTTGCCTTGAGCTGCAGGTGTGAGCTGTTCTGTAGAAAATACCGATTTGATGGATGAAACACTACCGTAACTTTCCTCGAGCCTCCTCCAAAAAGTTTCTTCTTCAATCCTTTCGGCTATTAATGCGCTTCAGATGAAGCATTCAACAGATCAATTACCTGGTTGGCAAATCTATCTGACGTGTGGTTTGAATAGGAAAAATGACGGACTTCGGGAGGCAGTAGTCTCATGCGTACAATGAGAGTATCGAATCCGGTCGGCCAACGGTCGATTTTCCTATATTTTGTCGAGTGTTTTGAACACTGAAAAAAAAGGCTCGCAAGGAATAAACGAATATGAGAAATCGAGACGCACTGAGCAATAGACACTAAGCAAGCATCATTCAGCTGTCAGAGGAAGTCGAGAAGTAAAATAAGTCATTTTTTTTTCACTGCAGTTCAATTTCTTGCTCAATACTTCATTACAATACGACAAATGTAGAAGCGTGCTCACTTAAATCATTCTTATGTGTAGTATCAATTAACGACTCTCATAGTATTTTAAGGTATTAAGTCAGTTAATTGTTAGAGCAAGCATATCGACTATCAAGGAGAAATGAAATTGTTTCTGCAGTTGGATTTTGAATTCCGAATAGCGATTCTTTAAAAGAGGTCAGTTTCATGTTTAGCGTCTTGGAAAGAAGCATCTCGGTGTTTTTGAGCCATCAGAGATATTTCAGCACCTGATAAATGAGAACATATTTTCGTTTCTGGGAGATACTAATGTAAAGTAACAACGTTTACACTTGAGGAATCACTGGGTATGGTCATGCCCCTTGTCCGGTAGAGCCTACTGAGTCAAGTTGAAGCAGCCCTATTGCTGCAAAAACCTTTCATTGTTTAACCCATATAAGCCTCAAATTGAGAATTTAAACATATATAAGAAGTTGACAAGTGATTTGGTAAGGAAGTGGCGCTCCAGCTAAAATGGCGGAAATTGCAAAACTGAATGTAAAGGAACGGTGTTTGTAAACGAGACTATTTTGAGGAGCGGAAAGCCCGCTTCGGACGCAAAATTTTATTAAGACATGAAATTTCGTGAATCTATTGATATAATGAGTTGGATAAACAAGTATGATTGATCAAGATCAACAGACGCGCTGTGTTCGAATCAATGTAGAACAAGCTGAGAAGCGTCTCAGAAGAGGTTGATGTGGCACGCCCTTTTACGGCTTGATTACTCAGTCAAACTGTTTCATAAGTTAGCAGTAAAAAGCAAGCTATGCAAAATGCTATCCTGATATTTAAATAGCACAGCTATATAAAGCCTACCTTTCTATTATCTTTGTACATTTTATGCCATCATTTCCTCATGTATTAATGCCCTCACACTTTAAAAACCATACAAATCTTCCAAGAGCATTCGATTCATTTCAACTTCGTCGACATAAAATGAGAAATCAATCAGCAGAAACGTATGCACTTCCATATCACATTCAAATTTCTATAAGTTGTTGCAAAGCTTATTGGTAAACCACTGTGAACTATCATATACAAGTTGATCATATGAAGTAAATGACGCCGTCATATTCCATCTCTCTACTACCTATGCTTCTTGAGTTGAAACTGCAGAACAGAAGGATATACACGCATATACAGGAGCATGAACGGAGCGCTGCGGTTACGAACATTCGTGAGGTAAAGTTCAAAAATTCCTTGAGGACTATAAAGGAAAGCATTATGCGTTTATGGCTCAAGAGGGAAAAATATCTAAAGGCAATACGAAGCAACACATGGCCATGTTAAATAGGCTAGACTATTGGTCTGAAAATTTTTAACGAAATTCACACGTTTTCTTCACTATGAGGAATTAGAAAGCACATAGGCAAATTACACCACCGTTGCACCGTCTAAGCACCCCTATGCGATCATAGCATTCCACCTAGCTATAAAATGTGGCTCAAACACCCTACAGCATTTTGCTGAGTCGCGTAATCGAATTTACAACGTGAGAATGTGATATGCGCACTTTGTTATATTGACGATATATGTTGTCCGTAGCAGTGGTTATTTCGAAGAAGCCCACTCACACTCAGCTATATTAAAGCATCACCGAATAAAGTGAGGTGAATAGCTCCGACATCGACATATACAGACCCAAGCACAAATATAAATGCAAATCGCAATAGGCACTTTATTGCTATTAAATAGTTGCAAAGGAGTCGTATAACTCACCTGTGCAGGTGCATTCATATGTGCAAAGATATATGTTGCTTATCGAGTGACTAATGTAAAGATTTTCATGCTGAATGATAATCTAAAGAAGCAAAGAATTGAATAATAAATTACAATAAATTGAAACATTTGAATTCACGTAGGCTTCGCTTTCTCTTAGTTTCCGTTAAGCATACCTCAGGACAAAGAAAAAATGCGCCGATTGAAATGAGCAATAAATGTTCAATATCAAGATTAGCCCGCTGATTAAATCAAATAACTGATGCATTCTTTGTATACATTTTTGTTTTTAAATTTACGATCTTTCCGATTTGGATGAAGTGTTCCTAGGAACAGCTACCTCAAATGAATTTATTGATATCTGATGTTAACGCTGCTGAGAGTGCAACGGCAAAATGTTTGTTATTTGTTGAATCACTGAGATAGTACTATTATGGAAACTTTAGATTAGTCAAAAAATGATCATAGAGTGAAAACAGTGATCAGAATACATGATACTAAAGGATGGCTGTACCATCGGCTATTGCATGAGGCCAATTCGGTTTATGAATGCTAATTTAAGAAAAAAACATTGTGCTATGTCGGAAGCAATTGAGTAGGAATGAGGAGAGGCTTTAGTGCGTGCTGTTGAGGGTTACAATGGCATTTTGAAGCTCTTCAATTTTCTTCGTTTGACACCACAGCCCTAGTGCACTGTGATTTACTATGTTGAGATGTACTGGTGCTTATGGTTAATTCCTTTTCTTTCTGCTTTCGAAGAAGCCTGTTTGCTACTGCATCAGCAAAGTGGTTCTCATCTGTTCCACCATGCTGGTGGACCTTTTCGCGTCACGCTATATCAAATCGGACAAGTGCTTTGAGATCCGTAAGAACAAAGTGGCACAGATCATCATCCGTTGCTGCACATGTATAAGGACGGATCAAAACTATTACCGCCTTCAGGATTCAGGCAGAAATAACGAGGAGCAAGGAGAGAAATCTGGAAAATTCAATGGAAGCCATGCGGAGAACTCCTCGAGCATAATAAAGAGTAGCTTTGAAAGACTTCAAGACCACGTACCGCAATGATTCCTACGACTCAGTCTTCATACCGGTGTCTCGCGCCAAAAGAGACTCCAAGGGGGAGTAGATTTCAAAAACGGATATGTAAAGTGCCTAAGGAGGTGGGGTTTTTCTCAGATGAGAATGTGTTCTTATCGGAAAGGTCTGCATTTCTCAGACCATTTCTATGTTACCTGTAATGCCGTTTCCAGAAGGCAGTTTTGTGATGCCCACCACTGCCTGTTTCTTGCATTCTCAACCATTTTTGATTCAATGTCTTTACTGACGAAGCTTATTTGATTATCCGGGAAGAGAGTGACATTCGACAGTGGCTGTATATTGAGAGTATCCTCGAAAAAACCATAGCCTCATAGGATCAGCTGATTTCAAAACTGCCAGAAAGATTAGGTGCCACATCATAGATCTGGAATCTCAGGTAAGATGCGCCGCTGCACCTCACATGTTTTGCTCTTCAACTGCTCCATCGGAACACCTCCAACTACCATGTCTGAAGAATATTGGCGAAGAAATCCAACAGTACATCACTGCGCTAGGCTAGTCGACTGAAATATACACTGGATGATGCTATGGAAGAGTCGTGCTGTGATAAGAGAGTTCCGGCATAAAAACCCATCAACATTCTCGAAACGAACCTACTGCATATTGGCGTTAATTCTGTTCACTTGCATTTGATTAGTCTACGCAAAAAGATTTCATGCAAATTGGCACAGTTAGCAGCTGTATTGTAGCTCCGATTGAAGTGCTTCTTCACATCTCGCTGAAGTTCGAAATGAAAAGAAATGAAGAAAAAAGGAGTCAGGCAAAGAACATATGAAACAACAGACGAAAGGGAGGCCACACTGAGAGAGCGCTATATAAAATGTCGTCAGATACTTCACCAGATGGGGTCATTACTAGAAAAATTGGTTATCGACCTTTCAGTTACTGCCAAAAGTTTCCATATAACTATCCTAAGTATTGGCACCTTAAAGGAGGCTCGTTCAGTAGGACGTACTACCATAGAAGAAGCCAATTAAACTTGCTGGGCACCAGTTAGGTAATGCACCTGCAAGAGCAGCAATCTTGGTAAATAAACTGGTAAGGAATACCTCTGATATGAACTAAAGATGTAGTTCTCACAGCTGGAGAATAGAATGCGAGCAAAAATTAATTGATTCATTATGAGAGCATAAATCGGCGCTCTTCGTGTCCCTTCTCACGTAGAACTACCGTTAGAACATATCCCATAGTGAACACATCAATAAGTGAATTTTCAAGAATAGAAAATCGCATACAACGTAGTATATTTTGGAAAATAAAAGTACCATCTCATAGTCTTTATATACTAAAGCGCAGATTCCGGGGCACTTTTTCGTCCAAATTCTTGATCGGATTCGCTCGACTTTCAAGAAGTGATTGGAGAAGATAGAAGGAAAGAACGTTAAGACAAAGAAAATAGAAATTTCCATAGAGAGAGGAAAGGGAGATGAAAATAAGATCAACAAAGCAACAATGGCGAAAAAAAAGAGAAAATAAGAAATCAATTTTCAAGTTGAAGAAAAATGGTTAAGTTAGGAGCAAAAGAAAAAAAGGATAGCCATGAAAATGCTTCGGAGCAACAATCGTTTGTCAATTGCTTGCAAAATTGAGATGTGAAATGGATGATAGATCGCAGGAAATTAACACCGAAAGAGCTTTTGCCTTGCTGTTAATATGATTGCTGTTATTATGAAAATTGTTGCATTAAAAATATTAGAAGAGGCGTTATACTTTCTTCTTCTATGGCCACTAACAATGAGTTTTTTTTTTACCATGACCGCTTAAACGACGGTTCATTTATGACGAATCGGTTAGCCTGATGTGCTTATTCCGCATTTGCATTTTTGTGCGAAATCTTGACGTTTATTCACATCATCTCTTCGTCGATTATAAATTCTCAGTGCAATCAAGTGCATTATTCCCACGTAGGAAATATATTATCACTTGATGGGAACACAAATGATGTGAAATTAGATGATGAGATCTGCAAACGGCATCATTCTAGTCAAGAATTTTTTGTTGTTTCGTTCATCGATATTGAGACAACAATTTGATGCCGAAAAGTTACTTCATATTATGCGAAACAAATTATATATGCTACTTTTGAATAAAATATTGCTTAAATCACAATGTTCAAAATTGTAATGCGCTATCGAAATACGTCGAATGATAGTCCACCGAAATTTTATATGAAATGCAGATGTTCTCTTTTATAGTCAAAAGCGAGTGCGACGTTGTGCAGACGTGTAATCAGCGTGATTAATTTTTCTGCTTTAAAAATTTCTTGAATGCTCCAAATCTGGATCTCGATATTTATCTTCTTCTCTACGATTTTGTTTTTGTAGTTCTGCGAGGAAAATTTCATGAGTTTAATGAAGTTCATAATTTCAAAACCAATGAGTTGGAAACCATTTGACTATCGGTTTAAATTTCTTTCACAATCGAAAAAAAAGAAGATTATGAATGCGTCCATGGTGTCAGCAAATGCCGGCACAAATCTCTCAAAAGAATGGACATTTTATTGTTGTCAGAAACTATCGCAGTATATAATCTTTAATAGTTTCTTTTCGTTTGCAGCCGACATATGTGAAAGTCACTGTAGTGCACAATCAGGCATCACTATCATCAATATATATGCATCAAATTTCGTATTATACACCAGTGTAGAATGCCAACTGAATCAACGCAATTCTTTGGCAATCGGTAGAAAAAGAACGAAACAACAACATTCTTAAGCTCTGCAAAATCCTTCTGGCTCCGCCTGTGAACGTTATTGCGTAAGGAATTAATGAAATACGGTACGATGGGTACAATGGTACCTTAAGCATAAGAATATATTTTGCAAGTTTCGGCAGTAAAGTTGCATCCATTATTGATATAAGAATAGAACACAGATTTAGCGCAGATTTCAATTGCACATCCAATGGCACTGTAGCACTGCATTTCTGCAAGGAACATCATTGTCGATATGAGTGTGATCAAGAATCGCACATAAGCTGATGGCTGAGGTTTAGCATATTCTGTACGATCTTGGAACATGTATGATGTGAAGTAAAGTCGCAGTGCGATCGAACATCACTATGCGCAGAATGCGAGGAAATCAGATAATATATAAGCTTAGAGGTAAATTAATCATCATGAAAGTCACAAATTCACTGGTCAATGCACGGTCAATTTTAAGAGGGCTTCGACCACACGCTTTGCCTTCGCCCTACCGAGCCATTCCGAGTAGCACATCTTCGGGACGAGGGCGGTGGAGAAAGTCCGGACTCTCAGATTAAGCGAAATAATGGTGAATCGACTCGTCGGCATCCGGTGGGCAAGAGACGAGCCTAAGTTGTAACCTTCAAGCGAATTCGCAACTTTACCAAAGGGGAAGTGGAAACGATAAGTAGAGACATTTATTCGTTATGAATGCTTTGCCCATTAAAGGAAGGTAAAGTAAAGTAAAATAAAACATATATATATATATTATATATATATATATATATATATATATATATATATATATATATATATATATATATATATATATATATATATATATATATATATATATATATATATATATATATTCAATAACGTATTTCCGCTAAAGAAAAGAAAGTGGTTGCTGAGGACGACAAATTGTGCGTACATTTTCCTCATCTCTTATAAGTGCGATTTGGCGACAACGTCAGCTAACCTTTGTCAGTGAAAGCACATTAAAAGCAATTTCTTTGGGATGCTCCCAAAAGTGCTGAGTGATGAACAGATTAAAGCAACCAAATGAGCCGTCAAAGGTCACATAGGAAATTGACTTCGACGGAATTGCAGAAAAAAAAACATTTCCAGTGCCTGTGTAAAGAATTGAGCTTGAAAGCTGGCTTTAAAACGGTGCTTCCAAACAGTCGACTATTCATAGTCACAGTTCAACTAGTAGCTCCTCATGAAGAATGCCAGCGTGTTTAGACCACCTTTTTCTAGCTTTAGTTTTGTTGCATATATTGCGATAAAATCTTTATTTTCCTCTAAACGTTGGAAAATTCATATCATATGCTCCTCACTAATAGCTATTTTCATTCATCAATTAAGTTCAAGATGCCAGCTGTTGCACAAAGTTGGTGGCAATAATTTTCCGGCCGGAAACCTAGAATGCAAACTTTTATCCGGAATATTTATCCAAATCATACGTGTCGAACCGCTCTTTACTTACTTCAGACTGTTTTATAGTTAATGAATGAGCGAAAGAAGAGCAAAACCGAAATCAAGGATTGCACTTCACCGACGATATATGGAAATCTTTGAAGTACCACCAAAACGGACGAATTGCAAATAATACAATAGCTGACTTGTGAATGTGATTAAAAGTAACGTTGTGAGTTTTTTCTCGCGTATATTCATTCTTGGTTATAAGTTGAAAAATAGGCTTTCTTGAATGATCGATCGCTCAATTTTGGCCAATTGCATTTGTCATATATATATATATATATATATATATATATATATATATATATATATATATATATATATATATATATATATATATATATATATATATATATATATATATATATATATATATATATATATATATATATATATATATATATATATAATGGTTTCTAAGTTAATATTCCACTGGCAGATTCAGATGCATCAGCTCGCCTCTAACAACAGCGACTTTAAACACAGGTGAATATGGCCAAGTGGATGAAGTAAACACCGAGTGCTGCAATAGTACAAAATTAGAAAATGCAAAACACGAGATTTATTTCAAATTGAATGAATAGTAACAAAAAAATTAAATAGTCGTTTAGCAAAATATCCGGAATACTTATTTATGGATGCTGAGGTGAATAAGTAGCCACTGTTTACTCCAATAGCGCTATTATCCAGAGAATTAAAAAAAGATTAAGTGAATGGGAAATCCCTTACAGTCTTTCCGATTGATAGCTCCGACTAAAAAATGCCTCTCATTTCAATGACAACAGTTAACAAATTTCCGCCAGACAGAAGCATTGACTGTTATCGGGCTTCAGTGGCAAACAATCGGAAAATCAAAGGTGAATGAGAAAGAAGAAGACTAAATTTAATGCAATTACGCTTAAAGGATCAAACATTTCCAACAGGCGTGAGCACTTTTCATGTCGAACTGAAAAATTCCTACAACGCTCTTTGATACAAGTATGATATATATGCATTGCGGATTTGCCGAGGTTTGACAAGAACTTTATGTTCATCCATCTTAGCTTATGACATATGCATGCTCTATATCGATTTGAAAAACCATAGGAATATGAAGTTCAGGTTTGCGCTCA
Source organism: Ascaris suum (assembly GCA_013433145.1). Classification (NCBI taxonomy): domain Eukaryota; kingdom Metazoa; phylum Nematoda; class Chromadorea; order Rhabditida; family Ascarididae; genus Ascaris; species Ascaris suum. The sequence continues at coordinate 11,248,789 of CM024169.1, read as the reverse complement.
TATTTCTGTCACCTAAAAATTAATGGGCTGATTAGAGGATCATAAAACAAGCAACATATATAACTCATAGGAAGATAAACGATCCTAACTGGAAGCATTTTTAGCGGAACGCATTTCATTACATCCGCATTTTTGCATCGTTCAAGGTGCAAAATTTGCTCATTTCTAAATCATCTGACGACATATTAAAAGCAAAACATTTCAAGTGAGCAGATTTCTGTTTAAGAGGTCCTAATTACTTCCTCTTTGCAGAAATAAGGCGCATATTTACTGAGCTATGGGCCACAAGCATTAAGAATAAAAGCAATCGTAGCGCTCGCTGAAGCTAGCTCAGTGTAGTGTGCAAGACGACGAAGCGTTCAACCGGAAAATTCGAGGCATGGAAAAAACACCTGAAATAAAGAAAAATTGCCGGAAAGACTGGCAATAAAATTAAAGTTTGTAAAGATCTATGTCTAGCCAACAATAAGACATGCAACGAACAAATTTCTCGTGACATTCTTTCGTTTATAAATGGAATCACGATCACCTTCAATGTGCCACCAATAGGATATGTGTTTTGCATCAGAGAGAAATTTGACGCAGTAGTGATGTTTGATTCTCAACGTTCGACAAAATTAACACATCGTAACTCATAAGTGCAATATGAAACCACCGAATACAATTGTGGAATTTCTTTGTGGGCAAAATACTGAAGGAATCGTGAAAAGTAAATGATAAGGTGAGCAGCGAGAGTGTAGAAAGAGCGACATTCACGTATGTTGAAAATGTGCAGGTGTTTACGTGGGAGATGATGAGGGTTCCACGCAGGCGATGGAAATACACGTGGTGAACAAAGGATATTCACTTCACTGGTGGCAAGTTTTGACTAAAGCTGGTCGCAAGACTCCTTTTCCCCTCCCCACTCGCACACTCCCTCTGTCAAGGTGCAAGGAATGTGCTTGCGTGGTTGAGTTACAGATACGGCATTAGAACTCCCATAATCGAGTTGCACACGAATACGATCCTACTCAATATTCAGTAACCTGTGAAAAAGCTTGAAGTCCTGTTAGCTTGAGTCCTGTTATTTGAGTAAGCAAAGAAATTACGACGTGATCAAAAAGATGATTTTTTTCTGAGTGTAATGCATTAACATAAGAGCTTATATTAAACGAGCGATAGGTTTTTTATCCACACATATATGAAGCATAAAGCATAAGCGCTGTAGCGAAATTCCACTTCGAAAGATTCAATTAAGAAAAGGGTGATTAGCGATTATGTTATGGTGATAGTGATAACAGTTGTAGTTCTGAAGGCCCATTGCATTTACACATTTAGTGCATAAGCGATTTCTCAAAGAAGAACGACAAATTCAATTTCAATGACTTTTGAAATGCCCAGTTTATGTTAATTTTTTGTAGGTTATGCGTCTAATATGCTGACTAAATTTGGAGTTGCAAAAGCTTTTGCACTTATGCTGAAAACACCTCGATGTGCTTATTATAGCATAAGCCATAAGTAAATGATTTATAGGCGTAGTCGGTGGAGTGTAATAGAGCGAACGGAACTTTTTAACGCACTTCGACGATTCCACTTTAGTCTTCCTCAATTTCCGTTTCGAACACATCTGTATTAGCATAAGTTGTATGCACGATTTTCCCCATTTCAGCGCTCTGCGACTGCAGCGTGCATAGTTTGCTGAGTAGAGAGCCCAAATTAACAGTTTTTAAAAAGTTATCGATAGTATATGCAAAAGATGTGGTTGTCAGCAAGGGCAGGGGGAAAGGAAAAGGGGCAGGCAATAGCCCACAGGATATTGCCGGCAAATGCAACAGCACGTTTAATGTTCCAGATGATCAAAAAGGTCGCCTTTTGAGGTTTTTTCTACAAGCGAGAGGTATTGATTGTCGGAGATAATGAAAAGTTTTAGCACACGAGGGGAAGACGTGCAAAATTTTGACGAAAGGTATATTTCGATGAGTGGCAGTCATAGCAAAAAAAAAATGCAAAACAGTATTTCATTTTTTAAATATGATGGTATTATCTTTGCAGAGGTTCAGAGCAATATTTTTTTCGAAGTACAATTTTTTCATAACGAAATATCACTGACGCAAAACTACGAAGAAATTCGGCTGTTTATAACAGAAAAGCGTCCTCTTGAGGCTTTTTAAAGAAACAAATGAATCAAAAATCTTGATGCACTAGAGCGAAGTGTCTTCAGATTTGATAGTTGATACAAGCGCAGTATCGACTGTAATTTGTGAAACGAACATAAGAAATTGTCTAGTATTTCAAATATGGCAGCTTCACAAACATACGTCTGCTAACAACTTTCCCGGCGTGAGATAGTGATTCTCATTCGTCCACGTAATAAGGCGCCTTTATGCCACGCTTCAACGTGTAACTAACTATCCTTAGCGAATAAGGTACTCCCTATGAGAGATATCATACATAAACAGCTTCACTTACTAATTAAAACGTTTACAAGGAAAAATTTATGCTTATATGCAGGTGAGAAATCAAAATTTCATTACAGTATTACAAATACCACTCACCACAATCTGCTGCATTCATTTTTTCTTACGACGGGTAAAAATTATTGCCGTCATATTGCGCCTTCTATATGTGTTTTAAGCATATGATGAAGGAAATTACAGTTTTTGATGACCTCATTTTTTCCGTCTTCGGATATGGCTCTCGGGCATATGAACAACACACTCATTCAGCATCCGTTTTTTACCTGTCATGACAAATTCATCATACCTTGCGCGAATAATTTTTTTCCATGACTACAGCTATCCCTGCAGGCAGATCTGTTGCATTACTTGCCATCTGCTTAGCGGGTGGGTTTTGTCATTTAGGTAACCAGTTGTTGCAGTTAAAGATATCTTCATTCGTTTTTATTCTCATTCCATGATGGGGAATTGGGGATGAAACATCCTCTCGATATTCACTTCAGGTGTAGAAATTAAGCATTCGCGAGCTTGTACAGTGCCATCCTTCGTTGAATATTTCGGTTCTACTTGATCTGTCACATCTACAGCCCGGATTTTCTTACCGTAATGCAAATTTATAAGAGAGATGCTTTTGTGACTATTCGCAAAAGCGATTGATTACATAGAATGGTGAGTGAAGAATAAAGAGAGGAATTTCCCTATATGGAATTAGTTAATGCGAAATGTTTATTATGTGGTACTGTTGTGAAATGAAGTATTCTGAAGACGCCATCTATCAGTGTTATGCAACTCTAGCGTGCACAATAGCAGACATTGGCTATCTTTCAATAGGACGCCTATTCTTTGCTATCGTATAAACTTGTACTCTGAGATCTTGACTCGGGTACAATGTGGATCCTCATATATGAGCGTTATACTGTCAAATGTGTTCTACCAAGCTACTAACCTATTATGCAGGCAGAATGAGTGAGGATATGGCAATGAGATGACGATGAAGATTCGAAAAGATAAAAATTTAAACAGCAGAAAATCAAAGTCAAATGGGCTGACACAATGTACGCTATTCTTTCGCAAAGTTAGCAAGAAGATATGCAAAATCACACCTGCATGCTTTTGCCGATGCGAGCTCCTCTGCAAATACTCAATAAATAATTTATTCCTCTGTTTTATTTGGTAGCTTGGAATGACAATTCGACAAATACAAAATAATTTCGAATTTTTCTGGCACCTACAATCAGTTTAATTTTGTTGAAAGTTAATAACTCCAAAGTATGAGAAGTTACTCTGCAGTGTGCGTGGTACTCTAATAATTTCTTATCTGTAATCTCAGCAGTGTTGGAATTGAAGCTATTACATAGGAGGGAGTGATAAAAACATAGGTCTGGTCAAAGACCTCTTAAATTAACAAGGCACATCGATCATACAAGTGTTCTCTGTGACGAATGAGGAAGGGTATTTGACATATGAAACATAGTGAAGCACTTGAAGAAAACATATGTCAGCAGCGATTGTGGTTCATGAACGTGAGATGAAATTTTATGCAGTATTCGTCAAATGCTGCGAAAAACATACTTTTCCGATTAGAGAAATTTTCACACTAACTAAGTGAAAAAGAAAGGAACTTTCTACAATTCACTCGATGACTGATGTTATTTCTCCGAGTGAGATAATTTTTTTAGTGAATCTTCTTGCTCCGTGCAAATTTAATTGAGGACACAAAATAGCATTAACAAATACATGATTTCGCCATGAAACACCGAAGTTTCATCCACTCTTGGACGAGTGATATTGAATCTTCTTGGTGTTTTCTCATTTTGGTGGTGAAAATATCTGACAATGTAAAAGTCTACAAAACAACAGACAAAACTGTGAACATAGTGGAATAAGCATGGCAATTTAAGAAGGAAGTTGGATGTGAAAAATCCACACATGTGAGTGTTATGCTCATAATGAAACTGTGCATATAGAGGTTTTATGGCGCATTAAAATGCCTGCTGTTTGCTAGTCGTTAGAACAGGATAGAAAGGAACCGAAATGTTGTACTGTAGAGAAGAGTCGACGCGAGTCGAAACAAAGTTTAATCAAACAACTGGGTAACTCAACACGCATCGGGTAAAAACCCACCAATATCACTGACTGAACATGCAACATGGCTAACCGGTTTGAATTAAGCAACTACAGAAATAGAGGAACGGCGAAATATTATGGGGCAGAGATGAATAGATATCACCGAAGTCGGTCTATGCAAAATTGAGTTGCAACACGGTCGTTCACCACAACTAGTCATGCGAAATTATATTTGAATCGAATAGAAAGGAACCGAAATATCGTCCGGGAGAAAATATCACATGGGAAATTATATTTGTGCTCCATTAGCTAAACAACAATGTACACACATATCTACGCAGGCGTGTTGATATGAGGACATAAAAGTGTATTTTGTTGAAAGATTTGGAAAAAGCTTTTGATATGCAAGAGTATGAAATGGATAGATTCTCAGCTGAGGAAGAGAGTGATGTAATCTCTTGGGGCTCATTTTCTGGGAATGCCCGGAGGGCATACGAAAGAAGATTATATTGTAGACCAAAGAGTGCATCGGCTGCCGCCTAAGGGGCAAGAAAAATGCGGCGAGAAGCAGCAGTCGAAATCTCTCTAATTGGTTTCATGGTTGAAGGGTCTCACCCAAAGCTTTCACCGAGAAAATACACACAAAGTAAGCATTCGTCTTAGGGGAGATCGATTACTGCTTGAAAGGATTATTATCAAATGGAAAAGAAATTTAGACGTAATTGTTCCAGGAAAATGGTACAAGGTTGTTTACTCTTTTTACCTATTACTACCTGTAATTTTTTTCCCAAGCATCCTTTCCTTGTGCTCATTTGAATATCAATAGCTCTGGAGTTTGGTATTTCCACTGGGTGAAACGTCACAGCTATGTAGACTGCTGCTAGTTTGTGGGCTGCCGACCAAGGTGCATTTATTCCACAAGAGGTGCTGCCATGAGCAAATTGCTGTCATTTTACTGCTGCGCGCGAACTTTCTGGATTTTTGAGGAATTCGAGCTTTTCCGGAACAAATCATTAGGGATTGTTCTTGATGGCGACTAGCTCATACTGCGCTTTCGCTGGACCTAAAAGTTTTGTCACACCAACCATCAACAGCCCCACCCAAACTCTCATCTGCACAAACTCCCTGCCTCTGAAGTATGAAAGGTGGAAGATCGCGTGGATCCATTTGAAGACTATGGTGAGCAATATAATCATGAAGACCGTATCGCCTCAATGTAATTCATCAATCATCAATTTCATAAAAATACAATACCTTATAGGGGTAGCCTTTTGAAGAAGTAAGACTAATTTTTGAAACTTTGATGTGCTTATGCACAAAGAAAAAATGAATGCTTTAGGCAGTTTATATAGGAAGCAACATATACTTTTGCAACTGCGATCTACTCACAATTGCATTATACCACATGAACTCGAACAAAACCTCTGCAGTTTCAATTGTAACAGATTTTCAGCGATATCTTTATTCCCCACCTCTCGTCGATACTACAAATAAAAAGAATGTCGTAACCACGCGACATATTCGAGTGATTAGGTGAAAAAGAACTCCTATAAGAGTACAAGTGATCATAGTGATACCAATGATGATACCGATAGATATATTTGCCTTCGCTATCGACCAGACATATGGGAAAAGTAAGCTGGACTGCCATCTTTTTCTCACCAAAACTATCGAGACAGGATCGGTTAAGAATTGGGAACGCTTTTTCGAAAGTTTTCGCCCGATATTTCGAAGTCGTAATAAAAAGAGATAATCGGAAAACTTTTATTCTATCCGGGTCGACGAGACGAACTTGTTGCTCAGTTATGTCTCGGAGAGCTCTCACCCAATAATAGAAACTTTTGCTTGCGGGCGAATCGAAGTTTAATTTGTTGAATTAAACGTTGAACTGGCGATTACAGGAAAACGATTGTTGAAGTAGTTCGTTTTGTTCGCATACAAGTGGAACGATAAGGAAGACCGTTCAATGGAGTTCAAGGGAGAAACCGTCAATTTCTTACGCTGCATCTGTCTTTTCTCCTTTACTTCTAATCACTGCGCGATGGTGGTTTACTGATAAAGCTGCACATTGCGTAGCTAGAAACATGAGGCTACAAATCTTGTGTATGTTCTTTATTCATGTTCAGACCTGTATGAATTTCATGGGATTCTTGGCAATGCATGCGATACATATTGACTGCTCAAAGGAATAATTCTCTTTAGTGTAGTACGAATTTGCACTGATCATTCATAGCTTGCTGTTGCATTTTATTTCAAAACCCACTTTATACAGCATAATAACGCTCCAACATCATCAATGTTCTAAGTAGTCGTTTGCAATAATGCCAATCAATGAATTCCGATTCAAGTGCTTTTTTTGGTGTGTTTAATGCTTGCGCATTGTGTTTTCATTTGCGTACGCTGTTTGCTCATTTTTATATAAGCAGAGTATAAGACATCGCCATGGATGCTTCGCATGTGCTTATAAATCTGTTTGTGTATATATTTTTATGGTTATCTTTCCATATGCTTATGTCGATGACTGTTTCCATCAACGATTCGTAAAATTTATGTCGGCGAAATGTTGTCAGTAGAATTACCATAAGGTATGAACAGCCATATCTAATATACAAGAATCCATCTTCTATGTGTCATTATCAGCGAATGAGATCTCGTCATTTCATTAGTTTTGCATGATGTTGCTACAGATTGCCTTAGTAGTGGGTGCATAAAGATTGCATTGATGCCGACCTTTCGAGATACGCCTTCCTGCTTATTTCCTTCTCTCCTGTCATGAAATTCCCCTAAGAGACATGCCTATTCTACTCAAATGAGGCAAAATGTTAACTTTCTCTGTTTGCGCTTTAACTTACTGTTCGATGCAACACAAAGGAAAACAACTGAGGATTATGTTAATGAATTTTTCAAAGCAGTATATTTGAGAAGTGTGGCACTCCTCCACCAACTACAAAGGGCTTTGACGCAATACTCCGACCGTTAAAACTGTTATCATTTATGGAGGCGAAAGACATCATAGTTAATATCATATTAGGTTCAAACGTCGTTCGAACCACGTTTTCTTCCATAGGAAAAATAAAGCTGTGGAAATATTCGAACTCACTAGAGCATCGCTGCATTCACTCTCATTGGCATGCAACAGTGCACAGAACGTGATCAATGTCTCCAGTGCATGTGCGCATGCAAAAAAAGTTTTTCTTTTTTTTGACATGCTTAAAGCGCAAGGAACATTTCCCATCAAATTTATGTCATTCGCGGTTACACATCGAAGAAATTTTTGAAAAACAATCTTAAGTAACGATAGTTGGAAGCGACTTGCAAGATTATTTTAAGCAACGACGTAAAGTGGAAACTGATGTGACGGCGAAAGTAGTTGACGTGAAGTGGATGAAATCTCTGCGACGGGCTATTTTGACGGTCACGTGATGCCTAGACGAATTGACAATAGGTAACAAAGGGAGGAAAACATTCAGAAAGGGTTGACAGCAAAAGTGAAATAGCACCTGATGGACTTTGGGTAGTAACGACAGACCAATAGAGGCTACAGCATACCTGAAGAGTTTTGCTTGCACCTGCACGTCTCATGCAAATTTCATCTTGCTTGCACCTGCAAATTCCTTTCTAATTATGAAACGAATATTGAAAAATGGTCGCCCATTTTGGTAAATAAACGCTTTGTGATCCTTCAGTGTCAAGTAACCCTCCATCGACTTCAATTTTTCAAACTTGTAATGTTTTTGTTCTCTTAATCCTTCATTTCATCCCTCATTTGAAAGGCAATAAATTACATCAAGATCACAAAGGCGCGAATATTTTTGATGCAATATTAAGGGTGTGTCACATATGTAAGTTGAATTGAATGTTTCCATTATGAATAATAATGCTTGATTGTGTTTAACACAACGCCAAACTACTCTTGAATCTAGTGGAATCTAATTAATTATGGCCATTTGATTGAGTGAAATGAAAGCTGACGTAAGTGTGGAGGTGTTTAACTTGGTTTGACACGCAAGCTACTTCATTTAGCTCATATGGTCACCAAATCTCAATAACCGATATCCAAATCCGATAGATTATTTCTAGATTGCAGCAGCTGAGAATTTTTTGAAGCGATCTGAATTAGAAATAAGCGCAAAATTTAGTTTTCAATTTTAATTACGTTTTCAAATAGGATATTTATATAAGTGCCATTCAGATCCATAATTTTACCGACGGCGATCAAAAATGTGATTCTTTTCACAAACAATTCCATTAATCGCACATAGGTAATAAACTCTACAAATGCATTAGTTGAATAAAATGCAATAATATGACATCATAGAACTATATTTCTAAATCAATATTCTCTCTTATTCTAGTCGTTGAAAGGACTAATTTTTCCGTTGACAATTTTATCGGAATAGCAATACTTCAAAAGAACGCATATTCTTCCTATCTGCATTCGTTTCCGTACTATGCAATTGATTTGCGCTTATCACTGATACTAGCGATCGCCGTTTTATGCAATACTTTTACTGCTTGAAATATAGACATTCATTATTCCGAATAAATCTTTAGATTGTGATGTCAGATAGTAGCAGTACGATCGGATGAGTGAAAAAAATAGGCATTATTTAAAGAAATACTAGAAAAATAACAGGATTTTGATTGATGAGGTGAAGAGCTGATCATCACATTTTGCTACTTGGAAAGAAGAATAAATATGCCACTAAATAGGAAATACGTGGGCGCAAATCGACATTATGTAAGCGGAAGTATGCTTCTAGAGTTTTTTTTTTTTCATACGCATTGATGCGAGGAGCGTTTTCTTCACTTAGAATGTCCTCCAAATATCTTAAAGTATTCGAAAGGAAATTACGTCATTGTAACATTGTTTGTTTCGCTATTTCAGTTAGTGCAAATTGAGGGAGTTGAACGTTTTTTTTTTCTTCTAATCGCTCTTGCACTGCTATTTGAAGGCTGTTTTGCGGTTGTAGAAAAGCTTCAATTTCTTTTCCTTCAACTGTTATTTCTGCGCTATTAGGTTCTTATTTATGATTAGACGAACGTCTTATTAGAAGAACAACAACTATGAATGTTGTTAATATTTTTATGTGTTATTGAAAGAAAAGATTCGCGTTGCTTTTTTTTTACTCGAGTATATTCTATCGAATTAACTTCATTCGTGAAGGAAATGCCATCGATCCTGTCAGGTTTATCGAATGGGATAACAAAGATTAAAAATGAGTGAATAGTCGCCAATAAATAATTTGAATTATCGAAAGTCGAACAAGTGAAATGATTTTAATGAGAATGCAACAACGACTACCTGATCAACGAGCGCTATTAAAGGTTTCCTCAGCGCTCTCATTCCTCAATGATCTCACCCCTGAAAAATGAATGACATATCCAATTATTATCATCCAACACGCTATGAGTATAATAAAGAAAACACTCAACGATTCACATCATCGGATGCATAATTCGGCTATATATATTTTATACATCGATTTCGAATGAAAGAACTTTTAAAGGATAGAATTCGCAACTTATGCATCAAGTAATATTGTTTTCTGCTATATCTTTTTTTTCGATTCCTCTTGTTAATGTTCGAGTGATTGTGGGTAGTTGCAATTAGAATTCCTACATATGCGTTAAGTTATTTATTACAACACTAATTTTGTATCAATGTAACCTCTTCTTCGCTAGTATCGTATGGTTCTTAACACATTTTGTTCCTCTTCGTTTAGTTTTTTATCATTAATGAATAAATATCATTGTGTTAGCGCGATATTCAATCGATCGTTTAAGCGGATCATGTAAGTCGTACCTTGCACAGTAGAGTTTCGCGCATTCGATTTGGCTGTTCATTGATAAGATCGAAGAAGTAAAATGCACTTCCCAACCCTTCTCCACTATGAGCCGCACATTCGACGGTGAGTATGTCATGAAATTGATGCTCTTTCAAGACATTACTTTCAATCCCGCTCTCAACGATAGCTCACTCCGACAATGATCTGTCCAGTCAGCTTCCGGTAGATCGTAAATGTAGCATTGGGACTGGGGTATCCTGGTTTGTTTATGTGGGCTTATTGTATCATTGCTGCTCTATTTCTTTCGTTGAAATCAGAATGCTTCAAAAATACAATTTTTCTATGCGAGGTTATCAACTACGCCTGTTGAAGATTATCATAACCTCTATTTTCAACGTGTCATAATGTCAAGTTCGAATTCTTTTCTCGATGCATCTTTCATATTTGCACCACATTAAAAGATCTTACATTATTGTACCTACCTCCTCTATAATTGTATGGTTTATTCGATAACTCTAAACATTGTACGTCAATATGTCCACTCGTTTTGATGATTAGCTTCGTATATAATGTCGCACTTATAACGGAATAAAGCTAGCAAATTTTTCCACTACAATTCATTACTTTTCAACACAAATGATTATATGCGATACGATTTCAATAAAAATGACATTTGATTATGGCAAAAATTGCGCTTTTTGTGGGTGAAGTTCAATCATCCATATTTTATACGTGCACTAGTACTATGCTTTCATGATGGATGGAATTGTGCATTTAAATTTTAAAAGAAAGGAGACGAGAAAAAAGGAAGTTACTAGACTCGCCTCCATAACGACATCTGAGCGGCACTAACCACGACACTAATAGAGCAAAAATAGCTTTCTTTAGCACTAAACAACTACCCTCATAAATTCTATGTGATAGCTCCAGTACATTGACGGCAGAAACGTAAGTGAAAAGCAAATTTTCAAATTTCGTTATTCAAATAATACATTTGTTTCATCTTCTCATTAAAAAAAAAACCCAAATAAAACGTCCATTTGAATTGAATCATTGTAAGTTCCCTACAGCATTTGTTTATTTGCTCACTCTTGGATATTACACACTTGTTCATCAAAATGACAAAAAGAGAAAGGAATTAGCCATTCCATATCTAACTTCTTCGATCAAAGCTGATTCATAGCCAGAGGCAAATGCTGTAGTGTTTGGGGCGATACGAAGCTACACGAAGAATTAAACATAATTGAGCTACCTTTGTTAACTGTAGTATATTTTGCCATTGCTAGAATTCGTGAAGAGGACACTTGAAACAGTAGGAACCAAAGCGAAGAAAAACTGGATTCTATATACGAAGCCAGAAAAATCCAATTCTTTAATTTCCTCTTTTAGCCATATTATTTACACTTTCCCAAACGAAACATCACTCATTGTAATGCACAAATCATAGAAATGTTATGATATGATACGCACTGAAGAGACTTTATGATAATGTTGTCGAGGAAGGTAGCAAATTTGAAATTATAGTAGATGATAGCACTACAATTACTTATTGAGATCGCAACAAAAGTTAGAAGTTTGCATGCTATGCATATTGGCCGTTCTCTTTTCTCTCCAATAGATTTATAAATTCAACACTAAAAAATAATTTTTCGAATTGTTCGCTGAATTATTCACGTCTATATTTAGAAGAAAGTTATACATTCGATAAAATATGAGCAAAATTCTGAGGAACCCGTCGAAGCCTGCTGAACGCTACCTAATGTTGAAAAGGAAATTAAGACGATATCGTCGTTGCGTATAGCTGACGGAGGACACACGACAATTCTAGCTTTGCATCAAAGTGATGCATGCGTTCATTGATGTATGGTTAGCATTTGATGGTTTCCCCAAGCGGCTGGGCGGTCTAAGGGAAACAAAGGAAAAGGGCACTTGCATGAAATTATGTTGGTCGAATCTATGACGACGCTGTTATACTTCTAGCTGAAAGCAATATTAAGCGGAAACGTCGCTGTTTTCAAGGAATCCTGTAAGAACGGAATGATTACGTGGATGCACTCTTGGCATTATTTCATTGAGGACTCATTCGGGATTCACGAATTCCAATTGTTCGACGATCGTCTGGAAACCTTTTTCATTAACCATTTTCCCTCTATCAGTTGATGAGCTCTTAAAGTATCATTACACAAAAATCAGCAAATCTTTAGCGTCATCCTATCATCGAGTCGAAATTATAAAACAACAAATTACTTGAAAATTTGCTCAGATGTTTTCTTCAGTCAAGAAGTTTAAAATGTCGAGTGTTGTTTTTTATCACTCAAATATTACAACGGTGCTTTGAGTAAAAATAATCTAAACATTAATTATTATAGATGGCAAATTTCCGGTTGTCCTATCGAAAACTGCTTAATAATTAATCTAAGTGTATGCGATTTCTGAAAGGAAAAATTCTCATTGACACGAAATTGCAATAACAATAGAGATCAAGAAATTGAATATGCACATTTTTATAAAAGAAACATATCAATTTGATCAAACAAATACTAGCATCTTTATGCATCATTGAAAATATTGTGCATTTCTTTGGAAATTCCACATAGACGAATATATAAACGCCAAGAATTGAGCAATGCAATCAGCTAGAATGAAAAAAAAATTGAACGAGAACTAGACATACACAAAGAATGAATGGAAATTCTTATATATCTTCATTAAACAAAGCGTGATCTGTTTTGAGTTAAAATAATCACTAGTAATTTTAATGAGCAAAAGAGAAGTTGTCGATTGTCTGCAGAAAAAAAAATAATTTGTCAGCCTTTTTTTTTGAAAAGAGAAATATAATGGTCTAGGAGAGTATACGCTAATTTTCCTCAGAAAAAATGAAAAAAGTCAGATGCAAATAGAAATTACTTAACATCTCAGTTGAAAGCGATTCACACTAAGTTTGGTGAAACTGGTGCACAAATGCCTTTGGATCTCAGCAATGAGAATCATAATTCAGGGAAGCAAAATGAAACTCGACGTATCTACCTTTATATAAATTTTTTTTCAATTCTTGTTGGTTTCTCTATACATTTAAATGAATGCTCAAATATTGCATTTGGAGATAATTTAATAACAATTTGAAAGCGCATTTCTATAGCCGAATGATTGTGCATTTAGACAAGAGATTAATCAAGAGATTAATAACGAGATTAGTTTCTTGATTAATCAAGAGACGAGACTAATCACGAGAGATTAATCAATGAGTGATTTTGTTTTATAATTCACTTCATTAGCATGTCAAATACCATCTCATAAGATTTTAAAAGAGATTTTATTCACTGCATAGGACAGTAACAAACAATTTGAGATTTATAATTACAAATTCCATTAATCACATAAATGAATAGCAAAATTAAGAGACAAACAACAGCATAGTGAATAAACTAAACTTCCTCATATAATGCGATTGAAATAATACACATCAAAGAAAGAAATCTCAACAACTTTTAATGAATGAACGCTTACCCAAGTTCAATTTCCATCGCACATTAGATGTGCATTCGGCCTAACGGATATGATAAGAGGGTTTTTGAGCAGCAAGAAACCTCATTTGCATAAACTCATAGAGAAGATGAATTGTGAAGCATAGAGAGGATAGATCATCATTGAATGCAAAATCATCGGAATCCTATTTTTAACAAGATTGGAACCTTGCATTATAGCTGCTTCTATGAAAAAAGAATGAAATTTCCACTCTGATGAGAGCTTTCGGAGTTGACGCTATAGTGCCGACAACTGTCGTCGTATACTGCTAATATTACACGAGAACCTTGAGAATGCATGGTAGCCGCTATTGTGAATAATATAAAGTCTTCTTGTCCCAACAAACATGACATCGATGAACAGTGTTAAGGTCCGAGAGGTTTCTTGTCTCAAAGATGAAACGTCAAGCATATTTTTAAAAAAAAACCAAATAAAACTGCATGTTTGACAAATTCATGAGTGGAAGACGATTCCTAGCTCATGCAAGCTATGACAAATTACTCTATTGATGACGTCAACAAGTGTGCACATAGCGCGAATCAACAAGCATTGCAGTTGATTGTTGTTGTCACATTGAAAGGATGCATTTGAGGTGTGAAGGAAAAACAACAAACTTTCCTGAGCAATAGGAACGTTGAAACGCATCGTTTTGATGAGAAAATATTGATACGATGTGAAGAAATTGAATATATTAAAGAAACTGCAAAACTGCAGCAGCGGATACGCTATATCTCAGAATCGAAGTCTCACATTCCAGGGAACGGGAAAGGTAAGAGTGAGATGCAGGAGTGAGACTGGACGACGATAAGCATAGAATGCATTTTCGCGCTTTTCTTCTCGTGGCCTCAATACCACATTATTGCTCTCAGTTGCTATGCTTTCAAGAGATTATTAAAGAAGAAAAAAACGGTAAGACAATAGAGATGTTAAGAACAATGCCTATTGAAAAACGGAATGAATAGGATAAGTTACAGGCATGTATGTGGTGGGGGGAGGGTTGGTAGCGGGGACAGATAACAGTACTAATTGCTGAGCGTCCTTTTTTTGATTTTTTTAAAATTTCCGGTGTGTCGATCAGTGATCTATGAACAAACGGCGATATCAACACATAAGTGATGGACTATTTTCGTTTATCGTGCCTGTCGCTTGGTGCATGTAAACACGAATCCAGTGGCACATCCGTTGTCGTCTCGTCCTGATACCTGTAATGATACTGTGTGGTCTGCTGCATTCAAGTGAATTTGAGAAAATTAAATCCTTTCCCCATGCCCAGAAGGAATAAACGTCATACGTGATTTTGAATGATTGAGTAATGTGAGTGAGCGTCACTTAGGATAACGATCAGTGAATGCGTTGTGGGAATAAAAACTCACATTTCGTTGTGATTGTTTGTTCATTTCATAAGGACAATCGAATTTCAAGTCGATTTCATGATGCTCAAAATGTACGACTTTCAAACAAATATGAGTTACGTTCAAGCTTCTCAGAAGTGATTAACGCCCGCAGTGGATAAGCGTAATCTGCAATTGTGCTCTTGAATATATAATTGTGAGGAATCATTTCGATTCAAATAATGCATATACGCGATGCGGCGTTAATGGAAAGAAATTATTGGAAACCGAATATCAATGGCAACATAATTCTAAACATTTAATTATTGTGAGACATTATGAAAGAAAAGAAACTCTAAATCTGGATGAAAAATATAGAATATGAGTAAGGAAACCTCGTATGTGCAGCGGCATGAATTATCTGCCGGAAAGCCGGGCATAATGAGCGCACAGGAATTGTCTGTATTGGCCGATGGTTTACCGTCACGTATTGGATTCAATACTCGACAATTATATGTTGGACCTGAAACTGCTCATTTTGCTCAAGTCTTAAAATATCCACTAAAATGTCGGAACGTTCTACAGTGCACACATAGGCGCACGCTATCGCAAGCTCTTCGTTAAATTCACATCAATGGGCCGGAAAAGATCCAAGTAATAACTTCGGGGGACTGCGAAACGATGTGATGCCAGTTTCGCAGCGGGTGTGCCACAGAACACTGCTGCTTATCAGCGAGTGTTTGACAGCTGGACCAAGAGCATGCCCGATTTCTGACGCTGTTTTTTGCCCAACGAATGCGTTGGAAATTTCCGGTGCGGGCGTCGGCTTGATGACCATAGAGCAGTTCCTTATGAGGACAAGGTGGGAGGACGGGCGTGAATGAGAAGAGCAAGAATGGAAAGAAATTATTGTATTTATCTTCGAATTTCACTATCACGAGTATTGGTTTTTGCGTGGTGGTCATGTCTTTATAGTCTACGCTGAAAGTGAAAAAGCAAAAGGCGACTTTTCTCTATGGTTGTACAAGACAGCCGCATCAGAAAAATGACCTCAACTATTGCCATCGTGATTCTAACTTACACTGAGAATAAATTTCTCGCTCGTGCAGAGTATCCAATTGCAAGAGGCAATTCGAAAGACGCACTTGCAAAGCTTATTGTGGCAAGGTCATGTTCATGTATGCATGCGTGCGTGCATATGTCAGCCTATATGTTGCATAGTCTTGGCGTAAGCACCACGAATGTCAATAACGCAACTTGAATTGATCATGTGGTTGCGTTATTTGCAAATTTAGCTGAAACCAGCAACATTTCGTAGATATCAAACAATCAAGTTAACTTATCCATCTGCAAAGAGTCTCCACACATCAATGTGTCTAAAAAGGTGCGTCCATTCTACGACCAGTTCGGTGAGTACTAATGCCGAAAAAATGGACCTTTCTTGGGAAGCTTGCACGGGCAGTCTGCCTGACGAAAATGTCAATTGCAATATTCCATGCGTTTTATTCTTCGTTGACAATTTGCGCAACTGGTTTATCTGATGAATCAACTGCGATAGAGCATACTGGCCAACTCCGCTCTTTTTGGTTCTATCACTCAGAAGGTCTGTACCAGCATTCAGCTTAACCTACTGCAAGCTTGGCCCCATGAATCTGGCTTTTATAAAGTTACAGCGCCTACGTGTCATAAAGACATCTCAGAACATTTAGCCTTTCAACTAGTGAGGATTTACCACTGAGCTGCATCTGCCTCAGTGAGTCGGAAATTAGTCGAGTGAGTATTAAAATTGCGTTAAAGTGTTACAGCTCTAGAGGATAAGTTTGCACTGCTCTCAAAATTAAACTGACGTTAGGCGCGGTACGCAGCCAACGAAGTGCAGATGGATGTGCGCTCAGAGAGAGAGATCACATCAAAGCATCTGGCAATGTAAGGTATTTTGAAAATCTCCTCACATCCTTGTATTGCTGAATTAATTCCATTCGACTGAATTGAATTGAACCTATTTATTGCAGCAGAAGGACGAGCTGCCTTTATGCTCTACAAAGAGGTTCAAGGGAACATCAGTGAGCATCAAAACGAATGTTTTGCCGGAAGGAAGAAAAAAGAACGAAAAGCAGAAACGAATGGCAACTAGCATCAGCGTTATTTTTCGGAGTTTATCCCATCCCCCGCGAGTGGCTCCCTCGCATCAAGATGAATCATTAATTTAGAATCGGGGAGTCCCGCGATAAAAATCTCCCGCGGGTGCTGTGGCGGTTCTCGACATCTGCGTGAGGGATGCTAGAAGCGCGATTTCTGCAGTCACAAGCTGAATAAAAAAGGCCCTTAAGACTGAGGACACGAGGAAAGCGCATGATGCAGTGTGGTGGAATGAGAAACGCTGTGAGGCAATGCGGCACACATGTATCATCAGAGAAACAGCAGCTTATTGTGAAAGCAATATCGGGATAATATGGACGCAGTCAAAAAGCATTACGGATATCCCTGCCGAAAACTAAAGGAGACTAATCCTAACAACTTCAACGTGTAGCACACGTATGTCAGGACGCACACTGCTCCTCATCTCATTTCCTGTCAATATTGCAGAGGAAAGTGATGTTCACCATTCTTCGATTTTCCAACGCAATATAATATCATCACAGTCCCCTTTCATTGGCCCCAAGGCGAATGCCCTTTCTTTATAATCATTTTTCAAAACTTTGCTATATCTGCATCAAACAAAGTATGTAACTGCGTTTGGCGAAAATATGCATCATGGGCTTCAGCCGCGATTTCTATATCAAACGAGTTGCCAAAGATATGGCAAGACTGCAGCTCTTCGAAAATTATTCTTATTGCAGCTTCTCATGGAAACGGTACAGCACAACAGCATGAACGATGTGAATGGTCTAGTAACAGAACCGGGCGTTTTCCTTGCTTTCCGGAATTCTCCCGCCCCAGTAGGGGTTCCTGAGAAGTCAAATCCCCGTGACGGCGAAAGGCTTCCACGCCTCCTCGTGGGGTATGATTCATCATTTCGCATGGCGCAGATCCCCATGTATGGGGGGCGCATTTCCAAAGCGCAGAGGATCCAAACATTGATTCATCATACCTCTAGAGATAGGAATGATTGTATAATCGTTCTTTTCTGAGTGAGGCAGTGGCATTTGGGGCTTTCAATGTGTAGGTAAATGTATGACTTTATTCTAGTTCGCTTCTTTTCGCTTGACTTCCGGCAAAAAAGATTTGTTAAGGTGCATATGCAATTGAGGCAGCTCGTCGGAAATTACACCCAGCGGAACCATACGATGATTTGGCGTGACATCTCAAAGCGCTTCTTGACTCTTGTAGCATATTATCCACAATCTCTTTCCCTTCGAATCTTTTCGGTGGCGTTTCACTGATATCTTTCGAGGTTCGGCGCATTTGTTTGATTAGTTATGGTTGTATGTCTGCATCCATATTACATCCGTATGCTCTATATTACTGCTATTTCCACGTTTGGCGTGTGTAACTTTTCCTTTTTTTCCTTCATAGAATTTTTCGCTGTTTGCGAA